>OZ001642.1:20264570-25155821 GCA_963924145.1 Pyrausta purpuralis
AGCAATCTTGCAACATTGATGAGATCGCGCAGACTACGCGGTAAACAAAGCACTTGCAAAATTCAACAGGTTTGCCAATGTGTCGCTTGCTGAGTGGCATAGGCATACGCCCGAATAGCGTAAGACACGGGGTTCGATTCCTCATGTGACAGAGTTGCATTTTTCAATTGTAATTTATATTGTAAACGATGCTAAAAACTGGGTGTTGTAATAATTACGTACATACACGGTAATGTTATATCCTTAGCGTGGTACAAGCAAAAAAGGGTCGCAAACACGACGACAAGATTATCACGTACTCCTTAATAATAGAAATCGAATATGATTCAATTTTATGAGTTCATGACAAGTGACTTTAATTTATGGCGCACGAGATTTCTTTATGGTGTTAGTTCCATACGCTAGTATTACAATGGCTTCAAAAGTTGTTTACTTTATTGTTGATCGTTGTTTGTAAAGTTTGGGTATAGACATAAGTTCAGAATTAAAAGGAAACAAACTATACCTAGTATACTTTGTTTCTTTTATTAAAATATTTTATATGCTTTCGATATTCTTACTTTTGAGACTGTCATGTACCCGAGTTTTATGTTTTTGGGTATAGATCTGTAACTGATTAAAGTGACAGAGATATCCTCAATTGAATATCATCATCATCATTATTAGCCAAAAAAAATTGCTAAACATAAAGAGTATAAAGAGTAGAAAGAGTATTGGACACCAATCACATACATTGCTCTGTTCCCAAAGTAAGTAGCTAATGCACTTTTGTTATGGAAATCAGACACAACGGTGGTACCACAACACCCAGACCCGAGACAATATAGAAAATTTTGATTTCTATATTGACCCGACCGGGAATCGAACCCGGAACCTCGGATCGGCGGCACCTTGACACCAGCGTGCTTAGCCACTACACGACGGAGGTCGTCAAAATATAAAACATAGGCCTCCCCCACAGTTTTCCAAAGCGACTAATCACAAGCGGTCTGCTTCAGTTTTATCCTGCGATCATTAATTGTATCTTTATCTTCAATTATACTGCTATGTAAAATATTTTTTTGTTGTGTGGAATCTAGAAATCGACCTATAATGTACAAAGAGAGTTACTTATATTTATCTTCTCTCCCTACTGTGTTCTTTTTCCTCACATCATTGTATCTAATCATCTTTATCACAGTCGGATTCAGCTGACAGGTAGCTTAAGTATCCCATTTTTTTTTGTTCACCAGGTCTCATCAACCGAAACAATATAATGCCGACACCGGAGCTCTGTGTCATCAACAACAGATTCTTCTGGATTTTCGGGTCGCTGGTCGCGTTCTACATTCCCATGCTGACGATGGTGGTGTCTTTTGCTCTGACCGTTCAACTGCTGAAGAGACAGGCTGTGCTCGCGGCTACTCCCGTACCTGGAGGCATGCAGAGGAGGTGAGGTTTTTCTTGTATCTTCAGTTATTTGTAAGTCTTTTTAAGACTGAAAAATCTTGACCTGAATTCGAACCCGGAATATATTGGGTAGCGATCTGAAAACTAAGCACTACAGCAGCCGCTACAGCAACGTAGCAGTTGTAGTCAGTATACCAGATATCATCAACATTCAGTCGCAGGACAGAAAGCCGAAGGCCACATCCATTGTTTTCCATAGCGACTTTTATAGCTTTTTTATACCATCGAGCAGATCAAATAGCTACGCCAGGTGGAAATTTGATTATGCCTTCAAAAACATCAGAAACAGCTCGAAGCTAAGCAAATTAAAATAATAAATGCAAAAGCACGCGCTGGATTTAGGATAACTCAGTATCTTATAAAGCGTGTGGCCTGTAACAGGAGGAAAAATTTTAATCAATGATTCTACAGAGTATACGTTATTACCTTGACCTGGTCATAGTTCTCTAAAATGCTTTAACACAATGATCCCTAATCAATGTGTATCGAAAACGCTAACTCATTTACTACAAATGTCAATTTCAAGTTCTATGAATGGACACATTTGTTAACAATACATTACTGGTTCGATTTATTTTGTTAGCATATAACGAAACGTATATATTTATAAATATTATTGAATTACACTATCTAGAATTAATTACAAACATCCTGGAAACTGAACCTTTGCTTAAAATTATATTAAAAGCTCTAGTTTTCAGTATGCTACTCATCTAATTTCAAACATGACCTTCTCACGTAGATAACTTTCTTACAGCCATTCTCCTTGAATACTAAAACTGGGTTTTACATTAGTCGAACATTCTAAGCTTGAATAATATATTTCAAGTATCTGTTTGCGTTAAATCCTGATAAATTCATGGTCATCAGCTTGACCCACATAGCACAGATCTCGAGAAATTGCAGCGATTTACCTATTTCTACACAGAGTGTTTTGAGCATATTCCGTTCCGTTTGAGTTGAAAAAGAATAATCTAAAGTAGTAGAATAGGTACGGCTTACTTTGCGGTTTATAGAATAGGTATGGTTTGTTCATATTTTATTGCGGCAAAAGGTTGTGTAATTCATTCTTAGGCTTAATTTTAAAAATATTTCGGTTTTGGTTTTGAATGTTTTTAACACTCTAAGTATCATATTGTATACTCTTAAAGATGAAATAATAGACCAGAAATTTCGCCCGGTCGGATCTACGGCACGGTAGCTTAATTGGAAGAGCGTTTGTCCCGGTTAGCCAGAAAATTGCTGGTTCGAGTCACGACCGTGCGCAACTTTTGGTTCCTTATTTAATCTTTATGTTTTTAATAACACACATACAACATAACATAAAGCGTCTGTTACAAAAAAAGCCATGTTTTTCATCACTTATTTGTAATCAGGTGATTTAAAAACAAAAGTACTCAGTCATAGTTCAGCAGTTACAACCTGATTGATCACCGGACGAAGGCTCGACAGTTTGGATCGCTGCCAAAATGGATTCAGCCAGTGATTCTCATTTTTTTCCTCTGGAATATGTTTGCATAATACACCTTGTCAATTAACAAATATATATATACAATTGTACAGACAGCATATAAATATTGATGCATTTTTGTTCCGTATAGTTAATTGGGATACAACTTCTTTTTATAAGAAAACAATTTTACTATGTGGACCTAAAAAACTCGATTGTATTTGTTTTTGTCAGAATTTACCAATCAAAGTCGGAAAATCTATACCTATATTTATAGTATAAGGCTAAGGAGTTTGTATGTTTGTTTGAACCCGTTAATCTCAGGAACGACTGGACCGATTTGAAAAAACATTTTTGTGATAGATAACTTATTTATCAAGGGAGGCTTTAGGCTATAAAACATCACGCTGCGACGGGAGGAGACCGCTCTAGTGATATAAATATAGGGCACCCGTATTAAAATAAGCCATACCTATCCCCTAAATGTGGCCATTTAAGTTCAATCGTCGGGAAATAATAAATTGCAGGAAGAGTCGTTACCAAGGTCCTTGATAATAATTTTATTGTTGCAATTATCTTTTGTGGTAGTGGTAAACAGTGTTAGTCTTTATAAAGTGCGCATATTAAAATAAGAAATTCTATGCTTAATTTTATCGAGGGTTTTTATGTCGGTCAGATATACATTTTGAGTGTCGATTGAAAGCAGTTTTTGATAGATTTAAACAGATGTAAAGTTCGTTATTTTTAATTATAAAGTTAAAAATTACGAGGTTTTGTACACACGGGTGTTTTTTATAAAAAATAAAAACACCTCACGTTTTCCACACACTGTATTTATTTATTTTATTTAGTTAAACTTTATTGCACTGTAAGTTTTACAATTGGCGGACTTAATGCCTTATGGCAATTTCAACCAGTCAACCACCGCAGTGAGTTTAATCATTGGCGGAATATTAATAATAAGTGAGATGAGTGGTATAAAAAAATGCACTATCATCAACATACACACTAATATTATACAAATATATAATAGGATAGGATAAATAAGCAAAAGACTAATAAACATACATAGAGTACATAAACTTAATAAATTTTAATACAAAATTATAAATGTTACAGGTTACGGTATTTATGGGACAGGGAACTATTTGTATACTAGGGGCATCCCGCGGCATCACCCGCGTTAATATTGTATCTCATAAAAAAACATTATATAATAGTTTTTTGACAGATTCAATGTGTTCACATTTGTTGTTCATGGTTAGTTTATGCTGAGTAATGTGGTAACATTTTGTTATAGTAAATTTTAAGTTTTGTAACTAGCAACCCGTTACCTTATTTCTTCTACGTATCTCCTCATTTCTGATTCGATCCCGTAGAGAAACACCCAGCATAGCCCTCTCCATCGCTCGTTGTGTGACTTTGAGCTTCCTTATAAGGCCCATAGTTAGAGACCATGTTTCGGATCCGTATGTCATCACTGGTAACACACACTGGTTGAAGACTTTCGTCTTCAGACACTGAGGTAAATGAGATGAGAAAACACTCTTGCGTAATTTCCCGAACGCTGCCCAGCCGAGTTGGATTCGTCGATTGACCTCTTTCTCGAAGTTGGACCTACCCAATTTGATCACTTGTCTCAGGTAGAGAATCAGTAAGCTCAAGTGGCAATGGGCAGGGCACATAGCACGAAGAACGGATGGCCGTTGGGGCCGGAAAGTTCTAGATTGGAAACCCTTCGACCAAAGACGCAGCGTAGGACGTCTACCAACAAGATGGACAGACGACCTTATAAAGATTGCAGGATCAAACTGGATGCAGACCGCTAGTAATCGGTCGCTGTGGAAAGCCGTGGGGGAGGCCTATGTTCAGCAGTGGACGTCCTTTGGCTGATAATGATGACGATGATGATGATGAACTAGCAACCCTGTAGCAGGAAAAAGAAACCGCTCTCTCGTTGCCGCGCTTTGAATTACATCGTCTCGGTATTTTAGTTTGTTGAGTGCCGAAATATTAAAGTGATTTATTAAAGATAAATCCGACCAAAGTTAGTGAGTGCTCGAAGTCGGCGTGGAATCGACAATCAACGCAGCATTGGGGTATCGTTACTAATATAATTTCATTGATGGCCAGTAATTTAATTGTAATAGATACATCCTTTAAATGTGTTGCCTTCTTAGCAATCGCCGACACCAACCAGGTATAAAATATGCAGATTTATCGTCACGACCACATTGTTAGGTATTCTTGCAAACACCAAAATTACATCACACCATTTTTGCAGTCCACTATTTTCGTACACAATGTATATTAAAACTTGTTTAAAAAAACCGCCTTCAAAAAACTGACTAAAATTAATTAACAACATAAAAAAATCAAACATTAAAAAATACTTCATAAGTTTTCTTCAAATAACTCATATCTTTAAAACTTTTGGACCGATTTTGATAAGGCTTACTAAGTTGTACCCCAGATAATATAATACTACTAGTACTACTTGTACTATATCTAATTAAACAAAAAAAAAACATCTCACTTCTTGTTTTCAAGAAAACTTAAGACAAACATAAAAATATACAAACATAGGTACATTCGTTTACGAAAGATTGCAGACGTTTTAGGGAAGCCCTAATAGATCAACATACAAAAAAAATATATCAAATTTTAGTGATATTACATACATATCGGTCGAATTGAACACCTTCTTTTTTAAGTCGGTAATAAACTAAATATTTATTAATGAGTTAAGTTTTAAAATAAGGAATAGATTTTCTTTCATCCAACCACTTAAATCAGACCATCTTCAAAATGTCTTTCAGTTCCATTATTTTTACAGATCAGTGGCGGTATATACTATCGTTCTATAGTTTATAACTAAAGTTAATCTACGAAGCCATTAAGAGCCATAAATCACAAACAGCATATCGGAACGTTGTCTAAATAGATAGTTAGTGGTGTAATAAAATAGCTCTAACGATCAAGGGAGCAGCTGAATGATTCCTTATGAGCCACTCAAAAACTGTCTGCCATACAAATGTACTTATTTGTGTGAAATGCTGTAAAGAGAATTTCCAAAAGTACGATTCTGTACGGAACTCAGACGAAAACGCGTTAAACGAGAAATTATTATAAGCTGGGACGTATGGAACAGTTAAAATAATTATTAACCTACATGCCAGAATCGAAATTAATGTGTACTTAACATAAAAAATATTATTGACTGTGTTTTTTTATAGTAAACTGATCACTGTGTGTGTGTGCGCGCGCGCGTGCGTGTGTGTATGAACTTGTATTAAGAGCTACAATCATATAATAGGTATATTGAAGAATATGTTGCATCATGGAATAATAATTTTTATTGCCTCTCCAAATTTCAACAAACTCAACATTTAAACTTATCCCAATAAGTACTCGTAAATTGACACAAAAAAAACACAAGCAAGTACAACATTAACAAAAGTATACGTTACCAGTAAAAACCGGTCAAGTGCGAATCGGACTCGCGCAATGAGGGTTCCGTACTAACTTTAACTGAATTAACTACTTTATAGCGTTTGTATAAAGGACCAAGTTATATTTGCGGATGTAGAAAATTAACTATATCTCACAAACCACTAGTACGATTTCGTTCAAACCACTAGTTCGCTTTCGTTGGAAGTGCTTGTAAAGCACTTCATTGCGATTTCTTTTTCAAAATAATCACTTGCTCCTTTCAAAACGGGAACCAACATAATATAGACGCAACTGATTTGAAAATGGAGAGGAGATCCTTTACACACTGGGACTTTTAGCAGCGTTGCAGTCGCGATGCTAACGCGCGTTAGTATCGATGCAGTCGCAAAATGTCAACCTTTACACACTGCGCTACTTTTATCATTGATGCAGTTGCGATCCTAACGCGTGTTAGCATCAGCCGTTTAAAATCATCAACATTTTAATTGATGAGGGAATCTGACTACCATTCATGATCGCTTACTGCATCAAAACTTACTGCAATTCATCCCCCTAAGGTCAGGATGACCACTACAAATACGTGGGACTCTCAGAAAATTGAGACACTAAAAAAAATGTTCTACTGGTACTTATATTTTTATTAAATCTTTTCAAAGTACTCTCCACCAGCCTCTATACAAAGATTCATGCATTTGAACTAGTTTTCAAAACACTTTTTTTAGTTCGCCGTAGATACCTCGTTTACAACTTGCTCGAACGCAGCCAGCGCATCTTCCGGCGACGAAAATTGTATACTTTTGAGCAGATTTTTTATTTATGGAAATGAAAAGAAGTCACTTGGTGCTAGATCAGGGCTGTAAGGAGGGTGACCCAGGAGTTTGACCGGCGTGCTGTATAGTAAGTTCCTCGTTTTGATCGCGGTGATTGCAGGCGTATTGTCGTGGTGGAGCAGTAGTCCGCGGAACCCGGTGATTGGTGGCTTGTTGCTTACAACAGAAAAAAACTTCCGGTAAATTTTTGGTAGTATACAATTTGGCGTTGATGATTCTTTGATCTCGTAAGGAAATCGACATCAAGTGGCCAGTCAAATTAAAAAAGCTTGCGATCGAAATCTTTCCGTGCTCCGAGATTCGCTTCACTTTGGTAGGCGTTCATTTTGAAACACCCAAACCGTCGACATGCCCTTGGTTTATGGATCGTTTTAATAAATCCTGGACTCATCACCTATAACGATGTCGTAAACACGCAGATACGAGCCTGCTTCAAACTTGTTCAGCATATTACGGCATCATTCCACCCGGGCGTGCTTCTGAGCTTCGGTGAGATAGTGCAGCACCCAGCGTGAAGCTATCCTCCTACCGCGAAGATACCCATGCAAAATCTCGTGAACACTTCCCGATCCAATCGTTAATATGTGCTGAATCTATTGCCATTTAATTTGCATATTATCTTGGATTAAATTTGAAAAGCACGTTTTCTTCCGTAATAGCCGTTAAAAGGCGACTGCTTCGTTCTTCATCTCCCAAGGTTGGTCGACCGCGCTTGAATTCGTTATAACGATACACGGTGGCCTTGGAGGGGCTTCATCCTTAAATGGCATTTGAAGTCTATCAAACGGATCTTCCGGTTTCAGGCGACACTTGAAATCGTAAAAAATCATAACTCCAGCGCAGATTTATTTTTCAGTTAGACACGATACTTTGAAATAGCTCGCAAAAAGTGTGGATGAAAAATTTGATAATGGAATACACCTATTTTTACTTATAAATAATCATATTTTCGAAAAAGCTTCTAACCGGCCAGTCTCCTATACATAAAAAATAATAATTTCGCAATACTTTCTGAGTGGCTTGGTATTTATGTCACCATTACAATAAGTCCTATCAATTCCGAGTTTGGTACCATGTTACTTTAATGATATTTATATACCTAACATGGTAAGGAAGCCATGACTTCAATTTATAACACGTGTTGGGGGTTATCATTCTTTTTAATTTTGGATTATTTATTTACCTATTCGAAGTAGACAATAATTCAGTTAACAATCGCTTAATTTTCAAAGCTTCAGGCTGTATCATAGATCTAGACAAGCGACCCGCCCCATCTTCGCACAGGTGCAGTGCTGCTAATGCTGTCTTTATGCAACGTTTTGTGATAAAACAATACAAATACATTTTCTTTACATGTTACTCTTGATAGAGCAATATATAATTGGCTATGTGAACAGCAAACAACGTTCAAATCTAAGCCCCTGGCCCCGGCCTGTACCGCCGCTAGACCGCAACTACTGTCCTAGTATTTTAAATCTGTAATATCTTCGAAAATATCCATTTTAATAATATGTAGTAAAGGGCCATATACTCGTAGTTACGGAGCTGTCGAGCAAAATTTCAATATGATCAGTACACGTGGTAGACGTTATTAATAGCGACAATTATACCCTAAGAAACTTCAAGGACCTCGCCTGGTGCCATGGTGGCACTGCGTTGTAAATTAACAGCGTTTCAAAAATTTAAAAAAATGTATGATATTATCTGCACATGCCTGCTTTTGGGGCTGATGGTCACAGTTATCTTGTAAACACAAAAAAAAATAAGAAGCAGACATCCAGGGCTCAGACTTTTGTAGTTTTCTATTTATTAAGTTTTTTTATGATTTAAAATACTATGTAAAGTGCACACTTAATAGATTCCAATTTTTCAATTAAAAACAATGAGAAGGACCACGCAAATCCCTAATACATAGACGTATACCACCGCGAGCTTTTTTGTACATCTTTTTAAGGTGTACAATACTGTAGTACATTATTTTGATCCATTTCGTAGGGTTGGCTTAAGCCTTTCTCTATAAATTACCTATTCAACTATTATTATTATTTTAATCGGCTTAGTAGTTCCTGAGATAAGCGCGTTTAAACAAACAAACTTATTAGTATAGATGTAATTACTTTTTACTAGTATTTTTTATTGAATTAACGTAGCAAAGCAAGAACTTTTCATTTTTTAATGATCAGCTCTATCAGTATTATATTATCTGGGGCTGTATAAAGTAACTTAACTTGTGTATTACACTTCATTTTGATTGCACATCAATTCGGTGCCTATCTAAATTCTAAACTACTAAATTTTGCATTACAAATAACAAGTGTTCAATATACAAATGGGCACTAACTAATTTATATTCGTGTGTGGTAAACTGCTCGTAAATTGGTCAGGCGGTGCTCCAGCCAAACAATTACATTAGGGTTTTATAGGCGATTTTATTGGCTCTAGAGTAGGGAACAAATATAAAAGCCAGTCTAAAAATACTACGTAGATTTTTAAGCAGTAAATGGAATACTTTTTGCTGATATCGATCAGATAAATGAACAGAAAAATGTTGCAAGGTTTGGCTTGACACTGAGCTTATTATTAGGTTTGGCTAAACTTTAACTTTCACAACTAGCATCAGCAGCTTGATTTCGAGTAACTTTGCTCAAATCTTGAAAACTATTAAACCAATTTATATAAAACTTGAAGGTACTTTTTCCTACATTTATATTTTAATGTAGGAAAAAGACAAGTTTTAGCTAACTGAAGTAAAAGAATCATGTCGATAGCAATTTTCGTTTTTGAGAAATTTGTGGACAAAATACGTAATAATACGTAAATACGTAAATATGAGTGTAGGTACTCACAAAACTTCACATCCTTGTTAAGAAGGTTAACGAAATCATCATTCTCAAATATTACCAATCCATTTTTTGAAGTCGGAAACGTTTTATCCAATTTTATCACTTTGGAAGCGTTTATCTTTCAAACGTTAGACTTTTAGAGAAAATGGTTTTAAAAACCTCGATGTCATCTTAATAGACTTATCCATAGACATCCGACACACGTAAATATGACAATAAAAACATACAGACGGACAGACAGACACAAAGACAGAGTTGACGAAACTATAAGGGTTCCGTGTTTTGTCATTCGGCTACAGAACTCTAAAAACGGCGATAAAAAAGATCTAAAGGATTGGCAAATATCTAGATTCTATAACTGCCTGAGCCTCTATATTATTTTATATTTCTTTTACATAATTCTACTTTCAAGATGTTTTGGACTGGCTGTGTTTGTTTAGCTATACTGAATGCTCATGTTTATTATATTATGGTTGTCAACGTGTTGTTTGTGGTGGTTTATCGTCAATATCTCGTGTTTAACGTCTGACCATAATATCGTGATTGAGATATTACATGGCGTGATTTTGAATATTATCAAAATTGTTAGTTTATCAGAATGCCAAACAAATTACAGGTCCTTTATCACATTTGATAAATTCACTAAAAGTTTACTGTAACTTATTAAGAAACTTACTTATTTGTCAATGTCATGCTTGTTCAACACTAGAAACTTCGTTCATTCTCACTCAATAATTGTATCCTAAAATTATTACAATTTAGTTCAAAACAAAAAAAGGAAAAGTAATAATAAAAACTAAACTACTCACAAATAAATATCTATTCTAATATTATAAAGCTGAAGAGTTTGTTTGTTTGAACGCGCTTGTCTCAGGAACTACAGTATCGATTCAATAAATATTTTTGTGTTAGATAGCGTATTTATGTAAGAATGCGCGTTTTAGGCAATAGCACACGGGAGGAGAGGGTGCAAACTCAAAACGCGCGGCCGAAGTCGCGGGGGACCGCTAGTATACATCATAAAAATCATCGCCCTGTGCGTTAGTGCCTAAACTATTAGGAGGAATTTAATTTGAAGCTTTTATTGCACAAACAATGTTTAAACAAATTGACTTAATGCTGGAAGCATTATCTGCCATTCACACATTTGAATATAATAATTCAATAGACTCTCAAAATGCTTAACATTACTAAAACATCATGTGTTTTGTGAAAATGTGCCCAAATAAACTACTTTGCCTTATCTTATCATTAAAGCGATTGGCTATAAACAATATTTTTCCAGGTCAGGACAGAATAGTGTTCCAAAACCGGGTAAAAGTAGAGGATTCCAATTTTCAGTAAACGTGTCGGTGGCCTATGCCACAATGAATGACTCAACCAGAAGGATTTTGATATATAGGGCCTAACAAAATCAACTGCATTCCTTCTTAGGGCTAATTCTGACCCTCAAATGCAACAACTTTTTGTATGGGGCCAACAACGTAATTCTAAAAAAATATTTTACTTTCCCATACTAGAGTGCCGATCAGCTGATTCTTGTTTATGGAGAAGTAAAAAAAAAACTTGGGATTTCGATGTTGGTCCCATACAAAAAGTTGTTGTATTTTAGCAACAGAATCACCGCCAAAAAGGAATGCAGTTGATTTTGTTAAATCCTGTATATATTCAGAAAAACTACATCCTTACTCACGTAGGTACATCATTTGGTAGCCAAAATTACTACACCTACGAAAAGAATCATTAAATATTTGCCACGAAATTTTACATTATCTGATATTAATAGCTTTTTTAATATTAAAAAGTGAGTGAAGTGTGGAATGGTATTTATTTTTACCCGACTACGGTGAAGCAAAAAGGAGGGTTATGGTATTATATGATATTAACTCCAAAATAAGTTAAGTAAAAATAAAGTTTATGAAACTAAAACCCGACTACTTGACAATAAAATAGTCTTAGGGCTGATTTTTCAGTGGTCAGATAAAACTTATCAGACTGATCTATACTAATATTATAAAGCTGAAGAGTTTGTTTGTTTGTTTGTTTGTTTGTTTGTTTGTTTGTTTGTTTGTTTGAACGCGCTAATCTCAAAAACTACTGGCCCGATTTGAAATTTTTTTTTTGCGTTGGATAGTCCATTTATCGAGGAAGGCTTTAGGCTATATAACACAAAGATACGACTCATAAGACCACAGCAGCAATGAAAAATGTTGCGAAAACGGGAGAAAAATATTCCTTTTGAGAGCTTCCGCTGCATACGCTGCGGAAACCGCTTAAGTTACACAAAAATCATGTATGACAGGATTGTTCAACATTAAGAGTTCTATACTAAAGTCCGCGACAGCATATGTCTATCTTTTATGGTTGACTTACTACAACCTTTTTTATGTTAATAAATTTGTAAAAAAATAATGCATTATTTTTAGAGGTGTATTACACACACAGGTATTTATTCTTATCAAAATAAATACATTCATCATCACGAGCATTTCATTAAGAACCAAGTTGCCCTTTATATCATTTGATTTCAATAAATGTCTTAGGAGCTATCACAGTTTTAACATAACTCCGCACCAAAATAATGTTCGCAGCTTAAGTACAACGTGCGCTTGCGCTAATCTATACTAATATTATAAAGCTGAAGAGTTTGTTTGTTTGAACGCGCTTATCTCAGGAACTGCTAGACCGATTTGAAAAAATATTTCTGTGTTGGATAGCTTATTTATCGAGAAAGGCTTTAGGATATAAAACATGACGCTGCGACGGGATGGGAGGGAGCAAACTCAAAACGCGCGGACGAAGTCGCGGGGGACCGCTAGTAAATTATAAAGCGACAGATTTAAAAAAATACAGTTACGTATTATTGCCGACAATTAGGTGACGTTTTTAAATAAGCCATATTGTATTTTGTTCGATGAATAATTCTTATCTGACTATTGAGAAATCTGCCCATAAAGGATAGCCGTGGTCGTATGCCACCTACTGTCATTATAATAATAAAATAAAATCAAAGTGACATACGACCACGGCTATCCTTTAAGACTATTTTCTTGTTTTGTACTTTTGAGAGCGTGTTTTAAGTACCTAGTCGGGTTTTAGTTTTATAAACTTCGGTAAGAGTCATGTTTAACAGATAAGTACCCGTATCTCCATCTTAATGTTACAAATCAGAAAAGAGCTACTGAATGATTTTCTATACTGTCAGAACCCTACAAAAGGCTATTTCGAAAGGGCTTAAAAATGGATTGCCCCGAAATCCCTCATGGACCCGGGCCCTTAGCGGAAATGATTCAATAAACAAGACTTATCTGGGATTTTTTTGATAGTTTTCCATGTTTTGAATAACTGAAGTGAGGGGAATATACCACTATGATTTAATATGATCAACTTTTTATTTATGTCAGTAGTACCATAAAAAAAGTAATCGTATATTAAATATTTCTTTAGCAGGCCTTGGTATGCTGCGCTGTAATTCTGTTTACATGGAACTATATAAAGCCATGCTGAGTTCTGAGTTACATCATAATTCTGTCTCTGTTATTCCATCTATATAAAAGTATTTTTGGTTAATAAACTATAAAAAATAACTTTTCATGTACCCTAGAGATATGAATGATGACTATTGAGGCCCAAAAGTTCTAGATTGGAGACCCTTTGACCAAAGACGTAGCGTAGGCGTAGGCGTACGTGTCCACAGCCAAGATGGGCAAACAACCTTGTAAAGATCGCAGGATCAAACTTGATACAGACCGCTTGTGATCGGTCGCTGTGGAAAATCGCGGAAGAGGCCTGTGTTCAGCAGTGGACTTTTTTTGGCTGATATTGATGATGAGAGATATGCGCAAGTGAGCCTAAAAGTGCCTGCACTAATCTAAGTACCTGCTTGAAAAATAACTTTTACTGAATCTTAACCGTTTATTCAAAAAAATACTTACTTTCAGACAGTGCGGAGGTTTCGACACCGGCCCTATGCAGGGTTTCAGGAGGGTAGGAGCCAGGAGTTCTCCAGACCTGTCTCCTGGGAGATCAGTCTCGAGGCAGCTGACTTGGAGAGTTACCAGTACTTCAAGGTATGTAGACTGCGAACAGGCATGGTTATTATTTGTATATTTCACACTGGAGATAGACCGCTTGTAACCGGTCGCCGTGGGAAACCGTAGGGGTCTATGTTCAGTAATGTAAGTCCTTGGCTGATAATAATAATTTTCCTATCGATTTTCGGTAAAGGCAGCCCCTCTCAACAGAGATAGCCCAGGGACGCAGGAGATAATTTAGTGCCCAGATGTTTGCGCAATACACGAGTCCACTCTCTATTCTTTGACTCTCATTAATTCAGGGAGACGGCAGTCGCACATATGAGAGATCTGGCTGATAATGTTGATGATAAATATTTGTTAACTATTAAAAGTTTCATAAAAGGTAAATAAACCAAGAATTTTCTTTCATCAATCGGTCACTGCCACTTCAGTGTAGGACACGGCTGACATGTGAAATTATCTGGCACTTTTTTTAACGGTCGGTGCTATCTTGGGTTATGCATTTTGCTTAAAACCGTGGTTCACGTACTAAAACTTCCACATATTATACAATATGTCCGACCCGAAAGGGTCATAGTTGCTTTTATAACATAACCAAAACAAGTATTAAAATTACGTTATTAATGAAACCTTTTTAATCGAATTTCAATGTCAACAAGTTTAGCACCTATTTATCCTAAAACGGTGGAATTTTCAAAATACGTTATCACTGCAGTTGCGCTACCTGTGAGTGCCGGCGCAACTCCGCGCCTCCCGGGCGCCCCCGTCAGCCCCCTTTGTTTTGCCATTTATGTTTTTTTAATGTAGTGAATTTTATATTTTATTTTGTTGGGTATTTTTTCTAATATTGCATGAAAATTATTACACAAACAGAACCTAATCTCGATACCTTATAACCCCTTGATAGGTCGGAAAGGTTTTTTTAGACACTGTAGATTAAACTACAATATTCCGGATAATATATAGATATACCGATAGAATATAATTCATAATAACAACTATACCAAATACCAATGCTACATTATATAATTGTCATTTCACCAACATATTCGTAGCATCGTAGCTAAAGACTACGCCGTAGCAAATACAAAAAATCGTAGTCTTTAGCATGTGATACAATTAAAAACGATAGTTTTTACGTCTATCATTTAACTCTTTGACTTTGTAGTACAAAATATTAGTTAATTGTATTGTATTGTTGTGTTAGTGTTTGTTATACCAAAACATTAGGTACACTACTATCAAGTATTTCTTTATAAAAGTTTGCAATATAAACACTCCCGTAAGAATGTTTTCTCGTAAAAATGCGCATCGAAACTTAACTAATTTGTTACTTGTCAAGTCGTTACTGTAATTCTTTTACTTTGAAGCTTTAAAGTAAGATACTTATTTAAGCGGATCTTCTTTAAAGTTTTTACTTACTTTCCTAATAATAACAGTTAGTGATTGAGACAATAGTAGGAAAAGTATTAACTATGCGTAGTGCAATGGGAAATAGTAAGAATCGTAGTAGGGTATTAAATTTAAATTTATTTTTTTGTATTATTTATACCAACTAATGATAAGTCACTAACAGAAAAGACACAAAGTAATATACACAACTAAAAATACATTTTGATAGAACAATAAATATATATCTGCGCATCCCTTACGTCAATGTAATAGCATTTCTTAAGATCATTACAATACATCGTTTTTCTGTTTGTTTGGTTGTGTTTATGTTCATTAGAGGCTCTTGAAATAAATGTAAAGTTACAGTATGGGGATCGCAATTTATGGCTAACATTAAAGTTACGGTTATAAAATAGCATGCGTTACCAGCACTTATTTTTGCGATTCCAGCGTTCCGTCTTAAAGTGTTTGTGGAACCGATAGATAAATGACACAAAATGCAGGCGCAGATCTAAGTGATTCATTGAAAAAAAACGGCCAAGTGCGAGTCGGACTCGTACACTGAGTTCCACTTAGCCAAAATACCAAAATCGCTTCAACACTCGAACGGTCGCATGAGACCACATAACAATAGAATTTCTATTGTGTCTTGTTAATGTATGCTTGAGGGTTTAAAAGCAGTTTACTTTGTTTTTCCTAATAATTATATGAAGGTCAAAGTAATATTTGCGTTAGTTGAAAATGTGCTGTATCTCAAAAACTGCTACTTCGATCTCGTTCAAACTATCTTTTGTTGAAAGTACTTGTACAACACTACAATATGTATTTTTTTCAAAATTGACACTTTCTTCTTTAAAGTAAGAAATGGTTTAAGAAACCTCGATGTCATTTTAAGAGACCTATGCATAGACACCTCCATGCATGGGTTTGAGTTTTTGCTTTGTTTTAGTTCCATGTATGGGAGCCCCCCCCCCCCCTAAAATGTCATTTCGATCTCTCCTATTCGGAAAATATAACTTTCATGTATAGAAGTCTGGTTGGAAAATAGCTTTTCCATCCCTAGGGTGGAAAGTAATTTAGTTTTAATTGCTACGGCCAGACTTGAAGTTCAACATAATTAAGTCGCGTCTAGTGATTAAAATAAAAGAGTTTTCCATATATGTTTTTTGCTTAGCTAAACATTGAAAAACGTATTTATTATGATCCTTGATTTAAAAAAAATACAATTGGTCTATTTTTTTTAAAATTAAAAATCTACAATTACAATATTCGGGTGCTCGCCTTACATAGTGCCACTTTTTTGTCTTTAACATTTTTTTGGGCGAGTTTTTACACACAGGCACAGATAATTAAGCTCGCGGAGGCGACACTCCTATTGCTATCTCATGAGGTAAAATTGAATCTGGAACTTGACATAACTTGTGGTAAAGATGAAATAAGAAACCAAAAATTTGCGCACGGGCGGGACTTGAACCAGCAACCTTTTGGCAAACCGGGCCAAACGCTCTTACCAATTGAGCTACCGTGCTGTTAGTCCGACCCTGCGAAATTTGTGGTTTCTTATGAAAACGTCAATTGCGTGACGCTTAGCGCCATCTAGCCGTCTGTTTTATGAAACAGATGGCCCAAGCAGTTATTCTTTACAGAATAAATTCAACTTGGAAATTGATGCCGCTTCGCTATCCAATACTTTAGAATGTTTTTAACACTCACAGTGTCATATTTCATATTCATAAAGATGAAATAAGAAACCAAAAATTTGCGCACGGGCGGGACTTGAACCAGCAACCTTTTGGCAAACCGGGCCAAACGCTCTTACCAATTGAGCTACCGTGCTATTAGTCCGACCCTGCGAAATTTGTGGTTTCTTATGAAAACGTCAATTGCGTGACGCTTAGCGCCATCTAGCCGTCTGTTTTATGAAACAGATGGCCCAAGCAGTTATTCTTTACAGAATAAATTGCAAAAGGTTGCTGGTTCAAGTCCCGCCCGTGCACAAATTTTTGGTTGCTTATTTCATCTTTATGAATATGAAATATGACACTGTGAGTGTTAAAAGCATTCTAAAGTATAACCTGTGGTAGTTTTGGTGACAAGGTTAAGGTTGCAAACTTTTATTATTATCTGTCTCTGTGAGAAAAATCGTCGGTGTTTTTAACAAGGATTTGAAATCGTTGATATCGTCCGCGTTTAATATTCCCTTTTTTCTACAGTGCCGTTACTGTCCTACTAATCGTGTGTTCTATGTATAACGACAGCAAATAAACTTATATGTTTTGCAAAAACCTGCGGTTGCATTTCTCGCCAAACAACAAAATACCACATTACACAGCTAATTTTTTTTTTCTCACCCATTGCTCTCTAGAAACAGCTTAAGTGAATTGGGTCACTTTCTCCCCTTGTATAACAATCTTCATTTTTTTTGAATGAGAGTCGTAAGAAGGTTAACACGATACACCTATCTACCGAGTTTCATCCGTGTAATGCTAATAAGTTCAGTATAAAGTGGCTGTGACATACGGCCGGACAGACTGACAGACAGACTTGACGGAACTATAAAGGTTCCGTTTTTACCATTTGACTACGGAAGTCTGAAAAAACTACTATTAATTTTAACCTGAATGATACCTTGAATTTAAAATCCAGCAGGTCACAAAGAAACAAGATCGGCGCCAGTGTCTCCCATCCCCAGTTGAGCTACATGAACGGTTGTGGCGGCGCCGGCGCAGGCTCGCGGCGAGGGCGAGACGTGGCCACGCAGACCCCACCTAGCATAGCCGCGGAGACCAGGCGTGCTAGGCTGAGACCACTCAAGCTGACGTTGGCTACGCCCAATGCGCTAACTTTAAGGTAGATACTAATTTTTTGTAGAGGTATCAATGGACGTTACTATTCAGACACATCTTACAGCTAGGTGACCTAGAATCAGGCCGATAGAGCTAGCACTATCCACTTTTAATACTTGAAGGTGTATCAAACCCTTAATAAAGGCTGGATAAGCGAGGAAGCAATGATTGTTACCATCTAGATAGATGAGCCAATAGCCAGGTGAGCTAGAATGAGGCCGTTAGAGCTTAAATTTTAAGGCTAGTGCTTCTACGGTTTTGAGCTACAAAAGTAGAGAAAGCGATGGCTGTCAGCAGCCTGACCACATCCAACAGCCAATGAAGGTAAGAAACAGTGGGTCAAGCTATACGCCACATGCGCCATATGCTTTTACTTTATGGTAGGTTACAGTAGAGTCAGAAGAAAGAGATGAAGAAAGTCGGATAGCAAGGTAAACCTAGTAAATGCTGGTTGGTACTCGTAACCATCGCAACTATTTATCACATTTTTCCACTACTTCAACTTTTGTGTAGTAAATATCTACAGTTTGACGTAATTCAGGGCTTCAGTTGGTGAAAGCTAAGAAGTCTCAAGAGAAATTCATATTACACTGCTGATATTACCTACCTAATGTAATACCAGTTATGCTCACTCAGATTAAAAATACTTAAAGCTCTTTTGATATCTATCAAAAGGGTTAAAAATTGAAGTCAGACTCTTTTCAATGACTTGTACTTACAAATGGCATTATTATTTCTAAATCTAATTTCACCAGCTCGACTTTGACTAATTTCGGAGCTAATTTGAATCCCATTAGCGCCATTGTCAGATGGAGTTCGTGTTGTCAATTTGTGTACCCAGGAGACCTATTTTGACCAAACACTAGCTAAATTTTAATTGCTATAGTGATTTTGGCTAGATTTACAAAGTAATAACATAATGATGTTCTCTTAAAATATTCCTGAGAATTTTAAAATCAACTGAAATTACGTATTAATAATAACGTTTTTAATAATTATCGTCGCACATTGTCTCTAGTAAATATGACGCCAAATCTTATATGAGGTACGTATTTTATTAGAGAACAGAGTCAAAAGGTGCATTCCTCTAACCCTTCTCTATAAATCATTAAAATTTTCAAATTAAAATAAACTTTTACAAAAAAGTAAAAACAAAATGCACTTATAAGTTTTAAATAAACCTTTAACTCTTTGAAAGCAAGGAAATCATTTTTTTATGTCGAGTCGGTGCCCTGATAGATAATGCTTAAGATGGATGAGATGGCACAGACTCCAAAAGGAAATTGTTCACCTCAAATCAAGCCCTTTTTTTAAAGAGTCAATAGTTTATTCAAGATTTAAGTCCATTTATTTTTAACAATAACCTACTACTTGACTTATTTTAACGAAAGTTACTAACTATCATCATCATTCTCAGCCAAAGGACGTCCACTGCTGAACATAGGCCTCCCCCACGACTTTCCACAGCGACCGATCACTAGCGGTCTGCATCCAGTTTGATCCTGCGATCTTTTAAGGTCGTCGTCTTTGGTCGAAGAGTCTCCAATCCAGAACTTTCCTGCCCCAACGGCCATCAGTTCTTCTCGCTATGTGCCCTGCCCATTGCCACTTGAGCTTACTGATTCTCAAAGCTACGTCCGTTACCTTAGTTCTTCTACGTATCTCCTCATTTCTGATTCGATCACGAAGAGAAACACCCAGCATAGCCCTCTCCATCGCTCGTTGTGTGATTTTGAGCTTCTTTATGAGGCCCATAGTTAGAGACCATGTTTCGGATCCGTATGTTATCACTGGTAACACACACTGGTTGAAGGCTTTCGTCTTTAGACACTGAGGTAGATAAGATGAGAAGACACTCATGCGTAATTTCCCGAACGCTGCCCAGCTGAGTTGGATTCGTCAATTGACCTCTTTCTCTACTAACTATAAGCGATGATAACTTCAGCCAAATTTAAAATTAAATATAAACAGTGTACTCGTATGTAGATAGAGGCTTTCCTAACAAACGGTATGAAATAATTTTGGTGTTGATTAATTTCCCGCAAGATTCATATTTCATACAGTTCAACCTAACTCAAATACTCGCTTCACGCATTATTGCGTATTCGCATAGAAATTGTCTACTTTAAATTCTGTACGAGGTCTGTGTTTAATTTGGCAATAATTAAACAAAACTGTATTTATAAACGAGAATATTGCAGTTCATTTTTATGATGATTTTAGATTAATGTTTCATTGCATGTTTTGACAAAAAAAAATATTTAGGTATTTATTGCTCTGGAGAGTTCATTTTTTTTTATCAATGGCGTCTATGAAGCGCTTAGGATCTAATAATAATCAGTAGATATCCATACGACAGTGAGTTTAAAAAATATATTTTGTGCGCGATTTTAATTAAGTTTTACGTAAGTTATATTTTAATTTATTATCGAACGAAAGTCACGGAATTCTGACGCCAGTAATTAAAAATGGAGACCCTGTAATGGAAAACAGAAATTTAAGACAACTTTCTTTGATTTAATTTATCATAGCGTGCACTATCGCATCCGCATGCGACAGCGATGCGGCTGAATGATACCGAATAATGCAGATATCACATACAGAGTGCTGTTCTAGTCCGTTAGCCCCAACTCTGTGATGATGGTTTGAGTTATGCTTATTCTAAAAATAAAAATTCAAGTTATATGCATGGTCCATAAAAAAATACATGAAAAAAAAAGAATGGGGAAACTTGCACCTTCGCGCGTAGCTAAGACATAGTACGCCGTTCCTACAAAGCTCGTAAGGGCGGTATCGCAATAATACATTGATTTTGTGGATTTAAAAAAAATATTTTTTCATATATTTTCTTGGCGTCAGTATCGTTTGTACAAACGGGAAGTTGAAGAAGTCGGTTGTCGCTATCTAAACCAATATTCTGTATAACTATATTAGAGCGAGACACAGCATAATGCGATTTTCACACGCCGCATGCGAATTCTTTAGTACCTATACACATAGTAATACCCATCATATCACCTTTGAAAGTCTCAATCACATTCTCTTTTGTCAGGTTTCTAGCCAATCGCAAGAAAGGCAGATCGCTGTCGGCAAACGCAGTGGCCAATGAGCAGAAAGCGACCAAAGTGCTCGGGTTGGTCTTCTTCACGTTCGTGCTGTGCTGGGCCCCTTTTTTCTTGCTGAATATGCTGTTCGCCTCGTGTCCTGCGTGTATTGTCCCGGGTAAGTTAATTAATAATCAATTTCATTTAATAATATTTTTTTATATTAAAAAACAAAAATTGATTACCAGTTTAGTGGCTGATGCCTCCTTTAAAGCTTGCAAAAGCCTGTGACAGGAAGCACCACTCTTCAGTAACACTTTCGTGTATACGAATATACTAAGCACAGATTTAAGCCTTATTCCAAATCATATAAGATGATTTTATTCTGTGTAATGATAGTTGAAAGGTTCATAAATAATGTTATGAATTGCAATTGTAAGAAGCAACTGTGTCAGACAAGGAATCGAGTTATTCACTGTGATTGTGTGTTATTTTTTATTATTTATTACATTTTATGTATTAATTTTTATTATTACTTTTATTTCGAGCAGATTATCTACCCACAAAAGCACCCGCTAAAAATCAGCGTCGTGGTGTGCGTTCCGCTGCCACGTCTTATGGTGAGCCGGGGTGCCTTTACGACTAGTCTTCTATTCGTAATATTTGAAATGTAATGTAATGTTAGTGTTTTTCAGTCAAATCAAAGTATTTTCTTTTCTTTTTTTCAATTCTGTGTCTTATGCTATCTGGGCGCATGCTTTTACCACTACACAACCAAGGCATTGGTAAGCCTGTTAAATTTTGCAATTGTGATTTCTTAACGCGTAGACTGCATCACCTCGTCAATGTTGCGCCCAAATAGCGTAAAACAGAGGGTTCGATTCCTAGTCTGACACAGTCTATTTTTACAAGTGCAATTTATTAAATTAAGATTGTTGAGTAACAAAACACTTTCAAAAATACCACAGCCATTTAATACTACCAAATATCGTATAGTAAGAATACGTTTGCAGCCCAATTCAAAATTGCCTTGTAAGGCAATCATGCACCTATCCTGGAAACTCGTGGGAAATTTATTCGTTTTACAAAACGAAACGGATTTAATCCGAGGAAAAATAGCAGTATGAATAATAATATGATCCGTTCCTTTCACTGATAACTTACTTGCATAGACTCCGCACCAAGACTGAGGTTTTTCATCATCATCATTATCAGCGAAAGGACGTCCACTGCTGAACATAGGTCTCCCCAACAATTTTCCGCAGTGACCTGTTGTTGCTATACAACATTTAAAGTTCAACAGGCAAAACCTCAGACACCCCAAATGATTTTAAATTTAATTGACCTTATTCTGAAAAAAAAATAGGTTTTATGTGGTGATTTAGTTTGACTGGCACTTCTGATCATTTCTTACTCTGTGGACGACGCTCTGTAGAGAGAGCTCTATTTTAAAGCTTTGTAATCTAGAAGATATAATTTAAGTTATTATTTTCTTGTCAACAGAACACGTGGTGGACATCTGCCTGTGGTTGGGCTACGTGTCTTCCACCATCAACCCAATCATCTATACAGTCTTCAATCGGACGTTCAGGGGAGCCTTCTTGAGGCTGCTGCGGTGTCACTGTAACAGGTAAAAAAGCTATGTTAGTCTGTAGAAATCTACTGCTGAGCTAAGGCAAGGCAAGTGACCAACTTTGCTGTCAGGTTTTATGAAGCCACTGATGTAGCGACTCGATGACGCTACAGTTTTGTACCGTGAGCAGTTTCGGGGCTCACGATGTAAATCAGGCAGTCGTCACCCGCGGCACTTCCCGACCACTTATATCATAATTTTGTTTTTGGAGCACCAGTTAAGTATTTATTATGAGAACCCAAGACTTCTCATTTACCACCACCGCACACGGACCCCGTTACCACACTTAGCCTTGACACTACCATAGGGCCTCTGACAGGCTTAACGACTAATATCAAATTTTTACCCATCAAAATACGAGCGCGCTGAAAGGTTGCTTTAATTCGGTATACTTCCAAAGCGCTTTCACTGTTGCGCTACGAACACATACCCTGGTATCACACTTAAAATAATACTCAAGGTAGCAAGGCGGTTTCCGTCAGCGACGTGACGCATGCATGGGCTTCCGAGCCGCTTGGCTATTGTGAAACTATAGGAGTGTAGGTTTAGAGTGATCTGCATGCAGTCAGAATGCATCGCTCGGAGTGGGTTCCTTACACTTCCATTCCCTTATACCAAAAACTTAATACAAGGTTACAAATCGTATCAATATATTCACTGCCAAATTTAAAAATAATGTCAGATTGTCATAACAGCATTCAAAAATGGAAGTATCCCGTTTTTGCCGACTATACAATGAACACAGTAATAGTCTTGACATCTTTGGTAGCCCTCTAGCCATCTTCTACTATATTTCCACGTTTAACGTTTCTATTTGTTTGAAAAAATAACAACAATCATCTAGTCTTATCACCAGTATTCAAATCTAAACTGTATTTTGGAGATACTATAATTGTTATCTTTATTACCCAGATGTAATTGTAACATTTGTTACTAATTTTAAAAATAAAATTAAAAGTATACTTTCTATTTGATCGGGTAACCTTGATCTTTGTTTGAAGCTGATACTATCTTTTCCGTTATTATAAGTCCATAGTTATATTTGCCCTTAGTTGTCCATACTTCTATTTTGCTATTGCTTGGAAGACTTCGTATAATACGGAGTTTGCTCATGCCTGTCGATGTTGGAACAGTCGCCCCAAAACAGTATTACGACTTTATAACCAGAAACCAAAATAATAGATCTGAACTTTTTTCGGCACTGGTGCAAATGGTCACAATTTAACCATGAAAGTGTTTGCTGTGTTCAATATACCTTTTCTTATTATTGGAGCATGTTGTTGTCTGCATTTTCTAGATTGTCTGAGAATTAAAGGCCAAAGCAATTCGCAATAGGATGGCTCCCCGGTGCATTGGAGCGAAAAATTGTGTCCTACATGCACTGAGACAATCCAACTTTATGTTTTGTAGAGTTCCCTCGATGTATGGTAAATTAACGAAAAATAATAGGATTCACTGTTGTATAAACTAAACAAATTAATTAAGATAATCAACTTTTTTTTAAAATTTATTTATTCAATAAAACAACAGGATAACAGCATATAAAATCTGCCAAACTGCGCACGCAGTTTGTCGGCAGGTGTTCTCGTTCCTTAAATATACAAGTTCCTTAGAGATATATAAACTATTAATAAAAATATTTTACATTAAATTTAGCTGTGGGACTACTTCTTCATTGATACGTAGCTCTTACAAATTTAAGATATAATAAGATTAAAATGTCAATGGAATATCTGGAAGATGGCTTTAACCAGAACCTATTATCAACATTGTAATACAGACCGAAACACACTATACATTATACTTACATTACACATATTTTACTACTACTAATTCGTTACGTTTATAAATGATACTTGCCTGAGTTTTTCAACGTCAGATAATGAATATTCCTCGTAAATAATCAATGTGTATAATATAAAATACAATACGCCTTATTTGAAAACGTCTCTTGTTTGTCAGCAACCATTATATGTACGAGTAAATGTCATTTTAAAATCGGTCGTTTTATACTTATTCAGTCTAATAATCTGACATTGGTAAATTGAGTCCTTATTGATATTAATTGATTCTAAACTTGGTACGTAACGAGCAATTTCTCTTTCTCTATGATTTAAGGTAGATATTCTTGAATTTTCAATCTCTCACTGGATGGTTTTGGGGAGTCTATATTATTTATATTTTCAACGTAGGCCAAAACTGACTATCCACTGCTTTAATCTGTTTTTCTAAAGGGACGAGGGCGTCATCTCTTTACGATCCAAAAAAGTACGTAACATTATACATAAACAAATAAAACATTGTATCTATAGATTCAAAGAAATCAGTAGTTTTACTTTTGCCGTCCTAAAATAATACTCCCCCTAGGCGATTTCGACTACGGTGGCCAGTCACAACGACTAACCGACTGCGCGTGACATATTATAGTGCACAAGTGTGTGCGCGAACACAGGTGCACTCTTTATTCCTTTCACTCTCGTAGCCCGATGGGACAGCAAGCTGACACGACCGGAGAGAGATCAGGCGCAGGTCCAACGGCTTTACGTGCTTTCCGACGCACGGGGGTGAAATACCGCCAACTTCCAAACTCCAGGCTACCCTGTGAATTTCTGAATAGAAAAACACAAGTACACATTTTTGGCCAGACCCGGGGAACAAACCGTCCTATATTAACTAACTCAACAATAAAGACAATGCTTGAAATGGAAATAAAAGTCTATAGTTAGAGTAGGCTGTTTCTAATTTGATTTTCTCCGACGCTCCACTCGCTAACTTTGTTATCACTTACCGAACGGATAATAAAATTTCTTTACGGATAATTAGGTCAATTTCCGAAGTGTGATCTGGAAAATTAAATAAAACGTGCTAACAGCTAGTAAATGAAGGTTCCGTTCTAAGGCTCTGAAATGTCTTACGTGTATTTTCCGAGTGGAGTACCGATTTCTTCTCTTTTTACGTCAAAGTCTAATTAAAGATAAATTTTAAAGTTTAATCGAACTGTTTTTTCTGCTATCCCCAACTGTAGGCTATCATCTTAAGCAGATCACAATCAATTTGATGTATATTTTCGAAGTTCTGTAAAATAACCTGTGTTTGTAAATGATGCAAATACAATATGGTTTCAACAAAGTAGGTATTAATATACATACTAGTACCGGGTATAATATTGAACACCAATCACAAACATTGCTCTGATCCCAAAGTAAGAAGCCTATTCACATGTGTTGTGGGTATCAGACACAACGGTACCACAACACCCAGACCCGAGACAATGTAGAAAATTTTGATTTCTGTATTGACCCGACTGGGAATCGAACCCAGGACTTCGGAGCGGCGACGCCTTGAAGCCCAGCGTGCTTAGCTACTACACCACGGAGGTCGTCATTTTACACGGCAAAATTTTGGCACCGCGGTGCGAATCACCGAAGAGCTGTTTCATAATGCTGTGCCGTCATTTGTTTAGCAGTACCTACTAATCGGCCAAGGAATCTTATAAATCGACCCATTTCATCAACCTCTGCGGTGCGAATAAACCAATTCTGAAACAGCATTTGCAGTACGACGAATACCCTTTTGTACCTACAAATTGCGATTTTCAGATCTTGATGTTCACCAGTCACCTTTTATAACCCTAGATATTAGAAACAGCCTTTAAGATGTTTCTACGTGAGGTCTTCGCGGCAATATAACATTTTAATTAAACGCTCTTAGTAATGAGTGAGTAGATTGCCCCGCTCGTATATTTCGCTATTCGTGAGAGCGAAGTTTCATGTAAATTAGTTTCATTTTATTAAAGCCGAATGATAATTAAAATAATAATTAAATTTTGAGTTTTAATAAAACTTAACGAAGGATAAAGATCGCTTAATTTAAGGCATTTTTATTGCCTATCATTTTATGAGGTTTTTAAAAGAAGACGATTTTTGAGACCGAAATTAAAAAATAAAGTTGCTCTGTGACTAGACTAGAGTCGATTTTACCAACGTCAGATAAGGTTTATTCGGTAAATATAGCACAAAACGCCTTATTTGAATACGTCACCAGATAAATATGTCTGCAACTATTTTTGTAAATTTAATTTAAAAAAAAAACGGACATTAGATTTATACTTATTCGGTCGGATAAGTCCTATTTGACGTTTGTGAAATCGACTCTTAGTAAATCTAGATAACTACCTAACATTTTTTGTTACCTATTTTAATAATGAAGGTTAATTTAGTAGTCCTTTAAACATAGTTACGCTTAGCTTAATAGGCGGCTTGATAACTTTTGTCAGTAAGATAAGTCGCTTGTCTGCAAACACCCCTCCACCGAACTGCACTGAGCCCGCGTGGTGGAGTATGGCTCAAACTACCTCATAGTTGAGGCCATTGCCCAGCTGTGGCTCGTTTCAGGCTAACTTTACTTTAAATAAATCATAGTGATATTGCGAACATATAATAATTAACCTGTCGTAAAGACTCATAGGTGCAACTCAGTGTCTAAATACTTAACTGTAAGGTATTTTTAAAGTGGCAATTGTGTGTAATATTATGTTCCTATTCGAAGGTATGTGATTTTATACGTCTTAATGTTATAAAATCAATATCAAAGTTCAGTTAGTAACCAAGCTAAGCTAAGCAAATGCTTTTGGGAGCAAGCCAACTAAATAAATTAGAACTTGGATTTCATACTTATCTGGGAAATCGAAAACAACGTCAATTTAGATTTTTATTGCTTGCAGATTTTTACCTGGATATGGTATTTCTCTACTAGCTTTATAAGGAAATTGTAAAACTCAAACTGATGATGTGTGCAGTTATAAACCGATTTCAAAAAGTGAGGAGGTTATCAATTCGACTGTTTTTTTTTTGTATCTTTGTTAACTTATATCTCAGTCATTTGTCGACCGATCCGAATTTTTTTTACGCTTACCTAGAGGGTATACCTTCTAGGTACCAATTTGGGATTTCATGATGGGATTTTGGTGTAATCAAGGAAAACCCTCAAATATTAAAGGCATGTTTAGTGTTTTTTTACTAGAAACTTGATGTTGACGTATTGTTACGTCTAATAGTCAACATCTTGTGGAGCTGAGCTGATGGTGAAACTCCTTAATGCTTAGGAGTTTAGTAATTATAATGACATAAGGAATGATAGGTAATTTGTAGTCCCCCCCCCCCCATCCTGTAATCACTAAAAATAAATAAATAGAATTAACTTTAAAAAAAGTAACAACCGACTTCAAAATCAAAATGCACTAAAAAGTCTTAAATAAACTCTTGACCCTTGAAAGGAAAGAAAGCCATTTTAGGCAACAATTTCTTTTTGGAGTCGGTGATATCACTTTGAACATTGATCGGTGCATCAACTATCAGAGCACCGATTCCAAAAAGAAATTGTTTGCCTAAAATGTATTTCTTTCCCTTCAAGGGTCAAGAGTTTATATAATATGTCCCGCGCAGTCGTTTAGTCGTTGTGACTGGCTCCCGTAGTCGAAATCGGCTAGGTGGGCTATTATTATTGTGGTATGTAATTATGTTCATTGTACATTGATGAGACTAAGCACCTGAAACAAAGTTTATTATAATTATAGTTCAGGTTTAAAAAACAATCAAACAGACAGAAACACAATGAATGACGCCCTGCAACGGCACTACCGACTGCATCTTAACACCTGCACTGCACTTTGACATCCTCAGTGGTGAAGTGGCTAAGCACGCTGGGTTTCAAGGCGTCGCCCCTCTGAGGTCCCGGGTTCGATTCCCGGTCGGGTCAATGTAGAAATCAACATTTTCTATATTGTCTCGGGTCTGGGTGTTGTGCATTAGCTACTTACTTTGGGATCAGAGCAATGTATGTGATTGGTGTCAATTATAAAAACAAAAACACTACCATCAAAATTCCTTCTATTGAGAGATGACCTCTTTTTTTTGTTGCAGACGAGGAAGATGTACCCGGTACAGGTCGGTCGGGTCCACGCGTGGGGCCTCGCAATTGTGTGCCCGGTCTGCCCTGCCCCTAGCCATATCCCTTCGACCGTCAGCCATGCCTTCCACCTCACCAGGAACACAGGACTCTACAGAAACAGTCCTCATGGAGACACAAATCGGAGACTACAATGTTCGCTACTGAGTCTTCTGCATTTTTCCAGCTAGAATAATGAAATGATTAAAACTTACAGACCACAGATTTCTACTTTTGTGCACGTAGAGTCCTTATTAAAAAATGGAAATATTTACTTTAAAAAGCTTATTTTGTGTCCATTTAAGGTGTTTTTTTTACCTCTAAAAGGGATTATATTTTATCCAGGAACTCACTGGCATTATTTCATTCAGCAGTGGTAAAGAATCAGCAAAACAAACACAAACGTAGACATGGGTCCGCGCCCTACATATAGAATACGGATACGGATATTATGACCAATCCCTATTAAAAAAAAGTATAAAACCGTCTTCAAAACCAAAATGCACTAAAAAGTCTGAAATAAACTCTTGACCCTTGAAAGGAACAAGTCATTTTAGGCAAACAATTTCTTTTTGGAGTCGGTGCCATTACTTTGACCATCAAGCATCAACTATCAGAGCACCGACTCCAAGAAGAAATTGTTTGCCTAACATGGCTTTCTTTCCTTTCAAGGGTCAAGAGTTTATTTCAGACTTTTTAGTGCATTTTGGTTTTGAAGTCGGTTTTTACTTTTTTTAAAAGTTATTTTTTAATAATTTGAAAACGAAAAAGCTATGACGTTTTCAATTCCCATAATGTACCTACTTATTTTACAAATATTTTTTATCTGTCTTTTGGAAAAGTAGCCCATCTACCCATCGAATTTATACATTTGAATTATTAAAAACATCAGGGTATTAAATAAAATAAAATTTTAATTAAATTTAATCTGTAAGTTTTTGTTGTTTTTTATAAGATGCCCAACTTTATATGACACTGTTCGTCTTATCTTCTTGCTTTCCTCATATATTATAAAAGATTTTTAAAGAAATACTGTTAGTTTTTTGTATCCTAGGTCCGTATTCTACTTTCATTTGATTCACAAACAGTAAACGTTAGTGAAGAATAAAATTTTTATAGTTGTTCACACAACGAAATTACACAAGTTCACACAACCAAACTTTCCAGGATAACTCCAATTTTTATTACTATTAAAAAGCATTTACCGTGCTGACATCACCTTTCGATATTAATCACGTCATATTATCAGCTAATAAGACGCTGTTGAAAATAAAAAACTTATACTCCGACCATTCCGCACACGGATTGCAACCGCTCGAAAGTTATACAAAATATGAAGGTAATCCACCTATAAGCCGTAAGAAAAGCCACCGATTTCAGTACCTACTGCGGGAAATATTAATTTCTACGAACTGTGTGAATCAAGTCCAGTGTAAAACTCTGTGAAATGCTCACATTCCGTACGTGATGATCGTCAATTCTTAACGAAGCTAGTCTAGTCGAAGCTCAATTATCAATCCGTAATGGGTTATGTACCATAGACAATTTTGTAAATAAAGGAGGTTGAAGCTCAGTTACCAACCCGTAATGGGACACCTCGCCACGTTTCGAGTTGATACCGTGTAGTTCCCGTACCGGGATGATAGATGTGCTATGAACTATACTAGCTCTTATTTCAACTGCATAACAAACCGCAGTATTAGCCTTGACGCGCTGGCCGTATTGCACTGATATAAATCAAGGGTTTTTTTACGTCTCGAACGCTGGTAACTTAATTACTTAAGACATTAACTTTTTGTAAAAAACATAACTTTTTGTAAAAAACAACAACAATCCCATATTCGATTTTCTCCATAGAAGTTCTATCCCTTCCGATAAGCAATAGAACTTTTATTAATTTCTCTTAGGGCCGATTCTTCAATGATCCGCCCTTAAAAATCAGCCCTTAATAGAACCGACAATATTGAGGGATGACAAATCTCGTTGGTTATGGCTGGATAGGCAGGATTAAAAATCTGCATTAATTGTAAGTAATTGTTATGATATTAGAACTAGCTGATTTCCGACTTAAAGTTATTCGAAAATATTTTGTGTAATGTATGAATGTGTGTAGAATAAACATTATTTTCCAAGGAAATGTTTTTTATTTGAAAGCTCGATACCATATTTAGGGTTATTGACATGTTAATATACTTAATTTAGATAGTTACCATCCTTTTGACTGTGTAGGTACGTACGAATAATTAAGAGATATTTCAATGTTTTTATGTGTGCAATGAAATTGTAATAATAAATTAATTATAATTAAGCATAATTATGATTGACAAGTCTACAATCAGAAATTGACATCATAATTATTTAAAAAAAAACATTGCAAAAGTAACCTGAAATCTGTAAGCATTTTATCAGAGAAGAAGAAATAAAGAACCTCGAGTGTTAAATGGTTTTATACGAGCTTAGAACCCTGTAGGTTATGTATAATTGGTAAATTTAACTTGAATAAATAGGATTCGATACATACGCTTCTATTGACGAATCTACTCACGGCTGTCCCGTAGGTAGACATGCAAAGGTTTCAGGTCATGGGTCTACTCCCTTGGTTATAAGGCGGTATTGATCTTGTATTTTCACTGTGAAATAAAACCAAGTATTCAGCAACGAATATTGATTTTATTAAGTACTTCAACTTTTGTATCACTCTTATAATAATTACAAAATAGCTGCACAATTGGACATAGATTTACCAAGTAGTCTTAACGCCATCGAGGCTAGCACAAGAATGATTCTCGACCCCACTGTTGGCTCGGCACTTGCCTCTATCCCCACCATTTTACCACTCCTCTAATCAAACAAGTTACGTCAGGGGGCGGCCTGCCAGCAGTGTTGCCATTTTATATTTTCAAAAATATACTTAACTAAACAAAACATAATAAGTTAATTAAAATTATAATCAAATCATGACATTCGGCCATCTGATAACGTGCAGTCTCCCGACGCACAATCTAAGCACTTAAACATAAAACAAATTATGAAAAGCTATTGGCATAACATTTATTATTAAACTAGTGCTTGAATGCCAACAGCCTATTGAAATCGAATGTATTTGATCCTATTTTCATTATAAAACATCAGCAATATATATTATGTATTCTTATTTATTTAGTAGTAATCATGACATTCCGCAAATTATTTGCTTTAGTTCCTTAGTTTATCAAATCGAAATTACCTATTTTTAAATTATGATTTATATCATTCACTTTGAATTCATCGCTACACAACATTTTGTTTACAGCTATTTATTTACACTTATCATTAAATACATTATTTATTTTATACATAAAAGCATGGAGATAATTTATCAGAATATTTACAGTAAAGTAAACAAGTGATTAGTTAAGCATAGTATATTAAATAGGTATAGAATTATTTTTCTAGTATAGGTACTATTAAAATGAGACTTTTAAACAGACTGACCTATTAATCATACCATACATACTCTCAGAGTCAATATTTTATATGAATGATTTATTCACAATCACTATTTTGCTCGCTAGAGCTGCTACTATCCGTATTATGTAATTCGAGAGCCTTTACATGTATCCAGGGTCTCATTCTGTCGGCGGCTATAACTGTGTTATAAGGTTTACCTCTCTTATTAAATCCAGGGACATCAGAAATTCTATACCGGTCGTTACCTAAAGTTTCAGTTACTTTATAGGGGCCCACAAACTTAGACAGAAGCTTTTTACTCTGATTATTGTTTTCAAAATTATTTCGTGAAATTTTTACTAAATCACCTATTTCGAAAGTAGGAGCAGGAGCTCGATTCGCGTCATGCCTTTGTTTTTGCTTTACTTGATCCTTGTCGATACAATTACTTACTTCTTCTCTGATTCGTTGTAAATCAGAATCATTAGAATCTGTATTATTACAAATTTCGAGTTTATTAATTAAATCATCGCGTAACTTAAATCCAAACAAAGCTTCTGTCGCGGTTTTGCGAGTTGAGGCGTTGACAGTATTGTTTATACCAAACTGAAGCTTACCCAGACACCTGTCCCATTCACGCTCATTGCCGAAAGCATTTTGCGAAGCTAATGAATTTAATATCGTCTGATTAAATCTTTCTGCCTGGCCATTAGCTCTGGGACAAGCAACTGCATTCAGTATATGTTTAATGCCGTGGTTATCACAAAAAGTTTTAAAAGCCGCAGACGTAAAGCTAGTACCACGATCTGACACAATTCTGACTGGGACTCCAAAGTCGTAAAATATTTTCTCTAAAACTTTAATTGTACTCTTAGTCTTTACATCTCTAACAGCCCTGACAAAAACATATTTTGTATACCCATCTACCACTGTAAGAATGTAACAGTTGCCGTCTTTACTCCTAACAAAAGGACCGAGGTGGTCTATGTGAATCGTGTGAAAGGGTATATTAATCTTCTCTATTGGGTATAAATGACCTGACTTTTGTTTTGAGGAGGAGTCCTTATTATAAGCACACTCTAAACACGCTGCTACGTATTTCTTAACAAATTTTCTTAGTTTCGGAAACCAATAATCATGTTGAATGCTCTCAAGAGTTTTGGCGTAGCCATGATGACCAATGTCATCGTGGTGGGCACGACATATTTGCCACCTCGCACTTCGGGGTACTACTAAACATAACCGATCATCAACCTTCCTATAGACTGCGTGATTTTTAACAGTATAATTTTTCCTAATATCTTTACATTCTTGGTCATCTTCGGGTTTCAGAATATTATGGATTCGGGAAACATCCGGGTCTGCTAATTGCAATGTTAAAAGCCAATTCTGTTTTTCAATAGTGTATACGGACACAAACGAATCTAGATCTGGTTCCACGGACAGTTTAGTGTTTCTGCTCAATGCATCCACGTGTGACATTTGAACACCTGGCCGATATTCAATGTCGAAGGAATATTCGCTCATCTGGAGCCACCACCTTGCTATCCGTGGAATCAAATCTCTTTTGGTCATAGTGGTTCTTAAAGCTGCGCAATCCGTATAGACCTTGAAGTGCAACCCCAAAAGATAGACCCGAAATTTTTTTAACGAGCAGACTACAGCTAGGGTCTCTAGCTCGTAGGAGTGCAGGTGTCTCTCTTCAGGGGTTGTCTGTCGACTGAAATATGCGACTGGCTTTAAGACCCTTGAATCTCTCTGCCACTGTAAGAGAATGCCTCCTATGCCCATAGAGCTGGCATCTGTGTGTATCTCTGTTTCGAGTTTGGGGTCGTAAAGTGCCAAAACTGGTCGTTCAACGAGCTTCTCCTTAAGAACTCTAAAAGCATGTTCCTCTGCATCAGACCATTGCCAAATAGAGTCCTTCTTTAACAACGATGTCAAAGGACGTGCAACCTCACCATATCCCTGTATAAATTTTCGAAAGTATCCAGTTAAACCCAAAAATTGACGAACCTCATGGACATTACGAGGCGTAGGAAACTCCTTAACTGCTAATACCTTGGCCTCACCGGGCTGAATACCTTTTGAAGAGACGTCGTATCCCAAGTAATTGACGGTGGTATCAAAAAAGCGGCACTTAGAGAGATTGAGAGTGAGACAATTTTGTCGGAAAAGACTAAGAATTTCCTCCAACCGTTGAAACATTTCCTCGATGTTTTTCGAGGGTATCAGCACATCATCTAGGTAGGCTAAAGCGTATTCGAAACGTCTGTTTCCTAAGATCTTATTGACCATACGCTGAAAAACAGCCGGCGCATTTGCCAACCCGAACGGCATCCTTCTAAATTCGTAGTGCCCGTCAGGCGTGACAAATCCGGTAAGATGTTGACTGTTTTTGGCCATTGGAATCTGGTAGTATCCTGAAGCAAGATCAAGAGCAGTAAAGAAACTATTGCCACTTAAATTTGAAATCTGATCCTCAATTAAAGGCAAAGGAAAACGGTCCTTGGCGGTCTTATTATTTAAAGCCCTAAAATCTACACAAAGCCTCTGCTCTCCGGACTTTTTCCTAACCATCAGGATGGGACTTGCATAGTCAGAAGTCGATTCTTGAATTATTCCATGTTGCAGAAGTTCATCTATGGTTTCGCGGACTTTTTCGCGTTCGGCATGAGATAGGCGATACGGTCGGTACACGATTGGTTTATTGTCTAAAAGATCTATTTTCATCTCAACATCAACCGCACAACCGATTTGTTCCAATTTGGTGGCAAAACAATCGCGATAATCTTGTAAAAGGGAATAAAGTCTGTCAGTCTGTTCAGCACTAAGGCCTGGTCCAGTTTTAACATCAGCTTTATTTAATGGTTCCAAGGTAGAGTTGTTCACCTGAATCCTATTGACTTGACAAGACGTCTGTTCCGTAAAGGGTATTGCCCTAGCTATAACCGAATTTTTCTCGAAAGTCACGGCCCGATGAGACAAGTCAGAAATCACTACTTCGCCCTTACCATTACGTATATGGTAAGCACCCTGAAGTAACGAATACTCTTTTCCTAGCCAAACGGCATTGTAACCATCGATAAAAACATCTCCCGTAAAATTGGAGTCCACATGTACAGGGACGACATTGATTTTGAGAACTTGAATCGAGTCAGAAATGTGAAGTTTTAAGTTAGAAGACTCGTCGCAAAGCAGGGAATCACTGCTGGGGCATTTGTAAAAAGTAAGTCTCTGGCTGTCCTTAAGAACTGTGACACCCGGTGATTCCGTAAAGTTTTGACCAATAATCATAGCAGTCTGCATGTGTGCATCGTCTACGACAAGTACTTCGACCTCTGTTTCGACATCGTCGACCTTCGCTGTAACGCATGATTTGTACAGCGGGACGACCGAAGACTGACCAAACCCTCGAACTACTGGGACACCCTCAAATTCCTTGGCTAAGTTTAATGACTCCGCGCTGGTTTTACTCAAAAGCGTACACTCGCTACCAAAATCAATATAAGCGTTCAGAGAGTGGTCATTAACGGTGACGGATTTAAAGTACTTATCATTGCCATTTGTTCCTATATTTATTTTTAAAGTTTTTCTTTCGGAATCGTTTCCTGGAGTTGAAAAGTTAGACCCCTTTGGGGTAAAAGGTGTTAATTTACATCCGTCATCGTTATGCCCAACTCTATTACATCTTTTGCATTTTAAAATTGGTTTCGTACATTTGTAATAAGGATGACCCCTAGATCGACAGTTGTAGCAAATAATAGAATCGGAAAAAGAATTTTGACCGTTAGCATTTGAATTAGTACCGGGATTTCCTCTCGTTTGGATAGGACGACTTTTAGATTTATTGTCGGCAAGTGGTTGTTGTTTTTGGGAACAAAGAAAATTAAGCAAATCTTCAGGCTCAGAGCTATTTAAGGCCTGTGCCCCGTTACGAATTGACCTGTCCATAATACCATAAACAATACAGTCAACTGCCTTCTTGCCTACAATTTCGCATCTATTTAACAAACACAATTTATCAAAAAAATACTCGCGAAGACTTTCATCATGTCTGGTAGTACGGCTCAGCATCTCCTCCAAAAGGCGTCCATAATTTTCCTCGCTAGGGAACGCCTTTCGAAGTTTGCCTTGCCACTCCTCCCAGGAGTATATGACAGTAGGCAAGGACTCAAACCATTTTTTTGCTAATCCCGATAACTTTTGCAGAGAAAAATGAATTGTTTGTTTATCATTCCACCCGTAAATGGTAGCACACTCGTTAACCTTTCTAAGCCAGCATTCAATAGTTTGAGTCCTGTTGGCAGGGTCGAATTCCGGTAAAACGTTGTTCAGGTTATTGTTGCTTAAGGCCGGAGGGGATAATTTACTTGTATCTTCCTTACAATTAGCCAAGAGTTTCAAGACATCTTTTGCAGAAAATTGATTCGAGCTCTTACGTGACTTCCTAGACACAGGTTCGCTGCTCGACGTAGATGAAGATGAAGGGCTCCTCCTTCGCTTAGTTTTCTTTTTGGATCGTCCTTGACGCTTCGGAGGCGTACCCGGCGGCGTACCAGATTTACTTCCAGGCGCCATTCTTTTCTGAAAAATACACATCCTTCAACGGCATAATCCATTCCACCTAGCATATTTCAGAATTTATTAAATAAAAATAATTTGTACCTATTCATGTACACTAACTCTTTAAACTATTCGCATGAATAATAAACTTGTGTGAAATCTTTTATTCAATAAAATTACTACTTCCAGTGTTTCATTTTAACCAATAATCCAAAACCATAACTATTCTTAATAAATACATAAATCAATGAAATAATATTTATCCAGTAAGCAAACCTAGCTTACTCAAATCCGACGAATGTATGCAACTCACTCAAATAACCAGTGGAAAAACATATCCACTCAAATAACCAGTGGGAAACATACCCACTCAACAACCCAGTGAGAACATACATCGCCCCCTAGTATCCAATGGAATTATCATAATCCATTCGATCCAATAATAGTCAAATACAACTTGTTACTCGTTTAAACAAAGAGCTTGCATAGCCCACTCAATCCAGTAAACAACCCAACTGCTCTAAGATTACAGGGATATAGGTAACAGTAAGTTTTAAAATATAATACTTAGGTATTCAATAATAAGCAAGCATGAATACTTATAACCAATATCAAATGTAGCATAGATACTTGTATAATAAATAATTACCTATTATCTTCGTTTAGTATTCGATTAAAAGTACCAATGCAGCACAATGTGATTCAATATTTAAATTAAAGTCTTCCATGACCAGTCCTTTTATGTGTATGTATATCAACCATATAGGGCGAACACAACAAGAACTGCCAGGGAGTAGCCCCAACCAAGCTCAAATTATGATCGCTAGTCAAGCAAATATACATGTTTAAGGCGCACATAATAAGAACTGCCAGGGAGTAGCCCTGGCCAAGGTCAAACTATGTACGCTCTAGTACTTAAACATGTATAAGGTGAACATAATAAGAACTGCCAGGGAGTAGCCCCGACCAAGTTCAAATTATGCACGCTATCAATCACACAATATACAACCATATAGGGCGAACACAACAAGAACTGCTAGGGAGTAGCCCTAACCAAGCTCAAATTATGATCGCTAGTCAAGCAAATATACATGTTTAAGGCGCACACAATAAGAACTGCCAGGGAGTAGCCCTGGCCAAGGTCAAACTATGTACGCTCTAGTACTTAAACATGTATAAGGTGAACATAATAAGAACTGCCAGGGAGTAGCCCCGACCAAGTTCAAATTATGCACGCTATCAATCACACAGAATATACATACACATGAGGTTTTAAAATTAGATTAAATACTTTAATTCGAAATAAGTGGGCGAAACATCATCACAGTATTTGTAAAAAAGAAAAAAAACACTTTTACATACCTTAAAATTGGTGTATCCCGCTTCTGAAGTGAAATAAAACCAAGTATTCAGCAACGAATATTGATTTTATTAAGTACTTCAACTTTTGTATCACTCTTATAATAATTACAAAATAGCTGCACAATTGGACATAGATTTACCAAGTAGTCTTAACGCCATCGAGGCTAGCACAAGAATGATTCTCGACCCCACTGTTGGCTCGGCACTTGCCTCTATCCCCACCATTTTACCACTCCTCTAATCAAACAAGTTACGTCAGGGGGCGGCCTGCCAGCAGTGTTGCCATTTTATATTTTCAAAAATATACTTAACTAAACAAAACATAATAAGTTAATTAAAATTATAATCAAATCATGACAACTGGATATCTATGATAGTACTCTGATCCATCCCAAAATGTCAATCTTACTAACTTTTTATGTTTCGAGTAAAGTCAAGGACTCTCCTTACATGTATACATACGTTTGACGACCCGTCTGGTGTAGTGGTCGAGAAATCGCCTACTATTACGCAGCGGGTGCGGGTTCGATCCCCGCACAATACAAACATTTGTGTGCGTGAACATGTCTGTTTGTATTGGTTTGGGTGCTTTCTATGTATATCATGTATGTATTTACAAACAAAAAGTATTTAAGTATTATATCCGTTGTCTGGTACCCATAACACAAGCTTTGAGTAGCTTACCTCGGGACTAGATGGCGATGTGTGGGAATGTCCAAAGGATATTATTATTATTATACTTATAAGCCTGCATTGTGTCAGCAGTGTAAGCTTGTAAGTTCTGTCTACGTTGTGGAAAAATAATAATATTCATTTGGATTTTGAGACTTGGCACAACCACTGCATTAGGTTTGTATAGTTCTTGAGGTATAAATAAATATTGGACACAAATCACATACATTGCTCTGATCCCAAAGTAAGTAGCTAATTGCACTTGTGTAATGAAAATCAGATAAAATGGTGGTAAACCTAGACCCGGGACAATATAGAAAATTTGATTTCTATATTGACCCGACCGGGAATCGAACCCGGGACCTCAGAGAGGCGACGCCTTGAAACCAGCGTGCTTAGCTACTACACCACGGAGGTCGACAAAGGTATGACCTCATTTTAAGGTTTTAGGAGGAAAATATTAGGAGTTAACCTCCTAAGTGGACTGCGTGCGCGTACGCAATTCGTGCGGTGTCAGGATACACGTTACGTAAACAGTTATAAAATCTTATTGAAACAAGCTATTATCATTCTGTAAAAAGATTATTGTTACTGAATAAATAACCTATGCTTGTAATAAAAAAAATGTATTCAAAAATGAAAAAATAGAACCAAACAAATTCGTGGTAGGGTGACGACATTTTAAAGGTTGTGAAATGGTTCTACTGGGGCTTAATTATTTATAATTAGAGGAAAAAAAACTGAAAATTACTGAAGGAATCAAAGATGACCATTTTTTTAACCAATACAAGACGTAGGTATAACCATAGAAAAAATGAATAAGGTTAGAATGGCCCCGATCAGTGCGGCAGCGAGCTTAATTGTAGGCATATGCCTGCATTGAGCCGTAGCTACTTCAGTTGCGTGACAAGAGCGTTACATTATTTTTTGTCAAAAATGCCGTCTTTTGCTATAATTACTTGAAGAGCGTGAAGCCAGGTCATATAAAATTAGAGAGAAAGTGTATTTTTTCACCGGTGAGTAATAATACGTAGTTATTTCGACATTATTTGCAAAAAACACTTTTTAATTATGATATTTCAAATGATAGCGGTTTTTTTACACTAAGTTCAAAAAATATATTTATTGATGACTGTCCACGCATATTCTTAACAAATCTGCTATCTTAACACGCAATGTATCGCGTCCAATTTGCTTTGTTCGCTTGTATACGCATCACTAGGGATGTAGCTCACAGCTCAGTAAAATTATCGATAAATGGTAATTTCCCTACTGATGTATTAAAAGATAAAAATAAGTTTTGTTTATTAATTATTTGAAACATAATAATGATAAAATAAATACAATAAAGTTGAAGAGTTCATATGTTGGAACGCGCTTATCTCAGGAACTACTAGAGCTATTTGAAAAAAAAAGTATTATATTCTAATTCGTGCTACCAAAATAACGTATCCCTGCAATAAAAAAAACTTTTCTACTTTCGCTGTTATTATCTTCGATTTTAATTTATCGTTTGGTTATTTATTTGTAAAATAGGGTACAACAATTCACAGTTTAAAATCGATATGTGTTCAATACTCTTTCACAAGTTCTACATTGGTTTACTGTCAACAATCTACTCCCTTCGGCAGTGATACCGAAGTTAAACAACTTATGGCGCGATCGTGTTTTAATGAGTGACCATACCGACCATATTTAAGTGACCTAAACAACGAGCATCTCCGTGCTTCATGAAGCACGTTTAGCTAGTAAGCTAGTATCGGTTGATATTTTCTAACAGCATCTAAAAGCATTCGGTATTAATTTTATCACCATTTCGAAAATTCGTTTTCCTACAAAAACTTAAAAAGAAAATTTCCTTAAAAATGATTGACTTTTGGAAAGTATATTCTGGGATCAAGATTGTCCCGAATGAGCTCCCCCATCAACTCTTACAAGAATCCAGTCATATAATCAATAACCCTGCATACAAATATTTTCGTAAGAGTTATTTGTAGTCAGCTATACACTTATTGTGAGTTTGTGTATAATTTTGTAATTTAACAAACCTCTGCAAAACCCCTTTGGTGATGTGATTTAAATGCGAACAAAAGCACTGCAAGGTTAACTGTTGTTTAATGCAACTGTACATTTCTTTAACTTAACCACCATACTAACTTGGGTCATATTTATTTATTAAAAACTTGCACATGCACGAAACATAAAATTGTACATATGGCGGACTTAATGCCAAAAGCATTCTATACCGGTCAACCATACGTCTATAGGTATATTGTATTTTTTTAATTGTAATCTTAACTATTTTCGTTCGTACTTATTTCGTTTGTTCTCTCCCCTTCCGTCCTTGCGTAAAGTTCAAGCCTAAAGTCTTTCTCGATAAATTAGACATCCAACACATTTTTTTTTTTTTATTGGTCCAGTAGTTCCTGAGATTAGCGCGATTAAACACATACAAACTCTTCGGCTTTATGGTATTAGCTAAGAATACAAATGAATAAATACGAGTAGCATGGTAAGATATAATACCTGAATAATGTAGACCATGGCCTTTATGCTTTTATACCTTTAAACATTTTTCTTTACATTGGAATCTATATGTCGTATATAAGTAATATTATTTATCTTTATACAAAGAATGATTCAATTCTACTAATAGAACTATTTTTAGAAACTAATATTTAAAGGTATAAGTTACTCTATTTCAAGTAACGTTTAGCAACTCATTTTTTTCTTCTATTATTTTTACCGAAAGGCAATAGTAGTACCCTTTGTTGCGATCAAATGAGCTGTTAAATTATCCAAATTAATTTCAAACTTAAATCCTATATGTTTATTCACAAAGAGAAACAACATTACATCGGTAATTGAATTTATAATAATCGACCTTTACCACATCACTAGTATTTTGACATAAAAGAACGAACGTATCTGAATGATGATTGGAGGTTTCACCGCTAGAAGCTCTGTGATTGGTAGTTGGTTTCAAGTACTAATTACACCAATCACAGAGCTCCTAGCGGAAATGGTGATTGGTTTGTGATATTGGTGCGTTAATTCATTGATTGGTACTTTTATCACTGCAGCAACAGTGCGGTAACTCCCACCGGCGACAGAGGTTCCCATACAAACGAACGATCAGAACCATTCTAACCTTATTCATTTTTTCTATGGGTATAACAAGATGGTATACTTTGACTCATATTTAACTTTATTTACTTATCACAACTTCCGTGGTGTAGTGGCTAGGAACGCTGGGTTTCAAGGCGTCGCCGCGCCGAGCTCCCGGGTTCGATTTCCGGTCGGGTCAATATAGAAATCAAAATTTTCTGTATTGTCTCGGGTCTGGGTGTTGTGGTACCACCGTTGTTTCTTATTTCTATAACTCAAGTGCTATAGCTACTTACTTTGGCATCAGAGCAATGTATGTGATTGATCTCCAATATTTATTTATTATTTATTTACTGAGTAAGTAAGTAAGTAAGTATTTATTGTGTATATGAACAAAGGTTACAAAAGCTCTTATAAGTACACATCTCTTAGTTCTACCTTTTCAGGCGTATACACACACATGCACACAACATTTTTGAATCATTTTTAACAAAATTATTTGTATTGCAAATATTCTTGCACACTATAAAAACATTTTTCTACCAGCCATTTCTTTAATTCAATTTTAAATTTTGGAGAGTAATATTGTTTGAAAACATCTGGCATATTATTGTAAATTTTGATGCACATCATAAATGCATTACTAGACACGAGCGTTAATTTAGATGTTGGTTTAAAGAGTTTGTTTTTATACATAGAACGAAGATTACGAGTAGTAGTTTACAGCGGCATTGGAAGACGCCTTCAAGCTCCTGGAATGGGAAGGATTCGGCATCTCCGTCAATGGCGAATACATAACACACCTTCGGTTTGCCGATGATATAGTCGTTGTGGCAAAGACGCTGGATGATCTAGGCACTATGCTCGAAGACCTCGACCGAGTATCCCAACAAGTGGGTCTTAAAATGAACATGGAGAAGACGAAAATTATGTCGAGTTCCCTTGTTGTACCCACTCCAGTATCCATTGGGAACTCAACTCTCGAAGTTGTCGACGAGTACGTCTACCTGGGACATGTGATCCAATTGGGTAGGTCCAACTTCGAGAAAGAGGTCAATCGACGAATCCAACTCGGCTGGGCAGCGTTCGGGAAACTGCGCAAGAGCGTCTTCTCGTCTCAATTACCTCAGTGTCTGAAGACGAAAGTCTTCAATCAGTGTGTGTTACCAGTGATGACATACGGATCCGAAACGTGGTCTCTTACTATGGGCCTTATAATGAAGCTCAAAATTACACAACGAGCGATGGAGCGGGCTATGCTCGGTGTTTCTCTACGAGATCGAATCAGAAACGAAGAGATACGTAGAAGAACCAAGGTAACGGACATAGCCTTGAGAATCAGTAAGCTTAAGTGGCAGTGGGCAGGGCACATAGCGCGAAGAACTGATGGCCGTTGGGGCAGGAAAGTTCTAGATTGGAGACCCTTCGACCAAAGACGCAGCGTAGGACGTCCACCAACAAGATGGACAGACGACCTTAAAAAGATCGCAGGATCAAACTGGATGCAGACCGCTAGTGATCGGTCGCTGTGGAAAGCCGTGAGCCGTGGGGGAGGCCTATGTTCAGCAGTGGACGTCCTTTGGCTGATTATGATGATGATGATGATGAGTAGTAGTTCGACAATTTTGTTCAAATAGGTCATTATGATGATACACAAACAGACATATATCCAAAATGTATAGACAAGGTAGTGTAAGTAAACTAAAGCGTCTAAAAAACGGTCTACATGAATCAGTTTGTTTTAATCCAAATATCGCACGAATACATTTTCTCTGCAAGATAAATACCCTATCTTTATGAACACAGTTTCCCCATATCATAATTTCGTATCTTAAACAAGAATTCACGTAACCATTGTAAGCGGTAATAGCAGCTTCTTTTGATACAATCTGACTTATGCGAAAAAGTGCAAATACAAATCTATTAAGCTTAGAGCACAATTCACTGATATGTTGCTTCCAGTCGCAGAAGCAGTCCACTGTAATGCCCAGAAATTTAGCACTTGTAGCCGCTTCTACAACTTTGTCATTAAATTGTATACGAAGACTCGGGCGTTTTTGTTTATAGCTACCAAACTAAAGGTATTTTGTTTTTTCAATGTTTACTTTTAAATTGTTACAACTTAACCATTCTACGATGTTGGACAAGGCAGTGTTTATATTTTTTTCATAGTCTTTAACGTCCTTTCCTGCTTTGTCCCCCTTAATTATAACAGTAGTGTCGTCAGCAAATAAAACACACTCATGCGACATACTATTAGGTAAATCATTTATGTATAAGAGGAACAATAGTGGACCCAGAACACTACCCTGAGGCACGCCAACTGGATTAACTTTAAAGGACGATTTATGTTTTTCTAAATATTTAGTTTTGGGGCAGTATCTCTGGATTTCCACGCATTGTTCCCTCTGAGACAAATAGGTTCTAATCCAGTCGTAACATGGACCTCGAATCCCATATTTATATATTTTATTAAGAAGGCGTTCATGAGATACGAAATCAAAAGCCCTAGTCATGTCTAAAAAAAGAACTGTTACAGGAATACCATCATTTATACAGTCGGTAATAGTTTTAAAAAGTTTGAATGTAGCTAAAGAGGTACTTTTATTTTTTCTAAAACCATTTTGTTCATCTTTTATAACCTTGTTAATGTCTAAGAAATTTAATAAACGTTCATACAAGACTCTTTCTAGGACTTTTGAGAAAATCGGTATTAATGTTACTGGTCTATAGTTATTAACAGACGTTCTAGGTCCTCTCTTATACAGCGGCCTTACAACTGATTTCTTTAGACTATCAGGAAAGACGCTTTCAGCCAAAAGTTTATTGACTACGAATACAAATGGATGAATTATTAAACTAATACTAATTTTGAGGATTTCAGTACGAATTTCATCGTAACCAACTGATTTAGAATTTCTAAGTGATTTAACAATTTTTAATAGCTCAGTCTCACTGACTGGACTCAGAAATATTGTTTTCTCTACTGATTGTACACTCTCATCAAAACGTTTCGAGTTTTTACTTGTTAAGTGCTGCTCTAAAACGCTATCTATTAAAAAATGATTAAAAACTTCAGATATAGTCTGTGGGTCATACACGTCACTCTCATTTGTACATATCTTATTTATAGAATTATCTGCTACATTTTTGGTATATTTATTGATCACATTCCATACAGCTTTGCATTTATTATTAAAGTTAGTTATATATTTCAAGTTATTGTTTTTTTGTGAGAATTTAATACATTTTTTTAATATAGTTACGTATCTTTTGTATTTATCATTATACCTAACGCGGTCATTGCGGTGTTTTAAATATAGACAACGTTTGGTACTAATACTCTTCGCAATACCTTTTGTAAACCATCTTGAAGTAGAGTGCCTTTTTGACGTTCTCTTTACTCTTACTACAGGAAAACATAAATCATAGAACAACTTATATATACTATAAAATTCGTTAAATGAATGTAAGGCACCTATTTCTGCATTATATACCTCCGAAAAGGCAACATTTGCAAGACATTCCATAAATTTAATTTGATTTTCCTTGGAACAGTCCCTTCGTAGTTCATACCACCACTTGACGACTGGAGCTTTTCTTTCTTTAATTGGAATTTTGAGTGATTGAGCTGAGTGATCAGACAGACCTAGTTCATGGATTTTAGCTAAGCTGTCCTTGATATTTGTAGCTATTTGGTCAATACATGTTTGGGTATTTTCTGTGATTCTGGTTGGGTGTTTTATCTTCATATGCAAGTCATAATTAGACATGACTTTGCAAAGTTTTCTAGATATATTTGTATGTTTCAATATATTTATGTTCCAATCGCCACATAACACAATCTTTCTACGTTTTCTTCTACACAATGTATCGAGAAGGTCAGTGAGTTTAAGGAAAAATAAAGAAGTTGTTGATGTTGGTGTTTTATTCGTATATAAACACACTACAATTATGCCATATTGTACTAACTCAATTCCACAGCATTCAAAATGTTGCTCCTGTGCAATACCCACCAAATTGTCAATTACTTTGTACTCTATATCCTTATTTATCAAGATAGCCACTCCTCCTCGCTGTTTATAGTTTTTAATTTTTTTTGCGTTTTCTGGAAAAATATGATGCTACAGTGAAATTTTTCATTTTCAAGTTAGACTCTGAACTTGCTTTCATATTCGTTTCACAAAGACAAATTACATCTGTAGCGAACTCTTAATTTTTTTCTAAATTAATTATAGAGCATAATAGTTCATCTTGTTTATTTAAGGCTCCTGATATATTCAAATGCAGTAAACCAATTGAAGAATCATCGTGATTTACAGTACAGGAGTTATCAAAAGTTTGCGCGGTAATATTACATTTAGGAACGAAAAAGCTGATTTTCTATATCTATCTCATGTATTAGTTTCATGACATTGGACATTATAGATCGCATTCCTGATAAATTAAGTTTTCCAGTTTGAAAGGTAAACATTGCATGTGTCAAATCTCGATTAGAGTCAATACCATAACAATATTTATTATCATTTGCATCTTTATACAGCAATCAATTGAAGTTTTCTACCTTGTAATTAAAAATTGGTGAGCCGCAAATATATGTTGGAGGAACAATGATAATGTTAGTGTGTGTAATATTTTTTAGTATATTTCTTATTTTTGTTATTAAATCTGTATGGTTTATATTATCTTGTTGGAAATCATGCTCCCCTAATATGATTACACAGAAATCATCTAAATCAAAATCTTTTACTTTAGATTCAATTCCTTCGAGTAGTTGCAGTGCTGTTGCTCCATTTTTTATAAAGTGACAATAGTCATATTTACTATCAGAGTATAGGTCTTCAGTTATTTTTAAAATTTGGTTTCTAGTATTGCTTGATATAAAGATCAATTTATGTGTCTTTGAGTTTTGTGAGTTATCTTTATTTATGTTCGCAATATTGTATGTATTCAACTGCTTTTGTAGTTCGTTAATAGTAATTTCCATATGCTTAGCCTCTATTTGAGCTTCTTGCAATTTATTTGACATTTCGACAAATTGTATGCCAAGATCATTTAGTATTTTTTTTGCTTTTAGTGTAGCCGGTATATTGACTAACTCACAACTTAACTCAGAATTTAAATTAGAACCAGCCTCTTGCATCTCTTCTATTGGGCAGTTTCTTTCTTCAATTAGCTTTGAAGAGTTCACACTGTTCCGGCATATATCTTTAAGTATTTTTATTTTCAAGGTTAAGTCCTTCACTGATCTATTAAGTTGATTATTTTCTATAATTTTGTTTTCTAGTTCGTTTTGAGTGATAGTTAATTCTGTTTTGAGACTATGTATTTCGTGTTTCATATCCTTAATAATACTTGAATTACATAGGGTCTCAGCGCTTTTGCATGCACTTCTATCGAAAGCTGATGCATTATTCAAAGTGAATTCACTCTGATTTAGTGACTCACAAGATTTTGAAGATATCATTAAGTGGCGGTTTTTTATGTGTTTAATGTTCTCACTTGATGCCTTGTTGCTGACGGGATCTTGTGTCTCAATTGTTCGCTTCGGAGTAGAAGTGATACTTGACGGCAATATTTTCTTTATTAAATTGTTGTTACCGCTAGATGAAACGGTAGCTTTATCTTGCAAAGCTCTCTGTTTTCTTGTAGTGACGTTAGTAGGTGATGTATTTTTTTGCCTGATTTTTTGCACGCATAGTAAACATTTCCATTTGTTTTTGCTCTTCTGGTCCATTAGGTTGTAAAGTTTTTTCTGACAGACCTGCGCAATTAAATTCATATCTATGTCCGCATATAGAACACAGAGTTGTAGTTCTTATCTCAACTTGCGACTTACACTTAAAACAGTTTACAAGTGTCGCCATCTTACGATTGCCGCTGGAATTGGTACCTACAACTTTTTGACTTTCTTTAGTAGATGACATTGTTATAAAGTTAAAATTGGCAATGTCTTAATAAATATAAGAGAAAATAATAATACAAAAAGACAATTTTGAAGGTCAAGCACGACGTGATTTGAACCCCAAGTCTGTAGAGTGGTCCACGGGTACTGAGGCAAACATCATCTTTTTAACAGATCTTCCCGAGACGTTATAACTAACAAAATGTACTTTATTCTGTCGTTGTAGGCTATGTTATTGAGGAATGACACCTACGTAGGAATGTTTATAAATAAGTACTTAACAAAAAAGCAAACAATTTAAAACCCTGATCTCAGTACCAACATTAAAACAGTCAAATAAAAAGAGGTCTCACGACACTCAAAACACATCTCGCTTTGTGCATCTGACAAAAATAAAAATAAAGTGGTTCATCTAACAGGTTAATACTTAGCTTAGCTATAATTTCACGGCATATAGAAGAAAATTAAATTTTAAAATACTCGGGAAAATATCTAGTGAAAAACAACGAAGTGTGAGTAAGAATCGCAAAGCAAAGACTATGTAACATCAAATTTTATCTTAATCGGTTTAAAACAAAATTCTGACATTAAGCGATGTATGTAATTATCCCTGAAAGACAGAAATTATGAGTAATTCTTCAGGTGACCGAGTTTTGAAAATTGGCTCAGTAGAGGTAGTTTAAGCAATAAGCCCTTGTTACTTAACAAACTTAATTCTTTATTAGGTACTTTGATAATATAGATTAGCCTTTTAAATAATACTGATGGATCTACACTTTTGAAATACCTGTACTTACTACCTGTATTTCACTAAGTTCAGTCACATATTACACATACACACAAAGCAACTTTGAAGTCATTTTAAAATGTATTTTTAAGGAAAGTAGATAACTTCTTACCACTTCATCTCCGGATTCGAAATATGAGCTCGCTTAGTTGAAAAACAAAAACTCTGTTCTTTCTATTTACGGTACCCTAAGTGCCAGTGAGACAATCTTACGCTAAAGTTACAAGAATATAAATAGCTAGTTAAAACATCCGAACTTATCCGAACACACAGCATTATAAGTCTTTGAAAAAGTAACAACTTCTTCTTCTTATCGTGTCGATGGTAAACCGACTTAAATTTTTTGTGCCCAGTAATGGGCGACGCGGATCGCCATGTCGTTAGCACACATAAGGTATTCTGGCAAGCAAGAATCAGGGCACGCAGGACAAGACAATAAATGGGACATGTTTTGTGGAGTAAACCCCCAAACACAGGACAGATCTATTCCGTTGGAAAATCCCCACTTGTACGTGGAGTCTTTGCATCTACCCACTTGGGTCCGGAGTCTGTTAAGGGACTTCCAGGTGGGCCATGGCAGATTGTGTCATGCAGGAGGATGTTCGGAAGGAAGAACAAAAGGAGCAGGCGGTAAGGGGCCGTTCTCCCATAGGACACGTCTCTCAGTAGAGAGGTCGCGGTCAAGAGGAGGAACGCACTTCATGAAGCTTCTGCGGCTTTTAAGTCTTTGACTGACCGTACAGTAAGCGTGCATTGGATGAAGTGCGCTCGTCTCCTGCTTACGACGCTCCACTCCACTAGCCACTCGCCTGCGAATGTCCGGAGGTGCGATACCAGCTAGTGGATACAGCATTGCTACCGGGGTGGGTTTTAGGCAGCCTGTTATACTTCGGCAAGTCTCGTTTAAGGCTGTATCCACCAGCTTTGTATGTGCAGATCGACCCCAAACTGGACATGCGTATTCGCCAACGGAAAACGACAGGGCCAGAGCGGAGGTCCGCAAGACATCCGGTGAAGCGCCCCATTTAAAGTAACAACTGGTAAGCTAATTTCTTATAGAACACCTGAAAGAATCATCAACGCTTTGTCTTTAGCCGAATGAAAATAAGGACCAAATTTAAAGAATGAAAGTTGTAGAGTCTTGATTGTAGGGTTCTAGGTTTGGACAGTTTTTTTGTATTGCTTTCGCAGGTTCTGTAGTAATTTAGCTATTCTAAGGTAAAGTATGTTGTTAGCTACCTCGTAAATAGTCAAAGAAAAATAAAAAAAATCCGTTACATTAATATTCTGAAACTGTAGCGACATCAAATCTTAAAATTGTTAGTGCTACTTACGATGTTTGTCATTCATACGAGTAAAGTTGTTCGACAGAATAATATGACTTGTTAGAATATTTTGTACCAATAAAAGAGTGAAAGTAACATGCGGACAAATACACGCCAAGATGAACACTGCGGTATCTTTCTGGCGTATGCTGTACGTGACTCTTAAGTAATAACAATAATAATAATAATAACTATTTATTTTTCTTTCACAAAATTAAATTTATGGCAAGTCTTAAGCTACTTATTCTATGTATAATTATTGTTAACTAGTGCGGAGAGAATTGAATTATACCAACTAATTTTGTAATACAAAAAAATTAACCTATTTTCCAACAAGCTAATGGCTATTCATTTCGTGTGCGATCCATCTAAATTTGATTCAGTCAAAGTTCCGTGAATAGATAAAGATAATAAATAATTTCAAGGATTGTTCTAGTCCGTCAATTCAATAACTGCATGCTCACTATTAATTATATTATATGTTGTATTATTTCTTGTATACTCTCGTATTTTTTAAGAGCAATGTTACAATACCCAACTGAGTCATTAAGCATAAATCTCTTAACTAAATTTGAGATCTCATTGTACACTTAAATGGCAATAGAAGTATTTGAATTTAAATATTCCATGGAGCTAACATTCATGCACCCGTGTTATGTTCCAAACTTCAGACTTCAGAAGGTAATCACTCGTTTATTGGAAGTTGTATCACTTTCTTTAATAAACTGCCTTAAAATTTAATTGAAATACTCTTATAACAATAAAAATCGATTGTTAAACAATGTTTATTATATATTATAGGATAAATGATTAATATGAACAATAACAATGTATGATCTTGTGAGAACATTTGAAGTATAATATTTTAAAAAAGGCATCGACAATAGTGACTGAGTTTGTTGCGCAGCTTCTTCTCAGCACTAGCCCACAATTGTCCCGAAGCTGTAGTAGGTGTACGTGTAAGTCAAAGTCAAAGTCAAAAAATATTTCTTCAATTTAGGACAAAAAATGCCACTTATGAACGTCAATAATTAGTGTAATATCAATCAATATTGGCCCGTATGGGGCTAGAACATGTCTCCTTATCTTTTGGGCCCTACTAGCGCTTCGAGACAAGACACAGATAGTTGTGGCAGGCTGGAATGTCCATATATTCTCGTTATTAAGATAGTCTTGAATTTTATAATACCCCTTCGACATTAGGGTAGTTTTGACATGTAACTTAAATTTATGAATACGATAACATTATTAGGTATATTATTGAAAAATTTGACACAATTTCCCAGGACTGAATTTATTTTTTTGGCTAACCTGAAGTTTGGAATGACAAGTTTGTTTTTATTTCGTGTGTTATACGAATGTATGTCACTTTTTTCATGAAAAAATATAAATTTTTGCATACGTACATGATATTATCAAATATGTATTGAGAAAAGGCAGTGAGGATGTTAATTGCCTTAAAGAATTCTCTCAGGGATTCGCAGGGACTAAGTTTGTAAATGGCACGAATGGCTCTTTTCTGTAAAATAAAGATGGTATCGATGTCCGCAGCAGAACCCCACAAGAGAAGACCATAAGACATTATACTATGAAAGTAACTAAAATACACAAGCCTTGCTGTTTCAACATCAGTCAAATGTCTAATTTTTCTAACCGCAAAGACAGCTGAAGCGAGTCTCCCAGGGAGAGCGTCAACATATGGTCCCCACTGCAATTTCAAATCCAATGTAATGCCCAGAAAAACAGTGGAGTTTGATAAATCTAATTTTTCACCATTGAGTAGAAATTCTGTAGTAGTTTGCCTTACGTTACGCATGGTGAATTTAAAACATTTAGTATTTTTTGTAGTAAAAAGCAAGTTCTTGCTAGTGAATCAATTTAATACCTTAGAAAGAGCTCTGCTAACATTGTCAAATGATTCTTCGCCTCTACTCGACTTGAAGATTAAAGAAGTATCATCAGCAAACAGAAATATCTCACAGGAGTCCTTTGAATAAAAAGGAAGGCCATTAATATAGATCAAAAACAGCAAAGGTCCCAATATTGAGCCCTGGGGCACTCACATTTGAAGCGGGGCTCCTGAGGAGTTAATGCCATTAACGTTTACTATTTGTAGTTGCCTGAGAGGCCAGAATTTAACAGTTTTGACGCATTATTAGATGCACCGTAATGTTCTAGCTTATGAGTGTTTGATGATCGACACAATGAAATGCCTCCAATACGTCACAGAATACACCTATCGCATCAAGTTTATCTTCAAGGCATCCAACATGTGTTTGACGAGTGCTACCCCAGCATTTGTTGTATTTCTACCTTTGGAGAAACCAAACTGTTTCTCATGCAGTAATTTGTTAATTTTACAATGAGAGAGCCATTGATTAAATATAACTTCTTCAAAAATTTTGCTAAATGCAGGTAAAATGGAAATGGGCCTGAAGTTGCTTGGGTCACTTTTTTCTCCTGATTAATATTAAGTTAAGAATATTTCATTAAAGGAGAAATTGACCTTGATTAATACATTCCTTGAATAGATGTGCTAAGTGAGATTCTACGAGAGGTATAATGGGTTTTATTGTGTCAATTGATATTTCCCATATATCCTCAGTTTTTTTTGTTTTAATTCCTTGAATGTTTTAACAATCATTAAAGGGTTAATATGAGTGAAATCAAATGAGGAGTTACACCTGTCAACACACGATACCAGTAGTGATTTCTCATGCAGAGCGCACGAATTTAGTTGTTTTGTGGTTTCGATTGGTATATTACAGAAGTACTTCTCGCAGGCACCTGCAACTTCATTATCAGATTTAATATTTTTATAGTCAATTTTTAATGTAAACGTGTGATCACGTGGTTTATTTTTACAAGTTTCTTTGTTTATAATATTCCAAGTCTCTTTAATTTTGTTACTGGATTTATTGATTTTATCACGTATATGTAATTAGATTTAGCTACCATGCAAACATCCTTGAATAACTTTCAGTATTTTTAACATATTCTAAAAATATTGGGTCATTATTTCTATAGACTTTTTGATTATATAATTCAATCATTTTTTTTCCTACCGATGTATATACCTACTGTAGCCCAGTCACTGAATTTTGGTTTCAATTTGTTTATAACTAATTTCTTTTTAGTTTTTTTTGTAAGTTTCGCTTTTAATTAATTCAAAAAATTCCTTATATTAGTTATTAACATTGTCATTAATAAAAGGCAAAAGCGGAATTTTATCACTTAAGTTAGATTTAAATGTGTCTTTACGGAAATCAGTGACTGGTCTAAATTTAATTTCATTTTTAGTCGGTACAAAACGGTGTTCAAACGCGACTGACTGTCCAAAGTGATCGGATTTTACAAAATTTACTATAGATTTTTTAATCACACTAGAGTTACAGAATACATTGTCTAAGCAAGTAGCTGTTGTAGCAGTAATTCTAGTTGGTTCAGCAAAAACAGGCATTAAATAAAAGAATTTGAAAAGGCTTAAAAACCTCACTCGATAGGTTTTTTCTTCATCTATAATATCGACATTGAAATCCCCACATACAACTTTATTTTTATTTGTAAATAATTTCCTGAGTGATTCCTCCATTATAGACTCAAATAATTTAAAATTACCAGTAGCCTATAAACACAAACAATTATGTACTCGTCCAACTCTGCACATGATATCTCAATGGTTCGTTCAACAGAGAGAGATACAATATCTTTGCACTCTTTACATTTTAAATTATTATTTATTAATATTAGTGACCCGCCATGGATGACCGTCTCCCTTGAGAACGAACTTATAAGGCTACAATTTTATATAGACAACATAAGTTCATACTTTTTGAGACAGTGCTTAGCTACACATAAAACATGAATATTGCTTTCTTGTATGAATAATTCTACTTCTAATCCTTTCCCGAAGCCTTGGAAATATTGATGCACTATGTTTAAATGATTTGATTTTTTTAGCTCGCTAGGTTTTGTTTTAAGCAAGAGTTTACCTCTATTGTCCGAATATTTAATTGAAATAATTGTTAATTGGAACGGATTCCAATGGTCGAATATTCGTGTCAATGGTCTGCTCAATAGAAGCAGACTTGGTAGCTATGTTCTTGACTGAACAATCTATACAATATGATAGCGAAATAGCCATTTGTCTTTTGAGATAATTATTCACATAATATTTATCTCTCGTCAGGTAAATCTTATTTTTAAAATAATTATGAATGTCAATTACATGGAATTTGAGAACGTTATTTTATACCTATGATTATTTTCTTCGTTTGGCAAGCCGCTGCTATATAGTAAGGTAAACAAAACAATTTTACCTATTTTTAGCAATTTTAAACTTTAAAAAATTTTATAAATTTCTTTTTATTTACATTACCTCTATTTCCTACAAACTACAACATTAGGGTAGAATTTTCACTGAATTTAAAACTAAGTATTTTATTGATAATAACATCATAAGATGCTCCAAGCATGCAGTGATTTATCACACTTAGTCCCATATATTGTGCAAGTAGGGGCCCCATGTTTTTACCCATCTCATTACTAAACATATTATTTGTTGACTCGTATGGATTTTCATTAGGCAGGAAACTGTTGGATTGTACACAGGACAGTTTGAGAGGGCTTGTGGTTGATTTGGGGAGTGATGATAACTCAAACCCGGACCCAACAAACATCAATGGGTTTGAATTTGATTTAAAAGGGTAATTTTTAAACAATCTTGATGTGTTCACCACACTCTTTTTTGGGTCAATTAATATGTCTCAGTCGTTATTTTTAATAAGAGTTTGAGATTTTCTAATTCATTTTCTAATTTCAATATGTCTTTTTCATATTTTATCACACTATTTTCTGATTTAAAGAACATGCATCTAGCTGATCGCCATGTTGCCTTCTCTCATTTATATATTTTACTTTTGTAAACAAACAATTTTGTTTTTCAACTTATTTATTTGTTTTTTAATAAACCTGTTTATTCTTACATATTTCTTAAATTTGTTTTTACTGCACCTTGAAATCCCTGTAGAGGTTGTGTTAGGGGAATCCCTTGTTAAATCTATAGTTACAATAGGTGGACTTCCAGGTGCAGTTTGGATCTGGCTGGGCGCACTACCAACTAACTTGTCAAATAAAAGGCTGGTTTGGCTGTCAATGTATTTTTATTTTATTTTATTTTAAACTTACAAACTATCCTTACAGGTGGTAACCTATTGCGATAGCGAAGCGACAATAGACTAAGAAACAACCTTAAAAAAATTAAAAATAAATTAAAAACCTTAAATAACTAATCTGACAGGTACCTAAGTACATTTATAATACATTATTATTCATTAGTGCATTTATATGACACTGTCATTAGTGCCGCCTTTGTGAATTCACTCAGACAGCTACAGAAAAGATCCACTTCCTCTGCTATGATATATAGTATGCGGAGCGCGCGCGTTAGCGGCGCCTCAGCTAGGAGGCGCGTGCGCGCGGTCGGCACGGCCAGCAAGCGGGGCCTGCGCCGGCGCCACACGTAGCGGTCGGGCACGCACAATCCCACCCTCAACAGTATATCCGGATGATGCACTTTCCCTATCATTATTTTGAATACATATGTCACCAGTGCCACGTCCCTCCTTACTCTTAGTTCGTTGTACCCAACCATACCTAGTACGAACAATGTTGGGTACATTAATGGATAGAAGGGGTACACTCCATAAAGCCTAAGATATAAATATCGTGTAAATTTATTTTGCACCCGTTGTAGTTTTGCTTCTCCATATCCAAGTGATGAATATGATCTTGGGCCTCCTAAAGATCTTGTTGAAGGGCAGTTATGCGATTGAGGTTCTTCTCGTACTCCTCACAGCACTCACCGAACCCACTTATGACGGATTGCAGCTTGTCACGTTCGTCAATTAATAAGCCGTAGTTGGTGTGCAGCTCAGCCATCTCTTTCTTTAATTGACTGTTACTATCCAGCACATCCAACGTCAAGGGTCAGGGTCAAGTCAGGTTAGTCGAGAAGGGGTAAACAAATAAGGATGTGTATGCTGTGCAGGATGGGTGAACATGATAATGTCAGGTCAGGTGATTCAAGAAAGAGTAGATAATTATGAATTATACACATCAGAGACCTTTATTGATATTATTATTCCACGGGGGTTAACAACTTTTCGGTATCATCATAGCCTAAAAACTTAAGATGGTCTGCGATCAATTTCTTACATTAGGTTTTTGTGAGTGGATATATGCCAAGTGGTTCATTTAATTTATTATACAGGTATAAGTGTGGACTATGTATTTAAAACGAAATGATATTTACGAAATTCAAATAACATTTACGTACTATTTTCTCAAACCTAGCGTTTAAAAATCAAAAAGGCTTTCTACAAAATAATAATAATAATAATATATCTTTAATTCGTTATTTGGCGTGGTTTTAAGTAGAAACTTATACGCATAATAACATATCTAATGCATTGATTACACGTGCCAAGCAAAATAGTGAGACAGTCACTCGGATCTCGTTTTGTTTGCTAAGTTGAGTTCCCAACCCCCGCGCTTCTTTGTGCATACCCAGCACTGTTTCCCTCACCGACTCGGCAGGTATGATCGGTTGCCGAGCGCCACTCGCTACTTTCTTAATAGGTTTCCGAAAAAAGGTTTTTTTGTATTCATTTTGACTCTCAACTGTTTATGAAACTCGGTCTTTAAAACTAAACACCGTGAAGCCAAATCTACTCGCTTATAATAAAAAAAAGTTTATTTGTCGGATACCGTGAATCCATTTAGGGCTGATTTTTCAATAGTCAGATAAGAAATATTCGTCGAAAAACATACAATATGGCTAATATGAAAACGTTACCTAATTGACAGCAATCATACGTTACTGTCTTTTTTTTTAAATCTGTCGCTTTATAATTAATCAGTCTGATAAGTTTTATCTGGCTTTTGAAAAATCGGCCCTTCGAGTGTTAGTAAGAGAAATACAGAAAACCTATCAACTAGTGTTAGTGTCTACTTAATATCTAATCTCTAGTGATTCTACCACAATGCCTGACCAGTGGACAGTCTCCACTGTGACCACTGTGACCTTCAGAAAACCGTTGCGACTGCCGCGTACTCGTTGGAAAAGAGAGCAGCGCAGTATGGCCGGGAAACTGACGATTCCAGCGCACGTGAACATACTAGAGGCACTGCAGTAACGCGACAGCCCCAACAGTGCCCTGAAGGCATTATTTATTATTAACACTAGATCAGCTGCAGGAAGTTAAAAATGATTTACTAAATGCAAAGAATGCGTCGATTATTTCACCACAGGGCCAATTTGTAAATCTTAAAAGAGGCGGTGGTTGTCAAAATAGTATTTGTTTCGATAGCGGTCCGTTCGGCCTTCCACATATACCGTTAACAATGACACAGGTGGAGGACAAGTCAGCTGACGGCTTGGATAATCACTGTTCGCTGCCTCGCTCACACTCGTGCGATAAGGAACTTATGTCGCCCTCTCCACCTGCGCCTCTGGCGCTGACGTCACCATCAGAAGTCGCCACTAGTAACAAACAGACGAGTGGGAAGTCCCTATGCACAGGTAGTAAGGTGCAATTTTCCACCCCAGACAAAACGACAAAATTAAAGACTTTAGCAGAGGTCGTGCGGGATAGTGACAAGCGAAATTCGAAGTCAGAAAACTGTAGTGAGGAGTGGATACAATATCAGCGAAAAAGGCATAGAAATCGCTTTGAGACGATACAGGGCAAGGCTTCTACGAACCCTCAAGAGAAATTCAGGGCTGCTGATATAAAAATACCACTATTTATAAACAACGTTGACAAAAACACAAATGAAGCGGATATTACGGCATACATTCGCAACAAAACGCAAGTAACTATAAGCTTGAAAATGCTTAACACAAAGGAACAAAAACAATACAACTCCTACATTGTTTATGCGCCGAAAAATAAACTGTCTGCCTTCCTTGACGACAGCCTGTGGCCTGAAGGCGTAACTTTAAGACGTTTTGTTGACTTTAAGAGAAATCAAAGAGAGGTGAAAGTTGATCTAGTTAAAGATAAAAACCGTATATGAGTTGCAAAACAAAGCTTGTCACTTTTAATTGTAAGTCGCTTATGAGGTCTATGCAGTGTATTAGATCACTGTGTCAGACATCGCATTTGATTGCACTACAAGAAACTTGCCTTTTGCCGCATGACATCCCACTGCTAGGCACGGTAGACCAGGACTTCGAGTACATCGGGAAGTCTGCGGTCGACACATCGGCGGGCATTCTACGCGGGCGGCCCTACGGTGGGGTGGCTATTTTGTGGCGAAAAAATGTGTTTAGTGCTGTTTCGGTCGTGCCGTGTTTTAGTGATCGAATCGTGGCGGTAAAGGTTACCAGTGCGGAGTGCTCATTCTTAGTATTCTCGGTGTATATGCCAACTGATGATTCAAATAACTTAGTGGAATTTACACACTGTTTGAGCGAAATAAGTGCTGTTATAGAAAGTTGTGACACTGAGTACAGTTATATCTTAGGCGATTTAAATGCTCATCCAGGTAGGCGTTTTGAAGTAGAACTACAGAGGTTCTGCACAGACCAGAAATGGTCGTGTGTAGACATGGAGTTGCTTGGATTGGATTCAGGAGCCTATACATATGTAAGTGATAGTCATGGTACCAGAAGTTGGCTGGATCACTGTGTGGTAACCCAGGCAGCTAAAAATACAGTGAACAATGTGTCGATTAATTATAGTGTTTTTTGGTCAGACCATTTTCCCCTAGAAATACAGTGTAACCTAACTAATTTGGAACCAAAACATGTCTCTATAGGTAACGAAATAAATCATATTTTATGGGGAGAACGGGATGATTCTCAAATCTTAGAATATACAAGATATTGTAATGATAAACTGAAACAGATAGACTTTCCCCCTGTATTTACTGAATGTGCTGACACAATGTGTAACAACTCTAGCCACAACCTAGTAATAACTAACATGTACGACCAAATAGTTAGTATTTTATCCAAAGCTTCCGTGTATAGTAGCAAGAGAAGAAGATCTAACTGTAAGAAGAAATATGTTTGTGGCTGGAATAAACATGTCAAAGCTGCGCACGTTGAAGCAAGGCTATGGTTTCATTACTGGGTGTTGTACAATAGGCCGCGAGAGGGGTTTGTCTATGATAAGATGTGTGCTACTAGAAATGTTTTTAAATCAAAATTAAAGTGGTGCCAAAATAATGAGCAACAGATAAAAATGGACATCTTAGGCGCGGAACACGTAAATAAAAATTTCTCAAGTTTCTGGAAGCACACAAAAAGGTTGAATCCAAGGCCAAGTGCTCCAGTGAGTGTAGAGGGTTTAACGGAGCCCTCTGAAATAGCTGAAATGTTTAAGAATCATTTTAGGGTCAAACCGGCTGAGGGGTTTACACAGACAGAGTGTGATACTGGTTGCTGTCCTGAGAACAAGTCAGTTGTGATTGGGGCAAAGGACATCAGATCAATTTTGAGAGAAATGACTAGAGGTAAATCACCTGGACATGATCACTTGAGTGTGGAGCACCTCCTCTACGCTGGTGTGCATCTGCCGCGTGTTCTGGCCTTGTTCTTCTCCCTTTGCCTTAGTCATGGCTACCTACCAGACAATATGTTGAAGACTGTAGTTGTGCCAATTGTAAAAAATAAAACCTGTAGTGCTAGTGACAAGTCCAATTACAGACCAATTTCTTTGGCGACCATTGTGGCTAAGGTTCTGGATAGGCTGCTTCAGCAACAGCTGGACACGAGCGTGAAGCTTCACGATGCCCAGTTCGGTTTCAGACCTGGGCTCTCCACTGAAGCTGCTGTACTATGCCTGAAGCAGACTGTTCAGTATTATACTGCAAGGGAAACGCCTGTCTATGCAGTGTTTCTGGACTTGTCAAAAGCTTTTGATCTGGTACAATACGAGGTCCTATGGAAAAAGCTTGCAGATGACACTGAACTGCCTCATGTCTATAGGTCAATTCTGAAGCACTGGTACTCGAGACAGCAGAACTTTGTGAAATGGGGTGGATAGTTTTCTGGCATGTACAGGTTGGAAAGTGGGGTGAGACAGGGTGGAATTACGTCCCCAACGCTTTTCAACCTTTATATGAACAAACTGATCGTTGAGCTCAGCAGTGCCGGTGTTGGCTGTTCTGTGGACGGCACCTTCGTCAACAACATAAGCTACGCAGACGATATGGTGCTGCTGTGCCCATCGATCAGTGCTCTCAAAAGGCTAATTAACATCTGTGAGCGATATGCGGTGGCTCACGGTCTCAGGTACAACACTGTTAAGAGTGAACTGCTAGTTTTTAAAGCTAAAAACAAGTCCTACAAAATTCCAGCTGTCAGGCTCAACGGCACTCCTCTGAAGCAAGTACACAGTTTTAAATACCTGGGACACTGGGTTACCGAGTCGCTCAAAGATGACCTGGACTTGGAGCGAGAGCGCAGGGCATTGTGCGTTAGGGCGAACATGCTTGCTCGCAGGTTTTCGCGTTGTACTAGGCAGGTTAAAATTACACTTTTTAAAGCCTATTGTAACTCTCTGTACACGTGCAGCCTGTGGACAAGCTATACCCTTACAGCGTACAGAGCCCTGCGCACTCAATACAATAATGCATTCAGGATGCTGATGGGGCTGCGACGTTATTGTAGTGCTTCGAGGATGCTGGCGGAAGCAGGTGTTGATAGTTTTGCGGCTATTTTGCGAAACCGCATAGCGTCCTTGATCCACAGGGTGCGTGGCAGCTCCAACAGTCTCCTGCAGAGTGTCGCGGCGAGGCTGGACGTGGACAGTGCCATCATGCAGCACTGGACACGCTACCACCTAACCAAAGACACTAGGGTAAATTACTTTAATTTTTAATTAATAAATAATAATAGAATTCCAATGTACTAACATAGTTTATAAGATGAAATTGTTACTAACACTCTTTATGGGCAATGCCTGAAATAAATAATTTTTATTTTTTTATTTTTTTTATTTTTATTTTTTTATTTTATTATTATAATGTACGCGGACCTTCCCCTTCTGTCTCGGTCGAGTAACGATTTGCTGCCTTGCCGCTCTACTCGGTGCGTGTGATCAAGGCATAAAGGTATTCACGCCGTTGGACACCAACGCATTTGAAAACGGCATGCGAAATTTCCAATATGCAATGTCTAACGTAGCTAGATGTATCGTTCAGCCGCATGCAAATGCATTGGTATTCTAACGGCGTCCATGAAAAAGACAAGACGATTTAGACCAATAGTTTTTTCTACTAGTACAATCTTTATACTGTAGCAATAGTTGTCATCACAGTAGATGTCACGTTCGGTAAAGAACTGACCGTTGAGTTTGAAGACGGTTGAGTAAACTGGAACATCACTAGCTCGTACGTCACTATTGTACCCGCCACCTGAAATTTACAAAATAATGACAAAATTAGACCAGACGACCTCTGTTGTGTAGTGGCTAAGCACGCTGGTTTTAAGGCGTCGCCGCTTCGAGGTCCCGGGTTCGATTCCCGGTCGGGTCAATATAGAAATCAAAATTTTCTATATTGTCTTGGGTCTGGGTGTTGAGGTACTGACCTTTGTGTCTGATTTCCATAACACAAGTGCATTAGCTACTTACTTTGGGATCAGAGCAGTGTATGTGATTGGTGTCCAATACTTTCAATATTTGCAACCAGCGTCGTTGGAGTTGACATTATATCTTTTATAAAAATCAACTGGCTTTATTTCAAAGTTAACATATCAAACAGAAAATAAACATACTCTTACTAATTTGGGTATGTGGTTATGATGAGCGAACGTTGAAACACACAAAAATGTCTGCATAACAAGTGACCTTTTGTGAATAACCGCAACGTTTTTAACGTAATGCAATTTTAAGAATCTATTCCACTATTGCCTATAAGTTCTTTTTAGCATTATATGTTCAATATTATACATACGAAACGACGTTCCATATTTTATTTATTCGTCCATCCATGATAATCTCTATCAGCCAAAGGACGTCCACTGCTGAACATAGGCCTCCCCCACGATTTTCCACAGCAACCTATCACAAGCGGTCTGTATCCAATGTGATCCTGTTAAAGTCTCAAGGTTATCTATCCATCTTGGCGGTGAACGTCCTACGCCGCGTTTTGGTCGGAGGGTCTCCAATCTAGAACTTTTCTGCCCCAACGGACACCCGTCAATTAGTTCTTATTTGTCAATGGTGAAGTAGGTTTGATCTCAAAACCAGTGTACCGTCAAAAGAAGTCCTCGTGTAACGCTGAAGAACTGAAGACCACTCAATGCCACGTTGTCACCGTTTACCTGATCCAGGAATCTTTGGACCTGGAAACACATTTTCAATAATTAGTACCTACTAGGAGATACAAAAGAACTAACAGGTTGGATATACAGATTTTAGTTCGGGTCAGCGACGAATGACTCAGGGGTGCGGGTTCAAACGATACTGATGCCAAAAAAATATTTTTTTTGTGAAAAAAACTGTCAAAATCAATGTGTAATAGCGGTATTAGCGAGCGAGTCAAAACTACCAACACCAGTCGCCTCTTCGTAGCTTACTGGCTACGGCGTAGTTCTCGTACTTCGTAGGTAAGTGCGAGCTATGCGCGAGGATGCGAGATTCCCCATACCTTTTGATTTTTTTAGAATGTCGTGATGAGGTTTTATTTTACAAAACTTGCATATAATTTAAAGATAATATTTTTTTATAATAAGCATATCTCATATTATCGTCACTGATTAAAACAACATCCTATAGATAAATGAGAAAAACAGTGATGAGTGAATTTGTTTCATTTCTTTGCTTAAAGAAAGCTTATTTTAAAAGCTGATAGCTTATAAATAAGATCGTAGCTATGATCATATCCAAAAGAGCTGTAATTTCTTTCAAAAAAAAAAACGGGTGGTTTCAAACTGTCCGTTATGAATTAAGGGAGCTACCAAAAATCAGTAACTAAAAAATATTCTCCTAAAGCATGCGTCGATATGCCAAAAAAATCGACCTTCCACAATAAACAGACGGGTCACGTGAAGTCGAGTGTTCACCTTGTATTATTATAATTGAGTCGAAAAAACTAAAAGCAATTGTTAAAGAAGGTAATGATGGACTCACCTCCACACAATACACCGGTGAAGGCACATCATACAGAACAGGCGCAGGCACAGTTGACGCAGCATTCACTTGGGACGCTATCAACGACACGGCTACAGATCTCAAAATCAGGTATACTAATGAAAATAAGAAGTAGGCAGCTTCTTCGTATCCTCCAAGTAGATTAACGGACGTCCTGCAAAATAAACGAATGATAGTTATTTTGAATCTTAGGTAATGATAAACAAAAACGCCCATATAAGGTAATGCAAACTTTTAACATTGGTGAACTCCTAAACGCCTTTAATATTTCAGCGTTTGCCTCGATCAAGATCCCAACTTAGCAACAATGGGACCTACAAGGAAGTATAATATCTAGGTTGACGAATAAAATATTCAAATTGGTCCACAAATTACTGAGATATGACGTAACATATACAACAAATAACATACTGTCGAATTGTTAACCTTCTCCTTTTTTGAAATTAGTTAAAAAGAGCATTCACAACTCTGCATTAAAAATAAAAGCTAATCAATGGTGTCGATAGTATCAGATTCCGAATTATTAATTTCTTTTCTAGCTTGATTTGTTTAGCTACAGAGTAAGTGTAATGTGCGCACTGCCATATTTCTCCATACTGATAACAAAGGCGACTAATGTAATGGCCGATAGAAAGTCTGGAGGCTGCGCGAGGTCTTTTACTAGAGAAAGGAGTAGTAGGTAAATATTTAATCTTTCCATGGAATGTATATCATCTCTAATATATGAAATTCTCGTGTTACAGTTTTCGTTGCCATACTCCTCCGAAACGGCTTAACCGATGTTGATGAATTTTTTTGTGCTTATCCGGTATCTATGAGAATCGGCCAATATCTATTTTTCATGCCCCTAAATGTTAGAAGTAGTCCACCCCTAAATTTATTTATTTATTTTTTAGACAAAATTTTTAATTTCTATTTTTTATGATACAACATACAAAAATACATACAATCCTCAATTTTCACCCTTCCACGATCAACCCTTATTTTTTAATAGCCATTTTAGTAATTTAAGGGCGAATCAAAATTCGCTGGGAATACTTAACTTTTAAAATTACGGGACTCGGCGGGACGGGGCTGGGGCGGGACGGGGCTTGGGGCGAAAAAAAGTTCGCTGGGTCCGCTAGTACTGTCAGTGCTTAAAGATCTAGAAAGCAGTTCTAATGAATTTAATTTTACAACGAAGTTAAGTGTGAACAGTTTTTTGAAATTGGCTTTGGGTTTAAACCTTAAAAACAGGGTGCGGTGCGGGTTTAAAAGTTTATAACCACTTGCTTTACTAACAGTTTAAGTAAAATTGCCTTTTTTTAAGAACGCAATGTTAAAGTAAACTGAAAAGGCATACATACAGTTTTCAGATATACCTGTGGACTATCTATCTCTTATAAGAAATTAGATAGACTAGAATGACAGCTTCAAATGAACTATTTAGTTTTTTATGTTGAAGCGTAGTACTAATAGTGATGTAACCATTCATTGTACGTGATTAATTTTACTTGTGACATAAATCAACAATGTGATTTTACTCGTAAGGATGAATAATACATGTAAACGTTCCATAAACGTTTAAATAAACGTAAAACATAAAACTGTTCTTGTAAGGAGTAAGAAAAAAAATTGGTACCTTTCCTTGTAATATTGATATTTTTCTATCATATTACTAACTTTACTACTTTTCTTTCAATAGGTTTTAAGAAATAACGATGATATTTGCAGAAAAAATGATTTGTAAACAGATTTTATTTTCGTAGTTTTGCTATACTTCAGCGCAACAGAAATTCAAACGACCACAAATTTATAATCAACTATAAAAAAACAATTGAATAAAAAATGAATTAAGTAACAACACTGTTTTAAATTACGAAAAAGTGGCCACCCTCCAAATGTCATTTTGGTCTATCTAGTTAAAAATCAGAGTATACACGTATCATTTATTCATAATGAACATAATAAAAATGAAAAGCAAATTGGCCATACAATAACTACTCTGATAGCGTTATGTAAGTTTTTTTTTATTTTACTGTTAAAAAATTGTTAAAAAATACAAAAAATAAGATCTCAAAAACAAGTTTGCTAACTTTGAGAGTCTCAAACGATATAATGTATTGCTTTCAGGATTTTATATTTTTCCGTTCATACGATACAGGCCATAAAAAGACATTCGTGTAACAAAGTCTCTTGAATTTGAATCGTAATCTCGGTATTTTTATGAAAAAAATATAATTCGTTTCGCAGTGTCGTACCGCGCGCTCTTAAATATTTTACTGACTATCCACAATGGACTCGTAAAAGGTTTAGCTGAAATCATAAAGTTAAGAGACCAAATTTACATGACATCATTCTCGTACTGCGTCTCATCTCATTTGTACAATCATAGTAAAGATAATTTATTTGCTAAGCAAAATTATCATGAACTCACGATTTAGAACGACTGCTCCATTCGCCAGTGCTTTTTATCCCGTCTCTGCAAAGAAATAATATATATTTTTATGATTGAGCAATAAAAAAATACTTTTTTTAACAAAAAGTTGGGTATATTTACATAGATCTTCGCTTTTCCGTTCTGTTAACCTTACAAAAATAACAAACTAAATAATTTAAAAAAACTCACTTTTAACTTTTGGGGCTCCAGACAAAAGGCAATCAATTTAACCCCTTACACACTGCGACTTTTGGCATCGATGTAGTCACACGTTTCGAAAATGTGTGACAGCATCGCGAATAGTCATCGTTAGCACCGATGGAGATGCGCGACTGAAGGAGTCGGCAATAAACAGTACATAATTTGTCAATGTCCAGCTTCTGCATCGCCACTGCATCGATACTAACGCGCGTTAAGATTGCAGTCTAAAAGTAGCGTAAGTGTGTAAAGGCTGCAATTTTGCGTGTGCATCGATCGATGCTGCATCGATGATGTAGTGTAAAATCTTTGAAAATATAGTATTTAATAATATAATAATAAATAATAAATTTGGTACTACTATTATTTGGTACTTTACGCGCTATTATTTGGTACTACTACTCACCACTTGATGGCGCTGCCTGTCAGTTAACACGCGGCTACTACTAGTTTTACTAAGTATGACTTGAGACTGTGTATAGTACTACACTACACCGCTAAATGGCATTCGCTGTACATTGACTCTCGGCAACTATTTCTGTCTCCGGATCCTCATTAACTCGACTAACACTTTGTGTTGTTGTCTCGAAACTTTGTCTATTTCTGTTTGTCTATGTATTTCGATTTTTATCGTGCGCTAGATTTATACGTGTTAATATTTTACTAGATTTGGTAAGTAAAACGGTTAAACTAGCAATCGAATTACCAAAAAAGTTCGACTGTCGCGAGAATCGGCCTCCTGGTTTTGTTAGAACGGAATTTACTTCTTGTGTTACGAATACTAACAACGATAAACCTAATCGTTACTATAGTCTACATGTTATCAACGGAGTCGTATCAGTATCATGTCTGTTCGGGGTGAACCAAAGCAAATTTGATAAATGATAGAACTTGATGACGATAAAATCGGACTCGGTACAAAGGAAAAAATATGATAAATTGGATGAGTATTCGCGGAGCTCTTGCTTGATAGCTAGGTACATACGAACTAACTTGGTTTAGCAAAAAATATGAATACAGGTAAATGAGGTCACCGCAAAAATTTATGACTTTACTAACTGTACGTTGCTTGCTCGTACAATATCTGTCTCGCTTCCACTTGCCGATAAAACGGTGCGCCACATATTCCTATCTCGATTGACATTACGGCCTCACGACTAAGTTCGTAACGTGCCGACTATAGAAGTAACACTTATCTTACTTTGACACTTATCGAGAACTACAAGTTTCAACTCACTCCAAAGTATTAAACAGCTGCAGACAGATGAAGAACAGGTTATTTGCAAAGGAGATGAACACGATCCCGCTGATGACCTCATCGACCCTGCGCACGAGTTGCGTGGCTCGGCAGCAGTCCTCACGCGTTGTCTTCCAGAAGATCTCGGGTAAGTACTGTAATTTTTATTTTTAGTTGAAGTATAATATTTCTTATGTTACACAAATTATCATGACATTACTAAAATTATATAAATTATGACATTACTATCGTAGACAAAAATAGCACAAAGGTCAGTTTCATCTTGTCGTTTGATATTTTGCTGAGCATCACCCCACACGCATAAGTTTGTCTAAAACAAATATTCGCTTTTAGTTTCATGTATGGAAGACCCCCTTAAATATCATTATTTTTTATTTTTCTTATTTGAATCGCAAAGCGGTCTGCTTCATCAATTTCATCCATGTCTGGGGCCCTATTTTTGAATCACTCGCTTCAAAATGGCGAGTGATTTTCGTACGACAACGAGTTTTTTTCTATGACTTTTAATTCATCTTTGAACGAAAATCACTCGCCATCTTGAAGCGAGTGATTCTAAAATAGAGCTCCTGGTCGGCCGGTTTTAACTCATAAGTTTTTAACATCTACCTACTAAAGTTCTGTTATTTTTGGTAACGATGAAACTACTGTTTGTCTTTCGTATCATATTGTATGTACAATAAAGAGTTAACTTTTGTTTACTGCTTAAATTAAGTGCAGGAAGTGCTCTTTGTGCTTATTATTTAGTAAATTACAATTTTTATAATGTTTTTCTCAGTAAGTGAACTGAATGTAAGTGTTCTTCATGAGAAAGTTCTTCTAAACCTAAGCGGTTAACTGGATACATCTTCCTACAAAATTGCAACAGTCTGATGCTTATACTCGTAGTTACAGAATAAAGTGACTGTGACATACAGAAGGACAGAGAGACAGACTTCATTACTAAGGGTTCCGTTTATTGCACTTCGGCTACGTAATCCTAATTACACAATATCTACATAAATAAATAAAAACATGTTTTATCTTACGTAATATTTTATAGTATGAATGAATTTCTCTTAAATAAAATTAAGTAACTTCGTTTATGAAGATTCAAAATAAGAAACAATTATAAAAAGAGCTGCTTTTTTACTGCATTAAATATTGTGTAATTTAATCCATTATAGAGTAGGAGTTCATCATCTTCAAAACACTGGGTTACCTGTGAAAATAAAGGTTTGTACGAATATACATTGGTATCTTTGTTCTTGTACAATTAAAAAGTTTTTAGTGTCCCGTAGCCGAATGGCAAAAACCGGAACCCTTATAGTTTTGTCAAATCTGTCTGCCTGTCGGTCTGTCCGTCCGTATGTCACAGACACTTCACTCTGAAACTATAAGCATTTGAATCTTGATAGGAAGGTGTTTTCTGTTGACCGCTTTACCACTTTGACACAAAAAATAATGAAATTTAAGGAGGCTTCTCAAACATGGAAGTAAAGCAACTAAACTGAACTAAGCAAATGACAAGGATTTTGAATTAAAAAAATAGATAACGTATATTTAGCACATTTTAAACAACTGCAATATAACTCTGCGTATCATGATGATGATATAAACACTATGAAAAATCAATTTATTTATGCAGTCAATACAATATTGTGTCATTTTGGCAAGTAAAAGTAAGTGTCAGTAAAAGTTGGTATCAGTTATAGTTGGTACAGAAACCTCAGTGCGCGAGTCCGACTCGCACGTGGCTGTTTTTATATCAATCTACGCTTTAGCCAAATTGCATGACAGCCTCTGATTAGTAACTAGGTAATTTAACACAATTTATTTCTACTGCGAGCTTTTCAGTTTGAACTAGGTGATAGGTAAGGTCAAAACCTGGAATGGTAAATCCATAAAATAATGGTGTTTCAGGTGAATTCCGGTTTTCTTTTCTCGTCCAATATAATATTATTCATTTTAAATAATATAAACTCAAATCACAAGCTACGTAGGTAACTCATCGTTGAATATATATAATATATCCTCCATAGGTTTGATAAATGAAATAGCAAGTTAATTTCATACACTGATACTATTTTTAAAAGTAATGTTTTTTTTTGCAATATTCGAAAATCTAAGAAAACATGTACCCTACATAGTAAAGTAACGATGAATAGGAAGAAGACTACATTCTTCATACCTTCCCTTGTGCAGCCAAAAGCTTCCCATTAATATGCTCAAGACGCGATGTCAGGTATATACTCAAGCATATCACGAATAAGTCGGAAAAGTTCCAAATGAATGTCGACTGAAAATGAAGGAACTGAAAAATAAAAAAATACGAATATAACAATAAATAATCAATCGTCATTTAACGAAATTTCATTTTTATCCTCTTTATGTATATTTTGGCTAACATTAAAAAATACCTATGTTGTAGCTCCCAAAACTGCGGAGTATGGAAGGACGTTGAAAACCCACGGGTAAAAATGTGTCACAAACCCTTCATAGAGGTGTTTGTCGGCTTGACACACCATTGACCCCGCACACGCTGATAGTAGGGATAGTATGTGTTCCACTGAAAAAATAAGCGAAGTATGAAGCGCATGTAAAAATATTTCCATTTTGTCTTTAAATATTTTTATTAAAGTAAAAGCATTTACAAATTTGGCAGGGTAGTAAGATGGCGACATGCTTCGGAAGGTATGATTAACATAAATGTTAGTTTAGTACCATTACCATGAGTTACGTTTTACTCGCTAGTGAAGACGTAAAAAATGTCTATGAAAAAATGCACAACGCCTCTTGGCGTCACTGACAGAACTAAAACTTTCCATACTAAAAGCGACGTTGCCAATAGCGAGTAAAACCGTCGTCGCTAGCGAGTAAACTCATCAATATATACAACTTTTACTATGACGGCATGGTAGAAAACTTAAGTGCAGGTGCAACGAATAGATCAGTTAGCTACTCATATGCACAACAGCACATCAAGGTAAACACTGTGGTATCTTATGTAGTTTTAATAAGGGCTAGTTTGCAACAAAAGTTGGTAACCTGATGTGTTGTCGACTGTGCATTGACTATAACATCAGAATCAGAAAACAAATTCATGATTCGAATGATGATCTCACAGTGTTGTAAGTAATAATTGATATTCTCAATAGGTCGTTTCGTAGGCAAAACCTTGCAATGTCACCGTGTATCAATAAACATTATATAATTACTTGTCTCATAACTCGTATACTCACATAAAGCTAACAGCAGCACAAGTGACGTTACACTTAAAAGTCAATACAGAGTCGAAATTTGGATCCAATTCCTCAGTCTTGGCTATATGTCGGACAAGACCTAGCCAAGCTGTGGCCATGTAGAAAAACATAACCATAGTGATACACGTAGTGCCATAGAATATGACTGGAGCTAGAGAAAAAAACAATTATATTCTTACTAGAAAAGCTGTCAGATTATACACCAAACTATAGTTATCACAACCCCTAAATATGTACGGCCAACAGCATGTCAAAGTAAACACTTCGGTATCTTATGCAGCTGTAATAAGGGCTAGTTTACAACAAAAGTGGGTGACCTGATGTGCAGGCCACTGTACATTTTTGTGATCAAAGTAATAATAGGTACGTTGGAGGTCTTTTTATTTATTTATTTATTTAAAACACTTCATGCACAAACAAAAGGTACATATGGCGGACTTAATGCTAAAAGCATTCTCTACCAGTCAACCATAGGTCTATACAGAGAAATTGCTGGCGGCGCGAAGAAAGTGATAGAAGAGCAAAAGTGAGAGCTTTATTAAACCTACAATAGGTATTTAAGCAAAAAATAAACATACATACTACTTATTACATAAATACCGTATACATTAATACATAATTATGGAATAATAAACATACACATAGTACATACACATAATAATAATACTAATGGTACACATGTGAGAAAAAAAAAGAGGTCAGTGAGACAAGTTCGATATCTCTTCCTTGTAAAGTGCTCGGAGGGCCATCTTGAAAGAGAATTTGGAGGAGGATGTTTGTACTGTCTTTGGGAGGCCATTCCAAAGTCGAATGGCTGTGAGGGTAAATGAATTGGACATGAAGCCAGAAGAGTGGCGCGGAGTGAACAGTTGAAAAGAGCTACTTGAGCGAAGGGACCGGTCATGAGAAGTATGGAGATACGAGAATTTGTCTTTAAGGTACGAAGGAGAATTGGGATTGAAAAGAATGGAGTACAGCATGCAAAGTGTTCGAAGGTGTCTTTTATTGGGACCGTGAGCAATGACAGCGTTACAAACTATCGGTGGACGTTGAAATGACGAATGGCTGGCTGTCATAACGAAAAGTAATTAAACTAAGGTAAGTTGTAAGTTTTTCAACGATATACTGTATTATATTTAATAAAGTTAATTAGTATGGTAGTTTTTTACTAAAAAATAAAATAAAATGCCCGTCTACGCAAAATTTTGTACTAAAATTGCTAGGAAAAGGGTGACATGCGTCCGCCAACGTTTTTAAATTGTCTCTACGAGCTCTGTCCTCGATTTGGGTTTCCCTATCACCTTCTTCGCACCCAGCAACCTTGCGACGTTTTTTTAAGACGTGACGCCCGTTTTAGTGTCGTGCATTCAAACGATTTTCGTTGTAAGTGGTTAGACACGAAAAACCGCCACAACAAGAGCCTAGCTCTAAAGTTACAAAAGGATGATCATGATGATAATGATACTTACTAGAGTAATAATTAATAGTCAATAGATAATGTGGAAAACATTTAAATAACACGTATGTTTTTTTTTAAGTATCTTAGTAAATATTTCATTGTAGACCTACAAATCTCAAAACATCTGCTCAAAAGGAAACCTGAGCAAATATCCATTACTGAAACAGATATTGGTTTTGCAACTAAAATTGAAAACGCCCAGCATTTCTTTAAAAGAAAGTTATTGTTGTTATAATTTATTGTTTATTTGTCGCTGGAATACTGTCTGTACTGAATTTAACAATCTTTTAACAGACTAACAAACAGTCGAAGAGTTGAGAAAATAATGACAAAGCTATACAACTATTTTTGACATCAGGGTTGATCAGAGGTGGGTTCAAATTATAAAAATGCTGAACGTTTTCGTATGCAAAAAGTGGTTTTGTTTTAAGACGCAATACCAATTTTTAGCTCTTATAAAGTTTCAATGCATCGCATTTTCATGCTTGCATGTCAATGACTCCCTATTCCCAATGAAATCCAAGGCATCTCATTTATAATAGTCCCCGTAGCCGATTTCGACTACGGTGGCCAGTCACAAATGACTAACTGACTGCGCGGGACATATTATAGTTGATTATAGTGTGTTTCGTTTTGTATTGTACTAACTTTAATTTTAAGGTCATTTGTGACAAAGCCAAGATGGAACAAGATGGACAAACATTATTTATTTATTTATAGTGTACAAGTGTGTGCACAAACACAGCTGCACTCTCTATTCCTCTCGCTCTCATAGCCCAATGGGACAGCAATCGGACACCTAAGATAGATCGGGCGTAGGACCAACGTCTTTACGTGCTTTTCCGAGGCACGCGGGTAAAACACTGCCAACTTCCAAACTCCGAGGTACCCTGAGAACGTGCACGTATTTTGGCCCGACCCGGGGATTGAACCCGGTTTCTCTGGCGCAGCCGTCGCTTTAAAGTGCGACCCTGTAACCGCTGCGCTACCGAGGCAGTTACTAATAACTCATTATAATGTTAGCCGATAGGCAATACCAATCAGCGATATTTTTACATTTATTGTTAATAACGTAATTTATGTAAATATAAATCTGCCAATTAGTGTTCTTGAGTGTAGACGTTTAAATATTTCCAGTTCGAGGTACTCACCGCTGCCATTTAATGAAGTTGCTGTATTGGCTACTTTGTGAATGCACATCACCGTCATGAAAATTTGCCCAAACAGTGACAAGGTGGAATATAAACATTTCCAAGACGTAAGAACAAACCTGAAACATAAAAAACACAAATCAGAACGGGTTTTAAACGCATATGGGAAGATTCATAGATGTAATTATAATTTCATGAATCAACTGTACGCAAATTTTAATTTTTAAAACCGTTTACCAAAATGAATAGAGTGATATAGTTCAGTGGGAGCTTAAGATCTTGTTTATTTAGCTCAGTAGATCTACTATCACAATCTCACTCTTTACTTAATATTCATTCAGCTCAATTGTTAATGTATCGTATACGGGTCGTATATTATGACAAAATAATAATATTTTTTAATATTTCTGCAGTCTAGAATTATGTTACTAAAACAGCTGTCAGCAAAAATTGCAACTAGTAATTATGATAAAATAAACTAACATTAACTCAATTAATATTTAATTAACTAACATTTCTGTTTTTCTGTCATTTTTTCTTTCTCTCATTTAACTAATTTTTCTTAATATCATATTTCTGCTTGCGCTATTTAAAACATTAATTCGGCGCGAATCGAGCATGGACTCTCCCCGAGGCCCCGCGAGCCGACCGTGCTACTGTCTCAGTCTTGCAGTAACAAACCAATATAATATACTTGTACGCTTCACTCTTTATCACGGAGCTTCTGAAGGACTGAACTACTGAGCTGTATTGGACGATAGTGAACGAGTGATATGAAGGAACCAGATTGTCAAAGCACTTCAATTAAGGCAGGAACTGGAACTATTATCAACAGTTCACGAAATTAAGTTTTTAAATTTCATATTATAATACACTCAAAAATGTTATGTTTGATGGGAATGAGAAAAAATACGTTGAATTTTTTATGTTAAATAAAACTCTTTTTTTCAGTAATATAATCATAGGAACCCCGGATCAGGCTCTTTTCTATGATAAAATAAATGTTTAAAACGTCCTAAGCCACGTTATAAGATGCATTGTTTTGACTGATAAATAATGGTTTACCGATTGGTGGCGTCATCCCTCCTATTCAAGTGTCCGTACTCACCTGACATTTGGAGCGCTAGTACTGCAAATCCCAGTGACCGGTATTAAAGAGAAAAGCTGTCCAGTTATCAGTGTCATTCGCAACGACTTTTGAAACGTTGCCTGTTTCCTTTGTAAAGTTGTAGTTCGTTCACAAACTTGTATCAAGCTGTCACATAAATCAATATAAAAAATACATACATTTTTAAAACTACGTTAACTAGGCAATAATTTAGTGAACAATTTGTAATTGCGTTTAAAAAGACAATTTGTGATTGAGATTACTGTTATATAAACCTTGCCGGTACTGCGGGCGCACTGCAGAGTTGTCTAATATTAAGAACTAGCTTTGATCGGTTTTTTTTTATCACAGAATATGTGGACAAAATTTGTTAGTCAGTTGTGCAATAATGTTAAACAATTTTATTAATTTTACAAATTTAATTCTCCTAAATACAAATAAAATTTAATGTATTAATCACGTTTTTGTTTTGTTTTTATCCGTCAAGTACGGTATTGTTCATGAAATCTTGAGTTCTATGCCGCCTTAAAAACTAAAATACCACGCCATACCACTAAAATACCATGCACACACCCAGGACGCATACACGGGGCACTTCAACCGAAAAACGATGAACAACGTAGTGCAAGTTATTTTAGCCATAAAGGTGGCAACACGGCAGTGATCTCGATAGTGTATCTGCCGCCCGATTCAAAACCATTCGGTCACGGATTCGGTTAAGATTCGATAACATTCACATATGAATAAAATTAAAATGTTGTGGATTTATCCGATGTGATTATTTTATTTTGTTTTTTTATATATTTGTTACCGAACGGTCATATTGACATCCGTTCAAAATGCGACATATTTTAAGAATGAAAATCGAGCTGAAACTTAAGCCGAATGGCTTATTATTATTATAATGAACGTTCTGAATCGCCTTGCTGATGGCACTTGTAATGTTTTCCTCCACAATGTATTTTTTTTTGAAACGGAGTCCAATCCATAAGCCCAAATTTTTTTTCTGATGTGTTTGTCCCATTTTTTCCTTTGTCCAAAGCGCAGGGCTCAGATACAGCGGCCATTTGAACGATGTTTGTCGATTACTGAAACACGCTAATTTTTTTACGTGTTAGCAATTAGGGTTCAGTCTGAAAATTATCTAGTCATTTCACCATCGACAAATAAACGTTTACTACTGATTAATTCAAATTTGAAACTTCATTTTGTATAAAGTATTTAGACACATAATGCACACCAATACTTATTAGGATAAAGTGAAACATACCGTTAATAACTGTGTTACTTTCCACGGAGTGTCTACTTACCTACCCAAAAATATTATAAGTTATAATTTTACGTTCAACGGAACCCTTATTTTATGAAATAATTGTCAACATTGAAGTCCGATTCCATGAACGCAGTAAAGTAATTCACAGTAATAATAGGGGTTATAATAAAAATGGTGGTTATTTCCTCATTTTTACGACACCATTTGAATTACTTTCCGTGAGAGAAATTTGATATTAATACTACTTGTTACTTTCATACCCAAATATTTTGTCATCTCTTCTGTTCTAAAAATTGAATTTTCATGTGTAGATAGCTGGCTGGAAAATAGCTTTTCCATCCCTTAGATGGAAAGTAATTTAGTTTTTAATTGCTACGATCATACAAAGAGACAAAGATAATTGAGTCACATCATATTATTAATAAAAAAGAGCTTTTCATATTTTTTGCTTAGCATAACATCAAAAGACGTGTTACGTAATTCGTTGATCTAAAAAATATACAATAAGTGTAATTTTTAACAATGATGATATAGACAATTAAAGTATTCGGGTGCCCGCTGTGCATAATGTTATCATGTATTTTTTTTTCCTTTTACAATGTCAGTTGTATTTTTTTTCGGTATTTTATTCATTATTGCACTGATAACTAAGCAGGAGGAGGCAACTTGCCGGAATAGGTAGTAGTGTTCATTATAAAATCTTTTTACCTACTTCCACCTTTAGCTGTCACTCATAGCGCTATCTCATGAGCTCAAATCGAATATGTAATTTGACCAGTGGTAGATTTCGTGACAAGTATTGTATGTATAATAAACGACAACAGTGAACTGCTATGTTGGGCCAAAACTTGACGTTTTATCTGTCGCCAAACTGATAATACCTTATCATCATATTAACAATCACACAGCTACATTAATTTATTTTTCCTCACAGTCAAAGTAAAAAAAAAGGTTAACTCGGGTGATAACACCCATTTCTCTCTCGAATTATTTGCGCTCTCTTCCTATGTATATTAATTCACTATTAGAACCGAATGGAATATCAATTGTACCTAAATTAGAGTTACAACTTGATTCCTTTCATTATCCTTTTTGTGACTTGTTAAGCGGGATTTAATCTTGCGATTATGTTATGTTTCCAAACAAAGTTCAGAAGTCCTATTTTTAAGTCCCTTGTGTCAAAATTCAGATTGATTTAGGTCGAAAATCAGTTAATAAAGATATTGGTAGAACAAAGGTCCAAATTGGAGTTATCTTTCAACCTGATTTAAAGAAATCGGCCAAGTGCGAGTCGGACTCGCGCACTGAGGGTTCCGTGCCAACTTTAATTGAATAAGGAAATTCACTTACTTCCACTTAGTAAAATACCACAATATTTTGTTGACAGTAAATATAACTTTGTTTTTCATAGTGTTTGTATGAAGAAGAAAGTTATGTATGCGGTTGTTGAAAATGTGCTATATCTCAAATACTACTAGTTCGATCCCGTCCAAACCAATTTTCATTGAAACTATTTGTTAACTTTTAACATCTACATTATATTTATATTTTTTAAATTTACACTCGCTTAGTTGGTGTTAGTGGGGGACGCCCATTTTACCACTTTAGAAGAGTCTAGCTAAGAAACGTATGACTTTAAAAAAATGATTTTAAAGACCTCCATGTCATTTCAAAAGACCTATCCATAGACACCCCTCTCGCATATGGGATGAAAAGACACTATTGCGCAATTTCCCGAACACTGCCCAGTCGAGTTGAATTCCTCGATTGACTTCTTTCTCAAAGTTGGACCTACCCAATTGGATCACTTGTCCTAGGTAGACGTACTCGTCGACAATTTCGAGAATTAAGATGCGGTCGCTGTGGAAAGCCGTGGGGGAGCCTGATGTTCACCAATGTCGTCCAATTCGCCCTTTGGCTGATAATGATGATGATGATCTCAGTAATTTTTAAATTGATTGTTTTTTTTATTATCTTAGAGGGTTTTACCTTCTAATTGATGCCAAGTCGGGATTTGATGGTGGGATCTTGGTGTAATCGAGGGATCACCTCAAATTTAAAAGGCATGTTTATAGTCACCATTATGTGGAGCTGAGCTCATGGTGGAACTCCTTAACGCTGAGGAGTTCAGTCATTATGACGCCAGATCTTACTTTAGGTACTTTGTAGGTCACTAATAAAACAGATTCAAAAGGCGTAACCCACTCTCCCCCTTTCTATAAATCACAAAAATTGCAAAAGAAATTAACTATAACAAATAAACGTCTTCATAAACAAAAGGCACTTCACAAAAAAAAATCTCGACTCTACAAAAGAAAGTACATTTTGGAGTCGGTGCCCAGATGAGAAACCTAAATGACCAATGCAAAAGGATAAACTTTAAAAAGAAGTTGTTCCTCTAAAATGGGGTCCTTTTTTAAAGAGTTAATTGTATATTTAAAACTTTTTATTGCATTTTTTTCAATCCATGCCGTGTAGATATCAACTCATTTTCATTAGAAAATCGACCATTGAATAATAAAATTAAATATCATGTTGACGTGAATTATCTATAAAATTAATATTCCTATCGGAATAGAAGGACAAGTAAAAGCCGTCAAACGAAACCGATTTAAGATGTCAGTAACTAACATAAGTCAGTAACATTTGTAGCTTTAAATGAGATAACCTTTCGATCAGGTGATTTATAACAATGTTCCTAAGTTAAATATAGTAGTTTACTGCATGATAAACAGTCGAAGCAAAATATTGAACATGCAGCTCTAGTGTAAAACTAAATATTATTTCATTATACAAAATATTCGTCGATATACATTCCCTGTGTTATTCTGTCTTAATTTTTTACGTAAATTAACGTTTGTAGAATAGAATAATTAAACTGCGTACTTTAAATTTGAAGCGCATTGGTAAATATAAGTCGTATATTAAGAGGCTTCGATTTGGACTAATTTACCTGTTGAATGATTATTTGTTGGGGTTATGCCGCTGTAATGAATAACAATCAATCACCGATCAAGTCACCATGTTTCAGACGCATGATTTCTCCAGAATATACACAATTTCACTTTTAAATATAAATAATCAAATGCACGTAATTTTCAGCGAGCTTCTGCGGGGCGGTCAACTGTTTGACATCTGACAAAAATGGTTCTGCTACCCATCTCTTTTTATCACACAGTTTGCTGCCAGTGACATCTCGCTTTTGTCGTTCTATTCCAAAGGGATAATAATTTTATGGAATTATCCAAATTTTGAAGCACTGATGTGTATCATCGACGTCAAGGTTAGTGAAGGATCTAAGACCCCTTACACACTGCGACTTTTAGCAGCGATGCAGTCGCAACGGTAACGCGCTTTAGCGCGATGAAGAAGCTGGAAATTGCCAAATTGTGTACTGTATTTTGGCGACTGCGCCGAAACGAACGCGCGTTTGCATCGATACTAATATTAAGTCTGTTTATTGCGTGAGTCACTAAAAGTCGCGATGCAGCATCGATGAAGACACAAAATGTCAACCCTTACATACTGCGCTACTTTTAGCATCGATTCTACGCGCGTTAGAAGTCGATGCAATCGCGAGGCAGAAGCTGGAAATCAAAAAAAAGTACTGTATCTTGGCGACTGCATAGAAACAAACGCGCGACTGCATCGATGCTAAATTAAATCTGTTTATTGCGTGAGTCACGATGCTGAAGCGCGTTTTTAAAACGCGCGACTGCATTAATGCTAAAAGTCGCAGTGTGTAAGGGGTCAAAAACCATAATATAATTATTTTACGAGCATTAGGCCCTATTTTGATTAAGAAAGATAAGAAGTAGAAATAAAATACAGTAAGTAGCAACTTTCATATTCTATCTTTATCTGCATACAAACCGTTTTTTTGGAAAGGATTTATTTAATGGTTTAGAATATTTTAAATACTCAGTGTCAATTTTTATAATTATAAAGATGAAACTTGAACCAGCAACCTTTTGGCTGGCTGACCGGGCCAAAAGGTTGCTGGTTCAAGTCCCGCCCGTACGCAAATTTTTGGTTTCTTATTTCATCTTTATAAGAACTTATTTGGCAAATAATTTAATTTTAAAATAGAAAATCTTAAAGTATTAGAGCTCGGTTTTCCTCTATTAAGTTTCTTAGCATATTTTCGATAGAGTATTATAACATTTCGAATGACTTGATCAATGTTTTTTTTGTTTATTTAAGACCACGTGGGACGTTACATTAAGTTACTGCGATCATTTGTTGCTCATACATTATTGCTTTGTTTACAATGTTGTAAGTATCATCTAGACACTATTCCGTATAGCCGCCATCATTGATAAATGTTTATATCGCGTGATTGACGTTTTAACTCCTCATGACCACATGACTGATTCACAAGCTGATATATTACCCGACTACGGCGAAGCAAAAAGGAGGGTTATGATTTTGACCTGTATTTATGTATGTTCATCTATCGATTCGATCTAATTATTGAAAAAAGTTTGACGTCGTCTGGTAAATCCGCGTTTTTATTTATTTAATACTCTTAACTTTTTTTCTAGGGTATCTTTCCCCGTACTTTCGAATTCAGAATTCAGTTTGACGAGGTCAGGGCTAGGGCGGGATGGGGCTGGGGCAAGACAATGTTCGCTGGGACCGCTTAACTTTTGAAATTACGGGGCAGGGGGCGACACAAAGTTCGCTAGTAGGTACTACGACTTATTTTGTTTATTTTTGGGATAAAATTCGCTGCACAATAGTCTCGACGGTTCCCGGGCTATTTGTATTAAGCGACATTTTGGGCGAAATTGACTTATATACATATTCGGAATCAGCGAATTTTTCCGCGTCGTTTGAGCTGGGTTTTGTGACGATCTGGGCACTTTTTTGTCGCTTCATACTATCGCATTTTTGGAGCCCATTTCGCACTGCGATGTATGTACCGATACAAAATTTTGACAAATTTAGGAACTGTGTACTTAAGCTCACTGTGAAATACCAAAGAGTTACTTAAACCCTCATTCCTGGATCAAAATTTACAGGCAATGTTCGTTAACCCGTCAAACGTCCTGCGCACCACACGTGTGCGTAACTCAAAATGTACCGGTAGCGTCCTACGCACACGTGGTGTGCCTAACACAAACATGACATTTGAGGTCGTGTCTATGGATTTATCTTGACAATTTTTCATTGGTAGAAAATTTAATTCACTCTGCAGTTTTATCTACTAGCTTCGTAAGTGCTCGTCAAAAGAATTTTGTAGTAGCAGCACCAAAAAAAAATTAAAAGCAATATTAGTCGACCTGATCGCCATTTTTTGCCATGGCCGGCCGGTTTTTTCGTTTGCGTAAACAATTATGTTTTGTATTAGATTTATAGTGATTTGTGACAAAAACATTAGTGAAATCGAAAGGCAAAGAGTAAGTGTATTGTGTTGTGCCGAAAAACAGTGCGCAGCTACTTTATATTTTGCAAATTAATGGCGGCAAGTTTTAGGTTATAAGGTAACGATAATAAACAAAATATTTATTTTTATTTTTATTTCTAGGAAGTAGCAGACGAACTACTGATAAAATTACAGGATAGCATGGTTCTTCTTCTTTCTTAAAATATATCATATGTAAGGTTTTGTAAAGAAATAAACACTTATATTAACGTACAAAGCTCGATAGTCTGACAAAAACAAGTTTATCATAAAAATCGTATCACTACCCGTGTCGCCCCTCCACAAAGGCGATCACGGGACGGGTTAAACCAATTAGCCTCACCTTATAAATATATTGAAATGTCGCTTCATACAATTGGCTTTACCTTATGATTATATAAGATTAACGCTTAATACAATTGGCCTTTCCTTACAGATACATAATGATGTCGCTTCATACAATTAGCTTACCTCATAAATACATAAGAATGTCGCATAATACAATTAGCTAGATACTTGAATTTACTAGATGAGGTCACTTGAAACATTAGATTTTTATGTGAATTTTAATATGACCACAAAAAACAAAGAAAATGGTTAAGGAAAATAAAGTGCAGGACCTAAAAAAAATATGGTGAATCTGTTGCCTGAAACGGTAACAGTTTTCGGAAGTCACTGCCCAGCTGAGTTTAGAATACTAAGTACCCTTAATAAATTTATAATAAGTATGTATGTATGTAGTTCGTTTAAATCATTTATAATGAGACTATAGGCTACTTAAATAAAATACTGTTAACTTGTGATTCCTATACAATTGTGATAAAAAGGTTAATCTGGTAAACTGGAAAGTTACTGTAGTTCCTAGCTGATGATAATTAAAATAAAAAGTACATATGAGCAATACAATCTGTTTTATTTCTCATTTCCTAATTATTTTTAGGATAATAATTCCTAGGTTCCTTTAAATTCAACAATATTTTAACTGCCCCTTTCAGTAAACTTCATTACTCAGGCACGATTAGGAACAAATTAGTAATCGGCGTAAGTAAATCGGCGCTTAAACTGAATAGGCCATACACAAAATTGTATAGTTTATGGCATTTAAATCATTTAGTTCAGCTATGAAATATGAAAACTCTTCAATTTAAACCATTTAACCTTGAGCTATTACATTCAGTACTAGGTGGTTAGGTCATTTAACCTGGAGCAAGTATTAATAAACCTAGGCGGATAAGTCACTTAGCCAGGAACAACAAAAACTAATCTTAGGCGGTAAAATCATTTAGCCTGGAACAAAAAAATAAAATAAAAGGATCATTTTGCATTAAACGACATGTATCTTCGTTAATAATAGGAATATCAAAAAAAAACCCTATCAGATTATGCAGACTATGTAACCTTATCAATAAATATCCATTTTTTTCTAAAATTTTACAAATTGCGATAGTTATGATTTTTTTTTTCAAAAATCACAACTTCAAATAGCTCTGGTATAAAGTTTACAAAATGTCGCTTGATACATATAGCCCGGGAACCGTCGGTCTTATTACGTTTTTCAGCTCATCAACACGTCTCCTTACTCATTACATTTACAAGAGTTTTAACCCAAACTTTATGCAAAGACACGCAGAGATTTCTTGCCATATTAAGAGCGAAGCCACACGAGCGTTGTCAATGTCTTGATGAGTTACGACATTGCGACGTCGGAATAGTGACTCCGTTGTTCTAATTTGATCTGAACGGCATGCTACATGGTAGGTACGTTAAAACATCGTCCGTTGTTAGGAAGCGCTTGTTAACGAACAAGGCGGCAGTGGACCTGATTTTCGGTATTCATCGAAAACTAAATGAAAATGTCCTTTACTTTTTATTAAAAAAAAATTAAAGGAGTTAAACTACAATAAGTAAAAAACTTCAACTTAATCACTCAACTTATAAAAAAAACACCTTCAAAAATAAAAAATAAAAATAATGCATTTTGTTTTCTATTTAGAATATGCAAATTATTTTTGTTGTTCGCGCAAAATGTACAGCTTACCTACACCAACAGTCTATTACACACATCATGCGTTCGTGTAAATGCATAATTTTAAGTTTATTATAAGTCAATTTTTTAAGGCTTTTTTAATTATTTTTTATTTCATGATTTTTAATTATCGGTCATATCACAAAAACTAGACTGATTTTGATTAAACTCACGCTGTGAGTAAGTAGAGCTGTAACTGATTGAACTAAAAAATAATCATATAGTGTGACTTTTTGTTTTAGAGAAATCCTGAGATAAATATACAAACACTTTTTGCACACGTGTAATAAAGCCCAAAGAAATCAACATACAAATTCTGGTGACATCACATACATACAGGTCGAATTAATTTATGTTTTATAAGTCGGTAAAAAACCCTTTTTTTCATAGTTTAGTATGGGCCACAGACAATTAAGTGGCGCCCTCCTGATGTGCCCGCTATAGATTTATAAATTATCTAAACAATTGATATCTGTTGAGTTTGACGGTTCTAAATATTTAAGTCTTTCTCTTTTAAGAGCAAAATACAATTAATTCAGTTTCAGTCGTTACATATTTCAAATCAGGCGAAATAGCAGATGGTGCGTAAGTGTACTGCGTTGCGATATCGTAGCGCTCGTGTAGCACAGACTGCGTTAAAATATTTGCTTTGGTTGGAATGATCCAACGCAACAGTTACCTCCAGTGTGGCTTCGCCCTAAGTCAATATTTACCCGCGAACGAACAGGTAGACGATTACAAGATAAATTACTTCTCAGTTTGCGTTAATTTTCTTCAGACATTTCAATTTCGGGAGCACACTTATGAAGGCTATTTAACACAAAGTTTGAATTTGGATTTATTGAAACTCGTCTTTACCGAAACTTATGCATGTCCTTATTTCTTTAAGAGCCCTAATAGTAAACAATGATTGAAATTATATGTTCATAAGGTAACCTTATTTACCTATGCTATTTTCTAAGAAATTGGTAACAAAGAAAACTATACAAAATTGTGTCAGTATTCATATTCCGATGCCAAGCCCCACATCACCGTCGATAGTCAGCCATCTTAATTGTCTGTTATCTTGTATTTCGCTTTTCTCCTCTTGATCATATCGAAGACTTTCTGTAAACTAGAAATAGAACGCAAGATTAAAAGCCTGTTTTACCATCTACAAATGATCACTAACCAACGAATAATCCAAATATGGAAAGTCGTTTTGTATGAAATATGGGCCAGATAACGCTATTCACCACATGAACACATAACACGAACGGTAGTTTAATGATTGCACCTTCCTGTGTAGACGATGTGGTATCTGTATAATTTGTTTACACTGCTAGCAACTCGGCCAAGGGCCCTATCAGTCGCTTGAATTTGGCGTGTGATTTTTGTTTAAACACGAATGAATAATCAATGCAAATCGAACGAAATAAGATCTTGAATAGTGTCGTTGTTGTTGTGTGTTTGTCGTGAGTGTATTTTTTTCCTTATTTTCATTGATCTTTAATTAGTTTTTGAACGTAGATCACACGCCATATTCAAGCGAGTGTTTCTCTTATCGGTTTACTGTTGGTATGCTTTTAGTAACAGTCATATACTACATCTACATGATAACTGCTTTCCAAATTCTGCCTAGTTGCTGCCTGCTGTCATTAGAAAGACATCTGTGGTACTTGTCTTGTATCTTGCCTTGATCTACTTCTCGATTTCGAAAAAGATTTAAAATAATATTTTACTAAACTGACCAAGAAATAATGATGAGGATAATAAGGATAAAAGTATTTTTGCCGTTAGTACTAATCACTAGAATAAAATATAAGTAGAGAGCGAGAGCGAGAACTTTTGATTTTTAATCATAGTCACTCTGACTTGTATCGGCAGCAAGGTCGTTTTCAATGTGACAACTGTAGTTCTATTTTTGGCCATTTTCCAGATAAGTTGGTGGTACTATACGCCGTGTCCAGGCATGTAGTAATAAAACTTTAAAAGCAATATCTACGGTTAATTTTATCGAGGAAAATACCATACTGAAGTGACATCTGTTTTACTTTTACACAATCTACCTTACTCGTGTTATTAACAGCGGTTTGAGTCTCACGTCGTGTAGGGGTTAGTTTTTGGTGCAATTTTAAAGAAAACCATTTTAAAAAGGTATGTCAATGATCACATTTTAGTGCTATTTTAGAATGAATTGCCTAAATGCGCAAAAAAAAGTTCATGAAATACTTTCTCCTTTGGACAATAAAAAACCAGCTAAGTGCGATTTGGAATCGCGCAGTGAGGATTGCGTGCCATCTTTAACTAATTATAACTTCCACTTATGATAGCAAAAATAACTTTGTTTTTAATAGTATTTGAATGAAAGACAAAATTATATTTGCGGATTTCGAATATGTGCTTTATCACAAGAAACTCTTATTAGATCTTGTTCAAACTGATTTTCTTTAAAATTATTTGTAAAGATCTAAATTGTTTTTTTTAAATTTTCACTAGTATAGTTCAAATTTAGAAGGGGGGGGGGATGGGGGACGTAGATGGATCTTCAGCAAGTAAATACTTTTACTTACCTCATGTCTTCTTTCGGGATTTATATCCACGGTCTTTCTATACTGTAAGTGATTTAACTCATCCATAATTCCTGATCGTCTTCCTATTCGGTGTAAAGGGATACTCTCTCTTCTCCGTAAACTGCCTATGACGAGTCCAGAAGAAGAATCATAGTTATCACAAAATGAGCAAATAATAAGCAGCTGGATACAATGTAGCAAATACAACATTTCGCATTTTGTTCACATTGTGTTTGAAACAATATTTATTATACAAACTGAAATAGCAATACAGGGTGTATAAAGTTCAATATACTATTGTGTATTGTTGTTGTGTAATATACTAATAATAATAATATACTAATTCGGATTGCCGATGATATAGTCGTTGTGGCAAAGACGCTGGATGATCTTGGCACTATGCTCGAAGACCTCGACCGAGTATCCCAACAAGTGGGTCTTAAAATGAACATGGAAAAGACGAAAATTATGTCGAACTGCCTTGTTTTACCCACTCCAGTATTCGTTGGAAACTCAACTCTCGAATTTATCGACGAGTACGTACGTTTGTTTGACAAGTGATCCATAGGTCCAACTTTGAGAAAGAGGTCAATCGACGAATCCAACTCGGCCATGCAGCGTTTGGAAAACTGCGCAAGAGCATCTTCTCGTCTCAATTACCTACGTGTGTGTTACCAGTGATGACATACGGATCCGAAACGTCGTTTCTAACTATGGGCCTCATAAAGAAGCTCAAAATTACACAACGAGCGATGGAGCGGGCTATGCTCGGTGTTTAGAGAAACACCAATCATAGCCTGCTCCGAGAGAAATTCGATCTCATAGAGATGAGATCGAATCAGAAACGAGGAGATACGTAGAAGAACTAAAGTAACGGACATAGCCTTGAAAAATCAGTAAGCTTGAGTGGCAGTGGGCAGGGCACATAGCGCGAAGAACTGATGGCTGTTGGGGCAGGAAAGTTCTAGATTAGAGACCCTTCCACCAAAGACGCAGCGTAGGACGTCCACCGACAAGATGGACAGACGACCTTATAAAGATCGCGGGATCAAACTGGATGCAGACCGCTAGTGATCGGTTGCTGTGGAAAGCCTTGAGGGAGGCCTATGTTCAGCAGTGGACAACCTTTGGCTGATAATGATGACTATACTATTGTATCTTTGTTGTACATACAATGTTCTCAATGAATCTCAATAATTAGAATGGTTTATTGTTAAGTTTTTTCTAATTATCTTAAAAGTATAAAGTGAGTTAATTACTTTGAATGAACTCTCGATTTTCAAATGTTTCGTTCTCGATTAGAATTTGATGATATTTTCACTACGGGTAAAAAAATAAAAGCGGGGATGATGCCACTTCTATACCACTTGTCTTTTAACAAATAGTACTAGGTATTCAATTTACCATCACTTTTGAATAGGTATCGAAGAAAAATTGGGTGTATATTTCTGTTTACAAAGCGTTGGTAATATTTTGTAGACACCCTCTATGCTCTGTATAGAGCGTTGCTGCACTTTTTACGACATTTTTATTTGCTCGTGGATCAAATTGGTTTATGGATAAATAAAATTTAATATAGTTATTACGGAAAGAATTTCTTCAAAATTGTTTTTTTCCAAAGATTTCACCGTAAATAGTTAGGGTATCCTACGGGGTAGGTGAATAGTTTATATTCAGATGTGGGAAAGGTAAAATGATATAGGAGGCGATTTCTGTTTTTGAATCAGAAACAGAAATGTATTTATATTCATTTTAAAAAAAATAGCATTTTAAATGGTAAGCCATGTGAAAAGTAATTTTGATATAAAGGCTTTTAGAACTCTTCATTTTAAGGTTAAAACTAAAAATAGTTTACACGATTTATTTCATCATTTTTAAAATTTATTTGTCAACTTATTATATTCATTATTGCTAGCTTATTCAGGCTAAAGCTATTCGACACTGGGCATTAACGGATCGTACCATAACTGTCTCAGTGGCGCAGCGGTAGGAGGGTCACACTTTAAAGCGAAGACTGCGCCAGAGGTCCGGGGTTCTATCCCCGGGTCGGGCCAAAAATGTGTACCTCGGTTTTTCTATCTAGAAATTCTTAGGGCAGCCTGGAGTTTGGGAGTTGGCGGTGTTTTACCCCCATGCTTCGGAAAGCACGTAAAGACGTTGGTCCTGCGCCTGATCTCTCTCCGGCCGTGTCAGATTGCTGTCCCATTGGGCTATGATAGTGAATCGAATAGAGAGTGCATCTGTGTTTGCGCACACACTTCTGCACTATAATATGTCCCGCGCAGTCTATACGGTATACATCATATATACGGAAATTTGATACCTATTTTGCATGTTTTGTTATTTGCTCAGCCAGTCAATGAAATGTAAGGTTTTCAGCGCAAACAAATAAATAATATTGTGCCTCGTAGTATAATATAAACTCGTAGTAGTAAATTATTACGAACTAGCGGAACCAGCGAACTATGTTTCACCCCCGACCCGGCCCGCCCCGACCACGTAATTTTGATAAGTATTATCTTACTCCAGACGGTGATGAATAATACCTAACTCCGGACACCGGTGACAAATCTGACCAACCATAAATCATAAAAAAGACAATATTTATTTTATTTTATTTTGTAATGTTTAACACTTAATCAATATTATTTCTAGATATCAATAAATCTTATCAAGTAACGATTTTGCTAGTCTGGAAGCGCCTTTTCAAAAGCATATTACATGGGTTACAAATATTTTCTAGTCATCATGAAAAATTCAATTCGATTTGAGCATATTTTATTATAATTTTTTGACTTAGTATCTCCTGACAATAAAAAACACAACAAAAAGGAATTATCGATATCATTCCAGCCGTTCACGTGTGATGCACTGACCAAGGGAAATATGGCTTCATTTAATTACGAATGACGATGAATAATTTAAATATAGAGCATAATTTCGTTAAAGTATCTAGCAGATAACGTTAAACAGAACTAACATTAATATTGTATAATAGATTTACTGTATACTGTTATTATTCAATAAGTACTAAAAAATGAGGTTATTTGTGCTTAGATGAAGGTCTGCAAGGTTCAACCTCCCTTTTGCACAAGCGTCGAAAGCAATCTTAGTAGCAAAAGAAGGGAACTTGATTAAAAAATAATACCCTGTTCTCCTTAACACCTTTATGGAAAATACAAAAATATAAATAAATTTGTTTCAAACAAATGTTAATCAACACAGAAAACGCATTGTTTTTAAACCATCAGAAAAAGAAACAATACATTGAAAAATATATAAAATGTAAACCCATGAAAATAAGAGAATACATCAGTTTATTAAATTATTAATAAACAGTCGGCTATAATGTTTATAATGGTTATTTCATCTTTATGCATATTTAGGATATTTAAATTACTTTGAACGCCGATAGCAAATAGTGAAATCGATTCTGGAGCTCGTTAAGTCTCACCACGAAATTAAACGAGCTCCATTACAAATGACAATAGTTGGAAACTGCAAACCAGCTTTGAATAACTGTGGAGACACTTAAAAGTTAGAGTCATCTATGTTACAATGTCAATAGTAAGCAGTAGAACTGTTGTAGAGTCGTAAAGCTCGTGTCGAAGTCATGCATGAAATCGTAACAAATCCGTTTCTTGAGGCAAAGAGGGATGATGCTTGCTGCGTCGTCGCCGCGTAAATAACTATAATTATCCTTAGAGCTAAGAACCAGCTAGTACATTTTTGGAGTATTATGTAGATCATATTTAGATCTAGTTTTCTGTAACTTTAAACTTTTTTGCGTCTTCACCGTTATTTTTTATTCCACAATCATTTGTTATTATAACGCGGTAAAGAATTTTCAAATTGATAAATTATTTTCAAAGTTACAATTTTTATAGAGATTGGCCCAAGCATGATGTATATTTTAATAGAGCGATATCCAAAAAGTACTTTACTGTATCTTTTACATAAATCACAGTTTTTTTATTAATTCGATGTTTGATTTACAGTTGCTCTCGAACATAATGTTGTACAATAAAAGTTATTATTGATATCATTTTGCCAAGGCATATGATCAAAATCCTTAAAAAACACAAACGTCCTTTTCAATATATAATTAAACTTAAGTCACCCTATGCTATAAAATTACGAAGCAAACTGCTAGATTACTATTAGTTTTAAGGGTCTTACTATTTTGGGAAAGTAAACTTTCTGTGCTATTATTCCACTTCGTTCACCATTCTTTGGATACCTGGTCATTGTCCGTTTAATTTAAAAACTATACCAATGTTTGACACTCAGGTAAAATAACATATCTGTAAGATCTTTTACTTCGTATGAATAAAGCTTAAATATTTATATTTAAGAATTGAAAATTCATCTTTTATTTTCTTGGCAACATGGTAAAGACTTTATCACAATTTTAGTTGTTTAGAAAGTACATTATCGGTGGTTTACGAAATTTAGTAAAATATTAAATACATAAACTATATTGCCAATCCTTTGAGATAGGAAACAGTTAACACTTTATTGGCCATTAACAGAATTTAGTTTTGAAGCAATTTCCCTAATCAGCAAAAGGTCCCCACGGCCCAACTGTTTAAATATATTGGTTGAATAATTACAATTTTGCGTTGGACTTAAACCAACGGTCATTTGAATAGCCATCCTGACTATAGATTCACGTTTTTTTGTATTTATAAATAATGCACGATCGTAATAATAAAATTTGTAACGATTTATACCCAATAGTTGTGTTAACTATCGATCAAGAAACTACCTCTTAGTTTTATGAATATGCGCGCCAGATAACATACTAATTGTCGTGGTTTTGAAGTAAGGAATTTACACCAAAGGCGTCGTCTAATAAATAGATTGTAATTTTCAAATAATGTATTATTTATTTGCTGCTCTGAAAGGCTGCTTAGATAATATCGTTTGTGTAAGGCGTGAATGAATAATTAGTTTATATAAAAGCGAAAAAAAATACCGAATCCACCTTCCTCGTTGAAATAGGACAATAGCGAGAGAATGATGATAATTGTTGCATATTCTTGCATGTAAACTTGCTCTGATACCTATACTAGTAGTCCCCTTGACTTAGTCCGCGCGTTTTGATTTGACTTCCTTTTCTTCCATCATAACGTAATGACTTGTAGCCTATCGCCTTCTTCGATAAAAAAAACTGCCTATTACATTTTGTTTTCAAATCGTACCTACTCGTAGTTCCTGAGATTAGCGCGTTCAAACAAACGTAATAAGGTGACTGCGCTGTTTCACAGTATCAACAACGAAATAGGGTACGGACATCTCAAGTGACCCATGTTACGGTTTTCTCATGTCCTTCATATTTTCGTCTGAGAAGGACTGAGATTAATGCTTCAAGCTGACCGTCTTGTTATTGCTTTTTACGGTTCAATGGCTTATAGATTAATAATTAGTGCTCCTTCTTTTGTGTTTGTGATACGTTCTGATTTATTTGTAATTTATTTCAAGCACTTAGAATAAAAATAAAAAATAAATCGGAGAAAGTTAAAATATTTTTTTAGGCAAACTAGAACAGTAGAATAAAAACTAAAGTTTGATTTGATACATACCTTAATTTCAATTATCAAAATCTTGTGCTTATGTATGGCGGTATTTCGGTGGTGTTTCATTTGTCATGAATATATAAGGTCACCTCGTTTTAAGTGATGATATTTAAAAGGCCATTTCAGTACAATAAATGAAACAGTTTTTTGTAGGAAAGACTTTAGGTTTTTATACATTACTTTTTGAGAAAATCAGTGTGTAAGGTATTTTTGTTCTCCGATGTTAATTTAATATTAATTAAGGTTAAGATGAGAGAAAAATAAGAATGGGGCATTCAACTAAGAGAGGCGAAGCTAAAGTCGTAGACAACTTTTAAAATCGTCAGGGTGTACTGATTTAAAAAATGATATTTTCTTTGTTGAAGAAAATAAAAAAATAACTTCTCGTATTTCCAAAAAATATTGATAGGGTCCTGTTTCTATGCTGTCTACAAAGGCACAGTTAAAATATTATCACTTAAAACGATTTGACCTTATATACTAGTCAAAACAAAATAAGGGCCACAGTAATTTTTAAGTTTTGTGAAAAATGATTTGGGTTCTGGGGCAATGAAATGATTAAATTAAATTGATTGATAACTTTTTGTTGTTAAAATCATAAAACAATAACTAAGAATAGAAAAATTATGAATATTCAATATGTTTTCGAAAATATGCAATTGTACCTAAGGATGCAAACCATTTTAAAAAAATGAAAGAATAAATAATCGGATTTTTTTAAATGATTATGGACTTTTTCAGTATCGCGTGTGTCCTCCCCTTTTCTGAACACATTTTTGAATCCTGGAAGGCATACTTTCTACCAGATGTCGCACAGTCTCTTGTGAAATTTGTTCCCAGCTTGTTTTGAGCACGTTGATGAGCTGTGTCTCATTATGCACGTCTCGGACACTTCTTTTATCAAATCCCACATATGCTCAATGGGGTCAAGGTCTGGACTGTTCGCTGGCTACGGCAAGACCTGTATTCCGGCTTCTTCCAGAGCGTCCCCGGTGGCTCGAGCAGTATAGGCGCGGGCGTTGACGTGCATCAATTTGAATCCTGTCCCAAATATTTGTGCAAATGGCACCACATGGGATCTGATCACCTGCTCAATGTATCGTTCAGCCGTTACCGTGCCGTAATCCTAAGATTACGAGCTCAGTTCGGCCCGATAGAGTGATTGCTCCCCACACTATTACATTGGGACCCCGAATCTATCACTTTCATGGATACAAGCATCCGATAATCGCTCACCTTCTCGCCTCCAAATCCTTATGCGACAATCGTCAAAAAAATTACTTTGCTTTCATCTGTAAACAATACTGTGCTCCAATCACTTATGTCTTAATCCTGGTGCTCCCTTGCAAATGATAATCGGTTCGTCAATGGAATTCGCACTACACGTCTTCTGGAGAATTGCTGGTCTTCATGTAACCGATTTCTAATCGTTTGGTCACTAACACGGATACCGGTCGCTTGGCGCAAGCAGTTTTGTAAAGAGCGGGCGGTAACAAATCGCTCTCTGCGTGCAGACAGGCGTATGTAGCGATCTTCCTGTGACGTAGTTGCTCAAATTCTGCATGACCCTGCTCTTCTGGTTACCCTCCCAGTCTCTTGAAAGCGGTTCCAAGCATTCTGGATTGCCCGTCGTGAAAAAACCAGCTGCAAAGCTACAGAACGCTGCGAATGGCCCTCCTGTATTAATGTAATGGCTCTAGTTGCGGTTTGGAGGTTCATATGTCTTCGAATCCAATGACTAATTATTGCTCTTTTTAAATGTTTACCAACACTATAACCCAGCAAAGTTTTAACTGATAGCAAAGTAATACACAGTTTAAATGTGTCAAACATTCGTCATAAAGTGGGGTAAATTTAAGTGGTTAAAAAACAAAATAAAAATTCTACCCACTTTCAATTTTATGCAAGTGGTACAGTCACCAATTGCTCGTAAAAAAGCAAGAGAACATATTACAAAAAAGTTTGTCGCTTATGATCGCTTTAAAATTATTAATTCGGTCCAGACAGTGGCAGAATAACATTAATAAACACTTATCAAGACAATCCTAATCGATTGTGAAAGAGAAAATGTGATCGATATTTTTTTTACAAATTTTTACATGTGGCAGACACCCTTGAAATCTGAAATCTGCACGAATGGATTTTAAATTAATTTCAATTTTTCCTTTTATATTTATTTTTTCCTCAACTCATCTCCGAGGTTGACTGTACTGGTTGGAAATGTTGACTGTTTGCTGATAAAACATTTGAACCCGATACGGGGTGTGTTGACAAAGTGCAGATAGTATGTGCAGGGTGGCTAGGGTTGTAATTACAGAGAAATTTCAACCATGTTAGCCTTACCACAAGAAAGCTTTGGACAACTGTTTAAATAGTATATGGCTAGTATAAAATCAACGTCAATCAAGTGAAATGACATAAGTGACGTTTAGCCACGTTGAAACAGTGGTTAAAACCGTGTTTATTTATTTGTGGCAAGGCCGACATTGTGCCAACACTGGATTTAGGTTCTCAAGCAAACGAAAAACAGGTTCTTGTAGGTCAGTATAATAACTTGCTATAATTAAATTATATTTAAAATGATTTTGAACGTCATGTACAAATCACAACTCTTAGATCCCTTACACACTGCGACTGCATCGATGCTAATAGTAGCGCAAGTGTGTAAAGGTTGATATTTAGCAACTGCATCGATGCTGCATCGCGACTGCATCGCTGCTAAAAGTCGTAGTGTGCAAAGGGTCTATCTGATCTACGCACGAACATCATGCACCGACTTAAAATGAAATTGTTTCTTTTAATTAGAAGACGATACGGTGCCTTACGTATGTAGATAGGACTGTTGGTGCACTTACGTAAGCTTCTAATCATTCAACGACTCCAAAAGAATTTGTTTCTCCTAAATAGAAGACGTTATCATAAGCTTTTTAGTCAGTTTTTTGAAGGTCGCTTAAATTTTTAAATTATTTTGTAGTACCTACCGCATGATAAAATTAACGTATTAAAAATGTTTTTCTTGAATAACTTTTTGATGGCCCATCGCATGTCTGTACCAAAATATACATACCTAAAGGATGAGGTAAAAAGATCTTCCCTCTTTTATTGAATTATAAGCATTCAGTTGTATATACGAGCATACTGCACCTTCTCCCTTTTGTCACTTTGCCACTTCGCCAGGGCACTAAAGGTCAACTGTGTTAACCATAAATACCACAATCAAGCCCTAATTAATTTACAGGTAGTAACGCAATTATGCTCTCGACAAATGGACGACACATAAGCTTTCTAATAGTTTATCTATCGTTTATATAAGTGAAACAATTTAGTTGAAAATCCTAGTTCAACAATTCCCTTCGCATCGTATTTTTGTGAATAAATACTGTTGGTATAAAGCAAGAAAGGTTTTTGTTAAAGCAAGATAATTTCATGTGTCAGAAATTAAAAATTATATTTCTCTCAGGTTAACTCAAACCTGTACGCTTAACATGCATGCCCCCAAACCGTTTATCGCGTCGATAAAATAGTTGTATCCCTAAACAACATGCCTTCCTAAAGTTTCACAACAAATATAGTAATTCTCATTGCTTTCAAAAAGAAATTAAAACATTACATTTACTAAAATCTTTTTTTTTGACATAATGAAAAAGACGTTTGTTATATTTATCGATAGCGTTGATAAACGGTACAGAGGCAATCATCTTGGGCTAACTTATAAATCAATGCAGTTTCGTTTCAATTATTGTGACTGCATTATGCCAGTAATTCTTTACATTTACTCCAGAGTTTACTTTTTCTGTTTAAGATCTTTGGTGATTTTACTCCTAAAACTAATTAAAATAAACAAGTAATAATTAAAAGGCCAACCATAATCATCTTCTTATTTGATGCTCTCACAAAACTATTTGGCCAATTTAATATCAAAATACCAACACGGCTTCTGTCTTTATTAATTCGGCCTCAAAACCGTCGCATGCTTAAATTAATTCAACAACAAAATTTACTAGAAAACTGTTGGCTAACAGTAATATTGCAACTTCGTCTGTGAAGTGAGCATGCAAATGACATGTGGGTAGCGAAACCGTCAGCGGGGGCTGTTTAGGCATAGTAGGTTTAGAAAGTAGTGATGCGACGTGCTGCGATAGTTTAGAAGCCGATAGTTTATTCTGCAACAATCACATTTCAAGATCATGTTTTAAACTTTTATGGTCACTAGCTAATAAATTATAATAATGTACATGATAGTTATCCCGTATCTAACTATTTTAACATCGCATTTCATTTGATAATTACATAAAAAGACGAACTAACATATATAAAATTGCAGAATCGAGCTGACTGGAAGCTGCTTAAAACCGGTTGCTTTGCAAATCAATGGCAGGCTGGTATTAATGTAATTATTTTTAAGACTAAAAAATACAAATGGTGGACTTTATTATTGCTTTTCACATCGCAGATAAAAAGTGAAGCCAAAAAAAAACTTCATCTGCAAAATGTTGCTGCCCGTAAAAAGATACATTTAAGCTACTTTGCGACTGAGAGGAGGACAAAATTTCTGCAAAATGTCGAAGTGGCAACCATACAAGATGGCCGTCTCACCTACTACTTAAGAAAAAATCCGTCCATATTTAAATTTTCCTTCAAGAAGGCCTTGCACTTTATCAGGAACAGCTCCGACCATCCAACTCTGTCCGATCCGTCTTGACTCATTGACATTATGTTCTTTCAGGTGTACCATCATTCATATGTATATGTACAATGGGTATGTATATGAATATGGTATTTATGTAATAAACAGTATGTATGTTTAACTATCATTGTATAATAACCACATTGTACCTTTTAATTTAAAGTTATTAACGTCACGCTCTTCATTTGTCCTTTTATTACTTTACAGTATTTTCTCTATTCAGACCTGTATTTGACTGGTAGATAATGCTTTTAGCAATAAGTCCGCCATACGTACTGTTTGTTTATGCATGAAGTTTTAGATGAATAAAATATTTAAGGTGATTGCGAAAACATACATAAGTCAGTACGACATTGTCGATAGCAGATAGTCACAGTTAAGAGGAAACCCTAGTGGGTTGGACCCTTACTCATCCTCCTAGTTAAAATGTTTTTGGAAATGCGAAGTTATCGACGTTATACAAAATGTAATTCAAATATGATATAATTTTTAAAACTACAGAAAATCTAACTAAATTTCTCGTAGAAATAAAACAACTAAGGTAATTTAATTGAAAAAGTGACTTTACAGACAGAATCGCAAAGAAAAAATTCAATTTCCATTACCGTGCCTTACAATTACTGATCGCAAATGATTTTTTTCCAAAAGGAAACGTGCAGTAAATACGCCTTTCTTTAGGATTTTTTGCCAATCACTAAATTCAGAGACATTATTCACGCAAAATCGACTCAGCTAAGCGTATGCCACTCATCAAAATTACAACTCAATGTGAGTGCCAAAAGGGACAATTTCAGTAAGAGCCTTCTTAAGTTTTAGTGAAGTCATAATAAATACTCGTCTATACTTTTCAGATGATATTTATTGTCATTTAAATGGTTAAGTATAGACTCGATAACATTTTAAAAGTTAAAGGGTTATTGGAAGGTAAATGAGCGGTTAAATATACCTATACTCTGATTTTTAATGACATGGACCAGAATAACAGCTTTAATCGCACTTTTTCATTATTTAATTTTGCAAGCGTAGTGCAAAAGTGTTATAACAATTCAATTGTAGGTAAATAATTGTATTTGTGATACGGTTTTTCAATAACGTGATTATACTTATTTGAGTAAATAATATATACCTTTGTAAAACGTTGAATACCGCTATAAAAAAACGTTATACATAATCATATTTTTTTTATGAGTAGAAACTTTTAAGACCTCGCTTGCAATAGCAATATTCATGTAAGTCTGTTTTAACCCTCGCTATCAAATTATTTAATCGATATTTAATTAGCACGCGGCAACGCAGCCAGCATCATAGCCCCCGTTTTTGTTTTTGGAAATGGTTTCGTTTTTGAATACATAGATATTAAGTTATTTATTATGTTGCATGTATTAGTTTTATTTTTTTCTTGTTTGTTATTAATAAAGAGCCCTTAGCACTTTTGTCCGAAATATCATCTGATAAATAAACTGACTGTATCTTGTCTTAATTAAAACATTAAACAATATTTTCTTGATACCAGACCTTGATGATTTCCTAAAGAACTGCTTATTTCAGCAACTAACTTTAAGTGTCCAAACATCTATCTCGAAATTTACGTTCAAGAAGGCATTGCGAAAACATTACAGAGACGAACTCTTATACGAAGTATTATAGTTATCTTTATCGCTATTCTCTTCTCTTTTCTTGCTTCTATAACTTTACTTCTACCGCCTGTATATATTTCTCTGTTCTGACCTATGGTAGACTGGTAGAGAATGCTTTTAGCATTAATTCCGCCATATGTGCAATTTTATGTTTTGTGTATAATATCCAAGTATTCGATTACTGTTCAACTATCTTGTTTTGTTCACCGTAGTGTCAGCAATACACGTGATATTACGTGGTAACTGCTAAAAATATGATAGTAAGTTCAGAAAAACCTCGTTCGTCATCCGACGTGTCACAAAAGTAGCTTCTCAATTTGTATTACGTAAGTGCTTCGATTATTCGGCTTATATTTTTCAGCTTTGCTAGAGATGCCATGCTTTCGGTTGATTCATATCGGTATTGTGAAACAGTCCAAAAATAACAGTCAAAAACTATGGAGAATTTAAAGTTTTTTGACTGAAATAGCCAATATGTATTTAGTTTTACTATTAACGTGGAAAACATCATTAATTATAACATCTTAAGGACCTATTTTGCGTACAATCATTTGTGATTAAAGACCTGACGATTCAAATGCTTTGTGGCATCCGTGGTCACAAGCAGACTGAAGGTGTTATTTGTCAGAAATCAATCTTTATAGTGCTTAGTGTTAAATCAATGAAAAGTCTACCTGTTCACGTTTTCTTCTACGCAATGATCCAAATCAGAGCTTCAGTTGGTAGCAAGTAACATTATTTAGCGACGTAAGGGTGAACTATAGGATTCCTTATAAATAAATAAAATAAATAAATAGTGGACACCAATCACATTCATTGCTCTGATCCTAAAGTAAGAACCTAAAGCACTTGTGTTATGGAAACACAACGGTGGTACCAGACCACCCAGACCCGAGACAAAAAAGACAATTTTTATTGCTACCCGACCAGGAATCGAACCGGGACCTCGGAGCGGCGACACCTTGAAACCAGTGTGCTTAGCCACTACACCACACAAATTGAAAAAATATATGAAACCGGTCTATGATACTGGCGGTAAATAATGTCTTTACATAGACTAAAAAACCTATACAACATGTAACAAACAACATGGTGAGATTAAGTTAAGTAACTTTTATAAATAAAATTCAACCAGAAATTCATATACGTAATACTTGAGTTGTGACAAAAATCCTATCGACGATTGCGTCACTAGCTTAAGGGTAATGGATTTATACCTTCCCAAAGCAGATTTATCGACGCCCTTCAGGAAACCCTCTTGTTGTTCTCATAACGACTAAACGGGACAAAACGGTTGCGCTAGGAAAAATATTTTTATTCTAGCAACGCTTTTGCAACACGCTCATAAACTTCATCTCTGTGAGTTTGCGTGTAGTGTCAAACTAGTACTTAAAATAACAAACGTTTATTTGTGACACGTCTGAGTTATTTGGAGAATATTGTAGACAATCTGGGGGACAGGGCCTCTTTTTTCCGAAATTGTGAGACAAAACCGGTTATATCGTTACTAACAATTTTGATTTTTTTTACAGCTTAAAGACACGATCAAAATCAATATTCGACTATAGTTTCAATTTCATATATTAACGCGTTTTGGAGCAAAACATTTTTTGAGCGCAAAATTTACATAAAATTTGCTTTGCTTTAAGTGTATGGACTACAGATCTGTCATTTGTTTTCCTTTTAAATTCGTTATACTGGTAGTACTGTGATTTTTTCGAATACCTTTATTACGGAGAGGGTGGGGACATAGAACACTTTTATTACCATAAATAACAAATGTAAAACATGATAAAGATTTCCTTTTAATAAGGCTTCAATTCACTTTAAGCAACAAAATATTCGAAATTTTGAGGCAAAACCGGTTGTTACCTGGACGATGACTCATAACTTTGATTTTTAGGGTACCGTAGCCAAATGGCATTACAAAGATGGAACTTGGTAGGTAAATGTAGTGCGTTAATAGCTTTACGATTATTTTACAAGACATAAAAAAATGAGGGGGGCGCCCATATAAAGAACTAAATAAAAAAATTTTTTTTGGTCAAACCTACGTATGTGTGGGGGTCTATGGATAGGTCTCTTCAGATTACATTGAGGTTCCAAAAAACATTTGTTCTGAAAGTCTAACATGTGGGATATAGACGCTTCCAAAGTCATATTCGTAATCCCCCCAACTTTTAAACTAAGTGAGTGTAAATTTTGAATTAATATTTTGCATGGAAATAAAACACTTTTTTACGGATTTACTTTTCGCGAGTTTAATTTGATCCCGACGTTTCGAACACTTTACAGCGTTCGTGGACATGGCAAAACTATTTGGGTTTCTTGTTTGGCTACGGAACCCTGAAAAGCTTAGCTCCTATTGTTTGTATCGTGATGTTGAATAACCTTTAGCCTTTTTTCTTTATTATATTTACTTGTCTGAAGTTTCAACTGCAGCATCCATGTTATTTTATTTACTGTTTTAGCATTAGTAAGAGCGTTGCAGCTCTTACTTATGCTAAAACAGTTCTCTTTACTCGTAAAGAAATGCTAAAGAGTCCTTTGCGATGCAAAAGTAGTTGACACAGAGCAGCTACAAAGAAATCTTCGGTGTCAATTGCACGAAATGTCAATTGCAATATTCAAGAGTTAGCTGGAAGTTATTTACAAAATGTTAAAGGAATTGACTTGTTTTCTCGTATCTGTTCCATAAATTAGGTTTATATCTATTTTCTCCCTTTTTTTCTATTTCTGTATACATTTTATTGACGTTTTAATATTATTATTTATAACTTGAGAAAGTTTTGATGGATTTTCTAGATTTTTACTATATTGGATACATCATAACCGCAAAAAGGTATTAAGGGGAAAACAAAGGTCGCCGAGACTGCTAGATATGACTTTGAGCTAGATAATTTAAAAATAAGCTCTTTTGAAACTTACACACTGCTACTTTTAAAATCGATACAGTCGCGCGTTTTGAAAACGCGCTTCAGCATCGCGACTCACGCAATGAACAGATTTAATTTAGCATCGATGCAGTTATGATTTGACAATTTCTAGCTTCGGCTTCGCGACTGCATCATTGCTAACGCGCGTTAGCATCGTAACTGCTTCGAGGCTAAAAGTAGCGTAATGTTTAAAGGTTTATCTTTTCCTGAAACCTAGATATTTCTTAGTAATTAACAGAATCAGGCGTTACTAAGCGGAAATCCATTATTAAGTTGAACTTGATAAAATTATTTTGCTATAAAATTCCGCTAAGCTACGCCGGCGCAGGCAAGTAACAACACGAACCGTCACTAATAGTCAACGCGGTGACGGTTCGTGTTTTTAGTTGCCTGCACCGAATATTTGAATGATATAAAGTTTTATTTTATTTTACTAATAACCGTTTTTTTTAGTTCCGTAGCCGAATGGCAAAAACGGAACCCTTATAGATTCGTCAAGTCTGTCTGTCTGTCTGTCCATCCGTATGTCACAGCCACTTTATCCTCAAACTATTATTGTAACTTACTAGGTAGATGTATCTTGTTAATCGCTTTATGATTCTTATAAATATATAAATATTGATATTCAAAGGGCGCTTCTCATACATGAAACTAAAACCTTCAAAAAATTTGTAACCCTAATGCGTGTAAGGTGTCTATGGATAGACCTTTTAAAATGACATTGAGGTTTCGAGAATCATTTCCTCTAAAAGTCTAACGTTTGAGAGATAGACGCTTCCAAAATGGTTTGGCTCCTGAGCTGATGATTCGAGAAATACGAATGAGCATCCTTATTCATGATGTGGCGGTGAACACAAAAATGTAACTCCTCTCAATACGGCTGGATTATGGCCTTCTCCACACAATATCCGAATTTCGATACAATCCTAAACCGCGATATGTGAGTTTTTCGATCGGACGAACTATACAACGTGTAACGATAAATGTACAAAACTTGTTAATAGTTTGATTGGAATAACGATCAAAATCAATTAATACACTTTTTAACCCATACCTACCTACCGGGAGTCTCTCTGACTCTGGCGAATTTGTTTCTTGTCTTAACTGGTCGCATGAGCGTCTTTAGTCTTTGAGCGTTCATGTACCTTCCGTCCTCTACCTGCAGTATCACGTCAGCGCTCTTCGAGATAACTCGTGCGCGCGTTTGCTCTCTAGTGAGTATTTAAAAAAAATAGAACTAAGAGACTCCGGTTAGGTACTTAGGTAGGTGTTGCGACTGGTACACTTTCTGGTACTGCAGAAAGTAGTTCTGAACAACCAGAAAAGCTGACCACAAAATCCACAAATACTGCTCTCGGTGTGATCCTAAAAATAAACGCAAAATCCAGTATATGGGTTGCAATTGCAAAAATGCTTTTTGTCTAGAATGTTCCCATATATTATGTGAGCTTTGTCGACTAAAATTGTAAAAGTTTACGACTTGCAATTTTGTCATTTCAGTTACAATTTATGAGAACATTTATAAGTTGATTAATAAATTTTAAAAATTAATCGAGAAATGTTCCTACTTTTTGTTATTTTTTTCTAAACTGGATTTCAATATCATTTGAAGTTATTTTCTTAGTTTTTTGAAGTGATTATAACTTTTTTTAAATAATGATCTTACATAGTTTTCGCGTTAAATATATTTTTTGAGACAAAACTATAAAAAATATATTTTATGTATTAATTACCTAACGATACTGTTGGTGTTACACTATGGAGAGAGTACAGTCGTCAAGCCCAGAGAGCGAGTGGACTGTAATTTAAATTTAACACTAGGCACTGACTGTTCCCCAGTAAAACACTGCACTTATACTGACACACATTAATTTATTAATACTTTTACTATTTTCACAATTCACTGGTAATTACTGGTACTTCACTTTTCACTAGTAGCTGCATTCACTATTAAACCGTAGGAAGGAATGAACGTACTGCATACAAATTCGGCTCTATTCTTGTATGATTTTCTGCGTTCAATTAGCGACTAAAGCGATCCATTATTATCTCTAATTATTGAGCACGAAGTTTGCACACGGCACTACTATGTTCATTTCTTTCTTACATATATTGCTATCCTATTTAATTTTTCTTAACAATTTTCGTATTCGTTCTTACTTATACATTTTTCTCTTTCTTTAAGTCTAGTAGAAAATTAGTAAATAAACGACAATATCAAAGCTTAATGAAATCATATGAAACTTCTTTTGGTCTTGTGGCTGTCGTTAACATTCTCCCCCCGGCGAAGGTGTACCGTAGCTTCCTCCGGTAGACAGCCTCTTGTTGGTGCAGCGCGTCCCTTCCCTCTGGTCCGGGGAAGGTGCGGATGTAGATATCACGATGATCTTAGAGGTGGGTCTTTTGAAGGTCCCACCTTTGGTTAGCACATCTACAATGCGCGTGACACCGTCAGGTCCTGGAAAGGTCCTGGTGACAGTGCCTCTCGGCCACATGTTCCGTGGTAGTTGTGGATCAGCGATGATGACCAGATCGCCTGTTTTGACGGCAACCTGGCGTTCGTGACGGTCAAGGCGTGGCACCAGTGTGGGTAGGTACTCGCGCATCCACCGCTGCCAGAAGCTGTCCGCAAGTGCCATTGCTGCTCTCCAAGCCCGCCGGTCCGCTTCTTCGCAGGCTCCGGTGTGTGGTAGTCCGGTTGATGATCCCAGAAGAAAGTGGTTGGGCGTCAGCGCTTCTGGGTCTTCTGGATCCACGGAGACATGGGTCAATGGTCTTGAGTTGATTGAGTATTCAGCTTCGGTCAGCAGAGTGGTCAGGGTCTCTTCTTTCGCCGCTTTCTCCTTTAACGTTGCGGTAAGCGCGTTCTTGACCGAGCGCACTAGCCTTTCCCATGCGCCTCCCTGGTTCGGAGCTCCTGGGGCTATGAATTTCCTCTCGGTGTCGTAGTTCATCGCCAGTCTTGATAGTTCTGGTAGCCATTCGGCATAAGCTTTCTTTAGTTCTATGTCTGCGCCTCTGAAGTTTGTTCCATTATCGCTGTACAGCGTCTTGGGCCATCCTCTTCTGGCAGCCATTCTTCTGAGAGCCATGATAGCAGAGTCAGTGCTTAAGGAAGCGACTGACTCTAAATGGATGGCTCTTGTTGTCAGGCAGGTGAAAAGAGCACAACATCTTTTTTCTCGTCGTCTTCCTATCGTCACTGTGATGGGGCCAAAGTAGTCTACTCCGCAAAAGCTGAACGGTCTGTGGTATGACTGCAGGCGTTCAATCGGTAGATCTCCGATTGGAGGGTTTCTTGGCTTCGTCTTTCTTAGTTGACACATCTGGCAGTCGGCGGCTACTTTCTTCACTGTAGGCCGCAATCGTGTCACCCAGAACTTTTGTCGAACGTCGTTGACCATCCTCTCGGTGTTCGCATGGCCAGTTCTTCGGTGTTCTCGCCCGATGAGTAGTCTTGTGAATGGATGGCGCCCATCCAGCAGTATGGGTCGCTTTGCTGTATCAGGTACCGCTGCCTTGTTCGCGCGCCCATTGAGCTTTAGGAGTCCATCTTCCCATAGCAGGTCAAAGCGATGAAGAGGGCTTGATCGGGGCACGATGATGCCTCTCTTCGTGCAGTCTATTTCGTGAGGAAACGAGTCTTGCTGTGTTCGTCGCAGTCAGAGATTCGTTGCCTTCTTGATGTGTTCATGGCTGAGCGTAGTCTTCTGTTTGCGGCAAAGATCTACGAACTGTAATATTCTTGCCGTGGCTCCAATCAACCGATCGTATGAGGATAATCGGCTGATGTCAGGCAGTGCTGCATCTTCTTTTTTCCGTTCTTCAGTGATGACATGTAGTAGTTCCGTGGTGATGTCATCGCTGCTATCTTCTTGGCGTGGCCAGTCACGTTTAGGCTTCTCCAAAAATGACGACATTCCAAACCATGGATCATCTTCGGACGTTGGCACGTAGCCTGTTCGCGTTGCTACGTCAGCTATGTTCTGGTGAGTCGGCACCCACCGCCAGTCTGCTGGCTTCGTTTCTTCTGTGATCTCGCCGAGCCGGTGTGCTACAAAGGGCGTGTAGCGTCGACTCCCGTTCCTCAGCCAATGTAAGACTGTTTGCGAGTCACTCCAGTAGACCGTGTCATCGATGCGAAGTCTGTGTTCTTGTTTGATGGCCTTCGCTAACCTCGATCCAATTAATGCTGCTTGTAGCTCTAGCCTGGGAATGGTTTGCGCTTTGAGCGGGGTGACCTTCGCGCGTGCTGCCACCAGCACAACTTCCACTTCCTTGTTGCTGTAGGTGAGCCTCCAGTATGCAGCCGTTGCGTATGCTTCTTCGCTTGCATCACAGAAGATGTGCAATTCTCGACGTTGCACTTCTCTCCCCCCGTTGTAGCTTCGGGGAAGCTGCAGCTTCTTGATATTTTTTAAGTTTGCGATCCAACCGTCGAATTCGTTGGCGATGTCTTCAGGAATCGGTTCGTCCCATCCAGTCTTGAGGCGCCATAATTTCTGAAGAGTGATCTTCGCTGCAATGGTGTAGCAGCTCAGAAGTCCCAGCGGGTCGTAAATGCTCATTACCGTTGACAGGGCTTCTCGTTTCGTGGGGGCTCGTTCTCTTGACTTCACGGCTTCTGAGACTCGAATCAGCGAAGTGTTGAAGCTCAACTTGTCGGTCTTCGGGTTCCATAGAAGTCCCAAGGTCTTCTCTTGTCCTCCTAGTGGTGCTGTTCCCGCTTTTGCTCGTCTGTCCTTTGGTGTGACCTCTAGCAGCTCCTCGTTGTTGCTGCTCCAACCTCGAAGATGGAAATCGGCTTTCTTGTGTACCTCGTCGACTTGCACGATGATTCGTTTGGCGCTCTCCAGGTCGTTGAAGCTATCCACGTAGTCATCCATGTAGTGGGCTTCCATGATCGGTAGAACGGCTTCAGGGTGTGTCTTCGCGTGCTGAAGTGCGTTCTTGTTCCGGACGCTGTGTGCCAGGAACGGAGAGCTTGATGCGCCAAATATCATTGAAGTCATCTTCATCTTCACTGGTTTGTCTGTTGATTGTTCCCTCCATACGAACATCTGCACAGGTTGATCTTCCTTTTTTATCTTCACACGCAGAAACATTTCTTCTATGTCTGCTGTTATCGCGTAGGCGCCTTCTCGGAACCGGAACAGTATGATCTGCAAAGACTGCAGAAGGTCCGGCCCCTCCAGCAGGCAATCATTCAGGCAGACTCCGTTCGCCTTGGCTGCTGCGTCGAAGACAAGCCTGATCTTTCCTGGCTTGTTCGGGTTCTTCACTGCGAAGTGTGGTAAGTACCACGCTACTGAACTGTCTTCTTCTTCGCCACTACACTGCTCGGCGTATCCCTTCTTTAGCAGGTTCTCCACTTGCTCGTGGTACTGCTTCTTCTCTTCGGGACGACGTTCTAAGCTGGACTCAAGTGTCTTCAGCCTCTTCAAGGCAGCGTTGTAGCTGTTTGGTAGCTTCATGCCTTCGCTCTTCCACGGTAGACTTACTTCGAATCTTCCGTCTTTGTTCACCGCGGTTTCTTCGAAGATCTTCATGGCTCGTAGGTCATCTTCTTTCGTGAATTCATTCTTCATAGATATCCCTAGCGAGTCGACGCGAAAGTGATGTTCGACCAGATCTTCGATCTTCTCATCTAGTTTGATGTGCAAGATCTTCTCTGTATCTTGACAGCTTCTAGGTACTCTTCCGTGGATCACCCATCCTAGTAAGGTCTTGGAGGCTGCCGGCTGATACGGCTTGCCCGCTCGCAGCTCCCTCGTGATGATCAACGGCCAGTTGTCAGTTCCTATGAGGACTCGTGGCTTGGCGTTCTGGTAGGCTAGGCTTGAGATATCCAGTCCTCGCAGGTGTTCCAGCTGTAGTGCCTCCTTTGGCAACGACTGCGTCGATAGGTCCAGACCTGCCATCGTTCGGAGTGTGATGACAGAGCTGTGTCCGCTGACGTCATCTCCCATGATCTTGACGCGGACGGTTCTGCTGTTCATGCTCGTGACTTCTTTGTCTATGCTTCTTAGTTTTAGACAAGTACTGGGTCCGCTAGCTCCAACTTCGTTTGCGAGGTCTTCGTCGATTAGAGAGATCGTGGCCCCTTCATCAAAGAGCGCGTATGTTCGCTGCGCCCCCCGCTGGCCGCTGATGATGATCGGACATATCTTCAGCTTCACGTCACTCCCTCCAGGTGTAGCTGTGGCCATTGCGACCTCTGCTTGGTTCGTAGTCACCTGTTCGACTTCCTCTTTGGCCGGGACTTCAGCATGTAGGGTGGCGTGGTGAGGACGTTTGCAGCCCTTTACGCCGCAGAGCTTCTGTTTACAGTTCATTCTTCTGTGCCTGCTGTTGATGCACCGGAAACAGAGTTTTGCGTTCTTCACTGCCTCCCACCGCTCCGACACCGACAGCTCCTTGTACTTCGGGCACGCAGGTAGCTTGTGTTCACTGTTGCACACTATGCAGACGCTGGCTTCGGGCTTCTGATTGTCTTCTGGCCTGCCGCTCGTCTCCGTTACAGTGAATACTTTTTTCTTTTGTTCGATCTTCGTGTTCTTGATCGGGACGTCTTTTCTAGCACCACTGTAACTGTGTTTTAATGCACGGTCAGCTTTCTGCATTAAAAACTCGGAAAGCCTTACGATTTGAGTCGTATTTCTCGGCTGCTCCTCGGCGAAGTCACACCACCTTGACTTGATGTGTGGGCTCAGCTTCTCTAATACTTCACGCACTAGCAATGGGTTATACAGATATGCTGGATCCACGTTGCCAAGAGTTGCCACGATGTTCTGGACTTTGATGGCGAAGGAATTTAATTCACTTGCAGTACTTCCCATCTTGGGCAGCTTCTTAAGTTCTTCGTATGCCATATCTATGATCATCTCTGGGCGTCCAAAGCATTGCTGTAACGTCTTCATTACTCGATCTGGGTGCGTTGCGCTGCTAAGTAGTGGCGTTACCACTTCCTTTGCTTCACCTCTGTGAGCGTTGCGTAGTCGGGCCAAGTTTTCGCATGGAGTGAACTTATACAGCCTTGTTGATTCCTCCATTGCAGTAGCGAAGTGTATCCACTCCAGTGGTGATCCGGAGAACAGCGGTAGATCCGTAACTTGCCACGGTGGTGGTCGCGACGCCATCATCTGTGACAGCGTGTCTGCCAGCTGTTCAATACCTCGTCCCTTCGGGGTTGACGATCTCTTCCTTTCTGCGCGTGGTCTGGGTTGGACCGGTCCCGGCGTCCAAAATCTTGCCCTTCGGGTCACAGGCGTCTCTTCGTTGCTGGGTTCCGGTGGAGCCTCCAGGCGCTCCCCCCGTTCGGCATCCACGTTTGGCGCAGACTTGTCCAGCCACTCGTTTACTTTTTCTATTTCTTGCATCTGTTCCTGGTCACTGTCGTCATCCAACTCTGCTAGGTCTGCCGTGAGCTTCTTCTTTACCATCTCGGCCTCAAGCTCGAGCTCCTTGCGTCTGATGGCTGCGAGCCGCTCCTCTGCCTCGAACCGTAGCCGTGCTACAGCGCTAGCAGTGGATCTGGTGGAGCGTGCTCTGGCGTGCTGCGTCCTGCTCGTTGCGGCGGTCTCGACATGTCCCATGTTCACGTCGAACGCTGAGTGCGTACCCAACACAGCGGCGCCACGTTCGTTAGGCTGGGCGGCCGTATGCTGTTCCGCTTCCAAGCGGCTCCTCGTCGACGGGGACGGCGACCGGGGCGGTTCCGGTAACACACGTTCGGAACGTTCGGCCATGACTTGGCTTCGCGTATACACCATTTAAACACTAATCAGAGTCAATTAGCAGAGTCAAATGTCTATTTGCAAATCACAATTAACACAGACAGAGTTCATCCACAGTTCAGGAATCAAAGTTCAGATCAGATGCACTTAACACGAAATAACACAGTAATCACTTGTAGAAATAATAAAAGTACTTACAATTTATAGTCCAAAATAAGTGTGTCCATATTGCACTAAGTCATAAACACTAATTTCACAGCACAGAGTCCACTGGTGCGTACTTTCGATCCGTCTCCGGCAGGACCAACGATGTTGGTGTTACACTATGGAGAGAGTACAGTCGTCAAGCCCAGAGAGCGAGTGGACTGTAATTTAAATTTAACACTAGGCACTGACTGTTCCCCAGTAAAACACTGCACTTATACTGACACACATTAATTTATTAATACTTTTACTATTTTCACAATTCACTGGTAATTACTGGTACTTCACTTTTCACTAGTAGCTGTATTCACTATTAAACCGTAGGAAGGAATGAACGTACTGCGTACAAATTCGGCTCTATTCTTGTATGATTTTCTGCGTTCAATTAGCGACTAAAGCGATCCATTATTATCTCTAATTATTGAGCACGAAGTTTGCACACGGCACTACTATGTTCATTTCTTTCTTACATATATTGCTATCCTATTTAATTTTTCTTAACAATTTTCGTATTCGTTCTTACTTATACATTTTTCTCTTTTTTTAAGTCTAGTAGAAAATTAGTAAATAAACGACAATATCAAAGCTTAATGAAATCATATGAAACTTCTTTTGGTCTTGTGGCTGTCGTTAACAGATACCCTTGTTTTTTGTTTAGAGTCCTGAGAAGAGAGGAGTCTGAGAGACTCCAGGTAGGTAGTTAACGGACTGAAAAAAGGGGTAAGTAGCTAAGGGTTAAAATAGGTCAATTTAAAAAAAAATGCCCTGTCTATTTATTACTAAGGCAGGCTATCACGTGCGCCAACCAGTCAAAATAACGTAGTAATAATAATGTCAGCGTGGCGCAGCGGTCAGTGATATAACAAAATACCTACAGACACCTCTCTCGCTTGACAGAGCGTCGTCCGCAGAGCAAAAAATTATCAGTAGTGCCAGTAAAACTATAACACTACACAAACCAAAAACAGTTTACCTTTTTTCTTTTAGATTTACGTCGATTGAATTAAAAATCATTTGAAATGTCTGGGGTTTTTCGCATTTAACATTACACGGACACGCAGACGGTATTCTACTGTGCAGAAGCGTTTTCTTTTTCTTGGTGACCCTATTGCGCCAGAACGACATTGTAACCGGCTGTTCATATTTAAAAGCCCAAACTTTAAAATAAAACTCATTGGCGTTCCCCAACTATCCATTATTTGACGATTGATAGTTGACCTCGAAAATCTTACCTTAATATTATAATCTATACTGATATCATAAAGCGGAAGAGTTTGTTTTTTTGTTTTAACGCTCTTATTTCAGAATCTGCTGGGCCGATATTTTTTTTGTTATATAGCTTAATTATCCAGGAAAGCTTTATGGTAATAATAATAAATAAACTATACGATTTATAAAAGCAGAGCAACAATGAAAAACTGCCTTGAACATCATCTGCTTTTTAAAAAAAATTAGAAGCTACCACAGTTTTTTTAATAACTCCGCTCCAAAATAATGCTCGCAGCCTAAGTACTACGCGCGCTTTTTTTTTTTTTTTTTTTGCGTCAGGTAAATGCTGTTATGCATACCCACCGACCGCGGGGGTAGTTGGGGGCTATGTGAGACTCCGGGCTTAGAGCCCGCCTACCCACTAAAAACCTGACGGCGTTCTCCCGTGCCATTAGTGAGGCAAGAGCTGACGGGTCAGGCCCTGGACTTAAGCCCTGAGCATTCGTCCGCAGATCTTGTCTCTGGCCGTGGCTCGCTGAAGCAAGCGCCACCCGGGTTCAGAGGGGACAATAGTCGCCCTTGCCTTCTGCTGTAAACGGTGCGCGGAACGCACGCATCACCGCTTCGAGCCTCCCTTTGCGGACGGCCGACACCCCCGTGTCGGTCGTCCGAGGCTCACCGAGGAGGTTTGCATGGAAGTCATAGGCCCTCCTGCGCTGGCCAGTGCGTCGGCGGCGGATCAATGGGGCGTCAGCAGAAGCCTCTCGCTCCCTCTCCGCGGCTTCGTTCTGGAGGATCACCTCCTCGCAGAAGGTTCGCACCTCCATCCTCCTCGCAGCCTCCTCCTTGACCACCATTCGGGCAATGACCGCCCCTAGGGACAGGTCTCGCCCAACTGCCGCGACGAGAATAGCACGCTCCCTCGCCCAGGCCGGGCATGTCTCGAGGGTATGTTGCGCTGTGTCCTCGTCAGCGGTACAGTGGTGGCACCTCTTAGATTCCTCCCGGCCAATTTGGCACAGGTAGGCCCCAAAACACCCGTAACCCGTCAAAACTTGGGTCAGCCTATATGTCAGGCGACCGTGCTGGCGCCTCATCCACTCTTTAAGGACAGGATGGATAGCCTCAAGGGTCCTGCGACCTGCTCGGCTGACGGCTACCTTCCTCGCCCATGCTTCTATGGCAATCTCCTCGAGATCAAGCCGCTCCGCCTCGATTTCGCGCGGTACAGGTCGCTGTTCTTGGGATCTTTGGTCTCCTCGCCACTGGTAAACTGCGGCGAGGACCATGGCGTCGAGATCCCAGGGCAAGCATCCTGCAAGCGAAATAGCCGCATCGGTTGACACAGTGCGGTATCCGCGAATCACTCGCACCGCATTATTCTCTGAGCCCTCCGCAACTGCGTGATGTTGGGTGACGACAGGGCATCATACCAAACCGGAGCCCCGTAAAGGGCCATGGAACGAATGACACCCAAGTAGAGTCGACGACACAGAGCGGAGGGCCCGCCAATATTCGGCAGGAGAAAGCTGAGGGCTCCCGCCGTGGCCATAAGTTTTGGCACTAGCTTTTCGAAATGCGCCACAAAGCGCCACCGCCCATCCAAGACCAACCCTAGATATTTGAGTGTCTTCCCGATCTTAATTTGGAACCCACCGACTGTGATGTGCGTCTCTCCTGGTGGAGCTCGTCGAGGCCCGTGAAAGCACACAGCTTCAGATTTTTCGAGTGCCACCTCCAGTCCTAACTCTCGGATTCGTTGTACCACCGTTGCGACTCCTGCCGTTGCCCGAGCGGATGCGACCTCCAAGTTGTCTCCACGGGCTGTGATCAGTGTATCGTCCGCGTAACACGTAAGGCTAATACCATTATTGAGTTGCCCGCGGAGTACCCAGTCGTATCCGATGTTCCACAAGAGAGGGCCTAAGACCGAACCTTGTGGAACACCGCAGGTAGCCTTTCTGCGTAGGAGTGCTCCGTTTCGGTCCACGCACATGACTTCGCGCTCCGCCAGGTAGTTAGCTATAAGGCGCTGTAAATAGTACGGGACACCGTGGTAGCAAAGAGCTTGCCTGATGCAGGCCCATGGTAGAGTATTGAAAGCGTTGGCGATGTCCAAGGATACCGCCAACAGCACGCCACCACTCTCAACTGCTGTTTCGGCTAGCATCTTTACGCGCAAGATGGCATCTCGCCTGAATCCGTATTGAGTGTCCGAAAGGTCCGGGCCGATTTGCTCAAGGTGTCGAACGAGACGCACGGAGATAATCCGCTCAAAAAGCTTTCCGGGCTCGTCCAGCAGCACTATTGGGCGGTACCCCGATGGAGAGTCAGGTGGCCTCCCTTCTTTTCAGGCCGCGCGGCTGCATACCTGCAGCCGCGCGGCCTTTTTTCAAAGAGCCGCGCCTTTATTTCAAAGAGTCGTCCTTACAATACTGTATAGATAACATTACCGTGGTATCGTCTTGATTTTCGTGCCCGACACGTTCCCAGCACGGTCATGGTTTATCACGTTACAGTCGGAAAATACCTATAAAATTCATTATAAGACCGTACCTACGAATGGTGAAGGTTTGTATATTTTTTTCGTAAGGTAACGAAAGACATAAAAGGCCATTATGTCCGTCGTGCATTTTTTTGTTACAATAAACACACCGCAGAGACAAAATAAAACTCACGAATATGAACATTTGAGTACGAAATAACCCTTTTCTGGTAGGTGTCAGGTGTTTTCCACGTCTACCTCGGACAGGTATCCCGACGGTTTTTCATGCAACATTAATGGCACAAAAAATACCTCACGAACCTGTAGCATTTTTTTCACCTCATTACTTTCTAAATTGCGAACGAATTATATTACGGGTATGACATGAGCGCAAATGAACTCCAAGGAATTGGTTTGAAAGAAGATATGAAAAAGACATTTCGTGGAAGATTCCTTTTTTATTTAGAAGAAGTAAACATATTTTTGTAGTAATAGAGATAGGGAGAAGAAACAGACTTGGTTTCTTAAAATTGCTTACAGAGTGATAAATAAAAAAATAAGCAAGAAAAACAAGCAAAAACGTTAATTTGGTACCAAAATATTTTAACATTTTTTTAAAGTTCTAAACACTTAAAGTAAAACTAAACATATTTAGCTCTCATTTCTAAGATGACAATTATTGGCCCTGATATGGCCTTCGCTCAGTCAGCATGTGTCTGTGAGGGCAGGAGCAAGTCATGACTATTGGTATTAGCACTGAATAAATTGTACATTTATCTTATCTGAGCAAAAATATCGACCTTCATATCAACATTGTGATACGTACATAAAATTCAGCAGTAGGTACGAGTAGGCGTAAAAATGTAAGAAATGTTTTTCTTATTATAATATAATTGGTAAAATATCAGTAAACGCAACAATTACGTTTTCTTCTAATTATTATTTTTACTGAATGAAGTAGACCTACTCTTAGTGCTTTAAGTAAACTTATCGTTCTATTAAAAAATGCATTATTTCCTAAATGAGGAAAAGAACAACTGTAGTATAAAAAAAAACCTTTAAGATCAGAAAGTATCGTCATAAAAAGCTTTTTTTAATAAGTCACGTATTACTTGAACGAGCTTAATCTCCGTAAAGGAGGCGGGAAATTGTGAAAAATGTGGGGTTGTGGTGATTATTTCAGTGTACTTAAGCTAATTTAGACATGAATATAATAGCAGACTAGCGATCTGCCCCGACTTTGCATGGGTGTTATTTTTGATCGTTTGCCAATATAAGCACAAAAAATTAGTTTATTTACGACTTCACTTAGAAACCTCTCAAATGAATAGTGTTTTACTTCTATATTATGGATGTTTTAAAGAAATAAACCTTTTTCTTGAATCACTCATTTATGAACGTGGCCTAGTTTAAAAGATTTAAGCATACATACAGATAACGGGAAGCGATTTTGTTTTATACTCTGTAGTGTTATAAAACAAACATGGACTCATAGCAACATACACCGTCTGAAATAAGGCCATTAATAATTTTCCGTAATAAATTAGGTTCATAAATACTGACCTGTCTATTTAAACTATATTGCACTGTATCTAGTAAAATTGGGAGACTTAATGCTTTGAGGTCTCTACCAGTCAACCGCTTGGGAATGTAAAGAGTCTAGTCAGTGGCGAAACATTAACATAATTGAAAGTGATATAAAAATAATAGTAATAACGCAATAACATAAACACAAAATACTAATAGTCAAAGTCAAAGTCAAAGTAAAATATTTATTTGCGAAAAACATGGTACATTATAAGGTCTTATTTAATATCAGGTTCACATGTTTTACCAAAATTTGGCATGCAAAAACTTATTTAAATGTCATACAATTATTTGTCTCCTATCATATTAATTAATTAAAATTGAAAAATAAATGTCAAGCTGTATAAATGTATCAAGGCTAGTAATATAATTATATCAATCCATTTTATCATTATTATTATTGTTTTATGTCATAAAATTCTGATAGGTCATAAAAACAATTTTCTATTAGCCAATTTCGTAAACGTGTTATAAATATGTTAGTAGGCAGTCCCCTGATATGCAATGGGATATTATTATATACTTTAATGGCCATGGCATAGCTGTTTCTATTGAACAAAGCACTGGTGTTACTTAGTGGTGGCAATAGTCGGGTTGTGTCTCTTGGGCGCAGGCGAGGATCAACTACACTATAGCGTTCAAAAAACCTGGATGCTTCCTTACAAACATCCCTACCTCCAAAATATATAACCCACTCAGGGTAAGCAATCGTTTTCCCTTAAATAGTGGACGACATTCCTGAATAGGGCCAGCTCCACAAACTGCCCTTACACATTTCTTCTGCATAATAAATGCCTTTTTAATATCGACGGAGTTTCCCCACAATAATAGGCCATACCTTAATATTGAGACAACATAGCCGTGATAAGCAGTCTTTGCAGTCTTCTCTCCAGCCGAGCAACGCAATCGCTTGAGAGCAAAGACAAACTGACTCAATTTGGTGCATAAAGTCGAGATGTGTGCAGTCCATCTACAGTAACAATCAAGAGTGATGCCAAGGAACTTGGTTTCAGTTACTTCACTAATGACTTGACCTTGACAAACTACGTTTAGGTGCTGCTGACGTTGTGTCTTGCAATTTGAAAATTGTATATAAGATGTTTTTGACACATTAACACTAAGATCATTCCGTGCTAGCCACGTGCTAATACGAATACTCTTACACAAATATTACACAAATAAGTAACAATAAGATATATAGGGATTACTAATGAACATATATAGATTATACCATTTACAAAATATAAATGCTCTTGTAAGTCATAATCTGTCTTAAAGTCTCTCAATTTCCTCAGAAGATACTATTGTCACAGTCATAACATAATGTTTTATGCTTAATACAAAGTTTGAAGTAAAATACAAACCTTCTAAGATTGCACATGAATAACTTATTTACCTAAATCATGTTTAGCTTCCGTAACAGATTGTTAACTTCATCAAAGCTTTTATTATGCCTACAAACCGAATCTAAATATCAATTAAACTTAATATCAATAGGACCAAATAGGAATCAAAATTTTCATTTAACCACTTGAACCTGCAATAAAATATTTTTTATTAAAAATATCATGACGTCATCACAATATAATACTACGTACCTACGTACTGTGCACTAACCTTAGTGCACAGTGTGGAAAAATTGGTGCGCCTTCTTACATCTGCTCGGGTGGACTATGTGAAGTACTGAAACAAATATTTATTTTCTTTTGTTATCAGTTTTCCGATGCCCAATGGTGGGATGGAGGCAATTTTTGTATATGTTATTGTCACATTCCAAATTTTTTGAAATATTTATGCTTTAATTATATTGCATAACATCAAAATCATTATAATAATATCCTCCTACCAATTTTTGATAGTGACAGCCCCTATTAACAGGGACCAGATGCGCAGAAGATATTATAGTATCCAGGTGTGTGTGCAATACACAAATTCACTCTCTGTTCCTTCACTCTCATCAGGCGCAGGACTAACGGCTTAACGTGCTTACTACAGCCCGGGCGATACTAATGCAGAAGCGCATCTGCATCGATGCTAACGCGCGACTGCATCGATGCCAAATTAAAGTTTATTGCGTGAGTCAAGATGCTGTCGCGCGTTTCCAAGACTAAGACCATTTAGACAATGTGACTTATAGCAGCGATGCAGTCGGGATGCTTTCGTGCTTTTAGCATCGATGCAGAAAGCATCATCATCATCAAGCCAGCAAGATACGGAAGCTGGAAATTGACAAATTATGTACTAAATTTTGGCGACTGCATCGATACTAACGCGCGTTAGCATCGTTGCAGTCGCGTTTCTGCATTGATACTAACGCGCGACTGCATCGATGCTAAAATAAATCTGTTCATAGCTTGAGTCGTGATGCTGAAACGCGTTATCGAAACGTGCGACTGCATCGCTGCTAAAGGCGCAGTGTGTAAAGAGTCTAAGAGGTGCGCGCGGCGACGAAACACCTACCCACACCGCTTACCGTCCCCGCTCTCGCCTCCTCCCGCACCCTTGTGCCCCGCAGGCGAGGTCTCAATTTCGCAGTCTACCTATAGTTCACCACCGTATTCGCATGCGTAAGGTCAGATCGTAACATTTAAATGCGGCATATGACATAAGCTATGTCTCACGCTAACAACGCTAGAAGTAATGGTTGCATCCTTTTCAGTCTCGTTCAGCAGCATCACTTCCGCATGCGAATACGTTGATGCTCATACCATCGGCATTAGAACTGGAAGGTCTTATATGGAAAAGCGGCCTAAGGTTTTTCAATTAAATTTTTATAACGCTGTTTTTGGGACCTTCAAGAGCTCACTTGTAAATATCTGCGTCAGGCACACTCGATGGCTCTCAGTCAAGTTTGATGTCAAAAGCGCTTGAGCACAATGAATTTTTACCCATTCACACCTCAGTATAACCTCAAGAGTCTCCAATTTAGAAACGCTGACTTTGATATTGATAGCTATATTTCAGTAGGATTTTGTGTTGATGAGAGGTAATATTAACAAAAATTCATAATAAATAAAAACAGTGAGTTTTACAATGTAGGAGCACTCTTCTGTCAATGGCACGTGAAAGGCTTAGGACTTAGCTTAACATGCCATGACTTAGATTTTCTATAAGTTATTATGCGAATGAAGCAATAAGAATACTTTTGTTAGAATGGGAGTAAAAAGGCAAAGTTACATAACTATTTTCATGTGAAATGAACTTTTGATCAGACTTAAAGTTCAATGACTTGGTGAGGTATGTTCTAGGTACCTTTTTTTCGTATTTATATTAAAAAGCTGAAGAGTTTGTTTCTTTGTTTTTTTAAACGCGCCTTAGGAACTATTGGAAATATTTGAAAAAATATTTTTAAGCTTATAAATTATCGAGGAGGGTAGGCTTTAAAACCTCTCGCTGCGACGGGAGGGCAGAGAGCAAACTCAAAACGCGCGGACGAAGTCGCGGGGGACCGCTAGTAAATAATAATATTTAGTATTAAAATTACTTAACCCATTTTAATCAAATTTTGCACAACATGTGCAATTTGACCCCAATTGCAAGATGGGATAGCTTACATCTCAATATAAAGTCGCATAAAGCTGAAGAGTTTGCTTGAAAGCGCCAATGTAAGGAACTATTGGAGCGATTTGAAAACCTCTTTTTGTGTTGAATAGCTTATTTATCGAGGAAGGCTTAAGGCTATAAAAACATCACGCTGCGACGGGAGGCGAGAAAGAAAACTCAAAACACGCGGACGAAATCGCGGGGACCGCTAGTATATAATAAAAAATAGACTAACAATTGGGTTGAGGACTTTTAACGTGGCATTAGTAAAAGCATAACGTTCCACATCTTTTCAAGATTTAAAAACGTATTGGCTTTATTTCAAAGTTGTAACAAGTTAAACTCATATACAATTCAATCAAAACTTGTAGCGATCGTCCACGGGCCATGTTTCTCGAATAAGTGGAATAAGAAATTACTTAAACATATTATATTGCAATGAATAAGAGATTCTTCAATCTTGTTATTATATTATGCGGAACAGGATACATTTATTACGGCTGAAGACTAAACAATTCACGCCGATAAAAATTGAAGCGAAAAGTCAATAATACGCAAGGTAAGATATAGATATCTTCTTATTCCTTTGACTTATAAACAATTTTGACTTAATAGATTTAAATATAATATATTTTAAGTTGGAACAGATTTTTTTTCTCTATCTATCTGTATATCCGAAATGTAGAAATTTGCTAAAAAAAAATTATACACCCCAATTTACGTACCCAAATTCTCCTTGCAAATAGTCCGTCGCGCGTGACACTGATTGACGAAGTACTGGTACCCTTTCTTGAACCTGCTGAACGTCATGCACACTGGTTGGAGGTCATCTTCCGGTATGTCGATGCAGACATTGTCACAGTCGTTGTTAAATCGATTTTTGCCGGATCCAAAGGACATCTCCACGTTTTTGATTGGCAAGCTTATACCTGTCAAACTCAGTTACTTTTACACACTGCTCTACTTTTAGCATCGATACAGTCGCGATGCAGAAGCATGAAACTGTCAAATTAAAAATTGATTTTTCTCGACTGCATCGCGACTCACGCAATGAACAAATTTAATTTAGCATCAATGCAATCGCACGTTTGTATTGATGCCAACAAAGTGCGTTATACAATAGTATCGACGCAGTCGACAAAATGCAGTACATATTTTTTCCAGCTGCTGCGTCACGACTGTATTGATGCAATCGCGCGTTTGTATCGATGTTAACGCGCGTTAGTATCGACGCAGTCACCAAAATTCAGTACATAATTTAACAATTTCCAGCTCCTGCATCGCGACTGTATTGATGCTAAAAGTACCGCAGTGTGTAAAAATTGACACTTTGTGACTACATCGATGTTAACGTATGTTAGCCTCGCAATTGTATCGCTGCTAAAAGTCGCAATGTGAAAGGGGTCTTACTTGACAACCGTTTGTAAAATTTTGGACTTCGATATGCACCAAAACGCATTCATGCTGTTAGACGTTGATTGTAGTGATCTAATACAACAACTATGAGGCATACATCCTTTTAATATACACATATTAATATGCGCCCAGACGACATACCTATTATCATGGTTTTAAAGTGTAGACTTTCCTCCTTATGCTACGAATACCAGTCAACTGTACAGCCGAGGAAGTCTCCCTTATATACTTGAAAACACATAAACAACAATGACTTAGGTACAAATGTTGATATCACATTGTGGCAAATGTTTATATAAACATTTGCCACTAGCGGGATTCGAAACCGTAACGGCTGGCGTTTCAGTCAGGACTCAGGAGCGCTAACCACTACTCCAACCTCGTCGTCAAATTAATGACGTAACATCGGCCTTTGTAGCAAAGAACATCTTCGTAGTAAAAAGATAAATGAATTCAAATCGTAGCACGTCCGTTTTTCTTTGCAAGTCGAATATTGTAAACCATCTTGACATACCTTACAGTAGTCAGAATGGCTTTATTGACGACCATAGGCTAAGGTGTTGTTTAACAAATATGTCTTGCTTAAATATTTTTCCCTGGCTGGTTTTAATTTGTAGTAAACAATTAATAGTAACAAATTGTATTTCCAGCCAGTAACTTAATCGCTGTGTGCTGTGTGACGGCGAACTTTGTCACCATTTTTCTAGCAATTTTAGTACATAATTTACTTCTGCCATTCATTTTATTTTATAATTAACGTAAAAATCGACACTAAAGATTAATGTCATTAAAACAGTACATGGATTATTGTTATGTAATGTATAATATTTGCATGCTATTGGTAAGTGACTGACCATTAAATGTATTTTTAAACCTGTGTGCCCCATTTAATGGCAAATAAATTATTCTGATTCAGAATGATTCATTAAAAAAACTTTGCTTTAATTACTTTTCTAAATGATAGCCAGACATTTGTTATTTCAACGTCAATTTGTGGCGCTGCCGTCGCGAATGTTCTAACAGTAACACCTTATTAGCAAAATTAAGAATTAGGTACTAATAAATCAAAATCATAAACCAATGTGATAATTAAATATTTATCATCGAATCTATCCCACGGTAGCGTTACCTACCTATGCAAATGAGATCCGTGCAAACTTTTTTCTTAAAATGCACTGGCTTTGCGGATAATTCTTGGGAAAACTGTCTCGTGTTCAATCGTACCTCTATTGTCAATAATATCACGATGTCGAAATTCATCAAACCATTGGTTTGGAATATTTTTTACAGTCACAGTGTCATATTTTATATTCATAAAGATGAAATAAGAAACCAAAAATTTGCGCACGGGCGGGACTCGAACCAGCGTCTTTCTGGCTATCCGGGCCACACGCTCTTCCAATTGAGCTACCGTGCTGTCGGACTGACCTTGCGAAATTTGTGGTCTCTTAAGGATACGTCAGTTTGCGTGAGGTTTGGCGCCATTTACCAGTTCCGCCGTTCGACATGAGTACTGAACCCACTTGCCGACACTACTCATTCGCTTTTCATGAAAGAATAAATGAGGTGCTGGTAGTGCAGTGTTGGCAGCGCTTGGATGGAAAATAGCACGGCGCGGTAGTGTTTAGATGAGTGACCATTCCGACCTATAATAGTCCCCCTAGCCGATTTCGACTACGGTGGCCAGTCACAACGACTAACCGACTGCGCGGGACATATTATAGTGCACAAGTGTGTGCGCAAACACAGGTGCACTCTCTATTCCTTTCACTCTCATAGCCCGATGGGACAGCAATCTGACACGACCGGAGAGAGAGAGAGGCGCAGGACCAACGGCTTTACGTGCTTTTCCGAGGCACGGGGGTGAAACACCGCCAACTTCCAAACTCCGGGCTACCCTAAGAATTTCTTAACAGAAAAACTCAGGTATATATTTTTGGCCCGACCCGGGGATCGAACCCGGGACCTCTGGCGCAGCCGTCGCTTTAAAGTGCGACCCTCCTACCGCTGCGCCACCGAGGCAGTCGAAACCTATAATTCCGACCTATAACGTATATCACGAGCATATCCTATTGGTCTTGGATAATATTGGTTGAGGACTTTACCTATGAAATTGCCGTTCTTCAGTACTAGTCATTTTAAATAGCAAAAAAGTTTGGAATGGCTTTGTATTCTAAATTCAAATTGATTTTGTTTTAAAAATATGATTTTTTTTTACAAACTCGGTCTTTTGTTTATACATTACATTTGATGTGAATTTATTACATTCGAACGTTCTTTGTCATAATGAATACTTTAAAAAGAAATTGAGAAGAAAAAAAAAACAAAAGAGTGTGTTGCCTCCCGTCCAGCTGTTTTTTACAAGTAGGGCATCAATAAATTGCCTATATGTTGGCAAAGATGCGTCAATTGCATGGCTGATTACTTTAAAAAACAGAAATAAAAATGTTTTAAAAAATAACTATGTACTTTCACTTTTTTCATACGAAACGGCAAATTTTAGGTAAATATATACTATAAAATAGTCGTTATAGCGTTATAGATAGCCTAGTTAGAGACCTTATGGGCGGCTTGATAACATATGACAGCAAGGTTAATCGTTTACTTCTCAAACACCCCTCCGCCAATCCGCACGGAGCCCCATAGTGAAGTATGGCTCAAAGTACTTCATAGTTGAGGTAAGGCCTTTATTTAGCAGTGGAACGTAGGCTAACTAAACATTTAATATAGTTTAATACCAGGAATAACAAAAAAATGTGCACATATAGAAAAAATATCATGCACGATATGGTTATTCTGAAAACTCTCTAAATAAATCGTACTTCAAATACGTAATATCTACATATAATTGTAAAATATTCCAAGAATCAATCACCTGATACGCACACACAGTAGGAAAGAACAAGTATTATAGTTATTGGCATTATTTCTTTTGAACTCACGTTATTGTTTCAATTTTATTCGCTCTCGTAAATTTTACTGAACCATTTTCGATGTAGGTATTTGAATTATAGGGTGACTACAAACTGTTTACGACTATCTTTATTTTTACGTACAAATTATAAACTTTGTCTCACAATAAACAATGTCTAATTCTATGACAGGGCGGAATTTGTTTGAAATACAGTGCTAATTAGATTTATTTTATTAGAAAAAAAAAAAACGTTATTATTTAATTATATAAAAATAAGTCGGGTTGTCCTTCCTGACGCTATAACTCCAGAACGCGCTAACCGATTTCCACGGTTTTGCATTCGTTGGAATGGTCTCGGGCTCCGTGAGGTTTATAGCAAAGAAAATTCAAATATAAAACAAAAAATAATTCTTCTTCATTCAATCACCAAACGAAATTTTACATAAAACGAAGCCATCTGGTGGCGAAACGGAGTTCGCGGGGTTTGCTAGTTAATTATAAAAACCAATTAGAATTGATTACTGGAACTTAAATAGCCTATATTTTAAAGATTTGCACATCCTGTATACATATTGTTTTTTTTGATAAAAATCTCAAGGAAAGCAAGTAGTTAGAAACTTATCTGCGAAATAGAATTGCTTAAGTAACTTGATAGTAATGTAATTTCAAAATTAAATCCAAAACTAAAAAGATAATTGTACTTTTTCGCATAAAATAATACTCACAGTTAAAACAAACTGTTTACGAATATCTTCATTATTACGTAGGTACATTTTTGATTATTTTTAATTTTATTTATAATGATAACCAGGATTTACAAGTAAACAGTAAGCTACACATTATACAATATTTAAACCTCTTATTCGTAATCACAAATAGTGATAACTTAAACAAAACGAACGCACAAATCGAACACAATCCAAGATACACTAAAACAAAATAGTAATGTTATGCTTTATTAATGGAATAACAATTTTAGGTAGCTTAAGAATCAAAAAAAACTAATTACAATGCTATAATTATGCAGTTGCTAATCGATGAAAAAAAGTTCACTTAGCAGCCGCCTTACCGCTGTAACACTGGTATGGTAATATGTCAATGCCGGTATCTTTGACAACTTTATTTAAACAATCACTACAAGCGCCCCCAAATGTAACTATTTTTCCTGTAATTTGAATGCACTGTTGGCACATGAAGCGGATCACTGAAAATTTAATTTATATAAAAGCCCGGAACAATCTATTAATAATATTCTATAATAAATATAATCACCGATGTCTTTATCAACGTTTTTATATCATTTTTTTGTTTACGCGACCGCCGGAGTCCTAACGATCCGTGAGGCTTTGCTTACTGCGACTTTCAGCAGCAATGCATTCGCGATGCAGCTTTGATGCAGTCGCAAAATTTCTACTTTTATACACTTGTGCATCGATGTAGTCGCGATACAGAATCTGAATATTACCTGATTATGTACCGTAGGTACCAACTACTGCATCAAAACTACCGCGCGTTAGCACCGATGCATTCGCTAACGCGCGACTGCATCGATGCTAAAAGTCGCAGTGTGCAAAGAGTGTGTAAGTGGTCTTAAGGTTATACATCTATCCACCCGCAATACGATCAGCACCAACCAGGCGTCCTCCTTACGAAAGGGAACAGCATCGCTTCGACATGGAATCGGCACTATGAGATCGTGCTACAACTAATGACAGTTATTCTTGAGAATGACAGCCTATTTGACAGGGTGGACAGATAGTCGTCAATAAGCGGGCGGCGCCAATATAAACATACAATACTTTTACAATATAAACATACGCCGTGTGTGTAAGTTCAATTCGCGGTTCCCAATACGAGTACAATTATTTGATTCTTAGTTTGCTTTACTAGTATGAATATATTTTACTATTTCAAATTAAACTGTGTCACTGTCTATCTGCTTGTTTAGTAGGGTCAGCCTTAATAAGGTTTTCCTTATTTGTTGATATTGTTTTGCCCATTTTTAGTACCTATTTGATGCAAATCCAAGTAATGGAAATGGATGCGGTTTCTATTCGTACAGTGGCAGCACATCAGATACCCACTTTTGTTTTAAACTAGCCCTTATTACAAATGAATAAAATACCGCAGTGTTTACCTTGTACCGTACTATAATATATAATGCGGTTTCTATTCGTACAGTGGCAGCACATCAGATACCCACTTTTGTTTTAAACTAGCCCTTATTACAAATGAATAAAATACCGCAGTGTTTACCTTGTACCGTACTATAATATATAACATTTGTTAATTTGGGTGACAATACATATATTTTAATAAGACTGTTACATGACAACAGCGTTTTGTGAACAAAATGAATGTTCTATGTAATTAATATTTGCCTTAGTGATGGTTACATGAAATGGATATTGGACAAGAAAATGTTCCTGATATTTTTAAAATTAAACTACATCATGTTAGCTTTTTTATCAGCCCTAACGACAAATTATTGAGAAAATACTCCAAAACTATACATATAACCTGGTTATCGTAAGAATGAACCTGTAATTGTCACTGTGCGGTCAGGAGAGGGTGCGAAAATAAACCAGTACACGAAATGGACGAACGCGGGTGGGTGAGCGGGGAAGCGGGAGGATTGTGACATGTTTGACAGGTGCGTTCTTATAATAACCGCGTAGTTTACATTTATTTACTCTGCTGTGGTATTTATTAGTTAATTTTCTCCGTTGAATTGAAGCAATACCAGTTCATATGTCACGATAGTACCGGCTACCTGTAAATAAAAGTTTATAATTTTCAACTATACAGCTTGTGGCCTGTAATAGGAGCAAAAATTTTAATCAATAATTCTACAGAGTATACGTAGTTACCTAGACCTGGTCACAGTGCAGCAGTGTTCTAAAATACTTTAACTCAGATGAAGTAATTCAAAGTTATGATCATATGAACTGACAATGTCAAATTCTATAAAAGCACAAAATTTGTTTGAAATACATTGCTGGTTCGATTTATTTTGTTCGAAAATAACAAAAAAATATATTTTGGTTATTAAAAATAAAATCAATTAGAATTGATTACTAGCTACTTAAAGAACCTGCATTTTAAAGTGTCGCTCCTATTACAGGCTACACCCTGTATACATTTTGAATTTTTGATAAAAATCTTAAAGAAGACAAGTAGTCAGAAACTTATCTGCGAAATGGAATTGCTTTATTAACTTGATAGATATGTAGTTTTACGTAATATTTAGAGTAATATTCTAAAACTAAAAAGATAATTGCGCTTTTACGCATATAATAATACTCACAGTTAAAACCAGTGCTTTGGTAATATAGAAAAACTGGAGTCCACTCAATGTTATCGTGTTTCCATGAATTTGTTCAATAAATCTTTGAACCTGTCCAAAGAAAAGAGAAATGAACTAAAATTATAGAAATTTCGCGCTAACCATTTTAAGTGTCAAATCCCATTTTGCACATCGTTTTGTCTTTTGTTCATGATCAAGCCCGTTTTACCGTGAGCGCTCGTGATTTTCGTAGAAAATTGGTAAGGCGCGAGAGACCAACTCCCTTATAATAAATGGTGGCACCCTACTTTTGAATATAGCTGGTTGGAGTTGATAAGAGATCAAAGTTTTAAAAAAAAAAATAATTAAATAAATCGTGATAAGAAAATAATATTGTTACCTCAGTACAATAAGCAGAAGACGGTACAGCGTACAATTTCGTAGTTGGGAATCGTGAAGCCGTATGAATGCTGGCCGCAATCAAGGACACGGAAAAAAAACGTCCCAAAACGAACACTAGGGAGAAACTAAAATAGAATAAGTTGCTGAAGACACTTCGAGGACTGAAATTTAAAAAGATATTCAATTAGGTTAAAAAAATATAATAAAATAGAATACACACAGCGTAGGACGTCCACTGATAAGATGGACAGCCAACCTTGTAAAGATCGAAGAATCAAACTAGATGCAGACCGCTAGTGATCGGTCGCTGTGGAAAGCCGTGGCGGAAGCCTGTGTTCAGCAGTAGACGTCCTTTGGCTGATAATGATGACGATGATGAAAAAATAGAACAAGGTAACAATGAAACTGTTTTGAAGTTTTTACTTACATATTTACTAAACATGGATCACTTGGCTTTACTTTCTCGTCCAAACCGTGCCTGGAAAAATAATTTGAAGTTATTGATTGCAATTTTTAGCCATTGGTTTAGTTACCTTTGTATAAAATAAGGATCCTGTTTTTTTTTCCTGTATTTTGATTCCTGTTTTTACAAAACCCTAAAAACCGGCGTGCTGCTACACAAGCAGGATGAAAACTGTTGTGGTACTTGACGGCTGTATTTGATGAAAGTCATCGAAAAGGCAACCGCAACCACCGTCACTTAACGTTAGTAAATTTTCGTCCTTGAAGTTGTGGTTCCCTGTATTAACCCAGCGTTATTGACGCTAGGTCGTATATACCAAAGGCATTTATTAAAAAATCATAGCTTTTATTTGCGTCTGTTTTTGTGATAGGAGCTTTTGTGTTTCTGTGGATACAACCCGCTTCTAACCGCCTTATAGATTTTTAGTCAAAATTTATTAGACAAACAACCCAGCAACAACGTCTGCTTTGCTAGAAGGGACCAATCTTAACTAAATGACGGATTAGACACGTTACGTCGTTTTACCTGGTTTTTCATATTTTGGTTACTATTTTTAAGAGCTAAATAATTTTGTTTTACTTATTCTAATTTAAAAAAAAACATTGAAATAAGACAAGTTGTTCAATATTCCAAAATATATATCGACGATATTTGGATCTATTTGACCCGGTTATCGTTCTTGAAGTTATTATTACGCTATTGGCACAGGGTTAAAAGACATGGTTACTTACGACACGATATGAAACAGTTGAAGACAAATAAAGAACAGGTTGCTAGCGAAAGATATCAGTATGACTCCGCTGATGACATCGTCAAATGCGGTAATGAGACTCGTAGCTCTCGTGTAGTCTTCACGAATGGTGGACCAGAGAGTCGGGTGGTAGAACTAGAATCAAATGTCAACACAACACATCATCATCATAATCATAATTATCAGCAAATTTCCACTGTGACCAGTTGCAAGTGTTATCGTGCAATCTTTACAATAGGCCCGTGAGTGCCATTTCATACGCGCTCTCACGGTCGACGATCTCAAAAACAAGAGATTTATTTGAAGTCTTCAGTCTACAACATCAAGGGAAAGACCGCCCGAACAATGATTCAGCTAGCCAGAAATAGTCTTACTGTACGCTTATTGTGTACGCTTATTTTGAAAATATCTATTGGTTGGCAGTCTTTATTTGCAGGTCAATTGCCATCCAAGTTGCAAGTGTTATCATGCGATGTTTACAAGGTCATTTGTTCATTTTGTCGGTCAACATTCATAACATCAACTCGGCATAAGTCTTGAGCTTTTCTGCCCCAACGGTCATCAGTTCTTCGCGCTACGCAACATAGACATGGATTGAATATTAATACGAATTAACTTAATAAGACGATTTTCACTATTCCTACGAAAGTGACCAAAAACAAAAGTTGTGTTTTTTTTTTTAATTTATCTGTGTGTGTGTGTGTGCATAATTATTAAAAAAAAATACTTTAATGTACTCCTGAATAAAAAAGTGTTCTCATGCAGTTCATTGATTTTCAGCATATGTTGGTCGTGCTAGATAGTACCTTTCTAGGACTACCACACAATATTTTTAGATATTATTGAGTGTTCAATTGTTCGATTTGTGACCAAATTGATGACTTGAGGACACAAAAATATCTCAAAAATACCGAGTGATCATGCTAGAAAAGTACATTCTAGCACGATAACCACAAGCTGGAAGTCTGTGAACTGCATAAGAACACTTTTTTATTCAGGAGTGCATTAAATATATGTTTTTGACAAATATGACAACTGTGAAATCAAGAAAATCCACCGTGGTCGTGCTTAGTAGCATGACACACAAAATTGTACACAATATATATATTTTACTGATTTGCACAGCATGATAATAAATTAAGAAATATCATAAGTAAACATGAACATTTTAATGAAAAGTAACAACAGGGTGGCGTAATAAAAACAACGATGGAACTAACCCATTTTCCAGTCAAAGCATAAAAAATATACCTACACTATATTTCAACACAGACAGTGTATGCCTGTGGCATGTTCGTTTAGCTTAGTGGGATAATGGCGGACTCTACACAGTGGAAAATTACTATAGTTTGCTTGTCGGGAACTGCATGTTTTCAAACTTTGAGTTCATACCTGATAGTGTACGGGGCTGAGCAAGCAACGTTAACTTATCTTGTACAGAATGGAAAACTGTGGATGTTAAATTCACTGTTGCTTTTAATGTGTCATCATTTATAAATAGTGCTAGATAATAATAGCAAACCTTAACTTATGACAACATTTTTTACTAAGGCCGAGTTACGGGAACTATTGATCCACATAAAATATAAATTATAGTCTAAACCTTTATATCTTTATAGAGATAGCTTTATATATCTGCTGCGGCCGGACTTGACCTTTATGACCTCGCACTTTCTGAGGCTTGGTAAGAAACCCATAGAGTGGATCGTAGCGGGTGGGAATTTTATGACGACTAATGTAGGTGTGACAAAATTGTTAGAAGGAGTTAGGTAAAACAACATCGGTGTTCTCCCTCCATATCTCGATACAGAAGCGTGGATGTTGAAAGCGTAAGAAAGAATACGTGAATGTTTGTTTTGATTCCGTCCTTGTTAGTAACTAGTTTGTTTTAGTCGCTAATGGAAGTGTAAATTTTGTTATTAAATAGGGCCGTGAGTGGGCCATTACGTACGAGCATTCACGGTCACCGTGATCATCGCAACAACAAGTGTTTTATTTGAAGTCTACAGTGTACAGCATCGAGAGAAAGATCGCAGGAACAATGACTCAGCTAGTCAGTAAGGAACAATGACTCAGCTAGTCAGTAACGAATGGTCAGAAACAGTCTTACCGAGTAAACTTATTTTAAAAATACGAGTATTTCTTGGTTGGAAGTTTTTATTTGGCAGGTAAATTGCCATTCAATTAATTTGTGTAGGTAAAGTATGTAACAAGAATACGAAAAAACACTTTGGGTGTAAGTTACTACCATAATCAACTACAATCACCTCAAAATGGTTGACTTGAAGTTGGGTACTTACCCGTGGATCTACTTCATTCACAGCTTTATTTATTTTCTCAAGTATCGACACAAGATACAAACTCATGCAGACGATGAACACATCTGAATAGCTCCAGTTTATTGTAGTAACAATGTTGATAAACTTAAAAAAAAAATAGAAAACCGTTTATTAATTTTAACGACCTGGTGTATTCTTAAATCAATAGGTTGTTTATAGTAACATATACGGCCTGTTTCATAATTCCTAAATTAAATGAAAAGAAATACATAAAAGCGCCAGACAACACACTAACTGTCTGGTTTCGTGGTAAAGAATTTTCTTCCTTGTGTTATGAAGTACCAGACAACGATTATGACGGGGGCGTCTCCCATAAATACTTAAAAACATAAAACATCCATGACTTGAGTACAAAGATTCATGCTAATCACGCATACATTAGGTATGACTCTTGCGGGTTTTGAACCCGCGACCACTTGTTCAGTAGCATGCGCTCTAACAACTGTACCAAACGTGCCGTGTTTTATTATGTAATATCAAAGTTATCTTTCCATTACTTCATACAAAATTACGTTGCGTATTTAAATTATTCGTTTGTTAGAGCCATTGAGCTGAAAATTTGTCGATGGTGAATCGGGCCCAACACTTGTAAACTTACGTTTAAAAATACTCCAATCGGTATGTAAAGAGGATACTGTTGCTCTTTGAACCATGGAAATGATATCTCCAAATACTTTTCGTACACTGAACTGTTTTCCGATGCACAGTGAAACGAATCAGCTATTTTAGTTTTCTGCGATAGAAGATGTTCCACTGAAATAGTAAATGATATTGTGTGACGTATAAAGAAAATAGAAAGCCAATTTATTATTGCTAATAATCATGTTAACCATTCGTAAGCAAAAAAAAATGCTAAAGGCATACAAAAATCTGTTTCTCGTTTTTTTTCTTCAATATTGATTAATGACACTGATTTGTCACTCTGTATTTGTACAATAAAATATCAAATAAATAAACAAGTTAATTCGCTGATAGTCTACCATTAATTTCAGCCATCACGGCACATTTTGACATGTGATTAAACGGATATTAGGACAAGTAGCTCAAATATTAAACAAAACATCAAGTTTGGTGTTATAATGAGAATTATACGTACCCACAGCCAGAGACAAAAGAGCAACTGTGATGCTAGTACATCGGGACTGCAATGTCACATCAATGTATTTATCCAGCGAAGAATTTGCTATTTTCTTCATCAAAGATGGCCATTTTGAAGCTATACGCATACATAAAACTGATGTCAAACAAGTCCCAGCGTAGAATGATACGAATGCTAAAACATAATAAATAATAATAAATATTGGACACCAATCACACAGATTGCTCTGATCCCAAGTAAGTAGCTAATGCACTTGTGTTATGGAAATCAGACACAACAGGGTACTATAGCACTCCGACCCGAGACTATGTAGAACATATTTGATTTCTATATTGACCCAACGAGGAATCAAACCCTGGACCTCAGAGCGGCAATGCCTTGAAAGTGGCCCTAGTGGTTCTATTTGCAAAATAAATGTCTTTTTATACGCTCTACTATGTCCAATGAACGGATCAACAATGTTCTGTGCAGGTATACATCCCGTATGATGCCAGTATGCAAGTCGTATGAAGCCATTATGTAACCTGTATGGTGTATGTTATTCGTATATTGATTGTTGATCTGGCATTAAATAGCTAATTTACGGCAACGCGCTAACAACGGTCATCATACACGGTAACAACCCGATTGCTCAATGGTTTAGCAGTGTCTCGTGTCATGCACGGAGTGTGACACACTAAGCTTTAGCAAAATAACGCTTCATGCATGGTACACTCCGGTTTTGGTCGGTGACGGAACGGAATTGTACAGTGTCTTAGTTTTCAATACAATTTTTTTTTATTGCCTGATATGTTTATACGGTAAAGTGGGTAAACACCTTGAATTTTAATAATTCTTACCTAAAGTTGAAATTGATACTGAGGTAGTAATAAGCTTATTGATGGAGAAAACAGTGAAAGCCGCTTGACAAATACAAATACAAGTACTGTACAAGAATCGCAGTGAACACAACGTAAATCTGTAATTCAAAATACCATAATTATGATGATAATATACATTACATAAGAGACTCTTAGGCCCAATTTTTTCATCGATAGTATTGGTAATATGTCGTTACCGTGGAAATTATGATTATGTGTATTTTGAAGAAAATATACTACCATTTACTGCCTATGAAGAAATCGGGCCCAAGTCCACCGCCCCATTTGCTTGTGGAATCTGACATACACATGTAAAATGTGAAATTCAAAGGCTGCGGGCGTAGTCTCGTTCGGTATACAGCATGCAGGGAGCCACATGCAAGATAAAGACCAATGAAAGTTGCAAGTCGATACGCGTTCGGTACAACGCCTGCGGGGATTCCCTGTATGCATTATACCGACCGTGATATCGACCAATGAAATTCAACAGTCGATATACAGCTTGCTTGCGGGTCTTGAGTCAAATATTTCCTAATTATATATATATTAATAAGGTTATTAGTAAATCTATCGCACTCCGCATGCGGACCCTATCGACGAATGAAAACGGTTCCCCGAATGCGGGCGCTGTAGCATGCGTTCCAGAAATCTCCCGCACGCCGCATGTGGACCCTATCGACTAGTGAAATTGCGCCATAAGCAATTTTCTTTACATTTCATATAAACAATGCTAAGACGAAATTGGTGTTTTCGTGTATTGATTGATTTACATTTTTTTTTGAATGAAGCTTAAAATTTACAAATGTGTTATAAGATTTATTAAATATGAGTAGCTACGTAAGTTAAAAGGATATTAGATGCAGCAGACAATCACAAAACTGAAATTGTCTACGCGAAATGTCAAAAAATTTGCTTTAGACTACGCCCACTTAACGGCATACGATATGTCTCGCTCTAACATAGCCTTAATGTGATAGTTGCACTATTGTCGGTATCGTTCAGCTCACAACGGTCAAAATGATGTAAAGGTAATCTGAAATCTTCTTATAAATCAATCACTACAATAACAACAAAAGTAAAACCAAAATCATGGGAATATATCAATTATATAAATGTAGGAAGCCGTTGCCAGCCGCTAGTCATCGCTTGAAATGATAATAAATAAGCAGTTTCCAGCCGCTTGGCTAGAAGTGTTAGTACCCGGCTTCACATCTATAGGAGATGCTTGTGATAGATATCATTTATATAATCATATGGTGAGATGGTGAGAATGGTCATCAGTCATATTAATATGCACGAAACCACGCTGTGGGTCGTAAAAAGATTTTAAAATAAATTCGACTACCAATCTCGGCACCCTGTTGCTGTTTTACTGTGGCGTTATTAGGCGCATTACCCATGCGCCTGCAGATAAGATTATAGTGACATCAGCGTTGCCATACATAAAAACAGCGGCGCTGCTGCCGCTCTGCTGCCATTTTATGTATGAAATTATCAGCAGCGCGACTGTCGCGCGACCGCCGGGCTACTAAACTCACCTGAATATGAAAGCGCTCTTACGGTAAGGTAACATCTTTAGCTTAATGCCATAACCGAAATCAGTTGAGTCAGAGATTTAACTATAGGCTTCAATAAGGTTTTTTTATATATATAAAATTTGGTTATCTCACCTCATTTTAGAAACGTCGTCATTCGTAATACCTACGAGTGGAATAAGGCCAACAAATTGCCCACAAATAAGAAGCAATTTCATGGACTTCTGAAATAACTCTATTTGGGATTTAGGCTTGTTTTGTTTTTGTCTCAAAAGTGGTGAACCTGGAAAAGAAAAATTAATGATAATAATAAATAAATACTGGTCACCAATCACATACATTGCTCTGATCCCTAAGTAAGTAGCCAATGCACTTGCATTACGGAAATCAGACACAACGGTGGTACCACAACACCCAGACCCGAGGCAATATAATAAAGATCATTTCCTACATTGACTCGACCGGGAATCGAACCCGGAACCTCACCAGATGGCGACGCTTGAAACCAGTGTGCTAGCCACTCGACCACAGAGATCATCAAAAAAGGTTATAATTTGACTTTTTTAAACAACTCTTTATAAATAATGGTAAAAAATAAAAATCACTGCTTAAAATACCTTTGGTTGATTTTTTGGAAAGCTGACACCCAGCGGGCGCAATTTTTCTGGCTGTAGTAAACTCCTCAAGGCTGATGACCTCCAATTGTTTTGACAGAGGTAAGTTTCTGTTTTCTGAAACATTGAAAAATCTTTCAGATAAATTATAAAAAATCTTAGAATATTTGACGATATTCCTTATTTGACGTTAGAAATCTCATTAGGTGTTATATTTTCAAAAGTGCTTATTTCAATATTTCAATAATAACTTCCGCGATTAGCAAGATAAGTGTAAAGTACAAACCAAAACAATAATTCGTTACATCGTTGTCAACCGACATTGTTTTTGACTAAAATAACACCGGTTAGACAATATTCACTGAATAAAACATTTATTTGAACAACACTTGACTGGGTCGAAATACTGCGTACGGTCAAATTATGTCCGTCACTCGGCATATGAATATTTTACTACGCTGGTATGTGGTTAAACTAACAATCAAATTATCTAGTCATTTTCACTTCAGTTATAACAAATGATGACTTGATTTACGAATTCGGTTGGTTTTACGACAAGAAAAATAGATTTTCTGGAAAAGTATTTCAGGATTTTGGAGTTCCGCACTGTTGCAGGTTTTAAAATTGGAATATAAACGAGTGAAGCTTTTATAAAGGTATACCATACTGTATTTATTTTACACTTTGTGTGTTGAGCACTTTCTTGCGTATAAATAACTAGCTAACCGCCCCGGTTTCGCATGGGTGCAATGCTGATACTAATTATATTTCAAAAAAATGTTATTAGGGGTTATCCCTACTAGATAGATATATACCATCGCGAGCTATTTTGTAGATCTTTTTATGGTGTACAATACTGTAGCACGTCATTATTTTGCTAAAATTATCAGCGGTCCACAAAAAAATATTCAGGTATTATACATATAAATAAACCTTCCTCTTGAATTACTTGAACAACTTAAAAAATCGCGTCAAAATCCGTTGCCTACTTTCAAAGATTTGGGCATACAAACATACAGACAGCGGGAAGCGACTCTGTTTTATAGTAAATAGTGATGATTTATAATTGTGTAACAGAGAGCGAGCATCACGAGATTTATTTATTCTAAAGAAATATTTTATGTTGCGTTATGTGCCAATATTATCCAGAGGATTTGAATTACATTTCCACCTCAGGGGACTTAATCAAATGTCGTAATAAAATATCATGAATAATGTTTGTTTTAAAGAGAATATAAATAAATAAATATCCTTTGGACATTCCCACACATCGCCATCTAGCCCCAAAGTAAGCTACTCAAAGCTTGTGTTATGGGTGCCAGACAACGGATATAATACTTAAATACTTTTTTTTTTGTAAATACATACATGATATACATAGAATATTCCTTAATAATCGATACAAACATACCTGCTATCTTTTTGATTCCAAGGGGCCATTAATATTCCAATGTTATGAATCGCATTATGCATAAAACCCAGTATTTGATTTAAATTCATCAAGAGAAGAACTTTTGATTAACGTTCCAACACTGCACGTGCTGTAATCGAATCAGATCATCGATTCAATATATTCGATGTCTGAATTAATCGTTATGTTACTGTTAGAACTTGAAAACAGACACAAGTCTACAATGCATAACGCGATAGGAGATTTTTACTTTTCCAGACTTAGGCAAGGCGTATAAAGATAACATAATTATTAATCTAAGTAACTCAATAACTGTCGATGATCTCAATGACTGAACCAATGATTTCAAATACCTTCAAATCAACGAAAATCAAACAAAATAATTATACGTCAATGCTCACAGATATTATAAGTAATATTTTTTTTTTCATTCCTGTGTGGAATAAACCGTTTTTTCATTCGAAAATCGGACATTAATCAATGATTATTACACATCCTATTTTTTTATCATTCGCGTCAATAATACGAGTGATTTTCGTTCGAAAATAAATTTAAATACAACTAAAAACGCGAGCATTTCGTGGTTTTTAAATAAATGTTTTTTTATTTAAATACAACGAAACGCAATTACCGCAACGTAATTTAAAGTTACTAAAGATTGAGATAGGATTATTTTTTTTAATCACTGCCGTCAGGGTTTAGACCAATTTGCATAAGAAAATCGATTATTAATCAATGTTGTGTCAGTTTTCAATAAAATTATATAACCTGATGCAATCGAATCTTCATGGTTGACTATGGAGTTATAGTTACACTCGAACTCGTTCGAATAAAATGAAAAAATATGGATGAGACTTAATTGTTGAGCATTATTTTTTAAACCTGCGAAAAACTAATAAATATGCTGAACCCCTATTTTTAAAACACATGCGCGAAGATGGCATGACTGTAATTTGGCTTGACTAATGTTCGATTTTTGAATGATAATAAGTTTAAATCTACACGGAAGTGATTAAAAAAAATGTTTTTTTTACTATTGCTGTCTATATTTAGGATGAATTTTGTTGACTCCTTTTAATGTACCTGCGAATGAAAAACACTTGTAATAATGACGCAAGTGATTCAAAAAGAGAACATGACTTGTTATATTTATTCATTGACTAGTGGTACCCGCGACTTCGACCGCGCGTTTTTCGTTTTTTCTCGCCTTTTAAACGTTCCCTAGACCTCCACAAATATTTCAAGACTAAGATAAGATAAATCCGTTCAGCTGTTCTCGAGTTTTAGTGAGACTAACGAACAGAAATTCATTTTTATATATATAGAAGATTAATATCCGATTTTCGAATTAAAATCAGTTAAATTCTACACAGGAATGATTAAAAAAAAACAATTTTGTGAGTGTTGACGAATCTTATTTTTCTCGGTTTTCGTTGATTTTTATTTGCCTACAAACAAAAATTACACGTAATATATAGATGTTTGTTCGAGGGATGGGATTTCGCACTGGCAAGGGATTCAAAAATAAAGCTGCTGCAATTAAAAAAAATAAATGAAACCATCTCGCATGAAACACTAACTTTGTATTATTGACCCACATAGTTTACGTTCAATAAAACTGCAAATTTGTCCTTTATAAGAAGGTTTTACCTTTTATAGTAGTATCCCAAATTATAGAAGTAATATTAATCCCATATAATACCGTTCTTCTTCCACTGAATACCAATATTTTGGTCTATATCAATGTATTAACATAAAAGGAGCAATTACATTTTGAAAGAAACCATTCGGTCTCCTCGCCTCCCTCCATTTTCAATTGTATGCTTAAGATTACATAGATTATGTCGCAGATTACTAATGGCAATCATACTAAGGTACCCCTGGTGAGACTTGACGGTTCAGTTCAACACTGAATTAGCATAACCCGTAACGTTTGATATAGAAATGTAAATGAGGGTCAGACAGTGCTAGGGTTACGACAAGTTCGCTGAGTCTACAGTAGGGTTAAGGATATTTCGTTAAAATATTACATAACTTGAGTAAAGTTCTTGTATAAAATAAACTCATTAATGTTAAAGTAAAATAATTACATCATAATTGCGTATACCAACCTCAATAAGTTAAAAAAAAACTAAGCATTGCGCCATTAAATATAAACTTGAATAAAACCTAACTATTCAAAAACGAAACCATTTTCTTGCGGCAAAGAGGCTATGATGCTGGCTGCGTTACTGCTTTGGAAAACTATGCTTATCCTTTGAGATAGGAACCAGCCTGTTTTATTATTGTCCGTAATAGAATTTTGAATAACAGTATCTAGTAGAATATCCGAATGTTTCAACGCCAATTTTGTGACGCTTGGCGTTTTCAGCCATTGCTCTAATATGGCTATAGTGACAGCTATGCTGAACCGAGGCTTGTCGGTACCGGTCAGCTGCATCTTTGCCGCATGCGAACACTTACAGCGTTAATGTGCTCCTGCGATTTTAACAAGATCCTTTTTTGCCGTTGCTTGAAAACACAAATGCAATTTCTGCTTTTTGACAGCCCTATCCAGTACAGGTCTAGGTACAAATCAAAGGGTTATCATAAAAGGCTGGCCAAATCCTATGTAAGGTATGATTTCGATCACAGCGGGTCATTACATGTGATTAGGGGTCTCAGGAATATAAGTTTGATCCTGATTTTTCAAAAACTTTCGTTATTTTATTTCTGACTTCAAAAAAAGGAGGTAACCAATTCAATGTCAATGTAAAATATTATTAAAATTTTGTAATATTTGAATATGACCGAGTAAGGCTTCCAAATACTTGTGCAAAATTTCGTAAGTGTATACGACCAGTCTTCAGCTCCGATGAAGTCCGAAACGTTCGCTTCTAACCAAGACTGCCAGGACCGAGCTTTATGACCCGACGCCGAGTCTTGTTGGAAAGACTATGCTTTGTAATTAAACATGGTGTTGTTAAAGGGCTTAACTACCTTCATTAGAATAGTATCTTGATACACTTGTGCCGATGTTTTGATGCCATTTTCACAAAAATAGGGTTTAGTCACTCCTTCATAACTAACACTACACCAAACAATCACTGAAGTCGGGTAATGCCCATGTTGCACTCCACCGACTAATTGGGAAGCATCCATAGAGGTTTGAGCATTAATACGGTCATTTTGTGTGTTAAAATGTTGCTATATTGTAAAGATTTTCTCTTCCGTAAACAAAAAAATTATGTGACCTTCCTTTTCGGTACGTACCGATTCAGTAGTTTTTACGATTTTACCACTTTAATCTTTTTTTAAATTATCAGTAACAAAATGACCAGTGCGTCTCTTATAGGCTGCAAGTCATTTTTAAAACACGCGACATGGTTCTGGCAGCTATCTTCATCTACCGAGATAAAATATATTGCTTTCTGACAGGATTTCTGCGATTTTTTTCTCTTAGGTACTGCTTTGACCACCTTTTTCGTACGAACACTACGTGGACGGTCAGATCTTTTTCTGTCACAAACAGAGGAGATCTCATTGTACCTATTGATAGCCCAGTACACAAACATTTGACTTATACCAAGCGTATGGAGAGTTTTAAAAATTGCATTTGGCTTCATAAAAACTTTGTGTAATGCAATCACAGCAATTCGGTTCTCTTTATCACCCCACTCCATTTTAATATCGCAAAATATTACTAAATTTATTGGCGCCAAAATTAAAAAATACAATGAGCGATTGTATAAAAATGACAGATTCCAAATTCAAATGTAATATCTTCTTATTTTTAATAGTAACAGTATTTATGGCCAGACTGTGTATACAAATAAATAAATAAATATCGGACACCAATCACATACATTTCGCTGATTCCAAAGTAAGTAGCCAATGCACTTGTGACCTCTATGACCTCTATTGGTTATGATAAATAAACGAAGCATTATATACACTATATTTATAGCACATGCATTCTTATTAGGAAAATATTAAACAACTCTCTCCATACTAACTTATCCTTCGCAAAACGCACAACTAAGCGAAGTACGCGACGAGCCAGTTTTCTTGTTCTACCCAAGACGAGAACAAAAACGTACGGCAGCAAAAGCCTAACGTTTGAAGGTGCACAGTTTTATAATAAAATACCCTCTGAGATAAAAAGTGTGAACTCATTTAATACATTTAAATTTAAACTACGTCAACATATTATCAATACGTATTATTAATAACTTAATAAATGTGTTAAGTGGGTGTGTATAATATTGTGTAATGATGTTACAACGGACGACGGCACGGAATTCGTAATAAGTATAAGTACTTAATGTTCTCATGTAAGTGACACAATGTCTTTTTGAGAATAAAAAATATTAATTAATTTTTAGATATTTTACTATTTTCTGATAGTATCAATCAACTCTGGTAACATTTTAGAGCTGGGCAAAGTTATTAACCTCTGTCAAAAACATAGTTGGTAACATTGCCCACATAAATTTCTCATAAGGTAACACGAGTATTTAAAACAAAGCATGATCAAAAATAGCATTTATTTACGCCCTACTGGTAATATTAATGTATCATGTCTGTAGCATTGGCAATGCGGGCCTCAAAACTGAACTAACGTTTTTGGCGCACTTAAGACGAAGACACTTTGACGGTAGCTGACATTGTAGTAGTCAGTGTTGCGAAACAGGTGTTGTAGGTTTAGCTAGATACCTCAAAAAGTTTATATTTGCTACAATAAAATTTCTATACGAAAATAGTGTTCATTATTGTTTATGGGCAGAATTGTCTCCCGTGGGAAAAGTTGTACGGTTTAACGGTATTTGAAATTGTTATATTATGAAGACCACTTTAAACACTTTAGAATCAATAAGTACTAAAGGCAAAATTCGACTAGCAACTTTCTTTGTAGGGTTCCGTAGCCGAACGGCAAAAAACGAAGCCCTTATAGTTTCGTCAAGTCTGTCTGTCTGTCTGTCCGACCGTATGTCACAGCCACTTTATTTTGAAACTATAAGCATCACACTGTTGAAATTTAGTCCTGTTAACCGCTCTATGATTCTCATACAAAAAAATAAAAGATATGATGTTTAAGTGCTTTCATACATGAAACTAAAACCAAAACCTTTTTTTTGTCAAACCATTACGTGCGGGGTCCTTTAAAATGATATAGAGGTTTCTATAACCATTTTCTTTTAAAGTCTACCGTTTGGTAGATAGACGCTTCCAAAGTGGTGAAATGGGCGTCCCTCCCCCCCTCCCCCCCTCTAACTTCTAAAATAAGCAAATGGTAATTTTGAAAAAAATTGCAATTTAACTCTTAATAAATTAATTCAACAAAAGTAGGATGGGATGGAATAGACCTAGTAGTTTTGAGAAAAAGTACATTTTCATCAGCCGCAAACATAACAAATACTGTAAAAAACAAAGTTATATTTGCTGTCAACAAATTATTGTGGTATTTTAGCTAAGTGGAAGAAAGTGGATGCCCTAATTCAGTTAAAGTTGCCACGGAACCTTCAGTGCGCGAATCTGACTCGCACTTGGCCAGTATTTTGTTTTTCTTTTTCAGCAAAAATATTACACGCACTTTGAAGTCCACTATTAATGATGAAGATACAAGTAGTTCCAAATAAACAAAATAATTTGGTATTCTACAAGACAACCAGGTTCATGTTTTTGGTGGGAAAATGTGGGGGACTACTGCCAATAGAAGGATTTACTCAACCAACAAGTGGTTATTTAAGGCAAGTATACGTTTTCATACATGTAACTGTATTTTATTTATTAATTGAATTTTAATAAAAGAAAATACTTGTCAGAAAAATGTTGTAAAGAGCATATTTTTTTCTCAAAAACCTATTTTGTATTAAAAATATCATTTTACACATTTTTTTAATATTTTTTGTTCCCTTTTTAGATTTAAATGGAGATCACCGTACATGTTATTTTTCTTTTTACCAAGCCTGATAACCCAAACCGTGATCACAGCATTCTTTATATTCGAATGTTTCAATTCAGGATTCACAATTCCAAGTTTACGTGAGTTTGTAGATATAGTTGCACATACGTTATTTTAAATGTACCGTGATGTGTAAATGACTTAATTTTCACATCACCTGTAATTTTGCAAAACCTACTAAATGTCATATTCTACCGTCGCACAGTGGGTCGAAAAGCCATTTTGAGTGACTTAGCAAATAACTTTTTAATTTTACATATTTATTTTTACCAATGGATAGCCAATTACGACCTTAATCAAAGCTGGAATGACTTCTTTACTAAGGATTTTAAGATTATTTACAATATTCGAAAAGTAAGAGATTAGGTAGGAGATTATTTTGATTTTATTTTGGCATTTGGTAACAGTACATATTTTTACAGTTACGGAAGCTGGGGACAGCTTTCGGTTCATTGTAGTGAACCTCTTTTCTTTGGGAGGGGGGTATTGTAACGTTGTATATTTTTGTCTAAGTTCACGTGAAACGAAAAGCTAAATGGATGTAGGACTCCAATCCATAGTTGTGAAATTTTGGCATAGATATGATGGATGCTGACACTGACATTTGTCAAGTGTGACAGCTGCCGTTTTTCCGGTTCCGCACTGTTGGTCATGCGTCGGAGTGGAACGTGTGTTAAAATGTAAAATAGTAAAAATTTTGATTACGGGGCACGCACGCAATTATTTTGTAGTTTGATAGTTATTCCTGACGCCGCGGCGCCGCCAACATGTCAATTTGGATGAATTAATTTCGAAAATGATTTGATATAAATGACTGGAAAATGGTCTCAAATAGAATAATTAGCATAAATGTTTAGTAATCAATTCAAAATTTATATGCCAGCCGTTGCAGGTTTCGCTTTAGATATGTGTCTGGAAGTTGTACAGTCACAATTTGGTGATCATGTTGTAACCTCAGTGACCTTACTTAGACCTCATTTTGATTGATTTTGAAGTCAGATTTTCCTGATGTATTGATTTGCTTCTTGTCTGCTGTTTTGAGGATGGATCAGTATCGGTGAAATTTTGGGGTAACGTTGCAGAGTTGTTTGTAGTTTGATGCAACAAAGATTTGAAATAGTAACCTCCGTTGAAATCCAAGGTTGGTTTTCCTTGTATTTACTTTAACTTTAATGAAAAGTGGGATAATTAAGCTATTAATTTAAGCATAACTTAGGAATCCCTTTGGGGACAAATTTTGGAATCAATTAGGAAATAAAGGGCTTTAATTGGTGGTTTATTGGTGGAAATTTGTGAACATAAAGATTTGTAATAGTATAAGTATAGATAACTAAGTTAGGACCTAACCTAGTCTCTACTGAATTCTAAGCTATTTTTGTATTTGATTTGTTAGAAGGTGTTAAAAAGTAGATGTGTAATAGCAAATTTGAATAAACTTTTGTTGCCAAATGCTTTACCCGGATTTCTTTATATTATTCGAATATTAGTACCTTTTAAACACCCTTTGTCCACACTGGCCGGGGGTGACTGCGACAAATGGCGCCCAACGTGGGGCTATTGTAACGATGTATATTTTGTCTAAGTTCGCGTGAAACGAAAAGCTAAATGGATGTAGGACTCCAATCCATAGTTGTGAAATTTTGGCATAGATATGATGGATGCTGACACTGACATTTGTCAAGTGTGACAGCTGCCGTTTTTCCGGTTCCGCACTGTTGGTCGTGCGTCGGACTGGAACGTGTGTTAAAATGTAAAAAAGTAAAAAATTTGATTACGGGGCACGCTCCATTTATTTTGTAGTTGATAGTTATTCCTGGTAAGTATCTGCAGAAAGGTTTGCGTTGATTTTTGTTTGTTTCGAGACATTTCTTAGAGTCTGAGCACATGGTTCTTTTTATCGTTTCAGACGCCGCCAACATGTCAATTTGGATAAATTAATTTCGAAAATGATGTGATATAAATGACTGGAAAATGTAAGTACCTTGGGAAACTCCTTTGGAAATCCTTGTTAAGAAAATGTAGCCTACCTACATCTGGGCATATCATTTCGGGTCTCAAATAGAATAATTAGCATAAATGTTTAGTAATCAATTCAGAAATTATATGGCGAGCCAGCTGTTGCAGGTATTAAATTGGTTTATTAAAGATTTCATAAATAGGATGATGAAAAGTATACCCACCCTCACTTAGAAAAAAAAAATGGTTGTTAACTAGAACTTTCTTTTATTTCTAGGTTTCGCTTTTGATGTGTCTGTAAGTTGTACAGTCACAATTTGTTGATCATGTTGTAACCTCAGGTAAATATTTATTATGAAAAGTTAGTGTTTTTTTTTTACTTTTACTTTGGTTTGTGCGTTGAACTAACATTTTGTAAATTCTTTTCAGTGACCTTACTTAGACCTCATTTGGATTATTTTTGAAGTCAGAACTTACTTATGGATTGATTTGCTTCTTGTCTGCTGTTTTGAGGATGGATCGGTATCGGTGAAATTTTGGGGTAACGTTGCAGAGTTGTCTGTAGTTTGATGCAACAAAGATTTGAAATAGTAACCTCCGTTGAAATCCAAGGTTGGTTTTCCTTGTATTTACTTTAACTTTAGTGAAAAGTGGGATAATTTAGCTATTAATTTAAGTATAACTTAGGAATCCCTTTGAGGATAAATTTTGGAATCAATTAGGAAATTAAAAACTTAAATTGGTGGTTTATCTTTATTTAATTAGAAAAATTGTGAACATAAAGATTTGAAATAGTATAGATATAGATAACTAAATTAGAACCTAACCTAGTCTCTACTGAATTCTGAGCTATTTAATTTTGTATTTGTTTTTTTTTTGAAGGTGTTAAAAGGTAATTGTGAAATAGCAAATTTGAATTAACTTTTGTTGCCAAATGCTAAACCCGGATTTTTTTTATTTCATTCGAATATTAGTACCTTTTAAACACCCTTTGTCCACACTGGCCGGGAGTGACTGCGACAAAAGAAACGGATTTAAAATGTTATAAAAAAATTAAGGCCAAACAATAGGTGGTACATATTTGTTGTTTTATGAGTATTTTTCATGTCAAAATTGAAGGTTAATTTCTAGTATTTATTTATCTACTTAACTTTTTATATTTTGTGACAATTAAAATTAGTTCTACAATAAATTCCGAGAATGCTGACACTTAATTGAATTTATTTTTTCTGGGCTAATTATCTCTGAAAATGTATAGTAAGACATGCGTTTACATCGTAAAATAGTCAAAAATCAGCACCATAATATTGAGTTATATATTAATTAATATTTTGTATGTTTTGAGTACTGCGAGATCGTAATAGTCAAAGTTTTTATTTGTTTTCTAACCAAAAAATATTTAAGGTATTAACCGCCACCAATAACTTAACGTTCAATACGTAAGAGGATATTCAAAAAAATTTTAACCTATCGCAATAAATCAATGAATCGCAGATTTATACACATGTTTTCAGTGCCTATTTATGGCAGAATATGCAAGAATTAAGAAAAAAAGGTTTCAACGCGCGATCACCCTTGGTTCAAAAAACAATAAGACATCCGTCCCATACATAAAAAAATTAAATTTTGTTCATTTAAACTTTGAGATTTAGAACAAAAATTATAACTTTAAATTAGGTCATAATGAGCTATACATTGGTAAAAAGATAAAAAAAAGTTGTTTACTAAGTCACTCAAAATGGTATTTCGACCTACTGTGCGTCGTACCTTACTTTTGGATAGTGAATTGTTAGTATATAGAGATAAGCAATGCCAAGCAAAATACGTGTCACAACTTCATGACAAAATTGTGACGTATTCATTAGAATGTCAGTCTTGATACGAATTAGTCTTTAATGGAGCACGAAATTTGTTCGTAATGTCAGTTTTATACGCTAGTAATAGTAGTTTAATGCTTTTTAGGGTTCCGTAGCCGAATGGCAAAAAACGGAACCCTTATAGTTTCGTCAAGTCTGTCTGTCTGTCTGTCTGTCTGTCTGTCTGTCTGTCTGTCTGTCTGTCTGTCTGTCTGTCTGTCTGTCTGTCTGTCCGTCCGTATGTCACACCCATTTTATTCTGTAACTATAAGCATTACACAATTGAAATTTGGTAGGAAGATGTATCTTGTTAACCGCTTACCGATTCTCATGCAAAAAATAAAAAATAATGACAGTTAAGGGGGGGCTCTCATACATGAAACTAAAACCAAAAAAAATTTTTTTCGTCAAACCTATGCGTGTGGGGTGTCTATGGATAGGTCTTTTAAAATAACATAGAGAATCTAAAACCATTTTCTTTTAAAGTCAAACGTTTCAAAGCTAGACGCTTCCAAAGTGGTAAAATGGGCGTCCCCCCCCATCTAATTTCTAAACTAAGCAAGTGTAAATTTTGAAAAAAATATGTAATGTAGATCTTAATAAATACTTTCAACGAAAATTGGTTCGGACGGGATCGAACAAGTAGTTTTTGAGATATAGCACATTTTCAACAACCGCAAAAATAACTTTGTACTTCATACAAACACTATGAAAAACAAAGTTATATTTGTAGTCAACAAAATATTGTGGTATTTTACTAAGTAGAAGTAAATGGATTCCCTAATTCAGTTAAAGTTGGCACGGAACCCTCAGTGCGCGAGTCCGACTCGCACTTGGCCGGTTTTTGATTGTTTAGCAGTAGAGATTAAAATACAGAACGTTTGATATTTTCTTTTTTGCTACTAATTAGCAAAGATTCGAAAAATATACGAGATTTCCCTTAAGAGTAACAATCATATTGGAGTTGACGAGATGCAACAACTAAAAAAAAGATAGAAGCTATAGGTGACTGCGATGTTGCCTTTTGTTTTTTTATTTTATTATTTAACTTTGATTTATTTTCACAGCAGGGGTAACATTTTGGTCTTCCTGTGTAACTTCTTTATTATTTTATTTGAAATCGAGCCGCAATCTATCTGAAATGGTGGAAGAAATAGAATGCATTGAGGCTACTCTATCTCCTCAATACACAATCAAAACGATGCAACGAAAGATACATTATGTAATGATGTTCTATACTCTCCTCGGTATTGGTAAGCTTTTAGTATTCAATACCCAGTGGAACAGATATTCTGGATGTCGAAATACACAAGATGCTAGAAGTTTCTTTGAAAACTGTATTTTAACAATTTTTTGATCCCTCTAAAAATATAAATGGAGTACCTTTATAAAATTGAGAAGGAATACTTAGATTTTGACTTTGAGTTTGGTTTCTCTTTCTAAATAAATTTTTAATGAAGATTTCAAAACTTTTCAGTGGACTACATATGTTATTTAGTTTCTACTTACTACAGAAGTTGCTTTATTTTACCAGGTGATTCAGGATTATATTTCAAGTCATACGTTATGCATTAAAACATTTTCATATTTAAGTATGTACCATTTAGTTATGTGCCATTTAGTTATATTACAGGTAAGATATATTTTTATTTGTATACTTTATTCCTCAGATAACTTTATTTTATTTGTATTATAAAATGACATCTTTAAAATGATAATTAAATCTTTTCGTCATTCAATTTCTCATTGAATAACATTAGTTAAGCTTTTCAGGGTTCCGTAGCCCAACAAGGAACCCATATCGTTTCGCCAAGTTCGTCTGTCCATTCGCAGTCCAGCGCAGCCATGATATAAGTATCTGTGATTTCGCATAGATATCATGAATTTTTAACACTCCGATTCGAATAGGTACATTAAATTTCTATGCCAAAGTGGTAAAATATTAAAAAAAAAAAATGAAATTAAGGTACCTCTGATACAAGTGACGTGAGAAAGTTTTTTTTATTTCTTTGCCAAACCCATCGTCGAAAGGTATCGTTGAATTTCCAACAAAGTGGTCTGTGTTCGTAACATTGAGTTTTAAAAGCAATTTTTTTGATAAATCCAACGGCCCCAGCTTCTCCAACATAAAACGGTAGTAGTTGGATGACTTAAGAATAAAAACTGTTAATACTATGAGAAGTAATCAAATGACAGAGTTGTAGTTCCTTAACTTTAAGCAAAATAATTTTCATGTTAATTATGTTCATTACTGTCGTGGTATTGATTGTCTCTTTTAGCTGTAAAAAAGCAAAGTTGGGCATCAACGTCATCAAAAGAAACAACCGGGTTTGTCAAAAAAAAATAGAATATTTTATATTGATTTAAAATAATATGGTCATAAACATTCGAATAGCATTTAGTAGAAATCCCGTTACAATCTATTCTAACATTGAATATTTTGATATTTAACCATTGCGCATTGTAGCCTGTACCTGTATCTGCAATTCAAAACGTACGGTATGATCTTTCAAACGCTTTGTTCTTTACCATTGACAGATCATATCGTACGTTATGAACTGACAAATGAATACGACTGGTTTACACAATTCCAGCTCAGGTTGTAACAGCCAGAGGTCACATAATAGCGGCTTGTATTTTTTTTCAGCTTGCAATAATACAAACAATATTCTACTGGAGTTATAATGACGCCGTGTTTATAATTTGTACCGTTTATTTGGAGAAGAAATTTGAAAACTTCAATCGCTTAATATTTCGCGGGAAATACCAAGTAAGTTTAATCAACACCGTTTTACAAAGCATTTGGGATGGTGGTTAGCGTTTCTGATAAATACGCCAGATGTCACAGGTTTGAATCTATCAAGGGGCAAATGTTGTGAGCACGATTATTGTATCTAAGTTATGACAGTTTATGCATAGATTAACAAGTTTTTATAAGAGACACGCCCGCCATAAAAATCGATGTTTGGTATTCGTAACACAAGAAATAATTTTTTTCACTTCGAAAATACGACAATTGGTGTGTTGTCTGGAGTATAATTATTTATTTCACTATAATTAACACAGTTTGAAGAGTAATTTTCTTATCTTTATTTTTTTATCTACATGTCAGATTTCCCCTTTACGATGTAGTATTACAATTAATTTTAGGGTTCACTAACGTGAATAGCTCCAGCTTTTACAAAACTTGGATTTTCACTTCAAATTGCATTTGTATTTAGTCAAGTAAATAAGTAATCGTACAGCTTCCCACAGCAATAGAACAGAAATAAACACCTAAAGCGACCTGTCATCGTTAAGCCAGAGTTGACTCGTAAAAATATCGTGAAAGATTTTGCTGTTACCTATCTGGCAACTTTTATTGAGTTGTGAAGAAAAAACTGTTAAAATAGGAGCACCCTGACTTAACGTTATACTTACCTACATCATAAGTCCTCTTGACTTACACGGCGACCAATCTCAGCTGAGATTAGATAGGTACGTAGAACGAGAAGCTAATAATAAAAAAGAGCTCGAGTTCGTGCTCACAAGGGCACTCTCTGTTTCCTATTTAATACTCTACAACCTAGAGATATACCCGACCAGGCTTTCTAACCCGGGGTTTGCTAGATTAGCAGACTGAAGTGGATTCTAGAGGAATTTCGATGTATTAAAGTATTTTGTAGACGAAAATCACACGCCATATTCAAATAAGAGATTAAAAAATATGCCCCCTAGAGGCGTATCTTTCTGAATCACTTACTCAGATATAGCGTGTGATTTTCGTTCGTAAACATACGAATATAAAGCAAAATATAGATGTAAGTACTCACTTAACTGATTTATCTTTTTTTGATGACTCTGATTTTCTCCTTCTTACTCAAAATGTGTTAAATTGAAACTGATTGATGATTTTCATGCGATTATGTCAAATCAATGAATATTAAGATGGCTATCTTGAGCAACTATTTAAAAAATAAGTGAACTGGACTTTTCTTTAGTATCTCATTCAAAAAACAGACCTGTTTAAAATTTCAAGTTGCGAGAAAAATCATTTCGTTTGGTGTGATTTGATGAAAAAAAAGGCTTATTTATTTAATTACGGGTAAATGTGAAATCGTGTATGTGTATTTTTCATTTAATTAAGTATTTCAAAACACACACGTTTGAAGTTACTCGATTTATCAAATGCAACCACATGTCAACAATAAGATGTGGTTCCATTTGATATGTACAAATCATAACAAAATGCGCATTGTCTTGTTTATTTTGCAGATAAATGCTCGACAGTTAAATTGGGTAGACTTGCAGTTTCAGTACACTCAACTTTCTAAACTTGTGAGAATTATTGACAGAAATATCAGTCCTGTCATTAGCGTCGCTTTCGTTACTAGCTTCTTGTTGCTATGCCAGCAACTGTTTATCATATTCGGGTAGGTATTTGCAATTTCTAATTAATAATTGCTTAGAGAAAATTATAACTAAATGCTTTTTTTTTCTTACAGATATCAAAACCGTTTAACTTTAGAGTAAGTCTTTTGTCTGCATATTTTTATTCTTTTCATTTTTATTACACTAAGTTTTAACGTAAAAATAACTCAACCAATTTCAAAGAATTTATCCTGGGGGCGTCGAAATAGGGATAGAAGTTTGTGTGAGAAACACGATATTTAAATATATTTTTTTCTTTTCTCAGTCGTAAATCTGCTATACAATACGCAACGCTCTTTATATCAACCGCAATCATGGCGTCAAGGATACTTCTCATTCTCTTTTTGGCCTCACGTTTGCATACAACGAGTAGAAAACCGCTGAAGATCATCGGTTTTGTGCCATCATCCAACTTTAATATACAGGTAACACAGACATAAACAATTTTAACTCATTCAGGTACACGGGCAAGAGGTAATATTTAAGTCACTTTGATCAATGTTTGAATTTTGATTGAAAATCGATTAAAATACGCAAGGAATTTTCTTCAAATCAAGATAAATATATTTTGTGAATACTGGCGTCTATATAAGCGTAATCATTACGTCATTCTAGTTTACTTTAAATTGATTTTCGAACAAAAATTAGTCGAATGTTGACACGAAAGATTAAAAAAATTAACTCAAGCTCCAACGAGTATATTTTGGAATGATTGCTGCCTGAGTATATTAAAATATATTTTTATTAAAAAACCGAACGTTGTATATTATTATATTAACTACTACTTCTTTCATGCTTGGTCATAAACATTTCCTGATTTTTTCAGACACTACGTTTCATGGATCAAGTGTATCACTCCACCGTAGCGCTAAGTGGAATGGGTTTATTGTATTTCACTAGAGAAACTATAATATCTGTAAGTATTTTTAAAAATAATTCTGTATGTTTTCTTGTGTACTTACTGACTGACGTCAATGCCTAGAGGAATTTTCGTCAAAAGTCCAATCACGTCTCGATTAATGCAGAAGGCTGTAGTTTACTTTTATCGATGTACATAAATTAATCAATCACTAATACTTTACCTAGACCTCATAAAACGGGCTATGAGGTTTTTATCCTATTCGGGGCCAAAACAAATCTAACAAAGTAAAAATTGGTTTTTAGAATGTTTTTTATACTCACGGTGTCATATTTTTATATTCATAAAGATGAAATAGCCAGAAAGTACTGGTTCAAGTCCCGCCCGTGCGCAAATTGTTGGTTTCTTATTTCATCTTTATGAAAGTCAAAATTATTAAAATTAGCCCACGCATAACTAAAGGAGCTTTCTTTTTAACCGACTTCAAAAAAGGAGGAGGTTATCAATTCGACTGTATGTTTTTTTTTGTATGTTTGTTCTGTTGTGTGAGTCCTCGATATGACTTTAAACTGTCGTGCACCAGATGGTGTAGAACGACGTCTATGGGCTCAAAGTACCCAGAGTGATTGGAGGCCTAGACGCTACAGTTGGCATCAGCGCAGGATGTTGACTCAGGGCGACGGCGGAAGATTGTTAAACACATCAACGGCGGCGCCCACAGACCTAGTCAGTTGGTTTACTGCACACCCACCAACCCGCATTAGACAAGCGTGGTGGGTTAAGCGTCTAACCCCCTACCCTTATGAAAACTACAACCACAGGCATGCCCCCAGTGCTCGGCTACTCCAGGGGAGAAACTGCGAATGACGGTAACCGGGGACTTCCCGGAGTCACGGGGCTTCATAATCTCCGAGCGGCAAATCCTAACCGTCGAACAACTGAAGCGAGCGAAATGGACTCCGATAGGCTTAACGTCTTAACATATAATGTTAAAACTCTTAGAACCGAAGACAAACTAGTAGAACTAGAAAATGCTCTAGAAGATATAAAATGGGATATAGTAGGTCTGTCGGAGGTGATAAGAGAGGGTGAAGACACACTAGAACGCAATGGAAATATCTTCTACTATGTTGGAGAGAGTGGGAGTCAGTATGGAGTGGGCTTCTTAATCGCAAAGAAATGGAAGAATAACATCATAGAATTTGTTTCTTACTCCAACAGGATTGCATTACTGAAATTTCGCATCACCAAAAGGAATGTTTTGACTCTTATTCAAGTTTACGCTCCCACAACTACACATCCTGATGAGGAAGTAAAGGATTTTTATGACATGCTCAACAAGCAAGTACAGATCACAGAGGCACCTGGACAATCGTCATGGGGGATTTCAATGCAAAGCTAGGTGACCGGCAGATATTGGATAATCCAAATATTCTAGGCCCCTACGGACTAGGTCTCCGCAACGATCGGGGTACACGCCTCCTCCATTTTGCTTTCAGTCAAAATTTTAGCATATCTAATAGCTACTTCCTCAAGAAACTTCATCGACGCTGGACATGGGTATCCCCAGATCAATATACTAAAAATGAAATTGACTTCGGTCTCTCCTCTTGCAAAAAGATAATTCAAAACGTAGGCACACTGAACAACATAAAGTTTCGCTCCGACCACCGACCACTCCGTATCAAATTAAAATTAAATGAGAAAATTCAAAGGATACAAATTATACAGAAAACCATCAAAAGATTAGATAAACACACGCTCATCTCCAATAAAGATCAGTTTATTTTAGCCACTCGACTGTCCGCGCTGTCAGACTATGATGTGGGAAAACTGTCCGGCGATATCGCGCGACGGTTGCATGATAAAAATCGCGCGACATGTCGCGCGATAAAAACGATTATATAAAGAAAAGTATAATTGTGATTACGAAAACAAAAATACTGGTAGATAGGTAATAGTTATAAATATATAAAAAGTTGAAAATCTAATACACTTACTATACTATAATATATACTATACTTAATTTATATATATACTATACTTAATACATAATTTTCAAGTGGTGGGCACTGTAGTACCACGGACAGTTTACCGTAAAAAAGAAAATGGCACTGTAGTGCCATTGGACTGCCGAGCGGTTAGATTTAAAAAATAGTTTCAGCTTATTGGATCCGGCGCCTACCGACGTAAATGAACAGTACAAAAACATCCGAGAAAGCATTCGAGTAAGTTGCAATAAGGTTAAATCGCTGAAAAGAAAAGAACAAAAACTTACTAGAACTACAAAGCTGCTAATAGAGGAGAGACAGAAATCAAAATTAAATACACCCGACTATAAAAAGAAAGACCGAGAAGTGAAACGGGCCATACGCCAAGACCTACGTAACTACAACCTAAGATTGATTATGTCCGCTCTAGAACACAAAATCTCCTTGAGGTCTGCAAAGCAGGGATTAGAAGTGGGAAGATCTGGTATTACCTGTTTAAGAGACTCAACGGGAATCAAACACGGTAGTAGAGAAAAAATCATTCAAATTTGTACAGATTTTTACAAAAACCTATATTCCAGCGACTCCAATTTACCACCAAATGCAAAGTATTCCTGTTCAGATAACGTTGCGCCAATAACGGATTCAGAGGTGCACGCGGCACTAATAAACATGAAATATCGAAGAAGTCCAGGCGAGGACGGCATTACGACGGAGTCGCTTAAGATAGGAGAACCCGCACTTCTAGGGCACATCACCACCCTATTTAACTCGATCCTGCAGTCCGGATTATTTCCTGAACGATTTTGCCATTCAAATATTATTATTTTACATAAAAAAGGAGACAGAACCAATATTCAAAATTATCGACTAATAAGCCTTGTTTCTCACCTTTACAAAACATTTATCAAAATTATTGAAGGCCGAATAACAAAACAGCTAGATTCCCACTAACCCCCCGAGCAAGCTGGCTTTCGCCGTGGACTCTCCACAACAGACCACCTCCAAGCCATAAACCAGGTCATAGAAAAACACACCGAATATGGACTTCCACTGTACATTGCATTCGTGGACTACTCAAAAGCTTTTGACAACATCAACCACCAAGATATTTTTAGATCCCTTTTAAGACAAGAAATTGAGCCCACGTATGTGAAATTATTACAGAACATCTATTCAGCAAGTACTGCCGCTGTTAAAATTCATACGGCAGGGCCAGCCTTTAAAATCCAGAGAGGTGTTAAGCAAGGAGACCCACTATCACCTAAACTCTTTACAGCTACTTTAGAGGAAGTATTCAGGATACTGACGGATAAGTGGGAGGGGAAGGGAATTGCTGTCGGCGAAAAAAGATTGACCAACCTCCGGTTCGCTGACGACATCGTACTATTTGCCACCACTCCGTCGGAACTGAGTAGTATGCTGGAAGACCTGAGTACGGCTAGCCTTAGCGTTGGGCTTCAGATGAATCGGGAAAAGACCAAGGTGATGACAAACAGCATCAAGCGCAGAATATGTGTGAGTGATGTCGAGATGGAATATGTCGATGATTACGTTTATTTAGGCCAAATAATCTCATTCCAGGCAAGACAGGAGAAAGAGATTGCTCGACGCATCGAAAATGCCTGGAAAAGCTATTGGTCTTTTAAAAACTTTTAAAAGGGTAATTCACCACTATGCCTGAAACGTAAAATCATGGACATGTTCATTCTCCCTGTCCTCACGTATGGCGCTCAAACATGGTCTTTGGCCGATCGTCAGAGGTCCAGCCTAAAGGTTTGTCAGAGAGCAATGGAGCGCAGTATACTGGGGGTAAAACTGACTGACCGAATCCGGAACACCACATTACGCTCTAAGACGCTTATCACCGACGTCTCCCGAAAAGCTGCTCAACTAAAGTGGGACTGGGCTGGTCACGTAAGCCGAATGACGGATGACCTCTGGGCCAAAATATGCACCGAGTGGATCCCCTTAAATGGAAGGCGGCCACGTGGTAGACCCAGAAAAAGATGGCGTGACGAGCTGAACTCATTTGACAGGGACTGGAAGGCAGTTGCCCAAAATCGTGGAGAATGGAAAAGGGGTAGGGAGGCCTTTGCCCTGCAGTGGGACACTATGGGCTCATAATAATAATAATAATAATAATGCTTGTTACCTCATTTCTCAGTCATTTGCCGACCGAATCGAAAAATTTTTTCGCTTACTTAGAGGGTGTACCTTCTAGTTGGTCCCATTTTTTCCATTTTGGGATTTGATGATGGGATCTTGGTGTAATCGAGGGAAACCCTCAAATTTTAAAGGCACGTATAGTGTTTCTTTACTAGAATCTTAATGTTGATGTGTTGTTACGTCTGATAGTCAACATCTTGTGGGGCTGAGCTGATGGTGGAACTCCTTAAAGCTTAGAAGTTCAGTAATTAGAATGGAGGAACTTATAATAGGTAATTTGTAGCTTCTTAAAAAAATAGAATCATAAGGTGCAACTCCCCCGCCCCCCTCTTATGTAATCACTAAAAATGAAGAAATAAAATAAACTGTAAAAAAAAGAAAAACCGACTTCAAAACCAAAATGCACTAAAAAGTCTTAAATAAACTCTTAAACATTAAAAGGAAAGGAATCCGTTTTAGGCAAATAATTTCTTTTTGGAGTCGGTGCCATCACTTTGACCATCAAGCATCAACTATCACAGCACCGACTCCAAAAAGAAATTATTTGCCTAAAACGGATTCCTTTCCTTTCAATGGTGAAGAGTTTATTTAAGACTTTTTAGTGCATTTTTGTTTTGAAGTCGGTTTTTTCTTTTTTTTAAAGTTTTAAGTTAAATGAATCAGCTAACAACATTTTAAAATTGTTTGATTGTTGGTTATAAAGTAGCTGTGCGACGTAATTCCTTGAAATGAAAGACGGATTTATTTCGCGCACATTTCAGAACCAAATAAGTGCGTCATAATTAAAAATCAATTTCTAAACTTACTTTCGTATTGACCCCTTCGTAGGTAAGTTTTTAATGAAAACTATGCTAAAACTTTTTTTTTTCCAGGTAGTAAGCGTGATAGCCACTTATGAGCTAGTGCTTTTTCAAATGTAATAAACTCCGACTCTGCCGGACTCAGCTTTTAGCTTCAATAAAAAAAATAGTTTATTTATTTGGCACACTTTACTGTTGCTCAGTTTGTAAAAACCCGTATTTTCAAAGGACACATAAAGCTAATGCATTACAGGAAATGAATAATCACGACCAATTTTCTTGTACTCTAGTAGTTCTTCGCAACTTATACAATTTTGATTAATTTGTTTCATTTTATAAGATTCTTCTATAAATCCTTTAATTAAAGGTTTATGAAGAAAGGCATAGTAATTTTTTAGTCATGTAGTTTTATTTTTATGTGTATTTTTAGATAGATTTAAGTCCAGAAGTGACGTTTGAAGACGTAGCGTGTTAACTCTAAGGAGATAATGTTAAAAAGATAACCCTTGTGCTACTCAGAAAGCTCGTGTTTGAGTACAAAATTGCACAATAATAGTCCCTGTTTTCAATAGAAAAGTGCCGTTATTTCATAACTTTCTTGTGGACAAGACAAACTTTTCCTGTTACGACTCACACACTACACAAAGTCAGATTAGTTTGCTTTGTAAAAGTGCAGTGCTGTCTTTTATGTATGTATTTTACGCAGAGTTAAGAACTCATGAGACTTATTTATAGATTTTAAGTTAAAGTATAGAAACCTTAATTGCCGCATGATGTACGAAGTTCAGTTAAAAAGTAAAGATCTTGGGGCGTTTGGTGTAGCGGTTAGTGCTTCTGACTATTGCGCCGGCCGTCGCGGGTTCTTATTCGCAAGAGGCAAATGTTTGTGTGATGATCACAAACATTTATACTTAAGTCATGCATGTTTATATGTGTATATAAGGTTGGCCAAAACAGAGACGTGCAAATATTTTTTTTTTTGGATTTTTTACAGCCAGGGTAATCCAAATATACAATATTTATGATAGACATTTTTTTATAGTTTTCATGTTTTTTTTAAATTAACCCTTTTTAGTCTTAGTTTTGGCTAGCTCATAATTTTATCAGAGTGAATTGAATTTATAGGGATCATACTGCAATATGAAAAACCGACATAGCACCATTACAATTGGAGGATTTTTTTGTTTGAAAATTGACAAAATTTTCAAAAAAATATATATATCGAAAACTACAAAAATTCGGCCAACATACAAGGGGTGTACTTGGATAGCCCTAGTTGTCAGGTTTCCAAAAAAATTTTTTGGACGTCACTGATTGGGCCAACCTGTTAATAAGTATTTATGGGAGACGCACCCGTCATAATCGTTGTCTAGTGTTCGTAATATAAGACAAATTTCCTTAGTACGTAACCACGACAATTAGTGTGTTGTGTGGCGTATACTTATTTGATTAGTTTATTTCTTGTTAAATTGAATTTATAAACATTCCAGTAAATTTTAGATCTTTGTTCAAAGAAATAAACGTGTCAAGATGTGTGTGAATTATTTACCATTCGATCCAACTGAAAATAAAAGCAAAATATTGACACCGACTTCAAATCAGTTTAAAAAAAAGTTAAAAAGTTATTGGACAAAATCACATACATTGCTCTGATTCCATAATAAGCTATCGCACTTGTGTTAGGGAAATCAGACACAACGGTGGTACCACAACACCCAGACCCAGGACAATATAGAAAATTTTGATTTCTATATTGACCCGACCGGGAATCGAACCCGGAACCTCGGAGCGGCGACGCCTTGACACACAGCGTGCTTAGCCACTACACCACGGAAGTCGTCAAAAGTTTTTTTCTCCTGTGGGCATTATTTTTGTGTAAATTACAAGAAAACATAGCCTCGGTGTAACAAATACTTTTGTGAAAACCGTATCAATATCGGTCCAGGTAAACGCGAGAAAAAATAGCGGACATACATACATAACGGTCGAACTGAGAACCGCCTTTTTTAAGTCGGTTAAAATGACTTAAGTTAAGCTAAGTATCATTGACCCACGAATAGCTAGAAATGTAAAAAAAACGTATCAAATTCCAGGATCAAACTATGGTAGCACCTTTATTTCTAAGCCCCGAAATGAAAAGATACTGCTACAAACCTACCTTTACCAAACCTCAATATCGGTCCAAACTAGAAAAGTCTTAACAATATTTGCTAACATGTAAGGAACACGACGAGACAAGGTAAGTATTTGCTAACAAATTCTAAAACTTCAATAAACGAGCAAGCACAAAACTTTATTCCGCAATTATTCAGGGGACCTTCCCGGAATTCTATTAAGAAGTTTGATTAGAAAACATCAAATGAAATCCGTCGTGTAATCGGTGAAGAGTTCCGAGTAGGCTTCAATAGAATTATCAGATTTTTATTGCTACTCAATCGCGTTGGGACGGTGACTTCTTTGAGGCGTTGCCAGTAACAATAAGAAATCTGTATTGTACTTACAAATTTTTCAAAGGAAATTACAATTACTTTTACCAAGGAAATGTAAAATTGAACTCCATACACATCTTTGTTCAAACGTTGGCGGAATACCATAGACAAAGAAAAATAAGAATGTAAGTAAACATTGAAAATGCGTCAGTATCCTTTACATTAAGATATTTTTTTTCTGTCTTAATAAAATGCTTTATTTACTATAGTCACACATTATTATTGTTTTATTGTTTGTTATTTACATTGGCGAAAAGCAATTACTCTCTGCTATAATGCTTGAATGTAAAATTTAAAATCTAATGACATAAAACCCGGCTAGGTGCGAGTCGGACTCACGCACTGAGGGTTTAACTGAATTAGGGAATCCACTTACTAAGCTAAAATACCACAATATTTTGATAACAGCAAATATAATTTTGTTTTTCAGAGTGTTTGTATGAAAAACAAAGTTATGTTTCCAGTTGTTGAAAATCTGTTATATCTTAAAAACTACTCGTTTGATCCCGTCCAAACTAATATTCATTGACAGTATTTGTTAAGATCTACATTTTTTTTCAAAATTTAAATGCCTGCAAGTTCTAACTTGGGGTTCTAATTTTTTACTTACGTAGAGGGTTTTCCTTCCAGTTGGTTCATTCATTTTGGACCTATCGGGACCTATAAATAGTGGTTTTTTACTAGTATCTTAATTTTGACATGTCTATATGTCTGATGGTCAACATTTCGTGGAGGTAAACTGGAAATGGAACTTCTTGATGCTTCAGAGTTCAATGATTATAACGCCAGAACTTATGTAAGGTCTTTTGTAGTTTTAAAGAAAAGAGTCAAAAGGTGCAACCTCCCTTTCCACTAAAACCTTGCAAATAAAATACATACACACACATACATAGATGGTGAATAACCGACTCCAAAAACGAAATGCATTAATAAGTGTGAAATTAACTTTTTTTTTAAAAGAAAGCATTCCATTTTAGGCGAACAATTTCGGTGCCCTGATAGATGATGCTAAATATGGCCAATGCGATGGCACCGACTCCAAAAAGAAACTATTCGCCTACAATTGAGTCCTTACTTTTAAAGAGTCAAGAGTTCCTTTGAGAATTTTAAGTGCATTTTGTTTTTGAAGTCGGATTTTACATTGTTTTCAAAAGTTTATATGTAAAGTTTCTGACAGATAATGCAAACAAGATTTAATTAAGTCATCATTCATTTTTTCAACTCTGTCAAAAGAAAAAACATTCTCGCCAACCAAGTGAATACATACTTAGATTCTGGCCTAATTCTGGATACTGTGCAGACAAATGGGCATCGGTGAATTTGTGTGAAGGCTAACAATCTACAAACTTAAGCCTTTGAGGTTAACTACAACAAAGGAGTCACTGGACTAAAGAACTATCCAATTAGCAATTGCTAGGAAATAGTTAGATGTGGAGGTATAGTTCGAAGATTTAAAGTAAGCATAGAAGCAGTTAGTTTCTACGAATGGGTTTTATTTTATTTTATTAAAACAGTTTAAAGTTGAGGTGATACAGATGTTATTCATACGAGTAATATACTAAGCTGTAAGCCAGAATGTGTGCTCTAGTTTTTTTTTTGAAATTTATGTACAAAATTATTTTTTATTTAAGTTTCTAAACAACCATTTTGTAATAAGTACTTAGAAATGTACAATGTTTAGAAAGTTAAAGAAAATATACAAAAAAGCACTCGAAAGTTAATTTGATATCATATTTTATTTATACAGTTTACAGGTAGGTACAATGAATATTTTAATATTATGATAATTCTATAATTTCAATTTTTGCAGACAACAAATTGTTACTGCCCATAGATTGAGTTCCGGTGACATGCCGTTAGAAAACAAAAATTCTTATGAAATTAAAAAAATCCCGATCTGTACAATTTGCGGAGTATTCGACGATTTTCATCATTTATTAATGGAATGTGAGCGGAATCGCAAACTTAGAGACATAGTTTATTTAAATTTAAAAAAAAAAAACTGTTTACAGGTGCACTGTTCCATTTTGCTCACTTTCAGTAAGTACATCCATAAAAAACATGTTCGACTTGCCATTCTTGTTGAGTTGCAGCAAAACCAGCTCGTACGTTAATATAGTGCTCATAAACTGAAAAAAAAAGATCCTCATTAAAAATTATACCTCTCTCAAGAATATAAAAATATTTTTCCTTTTTCTTAAAGAACAATACGGTTTTTAAGTTGATGATTTCGGTAAGTGTGAGTGGAAAGTTATGTTGGACTATCTAGTAAAAAAATCCGAGATAGGTAGGTATATCCAAGAACATCTGCAAATTAAATTTTTTATTAATATAAAATATTGAAATCATTACCTTCAAAATAGAACTTCTTGTCAGGGAGAAGAATGACCCAGTCAGTGAGACTGTATTGTGAACTAGTTGAAGGCGAAACCTTTGTATCTAGAGAACAAAACACTACACATTTACTTGACTATTAGAATAAAATGCGTGAAGACGATATAATAAATGGCTCTACTTATAATTATAACACCAATTTTGAAAGTCTTCTATAATTTGAATCTTCTTTTCATTTCATATTGTCAGGTTATTTACTATTTGTAATAACTTTTTTCACTATAGTGCACGTAGTATAAAACTGTACGATACATTTAACACTAAGTTGACTGTATAAAAAAACATCAAAATTTGAAGACTCAAAGTCTTGCATATAAATTAATGATAAAAATAGCTCGAGTCTAAAATTTTAAAGTCAGCTTCAGTTTTCATTCCCGGGCTACCTTATAGTATTTACTTACTTCTTTATTTTCCTCCTCCTTAGGAATATCGTGCAAAGTCAGTAGCGGTTTCTGCGCCTCGATTGGTACACTTGCAGCTAATAGAGACATAGTTAGCGCCCGGGATATGAAGCGACCGAGAATAAATAGAAGAAAAAACGCTCTGTTGAATCTGCCAAACTAAAAAAAAAAAAACGACATATTACTATGATGTCATTAGGATTCCAATTGCTTTAACATTTATTATTTTCAAACAAACTAAATGCTTAGATGTTATCGAACTAATATTAATTATTCTTCGCCTGAGCTGGCAACGTCGCATTTCAAACTTTGGTCCACGCAAAATTTTCTTAACGTAAACAATCTTTTTTTTAAAAAATACTTTTGAACCTATGACATTAGGAAGAAGTTCAATTCAGAAATTCAGTTTGATAGTTTTGGTTGCATAAGTGGCAGTATCTCACAGATGGAGACTCTTGTTCACTGCACAATACAGTTAAATTGGTTATACATAAATTACCAATAACTTATAAACCATGCTATTTAAACTACTACTTCCTTTGTTTCATATATCAAACTAGAGCTTTAGAAGATCAAAAAGTAAAGTTAGCTTGTAACGTCCCACTGCTGGGCAAAGGCCTTACCTCAACTATGAGGGAGTTTGAGCCATACTCTACCACGCGGGCGGATTGCTGGAGAAGTGTTTGCAAGGCAAGTGACTAGCCCTGCAATCTATTCAAATAAATATAAGTATTACAGGTTATTAAAGTTAATGTATATCCTCAGCAACACGGTGTATAGATCTAGATTTAATGTTTGAATTACTTCACGTCGGCATCTCATAACTAAAGAGGAGAGCTCCTCCCCTCGTCTGCCTATTGCGAGAGGATGCAGTTCAATGCATTTTCTTCACAGTGTTTCGTATTCTTTGCAGGGACAAAATATACGTCCTGCGTCAGTTGTTCTGTTATGCCTAATAGGAGACTACATCAATTAACATCAACGGAAATAAATATTATTATTATTTTGTTTGTCTATTGCAGATTCTATCTTATGAGGTTTTAATTCCATGTTCAGACGGGTATCAACCAAGCCTGACATGGTGAAAATATTTTATTTGGTTGAATCGGTGACACGTGACGAAGATAAAAATTTACGGGTTATCCTACAGTACCCCTATCACGAATAATTTGCGTCAAAGTATTCGTATAGTAACGTAATCATTTGTATGAGAATCAGAAAGCGCCTCTATCGGACGTAAAACAAACTAAATTTGGCAGCTCAAATACCTGACATTTATTGTGCGTAAACCCTTTCTATAGTGATAAACTGGATTTGCGATCACGAACCTTTCTTTGACGTATAGTATCGTGAGTTGCAACAAGATTATTTGAGATTCTGTGCGTCAAAAATGAGCGAAGAGAAACTAGGTAACTTTGACGGATAAGACCGCCTAAATTATTATTTTTTCTAAAATTATCATACAGCTGCATTTAAAGACAGATTCAAGCTTCTGGAATAGGAAAGATTCGGTATCAAACTCAATAGAAAATACATCTCTCACCTCCGGTTTATTGATACTACTAGACGAAAACCCGGCCCCGCTCGGGTGGAATGTGACTCATAATACACACCTAGGTACACAATGTAGGTAAATATTTCTGTAGTCATCGGTTCTCAAGGAATATTAAAGGCAAGCCATAAATTCGTGTAGCTTTGTTCATTGTGTTAAAAATATATATTAAATAAAAACCGCAATAGATTTTACACAAATAATTTTCATTTTAAATCAACATTTTAACTAAACTAACATAAATTAACAAAACATAACTTTTTTAAGGTTTATTCTCTGCAAACCGCTTTGTTTTAAGCACTCAGTCTCTTTCTCTACTTTGGCGGGTAGATGAGTACTTACTAATTTAAAAAATAAAAATCATCTAATCAGCGCTGACAGCGGTGCATTAAGCGCTAGATTCGAATATATCCACGAACCATTATAGCGCTAAATCAGCTCCGCTTTTTACAAAATAAACACTTCTGTTTTTTTTGATTATTCTCTGTGACTACATGATAAAAAAATAAAAAACGTATTTATTTAACTTTATTGCATAACATGAGGTGGAATTAATGCCGAATGGCATTCTCTACCAGTTATAAATACCTAAATACAAATAAATATCTCAGCCGGTTATAAATGAGAATTAAAATATTATAACTTAATTACTGTGTGATGATTTTATACCTTTGCTTGTATATAATCCGCATAAAAGAAAAATCAAACGACGCCAGCGACACCACAGGTTGCTTCCCCAAACTTTATAAGGGCTTTCCAATCTAATCTGTCATATCTATGCACTATACGCCTTGTCAACAACTTGTCAATGGCGACTGCGGTTTGTTTGTCAGTGCTATTAGAATTTAACGAAATTCTCCATCATCCGAATTTTGCGGATATATGTTGTCGACTCGAAATCAATATATTTTTATGTTATATTATTCATATAAGGTTTCGATCGAGTCTACCGTACCCCTTGACGAAATTATTAATATAGATACTATTCGTGCAGGCAAAGATGAGATTTTGGAACTACAGTCGAAAGCCTTAACCGATCCTTACAATAAGTGGTACTAAGAAAGAGGTCTATTAACGAATCCAACGCGGCTGGCTAGGCAGAGGTCGGGAAACTGCGCAAGAGCGTCGACATGTCTCATTAACCTCAGTGTTTGAAGACGAAAGTCTTCAACGGGTGTGTGTGTACTAGTGAGAATGTACGGATCCGATACATAGTTTCTTACTCAAAATATCACATATAACAACAGACAGAGCTTTGGCTTTTGGCAAGAAATAAAGAAACGTGTGGAATAAAGAAAACGTTAGTGGTCATATTTATAATTCTAAAATCAAGACATTGCAGTAGAAATATGAAATTTATTACAATATTTTTTATCTTATACTCCTTATTTTTAATTTTAAAAGAATTCAGGAATAGGGCACTTGTAACAGGTGTATCGATTTTGATCTTGTTGGGTTCATCTTTGCTCTCAATATGACTTAAGGGAGTAACGAAGACCGCTGGAACTGCTAGACTCACTTTATTTCTTCTAGCTGGGAAGGTGTATTTCTATACAATGTAATTTGATCTGTCTTCATTCTGAAAAAATAATATGTATATATTTTATATTGACGTTAATGCTTCTAACAAATGTTAGAAACAGCGTCCTCTTGGAGAGCTGAGGGCTTGGATATATCACAATTTCTTGAGAAATAAGATCTAGCTAGAGTTTATCTCGCTATAATAGCCAATGAATAAAAGCATTTTAATCACTTATCCTTTATTACTTTTATGTACTTACTTTTTCAAAAATCAATTATTATTACATTGTAATGCAAACGACTTGTCCTCGTTATTTTAATATTTTTTCATAATTTTTAACTAAATCTATTGTAAAACTTTTGAATTTGTCACAATATGATGGCAAAACGTCAAGCTGTCAATTGACAGTCTACTAAACAGTTCAAAAATCTGAAGATTACAGAAACACATATATCTTCATATTTTAATAGACCACATTTTTACAATTGCTAACCCTGCCAAACATATTGATCGCAAATTTGTTCCGTTATTGATTTCTCTTTAGATTTTACTGGAATATGATGTTATTTTTGATAATATTCATAAAAAAGATCGCTTAACTTGTTTTTGGACGTGTCATTCAGCGGCCATGTTAACGTTAGTATGACGTCATCTTCGTCAATGCTATCGAGCTTACTACACGACACGAGAGTGCTTCGTGATGCCGACTGACGTTGTACTACGTAAACTCGCTACGATAACGTGACGAATACGTCAAAAGTTCGTGATTGGGGTACAGGTGTTCAAAATTACTACCTTTTGGATCAAGTGTTGTATACTATGGTGGATTTGCAGTGTCTTAACTTTTTAATAATGAATGTATTACGCCTGTAGCAGAAATGACTATTGGTACAATATGAACAGTTTGGACATTCCATTGTATTTTTATACTAGCGGTCCCCCGCGACTTCGTCCGCGCGTTTTGAGTTTGCTCCCTGCCCTCCCGTCGCAGCGTGATGTTTTATATCCTAAAGCCTTTTTCAATAAATAAGCTACCTAACACAGAAATAATATTTCAAATCGGTTCAGCAGTTCCTTCCTTGCTTTATAATATAATTAGCGCAAGCGCACGTTGTACTTAAGCTGCGGACATTATTTTGGTGCGGAGTTATGTTAAAACTGTGATAGCTCCTAAAATATTTATTGGAATCAAATGATCAAAAGAGCAACTTTGTTCTAAATGAAATGCTCGTGATGATGAATGTATTTATTTTGATAAGAATAAATACCTGTGTGTATAATACACCTCTAAAAATGATGCAATATTTTTACAAATTTATTAACATAAAAAAGGTTGTAGTAAGTCAACCATAAAATATAGACTTATGCTGTCGCGGACTTTATTATAGAACTCTTAATGCTGAACAATCTTGTCATACATGATTTTTGTGTAACTTTAGCGGTTTCCGCAGCGTACGCAGCGGAAGCTCTCAAAAGGAAAAAGGTGACGACCCGTCTGGTGTAGTGGTCGAGAAATCGCCTACTACGCAGCGGGTGCGGGTTCGATCCCCGCACAATACAAACATTTGTGTGCATGAACATGTCTGTTTGTATTGGTCTGGGTGTTTTCTATGTATATCATGTATGTATTTACAAAAAAACCGACTTAAAAACCAAAATGCACTAAAAAGTCTTAAATAAACTCTTCCAAAGGAAAGGAATCCGTTTTAGGCAAAGAATTTCTTTTTGGAGTCGGTGCTGTGATAGTTGATGCTTGATGGTCAAAGTGATGGCACCGACTCCAAAAAGAAATTCTTTGCCTAAAACGGGTTCCTTTCCTTTGGAAGAGTTTATTTAAGACTTTTTAGTGCATTTTGGTTTTGAAGTCGGTTTTTACTTTTTTTTAAAGTTTATTTTATTTCTTTATTTTTAGTGATTACATAAGAGGGGGGGGGGGGGGGTTGCACCTTATGATTATATTTTCTACGAAGCCTTTACGCGAAGAAATTACCTATCATAGGTTTCGTCATTATAATTACTGAACTCCTAGGCGTTAAGGAGTTCCACCATCAGCTCAGCCCCACAAAATGTTAACTGTCAGACGTAGCAACACGTCAACATTAAGATTCTAGTAAAGAAACACTATATGTGCCTTTAAAATTTTAGGGTTTCCCTCGAATACACCAAGATCCCATCACCAGATTCCAAAATGGAAAAAAATGGGACCAACTAGAAGGTAAACCCTCTAAGTAGGTGAAAAAATTTTTCGATTCGGTCGACAAACGACTGAGATATGAGGTAACATACATACAAAAAAAAATGATAAAAAAAAACATACAGTCGAATTGATAACCTCCTCCTTTTTGAAGTCGGTTAAAAAAAAGTATTTAAGTATTATATCCGTTGTCTGGCACCCATAACACAAGCTTGCTGAGTAGCTTACTTTGGGGCTAGATGGCGATGTGTGGGAAAAAAAAAAAAAAAAAAAGAATATCTTTCTCCCGTTTTCGCAACATTTTTCATTGCTGCTGTGGTCTTGTGAGTCGTATCTTTATGTTATATAGCTTAAAGCCCTCCTCGATAAATGGACTATCTAACATAGAAACAATTTTTCAAATCGGGCCAGTAGTTTCTGAGATTAGCGCGTTCAAACAAACAAACAAACAAACAAACTCTTAAGCTTTATAATGTTAGTATAGATGGATTGCTAGGTCGTTATATTTAATAAGTTTTTCGTTTATTTTACTTTGTATATTATGAGTGTTCGGAACAGCTATGTCAATTAAGTATACAGTATTTTTGTGTTTGTCAAATTTAACGTGATGTCTGGCCTGTTATAATGAGTGGTCTTATCTGTTATAATTGTTCGGGCCCAGTATAGTTTGAATAAATTATTGTCTAATACTGGATTGGGAATGTACTTATAGTATGGTGATTTTTTATGTATGAACTTACATCTGTATACTAAATATACAGCTGAGACCTGGTCGTGACGGTGTTTATAATCAGTGTTTCCTAATAATTTACAGGCACTCGTTATGTGTTGGATTGTGACTGCCGTGTAAAGGTTTTTGCGCCCAAATATGCAAGTTCATGTTTTTTTAAGTTGAGTGTTAAATGTTTGTCGTCTGCTTCAACTGAGGATTTGTGTAATGTAGAGTGTTCTGATTTTCGGTAAAAATATTGTCGTAGAGTAGTAATTTGTTGGTTGTGCATATTTTGAATATCGATAAGGCCTCTCCCTCCTTCCTGGCGTGGTAATGTTAGTCTTTGTGTGCATGATTTCGGGTGATGCTTACGGTATTTTGTGAGTTTAGTGTTTTTAGTTCGCTGTAATTTCTTTAAGTGGCTTTGTGACCAATTAATGATTCCGCATGAGTAAGACAAAACCGGGATGGCGTAAGTATTTATAGCCTTTACAGTGTTTCTAGAATGAAGTTAAGATTTGAGTACCTCGTCTAATCTTTTGTTGAATTTTACTGTTTTATTATTATTATTATCACACGTCACGGCGTGCCTTGGATAGCACGTAAAACGTTTAGTCTTGCGCCTTATCCTTTACTGTAGACTGCTGTTTTATAAATTTGCCTAGATATTGAAATAAAAACTTACTTTACAGTGTCACATTCCTTGTAATTCACCGTGTTAGTACTGAAATCGTAAAAAATCGTTAAAATATTGTACAATTTCGTATAATTTAAGAGCATTTAATCGAAGACCTAGTTAGCTCAGGAAAAAATAAAACAAGTGCTGAGACTTCGCTGACAGGTGCGTAACTAGTGTATAGGTAGGAAAGGAAGGCAGGTAGGATAGGGTAGGCGATAAAGGTAGATAGATAAGAGAAGGTAGCTAACGTCCGTTCCCTATACCCATTATTTCTGTAGTTTTGTTCTACTAGAGATAAAAATGGTTCTGTACCTTTAGATTTTTTGTCTCTAACATTCTTCTAGCAGTAGAAAATCCTATCCAATCCTCAGGTAGAAGATCTTCGGTTGAGGATAGGATCTTTGACTAAAGTTTGCATATAGGGAACGACCGTGGGACGGTAGATGGCATAGGGTAGGGTTATCGGGGTTAGAAACTTTGTTTATTAATCTGTAAAAAACAATGCAATTCCTTGGCATTTTTTTCATACATGACTTTTAATTAGGGTGGTCCAGATATTCGTTCTGGGCTCTATTTTTGAATCACTCGCGTTAGGACGGCATGTGATATTTATTGATTAATGTCCGATTTTCCAATGAAACCATATTCATTAACCATACTTCTCGTGATTTCCATTGACTTTTAATTTGATTTTAAACGAAATTCGCACGCCATATTCAAGCGAATGTTTCAAAAAAAGAAGGCCCCTGATATATTTTATTTTAATTCTTACTTTAGGAAGTAGAAAAGCTGCACAGATATGAAATACAGGTAATTGAAAAAGGAAAATAGGACTATAGTTTTGAAATGTTCGTCTATGAGGGTGACCAAACTCTCCAAGCGAGTAAAATGCATACGGTGCTTCTCCCAGAACTTGATATTCTGAAATATAAAAAAAGACTAATTAGCATCATCATCATTAACAACCAAAGGACTTCAACAGCTGAAAATCCTCCCCTTCGGTTTTTTATATTTATATTTGAGGACAACCACAAAGCATACACTTCACAATCTTATGAGACAAGAAATGACAAAATAAATATAGTGTTGCCCTCATCAAAGGCTGCCACGACATTCGCAATAAACAGAAGTCAGATACAAACTCTAATAACCTGTATTACACGAGTAATTACAAACTATAGACTTTGATTTTGGAACAGTCGATTTAAATTAACGTAGTGGGTACTAAGATGTTTTTAAATTATAGATATGTCGTGCACGCTCTATTATGACCAGAAGAAAGGCAGGTAATTGCCCGGAGTGCATTCAGTAGGGCACGCTTCTTTTTACGGCTATATGTCCTGACAGCGCCTAAAAATTATGTCTCGTTTTCTGTCAAAAATGCCTTCCTGTGTCTTTAGGAGTAGTACCAATTACACTGCAATAGTAAGAGACAAGAAAACGTGATATTTCATTCATAACTATGTTTTTTTCATTTAAAAAAAAACAAAAGGAAGTATTTAGTCTTAAGCATTATTTGGCAATAGCTTACATTATGCTAAAGAGTGCGATGGCACGCGCTCGCGCCAATGAGCGCTGAGTAGCAATAAGTATGTAACGAATGTTTATATATTTTTTATCAACAAGCATGCCCCATCATTTGTCTCTTTTATTGCGTTATTAAGTGTTGAACTACAATAACGCTTATAAGAGAAACAAACTTATTTGAAGTCGGTGCATGATTTCAACTTTAACGGACAGCAGCAGTCTGCATGTGCATATTATGCGTTTGTTTCTCTGACTTAATAATGACAATAATAACGCTTATAGGAGAAACAAACTCAATTATATTAAATGAGTTGTTTGTGGTATTCAAGTCCTTTTAGTTTTTCGTTTTGTAGGCGGTTATGTTATGCAAAAAAGATTTTTCGTCATTTTCAGTTATTGTTTCAGTTACAACGTACTTTATTGAACTAAAACAGCTACTTGCTAACCTTCTCCTCAGTATAACAAATACTTAAGTGAAAACCGTATCAAAATAAATCCAGCCGAACTGAAGATATTAGTGGACAAACATACATAAAAACATGGGGGTTAAACTGAGAACCTCCTTTTTTGGGGCCGGCTAAATACAAGACTTACTTTATTTGTGCGTGTTTCGATAGCCGCATTGAGGTCTCGGAAATAGGATAGCAAGTATAAGCTTGTGCACATTGGTAGAACATCGGTCACTCCCCAAAGAACTATCGTTTGAATAGTCATTAACTGAAACAATCATTCGATAAAAAATATGAGTGTATCTCTATTTACCATTGAAATGGTCAAAAATTCTAATTTCATGAAAGCCAGATTTTTCCAAAGTCAGCTGAAGGAACATTCGTCGGATGCAAAATATACTATATAAAATATAAATAACGTCTTCTATTTGTCAGCAATGATTGTAAATGTTATTTTAATATCGGTCAAATTCTTATTTCATCGGAAAAGTATTATCTGACGTTGGTAAAATCGACATATTACGCAATGTTTACCTTGTACAGAATAACTTTCCATAGCGAAAAAGTGGTGTATTTGAATACGAACGGGGCAACATGCTCACAAAAATACTGAAAAAGATCCGGTGTAAATTTTCGCATCAAATTGCAATTCCATAGAGATTTGTAAAATAATAATTGGGATAGAGAATTTTCGACTAAAAAAAAACGATGGTGAATGATCAATTGAGTAAAAATTATATAACATTTTGAATAAACTTTCATTTATCAATTACTATAGGTAAACGGCGAAAATGAGAGGTTTCTGACGTCACGTTTGTCGTTCTTTCCTTGCAATTTATGTACTTTATATTATTCTTATAAATTAAATATTATCCTTTTAGGCGAAGGGAAAATCTACACTAATATTATAAAGCTGAAGACTTTGTTTGTTTGAACGCGCTAATCTCAGGAATTACTGAACTGATTTGAAAAAATATGTTTGTATTGGATAGCTTATTTATTAAGCAAGGTTATAAGGTAAAAACACTACGCTGCAACGGGAGGGAAGGGAGAAAACTCAAACGCGGGGGACCGCTAATAAAACCATAAGGATGATACAGAGTTCGTCAATTGGGAGGGAAATAAAAAGGAAGGCGATAAAAGTGATGTCAGAAATGTCTCAGTTTTGCGGTCTACCTATAAAACTGGTATGATTTAAGATCACAAAACTTACCAAAAGAAACGATGGTAACAAACCATAGCAGATAGTTACAATGTTTACTAACATTATTAGCTCTTCGTATGTCTCGTAACTGGTGCTCAAGCTTGGCCACTCTTTTCAGTAAAGTCGGCCAACGATTAGCCAATTGAAGTAATACGATCATTATCAATAATGCTGTTGAATTGAGAATCAATATTGCTACAAAACAAAATCATATATCACAAAAATTTCAATACAAAACACACAATTCATAAACAATTTTTTTTTATCTAAAAACAGTCAAAAGTTTTTTATAATTCATGTCTTATATATTACGATCTATTTGTTTAGCTGCGATTACTTTTCTGAACTGAAAACTTTTAAAGCCGTTCAAAAAATATAAGTGAATGTTTTATTATTTAACAATCTTGTTCTACTTACTAACAGAACTTGAAGAATAGTTCTGAGCTGCAAAACACCAAACTGCACATGACGATGTGATAGCTGTCTGTCCAAATAGCGTAGCAAAATAGTAAATGCCGTAAAAAGATTTCAATCTGAACCTGAAACAGATCAAAACATAAAGTTAGTTTTCCATAGAAGTGAACTCGACCAATAGGTACTATAGTTTAAAAAAAACCGGCCAAGTGCTAGTCGGACTCGCGCATTGAGGGTTCCGTGCCAACTTTAACTGAATTAGGAATCCAGTTACTTCCACTTAGCGAAAATCTATCTCAAAAACTATCTCTATATAGCTCAATCTCGTTCTAACCAATTTTCGTTCAAAGTATTCGTTAAGATCTACATTTTTTTTAAATGTACACTCGCTTAGTTTAAAAGTTAGAGGGAGATTGGGGGTACGCCTATTTGGCCACTTTAGGAGCGTCTATCTTTCAAACGTTAGACTTTAAAAGAAAATGGTTTAAGGAACCTGTATGTCATTTTAAAAGACCTGTACATAGATACGCATAGGATTGACTAAAAAAAATATTTTAGGTTTTAGTTTCATGGTTGAAAGCTCCCCTTAATTATCATTATTTTTATATAAAAATCGTAAAGCGGTTAACTGAATACATCTTCCTACCAAATTTCAACAGTGTAATGCTTATGGTTACGGAATAAAGTGGCTGTGACATACGGACGGATAGACAGACAGACAGACTTGAACTCTAAAAATCCAATCGGTCCATAGATGACTGAGTTCTGGGCGCGTATTGGGATGCAGTTTTGATAAGCTGCTCAGCTTAATTGTCAAATTATCAATTAGTATTACGATTTCGCATTTTATTTTTAATATTATTATAATAAAACAACATCAATATTTACATTCGTAATTTGAAAGCGTAGCGTCGCTGCGATCTTGGAGTATATTAATTATAAATGTGAATTTATGTGCTATGATCTATGATATGTTTCCTATATTAATATGTAAGTAGTGTTCAACAGTTCATAATCAAAACACTTAAGTTTGAAAGAGTCAATCTTTTGTTTTATTTGATAATTAAACGAATTTATTTATATCTAAATATGCTGCACTTCTTATTTAAAACTCACGACCAAGAATTACCACAAAAGACTGTTGACAAGGAATGAATGACAATCATACGTCAAAAATTACTCGTAAAGAAAGTTTTTCTACATTTAAAATACGAAGAGTTGAACGAACGAAACATAGAGGTTTTATGCATAACTCCAAACCTCTGCAGTACCATTACAGTATAATTAAAATATTATTATATTGATAATATTAGTTAACACTAAGTCAAAATTGAGTTGCCTGGAAATTGAACAATGTTGGATTGCAATACGCCCCCTGAAAAACAAACATTAAAAAAAAATGGTTGCCTGTAAAGTCGGTATACGGGCGAAAGTTTTACGTGACAACGACTTTTTATGTCTGTATCTCTCGTTCTTACGCGTGCCTCTCACTCGCTCTCAGTGCTGCGCGCGCGGCAGACCGATCATAGTTGAGTGGGAGAGAGACGCAAGGCATTCGGCGGGCCTCTCTCTCGTTCGGTGACTCATCGTAACGTTACCGAGCGTTACACTTTTTCATAAGTGACTCCCAGCCGCAACCTAATTTAAGACGTTGTCACGTCAAAAACATTCGCATTACAATAGTAAAAACCTCCTCCTTGGCCACATTAGATGCCGTGTTGTTCATACATACAACGAACGAGCTGCATTTTCTTTAATTCGTAATAAAATCGTGATGGATTACATGCTATTCTAGTGCGAACAAAACGTCCGAAATAGCCATTCCATTACGGTGGTGATAGTTCAAACAAAGGAAAAAGGTGCTTAAATCCGCATGAATCATCCAGTGTGACAAGGCCTTTTTAAAATTAAAAAAAACCTGTCGCTAAATTTAAAAAAACTGAACAGATTTTTATAAAATATTGATAAAGATGAAATAAGAAACCAAAAATTTGCGCACGGGCGGGACTTGAACCAGCAACCTTTTGGCAGACCGGGCCAAACGCTCTTACCAATTGAGCTACCGTGCTGTCAGTCCGGCCCGGCGAAATTTGTGGTTTCCCATGAAAACGTCAATTGCGTGACGCTTAGCGCCATCTAGCCGTCTGTTTATGAAACAGATGGCCCAAGCAGTTATTCTTTACAGAATAAATTCAACTTGGAAATTGATGTCGCTTCGCTATCTAATGCTTTAGAATGTTTTTAACACTCACAGTGTCATATTTTATATTTATAAAGATGAAATAAGAAACTAAAAATTTGCGCACGGGCGGGACTTGAACCAGCAACCTTTTGGCAGACCGGGCCAAACGCTCTTACCAATTGAGCTACCGTGCTGTCAATCCAACCCGGCGAAATTTGTGGTTTCCCATGAAAACGTCAATTGCGTGACGCTTAGCGCCATCTAGTCGTCTGTTTATGAAACAGATGGCCCAAGCAGTTATTCTTTACAGAATAAATTCAACTTGGAAATTGATGTCGCTACGCTATCTAATGCTTTAGAATTTTTTTAACACTCACAGTGTCATATTTTATATTTATAAAGATGAAATAAGAAACCAAAAATTTGCGCACGGGCGGGACTTTTGGCCCGGTCCGCCAAAAGGTTGCTGGTTCAAGTAATGCATTTCATAAAATATGTTTGACACGTTATATACCTAGATATTTGGGAGCTATGACACTAGACAAATTCACAGACAGACACGTTTTTTTAGACAACAATTACATACATTGCTCTGATCCCAAGTAGCCAATGCACATGTTTTATAGAAATCGGACACAAATGTGGTACCACACAACCCAGACCCGAGACACTATTTAAAATCATGATTTCTACAATGACCCGACCGGGAATCGAACCCTGGATCTCGGAGCGACGACGCCATCAAACCCAGCGTGCTTAGCCACGAGGTCGTCTAACGATAAACTTATAACATACCTCTCATTATGCGTCGGAGATTAAAAAAAATATCATGAAAAACTTTTTAGCGAAACACGTTCAACCAAACAAAACTCTGTGTAGTTTTATGTTATAAAAACAATCAAAAATACTCACTTCAAACATTGCACGGTGGGTTTATTCAGACCTTCAACGGGAAATACCCCAGTCCATCTAAGAAACGTCATATGCCATCTCAAAATGGTGTGCAGTTCACATTTCTGTCCATTCAATAGATTTTTTATTTTTATTCTTCTGAGCTTTTTCATTTTTATAGCTTCTGTTCAACTGCTGAAAAACAATGTTAGACCTTCATATTCTTACGGCTCAAAATGTTACTTTTGTTAGGAAAATGATTTTCAGACAACTTTTTCACACTCATTAAATTTTATCTAAATAATATAAATGGACTCATACGCCAGTTTGTTTTTATCATAGAGAAAGAAAAAGCTTTGCTTCACGTAAATGCTTGTAATGTATTTTATTCAAATAATTTTCAACGAACACTCAGTTTCGTTCCACGCAGGCGTTACGTCAATACAATCTCCCACTTGATTTGTCAAACTGTCGAAAATGCTTTCATATACACGCTGTTGTTTTGGTCAGGGACCACCGACTTAAGGATGGTTGTACATACGATACTGATGCCAAAAAAATGTAAAAAATGGAGGTTTACCGAATAAAGCATCCAGACGAACAAAGATTTCATAATTTTATTATTAACTAGCAATCCCCCGTGACTTCGTCCGCGCGTTTTGTGTTTGCTCCCTCCCCTCCCGTCGCAGCGTCATGTTTCATATAAATAAGCTATCCAACACAGAAATATTTTTTCAAATCGGTCCAGCAGTTCCTGAGATAAGAGCGTTTAAACAAACAAACTCTTCAGCTTTATAATATATTAGCGCAAGCGCACGTTGTACTTTATTAGCTGCGAACATTATTTTAGTGCGGAGTTATGTTAAAACTGTGATAGCTCCTAAGATATTTATTGAAATCAAATGATATAAAGGGCAACTTGGTTCTAAATGAAATGCTCGTGATGATGAATGTATTTATTTTGATAAGAATAAATACCTGTGTGTATAATACACCTCTAAAAATAATGCATCATTTTTTTACAAATTTATTAACATAAAAAAGGTTGTAGTAAGTCAACCATAAAAGATAGACATATGCTGTCGCGGACTTTATTATAGAACTTTTAATGCTGAACAATCCTGTCATACATGATTTTTGTGTAACTTAAGCGGTTTCCGCAGCGTACGCAGCGGAAGCTCTCAAAAGGAATATCTTTCTCCCGTTTTCGCAACATTTTTCATTGCTGCTGTGGTCTTGTGAGTCGTATCTTTGTGTTATATAGCCTAAAGCCTTCCTCGATAAATGGACTATCCAACGTAATTTTTTTTTTTCAAATCGGGCCAGTAGTTTTTGAGATTAGCGCGTTCAAACAAACAAACAAACAAACAAACAAACTCTTCAGCTTTATAATATTAGTATAGATTATTTTTTTAAAAAAAACTGTCGCAATATTAAAATCAGCTAAAGAGATTTTAATGAAATATGTTTAAGACCACTCAGAGTATACAGCAATTATCTATGACAGGTTAAACATATTTGTTTGCTAGCTACGACACTACAGACGTTTGTTCTACAAAAAAGGAGACAAAACCTTATTAAAGAACTACAGACCCATCTCACTCCTGAGCCATGTCTACAAGCTGTTTTCAAGGGTCATAACGAATCGTCTCGCACGTAGGCATGATGACTTCCAGCCTCCCGAACAAGCCGGTTTCCGAAAAGGCTTTAGCACCATAGACCACATCCATACGCTTAGGCAAATTATACAGAAGTCCGAGGAGTATAATATGCCTCTATGCTTATCGTTTGTGGACTATGGCCTTTGATTCGATCGAAACTTGGGCGGTGTTTCAGTCTCTGCAGCGGTGCCATATAGACTATAGGTATATAGAGGTGCTAAAGTGTCTTTACAATAACGCCACCATGTCGGTCCGAGTACAGGAGCAGAACACGAGGGCGATTCCACTGCGGAGAGGTCTGAGACAGGGAGATGTTATATCTCCGAAACTGTTCACAGCGGCATTCGAAGACGCCTTCAAACTTCCCCAACTGGAATGGTAAAGCATCGGCATCAATGTCAATGGCGAATACATCACACACCTCCGATTTGCCGATGATATAGTCGTTGTGGCAAAAACGCTGGACGATCTTGGCACTATGCTCGAAGACCTTGAACGGACTCGTTCAAGGTCTTCGAGCATAGTGCCAGGTCTCCCAACAAGTGGGTCTTAAAATGAACATGGAGAAGACGAAAATTATGTCGAGTTCCCTTGTTGTACCCACTCCAGTATCCATTGGGAACTCAATTCTCGAAGTTGTCCACGAGTACGTCTACCTGGGACAAGTCCTCCAATTGGGTAGGTCCAACTTCGAGAAAGAGGTCAATCGACGAATCCAACTCGACTGGGCAGCGTTCGGGAAATTACGCAAGAGTGTCTTCTCATCTCATTTACCTCAGTGTCTGTTGACGAAAGTCTTCAACCAGTGTGTGTTACCAGTGATGACATACGGATCCAAAACATGGTCTCTAACTATGGGCCTTATAAGGAAGCTTAAAGTCACACAACGAGCGATGGAGAGGGCTATGTTGGGTGTTTCTCTATGTGATCGAATCAGAAATGAGGAGATACGTAGAAGAACTAAGGTAACGGACATAGCCTTTTGAATCAGTAAGCTCAAGTGGCAATGGGCAGGGCACATAGCGCGAAGAACTGATGGCTGTTGGGGCAGGAAAGTTCTAGATTGGAGACCCTTCGACCAAAGACGCAGCGTAGGACGTCCACCAACAAGATGGACAGACGACCTTATAAAGATTGCAGGATCAAACTGGATGCAGACCGCTAGTAACCGGTCGCTGTGGAAAGCCGTGGGGGAGGCCTATGTTCAGCAGTGGACGTCCTTTGGCTGATAATGATGATGATGATAATGAGACGTTTACTTAGACACGTTTTTTGGACACTAATCGCATACATTGCCCTGATCCCAAAGTAAGTAGCCAATGCACTTGTGTTACAGAAATCAGTCACAACCGACTCAGGGATGGTTGTACAAACGATACTGATGCCAAAAAAAGTAAAAAGTAAAAGAAAATGTTTAAAGAAAAGCCTTCAAAATAAGGAGTTCTATTCCTAGTCTGACACAGTTGTTTTTTCAATTGCATTTCATGCCCACAAAATCAATTTAATATTGCGATACTAGCGAGCGAGTTAAAAGACTACGCCTTTCGGCACGTCGCAGCTTACTAATTACGGCGTAGCATTTCGTAGCTACGCGGGAACTACGTGCAAGGTTTTATGTCCCCATTCGTTTTTTTTTTAAATTATTGTGAATTGGTTCTCTTTTATAAAAGTTACATATGACTTAAAGAAAAAAATATTTTTAAGAATCAGCATAACTCACACCATCATTCATCCCTGGTCTGGGGTCGCTGTCAAAAAACAGCAGCCTGTATAGAGCGACGATTAAATATCAAAACGGAATGTTGTGGAAAGGCTGGTAGTAAGTACCTAATGTGAGTAGAAATCTCTTTAGACGATTCGGGATAGTATCTATACGGTTCATAGTAAAAGACATTTTAAAAATACTTACAAATTGCAATAGTAAAAAGCAATAAGCTATGTCAGATAAATAAATAGCGTGCGCTTAGAAAGCTGACAGTGTTCCATTCCTTGTTTGATACAGTAGCTAACTAAGTTTGAGAAGTGACAAAATACTTTAAAAACAACATATCTGATTACTAAAAAATTTGACATAATTAATAAAACATAATCAGCTTAAAGGGTTTTTATCTTAGTTTACTTACTACTTACAACGTGTTATTTTAAATGCGCAAAACCTTAAACACACAAATTAATTTCAAATTAATTGACCTAATTCTGACAGAAAAAACAGATGATAAATATTTAAGGTTTTTGTTCTGTTGTGTTTTAGTTTTTCTGGCACTTCTGATCGATGCTCTGTCGAGAGGAGTCGGTCAGTAGGTTAGGTTGTCAGTGGTCACGCTGAAATTAATATTATCACCTAATATCTACGCTCATAAAGAAATATCTAACCATTGCTTGTTTATGTATTTTGGCGGGTTTGCTTGTCTTTTTAATAAATAGATAGGGCAACATTTGTGTAAAGTTTTTTTTTATGTGACATGTGAAAAAGTGGTTCAATTGATTCTGCTCGTTATTACTATGAAACTATTTTCAGGTTTGCACATTTAACGTTACACGTTGGATATTATTTATTTAAAATACTTAAAAACAAGATTTTTATTTAAATATGACGTACAATATTACGTTACCCACGTTCTATAATACTTAATACAAGTAAAAACAGTCGTCTGTTACGTTTGTTCAGTATCAGCACAACACTGATCAATTATTCAGCATGGACAGTTATGTTGACACTTCATGTTGTTCCTTCTGCCTATGACCCCCGCACAAACAATAACACGTTTACTGAGAAAACAGCCACTTGCTATCATTTATCCATATCTGTTTTTTTAAGTCTTATGTATTTTGGTGACTTATTTTTGTTATAATTATGCAAACTATTTCGGTTGACCTTTCAATCACAGTTCGTGGTACAATTAATACGTTGTAAACCCATAGTTGACTTTATTAGTTATCTTACCTCTGCTTACCAACTATGATCGAACCGTCTTATAAAAGTATGGATTAGGATCCCTAATAATCTAACTTCCAGCTTATCCAATCGTTAAATCGGAAAACTTTCAGGCCAAATCTTTAATGAGGGCCAATTGCTTCGGCAGTTCATTAAAAGTTGCGTGCCTTCCAAATAATTGTGGATTATCCCTCGAACCGGCTTAAGAAACTGAATATTATAGGGAACTCGTAGATATGGGGTAAAAATTTTATATTAAATAGGCGAGTTGACACTACTAATCGTTGGCATACATTTTGTCAGCTGTCAAAATGCTACTCTGAATTATTTTGAGCAGTCAAGTGATAAAATAAAAATATGGTTAAATTTAAAATAAGTGTTTGAACAAACGTCATACAGAAGTACAGAGGTGCAATTGTGTAAGGCAATCGTATTCATTTGACAGTTCAAAATGTACGGTAAGAGCTGGAATTGTGTAAAGCAATCGTATTCAGTTTACAGTTCATAACGTACGGTTTGATCTGTCAAACCCTTTGTTCTTTACCGTTTGACAGATCATACCGTACGTTTTGAACTGTCAAATGAATACGATTGCTTTACACAATCGCACCCATGATCTATCAAAAGGTAAAGAACAAAGCATTTGACAGACCATACCGTACTTTTTGAACTGTCAAATGAATACAATTGCTTTACACAATTCCACCTCTGGATAGAACAAAAAGGTTAAATTAAGCCAAATAATGGTATTCGGTAAAATAAGTATAAAAGATGACATTATACAAGGAAAATGAGTACGTGTTACTGTAATATTGATGGTTAAAGTAAATATTTTAATTGAAGCAAAATTGTATGTATGTAAATCATTTGTTTGTTATAAGTTTCTTTTTTCTTAGAATCATTTTGCAACTTTTCAGTATTTACTTCATAACATTTTTTTTTAATTTATTTAATCAATATCTTAAGACTAAATACAAAACAACTTTCTGCCAAACTGTAAAACAGTTTGTCGGCAGCAGTTCTCGTGGGTTTTTCTTATGTTTATCTTTATGACTATACTTTAATACTAAATTAACAATTAATAAACTAAATTTTGTATACATGAAAAATATAATTATATTGAATTCACGTTAACTAATATCGTAAGAACAAGATGGCCAGAATAAGCCTTAACTATGGGCATAACGACAAATAATGCTTTTTCAACAGTATTTTAAGGTGGTTCTTAATTAGTGCTTTATGCATCAAATCCTTGGGTAAGACGTTTATATATTCCGGGGTTAGCCATCTCCTAGTGCGCTTACCAAAATAGTTATTAACACAAGGAACGATCAATTTTGGTTTCGTGGAAGCACGGGTTGGGTATGTGTGCATTCGTTTACTCTTGTGCGTAGTAGTCGCGTATTGTTCTAAGATAATATTGGTTCTTACTTTGTATTCTACTGGCAATATCTTACATATTTTAAACAACTTCTCATATTCCCCTTTACATGTTTTTTTTACTCTATTATCCACTAACAACTTTAGTATCCTTGTTTGCAGCGCCTTTATTTTATTTAAGTGAACAGGAAATGTCATACCGTACACTCCCAATCCATAAGAGATTACCGCGTCAGCTAATGCATGATAAACTAAGAACATGATTCCCCTTGTAACCGAGTATTTTAAATATTGTAACTTACCCAAAATTGATCGCAGTTTGCTACACACAAAATCGACATGGTTGATCCAGCCAAAGTTTTTATCTACTATTAAGCCAAGATACCTATATGATGATACCTTTTCAATGTTCTCACAACTACAGTTTAATGACTGACCATGGAGACAAGCGTAGGTGTGTCCCTTGATCTGGATATTAATAATTTTGTTCTTATTGTAAGGGGACACAATGGGCATACACTTAGTTTTATTCATATTAATTATAATTCCATTATCATGCGCCCAGCGAACAATGTTATCAAAATCCTCTTGCACTATCTGCTGTATTCTGCCATGGTCCGTATCGCTATACATAATGCACGTGTCATCTGCATACATATATGACTTACGTCTTTTAATTACATTTGGCATACTATTTACGTGCATTATGTATCCAACAGGACCAAAAACAGAACCAGTCGGCACTCCATATTTAATAACTCCTTTCTTACTCTGACTTCCACATACGCTAACAATGAGCTGCCTATCCCTTAAGTACTCCCTAAACCAGGTGTTTATTGGTCCCCTTATGCCACATTCTGCCATGGACCGCAGCAAGCCGCTATGATCAAGCGTGTCAAATGCCTTCTTAAAATCGATTAACAAAGCAAAAACAAATTTAAGTTCATTAAGTTCATTATTTACATTGTCAACAAATTTAGCCAGGGCTGTAGCAGTACTCCTGTTTGGTCGGAATCCATGCTGAACATCATTAATAATTTCATTTTGTTCCAAAAATGTTGTGATTTGCTTAATTATATTTTTTTCCACTATTTTATTAATGACATTCAGCACTGCAATCGGCCTATAGTTCGAAAAGTCATTGTGACAGCCCTGCTTAAAGATGGGTCTTATGTTGGCTACTTTTAATTCACTAGGATACTGGCCCATCTTTATACATAGGTTAATAAAATGTGCTATTACCGGCGATATCTCATTTTTAATAAGTTTGATATCTCTTAGTCGAATTCGATCAGATCCTGACGCCTTGCTGCTGTCCATGCATTCGATCATCTTTAAAACGTCTCTGGGTTGTACTTCTCTAAATCTAAAGCTAACATTACTTTGAGTTACATACATAGTTCGGTCTAAAAACATCTCACTGCATTTATGTTGATTATTTATATATTCTATTTAGTTAGTAAAAGTGTGACAAAAACCATCACATACCTCCGCCTTAGATTGATGCTGAAGCATGTACTTTTCAATAACACTGTCCACTGACAACTTTTTTCTCCCTAACCATGTATTAACGTTATTCCAAATTTTTCGTATGTCTCCATTACATTGCTTTAATATTTCCGTTTGGTGCTCGTGTTTTGCCTTTTTAATTAGTTTATTAGTATAATTTCTCTGTCTGGTGTACTCAAGCCTCATACTCTTATTATTTGGTTGTGATTTCCATTTTTTGAAAAGTCGATCTTTCTTTTTGAGTTCCTGCTGTAGACTTGTATTTACCCATTGTTGCGTATCTCTTTTACTAGTGTGCGTACTTTGGAAGGTACAAGTCTCATAAATATCCGTAACTTTAGTTTAACTTTTTTCCGTATTGATAGCCAGCCATTTGTCATTTCAACGTCCGGCAATAGTTTGTGACGTTGTCGTCGCGGACGGTCCTAATGGAAACACTGATGATTTAAGAGGTTTCTACCATAGTAGAATCAAATAAGTACCTACGATAAGTTCATACACCGAGTGTCGTGTAAATGTGCGCGCGCCCGTCCGTATGTATTGTCGCAAGCACACTGATAAAAAATTAGGAAAATAAGGACGAAACAGTCAAGCATGGCTGCGTCGCACTCGCTCTCGCTCTGCCGCTGCATTGCTAGTATTATTTTATTTCGTGTGCCTAGCCGCTTTTTTGTAAAGATGGCAACAAAAATGATTAATAAATGCTGTTGTGCCTATGGATGTCTTTATTAATAATACTGAGACAAATCCAGAATATATTCTTATACCAGTTTTACGTAATGTAGTAATGATCTGACAAATTTAAAGTAAATTTAGCTTAATAAGCAAGTGCATGCTAGTATTACAAATTAAACCTAATAACAAGACATAAACTAGTTAGATAATGTTCATGCTATTCTATAAGAGTAAGAAAATATGTTTTTAATAGGTTCTTTCATATATATGAAATTACCCAACTAGCACACAAACGCTATAAGAAGCTCTACAGTGGCCGTTAAGAGGTTGTCGATAACGGCATGAGCTTTATAGATAAGCCATACAGCAGCCGTATAAACTGCTATAGCGCTACTTTAACCCCAAATTAGGCACTTTTTATAACGGTATCAGCTCTACAATCGCGCTATAGTAGCGAAATAAGAAATAGAACAGCCGTATACTGACGCTACAAGAGTGGTAATGTACGTTAATGTTTGTACAATGACGCTATAATAGTAGTTGTGTACGCTGACGGATATACAATGACGCTTAAAAAGGTGTGGCGAACGCTGAAAGAGTAAAAATATGTTTTGTAGCGCTATTCTGCAGCTCTTGTCGTATTGATCGCGATTGTGTGACTGAAAACTATATAGTTATGGAAAAATAATAGTTGTGATTTTAAATCAGTGCAAATGAAACAAGGTGTTGTCTGTCATAAGTTTTCCAAATACATAAACTCAAAAGGTAAGTTTGAATATATTATTACTGTGCCATATTTATTGCGAGTATCAGTTTACTGTGAACATATACATGTATTTTCGCTTAGTTTTAAACGCGCCGACAAGAAAATACAGAGAGGAGCATTCTATCCATAGCTTCCAATGCAGTTGGAAGTGATTGTGTTAGCCGGAAGATGATCCTTCCTATTATCGAGATCCTCGTCCCAATTATCACACATATCATCAATCATTCCTTAACCTCAGGTATCTTTCCGGTAACTTGGAAAGATGCCCAAATTACTCCCCTTCCCAAAAAGTCGAATCCATTATCGCACGCTGACTACCGCCCCATTTCGATCTTACCATTCCTTTCTAAAGTTATGGAGCGTGTGGTGCACCATCAGCTTAGTAACTTCCTGACAATAAACCAACTCCTTAATCCTTTCCAGTCCGGTTTTCGAACAGGTCACAGTACTGTTACTGCCTTGGTCAAAATCACAGACGACATCCGTCGAGGCATCGACGATAAGCAACTCACAGTACTGGCATTACTAGACTTTAGTAATGCCTTCAACACTGTCGATTTTGACATATTGCTTGGTATATTGCGTTCTCTCAACATATCTCCAGCAGTGCTCGACTGGTTTCGTAGTTACCTGCATGGGCGCCGGCAACGAATTTGTGCTGAAGGCAGCTTTTCAGCGTGGTGCGACGTCAATGCAGGTGTACCTCAAGGTGGTGTTCTGTCTCCTCTCCTGTTTGCAATTTTCATTAATTCAATTACTTTGAAACTCTCCTCTTCCTTTCATTTGTATGCAGACGATCTCCAAATATATTCCCGTGGGAGCCTTGAAGAACTTGCCAGTGTTGTGGACGTGGTTAACACTGACCTCAACCGGATACTGGAGTGGAGTAGATGTTTCGGACTCAAGGTGAACCCAACGAAAACGCAGGTAATCGTTTTGGGTAGCTTATGGCAGATTTCTAGAATTGACTGGTGTAACCTGCCACCCGTTTCATTTGACGGTGTCCAAATACCATTTAGCAAAACTGTTAAAAACCTAGGCATCCACATTGATAGTGCACTCACTTGGTCTAAGCAAGTGGCTGAGGTGAGCAGGAAAGTGTATGCTGCTGCAGCGTCATTGAATAGACTGCGTAATTTTCTCCCAATACCCACTAAGATTGCGCTTGTTCAGGCCTTACTCCTGCCCATTTTGGATTATGCAGATTGCTGCTATTTAGACCTCAACGAGATCTTCCTAAGTAAGCTTGATCGCCTTCAGAACTTTTGTATTCGCATCATATTCGGATTGCGTAAATACGATCATGTCTCAGAGTACCGCGCTCAGCTGAAATGGTTGCCCATTCGCCTTCGTCGTGACTTACACGTATTATCCCTTCTCTACACTATTCTTTTCAACCCTAAATCTCCTCCATACTTGAAAGAGCGCTTCCAATTCATGCAGCCGCCCAAGGGTCGTGATATGCGGTCCTCCAAAACACTTCGCCTCCTTTTTCCTCCTCATGCTTCTCGTACGTACTCACAATCTTTTACTATACAGGCTATCCGTTTATGGAACTCTCTGCCCCTTTCAGTCAGAAAGTCCAAAACGCTGCCTACTTTTAAACGTAAAGTAAAAGCCTTTTTCCTTTCTCGTTTATAATTTCTGTAGTCTTAACAATATCTACTTACTTACTTACTACTCCTTTTTATTCTTTATTGGCTCTCGGATCTGCTGGTTGCAACTGATTATGCATTTATTTTTACCTATTTATTTATATATATGTTTATGTAAATGTGTTTAAATATGTATTAGTTTATATATTTTGTATTATGGTGTGTATTTTATGATCATTTATTTTTATATAATGTGCACTTATCATCTTCTTTTATGTTTCTTTATAAAAAAATGGCCACTTCAAATTTGTTTAGAATAATTTCATCGCCATGCCTCTTCTTTCATTCTTCATGCTTTTCCTTACCTGAAGGTTGTCTGGAAGAAATTGCTACAAGCAATAAGACCGCCTAAATTGTACTTATAGCGAATATCAAAGATACTATCCTGTGTAATTATGTTTATGGTGTGCAATAAAGTATTTTTATTATTATTATTATTATTAAAATACGTTTTTAGTGTTATAATAATTTTATAATATTGGTGACATAGTTTTTTCATTTTATTTAAACCACTCATTAACTCTTCCCAATAGATGTTTAAGTCATTTATGAATAAATAATATCGAAACTAAACCATGAAGTAGTTGTAATAACTCGATATCAATGTGGGCGTTGTTATTCTTATTATATAGTTGTTTGTGGAGATTTTAACTTTGATATTTTAAAAGAACGAAAAATTGCCAATCAATTTCTTAGTCTGTTTAAATCGTTTAATTTAAATAATCTCTTTAAGGAACCGACAAGGGTGACCCCTAGTACGGCCACCTGCTTAGATAATATTTTTTGTGATGAAAATGCTAGTGTTGTTGACAAAGGTATCTTAATTGGTCTCAGTTCTGACCATAGAGGTCAAAAGGTCTTTTTTGAACACAATCATACCGCAATAACACCTGTTGAGACTATATATAGGCCTGTTACAGTAAATAGGTTGGATAGATTTAGGGATACAATAAGCGATAGTGTATATGCAACTAAACCAAATACTAGTGATAGTGTAGATAAGCAATATGAAGATCTGTTTCATTTAATTAAAAACGATTTTTATGAAATATTTCCCTTAAGGAAGAATAAATCAAACAAGCCCAAATGTCAATTTAATAATTGGGCCACGGCAGGGATTCATAAAAGTAGGAATAAACTATATGAATTGTATAGTCTTCGAGAAAGTTCGCAAGACCCAAAGTTTATTGATTACGTCAAAAATTATTCAAAAATATTTAAAAAAGTATGTGCTACAGCTAAATCACACCATCTTCGTAAAATAGTATCTAGCTCCAAAAATAAAGCAAAAGCTACATGGAGCATCATTAATAAAGAAACCTGTAAAAATAAATTAAGAGATAATAAATTTACATTAAAAATCAATGATAAAACACTAAATTCAAATCAAGAAGTTGCAACTGCTTTTGAATCGTTTTTTTCACGTATTGCGCCCACTACAACTAAAGAACTTGCCTCTTCTTCAGTAATAGCCGAATCTATTCTAAAACTTTATGTCAACGAATGTAATTCTCAATTTCACTTCAGGCATGTAGGACCTGAAGTAATAATAGAAACATTTCTTGAGTTGAATATGAAAAAAACTGAGGATCTGTGGGGACTATCCGTGCATATTATAAAATCAATTATCGACACAATAGCTCCTCAACTAGCAATAATTTTTAATAAGTGTATTGATGATGGCCAATTTCCTAGTTTAATGAAGATTAGTAAAATAATACCGCTTTTCAAATCGGGTGACAAAAGCGACCCCTCAAACTTCAGGCCAATATCGATTTTGCCAGTCTTGAGTAAAGTATATGAAAAGATTATATTTAACCAAATTTTAGCTCACTTTTCATCAAATAAGTTACTACATAATAAACAATTCGGTTTTACTAAAGGTAGAAGCACTACGGATGCAGGAGTTGCTCTTTTAACACATGTTTTTGATGCCTATGATAATAGGCATGATGCTTTAGGAATTTTCTGTGATCTATCCAAAGCGTTTGATTGTGTGGACCATGAAACATTGCTCAAAAAAATACGTCATTATGGGGTATCATTAAACTCATTAAACTTAATTAATTCTTATCTATCAGGTAGAACGCAAAAAGTATATATAAACGGAATTAAGTCTTCTGGAGCGCCTCTAACAATGGGTGTGCCCCAGGGATCTATATTGGGACCACTTTTATTTTTTATATATATAAATGACCTCCCGTATTTTGTAGGAAATCTTTGTGATATAGTATTGTTTGCAGATGATACTTCACTTATATTTAAAATTCCAAGAGGTGAAGAAAATTTTGACGATGTAAATAATACTCTTTCACAAGTGTTACATTGGTTTACGATTAACAATCTCCTTCTTAATGGAAGTAAAACTAAATGTGTAAAGTTCACGATGCCTAATGTCCGACAGGCATCAACTCAGGTTAAGATAAAAGACAAATCGCTTGATATTATCGACTCCACAACATTCTTGGGAATCACTTTAGACTCCAAACTACAATGGGGTCCTCAAATAGAGGCCTTGTCAGGGAAACTAAGCTCAGCTGCTTTTGCTGTAAGAAAGATTAGACGTTTGACTGATATAGAAACAGCTAGGTTAGTTTATTTTAGTTATTTCCATAGCTTGATGTCCTACGGTATTTTACTGTGGGGCTCGGCTGCGGATATAGAATCAATTTTTGTATTACAAAAAAGAGCCGTGCGAGCTATTTATAATCTAAAACCTCAAGATTCCCTACGAGAGGTGTTTAAAGAAATTAGAATATTAACTGTAGCCTCTCAGTATATTTATGAAAATTTAATGTATGTCCGCAAAAATTTACATTCATTCAGGAAAAAAAGTGATATACACAATTATAATACTAGGAATAAAAATAAGCTTGCTATTCCACAATTAAGGCTTCGAAAGGTTGGTAATTCTTTCATAGGGAAATGTATTAAATTTTTTAATAAACTACCAGAACACATTGTAAACTTACCGATCAATAAATTTAAAACTGTCATTAAAGAAACCCTTATGACGAAAGGGTATTATAAAGTAGATGATTATTTAAAGGATAATAATGTATGGACTTGCATGAATACTACAAACATTGTAAACCTTTTGAAAAGAGGCATTGACAATAGTGACTGAGTTTGTTGCGCAGCTTCTTCTCAGCACTAGCCCAAAATTGTCCCGAAGCTGTGGTAGGGTTTATATTGGGACGTGTAAAAGTGTCCTCAATGGGCCTATTTGCATAAATAAGTGACTTTTATGACTTTTATTGTTGAAGATTTTAACTCAAAATGGACGACAACGTTTACGTTTTTCAAAGCATTTGAAACCGATGATAAATGATAAATGATTACGATTGTATGGCCACTGTATCGCATACCTGTATAATGGCTTTAGAATACGTTGCTATACAGGCTGAGGGGTTGGTTAAAGCTTTTCAACGGCAATTGTATCGCTAAGAAGCTCTATAAAGGCGGTGAAAGCTGCTTGTGTGCTAGTTGGGTATCGTTTTGGCGTACTGACCACTTTGATCTGAAATATCTCCTCTTTGGTTAGTAATTCCAAATTCAAATTTATAAATTTATTTAGCTGGAATGTTTGAGTGTTGAAAACAGTCATTTATTTGTTTTTTCCTCATTATTTTTTTCTTTGGCGTCGCTTTATGCCGCACAATGGAAAACCTGAAATATCGGTATGTTTACGAGTACGAATTCTACCGTGGCACCAGTGCTGCAGAAACAGCTCAGCTCAGAGATAGCTGCAGGCTTCGGAGTAAATGATAAAACTGTTTTAATCCAACCCAAATGAATATGGCAAGTTATTAACTCAGTCACTAACATGAGGAAAGCTAGTTCATCTGGTTGTGACTTGCTACTTTCCGGTGACAAAATTGGCTCAGTTAACAAGGTGATACCTACTCCACTACTATTGGTGCAACTCTTGCCAAACAAATACACTCCAAAAACGGTGCTTCATCTCATGTAAATCACCATCCCAACTCTTTTGTACTTTTGAACACTGATGAGAACGAAGTTAAACGCATTATTATTTCGATGAAAAAAAGCCCTGCCGCTGGATGGGACGGCATCTCTTCTATTCTTCTAAAAAAACATCTTGATGCTGTTGCTGCTCCGATCCATATCTGTAATTTATCACTAACGACTGGAGTTTTTCCTGACAAGCTAAAAATTGCTGTTCTTGTCCGTATATTTAAGTCAGGGGATCGAAACCGGGACCAATATCACTTCTTCCGGCAGTCTCAAAAATTCTTGAAAAAAATATAAATAATAGGTTAGTATCGTTTCTGGAAAATCAAAAACTACTATCACCACACCAATTTGGATTCAGAAAAAAAATATCTGCGTTCCGATGCGGTTCATGAAATGGTAAATTATATAGTTAAGAAACTTGATGCTGGTCACAAATATACAGCACTCATTTTCGACCTGACCAAAGCCTACGACACGGTGTCGATCCCCATTCTTTGTTCTAAATTGGAATCGATGGGCATAAGAGGTACTCCGCTATCCCTGTTCAAAAGTTATTTGTATGGCAGAAATCAGTGTGTTAAGATTGGTGATTATGTAAGTTCTGAACTACCAATTAACAACGGAGTACCCCAAGGTAGCATTTTGGGGCCTAGCCTATTTCTGATTTACATAAACAACCGATGCAACCTTCGTCTTATCAACTGTTCGGTATTGTCCTACGCTAATGATACTGCTTTGGTTTTTTTCTGCTAAGGAGTAGAACAAGGTAAACCACTACGCACAGATTGGTTTTGACACAGTTAGAGACTAGCTCAATGATCACTTATTAACTCTAAATTTATCCAAAACCAAACTCATGAACTTTTCCATGCGTGGTATAAATCCCGGCCTGGCAGAGTCACTCAGAATCACTGTCGTACCTTCTGCTGCAACTAATAGCACGAATCAGTCTCCTGTTGACTCATACTACGCTATAGAAAGAGTCTCATTCACGACATATCTTGGAGTGGTAATTGACTGCAACCTTATTTTCAAACAACCATTAGTCAACTGACTGTTCGTGTAAGAAAGCTGTTATTTGTCTTCAGGCTACTTCGTCAATCTGCTGATGCTTAGGTCCTAAAAATGGTCTACATAGCCCTTTGTCAGTCCATACTCACCTACTGTTCAACCTCTTGGGGAGGCTCTGCTTCGACTCACTTTATGGCCATCGAGCGAGCACAGAGAGCTGTGTTCAAAATGTGCTCCTTCAAGCATCGCCTGTTCCCTAGGATAAACTATATGAATACTGTCAAGTATTAACTGTAAGACAACTTTATGTTTTGTATACAGCATTAAAACAGCATTCACAGATAAGTTGTGAATCCTCTGCTCGCCGCCATCCACTTGGTGTAAATAGATTTAACGTTGTGATTAAAACGGCTTTTAGTCGTAAATTTTTCGTTTTTCTTGGATCTATTCTTTTTAAAATATCCAAGCAATTCTATCGAGTCATGGAAAAAGCAAATACAGATATAAATCTGATTTGCAATCATGGCTTTAAGCACAGCCTCATGATGTGACTGAACATTTACTGGCGGTTATGACGCTTTTACTCACACACACACACACACACACACACACACACACACACACACACACACACACACACACTGTCACACATAATACACACACTCAGACGCACACACACACTCTCACACGCACACGCATACACAAACACACACATACACAAACACACACACACGCGCGCGCGCGCACTATTTTTAAGCTACTGATTTGTCACCGGTCTGGAGGTGGAGACCTGGTGACCTGTAAAACAGGTTTTTTAATACCTACCACAAGCACCAGTCATCCACAGCTACTTTTAAAAAAAAAAGAAGAAAGAAAGACCAAATTTGACCAAAAAGTTAAAATAATTATATGTATATTTAAAAAAAAACATATGCTTAAGCCGAAAAAGGCACCCGCTCAGCATTGGTCGTGGCAGCATCAGAACGCATACCACGACGCTGATTTTCAGCGAGTGCCTTTTTGGGTACAACCAAAATTCACATAAAAATAAAAATAACACAAGCTAATAAAAACAACATAAAATGATATCAACAACATTTTAACTTTAGAATACGATAAGAATAACAGACATATTGTAGGAATTATTTAAAATTTAAAATTATCATTTCATTCAATTCATTGACATAGAAATTAAAATTGGATCAATCAAATTACATAATAATTAATTATTGGCTTCAGGTCACCTTGGTGAGCCCATTGTGAGCTCTGCGATTACTCGCGGAACGGAATGTGGCCAAACCCAAGATTCGGAGAAGAAAAAAAAAACTCTCTGATCTTGGACTCGGCTCGGCGGCAGCCATTTCATATAAGTATCCGACAAAGTCCCGAGACTCACCGAAAATAATGCCACGTAAAAGACAGTCCCACGTACATAATTAAACAAGACAAGTTAAAGACACACGTTGACATTGCTGGCTTCAGTCTACAAGGAAGGGGAGCCTTGGATAACCCCAAACAATCACGACCGGACTGTACGAATGACGGCGACGTACACATGGGGGCCAGGAGGAGCCTACGCGGGCAAATCATTGTCACACGGGTTCAGGTATGTTTAGATTTGCGACCACCTAGTTTGCAAACTTTAAGAGTATTAGCTTAGAATTTATATGTATTAACTTTTGTAATATTGTTGCTGTGGTGAAAATAAACGTTTTAATTATTTATTATTTATTAATCCACTTGAAGCAAATCGGGAAAAAAAATTGGTTGCCTGTAAAGTCGGTATACGGGCGAAAGTTTTACGTGACAACGACTTTTTATGTCTGTCTCTCTCGTTCTTACGCGTGCCTCTCACTCGCTCTCAGTGCTGCGCGCGCGGCAGACCGATCATAGTTGAGTGGGAGAGAGACGCAAGGCATTCGGCGGGCCTCTCTCTCGTTCGGTGACTCATCGTAACGTTACCGAGCGTTACACTTTTTCATAAGTGACTCCCAGCCGCAACCTAATTTAAGACGTTGTCACGTCAAAAAAAACTTGAACGATGGGTACCTCATGAATTGAGTGAACCGAACTTGCAAACACGCGTGTTGTGTTACTTTGCTCAACCGACAAAATAATGAAGAGATTTTAAATCAAATCATTACTTGTGATGAATAGTGGATTCTATACGATAATCGGAAACGCTCGTCGCAATGGCTGCACCTTAGAGAGCCAGCCAAACCCTGCCCGAAACGAAAATTTTCTCAGAAAAAGTTGCTTGTGAGTGTTTGGTGGACTAGCGCCGGTGTCGTTCTCTACAGCTTTCTAAAATCTGGTCAAACGATTACGGCAGATATCCATTGTCAGCAACTGCAAACCATAAAGTAAGAACTAGCTGCTAAACAACCGAGATTGGTCAATCGCTCTAGGTCACTGCTGTTTCACGACAACGCAAGACCACACACTGCACTAAAAACAACTGCTAAGTTAGATGAGCTACAATTAAAATGTCTGTAACATCCACCGTACTCCCCGAACCTTGCTTTAACAGATTACGTTTTTTTCCGGAATTTGGACTACTTCTTACAAGGAAAAAAAAACAACTCCGATGCGGCAGTTCAAACCGCCTTCAAAGAGTTTATTGATTCTCTTCCCCATGTTTTTTTTTTGTAAAAGGATCAATGAACTACCTATGAGATGGCAAAATTGCACAGATAACAACGGAGCATACTTTGAATATTTAAATATATTTTTAAAAAAATACTTTATATTCCTCCCTTACAAAATGCCAATCGTCGTCAAGTCGTTTCAATTCGTCAATTGTAAGGGCCTTTTAAATTATATGGCGTCATTACCATAAAGAATGGTTATATATCTGACATCGGCACTATACTCATAACAGTGTGTTAAAACTCTTGCAACTTGCAATTGCAACAACAAATATTTGTACATACCCACACACTACGCTATGGAGTATGGGCAGTTGATCGTAGGATCGCGTGTTCGTAATAAAAGCTACACAGAATTGACCAAATTTGGTTGAGCTACCATTTTAGCAGCAGATCGTTTTTGTACACCTATGTAGGCACTGAATTACTTTTGAAGAGCCGCTATTAGACCCGAATAAAACTGTTTTTTAGAAGTAACTTTCAATGAAAAAACACTTTTATTGGCCAAAAACATTTGAAAGGTGCTGCTGAATTAAGATACAGTAAATACAAGGTGTTACAAAATAACCTAAGAGGAATGAAGGGAGCACAAGAATTAGCAACTTAACGACTTTTTCCTAGAAACAGTTCAAATAATCCCAAGAATCAATTGAGTCGGAATTTGAACCAGCACTTTCTGGCTGACTGGGCCAAACGCTCTACCAATTGAGCTACCGTACTGTCTGTCATTAGATAGCAAAGCGTCATCATTTTCCAAGTTGCATTTATTCTGTGAATAATAACTTTGCCCTGTTGCATAAACTGACGGATTGATGGCGCTAAACGTCACGCATAATAACGTATCTGTAAGAGACCACAAATTTGGCAGGGTCCGACAGACAGCACAGTAGCTCAATTGGTAGAGCGTTTCGCCCGGTTAGCCAGAAAGTGCTGGTCTAAGTCCCGCCCGTGCGAAAATTTTTGGTTTCTTATTTCATCTTTATGAATATAAAATATGACATTGTGAGTGTTAAAAACATTATAAATAAATATTTTTTAGAATGTTAACACTCACAGTGTCATATTTTATATTCATAAAGAAGAAATAAAAAGACAAAAACTTGGGCGGGTTATAAATAAATATCTCTTGGACATTCCCACACATCGCCATCTAGTCCCAAAGTAAGCTACTCAAAGCTTGTATTATGGGTGCCAGACAACGGATATTCTAAGCCAACGGAAAGTCATTTTTCAAGATAACCTCTTAGTAGTAAACCCTGTAAGTAGGTAAAAAACAAATCAGTCTACAAATGATTGAAATATGAGGTAACATACATACAATAAAACTTATACAGTCGAATTAATAACCTTCTCCTTATTAAGTCGGTTAAAAATTATTTACAATCAGCATTAAAGAAAGTGTACCTACTCACTAAAGCATCGTTAATTTCTTAACTTATTGTGCGACTAGATTTTGCTTAAAAATGGGAGATAAGATACATACCCAGTTTTTTATGGACAATTTAAACATTTGGAATTTTTCCTCACATACACAAAATACACTTCAAAAATATTTAGGCAACAATGAAGAATATATACCTTAAAATAGTACCAACAATAAGTTTAAAAATCAATCAAAAGCAAGCTCTAACAATAATGGACATTGCTGCTATAAATAAGAACTGACGTATTTTCCCAGTTTTATTGAAACTTACTGCATTTTTACCACTGCTAGTAGAATATTTGATCGCATTTATTCATGTTTTAAATCGAGACCTAGCGTGTGCATTTCAATGCAATGTTTCAAAATGACCGGTGGTGTAAACGCTGTTATTCAGAATAAACTTATACTGCCGAACCAACCTTATCATGATGTAAGTATGAGGCTCCTACATCATCATCATCACCATAATATACAGCCACAGGGTGGCAACTGCTGTATGTAGCCCTTAGTTTTGTACAGCATATGAGTTGGCTAAAAACAAAACTAGAGTTAACACGAACTTTTTCTGTACAGTGTTAGTCTTCATAAAGTGCACATATTGAAATATGGCATTCTATGCTTAATTTTATCGACGGAAAACATATTAAAAAATCTAAACAAATCGCTATTTTTTTTATGGATTTTTTAAAGTTTTTGTTCCTTACCTTCCTTTCTTTACCTTCGTGTAAATAATTTTTTAACAATTTTTAAAAATTTGTAACAATTAATTAAATTTTAAAAAATATTGGAGATGATCAGGCGTCTTCATAAAATTTAAATCCGTGAAAAAACTGCCCACAATACAGAAATAAAATGGGTTTGAGCAAAAATTTGCTTTTTTTTAATCATTCTTTTCAGTAATTGCTAAATTTCTTATTAAAACCTTTGCTTTACCTGCATGTTTTATAATTTTAATTTATTTTACATTGTATTAGCTATCCAGTGATAAAAATGTCGTGCTTATAACTTAATTACAACGTTTCATATCAACTGTTAAAGAATGACACTCAAAAGGCGCCACTTATTACTGTTTTAGAGATAGTTTATTATAGGTGTTATTAAATAAAACAAAACAATTGAATTAAAATTATTTATTGACTTATTATCAAATTTAGTGCATCAGGTGCTCAAAATGTCCTCCTCGTTGTTGTAAGCACATAATAACACCTAGAATAAACTATCTCTAAAAGAGTAATAAGTGGCGCCTTTTGAGTGTCATTCTTTAACAGTTGATATGAAACGTTGTAATTAAGTTATAAGCACGTCATTTTTACCATTGGACAGATAATACAATGTTGAATCATTTGAAATTATAAAATATGCAGGTAAAGCATAGGTTTTAATAAGAAATTTAGCAATTATTGAAAAAAAAGGTTAATAAAAGCAAATTTTTGCTCAAAAACACATTTAATTTCTGTAAAATGGGCAGTTTTCTCACGGATTTAAATTTTATGAGGACGCCAGGGGTGCGATTGTGTAACGCAATCGTATTCATTTGACAGATCAAAACGTACGGTATGCTCTGTCAAATAGCAAAGAACAAAGGGTTTGACAGATCATATTGTACGTTTTGAACTGTCAAATGAATACGATTGCTTTACACAATTCCACCTCTGATCATCTCCGATCATTTTTAAGTTTAATTAATTGTTACAAATTAATTAATTTGAAAGAAATAAGGTTATATTTACAGCAGGTCACAGTAGAGAACATAAACTTTAAAAAAACCTTAAAAAATAGCGATTTTTTTTAGATTTTTTAAATATGTTTTCCGTCGATAAAATTAAGCATAGAATGTCATATTTCAATATGTGCACTTTATGAAGACTCACGCTGTATATCACCGTCATATTGTAAAAATCTGTATTGTGGTAAGCCCGTCAAGGTTAAAACTTATGCCTTCTGGCATTTACATGTCGAACTAACCTTATCCTTTACCTACTATCGGATACCCATCCACGACTTGCCCAGTAATTCGTAATTTCGGTTTAAGTTATATTGTGTCAAGTTCGGTACAGTTTACAGTAAATCGACAGATTAAAATCTAACGAATTAAAAACCGTGAGATTGTATTCACGCGGTTTTTACAATATAAGGGTGACACATACATTCAATCAGGCTTGAAATACACATGAAACATGTATTATATATACAAAATATGTATCATATTTATTTATTTAATTTATGTCTTATCAGACTACACATAAACAGGCCCATAGTAAAAATAACTTACTAGAGACCAACATAAATATCAAAGTATTTTGTTGAAAAAAGGGGTAAGAAGTTCATAATACTAATCATACACAATTTCGATACACTGAGGTTTGAACCCGGGTGTCAGAGTTGTTTAATCATCGAAAATCTTTTAGGACTTCCTGCAAACCATGTTGAAGGTGTTCCACTGGGCTCGCCTGTTCGGGATTATGGGTCAGTCAAGATGGTGGAATGCCTGGTCCGTACTTCTGCTGATACTTCTACTAACAATAGAAGTAGCCGCCATTTGGAAGGTGATCAAAGCTCTAGCAGGATGGGCCGTGGATACTGCTGCTCATCGTGAGTTTTAAGATCATGAACTCTTAAGATTTTGTAACCTTAACAAAAAATTACCTGACCCCAAATTTTAGACCTGTGGATGAAACCGCGCCGCCCGCAGCCCTCACGCAACCCACTCCCACCTCTCCGCGCGCCCATGTACCCCACAGGCGAAGTTCCAATATAGCAGTTTACATAGTTGGTTATTTGAGGTGTAGCAATCAAAATTTAAAATACGATAATCTATACCAATATTATAAAGTTGAAGAGTTTGTTTTTTTGTTTGATTGCTGTTTCGATACGAAAAAAATATTTTGTGCTAAATAGCTCATTTATTGAGGAAGGTTTCAAATTTAAGAAACATTATTGTGATGAAATTATAACACTGAGACTTTTTCAATACTTTTATTCTTCGAACTGGGTACAACTTTAGATACAACCTCTTTAACTTGATGCCGCAAACCAACTGCACTGCCGGACTCCGCGCTCTCCCCGAATACAAAACTCCCCTCCAAAATATATCGGTGTTGCCAGGAAATAAATTTAAATGTAACTGTTATAAATACCAGTTCGAATAAACGATAGCAGCTATTTATTTGAAAATTACGACATTCGGCCGTCCTACATCGAGCAGCCTCCTGGCGCTCGAATGGCTTGCAGTTCAGTTGGGTTGAAACGAGTACATAAATAACCAAACATTACTTTATGATTTTGAATAGTAAAAATAGCATCTAAGTGCAATCTAAAGTTTTCAAACGGAATTTAAATAATTTAACATGTGCATGAATAATAATTAATGCCAAGAAAATTATAGTGTAATAAATAAAACATGAAATTTTCATTTTACACTCATAATAATGAAATAAATGAAAATGAAATAATAATAAAAAATTTGGTTGCAAAATGCTAAGAAACTATTTATAAAATTTGTTTCAGATAATTAATAATTTCCTTGAGTCATTACGACATTCGCGCAGTAATAGCAAATATTCTACATTATATTTCAACAGTTTGTATATACCAGACCGTCTAGTACTAAAGTTAAATCTAAATACAAATATATCTTCTTATTGATCTACTTAACCATTCGAAACAGCATATAAATAATTTGAATACAATTTTGGTAAGATTTATCAAGATTAAGTTATAATTAAAACTGTAAATCAATATTAATTTAGTTTTCTTTGGGTCTTATTTTATTTTATATAAAATAATAAATAAATAAATAAATATCCTTTGGACATTCCCACACATCGCCATCTAGGCCCAAAGTAAGCTACTCAAAGCTTGTGTTATGGGTGCCAGACAACGGATATAATACTTAAATACTTTTTGTTTGTAAATACATACATAATATACATAGAAAACACCCAGACCAATACAAACAGACATGTTCATGCACACAAATGTTTGTATTGTGCGAGGATCGAACCCGCAACCCGCTGCGTAGTAGGCGATTTCTCGACCACTACACCAAACGGGTCGTCAAAATAAAGCAAAAAATTCAAACATTTTACAACATTAAACATGGCAGATAAAATATTTGTGCCAGCAAACATTGTTAAATATTGTTCTTACAACGTCACCAACACCATCACTAGATGGCGATAATTTATGATAGATATCATTCATGGATATGGTGATAAAATGCTATGAATTCGTAAAATTATAAAAAAAAATGCCCATTGATTTGATTATACAGCAACAATGTCTACATTGAGTAATTATAAGCTGTAGAACTAATATTTTAAAAAATATTTTGAAATCTTGCAGATTTTGTGTACTACTTCGACTCAAGCTTACAACCGTCTCAGTGTTTTTATTTATTGGTTTATTTTTTGGTTGTCAATTGATCTAATCATTCATCAAAAGCGGCGATTTCAACTATTGTAAGTTTACTTTTGCGCACTCTGAATATTCATAAAAAAATTAAATAACTTTCAAAATCCATTAAAACGTTCTCAACAAACATAACTTGTAACTTTATAAGCGGCTGCTTAATACCAGACTTGTAGATGCACTACATTAAAACTGTTTAGTTTTACTCATTAACTAGCGGTAACTAAGTTTAAAGTGCAATTTGTTAATTAAGTTATAGTTTATGTAACGCTAAGTGCACATTATAAAGAATTAAATTGAATAAAATATGCTTTAGAATGTTTTGAGAGTTTAAGTCGTAATGTTATTCGTCTGTAAATAGTGATCTTACATTTACTAACCTTCAAACATAGCTAATAAAATTTTGTAATGTAACCTAAATATTTTATTTATAAAAAGTGCAGTGTATTGCTTTTACATTATCAAGGTGTAATGTACCAAACATTTGCCAGACAGCTTAAAAACTAAATCATATTCAGTTTATCTGTTAAAAGAAGCATGATACAACATTTCCTAAAAGATCTTGATATTTAATAGTGTATAAATTATTTCAAATCCAATAAATCATCAAATTAGATTAAAAGTTTATAACACTTATTATTTATAAAATTATAATAAAAAAACAATTACAATTACTTACATTTACGTAATGCGTTTCTCAAATGCGAACGGAGAACCGGTTAGGACGAAACTTTTATCAATACCACCCGCAACATTATTGATACTTAATGAATGACTCGATTCTTGTTAAAGTTTAGCCAAAAGTAAAAATAAAAATAATTCGTGTAACATGTCACCTGTTTGCAATTCCTAATACCATTTGTGTTTTGTATATCTTTGGTCAAGTGAATTGTATTCTTTGGGAGCAATAAATAATTAAGGTTTATCAAGCAAAAAGCTGTGGTGTACTTTTACTTAATTTAAAAAAGAAATCACAATCATACCCTTTTTGTGAACCAAAAATTCAGCAAAAACAACCCATACGATAGGGAATGGTTGGTTGTGCGCACAAGAAATTGCAAGTGAAGATGAATACACACAAAATAAGCATTATTTTCCCAAATTTATTAACCTTATTCTGAATCAAGTAATAGTTTTTTAGCATGATGGGGAAATTATATTAAATGGTTCTAGTGTTACTAATTTCATCCACTGAGACCTAGGTAAGATACGGTACTTGTTTTCATAGTATGAAAACAAAGACGGTTTAGTAACAGAAACACTATGATATGTTTATAAAACTCATCGAAAGAAAAATATACAATGATATAAGTTGTAAGAATTAAAAATGAAAGCTTGCTATTATTTATTATTTTTGTTGTTCTGAATGTAATCATATAATGCAGTATTTGATGAAAATATGTCAAATATCGTGTTCTGATAACTACAACAGTAAAATAGAGCCTAAGGCAGTATATATAATAGGTACTTGCTTTAAGATTTACTTAAATTAAATTTCAAATAATATTTCCTCTAAATTTTTAAAAGCTTAGGCAAACAGCCTATTCATAAGAATGTCTTTAGAAAAATTAAACTCCAGCTATACTAGCTGCTTAATATTGCTCTTTGGGATTATTTGATTGATTATTTCATGGGGAAATGATTTTTTTTTTATGAATCATCAGAATGTTTTATAGACTTACCAATACTACACTTAAAACAATTGTTACAAAGAGGAAACCCTCAAGAGGGTAGGTCATTACAAAAGTGTATTATAACGCAGAAAATTATTTCAAGGCTAATAAAATACACCTTTCTGCATGACCTAAAGGTTTGACTGGTAGAGAATGCTTTTAGCATTAAGTCCACCTTTGTACACTAAATTTGTGCAATAAAGTCTTTAAAAAAAAAAAAAAATGTACCGACTTAAATTGAATACCTACTACAACATAGTCAACTCCTTGAAAAGAGGCATTGAAAACAGTGACAGTTTCTTGTGCTGCTCAGCATTAGGTACCCCCAAAATTGCCCCAAAGCTGTATTAGGGTATAATTTGGAGCTTTGAGTGGGTCCAGCCAGCTACACGTCTTCCTTCTCGGCTCTGCCTCTTAGTGACATCCTCCATCGTTCACCGTGGGGTCTTTGCTTCTTTCGAGCTCATGCGCGACATCGCGTGTGATGCAGACTCATCAGATCGCATGAGACAAAATCATTAGGATTCATCAGATGCCTTTATTGTATAATCATTAGTCTTCATAACTTAGTAGAAATTAATAATAATACTATAATTAATTTCTACTAACTAATTAATATTAATATAATTTATAATAATAAAATATGAAAAACTTTGTCATGTATTGATAAATTAGATTTCGCTACGGGACAAAATATTGTATGACATTTAAATAAAGTTTTCACGCCTTGCATTGCTTTTTGTAAAAACCTGTGAACCTGTGCTTTTAACTAGCATTTTATATTTTAACACATTTTCGCTTGTAAATGATTTGAATTTAATCAAGTAGGCAGAAAACATTTATTCTTTAATAGAATATTAATTTTGAACCAGAAAATTTCAATTATGAATTCGAAGTTATGAGTAAATGTTTTTCTCAAGGGTTTTTAAGAAGTAAAATAAAAGCAATTATGAAAAAATTAGCACAAGGGCATAAGGTAATATTTATGAAAAATTGCATATTTTATTTAACTTTTACATATAAAAATATCTTTCATTTATGGTAGGTAATTAATATAGCACTCAAAATTTCATCACCATTATAACTTTGCCTAGCATCAAGATTATTATCTAGCTATGTTAGCCACTTGTAAGTTTACCATTAACTTATATCACTGTATCAAAAAAACTATGTCATTAAGAGAATAACCGCGTGGCAAACTCAGTTCATACTAGAGTACAAACGGACATATAATCAGCCACAGTTGCCTCCGTCAGAGAAATATCACACTTAACTATCATCTGACAAGGAACCTGTCAATTTGCACACTTAGCTACAAAATCAGTCCATATAAAAGTAATAAACTTAACAATTCCCCGACGAAAAAAAACAACCACTCGGCATATTTAGTTACAAAACCAATCCATATAAAAGTTGTCGGTGACTATCAGTCTGTCAGTGACATTTAATCACTCTAAAGCAAATAAATCCTATTAGGGTCATAGCCCACTTAACTATTTCTCGGTATGGAAAAAATGAAGTAGCGTACTTAGTTACAAAATTAATTCATATCGAAGTACATCTTAATCAGTCTGACATCGACACACTTATCAGTATGAAGGCAAATTATTCTCGATAGGGATAAAACTATCCAGTGAGGAAGAAAATAACCAGTTGGGATACTTAGTGACGAAATCAATTCATATGAAAGTAGAAACTGACAATTTATCAGTCTAGGGCAAACTATAGGCAGGGTAGGCAGGGTCATAGCACACTTAACTATTCCCCGACAAATAAAACAAGTAGGTAGCATACTTAGCTACAAAATCAATTCATATTAAAGTACAAACTGACAAACTTAATCAGTCTTAGGCAAATCATTATCGTCAGGGTCATAGTACACTTAACTATTCCCAGACAACGAAAACAACCATGTATCATACATAGCTATAACCATATATCACACTTAGCTACGAAAGCAACTCATATTAAAGTACAAACTGACACTTAATCAGTCTAAGGCAAATTATTCTCGTCAGGGTCATAGCACAAAACAAAACCTTTAAACTTATCTAGCAATGAAACTAAAACCGAGTTCACTTATACATTATATTACTTTTTATGCTAATAGCATTCATTTACGACTATAAGTTACATTAATTTGGCACAGCTATCATAATCAATTCGGATGACTATATTTTTACAGCTCACCTACATGGCTACTTCTTTTGCACACAGCACACCTACATGGCTACACGGCCTTCAGATTCACTTCAAATAAAAACCAAGATCACTTCACATGGTTATATTTTAATAGCACACCTACATGGCTATTATTTTTCTACGCAGCACACATACATGGCTACATGGCTTCATGGCCTTCAAATAATTTCATTTTAAACAAATACTAATATCACATGACAACAGAACTTCTCATAACTTTATTGAAGGTCATATAACCTTTAAATAAAATGAATCTGTTGAAATTCTGATGGCAATTAACTTTTCAATATCCAAGCAATTGCAGGCATAACAATAAAATATCTATCGTGTCTCGTTCACACACGCTTCAGAGGTTAATGAGAATAATGTAAGGTTATTTCAAGTTCTTCTTAACCTAATATTTAAATACAATGTTCAAAATGAAACAGTCTAATCTGATGGTTATGGATGAGCCAAATGCTGCACCTATTTTATCGGAGAGTAGCCCCGACCAAAAACAGCGCAAGCACTAGCCCACTCAATACCATCATTGTCTCTTCGTGTAAAGTGCCCACAAGGGGTGCCTGTGACTCCGGAGAGCAATGGGTGTGAAATCAGTGTATGTAGTGTGGTTTGTATATAGAATTCGTTTATTAATAACTGAGAAGCGTTATAATCACTTTAAGAATAATAAAAACTACTTACAGTTTCTCTCGGACATAGCTCGTGGGACAGCACCACTTCTGACTTGTGATGAAATTATAACACTGAGACTTTTTCAATACTTTTATTCTTCGAACTGGGAACAACTTTAGATACAACCTCTTCAACTTGATGCCGCAAACCAACTGCACTGCCGGACTCCGCGCTCTCCCCGAATACAAAACTCCCCTCCAAAATATATCGGTGTTGCCAGGAAATAAATTTAAATGTAACTGTTATAAATACCAGTTCGAATAAACGATAGCAGCTATTTATTTGAAAATTACGACATTATAATTCGACTTATAAGAGCAGCGTGACAATGGCAAATGTTGCAAAAAAGGGAGAAAATATTTTTTTTGAAAGCTTCCGTTGCGTAGGCAGCGAAAACCGTACAGGATAAACAAAAATAATAATTATGAAAATACGAATAACGCTGCACACGCATAAATTTTTTCGTAATAAAACAAACATATTTTGTATTAAGAACATTTAATTGAGACAGTTTTAAAATAACTCCTTACAAACGAATCACTTTAGAAAATGTGTTTTGTTTTAAAATATTTTGCAGGAATGGTTAAGAATGTTTTTAATACTCACAGTGTCATATTTTATATTTATAAAGATGAAATAAGAAACCAAAAATTTGAGCACAGGCGGGACTTGAATCAGCTGATCAGGCCAAACGCTCTTACCAATTGAGCTACCGTGCTGTCAGTCCGACCTTGCGCAATTTGTGGTCTCTTATGGATGCGTCATTGCGTGACGCTTAGCGCAATCTTGCCGTCTATTTATGAAACAGATGGCTCAAGCAGTTATTCTTTACAGAATAAATTCAACTTGGAAATTGATGTTACCATTGGTTGAATAATGAAAACAGTGCCAGCTTTGAACAATAACTGCCTTAACCGATGGTTATTAAAATAGATTTTCTGACAAATGATTAAGTTATCGTTGGTTAAAAACGTGCACAGTCGTTCTAATTCGACCAATGATAAATGACTTTTAACCATTAGTTGGTTCAGCCAACAATGAGATAGCAACGACTGTTTTTTTTTTCACACGTATTTCTTCCAGGCAGTGTCACCGCCCGGCTCTCAGGCACAATGTTCTATACAAGTGCAATCGCAGCACAAGTGCTATGTTCACGATTATCATTAAATTGGGCGACCTTATCATCATACTGGGTAGCAGTGGAGAGAGGTGCATCTGTCAATGTACCTCCGGATCAGATGATGAGGAAAAGAATGCTGACTCTCATCGTAGTGATGGCGACACTTTCTGGGCGTAAGTCAATCTAATATACAACCTCGCAATAATGCGATGGAACGTTGTCCGATTAGTAATTTCCAAATATCCTTCGTAGTTAAAAAAAAACTTATTACAAAAATGTAAATGTTAAGTTACAGCCATGAAATAGAGGATTTCTTCAACATCTTTATTGATTTTATGTATATGATTTTTACGGTCTCCAAAATACCACCGAGCAATACTTTTCCCGTGAGTCGTACGGATAACAGGGGTCCTATGTTTGAATCACTCGCTTAAATTTGATGATGTAATATTCGTTAACTGTCGAAAACTAATCAACGAAAATAACGCAAATTATTAATTATACTACTCACAAAATCTTTTCAAATCCGTCCCGTGTGAATTTCAACTAATTTTCATTCGGAAATTCAACTTCAATAAATGAATTTCACTCGCCACCTTGCCGCGAGTAATTTAAAAATAGGTTCCCTGAACATCAAGGGTTAGTTTCTAACAAAAAGTATAAACTGATGCTGGTGACTGTATACAATATAATTTCAGTTGAACACTTGATGAGTGTAATAGCTTTGATCGGCTTTGATTGCCCTTCATATTTGATATTGAGACGGTACACTGCCAGATCTCATGGATTTCTTTTTTTGAGGTGTAAGTACAATTACTTTTTATATTTCTTAAGCATTTCATAAAAAAATGTGAATGGTATTATTATATCAAGCCTGTTCCTGTAGGACCATATTTTTGAACCACTTGCGTCAAGATGGCGTGTGATATTCATTGAATAAAATCCGATTATCGAACGAAAACCAGTTACACACAGGAGTAATCACAAAAATAGTAGCTCAATTATTTTATTACTTACATCTGGATATTGAGTAATTCACGTTGATTTTTTAATCGTTTTCAAACGAAAATCACCTCTATCCAAGTGAGTGATTCAAATCAAGCCGTTCATATCAATGAAGGATTTAAATAGAAAGTGAAAAGTCTTCTGCATTTGATCTACCACTCTTCTTACACTACGATTACAATAGTCGTAATTATTTTATTCCTTTTGAGATATTCAACAGATAGTTTCAATATACTAATATAAGGCTACCTCGTTTTAAGTAATAATATTTTAACAGAGCATCAAACAATAACATAGAAAGAGGATCCAATATATATTTTTTAAAACTGGCCCGTTTACGTTTTTATTTTTCCTAACAAAAAAAATATTTTTTTAAGAGTCTCTTACATAAGTACTAGATTGAGTGAAAACTAGACAGACGTATGGGCTTAAGTGTGATGGAAGATGGACCAGCTAAGCGAGAACGACACAGACGCGTGGGCGTGAGCGTGACAGAAGATGCCTATCTCATTCATGCGGCGTGCCGATGCGAGGTATTTCTACATAATAATAATAATAATATAAAATTTCGGTCCTACATAATAATATTAATAAATGTAACCACCTACTGCATTCGATTACCTATTATTACGAAACACTAATATGAAAAAAACATTATCAACGTGTATCAGTACCTAATAAATCAAACAGACAGATCAGTTAGATAAACGCTAAACAAACAAAACAGCTGGGTATGAAAACAAAGACAAAAACTTAAGAAGGTATGTGTCCATTTATCGTAGGCCTAAAACACTAACAGCTGGGTATGTATGACAGAAACTCAACTTAAGTACCTATGTGTTTATCGTAGGCTTAAAACATGAACAGCTGAGCAGGTATGATAAACTAAAACTACCTAATTGTGTTGTGTTCCTTGTGTTTATTTAATAATAATAAGGAGACAAAGCTTATGTGAAAGTAAACTTTAAAAAGAATACCTATTAAAATTTATTACTAACTTTAACAGATGTTGTAGGTAACGATAAACTGTAACTACCTAATTGTGTTGTGTTAACTCTGTTTATTTAATAATAATAAGACAAATCTTATGTGAAAGTAAACATTAGAAAAAATACCTGTTTAAATTTCCAATCTTACCAAATCTAACTTTAACAGATGTTGTAGTTACCTACCTACCTAATGAGTACCTATTGATTCCTTTTGATTCAGTAGATAAATATGAACTAAAAATTGCGTGAGTAAATTTAACACAGTTTTGTTTTAAATTTCGTTTATTAGGTACCGTAAATAAACATAACACAGTAAACGAAAACACATCTTTGAAAATTACGTACATTTTTTTTTTTTTTACTTTTAATTATCACACTTGCTCAGTTTTTGTACAGATATGTGGATACAAGTCTTGTTTCATAATAAAATAAATTAAAACTAGGATTTCTGCATTGGTTTACAAATACATTTTTTTATCAGCAGCGATAAGTTAACAATTGAAAACAATGACGTCAGAGATTTACAGTAAAACAGGTTAATATTTTTACGGTTACATCTTATTTTACAATTCCCAATTGAGGCGATGCCTCCTTATGCAAACTGAAGCGAGCACTAGACAATCTAGCTATCACGAGCACTGTTTTTTTTTCACTGGCCATCACGGCATTCACTGTCCATTCACACACGTATGCACTTACATTTGCTGAAATTTGTGGCGAATAACTGCAGAATTGTGTTGTGCATGCACGTTATCCCTGCAACGTGCAATTGCGCAGTAGTCATCGGGAGGACTCGAGCTCGAGCTGCTCGATCTTCGTCGCATAGTCCGCACCAGCAGCAAAACTTGGACTCTCAAGTGATAAAGGCGTAATCCCCGCCAACAGCAAATCTTGGACCCTCAAGTGATAAAGGTGGCGGGGCTTCGTTGTGCAAAAACCGCCATAGCAAGCGTCTGCGGTGTTTGGCAGTAGGTGCCGTACCAGGTCAAGGCGCGGCGGGAAACTACGTGATGCTGGTCACACGGCCCAGGCTCTGGAAAACGTACCGCAGGTACGCGACGCGCGCGCATAAGACATACAAACGCGAATTTTTTGGCAGACTGACTCGCGTCGCGCGGCTATCCGGTGGGGTGGGGGAGCGGCCGCGAGCGCGATACGTGTAGGCAGGCCGGCAACGCGGCGGCGATGAGCGGCGCGTATGACAATATCTACAAAGACCAAGAGCTCCGCTCAGCAACACGCGGCACGGGGTGTTTTATTTGACTTTTTTTCTACATGTTTAGAGGTGATTGTCTCGAAAACTAGCGTATAATTTTTTTTTCGTACAAAATATGTTTCATTTGTTTTTCTGAATCTGCCTTTAAAATATTATCACTTCAAACGAGGTAACCTTATATATTTTACTCAAGGCTAAATAAGCATGAATTACTTTAAAAGTATTACTAACACAATTTTTAAGGGATTAAATTTTGTTGGCACACCTTTAAAAACCACCATTTTGAAAAAATCGAGTTTTAAATGCTTGTTAATATGCAAAGTAAGTGATCACAAACAAAAAGTGTATGTAAAAATGTAATGTCTGGTTTTCCGATTTCCAAATATTTATTTGAGCCAAAAAAGAACCTGCCTTTAAAATATTATCACTTCAAACGAGGTAACCTTATATATTTCACTCAAGGCTAAATGAGCATGAATTACTTTAAAAGTATTACTAACACAACTTTTAAAGGATTAAATTTTGTTGGCACACCTTTAAAAACCACCATTTTGAAAAAAACGTGTTTTAAATGCTTGTTAATATGCAAAGTAAGTGATCACAAACAAAAAGTGTGTGTAAGGTTTTCCGATTTCCAAATATTTATTTGAGCCAAAAAACTGTATATTTTCAAAGACAAGTGATATCAAATGGCAAAGAAATATAATGCCATTCATCATTAAAAGTTTTCACGAATCACTATTAAAAAATATTTTTTATATTTTTTTACTTATGCTGCCTACCAGCATGTATGCTTGCTTAATTGCCTGCGTGCTTGCTTGCTTGTATGTCTGCATGCTAACAAGTGTTTTGCGTCTCGGTATCACCGTTGAGTGAACGATATCACACTTCAATAAAATTGAACAATGCAACAATATTGTTTTATGCTTTTATTATTATTTTTTTTTATTTTTATTTATTTTTATTTTACTACAGCGAAACCGCGAAATTGTGACCTTACCTGCGGGGCACAGGAGTGCGGGGGGAGACAAAAAGTGGGAGATTCCGCGCCGCTTGCACCCCGCGCACAATACTCTTGTTTCTTAGTGCTTACTAGCTTAGAAAGTATTCAGTGACTTCATTACTGGTTTGCTAGTTAAAATGAAAATTAAGTTAGATTACTTTCATGAAATGTTAAAAAAAACTTTTTTCAGATGACTATTCAGTGTGGTTCGCTATCCCTCTGCTTTTCATCAGTAATATTGCAACAATTCTGTGGAACTTCCAAGACGCTTTGGTTGTACTACTTTGCATAGGTCTTTCATCGAGATACCGCAGACTCAATCAGTGTGTCTCAAAAATTTGCGCAGGAGATCAACTGGGGAAAGGAAGTATGGTATGTATGGAAAAAATGCTGTGATACTGCCGCAGGAATGATATTATTAGGTCATATAGAGGTGAGATTTGAAAACAAGATAAGACCGTCCTATCACTTAAGGGGATAGATTTTCAGATACAAAAGTTATTATTTTGTTATCACGTTTACAGGCGTTTCTTGTTCACTCAAAAGATATTCTCTTTACTTTTTCTCATTATCACTTTCTACCCCTCTTTTACCGTCGGATAGGTGGTTATTTTGTTCCAGGTACGGAAGTCCCGTCGGCATAGTTTCCCTGTAGCGATTGAAAACCGCTGTGACCTAATTGATGTTTTTGGGTATTTTAGAGAAGCATTTCCGAAATGAGATTAAATAAAAATGTTTTTAAATTATTTATTATAGATAATTGATAGTATGCGATCCTTACTACGAAATGCTTTAGATCCGCATTATGATTAGGTAGGTACCTACCGTATTTACGGATTTCGCTTTTCGTAGTAGGCCTGCTGCTACTCAAAGCGACTGATAAATATCCATAGAATCTACATAGGACAACAGTAGCAATCTTAGAGAATGCTTGCACTGTGAAATACTATAAAGAACAAATCCTGCTACATAGATATTTTCATAGAAAAAAAAACTGTCTGTTGTCAACTGATTCGTTCGAAATTTGTTATAAAAAACATAAAGCTTTCTATATTCATTCAAGCCCAAATTTAATGTTTATTTATTATGGTCTTTTAAATGTTTGACCTAAGCTATTTGGCATGCATTTTATATAAAGGTTTTTTATTAGGTATATTTATTTCCTCTTTGCAGTAGTAACGTCAAATAAAATTATTGTACTTTTCCCACAATGAGGTTTTATTATTTTTACTATTCAATTTACACATGGGGTAATAAAATACTTTACGAAGCCGAAAACCACTTTTCCCCAAACCCAAACTCAATGTTTATTTATTATGGTCTTTTTAATATTTGGCCGACGCTATCTGGCATATAAAGAGTTGTTTCTTAGATATATTTATTTAATTTTTTGCAGTTGTACGTCAAATAAAATTATTGTTCTTTTCCCATAATTAGATTTTATTATTTTCATTCTTCAATATACACATTGGGCAACAGAAGGCTAAACAACACATTTTTTTTTAGCAAAAATCTTTGTTTAGTCATAGGCCATAAGTTTGTGCAACCGTTTTATGATACGAAAAATGTCTTAAAATAAAGTTATTTTAATTATAAATGATTTATTTAATAATTCCAGAATGCAGAAGCGGTGAGAGTGTACACCTGGCGGAGGATCAGAGAGGCTTATGTGAAGCAAGCTGCCCTAGTTCGGAAGGTGGATCAGGGAATTGCCGGAATTATACTTCTGTCATCTTTCGGAAACTTTTATTTCATCTGTTTACAGCTGTTTTTGGGGATATCGTAAGTTAGATGCCTCTTTAAATAATTATATCAAGCCCTAAATCACGTAAAATAAAGTTTAAGGTTTTAAATTGTCTGTTTCTAATTATTGCTATTGCAATTAATCCGGCCAAGATAAGACAAGATAGGTACGCCAGGGCTACTCACTGGTCATAGGCGTACAGAGGGTATGCAAACCAATGCATATTTTCCACCCTAAAGAAATAAAATAGGGCATTTTTTTAAGAAATATATATTATAAGTAACTATCGATCCTGAAACCAGACCTTAGTTTCACCGCTAGTGACTCGAGGACGGGTGGAACGAGTCTCATAATCACACACATACACATCATCACCCATTAGGGTAGACTAATATGCTGTTAACTTTAAAACGTGCAGTAGCTAATAGCTTTTGTTGAAAACAGTTGTGACAGACAACGAATTGAACACTGGTGCTACGTCTTCCGGGCGAGTGCCTACACCACGCGCCACCGATAAATTTGCAAACCTATTTAATTCTGCAAGCTCTTCCTTTATGCATAGGCTTCGATAGGATAGGCGTTGAGTAGGATTCCTTACATACCTGACAACGTTTCTTTTTACAAGTGCAATTGTACTTTTTTTGTGTTTTTAGGGTCAATACACATTTATTGTTTTTTGTCCAAAAATAAATGGTGATATTTCTTTTCTTTCTGATCCCAGGCAGGGTTTATCCAACTCGTCAGTGCTCAAGCAAGTTTACTATCTAGCTTCTTTGCTTTGGCTAGTCATCAGATTCAGTTGGATGGTGCTTGCAGCTGCTGATGTGCATGTACAGTCTAAAAAAGCTTTGCGCGATCTGCATACTTGCCACTCAAGATGCTATAATATTGAGGTAATAATTATTCCTTTCAACAAATTTTTATTCGAAACTCGAACTAATCACCGCAAACTACACCGTCATATTGACGCGAGTAAAGATTCAAAAATAGTGCCACCCAGAAGGCCTACTACGAAAACGAAAACTGTTAATACAATCATTTGTTTTATTCAAAGCATTTCGTAGAAAGATTTCAGACTAAAAATTCGCAAGAAGGCGATCATATTGATAAAATTCTTTTAGCGTATGAGACTTCCAGTACTTTGAAGATTGATTAGGTGATAGAAAAACTGAAAAATAATAATAATAATTTGTGGTTGACACTTTTTGTTTTAGTCAAGTCGACCTGTTCCATCTCTTTGGAAACGTTTGTCTACCATGTGGCCTGTGGTCGTTCTATGCCTCTCGTCTTATTTGAGATGGCTAAAGCTTTCCTTACAACGCATCCTTCATCACGTCTAAATGTCCATACCAATACATTTGGCAAGCAAGTCGTTTTATAACATGAAGAATTATTAATACATTGGCGAAATTTCAAAAGTAACAGGCATTCAAATAAGATAATTAGGATTTAAATGCGTGGGAAGAGTAATAATGTTCCAAAATTGTAGGGGCATTTAACTTTTTTACAACTGTACCAACCACCAGATAGTTTTTTTGAATTATATTGAATGCATCACAATACCTAATTATGCTGATTAAACTTTATTTTTCTGTTAATCTTAGGTGTTTGAAGAAATTATTGGAATCAAGAGAACATTTATTAAAAATACCTGTGCTTTTGTCAAATTTAAGCATTTCTTTTCACAAATCATTAATACCTATTCAATCTGAAAGTTTTATTATTGCTTAAAACGTGTTATGTAGTAAGAGTTTAGCAACATTTGCTTATGTTCGTTCCATGAGGTCTGCGTATGTAAGCAAATATTCCTGTCGGTCCTGTTAGTAATAACGATTCTTACGCATTTCTTTGCTGGCGTATGTGACTACAATAATTGTCGTTGAGTAATTTATATTTGACAGACTTATCAAATTGTAACTCACGAAGCAATTTTGTTATTTTATCTAAAGGCTTGTTAAAACTCTTAAGCACTTCTTGCTTGCTGGATATTTGAAATTTGTGGAGGTTAGAAGTTTTATCCTGACTAACATTTGATTAATTTTCATAGTAGTTTTTTCTAAAGCGACAGCTATTTTGCGACCTAAATGAGCTAGAAACTTATGTATACTACTTAAATTTAGGAAAAAAACAGGATCATGTTTTCAATTAAAAAGACCTGTCTAACATTAATGACAAAAGAGTTATGATTTCTTTTTTTCAAAAAATTTAAAATTAGATCCTCTTTTTCTACAAGTAAAGTTTTGGTGCTTTAGCAGTTGTGCCTTTCCACTGACGATAACATTAAACGGCCTCACAAAGAACCTTTGCACACTGCTACTTTAAGCAGCGATGCAGTCGCGATGCTAACGCGCGTTAGCATCGATGCAGTCGTAAAATGTCACCCTTAACACACTGTGCTACTTTTAGCATCGATACAATCGCGATGCAAAAGCTGGTACTTGTCAAATAATGTACTGAATTTTGGCGACTGCATCGATACTAACGCGCGTTAGCATTGATGCTAAACTTAATCTGTTCATTGCGTGAGACGCAATGTTGAAGCGTGTTTTCAAAATGTGTGACTGCATCGATGCTAAATGTCGCAGTGTAAGGGGTCAAAGAATGTTAAAATGGATTATTTTAAATTAAAAAATATATATTATACCTATAAAGTAATGTCAAACTTCCTTCTTATAATTTTTCTGATAAAGTTGAAACTCGTCAATCGCATTATTTAATCGGCCAGGCTATAACTACATGAACATTGATTGCAGATCGAAAGACTACTATACCAGTTAAATAAAGATTACGTTGTACTCACTGGAGTTGGATTTTTCTCTATAGACAGGAACATACTTTTGCAGGTAAAGTTTTGTAGACCATCACCGCACTACACACACAAAAAATAGTTTGAATGACATCGACCTAGTAGTTATTGAGATGTAGCACATTTTCTACAACCGCAAATAAAACTGTTTCTTTAATACAAGTACTATGAAAAAAAAAGTTATTTTTGCCCTCAACTAAATATTGTGGTATTTCGGTCAAGTGGAAGTAAGTGGGCCCCTAATTTAGTTAAAGTTGACACAAAATCCTCAATGCATGAGTCCGACTCGCACTTATCCGATTTTTATTATAGGTCAAACGTTTCATTTTCAGATGGCTGCAGCAGTAGTCACATACGAGCTCGTACTAATCCAATTCGATGACAAAGGGTCTACAGACGCATCTACCAACGCTACATCCATAATCAACTCTACATTGAATAGCTCTCTTTATTGAATATAATCTTAACAAGAATCCTCATAGAATATAAAGTGAAAATAAAAAGATTTTATGAACCGATCTCTGTTTTGTCTAAAAACGACGCGTTTGGTGTATGGTGAGCGCTCCTGGCAATCACGCCGCCCGTCGTGGGTTCCCGTAAGGGACAAGTGTTTGTGGGATGAGCTCGAATATTTGTACCTAAGTTGGATGTTTATATGAATTTAAGTATTAATAAGAGACGCCCCTATCTTAATCGTTGTCTGGTTTTTGTAACAGAAGGAAGAAAATTCCTTACTTTGAAATCACGACTATTGGTGTGTTGTCTGGTGCATATTTATATATTTTTTTATTCGTAACCTTGTCTTTTGTTATATTATTTAAGCTGTTCCTAACCTGTGGCCGCAGTAAGAAGCAAAAGAAATGTGAAGTTTTTGTTTTACCTCGTTTAGTTCGATCCTCTGATTACCTGCTGCGTCTTATATTTTTTTAACTTATGTAACTAAAAATAAAGTTTCAGCAAGAGGTAAGTGCGGTTAAGTGGAAAATTATGGAAGTCGTATCAAGTTTTTCCCTTACAGTTTTGAAAAAATAATTTTGTACTTTATAACCGACTTCAAAAATAAGACTTCAAATAAGGTTTCAAAGACTTCAATAAACCGACAGGTTCATCGACCTGTATGTTCTCAACTGTACTTCACATTTCAAAACCTTAAATTATTATAAGTCATTTTTAAAACAACAGTACACCTAGTAAAATATTGTTTTATGATAATAAAATAAAGGTCTTTCATCACCAACACAAATAAAACATGTATGAATCAATATATCAGAATTGATTTACAGGATAATGTTTTTGTTTGTCTACATAGCAATTTGAGCCCATTAAGTATTAGTTTTCATGTTACTGCCTGACTAATGGATGGTTGGTATAATGTTCTTAGTGAATCACGATACGATTTAAACAACACGTTATTTAGAGATACTCTTGTTTCTATTTCAATTTTACAACGTCAAGTGATGGTGTCTCTGTGACAAGACAATCAATTGTTTGTAGCACACAATAAAGGTAAATGTTTTAAAATTCAGCAGCTAATAATAAATAATTTAATAACGGGGCTATGCTAAGTGTTTCTCTACGAGATCGAATCAAAAATGAGAAGATACGTAGAAGATCTCACTGAAGCCCTTATCGAAAAGCTTGAACGTTTCCTCAACAATTGCATCAGATTTATCTTCAGCCTCCAGTAAATATGACCATGTCTCCAGTTTTGGAGCACAGCATAACTGGCTCCCTATCCGTCAACGTAGAGACTCTCGAATCCTTTGCATTCTACATACTATTCTTAATACCCCTCGCCGCCTTCTTATCTAAAAGATATGTTCCTGTTTTTATGCCAAACTCACGCACGCTGGCACACCGCTCCACGTATGTCTCCAAGTCATTTTCAGTCACGGCAACACGACTGTGGAACTCTCTTCCTTTGGATGTCAGGAGGGCAGAGTCGAAGGTATCATTCAAGAGGAAAGTTCGTCATTTTCTTAAGGCGCTACCCGGATTTTTACCGCGCACACTAGCGCCACTTTACTAGAAAAATCATAACTCGTTAAATAAAAGACCAATCAAAAATCTGGTAGATACGATTGTAGCTCTGATTATGTGGTTTAGACACAATGTTTAAGTTCAATTAAACACAGTTATCTGCAGTTACAGTTAGCAAAAATGCTAGAAGTGGCCATATTTAGCAGTTTTTCTAACTCTAACTACAGTTAACTACTTAAGAAACAATTTAAACGTACTAAATAAACTATAAAACCTGTACTACAATCGTATCTACCAGATTTTTGATTGGTCTTTTATTTAACGAGTTTGTTTTTTTTACTAAAGTGGCGCTAGTAAGTGCGCTAAAAATCCGGGTAGCCCCTTAAAGAATAGATAATTGCAAAATTATATTTGTTTATTATGTGTATTATTTATGTATATATTGTATTTATTTTGTGTAAGTTTAAGTATATTTATTAAATATAAAATACGTTGTTGCAGTAATTTAAGTAGGTCTATTTGTTACTATAAATATTAGGTAATTGTAACTTTTTTGTTGATGTTCTCTTAATTTATTTTCGCTGCACCCATTTTTATCTCTCTGCATGACCTAAAGATTTGACTGGCAGTTAATGCTTTTAACAAGAAGTCCACCTTAGTCCACTATGATTTATGCAATAAAGTCTTGAAATATATAAATAAAAAAAGCAGCTAAATTAACGGACATAGCCATAAGAATCAGTAAGCTCAAGTGGCAATGGGCAGGCTACATTGCGCGAAGAACTGATAGTCGTTGGGGCAGAAATGTTTAGATTGGAGACCCTTTGACCAGGGACCCAGCGTAGGACTTCCACCAAAAAGATGAAAAGACGACCATGTAAGAATCGCAGGATCAAACTGGATGCAGACCGCAAGTGATCGGACGCCGTGGAAAGCCGTGGGGAAGGCCTATGGTCAGCAGTGGACGTCCTTTGGTTGATAATGATGATAATAAATAGAGTTCATGATTGTAGTAAATTCGCATATACTAGCCTAAATATTCTTGTTAGTTATAGTGGTTTTTATAACATTTCATAAATGAAACCTCTTTATCTATGGGGGAAACAATCATACCAAGAATTCATTGGACGTCCCCGTCATAATCTTGTACCTATTTGTAACATAAAAAATACAATAGGTGTGTTGTCTGGCGCATATTCATGTATTTATTTATTGATGTAACTTTTCTTAGTTGCAGCTTTATTTCAATGCAAGTGATACAAATAAATAAACTTTTTTATGTATTTATTGTCTTTGGTCTACAAGTACAACAAGACGACAAGGAGAGAAGAAAAGTACCTACTTTGAGATGAGCGAGATGTCAGTTGTATCAAAAATAGAGTCACGGCAGCAAGATGTAAGGTTTTATTTTTTAACCGACTTCAAAAAAGGAGGAGGTTATCAATTCGACTGTATGTTTTTTTATCATTATTTTTTTTGTATGTATGTTACCTCATATCTCAGTCGTTTGTCGACCGAATCGAAATATTTTTTCACCTAGTTAGAGGGTATACCTTCTAGTTGGTCCCATTTTTTCCATTTTGGGATCTGATGATGGGATCTTGGTGTATTCGAGGGAAACCCTAAAATTTTAAAGGCACGTATAGTGTTTCTTTACTAGAATCTTAATGTTGACGTGTTGTTACGGCTGATAGTCAACATTTTGTGTGCCTGAGCTGATGGTGGAACTCCTTAATGCCTAGGAGTTCAGTAATTATAATGACGAAATTTATGATAGGTAATTTGTAGCTTCGTAGAAAATAGAATCATAAGGTGCAACTCCCCCCCCCCCCCCTCTTATGTAATCACTAAAAATAAAGAAATAAAATAAACTTTAAAAAAAGTAAAAACCGACTTCAAAACCAAAATGCACTAAAAAGTCTTAAATAAACTCTTCACCATTGAAAGGAAAGGAATCCGTTTTAGGCAAACAATTTCTTTTTGGAGTCGGTGCCATCACTTTGACCATCACGCATCAACTATCACAGCACCATATTACTTTGATTCAAAAATATTTTGGAGAATATTGTAATTTTCTGCTCCTACCTATATTAGAGCATACATGTTTTTAACCGACTTCAATAAAGGTGGAGGTTATCAATTGGACTGTATGTTTATTTTTGTATCTATGTTACCTCATATCTCCATCGTTTGTTGACCGATTTGGAAAATGTCTTCGTCTACTAGGAGGATATACCCTCTAGTTGATCCCATTTTTTCCAATTTGGGTTCTGATGATAGGATCTTGGTATAATCGAGGGAAACCCACAAATTTCAAAGCCACGTATAGTGTTTCTTTACTAGAATCTTAATGTTGACGTATTGTTACTTCTGATAGTCAACATCACGTTGGGCTGAGCTGATGGTGGAACTCCTAAACGCTTAGGAGTTCAGTAATTATAATGAAATAACTTTTAATAGGTAGATTGTAGCTTCTTAAAGAACAGATTCATAAGGCGTAACTCCCCTCCCCCTCTCCTGAAATCTCTAAAACTGAAGAAATAAAATTAACTTTAAAAAAAATCGTTACTGACTTCAAAACCAAAATTCACTAAAAAGTCTTATGTAAACTCTTGAATATTGAAGGGAAAGGAACCTATTTTAGGCAAACAATTATTTTTGGAGTTAGTGCTGTGATGATTGATGCTTGACGGTTAAAGTTATGGCACCGACTCCAGAAAGAAATTGTTTGCCTAAAATAGGTTCGTTTCCTTTCAATAGCCAAGAGTTTATTTAAGACTTTTTAGTGCATTTTGGTTTTGAAGTGCATGACATGCTATGTTGCTAGACCGGTGAGCATACGGGTTGTAAATACATATGATGACCGTCATGACCGTACCTAACTAGAGGTAACCTGGACAGCAAAATATTAAACAAATCGTGGTTTTCTCACTACCACCAAGTAACATATAACATACGGTAATCATACAAGTATCATGCTGGTATAATACGGGTATCATGCGGGCATCATACAGGTATCATATAAGGGTGTTTTTATTGGACAAGGTGTTACTTTTTTGGCTGACACGTTCTTAGCACGGTTACGGTGGGTACATATTACAATACCCAATTTTAAAATACCGAATTTCATAAGCCCTACGAAAGGAAAGCCGAATTTTAGAATGCCGAATGTTTATATGATTGAAGGGTCTAAATACCGAAAGTTTGAAATCCCGAAAATCAAAATACAGAATCTTATAAGACCTATAATTGGAATGCCGAATACTAAAATGCCGAATTTTCGAATACCGACTGTTTATATGACCGAAAGTTTAATATACCAAAAAATTTAAAACCCGATTATTAAAAATACCGAATTTTACTAGACCTATGAATGAAACGCCAAACAAATTGTATACCATTGAGATTGAGGTTCATTAAGAAAAACAAATTTTGATTGAACCCGACTCGCCGTGGTACTAGTCTGCCCGATACTAGAGTGTAATTCTAAAGCTGGAGACGCGAAGGGAGAGCAGCCCTCGCCCGCTGTAGCGAATCTCAGGCTCCCGTGCGAGTCGGAGCGGCTAAGGCTGGCGAAGCTGCGGAGGCGAGCGTGGGTGCCTGAGATTCGCTACGCTAGGCCGAAAGGGCTGCACTTCCCACAGCGCCGGAGAAGAGCAAACCTATGCATGCTGCTACATGCATGCCTGCTTGCTACATGCATGCATGCCTGCTTGCTTGATTGCTTTTATGCTGCATGCTGCATGCCTGCTTGATTTCTTGTATGCTGCATGCCTGCTTGCTACATGCATGCCTGTTTAATTGCTTGCATGCTGCATGCTGCATGCCTGCTTGCAGCATACTTTGAGACTGAGGTTCATTAAGAAAATCAAATAATGAAGTAAAAAAAAGTAGTCATCTTACAATTGAATAGGTACCACTACCCACCCACATTGTAAAAGAAAACAGAACGCCTACCGCAAAGTTAATCTTACTTTCGGGATTTTGAACTTCGGTATACTAACTGTAGGTATATAAATCTTCGGGAATTTAAACATTCGGGATATGAACCTTCGTTATTTCAAACTTTCGGGATTTCGAACTTTCGGGATTTTGAACTTTCGGTCATTTGAAATTCGACATATTGAGCTTCGGTATATCGGGTATAGGTATTTCATTCGTTCGATATTTTAGACGTTTCAAGCGTAGGTATTTCATTTGAAATTAAGAACTTTCGATACCTATTATAATACGTACCCGTTACGGTGATGGTATGGTTTGGTTCGGAAATGTATTATCTCACTGCAACTATGGAAAAAACTTTTAGGGCCAAAATCGCTTGCATCTTGTTTGCATCATCTTTTGTTTAAAATGAAGACTGTTCTAATATACATTCGAAGGAGGTAGAGACCTCGACCGTACATCCCGTCTTTTTTTAAATTAATTGGACGTTGAGTGAATGCACGTTGTTTACGAAGTATCGCCATCGCCATCTTTAATAGTCCCGGGTTCAGTCCGCGGTCAGGTAAATGTATAAATAATATGTCTTATTCACTTGCAGAAGTTTTTACCTACTCTTACATATATCTTCTACATAGCCCAGTGGTTTGGTATACCGTCATATGGTAACAAATTATCGTTTGCCTGGGCAATCATATTGTTGACAATGTTGACGATATTAGAAACCGCTGCACTTTGGAGAGTCATTCGATTACTGATTGGTGTCGCGAACAATGTTGATGATGGGCGTAAGTTTCTATTTTAAAATCAGAATATACATATTTGTTGACAAAACCGGAATAACCATAAAAAATATTTTCTTTTGTAGGAGGTCTAATCTCCAGACTTTCTGGAAGCATATTCTATGGAAATGGTATGTTGTCCCTTATTATATCCTGGAGGTTTATATCTTCATGGAAACGGCTCTCTTTGTACTGGCAGAGAGCGGAGTTGATAGACGCCACACTAGCGCCACCAGATGTGACAAATCGGAGGAGAGTCATCGTTGTAACCTGTTTTGTGTCAGCGTGCGCTGTCGGTAAAGTATTAGTAGTCAATCGCCGTTATGCTAACGCATTAGCATGTGGCATGCAGAATTTGCATATACATATGTCTCGCTCTAATATATCTTGTTGTGAATATCGTATCCGTTTCGGCATTCTTCAGCTGCATCGCTGCCGCATGAGAATGCGTTAGTGAACTAACGGCGTAAGGATAATAACCTTGTATTATAACAGTCAACATTTTTTTATGAACAATGCCATGTGTAAGAATGTCTTTTGAGGGGGCTGTCTACCAGCAAAAATCCTGTATTAAGATATACATACAGATATAGTTCCAGCAACCCAGAGTGAGGTTGTCTATGTCACAGTAGTTTTCCTTGCGTTTGATCTCATTTGATCACCTATGCATATGGTTAGATACCTATGGCAACCGATATTGTATAAGCTCGGTGGAAAAAATTCTCATTAATTATCATCATCATCATCAAAAAGAGGTAGAGATAGATAACTCTCTATTGCACATAACTTAAATTGATTTACAAATTCGTTTTAAGAAAATGTACATTTTGACGGTCTTATCGCTATAAGTGATCTCTTCCAGACAACCTTTGGGTAAAGAAATTGTGAGTTTAGAGGTAGGCTTTTGTAGATGGATTTTTTCTGAGCACTCTTCCTAAACTCCAATGAGAAACTCCGTGGTGGTTTCCCTCTTGGCTTTATTCTTGCCTCTTCTGATAGGTTCTGTCTTTAGCTTTATGTCAGTACTGATGTTACAGCTAACTAACATAGCATACATTTGTCTATACTATCATTAAATAATTATTTTAATTACAGCAGAACATCTTCTTAGTATGATATCCGCTATTGGCTTGGACAACCCACCATCAGAATATTTCAAGACATATATCATGAATTCTCATGGATTTCTTATCAATCAAAGTGGGTATATTACTTATAACAGCTTTACTTTTATGAAGAGGTATCACCTCTCTACGCTTAAGATGCTTAGCTGATTTGAAGGAAATGTATTTATTTATTAGGTTTGCCAGCTTTGAAAATATTTTATCGTTCAATCGGCAGATTATTACAGCTTATGGACCGCTATTCCAATCTTCTTCCTGAGTAAAATAGCAACAATTCTTTGGAATTTTCAAGACTTAATAATCATCTTAATAAGCATGGGGCTTACCACCCGGTACCATAGATTGAATTCTTATGTTAATCTGCTTATGAAAAATGAAAAAGCTAACAAGGTGAGAAGTGTATGAAATTTACTGAATTAACAGAGAGACATACGACCCCGGTCTCTTGTGCCTAACCACATCAAGATCGTTCTTTTATTATAATGTGACGTCCGTTTATGTGTCGTGAAAGCAATTGATTTTCAATGCAAGTGGTTTGGCGTGAAAGACCTCGACCGTTCGTAATAAATGGCTACTACGTAAATACTGAAAAAAGAAAAAAAAGAAACGAATCTACTGGGGTCCTATTGCGACCCAACTTTATTTGTTTAGTTTCCAGGTATACGAGGGTCAAACTGAAAGTTCTTAGAAAATCAAAAACTGATTACATTAGCCAGTTATTAGTTTTATTATATCTTTTCAAAATATTGTCCAGTGACGTCAATACACCGCTGCATGCGATGGAACCACTGGGAAAAGCACTTTGCCCACTCGTCCTTAGGGGTCTCTTCAATGGCATCGCGATACGCAGCCACCGCTTCTTCAGCATTCATAAACCGCTTTCTTTTAAGTTTTTCTTTAATTTTTGGAAATAAATAAAAATCACAAGGCGCGAGGTCGGGGCTATACGGCGGGTGACCCAGTAATTCAACGTTTGATGTCGCCAAATAGTCGATCGTTCGCTTGGCGGTGTGCGACGAGGCGTTGTCGTGGTGAAGGAGGATCCTACTGCGAGGTCGTTTCTCTCGAACTTTTTCCAAGACAAGTGGCAAACAATTGGTAGTGTACCATTCTGCAGAAACTGTTTTTGATCCTCTAACACAATTGTTGCGAAATGACCTATCCTTCCAAAGAACGAGGCCACCATTTTTTTTCCCGCACTTCGATCTCTCTTCACTTTAGTTGGCAACTCCTCGAAAGGAAACACCCACTGAGCAGATTGTCTTTTGGTTTCAGGATCATAACAGTAAATCCAGCTTTCGTCACCTGTTAGTATGTCGAACACAGCATTTGAGTCACCTCCGTTAAATCTTTCAATCATTTTACGGCACCAATCCACACGATGGAGTTTTTGAGCCTTAGTCAAATTATGAGGTATCCACCGGGCGCAAAGCTTCCTGACCGCTAAATGTTCGTGGAGGATTTTGTGCACTTGACTCATACCGATGCCTAAGCTTGTCCGAATCTGCTGATAGGTCACTCTTTTGTCAGTCTCTATCATACGCCGCACAACACAGATGTTATTTTCAGTCGTCGCCGTAGAAGGCCTTTCCTCACGTACATCATCAGTGAGATTAGTGCGACCACGTTTAAACTCATTAAACCAGTTGTAAACAGTCGCACGAGATGGGGCTTCATCGTGAAAGGCCAATCGTAGTCTATCATAACTTTCTTGTTGACTTAAATGACATCGAAAGTCATAAAAAATCATTGCACGAAAATTTTCTCGTGTTAAATTCATGTTGACGTGACACAGACAATTTTCAATTTGCCGCCAAATCGTAAAACAAATGACAAATGAATGAAATATATACTCAGTAATATTGGCAAAGAGTTCTATTATCAAATTTTAGAATATTTTTTTTATTATATTGTTTTTATGTGGCCAGTTCTAAGAACTTTCAGTTTGACCCTCGTATGAATGCCTACTTACTGTAAAGGAATATTATTAATTATAATAAATATAAAAAAATACTACAATTGTTTGAATATTCATGTTTACGTTATTATACAATAGTAAAATTATCAATATAATGCGAAATTACAATACATTTATTTTTCTTTATTTGACAGTAAACTAGAACTGATTTACTGTGAAAGCTGCATCGCAATACGCATCCTGGTTATACTCACCTTCTCTCATCTTCATGTATCGCTTTGATACATTTAACTTAATAATTTTCAAGTAATTTTAAATGTCACGAGAATATAAGGTGATATTGTTAATTCAGAAAACATCTTCATCATCAATTATTGGTATAAAATTGGCAGGTGACAACTGATAGGTATATTCGCAACCAGCAATGGCGGCGCGTGTGCGAAGCGTTCGTCCGTCAAGCGGCACTCGTGCGCATGATCGATGCGCACATTGGCGCGCTCATACTCCTGTCGAGCGTCAACAACTTCTACTTCATCTGCCTTCAACTGTTCTTGGGTCTCACGTAAGTTTTAAACAATAGTTTTAAGTAGCAAGACGTCCACTAATGTTAAATATCGAAAAGTTGTGATAAATATAAGAGTAAGTGGAATGTCTACTTCTGAATTTGACCTCACAATGGTTTTCCATAGCGGCCAGCTAGTCAGTCTGTATTGAAAGACCAAGTCCGTGACACCGACTGAGTGTTGTGGCCGGGAACCGAGTTCCATTGTTCACCCTCTTGGTTTATCTTAATGTAGTCCAGTCCCCTTTGAATCTTACATATTGCGGTTAAATCTGCATACTCCATTTACAACGCTACCTAGTCGTGCGAAGCCGAATCCGCGTATTGCGATGATGTTATGACGATGGAAGTGTCGCCACATCACTCCCATTCAAAAACCGGAGCTTGGTTGGGCCAGGGTAGCAAATCTCAGCAGTACGAATATGTGCGGTTCAATTCAGCAACCAATGCTGAGCTAGTGTCTTTTTGACTCACACTACCTATTAGTTTCAGATGGGTCGACCATGATTTTTCATTTTTTTTTCCAGGAAAACCCAAGGTTCCCTATTGAACTCTTTGTATTACTTCATGTCCCTTGGCTGGCTGCTCTTCAGAGCTTGCAGCGTCGTGTTAGCCGCAGCTGACGTCCACGTGCATTCTAACAGGGCTTTGGAATACCTCCAGGCTTGTCCTGACACAGGGTTTAACGTAGAGGTACAAAACATTATTTTATCTTGCATTCTAGTTCTTCAAATCAAAGTGATTGTTACTGTGTAATTTTATTAAATACTTTCCGGTATGTTAAATGAGATCCGACCAAAACTTCATACGAAATTAACGTTCCATATTGGAATTATTCATTGGTTAGTGCTTAATTGATGCAATAGTGAAATAAGCTCTAGATTCATTATATTTCATCCTATCTCTTGTAAACTGACCTTTAAGATCGTTTTCACTAAATCTGAATAATTGATGATGTAAAGGTTGTAAAATTCTATTGAACTTTATGTATCGACTAGCGGTCCCCCGCGACTTCGTCCGCGCGTTTTGAGTTTGCTCCCTCCTCTCCCGTCGCAGCGTGATGTTTTATATCCTAAAGCCTTTCTCAATGAATAAGCTATCTAACACAGAAATATTTTTTCAAATCGGTTCAGCAATCCCTGAGATAAGCGCGTTCAAACCAACAAACTCTTCAGCTTTATAATATAACTAGCGGTCCCCCGCGACTTCGTCCGCGCGTTTTGAGTTTGCTCCCTCCCCTCCCGTCGCAGCGTCATGTTTTATATCCTAAAGCCTTTCTCGATAAATAAGCTATCCAACACAGAAACATTTTTTCAAATCGGTCCAGCAGTTCCTGAGATAAGCGCGTTCAAACAAACAAACTCTTCAGCTTTATAATATACTAGCGGTCCCCCGCGACTTCGTCCGCGCGTTTTGAGTTTGCTCCCTCCCCTCCCGTCGCAGCGTGATGTTTTATATCCTAAAGCCTGTCTCAATAAATAAGCTATCTAACACAGAAATATTTTTACAAATCGGTTCAGCAGTTCCTGAGATAAGTGCGTTCAAACCAACAAACTCTTCAGCTTTATAATATAATTAGCGCAAGAGCACGTAGTACTTAAGCTGCAAACATTATTTTGTTGCGGAGTTATGTTAAAACTGTGATAGCTCCTAAGATATTTATTGGAATCAAATGATATACAGGGCAACTTGGTTCTAAATGAAATGCTCGTGATGATGAACGTAATTATTTTGATAAGAATAAATACCTGTGTGTATAATACACCTCTTAAAATAATGCATTATTTTTTTACAAATTTATTAACATAAAAAAGGTTGTAGTAAGTCAACCATAAAAGATAGGCATATGCTGTCGCGGACTTTATCATAGAACTCTTAATGATAAACAATCCTGTCATACTTGTTTTTTGTGTAACTTAAGCGGTTTCCGCAGCGTATGCAGCGGAAGCTCTCAAAAGGAATATCTTTCTCCCGTTTTCGCAACATTTTTCATTTCTGCTGTGGTCTTATGAGTTGTATTTTTATGTTATATAGCTCAAAGCCTTCCTCGATAAATGGACTATCCAACGTTAAAATATTTTTTTAAATCGGGCCAGTAGTTTTTGAGATTAGCGCGTTCAAACAAACAAACAAACAAACAAACTCTTCAGCTTTATAATATTAGTATAGATTAGCGCAAGCGCACGTTGTACTTAAGCTGCGAACATTATTTTGGTACGGAGTTATGTTAAAACTGTGATAGCTCCTAAGATATTTATTGGAATCAAATGTTATACAGGGCATTTTTGTTCTAAATGAAATGCTCGTGATGATAAATGAATTTATTTTGATAAGAATAAATACCTGTGTGTATAATACACCTCGAAAAATGATGCATAATTTTTTTACAAATTTATTAACATAAAAAAGGTTGTAGTAAGTCAACCATAAAAGATAGACTTATGCTGTCGCGGACTTTATTATAGAACTCTTAATGCTGAACAATCTTGTGATACATGATTTTTGTGTAACTTTTGCGGTTTCCGCAGCGTACGCAGCGGAAGCTCTCAAAAGGAATATCTTTCTCCCGTTTTCGCAACAAATTTCATTGCTGCTGTGGTCCTGTGAGTCGTATCTATATGTTATAGAGCTTAAAGCCTTCCTCGATAAATGGACTATCCAACATAAAAATATTTTTTCAAATCGGGCCAGTAGTTTCTGAGATTAGCGCGTTCAAACAAACAAACAAACAAACAAACTCTTCAGCTTTATAATATTAGTATAGATTAGCGCAAGCGCACGTTGTACTAAAGCTGCGAACATTATTTTGGTGCGGAGTTATGTTAAAACTGTGATAGCTCCTAAGATATTTATTGAAATCAAATGATATAAAGGGCAACTTGGTTCTAAATGAAATGCTCGTGATGATGAATGTATTTATTTTGATAAGAATAAATACCTGTGTGTATAATACACCTCTAAAAATAATGCATTATTTTTTTACAAATTTGTTAACATAAAAAAGGTTGTAGTAAATCAACCATAAAAGATAGACATATGCTGTCGCGGACTTTATTATAGAACTCTTGATGTTGAACAATCCTGTCATACATGATTTTTGTGTAACTTAAGCGGTTTCCGCAGCGTACGCAGCGGAAGCTCTCAAAAGGAATATCTTTCTCCCGTTTTCGCAACATTTTTCATTTCTGCTGTGGTCTTATGAGTCGTATCTTTATGTTATATAGCCTAAAGCCTTCCTCGATAAATGGACTATCCAAAGTAAAAATAATTTTTCAAATCGGACCAGTAGTTTTTGAGATTAGCGCGTTCAAACAAACAAACAAACAAACTCTTCAGCTTTATAATATTATAAGTATAGATTAACATAAAAAAGGTTGTAGTAAGTCAACCATAAAAGATAGACATATGTTGTCGCGGACTTTATTATAGAACTCTTAATGCTGAACAATCCTGTCATACATGATTTTTGTGTAACTTAAGCGGTTTCCGCAGCGTACGCAGCGGAAGCTCTCAAAAGGAATATCTTTCTCCCGTTTTCGCAACATTTTTAATTTCTGCTGTGTTCTTACGAGTCGTATCTTTATGTTATATAGCCTAAAGCCTTCCTCGATAAATGGACTATCCAACGTAAAAATATTTTTTCAAATCGGGCCAGTAGTTTTTGAGATTAGCGCGTTCAAACAAACAAACAAACAAACAAACTCTTCAGCTTTATAATATTAGTTAGTATAGATAGTACGAGTACGTCTCAACTCAAGGTCAATGATTGTATATTTAATAGCTTCACTTCATGAAATCTCTTATCGAGCTTTTAAAAGTTTGCTGCTTATTTGCTGATATGTAATATTGTTGCAGATAAAGAGACTGTATGATCAATTAAGCAATGACTTCGTGGCTTTAAGTGGGATGGGTTTCTTTTCGCTAAGCAGACAAATGTTACTGCAGGTATCACATAATTTATTATATCAACTATTTGTACAGGATGTTGTTTTGGTCAGCGACTACTGACTCAGGGATGAAAGTATGAGCTATGCTTATTAAAAATATACTTTTAATAATATGTAAGTTATAGAAAACCTTTTGACAGCAATTCTAAAAAAAAACTAATGAGGACACTCGCATCCTCGCGCATAGCTACGAAGTTCTACGCCGTTACTAGTAAGAAGGGCGTAAGTAGTTTTTCGGCTCGCTAGCTAGTAACGCAAGAATATTGATTTCGTGGATTTTCCCAATAAAAAAAATGATTTTTATTTTGGTATGAGTATTGTTTGTACTGTATCAGGAGTTGCTGGCCAAAACAAGGTTTTGTATTAAAAATGCAAAAGTTTGTGAGGATGACTGTATTAACTGTAGTTACTTCTTCACGCTAAAACTACTACATTAATTTTCTGAGATACAATAATTTCATACGGTGAAGCTGCGGGATGCTGCAATATTTATTATAATACACAGAAAATACTTGGCCTATTTGTAACGATGGTCATTTTTGCACAATACGAGGGTCAAACTGAAAGTTCTTAGAAAATCAAAAACTGATTACATTAGCCAGTTATTAGTTTTATTATATCTTTTCAAAATATTGTCTGTTGACGTCAATACACCGCTGCATGCGATGGAACCACTGGGAAAAGCACTTTGCCCACTCGTCCTTAGGGGTCTCTTCAATGGCATCGCGATACGCAGCCACCGCTTCTTCAGCATTCATAAACCGCTTTCCTTTAAGTTTTTCTTTAATTTTTGGAAATAAATAAAAATCACAAGGCGCGAGGTCGGGGCTATACGGCGGGTGACCCAGTAATTCAACGTTTGATGTCGCCAAATAGTCGATCGTTCGCTTGGCGGTGTGCGACGAGGCGTTGTCGTGGTGAAGGAGGATCCTACTGCGAGGTCGTTTCTATCGAACTTTTTCCAAGACAAGTGGCAAACAATTGGTAGTGTACCATTCTGCAGAAATTGTTTTTTGATCCTCTAACACAATTGTTGCGAAATGACCTATCCTTTCAAAGAACGAGGCCACCATTTTTTTTCCCGCACTTCGATCTCTCTTCACTTTAGTTGGCAACTCCTCGAAAGGAAACACCCACTGAGCAGATTGTCTTTTGGTTTCAGGATCATAACAGTAAATCCAGCTTTCGTCACCTGTTAGTATGTCGAACACAGCATTTGAGTCACCTCCGTTAAATCTTTCAATCATTTTACGGCACCAATCCACACGATGGAGTTTTTGAGCCTTAGTCAAATTATGAGGTATCCACCGGGCGCAAAGCTTCCTGACCGCTAAATGTTCGTGGAGGATTTTGTGCACTTAACTCATACCGATGCCTAAGCTTGTCCGAATCTGCTGATAGGTCACTTTTTTGTCAGTCTCTATCATACGCCGCACAACACAGATGTTATTTTCAGTCGTCGCCGTAGAAGGCCGTCCCTCACGTACATCATCAGTGAGATTAGTGCGACCACGTTTAAACTCATTAAACCAGTTGTAAACAGTCGCACGAGATGGGGCTTCATCGTGAAAGGCCAATCGTAGTCTATCATAACTTTCTTGTTGACTTAAATGACATCGAAAGTCATAAAAAATCATTGCACGAAAATTTTCTCGTGTTAAATTCATGTTGACGTGACACAGACAATTTTCAATTTGCCGCCAAATCGTAAAACAAATGACAAATGAATGAAATATATACTCAGTAATATTGGCAAAGAGTGCTATTTTCAAATTTTAGAATATATTTTTTATTATATTGTTTATAAGTGGCCAGTTCTAAGAACTTTCAGTTGGACCCTCGTACATCAACTAAAATAAAATAAAACAACTGTAATATCATAATATATCTTTTTTTTTCTTACAGGTGGCTGGAAATATAATAAAATACGAACTCGTGCTGATTCAGTATGACAAATAATTTGATGAAAGTCATTAAAAAATATGTTATGTACTTTCATGGCATTTCTTACACAGTGACTTAGTTACAGTCAAGTGCGATCTTAAACACTTTTGACCCCTTACACACTGCGACTTTTAACAAGCTTGCAACGATGCAGTCGCGATACAACATCGATGCAGTCGCAAAATGTCAATCGCAGAGTGTAACTGCGCTACTTTTTTTTTGAATTTTTTGACATTATTAATACATGCAATCTTACTCAGTATAATGCTGAATATAACGTCAATAACCGTATACTTGACTTAGTTTTTTCGAATGAACCCATGGTTGTCCAGGCCTCCGACGCCCCGCTGGTGCCTGAAGATATGCATCATAAATCATTGCACATTACATCACATTTCCTTGAGACTAATAAGCTGCAGGACAATCCTAAAGCTAGCTATAACTTCAAGCGCGGTGATTACACAGCTATAAATTCTTTATTACATGAAGTTGATTGGCGAAAGTGTCTTTCGACTGGTTCGTTAAACCAAGCAGTTAATTCATTTTATTCTGTACTTAATGACTGTATTAAAAAGCATGTTCCTTTGTCTGCTCCGAAGTCCAATAAATATCCGCCATGGTATAGCTCTGCTCTGATAAAAATATTAAAAGAAAAATTTAAATTCCATAAAAAGAACAAAAAATATGGTAACTTGAGAGACTATCAGTCTTTCTGTGTATTGCGTACTAGGGCTGCTTAATTAGAGGAAAAGTGCCACGAAACTTATATCCAAAATGTCGAATCCTCAATATCAGAGAACCCTAAATACTTCTGGAAATACGTGAAAATGAAAAGAAAATCAAACGCTTTGCCTAACATAATGAAATTTGACGATGTTTCTGCCAACAATGGGACTGATATAAGTAATTTGTTCGCTCGCTATTTCAGGTCCACTTACCTGGAATCCAGTACGACACACTGTGAACCAAGCGTAAATTCTGCTTCCTGTGTCCCTGGTGCTACTGTCGGATCCGTTGTGATTGATGAAAGCGCACTATTTAAATTGTTGTCCCATTTAGATCTATCTAAAGGTGCTGGCCCAGATTCGATACCACCATATTTTATTGTCCAGTGTGCTGATAGTCTTGTTATTCCCTTAAGTATTCTTTTCAGACGATCCTTGTCTGAGGGTGTCTTCCCCGACAAGTGGAAGTCTGCTTTTGTTTCCCCGATCCATAAGGGTGGTAATAAATCAGATGTTCAAAATTATCGTCCTATATCTAAATTATGTCTGTTTGCGAAGGTACTAGAAAAGATTGTTCATGAACAAATATATTCATCCTTAAAATGTTGTTTTAACGAGGAACAACATGGTTTCCTTAAAAACAAATCAACAGCTTCTAATCTTATTATTGCTAATGATTTTATCACAGCTGGTATGGATGATGGATCACAGGTAGATGTTATATATACGGATTATCGTAAATGTTTCGACAGAATCGATCACAAAGTATTACTATCAAAACTTTATGCAGCTGGAATCCATGGTGATTTACTTCGCTGGCTCGCATCATACATCGAGAGACGGTCTCAGGCAGTAGTGGTGCAGGGTTTCTCTTCCGAATGGTTCGCTGTATCTTCTGGTGTTCCCCAGGGATCAATTTTGGGACCGCTTCTATTCACTATCTTTATTATGGACATTACTAACTGCTTTCATTATTCTAAGATATTATTATTTGCTGACGACATGAAGATCCTTAAAGTTATTTCTACATTAACGGACGTCCACAACTTGCAGGAGGACTTGCTTAGATTTCAATCGTACTGTTCTTTAAATAAGTTGGACCTGAATGTTAATAAATGTTTTTATATTACTTTTTCTCGCAAACTAGTAAACGTGGATATAGGTTATAGTTTATTTAATACTCAACTTAAAAAAGTGGACGACGTGAAGGATTTAGGAGTGATTCATGATTCTAAACTCATCTTTGACAAACATATAGATAATATAGTGCAAAAAGCATCAAAGGCCTTGGGTTTTATTATGAGGACTTCAGTCGACTTTCGTTCGCTAAAGACTGTAAAAATATTGTATTGTGCTTACGTCCGTAGCCATTTGGAATATGCATCGCAGGTATGGAATCCCCAGTATTCTATTTACATCAATAGAATTGAAAGCATACAGAAACGTTTCCTTCGTTTCTTAGATTTTAAAGCGCATGTGTATAGTACCGATTACCAACATAGGTGTGAGCGATACCATTTCCTACCACTAGAGATAAGACGCAACATAAGTGACATTTGTTTCTTGGCAAAGATTGCCACCGGTGTCATAGATAGCCCAGAACTGCTATCGAAAATATCATTAAACACCAACATGCTAAGGTTCCGATCACGCCCAATACTATATGTACCCTTAGTTCATGCAAATTACAGGCAGAACGCATTTCTGATCCGTAGTTGTAAAAGTTTTTCCAAATTATCTATCGACATTGACCTGTTCTTTACAAGCACTACCTCTATTAAGCGATTAATGACTAAATCATATTTTGAGATTCTCAATCTTCGTGATAAATTGGACTAACACCATTGTTCCTTAGATATATATTTTCTTACTTTGTTTTTTTTTGTATTAAGAGATTATTGTTTCTTTCCTCTGGATTGTAGTTACCCCAATCGGACCTTATTTATAAATCTGACTACTCATGTGTGGAGATTTATTATTAGTATTGATGTTTAGCATTAAGTTATTTAGATATAGTGATTATTAAAACTGTAAATCTTCCTAAGAATATATAAATAAATAAATAAATAAATAAATAAATAAATACTTTGAGCATTGATACAGTCGCGACGCTAACAAAATATTGACAAATTATGTACTGTATTTTGGCGCAGTAGGTAAGGGTCTTATTTAACCCTTTAATTATGAGATAGTAAATATACTTTTCCATTATATTATTTATTCTTTTGCCGTAACATAAGAGGTTCATACAACAAAAAAAGCTTTTACCGCAAAACCTGATTACTTCTCCAACTTTAATGTTTCTAGGGCATATTTTTAAAAAAATACAAAAGGATTCAGTTGATTCTCAGCATACACAGTCTGGCCATAAATTCTGTTACAGTTAAGAATAAGAAAGATATTAAATTTGAATTTGGAATCTGTCATTTTTATACGATTGCTTATTGTGTTTTCTAATTTTGGCGCCAATACACTTTATAATATTTTGCGATATTAAAATGGAGTGGGGTGATAAAGAGAACCGAATCGCTGTGATTGCATTACACAAAGTTGATATGGAGCCAAATGCAATTTTTAAAACTCTCCATACGCTTGGTATTAGTCAAATGTTTGTTTCCCGGGCTATCAATAGGTACAATAAGACCTCCTCTGTTTGTGACAGAAAAAGGTCTGGCCGTACACGTAGAATTCGTACAAAAAAGGTGGTCAAAACAGTAAGGGAAAGAATTCGCAGAAATCCTGTCCGAAAGCAAAAGATTTTATCTCGGGAGATGAAGATAGCACCCAGAACCATGTCACGTATTTTAAAAGATAACTTAGGACTTGCAGCCTATAAGAGACGCACTGGTCATTTTTTACCTGATAATTTAGAAATGAATAGGGTGGTAAAATCGAAAAAACTACTGAAGCGGTACGCAAAGGGAGGTCACAGAAAAATGTTGTTTACGGATGAAAAAAACTTTACAATTGAGCAACATTTTAACAAACAAAATGACCGTATTTATGCTCAAACCTCTAAGGAAGCTTCCCAATTAGTCGGTAGAGTGCAACTCGGACATTACCCGACTTCAGTAATGGTTTGGTGGGGTGTTAGATATGAAGGAGTGACTGAGCCATATTTTTGTGAAAAAGGTATCAAAACATCGGCACAAGTGTATCAAGATACCATTCTTGAGAAGGTTTAACTACCTTAACAACACCATGTTCTATTAAACATGGTCAGTTTTAGATCGTATGGCTTGCTCTGATAATTAAGAGTCCCTAAAATAATCCATACGATTGGCAGTGAAGAATTTTCCCATAGAGACCACTTCGAATATTTTTTTTATATTTTAAATTGTTTTATATTTATGTATGAAATAAACACACTGTAAAAGTATTAAATATTATTTGCATTAAATTTTTTTTTTCTTTGTAAAAATATTTATGGCAAGACTAGGTAATAAGACAATAACATTATGTTATAATGCCAAACTACAATACGAGGTTCAATATAATTTAAAACAATGAAAATATCTACATTAAATTAAACTTATTAATTGTAAAATAAGATAACACTTTATTGCAATCTAATAGGTCAGGTAAAAAGCAACTTTGGCTGTGACACACGAGGAATCAAACCCCGAAGGCTGAATACAATTACTACCTATTTTTAAGATCTACAGTTTGTAACTTGCATGTTCTTATGTATTCTGACAAATAAATGTTTTGTTTGATTTGATTCGTGTCTTATGCTATCCGGGTATGCCTAAACCACTCGGCCACCGTCACATTAGCCTGTTAATTTTTCAAGCGCTTAGTTTAACGCGTAGACTGCGTGACATAATCAATGTTGCGAGATTGCTATCCGAAGGATATATTTGTAGAAATATATCTAACATTTGGTTAAGATGAAGGAAGCCAAGTAATAATTACATTTCTGATTTTATAGTGCACGTGTAAAAAGCAACTTTGGCTGCGACAGACGAGGAATCAAACCCTGTGTCTTACGCTATGTTTGTATGGTGACAAACCCCTATAAAACCAAAACTGTAATTAGTTAAAAAAATGTTTAAAGGAAATGTACAAATGTAGGTACTACAAACGATGAACTACTATTACTAGGGTATGAAACTAATACCCCAAACAAATTTCGTTACGATGGTTAGGTATTTTAATGACTATTGGTTAAAGTATTTTGTCTTCAAAACACACAATAATATTACCTGTTTAATTAAATTTACGATTATAATCGTATAAATAAAATATATGGTAAATATTCAACCGCTGGTAAAAAAAACTTTACCATTACAATCGATGGAGAAATTGGGTCTTATAAACGCATACAAACGGTATTATGTTCGACGTTGAAATTTCAAGAAATACGTCACAATCTTAACATAAAATTGAAACAAAGTTTTTGCTTGACATAGCTTTTCTATAAGTAGTTAACACTGACAACAAACTCATTTGTATAACTTAGTTTTTACGAATCGGTAAATTGTAAATTTACTACCATTCTCGTGCTCAGTTGCCAATACGGATAACATATACTCATAGTAAGTAACTGCCTCGGTGGCGCAGCGGTAGAAGGGTTGCATTTTAAAGCGACGGCTGCGCCAGAGGTTCCGGGTTCGATCCCCGGGTCGGGCCAAAAATATATACCTGAGTTTTTCTGTTCAGACATTCTTAGGGTAGCCCGGAGTTTGGAAGTTGGCGGTGTTTCACCCCCGTGCCTCGGAAAAGCACGTAAAGCCGTTGGTCCTGCGCCTGAACTCCGGGCGTGTCAGATTGCTGCCCCATCGGGCTATAAGAGTAAAAGGAATAGAGAGTGCACCTGTGTTTGCGCACACACTTGTGCACTATAATATGTCCCGCGCGGTCGGTTAGTCGTTGTGACTGGCCACCGTAGTCGAAATCGGCTAGGAGGACTACTACTACTCATAGTAAATCTACTTTACTTCGGTTGATTTTTTACATGTCGGTAAATTTTCTACCATTCTCGTGCTTCGTTGCATGAATACTGATTTTAACTACTCGTAAGTTAATATACTGCGCTCAAGGTCTTTGGACTTACCACTTTCAAATATAAATAGACACACACGACACAAAAACAAAAGACGACGCGGGATGCAAGTTATTTGGTGGTTAGGCGGCGGTGACCACGAACATCAAACTGCTGTGAGTTACCGTTATAGTTAGATTAGTAAAAGAAAAATGTGGAGACTTTGTTGCTATTATTATCACGTTTTCTTTTAATATTGAAATGGAAAATTAAATAAATATTAATCTACGTAGGTGGTGGAGAAGTTGGTGTCACACCAGCAAATTGCATCAGAACCAGTTCGTATGTGACTATTGTTCCTGCGATCTGTAAAAAAAACACATTGTTTGTATGTGCAAAGTCTTAAAGTTTTTCATTTTCACTAAACTGACATGCGCAATTAATGTACCGAAATTACTGCAAAATCACAAATTCATTACGAGTAAATTAATACTAAATGAAAAATTTTGATTCCCTTGTTAAAAAATATACCTTTACAGTGTGTGCAGCCACGTCATAACAAAACTTGAAGGGAAATATCTACGGTGAATTTCATCAGGGAATATACTCGATATTGTGGGTCAATTCTAAAAACCCACCTCACTACAGTGATGTTTGTTTTTACTTCTACAAAAACGATCTATCTTGTGAAATTTACGGTGGTTAGAGTCTCCTTTCATGTTCTTTTTTTTATGGAAATGCAAAAAACGGAACCCTTAGTCAAGTTTGTCAGTTTGTTATTTTACCACTCTGGAAGCGTCTATCTATCAAACTTGACTTTGACTTAAGAAAAAAATGGTTTTTGAATCTCGATGTCATTTTATAAGACCTATATGAATAGGTGTCTATGAAGACACCCCACACGCATACTCGTAGGTTAGACTAAAAATAAAGAAAGACTAAAAAGAAAGACAGACAGACAGATAGTCAGACAGACAGATAGTCAGACAGACAGATTTGAAGAAACTATATGAGTTCCGTTTTTTGCCATTCGGCTACGGAACCGTTAAAAGTACTAAAACCGAGAGACGATTCACTTTTTTAAATTACTTAAAAGTATTTGACCCCTTATAAATTCTCGATGAAATTCATAGTAGATATGGCCCTTAGAGTTTTTACTTACTACATGCCTGGACACACTGTATATCTTTTGACATCGTGAAAAATGAAGAGATAACACTATATGAAGGAACGGAACCTGAATTGGAAAAAGTGTCTGTTATAGCTGTATAAAGAGGTCTACTGATCTTTTAAGAATCCTTGCCGAGGCGTCAGGGCTTCAAAATCTTATATGATATCCGAGGGATAAAATATTTTTTCAACACAAGTGTGTAAGCAAGTGCTCAAATCGACGTCTTTATTCCACCGATGTTTGACTCATAATCCTAGATATTATACACGCGTGCTTTTTTAAGTATATTATTGCACTAGTGCCTTAAGTTTATTAACCCGACCAATTTACATTTGTACCTTTTAATAGAGATAAACTCGGTGTGTTGAAGAATATTCTTATTTCATAACAAAGTTATTAATTATACAATAATCAATGCAGTACCTAAGTAAAATTACGCGGGACAATTCCACAACAATCCAACTAATGTCAAACACAATCAATCTGACGGGTCTAGTGCTGTTTATAAGTCCTAGTGTTGTCTTTCATAGTACATAATGCCACAATCGATTATCCGTCTAACAGTTCGGGCATCCTGAAAAACCCTTCGTCCTCGAAGGATACCCTGGTGTCATCCCCAATAACGTCTTTTCGCGCAGTCAATCGGCAGCACACTCCTTTCAGCAGTTGGCGTCGTTCGGCAACCAGCGCCTTCGTCAATGAGCTCCTCTCGGCGACGGAGCCTCGTGCGGCCAGTGAGCCCCTTGCGGCAAATGAGCCACGTGCGGTAAGTGAACCCCGTGCGCAAATGAGCCCCGTGCGGCAAGTGAGCCCCGTGCGGCGAGTGAGCATTGTGCTTCAAGTCAGCCCCGTGCGGCGAGAGTGAGCCCCGTGCGGCAAGTGAGCCCCGTGCGGCGAGTGAGCATTGTGCGTCAAGTCAGCCCCGTGCGGCGAGAGTGAGCCCCGTGCGGCAAGTGAGCCCCGTGCGGCGAGTGAGCATTGTGCGTCAAGTCAGCCCCGTGCGGCGAGAGTGAGCCCCGTGCGGCGAGTGAGCATTGTGCGTCAAGTCAGCCCCGTGCGGCGAGAGTGAGCCCCGTGCGGCAAGTGAGCCCCGTGCGGCGAGTGAGCATTGTGCGTCAAGTCAGCCCCGTGCGGCGAGAGTGAGCCCCGTGCGGCGAGTGAGCATTGTGCGTCAAGTCAGCCCCGTGCGGCGAGAGTGAGCCCTGTGCGGCAAATGAGTACCGTGCGTCAAGTCAGCCCCTTGCGGCGAGTGAGCCCCGAGCGGCCAGTGAGCCCCGAGCGGCGACAGAGCTCTAGCAGCGAGTGAGCCCCGAGCGGCCAGTGAGCTCCGAGCGGCGACAGAGCTCTAGCAGCGAGTGAGCCCCGAGCGGCCAGTGAGCCCCGAGCGGCGACAGAGCTCTAGCAGCGAGTGAGCCCCGAGCGGCCAGTGAGCCCTGAGCGGCGACAGAGCTCGAGCAGCGAGTGAGCCCCGAGCGGCCAGTGAGCCCCGAGCGGCGACAGAGCTCGAGCAGCGAGTGAGCCCCGAGCGGCCAGTGAGCCCCGAGCGGCGACAGAGCTCTAGCAGCGAGTGAGCCCCGAGCGGCCAGTGAGCCCTGAGCGGCGACAGAGCTCGAGCAGCGAGTGAGCCCCGAGCGGCCAGTGAGCCCCGAGCGGCGACAGAGCTCGAGCAGCGAGTGAGCCCCGAGCGGCCAGTGAGCCCCGAGCGGCGACAGAGCTCGAGCAGCGAGTGAGCCCCGAGCGGCCAGTGAGCCCCGAGCGGCGACAGAGCTCTAGCAGCGAGTGAGCCCCGAACGGCCAGTGAGCCCCGAGCGGCGACAGAGCTCGAGCAGCGAGTGAGCCCCGAGCGGCCAGTGAGCCCCAAGCGGCGACAGAGCTCTAGCAGCGAGTGAGCCCCGAACGGCCAGTGAGCCCCGAGCGGCGACAGAGCTCGAGCAGCGAGTGAGCCCCGAGCGGCCAGTGAGCCCCAAGCGGCGACAGAGCTCGAGCAGCGAGTGAGCCCCGAGCGGCCAGTGAGCCCCGAGCGGCGACAGAGCTCTAGCAGCGAGTGAGCCCCGAGCAGCCTGGGAGCCCCGAGCGGCAACAAATTTAACCAATTCACAGTGAATTAGGATCAGATTACAACAGTACTAACCATTTATAAATTACCATCATCACCATACTTAATACTGAAGTTAATTTGTTAACCTCAATCACCTATGTGCCATGAGATTAATTTCTTTATTTTAATATTATTAAATTCAATATACATTTATTTTTCCTTCAAAAATAGGAAACATGAACTCGATATGACCACTTGTGATCCATAAGATCACTGAGTTGAATTTTGTTACGCTGAAATACTAGAGTAATATTCTGCAGTAATTAACTCACTTTTTCACGCAAAAATGATGAGCACGTATCCGCCATATTTCATCACAGATAAGATCAAATTTCACCAAGGCATTTCTTTTTTTTCTTCTTTAAAAGTATATTTGTTTATGGTATGAATGAACGGGGAATTTATCGTACAATGAACTAAAAAAGTCTCAGGCTAATCTGACCCGTATTACTTTAACAATCAGAGTTAATATCGACCGCGGGAAAAATGGCATTCTGGAATGCCCGCCGTCCTCAACGGTGCAAAAAAAATGTCATTCTGGAATGCCATGCCGTCCTTAAGCGGTTAATGATAATCTTACACTCAATAAACTGAGTATCACCTCAAACATGTTAGTCAAGTTAGAAATAATGAACATATCACACATTAGAAATCAATCAACAAATCTATACTAATATTATAAAGCTGAAGAGTTTGTTTGTTTGTTTGTTTGAACGCGCTAATCTCAAAAACTACTGGCCCGATTTGAAAAATTATTTTTACGTTGGATAGTCCATTTATCGAGGAATGCTTTAGGCTATATAACATAAAGATACGACTCATAGGACCACAGCAGCAATAAAAAATGTTGCGAAAACGGGAGAAAGATATTCCTTTTGAGAGCTTCCGCTGCATACGCTGCGGAAACCGCTTAAGTTACACAAAAATCATGTATGACAGGATTGTTCAGCATTAAGAGTTCTATAATAAAGTCCGCAACAACATATGTCTATCTTTTATGGTTGACTTACTACAACCTTTTTTATGTTAATAAATTTGCAAAAAAATTAATGCATTATTTTTAGAGGTGTATTATACACACAGGTATTTATTCTTATCAAAATGAATACATTCATCATCACGAGCATTTCATTTAGAACCAAGTTGCCCTTTATTTCATTTGATTTCAATACATATCTTAGGAGCTTTCACAGTTTTAACATAACTCCGCACCAAAATAATATTCGCAGCTTAAGTACAACGTACGTTTGCGCTAACATATTATAAAGCTGAAGAGTATGTTTGTTTGAACGCGCTTATCTCAGGAACTGCTGGACCGATTTGAAAAAATATTTCTGTGTTGGATAGCTTATTTATCGAGAAAGGCTTAAGGATATAAAACCCGACGCTGCGACGAGAGGGGAGGGAGCAAATTCAAAACGCGCGGACGAAGTCGCCGGGGACCGCTAGTAGTAAATATTAGAATACTTAACTTGGTATCAGGTAAAACATTGCTTTCTGACACTTCAGCACAATGCTAATATTATCTCTATGCAGCTCAATTGCTGATTTATTTAGCATGTTTTTGTATGCTTGCAGACCATAGAATTACTTTGTGCATGTTTATGACTTCTCAAGTTGGTTGCACACAGGATAGATTTATTTTGTTTTTGCATTGCGATAAGCTGACTAAAGGTGCATTAGAGTTTTATGTGATCTTGAAGACTACACACGAGTTCTGGGTGGAATTTGATGATTATATTCGAATAAATCGTTTCTGTCTTACTGTTTCCATGTCTTACTTATCCTTGTGTTTCGACTTTGGAATGTGAGTAACTTCCTTTGATTTCCTGATATTTAATAACGTTTTCGTCTTGTAAGAAACATTTGCTTGCCGGTAGATTGCATTTGCAACATGACGTGAACTTTATTGTGAAAATCCATGAGTGGGCTTGATGTTCACATTTCACTTCTGAAATAATAGAGATAAACTCGGTGTGTTGAAGAATATTCTTATTTCATAACAAAGTTATCAATTATACAATAATCAATGCAGTACCTAAGTAAAATTACGCGGGACAATTCCACAACAATCCAACTAATGTCAAACACAATCAATCTGACGGGTCTAGTGCTGTTTATAAGTCCTAGTGTTGTCTTTCATAGTACATAATGCCACAATCGATTATCCGTCTAACACTTTGTACCAAATAGTAAGTAGGAAGAAGAAGCGATATAATTTAGTTGGGTAATAACTTTTATTTTAGCAACAAACAGTATTAATGCAAAAAATAACAGTGTGAACCCGCAAGTGTGTTGAAAAACATCGTAGTAAACACGTGTGTCTGTGACTATAATATACGCGGCTTTCTTATGGCGCACTCGCTTTCGCTCGTGCGGACACAATATCGTCTCTTACCACACTTGTATCATAATGTACTATTTTAGCTCTTGTCTCTTATAATGACCCTTGAGGAATGATTTTTGATGAAGTGATTCCCAAAGAAGAAAACGAAAGAAGACGAAAGTCTTTAACCAGTGTGTGTTACCAGTGATGACACACGGATCCGAAACATGGTCTCTTACTATGGGCCTTATAATGAAGCTCAAAATCACACAACGAGCGATGGAAAGGGCTATGCTGGGTGTTTCTCTACGGGATCGAATCAGAAATGAGGTGATACGTAGAAGAACTAAGGTAACGGACATGGCCTTGAGAATCAGTAAGCTCAAGTGGCAATGGGCAGGGCACATAGCGCGAAGAACTGATGGCCGTTGGGGCAGGAAAGTTCTAGATTGGAGACCTTTCGACCAGAGACGCAGCGTGGGACGTCCACCAACAAGATGGACAGACGACCTTATAAAGATCTCAGGATCAAACTGGATGCAGACCGCTAGATCACTAGATCGGTCGCTGTGGAAAGCCGTTGGGGGAGGCCTATGTTCAGCAGTAGACGTCCTTTGGCAGATAATGATGATGATGATTCCCAAAGAAAAAACTTGTTTGACACTTACAGCCCGTTCCACAATGTCATTATAAGTTCTGATCAGCTTTATCAGTCCTATACTTTTGTTACACGACGATTCCCGATCCTTGTCTGCCCCACATATTAACTTAGTTCTGTAATAGTATACTTCAGCACTAAACCACATACTCACTGCGTGTGACTTATGTAGCCCCATTGTATTCACTAAATTACACATTCTCTTTGTCATAATGTTCAATACACTACAATTCATGTGCCTATCTAGATTTGAAATATTATGATTAACGTAAATGTCGGAAGTGTCCACCATGTTGAATGTCATTAGGCTATGATACAAGAATAACTTGGATTAATCTTTAAGTTATTTAATTATTATAATGGTATTTAATTAATTGTATATTAATTATTTAAAGATTATTGGGACACTTATTAGATTTTTATATCTGCCGTATAACAAATGTTCATTTTGGCGCAAAAGGAAGTTGACTCTGATTGGTTGGTGGAGGTTAGATTTATTGGGGTGTAAGGGGAGACGCCTTCAATCCAGCTCTCTCAAGTCAACCTCACTTGCACGTGGTGCACCCTGCTATCACCGACGAGGCTCTGGCGACCGAGGACCGGCGGAATATTCGTCCATGTGGTGGAAGGGGGTTCAGTGTTCTGGACTGAAATTGCAGGACAAGGCCACCCACGTGTTCGTGCCGTGCGTGGAGACCCGTACACCGGAGGAGAGGATCCTGGGAGTTGAGCCTGGGCGGGGAAGGACGCTTAGCGCATCTCCGTCTCGGGCAACACGCGACTTTGGCCTCAAATTCGGGATAAACGGGAGGTCGGGGAACTAGCCAGCCCCGATCAATCGGCTGTGGTGGCTGGTAGGCCAGCCACTGGCGAGTTCTGGGGGTGGGGAGCCGGACAGGCGGCGGGCTCGCCAGTTAGTACAGTTGGTCGCTGTGCTCTCTGAGCTTGCCCTTAACCGTCGCGCTCTGTAGCCTCATCGCTTTTCTCTCTCCTTTTTTCTTCTACCTTTTCTTCTTCTTGTTTCTTCTCCCAGGACTATACTTTGAGCGTAACTCTGGGTCAGCAGTTAAGACTCCCCACTTGAGGGCTCCATGGCGGGTGGAGAGCGCGTAGGGCGAATTCAATTTTGTTTTGATATGGCTTCTAAAAATAAAACACAAACGACCAACCCCAGCTGCGAGGCAGCTTGTAGTATTAGTAGGACGATGGTGGGAAAAAAGATACAGTCCGATGAGACTCAATTGGAGAATAAACGGGATGACTCAACACGAGTGAATATTTTGGAGAATGTGGCTCTGTCCGAGGACAGTGCATTGGCTTTACTGGCTGACTGTAGGAAAACGTTTGTCAGAATGGAGCGCACAGAAATGGATTCTGACGATGGTTCTGTTATTTATTCGGCTTCAACGAGCGCAACACAACGCTCCTCACTACGAACAAAACGCAAATTAGATCAGTGTACTAGCGATGGTGGCGAATCAGATACGTCTGTCAAGACCGCTAGAATCTCAGCAGCCCCGCGCGGGCGTGAGTCCAGAGGCCGAGGTAGACCTATATTCCGGCAGCCGAAACTTGACGCTAGATCCTTTTTAAAGGCCCAAGCAACAGAGCCCTCTGACGTAGAGGCGGAAGAACTAGCTGTGACGTATTCTAGAAAAATACAGCGAGCTCAAGAGCGTGCTGCGCGCGAGGCACACGATCTGACACATGATGAGCTAATAAGAAATATATGCACGTCTACAGATGCAATCATTGAGCTGGCTGGCAAAAGCAGCAACATAAAGGGCACCATACAGGGAGCTCTGAAGAACGCCGCTGCATCAATTGCCGGTGCAGTCGAAATAATAGGTAAAAGGACGACCAATAAGGAAATTCGGCAACTTCATGCCGAAAATCACCGCCTGACGGAGGAGATCTCTGTTCTTTGCCATGAAGTTCAAGAGTTAAAAGCGGTTTGCATGGCACCGCCAACTTCAAAGACTTCCGAACACAAAGCTTTGAATAAGCCGGTTGCTGGCAAACTGGCAGATCAGGTGCCCGAAGCATATAAAACGCCAAACAGCTTAGGTAAGCATCAAGTTTCAGTTGCGTCAGCACCTGTATCGGATCCTACTGCATCTACACCTAGCAAGGCTAACCGTACCGCCAATGCAGCCACAAGGTCGGCTCCGCAAAAAACTGCAGTCTCGCAACCGACACTTGCTGTTCGTGTCACATCTGGCGTGGCACATGTGGCTAAAATTAGTACGGCAAAGGTTACACCAGCACCAGCTACGGTAGCTAAGGAACGACGGCAAGGTAGAAGTCGTGAACGGCGGCCATTCACTACAAGCGCTTATAGGGAGCCCCGCCCGCTTCCGCTACCGCCTGAGTCTATGCGTGACGGATGGACAACCGTAGTAAAGAAGGGCCGTAAAGCTCGCCAAGCTCAGCAGTAGCAATTGCCTCAACAGGTTGTTATTTCAAAGGCCAGCGCTAAATCAGGGGTTCCTAAACTTCGGCCTCCTCGTTCAGCTGCAATAGTTTTAACTTTACAATCAAATGCTAAGGGAAAAAGTACTACGTACCAAAAGGTAATACAGGAGGCGAAGTCCCGGATTGATATTGAAGGTCTAGGCATCTCTGGGATAAGTTTCAAAAAAGCCAAAACTGGAGGGAAGCTTCTGAAAATACCCGGTGCTAGTAGTGTTGAAAAAGCGGACGCGCTAGCAGTAAAGCTGCGAGAAGTTCTACCTGAAGACGTAGTACGAGTCCACAGGCCGACAAAAACCGTAGACATTCGTCTTTCAGGGCTAGATGACTCGGTAACGAGGGAAGAGGTTGCGGCGGCGATCGCTAAAACGGGTGTGTGCCCTGTTGATTCCGTTAAAGTAGGTACAATCAGGGAATCCTTCTCTGGCAGTGGAACGGTGGTGGTAAAGGTCCCAGTTGTAGTAGCAAAACAACTGACCCAGGGCCGACTTTTAGTTGGATGGGTTTCAGTACGAGTCAAAGTTCTAGAAAGAAAGCCTTTACGTTGTTATAGGTGTCTCGAAGAAGGACACATTCGCGCTCAATGCCAGCATGAGACAGACCGCAGTGAGCTGTGCTACCGCTGTGGTCGTCTTGGTCATAAGTCACATGAATGCACATCGGCTCCATACTGTCCAATTTGCGCAGATCTTGATAAGCCAGCTAATCATAAGGTAGGAAGCAAGAACTGTACTCCTCCCAAAACCAGGGCAAAGAAGGCTCCCCAGCATACGGCTTCTTGTAGCACAGAGCCAATGGTAGAAAAAGTAAGTACTCTGTGATGGCTATACGGCTCAAACGCTTACTACAGGCGAACGTTAACCATTGAAACCATGCTCAAGATATTCTTATGCATCATATGTTGGAGTGGTCTACACAAATCACGATAATCTCGGAACCGTACTACGTACCTGACTCTGATCGTGAAGATTGGGTGGCAGACCTTACCAGAGTTCGAGTCGCAATAAAATCTATAGGCGGTCTCATACTCAAAGTAGTAGCTAAAGATGACGGCTTTGTAGTAGCACAATGCGAGGAGCTGCTTATTGCAGGCGTATATCTCCCACCAAGTTTAAGCGCTGCTACAGTCGAAAGCACTCTAGATAGGCTGCAGAACGTACTTCAGCAATCATTGCTTCCTGCTCTTGTGTGCGGTGATTTTAATGCCAAAGCAGCGGCGTGGGGCTCTAGGACAACCAATCCACGAGGGGAACTCGTTTTAAATTGGGCCACAACAACAGGCCTGGTTCTGTTGAATATCGGAGTAGTAGCAACGTGCGTGCGGCAGCAGGGAGAGTCCATTGTGGATCTCTCCTTTGCTAGCCCTATTCTCACCGCTAGAATAAATGGCTGGAGGGTGATGTTAGACGATGAGGTGGAAACACTTTCCGACCATAGGTATATTATGATGGATATAGCTGACACATCTAATATTACATCACCGACTAGAACCACCCAACATGCATTTCCCCGCTGGCGCCTCAAAGCTCTTGACCTTGACATGCTCCAAGAAGCTGCCCTTGTGAAGTCTTGGCTTCCCTGGCCCACCGGACAAACACAGGTAGATGAGGAAGCGGAGTGGTTTCGGGAGGCAATGACGCACGTATGCGATGCGTCCATGCCTCGGTCTGGACCCCTGCCGCCTAAACGTCAAGCCTACTGGTGGTCAGAAGACATCGCAGAGCCGCGGCGGGCGTGCATCGCAGCACGTCGCGAGTCTTCTCGACATCGCCGTAGACGACGGAGAGATCCTGCGCTAGATGGTCCTTTATATGAGGCTTGGAGGACGGCCAAGCAGGCGTTACAAACCGCTATTGCGCAGGCCAAGGTCCGTGCATGCAAGGAACTCCTAGAAACACTCAGTCGAGATCCCTGGGGCCGCCCATATCGGTCTGTAAGAGGGAAATTGCGCCCCTGGGCGCCTCCGGTTACGGAGACAATGGAAATTGCACTCCTTCGCACGGTTGTCGCAGGGCTATTTCCGTCTCAGCCAGATTACGTACCTCCGGCAATGAAGCCGTATCCTGACGCTCAGACCGATGAACCAAATCCAGTTTCACAAGGAGAACTAGAGGCAGCTGTTTTAAAAATGAGATCCAAAAACGTCGCACCAGTTCCTGATGGTATCCCAGGTAAGGCTTGGGTACATGCAATGGACGCGCTGGGCGAACGTCTAAAACGACTTTACAGCGCTTGCTTGCGCCAGGGGATATTCCCGCATGCTTGGAAAACTGGGCGGCTAGTTTTATTAAAAAAAGAAGGTCGGCCGATAGACTCGCCATCAGGATACAGGCCCATAGTGCTGCTAGATGAGGTTGGCAAACTTTTCGAAAGAATTATTGCAGGTCGACTCGCTCAGCACTTGAATAACAACGGGCCTAACCTGTCCGATGGCCAATTTGGGTTTCGAGCCCAACGATCTATAGTGCACGCTATCCTTCGCCTGAAAGGGCTGGCTGAACAGGCTTGGACTCGCGGTGGGGTGTTAGTAGCGGTGTCTCTTGATATCGCTAACGCTTTCAACACCCTGCCGTGGGCATGTATAAGGCAAGCTCTTGTCCACCATGGCGTCCCATCCTATTTACAAAATATAATAGGCAACTACCTGGCTGGACGAACGGTCGCGTGCCTTACAACTAGTGGAATTCACACGAGAGAATCGTCGTGCGGCGTTCCTCAGGGGTCTGTTCTTGGACCACTCTTATGGAATATTGGATTTGACTGGGTGCTACGCGGGCACCTTCCTGCTGAAGTGAGTGTAACGTGCTACGCGGACGACACTCTAGTTACTGCCTACGGGAAAGACTACAAAGACGCGACACAACGTGGTACAAATGGCGTAGCAACAGTGGTTGAGAAAATTCGCCGACTGGGACTGAAGGTGGCGCTCGAAAAATCAGAAGCCCTTTGTTTCCATGGACCTAGGAGAGCACCACCTGCGGGATCACACCTTACTGTAAGTGGGGTTAGGATCGAGGTGGGTAGGACACTCAAATACCTCGGCCTAGTCCTAGATGGGAGCTGGAAGTTTAGCGCACACTTTGAGCGTTTGGCCCCTAAATTCCTCAAGACGGCTGGGGCATTAAGCACACTTATGCCTAACCTCGGCGGGCCCGCTGCTTCTAGTAGACGTCTTTACATGGGCGTTTTACGATCAATGGCCCTGTATGGGGCACCTGTTTGGTACAATGCACTAAATAAGGATTCAAAGGCGCACTTACGCCGCGCACAGCGCTCCATAGCGCTAAGAGTGATTAGGGGCTACCGTACCGTGGCAGCAGACGTGTCTCTCGTTTTGGCCGGTACATTGCCGTGGCCCTTAGATGCTGCGGTCCTCGCCGCGGTGTTTGAGTGGCGAGAGGATCAAAAGTCCCGGGATATTAGACTGGCTCCTCGCGAAGTAGAAGCGGAACGCCTCAGTCTCGAATATGAAGCACTACAGGCTTGGGGGCTACAGCTCGCTCACAGTGACGTTGGACGCCGCACTATTGAGGTCATCCGCCCAGTGCTGGAGCAGTGGGTGCGGCGCCCGCATGGTCGGCTAACATATAGAGCGACCCAACTCCTTACGGGTCACGGCTGTTTCGGGAAATACTTGTGTCGCATTAACCGTGAGCCCTACCCCAGGTGTCACCACTGCCCGGCGGCCTTAAACACGGCCCAGCACACGCTAACGGAGTGTCGAGCTTGGACAAATGAAGCCCTAACACGTGCCGTCGGCCACAACCTCGAATTAGGTATAGTAGTGGCTCGAATGGTGGAAAGCGAGGAGGCATGGAAGGCGGTGCTCACCTTCAGTAAGACTGTCCTATCCCAGAAGGAGGCAGCCGAGAGGGAGCGGGAGGCCCTGGCCGACGCCCCAACTACCCACCGTCGGCGTCCTGGGCGCCGCAGGAGGCTACACGCCCTCCATCTGCCCCTACTGGATGGACCTCGGGCGACTGACACGGGGGTGTCAGACGTCCGCTAAAGGAGGTCCGCGACGGCGTTGCAAGTGTCCTGCGCGCCGCTTGCAATATACCGGGGAGGAGGCTAACTTCTCCCCGAAGCCGGGTGGCGCTCGCTATCAAGAGAGCCACAGCCAGAGGTGGGGCTGCGGAAGAATGCCTAAGGCGAACGCCTGGGGCGCTAACCCATAGCTCCCTCCTCACTAATGGCACCGGTGGACACCGTCAGGTTTTAGTAGGTATACCCGCCCTTCCCCGGGTGGGGGAGTCCTACATAACCCCCCGCGGCCCCCGCCGCTGGTGTGGTATGCGTAGAGCATTTCCTGACGTTAAAAAAAAAAGGTTAGATTTATTTCAAATATTGAAACTATTAAAATAATAATTTAAAAGGCTAACTAAATTTAGTACAATTAATAACTAAATAATTTACATTTTTAATAAGCAGATTGTTTATTTCTACAACTAAATAGTTTAGTAAATGTTCGGATTTGGAAACGGATGTCATCCCCACTGTTTTTTTATCTGTTGTTCAGGGTTTTGATTTGTATAAAAGCGAGCTTTATGCAAGAATATGCGTCTCTATTTGTACTTTCTCTCACTTTGTGACCTATCTTTGTGCTATTTTGTTGGAATAAATCTATTGGAGAAGAAACTGGAGATTTATACTACGTGTTTATTATTCAAGCACCACACACGCGGTCACACCTTACATGAAATGACGCGCTGAATTTGAATTACTCTTTGTTAAGTGCTCGTAACTTGCATATGTTGATGGAACAAAATACATACGAAATATTTATACATGTAAACATTCTTATTTGTATAATGTATGTATACATCATGCAAATATTTTTCTTGTATCCGAACAATTTGTATTATTTTGCAAATTTACATAATTAGCCACAAGATAAAAAAGATAGCTACATAGTGCACGGCGTAAAATACGCGAAAGTGCTAAAACTTGACTTTTACATGCATTGGTAGATTAATTTAATAGCTGCGAAAGGATTGCTTGTAACTTTTCTGTTCGAGGCATTAGGAGATAGAATTGAATGAATAAAGTTGGACGGCAATCCGCCGGGAAACTAAGTCAGTGGATAAAATGAATAATATCGGATCCATTTTTAAAGTGGGTACTGGTTATAAGGTAAGTTTTTTTTTTTGCCCAGCAGTAGATTGTTTCTGGCTAACATGACTTACTTCGATGGCAAACAGCCTTAAGAAATCTTATACACGGATAGAAGTTTGCCAGTAATATGCCATAGAAGTTACTATTTAACGACATCTTGCCGTAGTTGATTTCACGGGTTCTATTGTTGTATCACTCGCCTCAATACCGGTATATTGATTTCCGTTTCCATTTAAAATAAACGCGAGTAGTTATAAAATATATATTTTTATGTCTACCGTGAGAATTTTAACTGATTTTCATTCGAAAATCGAACACATCAAAGTGTCACATCACACGCCATATTGACACAATATATTTTTTTGTACTAAAATCACGTCCAGATTGATGTTTGAATGTAATTTTGTGAACAATATTTGTCATATTGATCAATGATTCACTTTTAAGCGGATACGCTTGCTTGCATACACATATTTATCACATAAAAATACCATTGTTTCAGAACTTCTGCGCAGTTTATTCTAGGCACTAGCCCACAATTGCCCCGAAGTTTAGGTAGGGTTTATATTCTGACGTGTAAAAGTGGGCCCCCTGTACTATTTGCAAAAATAAATGACTTTTATGACTTTTTATGATGATAATAACGATGACCCATCCTAATTCTACTTACAGTAAGAACTAATCCTCGTTTGACGTTGAAGAACTGAATGCCGCTCAACGCAACTGTGTCCATGTGGATTTGATCCAAAAACCGTTGAACCTGAATAAATATGGCACTATTAATTTCCATAGTATTAAAAGTACGCCAAACCATTTACAACGCGGACTTTTCACTTTGATATTTTTCAGATACAGTTTTTTAAAGACTTGTACCAGATGCATTAGCTACTTAGTTTAGCATCAGAGCAATATATGAGATTGGTGACTTGTATATTTATTCATTTATCAATTTTACGCCGTGACGAAGTGCATTTACGGCGTAAAGCTGTTTTAATATAAGCAGCGAAAAGAACGCCATTCCAGGAGTTTCAAAAATGCTTGCCCACAACCATTGTCATCCGATTACCACGAGTTAAACAGCGCATAGTTATAGGCAACTACTATAACTAGTCACAAAAACCTTTTAACTATAAGTCTCATGCCCTCCGTGCAAAGGGTGCATAGGGGCAGAAGAAACACCACATCATGTGCTTATCATGTGCTCATGAAATGCACAGATGTGGCGGAAAAATGGGAAAATATTCTCAAATCCACTGCTACATTCCCGGAGGCCTGTACTCATCTGGTCAGATAACCAGCCTTCTGGGAATGCCTAGGGTTGTTAAAATAAAAAGAGGGATACACGCACAATGGCACGATCATGAGGCTAAGTGTGGAAACATCCCAGCCTAACTAACATACATATTGAAAGCGATGGCGGTGCCGCTATATTATACTCGCAATTTGTATGGATTGGTATGAACTTTTATGAGCCGCGGTAGCTGCAAGCGGTGTGTTGCATAAAAGCACTCTCTGTTACCAATATACCTTTTTCCTTTCGGTCCAAGAAACTCACCTCCACGCAGTACGCTGAAGATGGAACCAGGTACAGAGCCTGAGCTGGTTTAGTGCTGGCCGTGTGTACCTGAGCTGCAATCAAGGAGACTGCCAGAGCTCTCATCACTAGGAATATGAAGGAGTAGAAGAAATATAGCGGCTGTTCATATCCTTTGAATAGGCTGAAAATATTTTTAAAGTTATAATTTTCAAGTGCTGCTTTGAATATAGAGAATAGAGCTTTGTATTTTAATATTCAGTCACTTACAAAATACAGTTGAGTTTTTTTTTCTGTCATAAACATTTTCATACATATTAAAATCTAATACACGGTTTGTGGTAAAGATTGGAATTTGGATAAGTGTGACGACGTCCTCAGTTTAAAGGGCCTATCAAACTTATCTTATTCCTTCTTGGGGTTAATTTTATGCTCAAACACAACAACTTTTTGTACGGGACAAGCATTGTAATCCCAATACGAAAATTTTTAACTTTTCCATACTAGAATACCGATACCGATCCGCTTATGCTATTTTGTATGAAAAAGTATTTTTTTCTTATACAAAAAGTTGTTGCATTTAAGCAACAGAATCACCACCGAGAAGGAATGCAGTTTATTTTATTAAACCCTTTGTGTATTTAGTTATGTGGTCATTTTATAAAAGGTCAAACAGTTGGTATTATTATGGTAGGATAATAATTACCGCTCATCAGGCGTATGGTAACCACACAAGGATTTTGCTTGCATACCTTCCCTGAAAAACAAATGCACACTCTAGACTTTGCAATTAGCAACTTTTGTAGTTTGTACGCATAATTATTTGCGCTAGTTAAATTTAACCAACAAATTAAAAAATAACCCCTTGGTTTTTAGCACGTAGATCAACCTAGGGTTGATACCTATTATTATATCTCATGTGAGTAACATTAGATGACAAAAGTGAGTTTCAAAGAGGGAGGTCCAAAAGTGCCCTACGTACTACAGAGCTGAAACATATCTTTAAAAAAAAAACTTTAATCAGTGAAAAAATATAGCGTTTTCGTTACCATATTTATACATTTCAAATAAAATGTATATTTGCATGCTGTAAAGCATATTGCTTTAACAAAAAAAATGGCTCCAATACAGTAAATGACTATAGTAGACACGTCCCTGGACGAATGATAAACCGTGAAAATTGAAATATTGAGTTTGCCATATTTTTTTGACATTAATTAATAAGTTTTTTTTTAGATACGTTTCATTTCTGGAGAACGATTTTCTCTCAATTTTCTACGTGATTTGGATCTTTTTCGATTGCGCTATTACTACTTCTCTGCGACAATTATCACCATCAACATTCGAGTAACAAACTTTTGGAATAAATGCAGCAGCTGTACGCAGATGAAGAAGAGATTGTTGACGAAAGAAATGAAAACGATTCCTCCTATTACATCGTCGACTTTCCTCACTAGTGACGTCGCTCTGCAGTAGTCCTCTCTCATAGCGCGCCAGATTGTAGATGGGACGAACTGAAAAAAAGTTCCATGTTTAACCCCCCCACGCAAAATGATTTGTGTTACAGGAGACCACAGTGCGTCTGTGGCTGTCTACATCCCAGAAAAGAACGCGTCAAAGTGAACATGACAGTAGAATAGTTAGATACGGGATTGCTTCTATGTACCTTTTTTGAAGACCTCCGTGGTCGAGTGGCTAGCACGCTGGTTTCAAGCGTCGCCATCTCGAGAGGTTCTGGGTTCGATTCCCGGTCGGGTCAATGTAGAAAACGATCTTTTCTATATTGTATCGGGTCTAGGTGTTGTAGTTCCACCGTTGTGTCTGATTTCTATAACACAAGTGCATTGGCTACATACTTTGGCATCAGAGCAATGTATGTGATTGGTGTCCAGTATTTATTTATTTAACATTAATTATTTACGAGCTTTGGATATTACGGCATTGTTGCAAACGCCATGATCAAGGAGTAACTGAAGAGAACTTGCGGGTGGGTTGTTATTGGCAGACACGTCGGTCTTCGAAGTGGTTTATTTCGCTCACCATTATTTACAAACTCTCATTTGTACGCGAAACAGCACTATGTTTAGTGACATGGTTTTTACACATTCGAACCACTGAATACCTGATGACACTTGACAATATAAACCCGTCCTCGCGATGGAAATTGTTTACTTAATTATTTCAATTGCTTCCCTTACCAATCTTAGTAGGTATTGGCGTATTGGCATTCTGTCAAGATGTTCTGAGGATTATGAAACTCAATCCAGTGATTTGGCCCAGATTTTAGTAAAAATTTCTGCGATAGCCATAAAGATAGACAGACGACCCGTCTGGTGTAGTAGTCGAGAAATCGCCTACTACGCAGCGGGTTGCGGGTTCACAAATGTTTTGCGAACTGTGCGGGGCGATCCCCGCACAACAAAAACATTTGTGTGCATGAACATGTACTGTTTGTATTGGTCTGGGTGTTTTCTATGTATATCATGTATGTATTTACAAAAAAAAAGTATTTAAGTATTATATCCGTTGTCTGGCACCCATAACACAAGCTTTAAGTAGCTTACTTTGGGACTAGATGGCGTTGTGTGGGAAAGTCGAAGGGATATTTATTAGTATAGCTGATTTCTGCCTGTCAATGTTTTTGAAGCTCACAAATAATAAGGTACATAGTAGCTGTTACTCTTAAGCTATGTAAAGATCTTTAATCTGTAAGAAATATCAGATTAGTGCAATACATGCCAATCTTGATGGCGGCTTGTGTTGAGTAAGAGCAGACGCTAAAAAGATGCACATCTGAAAGCTGTTATGACAGATGACAAGCAATTTTATTGGCCGTTTGTGCTTTGTTTATCTTTTAAAACAGTATAATATTATAGAAATGATGTACAAATATGGTTCAACAGTGTACATAATAATTTAAAATCGATTTTTATATTCCGCCACTTCGAAAGTTTTTCAGGGCTTTAACAATTTACTCTTCTGGTCCTGTTGTAATTGTTTAGCATGTTGTTGGCTTTTTTGACAATGGTCGAATATTCTTTCCTATGCACGTATTGGGCAACGTACAATATTATTATTAGTGCAAGAAATTAAGGGGGAAAATTTTACCTAACTACGAGGAAATTAATATTATAAGGAGGTATTATTATTTGATTACAAAATCTAGATTATTTTGTTTTTAGTACACAGTAACATCCGTATTTACACAACTTTGTGTTAAGGAGGTGTTTATAAATTGTTATGCCTCTTTCATGCGACCGCCGGCATCTTATTCATCCGTGAGCATAAGAATTTATCATTTGCGGGATTTAGATGTAGCTTAAGCATATAGTAGCTGTTACTCTTAGGCATGTGTAAAGTCTTGCATGTGGGTTAATCCACAGTGATCAATTAATTAACACTAGATGCATTGATGAATATCTGTGTATTGAGATTTTATGCTACTTGTGGTCTTATATTGCCTTATTGAATCATAGAAAGATCTGAGTCGGCTACTCAGATCTTTCTAGGATACGTGTAAAGGAATATAAAAGTAACGACTCCCTAACAAGATATATCGTTCAAGTTTGAATCACAACTGAGTAAAGCTTTCAATGATATGCTTGAATACTTTTTATATTTTCCATTTTAAGTCTTCTTGTCCATTAGTACCTTACCTTTCCTCTGACAGCCACAATTCGTCTGTTAACCTGTTCCAATCTAGACGTTAAATACAAACTGATGCAAATAACAAACACATCTGAAAAGTTCCAGTTGAACGTACATTGGATGTCGACGATCTGAAAAAAAGGAAAGATTTTGCAAGCAGTGAGTGGCATCAATCAGTGCGTTACCAACTGAGTCTTTATGTATATAGAGATAGAATGTATATATAGCGCACCGCCTTTGTCGGTAAGTGCAAGCGAGATAGACATGACACTGACAGAACTCACTTCAGAACACGCTGACTATAATATCAATATCTCTACGTTTAAAAATGAATCCATAATCCCCTTGGTCACGGCATCACACGTGAACCAACTTCGCAAATTCTTCTTTCTTATGTTTGTTATTGTCAGGAGAAGGATCTTTTGAAAGAAATATATAAGTGAATTGAGCGAATGGACCGATTTTCATGATTTAAAATTGTTAGATTCGTCTCCGTCCGGAATAATGTAATAACTATTTCAATCACGGGCCGGGGGCGAAAAAAATCACTGGGACCACTAGTAATGTTTATAAATGGAGGTTGTATTTCTTACTTGCGTCAATGGACCTATGACTTCATTGTAGCTGACAAAGGCATATATCCACGGGAACTGACTAGTTACGAAAGCTTCATACAGCTGACGGCCAGACGGACAGTACAACTCTCTTGATATATCGAATAAGTCCGACAGAACATGTTCCACTGAAATTCCATTTAACAACTAAAAGTAAACGGCTAATTTTGCGAATATTCTAATAAACTCCAATCAATCTCTTTTTTTTCCAGGTTTATCTAAATTAAAAAGTATGTCTAGGTTTGAATGAACCTACTTATTTTCCTGGAGAGGACTATTCTTGCAATTTTGCTAAAAGCGTCTAAATACCTAGTCTTGCCATAAATATTGTCAAAAAAATATATATAATGCAAATAATATTTATAACTTTTACAGTGTGTTAGTTTAAAACATAAATATAAATAATTTAAAATATAAAAAGCTTATTCGAAGTGGTCTCCATTGGCTGCAATACAGTCCTTTAAACGTTGAGGCCAGTTATCAATAGAAGCACGCACTCTTTCCATGGGAAAATTCTTCACTACCAATCGTATGGATTGTTTTAGGGACTCCAAATTATCATGGCGTTTAGAGCAAGCCGTACTCTCCAAAACTGACCATAAATCATAATTCAGCAGATTAAGATCGGGGCTAGACGACGGCCAGTCTTCAGTACTGATGAAGTCCGAAACGTTCGCTTCTAACCAAGACTGCGTGCATGCAAGCTTTATGACCCGGCGCCGAGTCTTGTTGGAAAGACCATGCTTGGTTATTGAACATAGTGTTATTAAGGGGCTTAACTACCTTCTCAAGAATGGTATCTTGATATACACTTGTGCCGATATTTTGATACCTTTTTCAGAAAATATGGCTCAGTCACTCCTTCATAGCTAACACCCCACCAAACCATCACTGAAGTCGGGTAATGCCCACGTTGCACTCTGCCGACTAATGAGGGAAGTTCCTTAGAGGTTTGATCATAAATACGGTCATTTTGTTTGTTCAAATGTTGCTCCATTGTAAAGATTTTCTCATCCGTAACCAAAAAATTACCCTATTATTTTTAAATTATCAGTTGAAAAATGACCAGTATGTCTTTTATAGGCTGCAAGTCCTAAGTCATCTTTTAAAATACGCTACATGGTTCTGAGTGCTATCTTCATCTCCCGAGATAAAATCTTTTGCTTTCGGACAGGATTTCCGCATTTCTTTCCCTTACTGCTTTGACCACCGTTTTCGTACGAACACTACGTGAACGGCCAGATCTTTTTCTGTCACAAACAGAGGAGGTCTGATTGTACCTATTGACAGCCCGGTACACAAACATTTGACTAAAATACCAAGCGTATAGAGAGTATTTTAAAAATTGCATTTGGCTCCATACCAACTTTGTGTAATGCAATTACAGCGATTCGGTTCTCTTTATCACCCCACTCCATTTTAATATCGTTAAAAATTATAAAATGTGTCGGCGCCAAAATTAGAAAACACAATGAGCAATCGTATAAAAATGACAGATTCCAAATTCCAATGTTATATTTTGCTTATTTTTAATTGTAGTAATAATATTTATGGTCAGACTGTGAATAAGACCGTCTCTCTTGATTTACCTATCTATCTTCTCTTTAAGATCGAATCAGATGCCTATGGGAGAGCTAAGTTATAGGACATAACCCTGAGAAACAGTTAGCTCAAGCGGCAATGGGCAGGGCACATAGCGTCCCCCTCGAATGGAGCACGCCTTGTCGTGGCGAGGGGGCTCAGTAGCCTGTCGCAATCCTGCGGCAGGTGAAGCCAAGATGCTCCGTGGAGAGTGCCGCTGCGTCTGTTCCCGTATCGGGCGGCAGTGGCCATAGTGAGTCGCGTCTGTCTCGCATCGAGCGGCGGCTCACTAAAAGTCGTTGGACTCCCGGCACCCCTCTGGTTTTATCAGAGGAGGCAGGGGATGTCCTGAGGACTTTGGTCCTTTGGGCGAGCTCGGCGTGCATTTGCCGTCGGGCGTGGCTCGCCTCGTCGGGAGGGTCTCGGACAGACGGTGTGGGGACACCTCTGTCCAATCACCAGGGACCCTCCTGAGGCGCCAGTGTGCCGTCGGGAGTGGGTTCGCCCCACTCCGTGGAGATCCGCCCTCCTGATAGAGGGTGGAGGTTGCGCTGGCAAGGGTCGCGGGACTGTTGAGACACCGCGGCCCCTGCTGTCAAAGCCACCAAACGCGGCGGGCGTCGTCAGGTTTTAGTGGGTATACCCGAATTCGGGGGAGTCCCACACACGCCCCTCCGTTCCCCGACGGAGGGGTACGGTGCGTAAACTGCATTTCCTTACGTTAAAAAAAAGGGCACATAGCGTGAAGAACCGATGGCCCGTTGGAGCAGAAACATTCTAGATTTTAGACTTTTCGAACAAAGACGCAGCGTAGGACTTGCGATTAGTCGCTGTTAAAATCCGTGGGGGAGGCATATGTTTAGTAGAGGACATTTTTTGACTGTTAATGATGATGATTATTAATTCTCTTAGAACCAAAAACTGACAACTGACATGATAACATGAGTTTATTGATTTTAAAAAAAGAATAACCATTTTCATGCAACTTACACACAGCGAGACCTAGTATGATGATGCAAGCAGCATTGCATTTCTTCAACAGTGTGCCATCAGGGTTGGGGTCAATGGCCTCTATCCTTGCAATTTGCTGACTCAGCAGCGGCCATCTTGTGGCTATGCGCAGAAACAAAATGGTGGTCAAGCAATTTGTTGAGTAGAACACGATAGACGCTGAAAATTACGTCAAAAGGTTGTTAGGTACATACTATGACTCACAGTTATAACACGGTTATAGTAAGAATGGACCTGTCAAACATACTATTTTCCTTCCGCTTTTACGCTCGCTCATCCGCGTTAGTTCGTTTCGTGTTAGTAAAGTTTTTTTTTGCACACTTTTCCTTACGACACCTACGCAATTTTATGTTTATCAATGCCTTCTGAAGTACTATAGGCATATAATCCCGACCATGGCACAGAACAACAAACGACGTTATCGTTGTCCGTTACTACATGTCTCTAGTTCTTTTTACATAAATGGTATAACTATCTTGCACCACAGCTTTCCACGCGAATAAACGATGAACAGTAATTGTTAAAATGAAACTAAACGTGTGGACGTTTAGTTTACATACATTCTTGCTATTTACTAGTTTACTAGCAGCAAAAAACTTGAATCATATCAGACACACACCGCAAACACACACACACACACACACACACACACACACACACACACACACACACACACACACACACACACACACACACACGCACACACACACACACATACACACAACAAATATAACTTTGCTTTTTATAGTGTTTGTATGAAGAACAAAGTTATGTTTTTACGTTTGTTGGAAATGTGCTATCTCTCAAAAACTACCACTGCGATCCCGATATTCTGCCTATTCCGTTTAAATTAAAACAAATATCTTAAAAATATAAATATCTTCGATAATGTTCAATCGTTCACTGAATGAGGTATTGACTGCAAAACTTGGCCTCTGGGCCCTGATTAGGTCATGCCCTTGTAGAAAACATGTTAAGTAAATATACTATGATGACTTCTACTGCTAAGAACACTGGGTTTCAAGGCGTCACCGTTCTGAGGTCCCGGGTTCAATTCCCGGCTATGTAGAAGTCATAATTTTCTATATTGTCTCGGATCTGGTTGTAAAGGTACCACCGTTGTGTCTGATTGCTATAACACAAGTGCATTGGCTACTTACTTTGGGATCAGAGCAATATTAGCGATTGGTATCCAATATTTATATTATTATATTCATATCTATAAGTCTTTTTAAATAGCCAGACTTTGACTTCATCTCAGCTGACGTTAAATGATGATAATGCAATTATGTTGTTTCAACAGCCAAATAAAACTAAAACTTGTATCTTTTCTTGTATTAATTACTTTTTTAATTAACTTATTAGCTCCGCTTATTTTCGCTTATCTTTGGCGGCAATATGTAAAAGATCTAATCATTTCATACGAATTTTTACTTCAATGCATTTAAAACATTCTATTAAATCATGAATTAACATAAAATATATATACGATTTAGTTAACTACTAACTAATTTGATTTGAAAAAATCGCGACCAATCTTTTCCCAAATGGATTGGTCAACTTATCAAAAAGATATTAATAAGCCATCATGTAATTGGAATTGCACGATAAAGTACTCCATGTTTAGTACAAAAATACAACCTTTAAACCATGACTGAAATCATTCAACCGATTAGAATAGTACACTAGCATTTTTGATTGCCGTCATTGTGACATTATCTTTAAGTTGGTTGGTTAATAGTGCGGTGGTAATACCAGGCTGACGTTAAGTTACCACGCTGTTTTTTGACTGACAGTATTTTTTTCCAATGTTAGATAAAGAATCGTCGAATACAATACAAAATGCCTAATTAGAATACGTCGCATATTGTTCAGCAATCATTTACGTAAATGTCATTTTAAAATCATTCGTTTTAAACTTATTCGGACGGAAAAGTCCTATTTTAAATTGGTAAATTCGACTCTATGGAAGCAAAAATTAATTATTAATATCTAAATTCAGTGTATCAGTCTGTTTGTTATGTCTTCACGCCGATTAATATTTATTTGGCATGAAAATAGTTAAAAACCCATGAAAGTTCATTCTACGCTAGTTTTTATAACATAAATTTTCGTTCAAGGAAATTAAAGCTTAGATAAACCGCTATTGAAGCTTTTATTGTTTATCGACTTAGGTTCGCAAACAAAATACTATATATTATAAAAATCAAAAGCATGTGGGTATTCCTCAAAGTTTCACTTATTTTTATCCACCCTTCATTTGAAAGGTTTGCTTGAAACGCGACTCAAACTAAATTAGGTATTTTTTGATAGTACCTACTGATTTACTTCGAAATTAATTAAAAGCGTCCAAGCGGAATTCGTTTGTTTACGAGTACATTTAAATTTAAGGGTTTAGACATTTAAAAAAAGAGGAAGCAAAACGGCCATCCGAATGGATATTATTGCGTTTTTCCAAATAAGAGGTCAGCACATACTTTTAAGGTCGATGTCAGCATCTCACTAAACCAAACTAATTAAAAAGCACAAGTTTTTTGGTACAACGCGTGCTGCATTTTACATTTTTGACAGGTAAACATTTATTTTTCTAAGATACAGAAATTTACATCAATGTGTAATGCTTACTCACAATGTCGAATTAATCCAGTTCTACTGTCCACCAGCAAGTCCATTGTTTTCGCTGAAACAGCACGGGGCGGAATAAATTAGGTGGTTTCATTAGTTCAGTCGATACTGATAAAGGTAATTGCTTTGCTCCGGCAAATGGTTTATCAGCTTTGTGATGTTTGAAGTCGATTTAAAATGCACAACCTGACAATAAGATGATCTAAAACTAGTTTTATCATCGGCTGCCGTTGACCCTTATGTCATTTGTACCGATGGAATAACATCGTTAAGGCTTCTTCATACCGTTGACGTGCATTGACGAAACTGCTTCTCATAGCCTAAACGAAAAGTTCTTTGTTTAGGCTGCGAGAAGCAACTAATACCCTAGGCCTAACTCAATTTACAATACTTTCAAGATCAAACCGAAAATTACAGCTACAAGAATGAACTTTATGGTTAAGTACGCGCCAATCCAATTTAGTTTATACATACATGAAGTATTTCTGCGTCCAACGCCAGTGTCTTTAATTTGAAAATAAATTAACATTAAGAAGGCTTCTGCAAAATGTTTAAAACTTTTAGAAGCATATTTTGTTATTTTTTTTGAGGACTACCAACTGAACCAAATTTCAAAGCTTAGTTTAAGGAATTGTTGTTTAAATCATGCATAATACTATAAACATTTTTAACAGTCTGTACATTTTAGTTTATTATTGCTGAATCATTTCATAAACGATAAATGCTGATACTTTTTATCTCTGGCAACTCAATGCTAATGGTTTTTTAATGATTATTAAAAGCGACTGAATTCAAACGGTATTTTTAAAGTAGTTTTTTTAAAGCTTAGTGCATTAATTATTTTTAAATTAAACTTTATTTAATTTTTGAATTAGACATTATTTGATTTCAAATCATATTCAAGCTTATGCTTGGATTTAGGGAATATTACGGTAGGGTGGCCAGAACATCAGGTTACCCACTTTTGTTGCAAACTAGCCCTGATTATAACAGAATAAAATACCGCATTGCTTACCTTGACGTGCTGTTGTCCGTACATATTGATGTGATTACGCACCATAATTCAAACAATTTTATTTGAAATCAGTATGTAATTTAATAAAATCGTTTGAGAAAACTGTAACCGATATAACCAAATATCAATAACTAAGGAGTAATCACCAAAATCGGCACACAAGGTTTAGCAGCAATCTATATATTACTCGATCTACCTATCCACAGATTATTCTTTGGATAGGTAAGAACAAAAATCATCGCACGTAGGGTTTACACGGTCACCAAAACATCAACGCAACAAATACCCCGGTTGGTTGTTTTAATTCATAATTGTTGAAAGTCCTTAGAAGTGTTGTTGAAACGCCATAATAAGTAAGAGTTTTTTAATACAAATACTTATCATAAGTAGGTAAACAAAAAGAAAGCTATGGATAAGATGCAAAAAACCATACCGTAAACCAATAAACGTTTTTGCTTTCTTCCTTTCTTTCTTTCAAAAACATAATAATTGCTAAAATTGTTTGTAGGATATTGAAACTTAATTTTAGGAGTCAAATATTAGAGAAGCAAAGACTTCAGAGAATTTAAAAAAAAGTGATTAAGATAACGTGTGTACCGGTTCATTATATTCAAGAGGTAATTAATTTGTTTAAGAAAAAACGATATATAGGGGGTATGGTACATCGTGTTCCAAAATAGCCCTTAGTGTGGGTGCTATGTATCTTTGGCCATATTTTGAGGCCCTTTAATTTTTTTATTAACGGGTTTTTTCTTTTTTGAAAAACATCCGAAATACCAAATTTTAATTATATTAAAAAAAAGTGTTATGGTTTTTCTCAATATTATTATTGTAATTATTATGCATAGTCATGCGGTTTTCTTTACATCAAAATAACATAGACAAGCCAAATTGATATTTTTAATTACTTGCATAGTCTCTATTTATTGGCTATCAACAGAAATAAAATACATATTAAAACTAAATATTAATACTAACGTGTTGGATGTCAATAATTTTCTTAAATTTGACCTGCAACTGTTTATGGCTGTGAAAAAGATTTAAATCTTAGATCTTCATGAAAACTTTTATAGACTGTGCTTATGTTAAAGATATAAACTAATAAATTCAAAGTATTCATTAAATTATCACATCAAGTGACCCACGTCACAAAATGTTGCATACGAGATTCGCACCAAAGCATGAATGGACCCCATACGAATATAGTTTTTTTATTATGGCCTGAATTTTTTTGATAGGCAAAATTAGAAATCAAAAACCCCACTATAAGCCATATTAATTTGGCACACGATGTTCCAAACGCCCTGTGTAGTATTTGAAAAACAGAAAGAACACCATGAAATATCAGCTCATGGCATATTTTTCAATTTATTGTGGAGTTAAACATGATCTCTAATTAAGGAAGCGCCTTCTGTCTCCAAGTGTCTCATTATCCTTACATCTGTTGCTCATGCTCGACGGAATCGAATTAATGCCAGATATAAGAGCGCTGTCACATTGCTAAGCGTCGTCAAAATAAAACGCTGTTGAACTTCATGAAAGTTTATTGAATTGGTTTCACAAATAGAGTATTAACTTAGCTATAGAATTAGGCTACTTGTTATCCCAAAACATACTCAAATGTCCACAGCTTGGTTAGTTATTTAAAATAACAAGTATTGCTCAGACCCCTAAGACACTACACACTGCGACTTTTAGAATCGATGCAGCGCGCGTTTTGTAAACGCGCTTCAGCATCGCGACTCACGCAATGAATAGATTAAATTTAGCATCGATGCCAACGCGTGTTAGCTGATACCCGAATTGTATCGAAAATAACTCAGTAGGTTATAATGCGTATTTAATATTATTGCTCCTGACTGCTACGCCGGCGTTCGTAGCATCAAATCCCACATTAATTAATCTATACTAATATTATAAAGCTGAAGAGTTTGTTTGTTTGTTTGAACGCGCTAATCTCAGAAAATACTGGCCCGATTTGAAAAAATATTTTTATGTTGGATAGTCCATTTATCGAGGAAGGCTTTAAGCTATATAACATAAAGATACGACTCACAAGACCACAGCAGCAATGAAAAATGTTGCGAAAACGGGAGAAAGATATTCCTTTTGAAAGCTTCCGCTGCGTACGCTGCGGAAACCGCTAAAGTTATACAAAAATCATGTATGAAAAGATTGTTCAGCATTAAGAGTTATATAATAAAGTCCGCGACAGCATAAGTCTATCTTTTATGGTTGACTTACTACAACCTTTTTTATGTTAATAAATTTGTAAAAAAAAAATGCATTATTTTTAGAGGTGTATTATACACACAGGTATATATTCTTATCAAAATAAATACATTCATCATCACGAGCATTTCATTTAGAACCAAGTTGCCCTGTATATCATTTCATTCCAATAAATATCTTAGGAGCTATCACAGTTTTAACATAACTCCGCACCAAAATAATGTTCGCAGCTTAAGTACAACGTGCGCTTGCGCTAATTATATTATAAAGCTGAATTTGTTGGTTTGAACGCGCTTATCTCAGGAACTACTGAACCGATTTGAAAAAATATGTCTGTGTTAGATAGCTTATTTATTGAGAAAGGCTTAAGGATATAAAACTTCACGCTGCGACGGGAGGGGAGGGAGCAAACTCAAAACGCGCGGACGAAGTCGCGGGGGACCGCTAGTGTATAATAATAACCATTTGTCAATGTTTTATGTGATGCGCACGAACATTTAATTGTCAACGGAAAAACTCGCGTCTCATTGTCTTTACCTATAATGGCCAATTTGCTGCCCTTTATCCCTTTACCCTTAGTCCGAAATACTTCATACCCTTCCGGGTGAGCACATTTAAAGAGGCGTGGGTAGTTTTTGTAAATACGTTGTCTATTTTCTGTAAATTTCTTGATATAAATAAATGATAAATGTCAATTTGTGTTCTGGAGTATATTCTTTTATTTTTGTTTTAGTTCATGTATTTAGCCCCAGGTATGGAAAGAGTCTTATATTTATTTGGTTCTGAAGTTTACGCGAGTACTCATTGAAATGAAAGACTTTACCGTTTTATTACAACTAAAACTTTATGACTGACGTTTCGAATGCCTAACAACATCCGAGGCAAGACTATAGTGTTATTTTTTATTACATGAAAAATGAAAACTACCATCACTCATTACCATTAATTGACGCTGAAAGAGCTTACTATGTCATGAGATCTTGCAGTGTGCAATGTTGCTCGGGTCTTCGAAAGAATAGGATCCCAAGCTGGTGGAACATTCTAACCATGGTCGGGAAATTCCACTAGCTTCCACAGAAACGTCAATTAATATTAATGAGTGATGGTAGGTGGTAGTTAGTAGTTAGTAGTAGTGGAGATATAAAGTTTATCTGAGTTTTGATCTGTCAGTAATGTTTGTTTGAATTCTGAAAATCTTATGCTGAAGTTTTTGCTTGTACTGAATGTTTTCGGTCCCTCACACACTGCGACTTTTAGCAGCGATGCTGTCGCGATGCAGCTTCGATGCAGTCGCAAATGCGCCACCTTTACACACTTGCACTATTTTTATCACCGAAACAGTTGTGAGTTCGTGATGCTGCCGCATTGTAGAAGTTGCCCGTTGACCACTGTATCTGGGAGCACGGCAGTGCCCCCACCAAGTCGAGCAAAAAAGCGTCACGGCCGTACCATCCTTTTCTCGAAGCAATTCAGACCATTTTCGACCCCCTGTAACTTCGTTGTGGATAAAACTAGAAGACTGAAATTTTCAGGAACCATGTAACATTGTAAAGACACGGTATATTTCAAATTTCATTCAATTTGTACCAGTATTTTAAGAATTATAACGGGTCAAATTTCTTAATTTTGTCACTCACTGACTCACCGATCATCACAATTCTAAGGCACTTCTAGCAGACCTAAAAGCTTCAAATTTGGAATATAAGTAGTGTTTGGTGTATGAATCAAGGAGAAACTAAAAAATCTAGAAAAGACCGCAAAGAAAATTAAGCCTATACAGCCAAGTCTTCAGTTAAATTTTTCAATATTGACTTTATTCGTAACGATGTTTTACGGCAGTTATTATTATCGCGTGCGAAGCCGCGGGTTTAACCTAGTCCCATATAAATATGGCGCATGGTAGTGCCTCTGCCAAAGTGCCGAGCAAAAAATGGGTATTCCCGTCATGGAAACACGTGTAAATTAAATTATTTAATGCAAAAAACGTACCTACGTGCGTATTCGTACTTATTACGAGTGCGTAAGGTTGTAAATTAATTATTATACCACGCGCTGCGATGCTAGCGAATGAGCGCGGGCCGTTACTACGCGCTGCGCGGTGCTAACGCGAGGGCGCGGGGCGGGGACAGCGGCGGGGCGCGTGGAAAGGTGAATGTCGCCGAGCGAGCTGTCGCGGTGATAGCGCGAGGCGAAAAGTTCATAAGTCAGAAAGAGGGCTTTAAGAAAATTCGTTGCTGGTATATATACATATATACAGTAAGTAGAAGGTACCGAAAAGGAAAAAAGTTGAACTGTCTACAAAATACAAAAAGAAATGAGATCCCATCAAAAACAATACTTGTCAAAAAAACCAAGTCTCGCAACTCAGTTGTTCTGCGGTAAAAAGTTGTGAGATCCATGTAATACCAAGTCGGTTATTAATTTATTCAGTCTCTACTTAAGCGACTTTCTGTCTTAATACGTCCAGTCTCTAAGACCACGATCGTGGTCCAAAACAATTGAAAATCAATTGTGTCTGGAATCTCCGTACTCGAAGCATTAAGTTGTTACGTAATAATTAACAGCATCTATAGTGACGCATATCAATATTAAAATTCTTTAATGTTTTATGTAAATATATCGCACTAAATAATTGAATTTACATGTGTTTTCAGGCGATTGAATTAACACGTGTTTTCAGGCGATGGCCAAGTCTCAATATATTTACATAAAACATTAAAGAATTTTAATATTGATATGCGTCACTATAGATACTGTTAATTATTACGTAACAACTTAATGCTTCGAGTACGGAGATTCCAGACACAATAGATTTTCAATTGTTTTGGACCACGATCGTGGTCTTAGAGACTGGACGTATTAAGACAGAAAGTCGCTTAAGTAAAGACTGAATAAATTAATAACCGACTTGGTATTACATGGATCTCACAACTTTTTACCGCAGAACAACTGAGTTGCGAGACTTGGTTTTTTTGACAAGTATTGTTTTTGATGGGATATGTATATTGGCAACTGTATCGATGCTCACGCGCGTTAGCATCGATGAAAAAGCGCGACTGTATCGATACTAACAAAGAGAAAGATCTGTTCATTGCTGGTGTCACAATACTGTTGCGCCTTATTGAGGCGCGTGACTGCATCGATGCTAAAATTATCAGTGTGGAAAGGATCTTAGAGTTACGTTGAATAGAAACGACTAACTTGATGAGTAAGCTATAATTACAATAAGAATTAAAAACTATAATATGAATTTAAAAAACTGTCTTTTTTATTTTTTACAGTTTAAGGGCCTGCATCATGTCTTTGAACAAGCAGTAACCAACGAATAATTTAAATATACAACGTCATTAAGTATGAGGTATCTGAAAGATAATGCTATAATCGGAACTTATTATGTCATTGTGAAACAGGCTGTACTTGGTAGAGATCGAATAAAAATAGTGTACAAGTCGGAAATGCGCAACACATTTACTGAAATAAAACAGAAAAATCAGCTCAATTAAGTCTGCAAAATAAAAACAAGCCTTTTCCATCAAAAATCACTATAGTGTAATTACCGTTGATTTCTTTAAAACTGTGAGTATTTGACTTACTCCCACTTTTACATATATCAAAAGCAAGCGTGCACTGGTCATTTTTTCGTTGTTAAGTAGATACGGATCGAGTGATTAATATTATTATCGAGATGGATCAGTGTTTTCAATTGATTAATGAACCTACAATGAGTCGTGAAATATGCTGAGTAAAAAGTATTTCAATGCGCTTTGAACTACAGTAGAGACATTAGGCATGAAAGGCATCTTAGTAGCAACGTATAATGAATGAAAATGTAGAAGACATTAGCAACTACCTGACAGAGCCCATAAAAATATTTATTTAATAATTTCGTAGATACCAAAAAATTCAAATAGCTTCGCGTTCATAAAAAAGCATGTTGTAATATTTTATATACAATTATATTTGTTATCTAAATAAGCTGTGCTTCCAGTATAACTAACTCGAGAATGGGGGGTTCAATTCTTATAATTTTTATTTTGTTAGATTTTTCACCGCTCCGAATGGGATACTTATAAACATTGGAGCCGGGGCAAAACGGGGCTCGGGGCGAAATAAATTTTGCAAGAACTAGTATCTAATAAAACCGGCCAAGTGCGAGTCGGACTCGCGCACTGAGGGTTCCGTGCCAACTTTAACTGAATTAGGGAATCCACTAAGGCCTATCCATAAACACCCGACAAGCATAGGTTTGACTAAAAATTTTTTTTTGGTTTTAGTTTCATGTATGGGAGCCCCCCTTTAAATGACATTATTTTTTATTTTTTGTATGAGAATCGGTTAGCGGTTAACAGGATACATCACCTTGCCAAATTTTAATCGTGTAATGCTTATAGTGACAGAATAAAATGGCTGTGTCATACGGACGGACAGACAGACAGACAGACAGGCAGACAGACTTGACGAAACTATAAGGGTTCCGTTTTTTGCCATTCGGCTACGGAACCCTAAAAAAAGTACTTACAAACAGAATACACTGTTCTGAAATCCTGTGCGTATCTCATATTCGCTGGCACTGAACACTGCAAAGACAAGAAGCACCCTGACCGCGTGTGAAATCACAACCTATTTGATACTCGTGTAACGTGATAACACCAACTTTGGCAAGTAAAATTCAATCATGAAAATTTATATGTTGTCGAGCTTAATTAACCACCGAAGTAAAATCAATAATGAGATCAAAGTATTTCCCTGAGAGTAAGAAAAACTATATTTGAATAGTCGTAAAATAAAATAAGGTTGTGTTTATTGAGCCATATTATAAACAACTTAGACTAATGTTATTTTATATACCTCCTTTTTGAAGTCAGTTAAAATCCTAGATATAAATCTATACAAGATACAGAGGGACAGGAGCAAATTACCTCCAGATGATAAACGTTACTTTTAAACTTAAATTGGTTACTTACTATTAGTTAATTATATTAAATACGTTTTTAAAAAATATGGTCATATTAAATTACAAACATGAATAGCTTATTTCCCTAAATAATATGTATAAACTAAATTTTATAATAAACAAGCGAGTTGCCCCGACTTCGTACAAAATGGTTATTCTGGGTTATCCCTAATAGGTAGACATCGTCCCCGGCTTAGATCGGTTGATATGAATCGTTAAGCCTAGTCAGAGGCCGTATGGGCGGCTTGTAAAAATATGACAGTTAGTCACTCACCTTGAAAACACTCCCCCACCAATCCGCACTGAGCCCGCGTGGTGGAGTATGGCTCGTACTACCTCTTGCCTGAGGTAAGGCCTGTGTCCAGCAGTAGGACGTTACAGGCAACTTTACTATAGGTATATACCATCGTGAGACTTTCTGTAACTGATACCTTCTTTAGGTGTAGCAACAGCCAGCGCTATGTAAGCGCAAAAAATGTGTTTATTTACGACTTCTTGTAGAAGAAAAGAAACTTCCTATATGATCAGTGTTTCCCTACATTAGGATCGTGCGCGACGACACGTCACAAAGTATTGCCGTACGTTGAAATGACAAATGGCTGGCTGTCAATACGGAAAGTAGTTAAACCATAGTTATTTCAATTTAATATTTAATGTCTAAAGTGTCGATTATGTACTAATATTGCTATAGAAATGGTAAAAACAGTCCGTCAATGTTGTTATTTTTTTCGGTCACTGTGAGCGCTGTCATCGGGTCGGGTTCTCCTTTCACCTACTTCGAACACAGCGAATATGCATGCATTTTACATATAAACCTTCCTTTTGAACCAGTATATCTATTAAAGAATCCACATCATAATCCGTTGCTCTGTTATAAAGATTTTAAGAATACATACATACAGACAGCGGGAAGCAATTTTGTTTTATGCATTTTTCAAACTATAAATAGCAATAAAATTTTCACCATAACTGGTACATGCTCTCCTTCATGCACAGTAAATGTTTGCACAGTCTTGTTATTTTACCACAAACTGTCAGGACTTTGAAAACTATTCAAGTGCTGGGGTTCCTGTAGCTTTAAAATGCCGAACTTTTCAAGGCCTTACAAGAAGGTATATTGTCGCTATTTAAAAGTTTTGCTACAAATTAAAAAGTTTATTTTCTTTTGAGGTTATTATACATAATAATAAACAACTTATAATATTCATGCATTTGAGACTTTGTTTATATCATCGAATTTTGCAAGCAGTGTGTAACAAAAAGCTTAACGAAGACTTAAACCTTGCATACCAAACCAATCTCAAAAATAATAGTTTTTAATTGTTAGACCATTTAAATATTTATTTATTTAATTGAGGCAATATTATAATACAACGTAACTACGTGCGTGTGCAAGTTTACATTACGTTGGTGCACCGTTTATATTTATATTAAATTAAAATGATGCACTGACTTAATTTAATGTATTTAAATTATTTTTTTGTTAAGCTTGAATATTCGGAAATTACATGCATGGGGTCTTGCATGAAATTCTGAAATATGATTTATTATTTATGCAATTAAACGATTATATTCTATTACCGAAGTACTGAGTACCGAAAATTTTCAAAATGTTTTTAACAAATAGAAACTAAAAAAACAAATGATTTAAATACAAACAAAAATCTTTCAATAAAAATATTTACTTTGATTACTTTTTTTTAACCGAATACCATTATTTGGCTTCATTAAACCTTTTGTTCTACTCTGTACCTCTACATGACGTTTGTTCAAGTGACGACCCGTCTGGTGTAGTGGTCGAGAAATCGCCTACTACGCAGTGGGTTGCGCGTTCGATCCCCGCACAATACAAACATTTGTGTGCATGAACATGTCTGTTTGTATTGGTCTGAGTGTTTTCTATGTAAATCATGTATGTATTTACAAAAAAAAAGTATTTAAGTAATTTATCCGTTGTCTGACTCCCATAACACAAGCTTTGAGTAGCTTACTTTGGGACTAGATGGTGATGTATGGGAATGTCCAAAGGATATTTATTTATTTATTATTATTTTCAATTAAGTCACATTTTTGTTTCATTAGTTGACTACTAAAAAAATTGAGTAGCATTTTGATAGCTGACAAAAAGTATACCAACGATTAGTGGTGTCAACTCGCGTATTTTATCTGAATTTTTACCCCATACTTTCAAGTTCTCCATAATATCAAGTTTCTTTTTTTTTTTCCTTTATTATTAAATAAACAAGAAACTTAAAACAAACACTAAAACATACATTGTAATAAACCATGAAGGTTTGTCCACAATGCAATGTTGACAGTAGTTTAACAATAATCATAGTTCTATTTAAGTATTTTAAGAAAGTAAATAATAAACGATAAAAAACCAGGTAGGTGCACTCACTGACTATTAGTCAATAACAGAAAGTGTGATTTCAATTTGATTTAATATTTTTAGCGTTTAAGTCATCCTTTAAGGTAGATGGTAATTTATTTATAAAACGAGGCACCAAATACTTGAGAATCAAACGAACTTACCAAGTGAAGTTCGATACCAATTATGTGACAGCTTCATTCTTAGCGATTTATAACATATTGTAGTAGCGTTGCCACGCTACAGCCTTCTTACACGATTTTTTAAAGAAATTCTAAAGAAAATAATAATATAAAGACACTCAATTGACTACTTTAGTCAATATCCCCACTACCCCCACTACCGGCCACCTTACAGGCTCGGGCTCGATATTTTATTCATTTAGTTTAAAGACATAATTTTTTATTTACTCTATTGTGTAGGTACATAGATTATCAGTTAGTGATTTAAGTCAGCATTTTATTTTAGGGTAGGGTAAGCAGTTAGAACTTGTAAAGTATATTTGACTAATTTTGGTACAGTGTAGGTGGTGTTGTGATAACAGTGAACTGAATTGTTATAATTATAGGGAGGGTGTATATAAATCGCGTCGAATGAAGCTGTCACATAATTGGTATCGAACTTCACTTGGTAAGTTCGTTTGATTCTCAATTATGTTTCCAGCTTCATCCTTAGCGATTTATAACATATTGTAGATGTTTAAAGATTATTTAATAAAATGCGATGTTAAGAATAATAAGGTTTTTATAAATACATAACTAATGTTACGTAGCTTGTAAGTAAATAAAAAATTCGGTTATAAACAAATCATTTATTTACAAGTAAATAATTGTGGAACATTGTTTTTTAATTCGAGGAAGACAATATTGTTCTGGCGAACTGATTATTATCCTGTGAGATTACATCTTTATTATAATATCTGACAAATGTGAGGGAGGAATTTGACCAACCAGCGGTCTTTCGAATCACATCGATGCCGACTCCAAGTCTGTTGGCCGCAGATGTGGACGCGTGGCGCGTACTGTGCGCCGTGAAAATAGAGGTATCGATTCCACTTTTAACAAGAACATCTCTTATCCAATGGCTCATTCTCTGAGAAGATATTTTGTTATGTGGCTTTTTGAAACTAATAAATAAATAATTACAACATTGTGTACGCAAACTACTAGTTTTATTTAAATATTCCTGTATACATCTACCTGGGCAAATTTCAGGTCTTTCATGAAAAAATGGAAGGCTTAAAAGTGGTTGTAATGAATTAGGATTCGATGTTTTGATTAAATCCGGAATTTTAATTATTATTCGTTCAGTGTTAATGGAAATATTTTCAAGTTTTATGAGAGCAAAAGTTTGGATACGATGAGCAGTGACTAGGGCCAACAGAGTTAAAGTCTTTTTTGAAAGTATTTCCAGGTTAAGACTTTCATTTGGCCAATTTTGGGCTAAATAATCCAAAACAGTGCTTGGATTCCATGTAACGTCATATTTAGGTCTTGTTGGTCTTAACCTGAAAACACCTTTCATGAATCTCTTAATCCTATCATCATTAACTATGTTGCTACCTATCAACAAGGCTAAGGCAGATTTATAACTATTAATTGTTCCATATTTAGCTCCAGAATCAAAAACCTCAGTTAGAAAATGTATAACAATAGGCACGGATACAGATGTATGATCATAACAATGTGTTCTACAATAGTCTAACCATCGTTTAATAGCACAATCATATTGCTTGTATGTATTTTCCGACAAGGATGATAGCATTATTTCGACCGATCTATTAGACAGTGATCTATTTAAAAGAGCTTGCCTGATAATCTCGCGGCAACCAACCGGAGGCTGTGGTGTAAGTTGTGTGGTTCTCTGAAAGGTGAAATCAAAAGGTTGATGCTAGGTTCAAATATTATCATTCCATTAGGCACAATTAATCTTTGGAAAATTGGGAACCAAGGTTGTGTTGGCCAATAAGGTACGACAATAATGCCCTCAGCCTTATCATGAATAATTTTTTGAATTGTTTTTAAAACCAGTGAAAATGGAGGAAAGGCGTAAAAGAACATTTTTTGCCAAGATAATGTAAAAGCGTCAACGGCCCAGGCATCAGGGTCACTTTTCCAAGAGACATAATAATAACATTTTGTGTTTCGGCGAGTGGCGAATAAGTCGATCGTGGGCGTTCCAAATTTTTGTTTTATTCCCGAAAAGGCATAATGACCTAATTCCCATTCCGTATCGCAAAACTTTTTTCGAGATAGTCTATCAGCATCCAAATTGTCCCTTGTGTTAATGTACGACGCAAAAATAAATATTTTACGCCTTTCACACCATTGCCAGATTTGTCGTGTTATATCATTTAAGTGAGGAAATTGGACACTACCCATGCGATTTAGGCAAGATATTGCGGTTGTGTTATCTATTCTAAGTAAAATTTCACAGTCGCTTAAATCTTTGGCAAATGTTTTTAAAGCAAAGAAAGGAGCTCTAATCTCCAATTCATTTATGTGTTGTTTAAATTCGTTTTCTTTCCAGAAACCAAAAGATTCCATTTTATTACAATAAGCCCCCCAGCCCGATGACGATGCATCAGAAAATATTTCAATACAAAAATCATTAAAGCGAAATCGTGATACATCGGTTTTAACGTGTTCTACCCACTATTTAAATTCATATTTTAGATGTTTTGGTAGTGAGATTTTTTGCTCATAGCTAGGATTTTTAAGTAAACATAGGTATTTGTGTCGTTCCAATACTTTAGTGTACATCCAAGAATAATCAATTGCCGGGCAGGCGGATGTCAATAGGCCTAAAAGTCGCGCAAATTCGCGGACTTTACAGGCTTTTAGTTGTAAAAATGTGTTCAAAGTGTCTGTGATTTTTAAACGTTTAGCTTCAGGTAAGGACATAGTCATGGTTTTTGAGTTGAAGATGTAACCGAGAAATTGGCAAACAGTGTTAGGTATTAAACAACTTTTTTCATAATTAATTATGAACCCTAATGATTCTAAAATGGTAATGGTGGTGTGTACATTTTTCTCACATTCACTGTATAAACGGCCTATGCACTGTATATCATCTAAATATATAACGGATACAAATCCTTGAATTCTTAAATATTGTACGACAGGTTTAAGTATCTTAGTAAAAACGTACGGAGCTGTACAAAGACCGAAAGGTAAGCAATTGAATTCATAAAGTGTATTATTGTAATTAAATCTGAGATACTTTCTATGTGATATATCGACATTAATAAAGAAATATGAATCTTTTAAATCCACTGAAGCCATGAAACAGTTTTCGCTTATTAACTTTAATGAGGTTCGATAGTCCTCCATCTTAAAATGTGAGGTATTAACAAATGTATTTAAGTTTTTCAAATTTAAAATAAATCGTTTGTCTCCATTTGGTTTTGGTATTAAAAACACACTAGAAATAAATTCGCCTGGAACATGGTCGCATTTGGAAATAGCATTAATTTTTAATAGTTTTTGGATAGCATTATCAAAATCTAAAGATTCTTGTTCAGATTTTGGATAAACAATTGGCTGCGAAAACTGTTTTGGTGTATTACAAAATGGTATTAGGTAACCTTTGACCCAAGCAAGAACTGATGTATCATCAGTGATGTCGGCCCACTTATGGACGTAATGAGTAAGGCGACCAGCGTATCGTACCTTAGATTGGTGTTGATTCAGCGGCGAAAGTGTTGGTGATTCTTGTGGTGTGGCGGGGGCGGTGGTGGCGGTGACCTGGCTCGGCGTGGCGGCGGCGGCTGCGTCCGCTTTTTGCGTCTATTAGTGCTCCTTTAAGGTTGCTGTTAATGGAGGATATTACAAAGCTGCGTCGAGTCTTTGTTTCTATGTGGTGGCTGTCGCAAAGAAGCCGGCTAGCATCGCTAAGAGGTTTCAGCAATGTTTCCTTCGAATATTCGTTAGAAATCAACATTTGAGTGACCTGCGCGTAAGGCAGCTAATGCAGCCGCAATATGTTTTTGTTTGTTTTGCAACGAAAAATCTCTTTTGACTAATGTTTCAGGCAGAGCTGCTTTAGCCTCTGGGTTTAAAATTGGAGGTACTAATAAATCACAATTAGCAGGAATTTGATATTCACTTACGATTTTTTCTTTTGTTTCCTTCGGCAACCCTTTGGCTAATATTTCTTGCCAACGAGTAGCAATATCCTTATGGATATTTTTGCCAAGCACAGTTTCAGGCTTTGGAGCATCACCAAGGATAGATAAGATCGATTCGTCGAGTTCATTTTCCGTTGCTACCTCCGATACTGTTGTTACGGGTGCGGAAGACGGTCCTGGTTGTGGTGAGCGTGAGGCGCTGATCGTTGGTTGTTGTAACTGTTCATGTACGGCATCAGCTGGTATAGGTTGCTCAGTAATAGGAGTAATAGTGCCAGCCCAATCACTGGGCGGCATGTAGATAGAATCATAGTCTTCATTTAATGCGAAGTCTATTTCATCCGGCCTGAATGGGCCTGAAATGGAAACCAAGAACCTTTGTTAGTAATGAAGGAGAATACCCAGTGTGGTAAGCTCGCAACATAATTTTATAAACGGTAAAAGCCCAGTGTGGCAGTTACGCATTGAAAATTGGTTATAAATGAAGGAGAATACCCAGTATGGTAAGCTCGCAACATTATGTGTAAACGGTAAAAGCCCAGTATGGCAGTTACGCATTTAAAGTTTTGATCACAAAATAAAATAATTATGTTCGTGGATAGTAATTGTATTACTTACTTGATATTGGTGAATTTTCTTTTATTGTGTGATCTTTGATCTGTTTGTCCTTTAACTTATCCTGTAATTTTCTTATTTTTCGCAATATTTTATCCTCGTCCATATCTTCATGCTTTCGTTTTTTCCCCATGTTGAGAGACAGTTTTTTAAGATATTATTTGCTAGGAGTGGACGTGCGAAGGCTACAGCACGGACACGCAGAATGAATAAAATATCGAGCCCGAGCCTGTAAGGTGGCCGGTAGTGGGGGTAGTGGGGATATTGACTAAAGTAGTCAATTGAGTGTCTTTATATTATTATTTTCTTTAGAATTTCTTTAAAAAATCGTGTAAGAAGGCTGTAGCGTGGCAACGCTACTACAATATGTTATAAATCGCTAAGAATGAAGCTGGAAACATAATTTACGGTACAACGGCCGTACACATTACGCGCTTGCAATGTGCGTAAGCTACCTTGGGCCATTGCTCGTGTGAATACAGGGTGATCAATTTTGTCGTGATGCTTAAGGTTGAAGAACTGTTCTTTTAAAAGGCTAAATTTGAAACGGAGTTGAACCGGAAGGGCTTTGCAATGTTTGAAAAGGCTACATTCATCGTTCTGGAATTTTTCCATAAGGGCGGGGGGAACTATTTGTTTTAAAATTTTTAATTGCAGTTTGTAAATACTATTGAGATATGTTTTATATGTACGACCATAGCTACTAATACCATACTGTATGTATGATTCAGCGAGGGAGTTGTATAGTGCTAATTTGACTTTGTAGGGTATACGATTTTTTAGAATGTATATGTTAGCCAGGAATTGTCTCAGTCTGTTACATACGCGCTCAACTTGTAGACTCCAGGTAAAGCGGTCATCTATGCTAAGTCCTAGGTAAGTGTAGGAATTCACAAGCTCAATTTGGGGGCAGCTGCAGCTCTGTGAATTGTTGGAGTGCAAACATATATGATTGTGTGCCTTCATGATACCGCTTGAGGAGCATTTAAGATAAGGAGACTTAATGTGCATTAGTTTGGTTTTACCTACATTTAGGACCAGGCCAGCGTCATGGCACCATTTACTGAGGTTATCAAAATCCGATTGTAAGCGTTGGTAAGCCTCTGCCAGATTAGTACTACTAATTACGAGGCAGGTATCATCGGCATACTGATAACATTTTGAGTTTGTTATAACATTGCTCATATTGTTGACATATGTCAGAAAGTGCAGCGGTCCCAGAACCGATCCTTGTGCGGTTCCATGTTTAGCTACTATTATTTCGCTATAGGTATTGCATATCTTGACACTGTATTTACGATTCTCAAAATAGTTCTTACACCAATCTAGCATCGGTCCACGTATGCCACAGTCTTTAAGTTTTTTCACGAGCTTTGTGTGATCCAGGGTGTCAAAAGCGCGGGAAAAGTCAATAAACAGAGCGAGGACATTTTTCCTATCGTTTAGACATTCATTCACCTCATCTGAAAAGTTAGAGAGAAGTTCCTCAGTACCCTTGCCTTGTTGGAAACCGAATTGGTTGTGATAAATAACATCATGATCTTTATAGAAGGTACGTATTTGTTCACATATAAATTTCTCAGCAATTTTATCAATAGATGAGAGAAGAGTTATTGGACGATAGTTGGTATATTCGTCTTTTTTACCCTTTTTAAAGATAGGGCGAACGCAACCTATTTTTAAGGTATCTGGATAAATCCCTGTTTTAACGCTACAGTTAATCAAGTTAGACAAAGCTAGAGAAATATTTTCTCCAGCCATTTTAATATCAGATACTTTGATGTCATCAAGACCTGGTGCTTTATTTGTGTTAAGTTTGTTTATTATCTTGTGTATTTTATTACTAGAAGCTCTCTGAAAACGTATACTAGAATTCGTCTGATTATGATACTTATCTGGGTCTAATAATGGGATATTGCAGGATGGTATTATATTTTCAACTGCTTCATTAAATCCAGTGGCAAAATTGTTGGCAATATCTTTCTCGGTTAACCCCTGGGAGTCGAAAGCATTAATAATGGCTTGGTCAATTGATAACGAGATCCGACCCAGCATCTGGTTAATGATTTTGTACACTTTTTTAGTATTTTTAAAGTTGTCATTGATATGTTGCATATATGCAACTCATACTATAGTATGAGTTTCTGCAATGTTCTAGCACCTTGTGTGCCTTGTTACGGACTTTGTTATAATCGAGTTTTAGTTGTAAGTTAGATGGAATTTTTTTCCATGTAGTAAATAGGCTGTCACGTTTGTCACATAGACGAATAATATTATTATTCATCCATGGTACTCGAAACCGTTTTTGTTGTTTTTTAAAGGTACTTGTTGACTCGGAAGGCTTTTTTCGCATTTTTTATTGAACCGTGTATATAATCAACAATTTCATTTGGGCTATTCATTTTGTTAGTTTCTGTCCATTTTATTTTACTTAGTTCTTGGAGGTACGTATTATAATCGATTAAGTTTTGTTTTGTGCCACCCTGTATGACACGCCGCTTGTTATCACGCACACATGCAAGTATGACAGCGCAGTGGTCAGCTAGTACTACATCTATTACGGCCGAGTGGGGGTGCATTGTCGGGAGGCGGACAAAAATATGATCGATACAGGACTTTGTGATATTATCTAGTTTGTTTGCGATTCTAGTATAGTCCGTTATGCCACACGACAACCCACTCTCACTCAGAGTTTCCAAGTAAGAATCTTTGTATGACGAGGGACTTTTTAGGTCAATATTTATATCACCTATTAAAAGTAAGTTGTGTTTCGGTTCAAAGTGAGAAATGCATCTACCTAGTTCCTTTACAAATAGTGTCTTATTATTAGAAGGTGGTCTATAAATAGCACACAGAACTGTTGGTTCGTCGTCACCAAATGTTATTATGCCAATTATGCTTTCGTAAGTTAGTGTTTTATAATGAATCGGAGTGAACTTTAGGAAGTTTTTTGTGTATATTATGATACCGCCACCCTTTTTGTTAACTCGCAGTGCTGTGTGCATATTATAGCCCGGTATGCTGAACAGATTTGAAATGTTTTCTGAAATACCAACTTCTGTCAAAATAATTACATCTAATGGTGACGAACAACAATGAATCACTTGAAGTAGTTTAGTGTAGTTTTTAATTAATGATCTTATGTTTACATGCAAGCAAGTTAAGTTTAGGTTGCTATGAGATGGGAGTTTATTAAAAAAATTGTTAATAGAAGTACATCCTAAATATTCTTTAATATGACAATTATCCATTTTTTTTACTTTTTGACGGGTACAGCTAATTTACAAACCAAGCTATATGAATAGGTATCTACTTATTACATTTTATCTTGTTCTTTTAGCAAATTGATATCGACTATGGATCTAATGTAGTGTATTTTGCTATCGTATGATTTCCTAACGCAAACCTTGCCATCTTTACACCAGATAAACTGGAAGTTATCACGTAATTGTTGTTTCGCGTGATACAACAGGGTCTTCATGGGTTTAGTCAGGGCTTCCCTAATATAGATACGACCATCGCCTTTTTCTTTAGGTACTTCGGGCAGTACACCTCCCAGAGTAATGCGTTTTTCTTTGCTGGCTGTTATCCACTGATTCCTTACTGTGGTAGATTTCATTTCAATTAGAAGAGTTACAGGTTTGTCCTTGTTCCCTGTGACACGTCGAGACGTTTGGACATCTGTTATCGAGACTTCGAGTTTAGACGCAACGGTACCTATAACTTTGTTGGTTTCCTGAGTAGGGACATCAGGCAGGCCTGCAATTTCTAGAGTAGTTGACCACGTTTTCTGTTCAAACTGTTGCATATCTTGTTCTAATACTGCCAGCCGTAGTTCCAAGTTTTTGTTTTTATTGGTTAAGTCTTGGTTTTTATTTTCTAGTGTTTTGATTTTGTTGTCTTGGCCTTTTAGGGAATTTTCCATGGTGCTGATTTGGTCACTTAGGAATTCCAGGGACGATTCTAGATTAGAAATCTCTTCTCGGATCGATTTTCTAAGTTCTCTGTTTATGTCTTGCACTAGTTTCTCGTAGTTTAGGGTAGGCTGCTTGCCAATGACATGACCTGTGTCAGAATCATCATCAGCATCATCTTCGGGTATGATAAACGATGACCTACGAGATAAATTCTGGGTGCAATCTTCACAACTCCACTCTATACCAGTGCCATTACGCAGGGTGTTTAGCTGCTTATTTGACAGTTTAGAGCACGTTGGTTCAGCATGAACTATCCTGCTGCATCTGCTGCATTCTAAACCAGGCGTTTTCTTCGTTATATTCTTTTTACAGACTGTACACTTTTTGAGGGGCATGATGGGAGTAGGATCACTTTAACACTCAGAATTCGCACGCGCACAACCAGTACGATGGATCGCTAGAGGCTGCTGACTCAATTTAGACTGTACAATAAAGTTATTCTATAGTTTCCATTTTTATTTGTTAATAAAATAAAATTCACTAGACGTAACCGGTGACAGACGTCAATCTTGAGCCGGTTCGAGGGCTAATCCACGATTATTTGGAAGGCACGCAACTTTTAATGAACTGACGAAGCAATTGGCCCTCATTAAAGATTTGGCCAGAAGGTTTCCGATTTAACGATTGGATAAGCTGGAAGTAAGTTTATTAGGGATCCTAATCGATACTTTTATAAGAAGGATCGATCATAGTTGGTAAGCAGAGGTAAGATAACTAATAGAGTCAACTATGCGTTTACAATGTATTAATCGTACCACGAACTGTGATTTAAAGGTCAACCGAAATAGTTTGCATAATTAAAAGAAAAACAAATCAACATAATACATAAGATATAAAAAAAACAGATATAGATAAATGATAGCAAGTGGTTGTTTTCTCAGTAAACGTGTTATTGTTTGTGCGTAGGTCACAGGCAGAAGGAACAACATGACGTGTCAACATACTCGTAACTGTCCATGCTGAATAATTGATCAGTGTTGTGCTGATACTGAACAAACGTAATAGACGACTGTTTTCACTTCTGTTAAGTGTTAAAGAAGGTAGGTTACGTAATATTGTAACTCACATTCATATAAAAATATTCTTATGTAACGTTAAATGCGCAAAGCCTGAAAATAGTTTGTTAGGACTAACGAGCAGAATCAATTGAACCATTTTTTTTATATTAAAGGTCACATTAAAAAAAAATATTAGAATTAGGTCAAAACTCATTTTGGGTGTTTGATGTTATGCGCATTTAACATTAAACGTTGTAAGTAGTTAGTAAACTAAGATAGAAAACTTTAAAGCTGATTATGTTTTTATGACTGTTATTTAAATAATCAGATTTGTTGTTTTTAAAGTGATTTGTTACTTCCCATACTTAGTACTATAAATTGCACTTAGCTACTGTATCAGACGAGGAATGGAACACTGTGTGCCATCCAAGCGCACGCAATTTTATTTCTCTTACATAGTTGCTTTTCCTTGTGCATTTGTAAGGTTTTTTTAATATTTTTCAATGTAATCGTGTATTATCTAGAATAGTCCAAAGAGATTTTTACTTTTTACACTATTAGCCTTTTCATAACATTCCGTACTGACATTTTAACTGTCGCTCTATACTACTGTCACTCAGGGGTGAGTTATGCTGATTCTTAAAAATATATTTTCTTTAAGTTATGTGTAAGTTTCATAAAAGAGAACCATGTAAAAAAAAACATATTTTTACATATTTTTTTGACATCAGTAGGCCTAACATGAACGCCACGATACCGTTTATCGCGTCGATAAAATAATTTTATTTCCTAAACAACATGTTTTCCCACATTTTTATCACTTAAAAGGTAATTCTAATTGCTTTTAAAAACAAATGAATACATTAAAGTAAGGAAAAATCTTTTTAAATATGATTAAAACGACGTTTGAAATCTATTGATTGCCGCGATACATGATAAATAGGCGCGCATCTTAGTCCCACTGTATTGTTTGTAAAACCATTCCTGAGTCGGTTGTGACTGATTTCTATAACACAAGTGCATTGGCTACTTTGGGATCAGAGCAATAATGTATGTGATTGGTGTCCAAAAAAACGTGTCTGGCTGTGTAACAAACGTATATGTTCAATATGTTATAGATAATTGCTGTAAGCCCTTAGTGGTCTTAGACATATTTCATAAAAATCTGTTTAGCTGATTTTAATTTTGTGACAGTTTTTTTTTGTTTTTTATTTAATAAATAGTAAAATTATGAGTTGCCTAACTGTATTCGGTCAACCCCCATTTTTCACATAATTTTGACATTAGTATTTTTTGTACAACCATCCGTGAGTCGGTGGTTGCTTACCAAAATAACACCCTGTATATGAAAGCATTTTCCACAATTCGACAAATCAAGTGGCAGATTGTATTGACGTATTTAAACGCCTACGTGGAAGGGAACTGAGTGTTCGTTGGAAATTATTTGAATAAAATACATTGCAAGCATAAACATAAGGCAACGCTTTTTCTTTCATGATAAAAACAAACTGGCATGTATAAGTCCACTCATGTTATTAAGTTAAGATTAGTGTGAAACAAATAATTTTCCAACAAAATTAACATTTTGAACCGTGAGGAAATTCAGGTCTAAAATTGGTTTTCAGCAATTGAACAGAAGCTATAACATGAATAAGTCAAGAAGAATAAAAGTACAAAATATATTGAATGGACAGAAATGTGAACTGCACACCATTTTGAGATGGCATATGATGTTTCTTAGATGGACTGGGGTATTTCCCGTTGAATGTCTGAATAAACCCACCGTGCAATGTTTGAAGTGAGTATTTTTTTATCGATATTATAAAATAAAACAACACAACATTTTGTTTGGTTGAACGCGCTGCTCTTAGAAGGTTTTCATGAACTTTTTTTAAAAATATCCGACGCATAAAGAGAGTTGTGTTATACGTTTATCGTAAGACGACCTCCGTGGTGTAATGGCTAAGCACGCTGGGTTTCATGGCGTCGTCGCTCCGAGATCCAGGGTTCGATTCCCGGTCGGGTCATTGTAGAAATCATGATTTTATATAGTGTCTCGGGTCTGGGTGTTGTGGTACCACATTTGTGTCTGATTTCTATAAAACATGTGCAATGGCTACTTACTTTGGGATCAGAGCAATGTAAGTGATTGTTGTCAAAAAAAACGTGTCTGTCTGCCTATTTTTGTATAGTGTCGTAGCTACCAAAAATATAGGTATGTCTAACGTGTCATAGATAATTGTTGTAAACCCTGAGTGTACTTAGACATATTTCATGAAAATCTCTTCAGCTTTTTTTTAATTTAGCGACAGGTTTTTTTTTAATTTATAAGAATGCCTTGTCATACTGGATGATAAATGCGGATTTAAGCACCTAATTCCGTTGTTTGAACTATCACTACCGTAATGGAATAGCTATTATGGTCATTTTACTCGCACTAGAATAACATATAATCCATGCCGATTTTAATACGGGTCTAAGAAGTGGCGAAACGTTGAAACGTCAATTATTTGAGGTGATACATAATATTGTGTGCATTGTTTACATGTCACGAAAAGCAAAGCATGTCGTGTCTTGGTAATTGACTAAAAAAGAGGAGGTTTTTTACTATTGTAAGCGTTTTTTATATGTTTGTTTTTTCCGAGGGGCGTATTGCGATCCAACTTTGGCCGTTCAATGTCCAGGCAACTCAATTCCGACATATTATCACAAAATATTATAATTTTACTATAATGGTACGAATATTAATATTTATGTTATTTGATTATAATAATATTTTAAATGTCATGCGAAATCGTAATACTAATTGATAATTTGACAGTAAAGCTGAGCCGCTTACCTATCAAAAATGCATCGCAATACGCGCCCTCAACTCAGTCATGTATGGACCGATTAGATGTTTATTTATTAATGACAGAGATACAACAGATACTTGACAAATAAAATGAATTAAAGTAAATATGATAAGCTTAACATCGATCTATGTAACAGATAAATTAATTTGTGGTAAAATTACAAACAATAATTTAATAATACAAATTATAACAAAACAGTATTTAAACAAAAGTATTGGTCGTAATCACTTCTATGGAAAACTGACTTCATGTTTTAATCTGTTTCAGGTTCATATTGAAATCTTTTTACGGTATTTACTATTTTGCTACGCTATTTGGACAGACAGCTATCACATTATCCTGTGCAGTTTGGTGTTTTTCAGCTCAGAACTATTCTTCTAGTTCTGTTAGTAAGTATAACAAGAGTATTAAATTAAAACACATTCACGTATTTTTTCTTAAAAGCCTTAAAAGTTTTCAGTTCGGAAAACTAATCGCAGCTCAATAAATAGACTGAAATATATAAGACATCAATTGTAAAAACTTTTGACTGTTAAGTTAAAAAAAATGCTTATAATTTGTGTGTTTTGTATTGAAATTTATGTGGTATATTATTTTGCTTTGTAGCAATATTGATTCTCAATTCTACAGCATTATTCATAATGATTGTATTACTTCAATTGGCTAATCGTTGGCCGATTTTACTGAAAAGAGTGGCCAAGCTTGAGCACCAGTTACGGGACATACGAAGAGCTAATAATGTTAAAACACATTGTACCTATCTGCTATGCTTTGTTACCATCGTTTCTTTTGGTAAGTTAAGTGATCTTAAATCATACCTGTTTTATAGGTAAACCGCAAAACTGAGACTTCTGACGTTACTTTTATCGCCTTTGTTTTCATTTTCCTCCCAATAAACGTAATCTGTATCATCCTTTTGGTTTTACTCGTATTATGGTAACTTGTTTATTGAAATATCAAACGATTTTTTCTATCACCTAAAAGGATAATATTTAATTTATAAGAAATATATAAAGTCAACGTACGTTTTATTTTGTAAGAATAATGTAAAGACGACCACCGTGGTGTAGTGGCTAAGCACGTTGGGCTTCAAGGCGTCGCCGCTCCGGGGTCGATTCCCGGTCGGGTCAATATAGAAATCTAAATTTTCTACATTGTCTCGGGTCTGGGTGTTGTGGTACCATCGTTGTGTCTGATTTCCATAACACAAGTGCATTGGCTATTTACTTTGGGATCAGAGCAATAGAGATTAGTGTTCAATATTAATAAATTATAGTTTAAAAAACTAAAAAACCATGTTCTTGTAGCTAACCGAACTACAAAGTAGAAAATAATTTTTAATAAAAGAGTTAAAGAATAATTTAATTCAGAGTAAAAAGCGTGGGGTAAAAACATTTTACTATATTTTCATAACTTTTTACTAGGTTTTTTTCATAACTCTCCGCACATAGATAGTTGCATGTAAAATATTTGTAACATTTAATATATCAAGCACCCCACGCTTTTTACTCTGAATTGAGTTATCCTCTAATTCTTTGTAATTAAAAATTATTTTCTACTTTTTAGTTCGGTTAGCTATAAAAGCGTGTTTTTTTAGTTTTTTAAAACTATAATTTATTTTTCATTTTTTAGTTCGATGTTTCAATTAATTATTTGCGGACATGCGACACGCGATAGCTTTATCTTTCTTACTCCCACATAGAGGATCCACGAAAGAATTTATTAATCCTGGCGGTCCTTATAAGGATATTGAGAAACTGTTTTTAATTTATTGCATTGTCATCGGTCCTTGATACGTGTGCAAAGTTTCAAATTAATCAAACTTCTGGAAATCGGTCAAATTTATGCTCAAAGATTCCATTACATACATACATACATACATACAACCCAAGCTAATATAAACGCGTGGTAAAAAAAGTACATAAATTTCAAGGAATAGACGACAAACGTGACATCAGAAACGTCTCATTTTTGCTGTTTACCTATAGTAACTGATAAATTAAAGTCTATTTTCAAAATTGTACATAATTTTAACTCAATTGATCATTCACCATTGTTTTTTTTTTCAGTCGAAAATTCTCTATCCCAATCATTCTTCTACAAATCCCTATGGAATTGCAACTCTATGCGAAAATTTACCCCGGATCTTTTTCAGTATTTTTGTGAGCACGTTGCCCCGTTCGTATTCAAATACACCACTTATTCGCTATGGAAAGTAATACTGTACAAGGTAAACATTGCGTATTATGTCGATTTTACCAATATCAGATAAGACTTATCCGTCTGAATAAGTATAAAGCAACCGATTTTTAACTTATATGGTCGAAATGCTTTCCAAACACGATTATCACTGTATTTTTTTAAATGCCTGTTATATCGACACGTAATTTCATTTAGTACGGAAAGATAACGCTAACCAGAACTTATTACAAAATTGTAAATCAGGTCGTTGAAAGGATTCAACGTCAGCTTACTAAAAATATTATAAATGATTTATTGTATAAATCTTACTTTATCACAGGTAGTTTTTTGTTAATTAGAGTCGTATGCCAACGTCAAGTAAGACTTATCCGACGAAATAAGTATACAACAATTGATAAAAAAGATACATTTCCAATCATTGCTGACAAATAGGAGACGTTATTTATATTTTCGATATCTTTATAAATCTACAAAATTCATTATTATATATAATATATATGAATTTTAAAGGAGAAACCCGGTTCCCATACAAACTTGGGCCTGGCGTTACAGAGCTGTAACTTGGCCTATATTTAGGTCAACTATAGTTTTCTCACGAGACCCATTTTCACTACAATTTTCAATGGCCAAATCAGTAAAATAATTTACTGAAAATATTTTAGGTTATGTACCCTATGACTATTTTCAGTATGAAAAGTGCTAGTTTCTGAATTTGTGTTAACTCCCGACATAAAAGAGGGACGTTAATCTGTCAGTGGTATTGTAGCTCTTAAATGGATGAACCGATTTTGATGGGTTTTTATCTGTAACATTCTTAGGCCTTTTATTACGTATTAAGGCAGCAGACTGATCAATACAAAGATGAATATGAATTGTTAACATACTTATTATGCATATCTACCGATCACACATGCTGACATTGCAAAAGATTTGGATATACACTTAAATAAATATGTAAAAAAAAACAAAAGTTGATTTAAACATTTTTTATTCTTCTTCATCATCCGTATAAAATATTAATATACTGTCCAAAAACTGTGCAGGGGGTGTTATATTTTCTTGGTGTCTGGCCCAAGCTAAATACCAGATTATGCTCATCGTATGAGCACAGCAACCAACCGTCTGTTTTCCAACTATACAATTGCAATAATATTGGGTGATAGCATCCCTTCCTCCCAAAGAGCTGTCAACTAGTATGTATACAAAATATGTTTTCTTGCTAATATGTCTGGACTTGATTCTCCCCCTCAATAGCCAGGTTAATTCCTCTTGCAGTAGGTCGCTGTCCACCTCCCTGCACACTTCAATGACATATGAGCCATTTGCCCTTACATGCTCCCCATAATAGGAACGGGCCTGTTTTATTTGATATGTACCTAATGAAACCAGAATTAGTTCGCTGAGTGAAAGCTCAGGAAAATCCCTCAAATTGTCTGTTTCTATGTTTATCGGTTGAAATTGCACCCTGCGTCGATTTAAATTATTTGCATGATTCCAGCATGCTTGACAGATGATGTCATTTTCATTCACCTGAAAGATAAAGAAAATTAGTTCAGAAATACTTAATCATATCCACAATCAGGCTGAAAGGAAACTAAAACAGCCTGCACTTTCTCACAAACATCCCACTTTTCATATTGTCATGGATAATTAATTATTTATACATTTTTAATCCCTCAAGCGTATGTGAACGAGACACAATGCAAATTCTATTGTTATGTGGTTGCCTGCAACTGCTCGGGTGTTGAAGCATTAAGACAATATATAACTATAACTGTACAACACTTTGTATGGCCATGACGCTATGCTTGCAGGAATCTTAAAACAAAGTAATTATGATAGTGGCATTTTCATGGTACACTACCACCTACTCAAAACTAAAGATAAAGTACTTTAGCATAGGAGTTAGGCTTTGATTAGATATGTGATAAAAGACAACAGGTTATAGGTAGGTAAGCTTACTGTTTGCGGAGCAACCCATTGCCGTACAATGGAAAGAATCACTTCGTCTTCCAAGAGGCGTCTTCCTATTGTGTTGCAACGATCCGTTGCAATTTCACACTTGATGCACAGGCTCATGTTTATGTCCGTAAATCACGCTCAGGTCGTCCAAAGGCAAGATCAGGTTATCCGGTATTCGCGCAGAGGTCTTTATGGGTTGCAGAATACGGTGTCCAAGGTTTAGGCAAGGGTCAGTCAGAGGGCAATCAGTTTCGGAGTCCGGTAAGCAAGCAAAGGTAGGTAGGTATTTCAAAAATCAGGAGCAATACGAAGGAAAACATTCACTAGTGCACAAGCACGAAAAGCGAACTGGCTGAACAATCAAAAATAATAACCGCAATAGCTGACACTGACATTGAAAGGTGACAGAACATTTTTTTATATTAGTTTTACGGCCTCTAGACGGATATATTCAGCCAAAGGTGACAAGTAAGACCAGAAATAGTGCGATACGTAACAACGAAATTATAATCAATCATATAAATAAATAAATATCCTTCGGACATTCCCACACATCGCCATCTAGCCCCAAAGTAAGCTACTCAAAGCTTGTGTTATGGGTGCCAGACAACGGATATAATACTTAAATACTTTTTTTTTTTTGTAAATACATACATGATATACATAGAAAACACCCAGACCAATACAAACAGACATGTTCATGCACACAAATGTTTGTATTGTGCGGGGATCGAACCCGCACCCGCTGCGTAGTAGGCGATTTCTCGACCACTACACCAGACGGGTCGTCGAACGTCGACGGGTTATATATAACATATAACTGTAAAATCGATTGAGCATAATGCCAAAAAAGCCGTCGTATATCATTATATTCAAGTATAGATTACGAATAAATCGATTAAACTGACTCGTTTTTTTATGTAATAGAGCATTTACGAAGATAGTATAATGAAACTCGCGTTTACAAAGCTAGTTAAATATGAAACCTTAAAATCGGTTTATTTTGCTGATGGCCAATGCCATTTTGCCTCAGTTTTAAACAGGGTGATCTAGCAAAAATATTCATTATTTTGGTATATGTTTCATGCCTGTAACGTCAGGCCCAGAAACGGGTTTCTCCTTTCTATAGAAATTTGTTTAAGAATATACCTATTAATATTCCTAAGCTGACGTTGGAAAAATCAGAGGTGCAATTGTTTAAAGCAATCGTATTCATTTGAAAGTTCAAAACGTACGATATCATCTGTCAAACCCTTTGTTCTTTGCCATATGACTGACTATACCGTACGTTTTGAACTGTCAAATGAATACGATTGCTTTAGACAATCGCAACCCAGGCCTTAATGAAATTTGACTTTTTGGCCATTTGGATGGTAAATAGAGATACACACAAATTTTCATCGAATGATTGTTTCAGTTAATGACTATTCAAACGATAATTCTTTGGGGAGGTGACTGTTGTTCTACCAATGTGCACAAGCTTATACTTGCTATCTTATTTCCGTGACCTCAATGTAGCTATCGAAACACGCACAAATAAAGTAAGTCTTGTATTTTACCGACGTCAAAAAAGGAGTATGTACGTATGTTTGTCCACAAATATCTCACCTTCGGCTGAACCGATTGGAAGTATTTGTTACACTGAGGAGACGGTTAGGTTAGTAGCTGTTTTAGTTTAATAAAGTACGTCATAACTCAAACAATAACTAAAAACCAGCCAAGTGCGAGTCGGACTTGCACACTAAGTGTTCCGTGCCAACTGCAACTAAATTAGAGATCCACTTACTTCCACTTATTAAAAAGACCACAATATTTTGTTGACAGCAAATATAACTTTTTCATAGATATAATATATTATTTTTCATAGTATTTTTATGAATATCAAAGCTATGTTTGCGGTTATTGAAAATGTGCTCTATCTTAAAAACTCATGATTTGCATACGTAGACTGCTGCTGTCTGTTAAAGTTGATATCACGCACCCACTTCAAATGAGTTTGTTTCTCTTATTAGCGTTATTTTAGTCGCTTTGGTGTTTGTCTATATAAAGTAGCAAGTAAAGGCATGCCTGTTGATAGGAAGATATATATAGAGAAGAGATAAATATAAACATTCGTTACGTACTGATTATACGATGACACGTGTTTTAATACTTTAGAATGAAATGATACGTTTTTCTTGTCTCTAACAGTTGCAATGTAATTGGTTCAACGCCTAAATACACAGGAATTATAGCCGTAAATAGGTAGCGTGCCCAACTGAATGCACTTCAGGCAATTACCTGCCTTTTGGTCTGGCTTGTCATAATGTAGCGTGCACGACTTGACTATCATGTAAAAACATCTTAGTACTGACTACGTAAATTGAAATCGACTATTCTGAAATGAAATTTTAATGTCGGCAATTACTCGTGTAGTGCTGGTTACTACAGTTTGTTCCTGACTACAATTTTTATTGCGCATGTCTTAGCAGCCTTTGATTAAGGGAACACTATAATTATGCTGTTATTTATTGTCTTGTTGATTGTGAAGTGTGTGCTGTGTTGGTTATCCTCAAATGTTAAAAAAAACGAAGGCGAGGCCTATGTTCAGCAGTTGACGTCTTTTATTGGTTAATGATGATGATGCTAACTAGTCTGTTTAATATTTCAGAATATCAAGTTCTGGGAGAAGCACCGAATGCATTTTACTCGCTTGGAGAGTTTGGTCACCCTCATAGACGATCATTTCAAAACTATCGTCCTGTTTTCGTTTTTCAATTACCTGTATTTCATATCCGTGCAGCTTTTCTATTTTTTAAAGTAAGAATTAAATTTAAAGATATCAGGGGCCTATTTTTTAATCATTCGCTTGAATATGGTGTGTGACTTTCTTTCGAAAACAAATTTAAAATCAGTGGAAATCACGCGAAGCATGGATGTTAGTACTTTCAAAATTCGGTCAACCGTTTTTAGAACTCCCGTGTGGAATTATACTACTTTTCATTGAAAAATCGGACGTTAATCATTTAATATCACATGCCATCCTAACGCGAGTGATCCAAAAATAAGAGCCTTTAACGAATATCTGGACCACCCTGATTAGAAGTCATTTATGAAAAATTTGCCAAAGAATTGCATTGTTTTTTACAGATTAACAAACAAAGCTCCTTACCCTGACAGCCATACCCCTACGCTACCTACACTCCCCCTTACGGTCATTCCCTATTTGTAAACTTTAGTCGAAGATCCTACCCTCGACCGAAGACAAAAAATCTAAAGGTAGAGAACCTTTTTTGTCTCTAGTAGGGTAAAACCACAGATAGAATGCATATAGGAAACCACCGTTATTTACCTTCCCATATCTAACTACCTATCTCCGCTACCCTATCCTACCTACCTTCCTTTCCTGCCTATACACTTGTTACGCACCTGTCAGCGAAGTCTCAGCACTTGTTTTTTTTTCCTGAGCGAACTAGGCCTTTGCATAAATGTATTTTATAATATACGATATTGTACAATATTTTAATGTCTATTTACGATTTCAGAACCAACACGGTCAATTACAAGGAATGTGACACTGCAAAGTAAGTTTTTAATACTTTTCCGTCTATTTCTGACCCCTGACTCTTATAGAGGTAACTTGATAAAACAGCAGTCTAAATGGACAGTGAGGGATTAGGCGCAAGACCAACGTTTGACGTGCTATCCAAGGCACGGAGCGGCGAGTGCTGAACCACAGTATTAAGATTTAAATCTGTTTCTGAATATTATCAAAATAGACAACATGTTGATCAAAGTACGGGCAAGACGTAGGTGACAATAACTGACGCAGGACGTTTCTTTAGTATTACTGTGATAAAAAAATGCATTGAACTGCATCCTTTCTACAATAGGCAGCCGAGGGGTAAAGTGGAGCTCTCCTCTTTAGACAAGAGAAGCCGACGTAAAGTCAAAAAACATTAAATATAGCTTTATACACCGTGTTCCTGAGAATATACATAAACTTTGAATACTATTTCCATAGCTCTAGTTAAACATATCGAACAAAGGAAGAAGTAGTTTAAATAGCATAGTTTTAAATTATTGGTAATTTATGTTTAAACAATTTTATTGTGTTGTGCAGTTAGAAAGAGTCTCCATCTGTGAAATATTGCCACTTTGTGCAACCAAAACTATTAAACTGAATTCCTGAATTGAACTCTTTGTCAATGGCCATTAGTCACAGTTCCACAAAATTTTTCATAAAAAAATCTCAAGAAAAGTTTCGGAAAGTTTATGTGGACCAAAGTTTTAAATGCTAAGTTGCCAGCTCAGGCGAAGATTAATTCATATTAGATACATTTCATCCAAGCATTTAGTTTGTATGAACATAATAAATGTTAAAGACATTGGAATACTAATGACATCATAGTAAAATGTCGTTTTTTTTTTAGTTTGGCAAATTCAACAGAGCGTCTTCTCTTCTATTTATTCTCGGTCGCTTGCCTCATATCCCGGGCGCTAACTATGTCTCTATTAGCTGCAAGTGTACCAATCGAGGCGCAGAAATCATTACTGTCCTTGCACGATATTCCTAAGGAGGAGGAAAATAAAGAAGTAAGTCAATACTATATTAAGGTGGCCTGAGGAACTAAATCTGAAGTTGACTTTGATATTTGAGACTCGAGCTATTATTATTATTGATTTACATGCAAGACGTTGAAAGTCTCCAAATCGTGTTATTTTTGTATAAGGTAAAGGATATTGACGAAAGATTGCGGGCCCAGATTGCGTCTTTGTAGTTTATATTTAAAAAATCTTGTTTGAATTATAATTGCACTGGTATTTTATGGATAACTAAGTAAGTATTGAATTTCTTTGGTAAAATATAACAAATACTGAATGGATTAAAATGAATGCAGGTGAGGTGCAATAAATCTGCAATCACAAAACATAATCTCAAAACATAAACACCTAATTATTTTATTTTCAAATATTTATATATTTTATCCGAACATTTTGTAAAGATGCATACAGACGCAAAGTGGGCCGAGTTTCTATAGAGTTTTGGTCAAGATCCTTTAGTGTTAAATGTGCCGTAAAGTTTGATACTATGTACACAAATGTGAAAAAAGTTATTACAAATAGGAAATCACCCGACATTATAAAATGAAAACAAAGAAAGAAAGGGTTTATTTGCTCATGAAAAAGGGTACATTTGGATGTTGTAAATGTATGGTTAGCTCAGCTTTTTCAGCTATCATTTAATAGCATGAAAATACATATTTTACCATTAATAATATTTACGCAATTAAACAAAAGAAGATTCAAATTGTAGAAGACTTTCGAAATTGGTGTAATATTTATAAGAAAGTCCGTATTATATCGTCTTCATGAGTTTGCTTCTAAAAGTCATGTAACTGTGTTATGTTTTGTTCTCTAGATACAAAGGTTTCGCCTTCAACTAGTTTACAATCCAGTCACACTGACAGGGTCATTCTTCTCTCTAACAAGGAGTTCTATTTTGAAGGTAATGATTTGAACAATTTGTCATTTTATATTAATTAAAATTTTGGTTCGCAGATGTTCTCGGATATACCTACGAAATTATCAATTAAATTGTCTTGTTCTGAAAAAAATGGATATTTTTTAATTGTTTTCGATGTATAATTTTGAAAGAGGATCGTTTCTTTTTCAGTTTATCAGCACTATAATAACGTACGAGCTGGTTTTACTGCAACTCAACAAGAATCGCAAGTCAAACATGTTTTTTATGGATGTACTCACTGAAAGTGTGCAAAATGGAACATTGCACCTGTAAACATTTTTTTATCCTCACAAGTTTAGATAGTTGAGTGTACTGAAACTGCAAGTCTACCCAATTCTACTGTCGAGCATTTATCTGAAATATCTAACAGGTGTATTAACAAAAGAAAAAGAAAAAAAGTTAAACCTAATTAAAATAAATAAATTAACTATTTACAAATAAATAAAAAATCCCAAATTTGGAACCTGCAATAGCAGCATGATTATAATAATAATATAATAATTCTTATTCATTGTACAAGAGATGTGCACTAGGCCCCCACGTCCTAATAGTCTCAACCCCGAACGGCCCAGCATATTTGCACGTTTGAGAGACTCGCCGAAAGCAGCGCTTCCAGCCCCAGACAAGGTTTGTGGAAGATAAGAAAAAACAAAGAGAATGCGCACATTGCGCCACTCCTGGTGACCACAAGTGGCTCAGGATAAGCTACTAGTCGCGGCCACTTAATTTGAGCTGATGCTATTCACAGTGTGCGAAGTGGGTGGTGGGTGAACCCAAATCGATAACAGGGCTCGCAGTGACCAAAAAAAAAACATTGAAGGATGTTGTAGTGTAGGTACTGGCATGTTATAAAATGTTAATATTTTGTAGGGTATGCAATTATGAAATAAATCAGTAGTATTTGGGTCACCGTACAAGTGGTTTCATTATATACTGTCCCATACACTATTACAAAGGACTTCTGTCACCATTTGGGTAGCTATTTTAGTTAAAAATATACGTAATCGTGCATTATTACGCGTGTTTAAAAATGTCGGTCTGTTTACTAAATTGTACCTACTACCTCATATGTATAGGAATTCTCAAGTACTCGTATCATTTTGTAATGATTTGTATATAATAAATGGAAACACATCTCATTGCTGAGATGTGGTGGCATTTGATAAATAGCGAGTAACTTTAAATGGTGTGTTGTCAAATACTTGTCAAGCAAATGGAAAATATACATTAAGGGGCTACCCGGATTTTTAGCGCACTTACTAGCGCCACTTTAGTAAAAAAAACATAACTCGTTAAATAAAAGACCAATCAAAAATCTGGTAGATACGATTGTAGTACAGGTTCTATAGTTTATTTAGTACTTTTAAATTGTTTCTTAAGTAGTTAACTGTAGTTAGAGTTAGAAAAACTGCTAAATATGGCCACTTTTAGCATTTTTGCTAACTGTAACTGCAGATAACTGTGTTTAATTGAACTTAAACATTGTGTCTAAGCCACATAATCAGAGCTACAATCGTATCTACCAGATTTTTGATTGGTCTTTTATTTAACGAGTTATGATTTTTCTAGTAAAGTGGCGCTAGTGTGCGCGGTTAAAATCCGGGTAGCGCCTTAACGATTTCACATGAACCAGTAATTAAATAAATAAGCCTTAGATTTTTTTTCATCTAATCTAACCAAAAAAAATGATTAGATTAATATCACACGCCATCTTGACGCTAGTGATTCAAAAATAGGGAATGTAGATTCGAAACATTTTCATTATTTATGGCCCGTAATTGATAGCTTTTTCAACGTAAAATGGCAAGAATATTTTGTATTATAAGCAAAATAAATTAAAAACATAATAAGATTTCCCTTACGCAGTGTAAAAATTTCTGATCTAAAATAATTATTCCTTCAGACCTTTATTAATTGTCTTTTATTACTAAGAAATGCATTCGTTTTATTTTATATATCTTAAGGCCCATGGGGGGAGGCTGTGGAATTCAGATTATTTTTAACCGACTTCAAAAAAGGAGGAGGTTATCAATTCGACTGTATGTTTTTTTTTGTATGTTTGTTACCTTATATCTCAGTCGTTTGTCGACCGAATCGTAAATTTTTTTCGCTTACTTAGAAGGTGTACCTTCTAGTTGGTCCCATTTTTTCTATTTTGGGATCTGATGATGGGATCTTGGTGTAATCGAGGGAAACCTTCAAATTTTAAAGGCACGTATAGTGTTTTTTTACTAGAATCTTAATGTTGACGTGTTGTTACGTCTGATAGTCAACATTTTGTGGGGCTGAGCTGATGGTGGAACTGCTTAACGCTTAGGAGTTCAGTAATTATAATGACGGAACTTATGATAGGTAATTTGTAGCTTCTTAAAAAAATAGAATCATAAGGTGCAACTCCCCCCCCCCCCCCCCCTCTTAGGTAATCACTAAAAATGAAGAAATAAAATAAACTTTAAAAAAAGTAAAAACCGACTTCAAAACCAAAATGCACTAAAAAGTTTTAAATAAACTCTTCACCATTGAAAGGAAAAGAATCCGTTTTAGGCAAACAATTTCTTTTTGGAGTCGGTGCCATCACTTTCACCATCAAGCATCAACTATCACAGCACAGACTCCAAAAATAAATTGTTAGCATAAAACGGATTCTTTTCCTTTCAATGGTGAAGAGTTTATACAATAATCGTGCTTACACAGTTGCCCCTTGCGAGATTTGAACCTGTTATATCTGGCGTAATTGTCAGGAGCGCTAACCACTGTGTTGACAAAACTGTTTTGATTAAACTGACTTGGTATTTCCCTCGAAATATTAAACGATTGAAGTTTTCAAATATTTTCTCCAAATAAACTGTACAAATTATAAACACGACGTCAGTGTAACTCAATCGTATTCATTTGACAGTTGAAAACGTACGGTATCATCTATCAAATGGCAAAGATAAAAACGTTTGACAGATTATATTGTACGTTTTGCACTGTCAAATGAATACGATTGCTTTACGCAATTCCACCTCAGAGGTGGAATTGTGTAAAATAACCGTATTCATTTGACAGTTCATAATGTACGATAGGATCTGTCAAACGGTAAAGAACCAAGCGTTTGAAAGATCATACCCTACATTTTGAATAACAGATACAGGTATAGGCCACAATGCGCAATGGTTAATGCCCAGTTTTTTTTTAACAAAATGAGTTTGCTGTCATTTAATTACCTATGTCGTATGTTAACATGTTCGCAACTGTATCTTAAGGCTCTAATGTCAATAGAGGAACATTCAGCGCTGTTAAAATAACTATAGTGACTGAATTTTATTTGACTGTCATTTACGGTCAGAAACAGTCAAAAATTGTCAATAATTTTCTTTATTTGCCATATTGATTTCAATAATATTTTATAACGTTTTATGAGTTTTTTATTTTTTACCTATAACATTTAATCGAAAGAGGGTCGAAAATCTGTAGATGGAAGATAAAACAAATAGCTGGGAATGATTAGAATCGAACACAAATCACATTTCAACAGTTTTTAGAATGATCGTCTGTTAATGTTTTTGGCAATTTATATGACCGTGCATCACGTAAAAACGACTGACAGGAATTTGATACTCAATTTTTTTTATTAAACTTTACCAATAGTATCCGGTCATTTAATGGTGTAACCACACCACCCGGCGGTTTTTCCGGCGGCATAATATGTTAGTTAACTGTGAGATACTATGGAAAAAGCCGCTACGGTATGAACAGTGAGCAGCATGGTCACCTGCAAGGCCGGTGGGTGTGAAGATGGTTTATGATAATTGTGACTGGTCAGATTTATTCGTTTCACGACATTATTCAACGCACCGCTTTATCGGTACGTGCAAGCGAGGTAGACATTACACTGACAGGAGTTAGTTCAAAAATGTGTTTTAATCTTACTATCACGTAAAATTGTTGTAAAGTTCAATAAATTAAACGGCCAAATGCGAACCGGACTCGCACACGAAGGGATCTTAATATGTCTGTAAGTACTTTTAGTGCCCTAAAAATGACCTGTAAAACATGATAAAGATTGCCTTATAGTAAAGATTCGATTGCCTTTAAATAACAAAAAATACAATATTTTGATACAAAACCGGTTGTTTCTTTGATGACGGTGACTCCCAAATTTGTTTTTATTTTACAGCTAAACGAGACAATTATTAACTTGACAGTAACGAACATAATTAAAATGAAAATTATTTTGCTTATAGTTTATGAACTACAACTCTGTCATTTGTTTACTTATCATAGTATTAATAGTTTTTAACCGACTTCAAAAAAGGAGGAGGTTATCAATTCGACTGTATGTTTGTATTTTGTATCTATCATAGTCATTTGTAGACTGATTCGAAAAATTTTTTTGCTAACATAGAGAATATACCTTCTAGTTGGTCCCATTATTGCCAATTTGGGATCTGATGATGGGATCTTGGTGTAATTGAGGGAAACCCTCAAATGTTAAAGGCACGTATAGTGTTTTTTTATCAGAATCATAATGTTGACGTGTTGTTACGTCTAATAGTCAAAATCTTGTGGAGCGGAACTGATGGTGGGACTCCTTAACGCTTAGAAGTTTATTTATTATTTATTTAATAACACTTCATGCACAAACAAAAGGTGCATATGGCGGACTTACTGCTAAAAGCATTCTCTCCAGTCAACCGTAAGTCTATACAGAGAAATTGCTGGCGGCGCGAAGGAAGTGATATAAGGGCAAAAATGAGAGCTTGATTGAATCTACAATAAGTATATAATCAAAAAATAAACATACATACTATTTATTACATTAATACCGTATACATTCATACATAATTATGGAATAATAAACATACACATAGTACATACACATAATAATAATACAAATGGTACACATGTGAGAAAAAAAGAAGAGGTCAGTGAGACAATTTCGATATCTCTTCCTTGTAAAGTGCTCGGAGGGCCATCTTGAAAGAGAATTGGGAGGTGGATGCTTGTACTGTCTTTGGGAGGCCATTCTAAAGTCGAATGACTGTGAGGGTAAATGAATTGGACATGAAGCCTTCTGGCTAGAAGAGTGACGCGGAGTGAACAGTTGGAGAGAGCTACTGGAGCGAAGGGACCGGTCATGAGAAGTATGGAGATACGAGAATTTGTCTTTAAGGGAAGACGGAGAATTTGGATTGAAAAGAATGGAGTACAACATGCAAAGTGTTCGAATGTGTCTACGCTGTCGGATGGGAAGCCAGCCAAGCTGGGTGCGAAATTGGGAGATGTGATCATTTTGCGAAGACCAAACATATATCTGATGCAGTTGTTAAGGAGCCGGTCCATCTTATTTAGGAAGTCCTGAGAGATGTTAGTACAGCAGATATCACCGTAGTCAATTATAGGTAGTACCAGAGACTGTACGAGGAGGGCCTTCGTACCAGAAGGGAGAAAATGTTTGAAGCGGTACAGTGCTCGTAAGGCACCGGTAACCCTCCTGCTGACTTCCTTGATGTGTTGAGCCCAACTCAATGTGCAGTCCATGTAGAGACCCAAGTTTTTGACGTGAGACGAGTACACTACGACCTTACCATCGAAGACTATGAGAGGTAAGGTGTTCTGGTCAATTTTGTGTAGTTGCCCCGGGCTGCCTATGATTATAGCTTGGCACTTGCTGGGATTTACTTTGACACCAAACCTATTGGACCAGCTGCTGATTTCACGAAGATCCTCATTGAGCTGGTGGATGGCACCGTTGATCGAAGAAGGATCCGCTTGGGAGTATAGGTGGAGGTCATCAGCGTAGAGATGAAAAGATGCAGTAAGAAGGGGAGTTAAAAGATTAATAAATACAGAAAACAGGATTGGAGAGAGTATGCCTCCCTGCGGCTCGCCAACCGACAAGTCAGTCTAGTTTGAAAAGGATTGATTGCTGGCGACCGCGAAGGTATAAAGAAAACCATTCCACAGCGTAGGTAAAGGTAATTTGTACCTTCTTAAAAAATAGAGTCATAAGGTGCAACTGCCCCCCCCCCCCCTCCCCCTCCTATAATCACTAAAAATCACAAGAGCACCGACTCCAAAAAGAAATTGTGGGCCTAAAATCGTTTTCTTCCTTTTCAAGGGTCAAGAGTTTTTTTAAGACTTTTTAGTGCATTTTAGTTTTGAAGTCGGTTTTTGTTTTTTTTAAAGCTAATTTTTGTTTCTTAAGTCATCCAACTAATACCATTTTGGAAAGGTTAAGGCCGTTGGATGTAGCAAAAATTTGCTTTTAAAACTTAATGTTATTCGTAACATTACCATAACATTATCATTATCGTAACATAACAGACCACTTTGTCTTACACGACGGGTTTGGTAAAAGAAAGAAAAAACATCCTCTCGTCACTTGTATGAGAGGTACCTTAATTTCATTTTTCAAAAAAATATTTGACCAGTTTGGCATATAAATGTATTCGAACCGGGGAAATAAAAATTCATAATATCTATGCTAAATCACAGTTACTTATATTATGCCTGCGCTGGACTGCGAATGGACAGACGAACATGGCGAATCTATATGGGTTCCTTGTTGGGCTACGGAACCCTGAAAAGGTAGGTACGACAGTGCCACTGACCTTAACTATTGTTATTCAATAAGAAATTGAATGATAAAAAGATTTTATTATCATTCAAAAGATGTCATTTTGTAATAATAATAAAATAAAGTTATCTGTGGAGAGTAATAAGTGATTATTATACACGTATAGATATACAAATAAAAAAATATATCACCTGTAATGTTACTCCCAGCACATAACTAAATGGTACATACTTAAATATGAAAATGTATTCATGTATCTGGGGGCACGGCAGTGCCCCCACCAAGTCGAGCGTCACGGCCGTACCATCCTTTTCTCGAAGCAATTCAGGCCATTTTCGACCCCCTGTAACTTCATTGTGGATAAAACTAGAAGACTAAAATTTTCAGTAACGGTTAGGCATTGTAAAGACACGGTATATTTCAAATTTCATTCAATTTGAACCAGTATTTTAAGAATTATAACGGGTCAAATTTCTTAATTTTGTCACTCACTGACTCACCGATCATCAAAATGCTAAGGCACTTCTAGCAGACCTAGAAGCTTCAAATTTGGAATATAAGTAGTATTTGGTGTATGAATCAAGGAAAAACTAAAAAATCTAGAAAAGACCGCAATGAAAATTAATCCCATACAGCCAAGTCTTCAGTAATATTTTCAATATTGGCTTTATTCGTAACGATGTTTTACGCCAGTTATTAGTATTGCGTGCAAAGCCGCGGGTTTAAGCTAGTCCCATATAAATATAGGCGCATGGTAGTGCCCCTGCCAAATCGAGCAAAAAAAGGGTATTCCCGTCATGAAAACACGTGTAAATTAAATTATTTAATGCAAAAAAACGTACCTACGTGCGTATTCGTACTTATCACGAGTGCGTAAGGTTGTAAATTAATTATTATACCACGCGCTGCGATGCAGCGAGTGAGCGCGGGCCGTTACTACGCGCTGCGCGGTGCTAGCGCAAGGGCGCGGGGCGGGGACAGTGGCGGGGTGCGCGGAAAGGAGAATGTCGCCGAGCAAGCAGCAACCGCGCTCATACGCGCGAGCGACCCAATTCTGTTCGGATGTGCCCAGAATTCTTACCTATAAGTTTGCGATTTTCATTGATAATTTCGATTGCTATATTAGTTTGAGGACTAAAGGCTACTCTCATTGGTTTACTGATATTATTTGCTTACAATTTGGACGTTGTTCGGGAAGGTACCGAAAAGAAAAAAAGTAGAACTGTCTACAAAATACAAAAGGAAATGAGATCCCATCAAAAACAATACTTGTCAAAAAAACCAAGTCTCGCAACTCAGTTGTTCTGCGGTAAAAAGTTGTGAGATCCATGTAATACCAAGTCGGTTATTAATTTATTCAGTCTCTACTTAAGCGACTCAAAAAAAAAAGACTTTCTGTCATAATACGTCCAGTCTCTAAGACCACGATTGTGGTCCATAACAATTGAAAATCCATTGTGTCTGGAATCACCGTACTCGAAGCATTAAGTTGTTACGTAATAATTAACAGCATCTTATAGTGACGCATATCAATATTTAAATTCTTTAATGTTTTATATAAATATATTGAGACTTGGCCATCGCCTGAAAACACGTGTAAATTCAATCGCCTGAAAACACATGTAAATTCAATTATTTAGTGCGATGTCTTCTCAATTTTAAAAAGGTACTCCATTTATATTTCTAGAGGGTTCAAAAAATGGTTAAAATACAGTTTACAGAGAAATTTCTAGCATCTTGTGTATTTCGACATCCAGAATATCTGTTTCACTGGGCATTGAATACTAAAAGCTTAACAATACCGAGGAGAGTATAGAACATCATTACATAATGTATCTTTCGTTGCATCGTTTTGATTGTGTATTGAGGAGATAGAGTAGCCTCAATGCATTCTATTTCTTCCACCATTTCAGATATATTGCGACTCGATTTCAAATAAAATAACAACAAAGTTACACAGGAAGACCAAAATGTTATCCTTGCTGTGAGAATAAATAAAGTTAAATAAAATAATTAAAAAAAAACAAAAGGCAATACCGCAGTTAACTTTAGCTTCAAGAAAAATTAAAAACTTTTCTTCAGCTGTCGCATCTCGTCAACTCTAATATGGATTGTCACTCTTAAGGGTAGCAAATTTTGCTAATTAGTAGCAAAAAGAAAAAAAATAAACCTTCTGTATTTTAATCTTTACTGCTATAACAATCAAAATCTACTATTAAAAACTACAATTACTAGCGTATAAAACTGACATTAGGAACAAATTTCGTGCTCCATTAAGGCCCAATTTTTCAATAGTCAAATAAGAAGAGGCAAATAGGAAGAAGGAAAAACAAAAAAAAGAGGGTGAAGTGTAAACACATACCTTGATTTGCTCCATATGTTTTTAATTATAAACAAACTAATTAATCACTAAACATAATTCAAATTAACACAAGGTGACAAAAAAACAAGTGATTTAGTGAAATTTACAAACAAAACACTACGAGTTTTTCATATCACGTACGCGACCGTTACGACGCCCACAAAGCCATAATTCAAAATGCCAGGCGGAAAATATGGAAACTGCAGCGGATGTATGCAGGCTTTACCGGATCGGTGCTTCCTGACCTGCAGCTCGTGCAGGTTGCACTACGATTTGGAGTGCGCGGGAGTATCCGAGCAGCGCTTCTTCAACACTTTAACCGGTGAGCACAGGGCAGCGTGGAGGTGCGTGACGTGTACCAGCAAGCAGCCAAAAACTGATAATACGAATACGCCGGTGCGGGCTGCGGAGGGTGGAGTGACCATGCGGCGGGGTGCATCCAGACCGGTAGATCAGGACGTGTCTTCTTTCGACGACACGGCGCTCTACATGTCTGTCGAATTGACAGACTTTCAGTTGTTCGTTTTGGAGTTCCGCCAGTTTCGAGAGGAGATGCGGGCCGAGATGAAATCGACCCAGGCCAGGCTCGACTCTCTTAACGATGGCATGCTGGAGCTCTCCGGTCGAGTGTCTCGTTGCGAGGAACGGTTAGGCGACGTCGAGGGGCGCGTGCGGGCGCTCGAGATAGCCGCCAGCACTGCCAGCGTCGCTGTCGGGGCGCGCATCGACGCCGTAGAGTACAGGTTGGACGCCGCAGATCAACGGCGAGCAGCGACCGAGGTGGGCGTCGTCGCGGAGCTGGAGCGAACCGTCGCGGAGCTCAAGCTCGAGCTCAACGACCGGGAGCAGGAGGCGCTGCTGTCTGACCGCGAGATCGGCCAGCTCCCGGAGCAGAAGGGCGAGAGCGTCATGCGCGCCGTGCTGGTGTTGGCAGGGCGCCTGGGCGTGCCGCTGGAGGAGCGCGACGTGGTGTTCGCGGAGCGCGTGGGCGCGCCCCCGGCGGAGGCCGGCGGGGCTCGCGCGCGCCGCGTCGTGGTGCGCCTGGCGCGCCGCCACCTGCGCGACGAGCTGCTGCGCGCCGCGCGTGTGCGCCGGGGCCTGGTGGCCGAGGGCGGCGGCCGGGTGTTCGTCAACGAGCGCCTGACGCGCTCCAACCGCCAGCTTTTTCACCGGGTGCGCGAGGAGTGCCGCCGGTTGCAGTGGCGTTATTCTTGGACCAGACGGGGACACATCTATGCTCGCAGGTCTGACGGAGCGCCGGTATGTCATTTTCGAGGGATGGGTGACATCGAAAGAGTGTTCTCTCCCTCTTCTACTGCCTGCCAACCCGGACCCTAAAACAAATTGTAGTTTTAATAATGCTGTGTTGGATTTTAAAAGTTTTTTCCATATTCACTTGTGCATAATGTTTAATGATTTACCTGTGCTCTTGTACAACAGTTTAACTGTATTACTATTGATTTTTTCACTGTCATGCTGTTTACTTGTCAATGATGTAATTCTGTGTCACTGCATCTGTATGATCCGTTCTGACCCCGCCAAGCTGAAACAAGGTTTATTTTATCATAATATTTTCCAATTCTATATTATTAACAATTATTATTTATATTTAATGTTACTAATTATTTATATTTTATTATACACAATTTATATTTTTATATTTGACATAATTAAACATATCAATTCAATTTACTCACACAGTTGTTTAATTGCATACATTGACATTAATATTCACAAGATTACAATTTTTACAACAAAGAAAACTACAATCATACCATCTGCACACTGGGTTTTAATAAACTTACCTCTGTCCCAGGCCTTGGGCTGAAAAATTTGATAGTTGGTTTATTTAATGCCGGGTCTTTAGGCACTAAACACGAGGAGTTTATAGTGGCGATGGGGGAGGAGAATCCGGACATCATGGCCATAAACGAAACATGGATGGAAAGTGAGGATGACTGCAGAGCACCCAGATTGCCAGGCTACCAGCTGAGACATGTGCCAAGGCCGAACTGCATTTTAAAAGATTGTGGTGGAGGGGTGGGGTTTTATATTCGTCGAGGTCTTAATGCTAGGCTGCGCCAGCATCCTAATCCTGAGTCTGCCATACAGCAGATGTGGCTATCAGTGCGCCTGATGAATCATGAAATCATTGTTGGAACAGCTTACAGACCCCCGTGGCAAAGCGTGGACCTATTTCTTGACGGTGTTACCGAATCTGTAGCCGCCTTCTCGGGAGTAGACGGCATAGTGCTGGTGGGAGATTTTAACATGGATCAGCTGGACGTAGGCAGTAATAAGCACAGGCTTTTAAATCAATTTACACAATGCCTAAACCTAAAGCAGCTAATTACAGAGCCTACACACTTTACTAGCCACAGCAGCACCTTAATAGATGTGATTTGTACTGATATACTAGCAGTGCAAGTGAAGGTAAGATATTCACCTGATTTAGGAGCACATGCGATGCTTTTGACAGAGCTGAAACTAAAAAAGGAAAAGGCCAGCCCCTGCTGGGTATCATATATGCCACTGAAGAGCATACTGCCCGAGAGACTGGTTGCAGACCTTGATGTTATCCAGTGGGAGGGTCTCAATAGCATTGAGGATGTGAACTGCCTAACAAAAGCTTTTACTCTCTGTGTTCGTGGCCTCATGGACCTGCATGCACCACTGAAGACAAAAAAATTCAAGCATCCACCTCACCCATGGATAACAGATACTATTAAAGAAATGATGAGGCTCAGGGATAAGTATCATAAACAATATAGACTGCAGGGGACTCCATTGCTCAGAGACAGTTATAGGGAAATGAAGCAAGTTGTGATAAGAGCAATCGAACATGAAAAGTCCTGCTTCTTTACCTATAATATCAATAATAAACTCAGTGATCCAAAAAGGTTATGGAAAAACCTTAAGGACTCGGTACTTCCAAACAAAAAATCCAACACTGAACTACCGATAATATTCAATGACCCTGATACAATCAATTCATTCTTCCTTAATGTTCCCAGTGCTAGTGAGGTCACCATCTCACAGCTGACTTATTTTGAGTACCATAGAATTGATGGCTCTGCTACCTTCTCTTTGCAAACGGTGGGGCAGGAAACAGTTATGAAGACAATCAAAGGACTGAAATCAAATGCTCTGGGGAGTGACGGAGTATCGTTGGATATGTTGCTGCTGACCCTCCCTCACTCACTGGCTACAATCACTGCCATAGTCAATCGCTCTATAATGGAGAGTCAATTCCCCGATGAATGGAAAGTGGCCATTGTCAAGCCTCTGCCTAAGTCCAGCCACCCAACATCCCTGCAGGAGCTTCGGCCAATAAGTCTTCTGCCATGTGCCTCTAAAGTGTTGGAGAGAATAGTATGCGACCAGCTGACCAGCTACCTAGAGAAAAATAATTTGCTTCCATCTCTGCAGTCAGGCTTTCGCAAGGGATTTGGGACGGCCACGGCCCTGGCAGATGTTGCAGATGTTGTGGACGGCCTTCTGTCAGCCCAAGACCAGGAACTGGTGACAATCCTGCTGCTTCTTGATTTTTCACGGGCGTTTGACTCCATAAGCATACCCCTGCTCCTATCTAAGCTGAGGTACTTTGGCTTGGACACTAGCACAGTAAAATGGTTCCACAGCTACTTGACTGATAGACGACAATATGTGAGATATAGAGCTGAAAGGACCTGACGGCACTATACTGCAATCTAAATAGAGAACTGTTAACAGAGGAGTGCCACAAGGATCAATTCTGGGGCCTATCCTGTACATTATCTACAGCGCAGACATCACAAAATGTATCAGATATTGCAGGTACCACATGTACGCTGATGACATACAACTGTACTTGCCATTTGTCCCTGCAGAATGTGAAGACGCTGTTACCAGGATCAATGATGAGCTGCAGCGAATAGTGAACTGGTGCTCTGCAAACTCACCTACATTAAACGCAAGGAAGACAAAGGTTATGGTTGTTGGAACGGCTAAGAATTTGGCTAAACTTGATAATGCTGCAATTCGAATAACAATAAACGCTGAACCAATTGAAAGAGTGGACAGGGCAAGGAACCTGGGCTTGATTTTTGACAGCAACCTCAGATTCGAGAGCCATGTTGCAGAATGTGTAAAGAATTGTTTCTACAGACTGAGGCTGCTGTATAAAATCAGACCTTATATATGTGAAAAACTGAAAATAGCATTGTGCGAATCGCTGATTCTTTCGAAACTCAATTACTGCGACACAGTATATGGTCCATGCTTACTCGCAAGGTCTGCAAAGCTCATCCAGCGGGTGCAAAATGCATGTGCAAGGTTTTGCTTTCACATTCCACCACGGACTCATGTGACGCCATATCTTAATGCAGCAAATAGACTACACCTAGCAACTTTGCTATTTGGAGTAATAAAAACCCATAAACCTGCATATTTGGGGGAAAAGCTGCTTTGGGCATGGGGTGGGAACGGGCGAGGGAGCGTGCACGCCTGTATTTCTGACTCCCCGACATCGCACAGTGACCTTCCGGGAATCTTTCCGATTCGCCGCCACGCGGTGCTGGAACTCCTTGCCCCCTCCAGTGCGCGCCCTGAAAGGGAAAAAAACCTTTCAGTTACAATGTAGAAAAGCCTTTCTCTCAAGCCAACAAGAAGAGGCAAAAAATCATGTGATTTCGGTTCCATCAACTTACCAACGTAGTATGCGCGTCGTACGTGGGGGCACGGCAAGATCCACGCACCAAACAGGAGGCTAGATCGCTTTCTGTTTCCTCGTTCAGCCGTGCTTCTAATTTTAACTCGGCTACAAACTGAAATTAATTTTGAATCTGGGGTGTGGTTAGCGATTAGCGAAACGTGGCGAATTTCTTTTACTTTTTTTTGGTTAGGTGTGGGTTACAGAGCGGGTCAACTTATTTGACAGATGACAGATTGCTAGGGTGGGAACGCACGCCCGCGCGACCGGTTCGAGACCGGTGCGATGAGGGCGCTGCAAGCGCAGCTAGTACCTACCGTACATATGCATTTTATTAAGAATCTGATAATTTGAATGTATTTAACTATAATAATGTAATCTTATTTTTATTTTTTTGTGTTTTGTTGTTGTTTTTTTTTTCTTTTTTTTCTTTTCTTTTCAAGTGTGAGTTTACACCCAGTGCCTAACAGGGGTTCCCGCTGAAAATCAGTGTCGTGGCATGCTAACCATCTGCTGTCACGATATATACTGAGCGGGGACCTTTTTGGCACACCTGGGCGCTTTGTTTTTGTTTTTTTTTGTATTAATTTAATTTTAGTGGTTTTTAATTTATATAATGTAATTTATTTATGTTTTTAATTTATATAATGTAATTGGATGATCAAACGAACTTACCTTAAGTGAAGTTCGATCCAAATTGTCCTGACTTCGACGAAGAGATTTAATTGACCATGTAGTATGCCCTGCTACGCGTCTATTTACTCGCACACAGGTTTAGCGCAAGAAAGAGAAAGTAGAAAACCTCACTCCCTCCCACGCCTCACAGCACTGCCAGCCGCCTGTCGCTCATTCATTTCAGAGCAAGGAGACCGATGTATGAGATGTACAACATTGATTATACTTATGGTATGGGTGACTATTATTTTTGCATAAAAAAGTACACGGGAATTGGGAAGGGTGGGACCTTAAATCTCTTCGTCGAAGTCAGGACAATTTGGATCGAACTTCACTTAAGGTAAGTTCGTTTGATCATCCAATTGTCCTGCCTTCGACTCTGAGATTTAATTGACCATGTAGATGTTCGGAGTAAAATCAATGTTGTTACAACAGAATAAGTTGACATCTCTGTTAGTGTTTGATCATTAGAACGATCATATTAAATAACAATTTATTGTTCACGTCACCATCTTTGACATTTAGATGTATTACTATTACTAAAAAAAATGGATGTATGATAAATAAGATAAGTTATAACTTTCTACTATAAACAAATATTTTTACTAGGAAGAAAGAAGATATTTGTGAGTTTTTTTTTATGGATAACTAAAAATACATAATTTATTTATTTTAGGAATCTGAAACTGAAATAGTTTTATTTCTTATTTTTATTGTGGCGTGTTATATAAATAACAAACAATACGGAATATGTATTGTTGAACTGAGACGGTTTGCGAATTTTATAGTTTTACACACTGAATTTGGCACGTAAAACAAATGATAATTTCATTACGAGGAAAGCTACATACAGAAAACACTTTTTAGTAAGCGCATTATCTTTGAGGTAACGGACTGGAAGGTAAGTCTGACAAATCGTTATCTTGTCTTGCAATTTTTTAACATATTTTATAATTATAGATTTGAAATACATACATGATATTCTATTGCTTTTTAGAATGGGATATTTAGGTATTAATGTGACTGTTTTAAAGATATACGTCCGAATACCAAACATATAAATAATATTTTTTACATTTAAATTTCGAATACCTGAGAAAACATTTGGTTATAAAAAGTGTTAGATGATTGATATAAAAGCAATTGATTAATTTGTTTATTTTAAGGAATGAAATTCTCTTAAGATCATGAAATATTCACAGGTGTCTATCAATGCTATATGATTATTTGCTGAGTTACCAAAAGAATACGAAAATTCAATGGCTTTGAAATATTATCGTTATCAGAAATTTTAAGGCATGGGTAAGTAGGTAAGTAATGAATTTTTATTTATTTATATATAATTAAAAATTCAATAAGTATTTTAGTTACTGAAAAGTAACTATATCTATCAATATACAATCTTCTTCAGAAATGAAGAAGATTAAAAATCGGCTTCTGAGAGCTTTGTGACTTTATAAGGGCGAACGACCGCAAACAATTTCTCCGACAGAAGTTTTGGTACTACCCGGCCCCGGCCAAATACGTTTATCTAATATTCGACTAATCGACCAGGAATGTTCGCCGAGTATTCGATAGTCGGCACATGGTGAGATTTCTCGTTGTAAATTAACTCTTAATTTGATTGTCTAGATAACTTTTAAGGATTATAGTAAATATCAATACTATCTTTCGAGTTAGTTACTATGAGTTTTTTATTTATTTAATTATAAATATATATATATATATATATATATATATATATATATATATATATATATTTAAGTTTGACAAATATTGACTTGTTTCAATATTATGAGCAGTGTCAAAAAAATCTGATTATGATTCAGAATTAGGATACCTATTTGGACAAAAAGTCTAAAAATAAACTGATATCGTATACAAGTACCTTTGTCATATCGAGATCCCAATGTAGACTGGTTTCATACATATTTAAAAACATTCTTATATATGGTTCATAAAAAAAAACAAGAATTATTTGGTTTACCATAATTAATTGACTCAAATTTTAATGAATTGTCGTATCACATGACGTCCTCTGGCGTAAGAGTGAAGGGAAAGTCCTTTAAAAAAACATTTTGAAAATGAAATATATATATATTTTCAACTAGGAGGCGGGCTGGACTATCGTGCCACTAGACCTGTTTTGTTACTAATTTTAATTCTACAATTGTTCCACCATAGCAAAAGAACCAAAAGAGTTACCAAAAGAATACGAAAATTCAATGGCTTTGAAATATTATCGTTATCAGAAATTTTAAGGCATGGGTAAGTAGGTAAGTAATGAATTTTTATTTATTTATATATAATTAAAAATTCAATAAGTATTTTAGTTACTGAAAAGTAACTATATCTATCAATATACAATCTTCTTCAGAAATGAAGAAGATTAAAAATCGGCTTCTGAGAGCTTTGTGACTTTATAAGGGCGAACGACCGCAAACAATTTCTCCGACAGAAGTTTTGGTACTACCCGGCCCCGGCCAAATACGTTTATCTAATATTCGACTAATCGACCAGGAATGTTCGCCGAGTATTCGATAGTCGGCACATGGTGAGATTTCTCGTTGTAAATTAACTCTTAATTTGATTGTCTAGATAACTTTTAAGGATTATAGTAAATATCAATACTATCTTTCGAGTTAGTTACTATGAGTTTTTTATTTATTTAATTATAAATATATATATATATATATATATATATATATATATTTAAGTTTGACAAATATTGATTTGTTTCAATATTATGAGCAGTGTCAAAAAAATCTGATTATGATTCAGAATTAGGATACCTATTTGGACAAAAAGTCTAAAAATAAACTGATATCGTATACAAGTACCTTTGTCATATCGAGATCCCAATGTAGACTGGTTTCATACATATTTAAAAACATTCTTATATATGGTTCATAAAAAAAAACAAGAATTATTTGGTTTACCATAATTAATTGACTCAAATTTTAATGAATTGTCGTATCACATGACGTCCTCTGGCGTAAGAGTGAAGGGAAAGTCCTTTAAAAAAACATTTTGAAAATGAAATATATATATATTTTCAACTAGGAGGCGGGCTGGACTATCGTGCCACTAGACCTGTTTTGTTACTAATTTTAATTCTACAATTGTTCCACCATAGCAAAAGAACCAAAAGAGTTACCAAAAGAATACGAAAATTCAATGGCTTTGAAATATTATCGTTATCAGAAATTTTAAGGCATGGGTAAGTAGGTAAGTAATGAATTTTTATTTATTTATATATAATTAAAAATTCAATAAGTATTTTAGTTACTGAAAAGTAACTATATCTATTAATATACAATCTTCTTCAGAAATGAAGAAGATTAAAAATCGGCTTCTGAGAGCTTTGTGACTTTATAAGGGCGAACGACCGCAAACAATTTCTCCGACAGAAGTTTTGGTACTACCCGGCCCCGGCCAAATACGTTTATCTAATATTCGACTAATCGACCAGGAATGTTCGCCGAGTATTCGATAGTCGGCACATGGTGAGATTTCTCGTTGTAAATTAACTCTTAATTTGATTGTCTAGATAACTTTTAAGGATTATAGTAAATATCAATACTATCTTTCGAGTTAGTTACTATGAGTTTTTTATTTATTTAATTATAAATATATATATATATATTTAAGTTTGACAAATATTGACTTGTTTCAATATTATGAGCAGTGTCAAAAAAATCTGATTATGATTCAGAATTAGGATACCTATTTGGACAAAAAGTCTAAAAATAAACTGATATCGTATACAAGTACCTTTGTCATATCGAGATCCCAATGTAGACTGGTTTCATACATATTTAAAAACATTCTTATATATGGTTCATAAAAAAAAACAAGAATTATTTGGTTTACCATAATTAATTGACTCAAATTTTAATGAATTGTCGTATCACATGACGTCCTCTGGCGTAAGAGTGAAGGGAAAGTCCTTTAAAAAAACATTTTGAAAATGAAATATATATATATTTTCAACTAGGAGGCGGGCTGGACTATCGTGCCACTAGACCTGTTTTGTTACTAATTTTAATTCTACAATTGTTCCACCATACCTTAGTAACTGGTGAATATGAAGACGAAATGTCCTTTGAAAATTTATTAAACACAGTTTATCGAATTCTTTAAACATCAAACGATAAAGTTCATATTATAAGAATCTATTTTATACCTTAGTAACTTAGTGGCTTTCTGGGGAAGATTGTTGAGGAGTGGATGAATGTAATTGGGTGGAAAAAACTGATGATTAGAGAATATATTTACTTGATGTAGTTTATTCTTAAATCACAGAATAAATAGTAGGAAAATTAACATGGTTCATATTTCCAATAACTCGAATTAGATAATTGTAGTGCAATTTGGGTCTAATGCAGCATTGCATTTAGGATACGCCAGTTGTTTTTATTTTTTATTTTAATATATAATAATTGCCTTTTGTTAAAAAAAATATCGATAGTAGCATTTGCGTAATAACGAACATGTCTTGTATTTATCACACCTTAAACGTCCCTACGTTTTACGTGTGGCATGTGGCACATGGCAAATAAAAATAACCGAAGAATATTAAATAAAATAATATTATACTTGAGAAAATTAAATTGTACCAATTCATATGCTTTGTTATTGCATAGCCATAAAAAACAATAAGGCATTATTTTCGTAAAATGAACTTGTTTCAATTTTGTAGCTACCTATTCTTACAGTATATTTAACAATGTGTTGATTAGTTCTGGTTAGTGCTATCTGCGGATACTTCATACAATATGACATTTTATTTTAATTATTCTTCGGTGGTGATCGTGGTAGCATATGTTAAAAAACAAGCTCATAGAAACAAATGTCAATTAATTTAAGGTGACCAAAGGTTGTCACAATCTTTACTGGTCGGTGGCTGACTTTTCCAAAGATAAAAGACACAGTTCTCTCGACTCGAGATTAAGTACCGAACTTTGCGACGGTTATATGAATGCATTCATAAAAAAGCGTATCACTGTCACAGCATATTTTTCTAAAAATGAAATAAACTCCAAAACAATGGAATACCGCGGACACCTTAATAAATCTAATATGACGGTAGTACTATATTGATTACGGAATTTGATAAGATACATTTCAAAACAATCACGGTTTCGAGCTAGTTGTTATTGCGTCGGTAAATAAAATCTAAGCTTTACCGATTTATTTACTGAGAAATTGATTAAATCTTAGTTGGATTTCAGAACTAAATACGTCAAATTTTCTACCATTCAGAATTATACATATGCCAGGTATTGAGCAAAGCTCATTCTCATTTTTATCATAGCTGTTAAAATTGAAAGCAAATAATGGGGTTTTTAAACGGACCGGTTTTTATATGGACCCAACCATATTTTGGTACGTACTGGGCAAGCTTACAGCTTGCTTGCTTGCTATTTATAATCAAAGAGCCAACCACAAGCTAAATAGTTATAGGTATAAGCAGAAAGCAGAAATTTATGTAGAAACTTGCTTTCTAAAAAAGTAAATTGTTATCTTTTTACAAAATCTATTAAATTCGATATTTTAAGTAGTGTTATTAAGCAATGTTGTGTTTACCATAGCATTGTCTAATTAGACAATTTTATAGCCATTGGCAAGAAATAAGTACAAAAGAGTTGTAATCAATGGCGGATATAGCTATAACATACATAACTACATGAGCTATGGAGGATGCCATTCTACCGATTTTAGAGCTTTGGGAAAAAAAATTGAAGCGTGTACTGCAGGTTGCAGATAACGTGTATTTATGATTAAGGTCTAGGCAGTAAAAGTGTTTTTAAATCTCAATTTTACTTTTCCGAGCAAAAATGAACAAAATAAATGTAAATTTATTCGATTTGAAATAAATCTGCCACCACTATTTTTCGGTACTTACGAAAAGGTACTTTATATTATTTTATTGCTATTTTTGTTTGTTAGTGTGATGGCTTACATTATGCTCCATTTTGATATTTATCAAAAGATTGGCTGAGACAAGTGTTCGGTCGTGGTTTCGCCACTTGTGGAATACGGTAGCCCGTAATAAGTACATATGTACGTACGGCTTTAAGGTGATATAATAAAGATTTCAATAAAAACACATACCTTTTTTGGTCGGATTCTGATTCCAAGTGCGAAACGTTGAAAAAACGCTGGAATTGTGACGGTAGATCACCGTTACGAAGTAATTCGCGGCGCATCATGGGCCGTCGCGTTCGCACAGGTAGAACATACCCAGGCAGGCGCCTGTTGGGCCGGATGAGTGCGGGCGCGGGGGCCGCTGCTTCATACTTAGAGGCCATGATGGCGCATCGTCAGCGCTGCTCAGTATGTAGAATTTTGTATGAATGCCTTTGGCTGTAATCTTTTATTAGCATTAAAGCCCGATTGACTGTAAATTCACCCAACTTGTTCCTCTATTTTGATTGAAAATGAGGGTAGGATATTGGAAGCAACGCATACCAAAAGTCTCAGCTGAGATCAAAAATGATCTAGATAATTAGGACTGGCTGACATCGCGTGTCAGCTCGGCCGGTATTTGCTACAGATCAATATCGCGTATTGATTCGGAGCGGAAAATGCAGACTGGCTAGCATCGCGTGCTAGCTCGGCCGCGAAGCGTAAAGCATGCATGGTGCAGCCACGCTGGGTAGTGCGTTTTACTTCACATTCACTTTATGTGTATATAATACGTATCACTATAAGGTAAGTTACGTTTAGCACGAAATAAAAACTTAACGTATATACTGTGGTTACTGCGTGCGTTGTAACGGCGCGCGCGCACGGACACGAATGAGCGACAGGCGGCTGGCAGTGCTGTGAGGCGTGGGAGGGAGTGAGGTTTTCTACTTTCTCTTTCTTGCGCTAAACCTGTGTGCGAGTAAATAGACGCGTAGCAGGGCATACTACATGGTCAATTAAATCTCAGAGTCGAAGGCAGGACAATTAATTTATATAATGTAATTTTATTTGTGTGTCAAATAAATAAAAATTCATTCATTCATAGATTCAAGAAATATTCGTCGAACAACATACAATATGGCTAATTTCAAAATGTCACCTAATTGTCAGCAATCATAGATAACTGTATTTTTTTAAAATCTGTCGCTTTATAATTTATCAGTCTGATTAGTTTTATCTGACTATTGAACAATCGGCCCTAAGACTGATTCGTATCAAGACTGACATTCCAATGAATACGTCACAACTTTGTCATGAAGTTGTGACACATATTTTGCTTGGCATTGCTTATCTCTGTATACTAACAATTCACTGTCCAAAAGTAAGTTACGACGCACAGTAGGTCGAAATACCATTTTGAGTGACTTAGCAAACAACTTTCTTTTTCTCGTTTTTTCTTTCTCGTGTTTCTTTTTACCAATGTATAGCCCATAAAGATGTCTTATTGTTTTTTAAACCAAGGGTGATCGCGCGTTGAAGCGTTTTTTTTCTTAATTCTTGCCTATTCTGCTATAAATAAGCACTTAAAACATGTGCATAAATCTGCGATTCATTTATTTATTGCGGTCGGTTAAAAATGGTTTTTGAATATCCTCTTACATATTAAAGGTAAAGTTATAGGTGGTGGTTAATACCTTAAATATTTTTTGGTTAGGAAACAAATAAAAGCTTTGACTATTACAATCTCGCAGTAATCAAAACATACAAAATATTAATTAATATATATCTCAATATTAGGGTGCTAATTTTCGTCTAATTTACGATGTAAACGCATGTCTTATTTATTGTAGAACTAATTTTAATTGTCACAAAATATAAATAGTTAAATTGGTAAATATACATTAGAAATTTACCTTCAATTTTGACAAGAAAAATACACATAAAACAACGAATATGTACCACTTATTGTTTGGCCTTAATTATTTTATAACATTTTAAATCCGTTTCTTTTTACTTATCAAATATTGTAAATAATCTTAAAATCGTTTGTAAAGAAATCATTCCAGCTTCGATTACGGTCGTAATGGGCTATCCATTGGTAAAAATAAATATGAAAAATTAAAAAAAAATTTGCTAGGTCACTCAAAATGGCTTTTCGACCCACTGTGCGACGGCAGAATGCGACACTTAGTAGGTTTTGAAAAATTACAGGATGATGTGAAAATTAATTAATCACGGTACATTTAAAATAATGTACGTTCAACTATATCTACCAACTCACGTAAACTTGAAATTGTGAATCCTGAATTGAAACATTCAAACAATGCTGTGATCACAGTTTGGGTTATCAGGCTTGGTAAAAAGAAAAATGACATGTAGAGTGATCTCCATTTAAATCTAAAAAGAGAACAAAAAATATTAAAAAATGTGTAAAATGGTATTTTTTAATAAAAAACAGGGTTTTGCGAAAAAAAATATGACCTTTACAACATTTTTCTGACAAGTATTTAAAAAAAAACAATAAATAAATAATATACAGTCATATGAATAAAAACGTATACTTGCCTTAAATGACCACTTGCTGGTTGAGTAAAACCTTCTATTGGCAGTAGTCCCACCAAAAACATGAACCTGGTTGTTTTGTAGAATACCAAATTATTGGGTATCTATCATAACACAGAATTTTTTGATATCGAATTTCATTTCACAGAAAACTATTCAATGAATTTTAATATATTTTTTTCTTGATTAATCGAATAGTTAATAATCGTTGTTTCATAACATCGAATAACAGTTTACCAAAAAATGATTCGCAACTGTTTTGTTAAGCAGAATAACGATAAATCAAACTAATGTTTCATAGAATTATTAAGTTATCGATATAACCTTTCATAAAAACTTGTTTCAATGTGTAACGGTTCCGATATATATATTTTTCCTCAAATAACTTTTAATCGCCGTAACGTTTAATACATGCATCGAATGATGCATTTATGCGTCATTCGTCATGCATACGCATGCAAGTAAGAAGGCATGCGCATGCATACGCATGCAAGTAAGAAGGCATACATGCATCCATTTATGCATGCAAGTAAGCAAGCAGGCATGCATTAATGCATGCATGCAAGCATACAGGCATGCATGCAGCAAGCAAGCAGGTATGCAAACAAGCAGCATGCATTAAGATTTCTTCGTCTCCGGCGCTGCGGGAATAGCAGCCTTTACGCCCTTGCGTACAAACTTACTTCATCGTTACTTCTTTTCATAAATTACGTATTTTATCGAAGTAACGTTAGCTTTCTATTTTGTTACCCATAATTTTATTTCCACGTAAGTTTCAATATGCAGAATTCTTGAAACATCGAATTTTATTTCACTGAAGTCCGTATTTCCAAACGAATTTGTTACTAATCTTATATTGCATACTTTATTAATAGACAATTTAAAGCATAACTGATATAAAATATGTAATAAATATTGATCTAATAAATAAATTGCGTTAATCCCGACTCGCCGTGGTCTCCTCGCCGTGGTACTAGTCTGCCCGATACTAGAGTGTAATTTAAAAGCCGGAGGCGCGGAGGGATAGCAGCCTCCGCCCGCTGTAACAAGGTGCAGGCACCTTGGTGACTGCGCCTTGTTACGCAAGGGCGACGAGGCTGCTATTCCCGCAGCGCTGGAGACGAGGAAATCCTAATGCATGCTGCTTGTTTGCATGCCTGCTTGCTTGCTTGCTGCATGCATGCCTGTTTGCTTGCATGCATGCATTTATGCATGCCTGCTTGCTTACTTGCATGCGCATGCCTTCTTACTTGCATGCGTATGCAAAAATATTTGAGAACCGTTACACATTGAAACAAGTTTTTATGAAAGGTTATATCGATAACTTAATAATTCTATGAAACATTAGTTTGGTATAGCGTTATTCTGCTTAACAAAACAGTTGCGAAACATTATTTTGGAAAACTGTTATTCGATGTTATGAAATGACGATAAATAACTATTCGATTAAACAAGAAAAAAAGATATTAAAATTCATTGAATAGTTTTCTGTGAAATGAAATTCGATATCCAAAAATTCTGTGTTATGATAGATACCCATTTTTGCTGCAAAAGGAAAAAAATACCGGCCAAGTGCGAGTCGGACTTGCGCACTGAGGGTTCCGTGCCAACTTTAACTGGATTAGGGAATCCACTAACTTCCACCAAGCTAATAAAATACCGAAATATTTATCACAGTGTTTGTTATGTTTGCGGCTGATAAAAATGAGCTATATCTCAAAAACTACTAGGTCGATCCCGTCCAATCTAACTTTTGTTAAAATAATTTGTTAAAATCTACATTATTTTAAAAGACCTATCCATGGACACGTATTGGTTTGACTAAAAAAAAATGATTTTGGTTTTAGTTTCATGTATGAAAGTCCTTTAATATCATATTTTTTATTTTTTTTGTATGAGAATCATAAAACGGTTAACAGGACCAAATTTCAACAGTGTGATACTTATAGTTTCAGAATAAAGTAGCTGTGACATACGGACGGACAAACAGACAGACAGACATACAGACAGAGACTTGACGAAATAATAAGGGCTTCGTTTTATACCGTTCGGCTACGGAACCCTCAAAAGTAAGTTGCTAGTTTGCCTTTTGTACTAATTGATACTAAAGTGTTTAGAATACCGTGAAACCGTACCACATTTCCCATAGGATACAACTTTGCCCAAAAACAATAACCCTGTTTTCCTATAGAAATTTTATTGTAGCAAATAGAAACATTTTGAGGTATCTAGCTAAAACAACAACACCTGTTTAGCAACACTGACTACTACAATGTCAGCTACCGTCAAAGTGTCTTCGTCTAAAGTGTGGCAAAAACTTTAGTTCAATTTTGAGGCCCGCATTGCCAATGCTGCATACATGATACATTTATATTACCAGTTGGGCGTAAATAAATGCTGTTTTTAATCATGTTTTGTTTTAAATACTCGTGCTAACTTATGAGAAATTTGTGTGGGCTATGTTACCAACCATGTTTTTGACAGAGGTTAACAACATTCCCCAGCTCTAAAATTTACTAGAGTTGATTGACACTATTGAAAAACTAATAAAATATCAGATAATAAATATCGACCGAAGCACTTCGTTGATTTATTATAACCAATAGAGGTCAGAGAGAGAAAGGAAGAAAGGGTCACATTATCGCTTACTACAAATTTAGTTTCATAAAATTAGAAATTGATAAGACGTATATTTTTCCTTACTCAATCCTTTGTTAATTTCTAAATGATGAACTGTTTAAATTTGTTGAAAACGTTAACAACAAAAATGAGTATTTTGAAAACTCTAAAATTTGCTTCCCTGAGACATTTAAATCGACATACTTGAGGAAGCTTTAAAAAATGGGTTTAGAAAAAAGAGAGGAGAGAGTAATAATTTATCATTGTTATAATGATATTTATTATTATTGAAATTTCTAAAGTTAAATCTTGCATTACAGTAACAATAAAAATGTTTTTAATTGCGTTCAACTTCCTCCTTATAAACATAAATATTCATATTGCGCATGAGTATTAGTTTATTGTTACTATAATTACATTTTTAATATTGCCTCAGATGCAAAATTAAATACTAAATAAACTTATAAGACATCTCTATATATGTTATATATGACTTAATAAGATATCTCTATATATGAATAAGACATCTTTATTTCAAAGCCCTAAGGCTTATAGTTGCTGAGATATTAATACCTAAAAAAAAACAATTGATTACAGATTAGGAGGACCAACTTACTCGAACTTGTATAAGTAAGTACTGTAAAGAAATATTTTTGTTATTTTGTTTCTACAAAAACTTAATAATAATACAAAACTGGCCAAGTGCGAGTCAGGCTCGTACAATAAGGGTTCTGTGCCAACTTAAACTGAATTAGATATCCACTTATAGTTGGGGAGGCGAGGTAGCTAAATGGCGTAATTCAACGGCGCCGTCGAGACCTATCAAAATGGAAAGATAAAATAATTTCGAAAAGAAGAGCTCGTATGGTAAAAACCATTTTAGCGTTGGGTTTGGCGTGTACGGTTTTTCAAAAATGTAAAAAAAAACAGTTACTTGGGCATTCTCGAGCGCGTCAGATATTCAGTATGAATATCTGACGTATGCCCCAAGTGCCTCTGATAACAACGGTATACTAATCTGCCGGTTTGCGTGGTGGGGGTAGGCATATAAAGTAGTCAAAAATGCAAAAGACAAAAAAATACTCGAGCGCGTCAGATTTTCGGAAGGGGTGTTAAGTAGGCCCCAAGGAAGCTCCCTTTAAAAAAACTGACGATTTTGGCGTGACCATAAGTTACGATGAATTTTTGAAAATGCAAAAAAAAATAGTTTTTTTGAAATACTCGAGCGCGTCAGATTTTCATAGTGAAGGTTCATCTCGGTATCCTGAAAGCATATTTTCTTAATCTGACAAAAATGTTGGTGGGTTCTCTTAATCTGACCGGAAAGGTTTTTGGTTACCTTTTTTTTCCTTTCTTCTTTCTTTTTAATAATTCTTCACTTCGTTTTGCTGACGGTACGTCCAAAAAACAATTTGAGGATCAACAGGCTATTGAATAATATACATACATGAAACTGTACATGTTAATAATACTTTTGTATACAGATACGCGTAACCTTTTCCAAGTCCACGAAAATTGTCGAGAAGCTTTAGAAAAATAAAAAAAATTGAGATAAAAGTAACATAATTTAATCATCGTTATTTCATATCATTTTTTTAACACCCTCAGTTTTCAAGATATACTCAAAAAACCGGGAGTTTGAGTTTTTATGAAGCTTCAAGTCAAAAAGTTTTAACTTTGGACAAAAATGTAAAGAGACCTATTTTTTTGTTTACTTATACTTTTTTTTGTAAAATGTATCGTTCGCGACTTATATGCCGCAACGCGTTTTTCGGAAGACGAAATGGCTCCTCCACACTCTTGGTCATGCGGAAACCGGCAGATTTTGTATTTTTAGTACGTTTTAGATTATATTCTTGAAAATAAAAATAAATAAAATCGCGCTCGAGAATGCCGGATTAACGTTTTTTGTTTACAAGTTCGCGACCCTATAACTCGGCGGCGTCACGGACTTATCGTCAGATTAGTTAAATTTAGTCTTAAAACACTAAAATCAACCCCTAATATCTTAATCTGACGCGCTCGAGTATTACAGACTATCGATTTTTTTTACTAATCTGATCGTCTATCCTAGGCGCGCGTCACTACATATAGAGCTAAATACTTTACAAGGTTGTTCTATTAGGTCCAAGGTTTCTCTCATATCTTAAACTGCCACGCTCGAGTATTACCGAAAATTCCCCTATTCGCCTCCCTAACTATTACATTCATTCAGTAAAAATACCACAATATCTTGTTGACAGCAAATATAACTTTGTTTTTCATAGCATTTGCATGAATACCAAAGTATGTTCGCGGTTATTGAAAATGGGCTCTATCTCAAAAACTAATAGTTCGGTCTTGTTCAAACCAATTTTTGTTAAAAGTTTTTGTCAAGATCTACATCACGTATTTTTAAAAAAAATAAAAATTGCTTAGTTTAAAAGTTATAGTCTATCTCTCAAATGTTACATTTCCAAAAAAATGGTTTTAGAAACCTCTTTGTCATTTTAAAAGATCTATCCATAGACACCCTACACGCATAGGTTTAAAAAAAAAACGGTTTTAATATCATGTATAGGCCCTCTTAACTATCATTATTTTTTATTTTTTGTATCATAATAGTAATAATAATAGAATAAAGTGGCTGTGACATACGGATGGACAGACAGACAGACAGACAGACGTGACGAAACTATATGGGATCCTTCTTTTGCCATTCAGCTACGGAACGTCAAAAATCGAGTTCTATTCCTTGACAGAGTTGCTTGTTACATTGCGATATAACACTTAAGACCCCTTAAACGCTGCAACTTTTAGTATCGATGCAGTCGACAAAATTCAGTACATAATTTGTCAATTTCCAGCTTCTGAGTCGTGGCTGTATCGATGTCAACGCGCGTTAGCATCGCATCATTGATGCTAGAAGTCGCAAAGGGTGTTTATTGCCATCCATATCCGACCACGCCAGTGAAACCCAGCGCTAAAAAAGCTTACTTTCGGTTCATTTTCGAAAAATTCTAAAACGCCTTCAAACTTCTAACTCAAAAGCTCAAAATAACGAATTTGTCATCTTTTTGGGAGAAACAAATTTATTTGAAGTTGCATGATGTGCGTAAATTATTAACATTGTAAGATTGAAGCCAAATGGACGGCAAATACGTTATTTTGAGCTGTTTAACCAGTTTTTGGAAGTGATTTAACTTTTACCGACTTCAAAAAAAGGCGGTAAACAGTTCACTGTGTATGTATCTCACATCGTTGTTATTATCCATATCTCAAAAACTACCAGTTGTGATGAAACTTACACTATACCCTTAATTGAATTATACCTTATAGAACTAACAAACATATATGTGGACAAACATATATGTGTATACACTTACGAAATTTTGCACAAGTGTTTGGAACTAACTACTAGATCAACTACTACACCAACAACAACTATACCTTACTAGATCAACATATTTAAATATTATAAAATTCCAACGATATTTTACATACACATTGAACTGATCACCTCCTTTTTTTGAAGTCAGTAACTAAATAATGTAAATCCTTGAAAAATCTGGATCAAACTTATAATTCTGAGACCCTAATCATATGTAATGACCCGTTGTAATCGGAATTATACATTACAAACCAAAAGGCCAGCCTTTTATTCCTTCGATTTGTACCTAGACCTGTAGTGGATAGGGCTGTTGAAAAGCAGTTATTGTATTTGTGTTTTAAAGAAACAGCAAAAAAGGATCTTTTAAAGATCGCAGCAGCACATTTACGCTGTTAGTGTTAGCATGCGGCAAAGATGCAGCTGACCGGTACCGCCGAGGTTCGGTTTCAGCATAGCTGTCACTCTAACTATATAAGAGCATCGGGTGTAAACGCCAAGCGTTACAAGTTTGGCATTAAAACATTTGGGCTGTGGGGACATTCTACTAAATTATTGTCAGAAAAATTATGTTACGGCCAATAATAAAGCTGGCTTGTTCCTAGCTCAAAGAATAATAATAGTTGTCCAAAGCGGCAACGCAGCCAGCATCATAGCCTCTTTGCCCCAAGGAAATGGTAACGTTTTTGGATAGCTAGGTTTTATTTAATTTTATATTTAATGTTGCATGGCTAAGTATTTTTTGTTTGTTATTACTAAAGTAAGAGATAACAGTAAATTAAGTTAGTTTACCTAGTCTTGCTATTAATATTGTCACAAAGAAAAAAAAAATCATGCAAATACACAGTCTGGCCATAAATACTGTTACAATTAAAAATAAAAAAGATATGACATTTGAATTTGGAATCTGTAATTTTTATACGATTGCTCATTGTGTTTTCTAATTTTGGCGCCAATACATTTTATAATATTTTGCGATAGTAAAATGGAGTGGGGTGATAAATAGAACCGAATCGCTGTGATTGCATTACACAAAGATGATAATATGGAGCCAAATGCAATTTTTAAAACTCACCATACGCTTGGTATTAGTCAAACGTTTGTGTACCGGGCTATCAATAGGTACAATGAGACCTCCTCTGTTTGTGACAGAAAAAGATCTGGCCGTCCACGTAGTGTTTGTACGAAAAAGGTGGTCAAAGTAGTACGGGGAAAGAATTCGCAGAAATCCTGTCCGAAAGCGAACGATTATCTCGGGAGATGAAGATAGTACCCAAAACCATGTCGCGTATTGTGAAACATAACTTAGGACTTGCAGCCTATAAGAGACGCACTGTTTTTTTTTTACTGTAAAATTTAAAAAAGAATAGGGTGGTAAAATCGAAAAAACTACAGAAGCGGTATGCAAAGGAATGTCACAGAAAAGTTTTAATAAGGAAGCTTCCCCATTAGTCAGCAGAATGCAACGTGGGCATTACCCGACATCAGTGATGGTAAGGTGGGGTGTTAGCTATGAAGGAGTGACTTACCCATATTTTTGTGAAAAAGGTATCAAAACATCGGCACAAGTGTATCAAGACACCCTTCTTTAGAAGGTAGTTAAGCCCCTTAACAACACCATGTTCAATAACCAAGCATGGTCTTTCCAACAAGACTCGGCGCCGGGTCATAAAGCTCGGTCCACACAGTCTTGGTTAAAAGCGAACGTTTCGTACTTCATCAGAGCTGAAGACTGGCCGTCGTCTAGTCTCGATCTTAATCCGCTGGATTATGATTTATGGTCAGTCTTAGAGAGTACGGCTTACTCTTAACGCCATGATCATTTGTCCTAAGTCATGTTTCACAATACGCGACATGGTTTTGGGTACTATCTTCATCTCCCGAGATAATCGTTCGCTTTCGGACAGGATTTCTGCGAATTCTTTCCCCGTACTACATTGACCACCTTTTTCGTACGAACACTACGTGGACGGCCAGATCTTTTTCTGTCACAAACAGAGGAGGTCTCATTGTACCTATTGATAGCCCGGTACACAAACATTTGACTAATGCCAAGCGTAAATAGTTTTAAAAATTGCATTTGGCTCCATACCAACTTTGTGTAATGTAATCACAGCGATTGGTTTCTCTTTATCACCCCACTCCATTTTAATTTCGCAAAATATTATAAAATGTTTTGGCGCAAAATTTAGAAAACACAATGAGCAATCGTATAAAAATGCCAGATTCCAAATTCAAATGTAATATCTTTCTTATTTTTAATTGTAACATTATTTATGGCCAGACTGTGTATATTATGATGTTATTATTACCCGACTACGGCAAAGCAAAAGGAGGGTTATGATTTTGACAGGCTATGTATGTATGTATTTATGTATGTATGTATGTTCATCTGTTCCCTCGTAACTTCTAAACTACTTATCAGAATTCGACAAATGACATATCATTAGAAGCGTCTTAATTGTCCGCTGGTCATCGGCTATATGGGGTTTCACAAAATGTAGCGCCCTCTAGCGGACAAAGCATACAGAGTAAAAAAATGATGTTAAGATAAATATGCCGTGTTTGGTATCATTTAAAAGCGCTTTACTTATACATTTTGAATATATATATATTACTAGCATTTGCTTGTGACTTTACCTGTATTCATGGGCTGATTGCATATAATTAACATCTTTTTGTTCATAGCTTCTTAACTACTTATCAGAATAAGACCACTGCGGTATCATTAGAAGGGACATAATATTCTGTTGATTATGAGCTATACAGCTTGTCACCAAATTTAGTATTGCGCTCTCTAGCGGACAAAAAGTTCTATGTTAATACAAAATGAAAATAAATATATCGTGTTTGGTATCACTTGAAAGAGCTTTACAAGTACTTTATGCTTGTTTGTAAATACAAGAATGCTTTAATGATGTTAAATATGAGCGATAAGATTAAAGCGTGGATCACGGGAACTGTGAATCGCTTTATTAGTTCATCTATTAACTTTTGTTAATATTATGTGCTACAAATACACTTTTACACCAAAATAGTACAAATAATAAAAATTTAAACCCAACTACAAAAAAAACGACGGTGAAAAAGTATAAAACAAGATTTTCAGAATACTGAACTGAGAAAAGTTGCTAATGTAGTTGCAAGTAAATGGACATAGTAGACTCTACCATGGTGCTTTCGTTGTAAATTAACAATAATGTCATTCAATACTATTCTGAAGTATGCAATATTCACTATGTAGAGATAAATTTTCATGTTTGGAAAGGCGTAGTCACACGTTACATATACCTACCTACCGTAGCACTTTGACAACATGTGACTGCGGTTTTCCAAACATGAAAATTTACCTCTACATAGTGAATATTGCATATTTCAGAATAGTATTGAATGACATTATTGTCGATTTACAACGAAGGCACCTTGTAGAGTCTACTGTGTCCATTTACTTGCAACTACATTAGCAACTTTGTTCAGTTCAGTATTCTGAAAATCTTGTTTTATACTTTTTCAGCGTCGTTTATTGTCGTAATTGGGTTTTAGTTTTTTTTTTTACTTTTTATTATTTTACCTTTAGTGAATTTATTTCAAATAGGAACTTTACTCAAGTTACGTAATATTATAACAAAATATCCTTAATCCTACTGAAGTCTGACTCAGCGAACTTGTCGTAACCCTAGCACCGTCTGACCCCCATTTACATTCCAATATCAAACGTTACGGGTATGCTAATTCAGTGTTAAACTGAACCGTCAGATCTCACCAAGGGTACCTTAGTATGATTGCCATTAGTAATCTGCGACATAATCAATGTTATCTTAAGCATAAAATTGAAAATGGAGGTTGGCGACGAGACCAAACGGTTTCTTAAAAAACTTTAAAAAAGTCAAAACCGACTTCAAAACCAAAATGCACTAAAAAGTCTTAAATAAACTCTTCACCATTGAAAGGAAAGGAACCCGTTTTAGGCGAACAATTTCTTTTTGGAGTCGGTGCTGTGATAGTTGATGCTTGATTGTCAAAGTGATGGCACCGACTCCAAAAAGAAATTGTTTGCCTATAACGGGTTCTTTTCCTTTCAATGGTGAAGAGTTTATTTAAGACTTTTTAGTGCATTTTGGTTTTGAAGTCGGTTTTTACTTTTTTAAAGTTTATTTTATTTCTACATTTTTAGTGATTACATAAGAGGGGGAGGGGGAGTTGCACCTTATGATTAAATTTTTTAAGAAGCTACAAATTACTTATCATAAGTTCCGTCATTATAATTACTGAACTCCTAAGCGTTAAGGAGTTCCACCATCAGCTCAGCCCCACAAGATGTTGACTATCAGACGTAACAACACGTCAACGTTAAGATTCTAGTTAAGGAACACTATACGTGCCTTTAAAATTTGAGGGTTTCCCTTGATTACACCAAGATTCCATCATCAGATCCCAAAATGGAAAAAATGGGACCAACTAGAAGGTACACCCTCTAAGTAGGTGAAAAATATTTTCGATTCAGTTGACAAACGACTGAGATATGAGGTAACATGCATACAAAAAAATAAAAAAAATAAAAAAACATACAGTCGAATTGATAACCTCCTCCTTTTTTGAAGTCGGTTAAAAATAATATACGTGTAATAAAATGAGACGTTTTATCATTTTTGTGTGGAATAAAACGGATTTTACATTCGGACTAGTGTTGCCCAAATGCAAGGACAAGACGAGACTTGGCCAGTCTTGCTCTTGGTCTTGGTATTGCACTCTCAGTCTTAGTCTTGGTCTTGTTCTTGCAGCAAGAGTCTCGCAAGTCTTGCAATTACCAATTAGATTGTCGCTTTTTATTAAACGTTACTTTAGATATTAGAACAACGCAACAGAGTAGGTAGGTATTGTAGTGCATTTTGTAATTTTTTTAATGGGATAATGGGAATTTCACAGTACCAGTACTACTTTGCGTCATTAAAACAATAAAAAACGCTTAATTTTAATAAAACATGTAGGCATTGTTCGTTGGTGCGGCGCGCGTTAGTTTGAGGGCTTACTCCGACAAACCGACACTCGAAGGGGTCTACTGTAAAAATCATGATTGTGTAAAAAAAATATGATTGATTTGAAAAACATATTTTTATACCAAGTTTATTTAAAAAAAAGTCCTAATTGCAAGACGCAAGAGTCTCGCAGACTTGGTCTTGTTCTTGCTTAAATCTTGCACAGGCAGTCTTGGTCTTAGTTTTGCTAAAATTAGGCGGTCTTGCAATTTTGCAAGAACAAGACTAAGACTGCAAGACCAAGACCGATTTTGGGTAACACTAATTCCGACATTACAAAATCAGACATTAATTAATGAATATTACATTCCCTATTTATGAATAACTTGCGTCAATATTACGAGTGATTTTCATTCGAAGGTACGGACAACAACACGTCAAGGTAAACACTGCGGCATCTTATTCAGTTGTAATAAGGACTAGCTTGCAACAGAAGTGGGAAACCTAATGTGCTGGCCACTGTACATTAAAAGAGTCAACGAAATTCACCCTAAATATAGACAACGATACTTAAAAAATTTAGTCATCTTTTATTAATCACTTCCGTGTGGATTTCAACTTATTATCATTCGAAAACCGAACATTAGTCAAGGCAAATCACAGTCATGACATCGTCGCGCATGTGTTACAAAAATAGGGGTCTTGTATATTTTGTTACGAATGTTTCAAAAACAATGCTCAACAAATAAGTCTCAATCATATTATTTCATTTTATTCGAAAGACTCAATTCAACCACGAAGATTCGACTGTATCATGTTATACATTTTTATTGAAAACTGACTCTTATCACAACTGCATAAACTACCGCACCGTTTACCTCGACTTGCTGTCTACTGTACATGGATGTTGCATTTAAACGTTATCAGGAAATTTGTATATTGACTGCAGCACCTCATAGTTTACCTACCTATCTATGTATGATAACAAAACCTTCCTTTAGGACCTTTTTTAGGGTTCTGTAGCCGAATGGTAAAAAACGGAACCCTAATACATAATGTACGGTCGGGTTAATAAACTATAGGCATAAACTAAAGGCACTCGTTCAATAATATACTGAAAAAGCACGCGTGTTTAATATCTAGGATTATGAGCCACAAATAGGTGGCATAAAAACGTCGTTTTGAGCGAACCGTGTGTTGAAAAACCATTTTCTCTAAAGTCTCACGTTTGAGAGAAAGACGCATCTAAACTGGTAAAATGGGCGTCGTCCTCCAATCTTATTTTTAAATTAAGCGAGTGTAAATTTTGAAAAAAAACGTGATGTAGAGCTTGATAATGACTTTCAACAAAAAAGAGGAACGGGATCGAACTATCGAACTACAACCGTAAACATAACTTTGTTATTTATACAAATAATATGAAAAACAAAGTTGTATTTGCTGTAAGCAAAATATTGTAGTATTTTGGCTAAGTGGAAGTAAGTGGACCTGTAATTCAGTTAAAGTTGGCACGGAACCCTTCGTGTGCGAGTACAACTCGGGCTTAGCCGATTTTTTTTTATTACTGGCGTCAAAATGTCGTGTGATTAATCTTCGATTTTCTAATGAAAATTGGTTTAAACCCACACGGATTTGATTGAACAAAAAAATCCTATCTCGATTTTATAACAACTTCCAATTAAGCGTTTCGCTGTATTTAAATTCCTCTCGATTTTAGTTGTACTTATGTACGCAAATCACTCGTATTATTGACGCCAATGATAAAAAATTGGGTGTGTAATATTCATTGATTAATGTCCAATTTTCGAATGAAAAAAACGGTTTAATTTCTCCCAGGAATGATAAAAAATATAATACTTATAATATTTGGTTACTTGTAATATACGGTTTGGTATACCTTTCTAAAAGCTTCACTCGTTTATATTCCAATTTTAAAACCTGCAATAGTGCGGAACTCCAAAATCCTGAAATATTTTTCCAGAAAATCTATTTTTCTTGTCGTAAAACCAACCAAATTCGTAAATCAAGTCATCATTTGTTATAACTGAAGTGAAAATGACTAGATAATTTGATTGTTAGTTTAACCACATACCAGCGTAATAAAATATTCATATTCCGAGTGACGGACATAATTTGACCGTACGCAGTCTTTCGACCGAGTCAAGCGTTGTTTAAATAAACGTTTTATTCAGTGAATATTGTCTTACCGGTGTTATTTTAGTCAAAAACAATGTCGGTTGAAAACGATGTGACGAATAATTGTTTTGGTTTGTACTTTACACTTATCTTGCTAACCGCGGAAGCTATTATTGAAATATTGAAATAAGCACTTTTGAAAATATAACACCTAATGAGATTTCTAACGTCAAATAAGGAATATCGTCAAATATTCTAAGATTTTTTATAATTTATCTAAAAGATTTTTCAAAGTTTCAGAAAACAGAAACTTACCTCTGTCAAAACAATTGGAGGTCATCAGCCTTGAGGAGTTTACTAACAATGTGGAACATGAGAAAAGGTATAAATAAAAAACTGATATTGCATCTCTTTCTGAAAAAAACAATAAGTCTGGGTTGAAAACGTATTGGTTAGGTATATTACATTATGCACAATACTCGTTACAGTTTTTTTTTATTTCAGAAAAATTGCGCCCACAGGGCGTCTGCTTTCCAAAAAATCAACCAAAGGTATTTTAAGCAGTGATTTTTACCATTATTTATAAAGCGTTGTTTAAAAAAGTCAAATTATAACCTTTTTTGATGACCTCTGTGGTCGAGTGGCTAGCACACTGGTTTTAAGCGTCGCCATCTCGTGAGGTTCCGGGTTCGATTCCCGGTCGAGTCAATGTAGGAAATGATCTTTATTATATTGTGTCGGGTCTGGGTGTTGTGGTACCACCGTTGTGTCTGATTTTCATAATACAAGTGCATTGGCTACTTTGGGTTCAGAGCAATGTATGTGATTGGTGTCCAATATTTATTTATTATTATTATTTATTTTTCTTTTCCAGGTTCACTACTTTTGAGACAGAAACAAAACAAGCCTAATACTCAAATTGAGTTATTTCAGAAGTCCATGAAATTGCTTTTTATATGTGGTCAATTTATTGGCCTTATTCCACTCGTAGGTATAACAAATGACGACGTTTCTAAAATGAGGTAAGAAAACCAAATTTTTATGAAAATATAATTAAAGAATTCCTTATCGAAACTTATAGTAATATCTCTGACTCAACTGATTTCGGTTATGGCATGAATTAAGCTAAAGATGTTACCTTACCGTAAGAGCGCTTTCATATTCAGGTGAGTTTAGCAGCGCGACGGTCGCGCGACAGTCGCGCTGCTGATAATTTCATACATAAATAATAGCAGCGCCGCTGTTTTTATGTATGGCAACACTGATGTCACTCTAATCTTATGTGCAGGCGCACTAAATCTTGGCCTTATAACGCCACAATAAAACAGCAACAGGGTGCCGAGATTGTTAGTCGAATTTATTTTAGTCTCTTTACGACCCACAGCGTGGTTTTGTACATATATAATATGACTGATGACCATTCTCACCATATGATTATATAAATGATGTCTATCACAAGCACCTCCTATAGATGTGAAGCCGGGTACTAACACTTCTAGCTAAGCGGCTGGAAACGGCTTATTTATTATCATTTCAAGCGATGACTACTAGCGGCAGGCAACGGCTGCCTACATTTAATTGATATATTCACATGATTTCGTTTATTTTTGTTATTATGGTAGTGATTAATTTATAAGAAGATATCAGATTACCTTTACATCATTTTGGCCGTTGTTGCTTGAACGATACCGAATGGTGCAACTATCACATTACGCAATGTCTCGCTTTAACATATAGAGCGTATGAAGCATTTTTTTTATATTCGCGTACACAATTTCAGTTTCCTGATTTTCTGCTGCATCTAATATCCTTTTACCTTACGTAGCGATTCATCTTTTATAAATCTTAAAACATACTTGTAAATTTTAAGCTTCATTCAAAAATTGTTCTCAATCAATAAATACGAGGGTCAAACTGAAATTCTTAGAAAATCAAAAACTGATTACATTAGCCAGTTATTAGTTTTATTATATCTTTTCAAAATATTGTCCATTGACGTCAATACACCGCTGCATGCGATGGAACCACTGGGAAAAGCACTTTGCCCACTCGTCCTTAGGGGTCTCTTCAATGGCATCGCGATACGCAGCCACCGCTTCTTCAGCATTCATAAACCGCTTTCCTTTAAGTTTTTCTTTAATTTTTGGAAATAAATAAAAATCACAAGGCGCGAGGTCGGGGCTATACGACGGGTGACCCAGTAATTCAACGTTTGATGTCGCCAAATAGTCGATCGTTCGCTTGGCGGTGTGTGACGAGGCGTTGTCGTGGTGAAGGAGGATCCTACTGCGAGGTCGTTTCTCTCGAACTTTTTCCAAGACAAGTGGCAAACAATTGGTAGTGTACCATTCTGCAGAAACTGTTTTTTGATCCTCTAACACAATTGTTGCGAAATGACCTATCCTTCCAAAGAACGAGGCCACCATTTTTTTTCCCGCACTTCGATCTCTCTTCACTTTAGTTGGCAACTCCTCGAAAGGAAACACCCACTGAGCAGATTGTCTTTTGGTTTCAGGATCATAACAGTAAATCCAGCTTTCGTCACCTGTTAGTATGTCGAACACAGCATTTGAGTCACCTCCGTTAAATCTTTTAATCATTTTACGGCACCAATCCACACGATGGAGTTTTTGAGCCTTAGTCAAATTATGAGGTATCCACCGGGCGCAAAGCTTCCTGACCGCTAAATGTTCGTGGAGGATTTTGTGCACTTGACTCATACCGATGCCTAAGCTTGTCCGAATCTGCTGATAGGTCACTCTTTTGTCAGTCTCTATCATACGCCGCACAACACAGATGTTATTTTCAGTCGTCGCCGTAGAAGGCCGTCCCTCACGTACATCATCAGTGAGATTAGTGCGACCACGTTTAAACTCATTAAACCAGTCGTAAACAGTCGCACGAGATGGGGCTTCATCGTGAAAGGCCAATCGTAGTCTATCATAACTTTCTTGTTGACTTAAATGACATCGAAAGTCATAAAAAATCATTGCACGAAAATTTTCTCGTGTTAAATTCATGTTGACGTGACACAGACAATTTTCAATTTGCCGCCAAATCGTAAAACGAATGACAAATGAATGAAATATATACTCAGTAATATTGGCAAAGAGTTCTATTTTCAAATTTTAATATATTTTTTTTATTATATTGTTTATAAGTGGCCAGTTCTAAGAACTTTCAGTTTGACCCTCGTATCTAAATTACTATTTATCAGTGTACCGTGTCTTTATGAATAAAAGCAGTTGTTATCCAAGCTCGTCTTTGATTATACTACATGGTGGCAGCGGTGCGTAAAAGTGAATTTAATAGACATTTCGCGGTTTAAAAGTGCTTATTTCGTAAACGGAACGATTAAATCGCTTGCGTATTATTATGGAACACGCTCGCCCACCGCCGGAATTGAGTTTGGAGGGCAGCTCCGTCGGCCGGGCCGACGCATGGAAGCGGTGGAAAACGCAGTTTATGCTATTTCTGAAAGCATCTGGAGTGCATAAAGAAGAAGCTGGCGTGCAAGCCAGTCTCCTAATCAACCTAATTGGACCCGAGGGATTCGACGTATACGAGACTTTTACTTTCGAAAATGTAACCGACAAGGATGACGTCAACAAATTAGTAAAAAAATTCGACGAATACTTCGGCGTTAAGCCTAACATAACCTTGGCGAGATACAATTTCTTTACGCGAAATCAAGAAGCCGGCGAATCAATTAGTCAGTACGTCACTGCATTAAAGTTATTAGCAAAAAATTGCTATTTCCAGACCTTAGAAATTGAACTTATTCGTGATCGAATAGTATGTGGTATAAGGAATACGGTGGTACGAGATCGCCTGTTAAGAATGGATGATTTGACATTGGATAAAGCCATAAAGGTATGTCAAGTAGACGAAATAACAGTAGATAGTAGCCGCGTATTGGAGACGCGGAGCGCGGGCCAGGGGCCAGCGCAGGTGGACGCGGTCGGCGTGCGCGGCGGGGCCGGGGGCGCAGCCCGAGGGCGCGGGCGCGGCTGGCGCGGCCGCAGGGCCTGCGGCGCCTCACTGCCGCAGACCAATCTACGTCGCGAACTCCCTTCTGGATCGGGTCGTAATTGCCCCAGATGTGGCGGGGCTCAGTGTGGTGATTCAAATCAGTGTCCGGCTATATCCGTGCAGTGCTACGTATGTGAAAATTATGGGCATTTTGCGAGAATGTGTAAGTTAAATAAAAGTGTAAAGAAATTATACGACATAGGCATGCAGGAAGAGAAGCTGGACGATCAACAAGACTGTGAGTCGTTCTATATATCAATGCTATTTAACGTTTCAGAGATTAATTCACTATCGGAAGATTGGTGCGAAACACTTACGTGCAAACATGGTTCTGAAAAATTTAAGTTAGATACTGGCGCAGATATCAATGTACTTTCTTTTAAAAGATTTTTACAATTAGGTTACGAACCGAAAATCATTAATGCCAACTGTAATATCAAATTGCAATCTTATAGCGGTGATTTGATTCCTATAAAAGAAATTTGTAATCTAACTTGGTATCATAAAAGTAAATCATATGATCTTAAATTTGCTATTGCTTGTTTTGATTCTCAACGTGTGCTGGGACTGAATGCTTGTACATCCTTGGGGCTTGTCCTGAGAATGCATAATATAAACTGGGCAGAAAATAACGATTTGTTTACAGGACTAGGTTGCTTACCAGGCGAATATCACATTGTTATTGATAAAAACGTCGCGCCAGTTGTATGCGCGCCGCGTAAGGTGCCGCTAGGGTTGCGCGATCAGTTACAAGAGGAGTTAGATAGAAAGACACAGTTAGGTGTAATCAAAAAGGTGACTCATCCTACGCAGTGGGTTAATTCCTTAGTAGTAGTTGCTAAAAAGAATGGTAAATTACGCGTGTGTTTAGATCCGCGTCCTCTTAATGTAGCAATACAGCGTGCCCATTTTCAGTTGCCTACAATAAATGAACTAGCTACGAAACTCCATGAGGCTAAATACTTTTCGGTTCTGGATGCTAATTCTGGATTTTGGTCCATAAAGTTAGATAGTGCGAGCTCAGACTTATGTACGTTTAATACGCCGTTCGGACGGTATCAATATCTAAGGTTGCCGTTCGGACTGAACTGTGCACCTGAAGTATTCCATGCAAAGATCAAACAATTGCTCGAAGGCCTAGAAGGAGTAGATTCGTTCATAGATGATATAGTCTGTTGGGGAACCACTAAAAATGAGCATGATAAACGATTAAAAGCTTTATTTAACAGGGCACGAGAAATAAATTTGAAATTTAATAAAGACAAATGTCGTCTTTGCGTACAGGAAGTTACATATCTGGGACATATTTTTAATAAAGATGGTATGAAGGTAGATACCGAAAAAGTAAGAGCTATTAAAAATATGCCCGAACCGAATGATCGAAAGAGTTTGGAAAGATTTTTAGGGACGGTTAATTACCTTTCTAAGTTCATACCGAATTATTCAGAACACACTTTTCAACTTACTAGGCTATTAAAAAAAGATGTAACGTGGTGTTGGGAAACCGGTCACAAAAAAGCATTTGAAAAATTAAAAGATCTAATCAGTGACACTCCGGTTTTAGCATTGTATGATGTTGACAGCCCTGTGCTGCTGTCCGTAGACGCGAGCAGCGTGGCGCTTGGCGCGGTGCTGACGCAGCGCGGCCGCCCTGTCGAGTACGCGTCGCGCACGCTCACTCCTGCGCAGACTCGATATGCGCAAATCGAGAAGGAGCTATTAGCTATTGTCTTCGCTTGTGAAAAGTTCTCTCAGTATATTTATGGTAGAAACCAAATTAATGTTGAGACCGACCATAAACCACTAGAGAGTATATTTAAAAAACCCTTAGATGCAGTCCCAGCACGCTTGCAGCGCATGATGTTAAAACTTCAGGGATATAATTTAATAATTACATACAAACCAGGGAAGTTTATGTACATACCTGACACGCTTTCACGTGCTCCTTTGCCCGAATTATATATAAGATAATATTAGTGTGGCCATATTGAATCAGCTAAAAATGGTAATTAATAATTTGCCAATTTCTCAAAATAAACTTTCTTTGGTAAAACGAGAATCAGCTAAAGACGAACTTTTAAAACAGTTACTCATACATATAAGTCAAGGATGGCCCAATAACAAATATCAATTAAATGATAAAATGAGATACTTTTGGTCTATGAGAGGTGAACTGTATAGTGTCGATGGCGTTATATTTAAAAATAAACAAGTCTTAATCCCTGATTCACTAAAGAGCTTAATGTTGAATCTTATTCATGACGGGCACTTAGGAGTCGATCGCTGTAAAAGGCGCGCGCGTGAAGTTTTATTTTGGCCTGGTATTGTCAAGGACATAGAAAGCTATGTAAAGAGATGTAAAGTATGTCAGGAGAATTCAAACAAACCAAGTAAAGAACCTATGATTCCAGTGCCCATACCGACTTTGCCTTGGAATAAAATCGGCACGGATATTTTCGAATATGGAAAGAAAAGCTATTTAGTATTGGTTGACTATTTTTCAGGATTCATCCAAGTCGCGAATTTGAAAGATATTTCAGCAAATTCAGTTATATTAATTTTAAAAGAAAATTTTGCTCGATACGGAATCCCTGATGTAGTTATAAGTGATAACGGACCCCAATTCTCTAGCCATCATTTTAAAAAGTTTTCAGTTGATTGGGGTTTCAATCACATAACTTCATCTCCAAAAAAGCGAACGCGCTGTACAAACTATAAAAAAAATATTAAAAAAGTCTATTGACAGTGGAACTGATTTTTATTTGAATTTATTGAGCCTTAGAAATACGCAGCGGGAAAATTTGAATTCTCCTGCACAACTTATGATGGGACGTCGCCTTAAATGTAGGCTCCCATAAAGATGAAATAAGAAACCAAAAATTTGCGCACGGGCGGGACTTGAACCAGCAACCTCTTGGCAAACCGGGCCAAACGCTCTTACCAATTGAGCTACCGTGCTGTTAGTCCGACCCTGCGAAATTTGTGGTCTCTTATGTAAACGTCTTATGGGACGTAAGGGAGCTTGACCAAGACCATAAGCTCCAAGCCAACCTCACCTTCACGTGGTGCGTCCTGTTTATACAGACGAGGCTCTGGCGACCGACCGATGGCGGTATAACCATCCAATGTAAGGCGCAGCTAAATGTTAGACTGTGACGGGCAGCAGCGTCACAGCTGCAAGGGGCTGCGCCTCTGCGCTCGCCAACCCGCCTGCCAAGCGTGGCGAGTATTGGCAAAATCCCCTCACATGAAAGTACACCAGAAAACCAGGCCCTCAGTCTCCGGCAGCCCCGCTATTCCTGACTTTGGTAGCGGTCACGGTAACGGCGGGGCAGGGGGTGCTAAGAATCCCCGGAGGCGATCGCGCTGCCACCCCCGACGACAACTGGCCCTGGTAACGTACAACACGTGTACACTGAGGACAGATGAGAAGTTGCTCGAGCTGGAGGAAGAAATGAGCAGGTTACACTGGGACATAATGGGTCTATCAGAAGTCCGTAGAGAGGGCGAGGACACGATAACTCTACAGTCCGGAAACCTGCTCTACTACCGGGAAGGCAACCAACGAAAGTCCCAAGGTGGTGTCGGGTTCCTCGTTCACAAGTCCCTCGTCAACAATATTGAGACCATCGAGAGTGTGTCGAGCAGGGTGATATACCTTATACTCACAATAACCGAAAGGTATTCGCTGAAGGTCATACAGGTATATGCACCGACCTCGAAACACCCGGATGAAGAGGTGGAGGAAATGTATGAGGACGTAAGTAGAGCCATACATACTTCCAAAACCTATTATACTGTTGTAATGGGGGACTTCAACGCGAAACTAGGCAAGCGAGGCGAGAATGAGTTGAAGGTGGGACCTTTTGGATACGGGCAAAGGAACGCCAGGGGACAGAGGCTGGCCGACTTTCTGGAGAAGGAGGGACTCTTTGCGATGAACTCTTTCTTCCAGAAGCCGCCTCAAAGGAAGTGGACTTGGTTGAGTCCCGATGGCTTCACGAGAAACGAGATTGACTTCTTCATGACCTCCAAGAGATGGTTATTCAATGATGTCTCCGTGATCAACAGGGTGAAAACCGGAAGCGATCACCGAATGGTTCGAGGCACATTGAATATAAATGTCAAATTGGAAAGATCCCGCCTGATGAAGTCCACGCTCCGACCGACTCGTGCTCATATCCAAAATCCCGAGAGCTTTCAACTCGAGTTGTCAAACCGCTTTGATTGCCTAGAAAATTGCGTTACAGTGGACGAAATTAATAACGGGTTTGTGGAAACTGTTCAAACGGTGGGGTCCAAGTATTTTAGGCCTGGCCGTAAAAATAGACCTCAAAAACTGTCGGTCCACACTCTCGACCTTATGGCAAAACGTCGATCTGTGGCACTGCAGACCTCCGTTAATGCTGAAAACTACAGGCAGCTCAATAGACAAATATGGAAGTCCCTGCGACACGACATTCGTTGCTTTAACACTAATAGTGTTAAAGAAACGATAGAGCGGAACCAAGGCTCCAAAGTGTTTGCAAGGGACATGTCTATTGGGCAAAGCCTGTTGACGAAGCTTAAGACGGAGGACGGCAGTGTAGCGTCGACGAAAGCAGAGGTTTTTGAGGGAGATCGAAAGGTTCTATGGGCAGTTGTACACCTCAGTAGCCAAACCCGTTGATAGCTCGGCCAGAGACCCACGAGCTATCCTGACCCGTCACTACACCGAAGATATCCCGGACATCAGCCTCTACGAGATTAGGATGGCCCTTAAACAGCTCAAAAACAACAAGGCACCTGGCGAGGACGGAATCACAGCAGAGCTTCTGAAGGCGGGTGGAACACCGGTACTTAAAGTCCTTCAGAGACTCTTTAATTCCGTGCTGCTAGAGGGCATCACGCCTGAGGCATGGAACAGGAGTGTGGTGGTGTTGTTCTTCAAAAAAGGAGACAAAACCTTATTGAAGAACTACAGACCCATCTCACTCCTGAGCCATGTCTACAAGCTGTTTTCAAGGGTTATCACGAATCGTCTCGCACGTAGGTTTGATGACTTCCAGCCTCCCGAACAAGCCGGTTTCCGAAAAGGCTATAGTACCATAGACCACATTCATACGCTTAGGCAAATTATACAGAAGTCTGAGGAGTATAATATGCCTCTATGCTTAGCGTTTGTGGACTATGAGAAGGCCTTTGATTCGATCGAAACTTGGGCGGTGCTTCAATCTCTGCAGCGGTGCCACATAGACTATAGGTATATAGAGGTGTTAAGGTGCCTTTACAATAACGCCACCATGTCGGTCCGAGTACAGGAGCAGAACACGAAGGCGATTCCATTGCGGAGAGGTGTGAGACAGGGAGATGTCATATCTCCGAAACTGTTCACAGCGGCATTGGAAGACGCCTTCAAACTTCTGGAATGGGAAGGAATCGGCATCAATGTTAATGGCGAATACATCACACACCTCCGATTTGCCGATGATATAGTTGTTGTGGCAAAGACGCTGGACGATCTTGGCACTATGCTCGAAGACCTTGACCGAGTATCCCAACAAGTGGGTCTTAAAATGAACATGGAAAAGACGAAAATTATGTCGAACTCCCTTGTCGTACCCACTCCAGTATCCGTTGGGAACTCAACTCTCGAAGTTGTCGACGAGTACGTCTACCTGGGACAAGTGATCCAATTGGGTAGGTCCAACTTCGAGAAAGAGGTCAATCGACGAATCCAACTCGGCTGGGCAGCGTTCGGGAAATTGCGCAAGAGTGTCTTCTCATCTCATCTACCTCAGTGTCTGAAGACGAAAGTCTTCAACCAGTGTGTGTTACCAGTGATGACATACGGATCCGAAACATGGTCTCTTACTATGGGCCTTATAATGAAGCTCAAAATCACACAACGAGCGATGGAAAGGGCTATGCTGGGTGTTTCTCTACGGGATCGAATCAGAAATGAGGAGATACGTAGAAGAACTAAGGTAACGGACATAGCCTTGAGAATCAGTAAGCTCAAGTGGCAATGGGCAGGGCACATAGCGCGAAGAACTGATGGCCGTTGGGGCAGGAAAGTTCTAGATTGGAGACCCTTCGACCAGAGACGCAGCGTGGGACGTCCACCAACAAGATGGACAGACGACCTTATAAAGATCGCAGGATCAAACTGGATGCAGACCGCTAGTGATCGGTCGCTGTGGAAATCCGTGGGGGAGGCCTATGTTCAGCAGTGGACGTCCTTTGGCTGATAATGATGATGATGATGAAACGTCAATTACGTGACGCTTAGCGCCATCTAGCCGTCTGTTTATGAAACAGATGGCCCAAGCAGTTATTCTTTACAGAATAAATTCAACTTGGAAATTGATGTCGCTTCGCTATCTAATGCTTTAGAATGTTTTAAACACTCACAGTGTCATATTTTATATTCATAAAGATGAAATAAGAAACCAAAAATTTGCGCACGGGCGGGACTTGAACCAGCAACCTCTTGGCAAACCGGGCCAAACGCTCTTACCAATTGAGCTACCGTGCTGTTAGTCCGACCCTGCGAAATTTGTGGTCTCTTATGTAAACGTCAATTACGTGACGCTTAGCGCCATCTAGCCGTCTGTTTATGAAACAGATGGCCCAAGCAGTTATTCTTTACAGAATAAATTCAACTTGGAAATTGATGTCGCTTCGCTATCTAATGCTTTAGAATGTTTTTACACTCACAGTGTCATATTTTATATTCATAAAGATGAAATAAGAAACCAAAAATTTGCGCACGGGCGGGACTTGAACCAGCAACCTCTTGGCAAACCGGGCCAAACGCTCTTACCAATTGAGCTACCGTGCTGTTAGTCCGACCCTGCGAAATTTGTGGTCTCTTATGTAAACGTCAATTACGTGACGCTTAGCGCCATCTAGCCGTCTGTTTATGAAACAGATGGCCCAAGCAGTTATTCTTTACAGAATAAATTCAACTTGGAAATTGATGTCGCTTCGCTATCTAATGCTTTAGAATGTTTTTAACACTCACAGTGTCATATTTTATATTCATAAAGATGAAATAAGAAACCAAAAATTTGCGCACGGGCGGGACTTGAACCAGCAACCTCTTGGCAAACCGGGCCAAACGCTCTTACCAATTGAGCTACCGTGCTGTTAGTCCGACCCTGCGAAATTTGTGGTCTCTTATGTAAACGTCAATTACGTGACGCTTAGCGCCATCTAGCCGTCTGTTTATGAAACAGATGGCCCAAGCAGTTATTCTTTACAGAATAAATTCAACTTGGAAATTGATGTCGCTTCGCTATCTAATGCTTTAGAATGTTTTTAACACTCACAGTGTCATATTTTATATTCATAAAGATGAAATAAGAAACCAAAAATTTGCGCACGGGCGGGACTTGAACCAGCAACCTCTTGGCAAACCGGGCCAAACGCTCTTACCAATTGAGCTACCGTGCTGTTAGTCCGACCCTGCGAAATTTGTGGTCTCTTATGTAAACGTCAATTACGTGACGCTTAGCGCCATCTAGCCGTCTGTTTATGAAACAACATGACATCAATTTCCAAGTTGAATTTATTCTGTAAAGAATAACTGCTTGGGCCATCTGTTTCATAAACAGACGGCTAGATGGCGCTAAGCGTCACGTAATTGACGTTTACATAAGAGACCACAAATTTCGCAGGGTCGGACTAACAGCACGGTAGCTCAATTGGTAAGAGCGTTTGGCCCGGTTTGCCAAGAGGTTGCTGGTTCAAGTCCCGCCCGTGCGCAAATTTTTGGTTTCTTATTTCATCTTTATGAATATAAAATATGACACTGTGAGTGTTAAAAACATTCTAAAGCATTATGTAGGCTCCCAGTTCATCCAGAGTTATTGATGCTGAAAAATTATGATAACGCTGAACAACATGAACGTATATTAAACAAACAAAATAAAAGTAAAATGTATTTTGACTGTCATACTAAACAACTGCCTGAGTTAAGTGTCGGCGATGAGGTAATAATGTTGGAATCCAGCAGTGAACGAATCCGTGGCACTGTTGTCGGTAAAGCCTCCACTCCACGCTCTTATCTTATAAAAAATAAAAAAGGAATTTATCGCCGAAATCGTCGACACTTGATAAAGAGTGAACCTGAAAACAATGATCAGGGTAATAAAGACAATATTCCGTCAGACGATGAATATGTTTCAGGTAGGGAGGAGAGTGAGAATGATATGAATGATGATCTAAGTTGTCCTGGCTTGTATTCACCTCCGGTAACCCGAAGCAAATCTAAACGTCAAGAATAAGGCTGTTGCGTAGTGATTAGTACTATGTCATTATTAGTATTACGTATATTATGTAACTAATTTCTTGCGAATTTATTCATGAAGGGGAAGATGTTGTGGGTATATCTAAATTACTATTTATCAGTGTACCGTGTCTTTATGAATAAAAGCAGTTGTTATCCAAGCTCGTCTTTGATTATACTACACCCGCTTCCTTCAGTCTCCTCCTGACTGTATCCAAGGAAATCTAAAACAAAAAAAAACAAGTGTTTTTTCCTTTTACATAGAACATGATAGTGTGAACCAACGCTATACTGCTGCAACTGTAAAAGCTGGTATGGCCGCAGCTGTACAGGCCCTGATCACACTTTACCTTAGCAAACCAAATGAACACTTTATGATTTTTTTGATATTTTTGAGACTTATTTTTACTTTTATTGTTATGATAATGAATTATATTATAATATAAATTTATTCAAAACAACCACTGAGATATCGGGCGGATATGGAAAATAAATAAAAACTTCATTACTATAAATTGCAATTTATATTATTAAAGTTTGTATAGTGACAAAACATTATAAAAATAAAAATATAATTATAACTTTATTACTCTTTTTTCCCTATTAAGGAGGGACCTAACTAATAAATATAACTTGTGACTCGATTCAATCAAAAGCAAAATATATATTTTTTTAAACTCTAGCAGGGGTAGGCAATAAATTATTATAGAGTATGCATTGGGCGAAGGATTGCCTTTGCAAATTTTCCATCAATTCTTTTTTATAGTCGGTCTACTTCCTGAGAGTTTGAAACAATCAAATAAGTAAGTATTTAAGCAAACTAAATGCCAGTGTTTTAAAATATGCTATATATTTTTTCATTCTATTTCTATATATAAATCTAGGATTGATGCAATAAACTCACATTGTAAGTAGAAGAAGTAGCTCTCGTACTGGGGAAGGGATCAGGGGAGTGTGCCGCGACTATGGCCGCGTCCTCTTCTGCCGTCGTGGCTCTCTCATAGCGCTGGCGGTAGTGGGCTTCGATGGTCCCTGACTCTTCCCACCGCCGCAACCAGAAATAAACAGTTTTTCACTAAAACAAAACGTCAAACTTAGTTTATTTGCTATTTTAAAAGTTATTAGTAAAACCATCTCAAAACTAAACAAAATTGGCATCGATGACGTTGGTCGTGAGTGTCTACGCGCACAAGATGCGACGTAGAACCACCTTAATTTATTATTTAGCTAGCTAGCGTTAGTAGTCGCATTTGTCTAGTTGTAGTATAGATTTGTAGGTTTACTTATGTTGTTAAATCACCTCATACATCATACGATCATATTCAGCCAATCACAGCTCTCTTTCCACCCGGTTTACCTTGAAGTCCAGTAGTGGGACCCTCTGTTTAATATTATTTGCATCTTAATTTAATTCACATAAGGTCTAAATTGTTTGCTTCCATTAGTACAGTAGTCAAAAATTGTATTCTCTATGTTTCACTTCACATTCGGTCGCTGTCGCCTTAGCACTGTCCCTTGTAACCTAAATATAAGATTTAACTAATTAAATGAGGAATATTTAAAGTCAATTTAGCTTTTATTTCCTCCCTTTGTTCGAATAGCGAACAGTGAGTAAAAGTTAATAACATTTTAAAATATTGTTGATGGTTTATACAGGGTGTTGATTTCAATACGAGCGGAATTTTCAGAGGTAATTATGTACCTTGTTCTGATCATGAATCACAAAAAAAATGAGTTCGAAAAATATTTTTATTTTTATTAAATAATGACGGTTTTCAAAGTAGACCCTAGCGATTTTTAGAGTAGGCCCCCACCGCGCCGGCTTGCGTGCGAACGAACGATACCTACAAAGCACAAAGGCACCGCAATCCTTTGTGTTTGGCGCGTGAGCGCCGCTCAGGCTTTCCGCCGCCCGCCATAGCGCCGTGCGGTGAAGTAGCGGCTATCTCTTTTTATCGCCCAGCCCGCGCTATCTCGTTCTCGCCCGTCGCTCATACCTCAGTTGTGCTAATAACATCGCATAGGCAACATGTTTTGCGAAAATGACGCAAAATTATTCTAACGGTGAACTCATTGAAATGGTGCGATTGTATGCAATAACTGACAATAGTTTGAGTGCAGCTGTAAGGATGTTTGGTGAACGTATTGTGTATACCGAAGAATCAACAAACGTTAATCACCTAAGACAGAGAATAGTCAGTGCATTCGAGTTAGTTTGACAAAATCGTTTTGTGCTGAACAGTTTATAAGGGAACACCAGACGCCGTGCCAGACTGTGTATTGCTCAGTCTGGTGGACACTTCGATCATTTATTGAGGTTAGTGTAAATAAAAATGTACAAAAAACTAGATGTAAAGATAAATCGATGTAAATAAGTTGATTCCAAATTTTTAACTACGCCAAAAATACTTTAGACTCGCGTCATTTAATAATCTTGGTACTTTTTTATTTTGAAACGGTTTAGCATAAATCTAGACAAAAGCTCAGGGTTCGATTTCCGTTTGAACTCCCGAAGTTAGTTAAAATGACTACCTACATGACTTTTGCTCATAAAGTAATAATAACTAAAAAATTCATAAACCATTAAAACTTCTTTTGATTCTCAAAAGATTAGCCAAGCCAATTCCCACCTGATGGCTCAAATTGTGTTTAAGTTACAGTACAGTACAGATGACTTTAGTTAGCCTAGATTAAGATTCAATTCGTAGTAGTAATTTAGAATTTGAGGTTCGATAGATTCTCGATTGATTGCTCAAATTAATGAAAAACAGTGCGATCGATACCCATTGCGCCATTAATTGATTCAAATTTAAGTGTTTCGGGTTAAAGTTTCAGAATTTCTGATGGATTGCCCAATTTCAGTGAGTTTTATCAAGATTAGGTAATTTGATTTGTTACAGATGAGTTTTAGGTATGTTTGTCGGTCCTAAGCCCGATTAAAGTAGGAAGGGAAATTTGGAATCAACTAATCCAAACACGTGAAATCGCTTATTCTTAAAGTCGGTAAAAATAGCAACATACACACTCGGGCATAACGTACCCGGCAGATAAAGATAAATCAGCACTGACCGCTAGTTAGTACCTACTTGCCGCGTGCTACGCGATTCGCGCCCGCTACGATTACAGTGTAAACATAATGCAGTGTCTGACGCCACAACGCAGTAAGGGTTTCATAAAAAATAATCGCTTAAAATTTCAGTTTAATTATTTTGTAATATTTGGTTCCACATACCTGTTCTATATGGGATCATACATTGTTTTTATAAATACCGCTCGGATTGAAATCAACACCCTGTATATATATCCTTATTTTTCAAGATAAAAAATGATACCTAGCTAAGTAAATGACACATCGCTCAGGTATCAAATGGCCGCCAGCGGTCGCGTAGGTAAACAAACAAGATAATAACAACAGATTGTTGTTAAACACATCCGTAAGATTCATCCATTTTATTTTGTAATGTGATTTTAAATTGCATCGTTATCTGACAGTCAAACACTCGTAATAAAATCAAATAATGAATTGAGTCTTTTGTTATAATTGTTACGTTTATTTATGAAAATTTTAAAACTCAACTTTAGTTAGCTAAAAGTGCTTCGAAACAGTGAGTAAACATGAAAACAAGTAAAGTGTTTGGGAAAATGTTTGTGTGTCTATAAATTCGAATGAAATTAATTCGAGGAAAATCATAGCTAAGTTAACCTGCTGTTTTTGTTTACACTTTCAAACATAACGAAAAAGTAAATAAATAAATAACTTACCGTTTCTTTAGTCTGATCACAAATGTCTTTCACACGTAACACGCAATTATTCGCTCCCCCTCTAAAATTCACTTTCACCAGTAATGCCGAAAACGTGACTGAGCCTCAGTCACTGAGGATCTCGGGTCCGGTGGCAGACTGGCGGCGGCGCAGGAAGGCGTGGCCAACCCCCAGTATTTTGGCCGTTAGCTTTGAGTCTAATCGCACATTGGCAAATTTTGATAAAATAAACTTTAAAAAAAAGTAAAAACCGACTTCAAAACCAAAATGCACTAAAAAGTCTTAAATAAACTCTTCACCATTGCAAGGAAAGGAATCCGTTTTAGGCAAACAATTTCTTTTTTGAGTCGGTGCTGTGATAGTTGATGCTTGATGGTCAAAGTGATGGCACCGACTCCAAAAAGAAATTGTTTGCCTAAAACGGATTCCTTTCCTTGCAATGGTGAAGAGTTTATTTAAGACTTTTTAGTGCATTTTGGTTTTGAAGTCGGTTTTTACTTTTTTTTAAAGTTTATTTTATTTCTTCATTTTTAGTGATTACATAAGAGGGGGGGGGGGGAGTTGCACCTTATGATTCAATTTTTTAAGAAGCTACAAATTACCTATCATAAGTTTCGTCATTACAATAACTGAACTCCTAAGCGTTTAGGAGTTCCACCATCAGCTCAGCCCCACAAGATATTGACTATCAGACGTAACAACACGTCAACATTAAGATTCTAGTAAAGAAATACTATACGTGCCTTTAAAATTTGAGGGTATCCCTCGATTACACCAAGATCCCATCATCAGATCCCAAAATGGAAAAAATGGGACCAACTAGAAAGTACACCCTCTAAGTAAGCGAAAAAAAATTTCGATTCGGTCGACAAACGACTGAGATATGAGGTAACATACATACAAAAAAAAATAATGATAAAAAAAATAAACATACAGTCGAATTGATAACCTCCTCCTTTTTTGAAGTCGGTTAAAAATAGACAACTTCACCAATAATATCAAGGAGACTTTCTTTCTAACACTCCATACTGCGTCGTAGTTATAGATATGTATAATGGGTAGCATGACGTGCTGCCGTGTGTACATGATTGAACCAAAATAGTTACATAAACCTTCTCCAGCCAACACGAGAAATTCGCGTACTAACATAAAAAGTGAAAATAAAAACCACCTTTTTGAACTCAGTTAAAAATGAGCATAACTGATAAAAGATGTGCTGATTTTGACGAAAATTAGTACAACATTTTTTTTATCGTATTGTATATAAGATTTCTCTATATATATTAAATTTGTTTTTAAAGGCATGTAGCTTAAAAAACAAGTTTAAGTTTTGTTTTAAAACCTAAAACCCGGCTAACTGCAAGTCGGACTGACACACTGAGGGTCAAGGGCCAACTTCAACTAAATTAGGAGTCCACTCACTTCCACTAACCCAAAAAATACCACAATATTTTGTTTACAGCAAAAATAACTTAGTTTTTCATAGTATTTGTGTGAAGGAAAAAGTCATATTTGCGCGCTTATTGTGAAATTTGCTAAACCTCAAAAAGTACTAGTTCGATATCGTAAAACCGTCCTTTGAAAGTTTTTGTAAAGATCTACATTGTGTATTATTTTCATAACGTTGACTAGCTCAGTTCAAAAGTTAAGTTTTCACTTTGCCAGCGTCTATCTCTCAAAACGTTAGACATTTAGGGAAAATGGTTTTAGTAACCTCGATATCATTTTAATAGTCCTATCCAAAGACACCCTACACGCATAGGTAGATTTGTTTTTTTTTTTAAGTTTAGGTTATTTCTAACAATTATTAAAAATTAGAGCAATTGTAAATTTTTGAGTCAACGATAACACGTTTTGAAATTTCAGCAAATCAAAAAGTATGGAAACTCTTTTATTTTAATAATATGATGTGAATCAATTATCTTTGACTCCATATCTGATCGTAAAATATTTATCTACAAAGATGTGAGGCTATTTCTTTTAACATAAAAGCTACACCAAAAAATACTGTAAGGTGAGACGAACATCAATGAAATGCTAATGAGTTCTTCTAACCAAACTCATTGAAAAATATTGCTTTCGAATCTTAAAAAGCCGTCTGCAATCAAACTTGACCCTAATTACAAATTCAAGATAAGAAGGCTTTCAAAAGAAGGTTTAGACTTTTTAAGTCTATTAGCTTTTTTTTGTTAATGATTATCATAGAGCGAAACTACATTAACTTCAGGCATTCGTTGCGTTGCGTCGACGTCAGAGCGATGTAGCTCCATCGTTTTACGCCGTTAGTCCACCAATGCGTTATAATGCAGCAGCGATGCGGCTGAAGGACACCAACAAGGATGCATCTATCACATCTATCTATGTAAATGCGTTGGTAATTACGGCGTTTCATACAGTGCGTTACGATTCGTTTCATCGTTTGACGCGCGTCCAACGGATGTAAGCGACGCAACGCTACGATGGTTTCACTCTGATTGTGGTATTTTTGTCGTGAAAATATAAGAAAAAAAAATTCTTTAACCTTATGAAGATTATTTACCACATTAAACGTCATCACCTCAATCCACCAGAAAATTCATGAAAAATAAATTCTTAACTATTCAATTCAATTTTAAAACCCTTTTGACTAAGCGATGTTATTTTTGTTCAATTTCCCCTGCTTATAAATATAAAACAAGGGCCCCACGAATACTTCTAAATTTTTAATCGTTTCCTATTTAAAAGTGGCATAAAGAAAAGGTTTTTTTTTATATTTTGCAACAAATTTCAAACTTTAATTCAAACTTTACTCACTTGGGCAGAAAAAAATATAAACATTTTGTTTCTTGTACACATTCTAAATGTTGAATCGAGTTTGATGAAACTTGGAAGAGTTTTAATTTCATATCAAAAATTTCAGTGGTCTGAGTGAAGTTTCAGTAAAATATTATTGAAATGATTATAAGTTTGCTTACATCATTTTTCAATAAAGTGGCCTGTGTCCGTAACATTTAATTTTATAGAGGTAAGTTTTGTTAGAGTTTAATGTCACTACTCTCTCCTAACTAAACAGAAGTAAGTGGACACGCGAAAAAATTACAAAACTAGCGTATATGAGGAAAACTATTACGGCTATGATGAGTCAACAAATTTCAAGGATTTAGTTCAGACACTTAAAGCAAAATAATTTTCATGTAAATTTTTGCTTCAAAAATGTTTGCCTCCAAAACGCGTTAAGATATGAAACTGAAACTGCGGGTAGTAATGAATATTGGTTTGATTGTCTTTTTTAGCTGTCCAAAACGTGAATCAACGTCATCTAATTATATAACTGGTTTTATCTCATAATTTAGGATAATCATAATATGATAAGGCAAACTAAATCATATTTTACAGGAAATTATTAGAACAATGAACGTTTTTACAAACATAGTAGATACGGAACCTACGTCACGCACAAACTCTGTATAATATTCACACTTGTCCGTTTTTTTTTCTTTTTGGCGTTTGGTTGCCAGGAAGAGGATTAGATGGTACTGTTTTAAAATAATAAACCAAAAATTGCGCACGGGTGTGACTTTTGGTTTCTCATTACATCTTATAATATGAGTATTAAACCATGGTACTTTTTTATTTAAGTCTAAATGATTATAAGCTAGACAGATAATTTTGTTGAACAAGAAAACATTTATAATGTTCAGGAAAAAACTATATATAACTAAAACTAAATATGAATTCAAAGGGTTACGCCCGTTATTATATATATATATATAAATAAACGTTTATTGTTTCACTTCAATTACAAAAGCAGTAGTGCATAATTATATTTTTGTTTTTCTACTGTTTTGTCACTACACAAATTTAGTAATAGTAATTGCAGTTGAAAAAAGCAACTGTGTTAGACGAGGAATCAAAACGCCTATGCCACTCGGCCAACGACACATTGGCAAGCCTGTTGAATTTTTGTCGTGACATAGTTGCTTTTTTTTCAAGTTATAATAAATAATAGTTTAATATTGATTGCATATTAGCAGAAGTTCGTATTATTACATCAACAGTCATCCACCATCGAACTAGGAATTAACCTGTATCTCGAAATGGTGGTAGGCATCATGAGGATTTTCTCAATTGATAAGTTTAGTTATTACACAGTGAAGAAATGGTAGTTAAAAGTAAAAATTAAAAGACGAATATTTTGAAATTCCGAGAGATCGCTTATAGCGATAAGACCGTCTAAATTGTACATTTCCTTAAAAAGAATTTGTAAATCAATTTATATTATGTGCAATAAAGAGTTATCTATCTTCTATCTATTCTTGGGAATAGATAGAAGATAGATAACTCTATCTGACAAAATCCCTATCTGAAAGAAGGGCAGAAAACGTTAAAAGTTAACAAGAAAACGGTTCTTTTCGTCTGAATTTTCTCCATAGTTTACACAATATCGTCGTAAATTAAGGGGTCAAACCGAAAAACCGTGTATGTAACAGATTCCCGGCTCACCCGACCACAAAAATGAATAATGGTCTCACGCGAGCTTACCTCATTTTGCAGGAATAAAGGAGGGACGTGATCTTGGATAATAAAGGCAAAAATTCTGTATGATTCCAAAAAGATACGTGTTATAATTATGAAAAATCATTTTTTTTAAGATGATACATAATAAGACAGTAATGTAGCGACTTGTTGATATCGAAACTGATTTCAACTAGTACTATTTTATTTTTTTGTGAATAAAACTAAAATGTTTTAAGCAAGACTTATTGTTTATCTATACCGCCCAGTGTACTTAAGGTTTATCCACACCGCCCGGTGGCTCGTGCCGGCGGCCATGCTGCAACAACATTTTCCGTAGTATCTGATAACTCTTGAAGTAGGCCGCCAGCAAAGCCGCCGGCCAGTGTGCATACTTTGCAAGGTTACCTGATTAAAAAGTACAGTCCTATTATTGAATGCTGTCATTTAAAAATAAAACGGTACTTTAACGGTTCTATGCCTCATACTTACTAAGTTTTTGGAAGAAAGAACCCCTGAGTAAGTTTGAAAAAATTGTTTAGTGAAAGTAATCAACTAAGGTATTGGAAACGAATGAACTTTATGTCTAACGAAAATATTGGACGAAGAAAATGAATCTTATGTACATAAAGGTACCTTTATTTTTGGTGAATCGCTTTACCATACAACGTTTAGTAATCACCTGTTGAATTGTAACAACACCAACTCATACGTGACAATAGTACCAAATAGCTGCAAACAAAAAATATTAAATTTAAAATAAAATTATGAGGATTTTTTAAATTGGTACTAAAATGTATTTTTTGTAGTGTGATCTTTTTAAAATCTATATATACACATACACAAGAAAGCCGTCTTAGTTACACTATTTATAACTCAAGAAGTGATGATGTAGCTTTGAACCAGGAGAAGGACAAAGGATACTTTTTATGCCGTTAGATGGGACCAGGGCTGGGGCAGGACGGGGCCGGGGAATTGTGTTCCGTGGGACCGCTTAACTTTAAAAATTACTGGGCTGGGCGGGACGGGATCAACACGGGGCGAGGTTAGGGCGAAACAAATTTCGCTGGATCCGCTAATTTATTATATTTTTCTTTGAAAATATTTTGGAGCATTTTAGTGAAAAAATCTTTTATTCCTAGTTCCATTATCACAATTACATTACTTACAGTAAGGATCATCGTTTTGGTCACGTAAAAGAAATCCAGACCATTAAGAGCCACCTTTATGTTATTAATTTGAGCTATAAACCTTTCAACCTGGAATAAAGGGAGATGATTTAGTAAACGAAGCTCCGGAGGGCTAAGACAAAACAAAGCTTCTTAAATAATTAATAATGTGTTCGTTTTAATTTCAGTAATAATCTTTCATCCACTGACAACATAGACAGACGACCTGGATGCAGACTGCTCGCAATTGGTCGCTGTGGAATAACCTTGGAGGAGGCTCATATTCAGCAGTGTACGTCCTTTAGCTGATAATTGTGATAATGGTCTTTCGATCTAAAAAAACGCCAAGGAATCTGCTCATCACACAAGTATTTGCCCCACTACATTAAACGTGTCATCAACAGTTATGCATATACTTTAATATATTTATGTTGTAACATTAACTCATATATTTTATAATATGTAAACGTCAAATATAACTCTGTTGTTATATTTAAAAAGCCTAAATACGTATAAGGCTATCCACATGCCGAGCTAGCGCGAGGTTTCATACAGACAGCGCCAGCTCTTGATGTCCTTCGGGAACTGTTTTTGCAATGTAGTTTATTGGTTGCTGCAAAACTCATTTACCTCAGCATCGAACCTCGAACTGGGTATCTCGTACAGATATACTAGTGGCACTACTGAAGTCGAGTGTATTCTTGCAGACAGGAGAAGTACTAGTAAAGTACGAACCACTAGGAATGAGAACGAGTACGTGAAGTATACGGTGTGCTCCATACCGTGAACGGTTCTGAAATACAAGGGCAGTATGAAATTTATTGCGGTTCGTCATGAGTTCGTACACAACGTGTATACAAGTAACTCATTATTTTAAAAGAAGAATGTACAAAAAATGGTACTTAAAAATACTATCACTTACTTGTACGCATCTTGACCTTTGAACTGACAACTCACAAAGTGTCCCGTTTGATTTTTGCTAAAAACAGTTAAATTAAAATCTTAATTGCTAGACACTACGTACCAATTAAAGACCCTGCATTATTTTTTACCAACTCGCACCACAAGCGTACAGATAAATAGGCGTACACTCTTATTAAAAAAAAAAATGTATTTTTTATCAGTATTATTTCCCTTATGATGTTTGGTAAAGACACCTCGTTCGTCGACTAGTTAATAACAACTTTGTTGAAGTCTTTTAAAATATTACTAACACTGAAATAAGTATTTTTATCAAAACTAAAAATCATCACAAAATTGAGCGGAGGTAGGTATGTTACTAATGACAATTTCATACAAAAAAGTAGCTTCTCGCCCTTTCATCAACAGATAGCATCCTGGGATAATAATTTCAATCGTTATCTATAGTTTAATAGGGGTAAAGGGGTAAGACATATTTAGTTGGGAAAGTGCACAGAAAGAAAACCTTTTTAAATATCAAGAAAAAAATAAGAAAGAAAATTGGGAACGGCCGTTAGTAAAATACTAACCCTAACTTAATAAGGTATCAAAAGACCGATACAAAAGAATGGACATAACTCTGTGAGGCAAGTACTGAATCATCCACCCTCAATAAGCTTGTTACGTACTTCAAAGTATAGAACAGCTGTGTACAAATCCAGTACAAATTGCTGCCGAAGCAAATTACTATGTAAATCCCGAATCGCTCGTTAATGAGTTTCACCAGGCGTATTATTTTCAAATGCTGCGTTCGAAATTCGTCACATGCGTAGTACTCCTGAAAATGTCAATATTGGAGTAAGGCTTTCAGTCTAATTTTTATACAAGCAATTTGTAATTATTTTATACCTCGCGTTTATGGCACAATATATAAATCAGAATTTGCTCAACCAAATTTTTAAAACCTATTTCGAAGTGTTTGTCTCTTTTTGGAATCAAGATGAAATAAAGATATCCATTTCTTCTTACTTATAACTTACTAGCGGTCCCCCTAAAATTGTCCGCGCGTTTTGAGTTTGCTTCCTCCCCTCGCGTCACAGCGTGATTTACTATAGCCTAATACCTTCCTCGATAAATAAGCTATCCAACACAAACACATTTTTTCAATACGGTTCAGTAGTTACTGAGATTAGTGCGTTCAAACCAACCAACAAACAAACTCCTCATCTTTACAATATTAGTATAGATTTGCAAGGAAATTTAAATAAGATTTTGTAAGGTTTAAATTATGAGAAGATACCCTAAAAATTAACTGCGAACAAAATAAAGAAAGAAATAAACGTGAACTAACTAAATGTGGAAATTGACGGAAGTAATATTATTACTTCTGTGTGAAAAAAAAGATTAAGTTTTTAAATAAGTTCAAGATATAATACATATATTTTTATATTAAGTAATAAATACCTGTTTAATAGCGGCTTCAAACAATCGATTAAGCATTTTGAAATACTCGGTAAGATAAATACTGATAACCATGATCAGTAGGTCGTTGTAACTCCAGATGAACGTTGCTTGGACGTTGAAGACCTAGGGATCAAATGAAAATAATCACTCGACAAAATAAATCTGTTCAACTGCGACTTTAAAATAATCAAAATTCTTTAATATCCCCAGCAAAGGCCTTGATTAAGGAAACGCGTGGCGTCTAGAGTATCGCGTGCGGAATACAACCCCATGAGTTTGATGTAAGTGCGAACCGCACCGCCCGAAGCGACGCGTGACGGCCCATGTCTTATTGAAAGAGGCCTAAATTTAGTCACCGAGATGACACTTTTTCTTCCTTTTCTTGCATTTAAAGCCGTTAAATTAAGTATCATTATTTGAACACCCAAATTATATGGAGAGGATGACAAAGTTCCGGGTTTTGACAAGTTTCCTATCAATTTCCTGTCATAATTGAATACTGAAAATCAGCATTTTCTGGGTGGCTGAACTACATTAGCCGTTATTTCTCTGTTGTCAGACAAGGATTGTAACAAGGGCTGTATTAATGATTGGATTACATACCTCAATCAGAACTCCTTTCCATAAACTATAAGGTGTATATGAAAAAATCCACGGTTTGTCGTAATGGAAAAACATTTCTGCTATTCTATTGGGATCGCAAACCTTTGCCACAGTTACACCGTAGAATATAGAGAAAAGATGTTCTACTGAAAATGAAGAAAAAAAACACATTAATAAGAACTTCTTGCATTTTGCGTCGACTTAAAAAAATGTTAAATAACGTCATTGCTGAGTGCAGTCTCAGTGCACAGAGAAAAGAACATTTAGACACACATTTGGGCATTATTTAAGAGTAATAGATAATCAATCTACTAAGGTTGGATATGATCATAGGCCTTAACATACGGAAGATAATTTTGTTCTTCGTTTTTGTACTCGAAAAACTCGAAGTCGTTTTTCGACGTCAAATTGTAATAGAAATTACTCATAGAGGGTAGTAAAAATCTTTGATGGAATTAGGTACCAAACTCGCATAACAGAACGAACGATTATAGTATATTATTATACGGCAATTCAATGCTGCACCAAAGCAGTTAAGTGTGAAAGTACAAATCCTGTCAACTAAACAATGTCGGATTATATCGTGGAAAAGTATCGAGCTGTCAAGAGTTTTGAATTTGACAAAACATTTTGACATAATGACATAAATCATATGGCAAGCGGACTTCACTTCGTTATACATGAATTAGTTCTTATTTCACGTAATACGGCGGGTAAGGATAAGACCTACTTCCGAATAAACGCGAAATTCTATCAATAAACTCTCGAATGACAAGCGATTTATTCTAAGGTTAACATTTATTCTCGTTTAGTCGAATTCACCCTGCTGTTCTTTCAAAACCCAAAAATTGTCTTAAAAGAAAAGCTGCAATTTATATGAAACCTAATCGAAACAACTTTGCATTGCACTAACCAAAGAGAGTCTGTCTCTATAATATTGCATCATAATCATTTTTTAGCAACTATCTTAAGTATGGTTGTCCTATGTATGGCTACTAAGCCATTAACCTCTTTAGCTGGTTTAACAAGTAAAGTAGACTGGAGCACAAGCAAAGGACTCACATAAGTATGAGGTGGTATGAGTCATACTCCATCCACCACTCGGGCTCAGTGCGGATTGGTGGAGAGGTTTGCTTTGTTCAACCTAACAAAATTACCAGCCTATTTATATTGGACACCAATCACATACATTGCTCTGATCCCAAAGTAAGTAGCTAAATGCACTTGTGTTGTGAAAATCATAGTCAATCTAGTTCAGTGTTAACAGTTAGTTTCCTTACTTAAAGCAGCTACAAGAATGAAGACCATGATTCCGGTGCAGTGCTTTGATACGTTGGTGGAGAGAGGAGGCAGATTGTTTTCTATAGCTTCGACCTTCATCACCAGCTTGGGCCAATATCTGCCAATGTTGAAAGATACGATGCTTGATGTGTAAAATAAGAAGTTGGCTGAAAAATATATATAAAATCTTATTTATTTATTATTTATTTTTATAAAATATGGTACACCAACAGCACATATAGACAACATTATTAAGAAATAATTAATGATATCCATGTAAAACAATAGTTGAATAAAAAATGGAAAGGAAATACAATAGTATTGAAGTAATCTCTAGTTAACTAATTTTACTGACTTCAAAAAGGAGGTAAGCAATCAATGTGTATGTATGGGATATGATATTGGCATTTGATAATATTTGCTTATGTTGATCTATAAAGGCTTCGAAACACGTGTGCGAAATTTTGTGAGTGTATGTACTTATGATTGTTTGATTGTCCACGGATTTCTCGAAAACGAGAAATCAAAGCGAGATAATTATTTAGTTCGATAGTGTTTATTTTAACTAAGGGTACAGTATAAATTGTTTCATCAGAATAGGTCTAGTACTTTAAAAAAAAAAACCTTTAAAAAATTAACGAAAATGTGAAAATAACGCTTTTGCTCTTACTTAGGAGGAAAAAAAAATACTATGCAAGCACCGACTACAAATAAGTTTGCTTCTCCTAAGTAAGTGCAAATGTGTTATTATTCGCTTCATCTTATTTCATTTTTTTTGTGACTGAACATTAAATTTTCTATATCATTTAATAGCATTCATACATTGAGCAATACTCACTTAAATTAGTGAGAGATATTTTATTCTGCAGAAGCCAGTAAAAACTCATGATAAACATTAGAATTGGTCCAAAAAGACTAATGAAATACAGCAGAGAATATGGCGACCGAAGCGTGAATCTGGAAAGAGGTAACAATTATTTTACTCTGAATAAAACAACTACTCTTCACTAGGTACGGTTTCGTAATCGATAGTTAACTCAAGTAATAGCAAAACTCCGTTACCAGCTATTGGATATTTAAGAATGGTTATTTAAATGGTTTAACGTGTGGTTAAGTTATTTTTCTTCAAACGCATAAAATCGTAAATATTCAACTGTAACCATAAAGATGAAATAAGAAACCAAAAATCTGCGCATGGGCGGGAGACTTGAACCAGCGACCTCTTGGCTGACCAGGCCAAACGCTCTACCAATTGAACTACCGTGCTGTCAGTCCAACCTTGCGAAATTTGTGGTATCTCATGGATACGTCATTGCCTGACGCTTACCATAAATTGAGTTAACTATAAATGAGGGATCTAGCCCTAAGTCCCAGCTATAATTTGAGTTTATTTTACGTAACTTCATGAGTAACACCGATTAGTAACTACAAAAATAAAGGGTTTGTACCCTATACCACCACTGTACAGCACTACGTACAGTGACCAGCACATCTGGTTACCTACTTTTGTTGCAAACTAGCCCTTATCACATCTGCATAAGATACCGCAGTATTTACCTTGCAATGCTGTTGTCCGTACTTGTAAGATCGAGTTTCGTTTACATTAGGCGGAAAAAATATTTTGAAAAAGGAGTTTATAGATTAACTACATGGGATCATAATCCCTAAAGCAATCTGGTGGTAAACTACTTTTAATTAATAAAAATACCTACCTAAGACCATCGCTCCTCGAATTCATCAGACCTTGTAAAGGGAGCACGCCCAGAAGACGTCCACAGAACAGAGTCAATCGCAGAGCTGAGTGTAGACCACCAACGTCGTGGCTTGTTACATTCAGTTTCTTTTCCAAGTCGACACATTTTATGTTCAGCCCGTCTGTTTTCAACATCTTGGACTTGAGTTTTTTCATGATTGAATGAATAATTCTGCTTGGAAATTTTAGTAAAAAATTAGAAAAAAAAAAAGATTAAAAATCAAAATATCAACCAATAAAAGCTTTTCTTTCTTTTTGCCTGACACGTTCCTGGCACGGTTTTGGTATGCTATAGTGTAGTGGACAAAAACCTTAATGCGTACTTTCTTATCATCGGTATTTTTAAACGTTCGGAGCAACTTTGCTCCTTTAACATAACAGATTTATCAAAATGGATTAATGATTCGAACTTTCCGTACATTAGTATGTGAATGATATATTATATTTATCTACTCGGCTGCATATTGGTCTTGTCACATTTCTAGGAAACATTAATATAAAGAACCCCGATCAATATTTTTATACAATGATTCCGCCTACCAGTTATAAGTATGAGCTTCACGACACTTAAATCAAATATGAGCTTCAAAGTGAATCGGAATAAACAGGCCTCTCCGTCGTTTAAATTCCATGTTATTTTTCTGTTAGATACTGAAATATCGTCCTTTTGGTTTACGAAATAGATGGCTGTATCTTTTCCTAGTTGGTATCTCTTGACATATTTATTTAAGCGAGTTGTATCAATAAACACGTCTCTACGAGTGTCGTTTATTTGTTTCCATAACCCAGTATAATCTATGGTTGGAAATTTTAATCTGAAGTTTCAAGATGTATGGAAGTAATAAACATTTTGTTCGAAAAATTTAACATTCTGATTTAGCTTTTGTGAAACGTTGAAGTTAAAAAACAATGTTGGGTTGGTGTATGCTCTATATATAACGTTTTACTGATGTTCAGATTAAATGTTGGTTTTTTAAATGCACTTTTTTAATAAAGTTTAATTTTAATAGTTTTACTAAAAGCACTTCAAATGATCTGGGTAGTGGTGCACACTAATGTAAAAGAACAAATTGTATACTTCGAAGTGTGAATGGTATAATATAAAATTTATAATGATTTCTACATCAGCTGATTCAGCTAAAATTTATGGTTCTCCATTGAGACCGGACCAGATACTTAGGTAAAAACACTATAATATCATCTTTTAGAATTCCCCGCAAAATGTAATTAAGCTTTTCACATTTCGTGATAAAATAATTCCACTTCTTGCGTCATCTAGTCAAAACGGAAAGTAGGTATTAATCTTCGCTTAGCAGTCCTAAGAGGTTCTTAAAAGAAATTACGCTTTCAGTGTTTTTGCTTACAATAAATAAAGAATTTTCTACTTTGAAACAAAAGATTAAGGTAAGAAATAAGATGTGATGAATATTGGTCTTACTTCTTTCGTCTAGGGCTCATTATCTCGAAGGTTTAAGCAACACTTTGCTCGTGTTTGTGAAAAAATTTGATAATTGATTTTGTTCGTCAATATTTTTTCAATTTGTCACACTTTTCCTCATGAACTTTATAAATACGGCACTTGTCGTTAAAAACAGGGTATGGACTGTAAGCTAACGATACAATAGCAGTGAGCCGCTGACATATTGTCATTGACCGACTGCTGTTGGCAAACCTGCCATACTCGAAGTCTATCAACTACCTACATACCTACTTCTCATAAAAATAAAATAGTATATATTTAGGTTTTGTAACACGTGTAAAATTTTGTTGTATATATGTACGTTTGTTTTAAATTTTCTCGAAAACGAGAAGTCAACGAGAAGGCTACAGAGTAAGTTTCATCAAAATCGTTCGAGTAGTTTTAAGATGTGAGCAATAACTAAAAAAACATGAATTAAAATATAATTTCAAAAATTTAAACCGCCTTCAATATACTGACCAAAAATCTAAAAGTAACGCATTCGTCTTCTATTTAGGAGAAACAAGTTCTTTTGGAGTCAGTGCATGATATTAAGTCAGTGCTTACGTTCACCAACAGTCTACGTACAGCATAAATAAAGCCTCAATAGATCACCACACAAAAATTCAATCCATCTCTGACGATATCACATACATGCAGGTCAAATTGATTACTCCCTTTTTAAAGTCGTTAATAAACACTACCTTTAATTGATAATGTAAATCGGTAGGTATAAATTAAGTCTTTTAAAAGTAACTATCGATTTTTTCGATAGTAGATGAAAGACTGCTGCTGTCTGCAAGCGTGGGCGGCGTTCGCTTAAAGTGAAAGTTTTGTTGGCTTTGGCTTTAAAACTCCTAATCTACAGCAGACAGCTTTGGCAAAGCACCTTTAAATGTATACTTATGTTGATGTATGAACACGAGTTGGTAAAACAAATCTTTTAAAGTTTTCTCTTCTCCACAAATAGTAAGAGAAGAGGCTAAAAAGATCGCGGAATTGGCTAATATCATGCACCCTTTGACATTACTATGTCTCAAAAGAATTGCGAAGTCTTTAAACATCGTTTGGGATGTATAAGGCTCCGTAAAAATCTTCATAAACTTTCAAAAACCTCCGGGTGAGGATTCTCTGAGGATTGGAAGCTTAAATTTGTATCTGCTCAATTACAAAATACCATAAGTTTTAAGGTTTGAAATTCTCGTCTTGATTATGTTTGAACAAGGCTTCGGTCAACTCATCCCACTTAAAACTTGTTCCGCGAGAGAAGTTGTCCACATTAATATTATAACATTTATTTTTATTAATACAACTTATACGACCCCTTCAACCCTTTGAGAGAAAAAGGTAAATGTATTGTATTTTGAAAATTTTGTACTAGCGTGAAAAAAGTGTTTTGAGAAAAACTATAGTTTGGTCACAGTCATTTTATTTATACTACTAAGGGATTTACCGAACGTCAGATAAGACTATACGACTGAATAAGTAGGTATAAAACGACTTATTTTAAATTAAAATTGATATAAACGACTGCTGACAAAAAGATGACGCTATAAAATATTATTCGACGGTAAACATACAGGCATATTATACTGCTAAACTTCTGTTTAATTTGCTTAAGCGTATGGATGTGGTCTATGGTACTATAGCCTTTATGAAAACCGGCTTGTTCGGGAGACTGGAAGTCATTGAACCTACGTGTAAGACGATTCGTGATGACCCTTGAAAATAGCTTGTAGACATAGCTCAGGAGTGAGATGTGTCTATAGTTCTTCAATAAGATTTTGTCTTCTTTTTGAAAAACAACACCTTCAGTTGACCTATGCCTTTTATATCTGTGATTGTGTTAGAAATGGTTGGGGTAAAAACTGGATGTTAAAGAATTCTTTTCAAATGCACGTATTTAACTTTACTATAAGTCACTCTAACTGGAGTTACGAACCAGTGTTTGCCTGCGCCCGGCACCACTGCTGACACCGCGATTGCTAAGATGACATTTATTCTGTTTGAATATATTTTAATGTTAATGTATTTATCCAGTTAAGTTTACAAAATAATTTTTGAAGCGCTCAAAAAAAAACAGAGGAAACTGTATATATATATATATATATATATATATATATATATATATATATATATATATATATATATATATGTATAAAGAACCTATTACGTTTAAAAAATGTACGAATCCTTTAAAATTGGAACTCCAAAAATATTTGTCAGAAAAAGAACATAAATAACATAGAAAAAACGAAGTTACGTAATTTAATTTTAAACATCTCTTTGCCTTCTTTTTATTATTTGTATATCAGCTTAAATCTACCAATTTATTCCTTTGCACGAAAAATTTTAAACTCTGTCACACGAGCGGTTTATTATGGAATTTGGTAACCTACAACAAAATTTTCAAAACAAAGAAAATTTATATTTGTACATTTTATTATTTGTGTTGGTCTGCAGTCATTTAGAATACATTAAGTTTAATTTATCATTGTTTTAAAAAAATATAAAGCCCTACTAATAGAAACAATTAAATTATTATGCAACTATTTCAGTTTGATATACGACGGAATAAAAAAATGCGATTAAGGGCCGATTTTTGAATGGTCAGATAAAACTTATCAGACTGATAAATTATAAACCGACAGATTTTAAAAACGACAGTAACGTATGATTGCTGACAATTAGGTGAAGTTTTCAAATCAGCCATATTGCATTTAGTTCGATAAATATTTCTTATCTGACTATTGAAAAATCAGCCCTTAATGTGTGTTAAAAGTAATACCTCTAATTATGCAGTTTTTCTTATTATCATTCTCAGATGAATATGCACAAGTAACATATACTAACATACGCAAAAAAACGTCCGTGTGCACAAGAGTTTTTTAAACGAAAATTCTTTCTTAGATTGCTGTCGCGCAAGTAATTTATTTCGTTCGACGGCGGAATTCCAATTGGCTAGGTCTATCTTTTCGGCGCAGTTGCGTGCTAAATAATGTTCCCGCCGTTAGCGATGTATCAATCTTGTTGAATGAACGTGTTACTGTCGAAAATTTTAAGAAAACCCATTCACATAATTTAATACTTGAGCTAGAAAACATAAAATGGTGCCTGTAATCCCTATTGGATGAGAAGCGCGAAGAACTGATCACAATGGTGTTTTAGTTAATGATTTCGGCCGACACTATGTTTTAAAGGAGATTGTGCATTGAAGTATGGAATTTCGTTTCAGATTGTATCATGATGTACCTCCATGAAACCTACCTCATTTTGTAGGGTTTTAAACGAACAATTAATTACACAAAACAATAAATCTCAAATTCGCCGGATTTGTGAACAGCAGCTTCACGAAATTCGTTAGTTAGGTTAGGTTATTTTTGACAAATAGAATTATATGAACGAGCTCCGTATTATCGAATCTATAATAAATGCGATCAGATCACGCTTTACTTCGTTTCCTTCTTTGTCTACATTGTTTTCTTTGATTGCACACAATATTATGATGATTCCAACACAAAATTACAATAAATGACTTGACATTTTTTTCACTCTTTGTGATGCCCGCCACATTATTATAAAGATTAAAATAATCGATCATCGTTTAAGGTTTTTTGTAATCGAATATCATCCGAAACAATATCATTTTTTTATTAATTAATAAAGCAAATAAACTTACTGATAGGCAGACGGTGAGTAATTACCGACTCAATACTAAAATCGAGTAAATACTGTTTATCTATCTGTTTTTACTGCAGAAAATACCTTAAACAGACAGTTAATATTTCTTCGATAGTTACGTTTTAATACAAGATTTTATAATTCTATATGCATAAACTGTGTTAATTGGACTTTCGATATTTTTTTTATGGGTCTCGGGTCCGTATTTGGGGTCTGATGATGTAGTCTGTATCTAATTAAACAATGCTGCAACCCTTATCAGCTTGGGCTCGTTCGATTCGTCTTGAGACCTTAGATATCATCTCGAACCGACCAGAGTCCTTGTCAAAACAATTCAAACAAGCCCAAACTCGATGATGTTGTGCCGTTTTATTGCAGAGTTCCCATGGTTACCTACCAGCACCATCATCACACCCTGAATATGAGCTAGAGTCAATATCAAACATATTAGCATTGTAGCTAATTCGTCATTCTTCGGTTTCTAGTGCCTTTATATCTATTATAGTGAATCGATATTCGCCAGAATCGATTAACGCCAGGGGATGGACAGATGACCGGCTTCCTCCATCCTTAAACACTGGCAACATTGGAAAAGTTGGAAAAAGTGTTTTTGGCATAGCAAGCAAGTAATAAAATGACTTCCTAATTAATTACCAATTTTATACCCGGCGAAGTTATTGCTTGATATTTTAAACAAGTTTTAGTAAAAAAAAAAACTTAATTTTTGATACTAAATTTACTATGGTACAAAGTGAAACCATGTTTGCGCATTCTCCTTTATATTAGTGTACCTATCATCATCATTTTCAACCGAAGGAAGTCCACTACTAAACCTCCTGCCCTACGGCTTTCCACAGCGACCGATCGCGAACGGTCCGCATCCAGTTTGATTCCGCGATCTTTACAAGGTCGTCTATCCATCTTTCTGGCGGAGGCTGCGCCTTTGGTAGAATGGTCTCTAATCTGGAAATTTTCTGTCCCAACGGCCATCAGTTCTTCGCGCTATGTGCCTTGCCCATTGCCACTTAATCTTTGATCTGACCAAATAGCAAAAACTAATAAACTGACGACCATACAAGTAAAATAACTAAGGTACGTGGAAGCTCATTTTAAAATGACCTGATTTCAGTGCTATTCAAGAGAAATATCTATCTACTAGCGGTCCCCCGCGACTTCGTCCGCGCGTTTTGAGTTTTCTCCCTCCCCTCCCGTCGCAGCGTCATGTTTTATATCCTAAAGCCTTTCTCGATAAATAAGCTATCCAACACAGAAATATTTTTTCAAATCGGTCCAGCAGTTCCCGAGATAAGCGCGTTCAAACAAACAAACTCTTCAGCTTTATAATGTACTAGCGGTCCCCCGCGACTTCGTCCGCGCGTTTTGAGTTTGCTCCCTCCCCTCCCGTCGCAGCGTCATGTTTTATATCCTGAAGCCTTTCTCGATAAATAAGCTATCCAACACAAAAATATTTTTTCAAATCGGTCCAGCAGTCCCTGATTTAAGCGCGTTCAAACAAACAAACTCTTCAGCTTTATAATATATTAGCGCAAGCGCACGTTGTACTTAAGCTGAGCACATTATTTTGGTGCGGAGTTATGTTAAAACTGTGATAGCTCCTAAGATATTTATTGAAATCAAATGATATAAAGGGCAACTTGGTTTTAAATGAAATGCTCGTGATGATGAATGTATTTATTTTGATAAGAATAAATAACTGTGTGTATAATACATCTCTAAAAATAATGCATTATTTTTTTACAAATTTATTACCATAAAATAGGTTGTAGTAAGTCAACCATAAAAGATAGACATATGCTGTCGCGGACTTTATTATAGAACTCTTAATGTTGAACAATCCTGTCATACATGATTTTTGTGTAACTTAAGCGGTTTCCGCAGCGTATGCAGCGGAAGCTCTCAAAAGGAATATCTTTCTCCCGTTTTCGCAACATTTTTCATTGCTGCTGTGGTCTTATGAGTCGTATCTTTATGTTATATAGCCTAAGGCCTTCCTCGATAAATGGACTATCCAACGTAAAAATAATTTTTCAAATCGGGCCAGTAGTTTTTGAGATTAGCGCGTTCAAACAAACAAACAAACAAACAAACAAACAAACAAACTCTTCAGCTTTATAATATTATATAGTATAGATTAGCGCAAGCGCACGTTGTACTTAAGCTGCGAACATTATTTTGGTGCGGAGTTATGTTAAAACTGTGATAGCTCCTAAGATATTTATTGAAATCAAATGATATAAAAGGCAACTTGGTTCTAAATGAAATGCTCGTGATGATGAATGTATTTATTTTGATAAGAATAAATACCTGTGTGTATAATACACCTCTAAAAATAATGCATTATTTTTTTACAAATTTATTAACATAAAAAAGGTTGTAGTAGGTCAACCATAAAAGATAGACTTATGCTGTCGCGGACTTTATTATAGAACTCTTAATGCTGAACAATCCTGTCATACATGATTTTTGTGTAACTTAAGCGGTTTCCGCAGCGTATGCAGCGGAAGCTCTCAAAAGGAATATCTTTCTCCCGTTTTCGCAACATTTTTCATTTCTGCTGTGGTCTTATGAGTCGTATCTTTTTGTTATATAGCCTAAAGCCTTCCTCGATAAATGGACTATCCAACGTAAAAATATTTTTTCAAATCGGGCCAGTAGTTTTTGAGATTAGCGCGTTCAAACAAACAAACAAACAAACAAACAAACTCTTCAGCTTTATAATATTAGTATAGATTCCATTTCTATGGTAAGAACTTTTAAAAGGTCACAGTTAACAAAAGCACAAAGAAAGAGAGCGGAAGTGCAACTTCCTACAGCAACTGACGGCTTGCGATGGTAAACGATTTAGGCATGGAAATAGACGCATTTTTTTGGAACTTATGCGAGAAACCAGAGGATGCAGCAACCTTAGTTTTGCTTCGGTCCGCTTTCAGTTCTAATCCTATTCCAGGCTAAGACAAATCCAACAAAGTAAAAACATGAAAATTGGTCCACCAGTTCTCTAGTTAAAAGTGGTTTTAATATGTTTTTACTTTATGTACATTAATCACATAATAAATAGTGCAAGTAACCATTTTATTACGATCTCTGTGGTGTAGTAGCAAAGCAGCTGGGTTTTAAGGCGTCGCCGCTCTGAGATTCCGGTTTCGATTCCCGATCGGGTCAATATAGAAATATATTTTTTTTTATATTATCACGGGGCTGGGTGTTGAGGTACCGCCGTTGTGTCTGATTTCCATTACATGCAGTGCGATAGCTACTTACTTTTGGATCAGAGCAATGTATGTGACAGGTATCAAATATTTATTTAATATTTATCTACTTCAAATAATTCCATCGCCACAGTCGAAGTTTTTTCGTAACAGTTGTGCTTCAAACCGCAACAAAATTATATGGGACGTGATAACTATTGGCAATTATGTCTAGAAATTTCGGTACTTCACTATTTACAGAAAAAGATATATGAAAATTGAGACATTAATTGAAACCAGTCTTTGCGCGAGCCTATGCAGTCAATGTAGTCATTATTACAAACAAACTATCTAAAACTCGTAAATCTTATGCGTGATTATTACCCCATAAACCATAAATAGCTCTGAATGGTTTTGTGTGTAATGAAAATCATGAATCAAAAACCCAAAAAAAATATTTTTAATATTGACCCAACAGAGGATCGTATTCAGATACCGATAAGTTAACACAGACATTCTATTCCTGGGAAGTATCCCTTTCCCTTAGCAAAAATAAAGTTAGCCTGTAACGTCCCACTGCTGGGCGTAGGCCTTACCTCAACTATGAGGTAGTTTGATCCACTTTAAAAACAAAAGTCACTTTAAAAAAAGACGTCATCAAAACTCATTATCATACTTTCTATGATTTTACCGTCAATGCAAAGGAATAAATTTCTGTTGCAATCTTTGTTGCCCGTGACCTTTTTTAAAGAAGCAATAATACTATTTTACTAAGAACCCGATAGTAATCAACAGATATTTCAATTAGAATTTTTCATAATTACTTTTACAAGTCTGATCTGATCAGACCATAGATGTCTTAAACTAGGACTAAGTATTAATAATTGCTAGGGCCAAGAGTTGAATTTCAACAAAATTACGCATAAATGATGAGTCCCGAAAGAAAGATTAAATACTATACATCAACAACTTTCAAACATACGGCCAAAGAAAATATAAGATTACAACAATTTTAAAACTTTTCTGAGTCCAAACAAAGCCCATGCCAAAACTGGAAAAAAGTGTTTAGTTTCAATTCGATATATTATCATTGGGAGTTGAAAGCTATCGATCAACGAGGTGGAATCAGATCTGGAAGACGTTCATTAGCTACTACCGAAGTTTTCTGAAGTTTGTGAATGACACACAGACTTGGTATTTGTCGTACACTGGTCGCTATTTTGGACTAAGAGAAGCCGTAACTTTTCGAAATTAAGAATGACGCTGTTCGCGTTCGCGTACGCTTCTGTCGCTACCACCCGTTTTGTTTATTTATTAAAACCTAGAGTCAAGCAAGAGTTAAACATCATAAATTTATACTTATATTATAAAGCTGCCCAAAAGAAGCATAAAGACTTATACAGTGTGTATAGTGACTATACAAAGTAACTTTTCAAGATGTGCATATGGCATCTTAATTTTTATTTTACTCTCCATACATTATCGTCAATGTCTTAAGCTTTTGACCCCGATCCCATATAAAAAAATGTATGTATTTGTCTATTTTTTGTATGTATTGGTCGCATTCATCTCCTAAAATTCGACAGTGTGTCACCCAGCATTTAAAGTCAAGGGCGTGCTTTATAACCTAAAAGCGGTTTCCGCACTGCACCGGACCATACCATCGTGACATGACCGTGATATTTCTATGTAGGTGTTACTTTTTGTCAGTTACAAAAAGTAACACATTGCCCACTGAACCCGTGGACAACCCGTATGATGTCAGTATGCAACGCGTATGATACCCGTATGATGCCCGTAATGATACCCGTAGGTGTAATATGTTTTTTGTTGGTACCTTGATTTGAGTTATATTTTGTTGGAAAGATCTACCTAAGGCTCTGATCCAGAAGTGTCGTGATCAGTCAGGCAGGACTAAATTACGGCGACGCTCATATAAGGGTCATCATACATGGTGTGCTTACCGTGCAACGTAGCGTGAACACATACGAACGTGCCACCGTACAACGTAACCCGTGTGCTCATCGGTCAAGCAACGTAGCGTAGCATCAGGACCGGCAAAATATGCTCCGTGCATGGCACGCAACGGTGTTGGTCGGTGATGGAACGGTGTAGTTGGCTAGATGTCATAGGTATATTATTTGCCGGACACGACATGGTATGCTACGGTGTGCTGGGCAAAGAGTTTTAGAATTGACCTGTCATTGTCACTACGTGGTAAGAAAAGTGTGCAAATATTAACTATATTGACAAGAAACGGACGAACGCGGGTGGGTGAGAGGCGAAACCGGAGAGGCGTTACATACATTAAAAGTCGATTCTTACGATAACTGGGTAAAATATATTATAACTGACATGATAACATGCTGAGTTTATTGTTGGTATATTTAGGTAGAGTGTTTAGCTATTGTGCTCTTAATTTAACCGTTGTTATTGATTCTCTTTTCTTGTAGACAGTGTGTATTGTCGTCTTTTTGAGTACTTTTCACTACAAAGTTTTGAAACCCTAAATTGCACAATATATGATTATCACGTTAAGCCGGGTGTAACTGTACTAACTAGGGTGGTTTGCATAATCTGTGCCGAATTCTGATTGTGACACTCGTGCTCTCTTGGTAATTATTCTGGGCCTTTTGTTAAGTTTTTGTAGGCGAAATAGTTTGGTGGAAGTTTAAAAATAAAGTTAGCCACGGTCAAAGTGACCCCATTTGTTTTACGAGTAATATCATCCTTTGTTTTACATACAACAAGATATTATAAAAAGAGTTGATTATCTTCAAATAGCTGAACAGATTTTCATTTAACGTAGCTAAAGAACACATGGGTTAAAATGATCTATGACACAAAAAAAAACGGAAATTGGTTCATCCGTTTGTGAGCTACGACACAGACAGACACGTTAAACCTACTTGTGTCGGGGGTTAAAAGTATACTTTAAAATGTCTATTCTATGTCTGGACTCGTTTGTAAAAACAATAAAAAAAAACTACCTAATAACTTTTTTTTACATTAAACATATAATTGACGATTGTTCAAGTCCAAATTATTAACCGTAATGATAAACCAACTCAACACTCTGCAGCAACATACAAAATCACCGATGCGACGGTAGCATTGCCACTTAGAAACAGGAGCACAAACTAGTCACACTCAACACTGTATGCTAACTAAACTTTCGCAAGGCCCCTATTTCTGGAGCTTGTTGACGTCTTTTAGTAAATTGCTCTGTTTCACCTACTGCATAGCACACAGTGCAAAAAGAAGTAGCAAAACAAGTTAAAAAATATCGTACTTTAAAGGTAAGTAAGATAACATAAGTTTTATGTAACTAATCGCACTCAAAAAGTAGTATTTATCGGATATGAGTCAAATCTGACTCCAATAAGTTCAAGGGTTCCTCAGGGTTTAACTCTAGGTCTATTGTAATTCGTGATATTTATGAATAACGTTGTTACGGACACCCAATCATGTTTAGTAATAAGTTTAGTTATATTTATTTGTAAGGATTTTTGATGATAATAAATATAATTTTCTGTTAGGGCCATAGCGAGTAAGCATTGTAATTAGCTTAGGGCTCGTTTTATTTCAATAATAAGAAACCTGTTAGTTAGGAATTCCCATTTGCAAATTAGGTAGGCAGGTAGGGTAACAATTAACTAGCTAGGAAATATTAAGAAATGTGTAGGTACTTTGGTACAGGGGCGAGGGAGACCCTAGTAGGCTGTCTCGCTCAGGTGGAGCGAGGCCGGTAAAGCCTTCGAATTTCCTGTCCCCCATATCGCACTTTCTGAGGGTAGGTAGGAAACCCATAGAGTGGATTGTTGCGAATGGGAATTTTATCACGATTAATGTAGGTAGGTTACAAAAACGTAAGAAGGAATACGCAGATGATGTTATGTGTCCGTCCTTGTTTGTAACTAATCTGTATTAGTCGATAAGTCAGACATGTATTTTTGGTTAAATAAAGGGCCGTGAGCGGGCCAGATCGTACGCGCTCTCACGGTCACCGATCTCAAAAAGAAGAGTTTTATTTGGAATCTACAGTCTACACATCGAAGGAAAGATCGTCGGAAAATTGACTCAGCCTGCCCGTAGTCAATATCGTCTGGTCCTTCGAGCCGGATCTCGTCTGGTCCGTTGCGATCCGGATATAAGAAGAAATCAGCAACGCGGCATCGACTTGTGCTTTGGTTAGCACATACGCCGAGGGATCTACGCCGAAGCACAGTGTAACCAGGAGCCGCGAATTGGCCTATACTCCTGTGGAGAGACGATCACATTTACACGGGTGTTCCGTGGCTCGGGCATTCACCACCTAACGGTGCCAAACGGTGTCTGTCTCGGGTTTAACGCCGATTCCCAGGCGGTGCAGTTTTCGGGCGAGCTGCCACATATCGCGCCAGCGATTGTGAACAAGTCCGACCGGCGCCGGTACGGTGTGCGTAAGCGTGGGGGCCGGACTGTAGGCACTGCGGAGGGTTCTGGACATTCCAGCCAGAACTGAGCACCCCACGGATGCAAACACTCTGCCGGGCGGTACCTCCCTTCCGATCCTGCACGACCATCCATCCCCAGACAGGCTCCCCTTGGTAGTGTACCTGTTTGGGATTGATAGGAGTAGGGGCGGCAAGTAAGAAGATGCCGACTACGCGCAGCCAAGCTGGGAAAATGGAAGCCGAAGACTCAAGACTACGCAACTTTGAAGAGCCACCCGCATCACCGTCTGTGCAAGCCACCGCGAGTACGTTACGACAGACTGAACTACCCGCAGAAGGCGGACGAATGGAAACGGCAGCAGAGAGACGTCACGACGCTAACGCCGACGCGCCTAGGATAAGGCCGCCGCCGTCGTCAAATAGGTCAAGCGTCGCCGCTCGTTTAAAGCAAGCCGAGTTGAGAGCAGCCGAGCAGTTGGCGGCTATTGAAAAGAATCTAATTCAGAAGAGATTAGAATTTGAGATCGCTACGATAATGGATACAACAGATGAAGATGACCGTGAGAGCCTACCCGCCGGTGAGACCCTAGCGAGGGTGGATGACTGGTTGGATCAAGCCCAGTCCCGGCGTCAAGATGTAAACATGCAACTACCCACAACCGAGATGTCTTGTAGCGTTCCTACCCTCCGTGAAGAGAGGAATGAAAGAAATAGACGTTTACGCGACGCAAAGAAAAAGATGCGCGTAATATAGAAGTGGATAGAAACCGACATTTGAATTCGCTGAGCATAGAATTAAATGAAGATGTAAACAACATTCAACAAGATGTGCAGCGACAGGTCGAGTCAAACAATGATTGTACAGCGAGACCCCAAGAGTATACGGACGGGGCGGAACGACTTGCTTACACATTGGAGAGGATTATGTCGAAGCGACCGGCCCCACGTCAAGCTATTGAGTTACCGATTTTTAATGGAAACACGAACGACTGGTTACCATTTAAAGCTGAAATGGAAGATTCAACGCGATCATGCAACTACAGTAAATCCGAGAACCTGGCTAGATTGAGGAATTGTCTAAAAGGAGAAGCCAAGGAGGCAGTAGCGGCGTTGTTATACCGTGCCACCGATCCGGACAAGATCATGCGAACGCTAGAACAATGCTATGGAAGGCCAGAAGTGATCATTGATCGGGCACTGGACGACCTCAAGAACCTGCCGCGAGTTGGAACGACAGCCAGTGAACTGAATTCGTTCGCGATTAAGGTACAGAACATCGCGTATACACTGGACTCCATAGATAATAAAAGCTACCTCAGAAATCCGATGATGACCCGAGAGGTGGTCGATAAGCTGAGCCCACACTTGAAAACAAGATGGTGCGACTACGCAGCGCGGTACGCAAGCTACTCGGAGCCAGAGATCGTAACATTATCGCAGTTTTTGATGGAGGAAGCGAATAAGGCGATTCGATTCGCATACGTGTCGCAACCTAGCAACAGTGCAGCGAAGAAAGAAGTGCAAGCTAAGCAGAAGGCTAACTCAAAGAAGCGAAACACTGGTGTGTACGCCACAGCCGAGGAAAAAGCTACGACGGCACAAGATAAGACGTGTTTATGTTGCGGCGGGGACCACGAAGTGTCGAAGTGCACAAAGTTTAAAACCATGACAGTAAAGCAAACATGGACGATTGGGTAGATTGTTTCGATACACAAGAAGAAGCAAGCAACGCCGTCAGAGACGTCACGCACGTACACGCGCAGGCGGGATTTGCGCTCGCAGCGTTCAACTCCAATGGAGCGTAAGTCATGCGTAAGCTGCCACTAGAATGCCGTGCTGCGGACGCGTCGAAACAGCTCTGCTCAAGTGGAGAACAGCAGGGGCGTACCCTAGGCCTCGTGTGGAATGCCAGTACAGATGAATTGGGTTTTAACACTGACTTAGTTAGAGTGCCGCGTAAGGTGAAAACGCTAGAGCAAGCGCCGACCAAGCGAGAGGCGTTGAGCGCGGTTATGTCAATATTTGATCCGCTGGGACTGCTCAGTTACTACACGATAAGAGCGAAGATTCTTATGCAAGAAGTGTGGCGCCTACAAACCGGCTGGGACGAGATTCTACCTGAAGAAATAGCGAAGGAATTCAGCGTTTGGCTGCGGAACGTAGAGACACTTAGCAGTCTGCGTCTACCCCGCCTCTACACTTTGACGGGGGGAGTGACTGGAAAACAGCTGCACGTGTTCTGCGACGCTAGCGAGTCTGCTTACGCGACAGCAGTCTATTGGCTTGTAGAGTACGAGGATGGATCACGTCGTGTGGTATTAGCGGCAGCAAAGGCAAGAGTAGCCCCGATGAAGACGCAGACGATACCACGTCTGGAGTTACAAGCGTGTCTTATCGGAACGAGACTTGCGTCGACAGTAATGGAGGAGCACAGATGGCAGCCCGATAGAGTTACGTATTGGACAGACTCTACGACCGTTCTGCACTGGATTGGGAACGATAGAGTGCGTTACACGCCATACGTAGCGCACCGCTTGAGAGAGATATGTGAGTTTTCAAGACCCGATCAGTGGCGGTGGGTGCCGACGCAAGACAACGTAGCGGACGACGCGACTAGAGTCGTCACAGAGATGAAATCAAATGAAGACAGATGGTTTACTGGGCCATCGTTTTTATACGAACCGGAGAATACATGGCCGTCTCAAGCAGGCTGCACAGAGAGCAGCGAGGAGACTGTATTTAGCGTCGCGACAGAGGACAAATGGAGCGTGCCAGACGCCGGGCGCTTCTCGAACTACGAGCGCCTAGTGAGGGCGATGGCGTATGTGCTTCTATTTATAGATAAATGTCGAAAGCGCGCAACTGTTTTGACCAAAGAACACATAGATAGAGCGGAAAGATGGCTGATGAGGCGAGCGCAGGCAGACTCATTTCGAGAAGACATAGAGCGCCTAGAAAGAAGTCAGAACTTGAAGGCGGGGAGTCGCATCCGAAGACTTGATCCATTCATCGACGAGGAGGGCGTGTTGCGGGCGAGAGGAAGGACGAGGGCAGCGGGTGTGTCTGCCCCCGATACTACGCCCGTAATATTGGACGGCAGCCACCCGTACGCGCGGTTGTTGTGCAATAGGGAACACCGTCGCGCCCATCACTCGCACAACGAACGCGTCGTCAACGATGTACGACAGAGATACTGGATACTGCGATTGCGACCTACTGTTCGGGCCGTGGCCTATAAGTGCGCCTTTTGTCGTATGAGAAAGGCGAGACCTGTGACACCTGTGCTGGGAGAATTGCCACGCGCTCGAGTAGAGGCTTTCACCAGACCATTCTCTAACTGTGGTCTAGATTTCTTTGGTCCCATGATCATAACTGTGGGCCGTCGTCACGAAAAACGGTGGGGAGCGTTATTCACATGCCTCACTACGAGAGCCGTGCATATAGAGTTGGTAGCGAGCCTGTCGACTGACTCGGCTATCATGGCGTTGCGGCGTATGGGAGCGCGACAAGGGTGGCCACAGAAAATGTACTCAGACAACGCGACGAACTTCAAAGGCGCAGACAAAGAGCTACGAGCAGCGAATGAAGAATGGGAGCCAGCTCTACGAGACTATGCGCTCACCCAGCGCATCGACTGGCGCTACATAGCACCAGGGGCACCGCATCAGGGGGGAGCGTGGGAGCGTCTCATTCGCTCTGTCAAGAACGCTCTACGAGTCACTCTACATGAAAAGGCACCGAGAGAAGAGGTACTGCAAACTCTACTGGCGGAGGTCGAGCACACCATGAACGCGCGACCGCTAACACACGTGCCGGTCAGCGCTGACGACCCGGAGGCGCTCACCCCGAACCACTTCCTACTAGGGGGACCGCGCGGCCTACCCATCATCGGGCCGTGCGAACCAGCGTCGAGGAAGACGTGGAGGGCGGCGCAAGCGCTAGCCGACGAGTATTGGCGCCGCTGGCTTAAAGAATACCTACCGGACCTGGTGCCGAGAAGAGGAGCCCGAGATATCGCCGAGGTTGCTATCAAGCCCGGTGATCTAGTCGTCGTGGTGGACCACACACTGCCTAGAAACGTGTGGCCACGAGGCGTCGTCACAGAAGTACATCCTGGACCTGACGGAGCAGTGAGGAACGTCGAGATTCGGACCAAGGGCGGCGTGTTTCGTCGACCGGCGTCGAGATTGGCTGTCCTGCCGGTGGAATAAGAAGAGGTTCGCACTTCGCAGCGCTTCACCGGGGGGAGACTGTTACGGACACCCAATCATGTTTAGTAAAAAGTTTAGTTATATTTATTTGTAAGGATTTTTGATGATAATAAATATAATTTTCTGTTAGGGCCATAGCGAGTAAGCATTGTAATTAGCTTAGGGCTCGTTTTATTTCAATAATAAGAAACCTGTTAGTTAGGAATTCCCATTTGCAAATTAGGTAGGCAGGTAGGGTAACAATTAACTAGCTAGGAAATATTAAGAAATGTGTAGGTAGTTTGGTACAGGGGCGAGGGAGACCCTAGTAGGCTGTCTCGCTCAGGTGGAGCGAGGCCGGTAAAGCCTTCGAATTTCCTGTCCCCCATATCGCACTTTCTGAGGGTAGGTAGGAAACCCATAGAGTGGATTGTTGCGAATGGGAATTTTATCACGATTAATGTAGGTAGGTTACAAAAACGTAAGAAGGAATACGCAGATGATGTTATGTGTCCGTCCTTGTTTGTAACTAATCTGTATTAGTCGATAAGTCAGACATGTATTTTTGGTTAAATAAAGGGCCGTGAGCGGGCCAGATCGTACGCGCTCTCACGGTCACCGATCTCAAAAAGAAGAGTTTTATTTGGAATCTACAGTCTACACATCGAAAGAAAAATCGTCGGAAAGTTGACTCAGCCTGCCCGTAGTCAATAAACGTGTATCAATGTTTTTATTTCTGCAATTTCATACTATTATTACACTTGTCGATCACGTCGAAATTGAACTAGACTTTGAAAGACTGGCTACCCCTCTACTGTACTATGCTGACTCACTTGTGACCCATTAAAAAAACAAGTGTTTCTCTATCGAAGTAAAAAAAGTAATCCACGTTCAATGCACTTTATACGTGATACTGACTTTCAAAAAGACATATCCAACTCGAAACTATGGACAGATAATATCAGATTCGAGTAAAAGTGTAATACTTCTGTATAGTAGAATAATAGATTGTGCTCTGCTAGACTCGTCCACACCACACGTCCTTTAGCCAACTAGTTGCGTCAGCTTTATGTCGTTTTAACGCTGGTAATGGTTCTCCTCCTTACCGTCTTCTCGATTTTTAAAGAATTTGTAGCGGATGACGGTAAGCTCGTGATGCTATCGGCTACTCCGCGACAATCACTGGTGTGTTTATACCTCTAGAGTACACTTTTATAATCAAACAGCTGCATAGTTTCTGTAAGCATATTCTAGTACATAATAAAAAGCTCGTACTGGGTAAGATAACCCTTTATTGCATATTATATTAGTCAGTTTATAATATACTTTTCTATTTTATAGGATATACTTCAATTGTTTACATTGCACTTAATAAAGCGACAATGCCGCTTGTTGTCTGTGCAAATAGCAGTAAAATCCACTTCAATTAAAGAATTTCATAGCATCTTACATGTCTCCCATATTGACCCTTTTATAAATTAAAAGACTTTCATCACCAAAACTGTTTTCCATTCGAATGATCTTGATGAATTCAAGTAAAAACTAAGTAAACCTTAAAACCGTAAGTGTATGTATGAATGAAGTGCTTTTAACCTTCTCATTTTGTAATCGGACGCAACTGCACTCCAGTTCTTAGATGATGAAAGTGTTTCTAACGACAGCAAAACGGAAGTGCTGCATTTGAAAAGCTATTTTCACTTTGCGTAATACGAAGGTCGATACTTTAATCTGAATTCTCAAGAATCCAAAAATAATATTACGAATATTATGAAAAAATACTAATGAATTTAAGTTTATATTATCAATCTATCACATCAACGTATTACTAAATTGTGTTGGTTTTTAAGCTGTACCAATGACAAAATTATCATAATTTATCAGCTACAGGACGTTTATTGCTGAAAATAGGCTTTCCACGATTTTTGATAGCAACATAAAAATACGTACATGATTTATAGTAAAGAAGATAATTTATTCAAAATCACTCAATTTAAACCCAGTGTTCTTAAATGAGTTGGCTGTGTATGATGCGTTGTAGCTTGGCTAGGGTAATCTACTGGCAAAGGGCAGATTTTGTTGAAGACTCTTATATTTTTTCTTTTCTCTACGTTTGAATCTCTGCTACTCTCGTCTCGCAGGTTGCGTAGGAGCGGAGGTTGCAAGCGATCTTCGATGAGAACCAAGAATAAAAAAAATGGATAAAAATTGAACCGCCATTTTTAGATAATAAAACTTTGACACGTGCACAAAATCTTTGATTTCAATATATTAGTCAGTCGTTGCCTTCAGCATATATAAACAAAAATAGATTCAAATTACCTTCAGTAGTACAATTAGCGGATCCCATCTTCAACATACCAGGTGCAATTAACATTCTAGTAGGTGCTGAGATATACTGGGACGTCTTAGGTTCTAGATCTAGATCATATAATCTAGTACTTCAACCACCAAAAATACAGAAAACAAAACTTGGATGGATCATATCAGGTGTTATTCATCAACCTTTAAACAACGTGACACACAAATTCACCTCATGCAATTTTACACAGTTAGAAAATAATATACAGACACAACTTACACAGTTTTGGGAGCTTGAGTCAGTGTCTTCACAGTATTGTCAGTCCAAAGAGGAACGCTTTTGTGAACAGAACTTTCATAATAATCCTCAACGTGATGATGACGGCAGGTTTGTAGTGACTATACCACTTAAGAAATTGCCAGAATTACATGATTCTTTTTTCAAAGCTCGAAGTCAGTTCTTCTCGGTGGAAAGACTTTTGCAACACAATTTCTTATTAAAGGAGAGATACTATGATTTCATGGGAGAATACATTCAGTTAGGCCATATGTCAGAGAATAAAGAGCCTGTTACAGATAAATCGTATTTTTTACCACATCAGAATCCAGATCGTCGACAAAACTACGTGTAGTTTAAACACAGACACAACATCCAATAAAATTCTTTCGCTGATACACAGATCATCAAGTTATTCGAAACTCATTATAATTATTGCATACACCAAAAAAGTGACAGTTACTTATCAAAACTGGAATTGAAAACTGCAGAATATTTTGTTCTAAAAACATGCCAGAAAGAAAATGTTTCCTCATGAATATAGTTTTAAAATTAGGTCAGAGTTTAGAAAAGAAAAACAGAGTCATAAGTTCATGGATAATGATAATTTAATAAGAGTTGGTGGTCGTCTGAAACATTCATACTACTCTTATGATTTGAAATATCCTATTTTGCTGTGTAGCAAACGTCATTTAGGTATCATACTTGTTGTAAAAAATCATATCAAGTTAGTACACGCATGACCTCAATTTTTGTTAGCCAATAGTAGACTTAAATACTAGATTTTGTATGGTTGGAATCTTACAAAAATCATTGTCAAACGGTGTGTAAAATGCTGTAGATTCAACCATTAAATGCATCAACCTATAATGGGAGACTCACACTCTAGTAGATCTCATTTAGAATACCCTTTTTAAAACACAGGAGCAAACTATGCGGGGCCATTGTTGATAGTTGACAGAAAAGGTCGCGGAGGAAAACTCACCGAGTCCTATATTTGCATTTTTGTCTGCTTCGAAGTAAAAGCGCTTCATTTGGAGCTAGCGACGAACATTACCAAAGAGTGCTTTTATGAGCATTAAACCGGTTTTTGTCATGTCGCGGCAAATCCAGTGTCATTTATTGCGATAACGGCACTTCCTCCGTCGGTGCATACAACGTTATAAAACGAATGTATATTGATTCCGCCAACGACATTGTTCTTATGCCCCTCACTTTGGTGGTCTCTATGAAGCTGCTGTAAAGTCAGTTAAACTTTTTTTAATTTTATTTTATTTATTTATTTGAAAACAAACAGATAGTTACATAAAATATTAAGCACAGATTCGAAGAGAGTGGCCGAGATTCAAATGAAGAAAGGAAAAATTATAAGAGGTTTCAACAAAAACTGCCTTTTGCCAGTAGATTAACCCTGCTTGGAAAACTCCAGGCCCCGGAACATATTGCTACGAGTACGCAACATCTTGTTGATTTAGAATTCAAACTTACTTCATCTATGTCTATCTTAAAAAAGCATTCTTTTCTTGAATAATACATATTATAATTATTTAAGAAGCTTTCATCATTATTGAAGACTAAAGACCCTATCCATGCTACAACTACATTCAGGAGCACATAATCTAATTAAAAAATTTGTTAACAAATATTACGCTTTATTTTTTTAAATGCACACTCAGGCCCGAGTGGACGGCACAAAGCGTGCTGGTGGCCAAGCACTCGCGTCCGAATGCTTAGGATAAAATGTCATCAGAAAAAGCCGTTGCCGTAAACACTCGGGCCCGAGTGGGCGGCACCGCTGGAATGGTTCTCACACACGGTCCGAGTGCTCGGCACTAAACGAGTTAAAACAGTTCTCGATTTCAAGATTCGTTTCTTAGTTGCTCCTGGTGAAGTTAAGTGGCTGAATGTATGATATTTAAAGTCATTCAGCCAGTATGATATTTAAAGTCTGAGATAAAAACAGATTAGTTGTCTTCAAATTTTATCTTTTTTATGAATTTATAATTCTAAATCAAGCATCTGATTAGCCACGCAAAGGAGGTCCAAAAAAAGTTCTTAAAGTGAAGTTCATAATCTTATAGGTATGTCCAAGACCATTAAATTATATCTTTTACCCAGAGGGTTGAACTTCACAGTCTTTCAATGATTTCAGTGATCGCAGCCATCAAAACCAACAAAAAAAGAGATCAGCTGAGAGACATGAGAAAGGATAAATGATATAGGGTATGATATAAGGAACAGACACATTTTGCATCATCACCACTGAGAGAGCAGACTCAAGGCAGACACAGTACTAGTGTTAGTTCCACTGCTGATTCTTCCGGCTGATTCAGCGCAGTTATTAGCTTAAAATTAAAACTTGCTAGGTTACCTACTTTTTAGATATGGACCAAAAATTTATCAAATTTCAGTAAAGCAGTCGCGTCATCATAGCAATCTGGTTATTGGATCAAAATTCTGCCTTTTAATATGGAATTATTTTCTCTGCGTGGCGACTTTGTTCGACGGTGACCGTCGACATGCCATCGTGTGCCTTTGTCGACGTCTGCGCTGGATTGCTTATTGTGGCTTTAAGGTTATTGAAATATATAACCATTTGTAATGGTAATACGCCTATTATCGGCACTCTATTCATATCAATGTGTTAGAACTCTTGCAACTTGCAATTAAACAACAAATATTTGTGCATAACCACACACTACGCTATGAAGTATTTGCAGTTGATCGTAGGATCGCGTGTTCGTAATTAAACTTATACAGAACTGACCAAATTTGGTTGAGCTACCATTTTAGCAGCAGCTCGTTTTCGTACACCTATACTGAATTTCTTTTGAAGAGCCGCTATTAGACCGGAATAAAAAATTTTGAAATAATTTCAAATTAAAAACACCTTTATAGACCGAACACATGTCATTTAAAAGGTGCTGTTGATTTATACAAGATGATACAAACAACCCGTAAGAATGAAGGGAGCAACTCAGAATTAGCAACTTTCTAATTTTTTCCTCGAAACATGGGTCAGATGGGTCACGTGACCGATTAAGTACAAAAAATCATTTTTTTGCCATTATTTTCCCTATTTTCTAGAAGAAAGTCGTTAAGTTACTTATTCTAAGTGGTTCCCTTTATTATTTAAGGGTTGTTAACATCTTGTATAACAATTTACGTGCCTTGTAATTTGAGGGTTAATATCGATAACTCCAAGATCTCATCATCAGAACCCGACTTCGTAACAATGGGACCAATCAGAAGGTAAACCCTCAAAGTAGGTAAAAAACAGTCAGCAGCACAACAGTCTCCGAATGATTGAAATATGAGGTAACATATATACAATAAAATTTATACAGTTGAATTAATAACCTTCTCCTTATTGAAGTCGTTTTTTTTACAACCAGCATTAGAAAAAGTTTACCTACCCATTATATCCAAAATCATCGTTAATTTTTTACTTATTGTAACTAGCTTTTGATTAAAAATGGGAGATAAGGTTCATAGCCGTTTTTTTACGGACATTATAAATATAATTTACATAGCGAGCTCTAACAATAATGGACATTGCTGCTATTAATAAGAACTGACGTAGTTGCCCAGTTTTATTGAAACTTACTGCATTTTCCCTGCTGCTAGCAGAATATTTGATCATGTTGATTCATTGTTTTAAATCGAGACCTAGCGTGCGCCTTTCAATGTAATGTATCAAAATGACCGGTGGTGTAAACGGTGTTGTTCAGAATAAATTAATATTGCCGAACCAACCTTATCATGATGTAAGTATGAAGCTCACATCATCATCATCATCATCATATTATACAGCCACAGGGTGAATGTACCCCTCAGTGTTGTACAGAAAAAGAAATGGCCAAAAACAAACCCTGAGTCGACAAGAATTTCTTGTATACATTCGATTAGGGTTCAAATAGTTAATTTGAATAAGCTTTTGTTTTAGTCATAAATAGTGGGGTATTATATTTATTTATTTAATTTCTATTCTTTTGGAACTCTTATACAAATATGAGTATTAAACCAAAAAAAAAACTATGCATCATTAAGACAATATTTATTATCAGGCTACACATTATAGGCTCATAGTAAAAATAGCATACTAGAAACAAACATAAATATCTAAGTATTTTGTTGCAAAAAGGGAAAAAGTAATATAACACAATTTCGACACACTGAGGTTTGCAACTGTGTTTCCGTGTTTTTCACACACCGACAATCTTTTTAGGACATCCTAAAAACCATGTTGGAAGTGTTCCACTGGGCTCGGCTGTTCGGGATCATGGGTCAGTCAAGCTGGTGGAATGCCTGGGCCATACTTCTGCTAATGACCCTGCTGACAATAGAAGTAGCTGCCATTTGGAAGGTGATTAAAGCTCTGGCAGGATGGGCCGTGGACACTGCTGCTCATCGTGAGTTTTAAGATCATGAACTCTTAAGATTTTTTTACCTTAACAAAAAGTTACCCGACCGTGAAATTTAGACCTGTGGATAAAACCGCGCCGCCCGCAACCCTCACGCAACCCGCTCTCGCCTCCCCGCGCACCCCTGTACTCCGCCTGCGAAGTTCCAATGTAGCAGTTTTCATAATAGGTTATTTAGGGTGCAGCCATCAAAATTCAAATTTCAATAATCTATACTAATATTGTAAAGCTAAAGAGTTTGTTTGTTTGAACGCGTTTATCTCAGGAATAACTGTTCCGATTGGAAATTTGCTTTGGTTAGATAGTTAATTTACTGAGCAAGGCTTTGAAACTATGATACATCACAATACGACTAATAAGAGCAGAGCAACAATGAAAGATGTTGCAATAAAGAGGGCAGAAATATTCTTCTGGAAGCTTCCGTTGCGTAGGCAACGAAAACCGTATGAGATAAATAAAAATTGTGATTATGATGAATCAATGTACACGGATGTTTATTCTTATCAATACTACCACAACTAGAGGGGGGTCACTCATACTTATAAATAATGAATTAAATTGTAAAGATCGCAGGGATATTGTGTCACTCTCTTTAGAACGTACTATCGAATTAGCGTGTACTAAGCTCGAATATTATATTATTTTATCTGTGTATAGCCCCCCCGACGCTACTTACCAACTTTTTGAACCAATTATGGAATCAGCGCTAGAAAAGGTTTCAAAATCTAATTTATGTGGCAATAGTATAATGTGGCAATTTTAACTTTGATATTTTAAAACAATGGAATACCGCCATTCAATTTCTTAATCTTTTCAAATCTTTTAATTAAAAAAATCTCTTTTGTGAACCTACAACGGTAACTCCTACCACGGCCACTTGCTTAGATAATATTGTTTGTGACAAAAACGCAAGTGTCATTGATAAAGGTATTTTAATTGGCCTCAGTTCTGATCATAGAGGTCAAAAGGTTTTATTTGAACACAGTCATACCGCTAGTTTACCTGTGGAAACTATGTATAGGCCTGTCACAGAAAATAGGTTAGATAGATTTAGGGATACAATTAACGATACACTATATTCAGTGAAACAAAATACTAATGATAGTGTAGATAAACAATATGATGACCTCTTTAACTTAATTTAAAACGATTTTAATGAAATTTTTCCCATAAAAAAGACTAAATCAAATAAGGTCAAATGTCAATTTAATAATTGAGCCACGCCAGGAATTCATAAAAGTAGGATTAAATTAAATAGTCTACGTGAAAACTCTCAAGACCAAAACTTTATTGAATACGTTAGAAAATATTCAAAAATATTTAAAAAAGTTTGTGCTATAACAAAATCCCATCATCTTCGCAGAATAGTCTCTAGCTCTAAAAATAAATAAAGAAACTTGTAACAATAAATTGAGAGATGGTAAATTGGCATAAAAAATCAACGATAAAACAATAAATTCAAATTTAGAGGTCGCAACTGCTTTAGAATCGGTTTTTTTCACATATTGCACCAACAACAACGAAAGAACTTGCTTCTTCTTCAGTAATAGCCGAATCTATTCTAAAAGTTAATGTCAGTGAATGTAATTCTCAACTGCACTTTAAATAATAATAATATCCTTTGGACATTCCCACACATCGCCATCTAGCCCCAAAGTAAGCTACTCAAAGCTTGTGTTATGGGTGCCAGACAACGGATATAATACTTAAATACTTTTTTTTTGTGAATACATACATGATATACATAGAAAACACCCAGACCAATACAAACAGACATATTCATGCACACAAATGTTTGTATTGTGCGGGGATCGAACCCGCACCCGCTGCGTAGTAGGCGATTTCTCGACCACTACACTTTAGGCATGTAGGACCTGAAGTAATAATTAAAACATTTCTAGATTAGAATATGAAAAAAAAAACGGAGGATCTGTGGGGACTATGTGTGCATTTTATTAAGTCAACTATTAACAAATTAGCCCCTCAACTAGCATTAATTTTTAATAAGTGTATTGATGAAGGCCAGTTTCCTTGTTTAATGAAGATTATTAATATAATACCGCTTTTCAAAGCGGGTGACAAAAGTGACCCCTCAAACTTCCGGCCAATATCGATTCTGCCAGCCTTGAGTAAAAAATTTGAAAAGATTATATTCAATCAAATTTTAGCACACTTTTTATCGAACAAGTTATAACATAACAAACAATTCGGTTTTACTAAAGGAAGAAGCACCACGGATGCAGGAGTTGCTCCTTTAACACATGTATTTGATGCCTATGATAATAGGCAAGATGCTTTAGGGATTTTCTGTGATCTATCGAAAGCGTTTGATTGTGTGGATCATGAAACATTACTTAAGAAAATATGTCACTATGGGGCATCATTGAACTCATTAAACTCAATTAATTCATATCTCTCAGGTAGAATGCAAAAAGTATTTATAAACGGAACTGAGTCTTCTGGAGCACTTCTAACAATGGATGTGCCCCAGGGATCTATATTGGGACCTCTTTTATTTTTAATATATATAAATGACCTCCTGCATTTTGTAGGGAATTTTTGTGATATAGTATTGTTTGCTGATGATACTTTACTTATATTTAAAATTCCAAGAGGTGAAGGAAATTTTGACGATGTAAATAATACTCTTTCACAAGTATTACATTGGTTTACTATTAACAATCTCCTTCTTAATGGAAGTAAAACTAAATGTGTAAAGTTTACGATGCCTAATGTCCGATAAGCATCAACTCAGGTTAAGATAAAAGACAAACCGCTTGATACTATTGACTCCACAACATTCTTGGGAATCACATTAGACTCCAAATTACAATGGGGTTCTCATTTAGATACCTTGTCAGGGAAACTAAGCTCAGCTGCTTTTACTGTAAGGAAGATTAGACGTTTGGCGGATGTAGAAACAGCTAGGTTAGTTTATTTTAGTTTATACTGTGGGGCGCGGCTGCTGACGTAGAAACGATCTTTGTGTTACATAAAAGAGCCGTGCGAGCTATTTATAATCTTAAACCTTAAGACTCCTTACGAAAAATGTTTAAAGAAATTAGAATATTAACTCTAGCCTTTCAGTATATTTACGAAAATTTAATGTTTGTTAGGAAAAATTTACATTCATTCACGAAAGATAGTGACATACACAAATATAATACTAGGAATAAGGATAAGCTTGCTATTACACAATTTAGGCTTCGAAAGGTTAGTAATTCTTTCATGGGGAAAGGTATAAAATTTTTCAATAAACTACCAGAACACATTGTAAACTTACCGGTTAATAAATTTAAAACTTTTATTAAAGAAACCCTTATGACGAAAGGGTATTATAAAGTAGATGATTATTTAAAGATAATAATGTATGGACTTGCATGATCACTACAAACATTGTAAACATTTTGAAAAGAGGCATTGACAATAGTGACTGAGTTTCTTGCGCAGCTTCTTCTTAGCACTAGCCTACAATTGTCGCGAAGCTGTGGTAGCGTTTATATTGGGACGTGTAAAAGTTCCCCTAGTAGGCCTATTTGCATAAATAAATGACTTTTATAACTTTTTTATCACTTTTATGACTTTTAATACGAACATATTCATAATCAAGGATATTTCATTCTGTACAAAATTGCCTTATATATCATGTGATTTCAATAAATATTTTAGAAACTGTCACTTTTGAAAATGTGTTTTGTGTTTAAATATTTTGCAGGAAATCCAAAATTAACCGCTAGTTATAAAAAGGGATTGATAGCAAACTTGAAAACAAGGTTGAAATAGTGCACAACCTTTGAACAAAAACTGCCTTAACCAATGGTTATCAAAATAGCTATTCTGTCAATTGATAAGGTTATCGTTGGTTCAAAACATGCACAGTCGTTATAATTCAACCAATGGTTAATGACTTTTAACCATTAGTTGAGTCAGCCCATTAAGATTGCGACGTAAGAATGATTTTTTTTTAAATTTCTTCCAGGTAGTGTCACCGCCAGGCTCTCAGGCACAATGTTCTATACAAGTGCAATCGCAGCACAAGTGCTGTGTTCACGATTATCACTAAATTGGGGGACCTTATCATCCTACTGGGTAACAGTGGAGAGAGGTGCATCTATCAATGTACCTCCGGATCAGATGATGAGGAAAAGGATGTTGACTGTCATCGTAGTGATGGCGACACTTTCTGCGCGTAAGTCAATGTAATATACAACCTCGCAATAATGCGATGGAACGTTGTCTGCTTAATAATTTCCAAATATTTTTCGTAGTTAAAAAAAACTAATAACAAAAATGTAAAAGTTAAGTTACAGCCGTGAGATAAAAGATTTCATCAATATCTTTATTGATTTTATGTATATGATTTTTACGGGCTCCAAAATACCACCGAGCAATACATTTCCCGTGAGTTGTACGGATAACAGGGGTCCTATGTTTGAATCACTCGCTTAAATTTGATGATGTAATATTTGTTAACGATCGAAAACTAACTAAAAATCAAGAAAAATTACGCAAACTATTAATTACACTAGTCACAAAATCTTTTCAAATCTGTCCCGTGTGAATTTTAACTAATTTTCATTCGGAAATACAACTTCAATAAACAAATTTCGGGAACCTATCACTTAATCGCAATTTTCTTCATCGATTTTCATTCCCCATAAAACGATTCGCAGATGTTTCAAAATAATACTCAACAAATTCTAGAATATTGTTACATCACAATTTCATTTGATCGAATACGGGTTCGAATGCTTATTATCTAAACACTTACTTTATCGTTACTTCTTTTCATAAATTACGTATTTTATCGAAGTAACGTTAGCTTTCTATTTTGTTACCTATAATTTTATTTCCACGTAAGTTTCAATATGCAGAATTCTTAAAACATCGAATTTTACTTCACTAAAGTCCGTATTTCCAAACGAATTTGTTACTAATATTATATTGCATACTTTTATAAATACGTAATACATATTGATATAAATACGAAATAAATATTGATCTAATAAATAAACTGCGTTAATCCCGACTCGCCGTGGTCTCCTCGCCGTGGTACTAGTCTGCCCGATACTAGAGTGTAATTCAAAAGCCGGAGGCGCGGAGGGAGAGCAGCCTCCGCCCGCCTGCCCGCCAGCTCGCCTACGCAGCTTCGGCTTGCTGGTCACCTTGTTACGCAAAGGCGACGAGGCTGCTATTCCCGCAGCGCCGGAGACGAGGGAATTCTAATGCATGCTGCTTGTTTGCATGCCTGCTTGCTTGCTGCATGCATGCCTGTATGCTTGCATGCATGCATTAATGCATGCCTGCTTGCTTACTTGCATGCATTATTGCATGCATGTATGCCTTCTTACTTACATGCGTATGCATGCGCATGCCTTCTTACTTGCATGCGTATGCAAAAATATATGGGAACCGTTACACATTGAAACAAGTCTTTATGAAAGGTTATATCGATAACTTAATAATTCTATGAAACATGAGTTTGATATATCGTTATTCTGCTTAACAAAACAGTTACGAAACATTTTTTTGGTGAACTGTTATTCGATGTTGTTAAACGACGATTATTAACTATTCGATTAATCAAGAAAAAAATATATTAAAATTCATTGAATAGTTTTCTGTGAAATGAAATTCGATATTAAAAAAAAACTGTGTTATGATACATACCCATAAATTTCACTCGCCACCTTGACGCGAGTGATTTAAAAATAGGTTCCCTGAACATCAAGGTAAATGCTGCAATATCATTTGCAGTTACAACTGCATAAGATATTGCAGCATAAGGGTTAGTCTCCAACAATAAGTATAAACTGATGCTGGTGACTGTATACATTTTAATTTCAGTTGAACACTTGATGAGTGTAATAGCTTTGATCGGCTTTGATTGCCCTTCATATTTGATATTGAGACGGTACACTGCCAGATCTCATGGATTTCTTTTTTTGAGGAGTAAGTACAACTACTTTTTATATTTCTTAAACATTTAAAAAAAATGTGAATGGAATTATTATATCAAGCCTGTCCCTGTAGGACCATATTTTTGAACCACTTGCGTCAAGATGGCGTGTGATATTCATTGATTAAAATCCGATTATCGAATGAAAACCAGTTACACTCAGGAGTAATCACAAAAATAGTAGCTCAATTATTTTAGTGCTTACATCTAGATATTGAGTAATTCACGTTGATTTTTTAATCGTTTTCGAACGAATATCACCTCTATCTAAGCAAGTGATTCAAAATCAAGCCGTTCATATCAATGAAGAATTTAAATAGAAAGTGACAATATCTTCTGCATATTACCTACCACTCTTCTTACACTACGATTACAATAGTCGTAATTATTTAATTTCTTTTGAAGATATTCAACAGATAGTTTCAATACACAAATATATTTTCCTTACCTTTAAAAGTACCTATTACTAACACAACTTTTAAGGGATCAAATTTTGTTAGCACACTTTCAAAAACCACTATTTTGAAAAAAAAAAAACAGCCAAGTGCGAGTTGGACTCGCGCACTGAGGGCTCCGTGCCAATTTTAACTGTATTAGATAATCCACTTACTTCTACTTAGTAAAATACCACAATGTTTTGTGACAGCAAATATAACTTTGTTTTTCATAGTGATTGTATGAAGTACAAAGATATGGTTGCGGTTGTTGAAAATGTGCTATGTCTTAAAAACTTCTCGTTCGATTTCGTCCGAACCAATTTTTGCTGGAAGTATTTGTTAAGATCTACATTATATGTTTTTTTTTTTTCAAAATTTACACTCGCTTAGTTTAGAAGTTAGATGGGGGGGACCGCCCATTTTATCACTTTGGAAGCGTCTAGCTGTGAAACGTTAGACTTTTAAAGAAAATGGTTTTTGAAACCTCCACGTCATTTTAGAAGACCTAGCCAAAGAAACCCTACAAGCATAGGTTTGACTAAAAAAAATATTTTGGTTTTAGTTTCATGTAAGGGATCCCCTCCCTTAACTGTCATAATTTTCATTTTTTGTATGATAATCGGTAAGCGGTTGACAAGACACATCTTCCTACCAAATTTCAATTGTGTAATGCTTATAGTTACAGAATAAAATAGCTGTGACATACGGACGGACAGACAGACAGACAGACTTGACGAATCTATAAGGGTTCCGTTTTTTGCCATTCGGCTACGAAACCCTAAAAATCGTGTTTTAAATGCTTGTCAATGTGTAAAGTAAGTGATCACAAACAAAAAGTGTGTGTAAGGTTTTCCGGTTTCCAAATATTTATTTGAGCCAAAAAACTGTATGTTTTCAATGACAAGTGATATGAAAAGTTTTTACAAATCACCATTAAAAAAATACATATTTTTATATTTTTTTACTTATGCTGCCTACCTGCACTAATACTATAAATTGAACTGAGCAACAATTTTGTTTCATGCTTTTATTATTGAATCTTTATTTTTATGTAACGAGAGGTAAACCGCGAAATTGTGACCTCACCTGCGGGGCACAGGGAGACAAAACTGGGTGATTCCGCGCCGCCCGCACCCCGCGCACAATACTCTTGTTTCTTAGTGCTTACTAGCTTAAAAATTATTCAGTGACTTCATTATTGGTTTGCTAGTTAAGTTGAAAATTGAGTTAGATTAGTTTCATAATATGTTAAAAAAAACTTTTTTGCAGATGACTATTCAGTGTGGTTTGCTTTCCCTCTGCTTCTCATCAGTAATATTGCAACAATTCTGTGGAACTTCCAAGACGCTTTGGTTGTACTACTTTGCATAGGTCTTTCATCGAGATACCGCAGACTCAATCAGTGTGTCTCAAAAATTTGCGAAGTAGATCAACTGGGCAAAGGAAGTATGGTATGTATGGAAAAAATGCTGCGGTACTGCCAAAGGAATTATATTATTAGTTCATATAGAGGTGTGATTTGAAAACAAGATAAGACCATCCTAACACTTATGTGTATAACTTAAAACTTATAACTGCGGGTCTATACGCGACGCATATTACGTAGTATCATTGTTACTACTTACACCCTCGACGTTTCAACGTTGTTGCAACCGTCGTGGTCACGAGGAGACTGGCGCTCGGCGTCTTCGTCTGCATCGGGCGGTCGGTTCTTTTGCTACCCTCCAACTATCCGATATTTGTTGTGCACGTGAACTAGAGTCAGTAGGTTCAGTGCGATACACTAAGTGCACACACTTAATAAGTGCAAACCGTGTGTGTCGCCTTTATCAATAAACATTAACCCGGATACTGTGAATGTTGTGTGTCGCAGTGAACCTGTTATTATGCAACGCGAAAGTTTAAAAAACTTAAGTGGATAGTCATTCAGACACAATAGTTATTATATTGTTATCACGTTTATAGGCGTTTCTTGTTCACTCAAAGTTAATCTCTTTACTTACTCTCTCTCGGATAGGGGGTTATTCTGTTCCAGGTACGGAAGTCTCGTCTGCATAGTTTCCCTGTAGCGCTTGAAAACCGTTGTGACCAAATTGATGTTTTTGTGTATTTTAGAGAAGCATTTCTGAAATGAGATTTAAACAATGTTTTTTAATTATTTAGTATAGTAATAGTATGGGATCCTTACTACGAAAGGCTTCAGATCCGCATTATGATTAGGATTTCGCTTTTTGCAGTAGGCCTCTGCTACTCAAAGCGACTGATAAATATCCATAGAATCTATATAGGACGAGTAGCAACCTAGAGAATGCTTGCACTGACCAATACTGTAAAGAACAAATCCTGCTACATATCCGCTCAATAGTCCTAGAACTGGTCACATATGTTCATAGAAAAAAAAAACTGTTGTCAACTGATTCGTTCGAAATTTGATATGAAAAACATAAAGCTTTCTATATTCATTCAAGTCCAAACTCAATATTTATTTATTATGGTCTTTTAAATCTGATCGAAGCTATTTGGCATGCATTTTATCAAAAGGTTTTTTATTAGGTACTGGTAAGATCGGGTTACTTTGGCTACTTTTTCATATATTTTTTTAAATCTTTCTGGCATATTGACTCTAGGTGACTTATAAGCGTTAAAATGTTTTTATTAGGTTAATAAGGATAGTAGCTAATTATAAATTAATTATTTAATGAAAAAATATTAACAGGTATATTATTATTTTTATTATTTTGATTGAGCCAAAGTTGATCTGTGGGGAGGGTGACTTTGTCTCGCAGGTTATTTTTGGTACAAAACCTTTATTTAACTCGGCACAGAGCTAAATTAAGACGTTAAAATAAAAGGTATAACAATAATAAACATTTTGACATACATAACTTCTTTATTTCTAAAGAAAAGTTACAAAAAAATATAAAAGTTAACAAAAACATTAGTAAGAATCACATTAGGTAGGCTATTTCAAAATACTAGCGTTTTCCTTATTAAAAAAATACTACTTTAAATAGGTATATTTCTATCAAAAGTATAAACATTGAAATAATGTAACAAGTTTCAATGTTTACTAAATAATCTTATAGAATCTGCAATTGCAAAGCCTTTATATTGAGATTAACCGAAGTTGATCATCGATTCTTATATCGTTGGTACAATCTACTTAATTATCTAACTCAGGTACTGAGAAACAGCTTTTTTAAAGTCGAATGACCGATTCGTTGGAAATCCTAATTCAGATAGTGCTGTTAATACTGTAGGTCAACCTGGTTTATTTTTAAAATTATCTTTTAATTTGTTTTTGATGGTGCTCCGTGGATTTTTTTATTTTTCGGCAGCTTCACGCTGAGGCATGGCCCTAGACCTCACAACATTCAAGCATTCTTGGAGTTCTGCTTCCGTGTAATCGACATATCGGCGACTGCCTGGCTTTCCGACGATATTTTGATGGCATTGTGGTGTCTGAAATGCGATACATTCAATTATTTATACGATCGGGTAACTTTGACACAAGAGCCAATATTACCCGAATTAAATTATGTAAAAAAGCAATTGTTTCTATGATCTTTCTACTCCCTAATATATTTCCAACCCAATTAAATATAATATCAAACGAAACTCACCTTAAATTTCAGTTTCACAAGAAAGTTTGCAGACGTAAATAAAACAGTCTGCGTTTCCACCAGGTGAGCAGCTCCAGATTTAATTAAATGTATATTTATAATTTAGTTAAAGGTTTAAAATAATTGTAAAAACAAGGTTTTCTTTTTGTAATGCGATTGAATGAAAGATATTTAGTTAAACGAGTGCTCACTCAGTCCACACAAGCGGTCACCCATATCTTCATAATGAAATAAGTTGGTCGAGTCATTCAGTGTTCTTTTTTTGTTACACCTCTATTTAATTAAAGCCTGTAATTTCAGATCATCGAGTTTCGTATTAAAACATTTACTATTAATTTATTGTGCTCACTCCATCCACAGGCTATTGTATCTCTATGAACCAAATATAGATTCGCATTCCATCGTTAAAATTGTATGAATTGGCTAGAAATAGGACTATTCAGCATAAAAACAAAGCGGCGTGGATCTTGCTTATCAAAACTTCTCTTGTTGGTACTTCCTCTGCGTAAACCAACTCTTTCGCCCTTCCCCAGACGTAGAAGTCAAGCAGGGTAAGGTCACCTTGGGGGCCAGGGAATTGACCCACCCCGACCAATCCAAGCATTAGGGAAGGAGTTGTTTAAAAATTCCCTCACTGCTAGGCTCCAATGGGCGGGACAGCCGTCGTGCTGAAAGACTATGGGCCGATCTTTGTCAAACACAGCTTCCACTAAAATGGGCAATTCATTTTCGAGTAAATGTAAATAGTTTTGCCCGTTTAAGTTGTCTGGCAGAAGTGTGGCCCTATCAAGCGGTTGCCAATGACGCCATACGTTCACGGAAACCTTCTCTGGAATCCTCTGTTACCTCTTCACTCTTGGGTTTTGCTCTCTGGGTGCCCAGTAATGGACTAACAAGGTTGGAGTTCTTCTGATTTTTTTGGAAACATCCCCAGTCCATACCTTTTCTAAAGGTATGATAAAAGTGTAATTATCACTTTTAGTTCCGAAGTTATTAATTAATCTCCGTTACTAGGGCACTTTAAGCAACAATTTCATTTTTTACCTTACGTTTGTTAGTAGTAGCGCTTGTTGCTTAAAGTGCCCTAGTTGCGGAAATTAATTAATAACTTCGGAACTAAATGGGATAATAACATTTTAAGCATATTTTTAGAAAGGGTATGGATTGGGTATGTTTCCAAAAAATCAGAAGAACTCCAACCTTGTTAGTTTTTTTTTAAACCCCATAGAAAGTTGCCCTGTAAAATATTTTTTACCTAACTACGGTACTTCAGGCCCCATAACTTTTCTTCTCTAAGATTTTCTGGTGTGAAATTATTTTTTACAGTACACTATGACTCTAACGACTAAAACAAGATAATTAACAGACCTTTTCTGTAAAAAGATTTTGAGCTACAGGTAGTTTTAGTCCAAAAAATAGTTTTTTTCTAAAAAATTAAAATAAAACATTAAAATAAAACCTTATTTATTTATTTATTTTTATTTTGTTTAAAAACTTCATGCACACAACATAAAATGTAGGTACATATGGCGGACTTAATGCCAAAAGAATTCTCTACCAGTAAACCATAGGTCAGGACAGAGAAAAATATATATACAGGCGGTGCAAGTAAAGTTATAGAGGCAATAAAAGAGAAGAGAATAGCGATAGAGATAACTATAATATAATGATAAACATACATACTGCCTATTACTTATATACGATTATATAAAAATAATGAAATAATATATTTATTATATAAACATACACATCATTTAAATATACATAATATGGTACACATAGATAAATTAGTGTCAATGAGACGGGTCAGTGAGTTCGTCTCTATATAGTGTTCGTAATGCCTTTTTGAAGGTAAATTTCGAGGTAGATGTTTGGACACTTTTTGGAAGCCCATTCGAAAGTCGAATGGCTGTGAGAGTAAAGGAATTGGACATAAAGCTAGAAGTGTGACGGGGAGTGAATAGTTGAAGAGAGCTACTAGAGCGAAGGGACCGGTCATGAGAAGAGTGGAGGTATGAGAATTTATCTTTAAGATAGGACGGAGAGTTAGAATCGAAGAGAATGGAATATAGCATGCAAACTGTCCGAATGTGCCTACGCTGCCGAATGGGGAGCCAGCCTAACTGGTTGCGAAACTGGGATATATGGTCAAATTTACGTAGACCGAACACAAATCTTATACAATTGTTAAGGAGCCGGTCCATTTTACTGAGGAGATCTTGGGAGACATTTGTGGAGCAAACGTCGGCGTAGTCGAAAATGGGCAGAACCAGAGACTGTACGAGCAGAGCCTTCGTGCTAGAGGGGAGGAAATGCTTGAATCGGTATAGTGCTCGTAAAGTTTCGGTAACTTTCCTACTCATTTCTTTCACGTAGTTACCCCAGTTTAGTGTACAGTCGATGTGAAGCCCAAGGTTCTTCACATGAGGCGAATAGGCCTTGAGGCCAAGGTCAAAATAATGGGCGGGGGTAGGTAGCAGACCATCCCTAGTTTCTACCCTAGGTGTATGTACAGCTCCCTACCAAACACCCTGTATAGAAATCATGACTCTGTCAAATTTAAAAATATTTTTTCTTCGACAAAAAAAATTTGATCGGTGAACTTTTTCGTATACGAATTGCGCAAAAATTGATTAAGGATTAAACCGTCTCATTTTTCAGTCTTACTTTATGCCCTCTTATTACTGTCACGTGGAGACACCCTATTTTATGTCATTTAAACAAAAAATTTAGTTTTGTATATCTATAAAAGTAAAAAGTTATATTAAACTGTGTACCGCCGAATATTTTATAGTATTTTTGCACAAAATAATCATATGTTCACTCTTTCTTTTAAGTTAACTTAGCAAAAAATATGTAAGTATTTAGCGATGGCGGACGGAGTGAGCACCAGGCATCCATTTTACTCATGATCGCACAGTAAAACGGTTTGTTTTTATGCTGAATAGTCCTATTTCTAGCCAATTCATACAATGTAAACGATGGAATGCGAATCTATAGTACGTTCATAGAGATACAATAGCGTGTGGATGGAGTGAGCACAATAAATTAATAGTAAATGTTTTAATACGAAACTTGACGATCTGAAATTACAGGCTCCAATTAAATTGAGGTGTAACAAAAAAAAGAACACTGAATGACTCGACCAACTTATTTCATTATGAAGATATGGCTGACTGCTTGTGAGGACTGAGTGAGCACACATTTAACTAAATATCTTTCATTCAATCGCATTACAAAAAGAAAACCTTGTTTTTACAATTGTTTTAAACCTTTAACTAAATAATAAATATACATTTAATTGAATCTGGAGCTGCTCACCTGGTGGAAACGCAGACAATAAAACACGTCGTCACATGACAGAACTCAATAATAAAAATGACAGTTTAACACTTAACAATCAAGCGTCCATTCAATTGAAAATGAGCGCCAGTAATGCCATTTAACGAATTCTGCTTGAAATAGCTCGAGTACTGTTTTCGCTGAAAATTGGCGGAAAGTTCTATTTATTTTTTTATTTGAGTCAAAGTTGCCCGAAGGAGCTAAAGTAACCCGACTTTACCGTATATTTATTTCCTTTTTGCAGTAATAACGTGAAATAAAATTATTATACTTTTTCCACAATGAGGTTTTATTATTTTTACTATTCAATTTACACATGGGGTAATAAAAGACTTTACGAAGCCGAAAACCACTTTTCCCTCATTTACAATCTTTATTTATTGGCCAGAAATATTTTTTTATTCATTAAAAACATAAAGCTTTCTATGTTCATTCAAGCTCAATCTCGATATTTATTTATTATGGTCTTTTTAATATTTGGCCGACGCTATCTGGCACGCATTTTATAGTGTTGTTTCTTAGATATATTCATTTTATTTTTTGCAGTTGTACGTCAAAAAAATGTATTGTTCTTTTCCCACAATTAGATTTTAGAATTTTTATTCTTCAATATACACATTGGGCAACAGCAGGCTTAACGAAGCCGATAAACAACTTTTCTTCCCATACAAACAAAACTTTTTTTTTTTGGGCAAAATCTTTGTTTAGTCATAGGCCATAAATTTGTGCAACCGTTTTAGGATACGAAAAATCTCTGAAAATAAAGTTTTTTAATTATAAATGACTCAGTTAATAATTCCAGAATGCAGAAGCGGTCAGAGTGTACACCTGGCGGAGGATCAGAGAGGCTTATGTGAAGCAAGCTGCCCTAGTTCGGAAGGTGGATCAGGGAATTGGTGGAATTATACTTCTGTCATCTTTCGGAAATTTTTATTTCATCTGTTTACAGCTGTTTTTGGGGATATCGTAAGTTGGATGCCTCTTTAAATAATTATATCAAGCCCTAAATCACGTGAAATAAATTTAAGGTTTTAAATTGTCTGTTTCCAATTATTGCAATCATCATCATCATCATCATTATCAGCCAAAGGACATCCACTGCTGAACATAGGCCTCCCCCACGGCTTTCCATAGCGACCGATCACTAGCGGTCTGCATCTAGTTTGATCCTGCGATCTTTTTAAGGTCGTCTGTCCATCTTGTTGGTGGACGTCCTACGCTGCCTCTTTAGTCAAAGGGTCTCCAATCTAGAACTTTCCTGCTTCAACGGCCATCAATTCTTCGCGCTATGTGCCCTGCCCACTGCCACTTAAGCTTACTGATTTTATTTTATTTTATTTTTATTAAAACACAAACAGTTTACAGTTGAGGAGAAACAAATTTTAGACATAAATGAGTATTATGCTAAACTGTAAGCCAAAACATGTGCTTCAGGAATGTAAAGAATGAGTTACATCGTTTAGCAAATTCAACTCTTACTATGTATTACACACGAATTAGTGAGGATAGAATATTGCTACTTTACAAACTGCTACTTTTAACTTAACAAAAAGTAAACAAAATTATTTAAACATTATGGTATTACAGCTTATTCATACAAATATAGCTAGGTGCTGTGTTTTGTAAAATATTATAAAATATGTATAAAAATAGGGTGTTGTCGCGGGAAACTATTCAAATACTTAATACATTTAAACAAGTATAACAATATAGAGCATTAAATAAACTGCCACGAAGTCTCGCGCACACGAGAGACTAGTTTATTTTAAAACATCACGTACAAATCTAAAGAAGACACTCTGACTAGATCCCATGATATCGATACTCGGATAGTCATGCGATAAATCATTGTAGAGGCGACACATCCGTACTATCGGGTTGTAGTACGAGGTGTTATTGCGATACACCTGGAGTGAGAATAGCTTAGGCCTGCGATCACGGGCTCTGTAATGCGTGTTTATACTTATAGATGCAATTAAGGACGGAGAATCAATCGCAGAGTGTAAGATTTTATGCAGGTATATTAGCTCGAACCGCTTACGTCTCACTTCCAGGCTAACCATGTTAAATTTTTCTAGCCTATCCTCGTAGGAAACCAATTTGCGATAAAAACCGTGACGAAAAGAGAAATATCTAAGAAATTTTTTTTGGACGTCCTCAATTCGGTCAGTATGTACGGCATAAAACGGAGACCAGATAACCGCACCGTATTCCAGAACAGTACGGATTAGAGAGTTATATAGATATACCACACTTTTAGGGATTTTAAGTTGTTTAGTGTTGCGTAAGACAAAATTATGTGATTCACAAGGCTATGTCCGTTACCTTGGTTCTTCTATCTGGAGGTATTATTGCAATAGCATTTACTAATATCGCGCTACATAATATTAATAAATTACTAATTAATCAGTATGCAAATCAATGCATATTTTCCACCCTAAAGAAATAAAATATAGGGCGTTCTTTATTAGAAATATATAGTATAAGTAACTATCGATCCTTAAACCAGACCTTAGTTTTACCGCTAGTGACTCGAGGACGGGTGCCAACCTTAAAACGTGCAGTAGCTAATAGCTTTTGTTGAAAGCAGTTGTGTCAGACAAGGAATTGAACACTGTGTCCTACGTCTTCCGGGCGAGTGCCTACACCACGCGCCACCGATACATTGGCAAGCCTATTCAATGCTTCAAGCTCTTCCCTTATGCATAGGCTTCGATAGGGTAGGCGATGAGTAGGATTCCTTACTTGACACTGTTTCTTTTTACAAGTGAAATTGTACTTTTTATGTTTTTTTAGGGTCAATACACATTTATTATTATTTTTTCCAAAAATAAATGGTGATATTTCTTTTCTTTCTGATTCCAGGCAGGGTTTATCCAACTCGTCAGTGCTCAAGCAAATCTACTATTTAGCTTCTTTGCTTTGGCTAGTCATCAGATTCAGTTGGATGGTGCTTGCAGCTGCTGATGTTCATGTACAGTCGAAAAAAGCTTTGCGCAATCTGCATACTTGCCACTCAAGATGCTATAATATTGAGGTAATAATTATGCCTTTCAACAAATTTTTATTCGAAACTTGAACTAATCACCGCAAACTACACCGTCATATTGACGCGAGTAAAGATTCAAAAATAGTGCCACCCAGAAGGCCTAGGCCGACAACGAAAACGAAAACTGTTAATAGAATCATTTGTTTTATTCAAAGCATTTCGTAGAAAGATTTCAGACTAAAAATTCGCAAGAAAGTGATCATATTGATAAAATTCTTTTAGCGTATGAGACTTCCAGTACCTTGGAGATTGATGATGTTGTAGAAAAACTGAAAAATAATAATAATCATTTGTGGTTGGCACTTTTTGTTTTAAGGTACCAATGTTCCATCTCTTTGGAAACGTTTGTCTACCATGTGGCCGGTGGTCGTCCTATGCCTCTCGTCTTATTTGAGATGGCTAAAGCTTTCCTTACAACGCATCCTTCATCACGTCTTAATGTCCATACCAATGCATTTGGCAAGCAAGTCGTTTTAAAACAAGAAGAATTATTAATACATTGGCGAAATTTCAAAAGTAACAGGTATTCAAATAAGATAATTAGGATTACAATGCGTGGGAATAGTAATAATGTTCCGAAAATGTAGGGGCATTTAACTTTTTAACAACTGTACCAACCACCAGATAGTTTTATTGAATTATATTGAATGCATCACAATTTCTAATTATGCTGATTAAACCTTATTGTTCTGTTAATCTTAGGTGTTTGAAGAAATTATTGGAATTAAGAGAACATTTATTAAGAATACCTGTGCTTTTGTCAAATTTAAGCATTTCTTTTCAAAAATCATTAATACATATTCAATCTGTAAGTATTATCATTGCTTAAAACGTGTTATGTAGTAAGAGTTTAGCAACATTTGCTTATGTTCGTTCCATGAGGTCTGCGTATGTAAGCAAATATTCCTGTCGGTCCTGTTAGTAATAACGATTCTTACGCATTTCTTTGCTGGCGTATGTGACTACAATAATTGTCGTTGAGTAATTTATATTTGACAGACTTATCAAATTGTAACTCACGAAGCAATTTTGTTATTTTATCTAAAGGCTTGTTAAAACTCTCAAGCACTTCTTGCTTGCTGGATATTTGAAATTTGTGGAGGTTAGAAGTTTTATCCTGACTAACATTTAATTAATTTTCATAGTAGTTTTTTCTAAAGCGACAGCTATTTTGCGACCTAAATGAGCTAGAAACTTATGTATACTACTTAAATTTAGGGAAAAAACAAAAAAAAGATATAATAAAAAGACCTGTCTAACATTAATGACAAAAGAGTTATGATTTCTTTTTTTCAAAAAATTTAAACTTAGATCCTCTTTTTCTACAAGTAAAGTTTTGGTGCTTTAGCAGTTGTGCCTTTCCACTGACGATAACATTAAACGGCCTCACAAAGAACCTTTGCACACTGCTACTTTAAGCAGCGATGCAGTCGCGATGCTAACGCGCGTTAGCATCGATGCAGTCGTAAAATGTCAACCTTAACACACTGTGCTACTTTAAGCATCGATACAATCGCCATGCAAAAGCTGGTACTTGTCAAATAATGTACTGAATTTTGGCGACTGCATCGATACTAACGCGCGTTAGCATTGATGCTAAATTTAATCTGTTCATTGCGTGAGACGCAATGTTGAAGCGCGTTTTCAAAATGCGTGACTGCATCGATGCTAAAAGTCGCAGTGTAAGGGGTCAAAGAATGTTATAATGGATTATTTTAAATTAAAAAATACATATTATACCTATAAAAAATGTCAAACTTCCTTCCTATAATTTTTCTGATAAATTTGAAACTCGTCAATCGCATTATTTAATCGGCCAGGCTATAACTACCTGAACATTGATTGCAGATAGAAATACTACTATACCAGTTAAATAAAGATTACGTTGTACTCACTGGAGTTGGATTTTTCTCTATAGACAGGAACATACTTTTTCAGGTAAAGTTTTGTAGACCATCTCCACACTACACACACAAAAAATAGTTTGAATGACATCGACCTAGTAGTTATTGAGATGTAGCACATTTTCAACAACCAAAAATAAAACTGTTTCCTTAATACAAATACTATGAAAAAAAAGTTATTTTTGCCCTCAACTAAATATTGTGGTCAAGTAGAAGTAAGTAGGCCCCTAATTTAGTTAAAGTTGACACTAAACCCTCAATGCATGAGTCCGACTCGCACTTATCCGGTTTTTATTAAAAGTCAAACGTTTCATTTTCAGATGGCTGCAGCAGTAGTCACATACGAGTTCGTACTGATCCAATTCGATGACAAAGGGTCTACAGACGCATCTACCAACACTACATCCATAATGAACTCTACATTGAATAGCTCTCTTTATTAAATATAATCTTAACAAGAATCCTCATAAAATATAAAGTGAAAATAAAAAGATTTTTTGAACCGATCTCTGTTTTGTCTAAAAAACGACGCGTTTGGTGTACGGTTAGCGCTCCTGACAATTACGCCGCCCGTCGTGGGTTCCCGTAAGGGACAAGTGTTTGTGTGATGAGCACTAATATACCTATACACGAGAATACCTAAGTTGGATGTTTATATGAATTTAAGTATGAATAAGAGAGCCCCTATCTTAATTGTTGTCTGGTTTTTGTAACAGAAGGAAGAAAATTCCTTACTTTGAAATTACGACTATTGGTGTGTTGTCTGGTGAATATTTTTTTATTTTTTTATTCGTCACCTTGTCTTATGTTATATTATTTAAGCTGTTCCTAACCTGTGGCCACAGTAAGAAGCAAAAGAAATGTGAAGTTTTTGTTTTACCTCGTTTAGTTCGATCCTCTGATTACCTGCTGCGTCTTATATTTTCTTAACTTATGTAACTAATAATATTATTAATAAATAAATAAAAATGTATTTGGAACAGAAGGTGTAGAAGTCTCAACAAAATTTCTACGTCAACACGCAACTCGAATAAAAACGAACACACTGTTTTGGTATTCACGTTATTCGAGCGCCGTCTGGGGTTCGAAAAGTAAATAGTGTCATGACTTCTACGGCTTAAGCTTGTCGGGATGAAATTTTAACAAGCAACTATCCTGTACTTTCTTGTATTTAATATTTACTATTGATTGTAATCTATGTGGTGTAAAAATAAGTATGTCTGTCTATTTTTTATCAAAACCTAGTGTATAACAGTTTTCGAACCTACCAGAGCTGCCTGCAATTCTTATTCAAGACGAATGGGTATATGAGGTCACCTCGTTTTAAATGATAATATTCAAAGAGCCGATTCAGCAAAATAAATGAATCATTATTTGTAAAAAAACTCTTTGGGTTTTTATACGCTAGTTTTTGAGGAAGTAAGAGATAAAAATAGCAAATTGCACTTGTAAAAAGCAACTTTGGCTGTTGTGACAGACGAGGAATCGAACCCCGTGTCTTACGCAATCCGGGCGTACGCCAATACTACTCGGCCACCATCACATTAGCAAGCCTGTTCATTTTTGCAAGCGCTTTCTTTAACGCGTAGGCTGCGTGGCGTCATCAATGTTGCGAGAGTGCTCTCACAATATCCGAAGGAAATATTTTTACAAATGTTTTACAATCGGTTAAGATGAACGAAGCCAATTTATAATTATTATTTTGTTTTTATAGTGTTTTGTCACTATACAAACTTAATAATATAAATAGCAAATTGCACTTGTAAAAAGCAACTTTGTTGTGACAGACGAGGAATCGAACCCCGTGTCTTACGTACGCTATCCAGGCGTATGCCTATACCATTCGGCCACCGTCACTGTTGCAAGCACTTTTGTTGCGAGTTTGCTATCACAATATCCGAAGGAAATATTTTTACAAATATTTAACAATCGGTTCCTCGTCTGTCACAACAGCCAAAGTTGCTTTTTACAAGTGCAATTTGCTATTTACGAGGGTCAAACTGAAAGTTCTTAGAAAATCAAAAACTGATTACATTAGCCAGTTATTAGTTTTATTATATCTTTTCAAAATATTGTCCATTGACGTCAATACACCGCTGCATGCGATGGAACTACTGGGAAAAGCACTTTGCCCACTCGTCCTTAGGGGTCTCTTCAATGGCATCGCGATACGCAGCCACCGCTTCTTCAGCATTCATAAACCGCTTTCCTTTAAGTTTTTCTTTAATTTTTGGAAATAAATAAAAATTACAAGGCGCGAGGTCGGGGCTATACGGCGGGTGACCCAGTAATTCAACGTTTGATGTCGCCAAATAGTCGATCGTTCGCTTGGCGGTGTGCGACGAGGCGTTGTCGTGGTGAAGGAGGATCCTACTGCGAGGTCGTTTCTCTCGAACTTTTTCCAAGACAAGTGGCAAACAATTGGTAGTGTACCATTCTGCAGAAACTGTTTTTTGATCCTCTAACACAATTGTTGCGAAATGACCTATCCTTCCAAAGAACGAGGCCACCATTTTTTTTCCCGCACTTCGATCTCTCTTCACTTTAGTTGGCAACTCCTCGAAAGGAAACACCCACTGAGCAGATTGTCTTTTGGTTTCAGGATCATAACAGTAAATCCAGCTTTCGTCACCTGTTAGTATGTCGAACACAGCATTTGAGTCACCTCCGTTAAATCTTTCAATCATTTTACGGCACCAATCCACACGATGGAGTTTTTGAGCCTTAGTCAAATTATGAGGTATCTACCGGGCGCAAAGCTTCCTGACCGCTAAATGTTCGTGGAGGATTTTGTGCACTTGACTCATACCGATGCCTAAGCTTATCCGAATCTGCTGATAGGTCACTCTTTTGTCAGTCTCTATCATACGCCGCACAACACAGATGTTATTTTCAGTCGTTGCCGTAGAAGGCCGTCCCTCACGTACATCATCAGTGAGATTAGTGCGACCACGTTTAAACTCATTAAACCAGTTGTAAACAGTCGCACAAGATGGGGCTTCATCGTGAAAGGCCAATCGTAGTCTATCATAACTTTCTTGTTGACTTAAATGACATCGAAAGTCATAAAAAATCATTGCACGAAAATTTTCTCGTGTTAAATTCATGTTGACGTGACACAGACAATTTTCAATTTGCCGCCAAATCGTAAAACAAATGACAAATGAATGAAATATATACTCAGTAATATTGGCAAAGAGTTCTATTTTCAAATTTTAGAACATTTTTTTTATTATATTGTTTATAAGTGGCCAGTTCTAAGAACTTTCAGTTTGACCCTCGTATATTATTAAGTTTGTATAGTGATAAAACACTATAAAAACAAAATAATAATTATAAGAGATAAAAGTTTATATTTCACATTTTTTATTTGTTATTGATTAAGGTTATGATTTGAAAAAAAAGACGGATTTGGCATTGAATTAAGACAGGCAAAGCCGATGACGCTCCAATAGTCCGGTCAAATTAGACATCCAAGGTTACAAAAATTCCCACCTAGCTGAAAATTGGTAGGATTGTTAAAAACACCATTATAAATGAAATGTAGAAAGTCCCCATCGATCCGATACCTGGAAAAAAAGTTACTCGGGGTCAAAGGTCACAAAAACGGGTTTTTCGCGATTTTCAGCAAAACGGTAAGTTTTATCATAAAATTAGCCAAGACAAAAGAAGAGCCACCGTTTTTGACATATAACAATCCAAAAAGTTGAAAGAGTTGTAATTGTCATAATATGCACACGTTTCCACGCCACCTTTGAGATAGTGTACTTAGCGCGTTTTTTTTTAATGTGATTTCCCCAGGCCTATTTCACGAATCTGTTGTGATTATGTTTAATTTAAAACTATTGAATAATAAAAGATATTGGCAACGGTTGAAAATGATAAAAGTGATAAAATTAATTGATTTAATTTTACGGCGAGAATCCAAGGACTTTCTTTATTCATGTTCTTCATTCAATTCTTGGCCGTAAAATAAGCATTGTTTTTAAAACAAAAAGCTGATTCACTTGCACGTGCTCTAGTACGAGGAGGACTTTCAGTAGATGTACTGGCTTGTTCTTCATGATGTCTTTTAATAGCTGCAGTAATAGAACTCTTTCGGGTATAATTTTTACTACACCCTACATGTATGGTCACAGATTTCTGTTTTTTGAGATATTCTAAAAATTCATCGGCTCTTTCAGTACTTGATTAATGACTTCATACCACGTTTAACAGTAACAATTTCACCTTCAGTTAAAAGTTTAGTACATATAAAACAATAATCTGACATTTTTGTTATAAAACTCAAAACAGCACAAAATAGATTTAAAAAAAATATCAGTTACAATAAATACGTGTTTTCACTCCAGAGCAGAGCTCAAGACTAACAGCATTGAATGTATTGGGATTCTAAGATAACGCAGGTATACGACCCTAGCCACGCAGACAATTGAATAGGCGACAGATGTTGTTCAAGGCTACACTGGCGTATAAAATGAGGGACTGGGTTTCTTGTTACCCGACATTCTCATAACTATAATATTTTATATGTGTCAGTTACACTGACCGATAGAATAATATTTTTACTTGTATTACAGCTTCAGCGATGTATATACGTGGTGTACTTATACATATTATGACGATTACAACTCCTTCAACTTTTTGGATCGTTATATGTCAATAACGGTGGCTCTTAGGAAGAAAAGTATAAAAACATTTTTTGGAGATATTTATCTGCTCTACAATTTTTGTCTCGGCTAATTTTATGATAAAACTTACCGTTTTGCTGAAAATCGCGAAAACACGTTTTTGTGACCTTTGACCCCGAGTAACTTTTCTTCCAGGTATCGGATCGATGGGGACTTTCTACATTTCATTTATGATGGTGTTTTAAACAATCCTACCAACTTTCAGCAAGGTGTAAATTTTTGTAACCTTACCCCTATTTTTATGTCTAATTTGACCGGACTACAAGGTTCCGGGCTCGATTCCCGATCGGGCAATTTTCTATGTAATCTTGGGGCTGAGCGTTGTGGTACGCTAAAATTCTCCTGTCTAAATTCCTAGCGTATGAAATATTATTGTGCAATCTATAAATAAAAACAAATACTCATCTATATTATCCAGTATAGTCCTTTTTGAGTTTCGATCATCAGCAGCAGCGGGACCGTGCTTTTAACCTCGAGATCACTGGGGTCCCCGAACGTCCTAAAGAAGATCTTTTGTTACACTATTGCCGCATAGTGAAATACCTAGACGTGCAGTCATCGGCCGCTGACATTGTGCACATAACAAGAATCCGACCAATTAATCCTGTTCCTGGTCGTCCTAAAGCCATAGTGCTTAAGTTGACGTCTCGTCTCCTACGTGACTCGATCCTGTCAGCGGCGCGTGCCATGAAAGGCTTTCGAACATCCGATATTGGCATACCTGGTGAACCCAAGAGAATATATGTGAACGAGCACCTGACCCCAACAAATAAGCTTCTACATAGGAACACTAGAGAAAAGGCTCAGGCCGCTCAATATCGCTTTGTATGGGTACGGGATGGCAAGATCTTTGCTCGGAAAAATGAAACTTCACCGACTATTCGCATCATGGACTCCTCAGATCTTCGCAAGATAGTATGACTGGCTATTATGTCACATTATGAACCGGCTTTTTTGTGCTTCAGTAATAGTTATATCGCTTTATATTATCACATACTTACTATTTTTTTAAATATGGAGTTCTCACACAATTATTGCATTGTTATTTCGTATTGTCATTCAGGTAGGTGGATGGTGTTTGATATGGTAGTTTTGGTTATTTTCTACATATTAAACACACGTATGAGTATACTATATTGCAAAACAGTTTTGATGAATAACTGCACTATCTCACTTATTTGTTTGCAAATGTGCTTAGCATTTACTTTGAGGAGCTTTATTGTGTTGTGTTTTGTGGACGTACCCTTGAGTCGCATACCTAGTGTCGGTAGTGCGTATAAGTTAACACATATAATAAGCATTCTCGTTCATAATGAATAGCGATTCACTAAAGGTTTTTTATCAAAATGTACGCGGTCTCCGTACCAAATTAGTTGAACTTTATAACAGCATACTGGTGTGTGATTATGACGTCATTCTTATCACAGAAACTTGGTTGCAGTCCGACATTTTAGATTCGGAATTGTGTGACGGTAGGTATGACGTCTTTCGCTGCGACCGAGACTTATCGAATAATATAGCAGATAAGGAGGGTGGGGGAGGAGTTTTGTGTTGCATACGCAGAGAGTTATGCGCCGTATTGCGTTCAGACTGGATAAGAAGTGATTTTGAAGCCTTATGTCTCACAGTATTTTCACGCACGCTGGGCTCTAGTGCTAACCTAAACATTATCTTGTCTTATATGTCCCCTGACAGCAAACATCTTCCAAATTTTATAACAAATTACAATTTACTTTTTAAACAAATATTTGAAACTAACTCTTTAGATAATTTTCTGTTAGTAGGGGATTTTAACTTACCTTGTTTACGTTGGAACTCGGAGGGCTGGGCAGTGACTCATGTAGGCACCACTTTTTTACAAAACACTGCGTCCAGCTTCGTTGAAGACTTGAGTATTATGGGTTTGAACCAGTTTAATCTTATTCCTAATAGATGTGATAATATTCTTGACTTGCGTTTTCCTAACTTGACCTTATCGGTCACAACAACAGACCAACTCACTAAAATTGATTCATTACACCCACCTCTTTGTATCGAATTATTAGATCTTTATACAAAACCTTTACGAGAGAATAAGAGACCACGATTCAATTTTTATAAAGGCAATTACACTGACATTAACAAACATCTTAATGGTATAAACTGGGACCAAATTTTATTGAACACAGACTCAGTTGATGACGCTGTTGATATTTTTTACCAAAAACTAGACGAGTGCGCCCAGCTGCTTATTCCAGTTAAATTACATAAAAATAACAATTTTCCAAATTGGTACAGTAGGTCCTTAATTAAAATTATTCGTGAGAAAACAAAAATGCATAAAAAATGGAAAAAAACTCATAACCCTAGAGACTATGACGAGTTTAAAATTCTCAGATCTAGACAACATCTCGTACAAAGGCAGTGTTTTGAGACTTTTACTCGTAATACCGAGAGTAATATAAGAACAGATCCTAAATACTTTTGGACTTATGTCAAATCCAAACGAGGCGGCTCAAGTTACCCCCAAAATTTTACCTTAGGTGATAATAACTACACTGATACACAGGAAATATGCTCTGCTTTTAATAACTTTTTTGAAAGTGTCTTTACTAAAACCTCTTCGATATCACCAGCGTACGCTGAGTCACTTGCAAATAATTACTTATTTAACGATTCGATTTCTGGTATCTCAATAACACAGGACATGGTTAAGAAATACTTACTGAACTTAGATAAATCTAAGGGTGCAGGTAGTGACGGCATACCTCCATTTTTTCTTTCTGCTTGTGCTGATAGTATTTCTTACCCAATCAGCGTATTGTTTAATTTATCTTTGAGACATAATTTTTTCCCTACCTTATGGAAACGAGCACACATTATCCCAATCCACAAAAAGGGCCTCAAATCTAAGATTGAAAATTATCGCCCCATCTCGATTCTTAACACAGTTTCCAAAGTTTTTGAAAAGATTGTTTACGACCAAATTTATCCCATCATTGCCCAAGGCATTCCTGAAGCGCAACATGGTTTTATGCAGAGGCGCTCTACGGTCTCTAATCTATCTTGTTTTTCTAGCTATGTTCTTAGGCACATGAGTAATGGAGGTCAAGTTGACGTGGTCTACACTGACTTTGAAAAGGCATTTGATCGAGTGGACCACGTCATTCTCTTAACTAAGCTCAATTGTCTAGGTATACATGGCGATTTGCTTAGGTGGGTTGAATCCTACCTGAGTAATCGCTCTCAGGCTGTTGTTGTGGGCGGCCATAGGTCTGACTATGTCGAGATTTCTTCTGGAGTTCCTCAGGGATCGCACCTTGGCCCTCTCTTTTACAATGCATACATATTTGACATAGGTATTCATATAAAACATTCCAAATACATTCTCTACGCAGATGACAAAAAAATTTATACGCAAATCAAATCTATAGATGATAGCATACTATTACAACAAGACCTTGACGCATTATTTAACTATTACCAGCTAAATAACATTACTTTAAGTATCAATAAATGCCAATGCATTTCTTTTACGCGTAAGAAACAACCCATATTATTCTCTTATAAATTTAATGGCACTGTTATTGAGAGGGCAAGAGTCGTGCGTGATCTGGGGGTTTTGTTGGATTCAGAGATGTCGATGCGCGACCACATTGAGGCCATCATTAGTAAATCTTTTCGTAATCTGGGCTTCGTAATGCGAACGTGTCAACCGTTCAATAGTATAATTAGCTTAAAAATTGTCTATTTTGCATACGTACGATGTTTATTTGAATATGCTTCGCAAATCTGGTGCCCATATTATGAAAAACATATTAATAATATCGAAAGAATTCAAAAGAAATTCATATCACATTTAAATTACAAAAGCAAGCGTTCAAGTTTAGATTATAAAGACAACTGTCGCATGTACAAGATGCTGACTTTAAATGAACGGCGATCATTAATGGACATGGGGTTATTACATGATATATTAAATAATCGCATTGACTGTCCTGAGCTGCTTGCTAATTTCGTATTTAATGTACCCAAAAAAAGAACACGACATACAACTTTGTTCCATATACCACATCATGCGACTAATTACAGCCGAAACAATGTCATAACCCGACTTGTCCATAATTACTCTAAAACTTTTAGTGAAGTTGATATTTTTGCTGAGAAAAGGCACAGCTTTAAGAAAAGGATTGGGGAATTACTGCTTAATAAATAAATAGATTTTAACTTAGTACCCGTAATGAGGCACTTAGCCCAGTGCGCTTGTAATTGTTCTTGTAGGTTATTGTATTCATAACTCAAACTCACATTTCTACTCCTGTATATTTTGTACGTTATCATATTAAATCACGGATACCGCAGCTTGCCATCAGATGATTTTTCGAAATCGGTTCAGTAGTTCCAATGATATATAAAGAATAAGTCATTTAGTCATTAAATTATTATTTTTCTTAAGCAATAAATTACCTAAGCATAAACCTGTTAGCTTGTGTATTATTCTTCATTCTCATGAATCACAGTAAAACCGAGTAGGTAGGTATTTATGGCTGAGGGTATGGCTTGTACTTGTTATTTATCTGTCTCGCATTACAAACACTACTAAACATAACTTTAAAATGTCTTAACATAACACTCCTCAAGGGTAATCAAGCTCTTATTGAATAAGTACTATATTGTATTTATTAATACATAGAAACTTGTTGTATGTTTTCTTATCGTAATTCTGGCTGTGAAATCCTGTTTAAATTTCTTATTTTATTTTAGTGTACTTATTGCTGGAGCCTGTTTAAATCTCTTATTTTATTTTAGTGTACTTATTGCTGGAACCTTATTTCACCGACTAAATTAGGCTGGTCGCAGGTCTGGTCTTGTTGGAATGCGGCCGCGTACCCTTAAAGTTGTCAATTTGCAAGGAAATGAGTCATTCAGTTGTGCATCGGCCCCGATCTGGCACGCGATCAGTTCCGATAGAACTTACTGAGTTGGGTGGATACATAATGTACCTACCTACGGTCCGTCGAGTTGGTTCGCGATACCGGTACAGAGTTACAAACATTTACTGTTATGAAGTTTGTTCGGTATGCACAAATATATATATATATATATTTTTATGATACTAGAAAGAAGTAGCTTCATTAATATTCGAACGACAAAATTAATTTAGCTGTAATCATCGTTTATCCGCCCGTACTGGTATCGCGTGGCGGTTTGGCGGCCTGTACTGTACCTGCTTGCTCCATCGTCATGTCCACCGTCACTGTTCCTTATTTAAGTAATTCGTGGTCAACTGTAATTGGCTAATTAAGTTATTTCCTCTTGTAATTATTTTAAGTTATATGCTGTTGTTGTCCCAATAAATAAATAAATAAATAAATATTTTATTACATACAAAGAACGAAAAACAGACGCATTGACAGACAGAAAAGACAAAGACTCAGGCTAAGACATTCGTATATTAAAATTGGCTATTTACAATATCTACTTTGTCTAAGTTTGAATTATAAAGATTCGAACGATACGATACAATGAATAAGACATAGAGGTTTTACGCGAAGCTTCAAACCACTACAGTACGTTGTTTTTGGTTTGATTGGTGTCCAATATTATTTACTTTAAACTTAAACAAGACTAAATAATAAATTCATAAATTCAGTTTTGATCGTTTGCATAGAATTTTACTCTGAGGGCAAAACATTTATGGGGGCTCGACATTCTCCTTTGTATCTGACCTATATGGAATGTATTGAAGAGTTATATTTTACTATCTCGCTGCCAAGGAAGTTTCAGCAAGAGGTAGGTGCGGTGAAGTGGAAAATTATGGAAGTCGTATGAAGTTCTTCCCTCACAGTTTTGAAAAAATAATTTTGTACTTTATAACCGACTTCAAAAATAAGACTTCAAATAAGGTTTCAAAGACTTCAATAAACCGACAGGTTCGTCGACCTGTATGTTCTCAACTGTACCTCACATATCAAAACCCTAAATTATTATTATAAGTCATTTTTAAAACAACAGTACACCTAGTAAAATATTGTTTTATGATAATAAAATGAAGGTCTTTCATCACCAATACAAATAAAACATGTATGAATCAAGATATCAGAATAGATTTACAGGATAATATTTTTGTTTGTCTACATAGCAATTTGAGCCCATTAAGTATTAGTTTTCATGTTACTGCCTGACTAATGGATGTTTGGTATAATGTTCCTAGTGTATCACGATACGATTTAAACAACACGTTATTTAGAGATACTCTTGTTTCTATTTCAATTTTACAACGTCAAGTGATGGTGTCTCTGTGACAAGACAATCAATTGTTTGTAGCACTCAATAAAGGTAAATGTTTTAAAATTCAGCAGCTAATTTTAAATAATTTAATAACGGGGCTATGCTTGGTGTTTCTCTACGAGATCGAATCAAAAATGAGAAGATACGTAGAAGATCTCACTGAAGCCCTTATCAAAAAGCTTGAACGTTTCCTCAACAATTGCATCAGATTCATCTTCGGCCTCCGGTAAATATGACCATGTCTCCAGTTTTGGAGCACAGCTTAACTGGCTCCCTATCCGTCAACGTAGAGACTCTCGAATCCTTTGCATTCTACATACTATTATTAATAACCCCTCGCCGCCTTCTTATCTAAAAGATATGTTCGGTTTTTATGCCAAACTTACTATTGGTCTCTCCGTTCCTCCGACAATCTCCAGCTGGGCACGCTGGCACACCGCTCCACGTATGTCTCCAAGTCATTTTCAGTCACGGCAATACGACTGTAGAACTCTTTTCCTTTGGATGTCAGGAGGGCAGAGTCGAAGGTATCATTCAAGAGGAAAGTTTGTCATTTTCTTAAAGAATAGATAATAGCAAAATTATATTTGTTTATTATGTGTATTATTTATGTATATATTGTATTTATTTTGTGTAAGTTTAAGTATATTTATTAAATATAAAATACGTTGTTGCAGTAATTTAAGTAGGTTTATTTGTTACTATAAATATTAGTTAATTGTAACTTTTTTGTTGATGTTCTCTTAATTTATTTTCGCTGCACCCATTGTCATCTCTCTGCATGACCTAAAGGTTTGACTGGCAGATAATGCTTTTAACAAGAAGTCCACCTTAGTCCACTATGATTTATGCAATAAAGTCTTGAAATATATAAATAAATAAAGAAGCTAAATCAACGGACATAGCCATGAGAATCAGTAAGCTCAAGTGGCAATGGGCAGGCTACATTGCGCGAAGAACTGATGGCCGTTGGGGCAGAAATGTTTAGATTGGAGACCCTTTGACCAGGGACCCAGCGTAGGACGTCCACCAAAAAGATGAAAAGACGACCATGTAAGAATCGCAGGATCAAACTGGATGCAGACCGCAAGTGATCGGACGCCGTGGAAAGCCGTGGGGAAGGTCTATGGTCAGCAGTAGACGTCCTTTGGCTGATAATGAATATGATAAATAGAGTTCATGATTGAAGTGAATTCGCATATACTAGCCTAAATATTCTTGTTAGTTATAGTGGTTTTTATAACATTTCATAAATGAAACCTCTTTATCTATGGGGGAAACAATCATACCAAGAATTTATTGGACGTCCCCGTCATAATCTTGTACCTATTTGTAACATAAAAAAAATACAATAGGTGTGTTGTCTGGCGCATATTCATGTATTTATTTATTGATGTATCTTTTCTTGGTTGCAGCTTTATTCCAATGCAAGTGATACAAATAAATAAATTTTTTAATGTATTTATTGTCTTTGGTCTACGAGTACAACAAGACGACAAAGAGAGAAGAAAAGTACTTTGAGATGAGCGAGATGTCAGTTGTATCAAAAATAGAGTCACGGCAGCAAGATGTAAGGTTTTATTTTTAACTAGTACTATTCAAATTATTTCCATTTTACCTACACTAATTGAACAGCATACACAGGCTAATAAATCGCCAGTGACCTGCTGTATGACAGTATTACTTTGATTCAAGAATATCTTGGAGTATATTGTAATTTTCTGCTCTTACCTATATTAGAGCATAAGAGCATACTAGTTTATAACCGAGTTAAAAAAAGGTGGAGGTTATCAATTCGACTGTGTTTTTTTGTATCTATGTTACCTCATATCTTCGTCGTTTGTTGACCGATTTGGAAAATTTCTTCGTCTACTTAGAAGATGTACCCTCTAGTTGGTCCCATTTTTTCCTATTTGGGTTCTGATGATAGGATCTTGGTATAATCGAGGGAAACCCTCAAATTTTAAAGACACGTATAAGGTTTTTTTACTAGAATCTTAATGTTGACGTAGTGTTACTTCTGATAGTCAACATCACGTTGGGCTGAGCTGATGGTGGAACTCCTTAACGCTTAGGAGTTCAGTAATTATAATGAAATCACTTTTAATAGGTAGATTGTAGCTTCTTAGAGAACAGAGTCATAAGGTGTAACTCCCCTCCCCCTCTCCTGAAATCTCTAAAAATGAAAAAATAAAATTAACTTTTAAAAAAATTCAAAACCGACTTCAAACCCAAAATTCACAAAAAAGTCTTAAGTAAACTCTTGAATATTGAAGGAAAAGGAACCTATTTTAGGCAAACAATTTCTTTTTGGAGTTCTGTGATAATTGATGCTTGATGGTAAAAGTGATGGCACCGACTCCAGAAAGAAATTGTTTGCCTAAAATAGGTTCGTTTCCTTTCAATTGTCAAGAGTTTATTTAAGACTTTTTAGTGCATTTTGGTTTTGAAGTGCATGACATGCTACGTTGCTAGACCGGTGAGCATACGGGTTGTAAATACATATGATGACCGTCATGACCTTACCTAACTTAGTCTGTGCATTGATAGTCCTGCCGATACAGATTGTCGGACTGACCACGACACAACTGGATCAGGTGCCTTAGGTAGACCTGGACAGCAAAATATTAAACGAATCGTGGTTTTCTCACTACCACCAAATAACATATAACATACGGTAATCATACAAGTATCATGCTGGTATCATACGGGTATCATGCAGGCATCATACAGGTATCATATAGGGGTGGGTTCGTTGGGCAAGGTGTTACTTTTTTGGCTGACACGTTCTTAGCACGGTTACGGACATGGTATGGTTTGGCTCGGAAATGTATTATCTCACTGCAACTGTGGAAAAAACTTTTAGGGCCAAAATCGCTTGCATCTTGCTTGCATTATCTTTTGTTTAAAATGAAGAATTATCTAATATACATTCGAAAGTGGTTATGAGGTAGAGTTCTCGACCGTACATCCCGTCTTTTTTTAAATTAATTGGACGTTGAGTGAATGCACGTTGGTTTACAAAGTATCGCCATCGCCATCGCCATCTTTAATAGTCCCGGGTTCAGTCCGCGGTCAGGGAAATGTATAAATAATATGTCTTATTCACTTGCAGAAGTTTTTACCTACTCTCACATATATCTTCTACGTAGCCCAGTGGTTTGGTATACCGTCATATGGTAACAAATTATCGTTTGCCTGGGCGATCATATTGTTGTCAATGATGACGATATTAGAAACCGCTGCACTTTGGAGGGTCATTCGATTACTGATTGGTGTCGCGAACAATGTTGATGATGGGCGTAAGTTTCTATTTTAAAATCAGAATATACATATTTGTTGACAAAACCGGAATAACCATAAAAAATATTTTCTTTTGTAGGAGGTCTAATCTCAAGACTCTCTGGAAGCATATTTTATGGAAATGGTCTGTTGTCCCTTATTATATCCTGGAGGTTTATATCTTCATGGAAACGGCTCTCTATGTACTGGCAGAGAGCGGAGTTGATAGACGCTACACTAGCGCCACCAGATATGACAAATCGGAGGAGAGTCATCGTTGTTACCTGTTTTGTGTCAGTGTGCGCTGTCGGTAAAGTACTAGTAGTCAATCACCGTTACGCTAACGCATTAGCATGTGGCATGCAGAATTCGCATATGCATATGTCTCGCTAAATAATTATTTTGATTACAGCAGAACATCTCCTTAGTATGATATCCGCTATTGGCTCGGACACCCCACCATCAGAATATTTCAAGACATATATCATGAATTCTCATGGATTTCTTATCAATCAAAGTGGGTATATTACTAAAAACAGCTTTACTTTTATGAAGAGGTATCACCTCATAAAGATGAAATAAGAAACCAAAAATTTGCGCACGGGCGGGACTTGAACCAGCAACCTTTTGGCTAACCGGGCCAAACACTCTTACCAATTGAGCTACCGTGCTGTTAGTCCGACCCTGCGAAATTTGTGGTCTCTTATGAAAACGTCAATTGCGTGACGCTTAGCGCCATCTAGCCGTCTGTTTATGAAACAGATGGCCCAAGCAGTTATTCTTTACAGAATAAATTCAACTTGGAAATTGATGACGCTTAGCTTTCTAATGCTTTAGAATGTGTTTAACACTCACAGTGTCATATTTTATATTCATAAAGATGAAATAAGAAACCAAAAATTTGCGCACGGGCGGGACTTGAACCAGCAACCTTTTGGCTAACCGGGCCAAACGCTCTTACCAATTGAGCTACCGTGCTGTTAGTCCGACCCTGCGAAATTTGTGGTCTCTTATGAAAACGTCAATTGCGTGACGCTTTGACGTTTTCATAAGAGAGGTTTTTGCGGGAGGTATCACCTCTCCACGCTTTAGATGCTTAGCTGATTTGAAGGAAATGTATTTATTCAGTAGGTTTGCAAGCTTTGAAAATATTTTATCGTTCAATCGGCAGATTATTACAGCTTATGGACCGCTATTCCAATCTTCTTCCTGAGTAAAATAGCAACAATTCTTTGGAATTTCCAAGACTTAATAATCATCTTAATAAGCATGGGGCTTACCACCCGGTACCATAGATTGAATTCTTATGTTAATCTGCTTGTGAAAAATGAAAAAGCTAACAAGGTGAGAAGTTTATGAAATTTACTGAATTTAGAGAGAAAAATACGACCGCGGTCTCTTGTGCTTTACCACATCAAGATCGTTCTTTTATTATAATGTGACGTCTGTTTATGTGTCGTGAACGCAATAGATTTTCTTAGCAAGTCGTTTGGCATGAAATACCTCGACCGTGCGTACTAAAGTGGCTACTACGTAAATACTGAAAAACCAACAAAAAAACGAATCTAATGGGGACATATTGCGACTTAATCCGTTTTATCCGTTTCGAGGGTGATCAATTCCTACTTACTATTAAGAAATATTATCAATAATAATAAATATAAAGCAATACTACAATGGTTTATATATTCATGTTAACGTTATTATATACTAGTTATATTACCAGTGTTATGCGAAATCACAATACAAATTCCTAATTTGACTGTAGAGCAGAGCTGATTGACTGTCAAAGCTGCATCGCATTACGCACCCTGGTTATACTCACCTTCTCTCATCTACATGTATCGCTTTGATGCAAACAACTTTATAATTTTCAAGTAATTTTAAAAGTGAGGTGAATATAAGGCGATATTGTTAATTCAGAAAACATCAACATCATCAAAACATCTACATCATTAATTATTCGTATAAAATTTGCAGGTGACAACTGAAAGTTATATTCGTAACCAGCAATGGCGGCGCGTGCGCGAAGCGTTCGTCCGTCAAGCGGCACTCGTGCGCATGACCGATGCGCACATTGGCGCGCTCATACTCCTGTCGAGCGTCAACAACTTCTACTTCATCTGCCTTCAACTGTTCTTGGGTCTTACGTAAGTTTTAAACAATCATTTTGAGTCGAAGACGTCCAGTAATGTTAAATATCGAAAAGTTGTTATAAATATAAGAGTATGTGGAATGTCTACTTCTGAATTTGACCTCACCGTGGTTTTCCATAGTGGCCAGCTAGTCAGCCTGTATTGAAAGACCAAAAGTCCGTGACACCGACTGAGTGTTGTGGCCGGGAACCGAGTTTCATTGTTCACCCTCTTGGTTTATCTTAATGTAGTCAAGTCCCCTTTGAATCTTACATATTGCGGTTAAATCTGCGCTACCTAGTCGTGCGAAGCCGAATCTGCGTATTGCGATGATGTAATGACGATGGAAGTGTCGCTACATCACTCCCATTCAAAAACCGGAGCTTGGTTGGGCCAGGGTAGCAAATCTCAGCAGTACGAATATGTGCGGTTCATCAGCAACCAATGCTGAGCTAGTGTCTTTTTGACTCACACTGCCTATTAGTTTCAGATGGGTGGACTATGATTTTTCATATTTTTTTCCAGGAAAACCCAAGGTTCCCTATTGAACTCTTTGTATTACTTCATGTCCCTTGGCTGGCTGCTCTTCAGAGCTTGCAGCGTCGTATTAGCCGCAGCTGACGTCCACGTGCATTCTAACAGGGCTTTGGAATACCTCCAGGCTTGTCCTGACACAGGGTTTAATGTAGAGGTACAAAGCATTATTTTATCTTGCATTCTAGTTCTTCAAATCAAAGTGATTGTTACTGTGTAATTTTATTAAATACTTTCCGGTATGTTAAATGAGATCCGACCAAAACTTCATACGAAATTAACGTTCCATATTTGAATTATTCATTGGTTAGTGCTTAATTGATGCAATAGTGAAATAAGCTCTAGATTCATTATATTTCATCCTATCTCTTGTAAACTGACCTTTAAAGATCGTTTCTGAACAATTGATGATGTATAGGTTGTAAAATTCTATTGAATTTTATGTATCGATAGTACGAGTACGTCTCAACTCAAGGTCAATGATTGTATTTTAATAGCTTCACTTCATGATATCTCTTATCGAGCTTTTAAAAGTTTGCTGCTTATTTGCTGATATGTTATATTGTTGCAGATAAAGAGACTGTATGATCAATTAAGCAATGACTTCGTGTCTTTAAGTGGGATGGGTTTCTTTTCGCTAAGCAGACAAATGTTACTCCAGGTATCACATAATTTATTATATCAACTCTTTGTACAGGATGTTGTTTTGGTCAGCGACCACTGACACAGGGATGAAATTATGAGCTATGCTTATTAAAAATATACTTTAAATAATATGTAAGTTATAGAAAACCTTTTGACAGCAATTCTAAAAAGAAACTAATGAGGACACTCGCATCCTCGCGCATAGCTACGAAGTTCTACGCCGTTACAGATAGTTTAAATCAGTACCCCTATCACGAATAATTTGCGTCAAAGTATGCGTATAGTAGCGTAATCATTTGTATGAGAATCTGAAAGCGCCTCTATCGGACGTAAAACAAACTAAATTTGGCAGCTCAAATACCTGACATTTATTGTGCGTGAACATTTTCTATAGTGTTTAACTGGATTTGCGATCACGAACGTTTCTTTGACGTATAGTATCGTGAGTTGCAACAAAATTACTTCAGATTCTGAGTGTCAACAATAAGCGAAGTGAAACTAGGTAACTTTTACGGATAAAAACTCCTAAATTATTATTTTTTCTAAAATTATCATACAGTTGCATTTGAAGAAAGATTCAAGCTCCTGGAATGGAAAAGATTCGGCATTAATGTCAATAGCAAATATATCTATCACCTCCGGTTTACTGGTTACGGTTATATACTATTCGTGCAGCCGAAGATGAGATTTTGGAACTACAGTCGAAAGCCTTGACCGAGTCTTACAACAAGTGCTTCTAAGAAAGAGGTCTATCAACTAATCCAACGCGGCCGGCTAGGCAGAGGCCGGGAAACTGCGCAAGAGCGTCTGCTCGTTTCATTAATCTCAGTGTTTGCAGACGAAAGTCTTCAACGGGTGTGTGTATACTAGTGAGAACGTACGGATCCATCACATAGTTTCTAACTACATATTTGTGCTCAAAATCTCACATATAACAACAGACAGAGCTTTGGCTTTTGGCGAGAAATAAAGAAACGTGTGAAATAAAGAATACATTTGTGGTCATATTTATAATTCTAAAATTAAGACATCGCAGTAGAAATATAAAATTTATTACAAAAGTTTTTATCTTCTACTCTTTATTCTTAACTTGTAAAGAAATCAGGAACAGGGACACTTGTAACCGATGTATCTATTTTGATCTTGTTGGGTTCATCTTTGCTCTGATTGTGACATAAGGGAGTAACGAAGACCGCTAGACTCACTTTAATTCTTCTAGCTAGGTAGGCGTATTTCTGTACATTGCATTTTGGTCTGTCTTCATTCTGAAAAATAATGTATATATTTTTTATATTGACGTTAATGCTTTTCATTCCATTTGTTAGAAACAGCGTCCTCTTGGAGAGCTGAGGGCTTGGATAAATAACAATATCTTGAGAAATAAGATCTAGCTAGAGTTTATCTCGCTTTAATAGCCAATGAATAAAAGCACTTTAATCATAAATCCTTGTATTACTTTTACGTACTTACTTTTTCAAAAACTCAAATATTATTACGTTCTACTGCAAACGATTTGTCCTCGTTATTTTAAATATTTTTCATCATTTTTAACTAAATCTTTTGTAAAACTTTTGAATTTGTCACAATATGATGGCATAACGTCAATCTGTCAATTGACAGTCTAGTAAACAGTTCAAAAATCTAAAGATTACAGCAAAACATATATCTTCATATTTTAATAGACAAAATTTTACATTTACAAACCCTGCCAAACATATTGATCGTAATTTTGTTCCGTTATTGATTTCTCTTAGATTTTACTGGAATATCATGATATATTTCGATAATATTCATAAAAAATATGGCTTAACTTGTTTCTGGACGTGTCATTCAACGGCCATATTTACGTTAGTATGACGTCATCTTCGTCAATGCTATCGAGTTTACTAAACGACACGAGAGTGCTTCGTGATGCCGACTAACGTTGTACTGCGTAAACTCGCTACGCTAACGTGACGAATACGTCAAAAGTTCGTGATTGGGGTACAGTTGTGCGCGCGGCCCTATGTGTGCGTAGGCTTGTAAATATACAACTTTCATTCGTGTGGCAGTGACGCGGCAGACGTCGTCCGAGCAAGACGTGTCCTTATCGCTTTTTCTTACGGGTACAGTCGTTTACGAAAATGTCTAGTTCTTCACGGAGAAAATGTTTAAGGAGTCAGGTAAATATTAAAAGATTTTTATTTTATTTATTTATTTTTTTAATTTAGATGTAATTAATATTTATTATTCAGAGATCGGAATTGGGTGTGTGAAAATACCTAAAGTTTGCAGCGGGACATAATATGGAGCACGTGTTATATTCTCGATATTTTGTATTTTCACACACCTAATTCCGATCTCTGATTATGATTCTATATAAGAAAAAAATTTTCCTTGTTGACGTTTACGTATTATTGTTTTAGACTCGAGAAACCATTGCTAAGGTATACGAATTTCTGAAAATAGATGCGAGAGATATATTGGAACTAGTAAGTGATCCAGTTTGCAGCGCAAGTCCAATTTTAATATCGAAATTAAGTGAACATTTAAATAGCGTACGGAAAAGAACAGCAATGGCAGTGGGGGTATCAGAGAGAACAATTACTAATATATTGGCTAAAATCTCCGCATAAAGACCGTAAAAAACGTTTAAAGAAGTTAGAATTAGACAACTTTAACGTTGATGTTATACGTTCCACTATTCAAAATTACCATTTAGAACATCGTGAATTACCTACGTTGCTAAAGTTGAAAAGAATATTTCAAGATAAACTTAACTATGATGGAAGTATTTCGTACTCTACTACAGCGTACTCTGCGTACAGCTTTGTTAAAGTTGGGATACAAATGGCGAAAAACTGTGGATAACAGACGTGTTATTATAGAGCGGCATGACATCCAAAAACTACGATTTTCCTACCTAAAAAAATTACTCAGATACCGTCAAGAAAATAGGTGTATCGTATATACAGATGAGAGCTACATCTTAACTAGCCATGTGCAAAACAAAGGATGGCGTAATAAAGATGGACCACCTTTAAAGAGAAACCTGTCGAAAGGACAAAGAATTATCATTGTGCATGCTGGTTCAGAACAAGGTTTCGTACCTTACGCACTATTGACATACAAAGCAAATAGTGTTTCTGGTGATTACCACTCTAACATGAATGCAGAAAACTATGAAAAGTGGCTGAAAGAACGTCTAGTACCGAATCTTCCACCTAACTCTGTGGTTGTGCTTGATAATGCCTCATACCATAACGTTCAAAATGACAGAGCCCCAAATTCTAATTCAAAAAAAATAGAAATGCAGAGATGGATGACAGAAAAAAATATAAAGAAAAATATATTTCGTACAAGATTGACGACATACTTCAGCCATATGGCATAAAAGTTCTTCGATTGCCACCATATCATCCTGAACTAAACCCCATAGAAAATGTGTGGGGATTTTTAAAAAATTATATTGCTTCACATAATGTGACGGAAATAATGAAACTCATAAATGAACGTTTAAGTCAAATTGATGAAGGGATGTGGGGTAATACTTGTCGACATGTACAAAAGAAAGAAGAAGAATACTATAGACATTTTGACATGGAGTCAGATATCATAATTAACCTTGGTGAGAGCAGCGAATCCGAAAATTCATCATTAGATTTTTCAAGTAGCGATGCAGAATAATGTTCAATAAATAAACATTAAATTACGAAATAACTGTTTTTTTAAACCCGTATATTATAACCCGTAAATAACAGTATTTGTATTTGTCAAAGTCACTGTATATGTACAAGGTTTACCCACACATAAGGCCGCGCGCACAACTGAGTTGAACTATCTGTACTAGTAAGAAGGGCGTAAGTAGTTTTTCGGCTCGCTAGCTAGTATCGCAAGAATATTGATTTCGTGGATTTTTCCAATAAAAAAAATGATTTTTATTTTGGTATGAGTATCGTTTGTACTGTATCAGGAGTTGCTGGCCAAAACAATGTTTTGTATTAAAAATGCAAAAGTTTGTGAGGATGACTGTATTAACTGTAGTTACTTCTTCACGCTAAAACTACTAAATTAATATTCTGACATACAATAATTTCATACGGTGAAGCTGCGGGATGCTGCAAGTTTTATTATAATACACAGAAAATACTTGGCCTATTTGTAACGATGGTCATTTTTGCACAATACATCAACAAAAACTTTTCAACTGACATTACATTAACACAAAAAAGTATTCATTATACATCAGTACGAGTACAAGCAACTATTTTTCAAAGTATGGTTCTGCGGAAAGATATTTGTTGTTATATCAAGGAGACCAGCACTAAACAACTAAAATAAAATAAAACAACTGTAATATAATAATATATCATTTTTTTTTCTTACAGGTGGCTGGAAATATAATAAAATACGAACTCGTGCTGATTCAGTATGACTACTAATTTGATGAAAGTCATTAAAAAATATGTTATGTACTTTCATGGCATTTCTTACACAGTAACTTAGTTACAGTCAAGTGTGATCTTAAACACTTTTGACCCCTTACACACTGCGACTTTTAACAAGCTTGCAACGATGCAGTCGCGAAACAACATCGATGCAGTCGCAAACTGTCAATCTTTACACTCTGCGCTACTTTGAGCATTGATACAGTCGCGACGCTAACAAAAGATTGACAAATTATGTACTGTATTTTGGCGACTATCTACACTAACGCGACTGCATCGATGCTTAAGTCGCAGTAGGTAAGGGTCTTAGGTAACCCTTTAATTATGAGATAGTAAATATACGTTTCCATTATATTATTTATTCTTTTGCCGTAACATAAGAGGTTCATACAACAAAAAAAGCTTTTACCGCAAAACCTGATTACTTCTCCAACTTTGATGTTTCTAGGGCATATTTTTAAAAAAATACAAAAGGATTCAGTTGATTCTCAGCATACACAGTCTGGCCATAAATTCTGTTGCAGTTAAGAATAAGAAAGATATTACATTTGAATTTGCAATATGTCATTTTTATACGATTGCTTATTGTGTTTTCTAATTTTGGCGCCAATACACTTTATAATATTTTGCGATATTAAAATGGAGTGGGGTGATAAAGAGAACCGAATCGCTGTGATTGCATTACACAAAGTTGATATGGAGCCAAATGCAATTTTTAAAACTCTCCATACGCTTGGTATTAGTCAAATGTTTGTTTCCCGGGCTATCAATAGGTACAATAAGACCTCCTCTGTTTGTGACAGAAAAAGGTCTGGCCGTATACGTAGAATTCGTACAAAAAAGGTGGTCAAAACAGTAAGGGAAAGAATTCGCAGAAATCCTGTCCGAAAGCAAAAGATTTTATCTCGGGAGATGAAGATAGCACCCAGAACCATGTCACGTATTTTAAAAGATAACTTAGGACTTGCAGCCTATAAGAGACGCACTGGTCATTTTTTACCTGATAATTTAGAAATGAATAGGATGGTAAAATCGAAAAAACTACTGAAGCGGTACGCAAAGGGAGGTCACAGAAAAATGTTGTTTACGGATGAGAAAAACTTTACAATTGAGCAACATTTTAACAAACAAAATGACCGTATTTATGCTCAAACCTCTAAGGAAGCTTCCCAATTAGTCGGTAGAGTGCAACTCGGACATTAACCGACTTCAGTAATGGTTTGGTGGGGTGTTATATATGAAGGAGTGACTGAGCCATATTTTTGTGAAAAAGGTATCAAAACATCGGCACAAGTGTATCAAGATACCATTCTTGAGAAGGTTTAACTACCTCAACAACACCATGTTCTATTAAACATGGTCAGTTTTAGATCGTATGGCTTGCTCTGATAATTAAGAGTCCCTAAAATAATCCATACGATTGGCAGTGAAGAATTTTCCCATAGAGACCACTTCGAATATGTTTTTTATATTTTAAATTGTTTTATATTTATGTATGAAATAAACACACTGTAAAAGTAATAAATATTATTTGCATTAAAAAAATTTTTTTTCTTTGTAAAAATATTTATGGCAAGACTAGGTAATAAGACAATAACATTATGTTATAATGCCAAACTACAATACGAGGTTCAATATAATTTAGAACAATGAAAATATCTACATTAAATTAAACTTATTAATTGTAAAATAAGATAACACTTTATTGCAATCTAATAGGTCAGGTAAAAAGCAACTTTGGCTGTGACACACGAGGAATCAAATCCCGAAGGCTGAATACAATTACTACCTATTTTTAAGATCTACAGTTTGTAACTTGCATGTTCTTATGTATTCTGACAAATAAATGTTTTGTTTGATTTGATTCGTGTCTTATGCTATCCGGGCGTATGCCTAAACCACTCGGCCACCGTCACATTAGCCTGTTAATTTTTCAAGCGCTTAGTTAAACGCGTACACTGCGTGACATAATCAATGTTGCCAGATTGCTATCCGAAGGATATATTTGTACAAATATATCTAACATTTGGTTAAGATGAAGGAAGCCAAGTAATAATTACATTTCTGATTTTATAGTGCATTGTCACTATAAAAAACTTAAAATATAAATTGCACGTGTAAAAAGCAACTTTGGCTGCGACAGACGAGGAATTGAACCCTGTGTCTTACGCTATGTTTGTATGGTGACAAACCACTATAAAACCAAAACTGTAATTAGTTAAAAAAAATGTTTAAAGGAAATGTACAAATGTAGGTACTACAAACGATGAACTACTATTACTAGGGTATGAAACTAATACCCCAAACAAATTTCGTTACGATGGTTAGGTATTTTAATGACTATTGGTTAAAGTATTTTGTCTTCAAAACACACAATAATATTACCTATTAAATTAAATTTACGATTGTAATCGTATAAATAAAATATATGGTAAATATTCAACCGCTGGTAAAAAAAACTTTACCATTACAATCGATGGAGAAATTGAGTCTTATAAACGCATACAAACGGTATTATGTTCGACGTTGAAATTTCAAGAAATACGTCACAATCTTAACATAAAGTTGAAACAAAGTTTTTGCTTGACATAGCTTTTCTATAAGTAGTTAACACTGACAACAAACTCATTTGTATAACTTAGTTTTTACGAATCGGTAAATTGTAAATTTACTACCATTCTCGTGCTCAGTTGCCAATACGGATAACATATAATCATAGTAAGTAACTGCCTCGGTGGCGCAGCGGTAGAAGGGTTGCATTTTAAAGCGACGGCTGCGCCAGAGGTTCCGGGTTCGATCCCCGGGTCGGGCCAAAAATATATACCTGAGTTTTTTTGTTCAGACATTCTTAGGGTAGCCCGGAGTTTGGAAGTTGGCGGTGTTTCACCCCAGTGCCTCGGAAAAGCACGTAAAGCCGTTGGTCCTGCGCCTGAACTCTCTCCGAGCGTGTCAGATTGCTGTCCCATCGGGCTATGAGAGTAAAAGGAATAGAGAGTGCACCTGTGTTTGCGCACACACTTGTGCACTATAATATGTCCCGCGCAGTCGGTTAGTCGTTGTGACTGGCCACCGTAGTCGAAATCGGCTAGGAGGACTACTACTATTCATAGTAAATCTAGTTTACTTCGGTTGATTTTTTACATGTCGGTAAATTTTCTACCATTCTCGTGCTTCGTTGCATAAATACTGATTTTAACAACTCGTAAGTTAATATGCTGCGGTCAAGGTCTTTGGACTTACCACTTTCAAATATAAATAGACACACACGACACAAAAACAAAAGACGACGCGGGATGCAAGTTATTTGGTGGTTAGGCGGCGGTGACCACGAACATCAAACTGCTGTGAGTTACCGTCATAGTTAGATTAGTAAAAGAAAAATGTGGAGACTTTGTTGCTATTATTATCACGTTTTCTTTTAATATTGAAATGGAAAATTAAATAAATATTAATCTACGTAGGTGGTGGAGAAGTTGGTGTCACACCAGCGAATTGCATCAGAACCAGTTCGTATGTGACTATTGTTCCTGCGATCTGTAAAAAAAACACATTGTTTGTATGTGCAAAGTCTTAAAGTTTTTCATTTTCACTAAACTGACATGCGCAATTAATGTACCGAAGGTACTGCAAAATCACAAATTCATTACGAGTAAATTAATACTAAATGAAAAATTTTGATTCCCTTGTTAAAAAATATACCTTTAAAGTGCAGCCACGTCATAACAAAACTTGTAGGGAAATATCTACGGTGAATTTCATCAGGGAATATACTCGTTATTGTGGGTCAATTCTAAAAACCCACCTCACTACAGTGATTTTTGTTTTTACTTCTACATAAACGATCTATCTTGTGAAATTTACGGTGGTTTGGGTCTCCTTTCATGTTCTTTTTTTTTGTGGAAATGCAAAAAACGGAACCCTTAGTCAAGTTTGTCAGTTTGTTATTTTACCACTCTGGAAGCGTCTATCTATCAAACTTGACTTTGACTTGAGAAAAAAATGGTTTTTGAATCTCCATGTCATTTTATAAGACCTATATGAATAGGTGTCTATGAAGACACCCCACACGCATACTCGTAGGTTAGACTAAAAATAAAGAAAGACTAAAAAGAAAGACAGACAGACAGATAGTCAGACAGACAGATTTGAAGAAACTATATGAGTTCCGTTTTTTGCCATTCGGCTACGGAACCGTTAAAAGTACTAAAACCGAGAGACGATTCACTTTTTTAAATTACTTAAAAGTATTTGACCCCTTATAAATTCTCGATGAAATTCATAGTAGATATGGCCCTTAGAGTTTTTACTTACTACATGCCTGGACACACTGTATATCTTTTGACATCGTGAAAAATGAAGAGATAACACCATATGAAGGAACGGAACCTGAATTGGAAAAAGTGTCTGTTATAGCTGTATAAAGCGGTCTACTGAATTGGTTGCGTATTGGGAGCGAAATAATACACTCGAATATCGGTAAAATACTGACATTTATTACAAAGAGTATGAGGTTATATATGATATGAATACATGGGTACGGTACATGTAGGATAAGCATACATACATACTACACCTTCCCTTTCAAAGAAAAAAAAATGTGTATAGTCATTTTTTTTTTATATATTTATGACTAAAATCATAATACATTGATAAATGTGAATAATATATGCTATTCTTAAATCTATGTACAAAACATTTCGTTAACCTTTGATTACATTTTTACATATGGTTTAGTACGATTTTTATGCACTATATCTTCTTTGCCATTTTTGATAATTTTAACATTACAATCAAGATCTTCAACTACTAAGTATGGCCCTAAATATATCGGATCCATCTTATTATCTGAGGGATTTTTTAACCACAAAAGATCATTTTTGTTATAATACATAGGCTTAATATTAGCATCGTATTTATTTTTACGCCTTAGTTTGCTATTTAGTAAATTATCCCGCGCATCCTTTTGCGCTAATTGCAATCTATATTTAAACTCTAAGGGATAGTTATAATGAGCGTATAAAGGGTCTACAATGCCTCTGTCGAAGTTACTCGGCAATATACACCTCTTACCAAATACCAATTCATGAGGGGTGTAATGCGTTTCACAATGTACTGCGTTGTTATAAGCAAAACACCAATACGGCAACCAGCTGCTCCAATTATCTGTTATTTTGACAATATGTTCTTAAATACGCACCCATAGTTTTATGCGAGTTCTCCAAGGCTCCGATACTCTGGTGGTGATATGCTGTGGAAGCTATTTGATTAATTTTTAAGAGTTGGCATATGTCTTTCATTGTTGCCGAAAAAAATTCGGAACCCCGATCCGTTGCTATAACCTTTGGAATGCCAAATCTTAAAATAAAATTATTAACTAATGCTGATGCAACACTTACCGAGTCTTTAGTTTGAAGCGGGTACGCCTCTGTAAATTTCGATAGTTCGCACTGTAATGTTAGGATATAGCTAAAATTATTAGAGTCTTTTGGAAGCGGACCTACTATATCTAAGAAAATTTTTTCGAACGCCGAGTTTGCAGTGGTTGTTATTACCATAGGTTGTTTTGTGCCTACTGAGTACTTTTGTTTGTTGCATTGCTCACACTTTGATACGTAATCTATAATGTCCTTTTCCATACTTGGCCAAAAATAGTACCTTCTAATATTGCTCGTCATTCGCTTAATACCCGCGTGGCCACTCGTGGGCAATAAGTGAAAGTCGTTCAATATTACTTTTCTATCATCCAAGTTATTTATTCTTTGTGCGTTGGTTAAAACACATACTCGCAAATCGTGCCATTTATCATATTCATTAATCATATTTATGAGCCCAGTTAAAATATCTTTTGTTTTTTCACTTCGTATTACACAAACTTCATTAATCTTATATTTTTTACATATAAATAACAATTCCCTCATCAATTCGTCTCGCGTAACTGACGATCGGGACATCGTATTTAAGTATAAAGTAGATTTACTTGGCACATACACAAAATATTTATATTTATCTACAATTTCCTCTCGAATTATCTTATTTATTTTCTTACTATCGCATAATGAAAGCTCGGTAAAGTATTTCGGTTTTTTAATTATTTCCACAACTCTCGGTTGATCAGGCCTCGAGTTAGTGTCAATATTATCCACCGAAACACTTTGACAATCACTTGCATTTTTATTTTCCTTCAAGTTTTTATATTGGGCTCTTGTCATAACACACATTTGTTCGTTAATATTTTTTAAATCATCACATGTAATATTTATTCTAGATAAAGCATCCGCTGCCGAATTTGATTTCCCTTTTATATATTCTATATAGAAATCGTATTCTTCTAATAATAATCTGAATTTTAATAACCTACTCGAGGGGTCACGCATGCTAAATAAATAGATAAGTGGTTTATGGTCGGTCTGTATCTTAAATCTTTTCCCGTATAAATAAGGTCGAAAATATTTTACACTCCAAACTATCGCTAAGAGTTCCTTTTCAATAGTTGGGTAATTAATTTCCGCCTTATTTAAACTTCGACTCGCATAAGCTACAGGTCGACCATCTCGATTACATAACACGGATCCTATTGCCTTTCCTGATGCGTCTGTTTGTAATAAAAATTCATTACTATTGGAAAAATCTGGGTATTGTAAAACAGGTGGCTTTGTTAAAGCTGATTTTAACTTGTTAAATGAATTTTCACATTCTTTCGTCCATGAAAACGTAACATTTTTACATGAAATTTTATTCAAGGGTAGAGCTATTTCTGCAAAATTGGGAATAAACTTGCGATAATAATTTGCAAATGCTACAAACCGCTTTGTCTCCTCAGCAGTCTGTGGTGTTGGGTAATTTTCAAGTACCTTTATTTTATTCGTATCCGTTAAAATACCGTGTTGTGATATTACGTGTCCTAAATATAGCATTTTTTTCTGTAAAAATTGACATTTTATGGGATTTAATTTTAAATTTACCTTCCGTAATCTACTGAAAACGTCCATTAAATTTTGATTGTGCAAATTTAGGTTTCTTCCAAAAATTACCAAATCATCTTGGTACACTAAACATTTATCATAGTTAAGGCCAGACATAGCTATGGTCATCATACGGCTGAAACTATTCGGGCTAGATTTCAGTCCCATAGGCATTCTCGTCATATGGTACTGATTTCGGCCTGTAGTGAAAGCTGTGCAAGGTCTACTCTCTTGCTTTAAATTAATTTGATAAAATCCTTGATAAAGGTCTAGATGCGTGAAGTACATTGCTCCTGATAAAGAATCTAAAATTTCGTTAATGTTCGGCAGTGGAAACTTATCGTCTTGTACTTGATTGTTTAATTTACGGTAATCTATAACTACTCTCCACTTCTTTCCATTTGATGACTCAATTTTTTTTGGAACTAATAATAATGGACTCGACCAAGGGCTTCTAGATTCTTCTATAATACCGTCGTTTAACATATTCTGAATTTGCTTATCTATTTCTATTTTTTGAGAATTCGGCAATCTATATTGTTTAGTATAGATGGGGACAGTATTAGGTTTTAGGTCAATGGATTGTTCATAAATGGGAGTAGTTAATAGTTTGTCACCTTGTAAATGAAAAATATCGGGAAATTTAGCACAATTTTTTTCAATTGATTTCTGTTCTTCAATATTTAATTCCGTTAAATTTAATAATGAAAATAATGTCTTAACTCTGTCGCTATTCATAATAGGTTTTTCAAAACTGCACATGAAATAGTCATCTAACTTACTCAAGTTCAATTTGAAATAACTTAGTTTTATTTCCTTATCCCTGGTGTTCAAGATTTTAATAGGTATTTTTCCGTTTTCTGATCTCACTAATGTACTACCTAAATAAACTCCTTCACATAATTCCTGAGAAGTCACTAACAAATCGCCTTGCATATGCGTACTTACATAATGTATTGACTCGCATCTCGGTGGTATCACTAAGTGCGAATTTAGAGAGGTTGTCATATACTCAAAGCTTACTATAACATGTTCATTGTTTTCTGTATATAATTGCAATGTATTTAATTCAAAGTCCATGATGGCTTGGAATGTTTTAAAAAAATCTTGTCCCAAAATACCGTTAGTTTTGCATGGTAATTCTTTAAATATGTAAAATTTATGTCTGAATATGTAACCTTTAATATTAAGTTGAAGATATATATGACCAACTGAAACAATATCTCCCCCAATTCCAATGACACTTATTTCATTTTTATGGAATGGAATTTGCAAACATTCAACACATTCATATTTGATTGCAGAAATTGATGCCCCCGTATCAACGAGCCAATCGAGACAATAGTTGTTGACGTAGCATGAAATTTTACACAAATTATTACAAGATAGTACATAGTTACTCTCGAAAAAAGTGATTCAGTGATTCCATTTTTGGACTATCTGATTCAACTTTCTGCTCTGTTGTCATGCAATTCACGTGGCCACGTGTGGCTTGGCCTTGGCTGCGAATGTACCTACCACGGTTATTACGAAAGTTATTTCCACGGTAATTATTTTGGTATGACTGTACCTGCTGAAACTGTTGATTGTATGGGCGTGATTGATACCCTCGTGACCTGTTGGAAAAACTACGAAAACCACGCTGTCTCGCGTACTGTCTACGCTAAGGTCTCCTTCTAGAAGTATAGTTATTAGAATTTTTTGACATACCCATAACTCCTTCCGACGTTGATGGTGATGATATTTCTTCATCTTGCGCTGCTTGTATAGCATCTGTGAGGGAAGAATAATTACGCGCCGCAATGACTGTACTCAACCGACTATTTCGCAATCCATCGCTAAATCTTTTAATTGCTAATTTTTCGTTTAACGGTTTCAAAACATTGAATTTATTAGAGTCACCTTCGGCTTGCGAAATGGTCAAGTCGACAAATAATTCTGAAATTTCTTTTCCAAAATCTGCTATCGATTTATTATTTTGCTTTGATGCCATTAATTTTGTTTGTAATGCAGTGTAACTTTTTTGTGGCAATAAAAGTTTTTTCATATCCTTTATAAGCTCATCTATAGAATTATATTTTTGTGAAAGCCTTAATTTAGCCTGCTGGGATAATCTACTCTTTAGTACAAATTGCGTTAGTTTCGATTCACATTGTTCTGATGTTAACACTGAGCTATAATATTCAATACCTTCTATGAGCTGTTTAGTATTCTCATCGTCATTAGTCATCACAGGTAAAATGCTTAATGCAATTTTTAGGTCAAATTTTTCGTCAGACATTTTATCTGATTGTAAAGAATGTTGTTCAGTAGTCGAACACAAAGTTAATATATTAGAGTATAAATTGCTGAACTCTTCGCAAATTTTATTAATCAATACAACTTCACTGCTATTAAATTTTCCTAAATTAATATCCTGCGTATAACATTGAATAAAAGTATTATATTTCGCTAATACATCATTTGCCTCAGCTTTCTTTATTTCTAAAAATTTCCTACTCTTCTGCTGGGTCCGATTTTAATTAAATAAGTTCTTATTGATTTAAGTTCTTGCAAAATTAAGGATAATTCTTCAGCCATTAAAGTTTATGTACATAGTGTATAATAATAGCCTTATATTAATTATCTAGTATTGAATAACATGATTTTATTTTTTATTTTTATTAAATAGGTATAGATGCGCTTTGTACTATTACGCAAAATAAAAAGTTCACGAATACCTTAATATATGTAGCACGCCAACACTCACTTTACGCATCACTTCACTGTAAGTTCACTTTCTTCGTCACACTATATTGTTTTTGGATGTGTCCTCCAACTCCTTCTGTCGACCACGACCACGAAGTAAACTGGCATACCTCATTAGAGTAAACTCGTTCAGCTGCCTTTGCACCAATTTCTTATGACACCTTTTGTAGGTCTTGTAGATAAGGATGACTGCACCGATCCCCAAAATCAGGATGATTCCCAACAATATGATAGTAGTAGCGCTGGCATGGAATCTCATTTGTTCTAAATGTGAATTGTTTTCGCCACCTGACGAGTTCTGGGCAAGAATCACCTTTTCGTCTTCTTTAGTGTAAGTTGACCCCATGGTTGATATCTGGATTTACGGGTACAGGAACACCAAAATATAATTGTATCTCTCCGACGAGCGAAATTAATTGAATAATCATCTTGTAAAGTTTCGATCACAACTTGGTACCGATGTTTATGAATCCCGTGCCATATTCGGGTAACGGTATGTGCGCAGGCTCCTGTTACCGGCTCGGCGGCGCCGGCAGGGTCGCCATGAATTGGTTGCGTATTGGGAGCGAAATAATACACTCTAATATCGGTAAAATACTGACATTTATTACAAAGAGTATGAGGTTATATATGATATGAATACATGGGTACGGTACATGTAGGATAAGCATACATACATACTACACTACTGATCTTTTAAGAATCCTTGCCGAGGCGTCAGGGCTTCAAAATCTTATATGATATCCGAGGGATAAAATATTTTTTCAACACAAGTGTGTAAGCAAGTGCTCAAAACGACGTCTTTATTCCACCGATGCTTGGCTCATAATCCTAGATATTATACACGCGTGCTTTTTTAAGTATATTATTGCACTAGTGCCTTAAGTTTATTAACCCGACCAATTTATATTTGTACCTTTGTACCAAATAGTAAGTAGGAAGAAGAAGCGATATAATTTAGTTGGGTTATTACTTTTATTTTAGCAACAAACAGTATTAATGCAAAAAATAACAGTGTGAACCCGCAAGTGTGTTGAAAAACATCGTAGTAAACACGTGTGTCTGTGACTATAATATACGCGGCTTTCTTATGGCGCACTCGCTTTCGCTCGTGCGGACACAATATCGTCACTTAGCACACTTGTATCATATTGTACTATTTTAGCTCTTGTCTCTTATAATGACCCTTGAGGAATGATTTTTGATGAAGTGATTCCCAAAGAAGAAAACGAAAGAAGACGAAAGTCTTCAACCAGTGTGTGTTACCAGTGATGACACACGGATCCGAAACATGGTCTCTTACTATGGGCCTTATAATGAAGCTCAAAATCACACAACGAGCGATGGAAAGGGCTTTGATGGGTGTTTCTCTACGGGATCGAATCAGAAATGAGGTGATACGTAGAAGAACTAAGGTAACGGACATGGCCTTGAGAATCAGTAAGCTCAAGTGGCAATGGGCAGGGCACATAGCGCGAAGAACTGATGGCCGTTGGGGCAGGAAAGTTCTAGATTGGAGACCTTTCGACCAGAGACGCAGCGTGGGACGTCCACCAACAAGATGGACAGACGACCTTATAAAGATCTCAGGATCAAACTGGATGCAGACCGCTAGATCACTAGATCGGTCGCTGTGGAAAGCCGTTGGGGGAGGCCTATGTTCAGCAGTAGACGTCCTTTGGCAGATAATGATGATGATGATTCCCAAAGAAAAAACTTGTTTGACACTTACAGCCCGTTCCACAATGTCATTATAAGTTCTGATCAGCTTTATCAGTCCTATACTTTTGTTACACGACGATTCCCGATCCTTGTCTGCCCCACATATTAACTTAGTTCTGTAATAGTATACTTCAGCACTAAACCACATACTCACTGCGTGTGACTTATGTAGCCTCATTGTATTCACTAAATTACACATTCTCTTTGTCATAATGTTCAATACACTACAATTCATGTGCCTATCTAGATTTGAAATATTATGATTAACGTAAATGTCGGAAGTGTCCACCATGTTGAATGTCATTAGGCTATGATAGAAGAATAACTTGGATTAATCTTTAAGTTATTTAATTATTATAATGGTATTTAATTAATTGTATATTAATTATTTAAAGATTATTGGGACACTTATTAGATTTTTATATCTGCCGTATAACAAATGTTCATTTTGGCGCAAAAGAAAGTTGACTCTGATTGGTTGGTGGAGGTTAGATTTATTGGGGTGTAAGGGGAGACGCCTTCAATCCAGCTCTCTCAAGTCAACCTCACTTGCACGTGGTGCACCCTGCTATCACCGACGAGGCTCTGGCGACCGAGGACCGGCGGAATATCCGTCCATGTGGTGGAAGGGGGTTCAGTGGTCTGGACCGAAATTGCAGGACAAGGCCACCCACGTGTTCGTGCCGTGCGTGGAGACCCGTACACCGGAGGAGAGGATCCTGGGAGTTGAGCCTGGGCGGGGAAGGACGGTTAGCGCATCTCCGTCTCGGGCAACACGCGACTTTGGCCTCAAATTCGGGATAAACGGGAGGTCGGGGAACTAGCCAGCCCCGATCAATCGGCTGTGGTGGCTGGTAGGCCAGCCACTGGCGAGTTCTGGGGGTGGGGAGCCGGACAGGCGGCGGGCTCGCCAGTTAGTACAGTTGGTCGCTGTGCTCTCTGAGCTTGCCCTTAACCGTCGCGCTCTGTAGCCTCATCGCTTTTCTCTCTCCTTCTTTCTTCTACCTTTTCTTCTTCTTGTTTCTTCTCCCAGGACTATACTTTGCGCGTAACTCTGGGTCAGCAGTTAAGACTCCCCACTTGAGGGCTCCATGGCGGGTGGAGAGCGCGTAGGGTGAATTCAATTTTGTTTTGATATGGCTTCTAAAAATGAAACACAAACGACCAACCCCAGCTGCGAGACAGCTTGTAGTATTAGTAAGACGATGGTGGGAAAAAAGATACAGTCCGATGAGACTCAATTGGAGAATAAACGGGATGACTCAACACGAGTGAATATTTTGAAGAATGTGGCTCTGTCCGAGGACAGTGCATTGGCTTTACTGGCTGACTGTAGGAAAACGCTTGTCAGAATGGAGCGCACAGAAATGGATTCTGACGATGGTTCTGTTATTTCTTCGGCTTCAACGAGCGAAACACAACGCTCCACACTACGAACAAAACGCAAATAAGATCAGTGTGCTAGCGATGGTGGCGAATCAGATACGTCTGTCAAGACCGCTAGAATCTCAGCAGCCCCGCGCGGGCGTGAGTCCAGAGGCCGAGGTAGACCTATATTCCGGCAGCCGAAACTTGACGCTAGATCCTTTCTAAAGGCCCAAGCAACAGAGCCCTCTGACGTAGAGGCGGAAGAACTAGCTGTGACGTATTCTAGAAAAATACAGCGAGCTCAAGAGCGTGCTGCGCGCGAGGCACACGATCTGACACATGATGAGCTAATCTATACTAATATTATAAAGCTGAAGAGTTTGTTTGTTTGTTTGTTTGTTTGTTTGAACGCGCTAATCTCAAAAACTACTGGCCCGATTTGAAAAATTATTTTTGCGTTGGATAGTCCATTTATCGAGGAAGGCTTTAGGCTATATAACATAAAGATACGACTCATAAGACCACAGCAGAAATGAAAAATGTTGCGAAAACGGGAGAAAGATATTCCTTTTGAGAGCTTCCGCTGCATACGCTGCGGAAACCGCTTAAGTTACACAAAAATCATGTATGACAGGATTGTTCAACATTAAGAGTTCTATAATAAAGTTCGCAACAGCATATGTCTATCTTTTATGGTTGACTTACTACAACCTTTTTATGTTAATAAATTTGTGAAAAAATAATGCATTATTTTTAGAGGTGTATTATACACACAGGTATTTATTCTTATCAAAATAAATACATTCATCATCACGAGCATTTCATTGAGAACCAAGTTGCCCTTTATATCATTTGATTTCAATAAATATCTTAGGAGCTATCACAGTTTTAACATAACTCCGCAACAAAATAATGTTCGCAGCTTAAGTACAACGTGCGCTTGCGCTAATATATTATAAAGCTGAAGAGTTTGTTTGTTTGAACGCGCTTATCTCAGGAACTGCTGGACCGATTTAAAAAAATATTTCTGTGTTGGATAGCTTATTTATCGAGAAAGGCTTTAGGATATAAAACATGACGCTGCGACGGGAGGGGAGGGAGCAAACTCAAAACGCGCGGACGAAGTCGCGGGGGACCGCTAGTAAGAAATATACGCACGTCTACAGATGCAATCATTGAGCTGACTGGCAAAAGCAGCAATATAAAGGGCACCATACAGGGAGCTCTGAAGAACGCCGCTGCATCAATTGCCGGTGCAGTCGAAATAATAGGTAAAAGGACGACCAATGAGGAAATTCGGCGACTTCATGCCGAAAATCACCGCCTGACGGAGGAGATCTCTGTTCTTTGCCATGAAGTTCAAGAGTTAAAAGTGGTTTGCATGGCAACGCCAACTTCAAAGACTTCCGAACACAAAGCTTTGAATAAGCCGGTTGTTGGCAAACTGGCAGATCAGGTGCCCGAAGCATATAAAACGCCAAACAGATTAGGTAAGCATCAAGTTTCAGTTGCGTCAGCACCTGTATCGGATCCTACTGCATCTACACCTAGCAAGGCTAACCGTACCGCCAATGCAGCCACAAGGTCGGCTCCGCAAAGAACTGCATTCTCGCAACCGACACTTGCTGTTCGTGTCACATCTGGCGTGGCACATGTGGCTAAAATTAGTACGGCAAAGGTTACACCAGCACCAGCTACGGTAGCTAAGGAACGACGGCAAGGTAGAAGTCGTGAACGGCGGCCATTCACTACAAGCGCTTATAGGGAGCCCCGCCCGCTTCCGCTACCGCCTGAGTCTATGCGTGACGGATGGACAACCGTAGTAAAGAAGGGCCGTAAAGCTCGCCAAGCTCAGCAGCAGCAATTGCCTGAACAGGTTGTTATTTCAAAGGCCAGCGCTAAATCAGGGGTTCCTAAACTTCGGCCTCCTCGTTTAGCTGCAATAGTTTTAACTTTACAATCAAATGCTAAAGGAAAAAGTACTACGTACCAAAAGGTAATACAGGAGGCGAAGTCCCGGATTGATATTGAAGGTCTAGGCATCTCTGGGATAAGTTTCAAAAAAGAAGCGGACGCGCTAGCAGCAAAGCTGCGAGAAGTTCTACCTGAAGACGTAGTACGAGTCCACAGGCCGACAAAAACCGTAGACATTCGTCTTTCAGGGCTAGATGACTCGGTGACGAGGGAAGAGGTTGCGGCGGCGATCGCTAAAACGGGTGTGTGCCCTGTTGATTCCGTTAAAGTAGGTACAATCAGGGAATCCTTCTCTGGCAGTGGAACGGTGGTGGTAAAGGTCCCAGTTGGAGTAGCAAAACAACTGACCCAGGGCCGACTTTTAGTTGGATGGGTTTCAGTACGAGTCAAAGTTCTAGAAAGAAAGCCTTTACGTTGTTATAGGTGTCTCGAAGAAGGACACATTCGCGCTCAATGCCAGCATGAGACAGACCGCAGTGAGTTGTGCTACCGCTGTGGCCGTCTTGGTCATAAGTCACATGAGTGCACATCGGCTCCATACTGTCCAATTTGCGCAGATCTTGATAAGCCAGCTAATCATAAGGTAGGAAGCAAGAACTGTACTCCTCCCAAAACCAGGGCAAAGAAGGCTCCCCAGCATACGGCTTCTTGTAGCACAGAGCCAATGGTAGAAAAAGTAAGTACTCTGTGATGGCTATACGGCTCAAACGCTTACTACAGGCGAACGTTCACCAATGCAACCGTACTCAAGATATTCTTATGCATCATATGTTGGAGTGGTCTACACAAATCACGATAATATCGGAACCGTACTACGTACCTGACTCTGATCGTGAAGATTGGGTGGCAGACCTTACCAGAGTTCGAGTTGCAATAAAATCTATAGGCGGTCTCATACTCAAAGTAGTAGCTAAAGATGACGGCTTTGTAGTAGCACAATGCGAGGAGCTGCTTATTGCAGGCGTATATCTCCCACCAAGTTTAAGCGCTGCTAGTCGAAAGCACTCTAGATAGGCTGCAGAACGTACTTCAGCAATCATTGCTTCCTGCTCTTGTGTGCGGTGATTTTAATGCCAAAGCAGCGGCGTGGGGCTCTAGGACAACCAATCCACGAGGGGAACTCGTTTTAAATTGGGCCACAACAACAGGCCTGGTTCTGTTGAATATCGGAGTAGTAGCAACGTGCGTGCGGCAGCAGGGAGAGTCCATTGTGGATCTCTCCTTTGCTAGCCCTATTCTCACCGCTTAAATAAATGGCTGGAGGGTGATGTTAGACGATGAGGTGGAAACACTTTCCGACCATAGGTATATTATGATGGATATAGCTGACACATCTAATATTACATCACCGACTAGAACCACCCAACATGCATTTCCCCGCTGGCGCCTCAAAGCTCTTGACCTTGACATGCTCCAAGAAGCTGCCCTTGTGAAGTCTTGGCTTCCCTGGCCCACCGGACAAATACAGGTAGATGAGGAAGCGGAGTGGTTTCGGGAGGCAATGACGCACGTATGCGATGCGTCCATGCCTCGGTCTGGACCCCTGCCGCCTAAACGTCAAGCCTACTGGTGGTCAGAAGACATCGCAGAGCTGCGGCGGGCGTGCATCGCAGCACGTCGCGAGTCTTCTCGACATCGCCGTAGACGACGGAGAGATCCTGCGCTAGATGGTCCTTTATATGAGGCTTGGAGGACGGCTAAGCAGGCGTTACAAACCGCTATTGCGCAGGCCAAGGTCCGTGCACGCAAGGAACTCCTAGAAACACTCAGTCGAGATCCCTGGGGCCGCCCATATCGGTCTGTAAGAGGGAAATTGCGCCCCTGGGCGCCTCCGGGTACGGAGACAATGGAAATTGCACTCCTTCGCACGGTTGTCGCAGGGCTATTTCCGTCTCAGCCAGATTACGTACCTCCGGCAATGAAGCCGTATCCTGACGCTCAGACCGATGAACCAAACCCAGTTTCACAAGGAGAACTAGAGGCAGCTGTTTTAAAAATGAGATCCAAAAACGTCGCACCAAGTCCTGATGGTATCCCAGGTAAGGCTTGGGTACATGCAATGGACGCGCTGGGCGAACGTCTAAAACGACTTTATAGCGCTTGCTTGCGCCAGGGGATATTCCCGCATGCTTGGAAAACTGGGCGGCTAGTTTTATTAAAAAAAGAAGGTCGGCCGATAGAGCCATCAGGATACAGGCCCATAGTGCTGCTAGATGAGGTTGGCAAACTTTTCGAAAGAATTATTGCAGGTCGGCTCGCTCAGCACTTGAATAACAACGGGCCTAACCTGTCCGATGTCCAATTTGGGTTTCGAGCCCAACGATCTACAGTGCACGCTATCCTTCGCCTGAAAGGGCTGGCTGAACAGGCTTGGACTCGCGGTGGGGTGTTAGTAGCGGTGTCTCTTGATATCGCTAACGCTTTCAACACCCTGCCGTGGGCATGTATAAGGCAAGCTCTTGTCCACCATGGCGTCCCATCCTATTTACAAAATATAATAGGCAACTACCTGGCTGGACGAACGGTCGCGTGCCTTACAACTAGTGGAATTCACACGAGAGAATCGTCGTGCGGCGTTCCTGTTCTTGGACCACTCTTATGGAATATTGGATTTGACTGGGTGCTACGCGGGCACCTTCCTGCTGAAGTGAGTGTAACGTGCTACGCGGACGACACTCTAGTTACTGCCTACGGGAAAGACTACAAAGACGCGACACAACGTGTTACAAATGGCGTAGCAACAGTGGTTGAGAAAATTCGCCGACTGGGACTGAAGGTGGCGCTCGAAAAATCAGAAGCCCTTTGTTTCCATGGACCTAGGAGAGCACCACCTGCGGGATCACACCTTACTGTAAGTGGGGTTAGGATCGAGGTGGGTAGGACACTCAAATACCTCGGCCTAGTCCTAGATGGGAGCTGGAAGTTTAGCGCACACTTTGAGCGTTTGGCCCCTAAACTCCTCAAGACGGCTGGGGCATTAAGCACACTTATGCCTAACCTCGGCGGGCCCGCTGCTTCTAGCAGACGTCTTTACATGGGCGTTTTACGATCAATAGCCCTGTATGGGGCACCTATTTGATACAATGCACTAAATAAGGATTCAAAGGCGCACTTACGCCGCGCACAGCACAGCATAGCGCTAAGAGTGATTAGGGGCTACCGTACCGTGGCAGCAGACGTGTCTCTCGTTTTGGCCGGTACACTGCCGTGGCCCTTAGATGCTGCGGTCCTCACCGCGGTGTTTGAGTGGCGAGAGGATCAAAAGTCCCGGGATATTACACTGGCTCCTCGCGAAGTGGAAGCGGAACGCCTCAGTCTCGAATATGAAGCACTACAGGCTTGGGGGCTACAGCTCGCTCACAGTGACGTTGGACGCCGCACTATTGAGGCTGTTTCGGGAAATACTTGTGTCGCATTAACCGTGAGCCCTACCCCAGGTGTCACCACTGCCCGGCGGCCTTAGACACGGCCCAGCACACGCTAACGGAGTGTCGAGCTTGGACAGATGAGCGCGAAGCCCTAACACGTGCCGTTGGCCACAACCTCGAATTAGGTATAGTAGTGGCTCGAATGGTGGAAAGCGAGGAGGCATGGAAGGCGGTGCTCACCTTCAGTGAGACTGTCCTATCCCAGAAGGAGGCAGCCGAGAGGGAGCGGGAGGCCCTGGCCGACGCCCCAACTACCCGCCGTCGGCGTCCTGGGCGCCGCAGGAGGCTACACGCCCTCCATCTGCCCCTACTGGATGGACCTCGGGCGACTGACACGGGGGTGTCAGACGTCCGCTAAAGGAGGTCCGCGACGGCGTTGCAAGTGTCCTGCGCCCCGCTTGCAATATACCGGGGAGGAGGCTAACTTCTCCCCGAAGCCGGGTGGCGCTCGCTATCAAGAGAGCCACAGCCAGAGGTGGGGCTGCGGAAGAATGCCTAAGGCGAACGCCTGGGGCGCTAACCCATAGCTCCCTCCTCACTAATGGCACCGGTGGACACCGTCAGGTTTTAGTAGGTATACCCGCCCTTCCCCGGGTGGGGGTGTCCTACATAACCCCCCGCGGCCCCCGCCGCTGGTGTGGTATGCGTAGAGCATTTCCTGACGTTAAAAAAAAAGGTTAGATTTATTTCAAATATTGAAACTATTAAAATAATAATTTAAAAGGCTAACTAAATTTAGTACAATTAATAACTAAATAATTTACATTTTTAATAAGCAGATTGTTTATTTCTACAACTAAATAGTTTAGTAAATGTTCGGATTTGGAAACGGATGTCATCCCCACTGTTTTTTTTATCTGTTGTTCAGGGTTTTGATTTGTATAAAAGCGAGCTTTATGCAAGAATATGCGTCTCTATTTGTACTTTCTCTCACTTTGTGACCTATCTTTGTACTATTTTGTTGGAATAAATCTATTGGAGAAGAAACTGGAGATTTATACTACGTGTTTATTATTCAAGCACCACACACGCGGTCACACCTTACATGAAATGACGCGCTTAATTTGAATTACTCTTTGTTAAGTGCTCGTAACTTGCATATGTTGATGGAACAAAATACATACGAAATATTTATACATGTAAACATTCTTATTTGTATAATGTATGTATACATCATGCAAATATTTTTCTTGTATCCGAACAATTTGTATTATTTTGCAAATTTACATAATTAGCCACAAGATAGAAAAGATAGCTTCACAGTGCACGGCGTAAAATACGCGAAAGTGCTAAAACTTGACTTTTACATGCATTGGTAGATTAATTTAATAGCTGCGAAAGGATTGCTTGTAACTTTTCTGTTCGAGGCATTAGGAGATAGAATTGAATGAATAAAGTTGGACGGCAATCCGCCGGGAAACTAAGTCAGTGGATAAAATGAATAATATCGGATCCATTTTTAAAGTGGGTACTGGTTATAAGGTAAGTTTTTTTTTGCCCAGCAGTAGATTGTTTCTGGCTAACATGACTTACTTCGATGGCAAACAGCCTTAAGAAATCTTATACACGGATAGAAGTTTGCTAGTAATATGCCATAGAAGTTACTATTAACGACATCTTGCTGTAGTTGAGTTCAAGGGTTCTATTGTTGTATCACTCGCCTCAATACCGGTATATTGATTTCCGTTTCCATTTAAAATAAACGCGAGTAGTATATAATATATATTTTTATCTCTACAGTGAGAATTTTAACTGATTACCTATCATTCGAAAATCGAACACATCAAAGTGTCACATCACACGCCATATTGACACAACGATAAAAAAAAACATATTTTTTTGTACCAAAAACGTGCAACTGTCACGTTGCACGTCCAGATTGATGTTTGAATGTAATTTTGTTAACAATATTTGTCATATTGATCAATAATTCACTTTTAGGTGGATACGCTTGCTTGCATACACATATTTATCACATAAAAATACTATTTTTTCAGAACTTCTGCGCAGTTTATTCTCAGCACTAGCCTACAATTGTCCCGAAGCTTAGGTAGGGTTTATATTCTGACGTGTAAATGTGGGCCCCCTGTGGGTCTATTTGCAAAAAAAATTACTTTTATGACTTTTTATGATGATGATAACGATGACCCATCCTAATTCTACTTACAGTAAGAACTAATCCTCGTTTGACGTTGAAGAACTGAATGCCGCTCAACGCAACTGTGTCCATGTGGATTTGATCCAAAAACCGTTGAACCTGAATAAATATGGCACTTTTAATTTCCATAGTATTAAAAGTACGCCAAACCATTTACAACGCGGACTTTCCACTTTGATATTTTTCAGATACAGTTTTTTAAAGACTTGTACCAGGTGCATTAGCTACTTAGTTTAGCATCAGAGCAATATATGAGATTGGTGACTTGTATATTCATTTATCAATTTTACGCCGTGACGAAGTGCATTTACGGCGTAAAGCTGTTTTAATATAAGCAGCGAAAAGAACGCCATTCCAGGAGTTTCAAAAATGCTTGCCCACAACCATTGTCATCCGATTACCAAGAGTTAAACAGCGCATAGTTATAGGCAACTACTATAACTAGTCACAAAAACCTTTTAACTATAAGTGCCCTCTGTGCAAAGGGTGCATAGGGGCAGAAGAAACACCACATCATGTGCTTATCATGTGCTCATGAAATGCACAGATGTGGCGGAAAAATGGGAAAATATTCTCAAATCCACTGCTACATTCCCGGAGGCCTGTACTCATCTGGTCAGATAACCAGCCTTCTGGGAATGCCTAGGGTTGTTAAAATAAAAAAGAGGGATACACGCACAATGGCACGATCATGAGGCTAAGTGTGGAAACATCCCAGCCTAACTAACATACATATAGAAAGCGATGGCGGTGCCGCTATATTATACTCGCAATTTGTATGGATTGGTATGAACTTTTATGAGCCGCGATAGCTGCAAGCGGTGTGTTGCATAAAAGCACCCTCTGTTACCAATATACATTTTTCCTTTCGGTCCAAGAAACTCACCTCCACGCAGTACGCTGAAGATGGAACCAGGTACAGAGCCTGAGCTGGTTTAGTGCTGGCCGTGTGTACCTGAGCTGCAATCAAGGAGACTGCCAGAGCTCTCATCACTAGGAATATGAAGGAGTAGAAGAAATATACCGGCTGTTCGTATCCTTTGAATAGGCTGAAAATATTTTTAAAGTTATAATTTTCAAGTGCTGCTTTAAATATAGAGAATAGAGCTTTGTATTTAATATACAGTCACTTACAAAATACAGTTAAGGTTTTTTTTCTCAGTCATGAACATTTTCATACATATTAAAATCTGATACACGGTTTGTGGTAAAGATTGGAATTTGGATAACTGTGACAACGTCCTCAGTTTAAAGGGCCTTTCAAAATTAACTTATTCCTTCTTGGGGCAAATTTTTATGCTCAATCACAACAACTTTTTGTACGGGTCAAGCATTGTAATCCGAAAACGAAAAATTTTAACTTTACCATACTAGAATACCGATACCGATCCGCTAATGCTATTTTGTATGAAAAAGTATTTTTTTCTTATACTAAAAGTTGTTGCATTTAAGCAACAGAATCACCACCGAGAAGGAATGCAGCTTATTTTATTAAACCCTTTATGTATTTAGTTATATAGTCATTTTATAAAAGTTCAAAGAGTTGGTATTATTATGATAGGACAATAATTACCGCTCATCGGGCGTATGATAACCACACAAGGGTTTTGCTTGCATACCTTCTCTGAAAAACAAATGCACACTCTTGACTTTGCAATTAGCAACTTTTGTAGTTTGTACCCATAATTTATTACGCTAGTTAAATTTAACCAACAAATTAAAAAATAAGCCCTTGGTTTTTAGCACGTAGATCAACCCTAGTCTATTATTATATCTCATGTGATTAACATTAGATGACAAAAGTCAATTTCAAAGAGGGAGGTCCAAAAGTGGCCTACGTTCTACAGAGCTGAAACATATCTTTAAAAAAATCTTTAATCAGTGAAAAAATATAGCGTTTTCGTTACCATATTTATACATTTCGAATAAAATGTAAATTTGCATGCTGTAAAGCATATTGCTTTAACAAAAAAAAAATGCCTTCAATACAGTAAATGACTATTGTAGACGGAGTCCCTGGACGAATGATAAAAGAGAATTATTTTTTATGTCAAACCGTGAAAATTGAAAAATTGAGTTTGCCATATTTTTTTTACATATTTTAAGTTTTTTTAGATACGTTTCATTTCTGTAGAACGATTTTCTCGTAATTTTCTACGGGATGTGGATCTTTTTCGATTGCGCTATTACTACTTTTATGCGACAATTATCACCATCAACATTTGAGTAACAAACTTTTGGAATAAATGCAGCAGCTGTACGCAGATGAAGAAGAGATTGTTGGCGAAAGAAATGAAAACGATTCCTCCTATGACATCGTCGACTTTCCTCACTAGTGACGTCGCTCTGCAGTAGTCCTCTCTCATAGCGCGCCAGAATGTAGATGGGACGAACTGAAAAAAAGTTCCATGTTTAACCCTCTGTGTCTGTCTACATCACGGAAAAGAATGCGTCAAAGTGAACATGACAGTAGAAGAGTAAGATACGGGATTGCTACTATGTACCTTTTTTGAAGACCTCCGTGGTCGAGTGGCTAGCACGCTGGTTTCAAGCGTCGCCATCTCGAGAGGTTCTGGGTTCGATTTCCGGTCGGGTCAATGTAGAAAACGATCTTTTCTATAATGTCTCGGGTCTAGGTGTTGTAGTTCCACTGTTGTGTCTGTTGTTGCAAACGCCATGATCACGGAGTAACTGAAGAGAACTTGCGGGTGGGTTGTTATTGGCAGACATGTCGGTCTTCGAAGTGGTTTATTTCGCTCATCATTATCCACAAACTCTCATTTGTACGCGAAACAACACTATGTTTATTGACACGTTTTTTACATATTCGAACCACTGAATACCTGATGACACTTGACAATATAAACCCGTCCTCGCTGCTCGATGGAAATTGTTTACTTAATTATTTCAGTTGCTTCCCTTACCAATCTTAGTAGGTATTGGCGTATTGGCATTCTATCAAGATGTTCTGAGGATTATGAAACTCAATCCAGTGATTTGGCCCAGGTTTTAGTAAAATTTTCTGCGATAGCTGATTTCTGCCCGTCAATGTTTTTGAAGCTCACAAATAATAAGGTACATAGTAGCTATTACTCTTAAGCTATGTAAAGATCTTTAATCTGTAAGAAATATCAGATTAGGTAGTGCAATACATGCCATTCTTGATGGCGGCTTGTGTTGAGTAAGAGCAGACGCTAAAAAGATGCACATCTGAAAGCTGTTATGACAGATGATAAGCAATTTTATTGACCGTTTGGGCTTTGTTTTCTTTTAAAACAATATAATATTATAGAAATGGTGAACAAATATGGTTCAACAGTGTACATATGAAGTCAAAATCGATTTTTATATTCCGCCACTTTGAAAGTTTTTCAGAGCTTTAACAATTTACTCTTCTGGTCCTGTTGTAATTGTTTAGCATGTTGTTGGCTTTTTTGATAATGGTCGAATATTCTTTCCTATGCACGTATCGGGCAATGTACAATATAAATAGTGCAAGAAATTGAGGGTGAATGTTTTACCTAACTACGAGGAAATTAATATAAGGAGGTATTATTATTTGATTTAAAAAGTAGATAATTTTGTTTTTAGTACACAGTTACATTCGTATTTACATAACTTTGCGTTAAGGAGGTGTATATAAATTGTTATGCCTCGTTTACGCGACCGCCGGCGTCCTATTCATTCGTGAGCGTAAGAATATATCATTTGCGGGAGTTAAATGTAGCTTAAGCATATAGTAGCTGTTAATCTGAAGCATGTGGGTTAATCCACAGTGATCAATTAATTAACACTAGATGCATTGATGAGTATCTGTGTGTTGAGATTTTATGCTACTTGTGTTCTTATATTGCCTTATTGAATCATAAAAAGATCTGATTCGGCTACTCAGATCTTTCTATGATACGTGTAAAGAAATATAAAAATAACAACTCCCTAAAGAGATATATCGTTCAAGTTTGAATCACAACTGCATAAGCTTTCAATGATATGCTTGAATACTTTTTATATTTTTCATTTTAAGTCTTCTTATCCATTAGTACCTTACCTTTCCTCTGACAGCCACAATTCGTTTGTTAACCTGTTTCAATCTAGACGTTAAATACAAACTGATGCAAATAACGAACACATCTGAAAAGTTCCAGTTGAAAGTACATTGGATGTCGACGATCTGAAAAAAAAAGGAAAGATTTTGCAAGCAGTGAGTGGCATCAATCAGTGCGTTAGCAACTGAGTCTTTATGTATATAGAGATAGGATGTATATATAGCGCACCGCCTTTGTCGGTAAGTGCAAGCGAGATAGACATGACACTGACAGAACTCACTTCAGAACACGCTGACTATAATATCAATATCTCTACGTTTAAAAATGAATCCATAATCCCCTTGGTCACGGCATCACGCGTGAACCAACTTCGAAAATTCTTCTTTCTTATGTTTGTTATTGTCAGGAGAAGGATCTTTTGAAAGAAATATATAAGTGAATTGAGCGTATGGACCGATTTTCATGGTTTTTATATTGTTAGATTCGTCTCCGTCCGGAATAATGTAATAACTATTTCAATCTCGGGCCGGGGGCGAAAAAAATTCGCTGGGACCACTAGTAATGTTAATAAATGGAGGCTGTATTTCTTACTTGCGTCAATAGACCTATGACTTCATTGTAGCTGACAAAGGCATATATCCACGGGAACTGACTAGTTACGAAAGCTTCATACAGCTGACGGCCAGACGGACAGTACAACTCTCTTGATATATCGAATAAGTCCGACAGAACATGTTCCACTGAAATTCCATTTAACAACTAAAAGTAAACGGCTAATATTGCGAATATTCTAATAAACACCAATCAAACTCTTTTTTTTTCTAGGTTTATCTAATTTAAAAAGTATGTCTAGGTTTGAATGAACCTACTTATTTTACTGGAGAGGGCTATTCTTGCAATTTTGCTAAAAGCGTCTAAATACCTAGTCTTGCCATAAATATTGTCAAAAAGAAAAAAAATATGCAAATAATATTTATTACTTTTACAGTGTGTTAGTTTAATACATGAATATAAAATAATTTCAAATATAAAAAACTTATTCGAAGTGGTCTCCATTGGCTGCAATACAGTCCTTTAAACGTTGAGGCCAGTCATCAATAGAAGCACGCACTCTTTCCATGGGATAATTCTTCACTGCCAATCGTATGGATTGTTTTAGGGACTTCAAATTATTATGACGTTTAGAGCGAGTCGTACTCTCTAAAACTGACCATAAATCATGATTCACGGATTAAGATCGGGACTAGACGACGGCCAGTCTTCAGCTCTGATGAAGTCCGAAACGTTCGCTTCTAACCAAGACTGCGTGGACCGAGCTTTATGACCCGGCGCCGAGTCTTGTTGGAAAGACCATGCTTGGTTATTGAACATGGTGTTGTTAAGGGGCTTAACTACCTTCTCAAGAATGGTATCTTGATATAAACACTTGTGCCGATATTTTGATACCTTTTTCACAAAATATGGCTCAGTCACTCCTTCATAGCTAACACCCCACCAAACCATCACTGAAGTCGGGTAATGTTGCACTCTGCCGAGTAATTGGGGAGGTTCCTTAGAGGTTAGAGCATAAATACGGTCATTTTGTTTGTTAAACTGTTGCTCAATTGTAAAGATTTTCTCATCCGTAAACAAAATTTTTCTGTGACCACCCTTTGCGTACACCGCTTCAGTAATTTTTTCGATTTTACCACCCTTTTCTTTTTTTAAATTATCTGTTGAAAAATGACCAGTGCGTCTTTTATAGGCTGCAAGTCCTAAGTCATCTTTTAAAATATGCTACATGGTTATGGGTGCTATCTTCATCTCCCGAGATAAAATATTTTGCTTTCGGACGGGATTTCCGTGAATTCTTTTCCTTACTGCTTTGACCACCGTTTTCGTACGAACACAACGTGAACGGCCAGATCTTTTTCTGTCACAAACAGAGGAGGTCTGATTTGATTGATTTGATTTGGTCTGATTTGTACCTATTGACAGCCCGGTACACAAACATTAGACTAAAATAATAATAATAATAATAAATAATAAATATCCTTTGGACATTCCCACACATCGCCATCTAGTCCCAAAGTAAGCTACTCAAAGCTTGTGTTATGGGTACCAGACAACGGATATAATACTTAAATACTTTTTGTTTGTAAATACATACATGATATACATAGAAAACACCCAGACCAATACAAACAGACATGTTCATGCACACAAATGTTTGTACTGTGCGGGGATCGAACCCGCAACCCGCTGCGTAGTAGGCGATTTCTCGACCACTACACCAGACGGGTCGTCTATACCAAAATGCCAAGCGTATGGAGAGTATTTTAAAAATTGCATTTGGCTCCATACCAACTTTGTGTAATGCAATTACAGCGATTCGGTTCTCCTCATCACCCCACTCCATTTTAATATCGTTAAATATTATAAAATGTATTGGCGCCAAAATTAGAAAACACAATGAGCAATCATATAAAAATGACAGATTCCAAATTCAAATGTTATATCTTCCTAATTTTTAATTGTAGTAATAAATTTTATGGCCAGACTGTGTATAAGACCATCTCAACTGTATTTGTAATAACCAATTTTATATGCAATAAAGATTTACCTATCTATCTTCTCTTTGAGATCGAATCAGATGCATGTGGGAGAGCTAAGTTATAGGACATAACCCTGAGAAACAGTTAGCTCAAGCGGCAATGGGCAGGGCACATAGCGTGAAGAACCGATGGCCCGTTGGGGCAGAAACATTCCAGATTTGAGACCTTTCGAACAAAAACGCAGCGTAGGACTTGCGATTAGTCGCTGTTAAAATCCGTGGGGGAGGCATATGTTAAGTAGAGAACGTTTTTTGACTGTTAATGATGATGATTATTAATTCTCTTAGAACCAAAAACTGACAATTGACATGATAACATGAGTTTATTGATTTAAAAAAAAGAATAACCATTTTCATGCAACTTACACACAGCGAGACCTAGTATGATGATGCAAGCAGCATTGCATTTCTTCAATAGTGTGCCATCAGGGTTGGGGTCAATGGCCTCTATCCTTGCAATTTGCTGACTCAGCAGCGGCCATCTTGTGGCCATGCGCAGAAACAAAATGGTGGTCAAGCAATTTGTTGAGTAGAATACGATAGACGCTGAAAATGACGTCAAAAGGTCGTTAGGTACATAATATGACTCACAGTTATAACACGGTTATAGTAAGAATGGACCTGTCAAACATACTATTTTCCTTCCGCTTTTACGCTCGCTCATCCGCGTTTGTTCGTTTCGTGTTAGTAAAGTTTATTTTTGCACATTTTTCCTTACGACACCACGCAGTTTTATGTTTATCAATGCCTTCTGAAGTACCATAGGCATACAATCCCGACCATGGCACAGAACAACAAACGACGTTTTCGTTGTCCGTTACCACCAGTCTCTAGTTCTTTTTTACATAAATGGTGTAACTATCTTGCACCACAGCTTTTCACGTGAATAAACAATGGACTTGAATTGTTAAAATGCACTTAAAATGAAACTAAACGTCAACTACATACATTCTTGCTATTAACTAGCAGCAAAAAACTTGAATCATATCAAAAGCCACACACACACACACACACACACACACACACACACACACACACACACACACACACACACACACACACACACACACACACACACACACACACACACACACACATACAAACACACACACACACACACACACACATCCATCACACACACGGCGCGCCTACTAACATAATCATTCTTATAATAATTAAATTTGGGAATCCACTTACTTCTACTTAGCTAAAATACCACAATATTTTGTAGACAGCAAATATAACTTTGCTTTTCATATTGTTTGTATGAAGAACAAAGTTATGTTTTTACGGTTGTTGAAAATGTGCTATATCTCAAAAACAACCACTGCGATCCCGTCCAAATTTTCGTTGAAAGTATTTGTAAAGATCTATCAAATGTTAGACTTTAAAATAAAATGGATTTAGGAACCTCTATGTCATTACACAAGACCTATCCATACCAGCCCCCCCCCCCCTTAAATAAAGGGTGACTTTTTTATCAGTACCGATATTTTGTGTAAAGACTCCACTGATGAATAGGAACAACTTTTGCTATGGGGGGAATAGCGAAATCGAGAAAAAAAAAATCAGCTGTTCCATACAAAAGTTCAATTGGCGCGCGGTCAAAATGTATGGAACAGTAGTAATATAAATAGTGTCTGTGACATACGGACGGACAGACAGACAGACTTGACGAAACTATAAGGGTTCCGTTTTACAGAACAGAAACCTTAAAAAAATTAAATATAGAGATACTTACTGTTAGACGTAAATTCTATGTCAGTTTCTCTGAAAAATCTCAAGATACAGAAAATTACAAACAAACTTTGTCCAATTATGGACACGCAGGAGTACAAAAATCGCCAGGAACAGCAGCTAAACCTGAAAAAAAACACATTTAAAAATATAATTAATTAATGCTTCAACACCCGAGCGGTTGCAGGCAACCGCATAACAATAGAATTTGCATTGTGTCTCGTTCACATACGCTTGAGGGATTAAAATCATCTTATAACAAAAAAAAACTCATTGCTGTAAGTGAAATAGGGAAATTGGTTTCCCTGGAATTATTATCCGAATGAATAAGGATTTGGAAAGCCTTCCTACTTGCGGTGAGTCAACGTACAGTCAGTGTCATCTAGCGGTGTGGAGTGGAACCATATAAGTGCGTGTTTTTCAATCTAAATTTAATTTTGAGTATTTGTTTTTACTTGTTTTTTACTTGATAAATATATCAGGTTATCATCTGCTATAAAACCATGTAACAAATGACACAGGACTTTGAATTTTACAAGTGACCAATTGATAGCGGCTTTCTATCTATCTGACTGCATTCTTCATCTTGCTAGTGGCAGTCACCTATTCGTTAGTCACGTAATTGCTATTCATTAGTCTCACTAAAACTCGAGAACGGCTGAACGGATTTATCTTTTCTTAGCCTTGAAATGTTCGTGGAGGTCTAGGGAAGGTTTAAAAGGCGAGAAAAAATAGAAAAACGCGCGGACGAAGTCGCGGGGGACCACTAGTATGTAATATAACTAAGTCGAAAGCGTTAACACATAAAGACTGTTACATACCACTCCGTTGTTTGGTTTTTGGTTGGTCGGTCGTGCTAAAAAATATTATTAATGAAATTTAACCTTAATTTTGACGAGTCATTCTCAGTTACTCCCAAGACCGGATTGAGGCCAAATATTTGGCCAATGACTACAGTCATCTTCATGGCGGTTTGAAACGTGGTCGTATTTGTTTTGGAGAAATCTTGAGTGGTCATATAATTGAAGTGCCATGCTTTTTTTGGATCTGAAAAATAAAACTTTAGATATGCAGGGTGGTTTTCGTTAGTGTTTATTCAACTCAGGGATGGTAATATGAGTAATGTTCATTCAATTTTTTTTTAATAATACTCAAGTTTTTATATGAAAACCTCATCACAACTTTCTTATAATGTTCAAAACGAATGGGGTTACTCGCACCCTCAAGCGCAGCGCGTAGTATCTACGAAATATTATGCCGTAGCTAGGAACGAAGCAGCGACCTGGCGTGGGAAGTGTTGACGCACTCGAGAGTGTCACAATAATAAATTGATTTTGTGATTTTTCTTTCCGTTTAAAAATATTGTTATCTTTATGAAATCAGTATCTTTTGTACAACCACTGCTGAGTCAGCTGTGGCTGACCAAAACAACATCCTGTACAACATTTAGTAAAAATACTATTTCATCAGTTATGTCAATAAACTTTCTATAAAAAATCCTTAACAGTAACTTTGATGAAGATACTGGTCGGTAATAGTTAATACTAGAAATAAATATGATCACCTAAAAATTCCGTAGTGATAATTATTTTTTCAAGACAGAGCACAATTACAACGAACTGCAACAAAACTTAAAAATAAGAGCATAATTAAAACACTCTTTGTATTCTCCCTCAGTTTGTGGCTGCTTAAGCTTAGTGTTGTGGTATGACAGTTGATAAAATCGATATTGATATTCTGCCTATTCCGTTTAAATTAAAACAAATATCTAACAAAAATATAAATATCTTAGATAATGTTCAATCGTTCACTGAATGAGGTATTGACTGCAAAACTTGGCCTCTGGGCCCTGATTAGGTCATGCCCTTATAGAAATCATGTTAAGAAAATATACTATGATGACTTCTACTACTATGAGTGGCTAAGAACATTGGGTTTCAAGACGTCACCGTTCTGAGGTCCCGCGTTCAATTCCCGGTTATTTGGAAGTCATAATTTTCTATATTGGCTCGGATCTGGTTGTAAAGGTACCACCGTTGTGTCTGATTTCTATAACACAAGTGAATTGGCTACTTTCTTTGGGATCAGAGCAATATTACCGATCGGTATCCAATATTTATATTATTATATTTATATCTATAAGTCTTTTTAAATAGCCAGACTTTGACTTCATCTCAGCTGACGTTAAATGATGATAATGCAATTATGTCGTTTCAACAGTCAAATAAAACTAAAACTTGTATCTTTCTTGAATTAATTACTTTTTTAATTAACTTATTAGCTTCGCTTATTTTCGCTTCTCTTTGGAGGCAATATGTAAAAGATCTAATCATTTCATACGAATTTTTACTTCAATGCATTTAAAACATTCTATTAAATCATTCACATTCATCTATTAAATTTGATTTGAAAAAATCGCGCCCAATCTTTTCCCAAATGGATTGGTCAACTTATCAAAAAGATGTTACTTAACATTTTCTTCTAAACCAACTGTACTTTTCATGCCATAATTAATGACATTCTCAAAGACAAGAAAGATGATTTGATAATGAGGTTAGAGGCCATCTTGATTTTTGAATTATGGCCTCTTTGGTGCAACCTCGCTCGCACTGTCGTGTTCATACGAGCTGATCTTCCGAATTTAAATTTCGTTACACCACATGGGCCACGATCATAAAATTATCATTCCTTTGGAATAGAACGACAAAAGCGAGATGTCACTAGCAGCAAACTGTGTGATAAAAAGAGATGGGTAGCGGAACTATTTTTGGCAGATGTCAAACAGTTGACCACCCCGCAGAAGCTCGCTGAAAATTATGTGCATTTGATTTTTTATATTTAAAAGTGAAATTGTGTATATTTTGGAGAAATAATGCGTCTGAAACATGGTGACTTGATCAGTGATTGATTGTTATGCATCACAGCGGCATAACCCCGACAAATAATCATTTAACAGGTAGATTAGTCCAAATCGAAGCCTCTTAATATACGACTTATATTTACCAATGCGCTTCAAATTTAAAGTACGCAGTTTGATTATTCTATTCCACAAACGTTAATTTACGTAAAAAATAAAGACAGAATAAGACAGGGAATTTATAGCGAAGAATATTTTGTAATTTTTTTTAATGAAATAACATTTAGTTTTACACTAGAGCTGCATGTTCAATATTTTGTGTCGACTGTTTATCATGCAGTAAACTACTATATTGAACTTAAGAAGATTGTTATAAATCACCTGATCGAAAGGTTATCTCATTTAAAGCTACAAATGTTACATACTTATGTTAGTTACTGACATCTTAAATTGGTTTCGTTTGACAGCTTTTACTTGTCCTTCTATTCCGATAGGAATAATAATTTTATTGCCACGATAGATTTTCATACAATAGTCTGACCCAAGAGCTGAGATTTTGTGTCAACATTATGTGACGTATAATCGATGGTTGCTGAGTAGGTGAAACAAATAATTTATATCAGATAAGGCTGAGTTTTCGCTATTTTCAAATAAAATAGTGTATATTGCAGTGGTTAATATATTGGTGGAAAAAAAGTAAAACTCTTAGAACATACGATATCGATAAGAAAGATCCCAACAGTTAATCGTACAATGTAACTAAATTAAAAATATTTACATCAGTTTACGTGAACATGGAAGTTTTATTTTCATTTTATTTCAAGATTAGAGATGGAACTCTTTGCGACATTATTTTAACAAATAAGCCAACATGTAATTGGAATTGCACGATAAAGTACTCCATGTTTAGTACAAAAATACAACCTTTAAACCTCGACTAAAATCATTCAACCAATTAGAATAGCACACTAGCATTATTGATTGCCTTCATTGTGACATTATCTTCAAGTTGGTTGGTTAATAGTGCGTTGGTAATACCAGGCTGACGTTAAGTTACCAGCGGGCGTAGTCTGATGCATCATTTTTGACATTTCGCGTCGACAATTTTAATTTTATGATTGTACAGGGAACTATGTCGAGACTTCCGACACAGGGTCAGAAGTCTCGACATAGTTCCGTGTAAAACCACCAGGTGGCGAAAAATGATGAGACAAAATTGGTGTTTTCGTGTATGTAATGATTGAGAAGAAATTTTGAATGATGCTTATAAAACTAATTTTTTTTTAAAGATTTATTAAAGATAAAGCTTCGTAAGTTAAAATGATATTTGATGAATTAGAAAATCATAAAATTGAAATTGTCGACGCGAAATGTCAAAAATGATGCATCAGACTACGCCCGCAGGCTGTTTTTTGACTAAGAGTCAATTTTTCCAATGTTAGATAAGGAATCGTCGAATACAATACAAAACGCCCAATTGGAATACGTCGCCTATTGTTCAAGAATCATTGACGACCCGTCTGGTGTAGTGGCCGAGAAATCGCCTACTACGCGGCGGGTGCGGGTTCGATCCCCGCACAATACAAACATTTGTGTGCATGAACATGTCTGTTTGGATTGGTCTGGGTGTTTTTCTATGTATATCATGTATGTATTTACAAACAAAAAGTATTTAAGTATTATATCCGTTGTCTGGCACCCATAACACAAGCTTTGAGTAGCTTACTTTGGGGCTAGATTGCGATGTGTAGGAATGTCCGAAGGATATTTATTTATTTAAAGGATATATTTATTAACGTAAAAGTCATTTTAAAATCATTCGTTTTAAACTTATTCGGACGGAAAGGTCCTATTTTAAATTGGTGAAATCGACTATATGGAAGCTAAAAATAATTATTAATATCTGAATTCTTTGTGTCTGTTATCTCTTCAAGCCGATTAATATTTATTTGGCATAAAAATAGTTAAAAACCCATGAAAGTTCATTCTACGCTAATTTTTATAGAATAAATTTTCGTTCAAGGAAATTAAAGCTTAGATAAACCGCTATTGAAGCTTTTATTGTTTATCGACAAGTTTTTTGGTACAACGCGTGCTGCATTTCACATTTTTGACAGGTAAACATTTATTTTCCTAAGCTACAGAGTTTAAAATCAATGTGTAATGTTTACTCACAATGTCGAATTAATCCAGTTCTACTGTCCACCAGCAAGTCCATTGTTTCCGCTGAAACAGCACGGGGTGGAATAAATTAAGTGGTTTCATTAGTTCAGTCGGTACTGATAAAGGTAATTGCTTTGCTCCGGCAAATGATTTATCAGTTTCGTGATGTTCAAAGTCGATTTAAAATGCATAACTTGACAACAATCGTCTAAAACTAGCTTCATTTAAAAGCTAAGTGTCTGCTGGCAGGTGCCCAATATTTACTATGATTCATAATTTTCTTTGAAATTTCCAAGGTACACTTGCCGTGGACTTGCTATCGACGTAACTGACTAACGGTTTACCGACTACTGCTATTGACTTTTGACGGCTGCCGTTGACCCTTACATGTCATCGGCCAGCCGTTAATTTACCGATAGAATAACATCGCTAAGGCTTGTTCATACCGTTGACGCGCATTGACAAAACAGCTTCTCACAGCCTAAACGAAATAGTTTGGTTACTATGAATTACACATGCCTACTTGTCTTCTAGGGCCCTTTCCCACGACAGTTCAGTTCATCGGGATCAATGCATTACTGAATCCATGTCTTTTTGTGCAGGAACGGTTGTCTGTCAGCTCCTGTCCCAATAAAGTGACGCGTTGTATATTCCTATCTTTCATAGCGTTGCAATGGTAATTGCACTTGTTTGCCCAGACTGACCATGTTGAGCCAAGTCGCCCTTTCGAAGCGTAAAGTTGGACGTCGTAAAATGCAACATGATCGCATTCAACATTGATTGCGACACATGAGAGGATCAGGCTACCGACCGCGATGACTGAAGAAAAGTCATTTACAAGGGCTTTGAGACCTATGATACAGCCTGGTTTCAAATTCGGGCCCAAAAGCTGGAAAATCAGCATGCTTAACTACGGACTCTCAGTTTTTGTGCAGACGAAAGTGTCGATACTCCTGTAGCGTAGCCGCAGTTTTAATCATCCAACAAGATAAAAAAGGCCTTTCGGTAATGGATCAGTAAAAACCAGATATCGGTTTTCTGCGAATCATTGCAAGCGGGATGACCGTGTGAATATTAGCATTTTACCACGTTTACTACTGAACAGCAACCTGCAGTAATCAGTATCTGCAAAATATGGCATGTCACGGTAGGGAATACGGCCCTAACTCAATTTACATTATTTTCAAAATCAAGCTAAAAATTACAGCTACAAGAATAAACTATGTGGTTAAGTACACTCCAATCCAATTTATTTTAGCCCTTTATGAAATTTTTCTGCGTCTAACGCTTGTATTTTTAATTGGCTAAATAAATTAACATTAAAAGGGGCTTCCTTAAAAATGTGTGGAACTTTTAGAAGCACATTTTAATATTTTTTTAAGAGGACTACTAACTGATCCAAATTTAAAAGTTTAGTTTAAGAAATTGTTTTTTAAATCAAGCTAAAACTATATAATTTTTTAAGTGACTGTGCATTTCAGTTTATCATTGCTGAATCATTTCATAAACGATAATGCTGATAGTTTTTATCTTTGGCAACTCATTGCTAATGGTTTTTTAATGTTTGTTATAAGCGGATGAATTAAAGCAGTATTTTTAAAGTATTTTTTTATTAAAGCCTAATGCATTTGAAATGCATTAAATAATTTTTATTTTAGCTTTGTTTAATTCCTGAGTTAGTCATTTATTGATTTCTCATCATAGTCAAGCTTATGCTTTGATGAAGAGAATATAACGCTACAGTGGCCAGCACATCAGGTTACCAACTTTTGGTGCAATCTAGCCCTTATTACAGCTGAATAAGATACCATAGTGTTTACCTTGACTTACTGTTGTCCGTAACTATTGATGTGATTACGCACCAAAATTCAATCAATTTTATTTAAAATCTGTATGTGAATTTATAAAATGATTTAAGAAAACTATTACCAATATAACCAAATATTAGAAACTTAATCCCTTAAATCGGCACAGAAGTTTAGCAGCAAATGTGGAACACACATGAATACCTACAGATATATAGACATTTTAATCCATAACCATTCCGTAGTCAAATAGTTTCCAATACACGGTAGTTAACAGCTACATAAACAAGTTATGCTCATTCATTACGTTTAAAGAGCTCTCATCTACAAATGAGGAATCCATTGCGAAAGTCTCATCAAGAAAGTTAGTCGTTCTCTTCGAATAAATTACGAATTTACAAATAAGTGACTAAGCAAACCCAACTTCTGAACCCATAGTAATTAACGTGTTAACAAGGCGAGATTTTTAAGAATACAATCAAGGTCACAGCCGCTTAACCACTTTCAAACAAAAATAGCTTGCACACGAGAAATAGAAACAATTTCTGTTAAAACGAAAGACGACGCGACATGTAAGTGATATTGGCTCTTATGGTAGTTAGGCGGCGGTGATCGCTCTGTACCTATCAATATTATTATCGATCTACCTATCCAAAGAGTAATATTTTGACTTTAAGAACAAAAAACATCGCACGTAAGGTTTACATGGTCGGCAAAACAAATACCCCGGTTGGTTGTTAAAGTCCTTAGGAGGGTTATTGAAACGCCAAAATAAGTTTTTTTTTTTTGGGTAAATTGTTTTTATACGAACACTTACTTATAGCTCCAAATACTTGAAACTAATACCTATTTTTTTGTCAAAACTATGTGTACCCTACACGTCTATGGATATGTCTTTTAAAATAACATCGAGGTTCCTGAAACCATTTTTCCCTAAAAGTGTAACGTTTGAGAGATATAGGCTACCAAAATATTAAAATAGGCGTCCCCCCCCCCACATCTAGTTAGATAACTTTTAAACTTATCGGGTGTAAATTTGGAAAAAAATGCGATGTAGATCTTCAAAACTTCAACAGTTTCAACGAAAATTGGTTTAAACGAGATCGAATGTATTGAAAATGTGCTTTATCGATAGAGCACATTCTCAATAACCCCAAACATAACTTCGTCATTCATACAAATAATATGAAAAACAAAGTTATATTTTCTATCAACAAAATATTGTGGTATATTGGCTCTGTGAAAGTAAATGGATCTCTAATTCAGTTACAGATGGCACGGAATCCTTAGTGCGTGACTCCGATTCGCATTTGGCCGGTTTTTCTTTCTTTCAAAAATAAAATAATTGCTAAAATAATTGTTTGTAGGATATTCAAACTTTATTTCAAGAGTCGAATAACAGAGAAGAAAATCTGATTAGGAGAACGTTTTTTTTTATTTGTTTAAGAAAAAAACGTTATACAGGGGGTTTGGTTCATCATGTGCCAAATTAAATGAGCTTTAGTGGGGATCGTTTACTATGTATACTTGGTTAAATTTTTAGGCCTATTAAATTATACGAGTATTAATGTTTTTTTATGTTTTATTAAAAATATTCATAGTTTTAATTAAAAAGGTACAAATGGCGGACTTAATGCCTTATGACATTCTGTGCCAGTCAACCGCTTGGGAAATGCAGAAAGATAAATCAGTGGCGGAATATTCAAAAAAACTGTCAGTATGGACGTAATTCGGCATTTTAAACATAATTTATTTGAAAAGTTTCATTTGTACTTTACTTTTGTCAGTGCAATACAGAATTAAAAATTAAAAAAGTGTTATGGTTTTTCTCAATATTATTATTGTAGGTACTTATTATGCATAATTTTGCACAATTACCATTTTTTTTAATGAATTGCATAGTCTCTATTTATTGAGTATCAACAGAAATAAAATACATTTAAAAACTAAATATGAATACTAACATTAAACCTACTCAGAAATAAACCGTGTCTTTGAGGCAAAAAAAGCGAGAATGCTAGCTGCGTTATCGCGTTGGATATCAATTGTGATCCGTTAAGTAAGCAAAAAACCTACCTACATCAACTCAGATAGCAAAGCTGCATTGCTGGCTCTAAAATCCTTCGAACAAATGTCAAAACTAGTGCAAACATGCACTGACGCATTGAATGAACTGGGAAACGCCAAACAAAGTCACACTTACATGGGTACCAGGGCATTCAAAGATTGAAGGAAACGAAGTAGCAGATGAACTTGGTAGAGAAGGAGCCGATTACCCTCAAAGCGGCGTAGAACCATTCTGTGGCATCACCAAACAACGCGCCACTACGCTTCTAACCACCCTCTGTAAGCAAGAGGCTATTGAGTCGTGGATGTCTACACAAGGACAAGAACACTCAAAAGCACTAATTCGAGGTTACAACAACAAAGTAGCTAAAGAACTGTTAAAGTTCGAAAGATACAAAGCTTGTGCAGTGAACAGAATACTAACTGGCCATTGCAAACTGAACAAACATTTGGCCAATATGAACATGACCGAAGTCGCTCTATGTAGATTCTGTAATACAGAAGAAGCAACGGCCATGCATATCCTCTGCTCATGCGGACCGCTTATGGGCAAAAGAAGTATCCATCTCGGGCGACACATCATGCACCCGGATGAGATAGCAGATATCACGCTCCAAAGAATCTGGCAATTTATAGACTCAACGGGACTAAGCAGTGAAATTTAAATATAAGGGCGCCACAATAGATCATACCTGGTCGAGCTGGCAACAATAGAGCCCAACAACTAATAATAAATAAGCAAAAAACGAGCCAGCTTTATTAGTGACTAAAGGATAATTTAGTTTAGAGGCAATTTAAAAAAAAAAAAACAATTTAGCGGATGGTCCCCACGGTCCAAAAGTTTCAACACCAAACGGCGCAAATACATAATTTAATCACTTGCATGTGGAAACGTATGCTGCTTGCTTAGTTGCCGAACATAATTTTCTTAAATTTGACCTGCAACTATATATGGCTGTAAAAAAAGGGTGAACTCTTAAAACTTCATGAAAACTCTTCTAGATGTGCAAGGTATTCCACATGTCTTTTCTAGAATGTGCTTATGCTATAGGTACGTCATGCCATCTCACTAATATATTCAAACAACTACTCAAACTTTCACAGTTAGTGACCCAGTTCACAAAATGTTGCATATGAAATTCACAACAAAACAAGAATAATATCCCATTTTTAAGTTGTTTTTTGAAAGTCGATAATTGTTTTTTTAATAAGGCCTTATTTTTATTAACAGAACTAGATAGCAAATGACCCCCACTTTAAGCCATTTTAATTGGGCACACGATGTTCCAAACGCCCTGTGTATACATCTGAAAAACAGAAAGAACACCATGAAATATCAGCTCATGGTATAGTATTCAATTTATTGTGGGGTTAAACATGATCTCTAATTAAGGAAGCGCCTTCTGTCTCCTAGTGTCTCATTATCCTTACATCTGTTGCTCATGCTCGACGGAATCGAATTAATGCCAGATATAAGAGCGCTGTCACATTGCTCAGCGTCGTCAAAATCAAATGCTGCTGAACGTCATGAAAGTTTATTGAATTGATTTCACAAATAGAGTATTAACTTAGCTATAAAGTTAGGCTACTTGTTATCCCAAAACGTACTTGAATGTCCATAGCTTGGTTAGTTATTATAAATAACAAGTATTGCTTAGACCCCTTACACACTACACACTGCGACTTTCAGCATCGATGCAGTCGCGCGTTTTGTAAACGCGCTTCAGCATCGCGACTCACGCAATGATCATATTAAATTTAGCATGGATGTCGATCGCGTGTTAGCTGATACCCGAATTGTATCGAAAGAACTCAGTAGGTTATAATGCGTATTTAATATTATTGCTCCTGACTAATACGCCGGCGTTCGGAACATGAAATTCCACATTTATTAATGTATAATAATAAACATTTGTCAATGTTTTTATGAGATTTAACGCACGAACATTTAACTGTCAACGGAAAAACTCGCGTCTCATTGTGTCTTTACCTATAATGGCTAATTCGCTACCCTTTATCCCTTTACCCTTAGTCCGAAATACTTCATACCCTTCCGGGTGAGCACATGTAAAGAGGCGTGGGTAGTTTTTGTAAATACGTTGTCTATTTTCTGTAAATTTCTTTATATAACTAAATGATAAATGACAATTTGTGTTCTGGAGTATATTGTTTTATTTTCGATTTAGTTCATGTATTTAGCCCCATGAATAGAAAAAGTCTTTTATTTATTTGGTTCTGAAGTTTAGGGGAATACTACTCATTGAAATGAAAGACTTTACCGTTTTATTACAACTAAAACTATATGACTAACGTTTCTAATGCCTCACAACATCCGTGGTCACAGGCAAGACTATAGTGTTATTTTAGTTTAGGCGATGTCCGTATTCACAGTGCACTTTAAAGTCAGTAGATACAGTGCAATGTTTTGAGTTTTTTGAGCGGTCTCAGTACATATATTTTTTTTAAATTTAAATACCTATGATATCATATAGTAGTAATGCCTATGGTATTATGAATATTTGACACTCAAGAATACAAGAGGAAATAAGAAATTAAAAAATTCTTATTCTTCATTTTATTAAAATACTAGTGGATACCGCATTGATTTTGATTCGATAGCAATAAAAACATATGACTTTTTTGTGTCTGATACTTTTGGAGTTAGTTCTGTTAGCAAGTTGATGGATATTTTTCATAAGAAAAACCCTCATTAATGCGGTCTCTCATCTTCATTACCTTCAAGGACCCAAAAAAGGATGTTAAAAGTTAGTTTTACAACATTATTTTTCTTCCTTCTAAATACTACTTATCATTTATTTACTGTGACATCGACTGAGGCGAGGCTACAGCTTTGGCGATGCTATAATTTTTCAGCTGCCAAACGCGTCAAAGTCCATAGAAACGTGTCAAATCATTCGCCCAGGATTAGTCTCAACTCACGCCGTTTGAGGCGATCGGCGCTAGATTCGATGAGAGTTTGTGAATACCAATTTCTCGACCCAGGCGAAGGTCCATATATGGATCAGTGTCGAGGTTGACTTTGTGAATCAACAGGCAGTTCCCGCAGTTCTCGAAGCGGATTGACAGGATTTCTGCCTAAAGATGATTCTAGCTTACACGATTATGCGTTTTGAACGTCTGATAAATGAGTGAATGCTAATTGATGTTCTGCGAAAGGAAGTTTATGCTATTTGATGATATGCCAAATAAAATAATGACAATAAAAATTATGCGAAACAAGGTAGACCCTCTATTCTAACATTGAATATTATGTTATTTTACCATTGCGCATCGTGGCCTGTGCCTGTATCTGTAATTCAAAACGTACGGTATGATCTCTCAAACGCTTTGTTCTTTACCGTTTGACAGATCATATCGTACGTTATGAATTGACAAATGAATACGACTGGTTTACACAATTCCATCTTAGGTTGTAACAGCCAGAGGTCACATAATAGCGGCTTGTATTTTTTTTCAGCTTGCAATAATACAAACTATATTCTACTGGAGTTACAATGACGCCGTGTTTATAATTTGTACCGTTTATTTGGAGAAACAATTCGAAAACTTCAATCGCTTAATATTTCGCGGGAAATATCAAGTAAGTTTAATCAACACCGTTTTACAACGCATTTGGGATGGTGGTTAGCGCTCCTGATAATTACGCCAGATGTCACAGGTTTGAATCTCGCAAGGGGCAAATGTTGTGAGCACGATTATTGTATCTAAGTTATAACAGTCTATGTATAGGTTAACAAGTTTTTTATGAAAGACACGCCCGCCATTAAAATCGATGTCTGGTATTCGAAACACAAGGAAGATTTTTTTTCACTTCGAAAACACGACAATTGGTGTGTTGTCAGGAGCATAATTATTTATTTCACTATAATTAACACAGTTCGAAGAGTAATTTTCTTGTCTTTATTTTTTTATCTACATGACAGATTTCCCCTTTATGATGTAGAATTATAATTAATTTTAGGGTTCACTAACGTAAATAGCTCCAGCTTTTACAAAACTTGGATTTCCATTTCAAATTGCATTTGTATTTAGTTAAGTAAATAAGTAATCGTACAGCTTCCCACAGCAATAGAACAGAAATAAACACCTAAAGCGACCTGTCATCGTTAAGTCAGAGTTGACTCGTAAAAATATCGTGAAAGATTTTGCTGTTATCTTGCAACTTTTATTGAGTTGTGAAGAAAAAAATGTTAAAATAGGAGCACCCTGACTTAACGTTATACTTACCTACATCATAAGTCCTCTTGACTTACACGGCGACCAATCTCAGCTGAGATTAGATAGGTACGTAGAACGAGAAGCTAATAATAAAAAAGAGCTCGAGTTCGTGCGCACAAGAGCACTCTCTGTTTCCTATTCAATACTCTACAACCTAAAGATATACCCGACCAGGTATTCTAACCTGGAGTTTGCTAGATTAGCAGACTGAAGTGGATTCTAGAGGAATTTCGATGTATTAAAGTATTATGTAGACGAAAATCAAATCACACGCCATATTCAAACATGAGATTAAAAAATATGGCCCCTACAGGCGTATCTTTCTGAATCACTTGCTCAGATATGGCGTGTGATTTTCGTTCGTAAACATACGAATATAAAGCAAAATATAGATGTAAGTACTCACTTAACTGATTTATCTTTTTTGATGACTCTGATTTTCTCCTTCTTACTCTAAATGTGTTAAATTGAAACTGATTGATGATATTTATGCGATAATGTCAAATCAATGAATATTAAGATGGCCGTCTTGAGCAAGTATTTAAAAAATAGGTGAACTGGACTTTTCTTTAGTATCTCATTGAAAAAAATTCAAGTTGCGAGAAAAATCATTTCGTTTGGTGCGATTGGATGAAAAAAAAAGGCTTATTTATTTAATTACGGGTAAATGTGAAATCGTGAATCGTGATATTTTTCATTTAATTAAGTATTTCAAAATACACACGTTTGAAGTTACTCGATTTATCAAATGCAACCACATGTCAACAATGGGATGTGGTTCCATTTGATATGTACAAATCATAACAAAATGCGCATTGTGTTGTTTATTTTGCAGATAAATGCTCGACAGTTAAATTGGGTAGACTTGCAGTTTCAGTACACTCATCTTTCTAAACTTGTGAGAATTATTGACAGAAATATCAGTCCTGTCATTAGCGTCGCTTTCATTACAAGCTTTTTGTTGCTATGCCAGCAACTGTTTATAATATTCGGGTAGGTATTTGAAATTTCTAATTAGTAATTGCTTAGAGAAAATACATCTAAATGCTTTTTTTTTCTTACAGATATCAAAACCGATTAACTTTAGAGTAAATCTTTTGTCTGCATATTTTTATTCTTTTTATTTTTATTACACTAATTTTTAACGTAAAAATGACTCAACCAATTTCAAAGAATTTATCCTGGGGGCGTCGAAATAGGGATAGAAGTTTGTGTAAGAAACACGATATTTAATTTTTTTTTTCTTTTCCAGTCGTAAGTCTCCCATACAATACGCAACGCTCTTTATATCAACCGCAATCATGGCGTCAAGGATACTTCTCATTCTCTTCTTGGCCTCACGTTTGCATACAACGAGTAGAAAACCGTTAAAGATCATCGGTTTGTGCCATCATCCAACTTTAACAGACAGGTAACACAGAGATAAACAATTTTAACTCATTCAGGTACACAGGCAAGGGGTATATTTTGGGTCACTTTGGTCAATGTTTGAATTTTGAATAAAAATCGATTTAAACACGCAAGGAATTTTCTCCAAATCAAGATAAATATATTTTCTGAATACTGGCGTCTATTTAAGCGTAATTATTACGTAATTCTAGTTTACTTTAAATTGATTTTCGAACAAAAATTAGTCGAATATTGACACGAAAGATTAATAAATTGAACTCAAGCACCGACGAATATATTTTGGAATGATTGCTCACTGAGTATATTAAAACATATTTTTATTGAAAAACCGAACGTTGTATATTACTAAATTAACTACTACTTCTTTCATGCTTGGTCATAAATATCTGCTGATTTTTTCAGACACTACGTTTCATGGATCAAGTGTATCACTCCACCGTAGCGCTAAGTGGAATGGGCTTATTTTATTTTACTAGAGAAACTATAATATCTGTAAGTATTTTTAAAAATAATTCTGTATGTTTTCTTGTGTACTTACAACTTTGTGTTGACATAAAACGTACTTCCGCGGTTTTAAGGAAATCACTGACTGACGTCAATGCCTAGAGGAATTTTAGTCAAAAGTCCAATCACGTCTCGATCAATGCAGACGTCTATAGTTTACTTTTATCGATGTACATAAACTGATTGTGATTGAGTCGTTATAATCAAAATCACATTTTTCGCTTTCAGTATCGTGTAATTCATATGACGTACAAATCAGTAATCAAAAAACAATCGAAAATATAAAAAACATACGGAATTTCATAGACACAAAAAAACAAAGGTTTTATATCAAAAAATATGTCCATTCGTGGACATCCTGGCGCCTTTAATTAGAGAAGGACGAGTTTTCTGAGAGGGCGACGCAGGGTACCTCCCGCAGTTCGTACGTCAACCACTCTGACCACACCATCGCGGCCCGGGAACAGTGCCTCGACCACACCACGTGGCCAAGTCCCCCTCGGAAGGTCTCCATCCGCGATGAGGAGCGGGTCTCCGACCCTGATCGAAACATCTGTTCCCAGAACGCGACGTGGGGCCAGAGTCGGAAGGTACTCTACAACCCAACGTCGTCGCCAAAAATTATCGGCTAGGCGTAAGGCCTTGCGCCAACTACTCCTGCCTGCCAAGTCTGCGTCCGTTAGATCCACCGGGGGACTCTCCAATAAGAAAATGATTCGGTGTCAAAGCCTCTGCGTCCTCGGCGTCCGGAGAGACGTGCGTAAGAGGTCGAGTATTCACGATGGCCTCCGCTTCTGCCAGCAGAGTTGCTAAAATCTCCTCCCGTGGAGCTCGCTCTCTAAGTGTTGCTTTCAACGCCGTTTTTACAGTACGCACGAGCCGTTCCCAGGCCCCTCCCATAAATGGAGCAGATGGAGGGATAAATCGCCAAGAAATCTTTCTGGTTCCAGCGAACTCGGCGACCGCCTTGTCGTAAAGAGCCCGCATGTTTCGATTGGCTCCGACGAAGGACGTCCCATTATCTGAGTAGATGACACCAGGTGTTCCTCTACGTGCGATGAATCTTCGGAGACACATGATGGCAGAATCCGCTGACAAACTGGTGACGATCTCCAAGTGCACCGCACGGATAACTAGGCAGGTGAAAAGGGCTACCCAATGTTTCTCTTTTCTGCGTCCGATTGTTACCTCAATCGGCCCAAAGTAATCAACCCCGACATATGAGAAAGGGCGTTGATGGTGTGCAAGTCGTGCTTCTGGTAGGTCCGCCATTGGAGGTTGAAGCGTTGGTTGGCGTAGTAATTTACACAATTCACATCTGTGCACCACTGAACGCACAGCATTCCGTAAACCAACAATCCAAAATTCCTGGCGCAGCTCGTTGATTACTGTCTCAGTGTTACAATGGGCGAATTTAGTATGAAAATGTTGTATAAGGAGGCAAACTGCTGGCTCTTTGCCGTCAAGAATGATAGGTGGCTGCGTGACTGCAGCCGACGCTCGTCCCCGGAGCCGCAACAATCCATCTATCAAAATAGGAGTCAACGTAGCCAGACGGCTCTTTTTGGGAATTTGTTGTCCGCTTGATATACACATGATCTCGTCCGTAAAAGTGTTCCGCTGACTTTCAGCTAGGACGTGCTTCTCTGCTCTAACGATATCTTCTGCTCTTAATGTGGTCAGGCATGGAGTGTGTGACGTTAGCTACCACTGGTAAGGGAAGCTGATGAACCGATTGGATGACATTTATGGAATCTACATTGGGGGTCGAAAATTTACCCGTAGTGACATTGTTTCTAAAGGACGGTTTGAGCTCTTCTTGGCCAAGGGCTTGGCAACCTATCGAAACCTTTTCTGTAGGCCAATCTCCAAAAGGAGCCAATAAAAAATCCGGCCCTTAAATCCAACGTGACTCAATGCCGCAGGCTCCCCTAGTTGCATCATCAGCTACATTTTGTTCGCTAGGAACCCACCGCCATTCGTTAACTGTACTGTTTCCCAAAATCTCGCCTACACGATGGGCAACAAAAGGTTTAAAGTTTCTTGCGTCACTACGCAACCAGCTCAATACGATTATTGAATCACACCAGAAGTAGCGACGGATCGGTATAAGCCGATGCACTTCGATGATACTAGAGGCCAATCGAGAGGCTATCAAAGCTCCCTGCAATTCCAGGCGTGGGATTGAAGCAGGCTTCAGTGGAGAAACTCGTGCCTTGCTGGCTATGAACGAAAGTTTAACCTCACCCCTGGCAAGAGTAAACCTCCAATAAGCCACGGCAGCATGAGGCAGTTCACTCTCATCACAAAAAACGTGTAATTGCAATTCAACAAAGTTTTCTAAATTATAGCAACGTGGCACTTGGAATTGCAAAATAGCTTTACGACTCTCAAACCAACACTTCCAAGCTATTTGATCTTCTTCTGATAGCTTGTCGTCCCAATTGAGACCTTTACGCCACAAATTTTGAAAAAAAAACCTGCCTCTCACTACAATAGGTGCTAAAAGACCTAAGGGATCATAAATGCGCATGACTTGTGCTAAAACTTCACGTTTGGTTAATTCATGAGGCGAGGAATAAAAATGAATGCCCGGATTGAAACCGATGATGTCGTGAGTTGGATTCCAAAATAGCCCAAGTGTACGGGTGAAGGTGGACGATTGCGAGCTACATAAATCTACATTACTTGACTTGTCTGTGAGATCAGAAAGCGACTCTTTTGGCAGTAAATTCAAACTGCTCGGCACATTGGAGACCCAGTTCCGCATTTCAAAACCACCGCGTTTATGAATTTCAAAAATATTCGCTGCCAAATGGGTCGCTTCGTTTTTTGCAATGGCTTTAACGGCATCAGGAAAGTCTTCTTTGAATTCTGATGCGTTACGGTTGAGAATTTATATCGCGGTTGAAGGGCTAGAGCAAGCCCCAAAGATCATAGAAAACATGCGAAACGTTTTCAATGGGCCTTTCGAATCGACGCGCCAAAGAAAACGCTGCGCATCGCGATCTTCTTCTCGTATTTTTATTTGTGGAAACATCTCCTTAATGTCTGCCGTCAACGCAACTTTCCTTCCCTAAGCCGCATCAAAATTCCAAGAAGAGGCTGTAAAAGATTGGGGCCTGTCAGAAGCAAAGAATTTAACGACACACCCTGAACCTTAGCTGCGGCGTCGTGAACAATGCGGAGTTTTGCCGGTTTGTTGGGATTTACCACACCAAAATGAGGCAAATACCAACAAAGTGACTTCGGAGGGTAACCCGTGCATTCTTCCGCGTAGCCTTTGGCAAGCGAGTCGTGTATATTAGCTCGGTATCGTTCCGCGTATACAGGATCCTTTGACATCTTCAATTCGAGACTTTTGAACCTTGAAAATGCCAAAGGAAAACTGTCAGGCACCTTGGGACCATCAGACTTCCATAGTAACCCAACTTCAAAATGACCATTTTTAATACGATTAGTAATTTTCTCTAAAATTTCTACGGCCCTATCATTTTCTACACTACGGCGCTCATATTTAGTAATTCCAAGAGCATCTAATCGATATTGCTCTTTTATGAGAGCCTCTAAATCGCGCTTCGGATTGTCGTATGGGACCACATGATATACGACAGACGAACCTACCACCTGGGTTTTACTGCTTGAAAAGCCGAATAATACCCAACCGAGGCGTGTGCGAATGGCTACCGGCTGTGATTTGGTGCCACACCTAATTTCTGACGCGACTATCAGGGGCAAATTATTGACGCCTATGACTAACATTGGCTTTGCTTCGTCATAATATAGCTCATCTTCTATATCGGCTAAGTATGGAAATGAACGTAAGCTGTCTCGAGTGTTAACTTGACTAAGCAGACCTAAGTTAGCTATTGACCTCGCCCCTTTTATCGAATAGTACTCGTTTGCATGTCGGCCTTTAATTTTGAAGTCAACATATTGAATTGAACTCTCTTTAGATAACCCTCCTACACAATCTAAGTCGAATAAGTCCCTCAGGTTCCCCGGCTCCTATCCGAGAGGCAATGTTGGAATCGATAAGTGTGGCTGTGGACCCGTCGTCTAGTAACGCGAATGTATCGACGCTACCAGCAGGCCCAGAGAGCGTTACAGCCACTACTTTCAACAAAGGACGTAAAGTAGGATTAACTAAAGAAGCGGCAGCGTTTGTATTGACTTGCTCGGATTTAACTTCGTTACAGGCGGGTACTGAAGTTGGGGTAGGTTCCGAACGTTCATTGATGTGTGCAGAAATTAACGGCTTTGGAACAAAATGATTATATCATGTAATAAAGTGTGATGTCTGCCTATACAATCTTTTACCTCACAGTTACATTTATTTCTGCGACACGTTTTAAAAATATGATAACCTGCTTTCAAACAGCGTTTTTTTGCCATCTGTCATCAATTGACAACTTCTTAAAATTTTCGCAGTCTGACAGGTTATGAAACTGTTTACAAAAAGGACAAATTGGATGATCTAAATTTTTTATGGTTTGTTTTGGAATTTTAGATATGACCTCCTCCTCGGAAACAGTGTGCGTCCTGTGATAAACCGGGCCTAATGACGACGTGGCCGCACCAAACTTGATCGTAAGGTCCACCTCACGAGACAGGAAATCCGACAGCATCTCGACCCTAGATTTACCTATTCGCTCATGAGCCGAAAAAACCAGCCATCGTGTACGCAGCAGTGGTGGAAACTTGCTTAGGAGCACACCAAACAACTCAGGGGAACACAAGTAGTCGAAACGTTCTAATAACTTCACCACTTCGACACAGTTCCTCACACGAGTAGCGAACTTGGTTAGGTCACTTACCTCCGGTCCAATCTTAGGCAAGGCTCTGACAGCATTTAGCTCTTGCAACACAATCAGCTCGGGCCTGCCGAAACGTCGCTCCAACGTTTGCATGACGTCATCAGCCTGATGAGCCATTACAAGTATCAGGCCTACTTCTTCCCGCGCTGCGCCTTTCAATGCCTGGTTAAGTCGTGCTAAGTTTTCTACTTCTGTAAAAGACCCTGCCGTATCTACGAAAGCTCTTTTGAACATTAACCAGTCCAAAGGAGACTTGCCATCGAAATTAGGTAATATGACGTTTTTATTGTTGTATTTCATTGAAAAATTGCGTAGTCCATCTACGAGCTGTGATACTCCGATCGAGCAGCCCACTCCATTGCAGTGCCCGTCGGAAGCAGTGACCTCTTGATTTCGCGTCGACAAGGGGTCCGCTGCTGGCACTTGAGAGGCGGTAGCAGATATATCACAGTGCATCACCTGTGGACATAATTCGATGTTAGTGTCTAGTTGCTTTGGTTCAGGAAAATGTGTCATTGAATCTTGTATCCACTGGGATACGCGGGACTCGGTGACACTGGATGCTTCTATAGAAGCTAACTCGGCTCGGACCTCGGCGTCCGCAGCTTTGCGCTCCAGCTCCCTCGTCTTTTGTTGCGATTGCAGCTCTGCTGCCTCCAATTCTGCGAGGTAGCGAGCATGTCGTGCCTCCGCTGCGAGTTTCCTCGCAACGACCGTCGCGGAGGATCGGCGACTGCGTGCGCTTGACGACGAAGGGCGAGTTGTATCTACTTCTACGGGGCCTACAGGTTCGCTAATGCTTGGCGCTGGCGCGGTCTCAGAAAAAGCCTCGGCCTCGACTGGCTCATCTTTCTGTGATCTCGTCTTAACCATACTATACTACCTACTTACCCTCCTGTATTATACCAAACCTTGACATAATATTCACTTTCACTGGTTTTTAAGGGCTCGAAACTCTGTGATTGAGTCGTTATAATCAAAATCACATTTTTCGCTTTCAGTATCGTGTAATTCATATGACGTACAAATCAGTAATCAAAAAACAATCGAAAGTATAAAAAACATACGGAATTTCATAGACACAAAAAAACAAAGGTTTTATATCAAAAAATATGTCCATTCTTGGACACTGATCGTTTACTATTAGCCGAAAAATACAATACCTAAGCCGATTTTATGAGGTAATTATCCTATTCGGGGCCAAAACAAATCTAACAAAGAAAAAAATATTAAAACTAGCCCACGCATAAATAACAGTGCTTTCTTATAAGTTAAACATTTAAAATTGTTTGATGGTTGATTATTAAGTAACTGCGCGTCGTAATTCATTGAAATGGAAGACGTTACGGATTTACTTCGCGCACATTTCAGAACCAAATATGTGCATCATAATTCAAAAGCAATTTCCGAACCTACTTTTGTATTACGAGTAACCCCTTTGTGGTTAAGTTATTATTGAAAACAATGCTAAAACTAGTTTTTGTTTCCAGGTAGTAAGCGTGATAGCCACTTACGAGCTAGTGCTGTTTCAAATGTTATAAACTCCGACATCAGTTTTTAGCCTCAATAAAATGAAATAAAATTTGGCACACTGTAAGGAAATTCATAAGGAAAATAAAGTAATAATGCATTACAGGAAATGATCAATCACGGCCAATTTTATTGTATTCTAGTAGTTCTTGGCAACTTATAAAATTCTGATTAATTTGTTTGATTTTGTAAGATTCTTCTATAAATCCTTTAAGGAAGGATCATGCATGATTCTTGTTTATTGATTATTTTTAGTCATGGAATTTTTTTAGGTGTATTCTTAGATAGATTTTAAGTCCAGGGGGGCAATTCTCGTGCAATTTGTATACGAGAAAAGTTCACCGACTGAATTTTCTGTGTCGAATAAAAATAGCTTTTCATTTCTAAGGGGCACGATTTCTATGTAGGTATATAGATTTTGTTCGTGCAACATTTTTTTACGGGAAGATACGGGAAGGTACGGGAAGATACGGGAAGATACGGATATGCTTGAATTTTAAGTAAAATGGTTAAACTCGCGATTGGATTCTGAAGTGACGTTTAAGGACTTAGCATTTTAATTCTAAGAATGCAATGTTAGAAAATTAACCCCTGTGCTACTCAGACCTTTGGTCAACTTGCTGAACTAAACTCATGTTTAAGTACAAAATTGCACAATAATAGTTCCTGTTTTCAATAGAAAAGTGCCGTTATTTCATAACTTACTTGTGGACAAGACTAACTTTTCCTGTTACGACTCACACACTACAAAGTTAGATTAGTTTGCTGTGTAAAAGTGCAGTGATGTCTTTTATGTTCGTATTTTACGCAGACTTGGGAACTCATAAGACTTATTTATAGATCTAAAGTTAAAGTATAGAAACAACTGCCGCATGATGTACGAAGTTCTCAAAAAGTAAAGATCTTGGCGCGTTTGGTGTAGCGGTTAGTGCTTCGGCCTATTACGCCGGCCGGCGCAGGTTCCAATCTCGCAAGGGACAAATGTTTGTGTGATGAGTACGTACATTTATACTTATGTCACGCATGTTTTTAAATAAACAGAGAGGTTAAAAAAAAAAGATTTTTTTAGCTAGCTCATAATTAATGTTTTAGGATTTATGTATATAGGGATATACGAGTACAGAAATTTAAAAAACCGACATAACACCATTAGAATTATTTGCTTGAAAATTTACAAAAATAAAAGAAAATTTGGCTAACATCCATAGGGTATATTTTGATAAGGACGTAAGGTTTCCAAAAAAATATTTTTGAACGACGATGACGACGACGGGTTTCTTCTTCTGGGCGGCTCGGGTACGAGCCCTAGCTCCTTCCCCGGGCTTCTTCTCATGGGCCTTCTGGCCCACGGTATTAGGAGCCGCTAAGTGGCCGTCTTGCGACGACAGGTCTGTAACTTCGTCTTCTGCCAGAGTCGGCTGCACAGACGCTGCGGGCTGCACATCAGATGAGACCCCGTTTGGGGAGGCCCGATGAGCAGGGCAAGCTGGCTGCGGCTGACTCTGGATGGGGAGGGGACGAGAGCTGGAGGGGGGGGGGGGTTGTGATTGGGAATTGGGTAGGTGGAAAGGGCAGATTTAGGGAACAGACCTGTCATGGGGTTGGCCTCAGTTACCGTGGGCAAGTGGGCTATATTTTGTAGCTCGGGGTGCGGCCCGTGGTCCGCGGCTTCGTACATCCGTTTGGATGTGCAGACCACGAATCCTTCCAGGGCCTCCATCTTGAGGTCCCTGTGTATGACTGCATTTCAGACATAGCGCCCGGCCCCCGTTATTATTCGGAGCGCTATGTTCTGCTGGGATTGGAGCTGCGTACGGTGGGCTGCGCTTATCATGGCGTACCAGGCTGGGGCCGCGTATGTCAGCCTGGAGCGCACGTACGTCTTGTAAATGCCCACCTTTGTTCTGGTGGGCAGGCGGGACTGGAGGACGGGGCGCAATCTTGCGCGCGCCCCGCGGCTGGAGTTGACCAGGTGCTTGACCTGGTCCTTTAAGGTGAGGCGCTGGTCCAAGTGGCAGCCTAGGTACTTGGTACTGCGCTGCCACTTTATCTTCTGGCCGTTGAGGACCAGCTCGGGCATCTTCCTTCCTTGAGGGCCCGTGTAGATGGCGGCGGTTTTATCCACGTTTACCGCTATCCGCCATTTCTCCAGCCAGTCCGGCAGTAGGTCGAGCTGCTTCTGCATCATTTCACCGTCGCCAAAACCCATGGGGCGTTGGTGTAAAATTCGCTGTCATCCACGAACAGCACCAGCTCGACCTTGGGTTCCCACTCACGGAGATGGTTGTTGATGGTGAGAACGTCGATGGTGTAGGCAGCGTACAATGTCGAAAAAAGACAGCTGCCTTGGGGGACCCTGCGTCTATGGGGCCCTCTGCGGACGTAGGGTCCTCCACGGCGACCTGAAAGGAACGTCCTTCCAGGAAGGACGCTATCAGGTGGACGAGGGCGGGGAGCAGGGCGGTCGTGGCGAGCTTGAAAATGAGACCGGGGTGCCAAACCCGGTCGAAAGCCTTCTCCACGTTTAAGAAACCGCCACCGAGGCCTGGTTCTTGTTGAGTCCCTCCGCTAGGTGGTGAATCTGGCCAGCTGGAGCGTGGTGGGGTGCCCGCTGCGAAAGCCGAACTGCTCGTCCCTCGGGACGAGGTGGGAACGCAGTCGGCGCAGCAGGGCTCACTCGAACAGCTTAGCGGCGTGGTCCAGCAGGGTTTTTGAACGTCACTGTTTGGGCCAGTATATAAGTATATAGGTATGGTGGATGCACCCGGCATAATCGTTGTCAGGAGTTTGTAATACAAGAAAAAAATATTTTGTACGTAACCACGATTATATGTGTGAAGTCTGCATACTTATTTGATTTATTTATTTCTTGTAAAACTAAATTAATAAACATTACAGAAAATTTTAGATCTTTGTTCCAAGAAATAAACGTGTCAAGATTTATATGAATATAATTTACCATTCAACTACGATCAATTTGCGATCCAACTAAAAATAAAAGTCAAAGTATTTACTTTTTAAACTTTAAGTAAAGCATGAATAGCAGAATTTTAAACCGTTTAACAAAGACTTAAAGGACTTAAATAACGCCAATAGAAGAAACAAACTAATTAAATTTATTTATTATTAAGAAATAAACTCCAATGAGTTCCAATAATATATTTTTTGAGTAATTAACACAAAAACATTATCCTCCGTGTAAAAAATACTTGACTAAAAATCGTATCATAACCTGTCCAGATAAACGTGTGAAATTCGCGGACAAACATACATACAGGAAGGACATAATGAGAACCGCCTTTTACAAGTTGGTTAAATTAACTTATTTAGAACTAAGTATCATTGACCAACAAACAGCTAGAAATGTAAAAAAAACCGTATCGAATTCCAGGATCAAACTATGGTAGCACCTTTATTTCTCAGCCCCGAAATAAAATGATACCTACAAACCTAACTTTTCCAAACCTCAATATCGGTCCAAACAAGAAAAGTCTTAATGATGTTTGCTAACATATAAGGAACACGACGAGACAAGGTAAGTACTTGCTGACAAATTCTAAAACTTCAATAAACGAGCAAGCACAAAACTTTATTCCGCAATTATTCAGGGGACCTTCCCGGAATTCTATTAAGAAGTTTGATTAGAAAACATCAAATGAAATCCGTCGTGTAATCGGTGAAGTGTTCCGAATAGGCTTCAATAGAATTATCAGATTTTTATTGCTACTCAATCGCGTTGAGGCGACGACTTCTTTAAGGCGTTGCCAGTAACAATAAGAAATCTATATTGTACTTACAAATTTTTCAAAGGAAATTACAATTACTTTTACCAAGGAAATGTAAAATTGAACTCTATACACATCTTTTATGTCATTTTCAGGGTCTAAAATTATTAACACACCGTAGGAAATCTTAACACAAATTTATCATTTGAAAATAAAAGTAATGAGCAGTTTTCCCCCATCACTTTACACCTCTCACAAGATGGAGCGTTCGGATAGATTTAAAAAAAAAACGTTGGCGGAATACCATAGACAAAGAAAAATAAGCACGTAAGTAAACATTAAAAATGCGTCCATATCTTTTAGATTTTAAGAAAAAAAAAATCTGTCTTAATAAAATCCTTTATTTACAATAGTTACACATTATTATTGATTTTTTTTTTATTTACATTGGCGAAAAGCAATTACTCTCTGCTATAGTACTTGAATGTAAAGTTTAAAATCAAATGACATAAAACCCGGCCAGGTGCGAGTCGGACTCGCGCACTGAGGGTTTAACTGAATTAGGGAATCCACTTACTAAGCTAAAATACCACAATATTTTGTTAACAGCAAATATAATTTTGTTTTTCAGAGTGTTTGTATGAAAACAAAGTTATGTTTCCAGTTGTTGAAAATCTGTTATATCTCAAAAACTACTTGTTTGAAGTATTTGTAAACATCTACTTTTTTTTTTCAAAATTTACATGCTTACAAGTTCCAACTTGGGGTTCTAATTTTTTTACTTACGTAGAGGGTTTTCCTTCCAGTTGGTTCATTCATTTTGGCCCTTTCGGGATCTACAAATAGTGTTTTTGTACTAGTATCTTAATGTTGACATGTCTATACGTCTGATGGTCAACATTTCGTGGAGGTAAACTGGAAGTGGAATTTCTTGATGCTTAGGAGTTCAGTGATTATAACGCCAGAACTTATGTAAGGTCTTTTGTAGTTTTAAAGAAAAGAGTCATAAGGTGCAACCTCCCTTTCCACTAAAACCTTGCAAATAAAATACATACAGACACATACATAGATAGTGGATAACAGACTCCAAAAACGAAATGCATTAATAAGTCTGAAATGTTTTTTTTTTAAAGAAAGCATTCCATTTTAGGCGAACAATTTCGGCGCCCTGATAGATGATGCTAAATATGGCCAATGCGATGGCACCGACTCCAAAAAGAAACTATTCGCCTAAAATTGATTCCTTACTTTTAAAGAGTCAAGAGTTCCTTTGAGAATTTTAAGTGCATTTTGTTTTTGAAGTCGGATTTCACTTTGTTTTCAAAAGTTTATATATAAAGTTTCTGACAGATAACGCAAACACGATTTAATTAAGTCATCATTCATTTTTAAGAAAAAACATTCTCACAGTTTAAAGTTGAGGTGATACAAATGTTATTCATACGAGTAATATACTAAGCTGTAAGCCAGAATGTGTTCTAGTTTTTTTTGTTGAAATTTATGTACAAAATTATTTTTTATTTAGTTGATTAGAAACTCAACCATGTTGTTATAAGTACTTAGAAGTGTACAATGTTTAGAAAGTTAAAGAAAATATACAAAAAAGCACTCGAAAATTTATTTGATATCATATTTTATTTATACACTTTACAGGTAGGTACAATGAATATTTTAATATTACGATAATTTTATAATTTCAATTTTAGCAGACAACAAATTATTACTGCCCATAGATTGAGTTCCGGTGACATGCCGTTAAAAAAAAAACTTATGAAATTAAAAAAAATCCTGATCTGTACCATTTGCGGAGTATTCGACGATATTCAAATCAAATCAATTTTATCAAATCAATTTATTCATTTCACAACAACAAACAAACTTACATAAATTTAGTTAGGTACATAGTCCATTTTGTTCAATTTTAGCTGTATATCTAAACACTAACTCAGGCCTGATTTTCCAACGTCAGACAAGAAATATTCATCGAACAACATACAATACGCCTATTTTGAATACAATCTTTTACGTCAGTAACCACCTATACAAATGTCATTCTAAAATTGGTCGCTTTATTCCGATTCAGTCCGATATGTCCCACCTGACGCTGGAAATCGGCCCTCAAAGACGCTTAATTACGCATTAGTATTTTTTTCCAAATCAGGCCATAAGAAGAAACATATGAAGTAGCTATTATGATAATGAATCAACATCTAAAATGAATTTAACTTGTGTTTATGAGCGAAGTGAGTTTGTTTTGTCAAAGATCGTGATATCTACCCTCCGCACTAGTAATTAAACTGTGTTGCGGCAGAGTAGTTTCGTTCGCCGTTCATTTCATGTTGACAAGTTACTATAGTAAACGCAAAAATTTAAGATAATCATAATTGTATAACATTAGTCATACATTTTAAACTAATCTGTATTAGGTACTGAAATAAATAAATAAGAAAAGACTAAACTTTAACAGTCTAATTAGTAAGATATAACTTTTTTTTTTACAAAAACTAAAATGCATGTAATATATGTATTAGGTATACATGAAAATGTTGCGTCATCAACATCTTTAATTTACAGTAGGTACCAATATCAGAGCAGGTAGATGAAAAGTATGGAGTTTGATATAATAGATTGCATTATATATTATGTATATATTTTTTTACCTCACTATGTTGTTTTATATACCAGAATGAAAATATACATTTCATATGTATTTATATGTATACATGTATGTAAATAAACACTAATAATAATTGTTAATGTAAAAATAAAATGGTTTGAGGACCTTATATATTAACTGCCTTGTATTACCAATAATTGCTCCGTAGAATTGTACGTCTGTCCAGACAGAAATGCCAGTACTATTTTTTTACAACCAAAGTATGTTTTGTCTCGTAGCATCTGATAGTTTGCATTGATAGTATTGTAAAGCCAGGGACCTAGGTAAAAGCAAAAGCATCGTGAGAAAACTGTTTTGTAAGCAGGAACCGAATACACCGGAGGTGAGCGTCGCCTTGACGTGATTGGAGACGGAGGTAGCCGATGTTGTCTAAGTAAAATGTTTTTTATAAATAGTTGTCGCACTGTTAAGACGCCAAATTCTTGATAAAGGTTGGTAGTAGGATAGCAAATATTTTTAAATGTTAATACTTTTATAACAGCTCGTTGTGCCCTTTCTATAGTAATAAGATGTGATTTTCTAGCTCCTCCCCACGAAGTTATACCATATGTTATTAGTGATTGGCAAAGCGAGTAATAAACAGTTTTGATTGTGTCAGTGTCTTTAATGCGTCTTATTTTTTAAAAAATACAAATAACTTTTCTTATTCTTTTACTAATGACATCTATTTGATTTTTCCAATTCAAGTTCTGATCTATAATAATCCCTAGATATTTTAAAGACGAAGCCGCTGATAGGTTGGAACAGACACAGCCAGGCAGGCCATCGCATGTATGCGCTGTTAGGGAAAAGTTTTTAGGTTGTGTACTACTATTTATGCTAAAAGTCATATATTTAGTTTTTTCAAGGTTAAGAGTCAGAATATTCATCATTTATTAATGGAATGTGAGCGGAATCGCAAACTAAGAGACATAGTTTATTTAAATTTAAAAAAAACTGTTTACAGGTGCAATGTTCCATTTTGCTCACTTTCAGTAAGTACATCCATAAAAAACATGTTCGACTTGCGATTCTTGTTGAGTTGCAGCAAAACCAGCTCGTACGTTATTATAGTGCTGATAAACTGAAAAAAAGATCCTCATTAAAAATTATACCTCTCTCAAGAATATAAAAATATTTTTCCTTATTCTTAAAGAACAATACAGTTTTTATATTTTATGTTGGACTATCTAGTAAAAAAATCCGAGATACGTAGGTATATCCAAGAACATCTGCAAACCAAAATTTTTATTAATATAAAATATTCAAATCATTATTACCTTCAAAATAGAACTTCTTGTCAGGGAGAAGAATGACCCAGTCAGTGAGACTGAGTTGTAAACTAGTTGAAGGCGAAACCTTTGTATCTAGAGAACAAAACACTACACATTTACTTGACTATTGGAATAAAATGCGTGAAAACGATATAATATGGCTCTACTTATAAATATAACACCAATTTCAAAAGTCTTCTATAATTTGAATCTTCTTTTCATTTCATATTTTCGGGTGATTTACTATTTGTAATAACTTTTTTCACTATAGTGCACGTAGTATAAAACAGTCCGGTACATTTAACACTAAGTTGACTGTATAAAAAAAACATCACAATTTGAAGACTCAAAGTCTTGCATATAAATAAATGATAAAAATAGCTCGAGTCTAAAATTTCAAAGTCAGCTTCAGTTTTCATTCCCGGGCTACCTTATAGTATTTACTTACTTCTTTATTTTCCTCGTCCTTAGAAATATCGTGCAAAGTCAGTAGCGGTTTCTGCGCCTCGATTGGTACACTTGCAGCTAATAGAGACATAGTTAGCGCCCGGGATATGAGGCAAGCGACCGAGAATAAATAGAAGAGAAGACGCTCTGTTGAATCTGCCAAACTAAAAAAAAATCGACTTATTACTATGATGTCATTAGGATTCCAATTGCTTTAACATTTATTATTTTCAAACAAACTAAATGCTTAGATGTTATCGAACTAATATTAATTATTCTTCGCCTGAGCTGGCAACGTGGCATTTCAAACTTGGGTCCACGCAAACTTTTCTTAACGTAAACAATCTTTTAAAAAAAAAATACTTTTGAACCTATGACATTAGGAAAAAGTTCAATTCAGAAATTCAGTTTGATAGTTTTGGTTGCATAAGTGGCAGTATCTCACAGATGGAGACTCTTTTGCACTGCACAATACAGTTAAATTGGTTATACTTAAATTGCCAATAACTTAAAAACCATGCTATTTAAACTACTACTTCCTTTGTTTGATATATTAAACTAGAACTTTAGAAGTATTAAAAAAGTAAAGTTAGCTTGTAACGTCCCACTGCTGGGCAAAGGCCTAACCTCAACTATGAGGGAGTTTGAGCCATACTCTACCACGCGGGCGGATTGCTGGAGAACTGTTTGCAAGGCAAGTGACTAGCCCTGCAATCTATTCAAATAAATATAAGTAATACAGGTTATTAAAGTTAATGTAGATCCTCAGCAACACGGTGTATAGAGCTAGATTTAATGTTTTAATTACTTCACGTCGGCATCTCATAACTAAAGAGGAGACCTCCTCCCCTCGTCTGCCTATTGCGGAGAGGATGCAGTTCAATGCATTTTCTTCACAGTGTTTCGTACACTTTGCAGGGACAAAATATACGTCCTGCGTCAGTTGTTCTGTTATGCCTAATAGGAGACTACATCAATTAACATCAACGTAAATAAATATTATTATTATTTTGTTTGTCTATTGCAGATTCTATCTTATGAGGTTTTAATTCCATGTTCAGACGGGTATCAACCAAGCCTGACATGGTGAAAATATTTTATTTGTTTGAATCGGTGACACGTGACGAAGATAAAAATTTACGGGTTATCCTACAGGTGTTCAAAATTACTACCTTTTGGATCAAGTGTTGTATACTATGGTGGATTTGCAGTGTCTTAACTTTTTAATAATGAATGTATTACGCCTGTAGCAGAAATGACTATTGGTACAATATGAACAGTTTGGACATTCCATTGTATTTTTATACTAGCGGTCCCCCGCGACTTCGTCCGCGCGTTTTGAGTTTTCTCCCTCCCCTCCCGTCGCAGCGTGATGTTTTATATCCTAAAGCCTTTTTCAATAAATAAGCTACCTAACACAGAAATAATATTTCAAATCGGTTCAGCAGTTCCATCCTTGCTTTATAATATAATTAGCGCAAGCGCACGTTGTTCTTAAGCTGCGAACATTATTTTGGTGCGGAGTTATGTTAAAACTGTGATAGCTCCTAAAATATTTATTGGAATCAAATGATAAAAAGGGCAACTTTGTTCTAAATGAAATGCTCGTGATGATGAATGTATTTATTTTGATAAGAATAAATACCTGTGTGTATAATACACCTCTAAAAATGATGCAATATTTTTACAAATTTATTAACATAAAAAAGGTTGTAGTAAGTCAACCATAAAATATAGACTTATGCTGTCCCGGACTTTATTATAGAACTCTTAATGCTGAACAATCTTGTCATACATGAATTTTGTGTAACTTAAGCGGTTTTCGCAGCGTACGCAGCGGAAGCTCTCATAAAGGAATATCTTTCTCCCGTTTCACAACATTTTTCATTGCTGCTGTGGTCTTGTGAGTTGTATCTTTATGTTATATAGCTTAAAGCCTTCCTCGATAAATGGACTATCTAACATAAAAACAATTTTTCAAATCGGGCCAGTAGTTTTTGAGATTAGCGCGTTCAAACAAACAAACAAACTCTTCAGCTTTATAATATTAGTATAGATGGATTGCTAGGTCGTTATATTTAATAAGTTTTTCGTTTATTTTACTTTGTATATTATGAGTGTTTGGAACAGCTATGTCAATTAAGTATACAGTATTTTTGTGTTTGTCAAATTTAACGTGATATCTGGCCTGTTATAATGAGTGGTCTTATCTGTTATAATTGTTCGGGCCCAGTATAGTTTGAATAAATTATTGTCTAATACTGGATTGGGAATGTACTTATAGTATGGTGATTTTTATGTATGAACTTACATCTGTATGCTAAATATACAGCTGAGACCTGGTCGTGATGGTGTTTCTAATCAGTGTTTCCTAATAATTTACAGGCACTGGTTATGTGTTGGATTGTGACTGCCGTGTAAAGGTTTTTGTGCCCAAATATGTAACTTCTGCTTAGTAATATGTTCATTCTGTTGAGTGTTCCTATTTTTTTTAGGTTGAGTGTTAAATGTTTGTCGTCTGCTTCAACTGAGGATTTGTGTAATGTAGAGTGTTCTGGTTTTCGAAAAATATAGTCGTAGAGTAGTAATTTGTTTGTTGTGCATATTTTGAATATCGATAAGGCCTCTCCCTCCTTCCTGGCGTGGTAATGTTAGTCTTTGTGTGCATGATTTCGGGTAATGCTTACGGTATTTTGTGAGTTTAGTGTTTTTAGTTCGCTGTAATTTCTTTAAGTGGCTTTGTGACCAATTAATGATTCCGAATGAATAAGACAAAACCGGGATGGCGTAAGTATTTATAGCCTTTACAGTGTTTCTAGAATTAATTTAAGATTTGAGTACCTCGTCTAATCTTTTGTTGAATTTTACTGTTTTATTATTATTATCACACGTCGCGGCGTGCCTTGGATAGCACGTCAAACGGTTAGTCTGGCGCCTAATCCTTTACTGTAGACTGCTGTTTTATAAAGTTACCTAGATATTGAAATAAAAACTTACTTTACAGTGTCACATTCCTTGTATTTCACCGTGTTGGTACTGAAATCGTTAAAATATTGTACAATTTCGTATACTTTAAGAGCATTTAAGCGAAGACCTAGTTAGCTCAGGATAAAATAAAACAAGTGCTGAGACTTCGCCGACAGGTGCGTAACTAGTATATAGGAAGGAAAGGAATGCAGGTACGATAGGGTAGGGGAGATAGGTAGATAGATAAGCGAAGGTAGCTAATGTCCGTTCCCTATACCCATTATATCTGTAGTTTTGTCCTACTTCTAGAGATAAAATCGTTCTCTATCTTAACTTAAGATTTTGTGTCTCTAACATACTTCTTGCATTAGAAAATCCTATCTCAGGTAGAAAATCTTCGGTCGAGGATAGGATCTTTGACTAAAGTTTGCACATAGGGAACAACGGTGGGACGGTAGATGGCATAGGGTAAGGTTGTCAGGGTTAGGAACTTTGTTTACTAATCTGTAAAAAACAATGCAATTCCTTGGCAATTTTTTCATAAATAACTTTTAATTAGGGTGGTCCAGATATTCGTTCAGGGCTCCTATTTTTTAATCACTCGCGTTAGCACGGCATGCGATATTGATTGATTAATGTCCAATTTTCCAATGAAACCATATTCATTTTCCATACATCGCGTGATTTCCATTGATGTTTAATTTAATTTCGAACAAAATTCACCCGCCATATTCAAGCGAATGATTCAAAAATAGGCCAATGATATATTTTATTTTAATTCTTACTTTAGAAAGTAGAAAAGCTGCACGGATATGAAATACAGGTAATTGAAAAAGGAAAATAGGACGATAGTTTTGAAATGTTCGTCTATGAGGGTGACCAAACTCTCCAAGTGAGTAAAATGCATACGGTGCTTCTCCCAGAACTTGATATTCTGAAATATAAAAAAGACTAATTAGCATCATCATCATTAACAACCAAAGGACTTCAACAGCTGAAAATCCTCCCCTTCGGTTTTTTTATATTTATATTTGAGGACAACCACAAAGCATACACTTCACAATCTTATAAGACAAGAAATGACAAAATAAATATTATAGTGTTGCCCTCATCAAAGGCTGCCACGACATTCGCAATAAACAGAAGTCAGATACAAACTGTAATAACCTGTATTACGCGAGTAATTACAAACTATAGACTTTGATTTTGGAACAGTCGATTTAAATTAACGTAGTGGGTACTAAGATGTTTTTAAATTATGGATATGTCGTGCACGCTCTATTATGACCAGAAGAAAGGCAGGTAATTGCCCGGAGTGCATTCAGTAGGGCACGCTATCTTTTTACGGCTATATGTCCTGACAGCGCCTTAAATTATGTCTCGTTTTCTGGCAAAAATGCCTTTCTGTGTCTTAAGGAGTAGTGCCAATTACACTGCAACAGTTAGAGACAAGAAAACGTGGTATTTCATTCATAACTATGTTTTTTTCATTTAAAAAAAAAACAAAAAGAAGTATTTAGTCTTAAGCATTATTTGGCAATAGCTTACATTATGCTAAAGAGCGCGTGGCACGCGCTCGCGCCAATGAGCGCTGAGTAGCAATAAGTATGTAACGAATGTTTATATATTTACATTTTTTATCAACAAGCATGCCCTATCATTTGTCTCTTTTATCGCGTTATTAAGTGTTGAACTACAATAACGCTTATAAGAGAAACAAACTCATTTGAAGTCGGTGCATGATTTCAACTTTAACGGACAGCAGCAGTCTGCATGTGCATATTATGCGTTTGTTTCTCTGACTTAATAATGACAATAATAACGCTTATAGGAGAAACAAACTCAATTATATTAAATGAGTTGTTTGTGTTATTCAAGTCCTTTTAGTTTTTCGTTTTGTAGGCGGTTATGTTAAGGAAAAAAAGATTTTTCGTCATTTTCAGTTTTTGTTTCAGTTACAACGTACTTTATTGAACTAAAACAGCTACTTGCTTACCTTCTCCTCAGTATAACAAATACTTAAGTAAAAACCGTATCAAAATAAATCCAGCCGAACTGAAGATATTAGTGGACAAACATACATAAAAACATGGGGGTTAAACTGAGAACCTCCTTTTTGGGGCCGGTTAAATACAAGACTTACTTTATTTGTGCGTGTTTCGATAGCCGCATTGAGGTCTCGGAAATAGGATAGCAAGTATAAGCTTGTGCACATTGGTAGAACATCGGTCACTCCCCAAAGAATTATCGTTTGAATAATCATTAACTGAAACAATCATTCGATAAAAAATATGAGTGTATCTCTATTTACCATTGAAATGGTCAAAAATTATAATTTCATGAAAGCCAGATTTTTCCAACATCAGCTAAGGAACATTCGTCGAATGCAAAATATACTATATAAAATATAAATAACGTCTTCTATTTGTCAGCAATGATTGTAAATGTTATTTTAATATCGGTCAAATACTTATTTCATCGGAAAAGTATTATCTGACGTTGGTAAAATCGACATATTACGCAATGTTTACCTTGTACAGAATAACTTTCCATAGCGAATAAGTGGTGTATTTGAATACAAATGGGGCAACGTGCTCACAAAAATACTGAAAAAGATCCGGTGTAAATTTTCGCATCAAATTGCAATTCCTTAGAGATTTGTAGAAGAATAATTGGGATAGAGAATTTTCGACTGAAAAAAACAATGGTGAATGATCAATTGAGTTAAAATTATATAACATTTTGAATAAACTGAAAATGAGAGGTTTCTGACGTCACGTTTGTCGTTCTTTCCTTGCAATTTATGTACTTTATATTATTCTTATAAATTAAATATTATCCTTTTAGGTGAAGGAAAAATCTACACTAATATTATAAAGCTGAAGACTTTGTTTGTTTGAACGCGCTAATCTCAGAAATTACTGAACTGATTTGAAAAAATATGTTTGTATTGGATAGCTTATTTATTAAGCAAGGATTTAAGGTAAAAACATTACGCTGCAACGGGAGGGAAGGGAGAAAACTCAAACGCGGGGGACCGCTAATAAAACCATAAGGATGATACAGAGTTCGTCAATTGGGAGGGAAATAAAAAGGAAGGCGATAAAAGTGACGTCAGAAATATCTCAGTTTCGTGGTCTACCTATAAAACTGGTATTATTTAAGATCACTTAACTTACCAAAAGAAACGATGGTAACAAACCATAGCAGATAGTAACAATGTTTTCTAACATTATTAGCTCTTCGTATGCCCTGTAACTGGTGCTCAAGCTTGGCCACTTTTTTGAGTAAAGTCGGCCAACGATTAGCCAATTGAAGTAATACGATCATTATCAATAATGCTGTTGAATTGAGAATCAATATTGCTACAAAACAAAATCATATATCACAAAAATTTCAATACAAAACACACAATTCATAAACATTTATTTTTAACTAAAAACAGTCAAAAGTTTTTTATAATTCATATCTTATATATTACGGTCTATTTGTTTAGCTGCGATTACTTTTCTGAACTGAAAACTTATAAAGCCGTTCAAAAAATATAAGTGAATGTTTTATTATTAAACAATCTTGTTCAACTTACTAACAGAACTTGAAGAATAGTTCTGAGCTGAAAAACACCAAACTGCAGATGACGATGTGATAGCTGTCTGTCCAAATAGCGTAGCAAAATAGTAAATGCCGTAAAAAGATTTCAATCTGAACCTGAAACAGATCAAAACATAAAGTTAGTTTTCCATAGAAGTGAACTCGACCAATAGGTACTATAGTTTAAAAAAAACCGGCCAAGTGCGAGTCGGACTCGCGCATTGAGGGTTCCGTACCAACTTTAACTGAATTAGGAATCCACTTACTTCCACTTAGCGGAAATCTATCTCAAAAACTATCTCTATATAGCTCAATCTCGTTCTAACCAATTTTCGTTCAAAGTATTCGTTAAGATCCACATTGTTTTTTTTTAATGTACACTCGCTTAGTTTAAAAGTTAGAGGGAGATTGGGGGTACGCCTATTTGGCCACTTTGGGAGCGTCTATCTTTCAAACGTTAGACTTTAAAAGAAAATGGGTTAAGGAACCTCTATATCATTTTAAAAGACCTATACATAGATACGCATAGGTTTGACTAAAAAAAATATTTTAGGTTTTAGTTTCATGGTTGGAAGCTCCCCTTAATTATAATTATTTTTATATGAAAATCGTAAAGCGGTTAACTGGATACATCTTCCTACCAAATTTCAACAGTGTAATGCTTATGGTTTCGGAATAAAGTTGCTGTGACATACGGACGGACAGACAGACAGATAGACTTGAACTCTAAAAACCCAATCGGTCCATAGATGACTGAGTTCTGGCCGCGTATTGGGATGCAGTTTTGATAAGCGGCTCAGCTTAATTGACAAATTTTCAATTAGTATTACGATTTCGCATGATATTTTTAATATTATTATAATAAAATAACATCAATATTTACATTCATAATTTGAAAGCGTAGCGTCGCTGCGATCTTGGAGTATATTAATTATAAATGTGAATTTATGTGCTATGATCTACGATATCTTTCCTATATTAATATGTAAGTAGTGTTCAACAGTTCATAATCAAAACACTTTACTTTGAAAGAGTCAATCTTCTGTTTTATTTGATGATTAAACGAATTTATTTATATCTAAATATGCTGCACTTCTTATTTAAAACTCACGACCAAGAATAACCACAAAAGACTGTTGACAAAGAATGAATGACAATCATACGTCGCAAAAAAATAACTCGTAAAGAAAGTTTTTCTACATTTAAAATACGAAGAGTTGAACGAACGAGATATAGAGGTTTTATGCATAACTCCAAACCTCTGCTGTACCATTACAGTATAATTAAAATATTATTATATTGATAATATTAGTTAACACTAAGTCAAAATTGAGTTGCCTGGAAATTGAACAATGTTGGATTGCAATACGCCCCCTGAAAAACAAACATTAAAAAAAACATTCGCATTACAATAGTAAAAACCTCCTCCTTGGCCACATTAGATGCCGTGTTGTTCATACATACAACGTACGAGCTGCATTTTCTTTAATTCGTAACAAAATCGTGATGGATTACATGCTATTCTAGTGCGAACAAAACGTCCGAAATAGCCATTCCATTACGGTGATGATAGTTCAAACAACGGAAAAAGGTGCTTAAATCCGCATAAATCATCCAGTGTGACAAGGCCTTTTTAAAATTAAAAAACCGGACAAGTGCGAGTCGGCCTCGCGCACTGAGGGTTCCGTGCCAACTTTAACTGAATTAGGGAATCCACTTACCTACTTCTACTAAGTAAAAAACCACAATATTTTGTCGACTGCAAATTTAACTTTGTTTTTCATAGTGTTTGTATGAAGTACAAAGTTATGTGTGCGGTTGTTGAAAATGTGCTATATCTCTAAAACTACTCATTCGATCTCGTCCGAACCAATTTTCGTTGAAAGTATTTGTTGAGGTCTACATTATTTTATTTTTTTAAATTTAGACTCGCTTAGTTTAGAAGTTAGATGGGGGGGACGCCCATTTTACCACTTTGGAAGCGTCTAGCTATGAAACATTAGACTTTAAAAGAAAATGGTTTTAGAAACCTCTTTGTCATTTTAATAGACCTATTCATAGACACCCCACACGCATAGGTTTGACTAAAAAATTTTTTTTTGGTTTTAGTTTCATGTATGGGATGTCATTATTTTTTATTTTTGTATAAGAATCGGTAAGCGGTTAACAGGATACATCTTCCTACCAAATTTCAACAGTGTTATGCTAATAGTTACAGAATAACATGGCTGTGACATACGGACGGACAGACAGACAGACAGACTTGACGAAACTATAAGGGTTCCGTTTTTTGCCATTCGGCTACAGAACCCTAAAAAACCTGTCGCTAAATAAAAAAAAGCTGAACAGATTTTCATAAAATATGTTTGACACCTTATATACCTAGATATTTAGGAGCTATGACACTAGACAAATTTACAGACAGACACGTTTTTTTTGGACAACAATTACATACATTGCTCTGATCCCAAGTAGCCAATGCACATGTTTCATAGAAATCAGACACAAATGTGGTACCACACAACCCAGACCCGAGACACTATTTAAAATCATGATTGACCCGACCGGGAATCGAACCCTGGACCTTGGAGCGACGACGCCTTGAAACTCAGCGTGCTTAGCCACGAGGTCGTCTAACGATAAACTTATAACATACCTCTCATTATGCGTTGGAGATTTAAAAAAAAAAGCTTTTTAGCGAAGCGCGTTCAACCAAACAAAATGCTCTGTAGTTTTATTTTATAAAATCAAAACAAAAATACTCACTTCAAATATTGCACGGTGGGTTTATTCAGACCTTCAACAGGAAATACCCCAGTCCATCTAAGAAACGTCATGTGCCATCTCAAAATGGTGTGCAGTTCACATTTCTGTCCATCCAATATATTTTGTACTCTTATTCTTCTGAGCTTATTCATTTTTATAGCTTCTGTTCAATTGCTGAAAAACAATGTTAGACCTTCATTTTCTTACAGCTCAAAATGTTACTTTTGTTAGGAAAATGATTTTCAGACATATTTTTACACTAATAAAATTGTAACTTAATAATATAAGTGGACTCATACATGCCAATTTGTTTTTATCATAGAGAAAGAAAAAGCTTTGCTTCATGTAAATGCTTGTAATGTATTTTATTCAAATAATTTTCAAAAAATGTAATGTTAAACCTCAAAGACAAAAAATGTTTTAAAATAAATTGACCTAATACTGATAGGAAAAAAAAAACAGAAAAAAAATGTAATGTTTTTGTTCTGTTGTGTTTTAGTTTTTCTGGCACTTCTTATCATTTTTTGCTCTTCGTTCGATGCTCTGTCGAAAAGGAGTCGGTCGGTAGGTTAGCTTATCACCTGGCCGCGCTGACATTATTATTATTACTACACGTTCATTAAGATCTACAAAACCATCGCTTGTTTATGTATTTTGGTGGGTTCGCGCACGTGATGGCTTGTCTAATTAATAAATAGACACGGCAACATTTCTAACCTATATTAAAAAGTGGTACAATTGATTCTGCTCGTTATTCCTATCAAAGTATTTTCAGATTTTGCGCATTTAACGTTACACGTTGTATATTATTAATTTAAAATACTTGAATACAGTAGATTCATTTAAATGACTTACAATATTACGTAACCCACGTTCTTTAATACTTAACACAAGTGAAAACAGTCGTCTGTTACGTTTGTTCAGTATCAGCACAACACTGATCAATTATTCAGCATGGACAGTTGAGTTGACACGTCATGTTGTTCCTTCTGCCTGTGACCTACGCACAAACAATAACACGTTTACTGAGAAAACAGCCACTTCCTATTATTTATCTATATCTGTATTTTCAAGTCTTATGTATTATGTTGACTTATTTTTGTATTTATTAAGCATACTATTTAGGTTGACCTCTTAATCACAATTCGTTGTACAAAAAATACGTTGTAAACCCATAGTTGACTGTATTAGTTATCTTACTTCTGCTTACCAACTATGATCGAACCTTCTTATAAAAGTATGGATTTGGATTCCTAATAAACTAACTTCCAGCTTATCCAATCGTTAAATCGGAAAACTTTCTGGCCAAATATTTAATGAGGGCCAATTGCTTCGTCAGTTCATTAAAAGTGGCGTGCCTTCCAAATAATCGTGGATTGGCCCTCAAACCGGCTTAGGAAACTTGATATTACTTGAAGATATGGGGAGAGAATTCATATTAAATAGGCGAGTTGACACCACTAATTGTTGGCATACTTTTTGTCAGTTGTCAAAATGCTACTCTTATTTATTTTAAGCAGTCAAATAATAAAATAAAAATATAATTAAATTAAAAATAAGTATGGTGGAACTCTCATATAGAATACAGGTCTGTTGATACAAAAGATTTAATGAAGCCAGATAATGGTATTCGGTAAAAAAATGTATAAAAGATGACACAACACAAAGGAAATGAGTACGCGTTACTGAAATATTAATGGTCAAAGTAAATATTTTTATTCAAAGATTTGTTGTATGTAAATCATTTGTTTGTGATAAGTTTCTTGTTTATTAGAATCATTTGGAAATTTTCAGTACTTTTTTCATAAATTAACTTGAATGGAATAGAATCGTTTAATTGCATAAAAAATAAATAAGATAACAGAATGTAGACTTAATGTATGTAATTTTGTAATATTTGAGCTTTATAAATAAATAAATAAATCAAGTAAGTACATTATAAAGAACCGGAAAAACTATTTTATATTGATAAAAGAAAAATGCGTGTTTTTCCTGTCTTTGGAGTAAATGTATTGACATTAAGTAGAAAAACAAAATAGTATCAAAAATATAAAGAATTATTTGAATATTAAAAACAAACGTAAAGAAAATAGATCAAAAAAGGTTGCATCGGCAACATACATCATTAAAAAAAAGCTCGTTATTACAATTTGCACATTTTTGGTTGCAATTAAATTTACAACATTGCCATATTAATTTAATTAAAATAAAAACGGTGCACCAACGCAATGTACGAGTAAACATGCACACGCACGTAATAACGTTGTATTTTAACGATGCAGCAATGAAATAAATAAATGTTATTTAAAATATCAAAAAAGTTGAATCGTTTCCTAGCGATTATTTTTGTTACATGCTCTTTGGTTTGTTATACCGGATGCGGGGTTTAAGGCTTCGTTAAGCTTTTTGTTACAACCTGTATGTGAAGTCGATGATATAAACAAAGTCTTAAGAGCATTATTACGAATATTATTAAAACTAGTATCGGTTTTATAACCTCAAAGGATAATAAAACTTGTGAATTTGTAGCGAAACTTTTAGATAGCGACAATATGCCTTCTTGTAAGGCCTTGACAAGTTCCGCATTTTAAAGCTAGAGCAACCCCAGCACTTGAATAGTTTGCGAAGTCCTGACAGCTTGTGGTAAACTAACAAGACTGTGCAAACATTTACTGTGCATGTATGGTTTGTGAGGCAGGTACCAATTATGATGAAAAATTTATGGTTATTTAAAGTTTAAGAAATGCATAAAACAAAGTTGCTTCCCGCTGTCCGTATGTATGTATTCTTAAAATATTTAAAATAAAGCAACGGATTTTGATGTGGAGTTTTTAATAGATACACTGGTTCAAAAGGAAGGTTTATATGTATAATGCGTGCATAATATTCGCAGTATTCGAAGTAGGTGGTAGCAGAACCCAAACCGTTGGCGGCTCACAGTGACAAAATTTTAGTACAAAATTTACGTATCCATGCATTATTACATTAGATTTAATTAATTTTAATTAAATTGGATTGAATTAAATTGGATTTATTTAATGGAATTAATTAAATTATATGGATTAAGTTATATCTTAATTGCGTTGAATTAAAAAAGATTGAATTTTGTTTGAGAATTGAATTTAATTAAGAACACACTAATATAGTTTATAAGTCATTTTGTGTATTACTAAAAAATTGTGGATGTAAAGTCTGAATTATTTTTTTTTAAATTATATTTTATTAATAAGTGAAAATCGACACTATAGACTTAACATAATATTTAATTGAAATAACTGTTTAAGTATTTTCCATATAGACAGCCAGCCATTTGTTATTTCAACGTCCGGCAATACTTTGTGGCGTATCGTCGCGCACGGTCTAATGTAGGGAAACACTGACAATTTAAGAGGTTTCTACAAGAAGTCGTAAAAAACCACATTTTTTGCACTTACATTGCACACGCTCTAAGGTATAGAAAATCTTACGATGATTTATAGTACAGTTAGCCTGTAACGTCCCACTGCTAGGCAAAGGCCGTACCCCAAGTATGAGGTAGTATAAGCCATACTCCACTATGCGGGCTCATTGCGGATTGGTGGAGGGGTGTAATTGCAAGGGAAGTGACTGACCCTGCTGTCGGATGTTATCAAGCCACCCATAAGGTCTCTGGATAGGGTTAACGACTAATATCAACCGATATTAGCCGGGGACGATGGTATATTCTACCTATTTGGGATAACCCAGAATCTAAACCCAAAACCCAAAACCTAGTTTATTATAATATTCAGTTTATACAATTTTTTTTAGGGAAATAAGTTTTCCATGTTTGAAATATAAATTGGCCCAAACTTATATTTGAACTTACTACCAAATATTAAAAAAATATATTTGATAGTAAGTAACTAATATAATTTGTAAAATTACGGTTATCATCTGAAGGTAATTTTCACCTGTTGCTCTGTATCTCGTATATATTTAAATCTAGAGTAGATAACTTTCGGTGGCTAAACCCGAGGTGTTTTTTACTGACTTCAAAAAAGTGGTATATAAGATAACATTAGTCGAAGCTGTTTGAAGTATGGCACAATTAACATTAAAATTTTATTTTACGACTTTTCAAATATTTTTAATATTATCGATTTACCAGACTTGACCGCAATCTTCCACTTGAATAATTTGGCCAAGATGTCGTTAAACATAACGCTAACACCTACAAATACTTTGGTGGTTAATTTAGCTCAATACCATATAAATTTTCATGATTGAATTTTTTCTACCAAGGTTGGTGTTGTCACGTTACGTGAGTATCAAATAGGTTGTGATTTCACACGCGGTCAGGTTTTTTCTTGTCTTTGCATTGTTCAGTGCCAGCGAATATGAGATACGCACAGGATTTCAGAACAGTGTATTCTGTTTGTAAGTACTTTTTTATTAGATACTAGCGGTTTCCGCCGAACTTCGTTTCGCCTCCGGTCCCGTTTTGCCCCGGCTTAGATTTTTTATAAATAGCCCATTCGGGGCGGTGAAAAATCTAAGAAAATAAAAATAAAAAGTATCGATACCCTTTTTCGAGTTAGTTATACTGGTAGCACGGCTTATTTCGATAACAAATATTGTATATTAAATATTACAACATGCTATCTTATGACTGTGAAGCTATTTTCATGTTTTGTATCTACTAAATTATTAAATAAATATTTTTATGGGCTTTGCCAGGATATTGCTAATTTCAACTACACTTTGATTCATTATATCACGTTGCTACATAAATGCCTTTTCATGCCTAATGTCTCTACTGTAGTTCGAAGCGCATTATAATGCTTTTAACTCAGCAATTCTCACGATTCATTGTAGGTTCATTAATCAATCAAAAACACTGATCCATCTCGATAATGATATTAATCACTCGATCCGTATCTACTTAACGACGAAAATAATGACCAATGCACGCTTGATTTTAATAAAGTTAAACTGGGAGTAAGTTCAGATGATCACAGTTTTAAAGACATTAACGGTAATTGAAGTCACTTTGTTTATGCGAAAGGCTTGTTTTTATTTTACAGACTTAATTAAGCTGATTTTTCTGATTTATTTTAGTGAACGTGTTGCGCATTTCTGGCAAAAAAAAACCGGCCAAGTGCGAGTCGGACTCGCGCACTGAGGGTTCCGTGCCAACTATAACTGAATTAGGGAAGCCACTTACCGACTTAAAATTTTGTTGACTGCAAACATAACTTTGTTTTTCATAGTGTTTGTATGAAGTACAAAGTTATGTTTACGGTTGTTGAAAATGTGCTATATCTCAAAAACTTCTAGTTCGATCCCATCCGAACCAATTTTCGTTGGAAGTATTTGTAAAGGCCTACATTTATTCTTTTCAAAATTGACGCTCGCTTAGCTTAGAAGTTAGATGGGGGGGGGGGGGGGGCATTTTACCACTTTGAAAGCGTGTAATGCTTATAGTTACAGAATAATATGGCTGTGACATACGGACGGACAGACAGACAGACAGACAGACTTGACGAAACTATAAGAGTTCCGTTTTTTGCCATTCGGCTACGGAACCCTCAAAAGGAATCTTTATATTCGATCTCTACCATTTACAGCCTGTTTCACAATGGCACAATAAGTTCTGATCATAGCATTATCTTCCAGATATCTCATACTTAATGACGTTGTATATTTGAATTATTCGTTGGTTAGTGTAATTGTAAATTTATTAATGAATGTTTGAATTCGAATGTATGATAATAATGTAATCTTCTTCTTTTTTTTTATTTTTTATTATTATTGTTTTCTTCTTCAAGTGTGTGTTTACACCCAGTGCCTAGCAGGGGTTCCCGCTGAAAATCAGTGTCGTGGCATGCTTACCATCTGCTGTCACGATATATACTGAGCGGGGACCTTTTTGGCACACCTGGGCGCTTTGTTTTTTTTTTATGAATTTAATTTTACTTGTTTTGATTTGTTTTAATTTATTTAATGTAATGTATCTTGTGTGTCAAATAAATAAATATTCTATTCTATTCTTTCTATTCTAGTGCTTGTTGGTGAAAGAGGCCCTTAAACTGTCGAAAAAGACAGTTTTTTTTAATTCACATTTATTGTTATTGCTTACTACTCAAGGAAGTCGTTTCTATTTAACGTAACTCTAAGATACACACTGATAATTATAGCATCGATGCAGTCGTACGTTTCAACAACGCGCGACAGTGTCGTGGCACCAGCAATAATCATATCTTTGCATCGATGCTGTCACTTGGTAGGATAGATGCAGTCGTGCTTTTGCTACGATGCTAACGCGCATGAGCATCGATACAGTTGCCAATATTCATATACAGTCGTCAACGGCCAACTTCTGCAATGCGGCAGCATCTCGAATCCATGACTGTATCGATGCTAAAAATAGTGCAAGTAATTAAAGGTGGCGCATTTGCGACTTCATCGATGCTGCATCGCGACAGCATCGCTGCTAAAAGTCAGTGTGTGAGGGATCGAAAACATTCAGTATAAGCAGAAGCCATTTTCAGAATTCAAACAAACATTTCTTTACTGACAGATCCAAACTCATACAAACTTTATATTAAACTGAAGTACAACACGTGTTATTGTTAATGTCTATGCAAATTAATAATTGCTCATTCATCCTGACTTCTTCTACTTTCTCGTCGACTTGTCGTGGACGAGTTATAGCAGGAATTAATTTCATTACATGGGGAATGAGCAACGGACGGATATAAAGTTGCTTACACAATCGCTTAGAAACGCAGGGACAATATAAGACTTATTAAAATGAAAGACTTTACGGTTGTATTTCGCGCACATTTTATCAAAACTATATGCCTGACGTTTAGAATGCTTAACAGCATCCGTGGTCAGACAAGACTAAGGTGTTATTTGAAGTGTTAATGAGTGATGGTAGTTTTCATTTTTCATGTAATAAAAAATAACACCATAGTCTTGCCTGTGACCACGGATGTTGTTAGGCATTCGAAACGTCAGTCATATAGTTTTAGTTGTAATAAAACGGTAAAGGCTTTCATTTCAATGAGTAGTATTCGAGTAAACTTCAGAACCAAATATATAAAAGGCTTTTTCTATACATGGGGCTAAATACATGAACAAAATCGAAAATAAAACAATATACTCCAGAACACAAATTGTCATTTATCATTTATTTATATCAAGAAATTTACAGAAAATAGACAACGTATTTACAAAAACTACCCACGCCTCTTTACATGTGCTCCTCCGGAAGGGTATGAAGTATTTCGGACTAAGGGTAAAGGGATAAAGGGTAGCATTTTAGGTAAAGACACAATGAGACGCGAGTTTTTCCGTTGACAATTAAATGTTCGTGCGTTAAATCACATAAAAACATTGACAAATGTTTATTATTATACATTAATAAATGCGGAATTTGATGCTCCGAACGCCGGCGTATTAGTCAGGAGCAATAATATTAAATACGCATTATAACCTACTGAGTTCTTTCAATACAATTCGGGTATCAGCTAACACGCGTTAGCATCGATGCTAAATTTAAAGTAAGGGGTCTAATAACTAACCAAGCTGTGGACATTCGAATATGTTTTGGGATAACAAGTAGCCTAATTTTATAGCTAAGTTTATACTGTATTTGTGAAATTAATTCAATAAACTTTCATGACGTTCAATAGCGTTTGATTTTGACGACGCTGAGCAATGTGACAGCGCTCTTACTGGCATTAATTCGATTCCGTCGAGTATGAGCAACAGATGTAAGGATAATGAGACACTTGGAGACAGAAGGCGCTTCCTTAATTAGAGATCATGTTTAACCCCACAACAAATTGAATACTATGCCATGAGCTGATATTTCATGGTGTTCTTTCTGCCTTTCAGATATATACAAAGGGCGTTTGGAACATCGTGTGCCCAATTAAAATGGCTTAAAGTGGGGGTCATTTGCTATCTAGTTCTGCCTTTAAAAAAAATAAGGCCTTATTAAAAAACAATTATCGACTTTCAAGAAACAACTTAAAAATGGGATATTATTCTTGTTTTGTTGTAAATTTCATATGCAACATTTTGTGAAGTGGGTCACTTACTGTCAAAGTTTAAGTAGTTGTTTGAATATATTAGTGACATGGCATGACGTACCTATAGCATAAGCACAGTCTAGAAAAAACATGTGGAATACCTTTAGCACATGCACAGTCTAGAAGAGTTTTCATGAAGTTTTAAGAGTTCACCCTTTTTTTACAACCATATATAGTTGCAGGTCAAATTTAAGAAAATTATGTTCGGCAACTAAGCAAGCAGCATACGTTTCCACTTGCAAGTGATTACGTATTTGCGCCGTTTGGTGTTGAAACTTTTGGACCGTGGGGACCATCCGCTAAATTGTTTTTTTTTTAAATTGCCTCTAAACTAAATTATCCTTTGGTCAGTAATAAATCTGGCTCGTTTTTTGCTTATTTATTATTAGTTGTTGGGCTCTATTGTTGCCAGCTCGACCAGGTATGATCTATTTTGGCGCCCTTATATTTAAATTTCACTGCTTAGTCCCGTTGAGTCTATAAATTGCGAGATTCTTTGGAGCGTGATATCTGCTATCTCATCCGGGTGCATGATGTGCCGCCCGAGATGGATACTTATTTTGCTCATAAGCGGTCCCCTTTAACAGAGGATATGCATGGCCGTTTTTTCTTCTGTATTACAGAATCTACATAGGGCGTCTCCGATCATGTTCATATTGGCCAAATGTTTGTTCAGTTTGCAATGGCCAGTTAGTATTCTGGTCACTGCACAAGCTTTGTATCTTTCGAACTTTAACAGTTCTTTAGCTACTTTGTTGTTGTAACCTCGAATTAGTGCTTTTGAGTGTTCTTGTCCTTGTGTAGACTTCCACGACTCAATAGCCTCTTGCTTACAGAGGGTGGTTAGAAGCGTAGTGGCGCGTTGTTTGGTGATGTCACAGAATGGTTCTACGCCAATTTGAGGGTTATCGGCACCTTCTCTAGCAAGTTCATCTGCTACTTCGTTTCCTTCAATCTTTGAATGCCCTGGTACCCATGTAAGTGTGACTTTGTTGGTGTTTCCCAGTTCATTCAATGTCTCAGTGCATGTTTGCACCAGTTTTGACATTTGTTCGAAGGATTTTAGAGCCAGCAATGCAGCTTGGCTATCTAAGTTGATGTAGATGTGTTGGTTCCGGAGTCTCTTCTCAAGGTTTTTTGCTTACTTAACGGATCAGTATTGATATCCAACGCGATAACGCAACCAGCATTCTCGTTTTTTAGGGTTCCGTAGCCGAATGGCAAAAAACGAAACCCTTATAGTTTCGTCAAGTCTGTCTGTCTGTCTGTCTGTCTGTCTGTCTGTTTGTCTGTCCGTCCGTATGTCACAGCCATTTTATTCTGTAACTATAAGCATCACACTGTTGAAATTTGGTAGGAAGATGTATCCTGTTAACAGCTTACCATGATGATGAAGTCATGTCATTAAATAACACGAATTCCGAGGGTTATGATGAACTAAATACAAAAATAATAAAAGAGTGTTGTAGTGAAATTTCTCCCATTCTAACACATTTAATAAATTACTCTTTTTTCACTGGTACTTTCCCAGAACTTCTTAAATTATCAATCATTAAACCTCTATATAAAAAAGGTGACAGGGAAAATATGAATAGCTATCGACCCATTGCATTGATACCAATATTATCAAAAACATTTGAGGGATGTATGCTAAATAGACTTACTGACTTCTTTCACAAATCGACCGTTATAGATAAAAACAAATATGGTTTTCAGAAAAACAAATCTACTACGTTAGCCGTGCACAAACTATTAGATTTAGTTCTATCTAATGACAACAAATTTACTACTGCTTTGTTTGTCGACCTCACTAAAGCATTTGATCATGTCCATCACCCACTGCTACTCAAAAAATTGGAATCTGCGGGAATTCGAGGTCCAGCCTTAGAATGGATTAAATCATACTTATGTGGAAGAAAGCAATGTGTTGTCATAAACAAATTAAACCGATTTAACGATGCAATAGATATGGCGTCCCTCAGGGAAGTGTATTGGGTCCATTGTTGTTTCTTGTATATGTTAATGACATAAACTTAATAACTGACCATCAGTGTATCATGTTCGCTGATGACATTTCAATCGTAGTGACATCTAATAAAAAGGACAACACAATTGTTGACCACGTAAATGGCATAAATAATAATCTTTCTAAATTAATTAAATGGCTTGACATGAACAATTTAAAAATCAATCTGACCAAAACTAATTACATTCATTTTAATAACTACAAAAATATTGAATCTAAAAAAATTGACATTCACTATAAGGACACAGAAATTGACGAAGCAAATGAAATTAAATTCTTAGGTTTAACTGTTGATAGAGATATTAACTGGAAAGCTCATATAAATAACGTCGTTGGGAGAGTGAACAAGTTTACATACGCCTTGCGACGAGTGCGAACCGTTACTAATGTTCAAACTTCTTTAGTAGTTTATCATGCCTACATAGAATCCATATTGCGCTACGGTCTAGTATTTTGGGGCAATGGCACAGGCATTGATAAAGTATTTGTTGCTCAAAAGAAATGCTTAAGGGCAATATTTGGTCTTGCACCTGACGCAACATGCCACCCATGGTTTAAAAAACATGGTCTCCTTACATTAACGTCCCTGTATATTCTTGAAATATGCTCATTTGTGAGGAAAAATAATAGCTTGTTTTTACAGGCGTGTCATATCTATCCCAGAAATTCAAGAAATGCCAACAGACTTGTAATAAATTACACACCTAGGACATCGCAATACAATAGGAGCTGCTTAACCATGTGTGTGAGAATTTTTAATAATGTACCTCGACACCTCAGAACGTTAGATTTAAGAAGGTTTAAGATTATGCTACAGAAATGGCTTGTAATGAAATGTTTTTATAATTTGAAAGAATTTTTTGACCAAAAGCAAAGGAATGAAACATAATTTAATAATAATAAAAATGTAATTAATTCAAATGTAAACAAAAATGACTAAAACTTGTGTTATTGTTAAAATATTTGCATGCCATTCGTTAGTGGCTAAATGGGCTGAACATAAAATGTATTTATAATCCTTTGTAATTAAGGCAAATAAATGATTCTCATTCTTATTCTGATACCGATTCTCATACAAAAATAAAACATAATGTCATTTAAGGTCCCACCTTAAATGACATTATGTTTTATTTTTGGTTTCCCATACATCAAACTAAAACCAAAAAATATTTTTTTAGTCAAACCTATAGGTGTGGGGTGTCTATGGATAGGTATTTTAAAATGATATTGAGGTTTCTAAAACCACTTTCTTTTAAAGTCAAACGTTTCATAGCTATCCGCTTCCAAAGTGGTAAAATGGGCGTGCCCCCCATCTAACTTCTAAACCAAGCAAGTGTAAATTTTGAAAAAAATATATGACATAGATTTTAATAAATACTTTCAACGAAAATGGTTTGGATGATATCGAAAGAGTAGTTTTTGAGATATAGCATGTTTTCAACAACCGCAAACATAACTTTGTACTTCATACAAACACTATGAAAAACAAAGTTATATTTGCAGTCAACAAAATATTGTGCTATTTTACTTAGTAGAAGAAAGAGGATTCCCTAATTCAGTTAAAGTTGGCACGGAACCCTCAGTACGCGAGTCCGACTCGCACTTGGCCGGTTTTTTTGCCTCATGGACACGGTTTATTTCTGAGTAGGTTTAATGTTATTATTCATATTTAGTTTTTAAATGTATTTTATTTCTGTTGATACTCAATAAATAGAGACTATGCAATTCATTTAAAAAAACTATATGGAAAATTTTGCAAAATTATGCATAATAAGTACAATAATAATATTGAGAAAAACCATAACACTTTTCAAATAAATTATGATCAAAATGCCGAATTACGTCCATACTGACAGGTTTTTTTTAATATTCCGCCACTGATTTAACTCTCTGCATTTCCCAAGCGGTTGACTGGTACAGAATGTCATAAGGCAATAAATCCGCCATTTGTATCTTTAACAGTGTAATAAAGTTTAAATAAATAAAAAAATAATGAAAAATATGGATATTTTTAATAAAACATAAAGAAACCATTAATACTCGTATAATTTAAAAGGCCTCTTCCGTCACGGACGCTGCTATGAGCAGACGTGTCGCAGTTTATTTTATTAAATTACGGCGTTTTCGCACGCGACAGTAGTCCGTAAAAGCATAGGCGAGCGGGTAAATTTCGCATCGCAATCATTTATCCGCCCCACTCACTCATCAACGCAAGCAAGTAAACAAGTGCTACGTGCTACGATAGACTACGAGCGGTACCTGTGAACACGGGCTACGACATTTTGCTACGACACGGAGTGGATAGTGATAGTAAGCGAAAATCGACCTTATTCCTTTGAGACTAAACACTGCTACATCGATACGAAAATGACGGATAAGAGGGATACTCACCTAAACAAATCAGCGTCTGAAACAGATATTAATGCGCTCGAGGAACAATCACAAACATCGACTCACAGTTTTGTTTCGTGCAGAGTAAAGAGGAGAAGAGGTGATGACGGTTTTGAGGAGCTTTCAGGACTAAGGGATGAAATGCAGAACATGTGTGCAACACTCCTGGCTGCTCAGGAACGAGAATTCAAAAAAAAACTCTAATATACTCCAAGCCATACAGCAGACAACCACTAATATAGAAAGTTCTATTTCTTTTCTAATGGCGCAAAATGAAGAGTTTAAACAAAAAATTGAAACCCTAGAAAATAAAATAAAAGACGACCACACATACATCACAATACTGGAGGATAGAATAGAAAATATGCAGCAAGACAGCAGGAAGGCAAACTTCGAACTAAAAAATGTTCCTAAAAAACAAAATGAAACGAAAAATGACCTTATTGATATGGCAGTTGAGCTGTCAAACTCGGTGGGCTCCCCTATATGCAGGTCAGATATCCGTGATATTTACAGGGTCAGAGGTAAAACCAACTCAGTCACAAACACCCCAATTGTAGTTGAGACTAATTCGACAATAGTAAAAAATAACTTGCTAAGGTCCTGCAAAGCATACAACACGAAACAAAAGGCAAAACTAACTACAAAACATTTGGGATTTCGAACATCGGAGGATACGCCTGTCTTTATCAACGAGCAGCTGACCGCCAAGGCCGCGCGCTTACACTACCTCGCACGTGACCTTGTTAAGGTTAAATCGTACAAGTTCTGTTGGACCGCGTATGGAAGGGTTTACGTTAGAAAAGACGAGAACTCGCCAGTGATATCAATAAAAAGTGAAGCACAAATTCATCATCTACTTGATAAATGACTATACTACAACAAGCAATTGAGTGTATATACGTTTATATTTTGCTCTGTGATTGTGTTTCTTAACTTGTGTCTTTTGAATTGGGTGCATATGCATAATCAATATAATCAGTGTATGTCATGTGAAGGTATGGTCGCATTCTACAATTGTGTTTACACTAACATGTTTCAACTAAATAAATACTGCAACTCATTTTTATACATAATCGAACGAATGACACTTAGTATCAGTGGTGAACACAAACAATGCTTTTATTACGCAGGCCTACACATAGTCAAAATAATGCTAACAACAGTTTTTTCTACAAAAATAGTTTATTTAATATTATGCAAAGGTTATTACGTACTTACAAGAAATATAACAATATATTATGATGTTTTAAATAACAAAAACTATACATTACTACAATATATCTACAGTATATGGGTGAGTAAATTATGTATTACATTTTATACAAACTACAAACTCTTAATGCAGTCTATCAAACTGGTTCTTATACTCGTAGATCCACAGCAAAATAATATTATGTACAGCTTCTCTCTATTTACAACACTTGTTATAGTAAATATTATTTGTATTTTCCTTGAGAGAATAATCACTTTTCCCCTTACAATAATTGTACTATGGATGATCGCTTACAAACTATAAATCAAATAGATAACCTAGCCATTGCAAGATCAGTTAGATGTGACTGTTATGAACTATCTAGTTACTGGAAAATAAGGAAATCAGACCTCACCGTTGTATCTCAGAACATACGAAGCGTATATTGCAATCTCGACGATTTCATAATAAATTTGTCTTACGTGGGTTTTTGGTGGATATTATAATTTTAACGGAGTGCAGATTAAATGCAAATAAGCCTATTCCAAAACTAATTAATTACTACTCTTTTGCTACAACTCGCCAATTAAATCAAAACGACGGTGTAGTAGTATACATAAAAGAAACTTTAAAATCAAACGTAACAGAAATTACTTTAACTCATGCCTCGGGCTTACAAATAGATATATACGATCAGACTATACTAGGCATATACCGCACCCCTTCTAATAATAATGCAGATTGTTTTGTAAACTCCTTAAACTTACATTTAAGTACACTAAACTCAAGAAAAAATCTTACTATCACAGGTGATATCAATATAAACATTCTTCCTTTAGATGATGAACAGCATTATGATATAAAAAACAGAGCAACTTACCTTGAAATGCTATCAGGCTTTGGCATTCTTCCCGGTCACACTTTGCCTACAAGGGAGAAGAAATGTATCGACCATTTCATGTTAAGACTAAACAGAATAAAACATTCTGCTTTTATTGCTGTTTTAAACACCACAATTACTGACCATCAGACGACCTTCCTTTCTATATCGCAATTGAAAAATCACCAAGCTGCGCCTAAAACAATTACCAAAACAGATTTCGAAAAATCTCTCAAATACCTCCAACAGAAAAATCTCTCATATTTATTTACTAGTGATGATCCAAACTTTATAACTGACAGTCTGATTCAGGAACTCACCGACTCATTACGCGAAGGTACAACCTCTGTTGTAATTCCAAAAAGTAAGCGTATAATTAAACCATGGATCACAGAAGGCGTACTAAGATGTATAAAAAACCGCAATAAACTCCAGAAAGAAAGTTGTAATGACCCGTTTAATGAGATAAAAAAATCACATACCTGCGCTATAGAAATCATTGCAATAACTTAATTAAAAAACTAAAAAGAGAATACGAAAAAAACTTAATTGAAATTTCCATCAATAATAATAAACTCTTATGGAAAAATATTAAAACGTTAACATTTACAAACAAATCTCAAAATGCAAACATTGAATTATCTAATTTAAAATCAACTCCCACGGACTCCGCAAACCTGATAAATAAATATTTTGCTAACATTGGCAATCGACTAGCTCAGGACATTCACACCACTCTCAATAAAGATAAACAATATGAATACCTTAAGTCACTTCATAGTCAAACCCAATTTTTGTATTATTAGACACAAATGACGTAGAAATAAACAGTATAATTATGAACTTAAAATCTGACAGCTCACCGGGCTGGGACAACATTAGCACCAAATACATAAAACATATAAAAAACGAAATTATACCTATCGTCACACACATCACAAACCTTTGTTTCAAAAAAGGCATATTTCCAAATTCTTTAAAAAAATCAATAATAACTCCTATCTACAAAAGTGGAGACAAAAGTAACATAGATATTTATAGGCCTATCTCAGTTCTCCCTGTTTTGGCTAAAATTATAGAAAAAATTCTGAACTTTACATTACTTAATTACCTTGCTGATCATAACGTATTATCCCCGTATCAATTTGGGTTTAGACGCGGAGTTTGTACAGAAGATGCAGTTACAAATATAACCACTTTTATTACTAAACAACTTGATAAGGGGACGAAGTGCATGTCGGTCTTTTTAGATCTTAAAAAGGCTTTCGATACAGTGCATATACCCATCCTTATAGAAAAATTAGAAAGAATTGGTATTAGGAACACACAGTTGTCTATCTTTTTAAGATTATTTGTCAAATAGAAAACAAAAAGTTTAATTGGATCAATTTGTAAGTGATGACGTTGATGTGTCTTGCGGGGTGCCTCAGGGAAGCGTCCTGGGCCCCACCCTATTCCTTATTTACATCAACGACTTGTGTAACATGTCTATCAAACATGCTAAAATCTATACTAATATTATAAAGCTGAAGAGTTTGTTTGTTTGTTTGTTTGTTTGAACGCGCTAATCTCAGAAACTACTGGCCCGATTTGAAAAAATATTTTTACGTTGGATAGTCCATTTATCGAGGAAGGCTTTAGGCTATTAAACATAAAGATACGACTCTTAAGACCACAGCAGAAATGAAAAATGTTGCGAAAACGGGAGAAAGATATTCCTTTTGAGAGCTTCCGCTGCGTACGCTGCGAAAACTGCTTAAGTTACACAAAAATCATGTATGACAGGATTTTTCAACATTAAGAGTTCTATAATAAAGTCCGCGACAGCATATGTCTATCTTTTATGGTTGACTTACTACATCCTATTTTATGTTAATAAATTTGTAAAAAAATAATAGATTATTTTTAGAGGTGTATTATACACACAGGTATTTATTCTTATCAAAATAAATACATTCATCATCACGAGCATTTCATTTAGAACAAAGTTGCCTTTTATATCATTTAAATTCAATAAATATCTTAGGAGCTATCACAGTTTTAACATAACTCCGTACCAAAATTTTGCTTGCGATAATAATATTATAAAGCTGAAAAGTTTGAACGCGCTTCTCTCAGGAACTGCTGGACCGATTTGAAAAAATATTTCTGTTTTGGATAGCTTATTTATCGAGAAAGGCTTTAGGGTATAAAACATCACGCTGCGACGGGAGGGGAGAGGGCAAACTCAAAACGCGCGGACGAAGTCGCGGGGTACCGCTAGTTTATTATAAAGCTGAAGAGTTTGTTTGTTTGAACGCGCTTATCTCAGGAATGGCTGGACCGATTTGAAAGAATATTTTTGTGTTGGATAGCTTATTTATCGAGAAAGCCTTTAGGGTATAACACATGGCGCTGCGACGGGAGGGGAGGGAGCAAACTCAAAACGCGCGGACGAAGTCGCGGGGGACCGCTAGTATTTTCATACGCTGATGATACAGCAATCGTATTTACTGGTTCTGATTGGCAAAACACAAAACTCAATGCTGAAAAGGGAATGATCCACATTGCATCTTGGCTAAAAAATAACCTTCTTACCCTAAATACGACCAAAACAAATTACATTTGCTACGGTATATATGATAATTCTCAGCCAAATTACGACATTAAATTAAAAATTCATGAGTGTTCTTATCTTGATAATGTAGACTGCAAATGTCCAATCATAGATAAAGTGCGAAGTGTGAAATATTTGGGTGTGATTCTGGATCAGAGGTTATCATGGTATCCACAAATTGAACATCTCGTGAGTAGAATTCGAAAATTTAAATGGATATTTAAGAGCCTGAGACATATTGTGCCCCGGAAACCTTTTGAAGACACCGGTTCGTCCAAAAATATCTTAAATAATATCTACATTTCTCTTGTCCAGTCCATTATAACCTACTGCATCCCAATTTGGGGTGGAGCTTTAAAAACACGCTTTCTTGAGGTCGAAAGGGCACAGCGCAATCTTCTTAAAATTATTGTGATGATTTTTGTACTTAGATTCAATCAGTAGCTTCATGTAATCTTAACTCCTCATAATAACAGTTAACGTTATTTATATTTATATAAAATCGAGTATTGTTACTTTATCGAATAACGTTATCGCTATTTAATAATGGCAACACTGGCTGCCCCTTCTTATTTTCTGACTTGCGAAGTGCACTCGAAAGGCGAGGCAGTCTAGTGCTGACCGCCGAAGCGAAAGGTTAAGGGAAGGAACCTATGTTAAAATATAGTTATAATTATTGATGTGGCTAGAGATAGTGATTTGTATCAAAGATAAGTGTGTTGATCGAATAAAGAACTTTATAAACTCAACCGAGTTTGATTCACGACAGTTCAGAAGCGAGAAGAAATCTACAGCCCACAAAAGGTATGTACTATTATTTTCAAATGATAAGAGCAAGTAATATTATTTTAGAAAATTTTCTTGAAGATAACGCCATAAATACCACGATAGGATAGCATTGGTTGGGATAATATTCTGCTGCGGTTGAACTGTAGCAATATTATGCTGATTTAATCGTGTTAAGTTTCCAACTGATCGTTTGGTCAAGGCTACTCCTTGATAATGATCTGTGGTGACTAATACGAGTATGCTCATAAGCAAATTAGGTAGGTAACAAATTGTCGGGCTAGCCCTAGGTTGTTCTTAATATTAACTGGGCCTATGCTAACTCGACGCAGTCGTGCTAAGCTATCATCAAATCATTTGGGCAAGGCTGCCCTTTGCTAATGGTATGTGAAAGCTAAATGCGCGATTTATTAAATTGGGTCAACTACGTAGGCATGTTTAACAAAATATTATAATTTTTTTTCTCATAATTATCGGGGTAGTGTTAGGTTGCATTGCTTGGGATAATATTTTGCTGCGGTTAAGCTGTTGCACTATTATCCTGACTAAATTGTGTTACGTTTCTAACTGACCATTTGGTCAAGGCTACTCCTTGATAATGTTCAGTGGATACGAGACACGAGTACGTGCAACTAAATAGCTAAATATAATAAATGACCTCGGTAGTTCCTTCATCCTAATAGGAAATACGAAAAGAAATACGTATTAAATATTATCATGTCACTGCCTATTGTAGGTAACTATGTTTAGTTGATTGAGAATAACCGTTCAACCTGCAACTGTTCTAGGGCTAATATTTTTGTGTTCATAAATAATAATACAGTAAAAAATCTTTATTTCAGACTTTGCATTCATAATTTGTTAACAGACTTATAAACTATGTTAGTGAGTTCAACAATTGTGTTTTAATCAATTGTGATAAATTTCAACCAATTCAATTCAATTTAATTATTAATATTTATTCATATTAAGGTTAAGCTGTTGCACTATTATCCTGACTAAATTGTGTTACGTTTCTAACTGACCATTTGGTCAAGGCTACTCCTTGGTAATGTTCAGTGGATACGAGACACGAGTACGTGCAACTAAATAGCTAAATATAATAAATGACCTCAGTAGTTTCTTCATCCTAATAGGAAATACGAAAAGAAATACGTATTAAATATTATCATGTCACTGCCTATTGTAGGTAGCTATGTTTAGTTGATTGAGAATAACCGTTCAACCTGCAACTGTTCTAGGGCTAATATTTTTGTGTTCATAAATAATTATACAGTAAAAAATCTTTATTTCAGACTTTGCATTCATAATTTGTTAACAGACTTATAAACTACGTTAGTGAGTTCAACAATTGTGTGTTTTAATCAATTGTGTTAAATTTCAACCAATTCAATCCAATTTAATTATTAATATTCGAATCATTTCTTATTTCAATTCAATTTCGTTATATGGCATGAATTGAGTGCCCTTTAGGGTATTTACACCCATTGATTATGTAAGTGAGTTAAACAATACTGAGTTTTTTTTATTTATTTAACTGAGTTCAATTTAAGCTATTTCAAGCAAATTAAATTAGAATAATTTTTCTTTCACTTCATTTGATATGACTGAATATAAAGGCATTTTAAGGTAAATGCCTTATTGCCAATTCAACCCAATTTGAATTCATATACATTTTAATGTAGTATGCTGTAGTAGTGTAAATATAAATGCGCCATTGTAAATATTTTTTAAAGTGCACCAGGAGGTGCATTAGGTCGGATGGCCGAATGTGATGATTTTTGTACTTAGATTCAATCAGTAGACTCTTGTAATCTTAACTCCTCATAATAACAGTTAACGTTATTTATATTTATATAAAATCGAGTATTGTTACTTTATCGAATAACGTTATCGCTATTTAATAATGGAAACACTGGCTGCCCCTTCTTATTTTCTGACTTGCGAAGTGCACTCGAAAGGCGAGGCAGTCTAGTGCTGACCGCCGAAGCGAAAGGTTAAGGGAAGGAACCTATGTTAAAATATAGTTATAATTATTGATGTGGCTAGAGATAGTGATTTGTATCAAAGATAAGTGTGTTGATCGAATAAAGAACTTTATAAACTCAACCGAGTTTGATTCACGACATTATGTACTTTAAAAATCGCTTATTTTCAACACAGACCCTTCATTTATTTATTAAAACAATGTCCGTACGGAAACTATATATTATGCACGTGATTTTAAGAAAACATAAAACTTTAACTTTCGATTCCACGGATAGAGATAAAAGACGGAAAGTAAATGTAGCACTGATTCCTGTTGTAAAAACCAAATTTGCAAGCATCCAGTTTGAAAAGCGGTCAGCCTATTTATATAATAAAATTAACAAAGTTTTAAACATATATCATAAAACCTCCTACGAATGTAAATCGGTCCTAATAAAGTGGTTGCAAGCGTTAAACTATGACGAAACTGAGAATATATTAGAGTACCCAACGTGAAAATATCCCTAATTGTGAATAACAATAACCCTAACAATATTATTGCAAACTTAACTTCCTTTTTTATGTTACAAATCATTACCTTCTTTAATCATGAAGTAAGCATAAACCTATTCAATATATATTTATTTAAATAATACAAAATACGTGCCACTACTAAACATTATTAATATAACATATATTTTTATTTACTCAACAAAACACACACTTACTAAATATTATATACTATACATATATACACATATTTTACATCTACAGTACCAACACAGCTCATCGTACCATAATAAAATAACATCCTATAGATAAGAAAGAGCGGAGTCTCCTGGTACAGGCATTGTATGCTTAAAAGGAGGCTCCTGCCACTAGTTAATACTTTTATAATGTATTTTTAAAGCAAATAAATATTTTTGTATTTTTTTTTGTATTTTTGTATTTAAAAGGCCTAAAAATTTAACCAAGTATACATAGCAAACGACCCCCACTAAAGCTCATTTAATTTAGCACACGATGAACCAAACCCCCTGTATAACGTTTTTTATTAAACAAATCAAAAAAAACGTTCTCCTAATCAGATTTTGCTTCTCTGTTATTCGACTCTTGAAATAAAGTTTGAATATCCTACAAACAATTATTTTAGCAATTTTAGGTATTTTAGGTAACCTGATGTGCTGGTCACTGTAGCGTTATATTCCCTTCATCAAACCACAAGCTTGACTATGATGAGGAATCAATAAATGACCAACTCAAGAATTAAACACAGCTAAAATAAAAAATATTTAATGCATTTCAAATGCATTTTATTAGGTTTTAATAAAAAAAAGACTTTAAAAATACTGTTTTAATTCATCCGCTTTTAACAAACATTAAAAAACCATTAGCAATGAGTTGCCAGAGATAAAAACTACCAGTATTTATCGTTTATGAAACTGAAATGCACATTCACTTAAAAAATTATATAGTTTTAGCTTGATTTAAACAACAATTTCTTAAACTAAACTTTTAAATGTGGATCAGTTAGTAGTCCTCTAAAAAAAATTAAAATGTGCTACAAGTTCCACGTTCAAGTTTTTAAGGAAGCCCCTTTAAATGTTAATTTATTTTGCCAATTAAAAATACAAGCGTTAGACGCAGAAAAATTTCATAAAGGGCTAAAATAAATTGGATTGGAGTGTACTTAACCACATACTTTATTCTTGTAGCTGTAATTTTTAGTTTGATTTTGAAAATAATGTAAATTAAGTTAGGGCCGTATTCCCTACCGTGACATGCCATATTTTGCAGATACTGATTACTGCAGGTTGCCGTTTATCATCACGGTCATCCCGCTTGCAATAATTCGCAGAAAACCGATATCTGGTTTTAACTGATCCATTACCGAAAGGCCTTTTTTATCTTGTTAGATGATATAAACTCCGGCTACGCTACAGGAGTATCGTCGCTCGTAGCTAAATAGCCCGATTTTCGAACGACACTTTCGTCTGCACTTATGGCACAAAAACTGAGAGTCCGTAGTGGTTACAAGCAATAAAAATTAAGCTGTTGGGCTAACTTAGTAATTCTAAGTTTACTTTAGCGTACACATTAGAAAATCATCACATTCGGCATTTAAGTTTAATTAATTACAATTATCACATTTCTAGTTCTTTTAATAATTATAACCTATTTTTAGTTGACTTGAGTTGCTGTAGCTTTGACCAATATAGATTGATCTATAGAATCTTTAGATTGATTATACTTTGCCTGCTTACCTGCCTTATAAGACTTGTGGCAACGAACATTTTATACATTTTATGTAACCGGGTTCATAATCTATTATGTACCTATAGTTTCATAGTTACTTCGTTCTACAGGCTAATAAGCTAAGAATGGTTATGTTATTATACTTATGATAACAATCGTAACTATTAATTTGACTAATCTTTTTTTTTACTCCTGTATATGAATGACAAAAAGTCATTTATCGAAGCCATATTTATTTTATTTTATTACAGTATTATCTTCTAATATACTTAACAAGATTTTAAAAAAAAAAACATCTGATTTTATGATAACAATATGGCAAGAATCTAACTAAATTGACTTTTAAATTGATGAATGAATGAAAATGTATAGGTAACCTATTGTAGTTTTAAGTGTGAGACATATAAACGATCCTAACTTAAAAGATACCTTATCTACATAAACAGTTCATTTAAAAAGTAATAAATTAGTCAAGTCAGTAAAAGACAAATTAATTGGACACCAATCACATATCCAGCAATATGATAATAGTTTACAATTTGTATAATGATATGTATAAGGTAAATAAAATAATCAGGTTAAAACAAAAGTTCCTTTCTGAAACACAGTCTCATGATTTGAATTTTTCATATTGAGTCATGTATAAAACTATGTATTGAGATAGATATTAGAAAGTCACTAAAGCATCCAAAATAAATGTCACTTATTAATCGTGGAGAACATAATCAAGAATTATTGAAGCTACTTAGATAACTTTAAAAAAAAGTTAAATTTCGTAATTTGCGTGGCGCATATCAATGAAAGTTATGAATCTTAGCACTTAAAGTCATACGAGAAGAATTAAGCTATTATGTGGTTTTGTTTTTTTTATTGGAATTGAATGGTTACCTTAATGTCTGTTCTCAATGCCTTATAAATACTGTTTACGGAGATACAGACATTTAAGGGATCATTATTATTATTTATAGAATCTCTTATGATCTTACAATTTATTGTTTACATGAAATATTACTTTGTAGTTTAACTTTCCCTAATATTATGTGTGTTCGGATGAGAAAAAATCAATATTTCAGGGCCCATATTAATCATGTTTGTTAATTATTAACGAACAGTACATGAAGGTGTGGTCTTAATTTAGTAGTAGGAACAAGTACGTACTTCACTTTATTAATCATTATACAATTAATATAAATAGAATAGCGGTCCCCCGCGACTTCGTCCGCGCGTTTTGAGTTTGCTCCCTCCCCTCCCGTCGCAGCGTCATGTTTTACATCCTAAAGCCTTTCTATATAAATAAGCTATCCAACACAGAAATATTTTTTCAAATCGGTCCAGCAGTTCCTGAGATAAGCGTTCAAAAAAACAAACTCTTCAGCTTTATAATATATTAGCGCAAGCGCACGTTGTACTTAAGCTGCGAACATTATTTTGGTACGGAGTTTTGTTAAAACTGTGATAGCTCCTAAGATATTTATTGAAATCAAATGATATAAAGGGCAACTTGGTTCTAAATGAAATGCTCGTGATAATGAATGTATTTATTTTGATAAGAATAAATACCTGTGAGTATAATACACCTCTAAAAATAATGCATCATTTTTTTACAAATTTATGAACATAAAAAAGGTTGTAGTAAGTCAACCATAAAAGATAGACATATGCTGTCACGGACTTTATTATAGAACTCTTAATGCTGAACAATCTTGTTATACATGATTTTTGTGTAACTTAAGCGGTTCCCGCAGCATATGCAGCGGAAGCTCTCAAAAGGAATATCTTTCTCCCGTTTTCGCAACATTTTTCATTTCTGCTGTGGTATTATGAGTTGTATCCTTATGTTATATAGCCTAAAGCCTTCCTCTATAAATGGACTATCCAACGTAAAAAAAAAAATTCAAATCGGGCCAGCAGTTTTTGAGATTAGCGCGTTCAAACAAACAAACAAACAAACAAACTCTTCAGCTTTATAATATTAGTATAGATTAGCGCAAGCGCACGTTGTACTTAAGCTGCGAACATTATTTTGGTGCGGAGTTATGTTAAAACTGTGATAGCTCCTAAGATATTTATTGAAATCAAATGATATAAAGGGCAACTTGGTTCTAAATGAAATGCTCGTGATGATGAATGTATTTATTTTGATAAGAATAAATACCTGTGTGTATAATACACCTCTAAAAATAATGCATTATTTTGTTACAAATTTATGAACATAAAAAAGGTTGTAGTAAGTCAACCATAAAAGATATACATATGCTGTCGCGGACTTTATTATACAACTCTTAATATTGAACAATCCTGTCATCGATGATTTTTGTGTAACTTAAGCGGTTTCCGCAGCGTATGCAGCGGAAGCTCTCAAAAGGAATATCTTTCTCCCGTTTTCGAAACATTTTTCATTTCTGCTGTGGTCTTATGAGTCGTATCTTTATGTTATATAGCCTAAAGCCTTCCTCTATAAATGGACTATCCAACGTAAAAAAAAATTTTCAAATCGGCCCAGTAGTTTTTGAGATTAGCGCGTTCAAACAAACAAACAAACAAACTCTTCAGCTTTATAATATTAGTATAGATTGAGATTAGATTTAATAGTCAAATGACATTAATAATTAAACCCTACCACGAATACAATTTACTCAGCAAAGTAAACTCAACGATATGCTGTTACATGTAAAAAGAATAAACTGCATGATATTGCCAAGAATACAGAAAAATATCAAAGTGGGGAACTAGAATAAAAACTAGTTTTGAAATAAAGCCTTTGTGCATAATTATCTATTAATTGACCTATGAGATCACGGTCTCCTATTTACGCTGACGTTTTGGCGTGTAGACGTCCCTAGTCCCCATTTAAATGTATTGCGATGCGTCTTTAGTTATTCCAAAGCCAAGCATATTGCAGAGCAAACGTCGTGTTTGGCGTCAATATAATATTCATAAATGAAAATATATTTCTTTTCAAGTCAATGCTTAGTACATTATGTAAGGTCATCTCGTTATAAGTGATAATATTTTAACAGAGCATCAAACAATAAAATAGAAAGAAGACCCTTTTTTTTGAAAACAGGCCTGCATACGATTTTATTTTTCCTAACAAAAAAATATTATTCTTTAAGGGCACCCTGACCCGCGACAATGCCTTTCGTCTCTTACATAAGTACTAAATTGAGCGAAAACTAGACAGACGTATATAATAAAAGTGCTAAGAGACAATAAGTATAAAAATAATATCACAAAACAAATGTTTTTACAAATCGTCGGAGTAATGATTTATAGATAAACAATGTCATTTTAAACAAATTTATATAGACATTGAGGATACATTAATTTAACTGACTGTCTACTAGTCAGGAGTACTTATAGGAAGGTTATTTAATAAGTAAAAGTAAAGTATAGCTACCTAAGCTCATTCTTGATGTATAATTCAATTATTTATTTTTCTATTGTTTGTGCAGTATTACAGAAATATTGTGTAGTAAGTTATTTGGTTCCTTAATGTTTATAGTAGTCATAAATAAATATTAATATGTATAGGTATAGGACCATCTTTTCAAAAATTAATATAATTACTCCACAATTTATTATCAGGTAAAACTCACCTATAAAATTGCTTTACTTTGCTGTACCCTACCGGGTGTGCACATGTAGCGAGCGATGTTAAGTTTGTAATTAATTATTTATCTACTATGTATTTCTTTCATCAAATAAATGATAATTGATAAACTTTTTATATACATTTTATGTCTTACAAGTTTGGCGGTTAACTGCGCTGTCAAAATTGCAACGGAATCTGCTACTCTTTACAGTTCTAGTATGGTTAAAACGACAGAACAATTTATATAAAGGAAGTAAGGGTATTTTCTATGAATGTTGTATAAACGAACTGCATTGTAACTCGTTACGCGACTTTAATGGCGTTAAAGTAACCAGACATTAAAATTACCGCGTCAATGAATTAATTAAATCTTTGTTTTGAAATAAGTCACGACGTTAATTCAAGTAAGAATTTACTGACATCGTATGCTAATAGGTATATTTTTCTCATGATCGTGGTAAATGCGCGGTATTTTTCGCAAAGTCAACTTAGTATAAGATTAGGTCTGTGGGAGCGATTAAAAAATGAATATTACACTAATTTATTTTTAATTAAAGCATTGACAGTGATCTCATACAAGACGTGAAAAGGGCTTCTGATGTTTATGCATTTACCAAAATTATCAGTTGTACGGAAAACAGCACGTCAAGGTAAAAACTGCAGTATCTTAGGTTAAGTTTGCAACAAAAGTGGGTAATTTGATGTGCAGTCGACTGTACATATATTCAAAATTCTGTACTCAATCGTAACAAAATAACCCATTCTACTAATAAGAAGTGATGATATTTTTTTTCTTTTGTAAATGATAAATAACATCCTAGCCTACTCGCGACCACGAACGCTGCAATGGTTAAAACGTCGGGAATCAAGATAAACCTCCGCGAAAAATATCAGAATTGTGTGTACAAGGACTTATCCAGTGAATGAATATACTACAGTTAAAACATAGTAGTTGTTATTTTTTCCTCTTTGTGATCGGAGCCAAACAGTTACTTCGGATTGTGTTAAACGGTAATTTCAGGTGACTCGACGGCTTCGAGCCACTATCTGTCACTATCTGTCAGATTTTACAAAGAAGTTTTAGCGGCCAGGTGTGTCGCGTGGGCCAAGTGCGTCCTTAAGTAGCGGCCAGGTGTGTCGCATGGGCCAAGTGTGTCCTTATGTAGCGACCAGGTGTGTCGCGTGGACCAAGTGTGTCCTTAAGTAGCGGCCAGGTGTGTCGCATGGATCAAGTGTGTCCTCAAATAGCGGCTAGGTGTGTCGCGTGGGCCAAGTGTGTCCTCAAATAGCGGCCAGGTGTATCGCGTGGACCAAGTGTGTCCATAGTTCTGTACATTTTTTTTATTCAAAAGCAGTAGTAGTGGCCAAGTCAGTCAATCAATCAATCAATTAAATTCATGTATTGTGGAATACATGTACATCAGTTATGTATACTAGCTATGTATTTTTCTCGATTAGATCGGGCCATTTGTGCCATGAAGAAGCTATATATGTTTTACAAAAGGCCAAGTCTAACTGTGAATTCTTTTACTAGAATTTTTCATTAGCAACGGTCATGTGAGCCATATAGGCGCACTTACTTGCGTTCAGGATTATTTGCAACATTGTTCCTTTACTAAAATTATGCTCTAATAAATGAAGATATGGCTCCATAGTAATTAGGTTTAAAGACATTTATTGTCATAAATACATACAGTTCATTTACAAAGATAATTATTTAAACCATAACTTAGTAAATAATTACCATATCCAAAGTATGATTTTGTTGATAACAACACTAATGCTGGTATTCTTTTTCTTCCGAGGTGATGAGACTGAAGAGCACGAGACCAAACCAGACTGGTTGGGCCTCAAAAGACGAAAGAGCTCGCGATTGAGGTTGAGGACATCGACATCTTCTAAAGGAAGTCACAAATCAAAAAGTACTATTTCGGCGTCACCAACGCTCGAAGCCGTCGAGTCACCTGAAATTACCGTTTAACACAATCCGAAGTAACTGTTTGGCTCCGATCACAAAGAGGAAAAAATAACAACTACTATGTTTTAACTGTAGTATATTCATTCACTGGATAAGTCCTTGTACACACAATTCTGATATTTTTCGCGGAGGTTTATCTTGATTCCCGACGTTTTAACCATTGCAGCGTTCGTGGTCGCGAGTAGGCTAGGATGTTATTTATCATTTACAAAAGAAAAAAAATATCATCACTTCTTATTAGTAGAATGGGTTATTTTGTTACGATTGAGTACAGAATTTTGAATATATGTACAGTCGACAGCACATCAAATTACCCACTTTTGTTGCAAACTTAACCTAAGATACTGCAGTTTTTACCTTGACGTGCTGTTTTCCGTACAACTGATAATTTTGGTAAATGCATAAACATCAGAAGCCCTTTTCACGTCTTGTATGAGATCACTGTCAATGCTTTAATTAAAAATAAATTAGTGTAATATTCATTTTTTAATCGCTCCCACAGACCTAATCTTATACTAAGTTGACTTTGCGAAAAATACCGCGCATTTACCACGATCATGAGAAAAATATACCTATTAGCATACGATGTCAGTAAATTCTTACTTGAATTAACGTCGTGACTTATTTCAAAAAAACTACAAAGTAATATTTCATGTAAACAATAAATTGTAAGATCATAAGAGATTCTATAAATAATAATAATGATCCCTTAAATGTCTGTATCTCCGTAAACAGTATTTATAAGGCATTGAGAACAGACATTAAGGTAACCATTCAATTCCAATAAAAAAAACAAAACCACATAATAGCTTAATTCTTCTCGTATGACTTTAAGTGCTAAGATTCATAACTTTCATTGATATGCGCCACGCAAATTACGAAATTTAACTTTTTTTTAAAGTTATCTAAGTAGCTTCAATAATTCTTGATTATGTTCTCCACGATTAATAAGTGACATTTATTTTGGATGCTTTAGTGACTTTCTAATATCTATCTCAATACATAGTTATATGCATGACTCAATATGAAAAATTCAAATCATGAGACTGTGTTTCAGAAAGGAACTTTTGTTTTAACCTGATTATTTTATTTACCTTATACATATCATTATACAAATTGTAAACTATTATCATATTGCTGGATATGTGATTGGTGTCCAATTAATTTGTCTTTTACTGACTTGACTAATTTATTACTTTTTAAATGAACTGTTTATGTAGATAAGGTATCTTTTAAGTTAAGATCGTTTATATGTCACACACTTAAAACTACAATAGGTTACCTATACATTTTCATTCATTCATCAATTTAAAAGTCAATTTAGTTAGATTCTTGCCATATTGTTATCATAAAATCAGATGTTTTTTTTAAAAAAATCTTGTTAAGTATATTAGAAGATAATACTGTAATAAAATAAAATAAATATGGCTTCGATAAATGACTTTTTGTCATTCATAGACAGGAGTAAAAAAAAAGATTAGTCAAATTAATAGTTACGATTGTTATCATAAGTATAATAACATAACCATTCTTAGCTTATTAGCCTGTAGAACGAAGTAACTATGAAACTATAGGTACATAATAGATTATGAACCCGGTTACATAAAATGTATAAAATGTTCGTTGCCACAAGTCTTATAAGGCAGGCAAGCAGGCAAAGTATAATCAATCTAAAGATTCTATAGATCAATCTATATTGGTCAAAGCTACAGCAACTCAAGTCAACTAAAAATAGGTTATAATTATTAAAAGAACTAGAAATGTGATAATTGTAATTAATTAAACTTAAATACCGAATGTGATGATTTTCTAATGTGTACGCTAAAGTAAACTTAGAATTACTAAGTTAGCCCAACAGCTTAATTTTTATTGCTTGTAATATGATAAATGTAGTATGCTGTAGTAGTATTAATATAAATGCGCCATTGTAAATATTTTTTAAAGTGCACCAGGAGGTGCATTAGGTCGGATGGCCGAATGTGATGATTTTTGTACTTAGATTCAATCAGTAGACTCTTGTAATCTTAACTCCTCATAATAACAGTTAACGTTATTTATATTTATATAAAATCGAGTATTGTTACTTTATCGAATAACGTTATCGCTATTTAATAATGGCAACACTGGCTGCCCCTTCTTATTTTCTGACTTGCGAAGTGCACTCGAAAGGCGAGGCAGTCTAGTGCTGACCGCCGAAGCGAAAGGTTAAGGGAAGGAACCTATGTTAAAATATAGTTATAATTATTGATGTGGCTAGAGATAGTGATTTGTATCAAAGATAAGTGTGTTGATCGAATAAAGAACTTTATAAACTCAACCGAGTTTGATTCACGACATTATGTACTTTAAAAATCGCTTATTTTCAACACAGACCCTTCATTTATTTATTAAAACAATGTCCGTACGGAAACTATATATTATGCACGTGATTTTAAGAAAACATAAAACTTTAACTTTCGATTCCACGGATAGAGATAAAAGACGGAAAGTAAATGTAGCACTGATTCCTGTTGTAAAAACCAAATTTGCAAGCATCCAGTTTGAAAAGCGGTCAGCCTATTTATATAATAAAATTAACAAAGTTTTAAACATATATCATAAAACCTCCTACGAATGTAAATCGGTCCTAATAAAGTGGTTGCAAGCGTTAAACTATGACGAAACTGAGAATATATTAGAGTACCCAACGTGAAAATATCCCTAATTGTGAATAACAATAACCCTAACAATATTATTGCAAACTTAACTTCCTTTTTTATGTTACAAATCATTACCTTCTTTAATCATGAAGTAAGCATAAACCTATTCAATATATATTTATTTAAATAATACAAAATACGTGCCACTACTAAACATTATTAATATAACATATATTTTTATTTACTCAACAAAACACACACTTACTAAATATTATATACTATACATATATACACATATTTTACATCTACAGTACCAACACAGCTCATCGTACCATAATAAAATAACATCCTATAGATAAGAAAGAGCGGAGTCTCCTGGTACAGGCATTGTATGCTTAAAAGGAGGCTCCTGCCACTAGTTAATACTTTTATAATGTATTTTTAAAGCAAATAAATATTTTTGTATTTTTTTTTGTATTTTTGTATTTAAAAGGCCTAAAAATTTAACCAAGTATACATAGCAAACGACCCCCACTAAAGCTCATTTAATTTAGCACACGATGAACCAAACCCCCTGTATAACGTTTTTTATTAAACAAATCAAAAAAAACGTTCTCCTAATCAGATTTTGCTTCTCTGTTATTCGACTCTTGAAATAAAGTTTGAATATCCTACAAACAATTATTTTAGCAATTTTAGGTATTTTAGGTAACCTGATGTGCTGGTCACTGTAGCGTTATATTCCCTTCATCAAACCACAAGCTTGACTATGATGAGGAATCAATAAATGACCAACTCAAGAATTAAACACAGCTAAAATAAAAAATATTTAATGCATTTCAAATGCATTTTATTAGGTTTTAATAAAAAAAAGACTTTAAAAATACTGTTTTAATTCATCCGCTTTTAACAAACATTAAAAAACCATTAGCAATGAGTTGCCAGAGATAAAAACTACCAGTATTTATCGTTTATGAAACTGAAATGCACATTCACTTAAAAAATTATATAGTTTTAGCTTGATTTAAACAACAATTTCTTAAACTAAACTTTTAAATGTGGATCAGTTAGTAGTCCTCTAAAAAAAATTAAAATGTGCTACAAGTTCCACGTTCAAGTTTTTAAGGAAGCCCCTTTAAATGTTAATTTATTTTGCCAATTAAAAATACAAGCGTTAGACGCAGAAAAATTTCATAAAGGGCTAAAATAAATTGGATTGGAGTGTACTTAACCACATACTTTATTCTTGTAGCTGTAATTTTTAGTTTGATTTTGAAAATAATGTAAATTAAGTTAGGGCCGTATTCCCTACCGTGACATGCCATATTTTGCAGATACTGATTACTGCAGGTTGCCGTTTATCATCACGGTCATCCCGCTTGCAATAATTCGCAGAAAACCGATATCTGGTTTTAACTGATCCATTACCGAAAGGCCTTTTTTATCTTGTTAGATGATATAAACTCCGGCTACGCTACAGGAGTATCGTCGCTCGTAGCTAAATAGCCCGATTTTCGAACGACACTTTCGTCTGCACTTATGGCACAAAAACTGAGAGTCCGTAGTGGAGCATGCCGATTTTCCAGCTTTTGGGCCCGAATTTGAAACCAGGCTGTATTATAGGTCTCAAAGCCCTTGTAGATGACTTTTCTTCAGTCATCGCGATCGGTAGCCTGATCCTCTCATGTGTGGCGATCAATGTTGAATGCGATCATGTTGCATTTTGCGACGTCCAACTTTACGCTTCGAAAGGGCGACTTGGCTCAACATGGTCTGTATGGGAAAACAAGTGCAATTACAATTGCAACGCTATGAAAGATAGAATATACAGCGCGTCACTTTATGGGTACTTTATGGGACAGGAGTTGACAGACAACCGTTCCTGCACAAAAAAACATGGATTCAGTAATGCATTGATCCCGATGAACTGGACTGTCGTGGGAAAGGGCCCTAGAAGACAAGTAGGCATGTGTAATTCATAGTAACCGAACTATTTCGTTTAGGCTGTGAGAAGCTGTTTTGTCAATGCGCGTCAACGCTATGAAGAAGCCTTAGCGATGTTATTCTATCGGTACATAAACGGCTAGCCGATGACATGCAAGGGTCACCGGCAGCCGTCAAAAGTCAATAGCAGTAGTCGGTAAACCGTTAGTCAGTAACGTCGATAGCAAGTCCACGGCAAGTGTCCTTGGAAATTTCAAAGAAAATTATGTATCATAGAAAATATTGGGCACCTGCCAGCATACACTTAGCTTTTAAATGAAGCTAGTTTTAGACCATTGTTGTCAAGTTATGCATTTTAAATTGACTTTGAACATCACGAAACTGATAAATCATTTGCCGGAGCAAAGCAATTACCTTTATCAGTACCGACTGAACTAATGAAACCACCTAATTTATTCCACCTCGTGCTGTTTCAGCGAAAATAATGGACTTGCTGGTGGACAGTAGAACTGGATTAATTCGACATTGTGAGTAAACATTACACATTGATTTTAAACTCTGTAGCTTAGGAAAATAAATGTTTACCTGTCAAAAATGTGAAATGCAGCACGCGTTGTACCAAAAAACTTGTGCTTTTTAATTAGTTTGGTTAAGTGAGATGCTGGCATCGACCTTAAAAGTATGTGCTGACCTCTTATTACGAAAAACGCAAAAATATCCATTCGGATGGCTGTTTTGCTTCCTCTTTTTTTTAAAGTCCAAACCCTTAATTTTAAATGTACTCGTAAACAAACGAATTCCGCTTGGACGCTTTTAATTAATTTCGAAGTAAATCTGTAGGTACATACTATCAAAAAGTACCCAATTTAGTTTGAGTCGCGTTTCTAAGCAAACCTTTCAAATGAAGGGCAGATAAAAATAAGTGAAACTTTGAGGAATACCCACATGCTTTTGATTTTGATAATCTATAGTTTTTTGTTTGCGAACCAAAGTCGATAAACAATAAAAGCTTCAATAGCGGTTTATCTAAGCTTTAATTTCCTTGAACGAAAATTTATTCTATAAAAATTAGCGTAGAATGAACTTTCATTGGGTTTTTAACTATTTTTATGCCAAATAAATATTAATCGGCTTGAAGAGATAACAGACACAAATAATTCAGATATTAATAATTAATTTTAGCTTCCATAGAGTCGATTTTACCAATTTAAAATAGGACCTTTCCGTCCGAAAAAGTTGATAACGAATGATTTTAAAATGACATTTTACGTTAATGATTGTTGAACAATAGGCGACGTATTCTAATTGGGCGTTTTGTATTGTATTCGACGATTCCTTATCTAACATTGGAAACATTGACTCTTAGTCAAAAAACAGCCTGCGAGCGTAGTCTGATGCATCATTTTTGACATTTCGCGTCGACAATTTCAATTTTATGATTTTCTAATTCATCAAATATCATTTTAACTTACGAAGCTATATCTTTAATAAATCTTAAAAAATATTTGTAGTTTTTTAAGCATCATTCAAAAATTCTTCTCAATCATTATATACACGAAAACACCAATTTTGTCTCAGCATTTTTCGCCACCTGGTGGTTTTACACGAACACACTATGTCGAACGAACACAAACGAACTATGTCGAGACTTCCGACACAGGGTCGGAAGTCTCGACATAGTTCCCTGTACAATCATAAAATTGAAATTGTCGACGCGAAATGTCAAAAATGATGCATCAGACTACGCCCGCTGGTAACTTAACGTCAGCCTGGTATTACCACCGCACTATTAACCAACCAACTTGAAGACATTGTCACAATGACGGCAATCAATAATGCTAGTGTACTATTCTAATTTGTTGAATGATTTTAGTCGTGGTTTAAAGGTTGTATTTTTGTACTAAACACGGAGTACTTTATCGTGCAATTCCAATTACATGTTGGCTTATTTGTTAAAATAATGTCGCAAAGAGTTCCATCTCTAATCTTGAAGTAAAATGAAAATAAAACTTCTATGTTCACGTAAACTGATGTAAATGTTTTTAATTTAGTTACATTGTACGATTAACTGTTGGGATCTTTCTTATCGATATCGTATGTTCTAAGAGTTTTACTTTTTTTCCACCAATATATTAACCACTGCAATATACACTATTTTATTTGAAAATAGCGAAAACTCAGCCTTATCTGATATAAATTATTTGTTTCACCTACTCAGCAACCATCGATTATACGTCACATAATGTTGACACAAAATCTCAGCTCTTGGGTCAGAATATTGTATGAAAATCTATCGTGGCAATAAAATTAATATTCCTATCGGAATAGAAGGACAAGTAAAAGCTGTCAAACGAAACCATTTTAAGATGTCAGTAACTAACATAAGTAAGTAGCATTTGTAGCTTTAAATGAGATAACCTTTCGATCAGGTGATTTATAACAATGTTCCTAAGTTAAATATAGTAGTTTACAGCATGATAAACGGTCGACACAAAATATTGAACATGCAGCTCTAGTGTAAAACTAAATATTATTTCTTTATACAAAATATTCGTCGATATACATTCCCTGTGTAATTCTGTCTTTATTTTTTACGTAAATTAACGTTTGTAGAATAGAATAAACAAACTGCGTACTTTAAATTTGAAGGGCATTGGTAAATATAAGTCGTATATTAAGAGGCTTCGATTTGGACTAATCTACCTGTTAAATGATTATTTGTCAGGGTTATGCCGCTGCGATGCATAACAATCAATCACCGATCAAGTCACCATGTTTCAGACGCATTATTTCTCCAAAATATACACAATTTCACTTTTAAATATAAAAAATCAAATGCACGTAATTTTCAGCGAGCTTCTGCGGGGTGGTCAACTGTTTGACATTCTGCCAAAAATGGTTCTGCTACCCATCTCTTTTTATCACACAGTTTGCTGCTAGTGACATCTCGCTTTTGTCGTTCTATTCCAAAGGAATAATAATTTTATGATCGTGGCCCATGTGGTGTAACGAAATTTAAATTCGGAAGATCAGCTCGTATGAACACGACAGTGCGAGCGAGGTTGCACCAAAGAGGCCATAATTCAAAAATCAAGATGGCCTATTGTTTAACCTCATTATCAAATCATCTTTCTTGTCTTTGTGAATGTCATTAATTATGGCATGAAAAGTACAGTTGGTTTAGAGGAAAATGTTAAGTAACATCTTTTTGATAAGTTGACCAATCCATTTGGAAAAAGATTGGGCGCGATTTTTTCAAAACAATTTAGTTAGTAGTTAACTAAATCGTTTATATATTCAATGATAATTCATGATTTAATAGAATGTTTTAAATGCATTCAAGTAAAAATTCGTATGAAATGATTAGATTTTTTACATATTGCCTCCAAAGAAAAGCGAAAATAAGCGAAGCTAATAAGTTAATTAAAAAAGTAATTATAACAAGAAAATATATAAGTTTAAGTTTTATTTGGCTGTTGAAACAACATGATTGCATTATCATCATTTAACGTCAGCTGAGATGAAATCAAAGTCTGGCTATTTAAAAAGACTTATAGATATGAATATAAGAATATAAATATTGGATACCAATCGCTAATATTGCTCTGATCCCAAAGTAAGTAGCCAATGCATTTGTGTTATAGAAATCAGACACAACGGTGGTACCTTTACAACCAGATCCGAGACAATATAGAAAATTATGACTTCTACATAGCCGGGAATTGGACCTCAGAACGGTGACGCCTTGAAACCCAGTGTTCTTAGCCACTCATAGTAGTAGAAGTCATCATAATATATTTACTTAACATGTTTTCTACAAGGGCATGACCTAATCAGGGCCCAGAGGCCAAGTTTTGCAGTCAATACCTCATTCAGTGATTGAACATTATCGAAGATATATATATTTTTTAAGATATTTGTTTTAATTTAAACGGAATAGGCAGAATATCGATATCGATTTATATCAACTGTCGTACCACAATACTCAGCACAAGCTTCAGCAGCCACAAAATAAGGGAGAATACAAAGAGTGTTTTAATTATGCTCTTATTTTTAAGTTTTGTTGCAGTTCATTGTAAATTATGCTCTGTCTTGAAATAATAATTATCACAACGGGATTTTTAGGTAATCGTATTTATTACTAGTATTAACTATTACCGACCAGTTATTATCTTCATCAAAGTAACTGTTAAGGATTTTTTTAGAAAGTTGATTGTTTTTTTATAGAAAGTTGATTGACATAACTGATTAAATAGTATTTTTACTAAATGTTGTACAGGATGTTGTTTTGGTCAGCCACAGCTGACTCAGCCATGGTTCTACAAAAGATACTGATTTCATAAAAATAACAAAGATAACAATATTTTTTAAATGGGAAGAAAAATCATAAAATCAATTTATTATTGTGACACTCTCGAGTGCGTCAATACTTCCCACGCCAGGTCGCTGCTTCGTTCCTAGCTACGGCATAATATTTCGTAGATACTACGCGTTGCGCTTGAGGGTGCGAGTAACCCCATTCGTTTTTCAAGAAACATTTCAAGAAAGTTGTGATGAGGTTTTCATTTAAAAACTTTCGTATTATTAAAAAAAAATGAATAAACATTACTCATATTATCATCCCTGAGTTGAATAAACACTAACCAAAACCACACCCTGTATATCTAAAGTTTTTTTTCAGATCCAAAAAAAGCATGGCACTTCGATTAAATGACCACTCAAGATTTCTCCAAAACAAATACAACCACGTTTCAAACCGCCATGAAGATGACTGTAGTCATTGGCCAAATATTTGGCTTCAATCCGGTCTTGGGAGTAACTGAGAATGACTCGTCAAAATTAAGGTTAGATTTCATTAATAATCATTTTTACCATGACCGACCAACCAAAAACCAAACAACGGAGTGGTATGTAACAGTGTTCATGTGTTAAAGCTTTCGACTTAGTTATATTACACACTAGTGGTCCCTCGCGACTTCGTCCGAGCGTTTTTTTATTTTTTTCACGCCTTTTAAACCTTCCCTAGACCTCCACGAACATTTCAAGACTAAGAAAAGATAAATCCGTTCAGCCGTTCTCGAGTTTTAGTGAGACTAACGAATACCAATTCGTTATTATATATTATATTATATATATAGAATTTTGGTGACTGCCACTAGCAAGATGAAGAATGCAGTCAGATAGAAAGTCGCTATCAATTGGTCACTTGTAAAATTCAAAGTCCTGTGTCCTTTGTTACATGGTTTTATGGCAGATGATAACCTGATATATTTATCAAGTAAAACGCAAGTAAAAATAAATACTCAAAATTAAATTTAGATTGAAAACCACGTACTTATATGGTTCCACTCCACACCGCTAGATGACACTGACTGTACGTTGACTCACCGCAAGTAGGTAGGCTTTCCAAATCCTTATTCATTCGGCTAATAATTCGTATTGGTTTCCGTATTTTACTTACAGCAATGAGTTTTCTTTGTTTTAACATGATTTTAATTAATAATGTTTTAAATGTGTTTTTTTTTTCAGGTTTAGCTGCTGTTCCTGGCGATTTTTGTACTCCTGCGTGTCCATAATTGGACAAAGTTTGTTTGTAATCTTCTGTATCTTGAGATTTTTCAGAAAAACTGACATGGAATTTACGTCTAACAGTAAGTATCTCTATATTTAATTTTTTTAGGGTTTCTGTAGCCGAATGGCAAAAAACGAAACCCTTATAGTTTCGTCAAGTCTAACTGTCTGTCCGTCCGTATGTCACAGACACTATTTATATTACTATAAGCATCATACTGTTATAATTTGGTAGGAAGATGTATTCTGTTAACCGCTTAACGATTCTTATACACAAAATGAAAAATTATTATATTAAAGGGGGGGCGCTCATACATGAAACTAAAACCGAAAAAAAAAATTGTCAAACCTATGCTTGTGGGGATGGTATGGATAGGTCTTTTAAAATGACATAGAGGTTCCTAAATCCATTTTATTTTAAAGTCTAACATTTGATAGATAGACGCTGAAAAAAATGATATGTAGATCTTTACAAATACTTTCAACGAAAATTTGGACGGGATCGCAGTGGTAGTTTTTGAGAGATAGCACATTTGCAACAACCGTAAAAACATAACTTTGTTCTTCATACAAACACTATGAAAAGCAAAGTTATATTTGTTGTGTGTGTGTGTGTGTGTGTGTGTGTGTGTGTAACGTCGTTTGTTGTTCTGTGCCATGGTCGGGATTGTATGCCTATGGTATTTCAGAAGGCATTGATAAACATAAAATTGCGTGGTGTCGTAAGGAAAAGTGTGCAAAAAAAACTTTACTAACACGAAACGAACAAACGCGGATGAGCGAGCGTAAAAGCGGAAGGAAAATAGTATGTTTGACAGGTCCATTCTAACTATAACCGTGTTATTGAAGTATGGTAATCGCTTTATAAGCAAATAACTTAGTGTTTGCGCAAATCGACCGCGCGCACGTAACGTTTGGCCGAGTAAGCGTTTCTATTCTAAGCAAAATTATGTATTTCATTTGGCACTCAATAAACCGACACGGTACCGATAACATGTATTTCATTTAAATTACCTTCATCGTCCACATCAAGAAAACAACACTTTTCATGGCGACCCTGCCACACCGGCCAATTTAAAGAATATCTTCTGAAGCAGAGCTACCAAAATTCAAAACTAATGGAATAAATTAATCAAGATGGGAAAATCATACTCCAAATATGAAGTCGTCGTCGCACAAAATGCCAACGGTGAAGCATCCGCAAATACGAAGTTGGTGCCTCCCGAAAGCGACCACATCACCCAAACCCTAATCATCGTCGCTCTCGTCCTAATCGTCGCAGCTGCTTTGTACTACATCTTCAAAAATGCCGCAAAAGCGCTGTCAACACCTTGAGGCGAGAATTGAACGCAATCTCCATTGAGAACCTCGCTCGTCCATCCAACTAATAAGAAGAAAGGAGTCCAGGGTTATCCCGGCCCACATCAAGAGGAGTCCAGGGTTATCCCGGCCCACATCAAGAGGTGTCCAGGGTTATCCCGGCCCAAATCAAGAAGATGACAGCATGTGCCTGTAGCCTCGCTCGCCACGTGCCGCCAACGTGCTACGCTCCGTCACCGCGCCGCCGACGATGAACGACTTCACGTCGACGCTCTATTAGCTAAGTACTTTAGATATAATTATTTTTATGTCATTGCAAGAATTAAGTAATGTATATAAATGTTTAAAAGAGATAAGAGAATATTTAATTAAAGTCGGGCCAGCTCGTAGAAACACTTCAGACGCTGCACGCTGCGCAAAATAAATTAAAAGAAGCTCATAATTTGTATAATCGTTTGGAGTATATTTGGTTTGTGAATGAACACTAGTATTGAAAGAAAAACACCAAAATGGAATCCAATCGCTCCAATCGGATTGATTATTTTAACACTGTGTTCTGAGATAGGCACCTAAATGCTTGTGTGTATTTTCTAAACCTCCTAAAGTTTCATGGTGGTATGAAGTTGAATGAATTTTCTCTATGTTTAGTAAGTTACAAACCTCAGACATGACGGATGAAGTAAATTCGGTACCTCTATCACTAATGAATTGTTTTGATACTCCATACGAACTAGTTTTTGGAAAAGTTTGTAATTTACCAAGCAATTTGTCAAACCAATTTGATCCATTGTATAACTTTAATGATTATCCAAAAGAACTTAAGTACCGTTTACAAAAAGCTCAACAAGACGCTAGACAAAATTTACTAGAATGTAAAAACCGTAGGAAAATTTCATATGATCAAAACTTGAATTGTGTAACGTATAACCCAGGAGACTTAGTTTTAGTTAAGAATCAGACTGGCAACAAATTAGATTGTATTTATAAAGGTCCATATAAAGTAATAGAAGATCTTTCACCCAATGTTAAAATACTTAAATATAATAAAGAGATTGTAATACATAAAAATAATACGAAACCATTCAATTTATAAAAAAAAGTTTTGTTTAAGATACGATTGTTAAATTTATTAATTAATCAACTACTTAGTTTATAATTAGTACATAAGTAAAGGCCTTATGTTACGTGACAACAAACTTTTTTTTTCTTGAAAAAGGGATGCACCAACCCTTTACTTTTCGGGGGAGGTGAAGTATGGTAATCGCTTTATAAGCAAATAACTTAGTGTTTGCGCAAATCGACCGCGCGCACGTAACGTTTGGCCGAGTAAGCGTTTCTATTCTAAGCAAAATTATGTATTTCATTTGGCACTCAATAAACCGACACGGTACCGATAACATGTATTTCATTTAAATTACCTTCATCGTCCACATCAAGAAAACAACACTTTTCATTATAACTGTGAGTCATAGTATGTACCTAACAACCTTTTGACGTCATTTTCAGCGTCTATCGTGTTCTACTCAACAAATTGCTTGACCACCATTTTGTTTCTGCGCATGGCCACAAGATGGCCGCTGCTGAGTCAGCAAATTGCAAGGATAGAGGCCATTGACCCCAACCCTGATGGCACACTGTTGAAGAAATGCAATGCTGCTTGCATCATCATACTAGGTCTCGCTGTGTGTAAGTTGCATGAAAATAGTTATTCTTTTCTTAAAATCAATAAACTCATGTTATCATGTCAGTTGTCAGTTTTTGGTTCTAAGAGAATTAATAATCATCATCATTAACAGTCAAAAAATGTCCTCTACTAAACATATGCCTCCCCCACGGATTTTAACAGCGACTAATCGCAAGTCCTGCGCTGCGTCTTTGTTCGAAAGGTCTCAAATCTAGAATGTTTCTGCCCCAACGGGCCATCGGTTCTTCACGCTATGTGCCTTTTTTTTAACGTAAGGAAATGCAGTTTACGCACCGTACCCCTCCGTCGGGGAACGGAGGGGCGTGTGTGGGACTCCCCCGAATTCGGGTATACCCCCTAAAACCTGACGACGCCCGCCGCGTTTGGTGGCTTTGACAGCAGGGGCCGCGGTGTCTCAACAGTCCCGCGACCCTTGCCAGCGCAACCTTCACCCTCTATCAGGAGGGCGGATCTCCACGGAGTGGGGCGATCCCACTCCCGATGGCTCACTGGCGCCTCAGGAGGGTCCCTGGTGATTGGACAGAGGTGTCCCCACACCGCCTGTCCGAGACCCTCTCGACGAGGCGAGCCACGCCCGACGGCAAATACACGCCGAGCTCGCCCAGAGGACCAAAGTCCTCAGGACATCCCCTGCCTCCTCTGATAAAACCAGAGGGGTGCCGGGAGTCCAACGACTTTTAGTGAGCCGCCGCTCGATGCGAGACAGACGCGACTCAATATGGCCACTGCCGCCCGATACGGGAACAGACGCAGCGGCACTCTCCACGGAGCATCTTGGCTTCACCTGCCGCAGTATTGCGACAGGCTACTGAGCCCCCTCGCCACGACAAGGCGTGCTCCATTCGAGGGGGACGCTATGTGCCCTGCCCATTGCCGCTTGAGCTAACTGTTTCTCAGGGTTATGTCCTATAACTTAGCTCTCCCATAGGCATCTGATTCGATCTTAAAGAGAAGATAGATAGGTAAATCGAGAGAGACGGTCTTATACACAGTCTGGCCATAAATATTATTACTACAATTCAAAATAAGCAAAATATAACATTGGAATTTAAAATCTGTCATTTTTATACGATTTCTCATTGTGTTTTCTAATTTTGGCGCTGACACATTTTAAACTTTTAAACGATATTAAAATGGAGTGGGGTGATAAAGAGAACCGAATCGCTGTAATTGAATTACACAAAGTTGGTATGGAGCCAAATGCAATTTTTAAAATACTCTCTTTACGCTTGGTATTTTAGTCAAATGTTTGTGTACCGGGCTGTCAATAGGTACAATCAGACCTCCTCTATTTGTGACAGAAAAAGATCTGGCCATTCACGTAGTGTTCGTACGAAAACGGTGGTCAAAGCAGTAAGGGAAAGAAATGCGGAAATCCTGTCCGAAAGCAAAAGATTTTATCTCGGGAGATGAAGATAGCACCCAGAACCATGTAGCGTATTTTAAAAGATGACTTAGGACTTGCAGCCTATAAAAGACGCACTGGTCATTTTTCAACTGATAATTTAAAAATAATAGTGTAATTTTTTGGTTACGGATGAGAAAATCTTTACAATGGAGCAACATTTGAACAAACAAAATGACCGTATTTATGATCAAACCTCTAAGGAACTTCCCTAATTAGTCGGCAGAGTGCAACGTGGGCATTACCCGACTTCAGTGATGGTTTGGTGGGGTGTTAGCTATGAAGGAGTGACTGAGCCATATTTTGTGAAAAAGGTATCAAAATATCGGCACAAGTGTATATCAAGATACCATTCTTGAGAAGATAGTGAAGCCCCTTAACAACACTATGTTCAATAACCAAGCATGGTCTTTCCAACAAGACTCGGCGCCGGGTCATAAAGCTTGCATGCACGCAGTCTTGGTTAGAAGCGAACGTTTCGGACTTCATCAGTACTGAAGACTGGCCGTCGTCTAGCCCCGATCTTAATCCGCTGAATTATGATTTATGGTCAGTTTTGGAGAGTACGGCTTGCTCTAAACGCCATAATAATTTGGAGTCCCTAAAACAATCCATACGATTGGTAGTGAAGAATTTTCCCATGGAAAGAGTGCGTGCTTCTATTGATAACTGGCCTTAACGTTTAAAGGACTGTATTGCAGCCAATGGAGACCACTTCGAATAAGCTTTTTATATTTTAAATTATTTTATATTTATGTTTTAAACTAACACACTGTAAAAGTAATAAATATTATTTGCTTTTTTTTTTCTTTTTGACAATATTTATGGCAAGACTAGGTATTTAGACGCTTTTAGCAAAATTGCAAGAATAGTCCTCTCCAGGAAAATAAGTAGGTTCATTCAAACCTAGACATACTTTTTAATTTAGATAAACCTAGAAAAAAAAGAGATTGATTGGAGTTTATTAGAATATTCGCAAAATTAGCCGTTTACTTTTAGTTGTTAAATGGAATTTCAGTGGAACATGTTCTGTCGGACTTATTCGATATATCAAGAGAGTTGTACTGTCCGTCTGGCCGTCAGCTGTATGAAGCTTTCGTAACTAGTCAGTTCCCGTGGATATATGCCTTTGTCAGCTACAATGAAGTCATAGGTCCATTGACGCAAGTAAGAAATACAGCCTCCATTTATAAATATTACTAGTGGTCCCAGCGATTTTTTTTCTCCCCCGGCCCGAGATTGAAATAGTTATTACATTATTCCGGACGGAGACGAATCTAACAATATAAGAACCATGCAAATCGGTCCATACGCTCAATTCACTTATATATTTCTTTCAAAAGATCCTTCTCATGACAATAACAAACATTAGAAAGAAGAATTTGCAAAGTTGGTTCACGCGTGATGCTGTGACTAAGGGGATTGGATTCATTTTTAAACGTAGAGATATTGATATTATAGTCAGCGTGTTCTGAAGTGAGTTCTGTCAGTGTCATGTCTATCTCACTTGCACTTACCGACAAAGGCGGTGCGCTATATATACATCCTATCTCTATATACATAAAGACTCAGTTGTTATGCACTGATTGATGCCACTCACTGCTTGCAAAATCTTTCCTTTTTTTTTCAGATCGTCGACATCCAATGTACGTTCAACTGGAACTTTTCGGATGTGTTTGTTATTTGCATCAGTTTGTATTTAACGTCTAGATTGGAACAGGTTAACAGACGAATTGTGGCTGTCAGAGGAAAGGTAAGGTACTAATGGACAAGAAGACTTAAAATGAAAAATATAAAAAGTACTCAAGCATATCATTGAAAGCTTTATGCAGTTGTGATTCAAACTTGAACGATATATCTCTTTAGGGAGTCGTTATTTTTATATTCCTTTACACGTATCATAGACAAATCTGAGTAGTCGACTCAGATTTTTCTATGATTCAATAAGGCAATATAAGAACACAAGTAGCATAAAATCTCAACACACAGATACTCATCAATGCATCTATTGCTAATTTATTGATCACTGTGGATTAACCCACATGCAAAACTTTACACATGCTTAAGAGTAACAGCTACTATATGCTTAAGCTACATCTAACTCCCGCAAATAATATATTCTTACGCTAACGGATGAATAGGACGCCGGCGGTCGCGTGAATGAGGCATAACAATTTATAAGCACCTCCTTAACACAAAGTTGTGTAAATACGGATGTTACTGTGTACTAAAAACAAAATAATCTACATTTTGTAATTAAATAATAATACCTCCTTTTATTAATTTCCTCGTAGTTAGGTAAAACATTAATAATATTGTACATTGCCCAATACGTGCATAGGAAAGAATATTCGACCATTGTCAAAAAAGCCAACAACATGCTAAACAATTGCAACAAGACCAGAAGAGTAAATTGTTAAAGCCCTGAAAAACTTTCGAAGTGGCGGAACATAAAAATCGATTTTAAATTATTATGTACAATGTTGAACCATATTTGTTCATCATTTCTATAATATTATATTGTTTTAAAAGAAAACAAAGCACAAACGGCCAATAAAATTGCTTGTCATCTGTCATAACAGCTTTCAGATGTGCATATTTTAAGCGTCTGCTCTTACTCAACACAAGCCAGCATCAAGATTGGCATGTATTGTTCTAATCTGATATTTCTTACAGATTAACGATCTTTACGTAGCTTAAGAGTAACAGCTACTATGTACCTTATTATTTGTGAGCTTCAAAAACATTGACAGGCAGAAATCAGCTATCGCAGAAAAATTTACTAAAATCTTGGCCAAATCACTGTATTGAGTTTCATAATCCTCAGAACATCTTGACAGAATTCCAATACGCCAATACCTACTAAAATTGGTAAGGGAAGCAATTGAAATAATTAAGTAAACAATTTCCATCGCGAGGATGGGTTTATATTGTCAAATGTCATCAGGTATTCAGTGGTTCGAATGTGTAAAAACCGTGTCAATAAACATAGTGCTGTTTCGCGTACAAATGAGAGTTTGTGGATAATGGTGAGCGAAATAAACCACTTCGAAGACCGACATGTCTGCCAATAACAACCCACCCACAAGTTCTCTTCAGTTACTCCGTGATCATGGCGTTTGCAACAATGCCGTAATATCCGAAGCTCGTAAATAATAACTAATAAATATTAAATACATAAATATTGGACACTAATCACATACATTGCTCTGATGCCAAAGTATGTAGCCAATGCACTTGTGTTATAGAAATCAGACACAAGGGTGGAACTACAACACCTAGACCCGAAACAATATAGAAAAGATCGTTTTCTACATTGACCCGACCGGGAATCGAACCCAGAACCTCTCGAGATGGCGACGCTTGAAACCAGCGTGCTAGCCACTCGACCACGGGGGTCTTCAAAAAAGGTACATAGTAGCAATCCTGTATCTAACTATTCTACTGTCATGTTCACTTTGACGCGTTCTTTTCCGTGATTTAGACAGACACAGACGCACTGTGGTCTCCTTTAACACAAATCATTTTGCGTGGGGGGTTAAACATGGAACTTTTTTTCAGTTCGTCCCATCTACATTCTGGCGCGCTATGAGAGAGGACTACTGCAGAGCGACGTCACTAGTGAGGAAAGTCGACGATGTTATAGGAGGAATCGTTTTTATTTCTTTCGCCAACAATCTCTTCTTCATCTGCGTACAGCTGCTGCATTTATTCCAAAAGTTTGTTACTCAAATGTTGATGGTGATAATTGTCGCAGAGAAGTAGTAATAGCGCAATCGAAAAAGATCCACATCTCGTAGAAAATTGAGAGAAAATCGTTCTACAGAAATGAAACGTATCTAAAAAAAAATATGGCAAACTCAAAATTTCAATTTTTACGGTTTGACGTATAAATAATTCTCTTTTATCATTCGTCCAGGGACTCCGTCTACTGTAGTCATTTACTGTATTGAAGCCATTTTTTTCGTTACAGCAATATGCTTTACAGCATGCAAATATACATTTTATTTGAAATGTATAAATATGGTAACGAAAAGCTATATTTTTTCACTGATTAAAGTTTTTTTTAAAAGATATGTTTCAGCTCTGTAGTATGTAGGGCACTTTTGGACCTCCCTCTTTGAAACTCACTTTTGTCATGTAATGTTAATCCCAAGAGATATATTAATAGACTAAGGTTGTTCTACGTGCTAAAAACCAAGGGCTTATTTTTTAATTTGTTGGTTAAATTTAACTAGCGCAAATAATTATGCGTACAAACTACAAAAGTTGCTAATTGCAAAGTCTAGAGTGTGCATTTGTTTTTCAGGGAAGGTATGCAAGCACAACCCTTGTGTGGTTACCATACGCCTGATGAGCGGTAATTATTATCCTACCATAATAATACCAACTGTTTGACCTTTTATAAAATGACTACATAACTAAATACACAAAGGGTTTAATAAAATAAACTGCATTCCTTCTCGGTGGTGATTCTGTTGCTTACATGTAACAATTTTTTGTATAAGAAAAAAATACTTTTTCATACAAAATAGCATTAGCGGATCGGTATCGGTATTCTAGTATGGGAAAGTTAAAATTTTTCGTTTTTGGATTACAATGCTTGTCCCGTACAAAAAGTTGTTGTGTTTGAGCATAAAAATTAGCCCCAAGAAGGAATAAGATAATTTTGATAGGCCCTTTAAACTGAGGACGTTGTCACACTTATCCAAATTCCAATCTTTACCACAAACCGTGTATCAGATTTTAATATGTATGAAAATGTTTATGACTGAGAAAAAAAAAACCTCAACTGTATTTTGTAAGTGACTGAATATTAAAATACAAAGCTCTATTCCCTATATTCAAAGCAGCACTTGAAAATTATAACTTTAAAAATATTTTCAGCCTATTCAAAGGATATGAACAGCCGGTATATTTCTTCTACTCCTTCATATTCCTAGTGTTGAGAGCTCTGGCAGTCTCCTTGATTGCAGCTCAGGTACACACGGCCAGCACTAAACCAGCTCAGGCTCTGTACTTGGTTCCATCTTCAGCGTACTGCGTGGAGGTGAGTTTCTTGGACCGAAAGGAAACAGGTATATTGGTTACAGAGGGTGCTTTTATAAAACTCCCTTCGATTATACATACACACCGCTTTTCCACACTTAGCCTCATGATCGTGCTATTGTGCGTATATCCCTCTTTTTTATTCTAACAACCCTAGGCATTCCCAGAAGGCTTATTATCTGACCAGATGAGTACAGACCTCCGGGAATGTAGCAGGGGATTTGAGAATATTTTCCAATTTTTCCGCCACATCTGTGCATTTCATGAGCACATGATGAGCACATGATGTGGTGTTTCTTCTGCCCCTATGCACCCTTTGGACACGGGGCTGTCTATGACACCTATAGTGAAAAGGTTTTTGTGACTAGTTATAGTAGTTGCTTATAACTATGCGCAGTTTAACTCTTGGTAATCGGATGACAACGGTTGCGGGCAAGCCTTTTTGAAAACTCCTGGAACGGCGTTCTTTTCGCTGCTTATATTAAAACAGCTTTTCGCCGTAAATGCACTTCGTCACGGCGTAAAATTGATCCATGAATATACTAGTCACCAATCTCATGTATTGCTCTGATGCTAAACTAAGTAGCTAATGCACCTGGTACAAGTCTTTAAAAAACTGTATCTGAAAAATATCAAAGTGAAAAGTCCGCGTTGTAAATGGTTTGGCATACTTTTAATACTATGGAAATTAAAAGTGCCATATTTATTCAGGTTCAACGGTTTTTGGATCAAATCCACATGGACACAGTTGCGTTGAGCGGCATTCAGTTCTTCAACGTCAAACGAGGATTAGTTCTTACTGTAAGTAGAATTAGGATGGGTCATCGTTATCATCATCATAAAAAGTCATAAAAGTCATTTATTTTTGCAAATAGACCCACAGGGGGCCCATTTTTACACGTCAGAATATAAACCCTACCTAAGCTTTGGGGCAATTGTGGGCTAGTGCTGAGAATAAACTGCGCAAAAGTTCTGAAAAAAATGTATTTTTATGTGATAAATATGTGTATGCAAGCAAGCATATCCGCTTAAAAGTGAATTATTGATCAATATGACAAATATTGTTAACAAAATTACATTAAACATCAATCTGGACGTGGTTTTGGTACAAAAAAATATGTTATTTTTTTATCGTTGGGTCAATACGGCGTGTGATGTGACACTTTGATGTGTTCGATTTTCGAATGAAAATCAGTTAAATTTCTCACTGTAAAGATAAAAATATATATTATATACTACTCGCGTTTATTTTAAATGGAACCGGAAATCAATATACCGGTATTGAGGCGAGTGATACAACAATAGAACCCTCGAAATTAACTACGGCAAGATGTCGTTAATAGTAATTTCGATAACATATTATTGGCAAACTTCTGTCCGTGTATAAGATTTCTTAAGTGATGTTTGCCATCGAAGTAAAAGTCATGTTAGAAACAATCTACTGCTGGGCAAAAAAAAACTTACATTATAACCAGTACCCACTTTAAAATTGGATCCGGTATTATTCATTTTATCCACTGACTTAGTTTCCCCGCGGATTGCCGTCCAACTTTATCCATTCAATTCTATCCCCTAATGCCTCGAACAGAAAAGTTACAAGAAATCCTTTCGCAGCTATTAAATAAATCTACCAATGCATGTTAAAGTCAATTTTTAGCACTTTCGCATATTTTATGCCATGTGTTAGCTATCTTTTTTCGTGACATTTTGTATTGCTTGTGATGCTCTTGTGGCTAATTATGTAGATTTGCAAAAAAATACAAATTGTTCCGATACAAGAAATATATTTGCATGATGTAAACATACATTTTACAAATAAGAATTGTTAGATTTATTATAAAATTACTTTTAATAACCAAATAATAAGTCGATCAAACCATCACATGATTTCCGCAATGTTAAGATGTTTTTATCGACTTAAGTATGATCTTAAAAATAAATATTATTATGAATTACTATCTTACAATTAATATAAAATCATCTGTTTACAAATATATATTTATTAGGTGAAAAGAAAGATCTAGTGTATAAGTAGATCATAGCATCACGTAGCTTCCGTACTGTGGAAATGTTGTAACCGACTTTAATTTGATTCTATAAATGTCTTAAATTGGAAAAAAAGCTATAAAATTATTTAATACTCTCTTATAATTTTTATAATTATTTTGAAGCATTCAATCAGGTTCAAATTAGAATTTTACAAATTAATCAAAACATTACGTGGTTTCCGTATTGCAATAAAAATGATTTTCTTGACTTATATTTGATTGTATAGATTTAAAAATATGAAGTTATTACCTAAATTAAAATTTTGTGTTTACAATATTTATAAAAATACGTTATCAATTATATTAAATATTAACAAATAATAAGAACTTAAAAGTCGATCAACACCTAACGTGGTGGTTAATGTGCTCCCCACTAGAAAGTTGTTTTGATCGACTTATAAATATTCAATCCCTGAATCTTGGAAGGCATTCTGGAGTGTAAATTAAAATGTTCGTAACTCTTATACGGTACGTTCTTTATCTTATCGCAAATACAGTGTGAAAATACTCTTCGTGTATCATTTACCGCCGGATATTTATTAGAATGTTTATATATATAAATGTTTTGTATGTATTTTGTTCCATCAACATATGCAAGTTACAAGCACTTACCAAAGAGTAATTCAAATTAAGCGCGTCATTTGATATAAAGTTTTAGACTGATAAAGCTGATCAGAACTCATAAGGACCTTGTGGAACAGGCTGTAAGTGTCAAAAAAGTTTCTTCTTTGGGAATGGACTCATTAAAATTACTCATCGAGGGGTCATAAAAAAGACAAGCGCTATAAAAAATATTTTGTCCCTTGAATATCATATAAGATTTTGTAGCGTAGCCTTGACGCCTCGGCAAGGATTCTTAAGAGATCAGTGGACCGCTTTATACAGCTTAAACAGGCACTTTTTCCAATTCAGGTTCTGTTCCTTCATCAGAATGTTATCTTTTCACGATGTCAAAGGACATACAGTGTGTCTAGGCATGTAATAATAAAACTTTAAGGGCAATATCTACGATAAATTTCATCTAGAATAATACCCTTTAGGGGGAAAATACTTTTTAGTAATTTTAAAAAAGGTAATGGTTTTTTAGAAAAAAATACCCGAATGTGCAGTGTAAGTTTAAAACATATTCTTTCTCCTTTTGACAGTTGAAAAACGGAGTCATTTGATAGAGTCTTTTTTATGAATCAGTTGCACCACATCTTTTTCCTTAAAAAAAACCTCAAAACCGGCAAAGTGCGCGTCGGACTCGTACACTAAGGGTTCCGTGCCAACTTTAACTGAATAAGAGATCCACTTACTTCCACTTAGCCAAAATACCACAATATTACCACAACGTAATGAAAAAAAAAACCTGTAAATAAATTTAAATGAGACTTACTTGATCCTACAGACAAATGGTGTAAATAGTTTTATAGGACTTTGTTTATAAAAATGTAACATGTTGTTGTCATAAAAAACAAATAATAATAATGTTGTTGACAGCACATATAACTTTGTTTTTATAGAATTTGTATGAATAACAAAGTTATGTTTGCGGGTATTTGTAAATGTGCTCTATCTTAAAATTCACTTGAATTATCTCATTCAAACCAATTTTCCTTGAAAGTTTATGTCATGATCTACATCATCAAAATTTACACACGCTTAGTTCAAAAGTTAGATGGGTGGACTACGCCCATTTTACCACTTTGGAAGCGTCTACCTCTAAACGTTAAACTTATAGAGAAAATGGTTTTAGAAACCTCGATGCCATAAGACCTATCCACCCTACATGCATAGGTTTGCAATTTTTTAAAATTTTCTAAGTTTCAACTGTGTAATACTGATAGTTTCATAATAAAGTGGCTGTAACATTTGGACGGACAGACAGACAGGCAGACTTGACGAAACTATAAAGGATCCTTTTTTTCCATTCGGCTACGAAACCCTAAATAACGGCAAGTGCGAGGTGGACTCGGGTACTGAGGGTTCCTCGTCAAGGTTAACTAAATGAGGGGTTTACTTACTTCCACTTAGCCAGAATATCACAATATTTTGTGGACAGTATAACTTTGGTTTTGATAGTGTTTGTAGTACGCAGAACAAAGTGATTTCGCTGTACCTTCGGTAAATTAATTGCGCATGTTAGTTCAGTAAAAATAAAAAAAACTTTTACACTAGGCACATTTTTTTTTTCACATCGCAGGTACAATAGTCACATACGAATTGGTGCTGATGCAATTTGCTGGTGTGACGCCAACGTCTCCGCCGCCTACATAGATTTATATTTATTTAATTATTCATTTAAATATTTAAAAATCGTTATAATAAAAGCAGCAAAGTGCCCACATTTTTATTTCACTAATCTTCCTTTCCTTAAGGAAACTCATATTAATTTAGGTTTATTAAAGTTTTGTAATCTTCACTTACAGCAATAAAGGCTTATTTTATTTTATTTTTATTTTTTATTTTATAATCTTACTACTACGGTTACTCACAGCAATTTGATGTACTATCGTGGTCACCGCCGCCTTACCACCAAATAACTTGCACCCGGCGTCTTTAATTGTTTGTATTGACGCCTGTTTTTTGTCGCGTGTGTTGCTTTACCTATATATGAAAGTAGTTATTCTAGAGACCTCAACCGAAGTATACGAGTAGTAGACTTACTACGAGTAGAGAATGGTAGTAAACTTACAATTTACTGACATGCTAAAAAAAGTATTAAAAGTAAGTTTGTAGTCAGTGTTAACTACTTATAGAGAAGCTATGTCAAGCAAAAAATGGGTTGCAACTTTATGTTAAGACTAGCGGTCCCCCGCGACTTCGTCCGCGCGTTTTGAGTTTGCTCTCTCCCCTCCCGTCGCAGCGTCATGTTTTATATCCTAAAACCTTTCTCGATAAATAAGCTATCCAACACAGATTACATTATTTCAAATCAATATTTTTTCAAATCGGTCCAGCAGTTCCTGAGATAGGCGCGTTCAAACAAACAAACTCTTCAGCTTTATAATATATTAGCGCAAGCGCACGTTGTACTTATGCTGCGAACATTATTTTGGTGCGGAGTTATTTTAAAACTGTGATAGCTCCTAAGATATTTATTGAAATCAAATGATATAAAGGGCAACTTGGTTCTAAATGAAATGCTCGTGATGATGAATGTATTTATTTTGATAAGAATAAATACCTGTGTGTATAATACACCTCCAAAAATAATGCATTATTTTTTTACAAATTTATTAACATAAAAAAGGTTGTAGTAAGTCAACCATAAAAGATAGACATATGCTGTCGCGGACTTTATTATAGAACTCTTAATGCTAAACAATCCTGTCATACATCATTTTTGTGTAACTTAAGCGGTTTCCGCAGCGTATGCAGCGGAAGCTCTCAAAAGGAATATGTTTCTCCCGTTTTCGCAACATTTTTTATTTCTGCTGTGGTCTTATGAGTCGTATCTTTATGTTATATAGCCTAAAGCCTTCCTCGATAAATGGACTATCTAACGTAAAAATAATTTTTTAAATCGGGCCAGTAGTTTTTGAGATTAGCGCGTTCAAACAAACAAACAAACAAACAAACTCTTCAGCTTTATAATATTAGTATAGATTATGGCGTTCCAGCGGACCCGACAGACTTCGTCCTGTCATAAAAATTTGTAATACGATGTATTCTGTGCTCTAACGCACACACGCACACTGTTTTGATAGATATGATCTTTGATGTTAGGAACACACCTACAGTGCTTGGACAACAGTGAGTGCTTGTAATTTTATATTAAATTTATTTAATAGCAGCAAAGCTCAAAGTGACTACGTTTAAGTTACAAAACATTTGTACGGGAAAAAGAAAAGGGCTGTTTTATGGTTTTTTCGGCAATAAATCGAATTTTTTCGCCGTTAAAACCATCCTTGAACTGCAACAAACATTGTCCATATTGGTCTAGGCGTTGTTGGGGTATGCGTTTACCAACACATTTTACGATTCATTATTATATTATAAAGATTTCTTGAAATTTCAATGTCGAACATAATACTGTTTGAATGCGTTGATAAAGCCCAATTTTTCCATCATTAGCAATGGTAAAGTTTTGTTACAAGCGTTTGAATTATTTCGATTTTTTTAAAAACAATTACGATCGTAAATTTAATTTAAGATTGTGTGTTTTGAAGAAAAAATTCTTTAACCAATTATCATTAAAATAACTATTTTGTCATTTAGTTACCCATAACGAAATTTGATTGTGGTGTAAGTTCCATATCCTAGTAAAAGTAGTTCAACGTTTGTAGTCCCCTTAATTGTACATTTCCTTTAAACTATATTTTTACTTATTACTTTTTGTTTTTATAGTGTTTTGTCACTATACAATCGTAGCTTAAGACACAGGGTTCGGTTCCTCGTCTGTCACTGCCAAAGTTGCTTTTTACAACTGCAATTTATATTTTTAAGTTTTTATAAAGGCAAAACACTATAAAATCAGAAATGTAATTATAAATTGACTTCCTTCATCTTAACCGATTGTTAGATATTTGTAAAAATATTTCCTTCGTGTATTGTGAGAGCAATCTCGCAACATTGATGATGTCACGCAGCCTACGCGTTTAAGTAAGCGCTTGCAAAATTCGACATGTTGGCTAATGTAACGGTGGCCGAGTGGTTTAGGCATACGCCCGGATAGAGTTAGACACGGGTTTCGATTCCTCGTCTGTCAAAGCTAAAGTTCGTTTTTACACGTGCAATTTATAATTTATTCTGACCTTTTTTATTGCAATAAAGAGTTATCTTACTTTACAATAAATAAGTTTAATGTAATGATGATGATTTCGATGTATTAATAAAATTATGGTTTAGCATTATAACAGAATGTTCTCGTCTTATTATGCTAAGAATCAACTGAATCCTATTGTATCTTTTAAAAAATATTTCCCTTTGGAACATCAAAGTTGGGGAAGTAATCAGGTATTACGGTAAAGGCTTTCCTTGTTGTATGAACCTTTAATGTTACGGCAAAATAATACAAAATATAATTCAGACAAATACGTAGCATTAGGAAGTAAAATGGTTTTACAGTACATATATGGTACATATACCGTGTTATTATCGGTTTCAGATCAGATAGAATATGATCGATAAAAAAAAATGCAGTACATTGTTTTATGTCTACTTTATTTCCAAACCTTTTTGTTAAATAACACAATACGTGGTAATAACAAAAAGTATTTTATATTTCTTACACTGCGACTTAGTATCATGCAGTCGCTTCGTCACAGTCGTCAATTTTTGTTTTAACATCGCGACTGCATCGATGCTTAAAGAAGCGCAGTGTGTGTGTTAGGAACGCACTTGACTGTAGCTATGTCACAGAGTGAGAAATGGCATGAAAGTGCATTAATCTTGACTTTCTTCAAATTATTTGTCGTACTGAATCAGCACGAGTTCGTATTTTATTATATTTCCAGCCACCTGTAATTAAAAAATGTTATACATATAATGCTCAAATAATTAATGGAAAGAACGTGTACACATTTCCATACGAGCTATATTTGTTATGCATTAACATTTTCATCATTGTGATTTATTGATAAGACATAATTTACGGATATTTTTCGGAGAAGGTTTCAGTTATTATTACTCGTATTCTTTCAATTAGAGAATCAATTGATTGTACTGATTTATTATGAATCCTTTTTTGTGTTAATGTAATGTCAACTACAAGTTTTTGTTGACGTATTGTGCAAGAACGACCATCGTGTGAAATAGGCCGAGTGTTGTCTGTGTATTATAATAAATCTTGCAGCTTCACCGTACGTTAATATTGTATCTCACAAAATCTATTTAGTAGTTTTGGCGTAAAGGAGTAACAAACATCTATACACCCTCACAAACTTACAGGATGTTGTTTATGTCAGTGACCCCCGATACTAATGCCAAAGAAAAGAGAGAAGACCCTCAAAATCAATATTTTTACGAAACCAGCGAGCGAGTCGAAAAAATACCAAAGGCCGGTCGGCTCTTCTCAGCTTACTAGTTACGGCGTAGAATTTTGTAGCTAAGTGCAAGGATGCGAATTTCTTTATTTCTTTTGATTTTCTAGACTAACTCATACCATGATCCTTGAGTCGGGGATCGCTGACCAAAACAACAACATGTATAAAGAATTATTAAATGATGTGATACCTGCAGTAACATTTGTCTGCTTAGCCAAAAAAAGCCCTTTCCACTTAAAGCCACGAAGTCATTGCTCAATTGGTCATAGAGTCTCTTTATCTGCAATAATGTTACATAATAGGAGCAATCAGAATATCAAAGTTTTAAGGGTCCGCAAAAGTCAATAGAATTTTACAACCTCGGTCGAAAACGGTCTTATGATTACAAGTTTACAAGAGATTAGAAAAAATATAATGGATTGAGTTTACAAGAGAGAAGTGCCTATTTTACTATTGTATCTAGAGATAAAATTCAGCACTAATCAGTGTAAAATTGAAATCGGAGCATGAATTTTGTATGAAGTTTTGATCAAGGGGCGTATTGCGATCCAGCTTTAGCCGTTCAATTCCGACTTAGTGTAAACGAATATAATAATAGTATTCCTAAGTTACGTTTTTTTTGTTTTATTATAATTATATTAAAAAAATATATAATTGCTAATTTGACAGTGAAGCCCAGCCGCTTACCTATTAAAAATTGCATCGCAATACGCGCTCAGATCTGATTGAACAAAATCAAAATAGGATATCGTGAAACAGACCGGAGAGTATAAATTAAATAACATAGTACTGGACGCGTATTGCGATGCAGTTTTGATAGGTAAGCAGCTCAGCTTTACCGTCAAATTCGTATTGCGATTTCGCATGATTTTATAATATTATTATAATAAAACAATATAAATAATTATATTTGTACCATTGTAGTATTTTTATATTGATAATATTCGTTTACACTGAGTCGGAGTTGAGCTGCCTAGGAATTGAAAGGCTAAAGTTGGATCGCAATACGCCCCCCGATCACTCTGTTTTGAAGAACAATAATGCAAGATAAAAAGTGCTTGGTACCTCTACGTTAAACCCGGTTTCAGGACAAGCCTGGAGGTATTCCAAAGCCCTGTTAGAATGCACATGGACGTTTGCTGCAGCCAACACGACGCTGCAAGCTCTAAAGAGCAGCCAGGCAAGGGACATGAAGTAATACAAAGAATTCAATAGGGAACCTTGGGTTTTCCTGGAAAAAAAAAGAAAAATCATATTTTACCCAACTCAAACTAATAGGAGGTGTCAGTCGAAAATACACTAGCTGACATTGGTTGCTAATTTGAACCACACAGTATACTGATGAGGTTTGCCACCCTAGCGCAACCAAGCTCCGGATTTGAATGAGAGTGATGTAGCGACATCTACCACCGTCAAAAAATATCATCGCATTACGCTGATTCGACTTCGCACGACTAGGTAGCGCTGTAATCGAAGAATTCAGACTGAACCGCGATATGTAAGATTCAGAGGGGACTAGACTACATTAAGATAAACCAAGACGGTGATCAATGGAACTCTGGACTTTTGGTCTTTCAATTCAGTTGCGCCAAAATACAGACTGACTGACCTGGTCGCAATGGAAAACCACGGTGAGGTCAAATTCAGAAGTAGACATTCCACATACTCTTATATTTATAACAACTTTTCGATATTTAACATTAGTGGACGTCTTCGACTCAAAATTACTGTTTAAAACTTACGTGAGACCCAAAAACAGTTGAAGGCAGATGAAGTAGAAGTTGTTGACGCTCGACAGGAGTATGAGCGCGCCAATGTGCGCATCGGTCATGCGCACGAGTGCCGCTTGACGGACGAACGCTTCGCGCACGCGCCGCCATTGCTGGTTACGAATATAACTTTCAGTTGTCACCTGCAAATTTTATACGAATAATTAATGATGTAGATGTTTTGATGATGTTGATGTTTTCTGAATTTACAATATCGCCTTATATTCACCTCACTTTTAAAATTACTTGAAAATTATAAAGTTGTTTGCATCAAAGCGATACATGTAGATGAGAGAAGGTGAGTATAACCAGGGTGCGTAATGCGATGCAGCTTTGACAGTCAATCAGCTCTGCTCTACTGTCAAATTAGGAATTTGTATTGTGATTTCGCATAACACTGGTAATATAACTAGTATATAATAACGTTAACATGAATATATAAACAATTGTAGTATTGCTTTACATTTATTTTTATTGATTATATTTCTTAATAGTAAGTAGGAATTGATCAACCTCGAAACGGATAAAACGGATTAAGTCGCAATATGTCCCCATTACATTCGTTTTTTTTGTTGGTTTTTCAGTATTTACGTAGTAGCCACTTTAGTACGCACGATCGAGGTATTTCATGCCAAACGACTTGCTAAGAAAATCTATTGCGTTCACGACACATAAACAGACGTTACATTATAATAAAAGAACGATCTTGATGTGGTAAAGCACAAGAGACCGCGGTCGTATGTTTCTCTCTAAATTCAGTAAATTTCATAAACTTCTCACCTTGTTAGCTTTTTCATTTTTCACAAGCAGGTTAACATAAGAATTCAATCTATGGTACCGGGTGGTAAGCCCCATGCTTATTAAGATGATTATTAAGTCTTGGAAATTCCAAAGAATTGTTGCTATTTTACTCAGGAAGAAGATTGGAATAGCGGTCCATAAGCTGTAATAATCTGCCGATTGAACGATAAAATATTTTCAAAGCTTGCAAACCTAATAAATAAAAGCGTGGAGAGGTGATACCTCTTCATAAAAGTAAAGCTGTTTTAAGTAATATACCTACTTTGATTGATAAGAAATCCATGAGAATTCATGATATATGTCTTGAAATATTCTGATGGTGGGGTGTCCAAGCCAATAGCGGATATCATACTAAGAAGATGTTCTGCTGTGATCAAAATATTTATTTAATGATAGTATAGACAAATGTATGTTATGTTAGTTATCAGCAACATCAGTACTGACAGAAAGCTAAAGACAAAGCATATCAGAAGAGGCAAGAATAAAGGCAAGAGGGAAACCACCACGGAGTTTCTCATTGGAGTCTAGGAAGAGTGCTCAGAAAAAATCCATCTACAAAAGCCTACCTCTAAACTCACAATTTTTTTACCCAAAGGTTGTCTGGAAGAGATCACTTATAGCGAAAAGACCGTTTAAATGTACATTTCCTTAAAACAAATTTGTAAATCAATTTAAGTTATGTGCAATAGAGAGTTATCTATCTCTACCTCTTTTAGATGATGATGATGATGATAATTAATGAGAAATTTTCCCACCGAGTTTATACAATATCGGTTGCCATAGGTATCCAACCATATTCATAAGTAATAAAATGAGATCAAACGCAAGGAAAACTACTCTGACACAGACGACCTCACTCTGGGGTGCTGGATCTACATTTGGATGTTTACCTTTATGCGGAAGGATTTTTGCTTGTAGACAGCCCCCTCAAAAGACATTCTTACACATGGCATTGTTCATAAAAAATGGTTGTCTGTTATAATCCAATGTTGTGGGATCTATAGTCATTGAAAAACCTACAAGGTTATTATCCTTACGCCGTCAGTACCCTAACGTATTCTCATGCGGCAGCGATGCGGCTGAACAATGCCATAACGGATACAATATTCACAACAAGATATGTTAGAGCGAGACATATGCATTTGCGAATTCTGCATGCCACATGCTAATGCGTTAGCGTAACGGCGATTAACTACTAGTACTTTACCGACAGCGCATACTGACACAAAACAGGTAACAACGATGACTCTTCTCCGATTTCTCACATCTGGTGGCGCTAGTGTAGCGTCTATCAACTCCGCTCTCTGCCAGTACATAGAGAGCCGTTTCCATGAAGATATAAACCTCCAGGATATAATAAGGGACAACAGACCATTTCCATAAAATATGCTTCCAGAGAGTCTTGAGATTAGACCTCCTACAAAAGAAAATATTTTTTATGGTTATTCCGGTTTTGTCAACAAATATGTATATTCTGATTTTAAAATAGAAACTTACGCCCATCATCAACATTGTTCGCGACACCAATCAGTAATCGAATGACCCTCCAAAGTGCAGCGGTTTCTAATATCGTCATCATTGACAACAATATGATTGCCCAGGCAAACGATAATTTGTTACCATATGACGGTATACCAAACCACTGGGCTACGTAGAAGATATATGTGAGAGTAGGTAAAAACTTCTGCAAGTGAATAAGACATATTATTTATACATTTACCTGACCGCGGACTGAACCCGGGACTATTAAAGATGGCGATGGCGATGGCGATACTTTGTAAACCAACGTGCATTCACTCAACGTCCAATTTATTTAAAATAAGACGGGATGTACGGTCGAGAACTCTACCTCCTAACCACTTTCGAATGTATATTTGATCATTCTTCATTTTAAACAAAAGATAATGCAAGCAAGATGCAAGCGATTTTGGCCCTAAAAGTTTTTTCCACAGTTGCAGTGAGATAATACATTTCCGAGCCAAACCATACCATGTCCGTAACCGTGTTAAGAACGTGTCAGCCAAAAAAGTAACACCTTGCCCAATGAACCCACCCCTATATGATACGTGTATGATGCCCGCATGATAACCGTATGATACCAGCATGATACTTGTATGATTACCGTATGTTATATGTTATTTAGTGGTAGTGAAAAAAACACGATTTGTTTAATATTTTTCTGTCCAGGTCTACCTAAGGCACCTGACCCAGTTGTGTCGAGGTCAGACCGATAATCCGTACCGGCAGGACATCAATGCACAGACTAAGTTAGGTACGTTCATGACGGTCATCATATGTATTTACAACCCGTATGCTCACCGGTCTAGCAACGTAGCATGTCATGCACTTCAAAACCAAAATGCACTAAAAAGTCTTAAATAAACTCTTGACTATTGAAAGGAAAGGAACCTATTTTAGGCAAACAATTTCTTTCTGGAGTCGGTGCCATCACTTTGACCATCAAGCATCAATTATCACAGCACCAACTCCAAAAAGAAATTGTTTGCCTAAAATAGGTTCCTTTCCCTTCAATATTCAAGAGTTAACTTAAGACTTTTTAGTGAATTTTGGTTTTGAAGTCGGTTTTGATTTTTTTTAAAGTTAATTTTATATCTTAATTTTTAGAGATTTCAGGAGAGGGGGAGGGGAGTTACACCTTGTGACTCAGTTCTTTCAGAAGCTACAAACAACCTATTAAAAGTTACCTCATTATAATTACTGAACTCCTAAGCGTTAAGGAGTTCCACCATCAGCTCAGCCCAACGTGATGTTGACTATCAGAAGTAAAGAAACAATTTACGTGCCTTTAAAATTTGAGGGTTTCCCTCGATTATACCCAGATCCTATCATCAGAACCCAATTGGAAAAAATGGGACCAACTAGAGGGTACATCTTCTAAGTAGACGAAGAAATTTTTCAAATCGGTCAACAAACGACGGAGATATGAGGTAACATAGATACAAAAAAACATATAGTCGAATTGATAACCTCCACCTTTTTTGAAGTCGGTTAAAAACACGTATGATCTAATATAGGTAGGAGCAGAAAATTACAATATTCTCTAAGATATTCTTGAATCAAAGTAATACTATCATACAGCAGGTCACTGGCGATTTATTATAAGCCTGTTATGCTGTTCAATTAGTTTAGGTAAAATGGTAATAATTTGAATAGCACTATTTAAAAATAAAACCTTACATCTTGCTGCCGTGACTCTATTTTTGATACAACTGACATCTCGCTCATCTCAAAGTACTTTTCTTCTCTCCTTGTCGTCTTGTTGTACTTGTAGACCAAAGACAATAAATACATAAAAAAGTGTATCTATTTGTATCACTTGCATTGGAATAAAGCTAAAACCTAGAAAAGTTACATCAATAAATAAATACATGAATATGCGCCAGACAACACACCTATTGACATGGTTTCGAAGTAAGGTATTTTCTTCATGTTACAAATAGGGACAAGATTATGACGGGGGCGTCCAATGAATTCTTGGAATGATTGTTTCCCCCATAGATAAAGAGGTTTCTTTTATGAAATTTTATAAAAACCACTACAACTAACAAGAATATTTAGGCTAGTATATGCGAATTTACTACAATCATGAACTCTATTTATTATCATCATCATTTTTTTAAATTATTTATTTATACTTTATTGCACAACCAAAAATTTGTACAAAAGGTGGGCTTAACGCCATATGGCATTCTCTACCAGTCATACATTTGGGCCTTATTATTAGATTAGCCTTAGATTGTCGGAGGAACGGAGAGACCGATTGTGAGTTTGGCATAAAAACGGGAACATATCTTTAAGATAAGAAGGCGACGAGGGGTTATTAAGAATAGTATGTAGAATGCAAAGGATTTGAGAGTCTCTACGTTGACGGATAGGGAGCCAGTTAAGCTGTCAATCTGGAGACATGGTCATATTTATGGAGGCCGAAGATGAATCTGATGCAATTGTTGAGGAGACGTTCAAGCTTGTCGATGAGGGCTTTAGTGAGATCTTCTACGTATCTTCTCATTTTTGATTCGATCTCGTAGAGAAACACCAAGCATAGCCCCGTTATTAAATTATTTATTATTAGCTGCTAAATTTTATAACATTTACCTTTATCGAATGCTGCAAACAATTGATTGTCTTGTCACAGAGACACCATCACTTGACGTTGTAAAATTGAAATAGAAACAAGAGTATCTCTAAATAACGTGTTGTTTAAATCGTATCGTGATTCACTAGGAACATTATACCAACCATCCATTAGTCAGGCAGTAACATGAAAACTAATACTTAATGGGCTAAAATTGCTATGTAGACAAACAAAAACATTATCCTGTAAATCAATTCTGATATCTTGATTCATACATGTTTTATTTGTGTTGGTGATGAAAGACCTTTATTTTATTATCATAAAACAATATTTTACTAGGTGTACTGTTTTTTTTAAAAATGACTTATAATAATAATTTAAGGTTTTGATATGTGAAGTACAGTTGAGTACATACAGGTCGATGAACCTGTCGGTTTATTGAAGTCTTTGAAACCTTATTTGAAGTCTTATTTTTGAAGTCGGTTATAAAGTACAAAATTGTTTTTTCAAAACTGTGAGGGAAAAACTTTTTACGACTTCCATAATTTTCCACTTGACCGCACCTACCTCTTGCTGAAACTTTATTATTAGTTACATAAGTTAAAAAAATATAAGATGGAGCAGGTAATCAGAGGATCGAACTAAACGAGGTAAAACAAAAACTTCACATTTCTTTTGCTTCTTACTGCGGCCACAGGTTAGGAACAGCTTAAATAATATACCAAAAGACAAGGTTACGAATAAAAAAATATATAAATATGCACCAGACAACACACCAATAGTCGTGATTTCAAAGTAAGGAATTTTCTTCCTTCTGTTACAAAAACCAGACATCGATTAAGATAGGGGCGTCTCTTATTAATACTTAAATTCATATAAACATCCAACTTAGGTACAAATATTCGAGCTCATCCCACAAACCCTTGTCCCTTACGGGAACCCACGACGGGCGGCGTGATTGCCAGGAGCGCTCACCATACACCAAACGCGTCGTTTTTAGACAAAACAGAGATCGGTTCATAAAATCTATTTATTTTCACTTTATATTCTATGAGGATTCTTGTTAAGATTATATTCAATAAAGAGAGCTATTCAATGTAGAGTTGATTATGGATGTAGCGTTGGTAGATGCGTCTGTAGACCCTTTGTCATCGAATTGGATTAGTACGAGCTCGTATGTGACTACTGCTGCAGCCATCTGAAAATGAAACGTTTGACCTATAATAAAAACCGGATAAGTGCGAGTCGGACTCATGCATTGAGGATTTTGTGTCAACTTTAACTAAATTAGGGGCCCACTTACTTCCACTTGACCAAAACACCGCAATATTTAGTTAAGGGCAAAAATAACTTTTTCTTTTCATAGTATTTGTATGACGGAAACAGTTTTATTTGCGGTTGTTGAAAATGTGCTACATCTTAATAACTACTAGGTCGATGTCTTTCAAACTATTTTTTGTGTGTGTAGTGCGGTGATGTTCTACAAAACTTTACCTGCAAAAGTATGTTTCTGTCTATAGAGAAAAATCCAACTCCAGTGAGTACAACGTAATCTTTATTTAACTGGTATAGTAGTCTTTCTATCTGCAATCAATATTCAGGTAGTTATAGCCTAGCCGATTAAATAATGCGATTGACGAGTTTCAACTTTATCGGAAAATTTATAGGAAGGAAGTTTGACATTACTTTATAGGTATACTATTTTTTTTTAATTTTAAATATTCTGTTATAACATTCTTTGACCCCTTACACTGCAACTTTTAGCATCAATGCAGTCACGCATTTTGAAAATGCGCTTCAACATTGCGTCTCACGCAATGAACAAATTAAATTTAGCATCAATGCTAACGCGCGTTAGTATCGATGCAGTCGCCAAAATTCAGTACATTATTTGACAAGTATCAGCTTTTACATCGCGATTGTATCGATGCTTAAAGTAGCACAGTGTGTTAAGGTTGACATTTTACGACTGCATCGCTGCTAATAGTGGCAGTGTGTAAAGGTTATTTGAGAGGCCGTTTAATGTTATCGTCAGTGGAAAGGCACAACTGCTAAAGCGCCAAAACTTTACTTGTAGAAGAAGAGGATCTAAGTTTATTTTTTTTGAAAAATAAATCATAACTCTTTTGTCATTAATGTTAGACAGGTCTTTTAAATTGAAAACATGATCCTGATTTTTTCCTAAATTTAAGTAGTAGGTAAACATAAGTTTCTAGCTCATTTAGGTCGCAAAATAGCTGTCGCTTTAGAAAAAGTACTATGAAAATTAATCAAATGTTAGTCAGGATAAAACTTCTAACCTCCACAAATTTCAAATATCCAGCAAGCAAGAAGTGCTTAAGAGTTTTAAGAAGCCTTTTGATAAAATAACAAAATTGCTTCGTGAGTTACAATTTGATAAGTCTGTCAAATATAAATTACTCAACGACAATTTATTGTAGTCACATACGCCAGCAAAGAAATGCGTAAGAATCGTCATTACTAACAGGACCGACAGGAATATTTGCTTACATACGCAGACCTCATGGAACGAACATAAGCAAATGTTGCTAAACTCTTACTACATAACACGTTTTAAGCAATAATAATACTTTCAGATTGAATAGGTATTAATGATTTGTGAAAAGAAATGCTTAAATTTGACAAAAGCACAGGTATTCTTAATAAATGTTCTCTTGATTCCAATAATTTCTTCAAACAACTAAGATTAACAGAACAATAAAGTTTAATCAGCATAATTAGGTATTGTGATGCATTCAATATAATTCAAAAAAACTATCTGGTGGTTGGTACAGTTGTAAAAAAGTTAAATGCCCCTACAATTTTGGAACATTATTACTCTTCCCACGCATTTAAATCTTAATTATCTTATTTGAATGCCTGTTACTTTTGAAATTTCGCCAATGTATTAATAATTCTTTATGTTTTAAAACGACTTGCTTGCCAAATGCATTGGTATGGACATTTAGACGTGATGAAGGATGCGTTGTAAGGAAAGCTTTAGCCATCTCAAATAAGACGAGAGGCATAGAACGACTACAGGCCACATGGTAGACAAACGTTTCCAAAGAGATGGAACATGTCGACTTGACTTTCTTGGCACCTTAAAACAAAAAGTGTCAACCACAAATGATTATTATTATTTTTCAGTTTTTCTATCACCTAATCAATCTTCAAAGTACTGGAAGTCTCATACGCTAAAAGAATTTTATCAATATGATCGCCTTCTTGCGAATTTTTAGTCTGAAATCTTTCTACGAAATGCTTTGAATAAAACAAATGATTGTATTAACAGTTTTCGTTTTCGTAGTAGGTCTTCTGGGTGGTAATTTTTGAATCATTACTCGCGTCAATATGATGGTGTAGTTTGCGGTGATTAGTTCGAGTTTCGAATAAAAATTCGTTGAAAGGAATAATTATTACCTCAATATTATAGCATCTTGAGTGGCAAGTATGCAGATCGCGCAAAGCTTTTTTAGACTGTACATGCACATCAGCAGCTGCAAGCACCATCCAACTGAATCTGATGACTAGCCAAAGCAAAGAAGCTAGATAGTAAACTTGCTTGAGCACTGACGAGTTGGATAAACCCTGCCTGGGATCAGAAAGAAAAGAAATATCACCATTTATTTTTGGACAAAAAACAATAAATGTGTATTGACTCCAAAATCACAAAAAAAGTACAATTGCACTTGTAAAAAGAAACGTTGTCAGGTATGTAAGGAATCCTACTCAACGCCTATCCTATCGAAGCCTATGCATAAAGGAAGAGCTTGCAGAATTAAATAGGTTTGCAAATTTATCGGTGGCGCGTGGTGTAGCCACTCACCAGGAAGACGTAGGACCAGTGTTCAATTACTTGTCTGACACAACTGTTTTCAACAAAAGCTATTAGCTACTGCACGTTTTAAGGTTGGCAGCATATTAGTCTACCCTAATGTGTGATGATGTGTATGTGTGTGATTATGAGACTCGTTCCACCCGTCCTCGAGTCTCTAGCGGTGAAACTAAGGTCTGGTTTCAGGATCGATAGTTACTTATAATATATATTTCTTAAAAAAATGCCCTATTTTATTTCTTTAGGGTGGAAAATATGCATTGATTTGCCTATGACCAGTGAGTGGCCCTGGCGTACCTATCTTGTCTTGTCTTGGCCTGATTAATTGGTAGGTTATTAATTTTAAGTAGCGTGATATTAGTAAATGCTATTGCAATTATTAGAAACAGACAATTTAGAACCTTAAACTTTACTTTACGTAAGCTCTAAATAGCTTGATATAATTATTGAAAGAGGCATCTAACTTACGATATCCCCAAAAACAGCTGTAAACAGATGAAATAAAAGTTTCCGAAAGATGACAGAAGTATAATTCCACCAATTCCCTGATCCACCTTCCGAACTAGGGCAGCTTGCTTCACATAAGCCTCTCAGATCCTCCGCCAGGTGTACACTCTCACCGCTTCTGCATTCTGGAATTATTTAATAAGTTATTTATAATTAAAATAACTTTATTTTCAGACATTTTTCGTATCATAAAACGGTTGCAGAAACTTATGGCCTATGACTAAACAAAGATTTTTGCCCAAAAAAAATGTGTTGTTTAGCCTTCTGTTGCTCAATGTGTATATTGAAGAATAAAAATAATAAAATCTTATTATAGGAAAAGAACAATAATTTTATTTGACGTACAACTGCAAAAAATAAAATGAATATATCTAAGAAACAACTCTTTATATGCCAGATAGCGTCGGCCAAATATTAAAAAGACCATAATAAATAAACATTGAGTTTGGGTTTGGGGAAAAGTGGTTTTTGGCTTCGTAAAGTCTTTTACCCCATGTGTAAATTGAATAGTAAAAATAATAAAACCTCATTGTGGGAAAAGTACAATAATTTTATTTGACGCTACTACTGCAAAGAGGAAATAAATATACCTAATAAAAAACCTTTATATAAAATGCATGCCAAATAGCTTAGGTCAAACATTTAAAAGACCATAATAAATAAACATTAAATTTGGGCTTGAATGAATATAGAAAGCTTGATGTTTTTTTATAACAAATTTCGAACGAATCAGTTGACAACAGTCAGATAGTTTAGAATGTTTTTAACACTCACAGTGTCATATTTTATATTCATAAAGATGAAATAAGAAACCAAAAATTTGCGCACGGGCGGGACTTGAACCAGCAACCTATTGGCTGACCGGGCCAAACGCTCTTACCAATTGAGCTACCGTGCTGTCAGTCCGACCCTGCGAAATTTGTGGTTTCTTATGAAAACGCCAATTGCGTGACGCTTAGCGCCATCTAACCGTCTGTTTATGAAACAGATGGCCCAAGCAGTTATTCTTTACAGAATAAATTCAACTTGGAAATTGATGACGCTTCGTTATCTAATAGTTTAGAATGTTTTTAACACTCACAGTGTCATATTTTATATTCATAAAGATGAAATAAGAAACCAAAAATTTGCGCACGGGCGGGACTTGAACCAGCAACCTATTGGCTGACCGGGCCAAACGCTCTTACCAATTGAGCTACCGTGCTGTCAGTCCGACCCTGCGAAACTGACAACAGTCAGTTTTTTTTTCTATGAACATATGTGACCAGTTCTAGGACTATTGAGCGGATATGTAGCGGATTTGTTCTTTATAGTATTTCACAGTGAAAGCATTCTCTAAGATTGCTACTGTTGTCCTATGTAGATTCTATGGATATTTATCAGTCGCTTTGAGTAGCAGCAGGCCTACTACAAAAAGCGAAATCCGTAAATACGGTAGATACCTACCTAATCATAATGCGGATCTAAAGCATTTCGTAGTAAGGATCGCATGCTATCAATTATCTATAATAAATAATTTAAAAACATTTTTTTTAATCTCATTTCGGAAATGCTTTTCTAAAATACCCAAAAACATCAATTAGGTCACAGTGGTTTTCAAGCGCTACAGGGAAACTATGCCGACGGGACTTCCGTACCTGGAACAGAATAACCACCTATCCGACGGTAAAAGAGAGGTAGAAAGTGATAATGAGAAAAAGTAAAGAAAATAACTTTTGAGTGAACAGGAAACGCCTGTAAACGTGATAACGAAATAATAACTATTGTGTCTGAATAACTATCCACTTAAGTGATAGGACGGTCTTATCTTTTTTTCAAATCACACCTCTATATGACCTAATAATATCATTCCTGCGGCAGTATCGCAGCATTTTTTCCATACATACCATACTTCTTTTCCCCAGTTGATCTCCTTCGCAAATTTTTGAGACACACTGATTGAGTCTGCGGTATCTCGATGAAAGACCTATACAAAGTAGTACAACTAAAGCGTCTTGGAAGTTCCACAGAATTGTTGCAATATTACTGATGAGAAGCAGAGGGATAGCGAACCACACTGAATAGTCATCTGAAAAAAGTTTTTTTTTAACATTTCATGAAAATAATCTAACTTAATTTTCAAATTAACAAGCAAACTAATAATGAAGTCACTGAATACTTTCTAAGGTAGTAAGCACTAAGAAACAAGAGTATTGTGCGCGGGGTGCGGGTGGCGCGGAATCTCCCACTTTTTGTCTCCCCCCGCACCCCTGTGCCCCGCAGGTAAGGTCACAATTTCGCGGTTCAGCTGTCGTAAAATAAAAATAAAGATTCAATAATAAAAGCATGAAACAATATTGTTGCTTAGTTCAATTTTATTGAAGTGTGATATCGTTCACTCAACGGTGATACCGAGACGCAAAACACTTGTAAGCATGCAGACATGCAAGCAAGCACGCAGGCAATTAAGCAAGCATACATGCAGGTAGGCAGCATAAGTAAAAAATATTTTTTAATAGTGATTCGTAAAAACTTTTAATGATGAAAAGCATTATATTTCTTTGCCATTTGATATCACTTGTCTTTGAAAATATACAGTTTTTTGGCTCAAATAAATATTTGGACATCGGAAAACCTTACACACACTTTTTGTTTGTGATCACTTACTTTGCATATTAATGCTTCAACACCCGAGCGGTTGCAGGCAACCGCATAACAATAGAATTTGCATTGTGTTTCGTTCACATACGCTTGAGGGTTAACAAGCATTTAAAACACGTTTTTTTTCAAAATGGTGGTTTTTAAAGGTGTGCCAACAAAATTTAATCCTTTAAAAGTTGTGTTAGTAATACTTTTAAAGTAATTCATGCTCATTTAGCCTTGAGTGAAATATATAAGGTTACCTCGTTTGAAGTGATAATATTTTAAAGGCAGATTCAGAAAAACAAATGAAACATATTTTGTACGAAAAAAAAAAATTTTTATACGCTAGTTTTCCGGAGCCTGGGCCGGGTGACCAGCATCACATAGTTTCCCGCCGCGCCTTGAACTGGTACGGAACCAACTGCCAAACACCGCAGACGCTTGCTATGGCGGTTTTTGCACAACGAAGCCCTCCACCTTTATCACTTGAGGGTCCAAGATTTGCTGTTGGCGGGGATTACGCCTTTATCACTTGAGGGTCTTGCACGTCACCTTAATTGCACGTTGCAGGGATAACGTTCATGCACAACACAATTCTGTAGTTATTCGCCACCAATTCCAGCAAATGTTCAGTGCATACCTGTGTGAATGAACAGTGAATGCCGTGATGGCCAGTGAAAAAAAAAACAGTGCTCGTGATAGCTAGATTGTCTAGTGCTCGCTTCAGTTTGCATAATAAGGTTAGGAGGCATCGCCTCAATTGGCAATTGTAAAATAAGATGTTACCGTAAAAATATTATCCTGTTTTACTGTAAATCTCTGACGTCATTGTTTTCAAATGTTAACTTATCGCTGCTGATAAAAAAATTGTATTTGTAAACCAATGCAGAAATCCTAGTTTTAATTTATTTTATTGTGAAATAAGACTTGTATACCATACGTCTGTCTAGTTTTCACTCAATCTAGTACTTATATAAGAGACTCTTAAAAAATAATATTTTTTTTGTCAAAAATATATATATTGGGTCCTGTTTCTATGTTATTGTTTGATGCTCTGTTAAAATATTATCACTTAAAACGAGGTAGCCTATATTTGTATATTGAAACTATCTGTTGAATATCTTCAAAAGGAATTTAATAATTACGACTATTGTTATCGTAGTGTAAGAAGAGTGGTAGGCCAAATGCAGAAGACTTTTCACTTTCTATTTAAATCCTTCATTGATATGAACGGCTTTATTTTGAATCACTCGCTTGGATAGAGGTGATTTTCGTTTGAAAATGATTATAAAATCACCTTGAATTACTCAATATCCAGATGTAAGTACTAAAATAATTGAGCTACTATTTTTGTGATTACTCCTGTGTGTAACTGGTTTTTGTTCGACAATCGGATTTTAATCAATGAATATCACACGTCATTTTGACGCAAGTGGTTCAAAAATATTGTCCTACAGGGACAGGCTTGATATAATAATACCATTCACATTTTTTTATAAAATGCTTATGAAATATAAAAAGTAATTGTACTTACTCCTCAAAAAAAGAAATCCATGAGATCTGGCAGTGTACCGTCTCAATATCAAATATGAAGGGCAATCAAAGCCGATCAAAGCTATTACACTCATCAAGTGTTCAACTGAAATTAAAATGTATACAGTCACCAGCATCAGTTTATACATTTTGTTAGAAACTAACCCTTGATGTTCAGGGAACCTATTTTTAAATTACTCGCTTCAAGGTACCGAGTGAAATTAATTTATTGAAGTTGAATTTCCGAATGAAAATTAGTTGAAATTCACACGGGACGGATTAGAAAAGATTTTGTGAGTAGTATAGTAATAAGTTTTAACTACGAAAAATGTTTGGAAATTATTATTCGGACAACGTTCCATCGCATTTCGCAATAATGCGATGGAACGTTGTCCTATTAATTGAACGTTGTCCGGTTGTATATCACATTGACTTACGCGCAGAAAGTGTCGCCATCACTACGATAACAGTCAGCATTCTTTTCCTCATCATTTGATCCGGAGGTATATTGACAGATGCACCTCTTTCCACTGTTACCCAGAAGGATGATAAGGTCCCCCAATTTAGTGATAATCGTGAACACAGCACTTGTGATGCTATTGCACTTGTATAGAACATTGTGCCTGAGAGCCTGGCGGTGACACTACCTGGAAGAAATACGTAAAAAAAACATTCTGACGTCGTTATCTCTTTGCTGGCTGACTCAACTAAAGGTTAATAGTCAATAATCATTGGTTGAATTAAAACAACTGTGCGTGTTTTAAATAAACGATAGGTTATCATCAATTGACAGAATAGCTATTTTGGTAACCATTGGTGAAGGCAGTTTTTGATCAAAGGTTGAACAAAAACTGCCTTAGAATTTCAAACATATGTCGAGTTTACTATCAATCACAAAATATTTTTTAGTTTTTATTTAAACTAGCGGTAATTTATGATTTTCCTGCAAAATATTTCAACACAAAACACATTTGCAAAAGTAATTCATTTGTGAGGAGTTATTTTAAAACTGTGACAGCTTTTAAGATATTTATTGAAATCAAATGATACAAAATGCAATTTTGTACAGAATGAAATATCCTTAATGATAAATATGTTTGTATTGATAAGAATAAATAGCCGTGTGCATCGTAATTCATCAAAGCTTCCAAAAGGAATATTCCCCCCCCCCCTTTCCAGGTCACCTTTGTAAAACCGTGTTTTAGGCAAATTAATAAATTTCATTTCATTTCATTTCATTAACTATCTAACACAAAATAATTTTCCAATCGGAACATAAGTTCCTGAGATAAACGCGTTCAAACAAACAAACTCTTCAGCTTTACAATATTATTATAGATTATCGAATTTTGAATTTTGATGGCTGCACTAAATAACTTATTTTACAAGATTCACAGCTCTGTGTGCGTGCGTGCATGTGTGTATGTGTGTGTGTGTGTGTGTGTGTGTGTGTGTGTGTGTGTGTTTGTGTGTGTGTGTGTGTGTGTGTGTTTGTGTGTGTATGTGTGTGTGTGTGTGTGTGTGTGTGTGTGTTTTTTTGTGTATGTGTTTGTGTGTGTGTGTGTGTGTGTGTGTGTGTGTGTACGCGATTGTGCGTGTCAATGTGTGTATATCCTACCTATTCCTACGACTGAAAGTCTCGGAGTCGAGTCTTAGTGCCACTAGGTAGGGTAACCTATTATGTAAACTGCTACATTAGAACTTCGCCTGCGGAGCACAGGGGCGCGCGGGGAGGCGAGAGCGGGTTGCGTGAGGGGTGCGGGCGGCGCGGTTTCATCCACAGGGCTAAATTTCACGGTCGGGTAACTTTTTGTTTAGGTAAAAAAAAACATAAGAGTATAGAGATAGAGTAGAGAGTAAAACTCACGATGAGCAGCAGTGTCCACGGTCCATCCTGCCAGGGCTTTGATCACCTTCCAAATGGCAGCTACTTCTATTGTCAGAAGGGTTATCAGCAAAAGTATGGCCCAGGCATTCCACCATCTTGACTGACCCATAATCCCGAACAGTCGAGCCCAGTGGAACACCTTCAACATGGTTTGTAGGAAGTCCTAAAAGATTGTCGGTGTGTAAAAAGACCGAAGCACGGTTGTAACCTCAGTGTATCGAAATTGTGTAATATTACTTATTCCCTTTTTTCAACAAAATACTTAGATATTTATATTTGTCTGTAGTATGCTATTTTAACTATGAGCCTGTAATATGTAGCCTGATAATAAATATTGTCTTAATGATTTCTTGCATGTTTTTGTTGGTTTAATACTAGAATTTGTAAATATTTGAGGGTACCAAAAATATATAAATTAAATAAAAAAATATAGTACCCCACTATTTATGACTTAAACGAAAGCTTATTAAAATGAACTATTTGAACTCTAATCGAACGTATACAAGAAAATATTGTCGACTCAGGGTTTGTTTCTGGCCATTTCTTTTCCTGTACAACACTGAGGGGAACATTCACCCTGTGGTTGTATATTATGATGATGATGATGATGCTGTGAGCGTCTTACTTACATCATGATAAGGTTGATTCGGCAATAAAAGTTTATTCTGAACGACAGCGCTTACACCCCCGATCATTTTGAAACATTGCATTGAAATGCACACGCTAGGTGTCGATTTAAAACAATGAATCAATGTGATCAAATATTCTACTAGCAGCAGGAAAATGCAGTAAATTTCAATAAAACTGAGCAAATATGACAGTTCTTTTTAATAGCAGCAATGTCCATTATTGTTAGAACTTGCTTTTGATTGACTTTTATACATATAAAAATCTTTGGTACTATTTAAAGATATGTTTTCTTCATTGTTGCCTAAATATTTTTGAAATATATTTTGTATATGTAAGAAAAAATTCCAAATGTTTTTATTGTCCATAAAAAAACGGGTATGTACCTTATCTCCCATTTTTAAGCAAAACCTAGTAACAATAAGTAAACAAATTAATTTTCTAGGACAAAAGTTGTTAAGTTGCTAATTCTCAGTGCTCCCTTCATTCTTTACGGCTTGTTTTGTTCCACTTTGTATATACTCTATCTCAATTCAACAGCACTTTTTAAATGTGTTTGACCTATAAAGGTGTTTTTAATTAAAAGTTTTTTCTAAAAAACGGTATTATTCGGGTCTAAAAGCGGCTCTTCAAAAGCAATTCAGTGCCTATGTGTATGAAAACGAGCTCCTGCTTAAATGGTAGCTCAAACAAATTTGGTCAGTTCTGTGTAAGTTTAATTACGAACACGCGATCCTACGATCAACTGCAAATACTTCATAGCGTAGTGTGTGGGTATGCACAAATATTTGTTGTTTAATTGCAAGTTTCAAGAGTTCTAAAACACTGATATGAGTAAAGTGCCGATGATAGGCGTCATTACCATAACGAATGGGTATATATTTCAATAACCTTAAAGCCACAATCAGCAATCCAGAGCAGACGTCGACAGAAATACACGATGGCATGTCTACGGCGGTCACCGTCGAACGAAGTCACCACGCAGAGAAAATAATTCCGTATTTTAGACAGAATTTTGATCCAGTTTGATATGATGACGCGACTGCCTTACTAAAATTTGAATATTTTTTTTGGTCTCTATCCAAGAGGTAGGTAACATAGCAAGTTTTAATTTTTAGCTTATAACAGCTCTGTATCAGGCGGAAGAATCGGCAGTGGAACTGACATTAGTACTGTATCTGCCTTGAGTCTGTTCTCTCAGTGGTGATGATGCAAAATGTGTCTGTTCCTTATATCATATCCTATATCATTTATCCTTCCTCATGTCTCTAAGCTGATCTTTGTTTTGATGGCCGCAATCACTGAAATCGGAGAATGACTGTGAAGTTCGGCCTTTTTGGTTCCGTTTCCTAGCGTTCGCTTCATAACGATGGATGCATCCATCGTTATAAAACGTCCATCGTAATAATCTTCGGTGCATCCATCGTTATAAAACGGATTTTATAAAATCCGTTTTATAACGATGGATGCACCGAAGGAAGTGCCGACGAAGGAAGTGCCGTTATCGAAATAAATGAGACTGGGTTTGCCGCAACGTGACATAAACTGGTTTTATGCTAATAAAAAACACTCTTTGGTAAGGTCCGTCGCTAGCTCCAAATGAAACGCTTTTACTTCGAAGCAGACAAAAATGCAAATATAAGACTTGGAAATTTTCCTCCGCGACTTTTTCTGTTAACTATCAACAATGGCCCAGCATAGTTTACTCCTGTGTTTTTAAAAGGGTATTCTTAATGAGATCTAGTAGAAGGTAAGTCTCCCATTATAGGTCGATGCATTAAGGATTGTATCTACGGTATTTTAGGCACTGTTTGACAATATTTTTTGTAAGATTGCGAACATTCAAAATCCTAATCCTAAAAGTATTAAAGTCTAATGTTGGCTTACAAAAGTTGAGGTCCCATGTGTAATAAACTGATATGATACATTTCAACCAGTATCTTACTTAAAGGATGATTGCTACACAGCGAAATAGGATGTTTCATATCATAACAGTAGTATGAATATTTCAGACGACCACCAACTCTTATTAAATTATCATTATATGTGAACTTATGACTCTGTTTTTCTTTTCTAAACTCTGACCTAATTTTAAAACTCTATATTCATAAGGGATCATTTTCTTTCTGGTCTGTTTTTAGAACAAATATTCTGCAGATTTCAATTTCAGACTTGATAAGCAACTATCACGTTTTTTAAATATCTGTTTGCAGTTACTTAAAAATCTTTTGATGTACGAGTATGCAATAATTCTAATGAGTTTAGAATTATTTGATGATCTGTGTTTTATCAGAAAGAACTGAATTGGATGTTTTGTCTGCGTTTAAACTACACGTAGTTTTGTAGTCGTTCTGGATTCTGATGTGGTAACAAATAAGATTTATCTGTAACAGGCTCTTTTTTCTCAGACATATGACCTAACTGGATGTACTCTTCCATGGTATCACAGTATCTCTGTTTTAACAATAAATCGTGTTACAAACATCGTTCCACAGAGAAAAACTGGCTTCAAGCTTTGAAAAAAGAATCATGTAATGAAATTACAGGCGGAATTCTTATTTCCTTAAAGCAGCTAATTTAGAAAGGATGTCAGAACGTTTACGGCTTTGATTTGTTTTGTACAAGTGTAAATCAGGTTTAGAAACAATTATCTAACGACTTTTTTTTTAAATGTTGAACTTGCCTTTGCTTTTGTGAATTAGTTTTATAAATTTAAGCGACAAATTGTTGATTTGCTAGCGTTTTTTACTTTAACATTTTTGTTCTATGAGTGGAGACATGTAAATGGTCTCCTCTTTTTTTATAATTTTTAAGCAATCTTGTTCTAGCTTTAAGTCTTCCAAAAATTGTAAAATAAAATAAAATAAATAAATACTTCTGGCGATTTCTTAAGTGCTATAGTCACTCCAAACCGCCGTCATCATCACGTTCAGTATCATCATGAAAGTTCTGTTCTCAAAAACGTTTCTCCTTGGACCGACAACACCGTAAAGACACTGACTCAAGCACCCAAAACTGTGTAAATTGTGACTGTATATTATTTTCTTACTGTCAATTGCACCTGGTATGTTGAAGGTGGGATCCACTAATTGTACTTCTGAAGGTAATTTGACTCTTTTCTTGTTTATATATGCTTAAAGCAACGACTGAGTCAAAGTTTAAATCAAAATATTGACATCATGTCAAAGTTTCGTTATCTAAAAATGGCGGTTGAATATTTATCCATTATTGTATAATATTTTTGTTCTTGGTTCTCATCAAAGATCGCCTGCAACCTCCGCTCATGTGGCTGCTAGGCCGAGTGACAATAATATTAAGCACAGATTCAACGAGAGTGGCCGAGAATCGAATCGAAGAAAGGAAAAATTATAAGACCCTTCAACAACATCTGCCCTTTGCCAGAAATTTAACCCTGCTTTGAAAACTCCAGCGGGCGAAGTCTGAAGCATCATTTTTGACATTTCGCGTCGACAATTTCAATTTTATGATGTTCTAATTCATCAAATATCATTTTAACTTACGAAGTTACATCTTTAATAAATCTTAAGAAATATTTGTAGTTTTTTAAGCATCACTGAAAAATTCTTCTCAATCAATAAATACACGAAAACACTAATTTTGTCTCAGCATTTTTGAAGCGCCACCTGGAGGTTTTTCACGGAACCATGTCGAGACTTCCGACACAGGCCCCGGAACATGTTGCTACGCAACATCTTATTGATTTAGAATTCAAATTGAATTCATATGTGTCTTATAAATGTCTCATGTGTATCTTAAAAAGCATTGTTTTCTTAAATTTGTACATAATTATTATAAATATTTAAGAAGCTTTTTATCATTATTAAAGACCCTATCCAAGCTAAAACGCATCATACACAGCCAACGCATTCAGGAACACTGGGTTTAAATTGAGTGATCTTGAATAAAATAACTGTTTTATTATAAATCATGTACGAATTTTCCTGTTGCTATCAAAAAGCATGGGAAGCAGCCTATATTCAGCAAAAAAACCGTCCTGCAGCTGATAAATTATGATCATTTTATCATTGGTAAAGTAAAAACTTTTAACCACAATTTAATAATACATTGATGTGTTAGATTGATGGTATTAACTCAAGTCCATTAGTATATTTCTTGATATTCGTAATATATATTTTCGTAATATATATATTAAAGTTCCTACCTACGTATTGCGCAAAGTGCAGATACCTTTTAAATGCAGCACTTCCATTTTGCTGTCGTTAGAAACACTTTCATCTAAGAACTAGAGTGCAGGTACGTACGATTACTAAATGAGAAGGTTTAGAAGCACTTCATTCATACATACACTTACGGTTTTTAGGTTTAAGTAGTTTTTATTTTAATTCATAAATATCAATCGAATGGAGAATAGTTTTGGTGATGAAAGTCTTTTAAATTATAAGAGGTCAATATGGGAGAGATGTAAGATTCTATGAATTGCTTCAATTGAAGAGGATTTTACTGCTATTTGCACAGATAGCAAGCGGCATCGTCGCTTTATTAAGTGCAATGTAAACAATTAAATTATATCCTATAAAATATAAAAGTATACTATAAACTGACTTATATATTATGCAATAAAGGGTTATTTTATCCAGTACGAGCTTTTTATTGTATACTAGAATATGCTTACAGAAACTATGCAGCTGTTTGAGTATAAAAGTGAACTCTAGAGGTATAAACACACCAGTGATTGTCGCGGAGTATCCGATAGCATCACGAGCTTAACGACATCCTTTACAAATTCTTAAAAAATCAAGAAGACGGTAAGGAATAGAACCATTACCAGCATTAGTACGACAGAGAGTCATGCAGAGCACAACCTATTGACAAGAGGGTTACAGTTTTACTCGAATCTGTTATGGTAAAGGTCATATAGCACCATAGTTTCGAGTTGGATACGTCTTTTTGAAAGGTCGGTATCACGTATGAAGTGCACTGAACGTAGATTATTTTTTGTACTTCGAGAGAAACACTGGTTTTAAATGGGTGCAAGTGAGCTGGCATAGTCCAGTTAAGGTCTAGCCAGTCTTTCATAGTCTCGTTCAATATCGACGTGATCGACAAGTGTAGTAATACAATGTAAAGTAATTATTATCGCCAGCCTACAGCAGGAAATCACAGAAATAAAAACATTGATCCACGTGATTCATAAATATTACGAATGACAATTGACCTAGAGTTAAACCTTGAGAAACCCTTGAACTTATTAGAGTCGGATTTGACTAACAACCGTTAAAAATACTTTTGAGTGCGATAAGTAACACAAAACTTATGTTATCTTACTTACCTTTAAGAAAGATAATCTTACACTGGCTTTGCTACTCCTTTTTGCACTATGTGCAATGCAGCAGGTGAAACAGAGCAATTTACTAAAAGACGTCAACAAGCTCCAGAAATGAGGGCCTTGCGAAAGTTTAGTTAGCACATAGTGTTTAGTGAGACTAGTTTGTGCTCCTGTTTCTAAGTGGCAATGCTACTGTACCATCGGTGATTTTGTATGTAGCTGCAGAGTGTTGAGTTGGTTCATCATTACGCTCACTTAATAATTTGAATTTGAACAATCGTCAATAATATGTTAAATTAAAAAAAAGTTAACAGAATGAAATTTTATTGTATTGCCAAACGAGTTCATATAGAATAGACATTTGAAAGTATATTTTTAACCCCCAACACAAAGAGGTTTAACATGTCTGTCTGTGTACTGTCTGTGTCGTAGCTCACAAACGGACGAACCAATTTCCGTTTTTTTTTGTGTCATAGATCATTTTAACCATGTTGTGTTCTTTAGCCATGTTTCATGAAAATCTATTTAACCGTTTGAAGATAATCAATTCTTCGTATAATATCTTGTTGTATGTAAAACATAGGAACGTATCGCTTGTAAAACAAGTCGGGTCACTTTGACCGTCTTCCGACTTTGTTTTGCCCTCAAAAACTTAACAAAGGCCAAGAATAATTAGCAAGAGAGCACAAGTGTCACAATCCAAAATTGGCACAGATTATGCAAACCACCCCAGATAGTACAGTTATACCCGGCTTAATGTGATAATCATAACTTGAGCAATTTCGGGTTTCAAAACTTCGCTGTGAAATGTACTCGAAAAGGCGACAATACACACTGTCATCAAGAAAAGAAGATCAATGACAACGGCTACATTCAGGGCACAACAGCAATACTCTGTACTTAAAAAAATGTAACCCTCCTTCTGGCGCAGTCGGGTAAATATAACAACCATATACTCAGTACGTCTTTAAGTCTAACCAGAGGACCTCATGACCTCATATGAGGCTGATCAGTTATACTATCTATTACGATATAAAATTCAAGACTATCTTAATGACAAGAATGTTTAGACAGCCTGCACAAAACTTATGTGGCAGCTAGTGGTGTCTAAGTTTGTTCCGGCGTTTCTTCTTAGCACTTGCCAGATTGTTTTTGTCTTGTCTCGAAGCGCTAGTAGGGCCCAAAAGATGAGGAGACATGTTCTACTCCCATATGGGCCATAATTAAGAAACCAAAAAATTTGCACACGGGCGAGACTTGAACCAGCAACTTCTTGGCTAACCGGGCCAAGACCTTGCGAAATTTGTGGTCTCTTATGGATACGTCACTACGCGTTACGTTAAGCGCCATCTACCCGTCTGTTTATGCAACAATGTAAACAGCACGGTAGCTCAATTGGTAGAGCGTTTGGCCCGGTAGGTAAGCCTCAAGTTGACTTCGCGAACAATTCAAAGGTCAACAACAAGGTTATATTTATAAAAAATAGTTTAATTAATATAATAATTAATAGTTTAAATTAAATAAAAATGGTTCTTCCTTGGGGAATGCTTTCATTTATCATTTGAGATGTTCAACTCTCGCTTGACCCTAGGCCATAATAACCGAACTAAGCTTGTGGTACCGACAGAATCACTCTTTACTTCGAGAAGTTACGACTTCTCTTAGTCCAAAATAGCGACCAGTGTACGAAAAATATCAAGTCTGTGTGTCTGTTTTTTATTTTATATCAGTAATTACTATTGCATTCTTATTAAAAATAATATTATTCCTTCTTCGAAAATAGTTCGCGGCCAGCAAAGATTGCAACAAAAAGTAATCCCTTTGCATTCACGGAAAAAGCTTAAAAGTATTGTTCGAGTAATAAGGTTATTTGTAAGTTTGAAGATTTGGAGTAGAATCGAAAGACACCTTGCTTGTTTGAGGTTTATTTTCGACTGATTTGGTTACGATGTGACAACGAAATTTTAATGATCAAAGATGCGTAGATACTTAGGTTTGAGAATCGCTTAATATACCGCCCACCAAAGGACGGATGTCCTTTACTTACATAAACAAAAAATGAATAAATCAAACACGATATAATGCACATTCAGTAGTAGGTAAATGATTAATGTAAATGAACAATTGATGACATAGTATCTAATGCAGGTACTAGCAAAATTGTCGAAACATTTTTTCAGTAGCTAATTGGTTTATGTCCTAAGCATGAATTTATTTGATGTAAATTGTTCCATAAATAATCTATCAGGTGTGGAATTCATTTTAATTTCACATTGAATTTGGAAAAAATATTTTTCAAACAATAAATGCATGTTAATTTAAAATAAGTTACAAATTTTGACACTTCCAGTTAGGTAATATTTAGTTACATGTAAGATTTTGTTTTAACATTTGTAGTTTAGTTAACTGCTGAGTGACATTAAATTCAGATAAATTTGATCTAATAATGTTTTCATTTTATGATTAAATGAAATAAATCATCATTATTCTATGAATTATCTATGGGTAATGCGCAAAGTTTTGACACAGACCGCTTAGTAACACTTTTATTACACCAAACACTATAAACGCGGCAGACACCGTCTGGCCCAGGATGCTTCTCAACCACGCGACCGAGGGCCCATTTGCTAGGTGGTGTCTGCTCGTCCTTTATCAGTGCTAATTCACCTAAATCAAATTCTCTCTGTCGTTTCAGCCATTTAGGCCGTTCTTGCAGACGGGACAAGTACTCAGACTGCCATATGTGCTAGAAGTTTCTAACAATTTACTGTGTTAATTGCCAACGCGATAAGTTATTGATATGAATACTACGTAAATCAGGGCTAGGAACACAAACCAGTGGTTCTCCTATCAGAAAATGACCGGGTGTGAGTGGTTCTATAACATCAATGGTGTTAATGGTCGTGAATTTAAGCACGCTTCAATTTGACACAATGTAGTCGTCATCTCCTCGAAGGTAAGATTTGCTGTTAGTATTCTTCGTAAGTGGAATTTCACAGACCTTACTCCTGCCTCCCATATCCCAGCAAAGTTCGGGCTGTAAGGAGGCAGATAGTACCATTGCATTCCATCAGCTGCAAGTAGATCTGACAGATTATCTCGAAGTTCGTTGTTGGTACAACATTCGGTCTTGCAAATTTGATTTCATTATGTTTAAGCCAACTTGGCCCTTCCCACCACAGCCTTTAGATCCGAGATCAGCTAGATTTTCCTTGGATATTACATGAAACTATTGTGTATTGTGCAAATTGTCTAAAATTTCAACAACCCTGTTGCTGACAAATGGTTTCCACCTGTTTGGGTTACCAAACAGCCATGATAAGACCACAGATGAGTCAGTCCAAGCGTAGACTTGATTGATTGAGATTCTCGTGGCCTTACAAACTTGCGATAACAGCCTGGTCAAGAGCACAGCGCCGCAAAGTCCAAGTCTTGGAAGTGTGATAGGCTTGACCAGGGCCACTCTGGTCTTGGCCGCAACAATGCCAGTCTCTATATTTCCAGTTTCTGTAACGACTCTGTAGTAAATGACTGCATAGTAAAGCCTTATTCGAGGCATCGTAGAAGCCGTGGAGTGACAATTGTTGCCCGTCATTATTATTGAATTTGATTCGTCTGTCGATATACATTTTATCGAGATGTTGATAGCTCAGTCTCAACTTCAACCATTCCTCCTTAAGTGAAACAGTTACTTCCTCATCCCAATCAAGGTTTTTCGACCCATAGCTTTTGAATTAAAATCTTAGCTGGAATTATTGCCACTCCGAGCCAACCTAGAGGGTCAAAAAGCCGTTGAATATCAGCAAGTATATTCCTTTTAGTAATTGTCTGGGGTAGAGGTATTTAGTTGAAATGATAGTGAAATGAGTCTGTTCCTATATTCCAAATGATGCCTAGTTTTCATCACACATTGATTCCTAAATTCCTTTCTCGTATTTACGCTTCGTTGCGGAGGTTGTATTTCATTCATAAATTCATTGTTATTAGAAGCCCATTTTTGGAGAACGAAGTCACCTTTCTCTAATATTTGTGTCATTTGATTGCTTAACTCAATAGATTCATTTAATGAATCTTGGATACAGCCACTCATACAATCATCCACGAAAAAGTCTTCCGTAATAACTTTAGCTGCTGCAGGGAGATCCTTACCCTCATCCATTGCCAGTTGCATTACTGTTTTTACAGCAAGATAAGACGCTGACGATACTCCGAATGTGACTCTTAACAGACGATATTCTCTTATAGCTTCTGAGTTGTTTTTCCTCCATAATATTCTCTGATAGTCTACTTGTTCCTTAGCGACCAGTATTTGGCGATACATCTTTTCTATATCGGCCACAAACACTATATATTTCATCCGCCATCTCATGATTAGATCTCTCAGATCATCTTGAAGCTGCGGTCCCACCATAAGTAAAATATTGAGTGATTTTATTATTTGATCCTTCACACGAAGCATCAAAAACCAATCACACACTAGTTGTCTCCTTTGCTTCTCTTATAACTAGGTGGTAGGGTAAATATACAGCTGGGTTATCTATCTCTTCTATCGGAACTTCTTCCACATGCTCTAGCTTTATATATTCTTCGATAACATTGTCACAATCTTCTTTTAATTTTAGATTCTTCTGTAGTCTTCGCTCTTATTGATGAAATCTTCGTAAGGCGATCGCTCTTGTATCGCCAATTGCTTGTATAGGATCTTCACATTTAAGAGAAAGCTGCACGACGTACCGTCCCTCTGGTGTCTTAGAGTGAGACTTGGCATATATGTCTTCACATAGCTTCTCCTCTGCTGTAAAGTTTCGTTTGTCAGATTGCTCAATATCCCACATGTTTTTCAGCATGTTATCTACATCCAGGTGAATGTGCATAGATATCGTCTCTTCTTCTAGTTGCGTATCATTTATACTGCCAAATAAAATCCATCCTAGGCTGGTTTCGGGTGCAGTATTCTTTTCAAATCGCTCACTAGATGTACTCGTGTTTAGTAACTCGTGGCTTGTAGATGTAGATAGTAAACAATCCGTCAAATCGGCCTTTAATCACAAGTAGACTTCTTCACATTCACCGTGCACGTCATTCGCAAAATACTCCAAGTTATCACGCTTGATTTTCGTCGTTGACTTAAATAAACTCTTATGCGCAGATCGGAATGACGACCAGTATTCATCTATGCACTGAATTCTTGATAGCCTTTAGTTTCTCTAGTACTAGGACACTTTTTATAGTTAGTTTGTGCCTTCTTGATAAGTTGAAATAAGTCTTCTAGCTCTTCGATAGCTTTTTCTTTATCAGTCATAATGAATTATGCACTTTAATTCATTTGTTATTGCATTTGTATTAACGCACTCAATTCCAATGCAGTTGTTTACGTGAAGAAACACTAGTAGGTATGGCCGCATGCAGTTATTTGCGCCGTCACACAATAGCGAACCGGTCCGGCCGTCCTTCTGATAGATACGAGGGTCAAACTGAAAGTTCTTAGAAAATCATAAACTGATTACATTAGCCAGTTATTAGTTTTATTATATCTTTTCAAAATATTGTCCATTGACGTCAATACTGGGAAAAGCACTTTGCCCACTCGTCCTTAGGGGTCTCTTTAATGGCATCGCGATACGCAGCCACCGCTTCTTCAGCATTCATAAACCGCTTTCCTTTAAGTTTTTCTTTAATTTTTGGAAATAAATAAAAATCACAAGGCGCGAGGTCGGGGCTTTACGGCGGGTGACCCAGTAATTCAACGTTTGATGTCGCCAAATAGTCGATCGTTCGCTTGGCGGTGTGCGACGAGGCGTTGTCGTGGTGAAGGAGGATCCTACTGCGAGGTCGTTTCTCTCGAACTTTTTCCAAGACAAGTAGCAAACAATTGGTAGTGTACCATTCTGCAGAAACTGTTTTTTGATCCTCTAACACAATTGTTGCGAAATGACCTATCCTTCCAAAGAACGAGGCCACCATTTTTTTTCCCGCACTTCGATCTCTCTTCACTTTAGCTGGCAACTCCTCGAAAGGAAACACCCACTGAGCAGATTGTCTTTTGGTTTCAGGATCATAACAGTAAATCCAGCTTTCGTCACCTGTTAGTATGTCGAACACAGCATTTGAGTCACCTCCGTTAAATCTTTCAATCATTTTACGGCACCAATCCACACGATGGAGTTTTTGAGCCTTAGTCAAATTATGAGGTATCCACCGGGCGCAAAGCTTCCTGACCGCTAAATGTTCGTGGAGGATTTTGTGCACTTGACTCATACCGATGCCTAAGCTTGTCCGAATCTGCTGATAGGTCACTCTTTTGTCAGTCTCTATCATACGCCGCACAACACAGATGTTATTTTCAGTCGTCGCCGTAGAAGGCCGTCCCTCACGCACATCATCAGTGAGATTAGTGCGACCACGTTTAAACTCATTAAACCAGTTGTAAACAGTCGCACGAGATGGGGCTTTATCGTGAAAGGCCAATCGTAGTCTATCATAACTTTCTTGTTGACTTAAATGACATCGAAAGTCATAAAAAATCATTGCACGAAAATTTTCTCGTGTTAAATTCATGTTGACGTGACACAGACAATTTTCAATTTGCCGCCAAATCGTAAAACAAATGACAAATGAATGAAATATATACTCAGTATTATTGGCAAAGAGTTCTATTTTCAAATTTTAGAATTTTTTTTTTATTATATTGTTTATAAGTGGCCAGTTCTAAGAACTTTCAGTTTGACCCTCGTAACACAGTCCTCCGATGCAAAATTGTAGTTCACTATGCGGCTCGATTATGACCACTATGTTCGTGTAATAAGATTATTTTAAGTTTGAAGATTTGGAGTTGAATTGAAAGACACCTTGCTTGTTTGAGATTTATTTGTGACTGATTTGGTTACGATGTGACAAGATATTTAGATGATCAAAGATGCGTAGATACTTAGGTTTGCGAATCGCTTAGCAAGTATAATAATGAGTTTTGATGACGTCTTTTTTCAAGTGACTTGGTTTTTAAAGTTGCTCAAACTACCTCATAGTTGAAGTAAGGCCTGCGCCCAGCAGTGGCACGTTAGAGGCTGACTTTACTTTAACTTTACTTCACGTCACGCGTAATGATGTCGGTATTCATGAGAGAGCAGAAACTTCGGCCGGTCGGACCGACGGCACGGTAGCTCAATTGGAAGAGCGTTTGGCCCGGTTAGCCAGAAAGTTGCTGGTTCGAGTCCCACACGGGCGCAATTTATGGTTTCCTATTTCATCTTTATGAATATAAAAACCGGCTAAGTGCGATTCGGACTCGCGCACTGAGGGTTCCGTGCCAATTTTGACTGAATAAGGGAATCCATTTATAAAATGTTGTTGACAGCAAACATAACTTTGTTTTTCATAATGTTTGTATGAAGAACTAAGTTATGTTTGCAGTTGTTGAAAATGTGCTATATCTCAAAAACTACTGGTTTAATCTCGTTCAAACTAATTTTCGTTAAAAATATTTGTTACAGTCTACATTAATTTTTTTTTCAAAATTTACACTTGCTTGGTTTAGAGGTTAGATGGGGGGGGGGGGGGGTATATGAAAGTCATTTTAAAAGACCTATCTGTAGACAGTCCACACGCTTAGGTTTGAGTTTTTTTTTTTTCAGTTTAATTTCATGTATGGGAGCCCCCTTTAAATATCATTATTTTTATTTTTTGTGAATCGTAAAGCGGTTAACAGGATACATCTTCCCAAACACAAATCTACTCAGAGTTATTTATGGGGTAATAAACACGCATTAGTTGTACGAGTTGTAGATATTCATAAAAATTTGCGCACGGGTGGGACTTGAACCAGCAACCGCCCGTGCGCAAATTTTTGGTTTCTTATTTCATCTTTATGAATATAAAACATGACAATGTGAATGTTAAAAACATTCTAAAGCATGAGTTGTAGATAGTTTATTTGTATTAATGACTACACTGACTGCATAGGCACGCGAGAAGACAGGCTTTAATTAATATCTCAATTTTCATATAGTTTATAGACTGTTTTAATAAAATTAATTGAAGTAGATAAAAAATAAATAAATATTGGACATAAAAGTCATTGAAGGAGATAAAAAATAAATTAATATTGGACACCAATCACATACATTGCCCTGATCCCAAAGTAAGTAGTTAATGCACTTGTGTTATGGAACTCAGACACAACGGTGGTACCAAAATACCCAGACCCGAGACAATATAGAAAATTTTGATTTCCATATTGACCCGACCGGGAATCGAACCCTGGACCTCAGAGCGATTCCTTGAAACCCAGCTGCTTTGCCTCTACACTACGGAGGTAATAAAATGGTATTTTGCACCATATCTATGTGAAACATGTACATATAAGTAAAAAAAAACAAATATATTTACATCACTTATAACTAGAGAACGCGTGGACCAATTTTCATGTTTTTACATTGTTGGATTTGTCTTAGCCAGGAATAGGATTAGGACCGAAAACGGACCGAGGAATAACTAAGATTGCTGTGACCTAAGATTTCTCTTATAAGCTCCATATAAATGCGCCTATTTCTATGCCTCAATCGTTCGTCATTGCAAACCGTCCGTTGCTGTAGGAAGTTGCACTTCCGCTTTCTTTCTTTGTGCTTTTGTTAACTGTGACCTTTTAAAAGTTTTTTGCATAGAAATAGAATAGATAGATATTTCTCTTGAATAATACTGAAATAAGATCATTTTAAATTAAACTACCACGTACCTTACTTCTCTAGTTATGTCACTTATCAGAATTTTAATTTTTGCTATTTGGTTAAAATGTGTAAGCTTAAGTGGCAATGGGCAAGGCACATAGCACGAAGAACTGATGGCCGTTGGTGCAGAAAAGTTCCACATTAGAGATCATTCGACCAAAGGCGCACCGTAGCGTCCGCCGGAAAGATGGATAGACGACCTTGTAAAGATCGCGGAATCAAACTGGATGCGAGCCGTTCGCGATCGGTCGCTGTCAAAAGCCGTAGGGAAAGCCTATGTTTAGCAGTTGACGTCTTTTGGCTGATAATGATGATGATGAGTAAATTTGAAACGTAGTTCCGGCAGAAATCATTAACTAAAACACCATTGTGATCAGTTCTGCGCGCTTCTCATCCAATCGGGACTACAGGCACCCTTTTATGTTTTCTAGCTCTAGTATTAAATTATGTGAACGGGTTTTCTTAAAACTTTCGACAGTAACACGTTCATTCAACAAGATTGATACATCGCGAACGGCGGGAACATTATTTAGCGCGCAACTGCGCCGAAAAGATAACCTAGCCAATTGGAATTCCGCCGTCGAACGAAATAAATTACTTACGCGACAGCAATCTAAGAAAGAATTTTCGTTTAGAAAACTCTTGTGCACACGTACGATTTTTTTGGCGTAAAACAACAGCATACCATTTCTGCGCGTGGAAATATGTTACTTGTGCATATTTGTCTGAGAATAATAATAACAAAAACTGCGTAATTAGTGCTAATCGTAATCGTAATCGTAACTATTTCAAAATAATTATAAAATAGTATATCAAATTGATATAGTTACATAATAATGTAATTGTTTCGATTAGGGTTTTATATTCAAACAAAAACAATGATAAAATTAACTTAATGTATTCTAAATGACTGGAGAACAATACAAATAATAAATTGTACAAATGTTAATTTTCTTTATTTTGAAAATTTTATTGTAGGTTACCAAATTCCATAAAAACCGCTCGTGTAGACAGAGTTTCAAAACTTCCGTGCAAAGGAATAAATTGGTAGAAATATGCTGTTATACAAATATTAAATCAAAATATCGAGAAGTGTGTATGAAATGAAATTCCGTTACTTCGTTTTTTCAATCTTTTTTATGTTCATTTTCAGATAAATATTATTGAAGTTCCAATTTTAAAGGATTCATACATTTTTCAAGCATACTACGTGTTTTATTTACATCCGTTTCCTCATTTACTTTTTTATATTAAGCGCTACACATTACTAGTATACAGTAAGAGGATCTAAATATAACTGGATAAAAACAAAACATTTATATAAAATTACATTCAAACAAAATAAATGCCTTCTTAGTAATCGCGGTGTTAGCAAAGGTGCCGGGCGCATGCAAACAGCGGGCCGTAACTCTATTTTAAATGACTTACACTAAAGTAAAATATGTTAATTTGAAAGGAATAAAATAACATCCATTATTTTACCCAAAACATTTCTAAAACAGTCACAGTCATTAAAGGCTTTGGTCAACTCATCCCGGATGAGTTGTCTTTGTGAAATTTTAGAATTGGACAATGCATCCCGCTGATAATTTTTACATTTTACTCAGATTAATAAAATTGTTTAAATATTTTATATTAACAGATACAATGACGCAACCACAAACGTACAAAATTATGTTTTTTTTTTGTTGTTTTTTTTATGAAACTTCTTTCATTTTAAATGCTTACTTTCTTGTTATCAATATTTTTACACGTTAGGAGCAACTTTGCTTGTTTAACATAACAGATATATCAAAATTAATTTATAATTAAAACTTTCCGTACATTAGTGTGTTAATTAGATATATTTATCTACTCGATAAATGTTTTATATACATAAATCCGCCTACCAGTGATAAGTATGAGCTTAACGACACTTGAATCAAATATGAGCTTCTAAGTTAGACGGAATAAACAGAATAAACGGTCGTTTAAATTCCATATTATTTTTTCTGTTGGTAATATACTGAATTATCGTCCCTTATCTATACTTCTATACTAATATTATAAAGCTGAAGAGTTTGTTTGTTTGTTTGTTTGTTTGTTTGAACGCGCTTATCTCAGAAACTACTGGCCCGATTTGAAAAAATATTTTTACGTTGGATAGTCCATTTATCGAGGAAGGCTTTAGGCTATATAACATAAAGATACAACTCATAATACCACAGCAGCAATGAAAAATGTTGTGAAAACGGGAGAACGATATTCTTTTTGAGAGCTTCCGCTGCTTACGCTGCGAAAACCGCTTAAGTTACACAAAAATCATGTATGACAGGATTGTTCAGCATTAAGAGTTCTGTAATAAAGTCCGCGACAGCATATGTCTATCTTTTATGGTTGACTTACTACAACCTTTTTTATGTTAGTAAATTTGTAAAAAAATAATGCATCATTTTTAGAGGTGTATTATACACACAGGTATTTATTCTTATCAAAATAAATACATTTATCATCACGAGCATTTCATTTAGAACAAAGTTGCCCTTTATATCATTTAAATACAATAAATATCTTAGGAGCTATCACAGTTTTAACATTACTCCGCACCAAAATAATGTTCGCAGCTTCAGTACGACGTGCGCTTGCGCTAATCTATACTTAATATTATAAAGCTGAAGAGTTTGTTTGTTTGAACGCGCTTATCTCAGGAACTGCTTGACCGATTTGAAAAAATATTTCGGTTTTGGATAGCTTATTTATCGAGAAAGGCTTTAGGGTATAGAACATCACGCTGTGATGGAAGGGGAGGGAGCAAACTGAAAACGCGCGGACGAAGTCGCGGGGGACCGCTAGTGAAATATATGGCTTGTGAAATAGATTGCAGTAACTTTCCCTAGTTGGTATTTTCCGATATATTTATTTAGTCGAGTTGTATCAATCAACACGTCTCTAAGAGTGCCGTTTATTTGATACTATAACCCAGTATTATCTATGGTTGGAAATATTAATCTGAAGTTTCAAAATGTTCTGAATTCATAAACATTTTGTCTGAAAAATTGAACTTTCTGATTTAACTATTGTAAAACGCTGAAGCTAACAATAAAATTGGGTTGTTGGATGCACTGTATTTAAAGTTTTTCTGATGTTTAGATTAAATGATAGACCTTTCAATGTACTATTTTAATAAAGTGTAATTTGAATAGTTTTACTGTAAGCACTTAAAGTGAACTTGGTAGTGGTCCACACTAATGTTATGTCTCAAGTTTATTAAAAGAGGAAACTGTGTTCTTCCTAGTGTGAATGGTATAGTATAAAAAATATAATATTTATTACATCAGCTGATTCAGCTAAAGTTTATGTCCCTCCATTAAAGTCCGGATCAGATACTTAGGTAGAACCACTTTAATCTCATCTTTAAGAAGACCACTCTAATGTCCCGCAAAATTTAACTAAGCTTTTTACATTTCGTGATAAAATAACTCCACTTCTCGCGTCATCTAGTCACAACGGAAAGTGTTAATCTTCGCTTAGCAATCTTAAGAGGCTCTTACAACAAAATGACGCTTTCAGAGTTTTTTGCTTACATTTAATAAAGAATTGTCGACTTTGAAACAAAAGATTAAGGTCTAAAATAAGATGTAATGAATGTTGGTCTTACTTCTTTAGCCTAGAACTCATTCTCTCGAAGGCTTTAACGATACTTTACTTGTGTACGTGAAAAAATTTGGTAATTGTTTTTGTCCGGCAATGTTTTTTCAGTTTGTCGCACTTTTGCTTATGAATTTTATAAATACGTCACTTATTGTAAGAAACAGCGTCAGCGGGTCTAAGATGCGCGTCTATTTATCATTTATCGCGGTAATCGATAAATTTCAAACGTCAATTTAACCATTTTTAAACAGATTTCATTTGTTTTTTAAAGCAATAAGGATTGCTTTACAAGTGAAAAAAATGTGTGATTTTAATTTATATCGATTGTAGTTCTTGTGTTAGACTTTATTTATTTATTCATTGTATATTTATTATTTATTTATCGAAATGTGAAACATTTCGACTTATTTAATTTTCTTTAAAGAGAAAAAAAAACAGAAATGATAATTTGTTTCTGTTTACTCTTGCTTGATAGGTTATCTTTCTGTATATTTCTAGTGAAGTATAATTTATTTGTTTTTATTTTATTCGTACCTAATTGTTTTTAATTTGTTGTGTAAAAAGTTTTTAATTAATTAGTTATTTTATTACGTTTGTATCATTTGATAATATCTAGAATTATGTGGACTTAGTTTATAATTTTGATCAGTTTGGCTTATAAAATTCAGTTATTATTCTATTTTATTTGTTTTAATTTGTTTGACATGTTTTTTTTTATGTGGTATTTTAGTATGGTCATTATCATCATTTAGGCTTTCTAAGACGTGTGCAATATTTGGTATGCTTGTATAAGTGTATGTTTGTCTCAAGATTTCTTGGAAACGAGATTATCTTTTTTTTTATTACATAAGGTATAGTTTAACTCAGGGTACAGAGTAAGTCTTATCAAAATGGCGAGTAGTATATAGAAGTAAGCAATAACTAAAAACATGAAATAAAATTAAATTAAAAAAAAAACGCCTTCAAAACACTGTCAATCATTCTTAAACAACGCATTCGTCTTATATTGTTCTTTTGGAGTCGTCAATACTGTTTGTAGACTGTTGTTATACGTAAGCTTGACATCGTACATCGTACACTGACTCCAAAAAAACTTGTTTCTCCTAAAAATAAGACGAATGCGTTATTTAAAGTAAGTCAGTTTAAAGCTTTAAGTCAGTGTTTTGCAGCCTATTAAATATGAGTAGCCTTTAAAACACTAATATATAAAATTTTTTTTTTTTTTGAGAAGTAGGTAGGTAGTTAATAGAGGTCGAGTATAGCAGGTTTGCCAACGGTCAATGACAATATGTCAGCGACTTACTGCGATTTTATCGTCAGCATACAGTCCATTAGGCCTTACATGCACGCCTCGATACCGTTTATCGCGTCGATAAAATAATTTTATTTCCTAAACAACCTGTTTTCCCACATTTTTTTCACTTGTAAAGCAATCCTTATTGCTTTAAAAAACAAATGAAATCTGTTTAAAAATGGTTAAATTGACGTTTGAAATTTATCGATTACCGCGATAAATGATAAATAGACGCGCATCTTAGACCCGCTGACGCTGTTTCTTACAATAAGTGACGTATTTATAAAATTCATAAGCAAAAGTGCGACAAACTGAAAAAACATTGCCGGACAAAAACAATTACCAAATTTTTTCACGTACACAAGTAAAGTATCGTTAAAGCCTTCGAGAGAATGAGTTCTAGGCTAAAGAAGTAAGACCAACATTCATTACATCTTATTTTAGACCTTAATCTTTTGTTTCAAAGTCGACAATTCTTTATTAAATGTAAGCAAAAAACTCTGAAAGCGTCATTTTGTTGTAAGAGCCTCTTAAGATTGCTAAGCGAAGATTAACACTTTCCGTTGTGACTAGATGACGCGAGAAGTGGAGTTATTTTATCACGAAATGTAAAAAGCTTAGTTAAATTTTGCGGGACATTAGAGTGGTCTTCTTAAAGATGAGATTAAAGTGGTTCTACCTAAGTATCTGATCCGGACTTTAATGGAGGGACATAAACTTTAGCTGAATCAGCTGATGTAATAAATATTATATTTTTTATACTATACCATTCACACTAGGAAGAACACAGTTTCCTCTTTTAATAAACTTGAGACATAACATTAGTGTGGACCACTACCAAGTTCACTTTAAGTGCTTACAGTAAAACTATTCAAATTACACTTTATTAAAATAGTACATTGAAAGGTCTATCATTTAATCTAAACATCAGAAAAACTTTAAATACAGTGCATCCAACAACCCAATTTTATTGTTAGCTTCAGCGTTTTACAATAGTTAAATCAGAAAGTTCAATTTTTCAGACAAAATGTTTATGAATTCAGAACATTTTGAAACTTCAGATTAATATTTCCAACCATAGATAATACTGGGTTATAGTATCAAATAAACGGCACTCTTAGAGACGTGTTTATTGATACAACTCGACTAAATAAATATATCGGAAAATACCAACTAGGGAAAGTTACTGCAATCTATTTCACAAGCCATATATTTCACTAGCGGTCCCCCGCGACTTCGTCCGCGCGTTTTCAGTTTGCTCCCTCCCCTTCCATCGCAGCGTGATGTTTTATTTTTTCAAATCGGTCAAGCAGTTCCTGAGATAAGCGCGTTCAAACAAACAAACTTTTCAGCTTTATAATATTAAGTATAGATTAGCGCAAGCGCACGTCGCACTGAAGCTGCGAACATTATTTTGGTGCGGAGTAATGTTAAAACTGTGATAGCTCCTAAGATATTTATTGAATTTAAATGATATAAAGGGCAACTTTGTTTTAAATGAAATGCTCGTGATGATAAATGTATTTATTTTGATAAGAATAAATACCTGTGTGTATAATACACCTCTTAAAATAATGCATATTTTTTTTACAAATTTATTTACATAAAAAAGGTTGTAGTAAGTCAACCATAAAAGAGAGACATATGCTGTCGCGGACTTTATTACAGAACTCTTAATGCTGAACAATCCTGTCATACATGATTTTTGTGTAACTTAAGCGGTTTTCGCAGCGTAAGCAGCGGAAGCTCTCAAAAAGAATATCGTTCTCCCGTTTTCGCAACATTTTTCATTGCTGCTGTGGTATTATGAGTTGTATCTTTATGTTATATAGCCTAAAGCCTTCCTCGATAAATGGACTATCCAACGTAAAAATATTTTTTCAAATCAGGCCAGTAGTTTCTGAGATAAGCGCGTTCAAACAAACAAACAAACAAACTCTTCAGCTTTATAATATTAGTATAGATAAGGGACGATAATTCAGTATATTACCAACAGAAAAAATAATATGGAATTTAAACGACCGTTTATTTTGTTTATTCCGTCTAACTTAGAAGCTCATATTTGATGCAAGTGTCGTTAAGCTCATACTTATCACTGGTAGGCGGATTTATGTATATAAAAACATTTATCGAGTAGATAAATATATCTAATTAACACACTAATGTACGGAAAGTTTTAATTATAAATTAATTTTGATATATCTGTTATGTTAAACAAGCAAAGTTGCTCCTAACGTGTAAAAATATTGATAACAAGAAAGTAAGCATTAAGATTTTTGCCCACTACACTGTAGCATACCAAAATCGTGCCAGGGACGTGTCCGGCAAAAAATAATATTTTTTGTATTAAAAACTATAACACCTTGCCCACTAGACCATTCCGACTGACCAAGACCGTCGCGGGCCATGCACGGAGCGTGTCAGCATCCGCAAATTTCTTACTCGCTCGGTCTACCTCGATATAACGGTGGGAGAGCACGTTGTCAATCCGTTCAGTAAGCAAGGTAGAGACTATCGTGTTGCTCTTCGTGCCTGACACGTTCCCATCGTCATGGAATGTAACATACAGTGGGAAAAAAACCTTAATAATACTTTAACATGTTTCCCACAATACTAATTTATTTGAAAAGAAGAAAGAAAAAGCGTTTATCGGTTCACATTTTGATTAATTATTTCAATTTTTACTCATTCCTAACTTAAATTCCCAAGCAGAATTGTTTATTCACTTGTTCTTAGGTAGGTTTGCTTTTTTTCAAATACTTTTCCGCTTAACGGTAACGAGACGTCTTACCTTACCAAACGGTGTTACTCTTAAAGTTACGTAAAATAAACTCATGAGTATTATAGCCAGGTCTTAGGGCTAGATTTCTCATTTGTAGTTAACTCAATTTATAGTTACAGTTGAATATTTAAGATTTATAAAAAAAATAACTTACCCACGCATTAAGTCATTAAAATAAACATTCTAAAATATTGAATAGCTGGTACGGAATTTAGCCATTAGTTGAGTTAACTATAGATTACGAAACCAGACCTAGTGAAGAGTAGTTGTTTTATTTAGAGTAAAATAATTGAAACCTCTTTCAGATTCACACTTCGGTTGCCATATTCTCTGCTGTATTTCATTAGTCTTTTTGGACAAATTCTTATGTTTATCATAAGTTTTTACTGGCTTCTGCAGAATAAAATATCTCTCACTAATTTAAGTAAGTATTGTTCAATGTTTGAATGCTATTCAATTAAATATAAATTTTTATTTTCACTCACAAAATTTTCACAGATTTTTAGTTATTTAGCCATATATTGAAAAGTATTGGACCGATTTTGACGAAACTCCTTATACTGTAATCGATAATGTTCGTTCGATAATGTTTATTTTGACCCTAAGTCAAAATATACATTATCGAACTACAAAAGAATTATCTCACTATGATTTCTCGTTTTTGAGAAATCCGTGGACAAACATACAAATATCCAAACATATAAAAACTTACAAAATTTTGCACATCATCATCATCATCATTATCAGCCAAAGGACGTCCACTGCTGAACATAGGCCTCCCAAGGCTTTCCACAGCGACCGATCACTAGCGGTCTGCATCCAGTTTGATCCTGCGATCTTTATAAGGTCGTCTGTCCATCTTGTTGGTGGACGTCCCACGCTGCGTCTCTGGTCGAAGGGTCTCCAATCTAGAACTTTCCTGCCCCAACGGCCATCAGTTCTTCGCGCTATGTGCCCTGCCCATTGCCACTTGAGCTTACTGATTCTCAAGGCTATGTCCGTTACCTTAGTTCTTCTACGTATCTCCTCATTTCTGATTCGATCCCGTAGAGAAACACCCAGCATAGCCCTTTCCATCACTCGTTGTGTGATTTTGAGCTTTATTATAAGGCCCATGTAAGAGACCATGTTTCGGATCCGTATGTCATCACTGGTAACACACACTGGTTGAAGACTTTCGTCTTCAGACACTGAGGTAGATGCGTAATTTCCCGAACGCTGCCCAGCCGAGTTGGATTCGTCGATTAAACTCTTTCTCGAAGTTGGACCTACCCAATTGGATCACTTGTCCCAGGTAGACGTACTCGTCGACAACGTCGTCGTCGTTGTCGTTGTGGCAAAGACGCTGGACGATCTTGGCACTATGCTCGAAGACCTTGACCGAGTCTCCCAACAAGTGGGTCTTAAAATGAACATGGGGAAGACGAAAATTATGTCGAGTTCCCTTGTTGTACCCACTCCAGTATCCATTGGGAACTCAACTCTCGAAATTTTGCACACATGTGTGAAAACCTTTATAGATCAACATACGCAAATATTATTAAATTTCAAAATTATCACATACGTATACACATTGATTGATTACCTCCTTTTTTGAAGTTGGTAAAATTAGTCAACTAGAGATTACTTCACTACTTTTGTATTTCCTTTGAATTCTTTTACTCAACTATCGTTTTACATGGATATCATTAAAGATTTTATCTTATTTTTCCAGCCAACTTCTTACTTTACACATCAAGCATCGTATCTTTCTGCATTCTGGCCAACATTGGTAGATCCTAGCCCAAGCTGGTGATAAAGGTCGAAGCTATAGAAAACCAACTGCCTCCTCTCTCCACCAACGTATCAAAGCACTACACCGGAATCATGGTCTTCATTCTTGTTGCTACTTTAAGTAAGGAATCTTACTGTTAACACTTAAATAGGCTCCTAATTGTGTTACGTTGAACAATGCAAACCTCTCTAGAACCGCACTGAGTCCGCGTGGTGAGAAGTATGGCTCATTCCAACTCATACTTAAGGTGAGGCCTTTGCTTGTGCTCCAGTTAACTTGACTTGTTCAACCAGCCAAAGAGGTTAATAGCTTCGTAGCTATACAGAGGATAGCCATTAGGGATAGTTGCTAAGTAATTACTATGATGCAATATTATAGAGACAGACTCACTTAGATTAGTGCATGCAATGTTGTTTCGATTAGGTGTCATATTAATTGTGTTTTTTCAAAACACTTTTTTTCAAGAAATCGAGGCTATCCGAGAGTTTATTAATTTTCTATTTTACCATCTACTGTGCTAAAATATCGCGTTAATACGGAAATAGTAATTTAACTATAGCGTCATGACGTCCTGTCATATGATTTTTGTCATTTTGTCAGAATGCTTTGTTAAATTCAAAACTTTTCACCATAGGGTAGTATATACTAACTTTTTTCTACCCTCTTTGCTTTTAACAGACCTCGTAAGTTAAAATATAAATGAAGTGATTTAACAGATTTTTTAAGTCGCATCAATGCAAAAGTTCTATTTCATGTAGATTTTTTCCTTTTCAATAGAACATCTTTTCTCTATATTCTACGGTGTAACTGTGGCGAAGGTTTGCGATCCCAATAACAGAAATTGTTGTGTAGCGACAAATGTGAAGAAGTAGAAGGTAAAAGAAAGAGGTAAAAGAGGGAATGGAATTTATATTAAAACAAAAAAAATACAGCACCGAAAAATGAGATGAGTTGATGTATGTATGAATGTAAGTAAAGTGCAGTGGGCGTGAGTTAGTGTCTTCAGTTCTTCTATAAGTATTGTCCTGGAGGCAGCAAAGGGCGGCGTCGGAGTGCAGGGCCGACACAGCGGAGGTAGCAGAGGGCGGCGTCGGAGTGCAGGGCCGACACAGCGGAGGTAGCAGCGACGCCGATGTGCAGCGGTGACAGGCGCCGTGAAGGAGTAACTCACAGCAGTGATGAGGGTAACGGGAACTACCTATGTAGAAAATGTTATGATCAGTTGGAGTGCCAGAAGTACTTGGTCTCGGGTCCTCTTCCGAGAAGGAGACAGGTCCCTCCCCTAGAGCGAGGAGGTGTTACTGCAGTCAATGGACTCGGATACTCCTCCGAGTATGTGTCCGGTCCCTCCCCTAGCGTGAGGAGGTGTTTCAGTAGTCACCGGCGGTTCTTCAAGACTTCTTGAGGGAAAATGTAGAGTGTTAAAACTTTAAGTATATTTGTTGAATAATAGAACTGTTCGAGCTTAGAACTCGGAATCGAATGAATTGAATGAAAAAAGTAAAGGCTTATATAGGGGCCTGGGCCGTTCAAATTTAGATCGAGGTAGGTTCAAAAATAGAACATGAATACTGGTGGTTTACAGAGGATTAAACCCGAAAAAGTAATAAACTTTGATAGAAGTTGTCAGACTTTGAAAGATATTGTCATAACAACCATGTCAATAAAGATATAAAAATTGTCAATAATCAAGCAATTTACATAAATAATCTGAATAACGATTCATCACCCAATGCAAATTAAAGGAAAATTGCAAACAAAGGTAAAACACGGCTATTTTTACAGTATTATGTACAGAAAAGTAGAATAACAGAGCTTTGAAAGTTTGACGTTTTTAGATTCACAATAAATATTGTTCAAAAATGATTAGAAAACAACAATAATCCAAAAATACAAAGTAATAGTATAAGAAGAGTAGAAAGGCAGGTAATGCCTATAGTTTAATGTCTACAGTACGACTTTTTAGGGAGAAAATACGAACTGCGTTATGGTAGATAGAATCTATGATTAACTCTATGTTCGTGTTTACAGCAAATGAACCAGCAATCTTTGGATGGAAAAAGGAAATGAAAGCATGGAAAAACAAAGATAATGTGATGAAAATGTTAATTTGGGTCCGATGAATATTAAATATATTAAGGTACTCAATTTATTACACGTAATACATGTACAACAGTACAAAATGTTAATAGCAGATTTTTTTTTCCATTACGACAAACCGTGGATTTTTTCATATACGCCTTATAGTTTATGGAAAGGAGTTCTGATTAAGTTACTGTTTGTAATACAATCGTTATTACAGTTCTTTTTACCATCCTTGTATGACAATAGAGTTATAACGGCCAATATGGTTTAGCCGCCCAGAGAATGCTAATTAGAAGTTCTCAATTATGGCAGGAAATTTATAGGAAATTTGTCAAAACCAGAAAGTTTGACATCCTCTCCATATGATTTGGGTGTGGGTGTTAAACTGATGATCCTTTATTTGACGGTTTTATATACAAGAAATGAACAAAGAAGCATCATCTGGGCGGCTAACTTAAGGCCTCTTTAAAGGAGACGCGAGGCATAGCTCATCGCTTTTGGCGGCGCGGTGCGTACTTTGATCAAACTTATGGGGTTGTATGCCGCACGCGACGCCGGAGACGAGTGACACTCGACTCCATAATCGAAGCCTTAGCTCGAGATATTATGGAATTGTGATTATTTTAAAGTCACAGTTGAATATACTTATTTATTTTGTCAAGTTAATATTTTTATTTATGATGCCTAGGTCTTTAACGTCCAAGCAACGTTCATTTGGAGTTACAACCACCTACTGATCATGGTTATCAGAATTTATCTTACCGAGTTTATCAAAATGCTTAATCGATTATTTGAAGCTGCCATAAAACAGGTATTTGCTACTGAATATAAAAGTATATAGGTATATAATGACTTTAATTTATTAAAAAACTTAATCTGTTTTTTTTACAACCATATCACTTCCTTTATTTTACACATTTTGTCAACATGTTTATATCTTCCTTTATTCTGATCTTAGTTAATCTTCATTGTCTCTTTTTATCAATTGAAGCTTACAAAATCTGTTAACTCTTTGAGCTTATTTAACTTGAAAAATATGAATTAAAAAAATATGTTTGTGTTGGATAGCTTATTTATAGAGGGAGACTTAAGTCTATAAAACATTGCGCTGCAATGGGAGGGGAGGGAGCAAACACAAAACGCGCGGACGTTGTCGCTGGGTCCGCTAGTCTATACTAATATTATAACGCTGAAGAGTTTGTTTATTTGTTTAAACTCGCTAATCTCAGGAACTACTGGACTTATTTGAAAAAAAAAAGTGTCTTATAGCATATTTATCGAAGAAGGTTTAAGGCTCTAGTACATCACGCTGAGACGCAAGGGGAGGACAACTAGTAAGTTATAAGTAAGAAACAATAAATTAAATTTTGGACGCCAATCACATACATTGATCTGATCCCAAAGTAAGTAGTAAATGAACTTGTGTTATGGAAATAAGACACACGGTGGTACCACAACAATCAGACCCGAGACAATTTAGAAAATTATGTTTTCTATATTGACCCGACCGGGGATCGAACCCGGGACCTCGGAGTTGTGGCGCCTTGAAACCAGCGTGCTTAGCCACTACACTACGGAGGTCGTCAAAAGTAAGAAATAATAAATCTTTATTACATCTTAAATACCAAGCAGTTTCTTGAAAATTGGTTAAGCCTATCTTGATTTATACATAGTGCCATAAATGAGATGTGATTATTTTACAAATTACTTGTACAAAAAAACAGCAAGTCTTACTCCAATATTGTCATTTTCAGGAGTACTACGCATGTGACAATTCGGACGCAGCATTTGAAAATAATACGCCTGGTGAAACTCATTAACGAGAGATTCGGGATTTACATAGTAATTTGCTTCGGCAGTAATTTGTACTGGATTTGCACACAGCTGTTCTATACTTTGAACGTAACAGCTTATTAAAGGGTGGGTAATTCAGTAACTAGCCTCACAGGCTTATGTTTTTTTTGTAACGGTCTTTTGATACCTTATTAACTTAGGATAAGAACTTTACTTACGACCGTTCCCAATATTCTTTTTTATTTTTATTGTCTATACTAATATTATAAAGCTGAAGAGTTTGTTTGTTTGTTTGTTTGTTTGTTTGAACGCGCTAATCTCAAAAACTACTGGCCCGATTTGAAAAAAATTTATTACGTTAAATAGTCCATTTAAAGAGGAAGGCTTTAGGCTATATAACATAAAGATACGACTCATAAGATCACAGCAGAAATGAAAAATGTTGCGAAAACGGGAGAAAGATATTCCTTTTGAGAGCTTCCGCTGCATACGCTGCGGAAACCGCTTAAGTTACACAAAAATCATGTATGACAGGATTGTTTAGCATTAAGAGTTCTGCAATAAAGTCCGCGACAGCATATGTCTATCTTTTATGGTTGACTTACTACAACCTTTTTTATGTGAATAAATTGGTAAAAAAATAATGCACTATTTTTAGAGGTGTATTATACACACAGGTATTTATTCTTATCAAAATAAATACATTCATCATCACGAGCATTTCATTTAGAACCAAGTTGCCCTTTATATCGTTTGATTTCAAGAAATATCTTAGGAGCTATCACAGTTTTAACATAACTCCGCACCAAAATAATGTTCGCAGCTTAAGTACAACGTGCGCTTGCGCTAACCTATACTAATATTATAAAGCTGAAGAGTTTGTTTGTTTGTTTGTTTGTTTGTTCGAACGCGCTAATCTCAAAAACTACTGGCCCGATTTGAAAAAATATTTTTACGTTGGATAGTCCCTTTATCGAGGAAGGCTTTAGGCTATATAACATGAAGATACGACTCATAAGACCACAGCAGCAATGAAAAATGTTGCGAAAACGGGAGAAAGATATTCCTTTTGAGAGCTTCCGCTGCGTACGCTGCGAAAACCGCTTAAGTTACACAAAAATCATGTATGACAGGATTGTTTAGCATCAAGAGTTCTATAATAAAGTCCGCGACAGCATATGTCTATCTTTTATGGTTGACTTACTACAACCTATTTTATGTTAATAAATTTGTAAAAAAAATAATGCATTATTTTTAGAGGTGTATTATACACACAGGTATTATTTCTTATCGAAATAGATACATTCATCATCAACAGCATTTCATTTAGAACAAAGTTGCCCTTTATATCATTTAAATTCAAAAAATATCTTAGGAGCTAACACAGTTTTAACATAACTCCGTAACAAAATAATGTTCGCAGCTAAAGTACGACGTGCGCTTGCGCTAATAATATTATAAAGCTGAAGAGTTTGTTTGTTTGAACGCGCTTCTCTCGGGAACTGCTGGACCGATTTGAAAAAATATTTCTGTTTTGGATAGCTTATTTATCGAGAAAGGCTTTAGGATATAAAACATCACGCTGCGACGGGAGGGGAGGGGGCAAACTCAAAATGCGCGGACGAAGTCGCGGGGGACCGCTAGTATATTATAAAGCTGAAGAGTTTGTTTGTTTGAACGCGCTTATCTCAGGAACTGCTGGACCGATTTGAAAAAATATTTCTGTTTTGGATAGCTTATTTATCGAGAAAGGCTTTAGGATATAAAACATCACGCTGCGACGGGAGGGGAGGAAGCAAACTGAAAACGCGCGGACGAAGTCGCGGGGGACCGCTAGTCTATACTAATATTATAAAGCTGAAGAGTTTGTTTGTTTGTTTGTTTGTTTGTTTGAACGCGCTAATCTCAAAAACTACTGGCCCGATTTGAAAAAAAATTTTTACGTTGGATAGTCCATTTATCGAGGAAGGCTTTAGGCTATATAACATAAAGATACGACTTATAAGACCACAGCAGAAATGAAAAATGTTGCGAAAACGGGAGAAAGATATTCCTTTTGAGAGCTTCCGCTGCATACGCTGCGGAAACCGCTTAAGTTACACAAAAATTATGTATGACAGGATTGTTTAGCATAAAAAGTTCTATAATAAAGTCCGCGACAGCATATGTCTATCTTTTATGGTTGACTTACTACAACCTTTTTTATGTTAATAAATTTGTAAAAGAATGATGCATTATTTTTAGAGGTGTATTATACACACAGGTATTTATTTTTACCAAAATAAATACATTCATCATCACGAGCATTTCATTTAGAACCAAGTTGCCCTTTATATCATTTGATTTCAATAAATATCTTAGGAGCTATCACAGTTTTAACATAACTCCGCACCAAAATAATGTTCGCAGCTTAAGTACAACGTGCACTTGCGCTAATATATTATAAAGCTGAAGAGTTTGTTTGTTTGAACGCGCTTATCTCAGGAACTGCTGGACCGATTTGAAAAAATATTTCTGTGTTGGATAGCTTATTTATCGAGGAAGGCTTTAGGATATAAAACATGACGCTGCGACGGGAGGGGAGGGAGCAAACTCAAAACGCGCGGACGAAGTCGCGGGGGACCGCTAGTTATTTATAAACATTTTCTATCGATGCAGTTTTCCTACTAGATATCCTATAAACCTATCGATGGCGATAGGAATTATTATCCCAGGATGCTATCTGTTGATGGAAGGGCGAGAAGCTACTTTTTTGTATGATAGTGTCGTGTAACCTCCGCTCAATTTTGTGATGGTTTTTAGTTTAATAAATTACATTTATTTCAGTTTTAGTAATATTTTAAAAGAATTCAACAAAGTTGTGACTAACGAGTCGACGAACGAGGAGTCTTTACCAAAATATCATAAAGGAAATAATACTGTTAAAAAATACATTAAACTTTTTTTTTTTAAATAGGAGTGTACGCTTATAAGTCTGTAAGTTTGTGGGGCAAGTTGGTGAAGAATATTGCCGGGGCTTCAATGGGTAGCGTCTAAGAATTAAGTTTTTTATTTCACTGTTTTTAGCAAAAACCAAACGGGACACTTTGTGAGTTGTCAGTTCAAAGGTCAAGATGCGTACAAGTAAGTGATAGTATTTTTATGAACAATTTTTTGTCCATTCTCCTTTTAAAATGAGTTACTTGTTTACACGTTGTGTATGTACGAACTAATGATGAACTGCAAAAAATTTCAAACTGCCCTTGTATTTTAGAACCATTTACGGTATGGAGCACACCGTATACTTCACGTACTCGTTCTCATTCCTAGTTGTTCGCACTTTACTGGTACTTCTTTTGGCTGCAAGAATACACTCGACTTCAGTAGTGCCACTAGTATATCTGTACGAGATACCCAGTCCGAGGTTCGATACTGAGGTAAATTAGTTTTTTTAACAATTAATAAACTACATTGCAAGAAAAGTTCCTAAAGGCATCAAGAGATGGCGCTGTCTGTATCAAACCTCGCGCTAGCTCAGCATGTGTATAGTCTCATATGTATAAAAGCTCTTAGAGTACGAAAATTAATTCATATTTGACGTAAACATAAAATATAATATAAGGATTAATGTTTTAACATAAATTTATTCAGGTATATGTATAACTGTTGATGACACGATTGATGTAGTGGCTACTTGCTTAAACCTTTGAAGACCCGTCTGGTGTAGTGGTCGAAAAATTGCCTACTACGCAGCGGGTGCGGGTTCGATCCCCGCACAATACAAACATTTGTGTGCATAAATATGTCTGTTTGTATTGGTCTGGGTGTTTTCTATGTATATCATGTATGTATTTACAAACAAAAAGTATTTAAGTATTATATCCGTTGTCTGGCACCCATAACACAAGCTTTGAGTAGCTTACCTTGGGACTAGATGGCGATGTGTGGGAATGTCCAAAGGATATTTTATTTCAGGTTAAAAGGTTTATAGCTCAAATTAACAACATAAAGATGGCTCTAAATGGTCTGGATTTCTTTTACGTGACCAAAACGATGATCCTTACTGTAAGTAATGTAGTTGTGATAATGGAACTAGAAATAAAAGATCTTTTCACTATAATGTTCCAAAAAAAATATCACTTTCAAAGAAAACTATATTAAATTAGCGGATCCAGCGTATTTTGTTTCGCTCCCAGCCTGATCCTGCGTTGATCATGTCCCGCTCAGTCCCTTAATTTTTAAAGTTAAGCAGTCGCAGCGAACATAAATTCGTCCCGGCCCCGTCCCGCCCCAGCCCCAGCCCTATCTAACGGCGTAAAAAGTATCCTTTGTCCTTCTCCTGGTTCAAAGCTACATAATCACAAAAAAAAACATCAAAAAGTGTAACTAACACGACTTTCTTGTATATAAATTTTGAAAAATCACGCTACAAAAAAAAATTCAAAAAATCCTTACAATTTTATTTTTTTCATTATATTCGAAATATATTTTTTTTCAACTATTTGGTACTATTGTCACGTATGAGTTGGTGCTATTACAATTTAACAGGTGATTCTTAAACGTAGTATGGTAAAGCGATTCACCAATAATAAAGGGACCTTTATGTACATAACATTTGTTTTCTTCTTCAAATACTTCCATTAGACATAAGGGTGATTAATTTCCAATACCTTACTTAGTAAGTTTAAGAAAACTATTTTTTCAAGCTCTCTGAGGGGGTCTTCCTTCCAAAAACTTAGTAAGTACGAGGCAAAGAACCGATAAAGTACCGATTTTTTCGTAAATGTCAGCATTCAATAAAGGTACTGTACTTTTTAATCAAGTATTTTTGCAGTGTATTCACACCGGCCGGCGGCTTTGCTGGCGGCTTACGTCAAGAGTTATCAGATACTACGGAAAATGTTGCTGCAGCGTGGCTGCCGGCACGGGCCACCGGCTCAATACACCGGGCGGTGTGGATAAACCTTAAGTACACCGGGCGGTATAGATAAACCATAAGTCTTGCTTGAAACCATTTGTATAATAAGAGGGTTTTAGTTTTGTTTACTAAAAAATAAGTAATAGTTAAAATCAGTTTGTATATCAACAAGTCATTATATTACTGTCATATACCATCTTAAAAGAAGAAATTTTTTCATAATTATAGCACGACACGTGTATTTTTGATATCATACAGAAATTTTGCCTTTATTATCCAAGATCACGTCTCTCCTTTATTCTCGCAAAATGAGGTAAGCTCGCGTGAGACCATTATTCATTTTTGTGGTCGGGTGAGCCGGGAATCTGTTACATACACGGTTTTTCGGTTCGACCCCTTAATTTACGACAATGTTGTGTAAATTATTGAGAAAATTCAGACGAAAGGTATTCTTGCTTATATTTTCTGCCCTTCTTTCAGATAGGGATTAACTTTTGGAATTTGATGTATTCATATTTAATTTTTTACTTGGCCTACCATTTATTTAATGTATTATAACTTACTTTATCAAATGAGAATATCCTCATGATGCCTACCACCACTGAGATACAGGTTAATTTCATCGAACTCGATGGTGGATGGTTGCATGTTGATGTAATACTATATACTTCTGTTTTAAACTTTCATGGTCACTAACATTAGATACGGGATTGCTACCATATTTTGGCACTGTTGCAAGAGCCAAGATCGCGAAGTTACTGAAGAGAACTTGCGGGTGGGTTGTTTTTAGCAGACTATCTTCTCGCAACTGTTCTCAATACACAACACTGACAGTATCTGTTCGCGAAACAGCACTATGTTTATTTACACGGTTTTTACACATACGACCCACTGTATTCCAGACGCTTGACAATTTAAACCCGTCCTCGCGATTAAAAATTTTGTATTTAGTTGTTTTAATCGCTTCCCTAACCAATCTTGGTATGTAGTGGCGTTCTGTCGAGATGATCTGAGGGTTGTGGAACTCAATCCAGTGATTCGGCCCCGATTCTAATAAGTGTAATAGTTTTTGACTGTTTTTATATGTTCACTCATTCGGCACGCTACGGAACGCTTTAGAATGTTTTTAACACTCCTAGTGTCATATTTTATATTGATAAAGATGAAATAAGAAACCAAAAATTTTCGAAGCGTCACGCAATTGACGTTTTCATGAGAGACCACAAATTTCGCAGGGTCGGACTGACAGCACGGTAGCTCAATTGGTAAGAGCGTTTGGCCCGGTCAGCCAAAAGTTTGCTGGTTCAAGTCCCGCCCGTGCGCAAATTTTTGGTTTCTTATTTCATCTTTATCACGCTACGGAACGTTTAGTTTGACCGATATATGAGCGACTGCAACTGCAGTCAATTTTGTAGACACCAGGTCTTTGTAGTGGGAAACTATGTTTGGGAGATCGTAAACATTGTGCCACTTTTCTTAAAGAAGAAAACCAACTTCACTCTGCGGGTCGTCAAATTGGAGTCTAGTCGCAATGTAAATTTTAATTCATTTGTGATAAGAATTCCAACTGAAAAGATAGCGACCTTCATGAACGAAGGTTTCTGGCCGAAAGGTGACGTGTACCGGCGGTTCCGCGGAATTCTACGCGACACTACGAGCAACACGCCAGTGAAATTGCGTGTAATTTAATTTCTATATAAATATTGTTCTGTTATATTATTTTGTATGTATGTTAGTCTGTAAGGTATTTGTTATATGGGTCTGTATTGCATTTTGTGATCTACTGCCTGATTTAAATAAAATAATATATAATAATAATAATATTTAATGAAGTGAAGGCAGTATTTGATGAATATTTATTTGGAATATTAGAGATCTTATCCGTCACTCCTCTTATGTATGGCAAAAATACTGGTTGTCTATCTACCCTATAGTTCCTGTGTCTTAATTTGTGTCTAGGTGGAAGTTTCCCTTTATATCCAAAACTCTGCAGGACCCGCTAAAATGTTCTAATTCTTGGCTGAGATTTAAGCTACCGCACAATTCATAAGCACTGTTCGTCAGCGAAGTCACCACCGAATCAAGATGTCTAGGATGTTGATGTGAGGTTGTGTTAAGATAGCGATCAGTGTGAGTGGATTCTCTATACGTTATATTTTTTTATACAAATTCTCTTCAGTAATACCGTAATCATGGCGCTTGCAACATTGCCGAAATATCGGAAAGTCATACATAATTAGGTTTATGGTAGCCGTATCTAACTATTCTTATGTACTTCTGCTTTTGTAATTAAAGTAGAACAATAACGATTTGACGACCTCCGTGATGTAGTGGCTGAGCCCGCTGGGTTTCAAGGCGTTGCCGCTCCGAGGTCCCGCGTTCGATTCCTGGGTCGGGTCAATGTTGAAATCTGAACTTTCTGCATTTTCTCGGGTCTGGGTGTTGTGGTACTACCGTTGTTTCTGATTTCCATTACACAAGTAGTATGTTAGCTACTTACTTTGGGATCAGAGCAATGTATGTGATCGGTGCTCAACATTTATTTTTATATTATATTTATAAACATTTATTTATTTATTTTCGGGCAGGTAACCCTTTGAATTAGTATCTACCCAGTCAAAATGGGATTTTTCCTGAACATTAGTATAGGTATTTTCTTGTTCAACAAAATTGTCTGATTAACTAATTATCATATAGAATTAAATATAAAACAGTACCATGGTTTAGAACATTTTTAACACTCATAGTATACGATGAAACAAGAAACCAAAAATCCCGCAATTTATGGTTTCAATTATTTTTTTTAAACAGTACCATCTAATCTTTTTCCTGGCAACCTGATACGGAGTTCGTGCATGACGAAAAATAAGAATAAGTTCGCCTTTTAACATTATGATTCCCTTAAAATGACCGAAATTATGAGATAAAACCAGTTATACGAGCATGTTTAGATGACACATAGTCACGTTTCTTACAGCTGAAAAAAACAATCAAACCGATATTTACTACTATCTACAGTTTCAGTTTCATATCTTTACGCATTTTGGAGGTAAACATTTTTGAAGCAAAAATTTACATAAAAAATATTTTGCTTTATGTATCTGAACTACATCCTTGAAATTTGTTAACTTATTCTAGCCGTTATAGTTTTCTTCTTAGGTTTTCATTTAAGTATTTGTTACACCAAGGAGAAGGTTTCTGTAACCAGCTTAGTTTAATCATGTACATCGTAACAAAAACAACAACTAAAAGTCAGTGCTGTGATAGTTTATGCTTGATGGTTAAAGTGATGGCACCTACTCCAAAAAGAAATTGTTTGCCTAAAATGGGTGCCTCTCCTTTCAATAGTCAAGAGTTTATTTAAGTCTTTTAGTGCATTTTGGTTTTGAAGTCAGTTTTCACTTTTTTATAAAGTTAATTGATTAGGACCCATAATTATAAAGGACTGTGCATCGTTAGCAAATGTGATAACAACGCGTCATGGCTTTTCTTCATTACCACAACGCGTTGAAGTAGAATAGCATGTCAGCCACGACACGAATTTTGCTATGTGGTCTTTGTGTGATTTCCACTACTCGTTGTGAGCGTTTTTATTTAAGCAATTACACGAATTTCGCCACATGGATGTACCTATTACTATGACTACAACGCGTTGTGAGCAATTTTCTCGCACAATGAGCGTTTTCGGTCAACGAAAGCGAAACATATGGATACATATTATACAAGTAACTTTTTAGGTGGTGCCAATTTTTTTGAAAGGTAATGAGACCGTTTATATGAACAACTTTTACTATAGGGCCATGGTTAAAATCTTGAATTGAATTTCAGGTGCCTCATACACAATCAGTCAGCTACATTGACGATAATGTATGGAGAGGCAGAAAAAAAAACGGTTTGAACTATGTAATTAATAGTAAAAGTTGCAAGTATTGATAGTCTCTTTCACTTACAAATTTGGTTCCACCTTGCAAAGTCACCCTGTATATACCTACCTAGCTTACATTGGGAAAACTTTAAACTTTTCTCAAAAGATTCTCTACACGGAACCTGGAAGCAATAAGAATGTAAAATTTTACATTAAATATTGCAGCAAGTTTTTTCTGCTTTCATAGCATTCGGCTAGAGGGCGCTTGTGGGTGACACAAATAAGCAGAAAACTCCTCAAAACGTACTGCAGTTTCATAAACTCCAAGCATTTTTGAAGAAGAATGTTACATTTTAGTGTTGCAGGTCAACTGTGTAGTATGTGCGAACGGCAGCATATCAAGGTAAACACTGCGATATCTTATTCAATTGTAATAAGGGCTAGTATGCAACAAAAGTGGGTAACCTAAATGTGCTGGCCCCTGTTAATCGATATTGTGGCGGATAGTATTTTAGGGTTATAAACAAAGTTTTACAGAATAAACGTACATTTTGCGAAAAAAAAAATGGAGTGCTTGTTCTAACTAAAGGACCAGTATTAGAAAGTAAAGAACTAAAATACTTTCTCAGAGAAGATAGTCTTTAGTACTCGAAACGCGACACAATTCGGGTGATAGTGAGTAAAAATATAAAATATTATTACAAATTAATCTTTATAATTCAAATCCTTTACTTTCGATTAGACCGTATATAATTTTCATATTTTTATTTTCTTTTTAATTCTCTACTACTGCAGCCGCAGTTTGAAGCATTACAAATGTGATTTTTGATATTTCGCGTCGACAATTCAATTTTCTGCTGCATCAGATGTCATTTTAACTTTCATAGAGCCACGAAAGTAATAAATCGTAAAAAAATTCTCAATCGATAAATACACTACTAAACTGAGTTTTCGAATACCACCTTGTTTGTCTGCAGAGAAAATTTGAAAAAACTTCCGTTCCTGACCCTAGTGACTCTAGATTTAGATCCCACCCTTTGACCAGCAACTTTCAAACGAGTAGAATTTGTATCTAAATACGCGGTTTTGTTGGAATCCGGTCCAGAACAAAGCAATTACTGATCCCGTACAAGCGGCCGCGAAGGCATTTGGCTTTATTTATTGCCTCTGAAAATGCCCTTTTGGCATCGATAGTAACCCTTGCGTTGTGTTCGGAGAACACGCTTTGATTCATCATAATCAGCCAAAGGACGTCCACTGCTGAACAAAGGCCTCCCCCACGGCTTTCCACAGCGACCGATCACCAGCGGTCTGCATCCAGTTTGATCCTGCGATCTTTTTAAGGTCGTCTGTCCATCTTGTTGGTGAACGTCCTACGCTGCGTCTTTGGTCGAAGGGTCTCCAATCTAGAACTTTCCTGCCCCAACGGCCATCAGTTCTTCGCGCTATGTGCCCTGCCCACTGCCATTTAAGCTTACTGATTCTCAAGGCTATGTCCGTTACCTTGGTTCTTCTACGTATCTCTTCAGGAGTGTGGTGGTGTTGTTTTTCAAAAAAGAAGACAAAACCTTATTGAAGAACTATAGACCTATCTCACTCCTGAGCCATGTCTACAAGCTGTTCTCAAGGGTCATCACGAATCGTTTCGCACGTAGGTTTGATGACTTCCAGCCTCCCGAACAAGCCGGATTCTGAAAAGGCTACAGTACCATAGACCACATTCATACGCTAAGGCAAATTATACAGAAGTCCGAGGAGTATAATATGCCTCTATGTTTAGCTTTTGTGGACTATGAGAAGGCCTTTGATTCGATCGAAACTTGGGCGGTGCTTCGGTCTCTTCAGCGGTGTCACATAGACTATAGGTATATAGAGGTGTTAAAGTGTCTATATAACAACGCCACCATGTCGGTCCGAGTACAGGAACAGAATACGAGGGCGATTCCATTGCGAAGAGGTGTAAGACAGGGCGATGTTATATCTCCGAAACTGTTTACAGCGGCATTGGAAGACGCCTTCAAGCTCCTGGAATGGGAAGGATTCGGCATCTCCGTCAATGGCGAATACATAACACACCTTCGGTTTGCCGATGACATAGTCGTTGTGGCAAAGACGCTGGATGATCTAGGCACTATGCTCGAAGACCTCGACCGAGTATCCCAACAAGTGGGTCTTAAAATGAACATGGAGAAGACGAAAATTATGTCGAGTTCCCTTGTTGTACCCACTCCAGTATCCATTGGGAACTCAACTCTCGAAGTTGTCGACGAGTACGTCTACCTGGGACAAGTGATCCAATTGGGTAGGTCCAACTTCGAGAAAGAGGTCAATCGACGAATCCAACTCGGCTGGGCAGCGTTCGGGAAACTGCGCAAGAGCGTCTTCTCGTCTCAATTACCTCAGTGTCTAAAGACGAAAGTCTTCAATCAGTGTGTGTTACCAGTGATGACATACGGATCCGAAACGTGGTCTCTTACTATGGGCCTTATAATGAAGCTCAAAATTACACAACGAGCGATGGAGCGGGCTATGCTCGGTGTTTCTCTACGACATCGAATCAGAAACGAAGAGATACGCTTTGATTATGGCAATAATTTCTTAGAAGGAATAATGAGAAACAATAAGGAATTTGCTTTATACCCTTAAGAGGCTTCAACGCGATTAAGGCCGAAAAACGTGTTTTTCAAGTTTGACAACTCGGCAAAATTGCATCCTATAAAACATGAAATGACGATTAATTGTAGAAAATTTTTTCAAGTAAAGATTTTTGAAAATATAAATATTTCGATTTTACGTAAGTTATAACAACTAAACAAACAGATGTTTTTAGATATTTTTCTTATAGTGCTATATTATATATACTTTGGAGCCTTATATAATTAAAACCATTATCTTGTTAAATAAACAATGAAATGTTAGTGTATTAGCATGTCCTAAACTAAGAAAGTGTCAATTATTTTATTTCTCATCATTGAAAAATCATCAATTATTGTTACAGTTTCTCAAATTAACAATGCTTTTAAAGGGGAAATAAAGGTATATCCTATTTAATCAAATCTTTTTCCACACCAATCTAAAGAAAAAACAGCTAAAATATAGTTTTTTTTTCGTTCATATTATTTTGATTCAAAACTACTCAATAACTCGGTAAAAGTTTATATTTATTCGTTATTTATAAACTTTGTATGGGAAATAGAAGCAGCGCATTTACGCCCTTAAGCGAATAGTGCTTTTGCATGTGTTTTTTTATGATGACTTAATTTTTGTCTATTTTTATATTTAAAGCCGTACTGTATGAAAATGTAGTAAATGAATAAGTGGTTATTATATAAAATTTGCAGGCAATAAGGGTCTGTTTTACGATTGACAAATAAGCACTAACTTATTTCGTATGATATATTGGGCAGGTAACGGTAACCAGAGCTTATGAGAACATTGTGGATCATGAGATATCTATTATCAGGAGGTAATTCTCGTGCAATTCGTGTACGAAAAAATTTCACCGATCGAAATTTCTTTGTCGAAAAAAAAATTATTTTTATTTCTCAGGGTTAAGATTTCCATGTATTTAGATTTCGTTTGTGCGCCAGTTTTTTACGTGTAGATATTTTATTAAATTTTAAGGTAAAATGGTTAAACTTGCAATCAAATTACCACACGAAACAAGTTCGATTGCCGCGAGAACCGACTTGTTGTACTCTTTAAATGAGTTGACCTACTACTCGTAGCTAGTATCAAAAAGAGATAAAAAGAATTAAGTCACAAGAGTAATAAAAAAGTTAGTCACCTAGTCGGCCATCTAGTTCAGTCATAAATATCGTCCCATATAAACTGCGTATAAATTATGAATCCTTACGGACCGAAGTATCGACTTTGTCGTAAACTCCTGATATATTCTGGGTTCGGACCTTTGATTATTCAGTTAGGGGTTATCATGTGTGTATCTTTGGATTATCGATACGGTGAAGAAAAATTAGAGAAGAGAATATTTGAAGGGCTCCATATTATACAGGGTGTATCATTAACGTGCCAAGCCGGTGCGTGTCGATAAGTGACCACCATACCTACCGAATTAACCTTTATGTATGTTCAGCGATTTTCAGCAGTTACTGATATATTTGCAAATTAAAATTGTATGGGAAATAATTCAAAATGCTTCGTTAAAAAAAAACAAAAATTTGAAAATCGTTGTTTGTTTTTTTTTTTCATAACAGACTATTCAGCAATAAAATAAGAATTTTAAGTTTTTTTATTGCTACCCATTTAGTTAGGAGCTATATCCTGGTAACTAGCGAAAATTGCTGGACTGATAATGAAGCTGGTAAAGTAGGTGTAAGAAGTTTGCACAGATGTTAGCCAACTTTTAAAATATGTACCAAAACTTTTTTCTATTACATTATTTTAAAAAATAACGTGTTAAAGATACTGCAAATACTTGAAATTTTCCAACCAGCAGAGGAAGCTTATTTTTTGACAAACTTTTGGATGATATCATTTAAATTTTATTGTTATAAGAAAAGTAAATTATTAGACTACTTGAATACTAAAAATTGTGATTCTTACGTTAACGGTTTAGTATTTACACGTGTTTTTCTGGATCATGTCGCAATTAGTCAAAAAATCGTTCGAAACGAAATAACTCGAAAACTTTTGAATTTCGCTGGACATACATAGGGGTTTATTCGATAGGTATGGTGGTCACCTATCACCGCGCATCGGCTTGGCACGTTACATGAAACACGGTGTATAATAACATAGTGTTATTACTGCCTCGGTGTTGTAAAAGTTAGTTCGCTGGCAAGGTGACCCATGAAATCCCGGGTTCGAAGCCCGGCTCGAGCCGAATTTTGTTTCTGGATTTGGTCTTGTGTAACGCGGAAACAGTGGTAACGAAAATTGAAAGGCGAATACTGTTATACTAACAACAAAATTAGTATGCAAGGTTGATAATGTTTTAGCGGTGTCAAAATAAAACAGTGTAGTACATCGGAGAGAATTTTTTGATTAATTTATTATGTTTCATGGTGTTCTCTTACCCTTTTCATGACTGGTGTCTTACATAAAGTTTATACAATATTATAATTTTAGAACAGCTTTAACTTGGATCTACCTTTTCAGGTGTAAACACATTTAAATAGTTAAGTAATATTTAATTAATTTAATGTGTTTAATTGGTTAAACACACTCAAAATAGTAATCACTGGTTTAAATTAAAAAATACTTGCGTTTAAATTGCTATTTAATCCATCTTAAAATTGATTTTATTTTGTCCAAAAGATGTAAAGCGTAAAAAATAGCGGAGTATCCAAGTTTTTTTTAAAAAAATGGGCAAGCGAAGTTGAGGAAAACCGGTAGATTCAAACGGATAAGTACGTACAAGCAATAAAACTTAGCAGAGAAACTTAACTTGTTAGTTTTCCACTTAATCCAAGGTACGCAATAAATATTCACACGGGTTCGACTTCTCGACTTAGTAAGTTTGTTGCTAAGTCGCAACCAAATCACCGCACTAAACTAACAGGCCTTATCTGAACACCCGACGGTATAAATTCATACTTAAAAGGGTGTATTAAAGCTGCTCACGAATAGTGAATTAACACAAGCTTTATTTACTGCATAAAGAATCAACAATATTTTGTAGGATGATAATTTAGTGAAATACAGAAGAAATTCAATATTTACCTTACTTACTTTGAGAATTTGATAACTGGATTTTTAAAATGATTTAAATCAACTGTTCATTACCAAAGTCCCAGCGAACATTGTTTCACCCCGGCCCCGTCTCGCCCCAGCCCCGGCCCCATCGAACGGGATAAAAAGTGTCCTATGTCCTTCTCCTGGTTCAAAGCTACACCAATTTTTAGTCAAATCGGTTTAGATTTTCTTGAGTTATTCAATAGTGTATGTTACACTCAGGGGTCGTTGTACAATGAAATGAAATATTTATTTGCTTAAAACACGGTCAAGATAGAGGTGGTACAAATTTAAAAGCTCCGCATGTTTTGTCTGGTCTGACATGCAAATATTAAATGTATTAGAATTAAAATCTGTGATATAATGTTGAGGTGGGTTAATATTCAAATTAATAACGATAATAAAGTCAATGAAATATACAATGTAAGCTACTTATACAATTACTAATTCACAAATTACAAATTTAAAAATTCCTTAACAGAATAAAAACATTTATCTAATAACCATTGGTACAGTTTTTTCTTAAATGTATTTAGGGGAAAATCAGTTATGGATTTTAGTATTTTATTGTAAATTCGAATGGCCATAAAGTAACAGTTATTGCTAAACAATTTTGTCTTCATATCTGGAAATTTAATTCTATCGGGGTGTCTTCTACTATATAACTGATTTTCTTTAAATTTTGTAAAGAAATCTGGATATTTTATAACGAACACTCCAGTTTCGTAAATGTACAGGCTTGGCAATGTCAACAGCTCCAAATTCACAAACAGAGGCTTGCATGAGTCTAAAGGGTGTGCGTTGCATATGGCTCGGATACATTTTTTTTGAGTTTAAATAATGTTTCAACATCACTTGAATTCCCCCAGATTACTATTCTATATCTTAGAATAAATGCAACATAACCGTGATATGCAAGTAGGGAAAGTTTTAAATTGTTCGTTTTTTGTATTCTATTCAGAAAGAAAACTAAACACTTTAATTTATTACGCAACTTCTCAATATGCAATTTCCAGGAGCAATTCGAATCAAGCGTTAATCCTAGGAATATGGCATTTGAAGATAATTCTACTTTCTCGCCATTACAAATAACGTCAATTTTAGGTGGGTTCATTTTAATGTTGTGAAATTGTGTTAACTATGTCTTAGAAACATTTATGTACAAATTATTACACTTAAGCCATTTTGCCACTTTGTCAACTGTAGTATTAATGTCCTTTTCATAAGTTGATTTATTCTTACAAGTCACAATAATTGAAATGTCATCAGCAAATAATAGAGAATTAGATTGAACGTCTGGAAAGTCATTTATATATATTAAAAACAATAATGGTCCTAAAATACTACCTTGAGGTACACCGAACAAATTTTTTTTTTGAACCAGTTTTGGCAATTTCTACATACTGTCTCCGGTTTTCGAAATAACTGCTGAGCCATTGTAATGCACAACCTCTTAGTCCATAGGATTCACATTTTCGTAGCAGCCTGTTATGATTTACGTAATCAAAGGCTTTGGTCATATCAAAAAACACAACTGCAACGTGATCCCCTTTGTCTATAGTCTCAGTAAGAGTTTTCACCAAAGTGAATGCAGCTAAGGTTGTAGACTTATTTTTCTGAAATCCGTTTTGGTTTCTTTTTATAACGCTATGCTGTTCTAGAAATGACGTGAGCCGCTTGTGCATGGCTTTTTCAAATATTTTTCCAAAGACAGGTATTAAAGCAATGGGGTGATAATTACTGACGTCTAACTTGTCACCCTTTTTGTATAAATGTTTAACAACTGAGAGCTTTAAGGCATCAGGAAACGTACTTCTTTAAAAGACAAATTGATTAAGAAACTTAGTATAGGAGTAAACTCATAGATACAATACTAAATTATCTCTGTACTCATTTCATCGGCCCCAACAGATTTTGTATTATTTAGGGATTTAATAAAGTTAAATACCTCATTTTCGCAGCAGGGAGTCAGAAATATGCAATTATTAATAGAATTATATATTTTACAAGTATCATAATAAATGTCAGAATATATAAAAAAATATGTTTTCAATGTCAATAAAAGCGTCATTAAATAAATTAGCAATTTTTTTAGGGTTATCAATAATTTCATTCAAATGTCTAATTTCGTCAATAGTACTTGGAGATACATTTTGATCTCGCTCCATTTTAATAATATCCTATGCTGCTTTGCATTTATTCTTAGAACCTTTAAGTATTTTTTATAACAGGATTGGTGTGAAGTATTAATGCATTTTTTCAGTATTCTATTATACTTTAAGAATGCAGATCTACTTCTTATACTCTTCGTGCGATAATAGTTATATCGAAGAATTCTACTCGTTCTGCAAGACTTTTTTAATCCTTTTGTGATCCATATAGACACAAACACACAAACGATACTGATGCCATTTTTTTATGGAAATAACACACAAAATCAATTTATTATTGCAAGAATAGCAAGCGAGTCAAACCTACCAACGCCAGATCTCCGGTATTAGCTACGGCGTGTATTTCTTTTAAATGCGCGAGCTACGCGCGAAGGTGCGAGTTTCCCTATTCGTGTTGAATTTTTTAGAATGTTGTGGTATTCTTTTATAAAAAATACAAATTATAAGCATAACTCATACTATCAACCCTGAGTTGGATGTCACTGACCAAAACAACAGCCTGTATATAAAAAAAATTCAAAATTACTTTATTTTGTACATAGGCTATTGCTAGCACTTATACACGTCCCAACATTGGCCCTACCACAGCTTCGGGACAATTGTGGGCTAGTGCAGAGAAGAAGCTGCGCAACAAACTCAGTCACTATTGTCAATGCCTCTTTTAAAAATATTACATTTAAATGTTCTTACAAGCTAGACCATACATTGTTATCGTTCATATAATCATTTATTCTATAATATCCTTTAGTCATTAAACATTGTTTAACAATAGATTTGAATTTATGTAAAGGTAATTCAATTATATTTTGAGGCAATTTATTAAAGAAAGTAATACATCTTCCAATAAACGAGTGATTAACCTTCTGAAGTCTGAAGTTTGGAACAGCAAGTTTATTCTTGTTTCTAGTATTGAAATCATGTAAATCACTTTTTTTAGGAAATAAGTGCAAGTTTTTACGAACATAAATCAAATTTTCATAAATAAACTGTGAATATACTGTAAGTATCTTGACTTCTTTAAACAAATCCCTTAAAGAGTCGTCAGATTTGAGATTGTTAACCCGTACATGAATATTGTTTCAATATCTGCAGCCGAGCCCCATAACAAGATACCATAAGACATGATACTATGAAAATAGCTAAAATAAACTAACCTTGCCGTTTCAACGTCAGTCAAAAGCCTTATCTTTCTTACTGCATAGGCAGCCGAACTAAGTTTCCCTGACAAGGTCTCGATATGTGAACCCCATTGAAGATTATGATCTACGGTTATTCCCAAAAACGTTGAACTTTGTATAGTATCTAGTGGCTCATCTTTAACCATGATCTGCGTTGGAACTTGTCTGACATTAGGCATTGTAAATTTTATGCATTTGGTTTTACCCGCATTAAGCACTAAATTATTAACGGTAAACCAATGAAGCACCTGTGAAAGAGCACCATTTACATCGTCAAATGATTCTTTGGCCCTTGGAGTCTTAAAAATTAAGGAAGTATCATCTGCAAACAGTACTATTTCACATACATCATCGACAAAGTATGGAAGGTCATTTATATATATCAGAAACAACAACGGTCCCATTATCGATCCTTGGGGCACTCCCATTTTTAGAGGTGCTCCAGGAGACTCAGTTCCATCAATATAATCCTTTTGAGTTCTATCACTAACATAAGATTTCAATAAACCTAGCGCATCGATCGAAACGCCGTAATGTTGAAGATTTTTCAAAGAGGTCTCATGGTCTACACAATCAAATGCTTTAGAGAGGTCACAAAATACTCCTATAGCATCACACCTACCGTCGTATGCATCAAATACATGTTTCAAGAGAGCAACTCCAGCATCAGCAGTACTTCTACCTTTTGTAAAACCAAACTGTTTATTATGTAATAATTGATTAGTTGCGAAATGAAATAGAAGTTGATTAAAAATTATCTTTTCAAAAATTTTGCTAAGCACGGGTAAAATTGATATTGGTCGAAAGTTGGAGGGGTCGCATTTTTCTCCTGATTTAAAAAGTGGAACGATTTTACTAAATTTCATTAAATTTGGAAAATGGCCTTCATCGACACATTTATTAAATATGATCGCTAAACGCGGGGCTATAAATTCAATAATGGTTTTAATTATATAAACAGATAATCCCCATAAGTCCTCAGTCTTTTTCAAATTAAGTTCATTGAATGTTTTTATAATAACCTCAGACGATACATGCCTAAAGTTCAGTAAAGAATGACATTCATTAATATTAGATCTAAGAATAGATTGGGCTTGTTCTGGAGATGATGCAAGATCTTTGGTTGTAAATGTTGCAATATTAGTAAAGAAATTTTCAAAGACATTTGCAACCTCTAAATTAGAATTAACTATCTTACTTCCAACTTTTAAGGAAAACGAATGATCTTTTGTTTTGTTTTTACACGTTTCCTTGTTTATAATGTTCCAGGTAGCTTTTGCCTTATTCTTGGAACCGGTAACTATCCTTCGAATATGGTTAGACTTAGCCTGTGCACATACTTTTTTAAAGATTTTTGAGTAGTTCTTCACATATTCTTTAATGTGTGGGTCCTGGGTCTGTTCTTTAATATTATATAGTTCGTATAATTTATTCCTACTTTTATAAATACCAACTGTAGCCCATTCATTAAATTTAAACTTGACCTGATTTGACTTTACTGTTTTTTTTGTAAATATTTGATTATATTCGTTCTTTATCAAAGTGAATAAATCTTCATAAAGTTTATCAGAGTTGTTACTATTACTGTGAATTAAAGATTGAATACCTTCGCAAATCTTACTTTTAAATCTATCTATTCTATTTGCAGTGATTGGCCTATAAACAATATCCACAGCATTTGAAACGCGACTTTTTGTCCTCTGTGGTCGGACCTTAAACAATGTAAAATTGATTTATCAATTACTTTAATATTACAGAAAATGTTATCTAAGCACATAGCTGTTGTAGGAGTCACTCTCGTCTGTCATTAAAAACGTTCACTAAGTTAAAAGACTTAAAGAGACCAAGAAAACTCATTGACTGTTGCGTTTTTTTTTAAGTATATCTACATTATAATCACCGCATATTATCAAAGATTTACTTTGCTTAGAAACTTTCGATAAGGCTATTTCCATTTTAGCTTCAAAAAGGCCGTAATCTGCATTGGGAGGACTGTATATGCTTATTATAATATATTGGTCTAACTCAACACATGCAAGTTCAATAGTTCGTTCAATAGTAAGTGATACAATATCTTTACGCTCTTTATAGTTTAATTGATTTTTCAAAAGAATGAGTGACCCTCCTCTAGTAATTGTCTCTCACTAGAGAGAAAAGTATGTTCACTAGAACGAACTACCAACTTTATAATCATCTATGCTTAACATTAGTTCATGCTTAAGAAACCAATGTTCCGTTACACACACAATTTGAACATCAAAATCTTGTAAAAATAGAGATACTTCTAGTTCTTTGCCGGCCAGGCCTTGTATATTCTGATGCACAATATTGAATGTAGGCCTGGCTTTTGTCTGACCTCTTAGTTTAAATCCTTAGAGGTTGTCAAATGATTAAGATCAAAATTAGTAATACTACTAATATTATTAGAACATGTCATGTTATTGTTAATAAAACATTTAATGTTAAAGGCTAACAAAGTAGCTATTTGTTTTTTATATTTATAAGGCAGGTGTAAAGAGCCGCCTGTCAAACTAAATCTGTTGTCAATAAATTTATTTGTGTCAAAAAACACAAATTTGTCATTATGACGCACAATTAAGTTAAATAATAAAGTATTCAGTAAATGAATACTGTTATTTTCTGATGCCGTATAATTACTACAAAATGGCAAGGCACAGAATAAAATTCTTTTCACATTAAGTCCTGACAATATTGTAAAATTCTTTATGATATTGGATTTTGTCAAATTCTGACTATTTCCTAACATTATGATTAGTATTGAATTACAGTCAAGGTCACTATTTTTAATACATTTAACAATTTGGTCAAGGGAAGCGTCAGGCATACAATTATTTACAATATTACAATTTAATTGTAAACTTAACAATGGACCATAACCAACTCCTAGTCTATCCGAGAAGGCAATGACATTGTTAACATTTTTTAAGTTTTCATGTGATTTAGGGCTCATAGAAAATGTTTCTTGCGAACACAACAACTGGCCAACTCCTCTTTGTTTATTGGAGTCAAATTCTGAGTTCAATGTGATATTTGGCAATGATTTGCATGTATTTGAGGCTGTATTTCCCAGTTCTAAAAGTTTGTTTGCTGCCAGGATGTGTTCTGATATTTGGTACTATACATATATACAAACAAGATACTCTTTAATATTGAATGTAACGGAAAAAAACTTTAAAAAAAAGTAAAAACCGACTTCAAAACCAAAATGCACTAAAAAGTCCTTAACAAACTCTTCACAATTGAAAGGAAAGGAATCCGTTTTAGGCAAAACAATTGGCAGTCGAATAGATAACCTCCTCCTTTTTTGAAGTCGGTTAAAAAAATTACGAGGATATTGGAAAATAATGTGTTATAAAATAAATCTGCATGTAGGTACGAGTACTTTAGTTAATTTGCGCCTGGTACTTAAAACAAAATTATCAGAAATCAATTCCTTTCTAGTCAATAATGTTTGGCTGTCAAAACTTTGTTCCTGTTTTTCTTTTCATCGTTCAAAGATCATCAATTTACATCAAATGGAGTGATCCATCAAAACAAAACAAATAAACAACCTCGTAAAAAAGTTATCGGCATTCTATCGGTAACTAATCGAGACGAACGGGCGAACTGAAGTCAACTAACCACTCAGAGATCTAAGTAGTTTCGTAGTTGTGAAGTAGTTTGTTCGTTAACACTCGGAGCCTCGACCAGAGACAGTGCATTTGAGTGTTTGGAATTAGTAACATGCTTACTATTCCGACTGATCGAAATTTAACAGTCAAAGCGGTGCAATTGATCGTAATATGACTGCAGTAGTATTACGGATACGGTCACATGGCTCACGGCCATGCTGCTGTTAGGAAGCGTCTAGCTATGAAACGTTAGACTATAAAAGAAAGTGGTTTTAGGAACCTTTAAGTCATTTTAAGAGAACTTTTTATAGACCTACACGCATAGGTTTGACTAAACGATTTTTTCAGTTTGAGTTTCATGTATGGAACTAAAACCAAAACAAAAAGAATCATAAAGCGGTTAACATCTTACATCCTCCTGCCAAATTTCAACAGTGTGATGCTTATATTTACAGAATAAAGTGGCTGTGACATAAGACGGACAAACAGACAGACAGACAGACTTGACGAAACTATAAGGTTCCGTTTTTTGCTACGGAACCCAAAAAAGGGATCTTACTAATATGAAAATCACAGTTTTTCTTACAATGGAAACGTTAGTATTAACGATTACTTATTTAAAACGGTTCACATACGATTTTTTTCGGAACAAAAACGTATGTTAGAGCGTTAAAGAACAATTGTTCCGCAGGAAGCAAGATATAAAATTAAGATAAATAAAATAGCGCTTGCTGCTACACGTTTAAATGGTTTACCTATCTGAAATGTGAATTGTTTTTGTTTCGTATTGCAGGAAGAAAAAATGAAAAAAAGCAATTATAAATGTTTTACTGAACCAAAACGATTTAAATGTTCGGCATAGGTATTCCATTTGTTTATGTATACTTAAGCATTACAGTTTTTACTTTATAAGTTCGTTATCATCATTATCATCATCATCATATCATCTACAGTACGTCCCCTGCTGAAGATTATGCATTGCATAGCGACCGTTTGAAAGTGAATCTTTTGATCGCATTAGTCTTTCCAAGATTGTTGTTCAGCTTGCGATCAATATGCAAAGGTTAAGGTTCGTCGGCAAACAGTCAATAAAGTAGCAAAGAAAAATGGTTTTCTTTGCTAGTCCAATTATGTTAACAATGTTTTCATAACTTTTTAAATAATAGCTAACATTGATTATTTGATTTTAAAAGATCTCAATATTTAACGATGAATTGCCTACGTAAGTTGTAAAATTTGTGTTTATCTTATTTAAAAATGAATAAATTCGTTAAAAAGGATTGACAAGATCGATTACAATATTCGACTAGCAAAGAAAAACGGTCTGTAAACTAATATATTAACTATATTTTATTCATGCATACAGCTGTTGTTTGGTCAGTGACATCCAAATCAGGGATGATAATATGAGTTATGTACCCTGTATAATAACATTTTGTGTAACTAACATTGATGCATCAATGGCGCTTTATTGACTCAAGTGCAATCGAATGCAAATCGTATAATTAACCGTAGAGGCAGTGTAATGTGCTCATTAAGTTAATTCAGCTATGTCTAGTCTATAAACTCTATATCATTGACTCAAATCCACAAATTTCCAAACGAACACCGTAGATAAGCAGTGAGTAACGCGAACTCGCGTGACAAATAAAAGTAAAATATTTTCCTCATATTTCTCAAGAAAAGCATCGCTCTATAAAACCAGCAGGTACGGAACTTGCCACGTCTGCTCGAAATCACCCTGTCAATACTTCGGCGGGTGTGGTACCACATTCTAGTGATACTTTTAAAATATCTGCTGCTTTAAAATTTCTTGATGAAAACTTCAATATATTATTAGACAAAATATAGCGATATACAAGTATCGCACACATCAAAGTGACTTGCAGTGACTACTGTTTTATTTATTTCTATATTATTTATTGCTCAAACAAAATGAAGTACAAATGGCGGACTAAATGCTTTAAAGCATTCTCTACCAGTCAACCATTGGGTGAGGCAGAAACAGTTGAGGCGGCGTAAAATAAAATTAAAAATAACTAACAAAATGAATGAACTACATATACTTACATAAATTCTTTTTAAATAAACCCACATAAACATACATAAATACAATAAATCCATACTTCACGCTGAACAGATATCATGTTATTTATTCTCATTGAGAAAAAGATTGCGTTAAGACTTTTTGTACACATATTTTGATGTTTTGTCTTGATCGTATCTGGGAGGGAGTTCCAAAGTCTGATGGCGCTTAGGGGAAAAGGGTTGGAGACATAAGCAGTCTTATGCAAAGGTGTGTACTGTTTTTATTTATCTTTTTTAAAATGTTACCAAAAACTTTATCAAACATAAGATAGACAGAAGAAATCAACATAATATCGATTTATAAAGATACTTAAAATTTTGTAATTATACATACTAAGAATTGGTTTAATTTTCATTGAAGTGGTCATTGCATGCATTAGAACTTTCAACTTATTTATTGTAGGATCATACGTCTCTTCAGATCTAAAAAGAGTCAAATTATGCTTTATTGTTCACTCGCGTTCCCCCGTGTCTGTGTCCGCGCGTTTTGAGTTTGCTCCCTCCCCTCCCGTCTCAGCGTGATATTTTATAACGTAAAAAGTCTAAAAATAATTTTCCAAATCCGTTGAGTAGTTCCTGAGATAGCGCTTTCAGACGAACTAACTCTTCAGCTTCATAATATTAGTATAGATAGATTAAGACTATTATAGTAGAATATAATATTCTCCAGATGATATATTTTACATGTTTTCAACTACTACTTCTTAACGCACTATAATAATAGTATAATTACGGTGTCTTTGAGTTGATATCAAGTGCACGCGTCAAGTCGCATTGCACTCAAGGGCCCGATGACAGCTCCTCTACTGAGTGCTTTAGTGATGAGCCTTAAGATTTCTTACTTATATTTATCGATAAATGTTTGTCAAATAAAAAATAATGTTTATCTCTATATATAAAACCGGACAAATGAGAGTCAAACTCGCGCACTGAGGGTTCCGTGCCAATTTTAACTGAATTAGGGTATCCACTTACTGCCACTTAGCTAAAATACCATAATATTTTGTTGACAGCAAATTTACCTTTGTTTTTCAAAGTGTTTGTATAAAGAACAAAGTTATATTTGCGGTTGTTGTAAATGTGCTATATCTCAAAAACTACTAGTTCGATCCCATTTAAACCATTCAATTAAGGACACAATATGCCACTTATGAACGTTAAATGTACAGTGAAAATTAATATAAAAATAAATGTGCCCTGAAGGGGCCAAATCATGTCTCCTTATCTTTTGGGCCCTACCAGCGCTTCGAGACAGAACACAGACAGTTAGGCAAGTGCTGAGAAGAAACGCCGGAACAAACTCAGTCACCACTAGCTGCCGTAAAATCAAAATCATCAAAATCATCAAGTACATCAGTCGGTGCAGGCTGGACAGACCACACATTCGTGTCGTTCAGGTAGTCTTGAACCTTATAATAGCCTTTAGACATAAGCGTGTTTTTAACGTGTTTCTTAAATTTATCAACCGGCAATTCGACAAGATTGTGTGGTATATTATTAAAGAATTTGTTAAATCAACTTTTTTTTTTAATTTATATCTGCCATGTTTAGAAGTTAAAGGGGGGGGGGAGACGCAAATGGTTTTAGGAACTGTGACATATGGACGTACAGACAGAGAGACAGACATACAGGCAGACAGACTTGACAAAACTATAAGGGTTCCGTTTTCCCTAAAAAATGAATTCCGTTCCCATGGCATCACGTGTGAACGGCTGGACCGATTTCACTCATTATTTGTAGAGTTTGTTATGGGAAAAGTAGTAATGAAGAATAAAAAAAGGTGGAAGTAGTCATTAAGCGTGTTTTCTTATTTACATTTTCATATTTTTACTTTCACAGATTCGTCACCGTGAGGAGTAAGATAATAATTATTAAAATAACTGAGTAGGGGCGGGACTGGGTCAGGGGCGAATCAAAGCTCACTTGGTACGCTAGTCGATGATAAAAAGCATTGCATTGCATGACGACGACGATGATGAAAACCAATAGTGGCAGGAACATTTCAGTATCTAAATCCGCAGTGACTATAACTTTAAATAAGGAACGTACAAGTCGATCAAAACTTAAATTAGTCAAATTGCATTTTCACTCTTATATTGAGAGCTTTATTAATACGATGTTGGCAAAAAAATATGTGTCAATATAGGAATTTGATTGACCTGTTATTTATAAGCCATTGTTTGTGCCTCTGCACTTACAAGTATGACACGTTGCATCAATGACACTTTTGTTTTGCAAATACTACTAACTTATCCCACAGGCAAGAGATTCAATAACTATTGACTAAACTACTACTAAATAGTTTTTCTTTATATCGACATCTTGTAAAACGTGCGACACTAGTGGACATTTGCTTACTGGAATCAATTTACTCGGACAGCGCTGATGGTGCACTAGACATTAAAGCGAAGAGTCGGTTGGTCGAGAATGAGTGACGACCAACGTGGAGGGTATTATAGGCATTTACTATAACAACATGTATAAACATTTAAATTATATTAATTGTAAAAATTATTTTACTCTACCCGAAGGTTATCTGGACGCGATGGCTCAGCAAATAATAATGAATGTTCTGTCACTTTCTTATCGATCTTTAGGGTAACATTTTTATTTTGAGCGTGTAATAAAAATACACTTGTAGCGACATCTATGATCAACCTCTGTCACTACAAATCATAGCAACACGCTGACTCAGCTCGACGCGACTAGATGGTGCTATAGTCGAAGTATGGAAACTGAACCGCGATATTAGAGATTTAGAGCGGACTAAGTACATATGAATAAACCAAGACGGTGATTATTGGACCTTGGTCCCCGGCCATAACACCCGGTCGGTAGGAAGCGCTTCCCTTTGCCTTCCTAACCCTGTTGCGCCAAATTGGTGACCCCGACGTGATACCATCCATACCTGTGGAGCCGCACCGTCGTCGTCAGCGTCGCCTTCTTCTCCTCACCTCCAGCCAGCAGCATCCAGCCAGCAGTCTCCTCCAAGCCACTTCCAGCCTCAAGAAGCCTGTTGCGCCAAACACTGTTTACTATAATAATTTGATCGATACCTGTGTTGCCATCCTATAGTCTTGCGGCGCGCGCTCCGCACATCATTTTGAATACTTACCTATTTTTGCTTGTTTGATAACCCCGTAAAGTACTTAGTCGTTTTCGAGACGTTATTCCCTTGACTCTTACTGACCTACCAGGACTCAATTTGTCGTGTGTTTCCTATAAAACTTACCTGGGGTGCGATTATGTAAAGTAATCATATTCATTTGACAGTTCAAAACGTACGGTATGATCTGTCAAAGAGTAAAGAACAAAGGGTTTGACAGATCAAACCGTACGTTATGAACTATCAAATGAATACGATTGCTTTAAACAATTCCAGCTCTGAAGACCTTTGTGACTATGCCTTTGTCCTCGGTGATCATCCACAACCCTGGAAACCAGCTATTAGCAGATAATAGGAGAGTCCTGACTCACAAAACCTCCCTAAGTTTTTGCTCCACCACGTTGAATCCACTGCCGATCTCGAACATACACACATCACTAAACTATCATTACTTTTGCTAATGATAGTATCAAAATGACCTTTGTAGATTGTTTAACCTGTTAACATTTGTTGAGTTATACTAATAGTAAATGCGCAATGATATAACTTGAATAGCTTGTGTTACATAGTACATACAAGCAATCATAAGGAAATCCCAATGGGTATTTTATAACCTGCAAAGTGCTTCGATACCTTTTCTGTATTTTTGACTCAGTCTAGCTAGCATGGAGAGTGCTTCCGTAAATAAGATACAATAAATACAAAAAAATAATCCGATTACGAATAATCATTTTATTACTCAGAATTCTTTCATTTTGTACCCCACTTGTTATGACTGCAACTTTTTTTTTCAATGAACCCCAATATTATTTTTATATCATTTGCCATTTGCCAACTAAAGATAGTCTATGTTACCCGGAATTTATTAAGGAATCGATTGATACCACCCTCATTCACCAAAATCGGCTCAGTAATTTCTTTTCGCCTTTCTTTGGCCATAGTCGGGTAAAAGATCAATAAATAAAAAAAACAGCGTGCAGTAATTCCTAGTTATAGATCAAGGCTTTTCGAGTTAAGTCCACATTTACACTACGAGTAATATGTTTTATAAAGCTGAAGAGTTTCTTTGTTTGAACGCGCTAATTTCTGGAACTACTGGGACGAATTAGAAAAATCTTTTTGTGTTGGATATCGTTTTATCGAGGAAGGCTTTAGGTTATAAAACATCATGCTTCGACGGGAGGGATGCAAACTCAAAACGTGCGGACGAAGTCGCGAGGGACCGCTAGTTTATTAAGTGGTTTACTGTGTGCCATAATACCTTGCTAGAATAGTTTTAGTGCTTCATTTTTCTCATCAAATCCCGAACTTATCTATCTCACAGCGCTTTAGAAATCTAGCTGGTCTAGATTTACCCGAGCTTTCTTTTTCTGAGCACATACGGGGTTTATGCTTCATCAATCACTTGCAGCGTTGGAAACTGGACAAAACCGGTTTGCACTGAATATTAGAACTAATTTCTAGCTAGGAAAAGATAGTAAGTGAACATGGATGTTTAATTTTTTGTACTGCAGTGTGTGGAAGAGGTTTTGGATTATGCACACACATACTAAAGGCAAGTCTAAAATAGTAAGTTACTTTAACAACCTGTTGTACAATGTCGTAAAGTTCAGCTAAAACTTATCTGTCCAATATTTCATACGAAATGACGTTTCATTTTTGGATTATTCACTGGTTTGCTAACTATCGATGGTGCCACAGACCCTAAAAGTACTATTAGTATAAACAATGAATACGGTCACCGTCGTTTCCTAGGAGGTAAAAATGAACTTATAAAAATTCATACCTTTAAACAGTTGAATGGCGGATAAGAAAGGGTTTTTTTTTCAAGTGAATATTATCGGACACCAATCACATTGCTCACATTTCAAAGTAAAGTAGCTTATGCACTTGTGATTATGGAAATTAGAAGCAACTGTGGTACCGAAACACCCAGACCCGAGAGAGTGTAGATGGTTCTGATTTTTACATTGACCCGCCCGAGAATCGAACCCGGATACCCGAAATCGACCTCCGTGGTGTAGTGGCTAAGCACGCTGGTTTCAAGGCATCACCGCTCTGAGGTCCCGGGTTCGATTCCCGGTCGGGTCAATATAGAAATCAAAATTTTCTATATTGTCTCGGGTCTGGGTGTTGTGTCCACCGTTGTGACTGAGTTCCATAACACAAGTGCATTAGCTACTTACTTTGGAATCAGAACAATGTATGTGATTGGTGTCCAATATTTATTTATATTTATTTCAAATATTTTTGAGCTTTCACTAGTTTTAACACGATTTTCGAAGCGGACGTGTCTTCATACGTAGGTAAGTAAGTGTTACGATAAGTGAGTTTGCCATTAAACTGGTCAAATTATGCAGGAAGTAACAATCAACCAATAAAAGAGTTGATGAGAGAATACTTTCAGTGCGTCATGTATGACATTATGCTTTTACGAGTGATATTAAATGCGACCTCGGTGAGATGCGTGCATAGTAAAGCCGGTGCATTGTGCATAATGTGCTCTTCTCGGATGTCTAGAATGATAAGTGCTGACAATGCTTAGTATTTTTTTGTTATTATTTTTTGTGGCTAACTAAAAAAAAGTGTAAGTAGTGAGTAAACTAAAAGTATCTCAGTAATTCTTATAACGACAGTACTCAGACAGTAAATTTTGAAAGAAAAAAGAAAAAAAAACATTTATTGGTTGATATGACAAACACACACATACACAATATTAAACATAATAGTCAAACATAATCCAAAGATAGAGAGAGAAAAAAGTTAACACAGAATAGGAAAAATGAAAGTGGAATTGTCTATGTCCATGTGATATACCGTACACCATACCGGACCAAGAAATTTTATGTGTGTGTGTGTGTGTGTGTGTGTGTGTGTGATTTTATTATGCGTTCAGCAGTAAGCGTGGGACCCACATCCACTGTTAAATGTCAACGTTATCAGGCTTGATGACAGCTAGCTGGCGATAGTATTTGGTAAACGTGATGTTAACGGCATATTGACGATAAATCGTCGGCATGTCGATGGCCGGTCGATGATATGTCGACGACCACCGTCACTTTTGGTCGACAGCCATCGTTAGTTATGTCGTCGGCAAATTATCGTTGGCGTATACTACGTTTTGTCATGTACTACCTTTATATTCAATGTCAGCTGTTCGACAAAAAGAGACGCTGGGAAATTAAATAGGTACCCATTACCATAATAACTACTTCGTAATAAAATGACGAATTTTCTTTCACTCCGTTCTCCAACTTGTCAAGTCTAGGCGATAAAGTTTTGGACCGACCATAAAAGAAACATTAAAGAAAGTTCAATTTCGACCTGGATAGGATGCTACTCCAATTTCCATGAGTTTTTGGTTAGCCTTTGTTCAAAATTTGATAAACCGCTTTCACTTTATTAAGAACTAGCGGTCCCCCGCGACTTCGTCCGCGCGTTTTGAGTTTGCTCCCTCCCCTCCCGTCGCAGCGTCATGTTTTATATCCTAAAGCCTTTCTCGATAAATAAGCTATCCAACACAGAAATATTTTTTCAAATCGGTCCAGCAGTTCCTGAGATAAGCGCGTTCAAACAAACAAACTCTTCAGCTTTATAATATTAGTATAGATTAGCGCAAGCGCACGTTGTACTTAAGCTGCGAACATTATTTTGGTGTGGAGTTATGTTAAAACTGTGATAGCTCCTAAGATATTTATTGAAATCAAATGATATAAAGGGCAACTTGGTTCTAAATGAAATGCTCGTGATGATGAATGTATTTATTTTGATAAGAATAAATACCTGTGTGTATAATACACCTCTAAAAATAATGCATATTTTTTTTACAAAATTATTAACAAAAGAAGGTTGTAGTAAGTCAACCATAAAAGATAGACATATGCTGTCGCGGACTTTATTATAGAACTCTTAATGCTGAACAATCCTGTCATACATGATTTTTGTGTAACTTAAGCGGTTTCCGCAGCGTATGCAGCGGAAGCTCTCAAAAGGAATATCTTTCTCCCGTTTTCGCAACATTTTTCATTTCTGCTGTGGTCTTATGAGTCGTATCTTTATGTTATATAGCCTAAAGCCTTCCTCGATAAATGGACTATCCAACGTAAAAAGAATTTTTCAAATCGGGCCAGTAGTTTTTGAGATTAGCGCGTTCAAACAAACAAACTCTTCAGCTTTATAATATTAGTATAGATAGTTGACAAATATACCGAGCTTCGAATCATACCTACCAATGTAGGTCAGGAAGCCATTCAGTACAGAAAATGTTTAAAAGGTTGAACGTTCATGAGTTTACGTGTCCGAGTCATGTAGCCAGTTAGATTGTCACGAAGAAAAAAAACTTTTTTTCAATGCAAATAATATTTATTACTTTTACAGTGTGTAAGTTTTATACATAAATATAAAATAATTTAAAATATAAAAAGCTAATTCGAAGTGGTCTTCATTTGCTGCAATACAGTCCTTTAAACGATGAGGCCAGTTATCAATAGAAACACGCGCTCTTTCCATGGGAAAATTCTTCACTATTAATTGTATGGATTGTTTTAGAAACTCCAAATTATCATGGCGTTTAGAGCAAGCCGTACTCTCTAAAACTGACCAATAATCATAATCCAGCGGATAAATATCGGGACTAGACGACGGCCAGTCTTCAGCTCTGATGAAGTCCGAAACGCTCGCTTCTAACCAAGACTGCATGGACCGAGCTTTATAACCCGGCACCGAGTCTTGTTGGAAAGACCATGCTTATTTATTGAACATGGTGTTGTTAACGGGCTCAACTACCTTCTCAAGAATGGTATCTTGATACACTTGTGCCGATGTTTTGATACCTTTTTCACAAAAATATGGCTCAGTCACTCCTTCATATCTAACACCCCACCAAACCATCACTGAAGTCGGGTAATGCCCACGTTGCACTCTGCCGACTAATTGGGAAGCTTCCTTAGAGGTTTAGGTTTAGAGATTCTTTATTTCTCAATAAAAACATATTGTCACTTAAGATAACTTTTTAAACTTTCGCGTTGCATTATAACTTAAAACTTATAACTGCGGGTCTATTCGCGACGCATATTATGTAGTAGTATTGTTACTACTTACACCCTCGACGTTTCAACGGTGTTGCAACCGTCGTGGTCACGAGGAGACTGGCGCTCGGCGTCTTCGTCTGCATTGGGCGGCCGGTTCTTCTGCTACCCTCCAACTATCCGATATATGTTGTGCACGTGAACTAGAGTTAGTAGGTTCAGTGCGACACACAACATAATATGCGTGGCGTATAGACCCGCAGTTATAAGTTTTAAGTTATATTGTCACTTACTTGAGAACAGAAACAGACAAAAAGTATTAATAACTTGTACATCGTTCGCGCACGTTTCTTAGAAGCTATACAAAATTTATACATACAAAATTAAAAAAATATATCTTATTCTATAACCTGCTGTACATGTTGTGCAAGTTTCTTTTAAAATATATTATAGGAGTCGATGCCTTTCAATGATGCGGGTAGTTTGTTAAACAGCTGTGCTCCCTCAAAGTTGAACATTAGCTTACCGTAATTCCTTCGGACTTTGGGTACAATCAGGTAACTAGCTCGACGGCGTGTGCGCTTCTTTGTAACCTGTTGTGACTGCATTAGTGTAATCGACGTGTGGATGGTTTTATGCAGTATTTTACGCATGAGCAGGCAAGTACAGTATGTATATAATTGTTTGATATTCATTATACTTGTCTCCTTATAAATTTTGAAAGTGGATGTCAGATACGGGTAATGGAATAAAAGTTTGATTATTTTATTTTGCTTTACTTGTAGTTCGGATATTTCTGTTTTTGAGGCAGTACCCCATATTTCAATTAAGTATATTAAATGAGATTTCACAAGAGAGTTGTATATATTTAATCTAGCTTTTTGGGGTAAAGATAGAAGGTACCATGGGGCGTAAAGAAGCCATCAACGATGAGATCTTTTTTTTATATAGTTTATATGTGGGTTCCATGTCAATTGACTATCCAAATGTAGGCCTAAATATTTTTCTTGACTTTTTTCCTGTATTTGTTTCTTATGGTTATAAGTGGATTGAATGGAGGAATTAGCTTGTTTTTTGCTTTAAATACAGTGTAAGAGGTCTTAGATATGTTAATCCCTCAAGCGTATGTGAACGAGACACAATGCAAATTCTATTGTTATGCGGTTGCCTGCAACCGCTCGGGTGTTGGAGCATTAATTGTTTGCAGGTTCTCTTGCAGCCAGTGTGTGAGGATATTAAGATCCTGTTGGGCAAGTGAAATTAAGTTGTTCATTGATGGCCCAGAGTAAAATAAACAAGTGTCATCGGCGTATAATGTGATTTGACCATTTAGTCCAATTTTAACTAAATTGTTTATGTAAACCAAAAACAGAAGGGGCCCTAATATGGAGCCCTGTGGAACCCCGTACTGTATTGCAAGGGGTTTGCTCTGATAAATACCTATTTTTACAATTTGTTGCCGATTTTCTAGGTAGGAGTTGAACATTTTCAGTGCGTTCCCTCCGATGCCGATCATTGCAAACTTTCTTAGTGAAACCTTATGACTTACTGTGTCAAATGCTTTTTGCAAATCTATAAAAACGCCAAGGACGACGTTTTTACTATTAATATTGTGTCGGATTTTATTAATAAGTTCGAGTGTTGCGGCTAGGGTGTTACTTTTTGGTCTAAAACCAAACTGACGATTACTAATAAAATTTATGGAATCCAAATATGTCTGTAGGTGATCGCGTAGAATTTTTTCCGGGATTTTTGACAGTATGGGTAGGACAGAAATTGGACGATAATTGCCAGGATTTGTTTTAATGCCTGATTTATAGATTGGAGTCACTTAAGCTAGTTTTAAAGAATCTGGAAAGTGACCTTTAGTAAATAGGACATTTAAACAATTAGTTAACTCATCCACTATTAGACTTTTGATGCATTTAATGACTTTGGCACTAATACCATCCAAACCAAAGTTAGTGTTAGGGTCAAGACCATGAATAATCTTTGAAACTTCATCAATAGTGCATGGTTTGAACGATATAAGATCCGAACCGTTATTCAGTGCGTTCTGTGGCGGGCTACTTTGGTAAGTGCTATTAGAGTGTAGTGGAATTTTGTTTGCCAAAGGGGATCCGATAGTGGAGAAATAACGGTTAAATATGTTACTAATACCTTCAGGGTCCAAAGAAGTATCGATTTCCGTTATTAATTTTGGGGGAACACCGCTGCTCTTCACCTTAAGATTAGCTAGATGGTTTATAAGACTCCAAGTCTTCTTGGAGTTGTTTTTGCATTTACAAAATTTGCCATAGTAATAAGCATGATTCACTGTCTTGATTTTGTCAGCTACTTCCTTTCGTACTCTTATATACGTATTTTCTAGTGCGGCATTCTTCGGGTCTTTCTTATATTCCAACCATAATTGATTTTTTGGACTGATATCATAAATAATTTCTTTATTAATACAATCTTTTAGGGGGGATTCTGCGTTTTAAGTTTCGATAATTTATTTCTTTCAATATTGATCTTAATTGTCTCTTCTAGTTTGCTAAAGTTTTGATTTGCATTTTCCAATTTTTCTTTTTCAACTGATGTGTACAATTCTTCATAGTTCAAAGCTTTATAAGCAATTCGCTTGATTGGAGGTGGTTTGTGTTTTTTTATTGAAATGTATATTTGTCTATGATCAGACATTGAGGAATTACACAAAACAAACATTTTTTAAATTTGTACACACATGATCTAAAATGGATTTTTTCGTTTCAGTTTCTCTAATAATGTACTTTTGATGTATTTTGTTTAGTATTTTGTATCCCGCTTCTAATCCTATTTTCTTGCTTCTTTCCAATAAGTCTTCGATGAAAGTGTTGTAGTTTGTGTCTCCTGGGTAATAGACAATACCAACATTAAGAGCGTATTATTTTAGTTTTATCCAGAGGTAGTTATTGCTTCCCAAATAAATTGATTCATCTAAACTATGGTTGAGGTCATTGTGCGCGTATATTGAAACTCCCCCGCCAGTCCTGTCAGTCCTATAACTATAGTAATGCGTGTAGTTTTGGAGATGAAATCTTGTTGCCTGATCTTCATTCTTGAACCAAGTTTCTGTTAGTAGTATAACGTGTATTGTAGTAGGTATAGATTGGATTCTACATTTCGATTCATCAAATTTCCCTTTTCGGTATATCCTCCGAGCATTCAAGTAAAAGAAGTTAAGCCGAGATTTGACAGTGTGAAGGTCCTTATAGTTGGTGACGATTTAATCCCTGCTGGTAGGTTGGCTTTGCTGTGTAATAATAGATTGGCTACGTCGTGAGTGTTAAAGCAGACCTTGATGCAACGTTTTTTTTTTCGAATCACATTTGCCAATACGGAACAGTCTTATTGGAGATGGCGAGTTTTTGTCGAGTTTCGATATAATATCCATGACCTTAGCTTTATCTAACGCGGTTCTTTCCTTTGAATCAGAAGATTTCTATTCTTTAATGCCGGCCAAAATAATGTTTTTCTGTCTTTTGTTACGCTCTTGCACTACATGTATGATTTGCTCATTATAAAATATTTGTGTATTTTCAGAGGTTGAGTTGGCAGACGATACTGGGTCGGTTATTTTAAAAACAGTTAGATCAGACTCCATGACTCTCATTTTTTCTTCACCTACAGCGATCTTATGTTCTAGTTGTGCTATTTGTGATTTATCTGATTTTGTTCCAGTGTGAAACTTGACATTGCTTCCTGGATTTCGTTGATCTGTTTTTTCACTTTATGCACATTGTTAGTTAGTAAAGAGAAATTCTGATCATTCGATGTCTTCATATCTGTCAGATGGGTTTTCATTTCTGACACATTGTCCAGAGTTTTTTGGTTTATACTCACGAAATTTTCTACAAGTTTAGACATACGTGTCATATCGGTGCGCAGATCCTGAATGTAGCTACTATTGCAATAGCCATGGTCATCTGGTTGTTTTCTTTTTCTGAAGGTAATCTGTGACTCCATTGCTTCACGAACAATAGTGGATAAATCAGTAGTGGAACGGCAGTCTTGCCCCGATGTTGGTTTCGTAGGTCAACGTATTAGGCTCATTACTGCATGCATTCGTCCCAGGCTTAGCAAAACAATTTCTTACTTGTGGGCGTGTCCTTGCAGTCAAGTGGTGAGTCAGGCGAACAGCAGATTCACATCGAAAAATATGGTTATTGATTTGCACGAATTTGATTTTTAACTTTTAGCAAATATAGTTGAATTTGAAATAGCAGGTATTTATAATATTTTTAAGAGTTCGGACACACGTCTACCTCTGACGGCGGCGAACGACGAAATATCTAGGTTTAAATATCTAAATAGGTTTGAGCATAAATACGGTTATTTTGCTTGTTAAAATGTTGCTCAATTGTAAAGATTTTCTCATCCGTAAACAAAATTTTTCTGTGACCTCCCTCTGCGTACCGCTTCAGTAGTTTTTTTCTATTTTACCACCCTATTCTCTTTTAAATTATCAGTTAAAAAATGATCAGTGCGTCTCTTATAGGCTGCAAGTCCTAAGTCATCTTTTAAAATACGCGACATGGTTCTGGGTGCTATGCTATGAATTCTTTCTCTTACTGCTTGGACCACCTTTTCCGTACGAACATCTCTCATCAGAAATCTCATTTTATCGAGAAAGACCGTTTTTTTTTGCAAGTCGAAAAATTGAAACAATCATCACATAACTTCTAAAATATATCTGTAAATAAAATTCATTAACTATTTGAATAAAAAACATCTCAGTGCTAAACTATGAATAATCTATGTAGTTGCTGAGTTTTATGTTTATCCTATTTTTTTAAACTTAATCATTTCGGTAAATGGAATGTCAAGATTGCTTACAATATGCGACAAGCAAAAAGAAACGGACTTTACATTGTATCTTCGAATCATGCCAAACGGTTAACAAAATTCACATTAAAAAAAAATGTCATTATGTCATTTCAAATAATGTTTACTCACGGGGCGGTATGATATTGTGGATACTTAATGTTACAGAGAACCCGCATAATTATTCGTTTTTTCTTTCTTAATAACGTCCTTCTGGCGCAGTCAGTGGCGCTTGTTAGCTAGTGATTTATTTACGAGTAAATAAATAGGTTAATACATTTTCTACCCATTTTCCGTTCACTCAACGTAACTGTTTTAAAGTTAGAAGGCGTTATTACTTTACTTTCTTCAAAGGAATGATTTATAAAGTGATTATTGTCAGCGAACTCAACGATCAAGTTGGATTCGGCATTGCGGCAAACTTTGCCTTTGCCTTAAATACCTTATTTCAGAATATGGCTGAAGTAAGTTTCTTGTTATAAATAACTAGCGGTCCCGGCGAACTTCGTTAACCCCCTCCCTCATATTCTGTCGCGATGGCGAAAAAATCAAGATAGTAAAAATCATGAAATTCGGTGCACCTGATTTTTTATATTTTTTGAGTGGTGTAACTAACACAACTTTTTTGTACGTATACAGAGGAATGTATGTTAGAGGAAATGTATGAATTCTGGGAATTGTATACATGTCCTAAGAATTATATATAATTCTAATATAGTGTTAAAAATGTATAGAACAGACGTTGTGTGTAAATAAAATAAATGAAACACGTTTTTAAATGAAGATTCTGAGATTTGAATAAGGGTCTCATTGAAATAGGAATGTAATAATATTAGGTTGTCTCAAATCTTTCATTCTGAATAAGTAATACTCACGGATCAGAGTTTTATTAAAGATTTTTTTTTGCTAGCCTGTTTTGTTTTTATTGGTAAGCAAAGGCTTTCACCAAATTATTACTAGACACTGAATACTGCCAAGCGAATAAATAACAAAAATCTTTTTTATTTATTTCTGAACTTAAACATATAGGAACGCACACATACACGAAATAGGCATGGGATTTTTATCTGATCTGCTTTACAAAATCAAACTGATTTTTTAAAAGTCGGTCTCAATTTTGTAAGTCAAACAGAAATAACCATCTGTTTACAAGCAACTGAGATCCGAAACAACTCAACAAATTGCTGGCAATTAAACCGGACGAACTAAATTGTTTCTGAGTCGTAATTTAGTGCGATTCAAGCCAGCAGGGGCATAAAGAAAGCTGTGGGATAAACATTTCAGTTATTTTGACGGTTCGTTTCTGGTAGTCTGAAAACACTCAATGTTTGATAAAAACGCGTTCTTAATAACTTTTAGATACAGGTCATGGGTAGTAAATAGTTAAAAAAACTGTTACCGTCTAAGGTGGACTTGTGTGTGATAATTTCAGAGGATTACGTTAATCCTGTATTAAATCATTATTGCGTCTCGGTAATGAATGATGATTTTATTCAAAATTAGCGAAATCTTGGGTTAAATCATTATGCTAAAGTGGGCGTAAAAGCGCTTTTACATCTTAGCGACTTTGGCAGCCCGACAGTCGCTGGACGGTTGCGTTGTTGATAATTTCATACATTTATAGTGTTTTATACGTAACTAGCTGACCCAGCGAACTTTACTTCGCCCCTAGCAACGGTCCTTCCCGGCCCCGTCTCGCCCAGCCTCGTAATTTTAAAAGTTAAGCGGTCCCAGCGAACATAGTTCCGCCCGGCCCGAAATTTTTTAATGCCACATTATAAAAAAAAAACAATTCGTCCTAAAATTAAAAAAAAAACAATTTAAGGGTGAACAACCCTTATCACTTAGGGGTATGAAAAATAAATAATAGCCGATACTTAGACCTGCTAAATACGCATATAAAACTTGGTAAGAATCGGTGAAGCCGTTTCGGAGGAGTACGGTAACTAACATTGTGACATGGAAATTATGTAGGTATATTTGATTACTACAAAGTAACAAAAGCCACGATGTTTTTTTTTAAACAAAATGTAGCCTACACATCAAAAAAAGATTGAATACACTTTAAAAAATCAAGATGTATTCTTTATTACATTAAATTATATCATTACATATTATTGTGACAAAAATATATACTTTAACAAGGTTTTTATAAGTATTTTAAAAAAACACTTAAAAATATGTTTTCGTTGATGCAGTAATATAAAAAAACAGCTTATTCTAGTGATCACAAACTTTTTTGATGTGTGTATGACACCCAGGCTATAATAAGGAATCGACTGATACCCCATTCACCAAAATCGGCTTATAGTCACAGATTAATAAATAATTTCATAGTTTAGCCGCTAATGTAGAGCCCACAAATAAATACACCTTTTTAGGAAAAACTTTAATTTTCGAATTGACTTTCTGCGTGATTCTTTATTCTATGTTAGATTCTTCGCGCTCATTCAGAAAACAACCTTGCATGTCGGATGCGGAGCGATTGACATGGAAGTAATTTGTATGGGGAAACCGGCTCTTAGGAGTTTCCTTCATTCGATCAATTTCATATTTGTGTCGGAAAATGTGTTGTTGATTGCCTTTGTGGCGCAGTGATTTTGTTGAAAATAAGACGTTGTTGTAATGCAATAGTTAAATGTTATGGAACCTAACATGATGATATGAGCGCGAAATTCTGCTAAAAATCAGCTAAGAGATTCTTCAAAGTCCAAGGTTCCGAGTGCTCTACGCTATGCATTTTAATGTGATCGCATGATGTCACAGTTGAGAGAATATTGATAAACACGTGCATATTAGACATTAAATGCAAACATGGTGAATTATCATTAAGGTGATGTTACTACTCATACTTCCTGAGGCGAAACAAAATTGATTCTTTTAAAGATCATTTTAAGATAAATAAATAAATAAATATTCTTTATTGCACTAGTAAGGGCACAAGAAACAATAACATTACAAACAAATCATTTGTACAATATTGGCGGTCTTATCTGATACACGATGATTCCCGATCCTAGTCTGCCCCACATATTTACTTACATCTGTAATACTAGACTTATGCACTAAACCACATACTCACTGTGTGCGACTTATGTAACCCCACTGTATTCACTAAATTACACATTCTCTTCGTCATATTATATTCAATTCATCATAATTTATACACCTATCTAGGTGTCAAACCTATTTAACGTTTGTTATGGAAATGCCGGAAGTGTCCACCATGTTGAATGTAACTTGGCTATGATATAAGAATATTTTGGATTAATCTTTAGATTATCTTATCATTGTAATAATATTTTATTAATTGTAAATTAATTATTTAAAGATTATTGGGACACTTATTAGATTTTTATGTTTGTCGTATAACAAATCTTCATTTTGCCGCCAAAAGGAAGTTGACTCTGATTGGTTGGTGGAGGTTAGATTTATTTTAAATATTGTAACTATTAAAATAATAATCTAAAAGGCTTATTAAATTTATTACGATGAAAAACTAAATAATTAATGAATTTATATATTTAATTCGCAGGTTGTTTATCCCTACAAATAAGTATTATAGTAAATGTTCATATTTGGAAACGGATGTCGTCCCCACTGTTTTTCCTACCGTTGTTCAGGGTTTTGATTAGTATAAAAGCGAGCTACATGCCAGAATATAGCCTCTGTTTGTACTCACTCTCACTTTGTGCCCTATCTTTGTGCTATTTTGTTGGAATAAAACTATTGGAGAAGAACCTGGAGATTTGTACTACGTGTTTGTTATTCAAGCACCCCACAAGCACCCCTCACATATCACTGGAAGCGATCTCTTCCATAACCATTGGGTAGAGGAAACAACGTTTATTAGTGAGGTAGAAAGCGGTGTGCAAAAAATGTAGGTAATATTTTAATACTACACTTTAAAGATAGTAACATAGAAAAACTAATACACGTCGTAAGATAAATTCAATAAAACAAACAAATAAATACATAACTAATTAATAAATACATATAATTTACGTACATAATATAACAGATCCATTACAGAAAAAAACCGTCTATTTTTTAAAGCGAAAGGAAGTGAAGTGAAGATCGCGTTTAATAAATTGAAATACCTAGATAGTTGTTTGGGTTTATAAATTTAATACGTAAAATACCGGCCAAGTGCGACTTGAACTCGCGCACGAAGGTTTTCATACCTACTATGCATGCAAGCATTTTTATTTTCCTAATAATGTCCTGTAAAATATGCTTAAGATTGCTTAATAATAAGATGTTTATCCCTTAAAATAAAATAAAAAACCGAAATTAAAAGACTAAACCGTTTATAAATTTTGATGGCGCTTTTTTTTACAACTAATATTTATTACAGTTTCAATTTCTTATCCTAACAGGTTTTGGAGAACGTAAGCGAAAATTTATATGATTATAATTTTACTTCAAGTTTATGGACTACTACTCCGTTATTTGTTTACTTATCATCGTCAAAATAGTTTTTCTTCTGAATTCATCATATTATATGCTTTCACTGTATTTTTTTTTACGTATTCATCTACTACCTAGTTGAGAGAGGGTCTCCAACATTGGCTTTGGATTAGTACATCTCGCTATATGTTGGAGCGATACATAACATTTGCGCATTTGCGTTGGAGTATAAAACGACGTTACTAAAAAAATATGACACAACTACTTTTTGTAGTAAAGTAAAAAAAAATCAACAGATATGTAACCTTGGATGAATTAATCACTTGATATGAAACGCAAGAGCGAATGTATGAAAACATCATCAACTAATTTTTGCGGGGCTGGGGCGTGTCAATTATTGGCATTTAGTGCATAAAAGTGTCGATATTTTTTATCGATATGTGTGGAACGAATCTTTTATAAAATGATATTTAATGTTTATCACCAAAACAATAAATTACATTATGAGCATGTAATGCACAAACCATCAAATTAACAATGGAAACGTAGTACGTCGTTTTATATGAACGGTCTGGCAAGTAACACTAACTAGAACTTCCTAAGACATATTGAAACAGCCCGTAAGTATACATAGACTTGCAGCATCAAAATCCCCCTATAGAATAATTCACCAGTAGATTTTTTTACGTTGGCATTATATCACGTTTGATGTAAAATGGATAGAACACATTCGATGATGTTTTGTGGGGATCCATTTTGCCTCTCTTTGGACGGCTCCTACCCACTTTATTTTCCTTAACTTATGTCCTGCAGTCTATCTAACAGGACATCTGAAATTATATTATAAAGATGTATGTCAATCTTGGATGAATTAACAACTGGATATGAAACGAAAGAACAAATGTATTAAAACATCATTAGCCAATTTCTGCGGGGCGGGGGGAGCTTGTCGTGTCAATTTTTGACATTTAGTGCATGGAAGTGTCAATATTTTTTTATCGCATACACATATGTGTGGAACGAATGAATGAACGAATCTTTTGTAAAAATATATTTAATTTTATCACTAAAACAATAAATTACATTATGGGTATGTAACGCAAACCATCAAATAAACAATTGAAACATAGAAAGTCGTTTTATATGAACGATCTGGCAAGTATCACTTAGTTAGTGTGAACTTCCTAAGACATTTTGAAACAGCCCGTTAGTACACAATATAGCCTTGCACAATTTTCAATCACGCTTGGCGTAAATTTGATGCCACATATTCGGTGATGTTTTTTGGGTATCCTTTTTGCCTCTCTTTGGACTGTTTCTACCCACTTTATTTTCCTAAATGGATCTACAGAAAATATAAAATAATATTATAAAGATGTATTGTCAAATATGAAGATAAAATTTTAAACCAAACTGTTGTATTTTTAAGATTAAAACCTTTATCTACTTCCGAGTGAAACATTTTACAGATTTATCATTTTATTTTAAAAGAATTTGTATTAAAAATTTTATAAATGATAAACATTTATTAAATTTTTAATACAAATTCTTTTATCGATATAATACGATATGATTTATCGACAATTGTCAAGCACAATTAAAATTAAACTGACAAGAGAACGAATGATAAACATATTATAATCCTACCGTATAAAGTATACGGTATCTTGTTGATTTTGTAGTAACTGACCACCACTTTTTAGGGTTCCGTAGCCGAATGGCAAAAAACAGGACCCTTATAGTTTCGTCAAGTCTGTCTGTCTGTCTGTCCGTCCGTATGTCACACCCATTTTATTCTGTAACTATAAGCATTATACTGTTGAAATTTGGTAGGAAGATATATCTTGTTAACCGCTTACCGATTCTCATACAAAAAATAAAAAATAATGACAGTTAAGGGGTTCCCATACATTAAACAAAAAACAAAAAAAATTTTTTTTGCCAAACCTATGCGTGTGGGGTGTCTATGGATAGGTCTTTAAAAATAACATAGAGGTTCCTAAAACCATTTTATTTTAAAGTCAAACGTTTCATAGCTGGACGCTTCCAAAGTGGTGAAATGGGCGTCCCCCCCATCTAATTTCTAAACCAAGCAAGAATACATTTTGAAAAAAATACATGATGTAGATCCTTATAAATACTTTCAACGAAAATTGGTTCGAACGAGATCGAACAAGCAGTTTTTGAGATAAAGCACATTTTCAACAACCGCAAACATAACTTTGTACTTTATACAAACACTATGAAAAACAAAGTTATATTTGTAGTCAACAAATATTGTGATATTTTACTAAGTAGAAGTAAATGGATTCCCTAATTCAGTAAAAGTTGGCACGGAACCCTCAGTGCGCGAGTCCGACTCGCAGTTGGCCGGTTTTTTTAAATGGCAATGTTACCTTTCTCTGGGAAAACACATTTTACTATTTCATGAAAAATAACAGCTTATTTGGTATAAAACGTTACTTACGGATTAAAATAAATATTTTTTGTCTTGCCGCTATAATTTTTACACAAAAATAAGCCACATTTACCCATTTTTTCCGTCAATGTTTCTCACTGAGCTCTATCGCCGTACTGACAAGATGTCACCTGTAAGTGAAGCCAAAAAGCCCGCTTCGTGGCTAAGGGGGCACAAGCGAAATTGCCCGTCATTGCGCGTCCAGTGGTTTATTCGTCCAAGTATGTAACACAGGAAAATAAAGTAATTTTCATATTTATCACGTATTTGGCCTGGCGACCTGTAACACCGGTTTTTCAGAGGTATCACAGGCGCCAGCCTCTCGCACGTTAAGAACCTTCAAAATTGGTTTTACCATTTCTCTAATATGCTAGAGTCAAATTAATTAATTATAACTTAGTACCTGTCATTAATAATATTCAATAATGTTGTTACTTGACGGATTAAAGATCCAGTGATGCCATTCCACCATGCCACCAGAGGTGACGTAGCACCGCTCCCATGGAATGAGTTTTCCGGACCAGGATATGAATTTTACCTATTTCTACCCCAGCATCCAAGACTTGAATTGCCAACTAGAACCAGGAAAATCTTGCTCCAATACTTCCTCCCTTGGACTCGACTGCTCCGAGGAACAAACCTTCGACTTCACATGTGATCTGAACCTCGACATCCAAAATGAAACAACCTATAGCTGCTATTCTACTACTACTACACTACGGGCACTACAAACGGTACTTTATGCAACTCTGGATTTCAGCTGAACCTTGTAACTGTCATCTTCGAAAGTGCGCTCAAAACGCTTCGGCTGAAATTACCGAATACAGACTTCTGTGAGTGGGACTCCCTATACTGTTATAGCAAAGGCTTTAATCGAACGTTGTTCGTTACAGACGGCTCAGTGAACAGTATTGAAGCGTACCAGTGCAATTGGAACTATAAAAATGGAACTGGTGACGTGATCGGCCCTAAGGGTTACGACTGGAGTTTTTTATTTGTGATATTATTTATAATAGCGGGCAGAGTGGGGAACATTCTTGTGTGTTTAGCCGTGTGTTTGGACAAACGTCTGCAGAACGTGACGAACTATTTTCTGCTGTCGCTAGCGATAGCTGATTTGCTCGTCAGTTTGTTTGTGATGCCTATGGGGGCGATTCCTGGATTTCTTGGTAAGATTATTGAGCTATTTCTGACTATGTAGCCAATGTTTACATTATGTAGCATGTATGTAGACCGATAGAAGTAAGATGTTTATGACGTAGAGTTTACGACTAACCGCGAGTATTTTTTGTGCATGTTGAAAGCTTTTCCACAATGTACGCTTGTATCAAGAACAAAGCGCCGTTTTATGAATCATAAATTGTGAGGAAGTACATTTTGGATGAGGTACTTAATTTTAGCTTTACGCTGTAGTCTGCCACATAAATCTACAGGTATTAGTTTTCTTTAGTAATTTAGGTGTTTTAGAATACATTAAAATTGTAAACAAATACACCGATTTATAAATTGTTACTTTTTTGAAAACCGTTTAAGAGGTGAAACTGAAGAAAGCAAAATTACTTTGAACTTATTCATTTGTAAATAGGATTTTTATCAAAAAAAGAACTACTACTACTACTAATGAATTCCCCGAAAAGATTTTTCAAAATGCGCCTTATATTTTTCCTGTTGACAATTTTACGGGTCAGCGAAACCGTGTTGGATAAAATAAAGATGTTTTGGGGCTTTTCGGTGTTTTCGTATGCTCTTATGGCTGCGATTTAGAAAAAACTTTCATTACCTATGACATCCTATTGCTGAGCAAAATCCCTTTCTAACACTATGACATCGCCGCAGAAGTAGACCCAGATATCAAAGATTAGGAATAGTAGAGCATGAACTATTATTTATTTTTCTACACCCTTAAGAAGGTAGAAGCAGCGTTGTCTCCATCATTTGCTTTCAGGTAGCATAAAGGCAAGTGGTAAATCAGTCGGAAAATAATAAAAAATAAAACTCAGTCCTTTGCACGTCCGCCTTTTCCGTCGGTAGAATCGGATAGCTCGTAAATTTCCTTTTATCGCCTGTTATTGTAACTTTGCTTTACTCTCCATTGAAGGGCACGATCGGTGAAACACAATTTGCGAAGGGACAACAATGTGATTTCGAAAAATCTAGACGAAAGATTCGATATTAGTTATTTATTACGCATTTGTTTTGCGACGCAACGTTTTCTATATCACCTTACACACAGTACGGAAAAAAAACAGGCTGGCATCACAAAACCAGTGTTTTTGGCGGAAAATCCGTCATACTCGTAGTACGAATATTTCATTGTCTCTTTGCATGCATTGCATCCGGTACGGTGTTTTTTAACCTCGTTTTACTGAGCCTTTTTGCACATGAAAAGGTACCGGTTCTACATGCCGGTGGCATACGTCAATTAACTGTCAGATACTATGGAGAATGCAGCTGTGGATGGCACCAGCGGTATGGCTACTGGCACGACCGCCGGCTCACGCAGCCGGGTGGTGTAGACACACTATAAGATAAATATTCAGCATATATAAATTAAGCTTGGTACATGTCAGTGCTGCTAAGCTGCGTCAGATCGGCGCTCGCAACAAACCTTTTCGAACATGTACCTTTATTTTTTATGTCAATTTTTGCTAGCATCGTTTTTAAGATCTCACCAGGTGATTGGAAATGCTGCTAACGATAGATATGCATTTACTTGTAAGAGCTTCTATCAAGTTTTCTGCATGAATGAGCCCTTTGACCTCTTACACACTGCGACTTTTAGCATCTATGCAGTCGCGCGTTTTGAAAACGCGCTTCAGCATCGCGACTCACGCAATGAACAGATTTATTTTTGCATCGATGCAGAGGCGCGTTAGTATCGATGCAGTCGTCAAAATTCAGTACATAACTTGACAATTTCCAGCTTCTGCATCGCGACTGCATTGATGCTAAAAGTAGCGCATTGTGTAAAAGTTGACATTTTGCGACTGCATCGATGCTAACGCGCATTGCGACTGCATCGCTGCTAAAAGTCACAGTGTATAAAGAGTTTTAGATCTTTTTAGCGACAATATTCGCGCATCGCTATGTCAGGAATGCTTACGAATTCTCGCTACAAATCCGAAAGTACCTACTTCACAAATGTCTTGGGGATTTAAGACATACTTAGATGGATTCTCATTACAGAGTGAGATTGTAACGTGTTCATAAGTAGATTGCAATATTAATAAACGTGTGGCAAATAATAAGAGTCCCATTTACCAAAGACGTAGCGTAGAACGTCCGCTGACAAGATGAAAAGACGACCTTGTGAATATCGCATAAACCTTTGGCTGCTAATAATGAGGAATTTTAATAAATAATCAGTATATTATTTAGATTTTTTCAACTTCACGGAATATTCGTCGAATAAAATACAAGACGCCTCATTAGATAACGTCAGTCATCTATTTGTCAGCAATCATTTATGTAAATGTTATTTTATAAATCGGACATTTTATACTTATTTAGACTGATAAGTCCTATCTGACGTTGGTAAAATCATAGCTTAATAAAATTTAATGTCACGCGTGTAAAAAACGAAAAGGAATTTTACGAATCCACGAAGTAAAAACACTGCTATATCCCGATCCCGAATCTTCAGGGATTATTCGCCGCCTCCCCCTTCCCTCCCATCGCGAGATGGAGAAATAAATGATTCGACTTAAAACTGCATCTCACCTCATTGTATTTGTAAGCAGAGATAGATGAGTGGAGATGGAACGTGCTCGCTCCCACAGGGAAATGAAATGGATTCGTTTTCATTATTATATAAATTGAATACATAGGTACAAGATGTATCTACAGATAACTCGTTGTGTTAAGATGATTTTATTAGATAACAATAAAATACACAATATGCGCAGGACAATGCAATAACAATCAATATCTACCTAATGTCAAACTCGATCTATCATAAAGATCTATTGTTGCCCATAAGTGCGACTATTTTTCACCTTAAAAAGCTAGTGTCATAAGTCTTCACTATCAATAAACCGGCCAAGTGCGAGTCGAACACGCGCACGTATAAAAATAATAATAATGAGTGATGGTAGTTTTATTCTCCTAACTATGTAATGACAAATAACAGCTTAGTCTTGCCTGTGACCACGGATGCTGTAAGGTATTCGAAATGTCAGGTATATAGTTTTAATAAAAGAAGAAGAGCCACATCCCATAGAAAATTGCCCCATGTCCTACAAACATGAAACGTATCTGAAATAAGAATTAAAAATATGTCGTACTTTAAGTAACAATTTTTACGGTCGGTCATATAAAAAAATGCTCTAAGCATTCGTCCAGGGACTCCGGCTATGAAAAGTCATTCTCTGTATTGAAACCATTTTGAATATTATTTTTTGATTAAGAGTATTTTTAACACTCAGTGTCATATTTTATATTCATAAAGATGAAATAAGAAACCAAAAATTTGCGCATGGGTGGGACTCCAACCAGCAACAACGGTTATCCAAAAAGTTGCTGGTTCGAGTCCGGGCAGGACTTTTTGGTTACTTATTCATTTTTATGACTATTATTATTTTTTTGGAAGAAATGTGCTTACAAGCATGAAAACATATATTCTATTAAATAATATTCTTAAATAAAAAAATCTCATTGACATCATAATTACATTGAGGCGCGCGAAAGTCGATAAGCCATACGACATAAGCAACGCGACTAGCGCAACTGCGCGGGCGGCGGTGGGTATCGAAAAGCAAGAACTTTATGTTACGTTATATTTTACTCGTCCTGATGAACATTATATTATTTTGTATGAATATGCCTACTAACAAAATCCTGATTTTATAACACTGGCGATGCGGGCGCACCTTTTCAATCAAAATAAGTTTTTTATTGTAATTGTATCTTTTTTTGTTTTCATACTAGTCCTTGAACGAACTTCACAACAATTTTTGCATGTTAGACCGTAAAAAATATAGTAATGAGTATGTTATATTTTTCACTGCTTTTAAGTATTTTTTTTTATATGTTTCAGCTCTGTAGGCCGTGGGGCATTTTGAACTTCCCTCTTTGCGCGAAATAAATCCGTAAAGTCTTTAGTTTCAATATTTTAAGGTAATCTAAAAACATCGATGAGATGACGCAACCTACGCGTTAAAGAAAACACTTGCAAAAATTAAACAGACTTGCGTTTTCAATGTGCTTGACCGATCGGTATAGGCGTGTGCCCGGATTTTATTTATTTATACTTTATTGCACAAAAAAAAAATGTACAAAAGGTGACCTTAACGCCATATGGCATTCTCTACCAGTCGTACCTTAGGGCTAAGCAGAAATGATTGTAGACGGTGCGACAAAAAGAAAAAAGAAAATGGGTTACTATTAAAAGAAAAAAACGATAAATTTCACACATAAAAAAAATATACATGAAAAACATATCTCATAAAACAAAACAAAATGACTATAATTTACAATAAATACAATATGATCTAATAAAATATTACATATACATAACGCAAGTGATAAAATAAATACATATACCTGTTAAAATAAATACATATACTTGTACATACTATAATAATTATATACTATGACCCGGATAACGTTAGATACAGGATTAGATTCCTTGTCTGACTCAGTTGCTTAATACAAGTGCAATTTATAATAGTTTTATTTCATTTCATGGCAAACAATATTACGAAATGAATTTCGAAGCTCAATTTCGTTTACTGTATAATAACTGGCAGGAAATATATTTCCTGTTTTTTTATTTGCTCATTATATTATATATAGGTATTAAGAGCAGCTGTAGTCCACCTTTTGGTATGGTAAACTAAGCGCCAAAAAAATAAAACCCATTAGATTACATAAGGCCAAACTATGTGTATAGGGGCAATGAATACGCTGATGATTTTTAGGACTCCCTGTCCTAAAAATTTGATTCCTATTTTTACCTCCATTTTTTACCTCCATTCTTAAATTTCTAGTAAGTCTTGGATGGACTCGCAAAAGCTTGGCGGCCGAACACAAAATCTCGGCGAGCCGCATGCAGCCCGCGGGCCGTAGGTTGTGTATAGAGCTATATGCTGATTTAGAGTCACAGATTCTTAAGATCTATTCATTATTTAGTTTATTTCCATTTATGATAAGAGTGAGTTTAGGAGCTCTCCTAAAAATGGGCTCATTCTTTTTCAAACTATTTTATTAACCTATTATTTTGCTTATTCTATTTATTATTCTACTTCTAAGCAAGTTTAACACTAAATTTATATACATATATATTTTTAGTTATTACATGCACATCACTGTCACTACATAGTATAAAACGTCTGCGTTTCCACCAAGTTAGCAGCTCCAGATTCAATTAAATGTATATTTATTATTTAGTTACAGGTTTAAAACAATTGTTGAAACAAGGTTTTCTTTTGGTAATGCGATTGAATGAAAGATATTTAGTTAAATGTGTGCTCACTCAGTCCTCACAAGCGGTCAGTCATATCTTCATACTGAAATAAGTTGGTCGAGTCATTCGTTGTTCTTTTTTTTGTTACACCTCTCTTTAGTTGGAGCCTGTAATTTCACATCGTCAAGTTTCTTATTAAAACATTTACTATTAATTTATTGTGCTCACTCCACCCACACGCTATTGTATCTCTATGAACCAACTATAGATTCGTATTACATCGTTTTATATTGTATGAATCGACTAGAAATAGGACTATTCAGCATAAAAACAAACCACTTTTACTGTGCATTCATGAGTAAAACGCATCCCTGGTGCTCGCTCCGTCCGCCACGCTATATACTTAGATCTTTTTTGCTAACTTAACTTAAAATAATAAGTGAACATATGATTTTTTGTAAAAAAATACTGTAAAATATTCGGCAGTACACAGTATGATATTAATTTTTACTTTTATGGATATACAAAACTAAATTTTTGGTTTAAATGACATATAATAGGGTGTCTCCATGTGACAATAATAAGAGGACATAAAATAAGACTGATAAATGTGACGGTTTGACTCTTAACCAATTCTCGCGCAATTAATATACGAAAAAAGTTCACCGATCAAATTTTCTTTGTAAAAGAAAAAATAAATTTTAAATTTCTCATAGTCACGATTTCTATATATGTAGTTTTTGGTTGTGCGATAGTTTTTTACATGTATCTATATAAAATATAAAATCTTTAGCCATAACTTGTAAAAATCAGGCACATTGACCGAAAATCACTTGTCAGTTAAAACTCAAATGGAAGTCAGTGTCACACACGTTCTAATTCTTAACTTTTTTTGTTCTAGTTCTTTCTTAATGTCCGTTTTTTACCATTCGGCTATAGAGCTAATGTTGAAAATGACTATTAAATAGTCAAAACCGGTCATCAACTGTCATAAATGGTAATATTCATTCATATTGATTCAGTAATATTTTATTACATTTTCGGTTGTGCGTACGCAATTATTCGAATTCGGTAGGTCACGTGAATTTTGCGCACACGTCCGTGAAACACCGTTGTTTACATCTTATTTAAACCATATTTACAGAAAACAATAAAAAGTCATAATAAGTAATCAACACTTACTCACACAACGACACAAAATGTTTTTTTGTTGTTGCGAAAACTGAGTCAGGAAATTATATTTACGGTTCATCACATACGGTCAAATTGATTGTTTTTGACCGGTCATGTATGGTTTATGACAAATGAGTCAGATAAATTCATTTTACACAAAACCTCAAAATTTAAACTAAACCCAAACCCAAGCCCAAACAAAGTACCTATTAAGAACGAGGATGGATGGAAGAAGGAGGATGACACGCAGCTGGCGTGAACACGTGAAGTTAAGTCCTACTTTTTTATCACGTGTAGACACCCTTTTTCATGTCCTTCATACAAAATATGAAACTTTGTTTAACTCTAAAAGTAAAAAGAAATATCAAACTGGGTACTTCAGAACATTTTATAGTACTTTTGTAAAAAAAATCATATGTTCACTCGTTCTCTTAAGTTAACTTAGCAAAAAAGATTTAAGTATTTAGCGATTAACGATGGAATGCGAATCTATAGTTGGTTCATAGAGATACAATAGCGTGTGGATGGAATGAGCACAATAAATTAATAGTAAATGTTTTAATACAAAACTTGACGATCTGACATAACAGGTTCCAATTAAAGAGAGGTGTAACAAAAAAAGGACATTGAATGAACCGACTAACTTACTTCAGTATGGAGATATGGCTGACCGCTTGTGAGGACTGAGTGAGCACACATTTAACTCAATATCTTTCATTCAATCGCATTACGAAAAGAAAACCTTGTTTCAACAATTGTTTTAAACCTGTAACTAAATGATAAATATACATTTAATTGAATCTGGAGCTGCTCACTTGGTGGAAACGCAGACGTATAAGCAAAGTCGATTCTCGCTCTCAATTGTATGTATGTATGCCTAAATCGTTTAAACTACGCAACGGATTTGGATGCGGTTTTCCTTAATAGATAGAGTAATTCAAAAGAAAGATTTATATGTATAATATATTACATACATACACCCGTGCGAAGCCGGGGCGGGTCGCTAGTAATTAATAAATTAAAAATCTTCCATCTCTTATTTAAAACTGTTTGTTTTATTATTTTTTATCTTCCAGCGGGCGTAGTCTGAAGCAAAATTTTTGACATTTCGCGTAGACAACACTGAGAGAAAATTGGTATTTTAATGATTTTATTGCTTGAGAAGAATTTTTCAATGAAGCTAAATGAAATACATAGATTTTTTAAGATTTATTAAAGATGGCTATATACTATAACATAACTAACTAAAACACTTACTTCATGAAACAGAAAATCACAAAATTGAAACTGTCGACGCGAAATGGAAAAAAAATTGCTATAGACTTCAACCGCAGGCCTACTATCACTAATTTGACAACTCTTTTCAAAATTATATAAATCGCATGAATTTCACCTCAAAGCAAAATAACCTTAACTAAAATTCCGTCCAAAGAACACACAATATGTGCTAGACATACTTTATCATAGTCAGTGTTGATGACATTCGTGCCATGAGTCGGCAAGGCTGCGAATTGTTCCCTCAATCCTTATGGTTAGAGATTACTTAACTTGAAAGCGAACGCAATGCGATTGCAATCATAGAAGACACTCGTAAATTTCTGAGTGTTTTTTAGTCAGTAAGCTATTCATGAAACGTTCCATGTTTCATGAATAGCAGATGAAATTTTATATGAAATGAAATTTATTATTTTAATCTGCAACTTTTTATATAGACTGCTACAAATCGCACTCTGCGAAATCATAATATCATACGGATTTCATTTCATTGGCGAATGAAATGTAGCGGGCGGAATCCTTGAGCGCGAGTGAGCAAGTAGGAATGAGTATGCTCACAAGTAGGAATGACGATCAGCAGTCAAAAAATAAGTTTTAATTTCATAGTCATAAAGTTGAGATCATTTTGTGATGAGTTTGTAGCGGGTCGGTACGAAAATCGCATTATGTACAGTGAAATTCATATTTAATTCATTAGTAGCGTACTCGCGTCGCAATTCATCATTTCATGAATAAAAAATAGCAATCATTTACATGGTCAGGGCTGTACAATGTTAAGTAGATATCTTTAGTTAAAGACATATAAAATTTCACCAACCCCACATCGTACGGCTTTCAGTATCAAAAGTTATGAAAGAGATGTAGAGAAAAGCTTCTAACCCTTAGCGGGGTGGTTAGTTTAAAACTTTACTCAAAAACCTTCTCAAAAATATGCACTAACTACTCCTTACTCAAAATAATATGGCTTTCCCATTTTTTGCTATAAATTTACTTGGACTCGCATTGAAAAACGCAAATAACAAACATATTACAATTAATAATATACTTTGGAGTCTGAGCAAGGTCTATCATGTTGTTTATTTAATATTTTTGTGCAATTGTTTATGCGATTGCTATCAAATTACGTAATAGTCCAAATGTTTTACGCAAAGTAACGGAATTATACTTGGGCATTAAGTCTGGTAACTATGTGAATGCCAATGTTACAACCCCTAGATATAAATATTTAAGGTAGCTTTTATTTAGTAAGATAGGTAGTCGTTGTTCTGAAACATAGATTCGGTGCTATAATGCCATTAATTTAAGTATATTTTAGCTATTTTGATCTCTGCCGCATACCGATGGGATAGCATTAAAAAAAAACATTTAAAAGATAGGAAATAATCTGCACCAAAAAGCAGCAGAAAATTACCAAGTAGTTGAGTGTCTTGTTTATTCTTATAAAGTCTCGTTTCCAAAATTTTGTTTATTACAGAAAACAAGCCAAACAACCAGTGCCCATTAAAAACATCATAAAGCGTTTGTATTCGGCATTTTCAGCGTGCAGTGGTCGACAACATTTTTGTGAATTTTTATTTTCCCATTGGCCGGCACTGACGCGATTGCAACTGCCAGTTTTGCCACTAACCTCCTAAAATATGGCTTTGAATTCGGAACACTGGATAAGATACGCACAGCTTGCATAAAAGTACTTAGTTAGGCTTTTGTTCCGAACTTTGAAACTGTAAAAAAAAACCTTTATTAACGGGAATTAATAAAGAGTTATGTCGCTATCGCTAGTCTTTGAAAAAGGAGCGTGTGTTTGATAGCCCTTTTAAAAAATAATGTAGGCATTTAATGTAAAATATCCAGTTTTTTTCAGTTTTTGTAGTATGTACGGATAGCTTTTTGTTTATGTAGTGAAATAAAATATAAATTTTTCATTGTAATTGTAATTTAAGGATGCTAGAAAGTATGTACTATTTTTCTTTTCCCACAGCTGCCGTCATAAATTAGGCAAAATCAGTGTCAGTTTTTAAAGTTTTAGTTTTAAAAGCATGGTTAAATTAGTCACTTTTAGGTGGAGTTACATCAAGCTGTAGTCACTTCTGTGAAAAGTAGTAACTATTTAATGCTCTAGAATATTTTTTTTTACTCACAGTGTCATATTTTATATTCATAAAGATGAAATAAGAAACCAAAAATTTTGCGCACGGGCGGGACTTGAACCAGCAATCTTTTGGCAAACCGGGCCAAACGCTCTTACCTATTGAGCTACCGTGCTGTCAGTCCGACCCGGCGAAATTTGTGGTTTCTTATGAAAACGTCAATTGCGTGACGCTTAGCGCCATCTAGCCGTCTGCTTATGAAACAGATGGCCCAAGCAGTTATTCTTTACAGAATAAATTCAACTTGGAAATTGATGTCGCTTCGCTATCTAATGCTTTAGAATATTTTTTAACACTCACAGTGTCATATTTTATATTCATAAAGATGAAATAAGAAACCAAAAATTTGCGCACGGGCGGGACTTGAACCAGCAACCTTTTGGCACACCGGGCCAAACGCTCTTACCAATTGAGCTACCGTGCTGTCAGTCCGACCCGGCGAAATTTGTGGTTTCTTATGAAAACGTCAATTGCGTGACACTTAGCGCCATCTAGCCATCTGTTTATGAAACAGAGGGCCCAAGCAGTTATTCTTTACAGAGTAAATTCAACTTGGAAATTGATGTCGCTTCGCTATCTAATGCTTTTGAATATTTTTTAACACTCACAGTGTCATATTTTATATTCATAAAGATGAAATAAGAAACCAAAAATTTGCGCACGGGCGGGACTTGAACCAGCAACCTTTTGGCAAACCGGGCCAAACGCTCTTACCAATTGAGCTACCGTGCTGTCAGTCCGACCCGGCGAAATTTGTGGTTTCTTATGAAAACGTCAATTGCGTGACGCTTAGCGCCATCTAGCCGTCTGTTTATGAAACAGATGGCCCAAGCAGTTATTCTTTACAGAATAAATTCAACTTGGAAATTGATGTCGCTTCGCTATCTAATGCTTTAGAATATTTTTTAACACTCACAGTGTCATATTTTATATTCATAAAGATGAAATAAGAAACCCAAAGTTTGCGCACGGACGGGACTTGAACCAGCAACCTTTTGGCAAACCGGGCCAAACGCTCTTACCAATTGAGCTACCATGCTGTCAGTCCGACCCGGCGAAATTTGTGTTTTTTTATGAAAACGTCAATTGCGTGACGCTTAGCGACATCTAGCCGTCTGTTTATGGAACAGATGGCCCAAGCAGTTATTCTTTACAGAATAAATTCAACTTGGAAATTGATGTCGCTTCGCTATCTAATGCTTTAGAATATTTTTTTGAAGTGAAAACTTCTTTAGCGGCGTTGAGCACTTTTGTGGGATGGGGGAAAAATGTGAAACTCGCGTCAGGACACGTGGGCTGATCGAAAAACCGTAAGATGGTTGGCGAAATTATGGATGTAAGTTGATTTTTCTGAGAGATAAACTTTTTAATGTAATTTAATATAATATAAATTGTAATGTTTGTGTACGATAGCGCAATAAATAAATATTTTATTCTATAAAAATATATTATTATTATTATTATTGTATTCTATCACAAAAATGATAGTACTTTTATATTGATAATAAGAGCAATTCATTCAAAATTATTCCCTAACTATTCCAAAAAATGAAAAATGCACAACGTTGATATTCAAGTTTTCACTTCTGCCGGCACTCCCGGAGTGCAATTTTGTGTTTTTTTTAACACTCACAGTGTCATATTTTATATTCATAAAGATGAAATGAGAAACCAAAAAAATTTTTCATCTGTATGAATATAAAATATAACACTGTGAGTGTTAAAAAATATTCTAAAGCATTAGATAGCGAAGCGACATCAATTTCCAAGTTGAATTTATTCTGTAAAGAATAACTGCTTGGGCCATCTGTTTCATAAACGGACGGCTAGATGGCGCTAAGCATCACGCAACGTTTGATTATATTTGTGTATATTGATCTATAAAGGCTTCCAAACACGTGTAAAAAATTTCGTAAGTGTATATATATGTTTGAATGTTTGTCCACGGATTTATAGAAAACAAGCTGTCAGCGAGATGGTTCTTCTTTAGTAGCTCGATTAGGTCTTTATTTTAATTACAGGTACCGCGTAAATTTTATAAAAATCGGTAGTAGTTATTAAGATATGGGCAAATAACTAAAATCATGAAATTTAAAAACAAAATAAAAAATTACCGCTTTCAAAAAACTGACTAAAAGCTTAAAATTACGCATTTTACCTCTATTAAGGATATCATTACTACATAGGAGTCTTTGGATAAATATTTTTTATTTAAGCTTTTTAGTTAGTTTTTTTAAATGCAGTTTAATTTCTAATATTTTTATGAGTATTGGTGCAATATTATCTCAATCATTATGAAAAAATAACTTCTTTTGTTCAAAGTGCGGTGCAACATTATTTTTGCCGTACTCAAATTATGTGTATTTTTTCTATAAAATGATTATTTTTTCCAAAGGCTACTGGCCCCTGGGCGTGGCGTGGTGCAACGTGTACGTGACGTGCGACGTGCTGGCCTGCTCTGCCAGCATCATGCACATGTGTTTCATCAGCATCGGCAGGTAACACACATTTTCTAATTGATAGAAAAACATATTTTTATTCCCATTACATGACAAGCGTACTGAGGCAAAACTTGTTACTTAAAAGCAAGGCGCTTGCAATCAAAATGACAAAAGGTGGCTCCACATTGCAGCGGCTTACGTCAAGACTTTTAGCATCGATCCAGTCGCGCGTTTTTTAACGCACTCTTTCGCGACTCACACAATGAACAGATTTATTTTGGCATTGATGCTGTCACGCGTTAGTATCGATGCAGAAGCGCGACTGCATCGATGCTAACGCGCGTTGGCATCGCGACTGCATCGATGCCGCATAGCGACTGCATCGATGCTGCATAGCGACAGCATCGCTGTTTAAAGTCGCAGTGTGCAATATATATATATATTTGTGTTCCCACATCCCCTTTAAGGTTTTGGCTGCGTCTCCTGCTCCCTACCATGCTTCAGCTGAATATCTATTTATAGAGGTAATTATCAAAGGTGTTAAGGCGGTTGTAGGCGTTGTTTACTGCCCTCTGGGAGTCAACTACATCGAGGATCTTGAGTTTGCCCTGGAATCGATCAGTTCTGAATACACTCATCAAATTATCATGGGTAACTTTAATTCAAACCTTCTTGGTGATTCAACAACGGCTGCTAAGCTGCTTTCTCTCATTACTCGCAGAATCTCACAAACCTCCCCCTTAAAGCCACACATCATAACATTGATGTTCCCGATACCTGGCTCGATCTTATTCTTACGTCTTCTCCAACCAATGTGATCACGCACGGGCAGCACCCCGCTCCTGGTTTTTCACGCCATGACCTTCTTTACCTTTCCTATAAGCTCCACACCACTAAACTCAAACCCACACTGGTGCACATGCGCAATTTTTCTCGAATTGATGTGGCAGCTATCAGAGCGGACGCGGCTGCCCTCGACTGGGGGTCAGTTCTTGAAAGTGTCTCGATTGACGACAAAGTTGCTCTGTTTAATGCCAACGTACTGTCGCTTTTTAATAGCCACGCGCCAGTTCGACCGGTCAAACTTAAGCGGCCTCCTGCCCCTTGGATCACTAAAGGAGTGCGCATGGCTATGTCTAGTCGCGACCGTGCTTTTCGGACGTTCAAGCGTGACCGCTCTGATTTGAACTGGAACAAATTCAAAACTGCAAGGAATCGCTGCAATCGAATGGTAAGATCAGCCAAACGGAAATATAGACACGAAAATATTTCTGAGTCGTCTCCAGCAGATGTCTGGAAGTTCCTCAACACCCTGGGAATTGGTAAGGATAAAATTGACTTCCCCCTTCCTACATCTATTACGCTCGATGATTTAAATACTCATTTCTCCTCTGCTTCTATTTTAGACACGGCAATCAGTTCCAATACTATCTCCGAAATTTCTTGCAAACCTCGCCTTGACCTCGATCCGTTTTCTTTTACCCTGGTATCAGTCGATTCCGTCAGGAAATCTATCCTTTCGATCAAATCTGGAGCTGTTGGACACGACGATATCAGTAGGGCTATGATCATCATGATTCTGGATGTAGTTCTTCCTTACATTACCTACATAATTAATTACTCACTCGGATCTGGATCATACCCCACTGAATGGCGCAAAGCCTTTGTCATCCTTCTACCCAAACTTCCCAACCCTACTTCTTTAAATAATTTTAGACCAATTTCAATACTCCCTTTCCTCTCTAAAGTTCTCGAAGCTGTTGTCCATTCTCAAATTTCAAAATTTGTTTTTACTAATGATCTTCTGAGCCCATTCCAATCTGGCTTTCGCCCCGGCCATAGTACCAGCACCGCCTTACTTAAGGTAACTGAGGATATTCGGAAGGGCATGGAGCGTGGTGAAGTTACAGTGGTTGTCCTTATTGATTTCTCAAACCCTTTTAATTCTGTTGAATACGAAGTCCTACTCTCACTTTTAGCTTATCTTAATATATCTTCCGATGTTCTAAATTGGTTTGGCGCGTATCTACGGGGGGGGGGGGGCAGCAAGCTGTTCGCGTGGATAAGACCACTTCCCGCTGGCGAGACCTTCTCACCGGAGTACCCCAGGGAGGCATTTTATCACCTTTACTTTTTTCTTTATTCATTGACTCTATAACACACGACATTGGCTCCACCTACCATTTGTACGCTGACGACCTGCAGCTTTACCAGCACTGCCGAGTTACCGATTTAAATCAGGCTGTACAAAACCTTAATATTGATCTCCAGCATATACTGACCTGGTCGAATCGTTATGGTGTTGCGGTAAATCCTTCCAAATGCCAAGCCATAATCATCGGCAGTAAGCGGCAAATGTCACTTATTAATATTGCCGATGTAGCGCCGGTCTGCTTCAACGGGGTTAATATCCAATACTGTACTTGTATCAAAAACTTCGGTCTGTACATCGATCACACACTAAGCTGGAACGTCCACGTTTCTGAGGTGAGTCGAAAGGTTATGGGCACGCTGCGTTCGCTCTTCAGGTTTAAAAATTTCCTCCCTGTCAAAACAAAAACATCTTTAGTACAGTCTTTAGTTCTCCCCCTTATTGATTATGCTGATGTGTGCTGTCCTGATTTAAATCAAGACCTTTTAAACAAGCTTGACCGCCTAGTAAATTCCGGCATCCGCTTTATTTTCTGTCTGCGTAAATTTGATCACATCTCATCTTTTCGGTCACAACTTGTATGGCTACCCCTTCATGTTCGACGTAAAATCAGAATCCTCTGCACGCTTTTCTCGGTATTAAATGACCTCAATTCTCCTAGCTATTTAAAATCCCAGTTCACCTTCCTCAGTGAGACGCACACGCGTCGACTGCGCTCTTCTCAAACTCTTTCCCTCGCTACTCCTTCGCACCGCACAGGTTTTCTCTCAAACTCTTTTCTTGTCCAAGCCATTCGTCTTTGGAATGCCCTTCCGGCAAATATTCAATAAGCTCCCAGTAAGTTCACATTCAAGAGACTCGTCCGTGCACACTTCCTTCATATATCGGAATTATGGAGATCATAACATCTATCTACAACGTTCGTCATAATATATAGTATATATATATATATATATATTTGTACAAAAGGTGGACTTAACGCCATATGGCGTTCTCTACCAGTCATGCCTTTGGGCTAAGGAGTTAGCCCAAAGGCATGACTGGTAGAGAACGCCATATGGCGTTAAGTCCACCTTTTGTACAAAATGTTATTATTGTGCAATAAAGTATAAATAAATAAATATATACAGTCTAGAGCCACCTTAGCTATTTGTTATAAAATCAAAATGGCGCATCTACTAGGCACCTCGAATGGTGTATCCACACCGCCCAGTGGCATGTGCCAGCGGCCGTGCTGATTCATTTATTTTTTATTTATTTTTTGCGCAGTCAATTATAGGTAAACGTAACCTGCACAATATATAAGAAAAAAAAAGTTAAAAAATTCGTTTATATACCTAGTAGAGTTGTAAATAAATTTTGTAAGATATTACAATTAAAAAACAAGTGATGAGTATTTGAGCAAAGACGTCAAGGCTTTTACTGTGTTCATTGTATAGTCGACAAACACGTGATAACGGAGAGTTTTTCCCATAAACTGTACACACGGCAGCACATCATGCTACCCATTATACATATCTATAACTACGACGCAGTATGGAGTGTTAGAAAGAAAGTCTCCTTGATATTATTGGTGAAGTTGTCTATTTTATAAAAATTTGCCAATGTGCGATTAGACTCAAAGCTAACGACCAATAGAGACAAAATACTGGGGGTTGGCCACGCCTCCCTGCGCCGCCGCCAGTCTGCCACCGGACCCGAGCTCCTCAGTCACGTTTTCGGCATTACTTGTGAAAGATATGTTTTTTAAAAAGGGCGCCTTCGCTATCCCACGTAGAGAGGGAGTGAATAATTGCGTGTTACGTGTGAAAGACATTTGTGATCAGACTGGAGAATCGGTAAGTTATTTATTTATTTACTTTTTCGTTATGTTTGAAAGTGTAAACAAAAACAGCAGGTTAACTTAGCTATTTTTTTCCTCACATCAATTAAAACCTCTAAATTAGTTACTGAAGTTAGATTTTTATTTGTTTTAAAGATTTAGGAAGGATTAATTTCATTCGAATTTATAGACACACAAACAGTTTCCCAAACACTTTACTTGTTTTCATGTTTACTCATTGTTTCGAAGCACTTTTAGCTAACTAAAGTTGAGTTTTAAAATTTTCATAAATAAACGTAACAATTATAACAAAAGACTCAATTCATTATTTGATTTTATTACGAGTGTTTGACTGTCAGATAACGATTCAATTTAATATCACATTACAAAATAAAATGGATGAATCTTACGGATGTGTTTAACAACAATCTGTTGTTACTATCTTATTTGTTTACCTACGCGACCGCCGGCGGCCATTTGATACCTGAGCGATGTGTCATTTACTAGGTATCATTTATTATCTTGAAAAATGTGGATATATATATAAACCATCAACAATATTTTAAAATGTTATTAACTTTTACTCACGACCAACGTCATTGATGCCAATTTTTTCTTAGTTTTGAGATGGTTTTACTAATAACTTTAAAAATAGCAAATAAACTAAGTTTGACGTTTTGTTTTAGCAAAAAACTGTTTATTTCTGGTTGCGGCGGTGGGAAGAGTCAGGATCCATCGAAGCCCACTACCGCCAGCGTTATGAGAGAGCCACGCCACGACGGCAGAGGAGGACGCGGCACACTCCGCTGATCCCTTCCCCAGTACGACAGCTACTTCTTCTACTGACAATGTGAGTTTATTGCATCAATCCTAGATTTATCTATAGAAATAGAATGAAAAAATATATAGCATATTTTAGAACACTGGCATTTAGTTTGCTTAAATACTTACTTATTTGACTGTTTTAAACTCTCAGGAAGTAGACCGACTATAAAAAAGAATTGATGGAAAATTTGCAAAGGCAATCCTTCGCCCAATGCATACTCTATAATAATTTATTGACTACCCCTGCTAGAGTTTTAAAAAAATATATTTTGCTTTTAATTGAATCGAGTCACAAGTTATATTTATTAGTTAGGTCCCTCCTTAATAGGGAAAAAAGAGTAATAAAGTTAAAATTATTTTTTTTGTTTTTATAATGTTTTGTCACTATACAAACTTAATAATATAAATTTCACTTGTTAAAAGCAACTTTGGCTGTGCAAGTGCAATTTATAGTAATGAAGTTTTTATTTATTTTCCATATCCGCCCGATATCTCAGTGGTTGTTATGAATAAATTTATATTATAATATAATTCATTATCATAACAATAAAAGTAAAAATAAGTCTCAAAAATATAAAAAAAAAATCATAAAGTGTTCATTTGGTTTACTAAGGTGAAGTGTGATCAGGGCCTGTACAGCTGCGGCCATACAAGCTTTTACAGTTGCAGCAGTATAGCGTTGGTTCACACTATCATGTTCTATGTAAAAGGAACCAACACTTGTTTTTTTTTTTGTTTTAGATTTCCTTGGATACAGTCAGGAGGAGACTGAAGGAAGCGGGGAAGAAGTGCTGCCGGCCATACAAGAAAATAGAACTAAATTTTCTTGTCTGGTCATCACAAAGAGGCAAGAGTTAGTTTTTGCTTAGAAATTTATAATTTTGATTGGAAGAATAACATTGTTATATTTGTCGACGAGAAAAGTAGTCCTGGGTTCATATTAATGGTGAGCAAACAAATTAATGTTCGGCTCTCACAAAGACATAATTGTATTAAACTTATTGTAAATCTTGAAAAAGTGGCAAGATAATAAAGTCTGAGTTTGTTCCGCTCCATCTTCTCAGTAGTAGCCCAAAAAAGTTCCGAAGCTGTGGTATGATAACATTAAGTTAGAACATGGAAAAATGCCTATGTGGGCCTATTAACAAAAATAATGACTATAACGTAGGTAATTTTGTGTTATTTGTGACCTTTTTTCTCCACCTAGATGTTGTCTGGAAGAGAACGCTCCTAGCGATAAGATGGCTTTGATTGTACCTATGTCAATAGTAATATCAGCATCAACATGTTCATTATTACCTACAAACCATGATGAATTTGACATTGAATTTCAGCCATATTGCTCGTTACTACTGTCATAATAATTTTCGTTCTTCTGTCTGTAAATCTTGGTAATCTTGTCCAATCACCAGTTGGACACACAAAAAGGTAAAAAAATATAAATAAATGGTAGTTCTGGTCCTAAGATGGTTAGGTTTGAATTGTTTAATCAGATTTATTTTTAGGTTGGTAATAATTTAAAAAAGTAACTTTAGAACTCCCAATCAAAGTTATAATAATTTGAGCAAAAAATAATTCTTGCCTCTTTTTTCATGATGACATAACCATAATGAACGAGCATAGAGAAGTTTTTCTTGTTTTTTTGTTCTTACAAATTTTATTATTAATAATGTTATCAATATGTTATCTTTTTTCAAAAAATGTTATATTGTTATTAAAATAACATCTATTTTAATAAGTTTTTGAGATATATTATTGTTTTTGCAAATTTTTATAATCATTAATCAATCATGAATAAAGATATCATCGAGAGTTTTTATTATAAAATAAATATTGTAATTCTTTAGATAAGCTTGTTTTTCTGTTTCTATAGGTATTCATTTTGTTACAAATTTAAGCGATAATTTTAAAAAAAATATGATGGAGTATGTAATTCTCTTTTATTTTTTAACTGCCGTTTTTATAAATATCTTAGTATAAATAATTTATTATGCTGTTATAAGTTATTAATTAATAAATAAATATTTTTCACTTATTATGATGTTATTATTTTTTTCTTATCAATAGCTAGCTTATACTTTGTTATTTATATCAGAAAATTAAAAGTAACTTTTTTATGAGCCATTATCATGCCTCGGATTCCCCTCTTGCTATTTTAAAACTCTTCAAATCGTCACCCCATCGATCGTTCGTTCTGTGGCCTTCAATACTATCTCATATCTTCTTTATAATATCCCAAATAATCAATATTAGCTATCCGATATAGATATTAAATATCCGAAATAATCAATATTAGCTCATGCGATCGGACTCACCAAATTTGGAGGCCGTGAGCTCAATTGGACTCAATTCTCAGACTAGGATTTTAATACTTTATCGTTTGTGGGTTTCAACCCTTGGCTCACTAGTTTTCGCCACGGTCGTGCGAACGTGAAGCAGTCGCAAACAAGTTAACTTAGCTTTGCGCGCAGCTGGCGAGGCGCGGCGAAAAAATCGAGAAGATAACAATTTAAAGTAAACCTTAAAGTAATGATATACGGTTGAAGCTAGTAGGAGTAGTCGTGAGGTTCGCGCGGCGGCTCTCGTGGCATTGGGATGTCCTTGCGAGCGAGCCGTTTGCTATTTCAACTGTATGTAATTAAGTTAGGGTTTAGTTACAATTGTTATCTTTTCGTTCACTTTGTCGCGTCTCGCCAAATGTGCGCTCTTAGCCTAACTTAAAACCCCAGATAATACAACTAGACTAACCTCGTGGTTGCATGACCGCGAACTAATAGGCTAAGTGCCTTCTGAACTCGTCAATCTGATCAGTGAAGATTATCAGTTGTGATTAGCCCTTCAACTTCACTATTTTGTAATGGTTTGTGGTAGGTAAACCTGCCGCTAATGCATAACAAAAGGTAATGTTACAGCTTAATAATAAGTAAGTCATTCATTAGTTCATTGCACTTATTGCAAACGCTTGGAATAAAATGTTTCTGTCCAAGACTGGAACTGAACCCACACTTCGCATATCAAGCGGGTATTATCTACATTATGCTTGAAATGCTTTACCTAAGGCTAAACGGTTCAAACAATATATCAAAAGACAGTTAAAAAAGTAATGTGCATTTTGAGTGCATAAGCGCTATTTTACTTCTAAAATCTTCTAATATTTATTTTAAAAACGGGCGACGTAACTAATGGTAATTAATAAAAGGGGGGCCAAAGCATTCTTTGAAAGTGTAATGAGAGCGTAAAGAGTTTAAATGAGATAAAACTCAAAAAGTATTCTAAGGGCTTGTTTCACGGGTTCCAGATAGCAGTGTTGGCAAAAAGTTAATTTAATTAACGATTAAAAATTAACGATTAAAAAGTTAATCGTGATTAACGATTAAAATTAATTAATCGTAATCAAAATCTAGACGATTACGATTATTAGTCGTAATCATTAATCGTTAATCACGATTTAAAAAATATGACTAATGCGGTTTCGACCAGTTTTTCATAATTAAAAAAACCGGCTAAGTGCGAGTCGGACTCTCCCACTGAGGGTTCCGTGCCAACTTTAACTGAATAAGGGATCCACTTACTTCCACTAACCTAAAATACCACAATATTTTGTTGACAGCCAATATAACTTTGTTTTTCATAGTGTTTGTATGAAAAACAAAGTAATGTTTGCGGTAGTTGAAAATGTGTTATATCTCAAAAACTACTATTTCGATCTCGTCCAAACCAATTTTCTTTGAAATTATGTGTTAAGTTCTACATTATATATTTTTTCAAAATTAACACTCGCTTAGTTTAGAAGTTAAAGGGGGGGAAGGACATTTTTCCACTATGGAAGCGTTTATCTCGCATACGTTAGACTTTTAGAGAAGTTGGTTTTAGGAACCTTCATTTCATTTTAAAATACCTATCTATAGATACCCGACACGCATAGTTTTGACTAAAACAAATCTTTTGGTTTTAGTTTCATGTATGGGAGCCTCCCTTCAATATCATAACAGACAGACAGACAGACAGACGGACAGACTTGAAGAAACTATAAGGGTTCCGTTTTTTTGACATTCAGCTACGGAACCCTAAAACGAGATCATTTAATTTTATTTTTATTTGAACATTAACAAAAATCACAGTAATTAGTTTTAAAAATAGAAGATCGTTTTTAAGATTATTTGTTATTGACCAAAAACTTTTCAACTTGAAAAAAAAACTTTTAATTTTTAAATAATTTAAATTCCTCTTCATAATACTCTTTTCTCAAATAAATCATCCGACATTTTTGTAAGTAATCCATTTAACAACCGATATGATTTTTTTATGGATATCACGAGTATGTGGCTTTGCACATAGAAGTCGGACCCCTTTTGCCGGAATTTAAAATGTATTCCATTGCAAAACCCTGAAACCCTAGGAAGTGATACTCGTGTGTAATTATGTATGACATATGACTTGAAAACATTGTAGTCCTAATCATATTATTGTTGTGAAAAACATGAAAAATGACAATAACGCTACCTTAGCCCAGTAGTAAGCTATAAGTTGCGATATCGTGGCTGAATTTTGTTTGAAAACAAAGTTATTACATCTAAATATGTTTTTTTCTTTATTGAACATATCTTAATCAGCGTTAATCAAATTAACGATTAACGACTAATGATTATTTTTTCAATCGCGATTACGATTAAAATATTAATCGTGATTGTTTTAATCACGATTAACTTTAATTCGATTAAAGTTAATCAAATTAAGTAATCGATTGAAAAAATAATCAATTAATGCCAACACTGCCAGATAGCTATATGGAACTTTAACAGGAACCGGTGATACAGGCACTAAAAGTAATAAATATTAATCTGCAAAACTGCTTCTATATCATAAAAAAACGAAAAGTAAAGAAATACGCAACCGCTTGTTTGCATTTCAATAAATCACACCATCCTTCCCGCCAAAATCACATGAGAAGCGAGCCCGCGGCGCAATGTAGCACGACTGCACAACTCATTTGAAGTAGGACTGAAATAGGATATTTGTCTCTTTCGTACGATTTTCTCCGTTCAACTTTCAAAGCGCTCAAGGTCAAAGTGTAGTAGTCTGACGTGCTGCCGTGTGTACGTCTTGTGGGGGTAAATAAAGGCTTAATTGGGTTCCGTGGTGGTCGACGTGGGACTCTGAGCTTGATCTGTTGGGACAGCAAGTGGCAGTCGATTCCATTGCCGACCAACTTGTGCAGGAATGTGGATCCAACAACTCAAAACGCTTGGTCTGCTCGGTCATAAATTTGATTTGCTTAGCCGTACTGCATAGCTGATGTTTCGGTTATGCAGGCCAACTGTGAATGAAAGGTAACGTACAAACCGTTTATGTGTTCTCTGACGTAGGCCGCCGGCAAATTTGTAATTTTCACACAACCAGAAGAGTTTTCAAGCACGCAGTCTATGTTATTTTGTAATTTTATGCCTTCGTTTACATTCCAACAGCGCCTTCAATAATTGGGTAGTTGCAAAAAGCCTGAAGCCAGTATCATTTTGGCCAGGTCATCTTGTCCAAGTAAAATCAATTTATCAAAGGCCACGAATAAGCCTATTGTTCGCGTACCCAAACAAAGTTACTTGACAGAGTATATCGGCACGATATCATTCGCAGGGAGCTCCCTTGCGACCCTTGTTGTAAAGCAATATGACTTCGTTATCGCACTATACTGCTGCTACTAAAAGGCAGTCGTATTACATAGGTAAAAGCAATAGAGATTGAATTTTTTGTCTGTATTTATAAATAAATATTAGATTATATTATACCTCCAACCTTTTAGGGATGTCCTAAATATTCTGAAGCCCTAGAAGACGAGAAAGACCAACACCCACCAGATAAGCGAAAGTGCTCAGAGATTTCAAGCAAGATGAACTATCGACACAGAAAACCCAGAACTGAGCCATATTACTGGGGAGGATGGCTAGAAATGAACTCATTCTCAATTTAGTTTTGTGACGACAAAAAAAACTCTTTTTGAATCAATAATTACGAGCATTAACATTACGAAATCAGAAAAAATAACAGTATGTGATACTGTATTTTTTTACACACAGACCCGTAACATTTCGGATTTTAGCAAATACTCGTACGACTATGACAAAAGTCATAAAAGTCATTTATTTACGGAAATAGGCCCGGGCCTTCTTACACTTTCCAATATAAACCCTACCACAGCTTCGGGACAATTGTGGGCTAGTGCTGAGAAGAAGCTGCGCAACAAACTCAGTCACTATTGTCAATGCCTCTTTTCAAAAGGTTTACAATGTTTGTAGTGATCATGCAAGTCCATACATTATTATCATTTTAATAATCATCTACTTTATAATACCCTTTCGTCATGAGGGTTTCTTTAATAACAGTTTTAAATTTATTAACCGGTAAGTTAATAATGTGTTCTGGTAGTTTATTGAAAAATTTTATACCTTTCCTCATGAAAGAATTACCAACCTTTCGAAGCCTAAATTGTGAAATAGCAAGATTATCCTTATTTCTAGTATTATATTAGTGTATGTCACTATTTTTCGTGAATAAATGTATTTTTTTCCGTACATACATTAAATTTTCGTAAATATACTGAGAGGCTAGAGTTAATATTTTAAATTCTTTATACACCTCTCGTAAGGAATCTTGAGGTTTAAGATTATAAATAGCTCTCTCGCTCGCTCTCTTGACATTTTTGAAGCCTTATCGTTAAAACTTAAAACTTTAAAAATGCCGATACCACTAATCACCCGATAACAAGTGTATAAGCACAAGCAATGCTTACAAACATGAAGAATAGAATTATATGCTAATTTAGCGCTTAAAACTCATACGCAAAGTCAAGTAAGTATTTCGAGCAGACAATTTGGCAACGCACTTCCAAATGCTAGATCATCTTTGATGCTAGTAAACGCTTACTTTGTATTCTTCAAAATACTGTCAAGACACTACCGATAGCACTGTGAATCCAACTGAGATAAGTAATACCACTGTAGAGCTAGTATTTTAGCAGGGTGCACGATAAACTCGAATTTGCGACGATAACTCTGGAATGTCATATTTTTGGGAGCAGCACGTTTGATGCTGACGTTACGTGAAGCAGTGTTAGGTTTTTAATCAACATAAAATAATCCAAAGGACTATACCTGATTACGAGTGTACGTATTCATTTACATTTTTTGTTTTAAAAAAAAAGGACAATTTATTTTTGTTTCACGTTTATATTTCTTAAATGAATCAACTAACGCCTAGAACTTTTTCTGCATAGATATAAATATCAAGTTTTTCAGATACATTTTACAAGCGCATGGTCCAAACTCGTACTTACACAATATAATCATTTTATCCGACTGAGGTTAACTTTAATTAGAGTTAAACTTTGCTCAAACGGGATTATAGCGAAGCTGTGAATATTGTAGCATGCCTTGTATGAGGTTTATAATGTTTTTAACACTCATTGTCGTATTTTATATTCATAAAGATGAAATAGGTTTCTTATTTCATAAACTTTAAAAAAAAGGTGAAAACCGACTTCAAAACAAAAATGCACTAAAAAGTCTTAAATAATCTCTTGACCATTAAAAGGAAAGGAATCCATTTTAGGCAAACAATTTATTTTTGGAGTCGGTGCTGTGATAGATGATGCTTGATGGTCAAAGTGATGACCGGAATGACAGCACGGTAGCTCAATTGGTAGAGCGTTTGGCCCGATCAGCGAAGAGGTTGCTGGTTCAAGTCCCTCCTATGCGCAAGTTTTTGGTTCCTTATTTCATCTTTATAAATCTATACTAATATTATAAAGCTGAAGAGTTTGTTTGTTTGTTTGTTTGTTTGTTTGAACGCGCTAATCTCAGAAACTACTGGCCCGATTTGAAAAATTATTTTTATGTTTGATAGTCTATTTATCGAGGAAGACTTTAAGCTATATAACATAAAGATACGACTCACAAGACCACAGCAGCAATGAAAAATGTTGCGAAAACGGGAGAAAGATATTCCTTTTGAGAGCTTCCGCTGCGTACGCTGCGGAAACCGCTAAAGTTACACAAAAATCATGTATGACAAGATTGTTCAACATTAAGAGTTCTATAATAAAATCCGCGACAGCATAAGTCTATCTTTTATGGTTGACTTACTACAACCTTTTTTATGTTCATAAATTTGTAAAAAAAATAATGCATCATTTTTAGAGGTGTATTATACACACTGGTATTTATTCTTATCAAAATCAATACATTCATCATCACGAGCATTTCATTTAAAACAAAGATGCCCTTTATATCATTTAATTCCAATAAATATCTTAGGAGCTATCACAGTTTTAACATAACTCCGCACCAAAATAATGTTCGCAGCTTAAGTACAACGTGCGCTTGCGCTAATTATATTATAAAGCTGAAGAGTTTGTTGGTTTGAACGCGCTTATCTCAGGAACTGCTAAACCGATTTGAAAAATATTTCTGTGTTAGATAGCTTATTTATTGAGAAAGGCTTTAGGATATAAAACATCTAGGGAGGGGAGGGAGCAAACTCAAAACGCGCGGACGAAGTCGCGGGGGACCGCTAGTATAAAATATGGCACTGTGAGTGTTAAAAACATTCTGAATCATCAGATAGCGAAGCGTCATCAATTTCCAAGTTATTTATTCTGTAATGAATAACTGCTTGGGCCCATTATTGCATTAACAGACGGGTAGATGGCGCTAAGCGTCACGCAATGACGTATCCATAAGAGATTCCGAATTTCGCAAGGTCGGACTGACGTGCTGTCAGTCCTGGTAGCTCAACTGGTAGAGCGTTTGGCCCGGTCGACCAAGACGTTGCTGGTTCATGTCCCAATACACTAAGTAAAGTTAGACTGTAACATCCCACTGCTGAGCAAAGGCCTTACCTCAACTATGAGGTAGTTCGAGCCACGCGGGCTCAGTGTGGGTTGGTGGAGGGGTGTTTGCAAGGCAAGCGACTAACCCTGCTGTCAGATGTTATCAAGTCGCCCTTAAGACCTCTGACAAGACTTAACGACTAATATCAACCGATATTAGCCGGGACCAACGGCTTAACGTGCCTTCCGAAGCACGGAGATGCTCGTGATGTACGTCACTTATATGGTCGGAATGGTCACCCATCCAAACACGACCGCGCCGGAGGTTGCTTTACTTTGGTATCACTACCAAAGCGCTGCTACCACTGCGCTACGAGCATCTCTAAAGGTACATAATTCGTTAAGTACATCGTCAATATACTAAAGGTACATAATTCGTTAAGCTTCTGCATCGCAACTGCATTGATGCTAACGCGCGACTGCATCGCTGCTAAAAGTCGCAGGGTCTTCATGTTTTGTAAGATGATGAAACTGTGGGATTTTTGTACTTTGAACGTAATCAAATGCTCTATTTATGGACTGTTGCACGTTATGTTGAAGCATTTACTTTAATATAAAGCACTTTTGGATGAAGACTTCAGAACATTTTCTTATTAAACTCGACTATCCTGCCCTTAAAATCATTCTTGCGTTGTTCAGCTGGGGCATCGCCACCTTACCATTTTTATACAAAAATGATTTGCACACATCACACTCCAATTAGCAGAGTAGCTTAAGTCGCATTACTTTGATTTTGAAATATTATAGTAATATCAAACATCTCGCTTCCGCTGCGGTCATGAAACATCATAATATCTTTACCCAAAGGTTGTCTGGAAGAGATCGCTAATAGCGATAAGACCGCCCGAATCGTACATTACCTTAAAACGTATTTGTAAATCAATGTATGTTATGTACAATGAAGAGTTATCTATCTATCTATCCGAGCGCTAATAGGGCCGACTGAGCCATGCGCGCACGCACTTTCTAATAACTGCCTGCACTCTTCCAGGAAATCGTGCACCGGCCGCCGGCGCATAATAATTGTTGCAAGCACCCAACCTTTTATGTTGTTCTGAATGAGTACTTAGTGTTAAGTTTTTTTTATCATTTTGAGTTTTTTATCATCATCATCATTATCAGTCAAAGTACGTCCACTGCTGATCATAGGCCTCCCCCACGGTTTTCCACAGCCCTGCCCACTGCCACTTTGAGCTCCCTGATAGGTAGGGATATGTCCGTTACCTTAGTTCTTCCACGTGTCTCCTCATTTTTGATTCGATCTCGTAGAGAAACACCGATCATAGCCCGCTCCATCGCTCGTTGTGTAATTTTGAGCTTCTTCATGAGGCCCATAGTTAGAGACGTTTTATTGATAATTGTAATAATTTCAAAATTGTGTAATACATTTAATAATGTGATAAATAAATATAAACCCTTCTCAACCATTAAATATGACTCCAAAACTGTCTTTATCTGAAACAAAAGACAAAGAGAGGTGCAAGAGATTTTTGCTCTTAAACTGGCAAGGCGGGGCGATACTCTACTCAACAGTACCTAAATACATATTAAATGAATCCTTGTGTAAAACTCGACTAAGTTACCAAAATCTCGTTCGTTACAACGAACACACAAAGTGCAGAAACGCAGACATAACATATTTTGACATCAAACAAAAAGCCAATGGAATAGAAATGTGAGCGAACCAAATATAAATCATCCATCAGTTTGATGTGATTGAATCCGAATTATTTGGGCCCGCTTCCTGAAATACGTGTACTAAAATTGGGTGAAATTCGTAGTCATTTTTCGTCGAATCCTTTTGTTTTTATGTTGCGTTTTTACATTTGTTTTGCCAAAACAACGTGTGTTAAGGGAATGATTTCCCACTTTAATACGTTTTGAATTATTTTTAAATACTTGCTATGCGTTGTAAAAATCATTAAGATAAAAAACTGCCTGTTAGCATAGTAGACTGTATTTATTTAAAATTATTTTGTTTTAGCTTCATGCACACAGAAATATATACAGGGCATAAATAAAGGCTTAACGTAGCTGAAATTCACGTATTTTCCCAATTTATACGATCATATTAAGGAATACATTGTATCTTCTACCTATAAATTGACGCGTTTCTAAAATATATATTTCCAAAGTAAAATGAACTGAATTTTTTGAAGGAAAAATTTCTATCATTTTTTTTTCCTGAGAGTGATGTGTGTTTTTTTAGTTCAATCAGATATATTTAAACTAAGCGTAAACTTAGCTCAGTGTGAGTTTTATCAAAATCAGTTTAGTAGTTTATGAGATATGGGTAGTAACTAACGATCATGAAATATAAAAAAATAACCCGGCTCCAAAAAACGGACATAAAAGCTCAAAATAATACATTTGCTCTCTGTTTAGGAGAAACAAATTCATTTGGACTTTTAGTTCAGTCCTTTTTGGCGGTTTTATTTTTTTAAATATTTTTAGTTGTTTCATCATTTTAGTTACATACGATTTGGTCTGATGTACTGAATGCGAGGTTTAAGGCTTCGTTAAGCTGTAACACAGCCTGCATTTATATACGGCGGGATTAATTTCAAAAGCATTATCTACCAGTCAACGATAGGTCTGATCAGAGATAAGATATTTCTATTCTATCTGTAGAATTGTGTGTGGCTACTAACCAAGCGATCTCGATAGCCGACTCAGGCCATTACTCGATTCCGCTTTGTTCGTTTTAAAAGGAGTCTTCAACAGACAAGACTCTTAGAGTAATCACCTCGTTCAAGTACCGACATCAACAAAACATTCCCGGCAAAATAGAACCTAATGTCTTGACATAAGAGTAGAATTTATTTTGGCCTGTTGTACGGAAAATTCAAATTCAAATACGACAGATGAATGCATTATGTTCGTGAAAAGCGGAAAGATAGCCTATGTGTTCGTTAACTTAATGTAAATGTTTAATGCAATGTAAACCTATAACTTGAATGTACGTAAAATCTTTTTGTCACTAGGTATTTAATTAGACCCTTTGCACACTGCAACTTTTAGCAACGATGTCGCAAAATGTCATTTTCTTTAAGCATCTACATGGTCGCGATGCTAACGCGCGTTAGCATCGATGCCAAAAGTTGCACTATGTAAGAGGTAATTTAAGTATTTAAATGAGATGAGTGAGAGTGAACAGTTAAGTGAGCGAGAGAAAGACACAAATACAACAAATTCTATACAAAAATCACTCTCTAGTCAGATTTACGTTAAAAATAAGGCTTTGTTTTATAAAGGTATTTAGGTAGATATTTTTTTCAATTCAATTTTATTCTTGATTCATTGCATTTTAGTCTTTCAAGAACGTGTGAATTTCTTAGCCAGTATTATTTGACCTATTGCTCGGTTCCAAAGTTGAAACTTACAATGTGTTTTTATGTTTATTTATTTAACAACAAAATTTTGTACAAAAGGTGGAATTAACTCTACCAGTCATAGCTATGGGCTAAGCAGAAATAACTGTACTGCCTGTTAAAGACTTAAGTGGCAGAGGCGTTTCATTTCACTTAATATTCAGTGTTACTGCCAGAGGGAAGATAGTGCTAAATGGGTTGCGACTAAGCGCCTGTAAGGGCCTATGTGGCGAGGCACGTTAGCTTGTTAACCCTTTGATGCCCCATGAAATTTAACCATATATCCACCTTGTTTTCTGCCGTGCGTAGCTAAAATAGAACAGCCATTGCCAAGATGCAAGGAAAATATGTGTTTTTTCATTGTTTAAATATTCCAACTTAATAAAAAAATTCAGGTATATTTCGAGAGGCTTTTGCCCTGCAGTTGGACACTTTAGGCTTTAACTTATCAATATCGAAGCGGTCGCAGGCAACCACATAACAATAAAACATCTATTGTGTCTCGTTCACATACGCTTGAGGGGTTAAAAAAAGTACATTTCTACATGATAACATGCCAATAAAATTTTAAGTCGTTCCGCGGCTTACTTTTCAATTCAACTACGCCCAAAGTATCTGTGACTGGAAGATATTGTCATCTGTCACTGTCCCTTGAATACTAGTATCATACCAATGGAAACCGTCACCATAACATCTTGTAGTTTCCTATGTTATGACACCAACAAAATAAAGTACAAATGGCGGACTGAATGCTTAAAGCATTCTCTGCTATTCAACCATTGGGTGAGACGGAGAGAATTAAGGCCTTACGTTTTTGAACTAGGCACAAAACTAAATTATCGAAAATGATTAAGCACGTTGACTACGACGTAGCAGAAACGACTACGAATGGCTGCGGCGTAGCACATGTATTTTTCAGCTCTAGCACGGTTGTCAAAAGCAATTTTAATAAAAGAAGTTGTTGCTGCTCGAGTAGCTATCAATGGTGTGTCAGGCTTACAGTAGATATTTCATTATGGTGCGACGTCTCGTCAATACTTATTGCATGACATGGACTGGCGTTCTGCCATACTCTGTGGCACGAATTAAAAACGTTTCACGGTGAAATGAGGCTGGTTAGCGCGGGGATGACGACGCCCGTGGCACATAAACTTTATTCTGCCTCCGTGACGAACTGACATAACGCACTTATACGTCCTAAAGGTGAAAGGTGAATACGTTTGCTAGTATAGTCAGGCGTATATAACATATTCTTAGTTATTTAGTAGAATACTCAGTACAGATATGTGGAAAAAAAGAAATAACTTTTTTTTTGCTTTTGAAAAATAATGATGACCGTTCATTGATAGCTAAAAAGTTTGGAGACCCTTAACCAAAGACGCAGCGTAGGACGTCAACCGACAAGATAGACAGACGACCTTATGAAAATCGCAGGATCAAACTGGATGCAGACCGCTTGTAATCGGTTGATGTGGAAAGCCGTGGCTTATGTTCAGCAGTGGACGTTCTTTGACTGATAATGATGAAGTTGAAAAATAATACATTTGGCTGTAATTCCATGGCTGATTAAATCGTTGAAATTAGGTCAATACGAAAATAATTTCACACTGGCAAATATGTTTTTGGCGCAAGGATAACAGATTAGCTGTGTCATACTGGTCATACACGAGTTTGTGTGTTTTGATTTTTTGACTTTTGGAGTTGTTCTTTACTGTTTTCAGAAAACTTAACCTTTCAAGTAAACACATTTTTTTATACGTAAATAGCAGCAGTAGTTACCTACGACCACGGATTTTAAAATAGTAATAAAACGGCGAGATGTAACATGAACATATTTATTTGCAATAAGATCTATTACTAATACGATGAAAAGTATAATGTAGTATTATATATGGCACATATAATTCAGTATTAATGTTATTTTGATTTACATGCAGTTTAAATAAATATCTTTGCGGTGTTTTGTGCATACAAGAACAATAAATAAAATAAATAAATATTTGACAACATCACATACATTGCTCCGATCCCAAGCTAAGTAGCTAAAACACTTGGGTTATGGAAATCTTTAATAACAGTGGAAGCATAACACCCAGACCCGAGACAATATAGAAAATATCGTTTTCTACATTGCCGCGACCGGGAATCGAATCCGGAACCTCACGAGATGGCGACGCTTGAAACCAGCGTGCTAGCCACTCTACCACGGAGGTCGTCAAGAAGAAGGCATTTTGTGTAAAAGTTTTTTTTATCCCGTTTTCTTGGACACGTTGCGCTGACGCAATCGATTTGAAGTTGCTATCTTTTGAACAGCTCTCATTATCCAAGCTATCATAAGCATTCCCTTGCAAGTAGTTTAGATTTTATTCATCCGACATCAAAGCCAAATCACCAATATAAATAGCAACAGGAGTGACGAGCCATACCAGAGAAGTAAGCATGGGAATGATTGCTACGTTTAATTAATTTTCATTTCATGAAATGATGTTTTTTTCATACGAAATCACATGCGAAATTTCATCGCCAATGATTTTTTCTCAGTGTGAATTGCGAAATTTACTACGCAAATAATGCGATTTTCGTACCGACCGACAAACTCATTACTAAAGGATCTCAACTTTACGACTATGAGATTTAAATTCAATTTTTGACTGCTGAGCGTCGTTAGTCACATAGGAACGCATAGATAGATCATACTCATTCCTACTCGCTCACTCGTTCTCAAAGATTTCGCCCGCTAAATTTCATTCGTCAATGAAATGAAATCCGTATGATATAATGATTTCGCAGAGTGCGATTTGTACCAGTCTGTATAAAAAAAGTAGCAGGTATAATGAATTTCATTTCATATGAAATTTCATCTGCTATTCATGAGTTCCATGCCAACAGAGAAATTAATATAACAAAAACAACAACTTACCGCAACACATCGACGCGTGCGTCGGAGCGGAGTAACTTACTCCAATTAGAGAATAGATCAAGCGTTAGAAAGAAACAAAATAATAATAAACTAGATATTGATACATTTCTCGAGTTTCGGGGTAATGTGTCACCCCTGTTACCTCCCGAAGTTTAAAATGGTGGTAATATTTAAAAATTATAAAAAAAAACGTTCTATTGTTTTGTTGTAACACTTAACGTTGTATTACAAGTTTTTACACCCCGCTGACTTTGGAACGGCTTAAATAACAAATGACGACACTAACGAACGCTGTAAACGGCTTTAAAAACTACTTTGTAGCAGATAAGTATACGGTTTTACAGCTCTATTATACAGGGTGTTCGTCTTCCCGCGCCGGGAAATAAGGAGCTATTTCTGTGAGATTTATGAGAGAATCCATTGCGGTTGCATCGCACGTACTGACTTGAGTGCAGGTTGCACTTATAATACTTTGCAATTTCCCAAATTGGCACTATAAAAAGGTATAAAATATACACCAAGCAACAGTGAGTTTTGTGTGTTTATTATGCTGGCTGTATGGAAACTTAAATAACAGACCAAGGTGGTGACCTTGGGCATATATATGTGCATAGAATGTCCTGCACACTTAACTGATATCTCTTGAGATTGGCCACTACTACCGAAAAGTAGGGGTATTTTTAAGACATGAAACCAGAGTTTTTAAATCTGCACCAGCTAGCTAGTTTTAATAAGATAATTACGTTTTACAAAATAACATCAATCTTAATAAACCGAGTGGGATAGATGTTGTATACCACAACGTGTAATGTTAAATTCGCAAAACCTCAGACACCCCAAAATAATGTTTCTTCAATTGACCTAATTCTGAAAGAAAAGTATAATTAAAAAACAATTTAAGGTTTTATGTAGTGTTTTAGTTTTACTGGCTTTTCTGATCATTTCTTGCTCTGCGGATGACGCTCTGTCGAGAGAGGATTCTTAGGATCTTTATTATCACTACTATCTTCGCTCATAAAGAACTAACCATTGCTTGTTTACGTATTTTGGCGAATTTGCATACGTGATGGCTTGCCTTTTTAGGGTTCCGTAGCCGAATGGCAAAAAACGGAACCCTTATAGTTTCTGTCTGTCTGTCCGTCCGTATGTCACAGCCATTTTATTCTGTAACTGTAAGCATTACACAATTGAAATTTGGTAGGAAGATGTGTCTTGTTAACCGCTTACCGATTCTCATACAAAAAATAAAAAATATTGACATTTAAGGGGGGACTCCATGAAACTAAAACCAAAATTTTTTTTTTGACAAACCTATGCGTGTGGGGTTTTTATGGATAGGTCTTCTAAAATGACTTAGAGGCTTCCAAAGTGGTAAAATGGGCGTCTAACTTCTAAACCAAGCAAGTGTAAATTTTGAAAAAATATTGAATGTAGATCTTAACAAATATTTTCAACGAAAATTAGTTTGGACGAGATCGAACGAGTAGTTTTTGAGATATAACACATTTTCAACAACCGCAAACATAACTTTGTACTTCATACAAATACTATGAAAAACAAAGTTATATTTGCAGTCAACAAAATATTGTGAAATATTTTACTAAGTAGAAGTAAGTGGATTCCCTAATTCAGTTAAAGTTTGCACGGAACCCTTAGTGCGTGAGTCCGACTCGCACTTGGCCGGTTATTTAATAAAGGGACAGGACAACATTTTGATGAAGATTTTTTGAAAAATGTGACCCATAGTAAAAAGTAGTACAATTGATTCTGCTCGATTATTCCTATCAACCTATTTTCAGGTTTTGCGCATTTAACGTTAAAACCTTTTTTGTGCGTGATACTACCCTTAAAGGGGGTATACTAATTAGCTACTCGTGTCAGTGACTACAGTTGTAATAACAAGATTAGGGGAACGCGAATGTGTTAATGAAAGCAGCTTCGCACAACCCTACAAATTAGGTAGTAATAGGTAGGTGAAATATTTTGTGTGTTCAATAGCTTATTTATCAAAAGGAAGGTTTTAGGCTATAGTACATTACGCTGCGATGGTATGGGAGCAAACTCAAAACACGCGGACACGTCGTGGGGTAATTTTGCCCCGTTTGAAGTGAAAATGAGTGTGACAGTTTGCACGGAAATCCGATAATTGTGCGGTCAAAGCAGTGTAGAACTTGCCTCCCGATTCAGAATCATTCGGATACGGATTCAGTTACGATTCGATAACTTTCACATTATATTCAAATTATTTATTATTATTCAATGCAACTATTTTATTTTGTTGATGTATTATATTTGTTATCGAATTGACATATCAATATCCGATCAAACTAAGACGTTAATTTACAAACAAGAAAAAAATCTAGCTGAAACCCAAGCCGAACGACATATCGAACGTTCTGAATCGCCCTGCTGCTGTGAAGCCTATACTCATTTAATACTAATGCTTAATGTAGACGCAGGTTATACCTTACCGACCTAGGTATACCGTTTTATTTTGGGTTAATAAAAATTTAAAAAAAAGTAAATAGAAAACTGTATGTAAAGCTCTGGTTGGTAGAAAACTGTACAATACTATAAGTATGTATTAGAGTTATTGATAGCAGAGCTTTCTATTCGGTTGTAGGTAGGTACACATTATTTTACCAATGCTAACTCGTATTTTCGTCCTATGGAGGGTGAAACACACTGAATACAAAGAAAATTTCAGTACTTAAGGCCTACTAATTAAACGCTGAAAACAGTACATATACCTAATTATCGAATGTTCAGAAAGCTGTTCCGCGAGACTTTAATTTCTGCGAGACTTCAATTTCGGCTATCTAGGTACTTTATTATTCAATTTATATGTTATAACAGCTGTGTATGTAAGCCAATGTTTGAACAGAAGACGATAATATTATACGATATTTCAAAATCAGCTCTATGCCTCGGGGAATAAGGGCGAGGTCGAGGCTTTAAATGAAATTGTAAATTGAGTGGAGCTTGAAACCATTAGCAAAGACTTCGTGTGTTGAATACTTACTTGTGGGGTATATACGGGATTGAATTTGTTTATAAAGCTTACCTTAAAAAATGCGCCAGGCATTACACCAATCGCTATGGTTTCGAAAATGAAGTATATATTTTTCTACCTACTTAGAGTTGTCGCCGAGCTGAATCTGAGACAAGTAATCCAATTAGTTGATCCAACTTTGAGAAAGAGGTCAATCGACGAATCCAACTCGCCTGGGCTCTAGAAATTGGTAAGCTTAAGTTGCAATGGGCGGGGCACATAGCGCGAAAACCTGATGGCCGTTGGGGCAGAAAAGGTCTAGATTCCACCCATTGCCCAAAAGCGAGGCGTAGAACGTTTATCGACAGGATGGACAGACGACCTCGTATCGCAGGATAAAGTTAGATACAGACCGCTTGTTATAGTACTTTGTGAAAAACCGTGGGGGAGGCTAATTTTTCGCAGTAGGCGTCTTTTGGCTGATAATGATGATCTATGACTTAGGTATAAATGCTCGTGCTCCTCACACAAACCTTACTTTGCTGGATTTGGTGTCAGGAGCGCTAACCACAACACAATACGTGTTGTCATATGCAGAGGCAACATCAGGTTTACATAAGGTATAAAAAAGTTTCGTTTAAGATTTTGACGAGTTTGTCATATTTAAACATCTTAATATCTTAATGAGGTGTACATTGACGGAAATGCCGGCAAAGCTGATATTTTAAACTGTGTGCAGATACACGTACAAAAAACCTTTCTGCATGGACTTCGAAATCTGAGCCCAAATCTGCTAGCAAAATTGATACGAAATAATAAAAGCAGTGGATCAAATGTCAAAAATGAAAGAGCCCATTTTACCATCGACAAACGAGCACTGACCAACGAATATTATTCAAACATGGGTCGTGTTTTTGAATGAAATAGTGGACAGAAAACGTTAATGGACGGACCCGGTAAAATTAGTTTCGCCTCCGGCCCCGTCCCGACCCGACCCAGTAATTTTAATAATTATTATCTTATTCTATACGGTGACAAATCTGACAAAGTAAAAATCATAAAAATCGGTCGAGCTGCTCAAATCTTTTTTTTTTCTTTCATAAAAAACTGGCCTGACAATAACTAACTCAACAAAAAAAGAATTAGCGTAACTAATTCAGCCGTTTACGCGTGAAGCCTTGACTAAGGGAAATATGGATTCATTTTTATATACCTATATAGAGATTGTAAAACAGGTTGTAATTTCTTCCAGCTCTAGAAATTTGAACTGCGGTCCGGTCAGAATTTTTCAAGCGTATGTTTACATGAGAATATAGGGAATTTTCAGGAGAGTGCAACGTAGGCAATTCGGTCTAGAACCGATATTTTACACGTGCATTCGACTTCTTGATTTTTCACATGTGGTTTAAAAAGGCTTTTGTGCCCTTCTTACTATTAAGTTTTGAATGCTAAAAAGGCTGCTTAATTTTGTTTAAAAAAATGCACAAATTTAGTGTTCAAAGGTGCATTTAATGCTGCGAGCGAAGTCTGATGCATAATTTTTGACATTTCGCGTCGACAATTTCAATTTTATGATTTTCTAATTCATTAAATATCATTTTAACTTACGTAGCTATATCTTTAATAAATCTTAAAAAATGTTTGTAGTTTTTTAAACATCATTCAAAAATTCCTCTCAATCAATAAATACACGAAAACACCAATTTTGTCTCAGCATTTTTCGAGCGCCACCTGGTGGTTTTACATGGAACTATGTCGAGACTTCCGACACTGGTCATAATATATTACTGTATACAGGGTGTTGTTTTGGTCAGCGACGAGCGACTCAGGGGTTGCTATACAAACGATACTGATGCCAAAAAATATAAAAAAAAAATATATTTTTGTAATGGAAAAAACCCTACAAAATCATTTTTTTATCCGGTACAGCGATCGAGTCAAAACCACCAACACCAAGTAGCCTCTTCATAGCTTACTAGCTACGGTGTAGTACTTCGTAGATAAGCGCTAGCTACGCGCTAGGGTGCGAGTTTTCCCATTCGTTTTGTAATTTTTTTGAATATTGTAAAGAGGTTTTCTTGTATAAAGCTTGCTCAGAATTTAAATATCTTTTTTTTTCACAATAAGCATAACTCATATTATCATCCCTGAGTTGGATGTCACTGACCAAAACACCACCCCTTTGGGGTTAAATTGTATACAGTATATTTACACTAGTGTTAATCAACTGCCCAAATAGATTGAACACCAAAACATTTATCAATATTATACCATTAATCATGTCATATTTCGATCATAAAAGTAAAAATAAAAAACGTATAACTTCATTTAGTACCTTTTTTTAATTTTTGAACTGGCTTTTTTCCAAACAGTGATCATTACCACTTTGGCCATTTTCTTAGCAATTATCCAACAATTTTCTCTCCAATGCATTCTCTACTTATATTTCAATTAATGTAATTTCGCGTGTAAAAGATCATTTATCACTAACCAGAGGAAAACGTGGAAAGAGCTATTAGGAAGGATGCCAGCGGGTAGGGTGTAGTAACGATGATACATCATGAGAGGAAATAGGATTTTAATTTCTACCGAAAGCCCTTGTAATTAAGAGTTTTAGGCATTGCGTAAGTGCTGAATTATGGATTATAATAAGTAAAATAAAATCGTGTTATATACACTATTTATAACTCAAGAACGGCTGAACTGATTTGGCAAAAAATTGGGGGGGGGGGGGGGGGCGGAGGTAAATACTTTTTATCCCATTAGACGGGACCGGGGCTGAGGTGGGACGAGTCCGGAGCGAATCAGAACCTACTTACTTTGGGAGATTGTTGTTCTCGCATTTGTTACCTAGTTGGCAAAATTGTACTACTTATCGTTGAAAACTTTAAATGCTAATGCGTGACTTCCTAATATTAAGCCAAATTTAATATTGTTAAGCTGTTTGTTTCAAAAAAAATAAATGTATGAGTTTGGTAACCAATATTTATTTTTGCAGGTACTTGGGCATCAGGAACCCTTTGAAGAGTCGGCATCACTCCACCAAGAGGGTGGTGGTCATCAAAATAGCCCTAGTGTGGCTCCTCAGCATGTTTGTGTCAAGCTCCATTACAGTTTTAGGTAAGTGTCATGTTCTTAAAAGAATGAATTAAGAATCAGCTGTTTTGTAACATTCATGATGACTTGCGAGGATCTTGGATCGCGCATCGTGTCACTCGTTCCATTTTAACATTGAACTACAATAATAGTAGTCCCCCTAGCCGATTTCAACTACGGTGGCCAGTCACAACAACTAACCGACTGCGCGGGACGGGTACGTATTACAATACCGAATTTCAAAATACCGAATTTCATAAGCCCTACGAACGGAAGGCCGAATTTTAGAATGCCGAATGTTTATATGATCGAAAGTTCTAAATACCGAAAGTTTGAAATCCCGTAAATTCAAAATACCGAATCGTATAAGACCTATGATTGGAATGCCGAATACTAAAATGCCGAATTTTAAAATACCGACTGTTCATATGACAGAAGTTCAATATACCGACTGTTTATATGACCGAAAGTTTTATATACCGAAAAAATTTAAAACCCGAAGATTAAAAATACTGAATTTACAAGATCTATGAACGAAACGCCAAACAAATTGTATACCATCAAGATTGAGGTTCATTAAGAAAAACAAATTTTGATTGCCGATATACCGAAGCTCAATATGCCGAATTTCAAATAACCGAAAGTTCAAAATCCCGAAAGTTCGAAATCCCGAAAGTTTGAAATACCGAAGGTTCATATTCCGAATGTTTAAAATCCCGAAGATTAATATATCTACAGTTAGTATACCGAAGTTCAAAATCCCGAAAGTATGATTAACTTTGCGGTAGGCATGCAGCATGCAGCATGCAAGTAATCAAACAGGCATGCATGTAGCAAGCAGGCATGCAGCATGCAAGCAATCAAGCAGGCATGCAGCATGCAAGCAATCAAGCAGGCATGCAGCATGCAAGCAATCAAGCAAGCAGGCATGCATGCATGTAGCAAGCAGGCATGCAGCATGCAAGCAATCAAACAGGCATGCATGTAGCAGCATGCATAGGTTTTGCTCTTCTCCGGCGCTGCGGGAAGTGCAGCCCTTTCGCCCTAGCGTAGCGAATCTCAGGCACCCACGCTCGCTTCCGCAGCTTCGGCTTGCTGGTCGCCTTCGGTGACCAGCCTCAGCCGTTTCAGCTCGCACGCGAGCCTGAGATTTGCTACAGCGGGCGAGGGCTGCTCTCCCTCCGCGCCTCCGGCTTTTGAATTACACTCTAGTATCGGGCAGACTAGTACCACGGCAAAGGACCACGGCGATTCAGGGTCAATCAAAATTTGTTTTTCATAATGAACCTCAATCTTAATGGTATACAATTTGATTGGCGTTTCGTTCATACGTCTTGTGAAATTCGGAATTTTTTATCTTCGGGTTATAAATTTTTCGGTATATTAAACTTTCGGTCATATAAACAGTCGATATATTGAACTTTCGGTCATGTAAACGGTCGGTATTTTAAAATTCGGCATTTTAGTATTCGGCATTCCAATCATAGGTCTTATAAGATTCGGTATTTTGAATTTTCGGGATTTCAAACTTTCGGTATTTAGACCTTTCGATCATATAAACATTCGGCATTCTAAAATTCGGCCTTCCGTTCGTAGGGCTTATGAAATTCGGTATTTTAAAATTCGGTATTGTAATATGTACCCAACTCCGGGCTACCCTAAGAATTTCTGATTAGAAAAACCCAGGTATATTTTTGAAGTGCGACCCTCTTACCGCTGCGCCCCCGAGGCAGTCAAAAGATCTACTATTACTAGCGTATGGAACTGATTCCACGAACATATTTCGTGCTCCAGGAATTGAAGACACAGACATCAATGCTTTTTAGAATGTTTTTAACACTCACAGTGTCATATTTTATATTCATAAAGATGAAATAAGAAACCAAAAATTTTTGCGCACGGGCGGGACTTGAACCAGCAACCTTTTGGCAAACCGGGCCAAACGCTCTTACCAATTGAGCTACCGTGCTGTCAGTCCGACACTGCGAAATTTGTGGTTTCTTATGAAAACGTCAATTGCGTGACGCTTAGCGCCATCTAGCCGTCTGTCTATGAAACAGATGGCCCAAGCAGTTATTCTTTACAGAATAAATTCAACTTGGAAATTGATGTCGCTTCGCTATCTAATGCTTTTTAGAATGTTTTTAACAAAATTTTTGGTTTCTTATTTCATCTTTATGAATATAAAATATGACACTGTGAGTGTTAAAAACATTATACCTACAAATGAAATACCTACGCTTGAAACGTCGAAAATCAAAATACCGAACGAATTAAATACCTATACCCGATATACCGAAGCTCAATATGCCGAATTTCAAATAACCGAAAGTTCAAAATCCCGAAAGTTCGAAATCCCGAAAGTTTGAAATACCGAAGGTTCATATTCCGAATGTTTAAAATCCCGAAGATTAATATACCTACAGTTAGTATACCGAATTTCAAAATCCCGAAAGTATGATTAACTTTGCGGTAGGCATGCAGCATGCAGCATGCAAGTAATCAAACAGGCATGCATGTAGCAAGCAGGCATGCAGCATGCAAGCAATCAAGCAGGCATGCAGCATGCAAGCAATCAAGCAGGCATGCAACATGCAAGCAATCAAGCAGGCATGCAGCATGCAAGCAATCAAGCAGGCATGCAGCATGCAAACAATCAAGCAAGCGCAGGCATGCATGCATGTAGCAAGCAGACATGCAGCATGCAAGCAATCAAACAGGCATGCATGTAGCAGCAAGCATAGGTTTTGCTCTTCTCCGGCGCTGCGGGAAGTGCAGCCCTTTCGCCCTAGCGTAGCGAATCTCAGGCACCCACGCTCGCCTCTGCAGTTTCGGCTTGATTTTGTTAAAAACATTCTAAAAAGCATTAGATAGCGAAGCAACATCAATTTCCAAGTTGAATTTATTCTGTAAAGAATAACTGCTTGGGCCATCTGTTTCATAGACAGACGGCTAGATGGCGCTAAGCGTCACGCAATTGACGTTTTCATAAGAAACCACAAATTTCGCAGTGTCGGACTGACAGCACGGTAGCTCAATTGGTATGAGCGTTTGGCCCGGTTTGCCAAAAGGTTGCTGGTTCAAGTCCCGCCCGTGCGCAAAAATTTTTGGTTTCTTATTTCATCTTTAAGAATATAAAATATGACACTGTGAGTGTTAAAAACATTCTAAAAAGCATTAGATAGCGAAGCGACATCAATTTCCAAGTTGAATTTATTCTGTAAAGAATAACTGCTTGGGCCATCTGTTTCATAGACAGACGGCTAGATGGCGCTAAGCGTCACGCAATTGACGTTTTCATAAGAAACCACAATTTTTTTATAAAACAGGTGTCAAATTAAAGGTAATTTTATCATCTATCATGGGAAAAATCATTACCAAGATATTACCTTCTTAATATGCACAAATAAATTATTTTAGTTTGGAAAAAATAGTTTTCGTCACTTTTTACTTTATTTTATAATAAAATGTATATGGGTCGGTATGTTTTTTGTTAGTTCGTATAATTGCCTAGTAAATACGGTATTAAGTAAAGAAAACCACACTTCAATATCTTTAACAGTTATTGAGATATTTTTTTTTTAATATGGGAAGTAATTTATAATCTACAAACTTATTTCATCGTTACTTCTTTTCATAAATTACGTATTTTATCGAAGTTTTCTGTTAAGTTTTCTGTGATATTTTATCGAAGTAACGTTAGCTTTCTATTTTGTTACCCATAATTTTATTTCCACGTAAGTTTCAATACGCAGAATTCTTGAAACATCGAGTTTTACTTTACTAAAGTCCGTATTTCCAAACGAATTTGTTACTTATATTATATTGCAGATTTTATTAACGCATAAACACCGAAGCGGTCGCATGCGACCGCATAACAATAGAATATCCATTGTGTCTCGTTTACATATGCTTGAGGGATTAATGGACAATTTAAAGCATAACTGATATAAGAATGTAATAAATATTGATCTAATAAATAAACTGCGTTAATCCCGACTCGCCGTGGTCTCCTTGCCGTGGTTCTAGTCTGCCCGATACTAGAGTGTAATAGCAAGCCGAAGCTGCGTAGGCGAGCGTGGGTGACTGCGCCTTGATACGCAAGGGCGACGAGGCTGCTATTCCCGCAGCGCCGGCGACGAGGAAATCCTAATACATGCTGCTTGATTGCATGTCTGCTTGCTTTCTGCATGCATGCCTGTATGCTTGCATGCATTTTTTTCTAAACTAAAATATATATATTTGTGCATGTATGAAAATCTTAACAATGTTTTTTTTTTCTATAATAGATAACATAATTAACTTTTATTTGATACCGTTTTCATTAAAATCGGTGTCGTAGTTTGACTTGTAGAATTTTTTCATTGTTTTTTAGAACAGTGGCGCCATCTTAGTTTATAAGGAATGAAACTGTCGCTGCTGCGGGTGAAATCGCTTATTTTGATCCTTACTATCACTGTGCAAAGTGGCGTGCTTTAATCACAAAGTGCAGCTTTTCGACGAAATTTCGCCATAATACGTATGACTACTTATAGTACAGATTAATATTCATAGTATAGATTATGATTTGAAATTCAAATTTCAAGGAAAACGTTATCATCTTGTCATCGTATCGCGACACATTTTTTTGCTCCTCATAGCTTCTCTCTACATGGTAGTAACAACTTACTGCTTTTGAATTAGATCTAACATTCGTTGATAGGTTTTATTAATTCAAATAACACTTCATAATTAATATGGATTATTATTGTCAGATTTGTCAGATAAATATATTTGAAACATTCATTTGCTTAACATAATATGGTATTACATTCGTGTTACAAGTTATAAAGTAGTTGATTATGTTTGACTTATCTATTCTAATATTATAAAGCTGAAGAGTTTGTTTGTTTCTTTGAACCTGCTAATCTCAGAAACTACTGGCCCGATTTAAAAAAAAATATTTTTACGTTGGATAGTTCATTTATCGAGGAAGGCTTTAGGCTATATAACATAAAGATACAACTCATAAGACTACAGCAGCAATGAAAAATGTTGCGAAAACGGGAGAAAGATATTCTTTTTGAGAGCTTCCGCTGCGTACGCTGAAAACCGCTTAAGTTACACAAAAATCATGTATGACAGGATTGTTCAGCATCAAGAGTTCTATAATAAAGTCTGCAACAGCATATGTCTATCTTTTATGGTTGGCTTACTACAACCTTTTTTTATGTTAATAAATTTGTAAAAAAATAATGCCATATTTTTAGAGGTGTAATATAAACACAGGTATTTATTCTTATCAAAATAAATAGATTCATCATCACAAGCATTTCAATTAAAACAAAGTTTCCATTTATATCATTTGATTTCAATAAATATCTTAGGAGCTATCACAGTTTTAACATAACTCCGCACCAAAATAATGTTCGCAGCTTAAGTAAAACGTGCGCTTGCGCTAATTGCTATGGTTGCTGTCTTCTTAGTTACAATAAAACTGCTTTAAAATATTTTACTATTTTTATTCGAGCATTATATTTGAAGGTGTTTTATACACACGGGTATTGATTCTTATCAAAATAAATACATTCATCATCACGAGCATTTCATTTTGAACAAAGTTCTCATCATTTGATTTCAATAAATATCTTAGAATCTATCACAGTTTTGAAATAACTCCACATCAAAATAATACTTGCAGCTTAAGTACTTACAACGCGAGCTTGCGCTAAGTATGGTTGGTGGCTTCTCATTTACATTAAAGTATGTGTTTTGCGTTGAAATATTTTCCTTATACATACCTATTAGATTAATTAAGTCGGCTCCCTACGGAACGGTTGTCCCGCGCAACTGCTTTTTTTGCGATACTTCAAGAGATTTTAGCGCGTAATACATAGTTTTCCTTTCGCTAGTGAGTAGTAAAGGACTTGAGCTCATTACTTTAATTGCAGATATTTTCTATTAGGTAGATTCAGTAATCATCATCATCATCATTATAATCAGCCAAAGGACGTCCACTGCTGAACATAGGCCTCCCCCACGGCTTTCCACAGCGACCGATCACTAGCGGTCTGCATCCAGTTTGATCCTGCAATCTTTTTAAGGTCGTCTGTCCATCTTGTTGGTGGACGTCCTACGCTGCGTCTTTGGTCGAAGGGTCTCCAATCTAGAACTTTCCTGCCCCAACGGCCATCAGTTCTTCGCGCTATGTGCCCTGCCCACTGCCACTTAAGCTTACTGATTCTCAAGGCTATATCCGTTACCTTGGTTCTTCTACGTATCTCCTCGTTTCTGATTCGATCTCCTAGAGAAACACCGAGCATAGCCCGCTCCATCGCTCGTTGTGTAATTTTGAGCTTCATTATAAGGCCCATAGTAAGTGACCACGTTTCGGATCCGTATGTCATCACTGGTAACACACACTGATTGAAGACTTTCGTCTTCAGACACTGAGGTAATTGAGACGAGAAGACGCTCTTGCGCAGTTTCCCGAACGCTGCCCAGCCGAGTTGGATTCGTCGATTGACCTCTTTCTCGAAGTTGGACCTACCCAATTGGATCACTTGTGCCTGGTAGACGTACTCGTCGACAACTTCGAGAGTTGAGTTCCCAATGGATACTGGAGTGGGTACAACAAGGGAACTCGACATAATTTTCGTCTTCTCCATGTTCATTTTAAGACCCACTTGTTGGGATACTCGGTCGAGGTCTTCGAGCATAGTGCCTAGATCATCCAGCGTCTTTGCCACAACGACTATGTCATCGGCAAACCGAAGGTGTGTTATGTATTCGCCATTGACGGAGATGCCGAATCCTTCCCATTCCAGGAGCTTGACGGCGTCTTCCAATGCCGCTGTAAACAGTTTCGGAGATATTACATCTCCCTGTCTTACACCTATTCGCAATGGAATCGCCCTCGTATTCTGTTCCTGTACTCGGACCGACATGGTGGCGTTGTTATATAGACACTTTAACACCTCTATATACCTATAGTCTATGTGACACCGCTGAAGAGACCGAAGCACCGCCCAAGTTTCGATCGAATCAAAGGCCTTCTCATAGTCCACAAAAGCTAAACATAGAGGCATATTATACTCCTCGGACTTCTGTATAATTTGCCTAAGCGTATGAATGTGGTCTATGGTACTGTATCCTTTTCGGAATCCGGCTTGTTCGGGAGGCTGGAAGTCATAAAACCTACGTGCGAGACGATTCGTGATGACCCTTGAGAACAGCTTGTAGACATGGCTCAGGAGTGAGAGTCTCTAAAGGACTTTAAGTACCGGTGTTCCACCCGCTTTCAGGAGCTCTGCTGTGATTCCGTCCTCGCCAGGTGCCTTATTGTTTTTAAGCTGTTTCAGGGCTATCCTAATCTCGTAGAGGCTGATGTCCGGGATGTCTTCAGTGTAGTGTCGGGTCAGGATAGCTCGTGATTCAGTAATACTTTTGGTTAAAATTCTTTCTTCCGATTTATGCAGGTTAATGTTTTCTTTTTGCCACTGAGTAGGTTTTAATTTTTGAATGCATCTATTAATTATTAAGTTTAATAGATTTAGTAGGTAATTACTTTTGTTATTCTTTCTTCTGATTTATGCAGGTATAAGTAACTGCGATAACTCATCTCAGCATGTAATAAAATGTTTTCTTGACTAAGTAATAAGTACCATTTAAAGTAGGTAGGAGGTAGGTATTAAATATAAATCTGCATTTATAATTTGATTTTGTAGTAGGTAATTTGATTTGATATTGTTCTTCTTATTCTCTGTAAAGTGATTGATTACATTAGGTTAATGCTTAATTAATAGGTTGGTTGACTTCATTTATATTTACCAATCCTAATACAAAATTTGATTTCATTGTAATTGGGTATTGTTTTGTTGTATCTCTACAAGGCTTTGACATTTTGGAAATTTTTTATGTCAAAATTATTAAGTTTTGTTAATCTTCTCACCATTTTTAAATTACCTACCAAATTATAATTATTAATAAAAAAATACCTACTGAATTAATTAGTAGAAAACCTAGAAAAAGGAATCAGCTTTCTCGGCAGTCTGCCATGTCTATAACGTCCATCCGTCTCAAACTGAATGCTATTATTTGAGAATATTGCTGCAACATATTCGCGGTATATCTTATTTGTAAAATAATTAGCCTAAATAATTAAAAAATCTTCCCAAAGTTACTATTCCACGCGAACGAAGTCGCGGGCACAGCTAGTTATGGAATAAAAATCAAAATTCGTATGTACAGTCGCCAGCACATCAGGTTACCCAATTTTGTTGCAAACTAGCTCTTATCACAAATGCATAAGGCACCGCAGTGTTTTCCTTGACATGCTGTCCGTACAATAAATTCTAGATACTCATAAATATATTTTAATTAAAAAAAAAATAAGAAAAATAGTGTTATGTCAAATATGTGATGCAATATATGAGAATATCCCTTAAAGTTCAAATAAATAAATCCAAAAATAGTTACAATACATTATATAAAAGCGCTTGCACCTGCCATCGCTTTTGTTTGAAGTGTGCTGTGTGTATCTATCCTGCGTGCGTGCCAGCGTTTTTTAGGGTTCCGTAGCTGAATGGCAAAAAACGGAACCCTTATAGTTTCGTCAAGTCTGTCTGTCTGTCTGATTGTCCGTCCGTATGTCACACCCATTTTATTCTGTTATTATAAGCATTACACAATTGAAATATAGGTAGGAAGATGTATCTTGTTAACCGCTTACCGATTCTCATACAAAAAATAAAAAATAATGACAGTTAAGGGGGGGCTCTCATACATGAAACTAAAACCAAAAAAAATTTTTTTTTTCAAACCTATGCGTGTGGGATGTCTATGGATAGGTCTTTTAAAATAACATAGAGGTTTCTAAAACCATTTTCTTTTAAAGTCAAACGTTTCATAGCTAGACGCTTCCAAAGTGGTAAAATGGGCGTCCCCCCTCCATCTAATTTCAAATCCAAGCAAGTGTAAATTTTGAAAAAAATATATAATGTAGATCTTAATAAATAATTTCAACGAAAATTGGTTTGGACGGGTTCGAACCAGTAGTTTTTGAGATATAGCACATTTTCAACAACCGCAAACATAACTTTGTACTTCATACAAACACTATGAAAAACAAAGTTATGTTTATAGTCAACAAAATATTGTGGAATTTTACTAAGTAGAAGTAAATGGATTCCCTAATTCAGTTAAAGTTGGCACGGAACCCTCAGTGCGCGAGTCCGACTCGCACTTGGCCAGTTTTTTTTTTTGCAATTATAGACTGATATCTGTCACAATTGGATAATTTTTATAGGTGTACATAAATCCATTACACTCATTTCATATCATATTTTGCACATCACAACCATTTGTAAGGGTGCCTTAATATTTTTGCTATTAAATTTTACTAATATTAAATTTTAAAAACCCGGTTAAGTGCGAGTCGAATTCGCACTTTGAGAGTTCCGTGCAAACTTTAACTAAATAAGGGGTCCACTTACTTCCACTTAGCCAAAATACCACAAGAATTTGTTGACAGCAAAAAAAATTGTGTTTTTCATATTATTTGTATGTAGGACAAAGTTATACTTGTGGTTGTTAAAAATATGCTGAATATCAAAAAGTACTAGTTCGATCTCGTATACACCTATTTTCGTTGAAAGTGTTTGTAAAGATGTACATTATGTCACCAATGTTTGACTTTCAGATGAAATGATTTTAGAAACCTCGATGAACAACATACGTACCTACCAAGTTTCAGCTGTGTGATGCTAAAAGTTTGAGAATAAAGTGCTGTCCCATACGGAAGGACAGACACACAGATGGAATTGACGAAACTATAATTGTTTTTTGCCTTCCGGCTACGGAACCCTAAAAATGGTCAAATGACAAATTCTCATCACATTAGGGGCACATAAAGTTAAAACATAGTGTATGTTCTAAATGTAAATGAGCTTAATTTTAATGCTTGGTCTCTCTGCTGTCTCTGTGTCTGAACACTGGCTAAATATTTGGTGAAATGTACATTTCCTCTGCCTCTGCATAGCTGGCCGTCAATCTTGTGGGCCAGGGATATAGTGTTGTAAGGCTTTCGATACTTTGGTTGAGTGATATTGAGCATTATTTTAACTTCCGCGTCCACAAAAAAACAGCGGGGGTTTGAATGACTCATCCACGTTGGGACCACGTGCGCATGTGTCATCGCGCAATGTTACAAACGTATATATTTAATTATTTACGCAAACAGATATAACTTTTTGTAGGAATAAGCTATTATCGTTTGTTGTTACTGAATAAATTGCCTATGCTTGTGTCTTTAATATGCAAAAACTTAAATGAAAAAACAAAACTTCTAAATAAATGAAAAGGGGGATAATAAATAAATCCATAGACATTTTAGCGGGGACATCAAGAAGTTATCACTAAATTGTCTATGGACGATACTAAACTCCGTAATAAAATAATTTTCTGCAATACTGACGCATGTAGAGTTTCGCTTTCAAAGTAATTGCAGTCTATCTTGTTTCATTTCTTTAGAAAAGAAAGAGACAAACAATTTGTTTTAATTTTAATTGTTGCATAATTTACCTCTAGGATCAGAACTATTACTTTTTATCTAGAAGGATTGTTTGTAGTGTATGAAATAATTGAAGTTTGAAGTGGCTCTTAGTTACACATCTTAAAAATAAACAACTCTTGTAACTAGTATTGTCTCTAAGACCACGATCGTGGTCCATAACAATTGAAAATTAATTGTGTCTGGAATCTCCGTACTCGAAGCATTAAGTTGTTACGTAATAATTAACAGCATCTTATAGTGACGCATATCAATATTAAAATTCTTTAATGTTTTATATAAATATATTGAGACTTGGCCATCGCACTCAATAATTGAATTCACATGTGTTTTCAGGCGATTGAATTTACACGTGTTTTCAGGTGATGACCAAGTCTCAATCTAATATATATAAATCTCGTGTCACAATGTTTGTCCTCAATAGACTCCTAAACCACTTAACCGATTATAATAAAATTCGCACACCATGTGCAGTTCGATCCAACTTGAGAGATAGGATAGTTTAAATCTCAATTTGTCATAACTGCACCCGTGCGAAGCCGGGGCGGGTCGCTAGTATATTTATATAAAACATTAAAGAATTTTAATATTGATATGCGTCACTATAAGATGCTGTTAATTATTACGTAACAACTTAATGTTTCGAGTACGGAGATTCCAGACACAATTGATTTTCAATTGTTATGGACCACGATCGTGGTCTTAGAGACTGGACGTATTAAGACAGAAAGTCGCTTTAGTAGAGACTGAATAAATTAATAACCGACTTGGTATTACATGGATCTCACAACTTTTTACCGCAGAACAACTGAGTTGCGAGATTTGGTTTTTTTGACAAGTATTGTTTTTGATGGGATCTCATTTCTTTTTGTATTTTGTAGACAGTTCTACTTTTTTCCTTACTGAATCCATTGCGACTACCTACAAGTTAGATTGCAAAGTTATTTTTATGCAGAAATACGAATAGGTAATAAGAAATTTATAAATACTTAGGTACTTAAAGTATCAATATTTAATTAAAATTATTTATCCGAACAACGTCCAAATTGTAAGCAATTGTAAGCAAATAATATCAGTAGACCAATGAGAGTAGCCTTTAGTCGTCAAACTAATATAGCAATCGAAATTATCATTGAAAATCGCAAAGTTATAGGTAAGAATTCTGGGCACATCCGAACAGCATTGGGTCGCTCGCGCGTATGAGCGCGGCTGCTGCTCGCTCGGTGACATTCACCTTTCCGCGCGCCCCGCCACTGTCTCCGCCCCGCGCCCTCGCGCTAGCACCGCGCAGCGCGTGGTATAATAATTAATTTACAACCTTACTTACTCGTAATAAGTACGAATACGCATGTAGGTACGTTTTTTGCATTAAATAATTTAATTTACACGTGTTTTCATGACGGAAATACCCATTTTTTGCTCGATTTGGCAGGGGCACTACTATGCGCCTATATTTATATGGGACTAGCTTAAACCCGCGGCTTCGCACGCAATAATAATAACTGCCGTAAAACATCGTTACGAATAAAGCCAATATTGAAAAATTTAACTGAAGACTTGGCTGTATGGGCTTAATTTTTTTTGCAGCCTTTTCTAAATTTTTTAGTTTTTCCTTGATTCATACACCAAACACTACTTATATTCCAAATTTGAAGCTTCTAGGTCTGCTAGAAGTGCCTTTGCATTTTGATGATCGGTGAGTCAGTGAGTGACAAAATTAAGAAATTTGACCCGTTATAATTCCTAAAGCACTGGTTCAAATTAAATGAAAATTGCAATATACCGTGTCCTTACAATGCCTGCATGGTTACTGAAATTTCAGTCTTCTAGTTTTATCCACAACGAAGTTACAGGGGGTCGAAAATGGTCTGAATTGCTTCGAGAAAAGGATGGTACGGCCGTGACGCTTTTTTGCTCGACTTGGTGGGGGCACTGCCGTGCCCCCAGATATTGATACTTCTAACTTTGGTTAAAGTGCACAACACTGTCAGTGGACACCATTCAAAGTAGCCCATCCCATAGTGATAGAGTGGCGAGAGGCAAAATGCAGGCTTTTACACTGTAATCTATTTCGGAATTGGTGAAATAGTAGGTACGGCAATCCGGTGAAATGGTACGAAATCCGTTTTTTTATGGTATGAAGGATTTGGAAAAATAATCCATTAACATGTTGCTGTGTGTCAGATTATGTAGTTAAAAGTCATTTATAAAAAAAAACATATTTTCGAGATTTTAAATGAACTGATCTAAAAATGTTTTATTTCTTTTATTCTGGTACAAAAAAGTCATTACATGATGAATTACTTCATCTTAAAAAATATATATTTAACAGACAAAGAGTACCCAAAATTACTTTCTGTGCCAGTATATAAAGTTAAAACAGATAAAAACAATAACTATATTCCGTTAAAGACATAATAAAATATCATGTAACTTGAAAGTTACAAGTAAATACAATCTTGTCATACATATAATATTTGGACCATGTTAAAATTAGAAGGAGGTAATAACATCTATTTTGTTACAAAACGAAAAGATTTTTAAACAATTCGCGTTTGAAGTGACTTAGTGTGTGGTTAAATGTCTGCATTATAGAAAGTTAGGGAGCGGGTAAGATTAGTTATTTTTATATTTATAAGAAGATAAGTTATTCTTAGTATATTTTCTATGTGTTAGAGGTGTGATGTAGAAACTTTGTTGTGAATGCGCCGTCATTTGCATTATATTGATGACTTCAATATTTATTCTAAGTTTTTGGTAATAACAATTTTTATTTCACATAATATCACCGTAACTTTACCATCAACTAATTAAATATTCCTGACATCGGCAATTATCGTCCAAAAATCTTTGAATCTGTTCCAAACACTTCAGAACTCTCACAAGTTCTCAAGCAATCGTTTAGAAATCAGTATTCATTATGCTTTTAATTTGCTCAGAGAAAAGTTGCTCGCTGTTCTCAAAAGGCATCGTTATAACTTATTAATTCAATAGATAATGTTGATTTACGAGCATTTGGGACTTAGTACACATTTCTGATGTAGAAAGCGGAAGAATTTTATTTCTTTATGCCCCAACGAGATCATTTAGGCCACGATAAAAATTGATTGGCTTTGTGCCGGCTAATTGTTAGAGCTTGACTGTTAACTAAGATCCTTAGACACTGCGACTTTTAGCAGCGATACAGTCGCGATGCTAACGCACGATAACATCGATACAGTCGCAATGCAGATGCTGGTAATTTTCAAATTATGTACTGAATTTTGGCGACTGCATCGATAATAACAGGCGTAAGCATCGATGCAGTCGCGCTTCTGCAGTATGCTAACACGCGACTGTATCGATGCTACATAAAATGTGTGTAAGGGGTCTAAAATGGAACGAATTTAATAGTAAGCGCTACTTAATGTATCTAAAAAACAGATAAAAAAACCTTTAATACGAGTAGTGCCCTCAGCAAAGGATCGGTGCCGATATTATGAGTTTACGGTGGTTTTACTCGCAAGTGACGACGTAAAAAAGTACATGGAATAGCTCTGCAAGTGATTGCTAGAGGCGCTGTACAATTTTCCAGGTTCCGTAGCCGAATGGCCAAAAACGGAACCCTTATAGTTTCTGTCTGTCTGTCTGTCCGTCCGTATGTCACAGCCATTTTATTCTGTAACTGTAAGCATTACACATTGAAATTTGGTTGGAAGATGTATCCTGTTAACCGCTTACCGATTCTTATACAAAAAATAAAAAATAATGACATTAAAGGGGGGGCTCCCATACATGAAACTAAAACCAAAAAAAAATCAAACCTATGCGTGTAGGGTGTCTATGAATAGGTCTCTTAAAATGACATTGAGTTTCCTAAAACCATTTTCTTTTACAGTCTAACGTTTCATAGCTAGACTCTTCCAAAGTGGAAAAATGGGCATCCCTCCCCCATCTAACTTCTAAACCAAGCAAGTGGAAATTTTGAAAAAAATATGTGATGTAGATCTTAATAAATACTTTCAAAGAAAATTGATTCGGACAGGATCGAATGAGTAGTTTTAGAGATATAGCACATTTTCAACAACCGCAAACATAACTTTGTACTTCATACAAACACTATGAAAAACAAAGTTATATTTGCAGTCGACAAAATATTGTGGTATTTTACTTAGTAGAAGTAAGTGGATTCCCTAATTCAGTTAAAGTTGGCACGGAACCCTCAGTGCGCGAGTCCGACTCGCACTTGGCCGGTTTTTTATTTTATAAAACCGGCCAAGTGCGACTCGGACTTTCCGTGCAAACTTAAAATGAATTAGATATCCAGTTACCTGCACTTAGCCAAAATACCACAATATTTTGTTGACAGAAAATAAAACATTGTTTTTCATAATGTTTGCATAAAGAACAAAGTTATGTTTGTGGTTATTGAAAATGTGCTAAGTTTAACAATGTGATGGGGGGGGGGGAGGAGAGGTAGTAGAAGTACTTCATACGAAATGACGTTCTATTTGAATTATTCGCCGGTTAGTACTAATTTGTCGATGGTGTGACAGGCCCTTAGAGATCCATAATTAAAAAGATAACAAGCGGTATATATGTAATGACCAAAATGTATTAACTTGTACAACTCCACTTAAATGTATCATCCAGGAAATTTGCACCAAAGTGGCGTTGAAAATTATTCTCGAATGTAATAACCCCCGGGCAGTTCATTAAAAATCACTTATTGGGCCAACCCTGGTTGTAGCAGAAACTGACGTGACACTATCTATCCCTCTCACTCACCTCGCAGACAGAAAGAGACGAATTATCTGTTGCTTATTCTCAACGAGTACAAGCACTTGATATCAAAAGCTTCATTTGATGTTATTATTTAAAAAAAGGGAATGCATTCAATTTCAACTGCATTTCAAGTTAAAATAGCTACTATTTCAATGATTTGATAAAGTTATTATTATGTTGAGCTCACTAGAAGAGTATTTTTTTGATATTTAGGCTTATTAGTTTAATCATTTTCTGGGCAGCATTTACATGAACGGAGTTTCAGAACGAGTTCTGAATATTATCATAATTTTGTTAAAACAATATCTGTGATCAGTTTTATATCAATGAACGTCGAGTTAATCCAAACATGTCCTTTCTAAACATTTCTAGTCCACAAGTCTCCAGATTTAGTACTTATATAAATCCCAAACCCTACATACTAAGGGAGGATTTAGAAGACATATAACTTTGGACTTGATTTATATTAAGCTGACTTAGTGACACAATTTCTGAAGTTGTTTACGCAAAGAAGTTTATCACAGAAGGCCCGCTTTGTTATGGGATTAGGGACTTAGAATAGCATCAAATTACAGCAACTACTACTCTTTTTGTTGTACATTGGCCAAACATCATGTTTGTTGCGAACCTTGGCCATGGCCTTTGTTGCAAACTTGCCCTTATTACAACTGAATAAGATATCGCAGTGTTTACCTTGACGTGCTATCATCCGTACAATATCAAGGCTGGAACAGAACATACTTTCTTTTCCTAGCTATATCCTGGTTACTTCATATTTAAAGTGTTAATAGTATCTCCAGTGTACTAGCTCTGACAACGAGCAGCACTTGACGTCTGTGGCCAAGCAAATATGGTGGCATGCCGGCGCAGCGTTGTGTATCGAAGGTAGCAGTTGTCATAACGTAACGGCAGCTTCCGACAAAATGAGTTTCCACTCGTTGCTGTCGTCAACTAAGTGCCGTCCGTGTCTGAGATCTCTTAGATATCAACCAAATATCAGTAGACCCTAAATAGAAAGTATTGAGATCCATGATCATTTTCTATTTCGTATATTATCATACATTTTTCTTAAACTAATTATCTAAAAAACTCTCTACGTTCAAAATTAGCCTTTTATAAGTTTATGTGTTTGGATGTTACGAGGTTACGACTTACTTACGGTACATATTATTTAAAATAATATTATATTTGACGTCTATAGTGATGTGGTTTTTGGTAGTGAGATGTCGATATCTTTTATAGTTTATTACACAAACAAAATTTGTACAAGAGGTGTACTTAACGCCATACGGCATTGTCAACTAGTCATACCTTTGGATTAAGCAAACATGATTGTGTTTGTGCGTATATCGACTTTAAGATTTTGTAGTTATAATTAAAATACTGTGTACCTACTGAGAGAAAACAGGTGTTAATTTATTCTCTCCTAATCCAAATGCCTGTAGACTCTCTGGTGTTTGGAGAAGTAAATCCGAAATAACAACAGACATAATTTTTGCTCTAAAGCTTTGAGCTAACTAGTTAAATACACAATTAGTACAGTAAGGGCCTAATTCACCATCGACCCATAGGCGGTCTCTCTCAATAGTGATAAAGTCTGTTTCTTTTTGCTTGACGAATATTGTAAACAATCTTTATATTCCTTTTTGCAGAATAATTTCATTTAAAAAAAGGAATAAATACAAAACTCACCAACAACATAGGTGATTCATCAAACGATGAATGATGATGCTAAACAGCACCGAGATCTTTAAAAATCAAATAGTAAATAAATTTTATTTCATGCAAAGAAAAACGGACTTTAGGCCAGGTGTGTCTTGCGCACACAAAAGCGCAAGACGCAAGAAAGTGCACTCTCTGTTCCTTCAATATAATTAATTCGGTGAGACGACATTCCGAGATGACCGATAAGAGGGGCAGGCGCATGACCAACGGCTTAGCGTGCATCGACCAAGAAATACTAAACTCATTTCGTATAATTTACTAAGACTGATAACCCTAACCAGAAGTTATTCAGACATTGTCGTTGGTGTAATGGTTAGCTCGCTAATTGCTACCCAAGAGGTCTTCGGTTCGAATCATAAATCAGGCCGAATCTTGTTTCTGGGTTTTTATGTCTTGAAAAGACATAAAAACGACATTGACGATTGACGAATCCGAAACATGGTCTCTGACTATGGGCCTTATAAAGAAGCTCAAAATCACACATCGAGCGATGGCGAGGGCTATGCTGGATGTTTCTCTACGGGATCGAATCAGAAATGAGGAGATACGTAGAAGAACTAAGGTAACGGACATAGCCTTGAAAATCAGTAAGCTCAAGTAGCAATGGGCAGGGCACATAGCGCGAAGAACTGTTTCTGTTCTGTTCTGTTCTGTTTCTGTTTCTGTTGTCGTTGGGGCAGGAAAGTTCTAGATTGGAGACCTTTTAAACAAAGACGCAGCGTAGAACGTCCACCAACAAGATGGACAGACGACTTTGTAAAGATCGCAGAATCAAACTGGATGCAAAACGCTAGTGATCGATCGCTGTGGAAAGCCGTGGGGGAGGCCTATGTTCAGTAGTGGACGTCCTTTGACTGATAATGATGATGATGTCTTGAAAATACTCAGCTCAGAGCCAGGAAATTGGTGGTGATGATACGCCCGTGCCTCGGAGAGCACGTTAAGCCGTTGGTCCTGCGCCTGATCTTTCATTGGTCATGTCAGAACCGTCAAGCAGAATAATGAGAGTGAAGGCACAGAGAGTGCACTTGTGTATTGCACACACACCTGGCCACTATAACATCACCTGCGTACCTGGCCTATCTCTGTTGAGAGGCCAGGTACGCAGGAAATATTTCGCCATTACCGAAAATCAGTATGAGAATATTATTATTAAAGTATTGGTAGAGTCACGGGTACCAAAGACAATGCTAAATAATAATAATAATAAATAAATATCCTTTGGACATTCCCACACATCGCCATCTAGCCCCAAAGTAAGCTACTCAAGCTTGTGTTATGGGTGCCAGACAACGGATATAATACTTAAATACTTTTTGCTTGTAAATACACACATAATATGCATAGAAAACACCCAGACCAATACAAACAGACATGCTCATGCGCACAACAACCCGCTGCGTAGTAGGCGATTTCTTTACCACTACACCAGACGGGTGGTCAAAATCTTTAGCAAAAGGATAAAATGTAGGAATTAATAAACCTAAGGGCTTGCTTCACCATCGAAGATATAATAGCACTAATCAACGACGAAACAACTAACTGAACGTTATTTTATATGAAGTAGTGAACAGATAACGCTATTGGCAACTTATTTAGAAATTGTCAATTGCACCGTTAGGATTGTATTAAAAATCTGAAAGCATTTGATGAAAAAAAAAACAATTGTAAGTATTTTGGGTACAGTCGATACCTAACTGTAAGTTTTATTTGCTTAATTGAAGTTTGTACTTTACTGTCGTAAAATAGTTTGTAGATAGCAACCCTTTCATTACATTTGTAACATTATTATTTGATTGAATCTAGAAAGTCCATTAAAACAAAAATCTTCTTTCATTAATGTCATAACTCAATTCAGTAACTTGAAAGAAGAACTCTCTCTTACCGACTCTTAAACAAGATATACTTCACAGATTTTAATACAAATTATGCTTATTATTTTATAGGCCGACCGTACTTTTGAGTCGGAAAATTGTTACTCAAACCTCCAATTTGCGCCGGTTCGTGCTGTCACATTGATAAATTTTCGTAATTAATAAGTTTTTCTCGCAACTGTTGCACTGTTATTAAAGTAAGATTGAATTTTAAAGCCGAGTCTCTTTGCTTTCTGCCGTAACTGACCTTAGTATCCCATTTGTTTTGTTCACCAGGTCTAATCAACCGAAACAATATAATGCCGACACCGGAGCTCTGCGTCATCAACAACAGATTCTTCTGGATTTTCGGGTCGCTGGTCGCGTTCTACATTCCTATGCTGACGATGGTGGTGTCTTTTGCGCTGACCGTTCAACTGCTGAAGAGACAGGCTGTGCTCGCGGCTACTCCCGTACCTGGAGGCATGCAGAGGAGGTGAGGTTACTCTTGTATCTTCAGTTATTTGTGAATATTTTTAATGTAGATAAATCTTGCCCTGAATCTGAACCCGGAACCTATTGGGTTGCGATCTAAAAACTGAGCACTACAGCAGCTGCTACAGCAACGTAAGAGCAGTAGTTAGTAAACTAGATATCTTTTTCATTCAGTCGCAGGACAGGAAGCCGTAGGCCACATCCATAGTTTTTCATAGCGACTGTTATAGATTTATCTCTTTTGATCGCTAGTTGCGTTCGACATCCCCATGTGACGCTGGTGATTTCGTTCGCTTTGACAGTCCAACTAGTGGAGATACAGGCTGTGCTCACCGCAAAGCCCACGCTTGCAGGCATGCAGAGATGGTATGGATTATGCCTAATCTTATATGGTCGTAACGGCTTTGTTGGAGTGGTGGTCGTCGCTGGTCGTTTCTCAGAGGTCCTAGGTCAGGCAGAAATTGCGCTGCCGAACTATTGATATGTAGTTTGACCTATGGATAGTATTGATATGAAAGTCAACTTTGGTACCACCGCATTGCTGAGTGTTAATATTATTGTATCCATCTGAGCTACTAAAGCCTATCTTATTGATACTATTGTTATTAATGCCTTTTGACTATTGAGCAGGCCGAATACCTACGCCAGGCCGAAATTTGATTACGTCTTCAAAAACATTAGAATCAGCCCGAAGCCAAACAAATTTAAATAATAAATACATAAGCACGTGCTGGATTTAGAATAACACATGTTATGTAAGGTCAAATCGTTAAAGTGATAATATTTTAACTGTGTCTTTGTATACATTATAGAAACAGAACACTTTCATTATTTTTTGGAAATTTGAGATTTTTTATTTTTTTATTTTACTCTGTCAAAAAAATATCATTTTATAAAACAGAACCCTGATGATTTTTAAAGTTATCTACGTCATCAGCTTCACCTTTTTCAATTTAATGCCCAATCCTTATTTTTCCCTTATCATATACTTAATTATTTAAAAATAAATTAGTGAAAAAAATATTATCGTAATCTTGAATTATCTCAAAAAAATAGCACATAAGAACCCAAAGCGTTTACTAGAAAAAATGATCCAATTATTGTGCTAAATCAACCCTTTAAATATTATCACATAAAACGAGGTGACCTTATATTTGTGACCTTTGACAACCCGTCTGGTGTAGTGGTCGAGAAATCGCCTACTACGCAGCGGGTGCGGGTTCGATCCCCGCACAATACAAACATTTGTGTGCATGAACATGTCTGTTTGTATTGGTCTGGGTGTTTTCTATGTATATCATGTATGTATTTACAAAAAAAAAGTATTTAAGTATTATATCCGTTGTCTGGCACCCATAACACAAGCTTTGAGTAGCTTACTTTGGGGCTAGATGGCGATGTGTGGGAATGTCCAAAGGATATTTATTTATTTATATTATAAATAATAAACACACCCTGAAAACTGTATCCTTGCTTAAAAGTTTATTTAAACACTCTAGTTTTCAGTATGCCACTTATTTCAAGCATGACCTTCCCTCGTAGATAACATTCTTACAGCCAATTCTCCTTGAATACTAAAACTGGGTTTTACATTAGTCGAACATCCTAAGCTTGAAAAATATATTCCAAGTATCTGTTTGCGTTAAATCCTGATAAATTCATGGTCATCAGCTTGACCCATATAGCACAGATCTCGAGAAATTGCAGCGATTTACCTATTACTACACAGAGTGTTTAGAGCATGTTCTGTTCCGTTTGAGTTGAAAAAGAATAATTTAAAGTAGTAGAATAGGTACGGCTTACTTTGCGGTTTATAAAAAGTTGTGTAATTCATTCTTAGACTTAATTTTAAAAATATTTCGGCTTTGGTTTAGAATGTTTTTAACACTTTCGGTATCATATTTTATTCTCTTAAAGATGAAATAAGAGACCAGAAATTTTGCCCGGTCGGACCTACGGCGCGGTAGCTTAATCGGAAGAGCGTTTGGCCCGGTTAGCCAGAAAATTGCTGGTTCGAGTCACGACCGCGCGCAATTTTTGATTTCTTATTTAATCTTTATGTTTTTAATAACACACAACATAACATAAAACGTCTGTTACAAAAAATTGGCATGTTTTTCATCACTTATTTGTAATCAGATGATTTAAAAACAAAAGTACTCAGTCATAGTTCAGCAGTTACAACCTGATTGATCACCGGACGAAGGCTCGACAGTTTGGGTCGCTGCCAAAATGGATTCAGCCAGTGATACTTAATTTTTTTCCTCTGGAATATGTTTGCATAATGCACGTTGTTCACAATTAACAAATATATATACAATTGTACAGACAGCATATAAATATTGATGCATTTTTGTTCCGTGTAGTTAATTGGGATACAACTTCTTTTTATAAGAAAACAATTTTACTATGTGGACCTAAAAAACTCGATTGTATTTGTTTTTGTCAGAATTTACCAATCAAAGTCGGAAAATCTATACCTATATTTATAGTATAAGGCTAAGGAGTTTGTATGTTTGTTTGAACCCGTTAATCTCAGGAACGACTGGACCGATTTGAAAAAATATTTTTGTGATAGATAACTTATTTATCAAGGGAGGCTTTAGGCTATAAAACATCACGCTGCGACGGGAGGAGACCGCTCTAGTGATATAAATATAGGGCACCCGTATTAAAATAAGCCATACCTATCCCCTAAATGTGGCCATTAAATTTAAATCGTCGGGAAATAATATATTGCAGGAAGAGTCGTTAACAAGGTCCTTGATAATAATTCAATTGTTGTAATTATCCTTTGTGGTAGTGTTATACAGTGTAAGTCTTTACAAAGTGCACATATTAAAATAAGAAATTCTATGCTTAATTTTATCGAGGGTTTTTATGTCGGTCACATATACATTTCCCTCAAGCGTATGTGAACGAGACACAATAGATATTCTATTGTTATGCGGTCTCATGCGACCGCTCGGGTGTTGAGGTATAAGTGTCGATCGAAAGCAGTTTTTGATAGATTTAAAAAAGATTGAAAGTTCGTTATTTTTTATTAAAAAGATAAAAAATACGAGTTTTTGTTCACATGGGTGTTTTTAATATATAAAAAAAACATTTCTCATATTTTCCATGGGTAAAATTAAGCATAGAATTTTATATTTTTATAAGAGTAGTTTATGAAAACACACACTATTTATTTATTTTATTTAGTTAAACTTTATTGCACTGTAAGATGTACAAATGACGGACTTAATGCCTCATGGCAATTTCAATCAGTCAACCACCGCGGTAATGCAGAGAGTTTAATCATTGGCGAAATATTAATAATAAGTAAGTAGAGTGGTACAAAAATAAAATAAAATGCACTTACATAAACCTACACACTAATATTACACAAATATATAATAGGATACATAAGCAAAAGACTAATAAACATACAAAGAGTACAAATACTTAATAAATACAAAATTATAAATGTTTAAGGTATTTATGGGACAGGGAACTTTTTGTATACTAGCGGTATCCCGCGGCATCACCCGCGTTAATATTGTATCTCATAAAAAACATTATGAATTAAAGCTTATATGCTATTCCAGTGTATGAACTATATTATTGGTAAGCTTCATCAAAATCCATTCAGTAGCTTTTGCGTGAAGAAGTAACAAATATGCATCAATCCTCACAAACTTTCGCGTTTATAAGATTAGTAAGATGTTTACAGTATGAGTTAAATATGACCTTCGTCTGGTCAATAACGAATTATTTTATTGTTATCACTGGCATCTCAAGAGCTTTGGTTAGTTTGTTGAGTCCATACAATACCAAAACTAACAATACAACTCAACCTAAACTTAAACCAATTATAAGTTTAAGCCTATCATAACTAGATAATAGAAGCTTTGATTTAACTTATTCTAAATTTATCATTCACTAGTATAAGTTACTTTATAAACAGGGTGGTATTGAGACGAAGGTGGATGTTTTTTTTTGTCTTAATAGATTTTTTACTTTTCAAGGAGTCGGATAAAAATTAGCTTGTCAAAATCAATGTCAAATACATGTATAAATTGAAATTATTGTTCCTGTACTCCTACTGTGGCTATATACGGTATTTCGTTCACTACAAAATAAATTTAATTAATTTTATAGCGTCAACAACACGTGGTTAGCTTATATGACACGTTCGTAGATTTACCATAGCAGCGCCATCTAATGATTACTTACTCAACCCAGTCGAAAGGTATCGACATCTGTTAGAATCATTTCGAGTTAACAGAATTGTGACTGTCAAATAATAACAGACAAATAATTAGCAATAAATTAAAATTGCGACTATAATTTGAGATTTAAACTATCCTATCTCTCAAGTTGGATCGAACTGCACATGGTGTGCGAATTTTATTATAATCGGTTAAGTGGTTTAGGAGTCCATTGAGGACACACATTGTGACACGAGATTTATATATATTAAGAGTATTGACTGTGGTTTTTAATGTATACTGATCACTGTGCGCGTGCGTGCGCGCGCGTGTGCGTGTGTGTGTATGAACTTGTATTAAGAGATACAATCATATAATAGGTATATTGAAGAATACGTTGCATCATGGAATAATTATTTATATTGCCTTTCCAAATTTCGACAAACTTAACATTTAAACTTATCCCAATAAGTACTTGTAAATTGACACAAAAAAGCACAAGCAAGTACAACATTAACAAAAGTATACGATACCAGTTAAAACCGGCCAAGTGCGAATCGGACCGCGCAATCAGGGTTCCGTTCTAACTTTAACTGAATTAACTACTTTATAGCGTTTGTATAAAGGACCAAGTTATGTTTGCGGATGTAGAAAATTTGCTATATCTCACAAACCACTAGTACGATTTCGTTCAAACCACTAGTTCGCTTTTGTTGGAAGTGTTTGTAAAGCACTTCATTGCGTTTTTTTTTTCAAAATGTTCACTTGCTCCTTTCAAAAGGGGAATCAAAATAATATAGACGCAACTTGTTTGAAAATGGAAAGGATATCCTTTACACACTGCGATTTTTAGTAGCGTTGCAGTCGCGATGCTAACGCGCGTTAGTATCGATGCAGTCGCAAAATGTCAACCTTTACACACTGCGCTACTTTTATCATCGATGCAGTCGCGATGCTAACACGTGTTAGCATCAGCCGTTTGAAATCATCAACATTATAATTGATGAGGGGATCTGACTACCATTTATGATCGCTTACTGCATAAAAACTTACTGCAATTCATCAGCCTCTATACAAAGATTCATGCGTCTGAACCAGTTTTCAAAACACTTTTTTTAGTTCGCCGTAGATACCTACCTCGTTTACAACTTGCTCAAACGCAGCCAGCGCATCTTCCGGCGACGAAAATTGTATACTTTTGAGCAGATTTTTTATTTGTGGAAATGAAAAGAAGTCACTTGGTGCTAGATCAGGGCTATAAGGAGGGTGACCCAGGAGTTTGACCGGCGTGCTGTATAGTAAGTTCCTCGTTTTGAGCGTGGTGATTGCAGGCGTATTGTCGTGGTGGAGCAGTTCGCGGAACCCAGTGATTGGTAGCTTGTTGCTTACAACAGAAAAAAACTTCTGGTTTATATTTGGTTGTATACAATTTGGCGTTGATGCTTCATTGATCTCGAAAGGAAATCGACATATAGTGGCCAATCAAATTGAAAAAGCTGGCGATCAAAATCTTCCCCCCGCTCCGAGATTCGCTTCACGATGGTAGGCGTTCATTTTGAAACACCGAAACTGTCGACATACCTTTGTTTTCTGGATCGTATTAATAAGTGCTGGACTCATCACCTGTAACGATGACGTAAACACGCAGATACGAGTCTGCTTCAAACTTGGTCAGCATATCACGACATCATTCCACCCGGGCCTGCTTCTGAGCTTCGGTGAGATAGTGCGGCACCCAGCGTGAAGCTATCCTTCTACCGCGAAGATGCCCATGCAGAATCTCGTGAATACTTCCCGATCCAATCGTTAATATGTGCTGAATCTCTTGCCATGTAATTTGCATATTATTTTGAATTAAATTTGAAAAGCACGTTTTCTTCCGTAATAGCCGTTAAAAAGCGACTGCTTCGTTCTTCATCTCCCAAGGTTGGTCGACTGCGCTTGAATTCGTTATAACGATACACGGTGGCCTTGGAGGGGCTTCATCCTTAAATGGCATCTGAAGTCGCAACGTCGAACGATTTTGGTTTCAGGCGACACTTGAAATTGTAAAAAAAAATAGCTCCAGCGTAGAATCATTTTTCAGTTAGACACGATACTTTGAAATGGCTCGCAAAAAGTGTGGAGGGAAATTTGAAAGTAGAATACACCTATTTTACTTATAAATGATCATATTTTCGAAAAAGATTCTAACCGGCCAGTCTCTTATCACTAAAAAAAATTCGCAATACTCTCTGAATGGCCTGGTATTTATGTCACCATTATATGTCTTACCAATTCCGAGTTTGGTACCATGTTACTTTAATGATATTTATATACCTTACATGGTAAGGAAGTCATGACTGTTTTTATAACACGTATTGTGGGTTATCATTATTTTTAATTTTGGATTATTTATTTACCTATTCGAAGTGGTCAATAACTCAGTTAACAATCGCGTAATTTTCAAAGCTTCAGGCTGTATCATCTAGACAAGCGACCCGCCCCAGCTTCGCACAGGTGCAGTGCTGCTTATGCTGTCTTTATGCAACGTTTTGTGATAAAACAATACAAATACATTTTATTCACATGTTACCCTTGATAGAGCAGTATATTATTGGCTATGTTAAAAGCAAACAACGTTCAAATCTAAGCCCGGTCTGTACCGCCGTTAGGCCGCAAACAATGACTTTGTATATTAAATCTGTAATATCTTCGAAAGTGTTCATTTTAATGACATAAACTCGTAGTTACGGAGCTGTCGAGCAAAATTTCAATATGATCAGTACACGTGGCAGACGTTATTAACAACGACAATTATACCCTAAGAAACATCAAGGACCTCGCCTGGCGCCATGGTGGCACTGCGTTGTAAATTTACAGCGTTTCAAACATTTTCAAAAATGTGTGATATTATCTGCACATGCCTGCTTATACAGTTATCTTGTAAACAAAAAAAATTAAGAGGCAGACATCCAGGGCTCAGACTTTTGTAGTCTTTTATTTATTAAGTTTTTATATGATTTAAAATACTATATAAAGTGCACATTTGGCAGATTCCAATTTTTCAATTAAAAACAATGAGAAGGACCACGCAAATCCGTAATACATAGATATATACCACCGCGAGCTTTTTTGTACACTTTTTTAAGGTGTACAATACTGTAGTAAATTATTTTGATCCATCTCGTAGGGTTAGCCTTTCTAGATAAATAATAAGCTATCCAACTATTATTATTCAAATCGGTTTTGTAGTTCCTGAGATAAGCGCTTTTAAACTAACAAACAAACTCACTAGTTTAATAATATAAGTATAGATGTAACAACTTTTTACCCGACTACGGCAGAGCAAAAGGAGGGTGATGAATTTGACAGGCTATATATATGTATGTATGTATGTTCATCTGTTCCCTCGTAACTTCTAAACTACATATCAGAATTCGACTCAGATGTCAGAATGACATATCACTAGAAGCGTCTTAATTGTCCGCTGGTTATAGGCTATATGGTTTCAAAAATCTAAAGTGGCGCCCTCTAGCGGACAAAACATACAGAGTAAAATAATAAAGTTAAGATAAATATGCCGTGTTTGGTATCATTTGAAAGCGCTTTACTTGTAAATTTTGAACATATATATAAGGCGTAGTCACACGTAGCACTTTGACAACGTGTGACTACGGTTTTCCAAACATGAAAATTTATTTCTACATAGTGAATATTGCATACTTCAGAATAGTATTGTATGACATTATTGTCACGTAGCAAAGCAAGAACTTTTAATTTTTTTAAAAATCAGCTCTATCAGTATTATATTATCTGGGGCTGTTTAAAGTAACCTAACTTGTGTATTAGACTTAATTTTGATTGCACATCAATTCGGTACTTATCTAAATTCTAAACTACTAAATTTTGCATTACAAATAACAAGTGTTCAATATACAAATGGGCAATAAATAATTTATATTCGTGTGTGGTAAACTGCTCGTAAATTGGTCAGGCGGTGCTCCAGCCAAACAATTACATTAGGGTTTTATAGGCGCTTATATTGGCTCTAAAGTAGGGATCAAATATGACAGCCAGTCTAAAAATCCTTCGTAGATTTTTAAGCAGTAAATGGAATACTTTTTGCTGATATCAATCAGATAAATGAACAGAAAAATGTTGCAAGGTTTGGCTTGACACTGGGCTTATTATTAGGTTTGGCTAAACTTTAACTTTCACAACTTTAAGCATCAGCAGCTTGATTTCGAGTAACTTTGCTCATATCTTGAAAACTATTAAACCAATTTATATAAAACTTGTAGGTACTTTTTCCTACATTTATATTTTAATGTAGGAAAAAGACAAGTTTTAGCTAACTGAAGTAAAAGAATCATGTCGATAGCAATTTTCGTTTTTGAGAAATTTGTGGACAAAATACGTAAATACGTAAATATGAGTGTAGGTACTCACAAAACTTCACATCCTTGTTAGGAAGGTTAACGAAATCATCATTCTCAAATATTACCAATCCATTTTTTGAAGTCGGAAACGTTTTATCCAATTTTATCACTTTGGAAGCGTCTATCTTTCAAACGTTAGACTTTTAGAGAAAATGGTTTTAAAAACCTCGATGTCATTTTAATAGACTTATCCATAGACATCCCACACACGTAAATATGACAATAAAAACATACATACGGACAGACAGACACAAAGACAGACTTGACGAAACTATAAGGGTTCCGTGTTTTGTCATTCGGCTACAGAACTCTAAAAACGGCGATAAAAAAGATCTAAAGGATTGGCAAATATCTAGATTCTATAACTGCCTGAGCCTCTATATTATTTTATATTTCTTTTAGATAATTCTACTTTCAAGATGTTTTGGACTGGCTGTGTTTGTTTAGCTATACTGAATGCTCATGTTTATTATATTATGGTTGTCAACGTGTTGATTGTGGTGGTTTATCGTCAATATCTCGTGTTTAACGTCTGACCATAATATCGTGATTGAGATATTACATGGCGTGATTTTGAATATTATCAAAATTGTTAGTTTATCAGAATGCCAAACAAATTACAGGTCCTTTATCACATTTGATAAATTCACTAAAAGTTTACTGTAACTTATTAAGAAACTTACTTATTTGTCAATGTCATGCTTGTTCAACACTAGAAACTTCGTTCATTCTCACTCAATAATTGTATCCTAAAATAATTTCAATTTAGTTCAAAACAAAAAAAGGAAAAGTTATAATAAAAACTAAATCAATAAAACTAAACTACTCACAAATAAATATCTATTCTAATATTATAAAGCTGAAGAGTTTGTTTGTTTGAACGCGCTTGTCTCAGGAACTACAGTATCGATTTCAATAAATATTTTTGTGTTAGATAGCTTATTAATGTAAGAATGCGCGTTTTAGGCAATAGCACACGGGAGGAGAGGGTGCAAACTCAAAACGCGCGGACGAAGTCGCGGGGGACCGCTAGTATACATCATAAAAATTAGAGATGCGCCGAGTAGCACTTTTGCCGAGTACCGAGTACCGAGTTTTACTCGGTTCATTTTTTTCCAACCGAGTACTCGGCCGAGTTACTCGGTTACAATCAAATTCTTGTTTCGGGTGTGTAAACAAGTACAAATGTGTACACACAAAATTAGCTTTATCGAGCCATTAAAGCGCGATGATACTAAAAGTCCCATTACTTTAGAATAAGCTGTCAGAAGACAAGAGTCCTTTCGAGTGGTGGGCAGGGCACCAAACAAGGTATCCAGAACTGGCACGTGAAGCACGAGTGTTACTATGTGCATCTGCAAGCACCGTGCATAGGGAGTGGGGAGAGGGAGGCTGATTACTACTAGAACGTGCAGAGATCTTTGTGTTACTGCATCATAATTTTACTTTATAAATTTTCATTTTCTTTTCATTTTCTATTGTGCTCCTCGTTTTGTCTCATTACCACTCATTCATAATCATAATTGACATTGTGTAAGATTTCCCCTGTTGTTTAGAGGATATCTACCTTAATATACTGCTTTACTTAAACCGAGTATACTCGGCATTAAAACCAAGTTACTCGGCCGAGTACGAGTAATAAAAAACCCGCCGAGTACACTGAGTACCGAGTATTAACCGAGTACTTGGTCCATCTCTAATAAAAATCATTGCCCTGTGCGTTAGTGCCTAAACTATTAGGAGGAATTTAATTTGAAGACTTTATTGCACAAATAATGTTTAAACAAATTGACTTAATGCTGGAAGCATTATCTGCCATTCACAGATTTGAATATAATAATTCAATAGACTCTCAATATGCTTAACATTACTAACTTTGCCTTATCTTATCATTAAAGCGATTGGCTATAAACAATATTTTTCCAGGTCAGGACACAATAGTGTTCCAAAACCGGGTAAAAGTAGAGGAGTCCAATTTTCAGTGAACGTGTAGGTAGCCTATGCCACAGTGAATGACTCAACCAGAAGGATTTTGATATATAGGGCCTAACAAAACCAACTGCATTCCTTCTTAGGGCTAATTCTGACCCTCAAATGCAACAACTCTTTGTATGGGGCCGACAACGTAATTCTAAAAAAATATTTTACTTTCCCATACTAGAGTGCCAATCAGCTGATTCTTGTTTATCTGGAGAAGTCAAAAAAAAACTTGGGATTTCGATGTTGGTCCCATACAAAAAGTTGTTGTATTTTAGCAACAGAATCACCACCAAAAAGGAATGCAGTTGATTTTGTTAAATCCTGTATATATTCAGAAAAACTACATCCTTACTCACGTACATCATTTGGTAGCCAAAATTACTACACCTACGAAAAGAATCATTAAATATTTGCCACGAAATTTTACATTATCTGATATTAATAGCTTTGTTAATATTAAAAAGTGAGTGAAGTGTGGAATGGTATTTATTTTTACCCGACTACGGTGAAGCAAAAAGGAGGGTTATGGTATTATATGATATTAACTCCAAAATAAGTTAAATAAAAATAAAGTTTATGAAACTAAAACCCGACTACTTGACAATAAAATAGTCTTAGGGCTGATTTTTCAGTTGTCAGATAAAACTTATCAGACTGATAAATTATAAAGCGACAGATTTAAAAAAAATACAGTTACGTATGATTGCCGACAATTAGGTGACGCTTTTAAATTAGCCATATTGTATTTTGTTCGATGAACAATTCTTATCTGACTATTGAGAAATCTGCCCATAAAGGATAGCCGTGGTCGTATGCCACCTACTGTCATTATAATAATAAAACAAAATCAAAGTGGCATACGACCGGCTATCCTTTAAGACTATTTTCTTGTTTTGTACTTTTGAGAGCGTGTTTTAAGTAGTCGGGTTTTAGTTTTATAAACTTTGGTAAGAGTCATGTTTAACAGATAAGTACCCGTATCTCCATCTTAATGTTACAAATCAGAAAAGAGCTACTGAATGATTTTCTCTACTGTCAGAACCCTATAAAAGGCCATTTCGTAAGGGCTTAAAAATGGATTGCCCCGAAATCCCTCATGGACCCGGGCCCTTAGGGGAAAAGATTCAATAAACAAGACTTATCTGGGATTTTATTGATAGTTTTTCATGTTTTGAATAACTGAAGTGATGGGAATATACCACTATGATTTAATATGATCAACTTTTGATTTATGTCAGTAGTACCATAAAAAAAGTAATCGTATATTAAATATTTCTTTAGCAGGCCTTGGTATGCTGCGCTGTAATTCTGTTTACATGAAACTATATAAGGCCATGCTGAGTTTTGAGTTACATCATAATTCTGTCTCTGTTATTCCATCTATAAAAAAGTATTTTTGGTTAATAAACTATAAAAAACAACTTTTCATGTACCCTAGAGATATGAATGATGACTATTGAGGCCCAAAAGTTCTAGATTGGAGACTCTTTGACCAAAGACGTAGCGTAGGCGTAGGCGTACGTGTCCACCGACAAGATGAACAAACGACCTTGCAAAGATCGCAGGATCAAACTTGATACAGACCGCTTGTGATCGGTCGCTGTGGAAAATCGCGGAAGAGGCCTGTGTTCAGCAGTGGACTTTTTTTGGCTGATATTGATGATGAGAGATATGCGCGAGTGAGCCTAAAAGTGCCTGCACTAATCTAAGTACCTGCTTGAAAAATAACTTTGACTGAATCTTAACCGTTTATTCAAAAAGATACTTACTTTCAGACAGTGCGGAGGTTTCGACACCGGCCCTATGCAGGGTTTCAGGAGGGTAGGAGCCAGGAGTTCTCCAGACCTGTCTCCTGGGAGATCAGTCTCGAGGCAGCTAACTTGGAGAGTTACCAGTACTTCAAGGTATGTAGACTGCGAACAGGCATGGTTATTATTTGTATATTTCACACTGGAGATAGACCGCTTGTAACCGGTCGCCGTGGGAAACCGTAGGGGTCCTTGTTCAGTAATGGAAGTCCTTGGCTGATAATAATAATTTTCCTATCGATTTTCGGTAAAGGCAGCCCCTTTCAACAGAGATAGCCCAGGTACGCAGGAGATAATTTAGTACCCAGATGTTTGCGCAATACACGAGTGCACTCTTTATTCCTTGACTCTCATTAATTCGGTGAGATGAGACCAGTCCGTAATATTAAAGATCTGACTGATAATATTGATGACAAATATTTGTTAACTATTAAAAGTTTCATAAAAGGTAAATAAACCAAGAATTTTCTATCATCAATCGGTCACTGCCACTTCAGTGTAGGACACGGCTGACATGTGAAATTATCTGGCACTTTTTTTAACGGTCGGTGCTATCTTGGGTTATGCATTTTGCTTAAAATCGTGGTTCACGTAATAAACCTGCCACATATTATACAATATGTCCGACCCGAAAGGTTCATAGTTGCTTTTATAACATAACCAAAACAAGTATTAAAATTACGTTATTAATGAAACGTTTTTAATCGAATTTCAATGTCAACAAGTTTAGCACCTATTTACCCTAAAACGGTAGAATTTTCAAAATACGTTATCACTGCAGTTGCGCTACCTGTGAGTGCCGGCGCAACTCCGCGCCTCCCGGGCGCCCCGTCAGCCCCCATCGTTTTGCCATTTATGCTTTTTTAATGTAGCAAATTTTATATTTTATTTTGTTGGGTATTTTTTCTAATATTGCATGAAAATTATTACACAAACAGAACCTAATCTCGATACCTTATAACCCCTTGATAGGTCGGACAGGTTTTTTTAGACACTGTAGACTAAACTACAATATTCCGGATAATATATAGATATACCGATAGAATATAATTCATAATAACAACTATACCAAATACCAATGCTACATTATATAATTGTCATTTCACCAACATATTCGTAGCATCGTAGCTAAAGACTACGCCGTAGCAAATACAAAAAGTCGTAGTCTGTAGCATGTGATACAATTAAAAATGATAGTTTTTACGTCTATCATTTAACTCTTTGACTTTGTAGTACAAAATATTAGTTAATTGTATTGTATTGTTGTGTTAGTGTTTGTTATACCAAAACATTAGGTACACTACTATCAAGTATTTCTTTATAAAAGTTTGCAATATAAACACTCCGGTAAGAATGTTTTCTCGTAGAAATGCGCATCGAAACTTAACTAATTTGTTACTTGTCAAGTCGTTACTGTAATTCTTTTACTTTGAAACTTTAAAGTAAGATACTTATTTAAGCGAATCTTCTTTAAAGTTTTTACTTACTTTCCTAATAATAACTGTTAGTGATTGAGACAATAGTAGGAAAAGTATTAACTATGCGTAGTGCAATTGGAAATAGTAAGAATCGTAGTAGGGTATTAAATTTAAATTTATTTTTTTGTATTATTTATAACGACTAATGATAAATTTGTCACTAACAGAAAAGACACAAAATAATATACACAACTAAAAATACATTATGATAGAACAATAAATATATATCTGCATTCCTTACGTCAATGTAATAGCATTTCTTAAGATCATTACAATACATTGTTTTTCTCTTTGTTTGGTTGTGTTTATGTTCATTAAAGGCTCTTGAAATAATTGTAAAGTTACAGTATGGGGATCGCAATTTATGGCTAACATTAAAGTTACGGTTATAAAATAGCATGCGTTACCAGCACTTATTTTTGCGGTTCCAGCGTTCCGTCTTAAAGTGTTTGTGGAACCGATAGATAAATGACACAAAATGCAGGCGCAGATCGTAGTGATAAATTGAAGAAAAAATACGGCCAAGTGCGAGTCGGACTCGTGCACTGAGTTCCACTTAGCCAAAATACCAAAATCGCTTCAACACTCGAACGGTCGCATGAGACCACATAACAATAGAATTTCTATTGTGTCTTGTTAATATACGCTTGAGGGCTTAAAAGCAGTTTACTTTGTTTTTCCTAATAATTATATGAAGGTCAAAGTAATATTTGCGTTAGTTGAAAATGTGCTGTATCTCAAAAACTGCTACTTCGATCTCGTTCAAACTATCTTTTGTTGAAAGTACTTGTACAGCACTACAATATGTATTTTTTTCAAAATTGACACTTTCTTCTTTAAAGTAAGAAATGGTTTAAGAAACCTCGATGTCATTTTAAGAGACCTATGCATAGACACCTCCATGCATGGGTTTGAGTTTTTGCTTTGTTTTAGTTCCATGTATGGGAGCCCCCCCCCCCCCCCCTAAAATGTCATTTCGATCTCTCCTATTCGGAAAATATAACTTTCATGTATAGAAGTCTGGTTGGAAAATAGCTTTTCCATCCCTAGGGTGGAAAGTAATTTAGTTTTAATTGCTACGGTCAGACTTGAAGTTCAACATAATTAAGTCTCGTCTAGTGATTAAAATAAAAGAGTTTTCCATATATGTTTTTTGCTTAGCTAAACATTGAAAAACGTATTTATTATGATCCTTGATTTTAAAAAAATACAATTGGTCTATTTTTTTTACAATTAAAAATCTACAATTACAATATTCGGGTGCTCGCCTTACAAAGTGCCATTTTTTTGTCTTTAACATTTTTTTGGGCGAGTTTTTACACACAGGCACAGATAATTAAGCTCGCGGAGGCGACACTCCTATTGCTATCTCATGAGGTAAAATTGAATCTGGAACTTGACATAACTTGTGGTAAAGATGAAATAAGAAACCAAAAATTTGCGCACGGGCGGGACTTGAACCAGCAACCTTTTGGCAAACCGGGCCAAACGCTCTTACCAATTGAGCTACCGTGCTGTTAGTCCGACCCTGCGAAATTTGTGGTTTCTTATGAAAACGTCAATTGCGTGACGCTTAGCGCCATCTAGCCGTCTGTTTTATGAAACAGATGGCCCAAGCAGTTATTCTTTACAGAATAAATTAAACTTGGAAATTGATGCCGCTTCGCTATCTAATACTTTAGAATGTTTTTAACACTCACAGTGTCATATTTCATATTCATAAAGATGAAATAAGAAACCAAAAATTTGCGCACGGGCGGGACTTGAACCAGCAACCTTTTGGCAAACCGGGCCAAACGCTCTTACCAATTGAGCTACCGTGCTCTTAGTCCGACCATGCGAAATTTGTGGTTTCTTATGAAAACGTCAATTGCGTGACGCTTAGCGCCATATAGCCGTCTGTTTTATGAAACAGATGGCCCAAGCAGTTATTCTTTACAGAATAAATTGCAAAAGGTTGCTGGTTCAAGTCCCGCCCGTGCGCAAATTTTTGGTTTCTTATTTCATCTTTATGAATATGAAATATGACACTGTGAGTGTTAAAAACATTCTAAAGTATAACCTGTGGTAGTTTTGGTGACAAGGTTAAGGTTGCAAACTTTTATTATTATCTGTCTCTGTGAGAAAAATCGTCGGTGTTTTTAACAAGGATTTGAAATCTTTGATATCGTCCGCGTTTAATATTCCCTTTTTTCTACAGTGCCGTTACTGTCCTACTAATCGTGTGTTCTATGTATAACGACAGCAAATAAACTTATATGTTTTGCAAAAACCTGCGGTTGCATTTCTCGCCAAACAACAAAATACCACATTACACAGCTAAATTTTTTTTTCTCACCCATTGCTCTCTAGAAACAGCTTAAGTGAATTGGGTCACTTTCTCCCCTTGTATAACAATCTTCATTTTTTTTGAATGAGAGTCGTAAGAAGGTTAACACGATACACCGATCTACCGAGTTTCATCCGTGTAATGCTAATAAGTTCAGTATAAAGTGGCTGTGACATACGGCCGGACAGACTGACAGACAGACTTGACGGAACTATAAAGGTTCCGTTTTTACTATTTGACTACGGAAGTCTGAAAAAACTACTATTAATTTTAACCTGAATGATACCTTGAATTTAAAATCCAGCAGGTCACAAAGAAACAAGATCGGCGCCAGTGTCTCCCATCCCCAGTTGAGCTACATGAACGGTTGTGGCGGCGCCGGCGCAGGCTCGCGGCGAGGGCGAGACGTGGCCACGCAGACCCCACCTAGCATAGCCGCGGAGACCAGGCGTGCTAGGCTGAGACCACTCAAGCTGACGTTGGCTACGCCCAATGCGCTAACTTTAAGGTAGATACTAATTTTTTGTAGAGGTATCAATGGACGTTACTATTCAGACACATCTTACAACTAGGTGACCTAGAATCAGGCCGATAGAGCTAGCACTACCCACTTTTAATACTTGAAGGTGTATCAAACCCTTAATAAAGGCTGGGTAAGCGAGGAAGCAATGATTGTTACCATCTAGATAGATGAGCCAATAGCCAGGCGAGCTAGAATGAGGCCGTTAGAGCTTAAATTTTAAGGCTAGTGCTTCTACGGTTTTGAGCTACAAAAGTAGAGAAAGCGATGGCTGTCAGCAGCCTGACCAAATCCAACAGCCAATGAAGATAAGAAACAGCGGGTCAAGCTATACGCCACATGCGCCATATGCTTTTACTTTATGCCGCCACATGCGCCATATGCTTTTACAGTAGAGTCAGAAGAAAGAGATAAAGAAAGTCGGATAGCAAGGTAAACCTAGTAAAGGCTGGTTGGTACTCGTAACCATCGCAACTATTTATCACATTTTTCCACTACTTCAACTTTTGTGTAGTAAATATCTACAGTTTGACGTAATTCAGGGCTTCAGTTGGTGAAAGCTAAGAAGTCTCAAGAGAAATTCATATTAAACTGTTGATATTACCTACCTAATGTAATACCAGTTATGCTCACTCAGATTAAAAATACATAAAGCTCTTTTGATATCTATCAAAAGCTTCGAAATTGAAGTCAGACTCTTTTCAATGACTTGTAGGTACTTGTACTTACAAATGGCATTATTATTTCTAAACCTAATTTCAACAGCTCGACTTTGACTAATTTCGGAGCTAATTTGAATACCATTAGCACCATACAGCTTTGTCAAATGGAGTTCGTGTTGTCAATTTGTGTACCCGAGAGACCTATTTTGACCAAACACTAGCTAAATGTTAATAACTATAGTGATTTTGGCTAGATTTACAAAGTAATAAAATAATTATGTTCTCTTAAAATATTCCTGAAAATTTTAAAATTAACTGAAATTATGTAAGTATGACGCCAAATCTCATATAAGGTACGTATCTTATTAGAGAACAGAGTCAAAAGGTGCATTCCTCTAACCCTTCTCTATGAATGATTAAAATTTTGAAATTAAAATAAACTTTTACAAAAAAGTAAAAACCAAATGCACTTATAAGTTTTAAATAAACCTTTAACTCTTTGAAAGCAAGGTAATCATTTTTTTATGTCGAGTCGGTGCCCTGATAGATAATGCTTAAGATAGATGAGATGGCACAGACTCCAAAAGGAAATTGTTCAACTCAAATCAAGCCCTTTTTTTAAAGAGTCAATAGTTTATTTTAAGTTTAGTTTAAGATTTAAGTCCATTTGTTTTAAACAATAACCTACTACTTGACTTATTTTAACGAAAGTTAGTAACTATCATCATCATTCTCAGCCAAAGGACGTCCACCGCTGAACATAGGCCTCCCCCACGACTTTCCACAGCGACCAATCACTAGCGATCTGCATCCAGTTTGATCCTGCGATCTTTTTACGTCGTCTGTCCATCTTGTTGGAGGACGCCCTACGCTGCGTCTTTGGTCGAAGGGTCTCCAATCCAGAACTTTCCTGCCCCAACGGCCATCAGTTCTTTGAGCTATGTGCCCTGCCCATTACTACTTTAGCTTACTGATTCTCAAAGCTATGTCCGTTACCTTAGTTCTTCTTAGATTAGATCACGAAGAGAAACACCTAGCATAGCCCTCTCCATCGCTCGTTGTGTGATTTTGAGCTTCTTTATGAGGCCCATAGTTAGAGACCATGTTTCAGATCCGTATGTCATCACTGGTAACACACACTGGTTGAAGACTTTCGTCTTTAGACACTGAGGTAGATGAGATGAGAAGACACTCTTGCGTAATTTCCCGAACGCTGCCCAGCCGAGTTGGATTCGTCAATTGACCTCTTTCTCTACTAACTATAAGAGATGATAACTTCAGCCAAATTTTAAATTAAATGTAAACAGTGTATTCGTATGTAGGTAGAGGCTTTCGTAACAAACGGTATGAATAAATTTTGGTGTTGATTAATTTCCCGCAAGATTCACATTTCATACAGCTCAACCTAACTCAAATACTCGCTTCACGCGTTATTGCGTATTCGCATAGTAATTGTCTACTTAAAATTCTGTACGAGGTCTGTGTTTAATTTGGCAACAATTAAACAAAACTGTATTTATAAACGAGAATTGCCGTACATTTTTGTGATGATTTTAGATTAGTGTTTCATTGCATCTTTTGAGCATAAAAACGTTTTAGGTAATTATTGCTCTGGATAGTTCATTTTTTTTATCAATCGCGTCTATAAAGTGTGTACGCTTTAATAATACCCAGCAGATATCCATACGACAGTAAGTTTAAAAATATATACTATATGAGTGATTTTAATGAAGTGTTACTAAAGTTGTATTTTAATTTAAGTCGCGTAATACTGACGCGAGTGATTAAAAAATGGCGACCCTGAAATGGAGAACAGAAATTTAAGACTACTTATTCTTTATTATTGTTTATCACGGCGTACACTAACGCATTCGCATGCGGCAGCGATGCGGCTGAATGATAACGATGAATGAAAATATCACGTAGGGTGTGGTTTTACTCCGTGACCTCCAACTCAATGAAGATGGTTTGAGTTATGCTTATTCTAAAAAAACATTCAAGTTATATGCAAGGTCCATAAAAAAAACACATGCAAAAAAAAGAAAAGAAGGGGGCAACCTGCACCCTCGCGCGTAGATCGCGCGTAGCTGAGAAATAGTACGCCGTTCCTAGAAAGCTACGTAAGGGCTACCTGGCGTTGTTGGTAGTTTTGACTCGCTTACTAGTATCGCAATAATACATTGATTTTGTGGGGGGCTTTCTATATATTTTTTCATATATTTGACGTCAGTATCGTTTATACAACCAGGTGGTTGGCTAAGTAGGGTGTCGCTAACTAAAACAACATTCTATATAACTATGTTAGAACGAGACACAGCCTAATGTGAATTTCACACGCTGCATGCGTATTTTTTTGTACCTATAATAACGTAGTAATACTCTTCATGTCACCTTTTCAAGTCTAACGATAACTGCCATGGACCTAATAACTAAAATTAAAAATCATATAGACAATAAGAATATATCTTTGGGTATTTTTATTGATCTAAGAAAGGCTTTTGACACGGTGAGCCATCAAAAGCTCATATTAATAAAACTAAACGACATAGGTATCAGTGGCACAGCTTTAAATATATTTAAATCATACCTGAGCGATAGACTGACTGAATGACTTATTGGACAGCTTTCACTGTACGCCGACGACACGTGTCTGTTTTACTTTGGTGATTCAATCCACAAAATTATTAGCGATGCCCAGAATGATTAAAACTTACTCAATGTATGGTTACTGCGTAATTTGCTTACAATTAATATTTCAAAAACATCATTCATGATTTTGGCTGCCAAAATTAAATTAATTCCTGACTTTGCCTCTCTAAAAATAAACAATGACTTAATTAAAAGATCGAATTTAGAAAAGTACTTAGGCTTAAATATTGATGATAAATAAACATGGCAACCACACATTGAACATATCAAGTCTAAGCTAACATCCGTTCTTAGAGCGGAGTGCTCTAAGAACGGATGTTGACTTGCAAGATAGCAAATTATATTCCAAAAAATGTAAGACCTATTATATTTATGATGCCCTCGTGAAATCGCGCCTTGAGTACCTATTTGAATTTTAAATTGGGGGTCAGCCGAAGCTACTTATGTGAATTCATTGCGCCAAAACAAAATAATAAAAGTCCTACATCGCTATCCATTTCATACACCGACCGAAGAATTATATATAAAAATAGATATATATAACATAAGTCAATTATACCACTACAATACTTGCCTCTTAGTTTATAAAATTGTAAATAATACCGTAAAATCTAATATAAAACTAGAAAAAGATAATCACACTCGTAGCCTTCAGAACAAAAAAGAACTAATTATAGGGACTCCTAGGACTTTTTATGGAAGGAAGACTATTTTATTTGAAGGAGCAAAGCTTTATAACAAACTACCATCTGACATAAGAAATTGTAAGTCTTTGAATTCCTTTAAAAAGAAGCATCATATTGAAGTGGGTACTGGCCGCCAATATATTTAGTATATTTTTTTTAATCTTATTTTATCTCATTTTAAGTGAAACTTGTATTTCTTATGAGAATAAAGATCTTTAATTCTAACGATCACTTTTTCTTTTGACAGGTTTCTAGCCAATCGCAAGAAAGGCAGGTCGCTGTCGGCAAACGCAGTGGCCAATGAGCAGAAAGCGACCAAAGTGCTGGGGTTGGTCTTCTTCACGTTCGTGCTGTGCTGGGCCCCTTTTTTCCTGCTGAATATGCTGTTCGCGTCGTGTCCTGCGTGTATAGTCCCGGGTAAATTAATTAAAAATCATTGGCTTGAATAAGAAATTGTTTATATTAAAAAACAAACATTGTTTACTAGTTCAGTGGCTGATGTCTCCTATTAAGCTTGCAAAAGCCTGTGACAGGAGCACCACTCTTCAGTAACACTTTCGTACATACGATTATAATAAAACAGAATTAAGAATTACTCAAAATAATATGAGAAGAATTTATTATGTGTAATGATAGTTGAAAGGTTCATAAATAATACTATGAATTGCAATTGTAAGAAGCAACTGTGTCAGACAAGGAATCGAGTTATTCACTGTGATTGTGTGTTATTTTTTATTATTTATTACATTTTATGTATTAATTTTTATTATTACTTTTATTTCGAGCAGATTATCTACCCACAAAAGCACCCGCTAAAAATCAGCGTCGTGGTGTGCGTTCTGCTGCCACGTCTTATGGTGAGCCGGGGTGCCTTTACGACTAGTCTTCTATTCGTAATATTTGAAATGTAATGTAATGTTAGTGTTTTTCGGTCAAATCAAAGTATTTTATTTTCTTTTTTTCAATCCTGTGTCTTATGTTATCTGGGCGCATGCTTTTACCACTACACAACCAAGGCATTGGTGAGCCTGTTAAATTTTGCAATTGTGATTTCTTAACGCGTAGACTGCATCACCTCGTCAATGTTGCGCCCAAACAGCGTAAGACAGAGGGTTCGATTCCTAGTCTGACACAGTTTATTTTTACGAGTGCAATTTATTAAATTAAGATTTTTGAGTAACATAACACTATATAAAATGCTACAGTCATTTAATACTACCAAATATCGTATAGTAAGAATAAGTTTGCAGCCCAATTCAAAGTTGCCTTGTAAGGCAATCATGCACCTATCCTGGAATCTCGTGGGAAATTTATTCGTTTTACAAAACGAAACGGATTTAATCCGAGGAAAAATAGCAGTATGAATAATAATATGATCCGTTCCTTTCACTGATAACTAACTTGCATAGACTCCGCACCAAGACTGAGGTTTTTCATCATCATCATTATCAGCTAAAGGACGTCCACTGCTGAACATAGGTCTCCCCAACAATTTTCCGCAGTGACCTGTTGTTGCTATACAACATTTAAAGTTCAACGCGCAAAACCTCAGACACCCCAAATGATTTTAAAATTTAATTGACCTAACTCTGAAAAAAAAAAGGTTTTTGTGGTGATTTAGTTTACTGGCACTTCTGATCATTTCTTGCTCTGTGGACGACGCTCTGTAGAGAGAGCTCTGTTTTAAAGCTTTGTCATCTAGAAGATATAATTTAAGTTATTATTTTCTTGTCAACAGAACACGTGGTGGACATCTGCCTGTGGTTGGGCTACGTGTCTTCCACCATCAACCCAATCATCTATACAGTCTTCAATCGGACGTTCAGGGGAGCCTTCTTGAGGCTGCTGCGGTGCCACTGTAACAGGTAAAAAAGATATGTTAGTCTGTAAACATCTACTGCTGAGCTAAGGCAAGGCAAGTGACCAACCTTGCTTTCAGGTTTTATGAAGCCACTGATGTAGCGACTCGATGATGCTACAGTTTTGCACCGTGAGCAGTTTCAGGGCTCCCGATGTAAATCAGGCAGTTGTCACCCGCCGCGCTTCCCGACCACTCATATCCATTACCATAATTTTGTATTTGGTGCACCAGTAAAGTATTTATTATGAGAACCCAAGAATTCTCATTTACCACCACCGCACACGGACTCCGTCACCACACTTAAACATGGCCGTTGAATGACACGTCCAGTAACAAGTTAAGCGATCTTTTTTATGAATATTATCGAAATATATCATGATATTCCAGTAAAATCTAAGAGAAATCAATTACGGAACAAAAATACGATCAATGTTTTTGGCAGGGTTAGCAAATGTAAAAATTTGGTCTATTAAAATATGAAGATTTATGGTTTTCTGTAATCTTTAGATTTAGGAACTGTTTAGTAGACTGTCAATTGACAGATTGACGTTATGCCATCATATTGTGACAAATTTTCAAAGTTTTACAAAAGATTTAGTTGAAAATATGAAAAAATATTAAAATAACGAGGACAAGTCGTTTACAGTACAACGTAACAATATTTGTTTTTTGAAAAAGTAAGTACGTAAAAGTAATACAAGGACAAGTGATTAAAATGCTTTTATTCATTGGCTATTATAGCGAGATTAACTCTAGCTAGATCTTATTTCTCAAGAAATTGTGATATATCCAAGCCCTCAGCTCTCCAAGAGGACGCTGTTTCTAACAAATGGAATGTCAAGCATTTACCTCAATTCTCGCATCACATCTCGACCTATTTCACAAATTTCTATAAGCGCCGACTCAATCTCAACATTCAACATTACTGTTGAGACTGTGCTTAATTCACTCACCAGCCTTGACTGTTTAAAAGGTGCCGGCTGTGATGGCATTCCCCCTATCTTCTGGAAACATTGCGCTAAATCATTAGCATTGCCGCTATTCATTATTTTTAATCGATCTCTAAGTGAGGGCACTTTTCCCACAGCATGGAAAAGTGCTCATATCATACCTCTTCATAAGAAGGGTTCAAAAACATGCGTGGAGAACTACAGAGGCATTTCAATACTAAATACACTGGGTAAAGTTTTTGAGAAACTTGTTATTCATAAAGGTATGTCAGATTGTCAACATGGCTTCTTGCGCCGTCGATCCGCTATCACGAATCTGTCATCTTTCACTAATTATGTCTTGACAAATATGGACGGTGGTGGTCAGGTTGATGTGGTATACACGGACTTCGAAAAAGCTTTCGATCGTGTGGACCACGTTATCCTCCTTCATAAACTGTATGAGCTTGGTATTCACGGAGATCTGCTTCGCTGGATAAGATCCTATTTAGAAAATCGTTCTCAAGCTGTAGTGCTAGGTGGCTTCAGATCAAATTTTGTTAAAATACCTACTGGTGTCCCACAGGGTTCGCACCTCGGGCCTTTATTCTACAACGCATATCTTTACGACATAGGGTTCCATGTCAGACACGCCAAACATTTGCTGTACGCGGATGACAAAAAAGTATTTTTCCGCATCAGAAATCTACATGACTGCGAATCTTTACAATCTGATCTTGATAGGCTGAACGAGTACTACATTCAAAATAAAATCACTGTAAACATAAGAAAGTGTCAGTCTATCATATTTACACGAAAAGCGAATCCTATTAAATTCCCATATGCCTTCAATAATAACCCTATTACGACAGTTAAAGAAGTCCGTGACCTTGGTGTTATTTTAGACAGTAAACTGACACTATCTGCCCACGTCGACTGCGTTGTCAATAAAGCGTTTAGAAGTTTGGGATTCGTGTTGCGATCATGTAGGCCCTTCAGCGATATTTCTGCTATTAAAACGGTTTACTTTGCATTTGTTCGTAGCACATTAGAATATGCTAGTTCTATCTGGTCGCCACAATACAAAACCTACATAGATTCTCTGGAGTGTAATCAAAAAAATTTACTAATCATCTCGATTACCGTCTTCGTATTTCTTCTAACTCCTATCTTAGTAGCTGTAGACGACACAATTTATTGACTCTCGAAGAGAGAAGAGACATGCTGGATATGTGCTTATTATTTGATATCTTGAATTGACACCTGGACTGCGCGGATTTGGTGGCGGGTGTCGCGCTGCGCACACCGAGGCGCCGCACTCGCCACACACCTCTGTTGCACACGCATCGACACTCCGCTAATTATGCAAGAAATAATGTCCTCACGCGTATCGCACACTCGTATAACACCAAATTTAGTGAATTGGAATTATTCGGTATATCAAAGCACACATTTAAACGTCATATTACAAATTATCTTAAAGCACGTACCGGAGATGACATCGATTAGATTTATTTGTACACCAATTTATTTTATAAGTAGGTAATTTTATCTCTTCACTCTGTATGCGGTGTAGTCGTCATTAAGAACCGATCCCAAGATTATTAATAATCGTAGGGCAACAACAACAACAACTGCGCTTTAAAAATTTGTTATTTACTCTATTTATTCATTTTACTACTCTCGTGCTATGGGAATGTAGCAAATATGCACGTTCTTAGGTTGTTCTCGGGCCGCTGTCAGGCATGCTGACGTCGGTCGCCCACCAGCCATATAAATCTGTATTTCTTTTTTCTTTTTGCCTGCCACGATGTTCGATTGTCCATGCGACGTAATCTAAGCACAGCTATTGTTCATTGATAGTAGGTACTTTTTTGAATGACTTATAATATTCACTGTCAGAATTTAGTCTCACAACTGTAATAATAATTGTAAATTAAGGAAATCCTAGTATTGGCTTACTATTTATGAGTACATTGTGAATTAGTATATTTCATTTTTAGCTGTTGGTTTTCTAAAATAAATAAACATAAACATAAACATAAAATACAAAGTATAGAAATACGCCTACCCAGCTGGAAGAAATAAAGTGAGTCTAGCAGTTCCAGCGGTCTTTGTTACTCTCATATGTCATATTGAGAGCAAAGATGAACCCGATCAAAATCGATACACTTGTTACAAGTGCCATGTTCCTGATTTCTTTTAAAGTTAAAAATAAGGAGTATAAGATAAAAAAATATTGTAATAAATTTCATATTTCTACTGCAATGTCTTAATTTTAGAATTATAAATATGACCACTAACGTTTTCTTTATTCCACACGTTTCTTTATTTCTCGCCAAAAGCCAAGCTCTGTCTGTTGTTATATGTGAGATTTTGAGCACATATAGTAAGAAACTATGTGTCGGATCCGTATGTTCTCACTAGTATACACACACCCGTTGAAGACTTTCATCTTCAAACACTGAGGTTAATGAGACATGACGACGCTCTTGCGCAGTTTTCCGACCTCTGCCTAGCCGGCCGCGTTGGATTCGTTGATAGACCTCTTTCTTAGGACCACTTGTTGTAAGTCTCGGTTAAGGCTTTCGACTGTAGTTCCAAAATCTCATCTTTGCCTGCACGAATAGTATATTATCAATAAACCGGAGGTGCGAGATGTATTTGCTATTGACTTTGATGCCGAATCTTTCCCATTCCAAGAGCTTGAATCCGTCTTCAAATGCAGCTGTGTGATAATTTTAGAAAAAAAAAAACAATTTAGGCGGTCTTATCCGTAAAAATTACCTAGTTTCTCTTCGCTCATTTTTGACACACAGAATCTCAAGTAATCTTGTTGCAACTTACGATACTATACGTCAAAGAAAGGTTCATGATCGCAAATCCAGTTTAACACTATAGAAAATGTTTACGCATAATAAATGACAGGTATTTGAGCTGCCAAATTTAGTTTGTTTTACGTCAAATAGAGGCGCTTTCAGATTCTCATTCAAATGATTACGTTACTATACGAATACTTTGACGCAAATTATTCGTGATAGGGGTACTGTTTCATAATGCCGTGCCGTCATTTGTTTAGCAGTACAGTGGCCAGTACATCAGGTTACCCACTTTTGTTGCAAACTAGCCCTAATTACAACTGCATAAGATACCGCAGTGTTTACCTTGACGTGCTGTTGTCCTTACTTACTAATCGTCCAAGGAATCTTCTAAATCGACCCTTTTCATCGACCTCTGCGGTGCGTACGTCGAGTACCCTTTTGTACCTACAAATTGCGATTTTCTGATCTTGATGTTCACCAGTCACCTTTTATAACCCTAGATATTAGAAACAGCCTTTAAGATGATTCTCCGCGAGGTCTTCGCGGCATGATAACATTTTAATTAAACGTTCACAGTAATGAGTGAGTAGATTGCCCCGCTCGTATATTTCGCTTTTCGTGAGAGCGAAGTTTCATGTAAATTAGTTTCATTATATTAAAGCCGAATGATAATTAAAATAATAATAAAATTTTGAGTTTTAATAAAACTTAACGAAGGATAATGATAGCTTAATTTAAGGCATTTTTATTGCCTATCATTTTATGAGGTTTTTTAATAGAAGACGCAGTACGAGGGTCAAACTGAAAGTTCTTAGAACTGGCCACTTATAAACAATATAATAAAAAAAAATATTCTAAAATTTGAAAATAGAACTCTTTGCCAATATTACTGAGTATATATTTCATTCATTTGTCATTTGTTTTACGATTTGGCGGCAAATTGAAAATTGTCTGTGTCACGTCAACATGAATTTAACACGAGAAAATTTTCGTGCAATGATTTTTTATGACTTTCGATGTCATTTAAGTCAACAAGAAAGTTATGATAGACTACGATTGGCCTTTCACGATGAAGCCCCATCTCGTGCGACTGTTCACAACTGGTTTAATGAGTTTAAACGTGGTCGCACTAATCTCACTGATGATGTACGTGAGGGACGGCCTTCTACGGCGACGACTGAAAATAACATCTGTGTTGTGCGGCGTATGATAGAGACTGACAAAAGAGTGACCTATCAGCAGATTTGGACAAGCTTAGGCATCGGTATGAGTCAAGTGCACAAAATCCTCCACGAACATTTAGCGGTCAGGAAGCTTTGCGCCCGGTGGATACCTCATAATTTGACTAAGGCTCAAAAACTCCATCGTGTGGATTGGTGCCGTAAAATGATTGAAAGATTTAACGGAGGTGACTCAAATGCTGTGTTCGATATACTAACAGGTGACGAAAGCTGGATTTACTGTTATGATCCTGAAACCAAAAGACAATCTGCTCAGTGGGTGTTTCCTTTCGAGGAGTTGCCAACTAAAGGGAAGAGAGATCGAAGTGCGGGAAAAAAAATGGTGGCCTCGTTCTTTGGAAGGATAGGTCATTTCGCAACAATTGTGTTAGAGGATCAAAAAACAGTTTCTGCAGAATGGTACACTACCAATTGTTTGCCACTTGTCTTGGAAAAAGTTCGAGAGAAACGACCTCGCAGTAGGATCCTCCTTCACCACGACAACGCCTCGTCGCACACCGCCAAGCGAACGATCGACTATTTGGCGACATCAAACGTTGAATTACTGGGTCACCCGCCGTATAGCCCCGACCTCGCGCCTTGTGATTTTTATTTATTTCCAAAAATTAAAGAAAAACTTAAAGGAAAGCGGTTTATGAATGCTGAAGAAGCGGTGGCTGCGTATCGCGATGCCATTGAAGAGACCCCGAGGACGAGTGGGCAAAGTGCTTTTCCCAGTGGTTCCATCGCATGCAGCGGTGTATTGACGTCCATGGACAATATTTTGAAAATATATAATAAAACTAATAACTGGCTAATGTAATCAGTTTTTGATTTTCTAAGAACTTTCAGTTTGACCCTCGTATTAGAACGAAATTAAAAAATAAAGTTGCTGTGTGACTAGACTAGAGTCGGTTTTACCAACGTCAGCTAAGGCATTTTCCTTGAATAAAACACAAAACGCCTTATTTGAATACGACACCAGAACAATATGTCTGCAACCATTTTTGTTAATTAAAAAAAAACGGACGTTAGACTTACACTTATTCGGTCGGATAAGTCCTATTTGACGTTTGTAAAATCGACTTTTAGTAAATCTAGATACCTACCTAAAATTTTTTGTTCCCTATTTTAATAATAATAAAGGTTAATTTAGTAGTCCTTTAAACATAGTTACGCTTAGCTTTATAAGCGGCTTGATAACTTTTGTCAGCAAGTTATGTCGCTTGCCTGCAAACACCCCTCTACCAAACTGCACTGAGCCCACGTGGTGGAGTATGGCTCAAACTACCTCATATTTGAGGCCATTGCCCAGCTGTAGCTTGTTTCAGGCTAACTTTAAATAAATCATAGTGACATTGCGAACATGTAATAATTAACCTGCCTTTAATAACTCATAGGTAGAACTTAATTTCTAAATACTTAACTGTTAGGTATTTTTAAATTAGCGATTGTGTGTAAAATAACATTTCTATTAGAAGGTATGGTTAAGGTTCTACGTCTTATTGTTATAAAATCAATGTCAAAGTTAAGTTAATAACGAACCTAAGCTAAGCAAATACTTTTGGGAGCAAGCCAACTAAATGAATTAGAACTTGGATTTCATACTGATCTGGGAAATCGAAAACAACGTCAATTTAGTATTTTATTGCTTGCAGATTTTTGCCTTGATATGGTATTTCTCTACTAGCTTTTTAAGGAAATTATAAAACAAAAGTCATGAAGTAAATCATTCTTTTCTCAAACTGCTGAGGTGTGCTGTTTTTAGTACTTCGTGATTCTTTAACTTTTTACTATTTTTAAAATAAAAACAGTTCTTGTATGTCTTTACCTGGGGGACTCCAACTTCTTTGACTATTTTTATGTGTCGAAATATACATTTTTACTGTGACTATCGTTTAGGTAACTGTATTTTTATTTTATTTTATCTTATTTTTTATTTAGTTATGCATGCCATGTAATGGTATGTCTGCCCTTGCTTCTAACCTTCTAACCGCTGCACCACCAGGCGCAGCACTGGGTGGTAGCACTTTAAAGCAACGGCTGCGCCAGAGGTCCTGAGTTCGATCCCCGGGTCGGGCCAAAGAATATGTAACTGGGTTTTTCTATTCAGAAATTCTTAGGAAAGCCGGAGTTTAGAAGTTAGCGGTGTATCTACCCGTGTCTCGGAAAGACCGGTAAGCCGTTGGTCCTGCGCCTGATCTCTCTCCAGTCGTGTGAGAGTGAGAGGAATAGAGAGTGGACCTGTGTTTTTGCACACATTTGTGCACTATAATGTGTCCAGCGCAATCGATTAGTCGTTGTGACTGGCCTCCGTAGTCGAAATCGGCTAAGGGGACTATTATTATGGTATTTAATTATGTACATTGGACATTGATGAGACTAAGCACCTGAAACGAAGTTTATTATAATTATATAATTCAGGTCTTAAAAACATTCAAACAGACAGCAACACAACTACTTGACGCCCAACTTTACACTACCGTCAAAAAACCCTTGAATTGACAACATTTCAAAATTTTCATATGCACATTTTTATTTTTTCTCTGAAAGAACTTCAAAAAGGCACCCATATTTTTCCATTTTTATTTCTTTTCAGTATTTTCTCTAATAATAATTGTTTAAAAACTCTCCATTCTAAAAGATCGTAAGTACAAGAAGTTGGATGTTTCGAGGTCACGTCTTTGCTATATTCGATAAAAAATATCTGACGTTTATAGTGATTGATACAGACCACGTATCAAATGTAGAATTAAGATGTCGGTATCAATGGTATATCAATCGAGTATTCAATTTTACTTTATTATGTAACATTACCTAATTTAAGTTATGTTAAAAGTAACCAAATAAAACAACGCTTGCTGCGTTGTTTTATACTTGTTTCTGAAGTTTACGCCAATATTACTCTTCGAAATTAAAAACTTTTTCACGTGGAACGAACCGATGCTACGCGAAGCTATAAAAATAAGAATACATCCGAATTTTAACACAGAAGATGGTTGAAAAATTCTACCAGCATGGATCCAGTTCTGACTTGGACCCAAGCTAGACCACTCACTGCAAGATCACACGACAAAGTTAGCTCTTTCTGCGTGGATAGAAACGTTAATTAATATTATTGAGTGACGGTAGTGCAATTTTTCAAAACTTTGTAAATGACAAATAACATCTTAGTCTGCCCGTGACCACGAACGCTGAAGTGTTCGAAACGTCGGGATAAAATTAATAAACTCGCGAAAACTTAATCCGTAAAAAAGTGTTTCAGTTCGAACCCTTATTATTTAATACTAGCGTTCCCCCGCGACTTCGTCCGCGCATTTTGAGTTTGCTCCCTCCCCTCCCGTCGCAGCGTCATGTTTTATATCCTAAAGCCTTTCTCGATAAATAATCTATCCAACACAGAAATATTTTTTCAAATCGGTCCAGCAGTTCCTGAGATAAGCGCGTTCAAACAAACAAACTCTTCAGCTTTATAATATATTAGCGCAAGCGCACGTTGTACTTAAGCTGCGAACAATATTTTGGTGCGGAGTTATGTTAAAACTGTGATAGCTCCTAAGATATTTATTTAAATCCAATGATATAAAGGGCAACTTGGTTTTAAATGAAATGCTCGTGATGATGAATGTATTTATTTTGATAAGAATAAATACCTGTGTGTATAAATACCTGACTATATATTACAATAATGGATATATAATACACCTCTAAAATTAATGCATTATTTTTTTACAAATTTATTAACATAAAAAAGGTTGTAGTAAGTCAACCATAAAAGATAGACATATATTGTCGCGGACTTTATTATAGAACTCTTAATGCTGAACAATCCTGTCATACATGATTTTTGTGTAACTTAAGCGGTTTCCGCAGCGTATGCAGCGCAAGCTCTCAAAAGGAATATCTTTCTCCCGTTTTCGCAACATTTTTCATTTCTGCTGTGGTCTCATGAGTCGTATCTTTATGTTATATAGCCTGAAGCCTTCCTCGATAAATGGACTATCCAACGTAAAAATAATTTTTCAAATCGGGCCAGTAGTTTTGAGATTAGCGCGTTCAAACAAACAAACAAACTCCTCAGCTTTATAATATTAGAATAGACTGAAAATAACTCAAATATTTTCTCACAATATTTTCTCAAAACTACAACTATCAATCATATTTCGAATGAGGAATCATGATGAATATTTCGTATCTGAACTAGAAATTTGTTAGAATAAAAATGAAATGGTTTTGTTTTTAAATAGGTACTTAGATATTAAGTATTTTTTTATGTTGCATGGCTTAGTTTTATTTTTTTATTGTTTATTTTTATATATCATAAAACGATACAATGAAGACTCTAGTGTGAATAGAAATCTTTTTTTATTTTAAATATTCAATATACTACATCGTAATTTATCAATAATGTCCAATACAATACCGGAAACAACAACAACACTGAACGTCAAAGTGACAACTGACAGTAAGCCCAAAGTTCAAAAGCATTTTTTTTCTGCATGAAATGTCATTGCAAAGGCGTAACCTGTGAAATGCCAACTTCCATGTTCTTTTCAGACTTTTTCATTTAACTTTAAAAATAAAGCGGAAAAAAACTGAAAAATTTTTCAACGTGTTTGAAAATGCAAAATCTTGAAATGGTTTTCGAATTTTCATACCTTTACAAAAACGAAATGATGTCAATTGAGAGTTGATCTCCTTTTTTTGTTGCAGACGAGGAAGATGTACCCGGTACAGGTCGGTCGGGTCCACGCGTGGTGCCTCGCAGTTGTGTGCCCGGTCTGCCCTGCCTCTAGCCATATCTCTTCGGCCATCAGCCATGCCCTCCACTTCACCAGGAACACAGGACTCCACAGAAACAGTTCTCATGGAGACACAAATCGGAGACTACAATGTTCGATACTGAGTCTTTTGCATTTTTCCAGCTAGAATAATGAAATGATGAAAACTTACAGACCATAAATTTCTACTTTTGTACGCGTGGAGTCCTCAATAAAAAATGGAAAATATTTACTTACACAATGAGCGCTATGGTGGTCACCGGTAACCCCCAAACAATATTTTTGTTTTGTGGCAGTTAAAGCCTTAAAAAAGCTTCTTTTGTGTCCATTTAAGGTGTACTTTGACCTCTAAAAGGGATTGCATTTTATCCAGGAACACACTGGCACTATTACATTCAGCAGTGGTATAGAATCAGCAAAACAAACAGACGTAGACATGGGTCTGCGCCCTACATGTAGAATACGGATACGGATATTATGACTAATTCCCTTAGGGTGAATTTCGCCATACTCAATGTAATACAACTGACTTGCAAAATATTACATCAAGCTAACTATTTGAGAATGAAATTTGAATAATATGAAAACGAAAAAGCTATGACGTTTTCAAATCCCATAATGTACCTACTTATTTTACAAATATTTTTTATTTGTCTTTTGGAAAAGTAGCCCGTCTACCCAGCGACTTTATACATATGAATTATTTAAAAAATCAGAGTATTACATGAAAGTAAATTTGAATTATGTTTAACCTGTAAGTTTTTGTCGTTTTTATAGATGCCCAACTTTATATGACACTGTTCTTCTTATTTTATTGCTTTTCTCATATATTATAAAAGATTTAAGAAATACTGTTAGTTTTTCGTATCCTAGGTCCGTTTTCTACTTTCATTTGATTCACAAACAGTAAACGTTAATGAAGAATAAAGTTTTTACAGTAGTTCGCACAAAGAACTTACACAAGTTCACACAACCAAACTTTCCAGGATAACTCCAATTTCTATTACTATTAAAAAAGCATTTACCGTGCTGACATCACCTTTCGATATTTATCATGTCATATTATCAGCTAATAAGACGCTGTTGAAAATAAAAAACTTATACTCCGACCATTCCACACACGGATTGCAACCGCTCGAAAGTTATACAAAATATGAAGGTAATCCACCTCTAAGCCGTAAGAAAAGCCACCGATTTCAGTACCTACTGCGGAAAATATTAATTATTACGAACTGCGTGAATCAAGTCCAGTGTAAAACTCTGCAAAATGCTCACATTCCGTACGTGATGATCGTCAATTCTTAACGAAGCTAGTCTAGTCGAAGCTCAATTATCAATCCGTAATGGGTTATGTACATAGACAATTTTGTAAATAAAGGAGGTTGAAGCTCAGTTATCAACCCGTAATGGGACACCTCGCCACGCTTCGAGTTGATACCGTGCAGTTCCCGTACCGGGATGATAGATGTGCTATAAACTATACTAGCTCTTATTTCAACTGCATAACAAACCGCAGTATTAGCCTTGACGCGCTGGCCGTATTGCACTGATTTAAATCAAGGGTTTTTTTTAAGTCTCGAACGCTGATAACTTGATTACTTAAGACATTAACTTTTTGTAAAAAACATCCCATATTCGATTTTCTCCATAGAAGTTCTATCCCTTCCGATAAGCAATAGTACTTTTATTAATTTCTCTTAGGGCCGATTCTTCAATGGTCCGCCCTTAAAAATCAGCCCTTAATAGAACTGACAATATTGAGGGATGACAAATCTCGTTGGTTATGGCTGGATAGGCAGGATTAAAAATCTGCTTTAATTGTAAGTAATTGTTATGATATTAGAACTAGCTGATTTCGACTTAAAGTTATTCGAAAATATTTTGTGTAATGTATGAATGTGTGTAGAATAAACATTATTTTCCAAGGAAATGTTTTTTATTTGGGAGCACGATACCTTATTTAGGGTTATTGACATAAAACATATGTTAATATACTTAATTTAGATAGTTACCATCCTTTTGACTGTGTAGGTACGTACGAATTATTTAGAGATATTCCAATGTTTTTATGTGTACATTGAAATTGTGATAATAAATTAATTATAATTAAGCATATGATTGACAAGTCTACAATCAGAAATCGATATCATATTAATAGAGACCATTGCAAAAGTAACCTGAAATCTGTAAGCATTTTATCAGTGAAGAAGAAATAAAGGACCTCGAGTGTTAAATGGTTTTATACGAGCTTAGGACCCTGGAGGTTATGTATAATTGGTAAATTTAACTTGAATAAATAGGATTCGATACATACGCTTCTATTGACGAATCTACTCACGGCTGCCCCGTAGACATGCAAAGGTTTCAGGTCATGGGTCTACCCCCTTGGTTGTAAGGCGATATTGATCTAGTATTTTCACTGGATATCTATGATAGTACTCTGATCCACCCCAAAATGTCAATCTTACTAACTTTTTATATTTGGAGTAAAGTCAAGGACTCTCCCTACATGTATACTGATCAGCCTGCATTGCGTCAGCAGTGTAAGCTTGTTAGTTTTGTCTACGTTGTGGAAAAATAATAATATTCATTTGGATTTTGAGACTTGGCACAACCACTGCATTAGGTTCGTATAGTTCTTGAGGTATAAATAAATATTGGACACCAATCACATACATTGCTCTGTTCCCAAAGTAAGTAGCTAATTGCACTTGTGTAATGGAAATCAGACAAAATGGTGGTACCACTAAACCCAGACCCGAGACAATATAGAAAATTTGATTTCTATATTGACCCGACCGGGAATCGAACCCGGGACCTCGGAGAAGCGACGCCTTGAAACCAGCGTGCTTAGCCTCTACACCACGGAGGACGACAAAGGTATGACCTCATTTTAAGGTTTTAGGAGGAAAATATAAGGAGTTAAATGACTTGCAGTACAGTGTTCTGTTGCACAGAAATGAATTGATATGTATAAGAATTTCCTAGCCTTTTGTTAAAAAATAATATCGATAGTGATATTTTTGTAATAATAATAATCTTTATTTCAGAAATTATTTTCCATAGGTTGGGTTAATAATTACAGAAAATATCTTACGAGCTAGGGTTAGTACATTAAAAGATGGAACACAAAACAATATGACCTACTTAATATTAACTAAGGCAGGTCTTGAACCAACATGGACGCTGTTCCAGCGCCTCAGGATAGGGTCCCTATTGCCGCCAGAAGGCTGTTGGGGCTGTCTCGGACGCGGCGCCAGGCAGAGGCTACCCGCTTGCGTATGACTATCGGAAAACTGTCTATGCGAGCCTCAGTAAACATCGCTGTAGCGCTGCAGTACCGAGGCAGCCCCATCAGCATCCTGAACCCGTTATTTTACTGGACGCGCAGAGCTGACAGAGTCTTTTGTGTATACTCCACCCATAGACTGCAAGTGTAGAAAGACTGGCAAAAGGCTCTGAACAGTGTTTGCAGTGTTACATCGTGCTAATCTACGAGCAAGCATGTTCGCTCTCATAGTTAGAGCCCTGCGCTCCCTCTCAATGTCAGCATCATCTGACATACTCTCAGTTAACCAGTGTCCAAGGTACTTAGAACTTGTCACTCTTGGCAGTGGAAGGCCTTCAAGAGTTACAGAAGGAAAATTGTAGCTTCTGTTTTTAGATTTAAAGACTACAACTTCGCTCTTCTTCACATTATAACGTAGGCCATGGGACGTTGCATACCTCTCGCAAATTTTAAGTAATTTCCTTATCCCACTGATTGAAGGGCTCAGCAACACCATATCGTCGGCATAACTAATGTTGTTATATGAAATATTTTCAATGGAACACCCGACTCCACTACTACTGAGCTCACCAATCAGTCCATTTACGTAGAGGTTAAAAAGTGCAGGAGAGGACTGACCCCCCTGTCTTACTCCGCACTCCAGCCCATACTCCTCAGAAAGTGCTCCCGCGCATCTGACCTGATTCCGTTGATTACTGTACCAATACTGAAGCAGACCTATAAGATCATTAGGAAAGTCATTGGTTTCCGTGGCCAGTTTTTTCCAAAGTACATCGTATATAACCGTATCAAACGCTTTGGAAATATCTAGAAAACAAGCAACAACAGGTCTTTTACGACTTGTATAGTAACGCACAGTGTGCTTGAGACAAAGTACAGCTCTTTCTGTGGATAGCTGCGGTCTGAAACCAAATTGGGCATCACACAGATTAAGGGACGCCTGTAGTTTTCTCTCAAGCAAACCATCGTTCATCTTAGATATAGTAGTAGCCAGTGAGATTGGTCTGTAGTTGTTTTTATCCGATGAATCTCCAGTTTTGTTTTTCAGTATTGGTACAACAACCGTCTTCATAAAGTCAGAAGGCAAGTGCGAGTGCCCTATGCAAAATGAGAATAACATGGCTAGAACACGCGGCAAGTGGAAACCAGCATACTGCAGGTGTTCGATACTGATACCGTCATGACCAGGAGATTTGCCACGCGTCATGTTTTTGAAGATATCCTTAACATTTCTAGCTGTAAAGTATGTTTCATTCATTTCTTCATAACAATAACCATACTTGGGTTTGCCATATAACACCCACATCTGAAAGCAACGCCGAGCGTCATCGTGAAATGGTCTTACATGTTTATTCCAACCCACAATATATTTATTACATGATTTACTTTGCTCATAAGTCGCTATTGCTTCCTCTCTCAAAGTACATACAATATCACCATACATCTTGTCAATTACTAATTTATGATCTGAAATAAAGCAATGCTGATTTGAACATGACCTAAACACTTCAGGAAAATCTATATTTCTGAGCTTTTTGCAGCAAAGTTCAAAATATTTATTTATTTGATTCTGTTACCCCACACAGCTTTATCAGCTTTAAAATGACATTCTTGTACTTTATAGGAACTAAGTTTTCCCACATCAATCGTTATCTCAAGTGGAAAGTGGTTTGACCAAAAAATATCATACAGTACCTTAACATTTACAACAGAGTTAGTGGCTGACTTAGTAGTAATGCAGTGATCCAGCCAGCGATGGGATCCATTTATATCACTAACAAAAGTAAACGTATCACATTCCTTCAAATAGTTATAGTCCATCACGTCCCACTTTTGTTCGCAACAAAAAAATATCATTTTCTTAAAAAACATTTCACCAGGATGGGCGTTAACATCTCCTAATATAAACACAGAATCTATGTCATTACATTCTATTAAAGCGTTTATTTCACTTAGGCAGCTTGTGAATTCGGTTAAATTGTCCCACGAATCGCAAGGCATGTAGACACTAACGAATAATGTAGTCCTGTCATTTACAATAGTTTTAACCGCAGCTAGTCGCACTGAGTCACACTGCACGATTGACACAGACGTAAACAAATATTTACGCCACATAATTGCAACCCCACCATACAAACGGGCTACCTCTTAATAATCCGTCACCGGTATTCACCGCAGACTTACTGTAACATTCAAATTCTAGATGGATTCCCGCGATGTAGGCAACATCATGTGGTAACAGCCACGTCTCCTGCAAGGCTATAATATCCGCAGTTTCACATAACGATTTAACGCATTCGACTGGTCTAGTGACTGATTTAAAATTGTCCTGCCTTCGACTCTGAGATTTAATTGACCATGTAGTATGCCCTACTACGCGTCCATTCACTCGCACACAGGTTTAGCGCAAGAAAGAGAAGGTAAATGACCTCACTCCCTCCCACGCCTCACAGCACTGCCAGCCGCCTGTCGCTCATTCGTGTCCGTGCGCGCGCGCCGTTCCAACGCACGCAGTAACCACAGTATATAACCGTTAAGTTTTTATTTCGTGCTAAACGAAATTTATCTTATAGTGACATGTTAGTTCAAAAATGTTTTTGTTATTAATTTAACAAGTGAATGTGAAGTAAAACGCACTACCCAGCGTGGCTGCACCATGCATGCTTTACGCTTCGCGGCCGAGCTAGCACGCGATGCTAGCCAGTCCGCATTTTCCGCTCCGAATCAATACGCGATATTGATCTGTAGCAAATACTGGCAGAGCTGACACGTGAGGTCAGCCAGTCCTAATTATCTAGATTATTCTAGATCTTATCTGAGACTTTTGGTATGCGTTGCTTCCAATATCCTACCCTCATTTTCATTGCGAAAAAAGGGAAACAAGTTAGCTGAAGTTACAGCCAATTGTTCTTTGATGCTATAAAAATAAATTACAGCCAAAGACATTCATGATTAATATTAAGCAGCGCTGACGATGCGCCACTATGGCCTCTGAGTATGAATCAGCGGCCCTCGCCCGCACTCATCCGGCCATACCTGTGATGTGTGTGGCCCATGACGCGCCGCGAATTGCTTCGCAACGGTGATCTACCGTCACAATTCCAGCGTGTTTTAAACGTCTCGCACTCGGAATCAGAATCCGACCAAAAAAGGTATGTGTTCTTATGAATGCTTTGTTATATAACCTTAAGGCCGTACGTACATGTACTTATTACGGGCTACCGTATTCCACTCGTGGCAAAACCACGACCGAACACTTGTCTCAGCCAATATTTAGGCAAATATTAAAATGGAGCATAATGTGTGCTATCACACGTACAAACCAAAATAGCAATAAAATGGTTTACCAAGTAATAATAGTGGCAGAAGATTTATTTCAAATCGAATAAATTAATATTTATTTTGTAAATTTTTACTCAGAATAGTAAACATGAGAGACTCAAAAACACTTTAACAACTTAGACCTTAATCATAAATACACGTACTCTGCAACCTGCAGTACACGTTCCTAATATGTTTTCCACAAAGCTCTAAAAACGGTAGCATAGCATCCCACCATAGCTCACATAGTTATGGGTGGTTTGGGTCCTTATCCATTGATCACAACTCTTTTGTACTTATTTCTTGCCAATGGCTATAAAATTGTCTAACTAGACAATGCTATGATAAACATAAATTGCTTAATAATACTACTTAAAATATTGAATTTAATAGATTTTGTAAAAAGAAAACAATGTACTTTTTAAGAAAGCAAGATTTTTCAACATACAATTCTGCTTTCTGTTCATACCTATAGCTATTTAGCTTGTGGTTGGCTCTTTGATTATAACTAGCAAGCAAGCAAGCTGTAAGCTTGCCCAGGACGTACCAAAATATGGTTGGGTCCATATAAAAACCAGTCCGTTTAAAAACTCCATTAAATGCTTTTAATTTTAACAGCTATAATAAAAATGAGAATGAGCTTTGCTAAATACCTGGCAAATGTATGATTCTGAATGGTAGGAAATTTGCCGTATTTATTTTATATCCAACTAAGATTAAATCAACTTCTCAGTAAATAATTCGGTAAAGCTTAGATTTTATTTACGGAAGCAATAACAACTACCTGGAAAGCGTATTTTTTTTAAATATGCCAATGAGACATCTTATCAAACCCCAAAATCAATATAGTACTACCGTCATATAAGATTTATTAGGGTGCGCTGTATTCCATTGTTTTAGAGGTTATTTCGTTTTTCGAAAAATATGCTGTGAAAGTGATATGCTTTTTTATGAATACGTTCATTTAACCGTCGCAAAGTTCGGTACTTAATCTCGAGTCGAGAAAACTTAATAAAGATCTGTGTCCTTTATCTTTGGAAAAGCCAGCCAACGCCCAGTAAAAATTGTGACAACCTTTGGTCACCTGGAATTGACCTTTGTTTCTATGACCTTGTTTCAAGCACCACCTAAGAATAATTCAAATCAAACGTTCTATTGTATTGAAGTATGCGGCAGATAGCATAAACCAAAACTTATCGACACATTGTTAGATATACCATAAGAGTAGGTAGCTATTAAATTGAAACAAGCTCATTTTATGAAGATAATGCCTTTTTTGCTTTTTATGGAAATACATAAGCAAAGCATATAAATTGACACAATTTTATTTTCTCAAGTATTATTACAATATTTCATATAATTCGGTTATTTTTATTTGCCATTTACACACACACCTACGTTTGACGTGAAATAAATACAAGCCATATTCATTATTACAAAAATATCACTATCAATATTTTTTTAACAAAAGGCTAGGAAATTATTATTTATATATATATTTAAAAAAAAAACTGACGTATCCTAAATGCAATGCAGCATTAGAATCAAATTGCACTATAATAATCTAATTCGAGTTATTGGAAATATGAACCATGTTTATTTTCCTACTATTTATTCTGTGATTTAAGAATAAAGTACATCAAGTAAATATATTCTCTAATCATCAGTTTTTTGTAATCAATTACATCCACCCACTCCCCAACAATCTTCCCCAGAAAGCCACTAAGTTATTAAGGAACTGTTCCTTGAAAACGTTGCTCTAATAAGCAATAAAATAGGTATTTATTATATGCATTTTATTGTTTGATGTTTATAGTATTCGATATACTGTGTTTAATAATTTTTCAAAGGACATTTTGTCTTGATATTCACCAGTTACTTACATACGGTGGAACAATTGAAAATTAAAAATTAATAATAAAATAGGTCGGGTGGTATGGTTGAGAAAAAGTATTTTATTTTGAAAATGATTTTTTTTTAATGGACTTTTCCTTAATTCTTACGCCAGAGGACGTCATGTGATTCGACTATTTATTAAAATTGGAATCAATCAATTATTTCAAACCAAATTATCTATGTTTTTTAATAACCATATGTAAAGATGTTTTTAAATATGTATAAAACCAGTTTACCCTTGGGATCTCGATATGACATAGGTACTTTTAATACGATATCCGTTTATTTTTGGATTTCGTGTCAAAATAGGTACCCTTATTCTAAGTCATCATCAGTTTTTTTTTTGACACAGCTCATAATATTGAAACAAGTCTCATCTGTAGCCAAATATGTTACAAATATTTGTCAAACTTAAAAATATATATAAAGTTAAATAAATAAAAAACTCATAGCAACCAACCTGAAACATAGGACTGATATTTATTGTAATCCTTAAAAGTAATCCAGACATTTACCCAGGCAATAAAATTATGATTAAATTTATCATATACATCATATGTATAAATCTGAACATGTGCCGACTATCGAATACTCGGTGAACATTCCTGGTCGATTAGTCGAATATTAGGCAAACGTATTTGGTCGGGGCCGGGTGGTACCAAAACTTATATCGGAGAAATCGTTTGCGGTCGTTTGCCCTTATAAAGCTCCCAGAAGCCGATTTTAAATCTTATTTAAAAAAAAAAACTAATATACTTAATGAAATATAAATAATACATAAAAAATCATTACCTACCTACCTATGCCTTAAACTTTCTGATAACGATAATATTTCAAAGCCATTGAATTATTGTATTCTTTTTCTTACACAGCAAATAATCATATATCATTGATAGACACCCGTGAATATAATCATGATCTTAAAATAATTACATTCCTAAGAATGAATCTTTTAATCAATTACTTTTATACAAATCATAAACACATTTTATAACCAAATTAAGTATATAAATTTTCTCAGGTATTCAAAATTTTAATTTATAAAATATTATTTATGTGTTTGGTATTCGATCGAATATTTTTCAAACAGTCGCATTAATACCTACATATCCCATACTGAAAAGCAATAGAATAGCATGTACATACGTATTTCAAAACTATAATTATAAAATATGCTAAATACTGCAAGAATAAGATAACGATTTTTCAGACGACATTACCTTCACGCCCTTTATCTTACCAAAGATAAGGCGCTAACTAAAAAGTGTTTTCTGTACATAAATGTGGCTTTCCTCGTAATAAAATTATCATTTGTTTTACGTGCCAAATTCAGTGTGTAAAACTATATTATTCGCAAACCGTCTCAGCCCAACAATACGTCTTCTGTATTGTTTGCAATTTTTATAACATGCCACAATTAAACAGAAATGCTTTATTTCAGCTTAAAATTACTAAAATAAAAAAATTATCAATTTTTAGTTAATCATTAATAAAAAATACTAACAAATATCTTCTTTCTTTCTAATAAAGATATTTTTATTAGTAGAAAGTTATAACTTATCATAGTTATCATACAACTAATGTTTTTTAGTAATAGTGATACATGTATATGTCAAAGATAGCGACATGAACAATGAATTGTTGTTTAATATGATCGTTTTAATGATCAATCACTACTAACATCAGAGATGTCAACTTATTCTATTGTAACAACATTGATTTTACTCCAAACATCTACATGGTCAATTAAATCTCAGAGTCGAAGGCAGGACAATTGGATGATCAAACGAACTTACCTTAAGTGAAGTTCGATCCAAATTGTCCTGACTTCGACGAAGATATTTAAGGTCCCACCCTTCCCAATTCCCGTGTACGTTTTTTATGCAAAAATAATCGTCACCCTTACAATAAGTATAATCAATGTTGTACATCTCATACATCGGTCTCCTTGCTATGCTCCTTGCTCTGAAATGAATGAGCGACAGGCGGCTGGCAGTGCTGTGAGGCGTGGGAGGGAGTGAGGTCATTTACCTTCTCTTTCTTGCGCTAAACCTGTGTGCGAGTGAATGGACGCGTAGTAGGGCATACTACATGGTCAATTAAATCTCTTCGTCGAAGTCAGGACAATTTGGATCGAACTTCACTTAAGGTAAGTTCGTTTGATCATCCAATTAAACGATAATGAATATGGCTTGTATTTATTTCACCTTAAACGTAGGTGTGTGTGTAAATGGCAAATAAAAATAACCGAATAATATGAAATATTGTAATAATACTTGAGAAAATAAAATTGTGCCAATTGATATGCTTTGCTTATGCATTCCTAAAAAGCAAAAAAGGCATTATCTTCATAAAATGAGCTTGTTTCAATTTAATAGCTACCTACTCTTATGGTATATTTAACAATGTGTCGATAAGTTTTGGTTTGTGCTATATGCCGTATACTTCAATACAATAGAACGTTTTATTTGAATTATTCTTAGGTGGTGCTTGTGGTAGGTAGTAAATGGTTAAAAATGAAAACAAGGTCATACAAACAAAAGTCAAGTCAAGGTGACCAAAGGTTGTCACAGTTTTTACTGGGCGGTGGCTGGCTTTTCCAAAGATAAAGGACACAGATCTTTATTAAGTTTTCTCGACTCGAGATTGAGTTCCGAACTTTGCGACGGTTTTATGAATGCATTCATAAAAAAGCACATCACTATCACAGCATATTTTTCGAAAAACGAAATAACCTCTAAAACAGTGAAATACCGCGCACACTAATAAATCTAATATGACGGTAGTACTATATTGATTTCGGAATTTGATAAGATGTCTCATTGGTATATTTAAAAAATATTACGCTTTCCAGCTAGTTGTTATTGCTTCAGTAAAGAAAATCTAAGCTTTACCGAATTATTTACTGAGAAGTTGATTTAATCTTAGTTGGATATGAAAATAAATACGGCAAATTTTCTACCATTCAGAATCATGCATTTGCCAGGTATTTAGCAAAGCTCATTCTCATTTTTATCATAGCTATTAAAAATTGAAATTATTAAATGGGGTTTTTAAACGGACCGGTTTTTATATGGACCCAACCATATTTTGGTGCGTCCTGGGCAAGCTTACAGCTAGCTTGCTTGCTAGTTATATCAAAGAGCCAACCACAAGCTAAATAGCTATAGGTATGAGCAGAAAGCAGAAATGTATGTAGAAAATTCTTGCTTTGTTAAAAAGTAAATTGTTTTCTTTTTACAAAATCTATTAAACTCGATATTTTAAGTAGTGTTATTAAGCAATTTATGTTTACCATAGCATTGTATAGTTAGACAATTTTATAGTCATTGGCAAGAAATAAGTACAAAAGAGTTGTAATCAATGGATAAGGACCCAAACCACCCATAACTATGTGAGCTATGGTGGGATGCTAGCTACCGTTTTTAGAGCTTTGTGGAAAACATATTAGGAACGTGTACTGCAGGTTGCAGAGTACGTGTATATATGATTAAGGTCTAGGCTGTTAAAGTGTTTTTGAGTTTCTCATTTTTACTATTCTGAGTAAAAATTTACAAAATAAACATTAATTTATTCGATTTTAAATAAATCTTCTGCCACTTTTAATTTTCGGTACTTACGAAAAAGATACTTGGTAGACCATTTTATTGCTATTTTTGTTTGTACGTTTTGATGGCTCACATTATGCTCCATTTTATTCTTTGCCAAAAGATTGGCTGAGACAAGTGTTCGGTCGTGGTTTTGAATACGGTAGGTACCGTAATAAGTACATGTACGTACGGCCTTAAGGTGATATAACAAAGCATTCATAAGAACACATACCTTTTTTGGTCGGATTCTGATTCCGAGTGCGAGACGTTGAAAAATCGCTGGAATTGTGACGGTAGATCACCGTTGCGACGCAATTGGCGGCGCGTCATGAGCCGTCACGCTGGCACAGGCAGAACATACCCAGGCAGGTGCCTGTTGGTTCGGATGAGTGCGGGCGAGGGCCGCTGATTCATACTTAGAGGCCATAATGGCGCATCGTCAGCGCTGCTTAATATTATTCATGAATGTCTTTGGCTGTAATATATTATTATAGCATTAAAGCCCAATTGGCTGTAATTTCAGCTAACTTGTTTCCCTTTTTTGCCGACTTCAAAAAGGAGGAGGTTATCAATTCGACTGTGTTTTTAAGGGGTTCCGTAGCCGAATGGCAAAAAACGGAACCCTTATAGTTTCGTCAAGTCTGTTTGTCTGTCTGTCTTTCTGTCCGTCCGTATGTCACAGCCATTTTATTCTGTAACTGTAAGCATTACACAATTGAAATTTGGTAGGAAGATGTATCCTGTTAACCGCTAACCGATTTTTATACAAAAAATAAAAAATAATGACATTTAAAAATAATGACAATCCCATACATGAAACTAAAACCAAAAAATTTTTTTAAGTCGAACCTATGCGTAGAGGGTGTCTATGGATATGTCTTTTAAAATGACATGGAGGTTCCTACAACCATTTTCTTTTAAAGTCTAATGTTTCATAGCTAGACGCTTCCAAAGTGGTAAAATGGGCGTCCCCCCATCTAACTTCTTAACAAATACTTATAACGAAAATTGGTTCGAACGGGATCGAACTAGTAGTTTTTGAGATATAGCACACATAACTTTGTAGTTCATACAAACACTATGAAAAACAAAGTTATATTTGCAGGCAAAAAATATTGTGGTATTTTACTAAGTAGAAGTAAGTGGATTCCCTAATTCAGTTAAAGTTGGCACGGAACCCTCAGTGCGCGAGTCCTCGCACTTGGCCGGTTTTTTTTTTGGATGTTTGTTACCTCATATCTCAGTCGTTTAGCGACCGAATTGAAAAAAAATTTTACCTACTTAGAGGGTGTACCTTCTAGTTGGTCCCATTTTTTTCCATTTTGGGATCAGATGATGGGATCTTGGTGTAATCGAGGGAAACCCTCAAATTTTAAAGGCACGTATAGTGTTTCTTTACTGGAATCTTAATGTTGACGTGTTGTTACGTCTGATAGTCAACATTTTGTGGGGCTGAGCTGATGGTGGAACTCCTTAACGCTTGGGAGCTCAGTAATTATAATGACGGAACTTATGATGGGTAATTTGTAGCTTTTTAAAAAAATAGAATCATAAAGTGCAATTCCCCTCCCCCCCCTTCTTATGTAATCACTAAAAATGAAGAAATAAAATAAACTTTAAAAAAAAGTAAAAACCGACTTCAAAACCAAAATGCACTAAAAAGTCTTAAATAAACTCTTCACCCTTGAAAGGAAAGGAATCAGTTTTAGGTAAACAATTTCTTTTTGGAGTCGGTGCCATCACTTGCACTTTGACCATCAAGCATGAACTGTCACAGCACCGACTCCAAAAAGAAACTGTTTGCCTAAAACGGATTCCTTTCCTTTCAATGGTGAAGAGTTTATTTAAGACTTTTTAGTGCATTTTGGTTTTGAAGTCGGTTTTTACTCTTTTTAAAAGTTAATTCGCAATGAAATTGAAGATAGGAAGCAACGTATACCAAAAGTCTCAGATAAGATCGAGAATAATCTAGATAATTAGGACTGACTGACATCGCGTGTCAGCTCGACCGGTATTTGCTACAGATCAATATCGCGTATTGATTCGGAGCGCAAAATGCGGATTGGCTAGCATCGCGTGCTAGCTCGGCCGCGAAGCGTTAAGCATGCATGGTGCAGCCACGCTGGGTACTGCGTTTTACTTCACATTCACTTTTTAAATTAACAAAACATTTTTGAAAAAACCTATCACTTTAAGGTAAAAATCATTTAGCACGAAATAAAAACTTAACGGTTTTATGCTGTGGTTACTGCGTGCGTTGGAACGGCGCGCGCGCACGGATACGAATGATCGACAGGCGGCTGGCAGTGCTGTGAGGCCTGGGAGTGAGTGAGGTTATTTACCTTCTCTTTCTTGCGCTAAACCTGTTTGCGAGTGAATAGACGCGTAGTAGGGCATACTTCATGGTCAATTAAATCTCAGAGTCGAAGGCAGGACAATATATACCTATCCATTATTGGAGACGCCACTCTACTAACGGTTGTACGAAAACAAATTGACTTAAATATTCTTAAATTCCGTTTGTAATGGAATTGATTTTTCTCTATCCCAACGTCGGATTCTTCACATAATCCCTTCTAAAAGGTTTTTATCGATCCTATAAAAAAGGAAAGGATTTACGAGATTCCAGAGTGTTTCGAGTCGAATGTCTGCAAAGTTTATTAAAAACTGTATTTAGAGATAATTCAGAATGCAAACGAAATGAAATCGCAAAAAATTTTGCGAAGCATTTGTATACTTAAAGAAAGGAAGTTGTCACTTGCATTATATTTATGACAATAAGTTTCCAAGTTCATTTGGGCAATAAGAAAACTAGGCTTTCAGTTTTTGTCAATTGCTTAAAATGGCATAAGAATTATTTAGTTTTTTATTATCACCACAATAGCTATATTCAAAGAACCTTAATTTTTAACCGACAAAACTCTTAGAAAAACTTGAAAACTCTTAGTTTCGGTTTCTAACATATTTTTGTTATTAAATGCCAGCGTGAACTATATTATCTCCATTCACGATCTGAATCTGAGTCTGACGATATAATTTAGACATAACTTTTAGCTATTATTTGACGCTTTTATGCTTATGCTATAAGGAATCTCGTATCAGTTAGGAATATCATAAAATTGTAGGCATAGGGAATACACTACACACAGATGAGGAGGACGTTAAACAAAATAAATAAATCAATATGAAAAACAAAGTTATTTTGGTTTTCAAAAAAATGTTGAGGAAGTGAGTGAACTCCTAATTTCGTTAAAGTTGTCACGGAATCCTCAATGCGCGAGTCCGACTTGCATTTAACCGGTTGTATGGTTAGTATCTTATCTGGGGCCAGGACAAATCCAACAAAGTAAAAATAATGCAAATCGACTCGTTCTCGATTAAAAAGGTATGTATCTACTCAGTTAAAGAGATATATAACTTACAGGACTTTCGTTGCAGTATGAAGATTGTACACGCAACTCAACTCATCAGTCAATTTAAAGCGTTGATTTCAACATATTTTATTTTTTGGGAACAAAATCATGTGTATAATTTGAATATCATGAGGCAGATCTTTATGTATCGATTTATTTATTAAAATTTTTCAGAATCTAAGCTAGTTAAACACTGCATCCGTGATTCCGGAAAGTAACGATACTATCGTTAAACGGTACACATATCTAACGATAGCTGCTAACGTTATGCGAATCGTAAAATAAACAGACCCTTGGTATGACCGCTATTTTTCATTTTCACTGGAGAAAGTTATGTAATCTACTTGTTTAAGAACGGGTTAGGCTAAATACGGCGGTTTTCAGCGGCCGTGCTTCAGGATATGATGCCGTAACACTTAAAAAAATGATGAGCGACCGTTGAAGCATGCAAAAATGTCTGCGTGACAAGTGATCTTTTGTGAATAACCGCGACGTTTTTAACATAATGCAATTTTCAGAATCTATTCCACAAATGCCTATAAGTTCTTTTTAGCGTTTATATGTTTATATGTTCAATATTATACATACGAAACGACGTTCCATATTTTATTTATTCGTCCAACCATGATCATCTCTATCAGCCAAAGAACGTCCACTGCTGAACATAGGCCTTCCCTATAATTTTCTTCAGCAACCTATCACAAGCGGTCTGTATCCAATGTGATCCTGTTAAATTCTCAAAGTCGTCTGTCCATCTTGGCGGTGAACGTCCTACGCCGCGTCTTTGGTCGGAGGTTCTCCAATCTAGAACTTTTCTGCCCCAACGGACACCCGTCAATTAGTGCTTATTTGTCAATGGTGAAGCAGGTTTGATCACAAAACCGGCGTACCGTCAAAAGAAGTCCTCGTGTAACGCTGAAGAACTGAAGACCACTCAATGCTACTTTGTCACCGTTTACCTGATCCAGGAATCTTTGGACCTGGAAACACATTTTCAATAATTAGTACCTACTAGGAGCTACAAAAGAACTAACAGGTTTGATATACAGATTTTAGTTCTGGTCAGCGACGACTCAGGGGTGTGGGTACAAACGACACTGATGCCAAAAAAAACTTTTTTAATGAAAAAACAGTCAAAATCAATGTATAACTGCGGTATTCGCGAGCGATTCAAAACTACCAACACCAGGTCGCCTCTTCGTAGCTTACTAGCTACGGCGTACTACTCGTATTTCGTAGATAAGTGCGAGCTATGTGCGAGGATGCGAGATTCCCCATACCTTTTGATTTTTTTAGAATGTCGTAAGGAGGTTTTATTTTACAAAACTTGCATATAATTTAAAGATATTTTTTTTTTTATAATAAGCATATCTCATATTATCGTCACTGACTAAAACAACACCTGTAGATAAATGAGAAAAACAGTGATGAGTGAATTTGTTTCATTTCTATGCTTAAAGAAAGCTTATTTTAAAAGCTGATAGCTGATAAATAAGATTATAGCTATGATCATATCCAAAAGAGCTGTCCTTTCTTTAAAAAAAAAACGGGTGGTTTCAAAACTGTTCGTCATGAATAAGGGGAGCTACCAAAAAATCAGTAACTAAAAAATGTTCTCCTAAAACATGCGTCGAAATATGCCGAAAAAATCGACCTTCCACAATAAACAGACGGGTCACGTGAAGTCCAGTGTTCACCTTGTATTATTATTTATTGAGTCAAAAAACACTAAAAGCAATAAATTCTTAAAGTAGGTAATGATAGACTCACCTCCACACAATACACCGGTGAAGGCACATCATACAGAACAGGCGCAAGCAAAGTTGACGCAGCATTCACTTATGACGCTATCAACGAGACGGCTACCGATCTCAAAATCAGGTATACTAGTGAAAATAAGAAGTAGGCAGCTTCTTCGTATTCTCCAAGTAGATTAACGGACGTCCTGCAAAATAAACGAATGATAGTTCTTTTGAATCTTAGGTAATGATAAACAAAAACGCACATATAAGGTAATGCAAACTTTTAACATTGGTGAACTCCTAAACGCCTTTAATATTTGAGCGTTTGCCTCGATCAAGATCCCAACTTAGCAACAATGGGACCTACAAGAAGGTGTAAAATCTAGGTTGACGAATAAAATATGCAAATTGGTCCACAAATTACTGAGATGTGACGTAACATATACAACAAATAATATAAAGTCGAATTGATAACCTCTTCCTTTTTTGAAATAAGTGAAAAAGAGCATTCACAGCTCTGTATTAAAAATAAAAGCTAATCAATGATGTCGATAGTTTGAGATTCCAAATTATTGATTTCTTTTCTAGCTTGATTTGTTTAGCTACAGAGTAAGTGTAATGTGCACACTGCCATATTTCTCCATACTGATAACGAAGGCGACTAATGTAACGGCCGATAGAAAGTCTGGAGGCTGCGCGAGGTCTTTTACTAGAGAATATAAAATTCTCGTGTCACAGTTTTCGTTGCCATACTCCTCCGAAACGGCTTGACCGATGTTGATGATTTTTTTTTTGCTTATCCGGTATCTATGAGAATCGGCCAACATATATTTTTCATCCCCCTAAATGTTAGGGGTAGTCCACTCCGAATTTTTTTAATTTATTTTTTTGTCAAAATTTTTAATTTCTATTTTTTTATGATACAACATACAAAAATACATACAATCCTCAATTTTCACCCTTCCACGATCAACCCTTATTTTTTAGTAGCCATTTTAGTAATTTAAGGGCGAATCAAAATTCGCTGGGAATGCTTAACTTTTAAAATTACGGGACTCGGCGGGACGGGGCTGGGGCGGGACGTGGCTGGGGGCGAAACAAAGTTCGCTGGGTCCGCTAGTACTGTAAATCTGTCAGTGCTTAAAGATCTAGAAAGCAGTTCTAATGAATTTTATTTAACAACGAAGTTAAGTGTGAACAGTTTTTTGAAATTGGCTTTAGGTTTAAACCTTAAAAACAGAGTGCGGGTTAAAAAGTTTAGAACCACTTGCATTACTAATAGTTTAAGTAAAAATTGCATTTTTTTTAAGAACGCAATCTTAAAGTAAACTGAAAGGGCATAGGTACATACAGTTTTCAGAAATACCTGTGGACTATCTATCTCTGATTTTAAATTAGATAGACCAGAATGACAGCTTCAAATCAACTTTTTTTATGATGAAGCGTAGTACTAATAGTGATGTAATCATTCATTGTACGAAATTAATTTTACTTGTGATAAATCAACAATGTGATTTTACTCGTAAGGGTGAATAATACATGTAAACGTTACATAAACGTTAAAATAAACGTAAAACGTAAAACTGTTCTTGTAAGGAGTAAGAAAAAAATTGGTACCTTTCCTTGTAATTTTAATATTTTTCTATCAGATAACTAATATTTTTTAATCATTTACATTTGTACCCTAGTACCAAGTCGAAAGTAAGAAGAAGAAGGGATATAATTTAGTCATGTTATACAATACTTTTATTTTAGCAACAAACAGTATTTATGCGAAAAATAACAGTATCTTCACATTTATTTACATAAATGGTAAATCCAGATTTATAACTAAAAATTGCTCGAATTCATTTAACATTTTCTGTGATTTGTGTTACACGAATTATTACATTTTTAATCTTGGCTTTTGGCCGATCTAGTTTGTAATATCTTGCGCGCGCATCGGTATCGCGGCAAGAAAAAAAAACACCGCGCCATTTTTCATAAATAATAATTGTCGGCTGTGACGAAGTTTGGATAAATTATGAAGTTTAATATTAATGAAAATGTCCACTTGAAGTGAAGAAAATGAAGAAAACCTATTATTAACTTCACCGGACATACGTGACGAGGCGAAAAACGCGTGCGAAAGTCTTTGCCATCAAAATCGAGTGAAATGTATTTTTACTGTTTTAATAATTAAAATCTTAGTAAATGACGAGTCTTGTTTTTTCCTCGCAAGTGTGTTGAAAAACCTTAACTGAATTTGGGAATCGACTTACTTCCACTTAATAAAATCCACAACATTTTGTTAACAGCAAATATAACTTTGTTTTTCATAGTGTTTGTACGAAGTACAAAGTTATGTTTGCGGTTGTTGAAAATGTGCTATATCTCAAAAACTTCGTTCGATTCCGTCCGAACCAATTTTCGTTGAAAGTATTTGTTCAGATCTATATTATGTATTTTTATCAAAATTTACACTCGCTTAGTCAAGAAGTTAGATAGGGGGGGGGGGGACGCCCAGCGTCTAGCGTCTAGCTTTGAAACGTTAGAATTTAAAAGAAAGAATAGTTTTAAGAACCTCGGTGTCATTTTAAAAGACCTATCTATAGACACGTATAGGTTTGGCTAAATTTTTTTGTTTTAGTTTTATGTATGGGAGCCCCCCTTAAATGTCATGTTTTTTATTTTTTGTATGAGAATCGTAAAGCAGTTAACAGGATACATCCTCCTACCGAATTTCAACAGTGTGATGCTTATAGTTACAGAATAAAATGGCTGAGACATACGGACGGACAGACAGACAGACAGACTTAACGAAACTAGAAGGATTCCGTTTTTTGCCATTCGGCTACGGAACCCTAAAAACGTCGTATGAAACACGTGTGCCTGTCACCATAATATACGCGGCTTTCTTATGGCGCACTCGCTTCCGCTCGTGCGCACACAATATCGCCTTGTATATAATGGTCAACTTAGCAGACTTGTATCATAATGTACTATTAAGAAATAACGATGATATTTGTAGAAAACATGATTTGTGAACAGATTTTATTTTCGTAGTTTTGCTATACTTCAGTGCATTACAAATTCAAAATACCACAAATTGAGTATTTTATAATCAACTACAAATAAATTTAATAAAAAATTAATTAAGGAACAACACTATTTTAGACTACGAAAAAGTGGCCACCCTCCAAATATAATTTTGGTCTATATAGTCAAAAAGCAGAGTATACACGTATCATTTATGGAAAATGAACATTATAAAAATGAAAAGCAAATAGGCGATACAATAACTACTCTGACAGCGTTAAGATAGTTTTTTTTTATTTTACCACGTGAAAAACTACCATTTAAGCGAGCTGTTAGAAAGTACAAAAAATAAGATCTCAAAAACATGTTTGCTATGTACCTTGAGAGTCTCAAAACGATATAATGTATTGATTTCAGGGTTTTATATTTTTCCGTTTATCGTACAATATAATCCATAAAAAAAATCGTGTAAAAAAGTATCTTGAATTTGAATTAGAGATGTAAGCCCGGTATTATTCCAAACGTGCTCGAAGGTAAAATACCAGAAATACCGTATTATACCGTATAATACTATTTCATATGGTATTTTTGGTATTTTATGTCTTGCATTGTATATGTTTACAAAAGTGTATTTTTTTTAAAGTCATCCCTGATGGGGAAAAATATGGGTTGAAAGAACGTGTGAAAGAATTCGTTACTCTTGAAGATAGACACTTTAAATTATGTGTATATTATGCTTTTTATTCAAAATAATATTAAGACATGGAAATTAACAGATAATAGATGTATGGAGTAAAAACGATATGGGTATCGTTAATCAGGTTTACAGGGTTACTGATTCCGAAAATGGCACGCATTTATAAATCCAAGATGGCAGACATTAAATTTTCAGAAAATCGATATTGGTTTCATGTTTTAGGTTCCTTGGAAAAGTGATTACGAATTCGATTCTTATTTTACAAAGAATACTAATACGTATCTAAAAAAAAACTGGTCATTAGTCCCACACTAGTCGGCGTTAGCTACAGTAAAGATTGCTTTTTATGGCAAAAAATAGTCTGTAAGGTGATTTAATAGGGGAGCGAAGCTAGTAATTAAAAAATGAAAATTGTTATGCAGATATTATGATTTATTAAAATAATTTCAACATAATCGCAAACATAATCATATAGGTATAATATAGTGCTGAATTGATTAGTGTTTATGAAGAGGATCTTTTTCTTCCACTTCCATGTCTAAAATGTGCATAAGTGCAGTGATAAATACATGTACACACACAAGCGTGCGAACGTAAGATTTGTCAGCAAACAAATCCGACGTTGCCACTTCGTGCAACGTGTGATGGTGCGAGCAATAATAATAATAATAATAATAATAAATTTATTTATTTTCTCTTCACAAAAATAGGACATAAAATGACAATCATAAGGAATCACAATTGGTGCTACAAAGTATCCTGTCATTTGTGAGAGACTGGTGCCTGAAATAGGTTTCGGAGAAACCTGTAACACAGGTCACCAGGCCCACCCACATATGATTACAATATTGATTGGTAGCAAGTTATATCGTACATACAAAGAGAACGCGCGTGTGTGTGTGTGTGTGTGTGTGTGTGTGTGTGTGTGTGTGTGTGTGTGTGTGTGTGTGTGTGTGTGTGTATGTGTTGAAGTTACTATGTGAGTCATGATGGGTGCACCCTTTCGTCGACAGAAGTGAAATAAGCAATATTTTGTATGCATGAATTCAGTCTAAAAATACTAAGAAAGCATTGTTTTCAATGTTTATGTTCATAATATGTATAGATAATTCAGAATATATAAATTCATTCTCCAGTGATACGTAAAAAACTTAAGCCAATTGCTTTGTAATAAGAAATAATAAAATACGAATAATACGAAAAATACTGAATTCTATTTTAAAATACCGGTATGATTCAGTACCATTTGGTATAATACGGTATTTTTACATCTCTAATTTGAATCGTAATCTCGGTATATTTATGAAAAAATATAATTCGTTTCGCAGTGTCGTACCGCGCGCTCTTAAATATTTTTCTGACTTTCCACAATGGACTCGTAAAAGGTTTAGCTGAAATCATAAAGTCAAGAGACCGAATTTACATGTCATCACTCTCGTACTGCGTCTCATCTCATTTGTGCAATCATAGTAAAGAAAATTTATTTGCTAGGCAAAATTATCATGAACTCACGGTTTAGAACGACTGCTACATTCGCCGGTGCCTTTTATTCCGTCTTTGCAAAGAAATAATATATATTTTTATGATTGAGCAATGAAAAATTACTTTTGGTAACAAAAAGTTGGGTACATTTACATAGATCTTCGGTTTTCCGTTCTGTAAACCTAACAAAAATCACAAATTAAATCATTTTAAAAAACTTACTTTTAACTTTTGGAGCTCCAGACAAAAGACAATCAATTCAACCCCTTACACACTGCGACTTTTGGCATCGATGCAGTCACGCGTTTCGAAAACGTGGGACTGCATCGCGAAGAGACATCGCTAGACATCGTTAGCCCCGATGCAGAAGCTATACTGAAGGAGTCGCCAATATACAGTACATAATTTGTCAATGTCCAGCTTCTGCATCGCCACTGCATCATCTTTAATTACTATTGGTTGCCTCATCATTAATTAATATTTCTTGCAATAATCACTCCATTCGATCCGCTTACCACCGCTTCCGGTCTGATGTCGCAGTCATACATATGAACTTGGACTTTACTAAAAATGTCCAATTTCTGGAATTCCAGGGTCCCGGTTTCCGGTTGGGATTCTACACCGCCGCGGGAGCCAGGCTATTACTAATACTGCCTAAATCAATCACCTTACTGCTACTACCAACGCCAATAGTGCTAAGTCATCGCGGTGTCAACGGACTTCATTAAACCAGGACAGTGGTGTTGATTATTGATTGAGGACGCGTACCTTTTCGGTTGCCAATTATGGACCTACTCCCTGTAATTTAGATAAGTTCAAATGTGTAAATATATTAAATAAATTTCCCTTGTACTTACTTCTTTTTTTCTTTCTTCTACATAAGTTACCTCCTCACTAAAAGGGTACGGTACATTTCTTACTTTCATAAGAACCTTCTCATGACAGTAACTAAGCCAACAAAAAGGAATTATCGAAATCAGTCCAGTCGTTCACGCCTGATGCCTTGACCAAGGGTGTAATATAAATATAGAACATAATTTTATTTTAATAAATTACCTAGCAAATAACGTTAAACAAAACTTACATTGATATTGTAAAACAGGAAGCTTATATGATTTACTATACTATTATTATTCAATAAGTACTTAATACTAAGGTTATTTGTGCTTAGACGAAGGTCTGCACGATTCCACCACCATTTTGCAAAAGCGTTAAAAGCAATCTCATTAAAGCGAAAGAAGGGAACTTGATTAAAAATTATCCCCTGTTCTCTCCAAGATCTTTATGCAATGGAAAATACAAAAATATAAATGTATTTGTTTCAAACAAATCTTAATCAACACTGAAAATACATTGTTTTTTTCAAACCATCAGAAAAATTAACTATACAGTGAACAATAAATAAAGTTAAAACGCATGAAAAGAAGAGAATACATCAATTTGTTTTAGAGATTTAATAAACAGTTGGCTATTTTTTTTAAGATATTCAAATAGCTTTGAACGCCGATAGCAAATGGTGTGATCGATTCTGGAGCTCGTCTCACCACGAAATTAAATGAGCTCCATTACAAATGACATTAGTTGCAAACTGGAGACAAGCTTCAAATAACTGTGGAGACACTTAAAAGTTATATTCATCTATTTTACAATGCCAATAGTGAGAAGTAGAACTGTTGTAGAGTTTAAAGCTAGATTTGATGATATGGTCTAAACCAAGACATGAATGAAATCGTAACAAAACCGTTTCTTGAAGCAAAAAGGCGATGATGCTTTGAGCTACCATCCTTGAGCTATGATACAGCTAGCATAATGTAAGCTTGCTTTAATAGAGGTTATTAACCTTAATCAAAATGTTTGATCGTTTTGCGAAACTCCCCCTTCCTTCCCATGGATAGTCTATTCATTTTCACCCAAAGGTTGTTTGGAGGAGATCGCTTTTAGCGATAAGACTGCCTTAGTTGTACAATGTGGAGGACAGTGCAATGGTAACTGTGAAAGTGAGAGGTGGTGAGACTGTTTGATTCCTTGAGTACGATGGGTAATTTTTTTACGCCAGTCAATCTTCACATCCTTCAAATTTTTACTTTCAGGTCAGTATAATGGGAGAGTTTCTCGGCTATGGTGTTTGGAAGATTGTAATTATTTGAAAGTGAATTATGTAGCGTTACAGCTGGATTAAATGAGATAGTTCAATTGAATAGTAACCTGCAAAGTTGACTTCTTCTCCTGCGACTGACGTCGAAACCCTTTTTCTAAAACTTTAGACTTTCGAGCGCGTTTTGCTTTAATTTCTAAACGATATGCTATGATTTTTTTTAAAAAAATGTATTATATATTGCCTTTTTTAACAGAGTGGCCAAAACCTGATAGAATGGTTAGTATCAAAATGAAAACAACAGCAAAAAGTCTTTGCATCCTTTATCAATATTATCTATCAGGCTTGAACTACCCTATTTATGAGTAATTTGTGGTATAATATTACGAAGCAAACTGTATAGGTGATATATCAGTTCGGGGTCTATACCTATGTTTTGGGAAAGTAAACCTACTGTGTTAATATGCCATTTTCATCAGCAGAGCATGGATACCTGGTCATTGCTCGCTTAATTTGAAAATCATACCAAAGTTCGACGCTCAGGTATAGTAACTAATCCATAAGATCTTTTACTAATTACTTCGACTAGGGCCGATTTTTCAATGGTCAGATAAAACTTATCAGACTGATAAATTATAAAGCGACAGATTTCAAAAAATGAGAGGTACCTATGATTGCTGACAATTAGGTGACGTTAACAAATTATCCATATTGTATTTTGTTCGACGAATATTTCTGATCTGACTATTGAAAAATCAGTCCTAAATGAAGCTCAAATATTTGTATTTATTATTTGAAAATTGTTCTTGTTATTGAGATAAATACATTAATGAGATTGCTAATCTTTTAAGCTAGGAAACAGCCAGGTTTTTATTGGCCATTAATAGAATTAAGCATTTTTTCTAATCAGTACTCTATCTGATTCTGAAGGCCCCACGACCCAAATGTTTGATTACATTGGTTGAATATTATCAATTTTGAATTATAATTAAAACAACGGTCATTTAAATATCCATTGTGATATTGGTTCACATATTTTTATTCATAAAAAGTGCACAATCGTAATAATCAAATTGGTAACGATTCATACCCAATATACTCTGATTTTAATTAGATAGACCAAAATAACATTTAGTGGGTTGCCACTTTTTTGCAATTTAATATAGTGTTGTTCCTAAATAATCGAAAATATCAATTTCATTCAATTGTAGTTTTCAATCGATCATAAAATATTCGAATAAAAACTGTATATAAAAATCGTGTATCTCTGATACCTACAGAAGTGGTCCCCGTGATTTAGTCCGCGCGTTTTGATTTTAATTTTATTCCATCGTAACGAAATGTCTTGTAGCCTTTCCCGATAAAAAAATCTTATAAATTTTCTAACCGGATTAGTACCCGAGTAGTTCCTGAGATTAGCGCGTTCAAACAAACGTAATAGGGTGACTGCGCTGTTTCACGGTATCAACAAAGAAATAGGTACGCACATCTCATGTGACCCATGTTACGGCTTTCTCATGTCCTTCATATTTTCGTCTGAGAAAGACTGAGATTAATGCTTCAAGCTGACCGTCTTGTTATTGCTTTTTACGGTTCAATGGCTTATAGATCAATTAGTGCGCCCATTTTTGTGTTTGTGACACGTTTTGATTTATTTTTGACTCAATATATAAGATATCGACTCTGTCTTAACACAATCAGCTCTAGGCTAGAGTCAAGAGCAAACGCACTCCAAATAAGAATAAAATAAAAAAAAATGAGAAAAGTTCAATATTTTTTAAGGTAAACTAAAATAGTAGAATAAAAACTAACTTTTGATTTGATACATACCTTAATTTCAATTTTAAAAAACCTTGTGCATATGTATGGATGTATTTCTGTGGAGTGTCATTTGTCATGATACATTACTTTCATAGACACAAATACTTTCATTTCACAAGTCCACGGGCAAAACTACTGCTGAGCTTAGCACGCTCTAAAACTTGTCAACTCTTTACAACTGTACAGTAGAATATAGTTAACCGTAATAAAATTGACGGCGTACTTATGGCCTGTTTAACGATGTCCTAATTAAATATTCCTGGTTAGCGTCATCTGCCCAATACAAAATGTCGTCCCATTGTATATATTTGAAATAATCGTTGATTTATGCTTGTGTCGATGGTGAAACAGACCCTTAGGATACCTTATTATTCTTAAATTTATATAAATAGAGAAAAACATAGGTCTATTGCAAGATTTTTAGAAGAGTTTCGATTTTTAGACAGTAAGTTTCGATACTGGAGTAAACGTTTTTTTTATTTTTATTAACCAACGGAGATAAATATCACTTCTGATTTAGAATAAAATTTATGAACACTTAGTCGTATCTTATCAAGACAATCCAAATCAATTGGGATAGAGAAAATGTGTTCGACATATTTCTACAAATTTCTACATGTGGCAGACAGACATGACATTATAAATCTGCGCGAATGGATTTTTAATTTATTTAGATTTTACATTATGTATCTAAGTTTTCATGAACCAATCTCTGAGGTTGACTGTACCGGTTGGAAATGTTGACTGTTTGTTGATAAAACATTTGAACCCGATACGGAGTGTGTTGACAAAGTGCAGATAGTATATGCAGGGTGACCAGGGTTGTTATTACGGAGACATTTCAACCAGGCTGTTAGACTTATTTAAATATGATATGACTCGTATAAAATCAAAGTCAATCAAGTCAAATGACATATGAGTGACATACATTTCACTTTAGCCACAAAGCGTTGAAACAGTAGTTGATACCCTGTTTATTTATTTTAGGTTAGGCCGAAAGTGTGCCAACACTGAATGTAGGTTCTCAAGCAAACAAAAAACAAGTTCTGGTAGGTCAGTATAATAACCTTATATGATTAAACTCTTTTTGAAATGATTTTAAACGTCATATACTAATTACAACCTGTAGACCCCTTACACACTACAGCATCACGACTCACGGAATGAACAGATTTAATTTAAAATCAATGCAGTTTAATCAATTTAAGCCAATATATAGTACATAATTTGTCAATTTACAGCTTCTGCATCGCGACTGCATAGATACTAACGCGCGTTAGCATCGCGACTGCATCGCTAACTGATCTACGCAAGGACATCATGCACCGACTTCAAATCAAATTAAAACTGACGACACGGATCACAGAATCTGTGAAATTAAATTTAAAAAAATATGTAATTTAATGTGTTTTTTAATATTGAAATTTCTGATTATATCGGTTTGCATAGATGGATTGAACTAAAATTACTAAAACCTTCTTTTAAATGTAACAAGTACTTTTCTACCCGCATCAAAACCGGTTAAGTCAAACGCGAGATAATCGCGGACAAACATACATACAAACATACTGGCCATACTGAAAACCTCCAAATCGGTTAATAAGAATTATATTTATAAATCTAACATATTTCTTTTAGACTGAAAACCAGAACAGTAAATAAAACATAAATATCATGTCTATTATTTCTATTGCATCTGTGTACATCCCTGAAACGCACTTCCGCATTTTCACAACCCCTCTTCGGGTCAATATTGTGACGGAAGGCATGAAAGGCCTTTTTCGATGACTTCCGGTAGAGCTCGCGCTTCGCTTTGATTTTGTTTCAAGAGGCTATAATCAAAAACCATAACACACCCTTCCATGGTTTTCAAGCAGTTCCGTTTGTAAATCAAATAATAATAGAAATAATGAAAAATATTACTTCCTCCTAATGTTTTTGAAAATGAATGCGTTTATAATTTTACTAGCTACTTCTATTTAATGACTTCAAAATAGTAGGTAATCAATCCGACCTGTATGTATGTGATACCGTCAAAATTGGAAAAAAATAGTATGTTGAGTGTTAAGGCTTCCTAACACGTGTGCAAAATTTTGTAAGAGTATGTTTGTTTAAATGTATGTTTGTCTCAGAATTTCTCATAAAAGAAAAGTTACGGCGATATTATTCATTTGGTATAATCCGGTATACAGCCACCAAGGGTAACATTGTAAGCTGCATGAAAATAGTTTAGTTTAGTCTGCAGTAGCATTCGAGATATGAGTAATAAGCTTTTAAAAACACGAAATTAAAAAAACATTTAAACCGCCTTAAAAGGACGGAGTAAGAAGATTAAAATACAGCATTCGTCTTCTACTTACGATAGCGCCTGATGTATGTACTCGTAGATAGACTGTTGGTGCACTTACGTAAGCTTGACATTATGTACCGAATCCAAATAATTTGTTTTTTCTTAATAGAAGACGTCATTATTAGCTTATTTTAAACTTTTTAGTCAGTTTTTTTAAGGACGTTTATTTTTTAAATTATTTTATATTACCTACCGCATGATATAATTAAAGTAGTTAAAATGTTTTTTCTTAAATGACTTTATGATGGCCCCTTGCATATCGGTACGAAAATATACATACCTAAAGGATGAGCTTAAAACGAATTAAAACTTATAATTTATTAAAAGGACAATCAACCAACCACAATCATCTTCTGATTAGATACTAGCCACTCACAAAACTATTTGGCCAATTTAATATCAAAATACCAACACGGCCTTTTTGGCCGTGTTGGTATTAAAACCGTCTTGGCCTTAAAACTAAAATTAATTTGGCCTTAAAACCGTCGCATGCCAAAATTAATTTCGCAACAAAATTTACTAGAAAACTGTTGGCTCACAGTAATTTTGCAACTTCGTCCGTGAAGTGAGCATGCAAATGACATGTGGGTAGTGAAATCGTCAGCGCGGGCTGTTTAGGCGTGGTAGGTTTAGAAAATAGTGATGCGACATGCTGCGATAGCTTAGAAGCCGATAGTTTTAACAAAAACGCTAATCTGCAACAATCACATTTCAATATCATGTTTTAAACTTTTATGGTCACTAGCTTATAAATTATAATAATGTACATGATAGTTATCCCGTATCTAACTATTTTAACATCGCATTTCATTTGATAATTACATAAAAAGACAAACTAACATATACAAATCGCAGAATCGAGCTGATTGCAAGCTGCTTAGATCCGGTTGCTTTGCAAATCAATGGCAAGCGGTTATGAGTGTAATTATTTTTGTTTTAAAGACTAAAAAATACAAATGGTGGACCTTATTATTGCTTTTAACTTCGCAGATAAAAAGCAAAGCCAAAAAAAACTTCTTTTGCAAAATGTTGCTGCCTGTAAAAATATACCTTTAAGCTTCTTTGCGACTAAGAGGAGGACAAAATTTCTGCAAAATGTCGAAGTGGCAACCATACAAGATGGCCGTCTCACCTACTACTTAAGAAAAAATCCAAACAAAATTGATATTTATTTAGACAGTTCAAGCGTCCATATTTAAATTTTCCTTCAAGAAGGCCTTCATCAGGAACAACTCCGACCATCCAACTCTGTCCGATCCGTCTTGACTCATTGACATTATGTTCTTTCATGTGTACCATCATTAATCCCTCAAGCGTATGTGAACGAGACACAATAGATATTCTATTGTTATGCGGTCTCATGCGACCGCTCGGGTGTTGAAGCATTAATATGCATATGTACTATGTGTATGTATATGAATATGGTATTTATGTAATAAGTAGTATGAATGTTTACTATCATTGTATAATAACCACATTGTACTTTTTAATTTAAAGTTATTAACGTCACGCTCTTCCTTTGTACTTTTATCACTTTACAGTATTTTTTCTGTTAAGACCTGTGGTTGACTGGTAGATAATGCTTTTAGCAATAAGTCCGCCTTACGTACTGTTTGTTTATGCATGAAGTTTTAGATGAATAAAATATTTAAGGTGATTGCGAAAACATACATAAGTCAGTACGACATTATCGATAGCAGATAGTCACAGTTAAGATGAAACCCTAGTGGGCTGGACCCTTACTCATCCTCCTAGTTAAAATGTTTTTGGAAATGCGAAGTTTTGTCGACGTTATACAAAATGTTATTCAAATATGATATAATTTTTAAAACTACAGAAAATCTAACTAAATTTCTCGTAGAAATAAAACAACTAAGGTAATTTAACTGACAAAGTGACTTTACAGACATAATCGGAAAAGAAAAAATCAATTTCCATTACCGTACCTTACCTTAATTACTGATCGCAAATGAATTTTTTCCAAAGGGAAACGTGCGATAAATACGCCTTTCTTTAGGATTTTTTGCCAATCACTAAATTCAGAGTCATTATTCACGCAAAATCGACTCAGCTAAGCGTATGTCACTCATCAAAATTACCTCTCAATGTGAGTGCCAAAAAGGGACAATTTCAATAAGAGCCTTCTTAAGTTTTTGTGAAGTCATAATACGAGTAGGTACCTACTCGTCTTTTCTTTTCAGATGATATTTATTGACATTTAAATGGTTGAGTAAAGACTCGATAACATTTTGAAAGTTAAAAGGTTATGGGAGGGTAAATGAGCAGATAAATATACCTATACTCTGTTTTTTATTAGATAATAATAATAATAATAAATATTCTTTATTGCACAAGTAAGGACACAAGAAACAATAACAATACAGGCAAATCATTTGTACAATAGATAGATTTTTTTATTATACCAGCATAACAGCTTCTTTCCCACTTTATTATTTTCTAATGTTGCAAGCGTAGTGCAAAAGTAACAATTCAATTATCGGCGAATAATTGAATTTGTAATACGATTTCCCAATTTTGTGTTTTTTTTTTCTTTATTAATAACAAACAAGAAAAAATTAAACTAAGACATGCAACATAAAAAAATTACTTAATATTAATACCTATTCAAACACGAAACCATTTCCTTGCGGCAAGGAGGCTATGATGCTGGCTGCGTTGCCGCGTTGGATAGCTATGCTGATCCTTTGGGCTAGGAACCAGCCAGCTTTATTATTGGCTGTTAAAGAATTTAATTTTGGCGCAATTTTTCTAAACAGTAATTTAGCAGAGGGTCCCCACGGCCCAAATGTTTCAACGCCAAACGGCGCAAACACATAATCACTTGCAAGTGAAACGTACTTGCGACGCTTGGCGTTTTCAGCCAACTCCGCTGCTGCTCCAGCTTTAAGGGCTGATTCTCTGAGATGGGAAGGGGCCAAAGTATCGACACAAGTTGCATCCCAAACTAAGGCCCGACCCCGTTCCCAGGGAATAAGCGTTAGGCCATCGGGTCTCTTGCCATCATCACGGACCAAACCACGTGGTTCCAACGTGGAAGGAACATTAATGGTCGCAAGAGCTCTTCTGATGGCGTCATTAAGGGTAGCGTGACGGGCAAAACGCCCAGCGCTTTGCTGGCAACAAAGGCAGTGGAGACCAAATTTATCAACCTCCTTGCCACATGGTCACGTAAAAATTTCACATATAGGGGGGTACCAAGGCGGAGACCCACACACACCCGGAAAGACTCACTATCGAAAAGAGTGCCCAAATTTTTCGACGGTAAAGCATGAAGCCAATGACCAGAATCTTTGCAGGAAACTGCCAAGAGCCTTGCGCGACCACTGTCACTGACGGAATTTTGAAGTAAATAATTGAAGGTCTCTCTCGCAAGAGGGACATCCCAAAGTTTTTGCTGGTGACGTTCCTTTGGGATGTCTTCTCTAGGACAGAGGCCTTGCCAAAACTCCTCCGCCTCTCTCACCTCAGAAAGTTGGCGAGGATGTTCAAAGATTTTTCCGGCTAAAACGGAAGTGCTATGCAAAGAGGAGAGAAAAGCGGGGAGGGCTATACTAGAAATTTGGCGAATTCCGATACCACCAAAACGAATAGGAAGCGAAGCCTGAGCCCAAGAATTATTATCGAAATGTAAATTTAAATTTTTTTCCAAACTATTTTTAAGGGTGGTGTCAAATAGTTTTAAATAATTATTTTTTTTCCAGATAGGACTAGCACGTAAGAAATATGTAAATTTAGGCACAAAAAGACACGATTTAAGAATAGTAAATGCAATGTGTGAATTTAGGTGTTCTAATCTAGGGGCTGAAAGGGTGAAATCATTCAATTTTTTATCTAGAAAAGGTTCGATGCTGGCATCAAGAAGAGGGGCACCCAGGAGGCACAACGATTCAGAATTCAGAATTTTGATGTTAGGAGCAAGGGAATTGAATTTATCAATGATTGCCTGACGGGAACCAGACGAAACGTGATCATTAATAAAAAGTTCAAATTTTGAAAGGTTCAGTTCCAAGCCTAATTTCTTAAATCCTTCTATAATCTGGACAAGGTCTTGGAAAACAACATCTGCTTTGCCTCCAAAGGACCCGTCATCCAGATACCAGGCATTAAATTTAGAATTTAAGGATGAAATGACAGGATGGATGCCTAAACTAAAAAGGGCTGGACCTAAAGGGTCGCCTTGCTGAACACCGACTGCAGAAACAATTGAATGTTCATTGTAAAGTAATTTTGATTGATTATTGTAACACTGAAAAACAAAGGGATAAATCTGTGGAGTGTGAGTCTGAACTTCATTCAGCAAGACAGACCTGTCAAGAGAATTGAAAGCATTCTTCACATCAACTTTCAAAAAAACTTCAGATTCGTCACAGGAGAGGAAATTGCGAGCGGAATGAACCACGGCCTCGCAACCTCCCTTACTGCCGAAACCAAGTTGAATGGGTTGAAAATACTCTTTCAAAGGAGAAAAAAGATCACGACAGGCTAATTTGGCTGCAAGACGACGAAACGTTGAGCCAATAGCAATAGGGCGAATGCCACCATCTTTTTTTCGAAAGGCACAAAGTCTAGCACCAAATAAAAATGGGACAAAACTTTCAGTTACCTTGCCAGATAAGAGAAAGTTGCACAATTTCGTAATGTTGGAAAGCAAAATTCTACCGGCGTCAGCAGCGGAAGCACTCACCAAGTCCTTAAGGTGTTGGGGAGTGATGCCGTCGATGCCGCCAGCAGAACCAGCCGGAAATGACATGATGGCAGCAAACGTGTCACCGTCATCAAGTATCTGTAAGGGTTGGAAATTTTGAGGAGGAGGAACAGGTAAAGATGGAGAATCTGGATGTGAAGGATGCTTACTACGAAGGCTCTCGAGAGTTTCCTGACTAGGGGGAGCGAGAGTGTCATCGGAGAACAAGATTCGGGCTGCGTTTTTCAGGTCGCCGTCCATAACCTTGTTCTCAACGGTACGATAAACGTTAAATTTGGAAGATATCGTACTAGACGGACTGAATGGAAGGGACGGATTGTGGAAATTTGAAGCATTATCTAATAGCGCCCGAGTTAAAGTTTTAGAAGGAGAGTTTACGTGAAAAAATGAGTATGAAAAAGTAAAAAGATTTTGCCAGGCAGTTTCAGTATTATCGAAACATTTTTCAATACAAGAAGAAAGGCATTTAGCTAAAGCTATTCTCGCTCCCCTAGGGATCCGTTTAACCAGCAGAGTAGATTGGTGAAGGTTTGTGATGATAGATTCAAAAGATTGAGAAGAAGATAGAGGATTTGGAATAGAGGAAATAGGGAGAGACGCGGGTAAATTGGTGCTATTATGACTACGGGCAATATGAATATTAAGGCCTCTCTTACCTTTAAAAGTCCTATTTGAATTACAAATTGAACAGTGAAAGAACTGCGGCTGTGAGTGGGTGCCCACCGATGGAGATAAAGTACTCATAAGCCTTAACACTGATCACAAAAAGAAATTTGCAAAAACCTGCCAAAACACAAAATTAAAACTTATGAGACAATATCAAATACAAAAACACGTAATAAAAATAAAACTAAAAGTAAATAAACTAGGATGACGGACGCTGACAGCAGGGGATGCGCAGGTCTGGTTGCCTTAGCAACCGGAGTGACTCCCTGCTAACGCCAAATGTCAACTGGAACATAAAAATGCAAGAATTTAATATGATACAGAGAGGTCTTCTGGAGGCCTGCCCACAAACTTACTGCCTCTAAACACAATAAGAAGACTATGGAGAGGCCCCGGGAAGAGGAAAAAAGGAGGAAAATATTTTTAAAATGAAAAAATCTATACGACAAATACTTATCTTTGGCAGGTGTCAGATGTTCAATTTTGTGATTATACTTATTTGGAAAAATAATACGTGTAAAATGTTGATATTAGCTGTAAACAAACGTAATATTTTTTTCAATTATTTCATTCTTATGAGTAGAAAATTTAAGCCCTTTCACTTGCACTAGCAATATTCTTGTTTATCTTTAACCGATTTTTACTTTTCACTTCTTTCTATGATACAATATTAGACATAATGATGGTATTTTTAAAACGGATTTTAAATAAGTTTTTTTTGTAATAACACATTTCATGCTAGTAAACTTTTCCACCATATAAATTCAAACTACCTAGAGGTACCTATTTAATTATTTTGAAATCATTTAAAAGCAACGATTGGATAAAAAATACATTTTCATTTCTTATTTTTCAAAATCAGTGTATACTGTACACATAACCATTATATAGAAATAGATAAATATTATTTTTGTGTCCTGTGACATTTTGAAAATATTTTTTTGGATATTTCGTGTCGTGTATTTTTTAACTTCTCGTCATTTTAATGAAAGTCCATCTTACGTGCATTAGTTTATAAAAAACCTCAATCGAGTCAGTGGCAAAGTATATTATTAATATGAACCATTTACGTGAGTTCTTGATTTATTCTAGCGGAGGTGTGAGCCCTCAATGTTTGCTCAGTGATTTCACTAAGTTTCGTTAACAAAATATTCGGAATAAATTTTAGTGCGTTTATTGTCTTTTCGAAACTCCATGCATTGCTTTAAAAACTCTTATGTTCTTTTAGTGCTATTGAAGGGTAAATTAAGTTGTTTTAGTAATAAATCGTATACCAATGTCAGTATTCGTGGAGTATATCTGACATTGACCCGTTTACACTTCATGGGCGCGTATTGCGAAGCAGTTGTTATAGGTGAGTAGCTCAGCGTTTCTGTCAAATTAGCAATTCGTATTGCGCTATTTATAATCTTATATATACAATTCTTGTGTCACAATGTTTGTTCCCGTACTCCGCCGAAACGGCTTGACCGATTCTCAACATCTCTTTTTCATACCCATCTTTTTTTTAAGTTTCTCTGTGGCCGCTTAAAATTTAAATTATGGGACTGGGCGGGACGGGGCCGGGGCGAGATGAGAATGGGGGTGAAACAAAGTTCGCTTGGTCCGCTAGTATTATAATAATAAAACAACATAAAAAATATTATTTGTACCATTGCAGTATTATCATAATATTATTAAATTTATAATTTCTGCCCCTACTATCCTAATTTAAATTATCTGATTCCGGACGATAACAAATAAAACAAAGTGAAAATTCATGGGAAATTGCCCAATTTTCTTATTTCTTAAGAACCTTCTCCTGATCATAAATACACAAAAAAAGAAATAATGAAATCAGTCCAGCCGTTCGCGCGATGTTGTGGCCAAGGGAAATAGGAATATTGTTTAAATAAAGATAATTTCAATTCGTCACCTATTATTTGGTTCATTATTTTTGATTTAGATAATCTTTAATGAAATATTTTCGTGCATATATTTTTTTACAGTCCAAAGAACATATTGTTGATATTGTATTAATGCAACTGTATGTAATAGAAGCAGTGTGTATGGTTTACCTGGGGGCCAATTCTCGTGAAGTAGTACTTTTTCCGTGTGGTAATTCGTATACGAAGTTCACAATTCTATTGTAATAGTTCGAGTGATACATAAAACTGCTATTCTCATGCACCGATAGAACATTTCACGTTCGAATTTCATTACAACGTTCCATTGCAGAGATCGTACGGGCGTTTTTAAAAACGCCGAAATAAAGTACCTATATTTAAGTCCATCTAAAAATTTTAATTTTGGTGAAATTAGACAATAAATCTATTTGTTTGTTTAATTTGGTGTATATATTCACAAAAATATACATATTGTTAAAATATAATAACGGTAGATCAATTATTAAAATTTCATTATTCATACATAGCATGAAATGAAACGCAGCGACGCGCCATATTACCTTTCTCTATGGCCCTAAATGTCAATGTGTGTGTCAAAATTGTTCCAATATCGATTTTTTTTTTGGAGTTTAGCGCGGGAAACGAGAAACGGAAGTTGGATTTTGTTTCTTTATTTTAGTAACTGTGTTTTTCTAGTCATTTATTGTGATTTTGTGTTGGAATCATCATAATAATGTGTGCTATATAAGAAAACAATGAAGACAAAGTGGGAAACGAAGTAAAGCGTGCTCTGATCGCAGATCGCGCCCTCTGATTCAGATCGTTTTCTCATGCTAAACTTCCTTCTTGAGCATTGAAATGCGAACGCCAGCTCCGCATTTTAATGAGTTAGGTTAGGCTAGGCTAAGTTTAGTGTTAGTTTTATAGTGTTAAGTGTAAAAATTGAACTTTTTATAATAAAGCATTGTCCGTATGGCTCCGTCCGAGGACGTTAAATTTGTATATTAAAAAAAAATCGATTTTTCAGTGACTGAGAAAGTTTATTTGTTTTCTCAAAATTTGCCTAAAGAATAAATAAGAATTACAATGCTAAATACAAACTACTTAAATGTATATATTTTCTAAGGTTGGTATGACGCTGTTTGTTTAATTATATGCTTTTTTATTTACTTATCTACAAGAAACAGGCATTTAATTATTCTTTAGTAGTAATTGGTTCAGTTAACTAACATCACAGATATTAGTGCACCTTCTTATTGTGTAGCCTGGATAAAGTTTTTAATATCCTTTGTAGATATGTAGTGTTCTTACAAAACAAACTATTTTTATTTACAGATAGTCTGGATTATGTTGTAGCAGAGAGAATATTTAGTTGCCAATCTAATTCGATAAAATACTGGTTAAAATACATGGGAATACCTTAATTCTCTGATATTTAGGTAAGTACCTAATTAACTAGACACATACATAATGATAGTTTTATTTCCACAATTTATAAATCAAACCATCAGATTTTCCATTTATAATCTAAATCTGTGTGTTATAGTATTGCCTATAGTTGCCTTATTATAAACAAATAGTACATTAGCAATCTGTTCTATGCGTGCTTGAATGTGTTCAAACATAGTTTATGAATTCCACCTACAAATATCTACAATAATCATTATTATCCCAGAAAAGAGATACTAAGCTAAAACATGATGGTGTTCAAGTTTTGTTTTTATTTTGTGTGTAGTAGGTAACTTTCTGTGATATTTATGTTTGTTATTGTTTTTTACAGAAGCAAGCAGTAGAACAAATTATAATAATCCAAAAGGAAGGAGCGCCAAATGAAGGGATTTTAAATACTCCTGGGAACACAACCGCATGCATTTCACAACAAAATAAATGATTAGTTAGAAATGTAAGTGCGTTGGATTAAAGGATGGAAACTTTCCTGATATGACCAATGGCTTTAAATTGTTTTTTTTTAACAATAACATTTCTGCTTCTTTAATGTTTTGTGTTTTGACTGATGTATGAAGAAAATAAAACCACTTGCTAAATTGGTATTTTTTATTTGTATGTTATTTATTTAATGCTTCAACACCCGAGCGGTCGCACGAGACCGCATAACAATAGAATATCTATTGTGTCTCATTCACATACGCTTGAGGGATAAGTCTGTTTAATCTTCCTTAGTCATTGACATTAAGAAATTTAAATTCAGGATTGTTTTAAATACATAGGGGCAATCCAAGTTCATGAGTTTGAAACAGAGTCAAAATATAAAACCAGGGTCTGAGAATGAAGCTGAAGGTGAACAAAGGTACTCCGTAATAAGACAACAAAACCTAATCGAGTTGGACTCGTAAGATTCGACTTGTGAACTACTTACTTTGTCTCTAGCGTATCCAGGGTTGGATAGCTCTTAACATAATATTAAGTCCTATCGAGGTCACCGCTGCCTAACCATCTTAAGAGCTGAAATCGCTTGCACCTTGTGTAGACTTTTGTTTGAACCGACGCCTATTTCGTGTCTTGTGTGCAAGCGGTTTTCCTTTGAAAGTGGTAAGTCGGGAGTGACCACGGCCTAGGCATGCCGGACAAACGGAGATCCTGTTTTTTGTAAGTCAATTCATATACTAGAAACTTCTCTAAATCGTACAAGTACCTACTCTTCTGAAAACCACATCAAAATCAGTTTAGCCAAACATGATATAATAGAGGGCAAATAAATCTTGATATATTGGACACACAGAAAACCTTCTTTATTTGAAGTCGGCTAAAAATCCTTCAAAGTCAATGTAAATTTTCTCAATTTTAGGTTAGGTTATCATTTTGCCCGATTAGAACCTCAATAGTTCGTATACGAATTTTGAAATCTATTGGTCTCCAGCAATCGAAATGTTCGTGTGACGTTTCATCGAATTAGTTCGACTGTGAAGGTCTGAGAATACACAAGCCTTGTTTCCTTCGAAAAAAATTCGAGTGGTGAACATTTTTACGTGTGTGAACTTTTTTCGATCATGCGAGAATCGGCCTCCTGGACCAGAAGTAGACGTCACTGTAATTTTTAAGATACCTGTTGGTGTTCTTTTTCTTGTAAAATAATACAAACTATCTAGTAACTCGTCTTTTTAAGCCTCTCTATCAAATTATTTAATCAATATTTAACTAGCATTTTTGTCCGAAATTTCATCTAATGAAAAAACTGAATGAATCTTGACGTATAAACATTGTACATTATTTTCTTGATACCAGACCTTGATGATTTCCTAAAGAACTGCTTATTTCAGCATCGAACATCATGTGTAAGTACCCAAAATGGTATTCGATTACTGTACAACTATCTCTTTTTGTAAATAAACCACAAGAGTCCACCGCAGGCAGTGTCACAAGACACTGGTAACTGCTAAAAATATGATAGTAAGTTCAGAAAAACCTCGTTCGTTATCCGACGTGTCACCAAAGTAGCTTGTGAATTCGTATAACGTAAGTGCTCTGTACCCCAATCACGAACTTTAGACGTATTCGTCACGTTATCGTAGCGAGTTTACGCAGTACAACGTTAGTCGGCATCACGAAGCACTCTCGTGTCGTGTAGTAAGCTCGATAGCATTGACGAAGATGACGTCATACTAACGTAAATATGGCCGTTGAATGACACGTCCAGAAACAAGTTAAGTGATCTTTTTTATGAAACTTATCGAAATATATCATGATATTCCAGTAAAATCTAAGAAAAATCAATAACGAAACAAAATTACGATCAATATGTTTGGCAGGGTTAGCAAATGTAAAAAATTTGGTCTATTAAAATATGTTTTTCTGTAATCTTAAGATTTTTGAACTGTTTAGTAGACTGTTAATTGACAGACTGACGTTATGCCATCAAATTGTGACAAATTCAAAAGTTTTACAAAAGATTTAGTTAAAAATTATGTAAAAATATTAAAATAACAAGGACAATTCGTTTGCAGTACAACGTAACAATATTTGAATTTTTGAAAAAGTAAGTATGTAAAAGTAATACAAGGATAAGTGATTAAAGTGCTTTTATTTATTTATTTATTTATTGCAAATACATAGTAGAGTATCAATTTACATAATCAATATCAAACATATGCACCCCCTGTAGGGTACAGCAAATAATGGTACTTTAGGTAAATAACATCTGTAGATACATTTAATAACTAGTGTTAAATTCAATGGATAAATTACATTTAAATAGCTTACAACTATTAGGATCAGTAATTACAGTTAAAATATTTAAAAATCAAATCGAACAACATCTTTGTTTTAATATAGGTAATATTGCACTTTTTAAGGTGTAGTGTAATAAGTAAACCTACTTGGCTGCGGTAGATCTTATTTTAAATGGCTTATGTTACACGATGATTCCCGATCCTAGTCTGCCCTACATATTTACTTAGTTCTGTAATAGTAGACTTATGCACTAAACCACATACTCACTGTGTGTGAATTATGTAACCCCACTGTATCACTTAATTACACATTCTCTTCCTCACATTATGTTTAATACATCATAATTTATACACCTATCTAGGTGTCAAACCTACTCGTATTTAACGTTTGTTATGGAAATGCCGGAAGAGTCCACCATGTTTAATGTAATTTGGCTATGATATAAGAATATTTTGGATTAATCTTTAGATTATCTTATTATTGTAATAATATTTTATTAATTGTAAATTGATTATTTAAAGATTATTGGAACACTTATTAGATTTTTATGTTTGCCGTATAACAAATATTCATTTTGCCGCCAAAAGGAAGTTGACTCTGATTGGTTGGTGGAGGTTAGATTTATTTTAAATATTGAAACTATTAAAATAATAATCTAAAAGGCTTACTAAATTCATAACGATGAATAACTAAATAATTAATGAATTTATATATTTAATTAGCACATTGTTTATCCCTACAAATAAATATTATAGTAAATGTTCATAGATGGAAACGGATGTCGTCCCCACTTTTTTCTTACCGTGGTTCAGGGTTTTGATTTGTATAAAAAATTTTCGCTTACTTAAAGGGTATACCTTCTAGTTGGTCCCATTTTTTTCAATTTGGGATCTGATGATGGGATCTTGGTGTAATCGAGGGAAACCCTCAAATTTTAAAGGCACGTATAGTGTTTCTTTACTTGAATCTTTATGTTGACATGTTATTACGTCTAATAGTCAACATCTTGTGGGGCTGAGCTGATGGTGGAACTCCTTAACGCTTAGGAGTTCAGTAATTATAATGAAAGAAATTTTAATAGGTAGTTTGTAGCTTCTTAAAAAACAGAGTCATAAGGTGCCCCCCCCCCATTCTCCTGTAATCTCTAAAAATGAAGAAATAAAATTAACTTTAAAAAAGTAAAAACCAAGCCCTCAGCTCTCCAAGAGGACGCTGTTTCTAACAAATGGAATGAAAAGCATTACGTCAATATAAAATAAATATATATTATTTTTCATAATGAAAACAGACCAAAGTACAATGTGTAGAAATACGCCTATATATGCCAGCTACAAGAAATAAAGTGAGTCTAGCAGTTCCGGCGGTCTACGTTACTCCCATATATATATTTAGAGCAAAGATGAACCCAACAAGATCAAAATCGATACATCTGTTACAAGTGCCCTGTTCCTGATTTTTTTTAAGTTAAAAATAAGGTTTATAAGATAAAAAATATTGTAATAAATTTCATATTTCTTATGTAATGTCATAATTTTAGAATTATAAATATGACCACTAACGTTTTCTTTATTCCACACGTTTCTTTATTTCTCGCCAAAAGCCAAAGCTCTGTCTGTTGTTATATGTGATATTTTGAGCACATATAGAAAAAAACTATGTGTCGGATCCATACGTTCTCACTAGTACACACACACCCGTTGAAGACTTTCGTCTTCAAACACTGAGGTTAATGTGACATGGCGACGTTCTTGCGCTGTTTTCCGACCTCTGCCTAGCCGGCCGCGTTGGATTCGTTGATATCTTTCTTAGAACCACTTGTTGTGAGGCTCGGTTAAGGCTTTCGACTGTAGTTCCAAAATCTCATCTTTGCCTGCACGAATAGTATATTATCAATAAACCGGAGGTGAGAGATGTATTTGCTATTGAAGTTGATGCCGAATCTTTCTCATTCCAAGAGCTTGAATCAGTCTTCAAATGCAGCTGTGTGATAATTTTAGAAAAAAAAAAACAATTTAGGCGGTCTTATTCGTAAAAGTTCTCTTCGCTCATTTTCGACAAATCTTCAATCTTTTTTCCGAAATTGTGAGACAAAACCGGTTATATCGTTACTAACAATTTTGATTTTTTTTACAGCTTAAAGACACGATCAAAATCAATATTCGACTATATTTTCAAATTCATATATTAACGCGTTTTGGAGCAAAACATTTTTGGAGCGAAAATTTACATAAAAGTTGCTTTGCTTTAAGTGTATAGACTACAGATTTGTCATTTGTTTTCCTATTAAATTCGTTATATATGCTAGTACTGTGATTTTTTTCGAATACCTTTAAAACGGAGAGGGTGGGGACATAGAGCACTTTTACTACCATAAAAAACAAATGTAAAACATGATAAAGATTTCCTTTTAATAAGGCTTCAATTCACTTTAAGCAACAAAATATTCGAAATTTTGAGGCAAAACCGGTTGTTACCTGGACGATGACTCACAACTTTGATTTTTAGGGTACCGTAGCCAAATGGCATTACAAAGATGGAACTTGGTAGGTAAATGTAGTCCGTTAATAGCTTTACGATTATTTTACAAGACATAAAAAAAGAGGGGGGCGCCTATATATAGAACTAAATAAAAAAATTTTTTTTTGGTCAAACCTATGCATGTGTGGGGGTCTATGGATAGGTCTCTTAAGATTACATTGAGGTTCCAAAAAACATTTTTCTGAAAGTTTAACATGTGGGAGATAGACGCTTCCAAAATCCCTCCCAACTTTTAAACTAAGTGAGTGTAAATTTTGAATTAATATTTTGCATGGAAATAAAACACTTTTTTACGGATTTACTTTTCGCGAGTTTATTAATTTGATCTCGAAGTTTCGAACACTATACAGCGTTCGTGGACATGGCAAAACTATTTGGGTTTCTTGTTTGACTACGGAACCCTGAAAAGCTTAGCTCCTATTGTTTGTATCGTGATGTTGAATAACCTTTAGCCTTTTTTCTTTATGACAATAAATAGAAACTGCAACTGAAACTTTAGGCAAGTATATTTACTTGTCAGAAGTTTCAGCTGCAGCATGTTATTTTATTTACTGTTTCTTTCTCTACAGTTCTCTTTACTTGTAAATAAATGCTAAAGAGTCCTTTGCGATGCAAAAGTAGTTGACACAGAGCAGCTACAAAGAAATCTTCGGTGTCAATTGCACGAAATGCTATATTCAAGAGTGAGCTGGCAAGTTATTTACAAAATGTTAAAAGAATTGACTTGTTTTCTCGTATCTGTTACATAAATTAGGTTAATATCTATTTTCTCCTTTTTTTTCTATTCCTGAATATATTTAATTGACGTTTTAATATTATTACTTATAACTTGAGAAAGTTTTGATGGATTTTCTAGATTTTTACTATATTGGATACGTCATAACCGCAAAAAGGAATAAAGGGGAAAACAAAGGTCGCCGAGACTGCTAGATATGACTTTGAGCTAGATATATTAAAAATAAGCTCTTTTGAAACTTTCGTTTTAGCCCATTACACACTGCTACATTTAAAATCGATACAGTCGCGCGTTTTGAAAACGCGCTTCAGCATCGCGACTCACGCAATAAACAGATTTAATTTAGTTTAATTTCGATCTTATTTTAATTGAGTATCGATGCAGTTATGATTTGACAATTTCTAGCTTCGGCTTCGCGACTGCATCGTTTCTAACGCGCGTTAGCATCGTGACTGCTTCGAGGCTAAAAGTAGCGTAATGTGTAAAGGTTTATCTTTTCCTGAAACCTAGATATTTCTTAGTGTGCGGGACGGATTGGAGTGGAGGCCGGAGTGATGCGGAGTAACGGCGTGGACTGTATATGTGCGCTGGTACGGTGTCGATGGGTAGCTCCGGTGTGCGGTGTCTCCAATGGCCGTAGCACACGTAGACGGTCGGTGGATCGTTGTTACGTCGAGTGGAAGTACTATAAACGGGAGCGGAGTACGGTGGAACGGCAGCGGAGTCGGTTCAGTACGGTATCCAAACGTCGAGGTCGATCGGTGTCCTTGTTCGGTGCAGAGGTCGTCGATATTCTTTATTCACTATTCTATTACTGTAGGTTACTATTCCGGAGTCGCCTTGAGCTCTTCTTTGCTTGTTAATGCTCGCTGAGTATCCAGAGAACTGAATATGAGAACTGTATGCAGGAGCGGCGGAACGCTCGGCTTTTATACCCGGCGCGACGTCTATCTACTATTTTCTAGAAAACTCGCGCGCCGCCGCGTCCTTCGGGCTGCGATAGAAGTTTCGGTATAGTTCGCGGTTATATTTTGCCAGTCGATATTAGTCTTTATGTTTCGAGACATAAGGTCTATTTGCGGCGGTCGACTGTCGGCGGAGTCTGGACGCGGCGCGTGTTTACTGCAATTTATGTCGGGCGAAAGTGGACTTTATTTCTATAAGGCACGAGGCTTGTATTCGGTTGCGGTGATTTCGGCTTCACGACTGTTGTCTTTTGTGTTTCGGCGCCCGCGCTCCATATAGCTATCGTATAAGTATAGTTAACTGTTATTTAATTTATATTTGCGGTATTTCGCGCGGTCTAATAAAGTCGTCCTGTACACTTAGTAATTAACAGAATCAGGCGTTACTTAGCGGAAATCCATTATTAAGTTGAACTTGATAAAATTATTTTGCTATAAAATTCCGCTAAGCGACGCCGGCGCAGGAAACTAACAACACGATCCGTCACTCATAGTCAACGCGGTGACGGTTCGTGTTTTTAGTTGCCTGCGCCGAATATTATATGGATGATATAAAGTTTTATTTCATTTTATTAATAACCGTTTTTTTTAGTTCCGTAGCCGAATGGCAAAAACTGAACCCTTATAGATACGTCAAGTCTGTCTGTCTGTCTGTCCATCCGTATGTCACAGCCACTTTATACTCAAACTATTATTGTAACTTAGTAGGTAGATTTATCCTGTTAATCGTTTTATGATTCTCATAAATATATACAAATAATAAATATTGATATTCAAGGGGTGCTTCTCATTCATGAAACTAAAACCTTCAAAAAAAATATTACCCCTATGCGTGTAGGGTGTCTGTGGATAGACTTTTTAAAATGACATTGAGGTTCCGAAAATCATTTCCTCTTAGAATGCAAAGTTTTAGCGATAGACACTTCTAAAATGGTTTGGCTCCGAGGTGATGATTCGAGAAATACGAATGAGCATCCCTTTTCATGATGTGGCGGTGAACACAAAAAATTTACTCCTTGCAATACGGCTGGATGGATCTAAAAGCCTTCTCCACACAATATCTGAATTTCGATACAATCCTAAATGATCAACACAATCGATCGGACGAACTATACAACGTGTAACGTTAAATGTGCAAAACCTGATAATAGTTTGATCGGAATAACGAGCAAAATCAATTCATACACTTTTTAAAAAAGGTCAATTTAAAAAGAAATGATGCCCTGTCTATTTATTACTAAGGCAAGCTATCACGTGCGCCAACCAGTCAAAATATTGTAGTAGTAATAATGTCAGCATGGCGCAGCGGTCAGTGATATAACTAAATACCTACAGACTCCTCTCTCGCTTGACAGAGCGTCGTCCGCAGAGCATAAAATGAGCAGTCAGAGATTAAAATATTAGCTATATTTTGCACACCGCTATCTACCTCACAAATAAACGTTGTTTCCTCTACCCAATGGTTGTCTGGAAGAGATCGCTTCCAGCGATAAGACCGTCAATATTGTACAAATGATTTGTCTGTAATTTTATTCTTTCTTGTGTCCTTACTTGTGCAATAAAGAATATTTATTATTATTATTATTATCAGTAGTGCCAGTAAAACTATAACACTACACAAACCAGAATATTTTCTCTTTTTGTTTAGAATTACGTCGATTGAATTAAAAATCATTTGAAATGTCTGGGGTTTTTCGCATTTAACATTACACGGACACGCAGACCGTATTCTACTGTGCAGAAGCGTTTACTTTTTTCTTCGTGACCCTATTGCGCCAGAATGACATTGTAAACGGCTGTTCCTATTTAAAAGCCCAAACTTTAAAATAAAACTCGTTCGCGTTCCCCAACTATCCATTATTTGACGATTGATAGTTGACCTCGAAAATCTTACCTTAATATTATAATCTATACTGATATTATAAAGCTGAAGAGTTTGTTTTTTTGTTTCAACGGTCTTATTTCAGAATCTGCTGGGCCGATATTTTTTTTTGTTATATAGCTTAATTATCCACGAAAGCTTTAAGCTAATAATAATAAATAAACTATACGATTTATAAAAGCAGAGCAACAATGAAAAACTGCCTTGAACATCATCTGATTTTTTAAAAAAAATTAGAAGCTACCACAGTTTTTTTAATAACTCCGCTCCAAAATAATGCTCGCAGCCTAAGTACTACGCGCGCTTACGCTAACCGCTTTAGATGCTGGCCTCTTACTTAAATGAAAATTTTACAGGAAATCCTAAATTTACGCGGGCATCGCTGCGGAAAACTGCTAGACATCTTTATCATCTATTTTATCGATATCCTTAAGTTACGAATTTCATTTTCTGACTAATAGCATTACCATGGCTTTTACCTTTCAAAGAAACTCAAATAACAAAGGCTGATTAATTCTGAGTACTAGCCACAGATTAGCGATACCGCGTCCAATGAGAATTAATCTGAATCCCTACGATATCTCGTACGAGCAATATGTGCGAGCTTGTTTTTTTATCGACCTCAGAAAAGGATTTAACGGTCATTTTCTATCACTCGTTTCTTCTATTTACATATATTTTCTAAGGTTTAAATATTTTACAAGGTCGAAGATGTTACTTTTAGTATGTACTTATTTAAATTTTAATAGAATTACAGTGTACCTACTATCCCACATATCACACAAATCTAACTTAACCCTAAATGAAATTCTCAAGCGGTTAAAGATAACAAAAGTTGAATACAGTAGAATAAGGAAGAATAAGAAAAAAACTTTAGCAAGGCACAGAAAGTTAAATGTAAGAAAAAAAATACAATTTTATAAGATTACTAGACATCTTTTGTTTGCGAAGGTATGAAGATTGAGTCAAATTATCCTGCGAAACTTTACTAATTACACCTTATCTAATCAACCCTTGGTCCTAGAAAAAGTTTGTTTTAATAAGGATACTAAGAAAACTGAGAGAAAAGCAAATGTTTACCTTAATTGTCACAAAACAAAGATAAATTCTGCTAGTGAGTGAGATTTGCAGGGGAAAAAGGAGTGAAAAACATATTTTGTTGATAAAGCTCTTTGCCCAGTACACCGTAGCATACAATTACAGTGCTTGCAAAAAAATATATTTGTATTGAAAGCTATGACATTTGCCAACTATATCATTCCGTCACTGACCAACACCGTAGCGTGCGATGGACGGAGCGTGTCGGCGGCACTGGCAAAATACGTTTTCGCTTTCGGTCGCTCTCAATCTCGCTCCTTAAAACGGTGAGACAGAACCCTGTCTATTCGTTCATTAAGCAATGAATAGCGTATCGTCACGGTGATGTTATCTGTACAGTATTCAAACTTCATACAAACGGATGAAACGCAAGCTATACCTACGCGCTTCGACTTAGGCACGCGTTCGGCACGCAGACAGTTGCGACTGTGCCACAGTGACGAACGGACGGTTTTATTTTAAAAATAGCCCCGCGATTTCCATTTCGATAAATAAGTTCAAGTATATTTCAATATGACGAATGGGATATATTGTGCTGTTTTTGGTTGTATGAATTTTTAATGAAGCTTTATATTAGATAGCGTTTTTTTTTTACTTTTAAGTTTAATAATAAAGCATTCCGTACGTCTCAGTCGAGGCGCAAATATTTTTTGGAAGCAAATTTATAAGACCGATTTGTCATTTAAACATAAAAATATTTTTTAATTATATCTACAAATAAAAAACAACACGCATTTTTATTGAATACTTTCTATTCAATACACAAAATATTTTATTTGTTTTTATAAAAAAGTATATACCCTTGGATAGCCAGAGCGCCCGATGGTGGGCGCTGAGCATGAGTTTCGCGATTTTACCAAGCGCCCACCTGTGGGCGATTTTTAATTACTTTTTTGCAAAAAAAAAAATTGGTGTATAAATGCTTATTCCTTGGGCATGATGACCTTTATGAGTAAAAAACAGATGTTTCTACACCATAGACAGCAAACACATCCGGTTGCTGTCAGTTATTGATTAAAATTCGATTTTTTTTTCTAGCAATTTTTTTCGTATATGTCGTCACCCTACCACGAATTTGTTTAGTTCTATTTTTTCATTTTTGAATACATTTTTTTTTTATTAAAAGCATAGGTTATTTATTAAGTAACAATAAGCTTTATACAGAATGATAATAGCTTGTTTCAATAAGATTTTATAACTGTTTACGTAACGTGTATCCTGACACCGCGCGAATTGCGTACGCGCACGCAGTCCACCGCGGAAACGCGACCGCCACCGCAATTGCGCCTTAGGAGGTTCACAATCACAGAACTAAATGGAAACACAAAATAGGCAATTGTATTTAAAATAGTGAAGGCGCGCAGGCATCCCTATCGCACGCAAGTACCGCGCGGCTGCATACCTGCAGCCGCGCGGCCTTTTTTCAAAGAGCCGCGCCTTTATTTCAAAGAGTCGTCCTTACAATACTGTATAGATAACATTACCGTGGTATCGTGTTGCTTTTCGTGCCCGACACGTTCCCAGCACGGTCATGGTTTATCACGTTACAGTCGGAAAATACCTATAAAATTTATTATAAGACCGTACCTACGAAAGGTGAAGGTTTGTATTTTTCGTAAGGTAACGAAAGACATAAAAAGCCATAATGTCCGTCGTGCATTTTTTTGTTACAATAAATACACCGCAGAGACAAAATAAAACTTACGAATATGAACATTTGAGTACGAAATAACCCTTTTCTGATAGGTGTCAGGTGTTTTCTACGTCTACCTCGGACAGGTATCCGGACGGTTTTTCATGCAACATTAATGGCACAAAAAATACCTCACGAACCTTTAACATTTTTTCACCTCATTACTTTCTAAATTGCGAACGAATTATATTACGGGTATGACATGAGCGCAAATGAACACCAAGGAATTGGTTTGAAAGAAGATATGAAAAAGACATTTCGTGGAGGATATCGTGTTATTTGGTAAATTCCTTTTTTATTTAGAAGAAGTAAACATATTTTTGTAGAAATATAGATAGGGAGAAGAAACAGACTTGGTTTCTTAAAATTGCTTACAGAGTGATAAATAAAAAAATAAGCAAGAAAAACAAGCAAAATTTGGTACCAAAATATTTTAACATTTTTTTAAAGTTCTAAACACTTAAAGTAAAACTAAACATATTTAGCTCTCATTTCTAAGATGACAATTATTGGCCCTGATATGGCCTTCGCTCAGTCAGCATGTGTCTATGACGGCAGGAGCAAGTCGTGACTATTGGTATTAGCACTGAATAAATTGTACATTTATCTTATCTGAGCAAAAATATCGACATTCATATCAACATTGTGATACGTACATGAAATTCAGCAGTAGGTACGAGTAGGCGTAAAAATGTAAGAAATATTTCTCTTATTATAATATAATTGGTAAAATATCAGTAAACGCAACAATTACGATTCTGAATGAAGTAAACCTACTCTTAGTGCTTTAAGTAAACTTATCGTTCTATTAAAAATTTCATTATCTCATAAATGAGGAAAAGAACAACTGTAGTATAAAAAAAAACTACTTTTATGATCACAAAGTAGCGTCATAAAAACCTTTTTTAATAAGTCACGTATTATTTGAACGAGCTAAATCTCCGTACGGGAGGCGGGAAATTATGAAAAATGTGGGGTTGTGGTGATTATTTCAGCGTACTTAAGCTAAATTAGATATGAATATTATAGCAGACTAGCGATCTGCCCCGACTTTGCAAGGGTGTAATTTTTGATCGTTTGCCAATATAAGCACAAAAAATGAGTTTATTTACGACTTCACTTAGAAACCTCTCAAATGAATAGTGTTTTACTTCTATTGTATAAACCAATACAAAGCGCTGGATAGTTGTAGGGGGTATATGATATAAAATTCAATATACTCCAATACAAAGTTTAATTTAGACCTTATGCACTAGAAGGTCAATAACCAAAAAAACACAGTCCTCTCGCGGTTTAAACTATACCTAACGCCATCTATGAACAAATCATAAAACTAAATAATGTTCATCACAGTTTCATGAACATTCCGCCCACCATGGACGATATTAGTAATATAGTCCTTAATTAATATAAGTATTTTACCACCCACCATATAAAAATTCAACAAATAGGTCAAGCGGTAAACACAAATTAAAAACATAAACAAGGTGGTGCAAATACAAAATACAACTATAAAATAATATAAGTATCTTACTACAGAGTAAAATGTAATTTAAATTAACCTTCTGCGTTAGCTTACAGATAGCTTAAAATAATTATTTAGGAAGTTTCCAGAAAATTATACAAATTTACTACTTCAATAAAATGTATGTAAGTTCTTTCTCTTCATGTTTCTTTTTTTTTCTTCCCTTTCTAACCTTCCCAGTAGGTTTGCCATTGACTATACTGTGCATTACTACAAAGTTATTATTTTGAATATCGTCACACAAAGTCAATACAGTACCCGATATTATCCAACCCAGTGTGGTATTTTGCGCCACTAATGATCCTTTTAAATTCTTTTTGATACCTTCCTGTATGACCTTGCTATACACCTCAGCTCCCAATAAAACATCTATTTTATTCGGAGTGTGGTACTGCGGATCAGCCAAACATATTTTGTTTTTATCCAACCAATCCACTCTTAATGTATGTTCATTTGGAATGAAAGATGTTATGGACTGCAGAACATAAGCTTGGATATTCAACACATGGACATAATCAAATCTAGGATAGATTTTAAACTGTACCATATATTCAGCAGTAATATTTTCGTTACCTTTCAACACTGACAAGTTCCTATTAACGTGAATCTTCTTTAGGCCTAAGTGCTCAACAACCGCTTCCGAAACAAATGAAACTTGAGAGCCCTGATCCAGTAGTGTTCTAACAAGACAACGCTTTCATTTGGGTGACTCTGCTGTAACTAGAGCTGTGGCCAACAATACTTGACCCTGTAAACTACTCTCGATTTCCTCATCAGATGTAGAGAAGCAAGGTTGGTTGGATTCCTGAGCCCTAGGAGAGCCATAATAATAACCACCTGAACCTTCATCATGACACATTTGTGGATGAAGCATACAAACAAACAAACAAATCCTACAGTTTATAGTACTTTGACATGCTTTAGCAGCATGATGCCCAAAACAATTAAAACATAAACGATTCTTTTCAATAAAACGTCTACGATTATTTGAATCCTGTGCAGCAAATTCCTTGCAATTACCAATTTTGTGATTCTTATAACAATAATCACAAGTAAGTTCAATTATTTGGAAAAGTCTTGGCTTTTTTGTATCCTGTGATTGAAGTTTTGCACAGTAAGGCTCCAGAAACTCTAAAACTCGGTATCGCTTAGTTAAAAAATCTTTAAATTGCGGCCACTTAGGAAGTTCATCTAAGTCACTATTGTTATTTATATAAATCTCCCACTCTTTTCTAGAATCTACGTCAAGTTTAAGGGTTAACAAATGTATTATAATAATATCCCACGAGCTTATATTAACGTCAATATTTGTTAACGCACTTAAACAATCCGAAGTCTTGTCAATTAAGCCCTTTAACATTTTTGCGGAATCGCCAACAATATTTTTTTGACTCAACAATTCCTTTAGAATTGATTAACACAAATATTTTTTATTATTATATCTAGAGTCCAACAGTGTCCAACATCTCATGTAATTATAATCGGCAATTGGAATCTGCCTAAGAAGTAGTTCAGGTTCACCGGTTGTCTAACTGCGGATTACTGTGCACTAAAGAAAGAAACAACTCTCTGAACGTCGTCCATTCCGAATATTGACCAGTAAATATAGGAATTACAATCTGAGGCAGTTTAACGTTTGCACACTGTGAACTTCTACAATCTGACACATTCGAATCAATCTTTAATGGTTTTTCAAAGGTGTCAAGTGCTTCTTTTAATATCAGTTTATACTTTATGTACAATTCTTCCACTAAAACATACATATCGTTTCTAAAATACTCAATTTCCCTATCCCGAGTCGCTTTAACAATGTCGACATGAGTGAGTTTAAATTTACTCCAAAGTTCCTTCAAAGAATCTAGTCTTATTTGTACATAATGTTTTGTAATCCTGTCCTTAGGGGATTAATTATAGTTAGCTAATGCCTTTGACATATATTCAAAGGTATCTACTTGCAAATAAACAAAGGTATCCATTATGACAACACGTATTTGAAATTAATTCACTTTGAGTGTACACTGTAATATACAACAATCTTATACAGAAAAAATTACAAGTGTTTTTGACAGGTCTATGAAAATAAGTAAAAAACGTTTTAGTTTTTGTCAGTTACATGAAATACATAAATTTTACAAGTTTTTGACAAGCCTATACAAATGTGGGCATAGGTTTTCCGTCCTTGCAAAATTTACCTAAATTCTAACGTAAAAATCTTAATGTAAACAAACCACTAATTATTCTAAGTCCAAATTTTGTTACAAATACACAAGTTAATTTTTCCTAGGAAATTAATTTCAAATTCGCACCACTTATTCTACACACATCACCAATTTATTAATTTCAATGTTATCGACTACAAGTAAATAAAGTTCAAATTCACTCACGAAATATCCTGATACCACCTTCAATACAGTCCATTGGGACTGTATGGAGAATGACGCTATCAGCACCCCCGCTCTCAACCCTCGCAACTTGTCCCGGTATGGTCCTGAACTCCTGACAGGCACCGCTTCCTCGGCACCGTCTGCAGCAGTGAAGAATCGCACCATCTTGCGACCAGCACAGCTGCTGAATGTTGGCTAGTTTGCGCAAGCAATCCACTTGGCCAGCCAACTGTACTCCTCAAAAACCGTCGTGGATAACTTGCCTCCAAATCCAAACGAGCTACTAACACAGAGTCGGCTCGATGAACCAACACTATGTATAAACCAATACAAAGCGCTGGATAGTTGGAGGGGGTATATGAAACAAAATTCAATATACTCCAATACAAAGTTTAATTTAGACCTTATGCACTAGAAGGTCAATAACCAAAAGAACATAGTCCTCTCGCGGTTGAAACTATACCTAACGCCATCTACGAACAAATCATAAAACTAAATAATGCTCATCATAGTTTCATGAACATCTATATTATGGATGTTTTAAAGAAATAAACCTTTCTCTTGAATCACTCATTTATGAATGTTGCCTAGTTTAAAAGATTTAAGCATACATACAGATAACGGGAAGCGATTTTGTTTTATACTCTGTAGTGTTATAAAACAAACATGGACTCATAGCAACATACACCGTCTGAAATAAGGCCATTAGTAATTTTCCGTAATAAATTAGGTTCATAAATACTGACCTGTCTATTTAAACTATATTGCACTGTATGTAGTAAAATTGGGGGACTTAATGCTTTGAGGTCTCTACCAGTCAACCGCTTGGGAATGTAGAGAGTCTAGTCAGTGGCGGAACATTAACATAATTGAGAGTGATATAAAAAATAATAGTAATAACGCAATAACATAAACACAAAATACTAATATTACACAAATAAGTAACAATAAGATATATAATGACTACTAATGAACATACATAGATTATACCATTTAAAAAATATAAATGCTCTTGTAAGTCATAATCTGTCTTAAAGTCTCTCAATTTCCTCAGAAGATACTATTGTCACAGTCATAACATAATGTTTTATGCTTAATACAAAGTTTGAAGCAAAATACAAACCTTCTAAGATTGCACAAATGAATAACTTATTTACCCAAATCAATTGTGTTTAGCTTCCGTAACAGATTGTTAACTTCATCAAAGCTTTTATTATGCCTACAACCCGAATCTAAATATCAATTAAACTTAATATCAATAGGACCAAATAGGAATCAAAATTTTCATTTAACCACTTGAACCTGCAATAAAATATTTTTTATTAAAAATATCATGACGTCATCACAATATAATACTACGTAGGTTAGTGCACGGTGTGGAAAAATTGGTGCGCCTTCTTACATCTGCTCGGGTGGACTATGTGAAGTACTGAAACAAATATTTATTTTCTTTTGTTATCAGTTTTGCGATGCGGGATGGGTGGGATGAAGGCAATTTTAGTTGATGTTATTGTCACCTTTCAAATTTTTTGAAATATTTATGCTTTAATTACATTGCATAACATCAAAATCATTATAATAATATCCTCCTACCAATTTTTGATAATGACAGCCCCTATTAACAGGGACCAGATGCGCAGAAGATATTATAGTGTCCAGGTGTGTGTGCAATACACAAATTCACTCTCTGTTCCTTCACTCACATTATTTCGGTGAGACGGCATAGTCTGACATGACCGATGAGAGATCAGTCGCAGGACTAATGGCTTAACGTGCTTACTACAGCCCGGGTGATACTTATGCAGAAGCGCATCTGCATCGATGCTAACGCGCGACTGCATCGATGCCAAATTAAAGTTTATTGCGTGCGTCAAAATGCTGTCGCGCGTTTCCAAGACTAAGACCATTGACACACTGTGACTTTTAGCAGCGATGCAGTCGGGATGCTTTCGTACTTTTAGCATAGATGCAGAAAGTATCATCATCTTCAAGCCAGCAAGATACGGAAGCTGGAAACTGACAAATTATGTACTAAATTTTGGCGACTGCATCGATACTAACGCACGTTTGCATTGCTGCAGTCGCGTTTCTGCATTGATACTAACGCGCGACTGCATCGATGCTAAAAAAAATCTGTTCATGGCGTGAGTCGCGATGCTGAAGCGCGTTATCAAAACGTGCGACTGCATCGATGCTAAAAGTCGTAGTGTCTAAGGGGACTAATAGGTGCGCACGGCGGCCAAACACCCACCTACACCGCTCCGTCCCCGCTCTCGCCTCCCCCCGCACCCTGGTGCCCCGCAGGCGAGGTCTCAATATTACACTCTACCTATAGTTAACCGCCGCAATTGCATGCGGAATGTCAGATCGTAACATTTAAATGCGGCATATGACATTGGCTATGTCTTACGCTAACAACGCTAGTAGTAATGGTTGCATCCTTTTCAGTATCGTTCAGCAGAATCACTTCCGCATGCGAATGCGTTGATGTTCATACCATCGGCATTAGAACTGAAAGGTCTTATCTGGAAAAGAAGCCTAAGGTTTTTCAATTAAACTTTTATAACGCTGTTTTTGGGACCTTCAAGAGATCACTTGTAAATATCTGCGTCAGGCAGGCAGGCAGGACTCGATGGCTCTCAGTCAAGTTTGATGTTAAAAGCGCTTGAGCACAATGAATTTCTACCCATTCACACCTCAGTATAAACTCAAGAGTCTCCAATTTAGAAACGTTGACTTTGATATTGATAGCCATATTTCGGTGGGCTTTTGTGTTGATGAGAGGTAATGTTAACAAAAATTTATAATAAAAACAGTGAGTTTTAAATGTAGGAACACTGTTCTGTGAATGGCACCTGAAAGGCTAAGGACTTAGCCTAAAGTGCATCCGACAAAAATTTTCCACAAGGTATTATGCAAATGGAGAAATAAGAATACTATATAGTAGAATGGTGATACACAAAGACAAAGTTACAAAACTATTTTCAATTGGAATGACTTAAAGTTCAATGACTTGGTGAAGTATAATCTAGTTACTTTTTTGTTTCGTTTGTTCTATACTTAAAAAAACCGGCTAAATGCGAGTCGGATTCCCCTACTGAGGGTTCCGTGCCAATTTTAAGTGAATTAGGCAATCTATTTACTTCCAGTAAGCTAAAATACCACAGTATTTTGTTGACAGCAAATACAACTTTGTTTTTCATGTATTTGTATGAATAATAAAATTAAGATTGCGGTTGTTGAACATTTGCTATATCTCTAAAACTACTAGCTCGATCTGATTCAAACCAGTTTTTATTGAAAGTTTTTATTAAAATATACGTCATGTATTTTTTTCCAAATTTACACTCGCTTAGTTTAAAATTTAGATGGAGGAAGGAGAATTTCCATTTCACCACTTTGGAAGCATTTATCTCCTAAACGTTAAACGTTTAGAGAAAATGGTTTTAGAAAACTCGATGTTATTTTAAAATACCTGTCCATAGACACCTTCTATACACATAGCATTTTTTTGGATTTAGTTTCATGTATGGGAGCCTCCCTTAAATATCTTTATTTTTTGTATGGAAATCGTAAAGCGGTTAATAGGATACATCCGTCTAGTACTAAGATTCAACATTGTAATACTTATAGTGTCAGAATAAAATGGGACATACGAACAGACAGACAGACAGACATACTTTAATGAAACTATAAGGGTTCCGTTTTAGCCATTCGGCCATGGAACCCTAAAAGCTGAAGAGTTTGTTTGTTGAATCGCACTTCAGAAATAACTGAAATGATTTGAAAAAATATTTTTAGGCTAATTCATTATCGCGGTAGATCTTAGGCTATAAAACATCTCACTGTGACGGAAGGGGAGGAAATAAACTCAAAACTCGCGGACGAAGTCGCGGGGGACCACTTCTAAATATTATTTAAAATAAAAAATATAATAAAAATTGGGTTAAGGACTTTAAAGGTGGCATAAGAAAAAACAGAACGTCCCACAATTCTTTTCGCGGTTTGAAAACGTATTGGCTTTATTTCAAAGTTGTAACAAGTTAAACTCATATACAATTCAATCAAAACTTGAAGCGGTCGCCCACGAGGCATGAGAGGCAATGAATAAGAGATTCTTCATTTTTTTATTTATATTATGCGGCACAGGATAAATTTATGTAGGTGGATTGATTACGGCTAAAGACTAGACAGTACACGCTGATGAAAATTGAAGCGAAACGTCAACTATAACCGTGACTATAAGCAAGGTAAGAAAGGGATACAATTAACGATACTTACACTATATTCAGTGAAACAAAATACTAGTGATAGTGTAGATGAACAATATGATGACCTCTTTAACTTAATTAAAAACGATTTTAATGAAATTTTTCCCATAAAAAAGACTAAATCAAATAAGGTCCAATGTCAATTTAATAATTGGGCCACGCCGGCAATTCATAAAAGTAGGATTAAATTATATGAATTATATAGTCTACGAGAAAACTCTCAAAACCAAAACTTTATTGAATACGTTAGAAATTATTCAAAAATATTTAAAAAAGTTTGTGCTACAGCAAAATCCCATTACCTTCGTAGAATAGTCTCTAGCTCCAAAAATAAAGCAAAAGCTACATGGAGCATCATAAATAAAGAAACTTGTAAAAATAAATTGAGAGATGGTAAATTTGCATTAAAAATCAATAATACAACAATAAATTCAAATTTAGAAATTGCAACTGCTTTTGAGTCGTTTTTTTTCACATATTGCACCAACAGCAACGAAAGAACTTGCTTCTTCTTCAGTAATAGCCGAATCTATTCTAAAACTTAATGTCAGTGAATGTAATTCTCAACTGCACTTTAGGCATGTAGGACCTGAAGTAATAATAAAAACATTTTTAGAGTTGAATATGAAAAAAAACGGAGGATCTTTGGGGACTATCTGTGCATATTATTAAGTCAATTATTAACATAATAGCCCCTCAAGTAGCATTATTTTTAACAAGTGTATTGATGAAGGCCAGTTTTCTTGTTTAATGAAGATTAGTAAAGTAATTCCGCTTTTCAAAGCGGGTGACAAAAGTGACCCCTCAAACTTTCGGCCAATATCGATTCTGCCAGTCTTAAGTAAAATATATGAAAAGATTATATTCAATCAAATTTTAGCACACTTTTCGTCGAACAAGTTATTACATAACAAACAATTCGGTTTTACTAAAGGAAGAAGCACCACGGATGCAGGAGTTGCTCTTTTAACACATGTATTTGATGCCTATGATAATAGGCATGATGCTTTAGGGATTTTCTGTGATCTATCGAAAGCGTTTGATTGTGTGGATCATGAAACATTACTCAAAAAAATATGTCACTATGGGGCATCATTGAACTCATTAAACTTAATTAATTCATATCTCTCAGGTAGAATGCAAAAAGTATGTATAAACGGAACTGAGTCTTCTGGAGCACCTCTAACAATGGGTGTGCCCCTAGGGATCTATATTAGGACCTCTTTTATTTTTAATATATATAAATGACCTCCCGCATTTTGTAGGGAATCTTTGTAATATACTATTGTTTGCTGATGATACTTCACTTATATTTAAAATTCTAAGAGGTGAAGGAAATTTTGACAATGTAAATAATACTCTTTCACAAGTATTACATTGGTTCACTATTGACAATCTCCTTCTTAATGGAAGTAAAACTAAATGTGTAAAGTTTACGACGCCTAATGTCCGACAGGCATCAACTCAGGTTAAGATAAAAGACAAACCGCTTGATACTATTGACTCCACAACATTCTTGGGAATCACATTAGACTCCAAACTACAATGGGGTCCTCATATAGAGGCCTTGTCAGGGAAACTAAGCTCAGCTGCTTTTGTTGTAAGGAAGATTAGACGTTTGACTGATGTAGAAACAGCTAGGTTAGTTTATTTTAGTTATTTCCATAGCTTGATGTCCTATGGTATTTTACTGTGGGGCGCGGCTGCTGATGTAGAAATAATCTTTGTGTTACAAAAAAGAGCCGTGCAAGCTATTTATAATCTTAAACCTCAAGATTCCTTACGAGAAGTGTTTAAAGAAATTAGAATATTAACTCTAGCCTCTCAGTATATTTACGAAAATTTAATGTATGTAAGGAAAAATTTACATTCATTCAGGAAAAATAGTGACATACACAAATATAATACTAGGAATAAGGATAAGCTTGCTATTCCACAATTTAGGCTTCGAAAGGTTGGTGAATCTTTCATGGGGAAAGGTATAATTTTTTTCAATAAACTACCAGAACACATTGTAAACTTACCGGTTAATAAATTTAAAACTGTTATTGAAGAAACCCTTATGACGAAAGGGTATTATAAAGTAGATGATTATTTTAAAGATAATAATGTATGTGTACGGGACACCTTTAAATGATAGATGATATTTGATAGAAAAGGTTTTATTGCTATTGATACTTAAATTACTACTGATATTGCTAATGATTTCATAATGAGAACGCGTCCGCCGTGTATCGGTGATTAACGTGAACTGATGGGAAAGGAAAATGAGTGACGCGCGTTCATTTGGCCTAATTACAAATTATGCTACATAAACAAAAAAGTACGGTTGTTCCGTACATGCTGCCGGGCGGCAGATGACGGGTGATGGAGATTGATAGATAAAAATGATATGTTTTTGTTAGTCAGTGATAGAATGATATGGCTTAATGCTAACAAGGTGATTCCATTGTTTCTTAAAATTATGTTAGTGGTTGATGTCACTTAAACGCACACTTGTAAATAATGGAGAAGTGGCTTTATTTTTCACTTGCACAACTTCACTTTGCACTATTGCTTTAGAATTGTCATCCATACTATCACTGGCACTCGCACTAACACTAGCACTGGCGATGTCATGTAGAGACGTCGCTTGAAGAGATAGCCGTGGCGCCGGTCGCGGCTGCGCTTCCGCGGGCGCGCGCGGCGCACGGGCGAGGCGGCGCGCGCGCACACGCCTCCACAGGAACGCTGCTCCTGCTGCTCCGCATGCTGCTACCAAAATGTAGATGACGACATAGTGGTGTAGGTCGTGATGAGATATTCCATCTAATTCGGATGTTACGTCTTCGCGCTTCAGTTGCTCTATTTGACGTCCTATTTCCTTCAGGGATTCTAGGCGTTCATTTTGCTCGGTCTGATTTGCATTACCTTTGCCTATAGGTACAGTTATATTGATAATGTTAGTGATAGGGGGAATATCTATGGCGATTAAATCTGGTTGCATATGCATTGTGTTGATTTGAGGATTGTGTGAATAAATCATGAATGAATCTCCTTTGAGCACACAGTTGCTGCCGATTGATATTACACCGGCCTTGCTGACGCTCTCAGTTTCGACTTGGCTGCCGCACATGAATCTGAGAATGCATTGATTGCAGCAGAAAAACATGTAGGTATTTATAGTATTCAGTGCATTCCATGAATTCCTGCAACTGGTTGTTATAGTTTTGCATCTCCCTGATGAATCATCTGTGATACAAAGGTTTTGATCGTTCTGCATATGATAAATAGGCCCTCTAAGTTGGCATAGTTTTGTAGCGAGATCTGAGTGGAAACATGTTTGTACATCAGACTCGGTCATTGGTAGGTATGAATCTCTTTGAATATTAATTGCTATGTAGTCGGAAATTGGTATAATGCTTATCATGTCCTTGTTGACTAATAGAGGAACAGGCGTAACTCTGTAGATGTCATAACTCTCTCTAGTCAGCAATGGGACCTTGACTTCAAATAAAAGATACTGTGTTGTTACCTTTACTTTGACCCTCAGCAAATGATATAGTTTTGATATACCACCGTGAATGTCGTCAATCGGCAAAGATAACTCTTTTGCTAAATGTCCAGAAATTATGCTTAACTCATCTTTTAGTTGATCAGGTGATAAAAGGTGAATATCAAATTTTCCATGATAAACGTCAGTAACAGTATCGAGTAACGTGTTTTGAATTCTTTTCAGGTTAGCTAAAATGTTATTAGCAATAATCGATGATAAAATAAACTCATTGATAGCTTTTAACCTCTCTACCTCCTCTTTCATGATGAATATCTGTTGTTGTAGCTTGCTTAAATGTTGATTAAAAAGTGTGTGTTGTTGATCAATTGATGTTTCTAATCTTTTAAGAAAGTTGTATTGGGCTTCTACTATTGATGTCTGATTTTTCCATAAATTCACAAGGTGTTGTTCATTATGTTTGATGAGGTCAATGTCCTTTTGATATTGTACTGCGAAATCATCGTCCAATACGCCGAACAGTGTGTGGGCGACGGATCCTATTCCATTGATAAGCCCGCGACGTACTCGCATTCCAGCCGCCGCAGATTGCTGACCAAGGAGCAGCTGGTCGTAGTAGTGTAACTCGGTACTGCCGTGACGTAATTGTAAAAGGATTACGTCACATTGTTGTCGTTCATGCAACTTTGAACATATGTTTTCAAGGTGAGTGATATATTTATTGAATAACGCTGAGCCCTGCCAGTACGGATTTATATCGTAATAAATGATCATTTTCCATTCATCTCTGATAAGTCGCATGCTTGATGTCTTATCGAAGTAAAGACTTTGAGTGTTTTTGAAAGGCGTAACATTGTATGCTCCTTGAACTATTTGCATAAATGTTGTGCATAATATCAAAGAAAACATAATAAGATGACTGAGTTTCATTACAGGTGCCCTTAACTTACTGCGCTTGCAATTTTCTTTTACAGATGATGTTTTTTGGTTGTTTTTGGGACTTGAAGTTTGATGTTCTGCTTCAGAGTTGACTGGCAATATTGATAATTTTGTGATAGGTCTCTTGATAACTCCGTTCTTTGTGTTGACGCTAACGACTCTAACTAAACCCTCTTTTCCTACGGGGTGTAGGTCGATGACTCGTCCTAATGCCCACTTTCCTGCAGGTAGGTTGGCATCATGAATGATTACGATGTCTTCTAATTTGATGTTGCTTTTTGATTGCTGCCATTTGCTTCTGGCTGATAATTGAGAAAGATATTCCAATCTCCAACGTTTCCATACGTCTTGAAATATCTTTTGAGTTAAAAACCAGCGTGTTCTTTCGTCTCTTTCCGTCTCTATGATGCTGAGTACCGGACCACTTGCTAGAAAATGTGATGGAGTGAGATAATTGATATCGTCGGGATCTTCAGTAATAGCGCAGAGTAGGCGAGAGTTCAAGCAGGCTTCCAGCTGACTTAGTAGTGTAGAAAACTCTTCAAATGTGAGTTTTTGTTCGCCGATGACCCTGCGAAGGTGGTATTTGAGACTTTTCACTGCTGCCTCCCATAGGCCCCCTGCACTAGCCCATAATGGCGCGTTGAAATGCATGTAATAGGAAATGTTCATCTCACTGATATCTGATAAAAACTCTGTGCTGATAATGGATTTCAACTCAATGATTTCCTGTTGAATTATTCGATTGGCTCCCACGAAATTCGTGCCATTGTCACTGTAGATGTGACCAGGTGTACCACGTCTCGCTGCCATTCTTTTCAATGCTGCTAAGAATGCTGCAGAGGTCAAGTCTGACACCAATTCAAGGTGTACAGCCTTTGTGACCATGCAAACAAACACTGATATGTACCCTTTGAAGGTTTTGATGCCTCTTCCTTTGCTTGACTTCACGTCCACGTAGCCAGTGTAGTCGATACCAGTATGATAAAATGGTCGTGATGGATTTGACCTTGCTTCGGGAAGCTCTTCCATTAACTGATGATGTTTCGTCGGATTATGTCTCCTACAGCTTACGCAGCGGCGTAAATGCTTTTTAACAGCGCGGTTACCACCTATGATCCAAAACTGCAGTCGTAGCCATGATAAGGTAACACGTGCTCCCCCGTGATACGTCATTGTGTGAGCGTGATAGATGAGTAGGGTTGTCAACCTGCTATCGCGCGGTATGATGACAGGGTGCATCATATCTTTGCTGATCATAGCGTTACTTAATCGTCCTCCTACACGCAACAGTTGATCTGAGTCGATGTAAGGATTTAGTGACAGTAATTTGCTTTTTGAAAGTAAGTTATTATGTTTTTCTAAATGCTGTATATCTTCTGCGAACTCTTGATGTTGAATATGCTTGATAATCGTAAGTTTTGCTTGTTGTAGTTCGTCCGCTGTTAAATAGTTTTGCTTTGCTTTTTGCTTCATACGTAATATGTATGCAACTATTCGAGTGACGCGCATGAAATTGCTGTGTTTGTTTAATAATTGTGAAATAATGCTATCGTCACTCGAGTAGGTTGTGACGTTTGCTTGCTTTGTCTTTTTTAGCTCTTCATCGGTGACGTAAACAGGTTTGTCGTCATCGTTTTTGTCATCGAACTCTGATAGCCACGTTGGTCCCTGCCACCAAAGTGAATGAAGTTGTAGCTGCTCTGTGGTGATACCGCGGCTAGCACAGTCAGCTGGATTTTCTTGAGACTTTACGTAGCGCCAACATTCAGCTGGTAAAACTTCTGTAACTTGAATAACCCTGTTAGCTACGAAAGCCTTCTAGCGACTCGGTTCACCATTTAACCAACCCAACACGGCTGTTGAGTCGCTCCATCCAAACACTTTGATATTCAAATCTGCTAAACATGATTTCACTTTATGCATAAGTTTTGATAAGAGATGGGTTGCACACAGCTCCAATCGAGGCAAGCTAGTGTTTTTCTTTGGTGGTACTAACCTTGATTTCGCAGCGACTAGTACCACTGTGATGCTTTGCGTGCCATCTTGATTGATTTTTCTGATTTTGCAGTAAATTACACATGCGTAGGCGTTGAGCGATGCATCACAAAATCCATGAAGTTGAATGATGTTGTCTTTGCTGCTTTTTAACCATCTTGGGATTCGAATATGTGTAATTTGCTGTATATCTTGTCTTATTTTTGACCACTCATCTATGATATCGGTAGGAAGTTCATCGACCCATCCTACGTTGTGCGACCAAATGCTTTGAAAAAGTAATTTAAGTTTTGTGGTAATGGGTGTAAGCCATCCCAGTAGGTCGAAAAGTTTTGATATGTCTGATAGTAAACTGCGTTTTGTGGGTGTTGACTGTGATATATTGATTTTAATATCATAGCTGAATTCGTCTGATTGAGGATGCCATTGTAAACCTAAAGTTTTGGTTGACTCTTTGAAGTCGTATGATTGATCAATTGAGTTTGCTGTGTTGACTCCTTGTAATAAAGTAGGTGTATTTGCTGACCACTTCCGAAGGTTAAATCCTCCCAATTTTAGTAAATCTATTAAGTCTGATTGTAACTGCTTTGCCGAGGGAAGATCATGGCTGCCGCTAATCAAATCATCCATATAAAATTGCTCTTGTAGAGTCCTGGCAGCTGGACTTGAAAGAAATTTGTGACCTTCATCTTCTGCTAGTTGTTTCAAAACCATCATCGCAAGGAAAGGAGCTGCCTTCGTCCCGTACGTGACAGTTGCCAATTGATATTCTTGATAGTTATCTTGTGGTGACTCTCTCCAGATGATCTTTTGATATTTTCGATCGTCATCATGAAGAAGAATCTGGTGAAACATTTTCTCGATGTCGGCCGTGTAGGCAAACTCGTATTGTCGCCATTTTATGATTAATGATAATAAATCCTGCTGCAAATTTGGACCTCGCGACATAACGTCGTTTAAACTTTGGCCAGATGATGTTTTTGATGATGCGTTAAAAACGACGCGAAGTTTTGTTGTCAAAGACTCCGCGCGTAAAACGCAGTGATGCGGTTAAAAGACACCTAATGACGGCTGCGGACTGGGTGACGTCAGCCGCATGTGACCTAATTCAATGTATTCATTAATAAATGATTGATATTCTTGATCAATATCTGATCGTTTTGTAAATCGTTTGTCTAATTGTTTGAACTGTGCTATTGCTTTTGATTTTGATTCTCCCAATCGATCGTCTGCGTCTGATAATAGTGGTAGTCTTACAATATATTTTCCATCAGACTGTCTTTGTGTTGTATTTTTGAAGTATTCTAAGCATCGAGCATCATCCTGGGTCATAGTCGATTCCTCAGGGATGTCTTCGATCTCCCAGAAGCGTTGAATGCCTTCTATGTTGTTTAGAATAACGTTACATTGATAGGATTTTACATTGCCACATAAAATCCACCCGAGGCGGGTTTGCTGTGCCACGGGTTGTGATTGATCTGATGATATGATGCCACCTAAAATGATGGATGAATAGACGTCGGCTCCAAGTAGTAAATCTACCGGGCGACTGATATGAAAATCGGGATCGGCAAGTTGAATGTTTTCAAGATGCGTCCAATCCGGTTTGCTAAATGTATGATTCGGCAGATTTTTTGTTAAACTATTCATGATAAACACCTCTGTGTTGAATTGATAGTCGCTGTAAGTTGATGCACACGTTATGTTGATGACACCCTTACAGTTGTTTTCTTTGGCTCCTACTCCAAAAATGACACCTTTGCATCTTTGTCGAGGTAGTTTTAACATCTGAGCTGCTTTTTCGGTAATAAGTGAAGTTTGCGAACCCTGATCTATGAGCGCTCGCAGGTTGATGAAAGTGCCGTCGGCTGATAGTACTCTGACTGATGCTGTTGCTAAGAGAGTTTCAGTGATATCATTTAGGGACACATTAGATACATTTTTCCGGTCAGCGCCCATGTTTGATTGCCTAACATATGCCTCGTGCACTAGCGTATTATGCTTGCCTTGGCATTCGCGGCATCGTTTGTCTGATATGCAATTTTTGCCGTTGTGATCGTAAAGACAATTTACACATAATTTAAGTTTCGTAATTGTGTTTCGTCTTTCGGCTGGTTGTAATTTGAGAAACGAATTACAGTGAAAAATTCCGTGGTGTTCATTTTTGCATAGTGGGCATCCGGTTTGTATGTTTTTTGTACCTAAATGTGTCGTTTTATTTTGATTGCTCGTAAATGATTTGATATAATTAGTAGGTTTTTTGTAGCTTGATGTTTCAGGTTGAGGTGATTTTACAGTTGAATCTTGTTTACGGCGAGATGACTCCAATGATGTAAATTTATTTTCTAGGAAATTGAGAAAATCTGCTAATGTAGGCAAGTCTCTCGGGTTTTTGAGTGACTCAATGTAATCTTTGTGAGTCTCTGAATCAAGTTTTTGCGACAAAATGTGTACTATAAGTGGATCCCACGAGCTTATATCTACGCCCAGGTTTTTGATGGCGTTTAAGCTTTCGTTGGTACTGTCATAAATCTTTTTGATATGAGTTGGCGATTGTTGTTGAGATACAGGTAAATTGAGTAGGATATTGATTTGAGAACTGAATATTAATTTGCTATTATTGTACCGATGATTAAGTAGATCCCAACAAACTTGATAGTTATCGGAACTGATATGGAGATGCTGTATAATTTTCTCGGGTTCACCTTTTAATTTGCTTTTTAAAAATTGCATTTTTTGTGCGCTTGATAATGATCTATTTTTGTGAATGGCTTCACAGTACAAGTCTTTGAAAGAAAGCCATTGATGATAATTTCCAGTAAATGTTGGAATATCCATCTGTGGAGTTGATTTTTCTCGATGGCATGCTGACCACATTTTGCTTTAGACGCGCGCGCGCCCGCGGAGGCGCAGCCGCGACCGGCGCCACGGCTATCTCTTCAAGCGACGTCTCTACATGACATCGCCAGTGCTAGTGTTAGTGCGAGTGCCAGTGATAGTATGGATGACAATTCTAAAGCAATAGTGCAAAGTGAAGTTGTGCAAGTGAAAAATAAAGCCACTTCTCCATTATTTACAAGTGTGCGTTTAAGTGACATCAACCACTAACATAATTTTAAGAAACAATGGAATCACCTTGTTAGCATTAAGCCATATCATTCTATCACTGACTAACAAAAACATATCATTTTTATCTATCAATCTCCATCACCCGTCATCTGCCGCCCGGCAGCATGTACGGAACAACCGTACATTTTTGTTTATGTAGCATAATTTGTAATTAGGCCAAATGAACGCGCGTCACTCATTTTCCTTTCCCATCAGTTCACGTTAATCACCGATACACGGCGGACGCGTTCTCATTATCAAATCATTAGCAATATCAGTAGTAATTTAAGTCTTTGAAAGAAAGCCATTGATGATAATTTCCAGTAAATGTTGGAATATCCATCTGTGGAGTTGATTTTTCTCGATGGCATGCTGACCACATTTTGCTGTTGATTTGCTTTTTGATATCATTATATTTTTGCTCGTAGGTACAAAAAGTTTCATCGTACTCTACGTTTTCTTCATACAGTGCACTATCAATTTCCCAATGAAGGTCATCGATAGCGGACCATCGTGAGTTTAATGATCGTAAAATGTCTTCATATTCCCACTTCTCGACCACCGCGTTAAGATCTATGCTGGCGATGGTGCGAGAAAAGGCCTTGAAATTGCTCCTTTGTTTTCGTAACATCTCATCTAACTTGCTATTGCTACCACTTAATATTTTGTGAGGAGGGTGTGAGCTACCTGTTACTGGTGGTAGATCAAAGAGTTTGTGGTCCTGAGAAGGGCCCGGTGTACGTCTACCGGTGTCCTCAGGAAGCGTCGACCTTGGATTTACTGTGTCTACTACTCTTTGTACTGCTAGAGGAGTTGCTGGTCTGATAAGAGGTCTGTCCTCATTTTGAGGTGGTGGACAATATGCTGATATAAATGCTCGCGCGTCCTTATAGAACGTCGATGTTTTTTCATACCAATTTTCCGAGAAATAGTTATGAGATTGATCTTCTCACGTAAGCAACTGCTCATGATTCGATTGGAACTCCTGCCAGTACGCATCTAAAGTTTCCAATCGTTTTTTGATGTACGGTGCTGTCTTGCGATCGGCCCCGTCCTTTTTGAAATTGATAAGGAGCTGGTTGATAGCGCCCATGATTTGGTTCTGGGTTGCAAGTAGATCCTCCATGATGATGATAATGCTTTGCCTGATTAATAAAATGGAAAGATCTTACTTGTGTGCTGCTGCTGTATCTGCTTAGGGTAGGAACAAGCTAGCTGGCCTGCTCCTGTGAAGTGCTGATGCTGCTCGCTGATAATGAAGGCTGCTGTTGATGTTGCTGATGATAACTTCGAAAATGCACTGTTTCCAAAGACCACTTACACGATAACTATAGTCAGTTTAACGCGCAAATGATCCCGCCTTTTCGAAGGCTCGAAGGACCATAAAGATGTACGGGACACCTTTAAATGATAGATGATATTTGATAGAAAAGGTTTTATTGCTATTGATACTTAAATTACTACTGATATTGCTAATGATTTGATAATGAGAACGCGTCCGCCGTGTATCGGTGATTAACGTGAACTGATGGGAAAGGAAAATGAGTGACGCGCGTTCATTTGGCCTAATTACAAATTATGCTACATAAACAAAAATGTACGGTTGTTCCGTACAGTATGGACTTGCATGATCACTACAAACATTGTAAACCTTTTGAAAAGAGGCATTGACAATAGTGACTGAGTTTGTTGCGCAGCTTCTTCTCAGCACTAGTCCACAATTGTCCCGAATCTGTGGTAGGGTTTATATTGGGACGTGTAAAAGTGCCCCCGGTGGGTCTATTTGAATAAATAAATGACTTTTATGACTTCTTTTTCTTTTAAGATATAGATACCTTCATCGAGATGTGTCACTTTAAGTCAATAATACATGACGAATAATCGAACAAATCTGAGCAAGTAAAGCGAAATAAATAATTCGGCGTATACAAAGGTTAGCCACTGTTATTTTATTAAAGGATGAAATTTTCTAGAGATATCTGCTTTTGATAAATAATAAAAATTATATATCACTATCTTTAACGACGTTTCGCTCTTTTAGATGAATATTTGATAGTAAATTCTTCAAAAAAATGAAGAAATACAGTTACGTACCCAAATTCTCCTTGCATATAGTCCGTCGCGCGTGACACTGATTGACGAAGTACTGGTACCCTTTCTTGAACCTGCTGAACGTCATGCACACTGGTTGGAGGTCATCTTCCGGTATGTCGATGCAGACTTTGTCACAGTCGTTGTCAAAACGATTTTTGCCGGATCCAAAAGACATCTCCACGTTTTTGACTGGCAAGCTTAAACCTGTCAAACTCAGTGACTTTAAGATCCCTTACACTCTGTGACTTTTAGCATCAATGCAGTTGCATAATGTCAACGTTTACACACTGCGTTACTTTTGGCATCGATACAGCCGCTAGAAATTGTCAAGTTATGGACTGGATTTTGGCGACTGCATCGATACTAAAGCGCGACTGCATCGATGCTAAATTAAATCTGTTCATTGCATGAGTCGCGATGCTGAAGCGCGTTATCAAAACGCGCGATTGCATCGATACTTTTAAAGTGTAAGGGGTCTAAGACCCGATATACACCAAAACGCACTCATTCTGTTAAACGTTGATTGTAGTGACCTAATTCAACGACAAGTAGGTATGCATCCTTTTAATATATAAATATGCGCCCAGACAACACACATACTGTCATTGTTGAAAACAGAGGCTTTTTTTCTTATGCTACGAATACCAGACAACCGTTAAGACAAGGGCGTCTCCCATAAATACTTTAACACATATAAACAACCATGACTTAGGTACAACTGTTTCTGATCATCGCATAAACATTTGCCCTTTGCGGGATTCGAACCCGTGACGGCCGGCGTAGTAGTTATGAGCGCTAACCACTGCACCAACCTCGTCGTCAAATTGATGACGTTATATCGCCTTTTGTAGCAAAGTACATACTTATTTCGTAGTAAACAGATATATGAATCGAAACCGTAGCACGTTACACTGACTGTTATATATTATATAGCTCTTCAGTGGTTATCATCATACCTATCTAACCGTAAACAATATGTAACAGTAGATAAAGTAATCAATGGTGAATTCGTGTAGTTTTCGTCTAGTAATCGTGAAAATAAAACAGGTGTTACACAGGGAAGTATATTAGGCCCTCTTTTATTTATAATTTATATTAATGACATATTTAAAATTACGAATCATAAATGCATTTTATACGCAGATGACATTTCTATAATAGTAACGACTGGAAAGAGGAATAATTCATTGACTTATCATGAAATTGGCATTAATACAACTATTGACATATTAATTTAATGGCTCAAAGCACACAATCTAAAAATAAATTTGGATAAATCAGTATTTATTCAGTTCAACCAATCTAAACATAAGAAATATAATTTTAAATTAAATATCACTAAAATCATTGAAGTCAAAAACGGAAAATTTCTTGGAGTTACAATAGACCAATTTTTTGACTGGAAACATCAGATTGAACGTATTTGCAATAAAATAAATAAATTTGTGTTTGCATTAAGTAAAGTTAAAAAAGTAACAAATAAAAAAACTGCAATTTTATGTTATCGTGCATACATAGAATCTGTATTGAGATACGGTTTGATGATATGGGGTAATAGCACAAATTGGAATAGAGTGTTTGTGGCACAAAAAAGTGCATAAGAGCATTATTATTTTAATTGCATAATTTGTGGTGTTATTCCTGGCGAAACATGCGCACCTATATTTAAAAACCTAGGTTTGTTGCCCTTTCCATCGCTTTACTTGTATGAGCTATGTCATTTTGTCCATCAACATAGGGATCTATTTGCTAAAGCAAGTGATGCAAAAAATACTCGAGTGCGCAGAGACACACATAAACTTGTCTTAAGAAATATTCCCAAAACAAGTAAATATAAGAAAAATTGCCTTGCGATGTGTGTTAAAATCTATAACAAGATCCCGAATGAAATAAAAGTGTTAAATGGCTTCCTATTTAAAAAACGATTAGCTCAATGGCTTAATGAAAAATGTTTTTATAGTGTTAAGGAATTTATTAACAACCCCCTAGATTTAAGTGACTTATTTCTTTTAAATTATTATTCAATGAAATTTGACTCTGTCAACAATTTGCATGCTATTTTATAAGCGAAACATGAGAAGCTTATACTGTATGTGATATCAATTTATACCATGTTTTGAGCAAATAATGATTTATGATTTATAGTAAAAGTTCAGTTGATTATAGAGACTCGATCTTAAGAAATTCACTTTAATCCTAGCCTTTAAAAACTGTAAGGTTATCTTTGTAGTTTAATCTGTGGAAGTAATTTATTTCATACTAACTTTTATCTCGCATAAAAAACGTACAAAGTCTTTATTAAGCAGCTGATCAAAGAAATGACTTTTTTTTCCCCAAGTACTATAAACTAAAAATGTAGTTGAATGTCAATCAAATGAACTCCGAGCCCCCGTGCTTCTTAACTCAAACGTTTCGTTCCTAATTCACTTCTCTTTTGACTGAATTCGACTACCTGCAATGTCTTAGGCCCAATTTCTCCATCGATAGTAATGGTAAAGTTTAGTTACCAGCGCTTGAATATTTACAATTGTGCGTGTTTTAAACAAAAACCACCGAAACCAAAAGTCAGATATGTCTTGCTAAACGATTTTTTGCTGGCTGGTTTTATTTGTCAACTGAAAAACAATAAAAAAATAACAAATTGTATTTCCAGCCTCATTGTCTGTGTACTGTGTTGCGGCGGACTTTGTTACCATTTCTCTAGCAATTTTAGTTCAAAATTTACATCTGCCATTAATCTTATTTTATATCGTCAGTAAAGATGAAAGTCATTTAAACAATACATGGATTATTCTTATGTAATGTATAATATTTGCATGCTATTTGTTAGTGGCTGACCATAAAATGTATTTATTAACCTGTGTACCCCATTTAATGGCAAATAAATAATTTTGATTCTGATTCTGAACGTTTCATTTTGGTTTAATTACTTACGTAATGACAGCCAGCTTGTTATTTCAACGTCCGCCAATAGTTTGTGGAGCTGTCGTCGCGAACGTTCTAATGGTAATACCTTATTAGCAAAATTATAATGAATTAGCTACTCAAAAAATCAACATCATTACCGAATGTGATAATTGAATACTTAATATCGAATCTATCCCACGGTAGCTTTACCTTCCTATACAGATGGGACTCCGTGCAAACTTTCATCTTAAAATAATAAATAAAATAAATAAATATCCTTTGGATATTCCCACACATCGCCATCTAGTCCCAAAGTAAGCTACTCAAAGCTTGTGTTATGGGTGCCAGACAACGGATATAATACTTAAATATTTTTTGTTTGTAAATACATACATGATATACATAGAAAACACCCACACCAATACAAACAGACATGTTCATGCACACAAATGTTTGTATTGTGCGGGGTTCGAACCACTACACCAGACGGGTCGACAAAAATGCACTTGCTTTGCGGATAATTCTCTTGGGAAAACTGTCTCGTGTTCAATCGTACCTTTATTGTCAATATTATCAGGATGTCGAAATTCATCAAACCAGTTCAGCCTTTCTAAATTGACACCGTATATGCTGTCACCGTATGTACTGAACCTATTTGCCGACATTACGCATTCGCTTTTCTTGGACGAATAGATGAGTTGCTTGTAGTGTAGTGGTGGCAGCGCTTGGGTAGAAAATAGCTCGGCACGGTCGTGTTTGGATGGGTGACCCTTCCAACCACATAACGTTTATCACGAACATCTCCCATTGGTCTTGGATAATATTGGTTGATTGGTCTTTACCTATGAAATTGCCGTTCTTTCAGTACTGGTCATTTTAAATAGCAATAAAGTTTGGAATGGCTTTGTATTCTAAATTCAAATTAATTTTGTTTTAAAAACGTGACATTCTTTTTAGAAACTCAGTCTTTTGTTTATTGATAAAAGCAGTAATTTTATTACATTTGAACTTTCTTCGTCCTAATGAATACTTTAGAAGTTCGTGTAATTATGGAATATGAGTTCCGTCGTGGCATGAACGCGACACAAACGGTTTGAGAAGAAATAACAGAAGAGTTTGTTGCCTCCCGTCCAGCTGATTTTTACAAGTTAATTTTACAAGGGCATCAATCAATTGCCAATGCGTTGGCCAAGATCCGTCATGATTGCATATGTGATTACTATGAATATCAGAAATAGAAATGTTTAAAAAAAAAAAACTTTTACTTATTCCATACATAACGGCAATTTCATAGGTAAAGAAATGTTATTAGATAATCGTTAAGCCTAATAAGAGACCTTGTGGGCGGCTTGATAACATATGACAGCATGGTTTGTCATTTAACTCTCAAACACCCCTCCGTCAATCCGCACTGAGCCCCCGTAGTAGAGTTTGGCTCAAAGTACTTCATAGTTAAGGCCTTTGCTTAGCAGTGGGACGTTATATTTAACTTTTTTTTATACAGCTCAATACCAAGACTAACAAGTGGAGGATGGCTCAAACTACCGCATAGATGAGGTAAGACCTTTGCCCAGTAGTGGGACGTTCTAGACTCACTTAACTTTTTTTATATAGTTCAATACGAAAAATAACATGTGCACATATACCAAAACTACCATGCAAAATAAGGTTATTCTTAGAACTCCTTCAATTAATCGTAATTCAAATAGGTACGTAATATCTACAAGTAAATGTAATATATACCAAGAATTAATCACCTGGTACGCACACACAGTAGGAAAGAACAAGTATTATGGGTATTGGCATTATTTCTTCTGAACTTACGTTATTGTTTCAATTTTATTCGCTCTCATAAAATTTACTGAACAATTTTAGATGTATTTGAATTATAGGGTGACTACAAACTGTTTACGACTATTTTTATTATGAGGTACAAAATAAAAACTACAAGAAATATATAATTACGAATGTCTTTAACAAAATTTTCATATCATTTTTTTGTTTACGCAACCGCAGGCGTCCTATCGATCCGTGAGGCTTTGCACACTTCTACTTTTAGCAGCGATGCAGCATCGATGCAATCGCAACGTGTCAACTTTTATACACTCGCACTTCTTTAAGCATCGATTCAAACCCGATGCTAACGCGCTTTAGCATCGATGTAGTCGCGATATAGAATCTGTATATTGACTGATTGATTATCTACTGTAGGTATATTGGCGACTGCATCAATACTACTGCGTTTAACTTCACGTGCTGGTGTCCGTACAATAATATGTAAAATTTCTTAATTTGGGTGACAAAACGTATATTTAATAATATTAGTACATGTCAACATAGTTTTCCGAACAAAATAAAACTCAACTACAACATGTTAGCTGTTTTGATCAGCCCTAACGACAAATTTTTGAGTAAATACTCCAAAACTATACATATAACCTGGTTATCGTAAGAATTGTTAGGGTTTGTAGTTTTTATAAATTATTTTCACTGGTAGTCTTGGTTTATTTTTGACATGGCAACTCTTCAAATAGCTGTGGTATTTGCTTCGCTCTGATTGGTTACCGCTATTTTGCGTTGGCCAATCAGGGCACAGTATTTTCCCGCGGTTTCGCTGACGATTTGCAGCTATTTTTGCATTGCCCAATGGGAGTAAAGTAATTTTCCCTCCAAAACTCTCGAGTTTCCGAAAAAAATAAAAATGCGGCTCGGGTGGGGCGATGACCAATTTTGCTCATTCTTCATTACGTTTTCGACAGGTCGAATTGTGTAATTAAATTGTGAAAAACATATTTGGAAGTATTCATTAAATTGTAATTGTACCACGAGGCGACTTCTTATTCCTGCTTCCTACCTGGATATTTTTATAGAATGAACCTGTAATTGTTACTGTGCGGTCAGGAAAGGGTGCAAAAATGAACCAGTACACGAAATGGACGAACGCGGGTGGGTGAGCGGGGAAGCGGGAGGATTGTGACATGTTTGACAGGTTCGTTCTTGTAATAACCGCGAAGTTTACATATGAATACTCTGCTGTAGTATTTATTTGTTAATTTTCTTCGTTGAACTGAAGCAATACAAGTTCATATGTGACGATAGTACCGGCTACCTGTAAATAAAAGTATATCATTTACAACTGTACAGCGTGTGGCCTGTAATAGGACCAAAAATTTTAATCAATGATTCCACAGAGTATACGTAGTTACCTTGACCTGGTCACAGTGGTCTAAAATACTTAAACTGTGATATATAGTAATCCAAAGTGATAATCCCTAATGAATGTATATCAAAATCGCTAACTCGTTGTAGTAACCGACAATGTCAAATTCTATGATAAGACAAAATTTGATTGAAATACTTTGCTGGTTCGATTTATTTTTTAGAAAACAACAAAAAAAAAAAGTTTTCGTTATACTTAATAAAAACTAATTAAAATTGATTACAAGCCACTTAGAGAGCTCATATATTTAAGTTTTGCTGCTATTACAGGCCACACCCTGTATACACATTGATTTTTGATAAAAATATTTAAGAAGGCAAGTAGTCAGAAACTTATCTGCGAAATGGAATTGCTTTAGTAACTTGATCGTAATGTAGTTTCACGTAATATTTAGAGTAATATTCTAAAACTAAAAAGATAATTGCGCTTCACGCATGAAATAATACTCACAGTTAAAACTAGTGCTTTGGTGATATAGAAAAACTGGAGTCCACTCAATGCTATCGTGTTTCCATGAATTTGTTCAATGAATCTTTGAACCTGTCCAAAGAAAAGAGAAATGAATTAAAATCATAGGTATTTCGCGCTAACCATTTTAAGTGTCAAATCCCATTTTGCACCTCGCTTTGTCTTTTGTTCATGGTCAAACCCATTTTACCGCGAGCGATAGTGTTTTTCATAGAAAACTGGTAAGGCGCGAGAGACCCATACCGTACAATAATTCCCTTATAATAAGTGGTGGCAACCTACTTTTGCACATAGCTGGTTGGAATTGATAAGAGATCAAAGTTTTTTTTTTAATAATAATTAAATAAAACGTGTTGAGAAAATAATATTGTTACCTCAGTACAATAAGCAGAAGACGGTACAATATACAATTTCGTTCTTGGGAATCGTGAAGCCGTATGAATGCTGGCCGCAATCAAGGACACAGAAAAAAAACGTCCCAACACGAACACTAGGGAGAAACTAAAGTAGAATAGGTTGCTGAAGACACTGCGAGGACTGAAAGTTGAAAGGATATTTTATTAAGTTAGAAAATATAATAAAATAGAATAGCATAGAATACACGCAGCATAGGACGTCCAACGACAAGATGGACAGACGACTTTGTAATGGTCGCGCGATCAAACTGGATGCAGACCGCTAGTGATCGGTCGCCGTGGAGAGCCGTGAGGACGGCCTGTGTTCAGCAGTAGACGTCCTTTAGCTGATAATGATGATGATGAAAAAATAGAAAAAGGCAAGGATGAAACTGTTTTGTAGTTTTTACTTACATATTAACCAAACATGGATCACTTGGCTTTACTTTCTCGTCCAACCCGTGCCTGGAAAGATAATTTGAAGTTATTGGTTGCAATTTTTTTCTATCGGCTTAGTTAACTATCTATCAAATAAGGATTCCGTTTTTTGCCAAACGGCTACGGAACCCTTAAAACCGGCGTGCTGATACACAAGCAAGATGACAACGGATGTGGTACTTGACAGTGGCTGCAGCTGATGAAAGTCATCGAAAAAACAACGGTAGCCACCGCCACTTATCTTTAGTAAACGTCAGTAAACTGCCGTCCTTGAAGTTGTGGATCCCTGTATTAACCCGGCCGGCGTCAACGACGCTAGGTCGTATTAACCCAAGGCATTTTTTAACATTAGCACATACAACTTATATTTGTGTTGTTTTTGCCAAAGGAGCGTTTGTGTAGCTGGAGACACAACCCGCTTCTAATCGCCTTTTAGATTTTTAGTCAATTTTTTTTAGACAAACAACCCAGCAAAAACGTCGGAGTTTCGGGAAGAGACCAATCTGACCGAAATGAAGGATTAGACACGTTATGTCGTTGTACATGTTTTTTTTTAAATGTTTTGGTAAGTATTTTTAAGAGTTAATTAATTTGGTTTTACTTATATAAGATTTTAAACTTTCGCGTTGCATTACAATAAAAACTTAAAATAACGGGTCTAAACACGAAATATTAAAATGAGTAAATGCTTCTCACTGCTCGACGTTTCAGCTGTGTTGCAACAGCCTTGGTCACGAGCTAACTGGTGGACCGCGGCATCGACTGCGTGGGCGGCACGAAGTTTCTTCCGCCACCCTCACATCACTAGATGAAATGTCAGTATAGCGGCTCGAAGTTTCTCCAGCCACCCTCACAACACTATTTTAATTAAAGTCAGTACAGTCAAGTCGACAAACAACACTCACGGTATCGTGGTTCGTATTTATCGGTGACACTCGCGGCCTACATTTATTGATCACTGGGTTCTGAACTGATGACAACTTATACCCATCATCCCGATGGAAATTTCTGTATTTACGAATCTCAATCGCTTCACGTATTATTCTTGAATAATAATGACGATCAGCGGAGAGGATTTTTGGATCGTGTAACACCATCCAGTAGTAAACTCCTTTTTGTAGTATGTGCTCATGGACCGCGGACTTACTCACCTGTAGATTTTTCACAGCTGTGATATGTTCTTTCACTCTTTCGGCTATTGGCCGCTTAGTACGTCCGATGTAAGAACTCCCGCTACTGCAGTCAATCTTATAGACGCCTGGGGTTTTAAAGGGTATAATATCCTGTGGAGTTCGCAGAAATCTTGAGACTTTGGCTAACGGCGTATATACAGTCTTAAAGGAGAAGTTTCTGAGGACTGTTCCAATTTTATCCGTAACACCTTTTATATATAGCAAGAACGTTGCTTGACGGCTAACTTCAGGATATTTAACCCTTTGTTTTCTCCTTCCTTCTTGTCCTGGCGCATCATATCCGTTACGGCTCAGTACCTCCTGAACATGCGCCAATTCTGACTGTAGGTGCTCAGGGTCGCACTGTCTATGCGCTCTGTTGGTTAGTGAAGTGAGTAGCATTTACTCATTTTAATAATTCGTGTTAAGACCCGTTATTTTTAGGATTCCGTAGCCGAATGGCAAAAAACGGAACCCTTATAGTTTTGTCAAGTCTGTCTGTCTGTCTGTCTGTCCGTCCGTATGTCACAGCCATTTTATTCTGCAACTATAAGCATGACACAATTAAAATTTGGTAGGAAGATGTCTTGTTAACCGCTTACCGATTCTCATACAAAAAATGAAAAATATTGACAGTTAAGGGGGGGCTCCCATACATTGAACTAAAACCAAAATATATTTTTTTTAGCCAAACCTATGCGTGTGGGGTGTCTATGGATAGGTCTTCTAAAATGACATAGAGGTTCCTAAAACCATTTTCTTTTAAAGTCTAACGTTTCATAGCTAGACGCTTCCAAAGTAGTAAAATGGGCGTGTCCCCCCCCCCCCCCCCATCTAACTTCTAAACCAAGCAAGTGTAAATTTAAAATATATATATATATAATGTAGACCTTAACAAATACTATCAACGAAAATTAGTTCGGACGGAATCGAACGAGCAGTTTTTGAGATATAGCACATTTTCGACAACCGCAAACATAACTTTGTACTTCATACAAACACTATGAAAAACAAAGTTAAATTTGTAGTCAACGGAATATTGTTGTATTTTACTAAGTAGAAATAAGTGAATTCCCTAATTCAGTTAAAGTTGGCACGGAACCCTCAGTGCGCGAGTCCGACTCGTACTTGGCCGGTTTTTAGTTCTTATTGCTTTTATTTATTCTAGTTTTTATTTTTTTGAATTTAAGACAAGTTGCTCAATATTCTAAAAGCATATCGACGAAAATTGGGTCAATATGCCTCAGGGTCATCGTTCTTTAAATTTTCATCACGCTTTTGGCGCCGCATTAAAAGACATAGGTACTTACGACACGATATGAAACAGTTGAAGACAAATGAAGAACAGGTTGCTAGCGAAGGATATTAGTATGACTCCGCTTATGACATCATCAAATGCGGTAATGAGGCTTGTAGCTCTCGTGTAATCTTCACGAATGGTGGACCAGAGAGTCGGGTGATAAAACTAGAATCAAATGTTAATACACAACAATATGATCTTCCAAATTAACGATAATTTATCAGCTAAATGATGTCTACTGCTGGACGAAGGCCTATTCCAAAGTTTTACTCTGTGAACGGTTGCAAGCGGTCTGCATCCATGTGATTCTGCGATATTTAAAGACAATTCGTCTATGTTGTCGGTCAACGTCCTACGCTGCGCTTTTGGTCAAAGGGTGTACACTTCAGTCTTGAGCTTTTCTGCCCCAAACGGTAATCAGTTCTTCGCGCTACACAACATAGACATGGATTGAATATTAATACGAATTAACATAATATACGACGGTGACAAAAACACTTGTCTCTAGTACTGAAAAAGATGGAGAATAATGCTTTAGAATGTTTTTAACACTTACGGTGTCATATTTTATCTTGATAAAGATGAAATAAGAATCCAAACATTTGCGCACGGGCGGGACTTGAACCAGCAACCTTTTGGCTGACCGGGTTAAACGCTCTTACCAATTGAGCTACCGTGCTGTCAGTCCGACCCTGCAAAATTTGTGGTCTCTTATGAAAATGTCAATTGCGTGACGCTTAGCGCCATCTAGCCGTCTGTTTATGAAACGGATGGTCCAAGCAGTTATTCTTTACAGAATAAATTCAACTTGGAAATTGATGACGTTTCGCTATCTAATGCTTTAGAATGTTTTTAACACTCACAGTGTCATATTTTATCTTGGTAAAGATGAAATAAAAATCCAAAAATGTGCGCACAGGCGGGACTTGAACCAGCAACCTTTTGTCTGACCGGGCCAAACGCTCTTACCAATTGAGCTACCGTGCTGTCAGTCCGACTCTGCGAAATTTGTGGTCTCTTGTGAAAATGTAAATTGCGTGACGCTTAGCGCCATCTAGCCGTCTGTTTATGAAACAGATGACCTAAGCAGTTATTCTAGAACCTTTCGACAGCGTGGGACGTCTACCGACAAGATGGATGGACGACCTTGTTAAGATCGCGGGATCACACTGGATGCAGACCGCTTGTGATTGGTCTGGAAAACCGTGGGGGAGGCCTACGAGTATGTTCAGCAGTGGAAGTCCTTGGGCTGATAATGATGATGATGATGGCATACACACATGCACGCACTTTCAAAACATTTAATAGTTCGTTAAATTAGGGTACCTACTCTAATATTTGTCATGTATTTAATTTTCATTAGCATATCTATTTCTTAACTGTTGCAAGGGCTTTGAGCAAAACAAACCGTGACACAAGCATTTCTAAAATTGCTTTATAGGGTAGTTTCATTTATAAATATAAAATGAAAATGTTTATGCAAATAAATTCATTTTCATTTTATTATATTATTTATACACTACAATGAAATATAAATAAATCGCTGTGATCGTGCTAATACATACTTTTGTAAATTTTAACAGCATAGTAACAACAGAGTCGAGTAATAAAAACGTCAAAGGAACTAACCCATTTTCAAGTCAAAACATAAAAGTATACCTCCAGTATACTTCAACACAGACATTGTATGCATGTGGCTCGTTCATTAAGCTTAGTGGGATAATGGCGGACTGTACACAATAGAAAATAACTATAGTTTCCGGCTATGCTTATTGGGAACTGCATGTTTTAAACTTTGAGTTCATAACTGATAGTGTACGGAACAGAAATAGGACAGTACTAGTCAGTATCGTCTGGTAAGATATAGTTTTACTGGGTAGGCTTATTTTGAAAATATCTCTTAGTTGGAAGTTTTTTTTTGGCAGGTAAATTGTCATTCAATTAATTTGTGTAGGTAAAGTATGTAACAAGAATAAGAAGCAATACTTTTGTTGTAAGTTATTTACTACCCCAACCAAATACAATCGCATCAAAATAGTTAATATGAAGTTGGGTACTTACCCGTGGATCTACTTCATTGACAGATTTATTTATTTTCTCAAGTATCGACACAAGATACAAACTCATGCAGACAATGAACACATCTGAATAGCTCCAGTTTATTGTAGTAACTATGTTGATGAACTTTAAAAATTTGAAAAGTTTTTAATAATTTTAACAATTTTTAAACTAATAGGTTCTTTAAAGTTACAAAATATACGGCCTGTTTCATGATTCCTATTTTAAATATAAAATAAATATATGCGCCTGACAAGACACAAATTATCTGGTTTTGTGGTAAAGTATTTTTTTCCTGTGCTATGCCTTCGGTGCAAAGGTTCGTGCTCATCACACATACATATGCCCCTTGCGGGATTCGAACTCGCGACCTTTTGTTCAGTAGTCCGGTGCTCTAACCACGGCACCAAACGTCTTGTTTTATTATGTAACATTAAACTTATCTGTCCATTACTTCATACAAAATGACGTTGCATATTAAAATAATTCGCTGGTTAGAGCCATTGATCTCAAAATTTGTCGATGGTGAAACAGGTCTATATACTTGTAAACTTACGTTTAAAATTACTCCAATCGGTATGTAAAGGGGATACTGTTGCTCTTTGAACCATGGGAATGATATTTCCAAATACTTTTCGTACACTGAAGTGTTTTCCGACGCACAGTGGAACGAATCAGCTATTTTCGTTTTCTGCGATAGAAGATGTTCCACTGAAATATTAAATGATATTGTGTGATGTAGAAATGAAATAGAAAGCCAAATTATTATTTATAATAATCATGTTTACCATTCATAAACAAAAAAATATATGCTAAAGGCAAACAAAAATCTGTTTCTCGATTTTTTTCAATATTGATTTATAATACTGATTTGTAACTCGGTTATTTGTGCAATAAAAAATCCAATGAATAAACATGTTTTTTGACTGCTGGTCTACCATTAATTTCACTCATCACGGCACATATTAACATGCGATAAAACGGGTATTAGGACAAGTAGCTCAAAATATTAAACAAAACATCAAGTTTAGTGTTTAAATAATACGTACCCACAGCTAGAGACAAAAGAACAACTGTGATGCTAATACATCGAGACTGCAATGTCACATCAATGTATTTATCCAGTGACGAGGTAGCTATTTTCTTCATCAAAGATGGCCATTTTGAAGCTATACGCATACATAGCACCGATGTCAAACAAGTCCCAGCGTAGAATGACACGAATGCTAAAACATAATAAATAAATTAATAATAATAAATGTTGGACACCAATCACATACATTGCTCTGATCCCAAAGTATGTAGCTAATGCTAAGTGCATGGAAATCTGACACAACTGTGGTACCGTTACACCCATAGCCGAGACTATGTAAAACATTTTTGATTTCTATATTGACCCGACGAGGAACCTGGGAGCGGCAACACCTTGAATCCCAGCGTGCTTAGCCACTACACCATGAGGTCATCATAATTATTAAATCATTGCAAGGAAATGTATGAGATATCATTCAAACATTACCTGTCAGTTTCAAAAAGCAACACGATAATTCACAGTAATTCTTTCATTTCAAATTAATTCAAGTTTTCATGAAACTACCAGAATACATTGTTGACTTACCGATTGATAAATTTAAAACTGTTAGTATAGGAAACCTAATGACGAAAGAGTATTATAAAGAAGATGATTATTTAAAAGATAATAATGTATGGACTTGCAGGATCACCACAACCATTGTACAACTTTCGAAAAGAAGCATTGACAATAGCGACTGAGTTTGTTGCGCAGCTTCTTCTCAGCACCAGTCCACAATTGTCCCAAAACTGTGGTAGGGTTTATATGGAAACGTGTAAAAGTTGCCCCAGTGGATCTATTTGCAAAATAAATGACTTTTTGTACGCTCTATGTCCACTGAACGGATTGACAATGTTCTGTGCAGGTATAAATCCTGTATGATGCCAGTATGCAACTCGTATGAAGCCATTATGTAACCTGTATGTTATCCATATATTACGCGCGTCTCGTTGATCTGTCATCAAATAGCTTATTTTCGGCAACGCGCTAACAACGGTCATCATACGCGGTTACAACCCTATTGCTCAATGGTTTAGCAGCGCCTCGTGTCATGCACGGAGTGTGTCACATTAAGCATTAGCAAAATGCATGGTACGCGCCGGTGTTGGTCGGTGACGGAACGGCAATAGACCAGTGTCGTAGTTTTCAATACAAAGAACATCATGTTATGATACGGTGTAGTGGGCAAACACCTTTGATTTTAATAATTCTTACCTAGAGTTGAAATTGATACAGAGGTAGTAATTAGCTTATTAATGGAGAAAACAGTGAAAGCTGCTTGACAAATACAAATACAAGTACTGTATAAGAATCGCAGTGAACATAAAGTAAATCTGTAATTAAAAAAACACCATAATTTTTATGATAATTTGTATATTACTGAGTCTCCAAGGCCCAATTTTTTCATCGATAGTAATGGTCAAATGTCGTTACTAGCGGTTGAATATTTACGATTATGTGTGTTTTGAAGATTTACTGTCTACGAAGAAATCGGGCCTAAGTCTACCAGCGCATTTGCTTGTGGAATCGGATATTCGCAAGCGAAATGTGACATTTGAAGGCTGTGAGCGTAGTCTGAAGCATTTTTTTTTGAAATCTCACGTAACCAATGCTATGACGAAATTGGTGTTTTCGTGTATTTATTGATTGAGAACAATTTTTGAATGAAGCTAAAAATTTACAAGTATGTTTAAAGATTAATAAAAGATGAATCGCTACGTAAGGTAAAAGGATATTAGATGCAGCAGAAAATCAGGAAACTGAAATTGTGTACGCGAAAAAAAAATGGTTCATACGCTATGTCTCGCTCTAACATAGCCTTAATGTGATAGTTGCACCATTGTCGGTATCGTTCAAGTAACAACGGCCAAAATGATATAAAGGTAATCTGATATCTTCTTATAAATTCATCACTACAATAATAACAAAAATAAACTAAATTATGTGAATATATCAATTAAATGTAGGCAGCCGTCGCCTGCCGCTAGTAGTCATCGCTTGAAATGATAATAAATATGTAAGCCGTTTCCACCCGCTTAGCTAGAAGTGTTAGTACCCGGCTTCACATCTATAGGAGATGCTTGGGATAGATATCATTTATGTAATCATATGGTGAGATGGTGAGAATGGTCATCAGTCATATTAATATGCACGAAACCACGCTTTGGGTCGTAAAAAGATTTTAAAATAAATTCGACTACCGATCTCGGCACCCTGTTGCTGTTTTACTGTGGCGTTATGAGGCGAAGGTTTAGTGCGCTTGCACATAAGATTAGAGTGACATCAGCGTTGCTATACATAAAAACAGCGGCGCTGCTGCCGCTCTGCTGCCATTTATGTATGAAATTATCAGCAGCGCGACTGTCGCGCGACCGTCGGGCTACTGAACTCACCTGAATATGAAAGCGCTCTTACGGTAAGGTAACATCTTTAGCTTAATGCCATAACCGAAATCAGTTGAGTCAGAGATTTAAGTATAGGCTTCAATAAGGTTTTTTTTTTTTAAATTGGTTATCTTACCTCATTTTAGAAACCTCATCATTCGTAATACCTACGAGTGGAATAAGGCCAATAAATTGCCCACAAATAAGAAGCAATTTCATGGACTTCTGAAATAACTCTATTTGGGATTTAGGCTTGTTTTGTTTTTGTCGCAAAAGTGGTGAACCTGGAAAAGAAAAATAAATATTAATAATAAATAAAAATATTGGACAGCAATCACATACATTGCTCTGAACCCAAAGTAAGTAGCCAATGCACTTGTATTATGGAAATCAGACACAACGGTGATACCACAACACCCAGACCCGAGACAATATAAAAAAGATCGTTTCGTACATTGACCCGACCGGGAATTGACCCGGAACCTCACGAGATGGCGAAGCTTGAAACCAGTGTGCTAGCCACTCGACCACGGAGGTCATCAAAAAAGGTTATAATTTGACTTTTTTAAACAACGCTTAATAAATAATGGTAAAAATCACTGCTTAAAATACCTTTGGTTGATTTTTTTTGAAACCTGAAACCCAGCGGGCGCAATTTTTCTGAAATAAAAAAAACTGTAACGAGTATTGTGCATAATGTTTAATACCTAACCGTTTTCAACCCAGACTTATTGTTTTGAGAAAGAGACGCGATATCAGTTTTTCATTTATACCTTTTCTTATATTCCACATTGTTAGTAAACTCCTCAAGGCTGACGACCTCCAATTGTTTTGACAGAGGTAAGTTTCTGTTTTCTGAAACTTTGAAAAATCTTTTAGATATTTTTTTAAAAAATCTTCGAGTATTTGATGATATTCCTTGTCTGATTCAATATTCCAATAATAACTTCCGTGGTAAGCTAGATAAGCGGAAAGTACAAACCAAAACAATTATTCGTCGTATCGTTTTCAACCGACATTGTTTTTGACTAAAATAACACCAGTAAGACAATATTCACTGAATAAAACGTTTATTTAAACAACGCTTGACTCGGTCGAAAAACGGCGTACCTACTGTCAAATTATGTCCGTCACTCGGAATATCAATATTTTACTACGCTGGCATGTGGTTAAACTAACAATCAAATTATCTAGTCATTTTCACTTCAGTTATAACAAATGATGACTTGATTTACGAATTTGGTTGGTTTTACGACAAGAAAAATAGATTTTCTGGAAAAATATTTCAGGATTTTGGAGTTCCGCACTATTGCAGGTTTTAAAATTGGAATATAAACGAGTGAAGCTTTTAGAAAGGTATGGTTGGTATTGTAAGGTAGTGTTGAGCACTTTCATTCACGGGTGCAAGACTGATATGAGTATCAGTATATACCTATGTATTACAAAAAATGGTTATTTGGGATAATCCCTAATAGATAGACATACACCACCGCGAGCTTTTTGTACACCTTTTTAAGATGTACAATACTGTAGCATATTATTTTGATCCATCTCGTAGGTTTTAGCAAGCGTTTGCAATGTAAGCGCAAAAATGTGTATATTTACGACTTCACATAAAAACCTCTTACATTATCCGCGGTCCACTCAAAAAAATATGGCTGTATTATACATATTAATCTTTCTCTTGAATCCGCATCAAAATCCGTTGCCTACTTTTAAAGATTTAAGCATACATACATACAGACAACAGGAAGAGGCTTTTTTTTACACTAAGTAGTAAAATAAAAAGTTAAGTTAGCCTGTAACGTCCCACTTCTGGGCAAAGGCCTTACCTCAACTATGAGGTAGTACGAGCCATACCTACTCCACCACGCGGGCTCAGTGTGGATTGGTGGAGGGGTGATTGCAAGGCAAGTGACTAACTCTGCTAACAGTGACTAATTAGTAGTGATGATGTATAATTGTGCAATAGAGAGCGAGCATCACAAGATTTATTTATTCCAAAGAAATACTTTACTTTGCGTTATGTGCCAATATTATCCAGAGGATTTGAATTTTACATTTTCACCTCGGGGGACTTTACGTTTGTTTTCAAGTGAATATTTTTTAATAAACAATAGACAAGACCAAATACATTCGCTTTAGCATGCGCCGAACACACAACAAAGACGCACACACGTTGCATGCACACCAATGTCATGACCCTAAAGTCGACACTATATGTTGTTGTCCCTCTATTGTTAGCACTTGCACCGTAAAATATTTAGGAGTAACCCTGGATGAAACCCTTTCATTTAGACCGCACATACATAATTTAGCTCTTAGGGTCCGTAAATTAATATATATTTTTAAAAAATTACGATCTATTGCTGATATAAAACTTATTACTCAAGTATACCAAGCCTTAGGTCAATCTATAATACAGTACTGTATCACATCCTGGGGTGGAGCTCCCAAAACTGTTTTGATGCCTCTGGAGCGTGCCCAAAGAGCTATTTTAAAAGTCGCCAACTCCTTACCTTTTTTTTATATCGAACAGATTTGCTTTACAATTTCTGCAAAGTGCTTACTGTGCGCCAGCTTTTCATCCAGCACACCATATTAAAACAACACGCACTACTCCCTTACAATGCCGAAGTAACTAACAAAAGAAGGATGGATAAAGTCTGCAATCCACAATGGACTTCGAAATTTACTTTTACTAATAGGTTCTTTAGTTTTATTGCACCATTATTGTATAATAGATTAAACGGTTTACTAAACTTATACAAACTTAATTACCATAACTGTAAGTTAAAATTAGATCTGTATCTTAAGAAACTGTCATATGATGAGACTGAAGACCTGTTTGTCATCATCCAGTAGGTAGAAGGGTATATTTATAATTAACTAATAGGTTTATTTGTGTCATCTTAGTAAGTTTATTGTAATTAGTTTACTAACATAGTTCTTTTTTATAGTCTGAAACACAGGTCCAACCTAGTTCAGACAAATACTATAATAAGACTCTAAGCTTAAGTCCTTTTTTGTAACCATAAATACCTTTTGTTTATTAATAAATAATTTATTATTATTATTATTATTAAATTTAAATATACCTACTATCTTCTTGATTCCAATGGGTCATTAATCTTCGAAAGTAATGTGGATGAATCGCGTTAGTCGTAAAATCAAGTTTCGATTTTAAAGTCGTCAAGAGCAGCACTTTTGATTGACGTTCCAATACTGCACGCGCTGTAATCGAATCAGGTCATCAATCCAATATATCCGATGTCTGAATTAATCGTTATGTTACTGTTAGAACTCGAAAACAGACACTAGTCATACAATGCATAGCGCGATAGTTTTTTTTTTTACTTTCCAGGCTTAAGGCGTATGAAGATCACATATTTTTAAATCTAAGTAACTCAATAAATATCGAAGACCAATGATTTCGAATACCTTCAAATCAACGAAAAACAAATAAAATAATTATACATCAATGCTCACAAATATTATTAGTATTATATTTTTTATCATTCCTGTGTGAAATTAAACCGTTTTTTTTTTCATTCGTAAATTGGACATTAATCAATGAATATTCACACACAATTTTTTATCATTTGCGTCAATAATACGTAATACCCGTACGTAAGTACAACTAAAATCGAGAGGAATTTAAATACAGCGAAACGCTTAATTGGAAGTTGTTATAAAATTGAGATTGGATTTTTTTGTTCAATCAATGCCGTGTGGGTTTAAACCAATTTTCATTAGAAAATCGAACATTAATCACACGACATTTTGACGCCAGTAATAAAAAAATCGGCTAAACCCGAGTTGGACTCGCACAGGAAGGGTTCCGTGCCTACTTTAACTGAATTACAGGTCCACTTACTACCACTTAGCCAAAATACTACAATATTTTGTTTACAGCAAATACAACTTTGTTTTTCATATTATTTGTATAAATAACAAAATTATGTTTACGGTTGTAGTTCGATAGTTCGATCCCGTTTCAGCTCTTTTTTGTTGTTGTCATTATCAAGCTCTACATCACGTTTCTTTTTTTCAAAATTTACACTCGCTTAATTTAAAAATAAGATGGGGGGACGAGGCCCATTTTACCAGTTTAGATGCGTCTTTCTCTCAAACGTGAGACCTTTAGAGAAAATGGTTTTTCAACACACTTGCTCAAAACGACGTTTTTATGCCACCGATTTATGGCTTATAATCCTAGATATTAAACACGTGTGCTTTTTCAGTATATTATTGAACGAGTGCCTTTAGTTTATGCCTATAGTTTATAAGCCCGACCATACATTATGTATTAGGGTTCCGTTTTTTACCATTCGGCTACAGAACCCTAATAAAGGTCCTAAAGGAAGGTTTTGTTATCATACATAGATAGGTAGGTAAACTATGAGGTGCTGCAGTCAATATACAAATTTCCTAATAACGTTTAAATGCAACATCCATGTAAAGTAGACAGCAAGTCGAGGTAAACGGTGCGGTATCTTATGCAGTTGTGATAAGAGTCAGTTTTCAATAAAAATGTATAACATGATACAGTCGAATCTTCATGGTTGAATTGAGTCTTTCGAATAAAATGAAATAATATGGTTAAGACTTATTTGTTGAGCATTGTTTTTTTAACATTCGTACCAAAATATACTAGACCCCTATTTTTGTAACACATGCGCGAAGATGGCATGACTGTGATTTGCCTTGACTAATGTTCGGTTTTCGAATGATAATAAGTTGAAATCCACACGGAAGTGATTAATAAAAGATGACTAAATTTTTTAGCTATCGTTGTCTATATTTAGGGTGAATTTTGTTGACTCTTTTAATTAACAGTGGCAAACACATTAGATTGCCCACTTCTGTTGCAAGCTATTCCTTATTACAACTGAATAAGATGCCGCAGTGTTTACCTTGACGTGCTGTTGTCCGTACCTTCGAATGAAAATCACTCGTAATATTGACGCAAGTGATTCACAAGTAAGGAATGTAATATTCATTAATAAGTGTCTGATTTTGTAATGTCCGAATTAGTGTTGCCCAAAATCGGTCTTGGTCTTGCAGTCTTGGTCTTTTTCTTGCAAAATTGCAAGACCGCCTAATTTTAGTTTTATTCCACACAAAAATGATAAAACTTCGTAATTTATTACACGTATATTATTTTTTAAGAAACCGTTCGGTCTCGTCGCCTCCCTCCATTTTCAATTTTATGCTTAAGATAACATAGATTATGTCGCAGATTACTAATGGCAATCATACTAAGGTACCCCTGGTGAGACCTGACGGTTCAGTTCAACACTGAATTAGCATAACCCGTAACGTTTAATATTGGAATGTAAATGGGGGTCAGACGGTGCTAGGGTTACGACAAGTTCGCTGAGTCAGACTTCAGTAGGATTAAGGATATTTTGTTAAAATATTACGTAACTTGAGTAAAGTTCCTATTTGAAATAAACTCATTAAAGGTAAAATAATAAAAAGTAAAAAAAAAAAACTAAAACCCAATTACGACAATAAACGACGCTGAAAAAGTATAAAACAAGATTTTCAGAATACTGAACTGAACAAAGTTGCTAATGTAGTTGCAAGTAGACGGACGGACACAGTAGACTCTACAAGGTGCCTTCGTTGTAAATCGACAATAATGTCATTCAATACCATTCTGACAGTAGTCACACGTTGTCAAAGTGCATATGTAACGTGTGACTACGCCTTTCCAAACATGAAAATTTATCTCGTTATAGTGAATATTGCATACTTCAGAATAGTATTGAATGACATTATTATCATTTTACAACGAAAGCACCATGGTAGAGTCTACTGTGTCCATTTACTTGCAACAACATTAGCAACTTTGCTCAGTTCAGTATGCTGAAAATCTTGTTTTATACTTTTTCAGCGTTGTTTTTTTCGTAGTTGGGTTTTAGTTTTTATTATTTGTACTATTTTGGTGTAAAAGTGTATTTGTAGCACACAATATTAACAAAAGTTAAATTGATGAACTAATAAAGCGATTCACAGTTCCCGTGATCCACGCTTTACTCTTATCGCTCATATTTAACATCATAAAAGCATTCTTGTATTTACATACAAGCATAAAGTACTTGTGAAGCTCTTTCAAGTGATACCAAACACTGTATATTTATTTTAATTTTGTATTAACATAGAACTTTTTGTTCGCTAGAGGGCGCAATAGTAAATTTGGTGACAAGCTCATAATCAACAGAATATTAAGGCCCTTCTAATGATACTGCAATGGTCTTATTCTGATAAGTAGTAAAGAAGCTATGAACAAAAAGATGTGAATTATAGAAATGAAATATGAAAGTATTTATGTAAGTATATGTAGTTCATTCATTTTGTTCGTTTTGTTTTGTTTTTTTACGCCGCCTCAACTGTTTCTGTCTCACCCAATGGTTGACTGGTAAGAATGCTTTAAAGCATTAAGTCCGCCATTTGTACTTCATTTTGTTTGTGCAATAAAGAATATATAAATAAATAAATTATATGCAATCAGCCCATGAATACAGGTAAAGTCACAAGCAAATGCTAGTAATATATATATATATTCAAAATGTATAAGTAAAGCGCTTTTAAATGATACCAAACACGGTATATTTATCTTAACTTTAATTTTTTACTCTGTATGTTTTGTACGCTAGAGGGCGCTACATTTTGTGAAACCCCATATAGCCTATGACCAGCGGTCAATTAAGACGCTTCTAATGATATGCCATTTGTCGAATTCTGATAAGTAGTTTAGAAGTTACGAGGGAACAGATGAACATACATAAATACATACATACATACATACATAGCCTGTCAAAATCATAACCCTTCTTTTGCTTTGCCGTAGTCGGAATAACATCATAATATACACAGTCTGGCCATAAATACTGAAAATAAGAAAAAAGAAAAATAAGAAAGATATTACATTTGAATTTGGAATCTGGCATTTTTATACAATTGCTCATTGTGTTTTCGAAATTTTGCGCCATAACATTTATAATATTTTGCGAAATTAAAATGGAGTGGGGTGATAAAGAAAAACCAATCGCTGTGATTGCATAACACAAAGTTGGTATGGAGCCAAATGCAATTATTAAAAACTCTTTACGCTTGGTATTAGTCAAATGTTTGTGTACCGGGCTATCAATAGGTACAATGAGACCTCCTCTGTTTGTGACAGAAAAAGATCTGGCCGTCCACGTAGTGTTCGTACGAAAAAGGATGTCAAAGCAGTACGGAGAAAGAATAGAACACCCCACCAAACCATCACTGAAGTCGGGTAATAATGCCCACGTTGCACTCTGCTGAATTATTGAGAAGCTTCATTGGAGGTTTGAGCATAAATAAGGTAATTTTTAGGGTTCCGTACCTCAAAAGGAAAAAACGGAACCCTTATAGGATCACTTTGTTGTCCGTCTGTCCGTCCGTCTGTCAAGACCCTTTTTCTCACGAACGCGTGGAGGTATGAAGCTGAAATTTATATCAATTACTCAGGTCTACTGTCCCTTGAAGCTGTGAAAAAATCAAACTTCTAAGCCAACGCAATCAAAAGATACAGCCGTTTATGCCGCTAATTTTCGACACTTGCAAGGGAATCAAAACCTACAGGGTGCTTCCCGTGAACTCAGAATCTTGAAATTTGGTACGAAGCAATGTCTTATAGCATAGATAAAGGAAAAATTATGAAAACCATAAATTTTTAGTTACATCACATAATATATATTTTTTTAATAATTTTAAACTTACTACCCATTTCCGCATAAACGCGTAGAGGTATTAAATTGAAATTCATACCAAATACTCAGGTCTATAATACCTTTAAGCTGTAACAAAATCAAACTTCTATGTCAACGCAATCAAAAGAAACAGCAATTTAAGCTGCATATTTTGAAACGCGCCTAAAGGGTACTTCCAGTCGACCTAGAATCTTGAAATTTGGCATGAAGCAACGTTTTATAGCACACATAAAGGAAAAATTCCGAAAACCTTAAATTTTTAGTTACATTACAAAATATATATTTTTTAATAAATATAAACTTATTACTTTTTCCTCATGAAAGCGTAGAGTTATCAAGTTGAAATTCATATCAAAAACTTAGATCTAATTGCCTTTAACCCGTGAAAAAAAAAAAAAGTCAACGCAAAAACGCAAAACGCAAAAGTACAACCATTGATACCGATTGTCGTAATGAACGAACTTTGTAAACCTTGCAGGTTTGTACGGAACCCTCGGTGCGCGAGTCCGACTCGCACTTGGCCGGTTTTTTTTTATGTTAAAATGTTGCTCAATTGTAAAGATGTTCTCATCCGAAAACAAAACTTTTCTGTGACCTCCCTTTGCGTTCCGCTTCTGTTGTTTTTTAGATTTTACCACCCTATTCTTTTTTTAATTAACAGTTAAAAATATTCAGTGCGTTTCTTATAAGCTGCAAGTCCTAAGTCATGTTTTACAAAACGCGACCTGGTTCTGGGTACTATCTTCATCTCCCGAGATAATCGTTCGCTTTCGGACAGGATTTCTGCGAATTCTTTCCCCGTACTGCTTTGACATCCTTTTTCTTACGAACACTACGTGGACGGCCAGATCTTTTTCTGTCACAAACAGAGGAGGTCTCATTGTACCTATTGATAGCCCGGTACACAAACATTTGACTAATACCAAGCGTATGGTGAGTTTTAAAAATTGCATTTGGCTCCATATCATCGTTGTGTAATGCAATCACAGCGATTTGGTTTTCTTTATCACCCCACTCCATTTTACTATCGCAAAATATTATAAAATTTATTGGCGCCAATATTAAAAAACACAATGAGCAATCGTATAAAAATTACAGATTCCAAATTCAAATGTCATATCTTTTTTATTTTTAATTGTAACAGTATTTATGGCCAGACTGTGTATTTGCATGAATTTTTTTTCTTTGTGACAATATTAATGGCAACTAGGTATACTAACTTAATTTACTGTCATCCATTACTTGAGTAATAACAAACAAATAAAACTAAGCCATGCAACATTAAATATAAACTTAAATAAAACCTAGCTATCCAAAAACGTTACCATTTCCTTGGGGCAAAGAAGCTATGATGCTGGCTGCGTTGCCGCTTTAGACAACTATTATTATTCTTTGAGCTAGGAACAAGCCAGCTTTATTATTGGCCGTAACATAATTTTTCTGACAATAATTTAGTAGAATGTCCCCATAGCCCAAATATTTTAATGCCAAACTTGTAACGCTTGGCGTTTACAGCCGATGCTCTTATATAGTTAGAGTGACAGCTATGCTGAAACCGAACCTCGTCGGTACCGGTCAGCTGCATCTTTGCCGCATGCTAACACTAACAGCGTAAATGTGCTGCTGCGATCTTTAAAAGATCCTTTTTTGCTGTTTCTTTAAAACACAAATACAATTACTGCTTTTCAACAGCCCTATCCACTACAGGTCTAGGTACAAATCGAAGGAATAAAAGGCTGGCCTATTGGTTTGTAAAGTATGATTCCGATTACAGCGGGTCATTACATATGATTATATGTCTCAGAATTATAAGTTTGATCCAGATTTTTCAAGGAATTACATTATTTAATTACTGACTTCAAAAAAAGGAGGTGATCAGTTCAATGTGTATGTAAAATATCGTTGGAATTTTATAATATTTAAATATGTTGATCTAGTAAGGTGTAGTTGTTGTTGGTGTAGTAGTTGATCTAGTAGTTAGTTCCAAACACTTGTGCAAAATTTCGTAAGTGTATACACATATATGTTTGTCCACATATATGTTTGTTAGTTCTATAAGGTATAATTCAATTAAGGGTATAGTGTAAGTTTCATCACAACTGGTAGTTTTTGAGATATGGATAATAACAACGATATGAGATACATACACAGTGAACTGTTTACCGCCTTTTTTTGAAGCTGGTAAAAGTTAAATCACTTCCAAAAACTGGTTAAACAGCTCAAAATAACGTATTTGCCGTCCTTTTAGGTTTCAATCTTACGATATTAACAGTCTTCACACATCATGCAACTTCAAATGAATTTGTTTCTCCCAAAAAATGGAAAATTCGTAATTTTGAGCTTTTGAGTTAGGAGTTTGAAGGCGTGATAGATTTTTCCGAAAATAAACCGTATGTAAGCTTTTTTAACACTGGGATTCACTAGCGTGGTCGGATATGGATGGCAATAAATACCCATTGCGACTCCTATCATCAATACAGTCGCGATGCTAACGCGCGTTAGCATCGATACAGCCAAGACTCAGAAGCTGGACAAATTTTGGAAATTGACAAATTTTGTCGACTGCATCGATACTAACGCGCGACTGCATCGATGCTAAAAGTCGCAGTGTTTAAGGGGTCTTAAGTGTTATATCGCAATGTAACAAGCAACTCTGTCAAGGAATCGAACTCGATTTTTGAGGAAGCCCTTATAGTTTCTTCAAGTCTGTCTGTCCGTATGTCACAACCACTTTATTCTGAAACTATAAGCATCAAACTGTTGAAATTAGGTCCTGTTAACCGCTCTATGAATCCCATTCAAAAATTAAAAAACCAGCAAAGTGCGAGTCGGACTCGCGCACTGAGGGTTCCGTGCCAACTTTAACTGAATTAGACAATCCACTAACTTTTACTTAGAAAAATACCGCATATTTTGTTGACTGCAAACATAACTTTGTTTTTCATAGTGTTTGTATAAAGAACAAAGTTATGTTTGCGGTTGTTGAAACTGTTCTATATCTCAAAAACTTCTCTTTCGATCCCGTCCGAACCAATTTTCGTTGAAAGTATTTATTAATATCTGCATTATATATATTGTTCAAAATTTACACTTGCTTGGTTTAGGTGTTAGAGAAACTCCTGGAAAGCCAGCTTCGTTGGTACGGCCATGTTATGCGTCGTGAGGAGGATCACCCCGTTATAACATCCCTTAAAATTGACATAGGAAAACAACCCCGAGGACGCCCAAAAGCTACTTGGTGGAGAAACCTTAAAACTCGAGCTAATTTAGTCCCAGCTAGTATAAGTGACAGAGCTGAATGACGCAAACATATTCAGAGGGCTAACCCCAAATGAAATGGGAAAGGACACGGAGAAAGAAGGAGCTTGGTTTAGATGTTAGATTGGGGGGGACGCCCATTTTACCACTTTGGAAGCGTCTAGCTATGAAACGTTAGACTTTAAAAGAAAATGGTTGTAAAATCCTCCATGTCATTTTAAAAGACTTATCCATAGACTTCCCACATGCGTAGGTTTGACTATTTTTATTTCTTTTGGTTTTAGTTCATGAATGGGAGCCCCCCCTTAAATCTCATTATTTTTTATTTTTTGTATGAGAATCGGTAGAGCGGTTAACAGGATACATCTTCCTACCAAATTTAAACAGTGTAATGCTTATAGTTACAGAATAAAATGGCTGTGACATACGGACGGACAAACAGACAGACACGTAGACTTGACGAAACTATAAGGGTTCCGTTTTTTTCCATTCGGCTACGGAACCCTAAAAAATATGATATTTAAAGGCTTTTAGATATGAAACTAAAACCAAATACTTTTTTTTAGTCACAACAATACGTGTGGTGAGTCCATGGATAGGTCTTTTAAAATGATATAGAGGTTTCTATTACCATTTTCTTTTAAAGTCTATCGTTTGATAGATAGACGCTTCCAAAGAGGTAAAAAGAGGCGTCCCTCCTCCCCTCTAACTTCTGAAATAAGCAAGTGTTAATTTTGAAAAAATATATAATGTAGATCTTAGCAAATTCTTTCAACAAAAGTTGGATTGGACGGGATCGACCTAGTAGTTTTTGAGATATAGCACTTTTTCATCAGCCGGAAACAAAACACTGTGATAAAAAAAAGTTATATTTGCTGTCAACAAAATATTGTGGTATTTTAGCAAAGTGGAAGTAAGGAGATTCCCTTATTCAGTTAAAGTTGGCACGGAACCCTCTGTGCGCGAGTCCGACTCGCACTTGGCCGATATTTTTTTCCTTTTGCAGCAAAAATATAAAACGCACTTCAAAGTCCACTATCAATGATGAAGATACAAGTAGTTCCAAATAAACAAAATAATTTGGTATTCTTCAAAACAACCAGATTCATGTTTTTGGTGGGAAAATGTGGGGGACTACTGCCAATAGAAGGTTTTACTCAACCAACAAGTGGTCATTTAAGGCAAGTAAACGTTTTTATACATATGACTGTATATTATTTATTAATTGTTTTTTTTTGAAAATACTTGTCAGAAAAAATGTTTATAATTATTATTTTGTTTTTATAGTGTTTTGTCACTATACAAACTTAATAATATAAATAGCAAATTGCACTTGTAAAAAGCAACTTTGGCTGCTGTGACAGACGAGGAAACGAACCCCGTGTCTTACGCAATCCGGGCGTATGCCTATACCACTCGGCCACCGTCACATTAGCAAGCCTGTTGAATTTTGCAAGCGCTTTCTTTAACGCGTAGGCTGCGTGGCGTCATCAATGTTGCGAGATTGCTCTCACAATATCCGAAGGAAATATTTTTACAAATATTTGACAATCGGTTAAGATGAACGAAGCCAATTTATAATTATTATTTTGTTTTTATAGTGTTTCGTCTGTCACAGCAGCCAAAGTTGCTTTTTACAAGTGCAATTTGCTAGAAAAAATGTTGTAAAGGTCATATTTATTTTTCTCAAAAACCTATTTTGTATTAAAAATATCATTTTACACATTTTTTAATATTTTTTGTTCCCTTTTTAGATTTAAATGGAGATCACCGTACATGTTATTTTTCTTTTTACCAAGCCTGATAACCCAAACCGTGATCACAGCATTCTTCATATTCGAATGTTTCAATTCAGGATTCACAATTCCAAGTTTACGTGAGTTGGTAGATATAGTTGCACATACGTTATTTTAAGTGTACCGTGATGTGTAAATGACTTAATTTTCACATCATCCTGTAATTTTGCAAAACCTACTAAATGTCGTATTCTACCGTCGCACAGTGGGTCGAAAAGCCATTTTGAGTGACTTAGCAAATAACTTTTTAATTTTACATATTTATTTTTACCAATGGATAGCCAATTACGACCTTAATCAAAGCTGGAATGATTTCTTTATAAAGGATTTTAAGATTATTTACAGTATTCGAAAAGTAAAAAGAAACGGATTTAAAATGTTATAAAAAATTAAGGCCTAACAATAGGTAGTACATATTTGTTGTTTTATGTGTATTTTTCATGTCAAAATTGATGGTAAATTTCTAATGTTTATTTATCTACTTAACTATTTATATTTTGTGACAATTAAAATTAGTTCTACAATTAATTCCGAGAATGCTGACACTAAATTGAATTTAATTTTTCTGGGCTAATTATCACTAAAAATGTATAGTAAGACGTGCGATTACATTGTAAAATAGACAAAAATCAGCACCATAATATTGAGTTATATATTAATTAATATTTTGTATGTTTTGAGTACAGCGAGATCGTAATGGTCAAAGCTTTTATTTGTTTCCTAACCAAAAAATATTTAAGGTATTAACCGCCACCAACAACTTTACGTTTAATATGTAAGAGGATATTCAAAAAACATTTTTAACCTATCGCAATAAATCAATGAATCGCAGATTTATGCACATGTTTTCAGTGCCTATTTATAGCAGAATATGCAAGAATTAAGAAAAAAACGTTTCAACGCGCGATCACCCTTGGTTCAAAAAACAATAAGACATCCGTCCCATACATAAAAAAATGTAATTTTGTACATTTAAACTTTGAGGTTTAGAACAAAATTCTTTATTATACCTTTAAATTAGGTCATAATGAGCTACACATTGGTAAAAAGAAAAAAGAAAGTTGTTTGCTAAGTCACTCAAAATGTTATATCGACCTACTGTGCGTCGTAACTTACTTTTGGATAGTGAATTGTTAGTATATAGAGATAAGCAATGCCAAGCAAAACATGTGTCACAACTTCATGATAAAATTGTGACGTATTCATTAGAATGTCAGTCTTGATACGAATCAGTCTTTAATGGAGCACGAAATTTGTTCGTAATGTCAGTTTTATACGCTAGTAATAGTAGTTTAATGCTTTTTGATTGTTTAGCAGTAGAGATTAAAATACAGAACGTTTGATATTTTCTTTTTTGCTACTAATTAGCAAAGATTCGAAAAATATACGAGATTACCCTTAAGAGTAACAATCATATTGGAGTTGACGAGGTGCAACAACTAAAAAAAAGATTTTTAATTTTTCTTGAGGCTATAGGTGACTGCGGTGTTGCCTTTTTTTATTATTATTTAACTTTGATTTATTCTCACAGCAGGGGTAACATTTTGGTCTTCCTGTGTAACTTCGTTATTATTTTATTTGAAATCGAGCCGCAATCTATCTGAAATGGTGGAAGAAATAGAATGCATTGAGGCTACTCTATCTCCTCAATACACAATCAAAACGATGCAACGAAAGATTCATTATGTAATGATGTTCTATACTCTCCTCGATATTGGTAAGCTTTTAGTATTCAATACCCAGTGGAACAGATATTCTGGATGTCGAAATACACAAGATGCTAGAAGTTTCTCTGAAAATTGTATTTTAACAATTTGTTGATCCCTCTAAAAATATAAATGGAGTACCTTTATAAAATTGTGAAGGAATACTTAGATTTGGACTTTGAGTTTGGGTTCTCTTTCTAAATAAAATTTTAATAAAGGTTTCAAAACTTTTCAGTGGACTACATATGTTATTTAGTTTCTACTTACTACAGAAGTTGCTTTATTTTACCAGGTGATTCAGGATTATATTTCAAGTCATACGTTATGCATGAATACATTTTCATATTTAAGTATGTACCATTTAGTTATGTGCTGGGAGTTATATTACAGGTAAGATATTTTTTTTATGTGTCTACTATACGTGTTCATTAATGTCTTATTACTTTATTCCTCAGATAACTTTATTTTATTTGTATTACAAAATGGCATCTTTCGAATGATAATTAAATCTTTTAATCATTCAATTTCTTATTGAATAACAATAGTTAGGCTTTTCAGGGTTCCGTAGCCCAACAAGGAACCCATATAATTTTGCCATGTTCGTCTGTCCATTCGCAGTCCAGCGCAGCCATGATATAAGTAACTGTGATTTTGCAAAGATATCATGAATTTTTATCTCTCCGATTCGAATACAGTAACTTTCTATGCCAAAGTGGTAAAATATTAAAAAAAATAAAATAATTAAGGTACCTCTGATACAAGTGACGTGAGAAAGTTTTTTTTATTTCTGTTCCAAACCCATCGTCGAAAGGTATCGTTGAATTTCCAACAAAGTGGTCTGTGTTCGTAACATTGAGTTTTAAAAGCAATTTTTTTGATAGATCCAACGGCCCCAACCTCTCCAACATAAAACGGTAGTAGTTGGATGACTTAAGAATAAAAACTGTTAATACTATGAGAAGTAATCAAATGACAGAGTTGTAGTTCATTAACTTTAAGCAAAATAATTTTCATGTTAATTATGTTCGTTACTGTCGTGGTATTGATTGTCTCTTTTAGCTGTAAAACAGCAAAGTTGGGCATCAACGTCATCAAAAGAAACAACCGGGTTTGTCTCAAAATATTGAATATTTTATATTGATTTAAACTAACATGATTATTAACATTAGAATAGCAATTAGTAGCAATCCCGTTACAATCTATTCTAACATTGAATATTTTGTTGTCTAACCATTGCGCATCGTGGCCTGTACCTGTATCTGTAATTCAAAACGTACGGTATGATCTCTCAAACGCTTTGTTCTTTACCGTTTGACAGATCATATCGTACGTTATGAACTGACAGATGAATACGACTGGTTTACACAATTCCACCTCAGGTTGTAACAGCCAGAGGTCACATAATAGCGGCTTGTATTTTTTTTCAGCTTGCAATAATACAAACAATATTCTACTGGAGTTACAATGACGCCGTGTTTATAATTTGTACCGTTTATTTGGAGAAAAAATTCGAAAACTTCAATCGCTTAATATTTCGCGGGAAATATCAAGTAAGTTTAATCAACACCGTTTTACAACGCATTTGGGATGGTGGTTAGCGCTCCTGATAATTACGCCAGTTGTCACAGGTTTGAATCTCGCAAGGGGCAAATGTTGTGAGCACGATTATTGTATCTAAGTTATAACAGTTTATGTATAGGTTAACAAGTTTTTATGAAAGATACGCCCGCCATTAAAATCGATGTCTGGTATTCGTAACACAAGGAAGATTTTTTTTCACTTCGAAAACACGACAATTAGTGTGTTGTCAGGAGCATAATTATTTATTTCACTTTAATTAACACAGTTCCAAGAGTAATTTTCTTGTCTTTATTTTTTTATCTACATGACAGATTTCCTTTTCAAATTCCATTTGTATTTAGTTAAGTAAATAAGTAATCGTACAGCTTCCGACAGCAATAGAACAGAAATAAACACCTAAAGCGACCTGTCATCGTTAAGCCAGAGTTGACTCGTAAAAATATCGTGAAAGATTTTGCTGTTATCTGGCAACTTTTATTGAGTTGTGAAGAAATAATTGTTAAAATAGGAGCACCCTGATTTAACGTAATACTTACCTACATCATAAGTCCTCCTGACTTACACGGCGACCAATCTCAGATGAGATTAAATAGGTACGTAGAACGAGAAGCTAATAATAAAAAAGAGCTCGAGTTCGTGCTCACAAGAGCACTCTCTGTTTCCTATGCAATACTCTACAACCTAGAGATATACCCGACCAGGCATTCTAACCAGGGGTTTGCTAGATTAGCAGACTGAAGTGGATTCTAGAGGAATTTCGATGTATTAAAGTATTATGTAGACGAAAATCACACGCCATATTCAAACAAGAGATTAAAAAATATGCCCCCTAGAGGCGAATCTTTCTGAATCACTTGCTCAGATATGGCGTGTAATTTTCTTTCGTAAACATACGAATAAAAAGCAAAATATAGATGTTAGTACTCACTTAACTGATTTATCTTTTTATGATGACTCTGATTTTCTCCTTCTTACTCTTAATGTGTTAAATTGAAACTGATTGATGATTTTCATGCGATAATGTCAAATATTAGGATGGCTATCTTGAGCAAGTATTTAAAAAATAGGTGAACTGGACTTTTCTTTAGTATCTCATTGAAAAAACAGACCTGTTTAAAATTTTAAGTTGCGAGAAAAATCTTTTCGTTTGGTGCGATTGGATGAATAAAGACCGGGCCAAACGCTCTTACCAATTGAGCTACCGTGCTGTCAGTCCGACCCGATAAGAGCGTTTGGCCCAGTCTGCCAAAAGGTTGCTGGTTCAAGTTCCGCCCGTGCGCAAATTTTTGGTTTCTTATTTCATCTTTATGAATATAAAATATGACACTGTGAGTGTTAAAAACATTCAAAAGCATTAGATAGCGAAGCGACATCAATTTCCAAGTTGAATTTATTCTGTAAAGAATAACTGCTTGGGCCATCTGTTTCATAAAACAGACGGCTAGATGGCGGTAAGCGTCACGCAATTGACGTTTTCATAAGAAACCACAAATTTCGCCGGGTCGGACTGACAGCACGGTAGCTCAATTGGTAAGAGCGTTTGGCCCGGTCTGCCAAAAGGTTGCTGGTTCAAGTCCCGCCCGTGCGCAAATTTTTGGTTTCTTATTTCATCTTTATGTATATAAAATATGACACTGTGAGTGTTAAAAACATTCAAAAGCGTTACTTGATTTATCAAATGCAACCACATGTCAACAATGAGATGTGGTTCCATTTGATATGTACAAATCATAACAAAATGCGCATTGTCTTGTTTATTTTGCAGATAAATGCTCGACAGTTAAATTGGGTAGACTTGCAGTTTCAGTACACTCAACTTTCTAAACTTGTGAGAATTATTGACAGAAATATCAGTCCTGTCATTAGCGTCGCTTTCGTTACAAGCTTCTTGTTGCTATGCCAGCAACTGTTTATCATATTCGGGTAGGTATTTGCAATTTCTAATTAATTATTGCTTAGAGAAAATATAACTAAATGCTTATTTTTTCTTACAGATATCAAAACCGTTTAACTTTAGAGTAAGTCTTTTGTCTGCATATTTTTATTCTTTTCATTTTCATTACACTAAGTTTTAACGTAAGAATGACTTAACCAATTTCAAAGAATTTATCCTGGGGGCGTCGAAATAGGGATAGAAGTTTGTGTGAGAAACACGATATTTAAATATTTTTTTTTCTTTTGTCAGTCGTAAGTCTCCTATACAATACGCAACGCTCTTTATATTAACCGCAATCATGGCGTCAAGGATACTTCTCATTCTCTTTTTGGCCTCACGTTTGCATACAACGAGTAGAAAACCGCTGAAGATCATCGGTTTTGTGCCATCATCCAACTTTAACATACAGGTAACACAGACATAAACAATTTTAACTCATTCAGGTACACGGGCAAGAGGTAATATTTTAAGTCACTTTGATCAATGTTTGAATTTATAGAATTTTGAATGAAAATCGATTAAAACACGCAAGGAATTTTCTCCAAATCAAGATAAATATATTTTGTGAATACTGGCGTCTATTTGAGCATAATCATTACGTCATTCTAGTTTACTTTAAATTGATTTTCGAACAAAAATTAGTCTAATATTTGTACCGTTGTACATGTTTTATGTGTAATAAATTGAGTACCTTAATATATTTAGTATTCATCGGATCCACATTAACATTTTCATCACATTATCTTTGTTTTTCCATGCTTTCATCCAAAGATTGCTGGTTCGTTTGCTGTAAACACGAACATAAGAGTTAATCATAGATTCTATCTACCATAACGCAGTTCGTATTTTCTCCCTAAAAAGTCGTACTGTAGACATTAAACTATAGGCATTACCTGCCTTTCTACTCTTCTTATTACTATTACTCTGTATTTTTGGATTATTGATGTTTTCTAATCCTTTTTGAACAATATTTATTGTGAATCTAAAAATGTCAAACTTTCAAAGCTCTGTTATTCTACTTTTCTGTACATAATACTGTAAAAATAGCTGTGTTTTACCTTTGTTTGCAATTTTCCTTTAATTTGCATTGGGTGATGATTCATTTTCCTGTTTATTTATATATATTGCTTGATTTCTGAAATATTTTTATCTTTATTGACATGGTTGTTATGACAATATCTTTCAAAGTCTGACAACTTCTATCAAAGTTTATTACTTTTTCGGGTTTAATCCTCTGTAAACCACCAGTATTCATGTTCTATTTTTGAACCTACCTCGATCTAAATTTGAACGGCCCCGGCCCCCTATATAAGCATTAATTTTTTTCATTCATTTCATTCGATTCCGAGTTCTAAGCTCGAACAGTTCTATTATACTCCAATAAATAAATACTCTACATCTTCCCTCAAGAAGTCTTGAAGAACCGCCGGTGACTACTGAAACACCTCCTCACGCTAGGGGAGGGACCGGACACCGGAGGAGTATCCAAGCACATTGACTGCAGTAATACCTCCTCGCTCTAGGGGAGGGACCTGTCTCCTTCTCGGAAGAGGATCCGAGACCAAGTACTTCTGGCACTCCAACTGATCATAACATTTTCTATATAGTGCCCGTTACCCTCATTACTGCACATCGGCGTCTCTGCTCTTCACGGCGCCTGTCACCGCTGCACATCGGCGTCACTGCTCTTCACGGCGCCTGTCACCGCTGCACGTCGGCGTCACTGCTCTTCACAGCGCCTGTCACCGCTGCACATCGGCGTCGCTGCTACCTCCGCTGTGTCGGCCCTGCACTCCGACGCCGCCCTTTGCTGCCCCAGGACAATACTTATTGAAGATTTGAAGATACTTACTCACGCCCACTGCACTTTATTTACATTCATACAGACATCACCTCATCTCAATTTTCGGTACTGTATTCTTTTTGTTGTAATATAAATTCTATTCCCTCTTCTACCTCTTTCTTTTACCTTCTTCTACTTCTCCACATTTGTCGCTTCACGACATATTGACACGAAAGATTAAAAAAATTAACTCAAGCTCCAACGAGTATATTTTAGAATGATTGCTGCCTGAATATATTAAAATATATTTTTATTAAAAAACCGAACGTTGTATATTATTATATTAACTACTACTTCTTTCATGCTTGGTCATAAACATTTCCTGTTTTTTTCAGACACTACGTTTCATGGATCAAGTGTATCACTCCACCGTAGCGCTAAGTGGAATGGGTTTATTTTATTTCACTAGAGAAACTATAATATCTGTAAGTATTTTTAAAATAATTCTGTATGTTTTCTTGTGTACTTACTGACTGACGTCAATGCCTAGAGGAATTTTAGTCAAAAGTCCAATCACGTCTCGATTAATGCAGAAGGCTCTAGTTTACTTTTATCGATGTGCATAAATTAATCAATCACTAATACTTTACCTAGGCCCGTTTTATGAGGTTTTATCCTATTCGGGGCCAAAACAAATCTCACAAAGTAAAAATTGGTTTTTAGAATGTTTTTTATACTCACGGTGTCATATTTTTATATTCATAAAGATGAAATAGCCAGAAAGTACTGGTTCAAGTCCCGCCCGTGCGCAAATTGTTGGTTTCTTATTTCATCTTTATGAAAGTCAAAATTATTAAAATTAGCCCACGCATAACTAAAGGAGCTTTCTTTTAAGTTAAATGAATCAGCTAACAACATTTTAAAATTGTTTGATTGTTGATTATTAAGTAGCTGTGCGACGTAATTCCTTGAAATGAAAGACGGATTTATTTCGCGCACATTTCAGAACCAAGTAAGTGCGTCATAATTGAAAATCAATTTCTAAACTTACTTTCGTATTGACCCCTTCGTAGGTAAGTTTTTAATGAAAACTATGCTAAAACTTTATTTTATTTTATTTCCAGGTAGTAAGCGTGATAGCCACTTATGAGCTAGTGCTTTTTCAAATGTAATAAACTCCGACTCTGCCGGACTCAGCTTTTAGCTTCAATAAAAAAAATAGTTTATTTATTTGGCAAACTTTACTGTTGCTCAGTTAGTAAAAACCCATATTTTCAAAGGACACATAAAGCTAATGCATTACAGGAAATGAATAATCACGACCAATTTTATTGTACTCTAGTAGTTCTTCGCAACTTATACAATTTTGATTAATTTGTTTCATTTTGTAAGATTCTTCTATAAATCCTTTAATTAAAGGTTTATGAAGAAAGGCATAGTAATTTTTGAGTCATGGAGTTTTATTTTTATGTGTATTTTTAGATAGATTTAAGTCCAGAAGTGACGTTTGAAGACGTAGCGTGTTAACTCTAAGGAGACAATGTTAAAAAGATAACCCTGGTGCTACTCAGAAAGCTCGTGTTTGAGTACAAAATTGCACAATAATAGTCCCTGTTTTCAATAGAAAAGTGCCGTTATTTCATAACTTTCTTGTGGACAAGACAAACTTTTCCTGTTACGACTCACACACTACACAAAGTTAGATTAGTTTGCTTTGTAAAAGTGCAGTGCTGTCTTTTATGTATGTATTTTACGCAGAGTTAAGAACTCATGAGACTTATTTATAGATTTTAAGTTAAAGTATAGAAACCTTGATTGCCGCATGATGTACGAAGTTCAGTTAAAAAGTAAAGATCTTGGGGCGTTTGGTGTAGCGGTTAGTGCTTCTGACTATTACGCCGGCCGTCGCGGGTTCTTATTCGCAAGGGGCAAATGTTTGTGTGATGATCACAAACATTTTTACTTAAGTCATACATGTTTATATGTGTATATAAGGTTGGCCAAAACAGAGACGTGCAAATATATTTTTTTGGATTTTTTACATCCAGGGTAATCCAAATATACAATATTTATGATAGATTTTTTTTTTATAGTTTTCATGTTTTTTTTTAATGAACCTTTTTTAGTCTTAGTTTTGGCTAGCTCATAATTTTATCAGAGTAAATTGAATTTATAGGGATCATACTGCAATACGAAAAATTGACATGGCACCATTAAAATTGGAGGAATTTTTTGTTTGAAAATTGACAGAATTTGCAAAAAAATATATAATCGAAAACTACGAAAATTCGGCCAATATACAAGGGGTGTACTTGGATAGCCCTGGATGTAAGGTTTCCAATAAAATTTTTTGGACGTCACTGTTTGGGCCAACCTGTTAATAAGTATTTATGGGAGACGCACCCGTCATAATCGTTGTCTGGTGTTCGTAATATACGACAAATTTCCTTAGTACGTAACCACGACAATTAGTGTGTTGTCTGGCGTATACATATTTGATTAGTTTATTTCTTGTTAAATTGAATTTATAAACATTCCAGTAAATTTTAGATCTGTGTTCAAAGTAATAAACGTGTCAAGATGTGTGTGAATTATTTACCATTCGATCCAACTGAAAATAAAAGCAAAATATTGACACCGACTTCAAATCAGTTTAAAAAAAAGTTAAAAAGTTGTTGGAAAAAAACACATACATTGCTCTGATTCCATAATAAGCTATCGCACTTGTGTTAGGGAAATCAGACACAACGGTGGTACCACAACACCCAGACCCAGGACAATATAGAAAATTTTGATTTTTATATTGACCCGACCGGGAATCGAACCCGGAACCTCGGAGCGGCGACGCCTTGACACACAGCGTGCTTAGCCACTACACCACGGAAGTCGTCAAAAGTTCTTTTCTCCTGTGAGCATTATTTTTGTGTAAATTAAAAGAAAACATAGCCTCGGTGAAAAAAAATACTTTTGTGAAAACCGTATCAATATCGGTCCAGGTATACGCGAGAAATTCGCGGACATACATACATACCGGTCGAACTGAGAACCGCCTTTTTTTTAAGTAGGTTAAAATGATTTAAGTTAAGCTAAGTATTATTGACCCACGAACAGCTAGAAATGTAAAAAAAAAACGTATCAAATTCCAGGATCAAACTATGGTAGCACCTTTATTTCCCCAGCTCCGAAATAAAATAAAAAAACTGCTACAGAACTACATTTTCCAAACCTCAATATCGGTCCAAACTAGAAAAGCCTTAATGATGTTTGCTAACATGTAAAGAACACGACGAGACAAGGTAAGTATTAGCTAACAAATCCTAAAACTCCAATAAACGAGCGAGCACAAAACTTCATTCCGCAATTATTCAGGGGACCTTCCCGGAATTCTATTAAGAAGTTTGATTAGAAAACATCAAATGAAATCCGTCGTGTAATCGGTAAAGAGTCCCAAATAGGCTTCAATAGAATTATCAGATTTTTATTGCTACTCAATCGCGTTGGGACGGTTCCTTTTTTAAGGAGTTGTCAGTAACAATGAGAAATATATATTTTTCTTACAAAATTGACAAAGGAAATTACAATTACTTTTATCAAGGAAATGTAAAATTGAACTCTATACACATCTTTCGTGTCATTTTCAGGGTCTAAAATTATTATTATACCCACCCAAGGAAATCTAATCAGAAATTTCTAATGTGAAAATAAAACTAATGAACAGTTTTCTCCCATCACTTTACAGCTTTTACTAGATTGCGTTAGAATAGCTTTAGGATCATTTTTTTACGTTGGCGGAATACCATAGAAAATGAAAACGAAGTAGGTAAGTAAATATTAAAAATATTTCAATGACCTTCAGATTGATTACGATACTATTTTTGTACAAAGAGCTTTATTTACTATAGTGTAAAGTCCTTTATTTATTGTAGGTACATACATTATTATTGTTTTACTGATTATTATTTACGTTGTCGAAAAGCAATTACTCTCTGCTATAATACTTGAATGTTAAGTTTAAAAAGTTATTTCCTCGCCATCTTTCAATGATATAATCATTTTAACACAAAAAAACTGCTTAAAGACGTGCAAAGAAATACGACAAATCAATAAAAATAAAATGGTAGAGGTCGAAATTTCTGTACATCAAAAGAAATTAAAAAAACCGAGTCATGGGCATGTAATATAATGTTAGGAAATATTTAAGAGTCTGTTCCAATGTTGATTATGACGCCAGAACTTATGTACGAGTAAGGTCCTTTATAGTTTATTAAAGAACAGAATCATAAGGTGTAACCTTCACCTCCACTAACGAATTGCAAATAAAATTTCGTTTTACACAGATATGAATAACCGACTCCCAACTCGACTCTTTTTATGTACAATTTAGACATACTGCTTCACAAACTCACCAGACGTAGCAAGAAAAAAATAATTCTTGCTGGTGACCTTAATATAGACACATTGAAGGATAACAGCGCCGCCAAGGAGCTTAATAACCTGCTGGCCAAGTATAATCTCGTATTACATATAAATGTGCCTACTAGACTAAACTCATGCATTGATCATCTTGCAAGTAACATAAGCGATGCTAAAGGAAGGGTTCACTCATTATTCCTATCAGATCACGACACGGGACAATCTTTAGAGTTTGTATTACCTAAATCTAAAAAAAGTATCCCAATCAGTTGGTACAAAACAGTAAGGGACTTTAATGATAGTAACAAGAGAAAATTTTTAGAATTAGTATCCAGTCTGAGTTGGAGTGATGTGTTTAATGAAAGCGATCTAAATGTAGCGTTTAATAGCTTTCATGAAGACCTATGTTTATATTATAATCTGTGTTTCCCGTTTAAAAAAATAAAAATGTATGTTAACAACTCAAGACCTAGGTGGATTACCCCAGGTATTAAGAAATCAAGTGTGACAAAACGAAATATAAGAGCTTATTACTTTAAGCATAAAACGTTAGAAAATAAAGATAAATTTAAAAATTACACCAAATTACTGAGAAGTTGTATCAACAAGTCGCAAAATATTTACAATACTGCAAAAATAAAAAAATCTAAAAATAAATGCAAAGCATCGTGGAATATAATTAAAGATAAAACTGACAATTTGAATTTACATGACGAAATCGAAACTTTAGAAATAAATGACATAGTAATTAATAACCCATCTGACATTGCCTCACTATTTAATAATCATTTTTCAAACTTGACTAATTCATTAATAAATCCCAATAACAGACAACCCGTTTTAGACATTCATCCCTTAAAAGAAAGTATATTTTTGACTCCCTGTTCACCACAAGAAGTTTGGTCTATTATTAAGTCATTGCGAAATACAAATGCTGTAGGTGTAGACGAACTACCTACTTTTATATTTAAACTGTGCGCATACTTCCTCGCACCAGTGTTGACCTTTCTCATAAATCTATCTTTCACACAGGGTCAATTTCCAGAAAACTTGAAATGTTCGAAAATAATTCCATTACATAAAAAAAATAACATTAAAGATATTAACAACTACCGTCCTATTGCGTTAATTCCAATACTCTCCAAAATTTTTGAAAAAGCCATGTTAAGTAGAATAACCAGTTTTTTTGATAAGCACACAATAATTGCAAAAGAGCAAAATGGATTTCAAAAAAACAAATCTACAACCCTAGCAACATACTTGCTAATAAAGAACGTTGTGCAGAATATCGATGCAAAGAGACCAGTGGTATCGGTGTTTTTTGACATGAGTCGTGCATTTGACTGTGTTAATCATTGTGGACTTTTAAAAAAATGTAATTATTATGGCATTCGAGGACAAGCATTAGATTGGCTAAAAAGTTATCTCTCAAACCGAATACAATATGTTGAAATAAGAAATAGGGATCCTCAGAACAATGAATCTGTAACATACAAATCGTCATTTTTACAGATTACATGCGGTGTGCCCCAGGGTAGTGTCTTGGGCCCTTTACTATTTCTTATATATATTAATGACTTGCCCAAACAGGTTAATTACCAGACTGTACTATTTGCTGATGACATATCACTTATCATACCAAATTGTGACAAAGATTCAAATTATAACCAGGTTATAAATGACACTATAGCTGATGTTGTTTCCTGGCTAACGCAAAATGACTTAAGTGTAAATTTATTAAAAACCAAATTGATACAGTTCTCAAACTATAAAGCAAACCGCCCAAAGCTTAACATCACTTGTCAGAACATAGCGATCGATGAAGTTAGTGAAGCAAAGTTTTGGGGTATCATCCTTGACCAACACTGTAGCTGGAAACCCCATATTGACGACTTATGTAAAAGGTTGAGTAGTTTTATTCACGCCCTTAAAAAATTACGATTTGTAGCAGGAGAGGAAACTGCACTGACTGCATACCACGGATATGTGTCCTCAATATTAAGGTACGGTCTCATAATATGGGGTAACTCAAGTGACATAAATAGAGTATTCTTAATGCAAAAAAAGTGCATCAGGGCAATTTGTGGTGTAGGTCCATTGGAATCTTGTCGACCTTTGTTCAAACAGTTAAATATTATAACATTATTCGGGCTTTACATCCTAGAGACTGGAATATTTGTTAGGAAAAATCCTGAGCTTTTTGAAAAGTATATTCAACTGGATCTAAGATTACGCCAGAGAGATGTTCATAGATTACAAGTTCCTCTTAGCAAAACCGCTTTTTGTCAAAAAAACTGCCAGGCCATGTCTGTTAAAATTTACAATAAAATACCTTATGACATAAGACAGCTTTCTTATAATATGTTCGTGATAAGATTACGTAAATATGTCCTACAAGAATGTTTTTATAATCTGAATGAATTTTTGACATGATGAATTCTATAATGATAATAATTTTGACATGGATAAATATTATTGAATTGTATCAATTATGTATATTAAATAGAAATGTATTATTTAATAGGTCAAATAGTAAAAATGTGTATAGTAGGTATTAAGATAAATTAATGAATTGTTTAATTGTAATTTTAATTTAAATATTTTAATTTTGCATGCCGCCTGTGGCAAAACATGATGGACCAAGATGAAATTCTGTTATCAAATTTACCATGTTTTGAGCAAATAAACATATTCTATTCTATTCTATTCTATTCTATTCCAAAACGAAATGCACTAATAAGTCTGAAATAAACTTTTGTCTTTTTTTAAGGAAATGACTCCATTTTAGGCGAACAATTTCGGTGCTCTGATGGATGATGCTAAATATGCCAATGCGATGACACTGACTCCAAATAGAAATAATTCGCCTTAAATAAAGTCCATCCTTTTAAAGAGTCAAGAGTTCATTTGAGAATTTAGGTGCATTTTGTTTTTGAAGTCGGTTTTTGCTTTGTTTGTACAAGTTAATGTGTACATTTTCTGGCAAGCTGGTAATTTATTTCACTTTTTCAACTCTGTCGTAAGAATAAACATTCTCGCATAGCTAGCTAGTGAATACTCGTACATACTTAGATTGTAGTCTGATTCTGGATACTGTGCAGTCAAATGGGCATCTGTTAATTTGTGTGAAGGCCAACAATGTATAATCTTGAGCCTTTGAGGTTAACTAAAACAAAGGAGTCACTGGACTAAAGAACTATTCAATTAGCTATTGCTAGGAAATAGTTAGATTTGGAGGTATAGTTAGAAGATTCAAAGTAAGCATGGAAACAGTTAGTTTCTGTAATCTGAATGTGTTTTGTTTCATTTTATTTAAACATTAAACAGTTTGAAGTTGAGGTGATACAAATTTTGTTCATAATATGCTAAGCTTTAAGCCAGAAAATGTGCTCTAGATATTTTTTGTTGAAATTTATGTATAAAATTATTTTTCATTTATTGTAGTTCATAAATAACTTTGTAGTTTATCACTATTTTATATAATACTCGTATTTACAGTATAGTTATTATAAATATAATCACAAAAATATCTTAAGAATAATTTCTAAAAAAGAGTGGAACTATATGTTCTTTGAACTTGCATTAGCCTAGGTAATAATTAGTACTTAGAAATGTACAATTTTCAGTGAGTAAAAAAAATACAAAAACGCACTCGAAAATTAAAAGAATATCATGTTTTTTTTATACAGTTTACAGGTGCAATGTTTATGGTTTTTTTAACAATGAATATTTGAATAAGACGTCTAGCGAAAAAGGAATTTGGTATAAAACATCACAGTCAGAACCTCCTCGAATGCCCTGGTTTTATAATTCCAATTCTTGCAGTCTACAAATTGTTACTGCCCTTAGATCTTGTTCGGGTCCCATGCCGTTGAATAAATTTAAATTTCTTATGAAATTTATAGGATCCCCGAACTGTACGAATGGCGGAGTATCAGAAGATATAAATCATTTATAAAAGGAATCACAATTGAAGAGACATGTTTTTTTTTAAATTATAAAAAACTGTTTACAAGTGCAATGTTCCATTTTGAACACTTTCAGTAAGTACATCCATTAAAAACATGTTCGACTTGCGATTCTTGTTGAGTTGCAGCAAAACCAGCTCGTACGTTATTATAGTGCTGATAAACTGAAAAAGAAACGATCCTCTTTCAAAATTATATCTCGAATTAAAAAAAAAATATTTTCCTTTTTTTAAGAAAAACACGATTTTTAATTGATAAATTGAGGTAAGTGTGAGTGGGAAGTAATTTAAATCTATCTAGTAAAAAAAAGTAGGTAGGTACATCCAAGAACATCTGCGAATCAAAATTTTTATTAATATAAAATGTCATATTGTTCAAATCATTACCTTCAAAATAGAACTCCTGGTCAGAGAGAAGAATGACCCAGTCAGTGAGACTGGATTGTAAACTAGTTGAAGGCGAAACCTTTGTATCTATAGAACAAAACACTACACAGTTACTTGTCTATTGGAATAAAATGCGTGAAGACGATAAAATACGGACCAACTTTTAATTATTACACCAATTTTAAAAGTCTTCTTTTCTTACTATTGTAATTACTTTTTTCACTTTAGGAAACAAAGTATTAAACTGTACGGAAAATTTAACACAAAGTTGACTTTATACAAAAACATTACAATTTGGAGACTTTCAATGTCTTACATACACATTAATAATAAAAATAGCTCCGGTCTAAAATATCAAAGTCAGCTGTAGTTTTCATTCCTCGGGCCACCTTATAGCATTTACTTACTTCTTTATTTTCCTCCTCCTTAGGAATATCGTGCAAAGATAGTAACGGTTTCTGCGCCTCGATCGGTACACTTGCAGCTAATAGAGACATAGTTAGCGCCCGGGATATGAGACAAGCGACCGAGAATAAATAGAAGAGAAGACGCTCTGTTGAATCTGCCAAACTAAAAAAAAAATATCGACATATTACTATGATGTCATTAGTATTCCAATTGCTTCAATATTTCGATACCTTCAGGTTCAATTGTCGTATAAACCAAAACCCTACTTTTCAGGAGAGCCAAAAAACGTTTTTTTTTTTAAATAAAAAATTCGTACCTTTTTTATTTGGGCAGTTATAAAAAAATGACCAAAAGAGAACATTTTTAAATTTTGGCGATGAAAAAGTCTAAATATTCAAAACATGCTCATCTGCAGTAGTTTTAAAGTTAGCTTGGAGTTACGTCTTTAAAATAGGCACTCGGTGGTTTATACGACCCATTATATTGGACCTGAAAATAACTCTTTACGTCGTATTTGAATTTTTAGTAAACATAAGACCGATATTGATGGCTTAAAGACCATTAGATGTAGTTTTTTTGGTTTATATACCCATTGATATAGTGATTCATTAAAATGAATTTTTAAACCTATGTTTGTAAATAATGTATTGTTAAATATTTTCATGCTGTTGTTGTTTAGAGAATGTGCACAAAGACATTTGACAGTGTAAAAACTTTATTTGGTTGAGGTAGATAGGTATAATAAATTTGCAAGATAATAGAAACATTGTAAAGATCACGATTCACTTGAAACTCCTTAAAAATACTCAATATTACTCTTTGTAGAATTTCTTGCTGCTGTCTTTGGCCATATCAATGAGAGTTTGAGCTGGCTTGAAAGGAGCGCCATACAGGCCATGGAATTCTTCCATCTTCTTAACCAATTTATCAGCACCAAATTGGTCCACCCATCTGAATGGTCCACCGGTGAATGGAGGGAATCCGAGACCGAAAACAGCTCCAACATCACCTTCAAGGGGGCTGTGGAGAATCTTCTCTTCCAAAGACAACACAGCTTCATTGACAAACCTGGACACCATTCTTAACTGCTGATCTTCAACTGTGTTAGCGCCGCGGGGCTGCAAGCCATACTTCTCTTTCATGATTTGGACGGCTTCTTGATTCACATCCCTATTCTTGGTTCCTTTTTCGTATACAAAGATACCTTTGCCCGATTTCCTGCCCATGAACCCAGCCTTAACCATGTCTTGCATAATGTTAAGGTCACCGCCGCTGAAACGATCGCCAAAGGCCTTTGAAAGATCGACAGAGATGTGCGAGCCAACATCGATACCGACTTCGTCGGCCAGAGTCGCGGCGCCGACGGGGAAACCAAATTGCTTGGTCATGCTGTCTAGCTCTTTAGGATCTACTCCTTCTTGAAGTAACCTGACAGCCTCGCTGAGCATGGTGGACAGTATCCGTGTGGTGTAGAAGCCGGGCCCGTCGCCCACCGTGATGACCACCTTCCCCTGGCGCAGCCCCACCGCCACGGCCGCGGCCGCCGTGTCCTCGCTCGTGCCGGGGTGCCGGATGATCTCCAGCAGCTGCATCTTGTCCACCGGCGAGAAGTAGTGCATGCCAATTACTTTGTCTGGACGACTGCTTCCAGCAGCTATCTTTGTGATAGGAATAGCACTTGTGTTGGTGGCAATAATGCAATGCTTTGGCACAACAGCCTCGAGCTCCTTGATGACTTTGTGTTTGATATCAATATTTTCAAACACCGCTTCAATAACACAGTCCACATTCTTGAACTTGGCATAATCTAAGGTTGGCATTAAGTTTGATAAATATTTGTCTTTTGTTAGCGCCGATATCCTCTTCCTCTTAACAGCATTTGCTAAGCCTGTCTGCACCTGGCCAACGCCTCTGTACAGACCTGCATTAGTGGCATCCTTCATAACAACATTGTATCCTTTGTCAATAGATACCTGAACAATGCCAGCACCCATCAATCCAGCACCAAGGACACCAATCGTTTTAACATCCACTTTTGACTTGCCAAATCTATTCTTTTTGCATTCAGTCTGGCCCTTAAAGAGCCCCATCAGTCCTTTGCTCTGTGGTGTCATAGCTAGTTCACCAAATCCTTGAGCCTCGGCTTCGTATCCTGCTGCAGGACCTTTGTCAACACCGACCCTTACTACTTCAAGAATCTTCAACGGTGCTGGGTACAATCCCCTTGAAGCCTTCATCACTTGTTCTTTAGCTTTTTTAAAGATCATATTTTTAACAAACTCCCATTGCATTACCGTAGCTGTGACTTTTTCTACCAATCCTTTTTTAGACCTATCTACTTTTAGGTTTCCAGATGCAATGTCTTTGGCAATCTGTATAGCTACATTTTCTAGGTATTGGGCAGTGTTAATTTCAGGTTGTCCTAAGCCTGGGCCCAAAGGAGAAACTAACAGATCCACAATTCCTAATTTCTTTGCCTTATCAGCTTTCACTGTTTTTCCTGTAAGAGCTAAGTCCAAGGTAGTTGGTATAGAAGTAAGTGCTGGCAACCTTTGTGTGCCACCACCACCAGGTAAGAGACCTAACATAACTTCTGGCAGTCCAAATCCAGTCTTGGAATCTTTTACTGCTATTCTGTAGCGACAAGCAAGTGCAGTCTCCAAGCCACCACCGAGGCATGATCCTTGTATAGCTGCCACATATGGCTTTTTGGATGTTTCAATCCTTCTAAATATTTGATGACCTTGTTTTGAAACAGCAACAACTTCCTCTTTGGTTTTAAGTTTTTCCAACATAGAAATATCAGCACCAGCTATAAAGCAGCCCGGCTTGCCTGATATAAATACAACAGCTTCAATGGAAGGGTTTGAATCAACCTCATTGATTAAATTATTAACTTCTTGCATCACTTCTTCATTGAGAGAATTAACCTTCTTGTCAGGGCTGTCCAAAGTCACAACACATACTCCATTGACTACCTTACGTTTCGTATGAACTGCATTTGATGCAGCTGCCGCGTATGTTCTGCTGTGTAAACCCGATAGAAATTGCAAATCTTTACGGTTCTTCAATAACTTAAGTGCGCCTAATATCTTTGAATTCGCCATGTTTATTGAATTAAACTAAACAAACTAAAAAATAACTACTAAAAAGGAATTCTATTGTATAATTTTGGACCCAGACTTTGAACCTAAACTTTCGTCGTGGAGTAATTTAGTGGGTAAATTAAGACAGCTTTCCTGGTTCTCTGCTGACGCATATTGATTTCGATTAATAAAGATGAATTTTGAATAAAGAGAAAAGCCCCGTTATGCTCAGGGAAGGATTTGTAACTTTTTTAGAATTTCTTTATGGAATTTATATCTTTACGAGAACACCAACTTTAAATTACAGCTAGAAGTAACAACTTCTGGTAATAAATTAATTACAGAGCATCTCAGAAGGGTTTAAATAGCCTTCCTGAGTACACTGTGGCTTGTTTTCTTTATTTGTTTAAAATTCTTGAATTCACAACATTTAGTCGAGATCAAGCGCGAACCAATTGAACGGCCTCATACGCTCGAATTTATACCAATCGCAGACTTATCATTTTACTAACTGCCAATCGTGGGCAGCGCGTGGAAGCGCTATGAATATGGTTTATACGTCAATTCATGAGATTAACAAATCAATGATCATGGTCCATTAGAATTTACCATATTGAATCCGTGGACTTACGACGACGTGGGTAAATGTGTTCTGTGACTTACGACGTCAGATACAAGTAATCTAGACATTAAACGCCGTATGTTTTTAAGCCTAAAAACCATTTTAAATTACTTGAGACTTTTACGTCCTAGCTTAAAAAAAAATGGTTGTTACATCTTAGCAAAAATACCAAAAACAACCATTTGGCTTTTACATTGTTTTTATTGTATTAATTTATCTTTTAGGCTATAATTTTTTGGGGCGTATAAACATTTCTTTAGCGAATTTCAATATATCGAATATACAGATCGATAGAGAAAAAAAAGCTGATTACAATGGTATATATATCTCGATTTGGCCAAAATGGTTTATACGACAATTGAACCTGAAGGTATCCATTTATTATTTTCATACAACCTTAATGCTTAGATGTAATTGATCTAATATTAATTATTTTTCGCCTGAGCTGGCAACGTCCCATTTGAAACTTTAGTCCACACAAACTTTTCGAAACTTTTCTTGACATTAACAATGTTTTTTAAAATTTTTACTCTTGAACCTATGACATTAGGACATTGACAAAGAGTTCAATTCAGAAATTCAGTTTGATAGTTTTGGTTGCATAAGTGGCAGTATCTCACAGATGGAGACTCTTTCTCACTGCATAACACAGTTAAATTGGTTATATTTAAATAACCAATAACTTAAAAACCATGCTATTTAAACTACTTCTTGCTTTGTTAGATATATTAAACTAGAGCTCTAATTTAATACAGAAGTATTAAAAAAGTTAAGTAAGCCTGTAACGTCCCACTGCTGGGCAAAGGCCTTACCTCAACAATAAGGTAGTTTGAGCCATACTCTACCACGCGGGCGGATTGCTGGAGGAGTGTTTGCAAGGCAAGTGGCGAGCTCTGCAGTGTATTCAAATAAATAGAAGTATTATTCAAAGTTATTGTATATCCTCAGCAAAACGGTGTATAGAGCTAGATTAAATGTTTTAATTACTTCACGTCGGCATCTCATAACTAAAGAGGAGAGCTCCACTCCCCTCGTCTGCCTATTGCGGAGAGGATGCAGTTCAATGCATTTTCTTCACAGTATATGAAAGTTGCGCGGACAAAATATACGTCCTATGTCAGGATTTGCCACCTACGTCTTACGCGTACTTTGATCGACATATAGTCTGTTTTGAAAAAATCTAGATACTGGTGTCAGCTCACACACACACACACACACACACACGCGCGCACACACACGCACGCACACACACGCACTCATATATGATTAATTAGTATTATTATTAGTAATATAATTTATAAGTTTTATTTACGTCAATAAAGATTTTTATTATTGTTATTTTGTTTGTCTATTGCAGATTCTTTCTTATGAGGTTTCATTTCCATGTTCAGACGGGTATCAACCAAGCCTGACATGATGAAAATATTTTATTTGGTTGAATCGGTGACACGTGACGAAGATAAAAATTTACGGGTTATCCTACAGGTGTTCAAAATTACTAACTTTTAGATCAAGTGTTGTGTACTATGGTGGATTTGCAGAGTGTCTTAAGTTTTTAATAATGACTTGGGTATAACGCCTGTAGCAGAAAGGACTATTGGTACAATTTGAACAGATTGGACATTCCATTGTGTTTTTATATGCATTGCTAGGTCGTAATGTTTCTAAAATTTTCGTTTATTGTACTTTTTTTTATTTTTTTATTTAGTATGGGTTCGCTCTTGACTCCAGTCCAAGCCTAATGCGACTAGGACGAAGTCGAAGATGAAACGAGCTCGCCCAGAAGAAGCCTGTTCACTCGAATTTTGAAAAGATTCGGATTGTAATCCCTTGGAAACACCGACGCGGGCAGCGAGTTCCACTCCTTTGCCGTGCGCATTATAAATGTTGACGAGAAGCGCTTAGTTCGAAACAGCGGCACATCGACAAGGTAAGGATGGTATCCCGCGGTACGCCTAGACGAACGATGGAAAAAGGGGGCTGGAGGGATGAGCTCATGGAGCTCCTTCGCACACTCGCCAAAGTAAAGTCTGTAAAATACAGCTAAGCTGGCAACCTTGCGGCGATGGGCTAAGCTATGGAGCTTATCATTCACCAGTTTGTCGTCACCTATTAATCTTATGGCTCTGCGTTCCACTGAGTCGAGTGCTTCAAGCTGGTACTTGGCGGATCCATCCCAGAGGTGACTGCAATACTCCATGCAGGACCGGACTTGCGCTTTGTAAAGGGTCAAAAGCTGTTCAGGCGTGAAGTATCGCCTCACTCTGTTCAGGATGCCAAGTTTTTTAGCAGCAGTTTGTGCTTTGAGCTCAATGTTGGGGCCAAAATTGAGATCAGCCGACAACTCCATACCCAGCAGCTCTAGATGGTCGGTGACAGCAACAGGCGTACCCCGGAAAGTTGGAGTATGTAGGAAAGGACTCCTCTTTGTTCTCCTCCGAAAACAGACATGCTTGAGTCTTTTTGGCGTTGAATTCGACACGATTGTCATCGCCCCACTGCGAGACACGGCTCAGGGTCATATTTGTCCGCTCAACCATGGCTCCCCTCAAACGACGCACTTCATCCCCACTGGTCCCCGCGCTGGACAGGTATCTCTCTGTAACTGTGCTGTCGTCAGCGTATCCAACGATACCTGGCTGAAGCAGGTCGTTGATGTGAAGCAGAAAAAGAGTTGCAGAGAGAACTGACCCCTGAGGAACTCCGGCATTAATAGCCCTAAGGTCAGATGAGCAGCCATCTACGACTACTCTGATCGACCGGTCACTCAGGAAGTCTGATATCCAGCTACAGAAATCAGCAGGGATGCCGAAAGCTGGAAGTTTATTGAGCAAACCTGCATGCCAAACCCTGTCAAAGGCCTTCGAGATATCAAGCGAGACAGCCAATGCTTCGCCGTGTTTCTCGATGGCTTCGCTCCAGCAGTGCGTGACATAGGCAAGTAGATCTCCTGTAGACCGTCCCCGGCGAAAACCATATTGACAGTCACTTAGGAGATCATTGTCTTCTAGGTAGGTCAGCAACTTACTGTTTAAGACCCTCTCCATTACTTTACAAAGTAAGGAGGTTATGGCGATCGGTCGGTAGTTGGCAGGGTCAGCTCGGTTACCTTTTTTAGGTACAGGCTGTACATTGGCGATCTTCCAAGATTTCGGCACTTGTTTCAGTAGGAGAGAGAGGCGAAACAGGCGTGTTAACACGGGAGACAGTTCAGGTGCACAGTGCCTCAGAACTCTAGCTGGAATGCCATCAGGTCCGCTGGCCTTATGCACGTCCAGATTGCACAACACCCTCCGAACCTCTTTGACGTGAACTGCAATCTCGGGCATCGAGGAGTCGCAACGAGTTATGGTGGGTGGTTCTTTGGAACAGGAGTCCAGCTGGGAATTGCCCGCGAAGATAGAGGCAAATAGATTTGCCTTCTCAATTGCAGTGTAAGCCAACGAGCCATCTGGTTTCAGCATAGGGGGCAAAGATGGACGACAGAAATTTGTTTCCGCTGCCTTAGACAGGGACCAAAACTGTTTGCTACCCGGAGGATGTGATGACAGCTTGGCCCCTATGCGTCCGACATGCTCATATCGGGCCTTACGCAGGGCTCGCTTAGCAATCTTGGCGGCAGAGTTAAAGGCTCTTTTCCTCATGCGTACTATTTTCGCCCCGGCCTTACAATCGCGAACGTTTACCCAGGCTCGGTATGCAGACTGTTTTAGGGCCTCGGCTTGGGCACATTCTTTGTTGTACCAAGGTCGGGTTTTAAGGTTGAGCGAAATGTCGGAGAAAGGAATAAAATACTCCATTCCCTGCCGTATGACGTCTGCCACCGCATCAGCACTGATTGAAGGGTCACCCGACGAGAAGCAAACCTGCCGCCAAGGATAAGACGCAAAGAAGTGCCGCATTTCATCCCAGTCTGCCGACTCGTATCTCCAAACCCTTCTCGTGCCTCTTGGGTTATCATCAGGAGGAGTGCAGAGAGACATGGATTTCACCAGACAGTGGTCAAACGAGCCCAAAGGGGCCCGAGACTGAAACAGAGTGACTGTCCGGATCAGTAGTCAGCAGAAGGTCCAAGCAATTTGCAGTATGGCCGGCAATATCTGGTATCCGCGTAGCCTGTTTTACTAGCTGAGTTAGGTCTAGCGATAACGCAAATTTGCGCGCCTCTAAGCCAGCATGGTCAGTTTTCTCGTACGGGAACAACCATTCTTTATGGTGGGCGTTAAAGTCTCCTAAAAAGTTGAGCTTTGCTGTTGGGTAACGCTGCTGAGCGAGATCAGTCATCTCCATCAGGTAATCAAAGAGCCGAGTCGTCTCCCGGTCACCGCTGTGTGATCTATAGATACCGACGTAAATATACTTTGCAGAACCCGAATCCACTAAAATCCAAATAACGGAAAAACCCGATCTTTCGAAGCAACGAAGACGATGGCAACAAATGTCGTCTCGAATGTACACACAGACCCCTGCTTGCTTCAGGAACTTATGCTCAATAGAGTAGCCCGGGTAGTTGAGGTACGCCACGTCCAACGGGGTTGCTATCTTTGTCTCCGTTATGAAAAACAAGTGTGGCTTCTCAGTCTCGAGGTGATGGTGGACCGGATCGAGATTTGAGTGCAATCCTCTTATATTAGTGAGGTGCACTTTAAGTGGGAGGAAGTGCAGCCGTTGTTTAATCCTGTTTCTCATTGTCTTTCGTTTCATAAGTGTGAGTGAAGTGGGTAAAAAGGAAGGTCGTCGAGGTACTGTGCAATGTGCCAAGTGGTGCTCTTTGGCTGAGCTGACCTGTGGGGGACTAGTTTGGAGACTGCGGGGACGCCCGAACCCCCCCGAGTGTGGCCACCGGGTCCTCCCTTCCAGTCGCCAACTGGCACGGTGGAGCACATCGGGATTTTTCGCGAGTTGGCGGGGCAGCCTTTCGCACGTGGCTGGCGCGTTACTTGGGTCCCCTACTGACTCGCGGTCGGCCAACGGCTGGCACCGTTCTTCGGATCCCGCTACCCTCCAGAACTAGTCACCTGGTACAGCGTTGCCTAGAGACCAAGACCGGCTTAGCACAGCACTGCTGACTACTTCACTCTCTCCCCAAAAAGGCACTGGCACTCCCACTCACCGACGAAACACAGCAAGCTGTCTGGCGCCGGACTCCGATGGGAGGGTGGTAGCTACCAGGCGGCACCTAATGGAGCCTACCACCGCTATAAGGATCGTTCTGCCGCCACCTTAGACCAAGGTCTGTGGTTTCGTTGCCCAGGGTGGACCACTAGGAGGTAGATCCTTACTCACCCCAAACACTTTGTATATTATGAGTTTTCGGAACAGCTTTGTTAATTAAGTAAACAGTATTTTTGTGTTTGTCAAATAAGGTCTTATCTGTTATAACTGTTCGGTCCCAGTATAGTTTGAATAAATTATTGTCTTATACTGGATTGGGAATGTACTTATAGTATGGTGATTTCTCATATATGAACTTACATCTGTGTGCTAAATATTTATGGATGACAGCTGAGACCTGGTCGTGACGATGTTCATAATCGGTGTTAGCTAATAATTTACAGGCACTGGTTATGGTGTTGGATTGTTTTGCTGGCACTATTGCAATGACGGCAGAGGTCTGTGGGTAAGAGTTGGTCTTTTAATATGAACTTTTGATAGTTACGCGTTGCAATAATCTGGTCTTGAATGGCAAGCATAAATCCTTCAGTGTCTGAGAATAATTCTCCTCGGAGAAGCCATGCGTTGGAAGCAATTTTATCTACTTGTTCCTTGCTTAAATCTGATTTACGCCTGCCGTGTAAAGGTTTTTGCGCCCAAAAACCTTTACACGGCAGGTTTTCTGTTGAGTGTTCCTGTTTTTTTAAGTTGAGTGGTGTATGTTTGTCGCATGCTTCAACTGAGGATTTGTGTAATGTAGAGTGTTCTGATTTTCGGTAAAAATATTGTCGCAGAGTAGTAATTAGTTTGTTGTGAATATTTTGAATATCGATAAGGCCTCTCCCTCCTTCCTGACATGGTAATGTTAGTCTTTGTGTGCATGATTTCGGGTGGTGCTTACGATATTTTGTGAGTTTAGTGTTTTTAGTTCGCTGTGATTTCTTTAAGTGGCTTTGTAACAAATTAATGATTCCGAATGAGTAAAACAAAACTGGGATGGCGTAAGTATTTATAGCCTTTATATTTTTTCTGGAGCAGCAGCGGAGTTGGCTGAAAACGCCAAGCGTCGCAAGTACGTCTCACTTGCAAGTGATTATTTGTGTTTGCGCCGTTTGGTGTTTGTATTGCTGTTTGGTAAAATTGCGCCAAAATTAAATTCTCTCACAGCCAATAGTAAAGCTGGCTGGTTCCTAGCTCAAAGGATTAGCATAGCTATTCAACGCGGCAACGCAGCCAGCATCATAGCCTCCTTGTCTCAAGGAAATGGTTTCGTTTTTGAATAGGTAGACTTTAAGTTATTTTTTTTATGTAGCATATTTTAGTTTTATTTCTTCTTGTTTGTTATTAATATAGTGTTTCTAGAATTAAGTTCAGATTTGAGTACCTCGTCTAATCTTTTGATGAATTTTACTGTTTTATCATTATTATTACTATCACACGTCGCGCCGTGCCTTGAATAGCACGTCAAACGGTTAGTCTTGCGCCTAATCCTTTACTGTAGACTGCTGTTTTATAAAGTTACCTAGATATTGAAATAACAACTTACTTAACAGTGTCACATTCCTTGTAATTCACCATGTTGGTACTGAAATCGTAAAAAATCGTTTAAATATTATACAATTTCGAATACTTTAAGAGCATTTAAGCGAAGACCTAGTTAGCTCAGGATAAAATAAAACAAGTGCTGAGACTTCGCTGACAGGTGCGTAACTAGTGTAGAGGTAGGAAAGGATGGCAGGTACGATAGGGAAGGGGAGATAGGTAGATAGATAAGAGAAGGTAGCTAACGTCCGTTCCTTATACCCATTATGTCTGTGGTTTTGTCCTACTAGAGATAAAAAATGGTCCTCTATAATGGTGAAAGGCTATAATGGTGAAAGGCTATAATGGTGAAAGGCTATAATGGTGCTCTAACATACTTCTAACAGTAGAAAATCCTATCTTAGGTAGAAGATCTTCGGATGATGATAGGATCTTTGACTAAAGTTTGCATATAGGAAACGACCGTGGGACGGTAGATGGCACAGGGTAGGGTTGTTAGGGTTAGGAACTTCGTTTATTAATGTGTTAAAAACGATGCAATTTCGTGGCAATTTTTTCATAAATGACTTTTAATTAGGGTGGTCCAGATATTAGTTCAGGACTCTTATTTTGGAATCACTCGCGTTAGGACGGCATGTGATATTAATTAATTAATGTCCGATTTTCCAATAAAACCATATTCATTAACCATACTTCGCGTGATTTCCATTGATTTTAAATTTGATTTTGAACGAAATTCACACGCCATATTCAAGCGAATGTTTCAAAAAAAGAAGGCCCCTGATATATATATTTTTTTTCTTACTTAAGGAAGTAGAAAAGCTGCACAGATATGAAATACAGGTAATTAAAAAAGGAAAATAGGACGATAGTTTTGAAATGTTCGTCTATGAGGGTGACCAAACTCTCCAAGCGAGTAAAATGCATACGGTGCTTCTCCCAGAACTTGATATTCTGAAATATAAAATAGACTAATTAGCATCATCATCATTCACAACCAAAGGACTTCAACAGCCGAAAATCCTTCCCTTAGGTTTTTTTATATTTATATTTGAGGACCACAAAGCATACACTTCACAATCTTATAAGACAAGAAATAACAAAATAATTGTAGAATTGCCTTAATCAAAGGCTGCCACGACATTCGCAATAAACAGAAGTCAGGGACAAACTGTAATAGCCTGTATTACACGATTAATTACAAACTATAGACTTTGATTTTGGAACAGTCGCTTTAAATTAACGTAGTGAGTACTAAGCTGTTTTTAAATTATATATATGTCGTGCACGCTCTATTATGACCAGAAGAAAGGCAGGTTATTGCCCGGAGTGCATTCAGTAGGGCACGCTATCTTTTTACGGCTATACGTCCTGACAGCGCCTTAAATTATGTCTCGTTTTCTGGCAAAAATGCCTTCCTGTGTCTTTAGGAGTAGTACCAATTACACTGCAACAGTTAGAGCCAAGAAAAACGTGTTGTTACATTCATAAGTATAGTTTTTTCATTTGAAAAACCTAAAAGACGTATTTAGTCTTTAGCATTATTTGGCAATAGCTGACATTAGGCTAAAGAAGGCGCTCGTGCCAATGAGCGCTGAGTAGCAATAAGTATGTAACGAATGTTTATATATTTATCTTTTTTTATCAACAGGCATACCCCATCATATGTCTCTATTATCGCGTTATTAATTGTTGAACTACAATAACGCTCATAAGAAAAACAAACTCATTCGAAGTCGGTGCATAATGTCAACTTCAACAACAGCAGCAGCATGCAGCATGCAGCATGTGTACACGAAGCATTTGTTTCTCGAACTCAATAAGGACTATAATAATGCTTATAGGAGAAACAAAATCTATTATATTAAATCAGTTGTTTGTGTAATTAGCATCATTTTAGTCCTTTTAGTTTTTCTTTTTGAAGGCTTAGGCTTAGTGTAACCAATAATTTAGTGAAAACCGTATCCAAATCGGTCCAGCCGAACTCGAGATATTCGTGGAAAAACATACATACAAACATGCGCTTCCAAAAAACCTTATTTTTTGATGTTGGTTAAATACAAGACTTACTTTAATTGTGCGTGTTTTGATAGCCGCATTGAGGTCTCGGAAATAGGATAGCAAGTATAAGCTTGTGCACATTGGTAGAACATCAGTCACTCCCCAAAGAACTATCGTTTGAATTGTCATTAGCTGAAACAATCAATCGATAAAAATGTATGTGTGTATCTCTGTTTACCATTAAAATGGTGAAAAATTCTAATTTTATTAAGACCTGATTTTTCTCACGTCAGCTAAGGAATATTCGTCGGTTGAAATACGAGTATGTATACAAATTTTAAATATTCATAAATATCTAAAATATAAATGGCGTCTCCTGTTATTTTAATATCGGTCATTTAATACTTATTTCGTAAGATACACCTTATCTGAGGTTAGAAAAACCGACCCTATTGACATAACAAAACCTTTTATAAAGCTAGGTTTAAACAATAATAGTATTTACAATATTTTAGTAAGCTTATAGAGAATCCTTCCAACGGCCTGATTATAATTTTCTAATAACTTCTGGTTATCATTACCGATCCAATACTGCATACGAAATTTCGTTTTATTTATGAATTAATTACTAATAATTTCGTTATAGTCAATGATAAAACCGGCATTTAAAAAAATACAGTGATAATCATGTTGGGATGGGTGATCATTTCGACCATACACTCGTAAGTGACGTATATTACGAGCATCGCCATGCTCAAAAGGCACGTTGAGCCGTTGGTCAGGGCTAATATCGCTTTATATCAGTCGTAAAGCCTGGTTACAAGCCTTATGGGCGGCTTGATAACATTTGACAGCAGAGTTAGTCTCTTGCCTTGCAAACACCCCTCTACCAATCCGCTCTGAGTCCGCGTGTGGCTCAAACTACCTCATAGTTGAAGTAAGGCCTTTGGCCAGCAGTGGGACGTTTCAAGCTTACTTTACTTTACTTACAGTAATATCACTAAAATATTACTAAGCGTGCCGATAGATGAACATTTTTAAACCATAACTTTGCTTTCATTAGTGTCAATTTCACCAACGTCACATTGTAATATTTGTCGAATACAACAAAATACTCCTTATTTGAAAATTACATATATTTGTCAGCAATAATTTATTTAAAAGTAATTTAAAAATTGGTCGTTTTATACTTATTTCGTGGGATAAGTATTATATGACGTTGGTAAAATCGACACATTACGCAATGTTTACCTTGTATAGAATAACTTTCCATAACGAATAAGTGGTGTATTTGAATACGAACGGGGCAACGTGCTCACAAAAATACTGAAAAAGATCCGGTGTAAATTTTCGCAACAAATTGCAATTCCATAGAGATTTGTAGAAGAATAATTGAGATAAAGAATTTTCGACTAAAAAATAAAAACAATGGTGAATGATCAATTGAGTAAGAATTATATTACATTTTAAAAATAAACTTTCATTTATCCGTACTGTAGGTATACGGCGAAAATGAGAGGTTTCTGACGTCACGTTCATCGTCTATTCCTTGCAATAATGTATTTTTTTTTAATATTGGACACTAATCACATACATTGCTCTGATCCCAAAGTAAGTAGCTAATGCACTTTTGTTATGCAAATCAGACACAACGGTGGCACGAAGCCCAGCGTGCTTAGCCACTACACCACGGAGGTCGTCTTTACATTATTCTTATAAATCCATGCACATGTCAATTACAATATAACAAATTATATAAAAGAACCAAAAAAATCTGCAATCTGTTTCGTCAACTTAACTAATACATTTAATTAAATACCAATATTAAAACAACTAGTCAAAACTATTAAATTTGTTTAGCAATTAGCAACTATGTTCTCCCAACTCCGGAACCCAACTGATCCGAAAGGCCCCATCACGCTAGCCGCTTTACCACGTTGAATGGCACTGGAAACCTGTTGAACCAGCCAGGACCCGAAGCGAGGATCATTCCCTTTCTCTTGCAAAGTCGCCCTAATTCTTTTAAAAGATCGTGCGCCTCCTAACACCGTGGACTTGTCGTCTCCACTGCAACCGGTACGAAATCGTACATTGATTCCAAGGCAGAGTATTTGGCGTGTTTCATTTTAGCTGCGTTTTCAGCTACTGAACCCTCTGAAACCACACTATGTCTCAAGTGAGACGCTGCATACGTGCTAACGCATGTAGCGTCCCACAAGAGACAACGACCTCGCCGCCGTGGTACCAATGTTAGTCCGTCCGGTCTTTTGCCATCCGTTCGAGACAGTCCAGGCGGCTCTAAAACACATGGAATATTTACCGACACCATGGCCCGACGGATAATCTCATTTATTGAATGGTGCCTCGGAAAGTGACCTGCACATCTTTGACAGCTTAATCCGTGGTTGCCATTCTCTTCCACCATAACACCACAAATGCAGCGATGAGCTTTACAGACCTTACTCCCCAATCATAGAGACACTGCTATTTTCAAAGAGCCGTTGTCGAGCAGTGTACCCAATTGAGGAGAAGGAAAGGCGTGTAACCACGCCCCGGATTCAGGTCTTGTGACAGCCTTTACACGCGCTTAATCCGCTCCCGCGGCACCATCCAATAAACGGGAACAGGAGAGTCTACACAGGATGTCATCCCATTCCCTCTGGAGAAAAAGGTTGTCTGGACGGTCATCAGTTGGACAAAGCATAACCCATCTAAACAAAGCCTTAGAAACATAAAGCAAACTGATATTGCTGCCAGCAAGGGATAAAATACGAGCAACAAGACCCGCTGAACCATATACGGAGGCCATAAGGGCTACCAGTCCAACACTCTGCACCCGACGTGCTCCTAGGCCTCCATGACGAACAGGTAAGGCTGCCTGACACTACTGCTCTTCGTTCAAACTTACATTAAGGACTGATTCCAACGTAACCTTGATTGTATCATCAAGTAACTTCAACTCTTGTTCAAAAAGCCAAGTAGGCGACGTTCGCAAGACATACACCATCCGCGGCAAAGCTAAACAACTTCGCAGTAGAACAAGAGAAACATGACTCGATAAATGCGTCAAATGCTCCCGTGCCGCAGATAGTGCCTGCCTTTTAAGTTGTAAGATGGAGCTGACAGCTCTGTAGTCTTATAAATTAAATCTTACTTGTCTCCTTTATATTATTCTTATAAATTAAATATAATCCTTTTAGTTGAAAGAAAATAATGTTTGATATTTCAATAAACAAGTAACCAAACTAAACCATAAGGATGATACAGATTACGTTTATTAGGAGGGAAATGAAAATAAAGGCGATAAAAGTAACGTCAGAATGTCTCAGTTTTGCGGCCTACCTATAAAACTGGTATGATTTAAGATCACAAAACTTACCAAAAGAAACCATGGTAACAAACCATAGCAGATAGTTACAATGTTTACTAACATTATTAGCTCTTCGTATGTCCTGTAACTGGTGCTCAAGCTTGGCCACTCTTTTCAGTAAAATCGGCCAACGATTAGCCAATTGAAGTAATACGATCATTATAAATAATGCTGTTGAATTGAGAATCAATATTGCTAAAAAAACAAAATACGCTAAATTTCAATACAAAACACACAATTCACAAGCAATTTTGTTTTGTAGACATTTAAACGTTCTTATGACTGATATCTTATAAATTTCAGTCTATTTGTTTAGCTGCTATTACTTAACTGAACTGAAAACTCTTAAGGCTGTAAGAAATAGGTGAATGTTTTATAATTGATTACTCTTGTTCAACTTACTAACAGAACTTGAAGAATAGTTCTGAGCTGAAAAACACCAAACTGCACATGATGATGTAATAGCTGTCTGTCCAAAAAGCGTAGCAAAATAGTGAATACCGTAAAAAGATTTCAATCTGAACCTGAAACAGATTAAAGTCAGTTTGCGATAGAAGTGATTTCGACCAAAACAATTGTTCTAATACTGTTTTCTTATAATTTGTATTATTAAATTATTGTTTGTAATTTTACCACAATTTAATTTATCTGTTATTAAGCTTATCATATTTACTTTAATTTATTTTATTTGCCAGTATCTGTCGTAACTCTGTTATTACCTAATAAATAAAAATCTAATCGGTCCATACATGTCTGAGTTGAGGGCGCGTATTGCAATGTGTTTTTGATAGGTAAGCGGCGCAGCTTTACTGTCAAAGTATCAATTAGTATTACGATTTCGCAAGATATTGAAAATATTATTATAATTAAATACCATAAATATTAATGTTTGTACCATTACAGTATGATTATAATATTATGATATTTTCAATATTAGTTTACACTAAGTCGAAATTAAGTTGCCTGGAAATTGAACGGCCAAAGATGGATCGCAATACGCCCCCTGAAAAAACAAACATAAAAAAACTTTCGCATTACAATAGTAAAAACCTACTCCTTTTTAGTCAAATAACAAAACACAACATGTTTTGCTTGTCGTGTTATGTAAACAATCTACACAATATTAAATATTACTTCATAAAGTTGACGTTTAAACGCTTGGCCACATTAGACGCAGTGTTGTTCATACATACAACGTGCGGGCTGCATTTTCTTTAATTCGTAATAAAATCGTGATGGATTACATGCTATTCTAGTGCGAACAAAACGTCCGAAATAGCCATTCCATTACGGTGATGATAGTTCAAACAACGGAAAAAGGTGCTTAAATCCGCATGAATCATCCAGAATGTTTAAAAAGGCCTTGTCACAAAAAGGCCTTTTAAAAAAAAAGATTTTCATAAAATATGTTTGAAACGTTATACATACCTTCCATATTTAGTAGCTATGACACTAGACAAATACACAGACAGACACGTTTTTTCGGACAACAATTACATACATTGCTCTAATCCCAAGTAGCCAATGCACATGTTTTATAGAAATCAGACTCAAATGTGGTACCACACAACCCAGACCCGAGACACTACTTAAAATCATAATTGACCCGACCGGGAATCGAACCCTGGACCTTGGAGCGACGACGCCTTGAAACTCAGCGTGAATAGTCGTCTAACGATAAACGTATATAACATACCTCTCATCATGCGTTGGAGATTTTTAAAAAAAAAATCATGAAAAGCTTTATAGCGAAGCGCGTCAACCAAACAAAATGCTCTGTTGTTTTATTTTATAAAATCAATACAAAAATACTCACTTCAAATATTGCACGGTGGGTTTATTCAGACCTTCAACAGGAAATACCCCAGTCCATCTAAGAAACGTCATATGCCATCTCAAAATGGTATGCAGTTCTCATTTCTGTCCATCCAATATATTTTGTACTCTTATTCTTCTGAGCTTATTCATTTTTATAGCTTCTGTCCAATTGCTGAAAAACAATGTTGAGCCTTTATTTTCTCACGGCTCAAAATGTTACTTTTGTTAGGAAAATGATTTCAGACATATTTTTACACTAATAAAATTGTAACTTAATAATATAAGTGGACTCATACATGCCAATTTGTTTTTATCATAGAGAAAGAAAAAGCTTTGCTTTATGTAAATGCTTGTAATGTATTTTATTCAAATAATTTTCAACAAACACTCAGTTCCGTTCCATGCAGGCGTTTAAATACGTCAATACAATCTGCCACTTGATTTGTCGAGTTGTCGAAAATGCTTTCATATACAGGCTGTTGTTTCGGTAAGGGACTACCGACTTAGGGATGGTTGTACAAATGATACTGATGCCAAAAAAATATACAAGAAAATGAGGTCGACCAAATAAAGCATCCAGACAGACAAAGACTTCATAATTTTATTATTAATTGAAGTAAAAAAACCTGTTGCAAAATTAAAATCAGCTAAACAGATTTTCATGAAATATGTTTAAGACCACTCAGGGTGTACAGCAATTATCTATGACACGTTTAACATAAAATATGTTGGTTAGCAACGACACTACATACAAATACACAGTCAGACACGTTTTTTGGATAACAGTCACATACATTGTTCTGAACCCAAAGAAAGTAGCCAATGCACTTGTGTTATAGAAATCAGACACAACCGACTCAGCGATGGTTGTACAAATGATACTGTGATGCCAAAGTCAATGTCAAAGTCAAAGTCAAAAATATTTTTTTAACATTTAGGACACAAAATTCCACTTATGACCGTCAATAATTAGTTTATATCAATCAATTTTTTTGACTTTGGAGTCGGTGCCATCACTTTGACCATCAAGCATCAACTATCACAGCACCGACTCGAAAAAGAAATTGTTTGCCTAAAACGGATTCCTTTCCTTTTGATGGTGAAGAGTTTATTTAATACTTTTTAGTGCATTTAGGTTTTGAAGTCGGTTTTTACTTTTTTTAAAGTTTATTTTTGTATTTTGGCGGGTTTGCGCACGTGATGGCTTATCTTATTAATAAATAGACACGGCAACATTTGTAACCTATATTAAAAAGTGGTACAATTGATTCTGCTCGTTATTTCTATCAAACTATTTTCAGATTTTGCGCATTTAACGTTACACGTTGTATATTATTAATTTAAAATACTTAAATACAGTAGATTCATTTAAATGACTTACAATATTACGTAACCCATATTCTTTAATACTTAACACAAGTGAAAACAGTCGTCTGTTACGTTTGTTCAGTATCAGCACAACACTGATCAATTATTCAGCGTGGACAGTTACGAGTATGTTGACACGTCATGTTGTTCCTTCTGCCTGTGACCTACGCACAAACAATAACACGTTTACTGAGAAAACAGCCACTTGCTGTCATTTATCCATATCTGTATTTTTAAAGTCTTATGTATTATATGGACTTATTTTTGTTTTATCTATACTAATATTATAAAGCTGAAGAGTTTGTATGTTTGTTTGTTTGTTTGTTTGTTTGAACGCGCTAATCTCAGAAACTCCTGGCCCGATTTGAAAAATTATTTTTACGTTGGATAGTCCATTTATCGAGGAAGGCTTTAGGCTATATAACATAACGATACGACTCATAAGACCACAGCAGAAATGAAAAATATTGCGAAAACTGGAGAAAGATATTCCTTTTGAGAGCTTCCGCTGCATACGCTGCGGAAACCGCTTAAGTTACACAAAAATCATGTATGACAGGATTGTTTAGCATTAAGAGTTCTATAATAAAGTCCGCGACAGCATATGTCTATCTTTTATGGTTGACTTACTACAACCTTTTTTGTGTTAATAAATTTGTAAAAAAATAATGCATTATTTTTAGACGTGTATTATACACACAGGTTTATTCTTATCAAAATAAATACATTCATCATCACGAGCATTTCATTTTGAACAAAGTTGTCCTTTATATCATTTGATTCCAATAAATATCTTAGGAGCTATCACAGTTTTAATATAACTCCGCACCAAAATAAAGTTCGCAGCTTAAGTACAACGTGCGCTTGCGCTAATCTATACTAATATTATAAAGCTGAAGAGTTTGTTTGTTTGTTTGTTTGTTTGAACGCGCTAATCTCAGAAACTACTGGCCCGATTTGAAAAATTATTTTTATGTTAGATAGTCCATTTATCGAGGAAGGCTTTAAGCTATATAACATAAAGATACGACTCACAAGACCACAGCAGCAATGAACAATGTTGCGAAAACGGGAGAAAGATATTCCTTTTGAGAGCTTCCGCTGCGTACGCGGCGGAAACCGCTAAAGTTACACAAAAATCATGTATGACAAGATTGTTCAGCATTAAGAGTTCTATAATAAAGTCCGCGACAGCATATGTCTATCTTTTATGGTTGACTTACTACAACCTTTTTTATGTTAATAAATTTGTAAAAAAATAATGCATTATTTTTAGAGGTGTATTATACACACAGGTATTTATTCTTATCGAAATAAATACATTCATCATCACGAGCATTTCATTTAGAACCAAGTTGCTCTTTATATCATTTGATTTCAATAAATATCTTAGGAGCTATCACAGTTTTAACATAACTCCGCACCAAAATAATGTTCGCAGCTTAAGTACAACGTGCGCTTGCGCTAATCTATACTAATATTATAAAGCTGAAGAGTTTGTTTGTTTGAACGAGCTTATCTCAGGAACTGCTGGACCGATTTGAAAAAATATTTCTGTGTCGGAAAGCTTATTTATCGAGAAAGGCTTTAGGATATAAAACATGACGCTGCGACGGGAGGGGAGGGAGCAAACTCAAAACGCGCGGACGAAGTCGCGGGGGACCGCTAGTTATATTATAAAGCTGAAGAGTTTGTTGGTTTGAACGCGCTTATCTCAGGAACTGCTGAGCCGATTTGAAAAAATATTTCTGTGTTGGATAGCTTATTTATCGAGAAAGGCTTTAGGATATAAAACATGACGCTGCGACGGGAGGGGAGGGAGCAAACTCAAAACGCGCGGATGAAGTCGCGGGGGACCGCTAGTTTAAGTATACTGTTTCGGTTGATCTTTTAATCTCAGTTCGTGGTAGAAAAAATACGTTGTAAACCCATAGTTGACTGTTTTAGTTATCTTACTTCTGTTTACCAACTATGATCGAACCTTCTTATAAAAGTATGGATTTGGATCCCTAATAAACTAACTTCCAGCTTATCCAATCGTTAAATCGGAAAACTTTCTGGCCAAATATTTAATGAGGGCCAATTGCTTCGTCAGTTCATTAAAAGTGGCGTGCCTTCCAAATAATCGTGGATTGGCCCTCAAACCGGTTTAGGAAACTTGATATTACTTGAAGATATGGGGAGAGAATTCAGATTAAATAGGCGAGTTGACACCACTAATTGTTGGCATACTTTTTGTCAGTTGTCAAAATGCTACTCTTATTTATTTTAAGCAGTCAAATAATAAAATAAAAATATAATTAAATTAAAAATAAGTATGGTGGAACTCTCATATAGAATACAGGTCTGTTGATACAAAAGATTTAATGAAGCCAGATAATGGTATTCGGTAAAAAAATGTATAAAAGATGACACAACACAAAGGAAATGAGTACGCGTTACTGAAATATTAATGGTCAAAGTAAATATTTTTATTCAAAGATTTGTTGTATATAAATCATTTGTTTGTGATAAGTTTCTTGTTTATTAGAATCATTTGGAAATTTTCAGTACTTTTTTCATAAATTAACTTGAATGGAATAGAATCGTTTAATTGCATAAAAAATAAATAAGATAACAGAATGTAGACTTAATGTATGTAATTTTGTAATATTTGAGCTTTATAAATAAATAAATAAATCAAGTAAGTACATTATAAAGAACCGGAAAAACTATTTTATATTGATGAAAGAAAAATGCGTGTTTTTCCTGTCTTTGGAGAAAATGTATTGACATTAAGTAGAAAAACAAAATAGTATCAAAAATATAAAGAATTATTTGAATATTAAAAACAAACGTAAAGAAAATAGATCAAAAAAGGTTGCATCGGCAACATACATCATTAAAAAAAAAACTCGTTATCACAATTTGCACATTTTCGGTTGCAATTAAATTTACAACATTGCCATATTAATTTAATTAAAATAAAAACGGTGCACCAACGCAATATACGAGTAAACATGCACACGCACGTAATAACGTTGTATTTTAACGATGCAGCAATGAAATAAATAAATGTTATTTAAAATATCAAAAAAGTTGAATCGTTTCCTAGCGATTATTTTTGTTACATGCTCTTTGGTTTGTTATACCGGATGCGGGGTTTAAGGCTTCGTTAAGCTTTTTGTTACAACCTGTATGTGAAGTCGATGATATAAACAAAGTCTTAAGAGCATTATTACGAATATTATTAAAACTAGTATCGGTTTTATAACCTCAAAGGATAATAAAACTTGTGAATTTGTAGCAAAACTTTTAGATAGCGACAATATGCCTTCTTGTAAGGCCTTGGCAAGTTCCGCATTTTAAAGCTAGAGCAACTCCAGCACTTGAATAGTTTGCGAAGTCCTGACAGCTTGTGGTAAACTAACAAGACTGTGCAAACATTTACTGTGCATGTATGGTTTGTGAGGCAGGTACCAATTATGATGAAAAATTTATGGTTATTTAAAGTTTAAGAAATGCATAAAACAAAGTTGCTTCCCGCTATCCGTATGTATGTATTCTTAAAATATTTAAAATAAAGCAACGGATTTTGATGTGGAGTTTTTAATAGATACACTGGTTCAAAAGGAACGTTTATATGTATAATGCGTGCATGATATTCGCAGTATTCGAAGTAGGTGGTAGCAGAACCCAAACCGTTGGCGGCTCACAGTGACAAAATTATAGTACAAAATTTACGTATCCATGCATTATTACATTAGATTTAATTAATTTTAATTAAATTGGATTGAATTAAATTGGATTTATTTAATGGAATTAATTAAATTATATGGATTAAGTTATATCTTAATTGCGTTGAATAAAAAAAGATTGAATTTTGTTTGAGAATTGAATTTAATTAAGAACACACTAATATAGTTTATAAGTCATTTTGTGTATTACTAACAAATTGTGGATGTAAAGTCTGAATTATTTTTTTTTAAATTATATTTTATTAATAAGTGAAAATCGACACTATAGACTTAACATAATATTTAATTGAAATAACTGTTTAAGTATTTTCCGTATTGACAGCCAGCCATTTGTTATTTCAACGTCCGGCAATACTTTGTGACGTATCGTCGCGCACGGTCTAATGTAGGGAAACACTGACAATTTATGAGGTTTCTACAAGAAGTCGTAAAAATCTTACGATGATTTATAGTACAGTTAGCCTGTAACGTCCCACTGCTAGGCAAAGGCCGTACCCCAAGTATGAGGTAGTATAAGCCATACTCCACTATGCGGGCTCATTGCGGATTGGTGGAGGGGTGTAATTGCAAGGGAAGTGACTGACCCTGCTGTCGGATGTTATCAAGCCACCCATAAGGTCTCTGGATAGGGTTAACGACTAATATCAATCGATATTAGCCGGGGACGATGGTATATTCTACCTATTTGGGATAACCCAGAATCTAAACCCAAAACCCAAAACCCAAAACCTAGTTTATTATAATATTCAGTTTATACAATTTTTTTTAGGGAAATAAGTTTTCCATGTTTGAAATATAAATTGGCCCAAACTTATATTTGAACTTACTACCAAATATTTAAAAAATATATTTGATAGTAAGTAACTAATATAATTTGTAAAATTACGGTTATCATCTGAAGGTAATTTTCACCTGTTGCTCTGTATCTCGTATATATTTAAATCTAGAGTAGATAACTTTCGGTGGCTAAACCCGAGGTGTTTTTTACTGACTTCAAAAAAGTGGTATATAAGATAACATTAGTCGAAGCTGTTTGAAGTATGGCACAATTAACATTAAAATTTTATTTTACGACTTTTCAAATATTTTTAATATTATCGATTTACCAGACTTGACCGCAATCTTCCACTTGAATAATTTGGCCAAGATGTCGTTAAACATAACGCTAACACCTACAAATACTTTGGTGGTTAATTAAGCTCAATACCATATAAATTTTCATGATTGATTTTTTCTTACCAAGGTTGGTGTTGTCACGTTACGTGAGTATGAAATAGGTTGTGATTTCACACGCGGTCAGGCTTTTTCTTGTCTTTGCATTGTTCAGTGCCAGCGAATATGAGATACGCACAGGATTTCAGAACAGTGTATTCTGTTTGTAAGTACTTTTTTATTAGATACTAGCAGTTTCTGCGAACTTCGTTTCGCCTCCGGTCCCGTTTTGCCCCGGCTTAGATTTTTTATAAATAACCCATTCGGGGCGGTGAAAAATCTAAGAAAATAAAAATAAAAAGTATCGATACCCTTTTTCGAGTTAGTTATACTGGTAGCACGGCTTATTTCGATAACAAATATTGTATATTAAATATTACAACATACTATCTTATGACTGTGAAGCTATTTTCATGTTTTGTATCTACTAAATTATTAAATAAATATTTTTATGGGCTTTGCCAGGATATTGCTAATGTCAACTACATTTTGATTCATTATATCACGTTGCTACATAAATGTATTTTAATGCCTAATGTCTCTACTGTAGTTCAAAGCGCATTAAAATACTTTTTACTCAGCATATTTCACGATCCATTGTAGGTTCCATAGAAAAAATGAATAAGGTTAGAATGGTTTTGATCGATCGTTTGTATGGGAACCTCTGTCGCCGGTGGGAGTTACCGCGCTGTTGCTGCAGTGATAAAAGTACCAATCAATGAATTAACGCACCAATATCACAAACCAATCACAATTTCTGCTAGGAGCTCTGTGATTGGTGTAATTAGTACTTGAAACCAACTACCAATCACAGAGCTTCTAGCGGTGAAACCACCAATCATAATTCAGATACGTTCGTTCTTTTATGTCAAAATACTAGTGATGTGGTAAAGGTCGATTATTATAAATTCAATTACCGATGTAATGTTGTTTCTCTTTGTGAATAAACATGTAGGATTTAAGTTTGAAAAAATTTGGATAATTTAACAGCTCATTTGATCGCAACAAAGGGTACTACTATTGCCTTTCGGTAAAAACAATAGAAGAAAAAATTGAGTTGCTAAACGTTACTTGAAATAGATTAACTTATACCTTTTAACATTAAAGTAGTTTCTAAAAATAGTTCTATTCGTAGAATTGAATCATTCTTTGTATAACGAATAAGTAATATTACTTAAATATAAGACAAATAGATTCCAATGTAAGGAAAAATGTTTAAAGGTATAAAGGCATCAAGACCATGGTCTACATTATTCAGGTATTATATCTTACCATGCTATTTATACATTTATATTCTTAGCTAATACAATAAAGCTGAAGAGTTTGTAATCGCGCTAATCTCAGGAACTACTGGACCAATTAAAAAAAGGTTTTTTTGTTAGATGTCTTATTTATCGAGAAATACTTTAGGCTTGAACTTTACGCTGGGACGGAAGGGGAGGGAACAAACTCAAATCGAAAATAGTTAAGATTACAATTAAAAAATACAATATACCTATAGACGTATGGTTGACCGGTATAGAATGTTTTTGGCATTAAGTCTGCCACACGTACAATTTTATGTTTCGTGCATGAAGTTTTCAATAAATAAATATGACCCAAGTTAGTATGGTGATTAAGTTAAAGAAATGTACAGCTGCATGATACAACAGTTAACCTTGCAGTGCTTTTGTTCGCATTTAAATCACATCACCAAAGGGGCTTTGCAGATGTTTGTTTTATTACAAAATTATACACAAACTTACAATAAGTGTATAGCTGACTACAAATAACTCTTACAAAAATATTTGTATGCAGGGTTATTGATAATATGACCGGATCCTTTTAAGAGTTGATAGGGGAGCTCATTTGGGACAATCTTGATCCTAGAATATACTTTCCAAAAGTCAACCATTTTTAACGAAATTTTCTTTTTAAGTTTTTGTAGGAAAACGAGATTTCGAAATTTTGATAAAATAATTAATACCGAATGCTTTTAGATGCTGTAAGAAAATATCAACCGATACTAGCTTACTAGCTTAACGTGCTTCATGAAGCACGGAGATGCTCGTTGTTTAGGTCACTTACATATGGTCGGTATGGTCACTCATTAAAACACGATCGCGCCGTAAGTTGTTTAACTTCGGTATCACTGCCGAAGGGAGTAGATTGTTGACAGTAAACCAATGTAGAAATTGTGAAAGAGTATTGGACACATATCGATTTTAAACTGTGAATTGTCGTGCCCTATTTTACAACTAAATAGACCAAACGATAAATTCAAATCGAAGATAATAACAGCGAAAGTAGAAAAGTTGAGGATTAAGCAGTGCGTTTTTTCTGAGTTATATTTTTATTGCAGGAACACGTTATTTTGGTAGCACGAATTAGAATATTATACTTTTTTTTTTCAAATTGCTCTAGTAGTTACTGAGATAAGCGCGTTCCAACATATAAACTCTCCAACTTTAATTAATTAACGAAACTTATTTTTGTCTTTTAATACATCAGTAGGGAAATTACCATTTATCGATAATTTTACTGTGCTGTGAGCTACATCCCTAGTGATGCGTATACAAGCGAACAAAGCAAATTGGACGCGATACATTGCGTGTTAAGATAGCAGATTTGTTAGAAATATGCGTGGACAGTCATCAATGGATATTTTTTTTTGAACTTAGTGCAAAAAAAACGCTATCATTTGAAATATCATAATTAAAAAGTGTTTTTTTGCAAATAATGTCGAAATAACTACGTATTATTACTCACCGGTGAAAAAATACACATTCTCTCTCATTTTTTATGACCTGGATTCACGCTCTTCAAGTAATTATAGCAAAAGACGTCATTTTTGACAAAAAATAATGCAACGCTCTTGTCACGCGACTGAAGTAGCTACGGCTCAATGCAGGCATATGCCTACAATTAAGCTCGCTGCCGCACTGACCGGGGCCATTCTAACCTTATTCATTTTTTCTATGGTAGGTTCATTAATCAATCAAAAACACTGACACACACAATCCATCTCGATAATGATATTAATCACTCGATCCGTATCTACTTAACGACGAAAATAATGACCAATGCACGCTTGATTTTAATAAAGTTAAACTGGGAGTAAGTTCAGATGATCACAGTTTTAAAGAGATAAACGGTAATTGAAGTCACTTTGTTTATGCGAAAGGCTTGTTTTTATTTTACAGACTTAATTAAGCTGATTTTTCTGATTTATTTTAGTGAACGTGTTGCGCATTTCTGTCAAAACAAAACCGGCCAAGTGCGAGTCGGACTCGCGCACTGAGGGTTCCGTGCCAACTATAACTGAATTAGGGAAGCCACTTACTGACTTAAAATTTTGTTGACTGCAAACATAACTTTGTTTTTCATAGTGTTTGTATGAAGTACAAAGTTATGTTTACGGTTGTTGAAAATGTGCTATATCTCAAAAACTTCTAGTTCGATCCCATCCGAACCAATTTTCGTTGGAAGTATTTGTAAAGGCCTACATTTATTCTTTTCAAAATTGACGCTCGCTTAGCTTAGAAGTTAGATGGGGGGGGGCATTTTACCACTTTGGAAGCGTGTAATGCTTATAGTTACAGAATAATAATATGGCTGTGACATACGGACGGACAGACAGACAGACAGACAGACTTGACGAAACTATAAGAGTTCCGTTTTTTGCCATTCGGCTACGGAACCCTTAAAAGGAGTCTTTTTATTCGATCTCTACCATTTACAGCCTGTTTCACAATGACACAATAAGTTCTGATCATAGCATTATCTTCCAGATATCTCATACTTAATGACGTTGTATATTTGAATTATTCGTTGGTTAGTGTAATTGTAAATTTATTAATAAATGTTTGAATTCGAATGTATGATAATAATGTAATCTTCTTCTTTTTTTTTTTATTATTATTGTTTTATTCTTCAAGTGTGTGTTTACACCCAGTGCCTAGCAGGGGTTCCCGCTGAAAATCAGTGTCGTGGCATGCTTACCATCTGCTGTCACGATATATACTGAGCGGGGACCTTTTTGGCACACCTGGGCGCTTTGTTTTTGTTTTTTATGAATTTAATTTTACTTGTTTTGATTTGTTTTAATTTATTTAATGTAATGTATCTTGTGTGTCAAATAAATAAAAAATCTATTCTATTCTTTCTATTCTAGTGCTTGTTGGTGAAAGAGGCCCTTTAACTGTCGAAAAAACAGTTTTTTTTAATTCACATTTATTGTTATTGCTTACTACTCAAGGAAGTCGTTTCTATTTAACGTAACTCTAAGATACACACTGATAATTATAGCATCAATGCAGTCGTACGTTTCAATAACGCGCGACAGTGTCGTGGCACCAGCAATAATCATATCTTTGCATCGATGCTGTCACTTGGTAGGATAGATGCAGTCGTACTTTTGCATCCATGCTAACGCGCATTAGCATCGAAACAGTTGCCAATATTCATATACAGTCGTCAACGGCCAACTTCTGCAATGCGGCAGCATCACGAATTCACGACTGTATCGCTGCTAAAAATAGTGCAAGTATGTGAAGGTGGCGCATTTGCGACTTCATCGATGCTGCATCGCGACAGCGTCGCTGCTAAAAGTCAGTGTGTGAGGGATCGAAAACATTCAGTACAAGCAAAAGCTTCAGCATAAGATTTTCAGAATTCAAACAAACATTACTGACAGATCAAAACTCATATAAACTTTATATGAAACTGAAGTACGACGCGTGTAATTGTTAATGTCTATGCAAATTAATAATTGCTCATTCATCCTGACATCTTCTACTTTCTCGTTGACTTGTCGCGAACGAGTTATAGCAGGAATTAATTTTCATTACATGGGGAATGAGCAACGAACGGATATAAAGTTGCTTACACGAACGCTTAGAAACGCAGCGACAACATAAGACTTATTGAAATGAAAGACTTTACGGTTTTATTTCGCGCACATTTTATTAAAACTATATGCCTAACGTTTCGAATGCTTAACAGCATCCGTGGTCATAGGCAAGACTAAGGTGTTATTTGTCATTATGTAATTATGAAAACTACCATCACTCATTAATATTAATTGACGTTTCTGTCGAAGCTAGTGGAATTTTCCGACCATGGTTAGAATGTTCCACCAGCTTGGGATCCTATTCTTTCGAAGACCCGAGCAACATTGCACACTGCAAGATCTCATGACATAGTAAGCTCTTTCAGCGTCAATTAATGTTATTGAGTGATGGTAGTTTTCATTTTTCATGTAATAAAAAATAACACCATAGTCTTGCCTGTGACCACGGATGTTGTTAGGCATTCGAAACGTCAGTCATATAGTTTTAGTTGTAATAAAACGGTAAAGTCTTTCATTTCAATGAGTAGTATTCGCGTAAACTTCAGAACCAAATAAATAAAAGACTTTTTCTATGGGCTAATTACATGAACTAAATCAAAAATAAAACAATATACTCCAGAACACAAATTGTCATTTATCATTAACGTACTTATATAAAGAAATTTACAGAAAATAAACAACGTATTTACAAAAACTACCCACGCCTCTTTACACGTGCTCACCCGGAAGGGTATGAAATATTTCGGACTAAGGGTAAAGGGATAAAGGGTAGCGAATTAGCCATTATAGGTAAAGACACAATGAGACGCGAGTTTTTCGGTTGACAAATAAATGATCGTGCGCATGCTGCTAAAAGTCGTAGTGTGTAGTGTGTAAGGGGTCTAAGGTATACTTGTCATTTTAAATATCTAACCAAGCTGTGGACATTTGAGTAAGTTTTGGGATAACAAGTAGCCTAATTTTATAGCTAAGTTTATACTGTATTTGTGAAATCAATTCAATAAACTTTCATGACGTTCAACAGCGATTTATTTTGACGACGCTGAGCAATGTGACAGCATTAATTCGATTCCGTCGGGCATGAGCAACAGATGTAAGGATAATGAGACACTTGGAGACAGAAGGCGCTTCCTTAATTAGAGATCATGTTTAACCCGATAGTAAATTAAGTACTATGCCATGAGCTGATATTTCATGGTGTTCGTTCTGTTTTTCAGATATATACAGGGCGTTTGGAACATCGTGTGCCCAATTAAAATGGCTTAAAGTAGGGGTTATTTGCTATCTAGTTCTGCCGTTAAAAAAATAAGTCCTTATTTAAAAACAATAATCGACTTTCAAAAAACAACTTAAAAATGGGATATTTTTATTGTTTTGTTGTGAATTTCGTATGCAACATTTTGTGAACTGGGTCACTTACTGTGAAGGTTTAAGTAGTTGTTTAAATATATTAGTGACATGGCATGACGTACCTATAGAATAAGCACAGTCTAGAAAAGACATGTGAAATACCTTTAGCACAAGCTCAGTCTAGAAGAGTTTTCATTAAGTTTTAAGTTTTAAGAGTTCACCCTTTTTTTACAGCCATATATAGTTGCAGGTCAAATTTAAGAAAATTATGTTCTGCAACTAAGCAAGCAGCATACGTTTCCACTTGCAAGTGATTATGTATTTGCGCCGTTTGGTGTTGAACTTTTGACCATCCGCTAAATTGTCTTTTTTTTATTGCCTCTCTAAACTAAATTATTCTTTAGTCAGTAATAAAGCTGGCTCGTTTTTTGCTTATTTATCATTAGTTGTTGGGCTCTATTGTTGCCAGCTCGACCAGGTATGATCTATTGTGGCGCCCTTATATTTAAATTTCACTGCTTAGTCCCGTTGAGTCTATAAATTGCCAGATTCTTTGGAGCGTGATATCTGCTATCTCATCCGGGTGCATGATGTGTTGCCCGAGATGGATACTTCTTTTGCTCATAAGCGGTCCGCATGAGCAGAGGATATGCATGGCCGTTGCTTCTTCTGTATTACAGAATCTACATAGAGCGTCTTCGGTCATGTTCATATTGGCCAAATGTTTGTTCAGTTTGCAATGGCCAGTTAGTATTCTGTTCACTGCACAAGCTTTGTATCTTTCGAACTTCAACAGTTCTTTAGCTACTTTGTTGTTGTAACCTCGAATTAGTGCTTTTGAGTGTTCTTGTCCTTGTGTAAACTTGTACGACTCAATAGCCTCTTGCTTACAGAGGGTGGTTAGAAGCGTAGTGGTGCGTTGTTTGGTGATGCCACAGAATGATTCTACGCCGATTTGAGGGATATCGGCTCCTTCTCTAGCAAGTTCATCTGCTACTTCGTTTCCTTCAATCTTTGAATGCCCTGGTACCCATGTAAGTGTGACTTTGTTGGTGTTTCCCAGTTCATTCAATGTCTCAGTGCATGTTTGCACCAGTTTTGACATTTGTTCGAAGGATTTTAGAGCCAGCAATGCAGCTTGGCTATCTGACTTGATGTAGATGTGTTGGTTCCGGAGTTTCTTCTCAAGGTTTTTTGCTTACTTAACGGATCAGTATTGATATCCAACGCGATAACGCAGCCAGCATTCTCGCTTTTTTTGCCTCATGGACACGGTTTATTTCTGAGTAGGTTTAATGTTAGTATTCATATTTACTTTTTAAATGTATTTTATTTCTGTTGATACTCAATAAATAGAGGCTATGCAATTCATTAAAAATGTATATGGAAAATTTTGCAAAATTATGCATAATAAGTACAATAATAATATTGAGAAAAACCATAACAATTTTCAAATAAATTATGATCAAAATGCCAAATTACGTCCATACTGACAGTTTTTTTTAAATATTTCGCCACTGATTTAACTCTCAGCATTTCCCAAGCGGTTGACTGGTACAGAATGTCATAAGGCATTAAGTCCACCATTTGTACCTTTAACAGTGCAATAAAGTTTAAATAAATAAAAAATAATGAAAAATATGGATATTTTTAATATAACATAAAAAAACCATTAATACTCGTAAAAGGCCTAAAAATTTAACCAAGTATCCATAGCAAACGACCCCCACTAAAGGTCATTTAATTTCGCACACGATGAACCAAACCCCCTGAATAACGTTTTTTTCTTAAACAAATCAAAAAAGTTTTACACGTTCTCCTAATCAGATTTTGCCTCTCTGTTATTCGACTCTTGAAATAAAGTTTGAATATCCTACAAACAATTATTTTAGCAATTATTTTATTTTTGAAAGAACGAAAAACTAGCCAAATGCCAGTCGGAGTCGCGCACTTAGGATTCCGTGCCATCTTTAACTGAATTAGAGATCCATTTACTTTTACAGAGCCAAAATACCACAATATTTTGTTGATAGAAAGTATAATCCCATCAAAAACAATACTTGTCAAAAAAACCAAGTCTCGCAACTCAGTAGTTCTACGGTAAAAAGTTGTGAGATCCATGTTATACCAAGTCGGTTATTAATTTATTCAGTCTCTACTTAAGCGACTTTCTGTCTTAATACGTCCAGTCTCTACGACCACGATCGTGGTCCATAACAATTGAAAATCAATTGTGTCTGGAATCTCCGTACTCGAAGCATTAAGTTGTTACGTAATAATTAACAGCATCTTACAGTGACGCATATCAATATTAAAATTCTTTAATGTTTTATATAAATATATTCAGACTTGGCCATCGCCTGAAAACACCTGTAATTTTAATCGACTGAAAACACATGTAAATTCAATAATTTAGTGCGATGGCCAAGTCTGAATATATTTATATAAAACATTAAAGAATTTTAATATTCATATGCGTCACTATAAGATGCTGTTAATTATTACGTAACAGTTTAATGCTTCGAGTATGTACGGAGATTCCAGACACAACTTATTTTCAATTGTTATGGACCACGATCGTGGTCCTAGAGACTGGACGTATTAAGACAGAAAGTCGCTTAAGTAGAGACTGAATAAATTAATAACCGACTTGGTATTACATGGATCTCACAACTTTTTACCGCAGAACAACTGAGTTGCGAGACTTGGTTTTTTTGACAAGTATTGTTTTTGATGGGATCTCATTTCTTTTTGTATTTTGTAGACAGTTCTACTTTTTTCCTTTTCGGTACCTTCTACTCATTGTATATAATATGTATATTTACCAGCAACGAATTTTCTTAAAGCCCTCTCTCTGACTTATGAACTTTTGCCTCGCACTAGCACCGCGACGGCTCGCTCGGCGACATTCACCTTTCCGCGCGCCCCGCCACTGTCCCCGCCCCGCGCCTCCACGCTAGCACCGCGCAGCGCGTAGTAACGGCCCGCGCTCACTCGCTAGCATCGCAGCGCGTGGTATAATAATTAATTTACAACCATACGCACTCGTAATAAGTACGAATACGCACGTAGGTACGTTTTTTGCATTAAATAATTTAATTTACACGTGTTTTCATGACGGGAATACCCTTTTTTTGCTCGATTTGGCAGGGGCACTACCATACGCCTATATTTATATGGGACTAGCTTAAACCTGCGGCTTTGCACGCAATAATAATAACTGCCGTCAAACATCGTTACGAATAAAGCCAATATTTTTTCAATATTTAACTGAAGACTTGGCTGTATGGGCTTAATTTTCTTTGCGTTATTTTCTAGATTTTTTAGTTTTTCCTTGATTTATACACCAAACACTACTTATATTCCAAATTTGAAGCTTCTAGGTCTGCTAGAAGTGCCTTAGAATTTTGATGATCGGTGAGTCAGTGAGTGACAAAATTAAGTAATTTGACCCGTTATAATTCTTAAAATACTGGTTCAAATTGAATGAAATTTGAAATATACCGTGTCTTTACAATGCTGCATAGTTACTGAAAATTTCAGTCTTCTAGTTTTATCCACAACGAAGTTACAGGGGGTCGAAAATGGTCTGAATTGCTTTGAGAAAAAGATGGTACGCCCGTGACGCTTTTTTGCTCGACTTGGTGGGGGCACTGCCGTGCCCCCAGACTTTATTTTTCATATTATTTGTATGAATAACGAAGTTATGTTTGTGGTTATCGAGAATGTGCTCTATTGATAAAGCAAATTTTCAATATATTCGATCTCGTTTAAACCAATTTTCGTTGAAACTGTTTGTCAAGATATACATCGCATTTTTGCCAAATTTACACTCGATAAGTTTAAAAGTTATCTAACTAGATGTGGGGGGGGGACGCCTATTTTAATATTTTGCTAGCCTATATCTCTCAAACATTACACTTTTAGGGAAAAATGGTTTCAGGAACCTCGATGTTATTTTAAAAGACATATCCATAGACGTGTAGGGTACACATAGTTTTGACAAAAAAATAGGTATTAGTTTCATGTATTTGGAGCTATAAGTGTTCGTATAAAAACAATTTACCCAAAAAAACATAAACTTATTTTGGCGTTTCAATAACCCTCCTAAGGACTTTAACAACCAACCGGGGTATTTGTTTTGCCGACCATGTAAACCTTACGTGCGATGTTTTTTGTTCTTAAAGTCAAAATATTACTCTTTGGATAGGTAGATCGATAATAATATTGATAGGTACAGAGCGATCACCGCCGCCTAACTACCATAAGAGCCAATATCACTTACATGTCGCGTCGTCTTTCGTTTTAACAGAAATTGTTTCTATTTCTCGTGTGCAAGCTATTTTTGTTTGAAAGTGGTTAAGCGGCAGTGACCTTGATTGTATTCTTAAAAATCTTGCCTTGTTAACACGTTAATTACTATGGGTTCAGAAGTTGGTTTTGCTTAGTCACTTATTTGTAAATTCGTAATTTATTCGAAGAGAACGCCTAACTTTCTTGATGAGACTTTCGCAATGGATTCCTCATTTGTAGATGAGAGCTCTTTAATCGTAATGAATGAGCATAACTTGTTTATGTAGCTGTTAACTACCGTGTATTGGAAACTATTTGACTACGGAATGGTTATGGATTAAAATGTCTATATATCTGTAGGTATTCATGAGTGTTCCACATTTGCTGCTAAACTTCTGTGCCGATTTAAGGGATTAAGTTTCTAATATTTGGTTATATTGGTAATAGTTTTCTTAAATCATTTTATAAATTCACATACAGATTTTAAATAAAATTGATTGAATTTTGGTGCGTAATCACATCAATAGTTACGGACAACAGTAAGTCAAGGTAAACACTATGGTATCTTATTCAGCTGTAATAAGGGCTAGATTGCACCAAAAGTGGGTATCCTGTGCTGGCCACTGTAGCGTTATTTTCCCTTCATCAAACCACAAGCTTGATTATGATGAGAAATCATTAAATGACCAACTCAAGAATTAAACACAGCTAAAATAAAAATTATTTAATGCGTTTCAAATGCATTTTATTAGGTTTAAACAAAAAAAAAACTGTTTTAATTCATCCGCTTTTAACAAACATTAAAAAACCATTAGCAATGAGTTGCCAGAGATAAAAACTTTCAGCATTTATCGTTTATAAAACTGAAATGCACAGTCACTTAAAAATTATATAGTTTTAGCTTGATTTAAACAACAATTTCTTAAACTAAACACCTCTAAATAAAATTTAAATGTGCTTCTAAAAGTTCCACGTTCAAGTTCTTAAGGAAGCCCCTTTAAATGTTAATTTATTTTGCCAATCAAAAATACAAGCGTTAGACGCAGAAAAAATTCATAAAGGGCTAAAATAAATTGAATTGGAGTGTACTTAACCACATAGTTTATTCTTTTAGCTGTAATTTTTAGTTTGATTTTGAAAATAATGTAAATTGAGTTAGGGCCGTATTCCCTACCGTGACATGCCATATTTTGCAGATACTGATTACTGCAGGTTGCCGCTTAGTAGTAAACGTGGTAAAATGCTAATATTCACACGGTCATCCCGCTTGCAATGATTCGCAGAAAACCGATATCTGGTTTTAACTGATCCATTACCGAAAGGCCTTTTTTATCTTGTTAGATGATTAAAACTGCGGCTACGCTACAGGAGTATCGACACTTTCGTCTGCACAAAAACTGAAAGTCCGTAGTTAAGCATGCCGATTTTCCAGCTTTTGGGCCCGAATTTGAAACCAGGCTGTATCATAGGTCTCAAAGCCCTTGTAAATGACTTTTCTTCAGTCATCGCGGTCGGTAGCCTGATCCTCTCATGTGTCGCAATCAATGTTGAATGCGATCATGTTGCATTTTACGACGTCCAACTTTACGCTTCGAAAGGGCGACTTGGCTCAACATGGTCAGTCTGGGCAAACAAGTGCAATTACCATTGCAACGCTATGAAAGATAGGAATATACAACGCGTCACTTTATGGGTACTTTATGGGACAGGAGCTGACAGACAACCGTTCCTGCACAAAAAGACATGGATTCAGTAATGCATTGATCCCGATGAACTGAACTGTCATGGGAAAGGGCCCTAGAAGACAAGTAGGCATGTGTAATTCATAGTAACCGAACTATTTCGTTTAGGCTGTGAGAAGCTGTTTTGTCAATGCGCGTCAACGCTATGAAGAAGCCTTAGCGATGTTATTCTATCGGTACATTAACGGCTGGCCGATGACATGCAAGGGTCAACGGCAGCCGTCAAAAGTCAATAGCAGTAGTCGGTAAACCGTTAGTCAGTTACGTCGATAGCAAGTCCACGGCAAGTGTACCTTGGAAATTTCAAAGAAAATTATGAATCATAGAAAATATTGGGCACCTGCCAGCAGACACTTAGCTTTTAAATGAAGTTAGTTTTAGACCATTGTTGTCAAGTTATGCATTTTAAATCGACTTTGAACATCACAAAACCGATAAATCATTTGCCGGAGCAAAGCAATTACCTTTATCAGTACCGACTGAACTAATAAAACCACCTAATTTATTCCACCCCGTGCTGTTTCAGCGAAAACAATGGACTTGCTGGTGGACAGTAGAACTGGATTAATTCGACATTGTGAGTAAACATTACACATTGATTTTAAACTCTGTAGCTTAGGAAAATAAATGTTTACCTGTCAAAAATGTGAAATGCAGCACGCGTTGTACCAAAAAACTTGTGCTTTTTAATTAGTTTGGTTAAGTGAGATGCTGGCATCGACCTTAAAAGTATGTGCTGACCTCTTATTTCGAAAAACGCAATAATATCCATTCGGATGGCCGTTTTGCTCCCTCTTTTTTTTAAAGTCCACCAAACCCTTAATTTTAAATGTACTCGTAAACAAACGAATTCCGCTTGGACGCTTTTAATTAATTTCGAAGTAAATCTGTAGGTACATACTATCAAAAAGTACCCAATTTAGTTTGAGTCGCGTTTCTAAGCAAACCTTTCAAATGAAGGGTGGATAAAAATAAGTGAAACTTTGAGGAATACCCACATGCTTTTGATTTTGATAATCTATAGTTTTTTGTTTGCGAACCAAAGTCGATAAACAATAAAAGCTTCAATAGCGGTTTATCTAAGCTTTAATTTCCTTGAACAAAAATTTATTTTATAAAAATTAGCGTAGAATGAACTTTCATGGGTTTTTAACTATTTTTATGCCAAATAAATATTAATCGGCTTGAAGAGATAACAGACACAAAGAATTCAGATATTAATAATTAATTTTAGCTTCCATAGAGTCGATCTTACCAATTTAAAATAGGACCTTTCCGTCCGAATAAGTTTAAAACGAATGATTTTAAAATGACATTCACGTTAATGATTGTTGAACGATAGGCGACGTATTCCAATTGGGCGTTTTGTATTGTATTCGACGATTCTTTATCTAACATTGGAAAAATTGACTCTTAGTCAAAAAACAGCCTGCGGGCGTAGTCTGATGCATCATTTTTGACATTTCGCGTCGACAATTTCAATTTTATGATTTTCTAATTCATCAAATATCATTTTAACTTTCGAAGCTATATCTTTAATAAATCTTAAAAAATATTTGTAGTTTTTTAAGCATCATTCAAAAATTCTTCTCAATCATTATATACACGAAAACACCAATTTTGTCTCAGCATTTTTCGCCACCTGGTGGTTTTACACGAACACACTATGTCGAACGAACACGAACGAACTATGTCGAGACTTCCGACACAGGGTCGGAAGTCTCGACATAGTTCCCTGTACAATCATAAAATTGAAATTGTCGACGCGAAATGTCAAAAATGATGCATCAGACTACGCCCGCTGGTAACTTAACGTCAGCCTGGTATTACCACCGCACTATTAACCAACCAACTTGAAGACATTGTCACAATGACGGCAATCAATAATGCTAGTGTACTATTCTAATTTGTTGAATGATTTTAGTCGTGGTTTAAAGGTTGTATTTTTGTACTAAACACGGAGTACTTTATCGTGCAATTCCAATTACATGTTGGCTTATTTGTTAAAATAATGTCGCAAAGAGTTCCATCTCTAATCTTGAAGTAAAATGAAAATAAAACTTCTATGATCACGTAAACTGATGTAAATGTTTTTAATTTAGTTACATTGTACGATTAACTGTTGGGATCTTTCTTATCGATATCGTATTTTCTAAGAGTTTTACTTTTTTTCCACTAATATATTAACCACTGCAAAACACACTATTTTATTTGAAAATAGCGAAAACTCAGCCTTATCTGATATAAATTATTTGTTTCACCTACTCAGCAACCATCGATTATACGTCACATAATGTTGACACAAAATCTCAGCTCTTGGGTCAGAATATTGTATGAAAATCTATCGTGGCAATAAAATTAATATTCCTATCGGAATAGAAGGACAAGTAAAAGCTGTCAAACGAAACCATTTTAAGATGTCAGTAACTAACATAAGTAAGTAACATTTGTAGCTTTAAATGAGATAACCTTTCGATCAGGTGATTTATAACAATGTTCCTAAGTTAAATATAGTAGTTTACAGCATGATAAACAGTCGACACAAAATATTGAACATGCAGCTCTAGTGTAAAACTAAATATTATTTCTTTATACAAAATATTCGTCGATATACATTCCCTGTGTAATTCTGTCTTTATTTTTTACGTAAATTAACGTTTGTAGAATAGAATAATCAAACTGCGTACTTTAAATTTGAAGGGCATTGGTAAATATAAGTCGTATATTAAGAGGCTTCGATTTGGACTAATCTACCTGTTAAACGATTATTTGTCGGGGTTATGCCGCTGTGATGCATAACAATCAATCACCGATCAAGTCATTATGTTTCAGACGCATTATTTCTCCAAAATATACACAATTTCACTTTTAAATATAAAAAATCAAATGCACGTAATTTTCAGCGAGCTTCTGCGGGGTGGTCAACTGTTTGACATCTGCCGAAAATGGTTCTGCTACCCATCTCTTTTTATCACACAGTTTGCTGCTAGTGACATCTCGCTTTTGTCGTTCTATTCCAAAGGAATAATAATTTTATGATCGTGGCCCATGTGGTGTAACAAAATTTAAATTCAGAAGATCAGCTCGTATGAACACGACAGTGCGAGCGAGGTTGCACCAAAGAGGCCATAATTCAAAAATCAAGATGGCCTATTGTTTAACCTCATTATCAAATCATCTTTCTTGTCTTTGTGAATGTCATTAATTATGGCATGAAAAGTACAGTTGGTTTAGAAGAAAATGTTAAGTAACATCTTTTTGATAAGTTGACCAATCCATTTGGAAAAAGATTGGGCGCGATTTTTTCAAAACAATTTAGTTAGTAGTAAACTAAATCGTTTATATATTCAATGAAATTCATGATTTAATAGAAAGTTTTAAATGCATTCAAGTAAAAATTCGTATGAAATGATTAGATTTTTTACATATTGCCTCCAAAGAAAAGCGAAAATAAGCGAAGCTAATAAGTTAATTAAAAAAGTAATTATAACAAGAAAATGTATAACTTTAAGTTTTATTTGGCTGTTGAAACAACATGATTGCATTATCATCATTTAACGTCAGCTGAGATGAAATCAAAGTCTGGCTATTTAAAAAGACTTATAGATATAAATATAATAATATAAATATTGGATACCAATCGCTAATATTGCTCTGATCCCAAAGTAAGTAGCCAATGCACTTGTGTTATAGAAATCAGACACAACGGTGGTACTTTAACAACCAGATCCAAGACAATATAGAAAATTATGACTTCTACATAACCGGGAATTGAACCCGGGACCTCAGAACGGTGACGCTTTGAAACCCAGTGTTCTTAGCCACTCATATTAGTAGAAGTCATCATAGTATATTTACTTAACATGATTTCTACAAGGGCATGACCTAATCAGGGCCCAGAGGCCAAGTTTTGCAGTCAATACCTCATTCAGTGAACGATTGAACACTATCTAAGATATTTATATTTTTTTAAGATATTTGTTTTAATTTAAACGGAATAGGCAGAATATCGATATCGATTTTATCAACTGTCATACCACAACACTAAGCTTAAGCAGTCACAAACTGAGGGAGAATACAAAGAGTGTTTTAATTATGCTCTTATTTTTAAGTTTTGTTGCAGTTCGTTGTAAATTGTGCTCTGTCTCGAAAAAATTATTATCACTACGGATTTTTTAGGTAATCATATTTATTACTAGTATTAACTATTACCAACCAGTTATTATCTTCATCAAAGTTACTGTTAAGGATTTTTTAATGAAAGTTTATTGACATAACTGATGAAATAGTATTTTTACTAAATGTTGAACAGGATGTTGTTTTGGTCAGCCACAGCTGACTCAGCAGTGGTTGTACAAAAGATACTGATTTCATAAAGATAACAATATTTTTAAACGGAAAGACAAATCACAAAATCAATTTATTATTGTGACACTCTCGAGTGCGTCAACACTTCCCACGCCAGGTCGCTGCTTCGTTCCTAGCTACGGCATAATATTTCGTAGATACTACGCGCTGCGCTTGAGGGTGCGAGTAACCCCATTCGTTTTGGACATTATAAAAAAGTTGTGATGAGGTTTTCATTTAAAAACTTGAGTTTTATTAAAAAAATTTGAATAAACATTACTCATATTATAATCCTTGAGTTGAAAAAACACTAACGAAAACCACCCTGCATATCTAAAGTTTTATTTTTCAGATCCAAAAAAAGCATGGCACTTCAATTATATGACCACTCAAGATTTCTCCAAAACAAATACGACCACGTTTCAAACCGCCATGAAGATGACTGTAGTCATTGGCCAAATATTTGGCCTCAATCCGGTCTTGGGAGTAACTGAGAATGACTCGTCAAAATTAAGGTTAGATTTCATTAATAATAATTTTTACCACGACCGACCAACCAAAAACCAAATAACGGAGTGGTATGTAACAGCCTTCATGAGTTAACGCTTTCGACTTAGTTATATTACATACTAGTGGTCCCCCACGACTACGTCCGCGCGTTTTTCTATTTTTTCTCGCCTTCTAAACCTTCCCTAGACCTCCACGAACATTTCAAGGCTAAGAAAAGATAAATCCGTTCAGCCGTTCTCGAGTTTTAGTGAGACTAATGAATAGCAATTACGAGACTAACGAATAGGTGACTGCCACTAGCAAGATGAAGAATGCAGTCAGATAGATAGAAAGCCGCTATTAATTGGTCACTTGTAAAATTCAAAGTCCTGTGTCCTTTGTTACATGGTTTTATAGCAGATGATAACCTGATATATTTATGAAGTAAAAAGCAAGTAAAAACAAATACTCAAAATTAAATTTAGATTGAAAAACACGCACTTATATGGTTCTACTCCACACCGCTAGATGACACTGACTGTACGTTGACTCACCGCAAGTAGGTAGGCTTTCCAAATCCTTATTCATTCGGCTAATAATTCCAGGGAAACCAATTTCCCTATTTCACTTACAGCAATGAGTTTTTTTTTTTGTTATAAGATGATTTTAATTAATTATATTTTTAAATGTGTTTTTTTTTCAGGTTTAGCTGCTGTTCCTGGCGATTTTTGTACTTCTGCGTGTCCATAATTGCACAAAGTTTGTTTATAATTTTCTGTATTTTGAGATTTTTCAGAGAAACTGACATAGAATTTACGTCTACCTTAAGTTTTTCTATATTTAATTTTTTTAAAGGTTTCTGTAGCCGAATGGCAAAAAGCGGAACCCTTATAGTTTCGTCAAGTCTGTCTGTCTGTCCGTCCGTATGTCACAGACACTATTTATATTACTATAAGTATTATACTGTTATAATTTGGTATCAAGATGTATCCTGTTAACCGCTTAACGATTCTTATACACAAAATGAAAAAATATTATAATAAAGGGGGCGCTCTCATACATGAAACTAAAACCGAAAAAAAATATTGTCAAACCTATGCTTGCGGGGATGGTACGGATAGGTCTTGTGTAATGACATAGAGGTTCCTAAATCCATTTTATTTTAAAGTCTAACATTTGATAGATCTTCACAAATACTTTCAACGAAAATTAAGACGGGAGCGCAGTGGAAGTTTTTGAGATATAGCACATTTTCAACAACCGTAAAAACATAACTTTGTTCTTCATACAAACAATATGAAAAGCAAAGTTATATTTGCTGTCTACAAAATATTGTGGTATTTTAGCTAAGTAGAAGTAAGTGGATTCCCAAATTCAATTATTATAAGAATGATTACGTTAGTAGGCGCGCTGTGTGTGTGTGTGTGTGTGTGTGTGTGTGTGTGTGTGTGTGTTTCGCGTGAAAAGCTGTGGTGCAAGATAGTTACTCCATTTATGTAAAAAAGAACTAGAGACTGGTGGTAACGGACAACGAAAACGTCGTTTGTTGTTCTGTGCCATTGTCGGGATTGTATGCTTATGGTACTTCAGAAAGCATTGATAAACATAAAACTGCGTAGTGTCGTAAGGAAAAGTGTGCAAAAATAAACTTTACTTACACGAAACGAACAAACGCGGATGAGCGAGCGTAAAAGCGGAAGGAAAATAGTATGGTTGACAGGTCCATTCTTACTATAACCGTGTTATAACTGTGAGTCATATTATGTACCTAACATCCTTTTGACGTCATTTTCAGCGTCTATCGTGTTCTACTCAACAAATTGCTTGACCACCATTTTGTTTCTGCGCATGGCCACAAGATGGCCGCTGCTGATTCTGCAAATTGCAAGGATAGAGGCCATTGACCCCAACCCTGATGGAACACTGTTGAAGAAATGCAATGCTGCTTGCATCATCATACTAGGTCTTGCTGTGTGTAAGTGTTATGAAAATGAAGGAATGAAGGTCTCAAATCTAGAATGTTTCTGCCCCAACGGGCAATCGGTTCTTCACGCTATGTGCCCTGCCCATTGCCGCTTGAGCTAACTGTTTCTCAGGGTTATGTCCTATAACTTAGCTCTCCCACAGGCATCTGATCTTAAAGAGAAGATAGATAGGTAAATCTTTATTGCATATAAAATTGGTTATTACAATACAGTTGAGACGGTCTATACAAATTCTGGCCATAAATATTATTACTACAATTAAAAATAAGGAAGATATAACATTGGAATTTGGAATCTGTCATTTTTATACGATTGCTCATTGTGTTTTCTAATTTTGGTGCCAATACATTTTATAATTTTTAACGATATTAAAATGGAGTGGGGTGATAAAGAAAACCGAATCGCTGTAATTGCATTACACAAAGTTGGTATGGAGCCAAATGCAATTTTTAAAATACTCTCCATACGCTTGCTATTTTAGTCAAATGTTTGTGTACCGGGCTGTCAATAGGTCCGAAAGCAAAAGATTTTATCTCGGGAGATGAAGATAGCGCCCAGAACCATGTAGCGTATTTTTTTTTTTCCGATTATTACTTTTTACAATACTTATATTTACGAAAATGAATTTTATTTTAGAAAAAGCTAGACGTACAAGCTTAGTTTAGGATATATTAAAATTAATGAACCAGTTTGTCTCATCCCATGAAGAATTACGAGTAGTAAAACGTTGTTGTCGGTTTGGAAAGCAAATTTCGACTGCGATTGAGTGGCAATGTAGACAATCCAGCCAATCGTTCCGCCTGCACATGATCCTCTTAAGTGCAAATGCCCCGTACAAATCTGTCAGCTACACTGACGATAATGTGAGAGCCAGAAAACTAATTCATGATTCCAATGATGGTCTTACAGTGTTGTAGGTATTGATTGATATATTAGGAGGTGTCGTTGACAAAACCCTACAATGTCACCGTGTATCAATTAACATTCGATAATTATTTGTCTCATAACTCGTATACTCACATAAAGCTAACAGCAGCACAATAACACAAGTGACGTTACACTTAAAAGTTAATACAGAGTCGTAATTTTGATCCAATTCCTCAGTCTTGGCTATATGTCGGACAAGACAAGGCCAAGCTGTGGCCATGTAGAAAAACATAACCATAGTGATACACGTAGTGCCGTAGAATATGACTGGAGCTGGAAAAAATAATTATATTCTAACTAGAAAAGCTGCCAGACTATAGACAAAACTATAGTCAAACTATAGCTATCATACTTTCTGAATATGTACGGACAACAGCACGTCAAAGACAACACAGTGGTATCTTATGTAGTTGTAATAAGGGCTAGTTTGTAACAAAAGTGGGTAACCTGATGTTCTGGACACTGTAGATTTTAGTGAGCAAAGTCTCAATAGGTACGTTGGTGGTCTTTTATTGGGACCGTGAGTGATGACAGCGTTACAAACTATCGCTGGACGTCGAAATGACAAATGGCTGACTGTCGTTACGAAAAGTAATTAAACTTAAGTAAGTTGTAAGTTTTTTTAATGAAATATTTTATTATATTTAATAACGTTACTTAATATTATAGTTTTTTACTTAATGATAAAATAAAATGCCCGACTACGCTAAATTTTGTAGTAAAATTGCTAGGGAAATGGTGACTTGCGTCCGCCAATGTTTTTAATTTTTTCGGACACTGCGAGCTCTGTCATCAATTTGGGTTCCCCTACCACCTACTTTGCACCTAGCAACCTTGCGACGTTTTTTTAGATGTGACGCCTATTTTTGTGTCGTGCGTACAAACGATTTTGGTTGAAAGTGGTTAGACACAAAAAACCTCGACAACAAGAGCCTAGCTCTAAAATTACAAAATGATGATGATGATTATGATGATAATACTGAGAAAAATAATAATTAATAGTTAATAAATGACGTGAAAAACATTTAGATAACAGGTATCATGTTTTTTTTTTATAAATACCTCAGAAATATTTCATCGAAAACCAAATCTTAAAACAGCTGCTCAAAAGGACACCTGAGCAAATATGCATTACAGAAACAAATATTGGTTTCGTAACTTAAATTAAAACCGCCAGCATTTCTTTAAAAGCAATTGATTGTTGTAATAATTTATTGTTTATTTTTCGCTGAATTTTGTCGCAGACAGACTTACAAACAGTCGAAGAGTTGAGTAAATAATGACAAACATTTTAGGAAAACAGCAGATACGTACGATAAATCTAATACCAAGGTAACTTATTAATAATAGTCCCCTAGCCTATTCCAACTACGATGACCAGTCACAAATGACTAACCAACTGCGCGGAACATATTATAGTGCACAAGTGTGTGCGCAGACTTAGGTACACTCTCTATTCCTCTCACTCTCATAGCCCAATGGGACAGCAATCTGACACGACCGGAAAGAGATCGGGGGATCAACGGTTTTACGTGCTTTTCTAAGGCATGGGGGTGAAACAGCGCCAACTTCCAAACTCCAGGCTACCCTGAGAATTTCCGAACAGAAAAACCCTGGTACATATTTTTTGCCCGACTTGGGGATCGAACCCGGGACCTCTGGCGTAGCCGTCGCTTTGAAATGCGACCCTCTAACCACTGCGCCACTGAGGCAGTTATTAATAACTCATTATAATGTTAGCCGATAGGCAATACTAATTAGCTAGTTATTTTTTCATATATTATTAATACCGTAATTTATGTAAATATAAATCTGCCAATTAGTGTTCCCGAGTGTAGACGTTGAAAATATTTCCAGTTTTCGAGGTACTCACCGCTGCCATTTAGTGAAGAAGCTGTATTGGCTACTTTGTGAATGCATATCACCGTCGTGAAAATTTGGGTGCTGGGCATCCCTGCGTTTCCTAAATTTCCGTCCCAGGCGGTGTAATGTCTGTGGAGAAGTCACTCTACCCTTGCTAGCTCAGCTGCGAGGATAACAACACGGAAAGTGATGATTGATGATGAGAAGCTGTATTGGCTACTTTGTGAATGCATATCACCGTCGTGAAAATTTGCCCAAATAGTGACAAGGTGGAATATAAACATTTCCAAGACGTAAGAACAAACCTGAAACGTAAACACACAAACTGGAACGGGTTATAAACGCAAATGGGAAGATTTATAGATGTCATCAAAACTTTATGAATCAACTGTACGTAAAACCGTTTGCCAAAATGAATAGAGTGATATAGTTTAGTGGAAGCTGAAGATCACTAATCTTGTTTATTTAACTCAGTAGATCGAGTATCACAATCACACTTACTACTTAATATTCATTCAGCTTAATTGTGAATGTATCGTGTGCGGATCGTATATTATGACAGAAAAAAAAGATTTCCGCAGTCTAGAATTATGTTCATAAAACAGCTGTCAGTCAAAATTGCAACTAGTAATTATCTTAAAATAAACTAATATTAACTTAATCAATATTTAAGTAACTAACATTTCTCTAATAAAACTTTGAAACAATGCTAAGTCTTATTGCAAGGAGGTTAAATAATATTTCTGCTTGCGCTATTTAAAACATTCATTCGGCACGAATTTAACTTGGGCTCTCCCTGAGGCCCCGCGAGCCGAACCGTGCTACTGTCTCAGTCTTGCATTAACTAACGAATACAATATACTTGTACGCTTTACTCAATATCACAGAGCTACTGAAGGACTGAACTACTGAGCTGTATTGGACGATAGTAAACGAGCGATATGAAGGAACTGCGACAAGAAGATCAGTCCCTTCCTTAATTGAAGTACTTTGGCAATAATAACTTTAATCAACTGTACACCAAATTAAGTTTTTTTTTAATGTTATGTAAATAGTCAGAATAATCTCATCTCAGGCTCTTTCTTTTAGTAAAATAAATAACCACGTTCTAAGATGCGTTGTTATGACTGATAAAAAAATGTTTTACCGATTGGTGGCGTCATCCCTCCCATTCAAGTGTAGAGCCGAGCTCACCTGACATTCGAAGCGCTATTACTGCAAATCCCAGTGACCGGTATCAAAGAGAACAGCTGTCCAATTATCAGTGTCATTCGCAACGACTTTTGAAACGTTGCCTGTTTTCTTTCTGTGTGAAATTTCATAACATGCAATTTGTTTTCTGTAAAAGACGGTAAAGTTATCGTTAGTTCACAAACTTGTATTAAGCTCTTACATAAATCAATATAATAATATACATTTTAATAACTACCTAAACTAGGCACTAACTTAGTAAACAATTTGCAATTGCATTTGTTAAGAGAATTTGTGATTGAGATTACTATTATATAAACCTTGGCCGGTACTGTGGGCACACTGCAGAGTCGCCTTATATTAAGAACTAGTTTTTTTATATCACAATATGTTGACAAATTCTTCTCTGCCGCCTTTCCACGAAAATTCCATGCACACACTCACGATGCATAAACTGGGGCACTTCAAACGAAAAACGTCGATGAAAAATTGCGTAGGTAGTGCAAGTTATTTTGGCTCTTAAGCTGGCTAGACGGCAGCGATCACCCGATTCAAAACCGATTTGGTAACGATTCGATAACTTTTACATCTTAATAAAATTAAAATGTAATTATAAATGTATTTGATAGACCCACATATGGAAATCCGTTCAAACTGCGACAATAATAAAAAAAAAGAATGAAAAAAACTAGCTGAAACCCAAGCCGAATGGCTTATCGAACGTCCTGAATCTCATTGCTGATCGGATTCGATGGCAATTGCAATTTTTCTCCACAGTGTTTTTTTACTGGAATATTTTTTTTGACAGACCCAATGGGCGCGAAATAGGGTCGCCAAGTCCAACTTACTTTTCATAGGAATCCAAAAGCCCAGATTTTTTTCAGCTGTGTTTGACCCATTTTTTCCTTTGTCCAAAGCGCAGGGCTCAGATACAGCGACCATTTGAACGATGTTTGTCGATTACTGAAACACGCTTATTTGTTTACGTGTTACCAAATAGGGTTCAGTCTGAAAATTATGTGTATCCGTTTCACAATTCAAGTTCACTCTACCCAAGAAATAGTTCAAATAAAAATCGACATTTCATATTTACTTGGACATTGTGATTAGCCTGTTTCGCAATATGATTAACCATGCACCATCGACAAATAACATTTACTACCGATTGATTTAAATATGGAACTTCATTTCGTATAACGTATCCGACAAATAATGCGAACCAATACTTATTAGGATACCGTTAATAACTGTGTTACTATCCAAGGAGTGTCAACTTACCTACCCAAATATTATCATAATTTTTCGACGGAACCCTTATTTTATGAAATACTTGTCAACATTGAAGTCCGATTCCATGAACGTAGTAAAGTAATTCACAGTAATAATAGGGGTTATACTAAAAATGGTGGTAATTTCCTCATTTTTACTACACTTTATAAATTGCTTTCTGTGAGAGAAAATTGTTATTAATTCTACTTGTTACTTTGATACAAAAATAATTTTTCGTCTTTCCCGTTCGGAAAAAAACTTGCATGTAAGAATAGCTATTCCATTCCTCCGGTGGAAAGTATTTTAGTTTTAATTGCTACGATCAGACATTGTTTTTGTGACAACCCATAGAGTGAGAATTGTATTGTATGACTAATATGTTAGAAGGAGATAGGTACAACAACATCGGTTGTCTCCTTCCATATCTCGATGTAGAGGGTGGCTGTAGAAAGCGGAAGAATGAATACGCATATGTTTGTTTTGTGTCCGTTCTTATTTGTAATAAGTCTACATTGAATGTCACTATTTGAATTGTACATTTTCGAATAAATATAGGGCCGTGAGTGGGCCAGTAGAACACGCTCTCACGGTCACCGATCTCAAGAAGAAGTATTTTATTTGGAATCTTCAGTGACACATTGAAGGAAAGCCTGTAGTCAATAGACGCAGAGTCAAAGATAATTGAGTCACATCATATTTATAATATAATAGAGCTTAACATATTTGTTTTGCTTAGCGTAACATTGAAAAAGGTATTTAATATGATTGAATTGGTGTAATTTTTAACAATGACGATATCAACAATTAAAATTTTCGAGTGCCCGCCATACATTTTTTAATACAAGTTTAACGTCTTTGGCTGTACGCCATACAGAAAATTCTTGATTGTATTTTCATTTTTCAACACTTTAAACTAAAACTGACATTAAACTAGCCTAACTAAACCTTACTCATTGAAATGCGAGGTAGTCCACATGCCAATGCTCAACAAGGAAGCTAAGCGTAGGAACAGCGATCCGGGTGAGACGGCGCGATTAGAGCTTGCTTCACCATAATTCTCACTTAAACTTCATTGTTTTCTTCAATCAAGTATCATGGCAAATCCACCACAGAAACATAATAATTAATCCGAAAAAACAATTTCTAAAATGAAGAAATATGGTCCATCCTTCCCTTTTCATTTCCCGCGTTTTAAACTCCCCCGCTATACATAATGTCTACATGACACTGTTTTCCTCTTACAATGTCACTTTTTTTCGATTTTATAATTATATATTATTGCACAGATTAGTAAGCAGTGGTGTTCATTATAAAACCTCACTTCTACCTTTACCCGTCACTCGTAACGCTATCTCATAAGCTTAATTCGAATCTGACTGAATTTTGACGACCTACGTGGTGTAGTGGCTAAGCACGCTGGTTTCAAGGCGTCGGTCGGTCAATATAGAAATCAAAAACTTTCTATATTGTCTCGGGTCTGGGTGTTGTGGTACCACCGTTCTGTCTGATTTCCATAACACAAGTGCATTAGCTACTTAATTTGGAATCAGAGCAATGCATTTGATTGGTGTCCAATATTATATTATAAAATCTACGATTTGACCAGTGGTAATTTTCGTGACAAGGTTAAGGTTGCGTTTTTTCACTATTATTATTGTCTGTGAGAAAAAGTCGCGATGCAGCATCGATGCAGTCGCAAAATGTCAACCTTTACAAACTGTGCTACTTTTAGCAGCGATGCAGTCGCGATGCTAACGCGCATTAGAGTCAATGCAGTCGTGATGCAGCAGCTGGAAAATTACAAATAATGAACCGTATTTTCGCGACTGCATCGATACTAACGCGCGACTGCATCGATACTAACGCGCGATTGCATCGATACTAAATTAAATCTGTTCATTCCGTGAGTCACGATGCTGAAGCGCGTTATTAAAATGCGCTATAAGTTCTATAAGTCGCAGAGTATAATAAAGATGCTATCAGTCGTAGAATGTAAGGGTCTAAAACCATAATTTAATTTTTGTACGAGTGTTTGGTCCTGTTTTCAGAGTCAAGAATTATTTCGTAGAGACTAAATTAAACGTAGATTTAGAAAGAAAAGAAGAAGTAAAACAAAGTGACTATGATATGCTACAAAAAATATATTAATCTGCATACAAACTCTTTTTTGGAAAGTATTTATTTAGCAAATAATTTAATTTGAGAATAGATAATCTTAAACTATTAGAGCTCGGTTTTCCTTTATAAAGTTTCTTAGCATATTTTCGATACAATATACATATAACATTAAATTATTTTCCATTCATTTTATTGGACACCAATGACATGCATTGCTCTGATCCCAAAGTAAGTAAGTAGCTAATGCACTTATGTTACGTAAATCAGACACAACGGTGGTACCAAATCACCCAGACCCGAGACAATATAGAAAATGTTTTTTTCTGTTAATTTAAGGTCACGTGGTGAGGTATGGCTCATACCACCGTATGCTTGAGGTGAGGCCTTTGCCCAGCAGTGGGACGTTACATGAAGTTACTGCGGTCATTTGTTGCTCATACATTATTGCTTTGTTTACAATGTTGTAAGTGTCATAAACACTATTCCGTGTAGCCGCCATCACTGATAAATGTTTATATCGCGTGATTGACGTTATAATTCCGCATGACCACATGACTGATTTACAAGCTTATTTATTACCCGACTACGGCGAAGCAAAAACGAGTGTTACGATTTTGACCTGTATTTATGTATGTTCATCTGTTTTCTCATAACTACTATACTATTTATCATAATTAGACAAATGAATGGTGTCGTTGGAAGCCTCTTGATCGTCGGCTGGTTATAGGCTAGTTATGAGTTACATTAAATTGACTACAGAGCGTGCTCTAGCCGTCTTAAAGTGCAGAACTAAAAAAAATACGGTGTCGTATCAAATAAAAGAGCTATTTTAGCATATTTCAATCTGTAAACAATATTAGCTGTTGCTCATGGCTTTGCTTGCAATCTTCTGATAATTGCAAGAATTTATAAACGCACTTTTAAACAAGTTAGGTGTTAGGTACTAAACTAGGTCTGCTCTGCATAATAATGATACCTAACACAAATTTACATAACTCCAAAATAAGGTAAATAAAAAGAAAATTTATAAAACTAAAACCCGACTTCGTAGACGTTTTAAGTAGACGTCTTTTAGTTTTATAAACTTTTTTTTTAAATGTAACTGTATCCTGAAAACATTTTAGTTGTGTGTTTTCTTAAAATATAAAAACTGTGTAAAATATTATAACAAAAATAAATGTACTGATATCATTTAGTGTATTAATATTAGGCGTAGTCCCACCTTACACATACCTACCTACCGTAGCACTTTGACAACGAGTGACTGCGGTTTTCCAAATATGAAAATTTATTTCTACATAGTGAATATTGTGTATTTCAGAATAGTATTGTATGACATTATTGTCAATTTACAACGAAGGCATCTTGGTAGAGTCTACTGTGTCCATTTATTTTCAATTACATTATCAACTTTGTTCAGTTCAGTATTCTGAAAATCTTGTTTTATACTTTTTCAGCGTCGTATTTTGTCGTAGTTTGGTTTTAGTTTTTTTTTTTACTTTTTATTAATATGTCAATAGGGAATTCTAGGGAAGATAATCAATCACAATTTGATTAATTTAGGAAGGTGGCTTATACTGAGGTCTTCTTTGGTATAGGTGTCACGTAGTCAGATCTTTATTTGAGATAAGCACATAAAATTATTATCCCTTTGGAATAGAACGACAAAAGCGAGATGTCAATAGCAGCAAACTGTGTGATAAAAAGAGATGGGTAGCAGAACCATTTTTGGCAGATGTCAAACAGTTCGGAGGCTTTTGAAGGCTTGCTGAAAATTTCTCTCATTTGAGTTTTTGAAAATTTATGTGAAATTGTGTATAATTTGAAGAAATATTTCTGTTGAAACATGGTGACTTGATCGGTGATTGATTGTTGTTAATTACAGCGGAATAACCCAACAAATAATCATTCAACAGGTAAATTAGTCCAAAGCGAAGCCTCTTAATATACGACTTATATTTACCAATGCGCTACAAATTGAAAGTACGCAGTTTGATTATTCTATTCTACAAACGTTAATTTACGTAAAAAGTAAAGACAGAATAACACAGGGAATGTATATAAGAATATTTTATACATATAATGAAATAATATTTAGTTTTACACTAGAGCTGCATGTTCAATATTTTGTGTCGGCTGTTTATCATGCAGTAAACTAATATGTTTATCTTAGGAACATTGTTTTTAATCACCTGATCGAAAGGTTATCTCATTTCAAGCTCTTAATGTTACTTACTTATGTTAGTTACGGACATCTTAAATTGGTTTCGTTTGACAGCTTTTACTTGTCCTTCTATTCCGATAGGAATATTAATTTTATGGATAAGCACGTTCATTCAAATCAACTCTTCAGCTTTATACTATACCTTTCAAAATATAGTAACTAATAGTCGGCGTGTCATCAACTTGAGTCTATCTCACTTGCAATTTCTATTGACTTAAGGGCCCCAGACTTGGTTGGTAATGGAGCTGGCTATAGATAGTAATATGACTGATATCGATATCGTTGCAGAACTTTTCGCCTTCCATTTTCTACTCCAGTACCGTTACAATGAGTTTACTCGCTAGCGACTACTGTTTTACTCGATAGCGTCGACGTCACTTTTTGTATGAAAAATTTTAGTTCTGTCAGTGACCGATAGAGACGCTGTGTAATTTACCATAGCCTTTTTTACGTCGTCGCTAGCGAGTAAAACTGTCGTAAACTCATGGTAACGGTATAGGTATATTCCGAAAGACAAGACCGCGAGACATCAAGACGCTATACTGATTTAAAACGCAAACTGCGTTTCAATTTTAATTTTCATAGAATAATAGCGGACCCAGCGAACTTTGTTTCGCCCCCAGCCCCGTCCCGCCGAGTCCCGTAATTTTAAAAGTTAAGCATTCCCAGCGAATTTTGTTTCACCCTTAAATTACTAAAATAGCTATTAAAAGTTAAGGGTTGATCGTAGAAGGGTGAAAAAGTGAGGGTTGTATGTATTTTTGTATGTTGTATCATAAAAAAATAGAAATTAAAAATTTTGTCCTAAAAATAAAAATAAAAATTTAGGGGTCGACTACCCCTAAATTTTTATTTATATTTTTAGGAACCCCCTAACATTAAGGGGGATGAAAAATAAATTTTGGCCGATTCTCAGACCTACTGAATACGCATATAAAATTTCATCAAAATCGGTCAAGCCGTTTCGGAGGAGTTTGGCAACTAAAACTGTGACACGAGAATTTTATATATTAGATAATTATTCTCATGATAACTTAGTAATGGTTTGTCCGATTGAAATAATTAAAGAAGTAATTTACATGTAGTGACATATTATATCCCTATATGAGACATAGTTCCTTTGGATAAGGGTTAATAGCGAGTTACGAAATCTGTATCTCTAGGCTCATTTTGTACGGGCGCTTGTATTGCATGTTTAAATTTTTTGTTACTACAATAGTGAGACATATGGTATTGCACACATTATTATTATAGATATTGATGTTCTCTATAAAACTGTGGTACAATCTCATTGCTCTTTTGTCAATTTAGGCACGTTCGCGATGTAAACATATCCCTTACACACCTTCGTTTATATAGGTATTATTGTAGTTTACATACGGATTCCTAACTCGTTTGAAAATGTACTATGCTTATGTTCATAACAGTTAATGCTGAATTCCAATAGTGAAATATTTTGTCAAATTGGTTCTGTAGTTTCAGATCCAAATTCAAGCAAACAAAGAATCAAATCATTTCTCTATCTATCTATCATAATGAAGCAAATCCACCCACCCAGCACCGAAACAGCACCAACCAGGCGGCAATCATAACGTAAAGAGAACAGCAACGCCTCGGATGGGATCCGCGCCGGATAGCGATGCCTCGCCTCTGATCGTGTTTGTTACAACTTATGACAGTTCCTCTTGTGAATGACAGCCCGTTTGACAGGGTGAAAGGATAGTCGTCAACCACCGGGCGACGCGCCGTAAGCGCGTTACATCGCATGCGCCGCTGGTCAAGAATGGGTCCCGAGTTGGTCTCGATCCGAGGTGGTGACGTTACGAAGTTGATATTTGTGCATTAAAGTATGGAGTTTCATACAAAAAATACTGAACGCCTCGAGTTGATACGGTGCTGTCACCGTGACGGATGTCTTTATGTGCTACAACCTTAAAATGGACAAATTGCAGTCTGGCGGATGTAAAACAGTTAGATTGTAAGCTTGTGGTTTTTACGATATAACGGTGACATATATAATTTGAGATGCATGGTCCTGCACAACCGGCAATGTTTATTGTTTGTTCCTACGATAATTGGCTTTGAACCACCTTATTCATTGAATTTGGAACCGTGGAACTGTGTTTCGAAATTTATTTTGGACCTAGCTAATCTAGAAATACATCACTCAACTAATACGGGGCTAACTCGTTAAGTGCCAACCGCTCGGGCTAGAGTGGCCGGGGCAAAATAATGTTCACTGGAACCGCTTAATTTTTGAAACTACGGGGCTGGGGGCGACACAAGGATCGCCGGGTCCGCTAGTAGGTACTGAGATTTTATTTTTATTTATTTTTGAGATAAAATTCGCTGTACTACAGTCTTATTACGTTTCACATCTCATCAACACTTCTCCTTACTCATTACATTTATAAGAGGTTTAACCCAAACTTTATGCAAAGACACGCGGAGATTTAACAAACTTTCCATATTAAGAGCGAAGCCACACGAGCGTTGTCGATGTCTTGAGTTACGACGTTGCGAAGTCGGAGTAGCGACTCCGTTGTTCTATTTTGATCTGAACGGCATGCCACGTGGTACGTTAAAACATCGTCCGTCGTTAGAAAGGTCTTGTTAACGAACAAGGCGACAGTGGGCCTGATTTCGGTATGCACCGACTAAAAGTAAATCAAATTGTCCTTTCTTTTTTATTAAAAAAAAGTAATGAGACAGACTGCAATAAGTGAGGAACATCAACTTAAAAAAAAATATACCGACTTTAAACATCTGACTAAAAAGCTTAAAAAAATTTATTTTATTTTATTTTTAGAATATGCGAATTCTTTTGATGTCGGTGCATGATGTCAAGCTTACCTACACCAACAGTATATTACGCACATCATGCGCTCGTTTTAAGTGAGCTATTTTAAGCTTTTTAGTTATTTTTTTTAAGGCGGTTCTTTTTTTTTCTTGATTTTTAGTTATTACTCATATCACAAGAACTGGACTTACTTTGATAAAACTGCGTAAGTTTCATCAAAAACCCTTAGTTTAATTATGTACCTAATTGAACTAAAAAAATCATCTAGCTATGACTTTTTGTTTTAGAGAAATCGTGAGATAAATATACAAACACTTTTTGCACATGTGTCCGGAAGTCCAAATAGATCGACACCCAAAAATTTTATCAAATTCTGGTGACTATCACATACATACAGGTCGAATTACTTTGTCTTTTATAAGTCGGAAAAAATATATTATTTTCATAGTTCAGTATGGCCCACAAACAATTAAGTGGCGCTCTCTTAATGTGCCCGCTATAGATTTATAAATTATCTAAACAACCGATATCTGTTGAGTTTGACGATTTTAAACTTTCTTTTTTTAAAATTTTAGTCTTTCTCTTTTCTCTTTTAAGAGCAAAATACAATTAATTCAGTTTCAGTCGTTACATATTTCAAATCAGGCGCAATAGCAGATGGTGCGTAAGTGTACTGCGTTGCGATATTGTAGCGCTCGTGTAGTACACACTGCGTTAAAATATTTGCGTTGGTTGGAATGATCCAACGCAACAGTAACCCCCAGTGTGGCTTCGCCCTAAGTCAATATTTACCCGTGAACGAACAGGTAGACGATTACAAGATAAATTACTTCTCAGTTTGCGTTAATTTTCTTTAGATATTTCAATTTCGGGAGAACATTTATGAAAGCGATTTAACACAAATTATGAATTTAGATTTATTGAAACTCGTCTTTACCGAAACTTATGCATGTCCTTATTTCTTTAAGAGCCCTAATAGTAAACAATGATTGAAATTATATGTTCATAAGGTAACCTTATTTACCTATGATATTTACTAAGAAATTAGTAACAAAGAAAACTATACAAAATTGTGTCAGTATTCATATTCCGATGCCAAGCCCCACATCACCGTCGATAGTCAGCCATTTCATTTGTCTATTATCTTGCATTTCGCTTTTCTCCTCTTGATCATATCGAACATTTTCTGTAAACTAGAAAACGTAGGTAAGTTTAAAGGCCTGTTTCACCATCTACAAATTATCACTAACCAACGAATAATACAAATATGGAAAGTCATTTTGTATGAAATATGGGGCAGATAACGCTAATGGGACTATTCACCACATGAACACATGACAAGGTGCAGTCATCAAACCCTTTAGTTTGATGACTGCACCTTCTCTTGTTGACGGTACGGTATCTGTACAATTTGTTTAGACTGATAGCAACTCGGCCCTATTTGAATCACTCGCTTGAATTTGTCGTGTGGTTTTTGTTTGAAAACTAATGCAAAAGCAATGAAATCAAACTGAATAAGAACGTAAACACAACAACATACGGCTATCTTTTTAACCGACTTCAAATAATAAATTCGACTGTACCTTTTTTTTGTGCCTCATATCACAGTCATTTTTGATGTGTTGTTCCGTCCGATAGTCTACATTGTGTGGAGCTTAGCTGATGGTGTAACTCCTTAACGCTTAGGAGTTTAGTAATTATAATGACAGGGCTTATGATTGGTAATTTGTTGCTCCTTAAAGAACAGAGTCATCAGTGGCTATTGTCCTTTTCAAAGTGAAACTGTACCGTTACCATGAGTTACCGACGGTTTTACTCGCTAGCGATGACGTAAACAAAGTCAAAAACATAAAATTATTATCCCTTTGGAATAGAACGACAAAAGCGAGATGTCACTAGCAGCAAACTGTGTGATAAAAAGAGATGGGTAGCAGAACCATTTTTGGCAGATGTCAAACAGTTGACCGCCCCGCAGAAGCTCGCTGAAAATTGCATTGCATTGCACTTGATTTTTTATATTTAAAAGTGTTATTTTGTATATTTTGGAGAAATAATGCGTCTGAAGCATGGTGACTTGATCGGTGATTGATTGTTATGCATTACAGCGGCATAACCCCAACAAATAATCATTTAACAGGTAGATTAGTCCAAATCGAAGCCTCTTAATATACGACTTATATTTACCAATGCGCTTCAAATTTAAAGTACGCAGTTTGATGATTCTATTCTACAAACGTTAATTTACGTAAAAAATAAAGACAGAATAACACAGGGAATGTATATCGACGAATATTTTGTATCATGAAATAACATTTAGTTTTACACTAGAGCTGCATGTTCAATATTTTGTGTCGAGTGTTTATCATGCAGTAAACTACTATATTTAACTTAGGAACATTGTTATAAATCACCTGATCGAAAGGTTATCTCATTTAAAGCTACAAATGTTACTTACTTATGTTAGTTACTGACATCTTAAATCGGTTTCGTTTGACAGCTTTTACTTGTCCTTCTATTCCGATAGGAATATTAATTTTATGATCAAAAATTGCACAGCGCCTCTAGCGGTCACTGGCACAACTAAAATTGTTCATACAAAAAGTTACGTCGTCGCTAGCGAGTAAAACCGTCGTCGCTATCGAGTAAACTCATGGTAACGGTGCTGTAGTTCTATTTTTGGCCATTCATCAGATAAGTTGGTAGCACATTACAGTGTGTCCAGGCATGTAGTAATAAAACTTTAAAAGCAATATCTACGATGAATTTTATAGAGGAAAATACCATACTGCAGTGACTTTTGTTTCTAATTTTACACAAACTACCTTACTCGTGTAACTTATGGCGGTTTGAGTCACGTCGTGTAGGGGCTCGTTTTTGGTGCAATTTTAAAGAAAGACATTTTAAAGGGAAGTCTTATACTATTAGAAGTTTAGTACTATTTTAGAATGAATTACCCGAATGCGCAAAAAACTGTTCGAGAAATACTTTCTCCTTTAGACTAACCGGCTAAGTGCGAGTCGTAATCGCATACTGAGGGTTCCGTGCCAATTTTAACTAATTATTACTTCCACTTGACCATATATTTTGTTGATAGCAAAAATCAAATTCTTTTAGTAGTATTTGTATGAAGGACAAAGTTTAATTTGCAGTTGTTTTATTCCCGGAAAATGTACTAGTATCTCTAAAAAGCTCTTGTAAGATCTCGTACAAACCAATTTTCGTTGAAATTATTTGTAAAGATCTACAATGTATATTTTTTCAAAATTTTCACTGGCTGGTGAATATGCCAGTCCGGTTTGGGCACGTTCGTCTCCTGCCAGACAAGTCAACGTGACCCTTAACGAGTCCTGCCAGATAATCACGGGAACACTCAACCGGAAAACCGGAAGAGGTTATGATGAATTGGTCCCATCCTGACCTCGATATCTTTCAGTCCAAATTGCACTTGTTTCGTAAGAGAATGGACATAACTCTTGATATCTGCCCACAACAATGAATACATTGTGAAATTTGGTATGTTTTAGTTTTATTTGTAAACAGTTCTTATTATTTTCGAAATTTACTTATTATTGCGGTCGTAAATAATTGTATGTAATGTTATTTTAGGTACACTATTTATAGGTTATAGACTAGTTCCATAAGTGTCATGTTCACGTTTTGTAAGTCACCGGCTGTAGCCGGTGTGTGTACTAAACAAAAAATAAATAAATAAAGTCCTAACTCATGCACGCTTCTTGAAGCAAGACCTACAGCAGGCAATCAACGGTGCACAACACTGGGCGAAAATATTATGATTATCTCCAGTCGACTCAAAGAAGAAGAAGAAGAAAATGTTCACTAGCTTAGTTCAAAGTTGGGGGAGGGGGGAAGGGGACGTAGATGGATCATAAGCAACCAAATATAAAAATACTTACTTACCTCATATCTTCTATCGGTTTTTATATCCACGGTCTTTCTATATTGTAAGTTTTTTAACTGATCCATTTTTCCTGATCGTCTTGCTATTTGGTGTAAAGGAATACTCTCTCTTCTCCGTAAATTGCCTATGACGAGTCCAGAAGAAGAATCATAGTTATCACAAAATGAGCAAACAATAAACAGCTGTATACAATGTAGCAAATACAACATTTCGCATTCTGTTCACATTGTGTTTGAAACAATATTTATTACACAACCTGAAAAAGCAATACAGAGTGTATAAAGTTCAATATACTATTGTGATAATGTAAGATCCAGGTTCAGATTCAGGTTCAGATTCAGATGTGATCAGATAAGTTGGTGTACACGTAGTGGAAATAAGACAAGGTCTTATAAATACAATGTATCTCTGGTATAATAAAATGTTTTCAATCAATCTCAATAATTAGACAGGTTTATTGTTAACTTCTTTTTAATTATCTTGAAAGTAAAAAAAAAATATTTATCACTTTTAATTAACTCTCGTATTAAAAATTTTTCGTTTTCGATATTCGAATTGGAAGATATTTAAATCACGAATAAAAAAATAATAGCTGGGATGCTGCCACTGCTATATCACTTGTCCATTTACAACAAGTAATAGGTATTAAGTTAATACCATTCTTTTTTTTAATATCTCACAAAAAAGTGGGTGTACATTTCCATTTTAAAAGCATAGGTAATATTTTGCAGACACCCTCTATGATCTGTATAGAGTGTTGCTGCACTTTTTACGACATTTTTATTTGCTCGTAGATCAAATCGGTTTATGGATAAATAAAATTCAATTTAGTTATTAAGGAGGGTTACTTAAATATTGTTTATTTTTCAAAGATTTCATCGTAAATAGTAAGGATATCCTACGTGGTAGCTTATATTCAGATGTGGGAAAGGTAAAAAAATATAGGACGCTTTTTCTGTTTTAAATAAACATTTATTTATTTTCCATACTAAAAAACAAAATTTAACGTTCTAAATGGTAACGCTTGACAAAGTATTTTTGATGATATAAAGACTATTGGAACTCTTCATTTATAGTTAAATACTAATATAATATGGTTTGTTTAATTCATCCAAATTATAATTTCCTTGTCAACTTATTAAGTATATTGTTTATTGCTAGCTTATTCAGGCTAACGCTATTCGACACTGGGCATAAACGGATTGTACCATAACTGCCTCGGTGGCGCAGCGAAGGGAGGGATGTACCTTAAAGCGACCGCTGTGGAAGGTCCTGGGTTCGATCCCCGGGTCGATCCAAAAATATGTACCTGGGTTTTTCTATCTAGAAATTCTTAGAGCAGCCCGGAGTTTTGAAGTGAGTGGCGTTTCACTCTCGTGCTTCGGAAAACACGTAAAGCCGTTGGTCCTGCGCCTGATTTCTCTCTAGTCGTTTGAGATTACTGTCCCATCGGGTTATGAGAGTGAGAGAAATAGAGAGTGCACCTGTTTGCGCACACACTTGTGCACTATACTATCGACGGTTCCCGGGCTATTTGTATTAAGCGACATTTTGTAAACTTTATACCAGAGCTGTTTAAAGTTTTGATTTTTAAAAAAAATCATAACTAGCGCAATTTGTAAAATTTTAGAAAAAATTGGATATTTATTGATTAGGTTACATAGTCTGCATAATCTGTTAGGTTTTTTTTTCGATATTCCTATTATTAACGAAGATACATGTCGTTTAATGCAAAATGATCCTTTTATTTTATTGTTTTGTTCCAAGCTAAATGATTTTAACGCCTATGATTCGTTTTTGTTGTTCCTGGCTAAGTGACTTATCCGCCTAGGTTTATTAATACTTGCTCCAGGTTAAATGACCTAACCACCTTGTACTGAATGTAATAGCTCCAGGTTAAATGGTTTAAATTGAAGAGTTTTTCATATTTCATAGCTGAACTAAATGATTTAAATGCCATAAACCATACAATTTCGTATATGGCCAATTCAGTTTAAGCGCCGATTTACTTACGCCGATTACTAATTTGTTCCTAATCGTGCCTGAGTAATGATGTTTACTGAAAGGGGCAGTTAAAATATTGTTGAGTTTAAAGTAATGTAGGAATTATTATCCTGTCAATAATTAGGAAATGATAAATAAAACAGATGGTGTTGCTCAAATGTACTTTTTATTTTAATTATGATCAGCTAGGAACTACAGTAACTTTCCAGTTTACCAGAGTAACCACTAAGGTTTTTATCACAATTGTACAGGAATCACAAGTTAACAGTATTTTATTTAAGTAGCTTATAGTCTCATTATAAATGATTAAAACAAACTACATACATACATACTTATTTTAAATTTATTTACATACTTAGTATTCTAAACTCAGCTGGGCAGTGTTCGGATAGTTACGCAAGAGATGAGTGTCTTCAGATCCCAACTACCTAAGTATCTGGAGACGAAAGTCTTCAACCAGTGTGTGATGACATGCGGATCTGAATCATGGTCTCTAACTATAGGCCTCATAAAGATGCTCTAAACCACAAAACGAGCGATGGAGAGGGCTATGCTCAGTGTACGGACATAGCCTTGAGAATCAATAAGCTCAAGTGGCAATAGGCAAGGCACATAGCGCGAAGAACTGATGGCCGTTAGGGCAGGAAAGTTCTAGATTTAAGACCCTTCAACCAAAGACGTAGCGTAGGACGAGAAGACAAGATGGACAGATGACCTTGTGAACATCGCAGGATCAAACTGGATGCAGGCCGCTAGTGATCGGTTGCTGTGGAAAGCCGTGGGGGAGGCCTATGTTCAGCAGTGGACGTCCTTTGGCTGATAATGATGATGATGATGATGATGATTTAGTATTCTTCCATATACCTACCTATCTCAAATTAAAAACATAACAAAAAATTAAGCATTTAAATCTTCTTTCTTTTTGTTCTTCATCTTTAGTGTTTAGGACATTTTCTACATTTTGGGAAACACTTTTTAAATCTAATAGTTGCGGAAAAAGCAGATCTTTGTTTTGTACCATGTAAGACTTCCCAAAACTGTTACCGTTTCAGGCAACGGATTCACCATGTTTTTTAGGTCTTGCACTTTATTTTTCTTAACCATTTTCTTTGGTTTTTTTGGTATTTCAGGCCCCAAAAAATATTGATCTTTCTTTTTGAACACTTTCTCGTTTTCGGTTCCATAATTGGATATCGAACTGCAAAACAAAAAAATATGAAATTATTTAAAATTACGCAGGTATCAAGTTTTTTAAACAAATGTTACTAATGGTGATGATTAGTTAATTATATCGGTAAGTGGGACAACATCATGTAAGTGCATTCCTCTGATGCCAGATGCCAGTAAATAGCCAAATCACTTGTATTATGCAAATCCGATAGTACCACAACACCCGGACCCAACTCAATATAGGATAACTAGTGTCAATATCGACCCGACCGAGAATTGAACTCTGGACCCCAGAAAAAGTTATACTACGAAAACCGGCGTCTTAGTATAGGAAAATATAAGGAGGGAAGCAATAACTCTTGTATGTTTCGATTTATACCTACCTTCATCAAGCAAGTTAAGTTAACATTAAACAGTGTTACTCTTAAAATGTAAAACAATAATTAATGCATGAATATAAAAACTCACCAAAAATCCAGTATTGACGACCAAATACTTTGCGCGGCCCGAGCTCCCATAAAACAGTTAACACTGTCATATTAAAATTCACATAAAAGCCTAATGTTTGAAGTGACCACATCTAGCAAATTCAAGTATCTAGATAATTGTATTATGCGACATTCTTATGTATTTATGAGGTAACGCTAATTGTATGAAGCGACATTATTATGTATCTGTAAGGAAAGGCGAATTGTATTAAGCGGCAATCTTATATAATCATAAGGTAAAGCCAATTGTATGAAGCGACATTTCAAAATATTTATAAGGTGAGGCTTATTGGTTTAACGTACATTGCCTGTAAATTTCAGGAATAAGGGGTTTAAGTAACTCTTTGGTATTTCATAGTGAGCTTAAGTACAAAGTTCCTAAATTTGACAAAATTTTGTGTCGGTACATACATCCCCGTTTTGCACTGCAAAACGGGCTCCAAAAATGCGATAGTATGAAGCGACAAAAAAGTGCTCAGATCGTCACAAAACCCAGCTCAAATGACGCGGAAAAATTCGCTGATTCCGAATATGTATATAAGTCAATTTCGTCCAAAATGTCGCTTAATACAAATAGCCCGGAAACCGTCGATATGTCCCGCGCAGTCGGTTAGTCGTTGTGACTGGCCACCGTAGTCGAAATCAGCTAAGGGTACTATTATTCAATTAATTATTATTCAGGCTAGCAATCTCTTAGATACGGAAATTATAAAACCTTCGAGTATATTGCATGTTTTATTATTTGCTCAGCCAGCCAGTGAAATGTAAGGTTTTGAGCGCAAACAACAAAAAAAAAATTTTGCCTAGTAGTACGATATAAATTCATAGCAGTAAATTATTACGAAGTAGCGGACCCAGCGAACTATGTTTCATTCCCGACCCGACTCGCCCCGACCACGTCGCCATTTCGATAATTATTATCTTACTCCAGTCGGTGATGGATAAATATTACCTTATTTCAGATGGTGACAAATCTGAGAAAGTATAAATCACAAAAAAACGGTCCAGCCGCATTTTTTTTTACTTTCATAAGAACTTATGACAATAATAAAGCCGACAAAAAGGAATTATCGAAATCAGTCCAGCCGTTCACGCGTGATGCCGTGACCAAGGGAGTAATTTAAATAAAGAACATAATTTTGTGAAAGTATCTAGCAGATAACGTTAAACAGAACTTACATTGATATTGTTAAACAGGACGCTTATCTGATTTACTGTATACTATTATTATTCAATAAGTACTTAATACTGAGGTTATTTGTTCTTAGTCGAAGGTCTGCACACGATTCTACCACCCTTTTGCACAAGCGTTAAAAGCAATCTCATTAAAGCGAAAGAAGGGAACTTGATTAAAAAATAATCCCCTGTTCTCTCCAAGATCTTTTTGCAATGGTAAATACAAAAAACTAATGAATTTGTTTCAAGCTAGGGACATTCCGATACAAGTAAATACGAGTAGGTATTCGATACTTTTGATTCGATACCAAGTAAAAATAGCATCGCATCAATCTTGCGATACCTACTCGGTATCGAAACAAAAGTACTTGGTATCAAATCGAATCAGCATATCATCTTTAAAAAAAACCTAAGACAACTAAGTAGCCCTGAGTAAGTCAGAACATGATGTCCCGTCTACTGCAACACCTTTATACGATTTTGGGAAACATAATATGGAGTTAGCACATGGGCACAAGAAGAAAAAGAAATTCATAAAGATGAAATAAGAAACTAAAAATTTTCGCACTGGCGGGACTAGAACCAGCAACTTCTGGTTAACCAGGCCAATCGCTCTACCAATTGAGCTACCGTCCTGTCAGTCCGACCTTGCGAAATTTGTGGTCTCATATGATAAAAGATTGTCTCCAAAATACCTTAAACAGATACTGTTTTTGGGCAATCTTAATGCTCAAGAGTTTTATGTTTAAAGTAAGCATGTGACACAAAACATTTTAAATAAGTAGATTATTTTTCTTCTCATTTTTTTAAAAATATTGTCCTTCAACGTTCATTGTGAGCATCCTCAAAATAAAAAATATGTAATAGTTTTTCGTAAAGTATCGATGTAAGTAAGTATCGATACTTTAGGAGTATTTGTTTGAGTAGTATCGAAGGAAGATTTGAGTACTATCGAAATGAGTAGGTATCGATACTTTGATGGTATCGAAACATCCATATTTCAAGCAAATCTTAATCAGCACAGAAAACACATTGTTTTTTTAACCGACTTCAAAAAAGGAGGAGGTTATTAATTCGACTGTATGTTTTTTTTGTATGTTTGTTACCTCATATCTCAGTCGTTAGTCGACCGATTCGAAAAAGTTTTTCGCCTACTTAGAGGGTGTACTTTCTAGTTGGTCCCATTGTTGCCGATTTGGGATCTGAAGATGGGATCTTGGTGTAATCGACGGAAACCCTCAAATTTTAAAGGCACGTATAGTGTTTCTTTACTAAAATCTGAATGTTGACGTATTGTTACGTCTGATAGTCCATATCTTGTGGGGCTGAGCTGATGGTGGAACTCCTTAACGCTTAGGAGTTCAGTAATTATAATGACAGAACATATGATAGGTATTTTGTAGCTTCTTAAAAAAACGAGTCATAAGGTGCAACCCCCCCCCCCCCTCTCTTGTGAACTCTAAAAGTGGAGAAATAAAATTAACTTTAAAAAAGTAAAAACCGACTTCAAAACCAAAATGCACTACAAAGTCTTAAACAAACTCTTGAACATTGAAAGGAAAGGAATCCATTTTAGGGAAACAATTTCTTTTTAGAGTCAGTGCCATCACTTTGAAAATTCAGCCTCACCTGTCGCAGCACCGACTCCAAAAAGAAATTGGTTCCCTAAAATGGATTCCTTTCCTTTCAATGTTCAAGAGTTTATTTAAGACTTTTCAGTGCATTTTGGTTTTGAAGTCGGTTTTTACTTTTTTAAAGTTAATTTTTCAAACCATAAGAAAGAGAAATTATGCAGTGAACAATAAATATAATTAAAATGCATGAAAAGAAGAGAATACATGAATTTATTTTAGAGATTTAATAAACAGTTGGCTATTATTATTGTTTAGGATATTCAAATCACTTTGAGCGCCGATAGCAAATGGTGTGATCGATTTTGGAGCTCTTTAAGTCTCACCACGAAATTAAATGAGCTCCATTACAAATGACAACAGTTGCAAACTGCAGACCAGCTTCGAATAACTGTGGAGACACTTAAAAGTTATAGTCATCTATTTTACAATGCCAATAGTGAGAAGTAGAACTGATGTAGTCATGACTGAAATCGTAAAAAAACCGTTTCTAGAAGCAAAAACTAAACCTTAAAAAAAAGTAAAAACCGACTTCAAAACCAAAATGCACTAAAAAGTCTTAAATAAACTCTTCACCATTGAAAGGAAAGGAATCCGTTTTAGGCAAACAATTTTTTTTTGGAGTCAGTGCTGTGATTGTTGATGCTTGATGGTCAAAGTGATGGCACCGACTCCAAAAAGAAATTGTTTGCCTAAAACGGATTTCTTTCCTTTCAATGGTGAAGAGTTTACTTAAGACTTTTTAGTGCATTTTGGTTTTGAAGTCGGTTTTTACTTTTTTAAAAAAAATTATTCTATTTCTTCATTTTTAGCGATTACATAAGAGGGGGGGGGGGGGGGGGAGTTGCATCTTATGATTCTATTTTTTAAGAAGCTACAAATTACCTATCATAAGTTCCGTAATTATAATAACTGAACTCTTAAGCGTTAAGGAGTTCCACCATCAGCTCAGCCCCACAAGATGTGGACTATCAGACGTAACAACACGTCAACATTCAGATTCTAGTAAAGAAACACTATACGTGCCTTTAAAATTTGAGGGTTTCCCTCAATTACAGCAAGATCCCATCATCAGATCCCAAAATGGAAAAAATGGGACCAACTAGAAGGTACATCCTCTAAGTAGGTGAAAACATTTTTCGATTCGGTCGACAAACGACTGAGATATGAGGTAAAATACATACAAAAAAAAAACATACAGTCGAATTGATAACCTCCTCCTTTTTTGAAGTCGGTTAAAAAGGCGATGATGCGTTGAGCTACCCTCCTTGAACTGTGAATCAGCCAGCATTTTTTAAGCTTGCTTTAATAGAGGTTATTAACCTTAATTAAAATGTTTGATCGTTTTGCGAAACTCCCCCTTCCTATGTATAGTCTATTCATTTCCATTAAAAGGTTGTCTGGAGGAGATCGCTTTTAGTGATAAGACTGCCTTAGTTGTACAATGTGGAGGACAATGAGTACAATGTTAACTGTAAAAGTGAGAGGTGGTGAGACTGTATGATTCCTTGAGTACGATGGGTAAATTATTTTACGCCAGTCAATCTTCACAATCTTGAATTTTTTTCTTTCAGGTCAGTATAATGGGAGAGTTTCTCGGCTATGGTGTTTGGAAGATTGTAATTATTTGAAAGTGAAATTATGTAGCGTTAAAGCAGGATGAAATAAGATAGTTCAATTGAATAGTAACCTGCAATGATGACTTCTTCTCCTGCGACTGACGTCGGAAACTTTTTCTGAAACTTTAGACTTTTGAGCGCGTTTACCTTTATTTTTCTTAACAATTTGTTAATGTAAAATTGATATATTGCCTTTTTTAACAGAGTGGTCAATGCCTGATGGAATGGGTAGTATCAAAATGGAAACAACAGCAAAAAGTTTTTACATCCATTATCAATATTATCAATCAGGCTTAAACTACCCTATTTAATTTGTGGTATAATATTCCGAAGCACTCTATAGGTTATCTATCAGTTTAGGGTCTATACCTATGGTATGGGAAAGTAAACCTACTGTGTTAATATGCCATTTTGTTCAGCATAGTTTGGATACCTGGTCATTGCTCGCTTAATTTGAAAATCATACCAAAGTTCGACACTCAGGTAAAGTAATTTATCCATATGATCTTTTACTAATTATTTCGACTAAGGGCCGATTTTTCAATAGTTAGATAAAACTTATCAGACTGATAAATTATAAAGCGACAGATTTCAAAAAAATTAGAGGTACCTACCTATGATTGCTGAGAATTAGGTGACATTTTCAAATTATCCATATTGTATTTTGTCCGAAGAATATTTCTAATCTGACTATTAAAAAAATAGCCCTAAATGAAGGTCAAATATTTATATTTATTATTTGAAAATTGTTCTTGTTATTAAGATAAATACATTTATGAGATTGCTAATCTTTTAAGCTAGGAAACAGCCAGGTTTTTTTTGCCATTAATAGAATTAAGCAATTTTTCTTATCATTACTCTATCTGAAGGCCCCACGGCCCAAATGTTTGATTACATTGGTTGAATATTATCAATTTTGAATTATAATTTAAACAACGGTCATTTAAATATCTATTGTGATATTGGTTCACATATTTTTATACATAAAAAGTGCACAATCGTAATAATCAAATTGGTAACGTTTCATACCCAATATACTCTGATTTTAATTATGTAGACCAAAATAACATTTAGTGGGTTGCCACCTTTTTGAAATTTTAAAATAGTGTTGTTCCTAAATAATCGAAAATATCAATTTCATTCAATTGTAGTTTTCAATCGATCATAAAATATTCGAATAAAAACTGTATATAAAAATCGTGTATCTCTGATACCAACAGAAGTGGTCCCCGTGATTTAGTCCGCGCGTTTTGATTTTAATTTTATTCCATCGTAACAAAATGTCTTGTAGCCTTTCCCGATAAAAAATCTTATAAATTTTCTAACCGGATTAGTAGTTCCTGAGATTAGCGCGTTCAAACAAACGTAATAGGATGACTGCGCTGTTTCTCAGTATCAACAAAGAAATAGGGTACGCATATCTCAAGTGACCCATGTTACGGTTTTCTCATGTCCTTCATATTTTCGTCTGAGAAGGACTGAGATTAATGCTTCAAGCTGACCGTCTTGTTATTGCTTTTAACGGTTCAATGGCTTAAAGATTAATTAGTGCGCCCTCTTTTGTGTTTGTGATACGTTTTGATTTATTTGTGACTAAATATATAAGATATCGACTCTGTCTTAACCACATCAGGTCTAGGCTAGAGTGAAGAGCAAACTTACTTCAAATAGGGATAAAATAAAATAAAAATGAGAAAAGTTCACAAATACTTTCATTTCACAAGTCCACGGGCAAAACTACTGCTGAGCTTAGAACGCTCTAAAATTTGTTAATTCTATATTGTCCAATCTATGTAATTGTACAGTAGAATACAGTTAACCGTACTAAACTTGATATCGTACTTATGGCCTGTTTAACGATGTCCTTATTAAATATTTCTGGTTAGCGTTATCTGCCCAATAGAAAAAGTCGTTCCATTGTATATATTTGAAATAATCGTTGATTTATGCTTATGTGTCGATGGTGAAACAGACCCGTAGGATACCTTATTATTCTTAAATTTATATAAATAGAGAAAAACATGACCTATGTTTTTCTCTATTCATACAAAATCTTCTATAAAATCTTGCAAGATTTTTAGAATAGTTTCGATTTTTAGACCGTAAGTTTCGATACTGGAGTAAACGTCATTTTTTTTTACATCATTAACCAATGGAGATAAATCACTTCTGATTCAGAATAACATTTATGAAGACTTACTTGTATCTCTTATCAAGACAATCCTAATCAATTGTGATAGAGAAAATGTGTTCGATATATTTCTGCAAATTTCTACATGTGGCAGACACACATGAAATTTTAAATCTGCGCGAATGGGTTTTTTAATTTATTTTGATTTTACATTAAAAATCTAAGTTCTCATGAACCAATCTCTGAGGTTGACTGTACCGGTTGGAAATGTTGACTGTTTGTTGATAAAACATTTGAACCCGATATGGAGTGTGTTGACAAAATGCAGATAGTACATGCAGGGTGACCAGGGTTGTAATTACGGAGACATTTCAACCATGCTGTTAGACTTACTTAAATATGATATAATAATTGTTTAAATATGTCATGGCTAGTATAAAATCAAAGTCAATCAAGTCAAATGACATATGTGTGTCATACAATTCACTTTAGCCACAAAGCGTTGAAACAGTAGTTGATACCGTATTTATTTATTTTAGGTTAGGCCGAAAGTGTGCCAACACTGAATGTAGGTTCTCAAGCAAACAAAAAACAGGTTCTGGTAGGTCAATATAATAACCTAATATGATAAAACTCTTTTTAAAATGATTTTAAACATCATGTACTAATTACAACCTGTAGACCCCTTACACACTACAGCATCACGACTCACGCAATGAATAGATTTAATTTAACATCAATGCAGTCACGGTAGTATCGATGCAGTCGCCAATACACAGTACATAATATGTCAATTTACAGCTTCTGCATCGCGACTGCATAGATGCTAACGCGCGTTAGCATCGCAACTGCATCGCTAACTGATCTACGCAAGAACACCATGCACCGATTTCAAATCAAATTAAAATTTATTTTAATTCGAAGACGACACGGATCACAGAATCTGTTAATGTAAATTTAAACAAAAAATAAAATGAAAAATGTAATTTTATGTGTAATTCATATTTAAGTCCTTTTATTGGGTTTTATTGATTGTATTAAAATTTTTGGATTTTTCGGTTTTCATAGATAGAATATACCTGATTGAACTAAAAATGTTACTTAAACCTTCTTTTAAATGTAACATGTTCTTTTCTATCCGCATCAAAACCGGTTAAGTTAAACGCGAGATAATCGCGGACAAACAAACATACAAACATACAGGCTATACTGAAAACCTCCAAGTCGGTTAATAAGAATTATATTTATAAATGTATGTATATTTCTATTAGAATGAAAACCAGAACAGAAAATATAACATAAATATCATGCCCATTACTTCATTTGCACCTGAGTACATTCCTGAAACGCACAAACTTCCTCATATTGTTTTGAAAATGTTTGCAGAGTAGTTTATTATTTTACTAGCAACTTCTTTTTACCTGTATGTATGCGATATCTTTAGAATTGGAAAAAAATAAAAATTCGTTAGTAAATATTCAATAAATATAAATGTTGGACATCAATCACATTCATTGCTCTGATCCCAAAGTAAGTACCTAATGCCAAGTGCATTTGTTATGGATATCAGACACAACGGTCTTAATGCTCCTAATACCACACGTCTTGAAACCAGCGTGCTTAGCCACATACACCATGGAGGTCTTCAAGCATGCAAGCAAGTAACTTTTGAGATAAGAATAATAACTAAAAGTCATAAAATAAAAAAAGAACATTTAAACCGCCTTCAAAAAACTCTCTTCTACTATTTAGGAGAAACAAATTCTTTTGGAGCCGGTGCCTTGTGTATGTAGATAGACTGTTGGTCTACTTACGTAAGCTTGAAATCATGCACCGACTCCAAAAGAATTTGTTTCTCCTAAAAAGAATACGTTACTATTCGCTTTTTTGAAGGCTGTTTAATTTTTGAAAAAAAAAAAAACTTGTATTATCTACTGTACTCGTATGATAAAACTAACATATTCACCCTTAATGCCACAGTCAAGCCCTGATTCATTTACGGGTGGTAACGCAATCATGTTCTCAGCCAATGGACGATACATAAGCTTTCTAATAGTTTCTCTATCCTTTGAATGCGTTTAAATAAGTGAAACCATTAAGTTGTAAATTATAGCTCAACAATTCGCTCCGCGTCGTATTTTTGTGGATAAATACTAAAGGTATAAAGCAACAAACGTTTTTGTTTTTGCAAGATAATATTAATTCTCTCAGATAATCTATTTAAGGGAAACTTTTGGCGAGGCAATCGCACGAGTAAAGACGCTGCCTCAACGTTTGGCACGCCGCGCCATGAGGCAAATTCGTTGCCGCGGGCCGAACCTTATTTAGACGTTTTTTTTGGATTCCAAACAAGCATCCGTCCGAACCGTGCACTAGGTGGACTCGGGCGTGTCGCTTTAAACTGTCTTATCGATAGCTTTGATAAACGATACAGAGGCAAGCATCTTGGGCCCGCTGATTAATTAAATATCAGTAGCATTTCAATTATTGTGTCTGCATTATGCCAGTAATTCTTTGCATTTACTCCGGAGTTTACTTTTCCAATTAAGACCTTTGGTGATTTTACTCAAAACTAATTAAAATAAACAAATAATAATTATTATAAGGCCACAATCATGTGCTCAATAGATGCTGGCCACTCACAAAACTATTTGGCCAATTTAATATCAAAATACCAACACGGCGCGGCGTCTGTATTCATTAATCTGGCCTCTAAACCGTCATATGCCAAAATTAATTCAACAACAAAATTTACTAGAAAACTGTTAGCTAACAGTAATTTTGCAACTTTGTCCGTCCGAAGTGACCATGCAAATGACATGTGGGTAGCGAAATCATCAGGGGGGGTTTTTGCGTGGTAGGTTTAGAAAATAGTGATGCGACACGCTGCGATAGTTTAGAAGCCGATAGTTATAAACAGAGTAAAAAATACAAAAGGCGGACTTTCTTTTTTGTTTTTCACTTTGCAGATAAAAAGTAAAGCCAAAAAATAATTTCATTTGCAAAATGTAGCCGCCTGAAAAAAGATACCTTTACGCTACTTTTCGACTGAGAGGAGAACAAAATTTCTACAAAATGTCAAAGTGGCAACCATACAAGCTAGCCGTCTTACCGTTATTTCCAAAACTGACAAGTGAAGGAGAGAAAATAGTTAGGTGACTACTACTCAAAAATAAATTAAAACTAAAATGATATTTATTAAGACATTTCAAGCGTCCATGCCCAAATTTTCCTTTAAGAAGGCCTTGCGGGTACTTTATCAAGAAGAGCTTCGTCCGTCCTACTCTGTCCGATCATAATTAATATGTATGTGTACTATGTGTACGTATATACGTATTATTTATTAAGTAGTATGTATGTTGACAATAATTGTATAATTACCAAATTGTACCCTTTAATTTATCACCTTTAAAATATCACTCTTTTTTTCTTATTATTATTTTCTTCGCGCCGTCTGTATTTTCTCTGTCAAGACCTATGGTTCACAGGTAGATAATGATTTTCAGCATTAATTCCGCTATACAAAACGTTTGTTTACGCATGAAGTGTTTTAATAAATAATTTAATAAAATATTCAATGTAACTGCGAAAACGTTTCGACATTCTATTCCCGGTAGAGTCAATATAGAAAACTATATTTTTTATATTGTTTTGGGTCTGGGTGTTGTGGGACCACCAAGTGCTTTAGCTACTTAGCTTGCAAATGTGATGTATCGGAGAAAAGAACATAGGTCAATACGACTTTATCGATAGTAGATAGTCACAGTTAAGAGAAAGCCCTATTTGATTCGACCTTTACTCATCCTCTTAGTTAAAATGTTTTTGGAAATGCAAAGTTTTGTCGACTTTTTACGAAATGTAATTCAAACATGATATACTTTTTAAACTATAGAAAATATACTTAAAGTTCTCATAGAAGTAAAACAACTAAGTTCATTTGATAAAAAAATGAAACTTTACAGACAGAATCCCGAAGTAACACTCACATTACGGTGCCTTACAATTACTTATCCTAAATGGATTTTTATTTCAAAGGAAAACGTGGGACTAATACTCCTTTCTTTAGCAATTTTTCCAATCACTAAATTCAAAGACATTATTCACGTAAAATCGACTCGGCTAAGCGTATGTCACTCATCGAAATTACCTCTCAATGTGAGTGCAAAAAAGGGACAATTTCAATAAGAGCCTTCTTAAGTTTTCGTGAAGTCATAATAGGTACTCGTCTTTTCTTTTCAGATGATATGTTTTGTCATGGTTGAGTTAAAACTCGATAACATTTTAGAGTCGATTTTACCAAAGTCAGATGTATTCGTCGAATAAAAAAATATATTTTCCGTACTCTCCTATTTCTCAGCAATTAATAATGTTAATAACATTTTAAAATCTGTCGTTGTAAACTGATTCAGAGTCTATTTTACCAACGTCAGATAAGGTATATTCGTCAGATATGATATATAACGCCTTATTTGAAAACGTCACCTATTTGAAAGTAATCATTCTAAAATAACATTCTATAATAGGACGTTTTATATTTATTTGACCGGATAAGTCCTATCTGACGTCGGTAAAATCGACTCTTAAAAGCTAAAGATTATTAAAGGACGAATGAGCACATACATATACCTACCATACGGTACACACTATATAGCCTTTCAACAGAAATAGATAAATATAAAATGTGTGTCTTGTGACTTATTCAAACACGTTTTTAGCCATTTCGAGTCGTGTACTTTTATACTTCTTCTCTATTGAAAATCCATCTTACGTGAATTTATTTTATCAAGATTTTCAATCGAGTCAGTGTTCTTTATCTTGTAAAACAATACGAACTATCTTGTAACTAACCTTTTTAAGTCTCTCTATCAAATAATTTCATCTATATTTAACTAGCACTTATGTCCGAAATATCACCTGATGAAAATACTGAATGTATCTTGTCTTAATAAACATTATACATATTTTCTTTTGATACTAGACCGTGATGATTTACTAAACAACTGCTTATTTCGGTAACGAACATCATGTATACCCAAGTATTCGATTACTGTACAATATCTTGTTTTGTTAATAAATCACAAGAGTCCACCGTAGTGGCAGCAAGACACTTATGCATGATAACTCCTATAAATATGATAGTTAGTTCAGAAAAACCTCGTTCGTCATCCGACGTGTCACAAAAGTAGCTTGTGAATTCGTATAACGTAAGTGCTCTGATCATTCGGCTTATATTTTTCCGCTTTGCTAGAGATGCCATGCTGACGATAGATTCATATCGATTTTGTGGAACCGTCCAAAAATAACAGTCAAAAAAATTAAAAAGAATTTGAAATAAAACATATTGATTTAAATGGCCGACATAAGCCCACGATCTCATTTGATGATAAGTCAAGATATGGCCGATGATAGATTATTTGACTGAAAGAGCCAAAATGTATTTGGTTTTGACGTTAACGCGAATACATCATTGATTAAATTACTTCAAGGACTGGTTTCGCGTACAATCATTTGTGATTTAACGCCTGACGTTTCAAATGCTTTATGGCATCCGTGATCACAGGCAGACTAAAGAAGTTATTTGTAAGAAATCTTTCTTTATAGTGCTTAGTGTTTAATCAATGAAAAAGTCTACCTGTTTACTTTTTTCTGGTACAGTCGGCAACAAGAGCTTCAGTCGGCAGCAATTATCATTCTTTAGCGACATAAGGATGAATAAACTATAGGATTGCATATAAATAAAGAAAAATAAAAAAATGGACACCGCTCCCACTTTCACTTGTGTTATGGAAATCAGACATTACGGTAGTACACCCAGACCCGAGACTATAAAGTTTTTTTATTTATGCACAGACCCAACCAGGAATCGAACCCGTGACCTCGGAGTGGCGACGAGTTGAAAGCAGCCGGCTTAGCCTCTACACCACGGAGATCGTTGAACATTGAAAAAATACAAAACTGAATGGCGATTCTCGCAGCAATCGAACTTTTATCGTGTGGTCATTCGATTGCGAACTATATCTAATAGAAATAGTGACCCTAAAATAAATAACAACATTTTCTTCGACGATAAAAATTTGATCGGTGAACTTTTCCCGTATACGAACTGCACGAGAATTGGCCACCTGATCTGTGATACCGGCGGTGAATCATGCGGTTACATTGACTTAAAATAAAACTATACAACATGTAACAAACAACATGGTGAGATTAAGTTAAGTAACTATTATAAAAAAAACTCAACCAGAAATTCATATACGTAAGACTCGAGTTGTAACAAAAATCCTATCGACAATCGCGTCACTAGCTTAAGGGTAATGGATTTATACCTTCCTAGAGCAGATTTATCGACGACCTTCAGGAAACCCTCTTGTTGTTCTATTAACGACTAAACGGGTAAAAAACGGTTGCACTAGGAAAAAGATTTTTATTCTAGCAACGCTTTTCCAACACGCTCATAAACTTCATCTCTGTGAGGTTGCGTGTAGTGTCAAACTAGTACTTAAAATAACAAACGTTTATTTGTGACACGTCTGAGTTATTTGGAGAATATTGTAGACAAACTGGGGGACAGGGCCTCTTTTTTCCGAAATTGTGAGACAAAACCGGTTATATCGTTACTAAAAATTTTGATTTTTTTACAGCTAAAAGAAACGATCAAAATCAATATTCGACTATAGTTTCAATTTCATATATTAACGCGTTTTGGAGCAAAATATTTTTTTAGCAAAAATTTACACAAAAGTTGCTTTGCTTTAAGTGTATAGACTACAGATTTGTAATTTGTTTTCCTATTAAATTCGTTATATATGCTAGTACTGTGATTTTTTTCGAATACCTTTAATACGGAGAGGGTGGGGACATAGAGCACTTTTACTACCATAAAAAACAAATGTAAAACATGATAAAGATTTCCTTTTAATAAGGCTTCAATTCACTTTAAGCAACAAAATATTCGAAATTTTGAGGCAAAACCGGTTGTTACCTGGACGATGACTCACAACTTTGATTTTTAGGGTACCGTAGCCAAATGGCATTACAAAGATGGAACTTGGTAGGTAAATGTAGTCCGTTAATAGCTTTACGATTATTTTACAAGACATAAAAAAATGAGGGGGGCGCCCATATATAGAACTAAATAAAAAAATTTTTTTTTGGTCAAACCTATGCATGTGTGGGGGTCTATGGATAGGTCTCTTCAGATTACATTGAGGTTCCAAAAAACATTTATTCTGAAAGTCTAACATGTGGGAGATAGACGCTTCCAAAGTCATATTTGTGATCCCCCCAACTTTTAAACTAAGTGAGTGTAAATTTTGAATTAATGTTTTGCATGGAAATAAAACACTTTTTTACGGATTTACTTTTCGCGAGTTTATTAATTTGATCCCGACGTTTCGAACACTTTACAGCGTTCGTGGACATGGCAAAACTATTTGGGTTTCTTGTTTGACAACGGAACCCTGCAAAACTTAGCTCCTATTGTTTGTATCGTGATGTTGAATAACCTTTAGCCTTTTTTCTTTATGAAAAGAAATAGAAACTGCAACTGAAAATTTAGGCAAGTATATTTACTTGTCTGAAGTTTCAACTGCAGCATCCATGTTATTTTATTTACTGTTTTAGCATTAGTAAGAGCGTTGCAGCTCTTACTAATTCTAAAACAGTTCTCTTTACTCGTAAAGAAATGCTAAAGAGTCCTTTGCGATCCAAAAGTAGTTGACACAGAAGAGCTACAAAGAAATCTTCGGTGTCAATTGCACGAAATGCACTATTCAAGAGTGAGCTGGCAAGTTATTTACAAAATGTTAAAGGAATTGACTTGTTTTCTCGTATCTGTTACAGAAATTAGGTTTATATCTATTTTCTCCTTTTTTTCTATTTCTCTATACATTTAATTGACGTTTTAATATTACTATTTATAACTTGAGAAAGTTTTGACGGATTTTTTAGATTTTTACTATATTGGATACATCATAACTGCAAAAAGGAATTAAGGGGAAAACAAAGGTCGCCGAGACTGCTAGATATGACTTTGAGCTAAATAATTTTAAAATAAGCTCTTTTGAAACTTTTGTTTTAGCCCATTACACACTGCTACTTTTAAAAGCGATACAGTCGCGCGTTTTGAAAACGCGCCTCAGCATCGCGACTCACGCAATAAACAGATTTAATTTAGTTTAATTTCGATCTTATTTTAATTTAGTATCGATGCAGTTATGACTTGACAATTTCTAGCTTCGGCTTCGCGACTGCATCGTTGCTAACGCGCGTTAGCATCGTGACTGCTTCGAGGCTAAAAGTAGCGTAATGTGTAAAGGTTTATCTTTTCCTGAAACCCAGATATTTCTTAGTAATTAACAGAATCAGGCGTTACTTAACGGAAATCCATTATTAAGTTGAACTTGGTAAAATTATTTTGCTATAAAATTCCGCTAAGCGACGCCGGCTCAACGCGGTGACGGTTCGTGTTTTTAGTTGCCTGCACCGAATATGTGGATGATATAAAGTTTTATTTTATTTTATTAATAACCGTTTTTTTAGTTCCGTAGCCGAATGGCAAAAACGGAACCCTTATAGATTCGTCAAGTCTGTCTGTCTGTCTGTCCATCCGTATGTCACAGCCACTTTATCATCAAACTATTATTGTAACTTAGTAGGTAGATTTATCCTGTTAATCGCTTTATGATTCTCATAAATATATACAAATATTGATATTCAAGGGGTGCTTCTCATTCATGAAACTAAAACCTTCAAAAAATTTAAAACCCCTATGCGTGTAGGGTGTCACGGATAGACTTTTTAAAATGACATTGAGGTTCCGAAAATCATTTCCTCTGAAAGTGTAAAGTTTGAGCGATAGACACTTCTAAAATGGTTTGGCTCCGAGGTGATGATTCGAGAAATAAGAATGAGCATCCTTATTCATGATGTGGCGGTGAACACAAAAAATTAACCCCTCTCAATACGGCTGGATGTATCTAATAGCCTTCTCCACACAATATCCAAATTTCGATACAATCCTAAATGATCAACACAATCGATCGGACAAACTATACAAAGTGTAACGTTAAATGTGCAAAACCTGATAATAGTTTGATTGGAATAACGAGCAAAATCAATTAATACCCTTTTAACACTTAACTACCTACCGGGAGTCTCTCAGACTCTGGCGAATTTGTTTCTTGTCTTAACTAAAGTCAAATCAATAATCCTGTAGAAAGACTTGACGTTTACAGTGTTACCAATTTTCGACGAAAAAAGAATTGTGTTGTGATCAGAAGAATAAAACACATCAATGTCATTCATTCACTCAAACATTCTTATAACGCCTCGAATTAAAGAAATTCTTATTTTATTTCATCTATCAAGCAATTGTAAAGGCTAGTTTTGTTTAGTCGGTATAAAATATTAACATTGGTAGGCTTGTCTCTTCATTAATTATTTGTTGAAGTTGAATCTATTAATTGTTTTTTTTACTCCCTTCCTATTGATAGATTGTTCTAAAATTTAAAACATTTCTTGTTTTGGAAACTAAATCTACATTATGCGTAATTGTAAATTCAAGATGGCCGAGGTTTCAAAATGGCGAATTTCATATTACCTTATTACTAGTACCTCGTTAATGGACAAAAATAAAGGACTTGATTAGCAGAAGAGTTCTCTGTAAAAATCAAATCAAATTCAATATAGCCGCCAACCAAATGTCAGGATACATAGTTTTACGACCTTTTAAAATATGGGTGTCAAACAAAATAGCTAGACTAGACCAGTAGAATACTAAAGTCACAAAATTTTTTAACGGTTTCATGTACTAAATGATAACTATATAAAGGCGAATTAACTAAGATACATATTATATATGAAATGAAACAAAAATGCATGGGTATAATAGTTTTATTCGTCGTCGTCAAATACAATTTATTATCGTCACTGTCATCGTCGCTATCACACCGTGCTATCACTAACGGAGTGCTTCCTCTGTTAAGCGATTTAAACCAGTACTTGAAAACCGGTTCCGATCCCTGGAGTATTGGCATTATTCTTTCACTCGGCACTTACCACAGTTACGAGTTTAAAACGTTTTATTTGCAAGTGCAATTATATTTACAACAATAATAAAAAAAACAATCAATCATTCATTTGTAATTATTACTAACTTGGTTTTAGACTCCCTGAAAATTCGTGCTTCTCGTTTTTAAAAGAATTCACATACATAAGTACATTTTCCTAATAGGTATGTATGTATAATATGTTCGTTCGTACAACCTTTGTTTGAGTGAACAGAATGAACGAAATAAACCAAATGAACGAACCACATCATTAATAAAATAAATGTGGCAACATTATTTTACAAAGTGACATTAGCATGTGTCAAATCCTTCTACAGGATTATTGATTTGACCTTAGTCGCATGCGCGTCTTTAGTCTTTAAGCGTTCATGTACCTTCCGTCCTCTACCTGCAGTATCATGTCAGCGTTCGTCGAAATTACTCGTGCGCGCGTTTGCTCTCTAATAAGTATTTAAAAAAAATTGAGTCTACGAGACTCCAGTTAGGTACTTGGTAGGTGTTGCGACTGGACACTTCCTGGTGCTGCAGAAAGTAGTTCTGAACAACCAGAAAAGCTGACAATCCACAAATACTGCTCTCAGTGTGATCCTTAAAATAAACGCAAAATCCAGTACATGTGTTGCAATTGCAAAAACCCTTTTTGACTAGAATGTTCCCATATATTATGTGGGCTTTGTCGACTAAAATTGTAAAAGTTTAGGACTTGCAATTTTGTTTTTATTCTGTCATTTCAGTTACAATTTATGAGAACATTTATTAGTCTAAGATATTTATTAATAACAAACAAGAAGAAATAAAACCAAGACATGCTACATAAAAAAAAAAACTTAACGTCTACCTATTCAAAAACGAAACCATTTCCTTGAGGCAAGGAGGCTATGATGCTGGCTGCGTTGCCGCGTTGAATAGCTATGCTAATCCTTTGAGCTAGGAACCAGCCAACTTTATTATTGGCTGTGATAAAATTTAATTTTGGTGCAATTTTATCAAACAGCAATTTAGCAGAGGGTCCCCACGGCCCAAATGTTTCAACACCAAATGGCGCAAACACATAATCACTTGCAAGTGAGACGTACTTGCGACGCTTGGCGTTTTCAGCCAACTCCGCTGCTGCTCCAGCTTTGAGGGCTGATTCTCTGAGATGGGAGGGGGCCAAAGTATCGACACAAGTTGCATCCCAAACTAAGGCCCGACCCCGTTCCCAGGGAATAAGCGTGAGGCCATCGGGTCTCTTGCCATCGTCACGGACGAAACCACGTGGTTCCAACGTGGAAGGAACATTAATGGTCGCAAGAGCTCTTCTGATGGCGTCATTAAGGGTAGCGTGACGGGCGAGACGCCCAGCGCTTTGTTGGCAACAAAGGCAGTGGAGACCAAATTTGTCAACCTCCTTGCCACAGGGACACGCAAAAATTTCACATATAGGGGTGCCAAGGCGAAGAACCACACACACCCGGAAAGACTCACTATCGAAAAGAGTGCCTAAATTTTTTGACGGTAAAGCATGAAGCCAGTGACCAGAATCTTTGCAGGAAACCGCCAAGAGCCTTGCTCGACTACTGCCACTGACGGAATTTTGAAGTAAAGAATTGAAGGTCTCTCTCGTAAGAGGGACATCCCAAAGTTTTTGTTGGTGACGTTCCTTTGGAATGTCTTCTCTAGGACAGAGACCATGCCAAAACTCCTCCGCCTCTCTCACCTCAGAAAGCTGGCGAGGATGCTCAAAGATTTTTCCGGCTAAAACGGAAGTGCTATGCAAGGAGGAGAGAAAAGCGGGGAGGGCTATACTAGAAATTTGGCGAATTCCGATCCCACCAAAACGAATAGGAAGCGAAGCCTGAGCCCAAGAATTGTTATCGAAATGTAAATTTATTTTTTTTTCCAAACTATTTTTAAGAGTAGTGTCAAATAGTTTTAAATAATTATTTTTTTTTCAGATAGAAGTAGCACGTAGGAAATATGTAAATTTAGGCACAAAAAGACACGATTTTAGTATAGTAAAAGCAATGTGTGAATTTAGGTGTTCTAATCTGGGGGCTGATAGGGTGAAATCATTCAACTTTTTATCAAGAAAAGGTTCGATGCTGGGATCAAGAAGAGGGGCACCTAAAAGGCAAAGCGATTCAGCATTAAGAATTTTAATGATAGGAGCAAGGGAATTAAATTTATCAATGATATCCTGACGGGAACCAGGCAAAACGTGATCATTTATAAAAAGTTCACATTTTGAAAGGTTTAGTAAATTTGGCTTAGAGCCAAATTTCTTAAATCCTTCTATAACCAGGACAAGATCTTGGAAAACAACATCTGCTTTGCCTCCAAAGGAGCCGTCATCCAGATACCAGGCATTAAATTTAGAATTTAAGGATGAAATGACAGGCTGGACCTAAAGGGTCACCTTGCTGAACATCGACTGCAGAAACAATTGTATGTTCATTGTTAAGCAATTTTGATTGATTATTGTAACACTGAAAAACAAAGGGATAAATCTGAGGAGTGTGAGTCTGAACTTCATTCAGAAAGGCAGACCTGTCAAGAGAATTGAAAGCATTCTTCACATCAACTTTAAAAAAAACTTCAGGTTCTTAATTTATTAGTTGATTGATAAATTTTTAAAAATTAATGGAGTAATGTTCCTACTTTCTGTCTTTTTTTTTTCTTAAATGGATCTCAATATCATAAAATTTTATTTTTTTATTTTTTTGAAGTCTGATTAGTTTAGTGATTATAACTTTTTTGAAGTAAATATCTTACATCGTTTACATCTTAAATATATTTTTTGAGACAAAACTCTATAAAAAAAATATTTTATATATTTAATTACCTTACGATACCCTTTTGTTTTGTTTAGAGTGTTAGAAGCTACCACAGTTTTTTTAATAACTCCGCACCAAAATAATGCTCGCAGCTTAAGTACTACGCACGCTTTCGCTAACCGCTTTGGATGTTGGCCTACTTAAATGATTTTGTTACGGGAAATCCTAAATTTACGCAGGCAATGCTGCGGGAAACTGCTAGACATCTTTATCATCTATTTTATCGATATCTTTTACAAATTTCATTTTCTGTCTAATGGCATTACTATGGCTTTTACCTTTCAAAGACACTCAAATAAGAAAGGATGATTAATTCTGAGTACTAGCCACAGATAAGCGATACTGCATCCAATGAGAATTAATCTGAATCCTTACGATATCCCGTACAAGCAATATGCCCGAGCTAGTTTTTTTCTAGACCTCATAAAAGAATTTAACGGTCATTTTCTATCACTCTTTTCTTCTATTTACATATATTTTCTAAGGTTTAAACATTTTACAAGTTCGAAGATGTTACTTTTTGTTTGTACTTTAATTTAGTTTTAATAGAATTAAAGTGTACCTACTTTCCCACATGTCAAACAAATCTATCTTAACCATAAATGAAATACTCAAGCGGTTACAGATAACAAAAGTTGAATACAGTACAATAAGGAGGAATAAGAAAAAAATACAATTTTATAAGATTACTAGACCTCTTTTGTTTGAGAAGGTATGAAGATTGAGTCAAATTATCCCGCGAAACTTTACTAATTACACCTTATCTAATCAACCCTTGGTCCTAGAAAAAGTTTGTTTTTATAAGGATACTAAGAAAACTGAGAGAAAAGCAAATGTTTACCTTAATTGTCACAAAACAAAGAACAATTTTGCTTGCGAGTGAGAATTGCAGGGGGAAAAGGTGTGAAAAACATATTTTGTTGATAAAGCTTTTTGCCCAGTACACCGTAGCACAATTAAAATGACCGTGCTTGCAAAAAATATTATTTGTATTGAAAGCTATGACATTTGCCAACTATATCATTCCGTCACTGACCGACACCGTACCGTGCGATGGACGGAGCGTGTCGACGGCACTGGCAAAATTCGTTTTCGCTTTCGATCGCTCTTGATCTCGCTCCTTATAACGGTGAGACAGAACCCTGTCTATCTATTCATTAGCAATAAATAGCGTATCGTCACGGTGATGTTATCTGTACAGTATTTAAGTTTAATAATAAAGCATTCCGTACGTCTCAGTCGAGGCGCAAATATTTTTTGGAAACAAATTTATAAGACCTATTTGTCGTTTAAACATAAAAATGTTTTTTAATTATATCTACAAATAAAAAAACAACACGCATTTTTATTGAATACTTCCAATTCAATACACACGTTATTTTATTTGTTTATATAAAAAGTATATTAACAACGACAGAACTAAATGGAAACACAAAATAGGCAATTGTATTTAAAATAGTGAAGGCGCGCAGGCAGCCCTATCGCACGCAGAGGTGAAGGTTTGTATTTTTTTCGTAAGGTAACGAAAGACATAAAAAGCCAAAATGTCCGTCGTGCATTTTTTTGTTACAATAAATACACCGCAGAGACAAAATAAAACTCACGAATATGAACATTTGAGTACGAAATAACCCTTTTCTGATAGGTGTCAGGTGTTTTCCACGTCTACCTCGAACAGGTATCCGGACGGTTTTTCATGCAACATTAATGGCACAAAAAATACCTCACGAACCTGTAACATTTTTTCACCTCATTACTTTCTAAATTGCGAACGAATTATATTACGGGTATGACATGAGCGCAAATGAACACCAAGGAATTGGTTTGAAAGAAGATATGAAAAAGACATTTCGTGGAGGATATCGTGTTATTTGGTAAATTCCTTTTTTATTTAGAAGAAGTAAACATATTTTTGTAGAAATATAGATAGGGAGAAGAAACAGACTTGGTTTCTTAAAATTGCTTACAGAGTGATAAATAAAAAAATAAGCAAGAAAAACAAGCAAAAACGTTAATTTGGTACCAAAATATTTTAACATTTTTTTAAAGTTCTAAACACTTAAAGTAAAACTAAACATATTTAGCTCTCATTTCTAAGATGACAATTATTGGCCCTGATATGGCCTTCGCTCAGTCAGCATGTGTCTATGACGGCAGGAGCAAGTCGTGACTATTGGTATTAGCACTGAATAAATTGTACATTTATCTTATCTGAGCAAAAATATCGACATTCATATCAACATTGTGATACGTACATGAAATTCAGCAGTAGGTACGAGTAGGCGTAAAAATGTAAGAAATATTTCTCTTATTATAATATAATTGGTAAAATATCAGTAAACGCAACAATTACGATTCTGAATGAAGTAAACCTACTCTTAGTGCTTTAAGTAAACTTATCGTTCTATTAAAAATTTCATTATCTCATAAATGAGGAAAAGAACAACTGTAGTATAAAAAAAACCTACTTTTATGATCACAAAGTAGCGTCATAAAAACCTTTTTTAATAAGTCACGTATTATTTGAACGAGCTAAATCTCCGTAAGGGAGGCGGGAAATTATGAAAAATGTGGGGTTGTGGTGATTATTTCAGCGTACTTAAGCTAAATTAGATATGAATATTATAGCAGACTAGCGATCTGCCCCGACTTTGCAAGGGTGTAATTTTTAATCGTTTGCCAATATAAGCACAAAAAATGAGTTTATTTACGACTTCACTCAGAAACCTCTCAAATGAATAGTGTTTTACTTCTATTGTTTAAACCAATACAAAGCGCTGGATAGTTGGAGGGGGTATATGATATAAAATTCAATATACTCCAATACAAAGTTTAATTTAGACCTTATGCACTAGAAGGTCAATAACCAAAAAAACACAGTCCTCTCGCGGTTTAAACTATACCTAACGCCATCTATGAACAAATCATAAAACTAAATAATGCTCATCACAGTTTCATGAACATTCCGCCCACCATGGACGATATTAGTAATATAGTCCTTAATTAATATAAGTATTTTACCACCCACCATGTAAAAATTCAACAAATAGGTCAAGCGGTAAACACAAATTAAAAACATAAACAAGGTGGTGCAAATACAAAATACAACTATAAAATAATATAACTATCTACTAACTAGCGGGTTCGATCCCCGCACAATACAAACATTTGTGTGCATGAACATGTGTTAGTAGCTCCATCTAGTTCAAACCTGAGCTACTAACAACCTTTTTAATTTATCGCTTTTATTATCTCACAAGTACGTTAATAGGTGTCTCTGTATTAATATGTCAAATAGTGGCAAGCAGCGCCATCTATTCCAGAACCTACAAACTACTAGTATTAAACCTAGTAACTAATAGTATTAACCTAGTCGATATCTCAATGTACGTAGTTCAACGCACTTACACTAGTGGGCAGTAACTACACCTTACTATTAAGAAAAATTGTATGTAAAATCACTTCACTTTACCTTGGGCAATATACGAGTAATACAAACCTACCATTTCGTTTCCCTCTGCTTCGTCACCCAATTTTACATGGTGACCCCAACCATCCGAGGATTGGGCTTCATTTTTGGAGAAAAGTTGGAGTCAAGTGCAGAGTAATATCGTGCAGTCAAGAAGGCCGCTATTTGAATCGAAATTCAGTAGCGTGACGGAGTTTTTCAGCGGACCACGTGGCGCATGGCTGAGGACCAGAGATAGCCTGGGACCTGCTTTTCCTCTGTGGATCTTCGGAACAACCCTATATATGTGGAAGACGAGGCGAAAGGGAGAAAATCTTCGAAAATCGGCTTCTAACCTATGACCACGCGAGCTGACCACGAGTTGGTCACGTGCAATCACCAACATACACCAGTGTCATCGTGCGACGAAGAACAAGATAAGTAGTCTTACCTATCAAAGTTAGTGAGCGATTTTTTTTACTTCTTTCCACCTAACCAGTACTGATCAACCTGATATTTATTTTTTATTTTGTCTAGTAGTTATAACTCACAAATTTTACAATGGCTGAACCGGTAATCAATTTAAAGGAGCTGAATAGAAAACGGGGCGTTGTTAAAGGAAAACTAACCCTCTTTGTCAAATATGTTGATGCGCTCGAAGGTCCTCTTTCTACTGAAAAATACCTCGACGTACAGTTGCGATATTCTAAAATCACTAAAATACTTAATGAATTTGAAAAGGTTCAAGATTTAATAGAAACAACTTGCACGGACTATGATGAGCAACTTCAGGAGAGAGAGACCTTTGAGAACACCTATTATAACAAGCTGTCTATCTGTAAAAAACTTATGCAAGAATTTGAGAACAACAAACCACAGGCTCAGCCACCTCCATCCTGTAATAATGATAAACCACATTGTAATTCAGTAAAATTACCTGAAATTAACCTACCCACATTTGACGGGAATGTTACTAATTGGTTAGAATTCAGGGATCAGTTTGATGCTGTTGTCAATGACACAGATTTAAAACCTATATTAAAATTAAAATACTTAAGAGGATGCTTAACTGGTTGTGCTCTTAATGTAATAGCTTCGTTGGATTATTGTGAAGAAAGCTACGCAATCGCATGGCGATTGCTTTGTGAACGTTTCAACAATCCCAAGGTACTAGTCACTAACCACTTGGGAGAACTTTTAAATATTGAAACCATTCAATCAACGCCATCAGCGTTGAGAACATTGGTCGATAACCTATCGAAGCATCTCAGAACTTTAGACAAGCTTTCTATTAACACAGAAAACTGGGATGTTTTATTAATCTTTCTCTTAAGTAACAAATTAGATAATTCCTTGCATCGTAAGTGGGAAGAGAAAACCAACTCACGTGAATTGCCTACATTGCAGGACTTCAAATCCTTTCTGCGCGCTCAGGCTGACCTGCTGGAATCATTGGGTTCCGACAGAACGGATGAGCAGACGGAAGCGAATGGGTCAAGAAAGGCTTTGGTGATCGCGTCCTCTTCGGGTCACGGTACAGCTACCAACCACAAACCTAACAAACCTAAGGTATTTACCAAGCAATGTCCCAATTGTAAAGAGTCCCACTATATTCAGCATTGCCCTAGGTTTTTGGCCTTAAACGCAACGTCACGCCTTCGCGCGGTCCGTAAAATAGGCCTTTGTATAAATTGTTTAGGATCGAACCACGTCATAGCAAACTGCCGGGCGAGTCTTTGTCGAACATGTAAAGGTAAACATCACACACTTTTACATATAGGAAATTCCCATCAATTACACAACCAACCTAATACACAAAGCCAACAACAGCCACTAACGACACTGTATTCAAACCCGCAACCTGCAACAAATACAACACCATCATCACACAATGAGACACCAATACAATCGGTCAATTTGTATACCAACCGTTCTACGGATAACACACCTCGATACCTACAACAAACTGTTTTCTTATCTACAGCATTGATTGACGTACTCGACGTTAACAAACAACCGCACACTTTGCGTGCACTTCTCGATTCAGGATCGCAATCTAATTTTATAACAGAGTCGGCTTTTGAACGGTTAAACTTACCTAAAAATAGTGTAAGTATGGAGGTTTTAGGGTTTAACGAAAGCGTGACCTACATTAACCACAGTTGTCAGCTAACAATCCAATCTAAATGTGAACCTTTTGGTACCAATTTGTCCTGTTTCATTGTACCTGTGATTTGTAAGCTACCTTCTTATATAGAAAGTGTAAAGCAGTTTAGTATCCCACATAATTTTCAAATGGCTGATAAAACCTTTTATCAAGGTGGTAATATCGATATGATATTAGGCGCCGAAATATTCTATGATCTCTTGTCAAACAACCAGTTTAGATTAGGTGTAGGGTTACCAATCTTACAAAAAACACGATTAGGTTGGATCGTGTCGGGTACGGTCCGTGGTTCTTCTAACCGTAGGGTTGTGAGATGCAATTTCGTTCAAACCAGCAACCCAAACTTTGGTGAACTTAGTAGCACAACAGAGTTTCCAAATGATGATATTGTTCAATGTGAAAAGGTATTTGAAAAACACTTACGTACACCTGATGGAAACTTTGTGGTGACCATTCCGCTAAAGGAATCCATTGCTTCGTTAGGTCACTCTAAACCCGCTGTGTTTAAACGTTTTAAATCATTAGAATCAAAATTTTCTCGCGACCCAGATTACAAGAAAAAATATATCCAGTTTATGCAAGATTTTGAACGGTCAGGGCATATGATAAAACGAAATTCCAATGAGCCCTGCAACTACCTACCTCACCATGGTGTGGTTAATTTGGAAAAAGAAACCACACCCCTTAGAGTCGTAATAGATGCATCCCATAAAACTAGCACAGGAAAATCACTTAATGACATACAATATAAGGGTGAAATGAACCAGGACGAATTAGCTAATATTTTAATGCGATTTAGAAAACATAAGTATATTATTTGCGCCGACATCGAAAAAATGTACCGAATGATTTTTGTCAACCCTAACCAACATAACTTGCAATGTATTTTATGGCGCGACGATCCTATTCACCCACTGCATACTTACACACTCACCACACTTAGCTTCGGTTTGAAGTGCGCGCCGTACCTAGCCACTCGATGCCTACGACAACTTGCACATGAATTTCGTGAGCAGTACCCTGAGGCGGCGACTGCTATATTAACCAATTTTTATATCGACGATTTAGTCCATAGTGGAGATGATGAACAGAAGGTAGCCGAAACAGCTGTTCAAATCGACCGCATATTACGGACTGCGAACTTCAAACTGAGAAAATGGAAATCGAACTCGGATGCCATAGTAAAGATTGTTAGTAAAGGCGAGGACACACACTCAAGTCCACAACCATGTTCGCAAAACACTAGTACAAATTCACACACAAAAAGTCCACATAAGGTTTTAGGCCTACAGTGGTGCAACAATGAAGATTTTATTACGTATTCGTTCAGTGATAAATTAACTAATGATTCACTAACCAAAAGAAAGGTACTATCTGTTGCATCTGCAATATTTGACCCATTAGGTCTAATTGCACCAATATTAATAACCGCAAAATGTTTCATAAAAACATTGTGGCAAAATAAAACTAGTTGGGATGAGAAACTGCCTCCCTTTCAAGAGGAAGAATGGCGAAATTTTTATAATAGCCTGTTTACATTAAACTCATTAGTGATACCTAGACACGTCATAATATCTGATTTTATTGTGATAGAATTGCACGGGTTTGCAGATAGTTCGATGACCGCGTACGGCGCAGCTGTTTACCTACGGTCTATAGATGCTTATGAAAACGTATTAGTACGTTTGTTATGTGCGCAAACGAGAATAGCTCGTGATGAAACTATACCTAGATTAGAATTGAGAGCAGCGAATTTATTAGCCAACTTGATGCTCAAGGTTCGTCATGTATTAGATCTCAAATCGAATAAAATGTTTTTATGGTCTGATTCAAATATTGTATTGTCATGGATAAAGACACATACACCATCCAAATTAAATGCATTCGTAAGAAATCGAATAATCGAAATTAGAAATTGTACCAAGTCGGACGACTGGCACTGGGTTCCCTCTAGGGATAATCCAGCTGATCTTTTATCCAGGGGTGTCCCGGCTGCTAAGTTGGCACAGGTTACCTTGTGGTGGCAAGGCCCTACGTGGTTATCTCAACCTAATACTGACTCCTGGCCACCTCAAGCTGAATCTAATTACCAACATAAAGTTGAAAGTATTACTTGTGTTACCACGGAACCCCAATCAATGGATTTTTTGGAAAGGTTATTCAAAAAATATTCAACGTATGAAAGGTTGCTACGAGTTTTTACTTATGTACTTCGATTTTTTAATAACCTAAAAAACAAAAATAATAAGTGGTTAAATGTACTCTCGGTCGACGAGTTAAAGCAATCTCATGATAAACTTATCGCATTAGCCCAAGTCCAATCATTTCCAAATGAATATCTTACATTAAAGAAAGGCAAACCATTGCCTCAAACTTCCAATATATTATGTCTAAAACCTTATATGGAAAATGGCTTGATACGAGTAGGTGGACGCATTGAAAATTCTCCATATTCTCATGATAAGAAACACCCTATATTGTTACATAACCAACATATACTCACCAGGCTTATAGTACAGTCATACCACATAAGGCTCATGCATGCAGGGCCACAGTTACTTCTGGCATCGATTCGCGAACGCTACTGGCCGATACATGGTAAAGGTTTAGTAAACAAGGTGACACGCGAATGCGTCACGTGCTTTAAGGCTAAGCCGAAGCCTAGTGCCCCAATAATGGGCGAGCTTCCGGCATCACGCGTGACCCCCTCCCTTCCGTTCTCAACCACGGGAGTAGATTATGCAGGGCCTTTTAATTTGAAAACCTGGAGAGGACGTGGCGCCAAGACTTACAAAGCCTATGTCGCATTATTTGTTTGTTTCGCCACAAAGGCAATTCACATTGAGTTAATTACAGGTCTCGAAACCCAGGCATTTTTAGCAGCCTTCCGAAGGTTCGTTTCGCGTAGAGGTAAACCACAGCAAATGGTGAGTGACAATGGTACCACATTTCAAGGGGCTAACAACCAAATTAGTGAAATCTACCAATTTATAAGAGATAGTTCAGACAAAATTATGACCTCACTTAGTAATGACGGCATCAAATGGAGTTTTCAGCCTGTTTACAGTCCGCATATGGGCGGAATTTACGAAGCAGCTGTAAAAAGCTGTAAATATTTTTTAAAAAGAATTTTAGGTGCAGCACTTCTGACATACGAAGAATTTGTAACAGTGCTGATTCAGGTGGAAGGAATCTTAAATTCACGGCCATTATGTCCTATGTCTAATACAGATATTAATGATTTTTCCGCATTAACCCCTGCTCACTTTCTGATAGGTAGGGCTATAACCACAGTTCCTGACTATGAATACAATGGTGTTCCCGCCCACAGGCTCACGCTGTTCCAGCAGCTACAGCAACTCCAAGAGGACTTCTGGCGAAGATGGTCTCGCGATTACATAGGAATCCTACAACAACGTACCAAGTGGCGGAGCTCGAAGGGCCCAGCTCTCTCCGTGGGCACGATGGTGGTGGTGAAGGATGACCGTCTTCCCCCCTGCCAGTGGAAGCTGGGACGAATCACTCAAACCCATGATGGACGAGATGGTGTGGCTAGGGTCGCGACAGTGCTGACCTCCAAGGGCGAAATAAAGAGATCGTATCTTCATCTATGTCCGTTACCGATCAATCTAGATTAATTATGGAAAAAACCTATAGATAACTAGTACCTACCTACTTAAGATTTATAACTTTAAATTGATTATGTAAGTTTAAGAATAAAAAAATGTTTTTGTCCTGGGTTTTAATAAGGAAACCTCTTCATGGAAAGTAAACTAATTAATTTCCTTACCCCTCACTTAAAATTAAAATTCCTTTCTCAATGTCTCTGGTCATACGTACCCAATTTAGTTAGTTAGTTAGTCATATAGGGAGGTTAGTTTACTTTCTAGCCTAATATGCTGCCAGACTTGTTAATTCTTGTAACAATAATATTGCTTAATAAATAAACTATTTAAGCTGGCTGGCAGAATGTTAGTAGCTCCATCTAGTTCAAACCTGAGCTACTAACAACCTTTTTAATTTATCGCTTTTATTATCTCACAAGTACGTTAATAGGTGTCTCTGTATTAATATGTCAAATAGTGGCAAGCAGCGCCATCTATTCCAGAACCTACAAACTACTAGTATTAAACCTAGTAACTAATAGTATTAACCTAGTCGATATCTCAATGTACGTAGTTCAACGCACTTACACTAGTGGGCAGTAACTACACCTTACTATTAAGAAAAATTTTATGTAAAATCACTTCACTTTACCTTGGGCAATATACGAGTAATACAAACCTACCATTTCGTTTCCCTCTGCTTCGTCACCCAATTTTACAACATGTCTGTTTGTATTGGTCTGGGTGTTTTCTATGTATATCATGTATGTATTTACAAAAAAAAAAATATTTAAGTATTATATCCGTTGTCTGGCACCCATAACACAGGCTTTGAGTAGCTTACTTTGGGACTAGATGGCGATGTGTGGGAATGTCCAAAGGATATTTATTTTAAAAAAAAAAAAACTTACAACTTACTACAGAGTAAAATGTAATTTAAATTAACCTTCTGCGTTAGCTTACAGATAGCTTAAAATAATTATTTAGGAAGTTTCCAGAAAATAATACAAATTTACTACTTCAATAAAATGTATGTAAGTTCTTTCTCTTCATGTTTCTTTTTTTTTCTTCCCTTTCTAACCTTCCCAGTAGGTTTGCCATTGACTATACTATGCATTACTACAAAGTTACTATTTTGAATATCGTCACACAAAGTCAACACAGTACCCGATATTATCCAACCAAGTGTGGTATTTTGCGCCACTAATGATCCTTCTAAATTATTTTTGATACCTTCCTGTATGACCTTGCTATACACCTCAGCTCCCAATAAAACATCTATTTTATTCGGAGTGTGGTACTGCGGATCAGCCAAACATATTTTGTTTTTATCCAACCAATCCACTCTTAATGTATGTTCATTTGGAATGAAAGATGTTATGGACTGCAGAACATAAGCTTGGATATTCAACACATGGACATAATCAAATCTAGGATAGATTTTCAACTGTACCATATATTCAGCAGTAATATTTTCGTTTCGAATCGCCTACAATATTTTTTTGACTCAACAATTCCTTTAGAATTGATGAACACAAATATTTTTTATTATTATGTCTAGAGTCCAACAGTGTCCAACATCTCATGTAATTATAATCGGCAATTGGAATCTGCCTAAGAAGTAGTTCAGGTTCACCGGTTGTCTAACTGCGGATTACTGTGCACTAAAGAAAGAAACAACTCTCTGAACGTCGTCCATTCCGAATATTGACCAGTAAATATAGGAATTACAATCTGAGGCAGTTTCACGTTTGCACACTGTGAACTTCTACAATCTGACACATTCGGATCAATCTTTAATGGTTTTTCAAAGGTGTCAAGTGCTTCTTTTAATATTAGTTTATACTTTATGTACAATTCTTCCACTAAAACATACATATCGTTTCTAAAATACTTAATTTCCCTATCCCGAGTCGCTTTAACAATGTCGACATGAGTGAGTTTAAATTTACTCCAAAGTTCCTCCAAAGAATCTAGTCTTATTTGTACATAATGTTTTGTAATCCTGTCCTTAGGGGATTTATTATAGTTAGCTAATGCCTTTGACATATATTCAAAGGTATCTACTTGCAAATAAACAAAGGTATCCATTATGACAACACGTATTTGAAATTAATTCACTTTGAGTGTACACTGTAATATACAACAATCCTATACAGAAAAAAATTACAAGTGTTTTTGACAGGTCTATGAAAATAAGTAAAAAACGTTTTAGTTTTTGACAGTTACATGAAATACATAAATTTTACAAGTTTTTGACAAGCCTATACAAATTTGGGCATAGGTTTCCCGTCCTTGCAAAATTTACCTAAATTCTAACTATCTTAATGTAAACAAACCACTAATTATTCTAAGTCCAAATTTTGTTACAAATACACAAGTTAATTTTTCCTAGGAAATTAAGTTCAAATTCGCACCACTTATTCTACACACATCACCAATTTATTAATTTCAATGTTATCGACTACAAGTAAATAAAGTTCAAATTCACTCACGAAATATCCTGATACCACCTTCAATGGACTGTATGGAGAATGACGCTATCAGCGCCCCCGCTCTCAACCCTCGCAACTTGTTCCGGTATGGTCCTGAACTCCTGACAGGCACCGCCTCCTCGGCACCGTCTGCAGCAGTGAAGAATCGCACCACCTTGCGACCAGCACAGCTGCTGAATGTTAGCTAGTTTGCGCAAGCAATCCACTTGGCCAGCCAACTCTACTCCTCAAAAACCGTCGCGGACAACTTGCCTCCAAATCCAAACGAGCTACTAACGCAGAGTCGGCTCGATGGACCAACACTATGTATAAACCAATACAAAGCGCTGGATAGTTGGAGGGGGTATATGAAACAAAATTCAATATACTCCAATACAAAGTTTAATTTAGACCTTATGCACTAGAAGGTCAATAACCAAAAGAACATAGTCCTCTCGCGGTTTAAACTATACCTAACGCTATCTACGAACAGATCATAAAACTAAATAATGCTCATCACAGTTTCATGAACATCTATATTATGGATGTTTTAAAGAAATAAACCTTTCTCTTGAATCACTCATTTATGAATGTTGCCTAGTTTAAAAGATTTAAGCATACATACAGATAACGGGAAGCGATTTTGTTTTATACTCTGTAGTGTTATAAAACAAACATGGACTCATAGCAACATACACCGTCTGAAATAAGGCCATTAGTAATTTTCCGTAATAAATTAGGTTCATAAATACTGACCTGTCTATTTAAACTATATTGCACTGTATGAAGTAAAATTGGGGGACTTAATGCTTTGAGGTCTCTACCAGTCAACCGCTTGGGAATGTAAAGAGTCTAGTCAGTGGCGGAACATTAACATAATTGAAAGTGATATAAAAATAATAGTAATAACGCAATAACATAAACACAAAATACTAATATTACACAAATAAGTAACAATAAGATATATAAGGGATTACTAATGAACATACATAGATTATACCATTTAAAAAATATAAATGCTCTTGTAAGTCATAATCTGTCTTAAAGTCTCTCAATTTCTCAGAAGATACTATTGTCACAGTCATAACATAATGTTTTATGCTTAATACAAAGTTTGAAGTAAAATATAAACCTTCTAAGATTGCACAAATGAATAACTTATTTACCCAAATCAATTATGTTTAGCTTCCGTAACAGATTGTTAACTTCATCAAAACTTTTATTATGCCTACAAACCGAATCTAAATATCAATTAAACTTAATATCAATAGGACCAAATAGGAATCAAAATTTTCATTTAACCACTTGAACCTGCAATAATAGTACATTATACTATATATACAAGGCGATATTGTGTGCGCACGAGCGAAAGCGAGTGCACCATAAGAAAGCCGCGTATATTATGGTCACAGGCACACGTGTTTTATACGACTTGCCATTAATCCATTCTTCGTCACACCACAGCCGCCAACTATTTACGAAAAATGGCGCGTTGTTTTCTTACCGCGAAACTGATGCGCGCGCAAGGTTAAGGCGCGAACTAGATCGGCCAACAGCCAAGATTAAAAATGTAATAATTCGTTATTTATAACACAAATTACAGAAAATTTTAAATGAATTTGAGTTATTTTAAGTAATAAAGCTAGATTTACCATTTATTGAAATAAATATGTACATACTGTTATTTTTCGCTTAAATACTGTTTGTTGTGTAAGTAATAACCCGACTAAATTATATCGCATCATCTTCTTACTTACTACTTGGAATTAGGGTACAAATGTAAATTGGTCGGGTTAATAAACAAAAGGCACTAGTGCAATAATATACAGAAAAAGCACGCGTGTTTAATATCTATGATTATGTGCCAAAATTCTAAAAAAAAAAACAAAATTGAGCAAGTGTGTTGAAAAATATTTTTTATTAAAAATATCATGACGTCATCACAATATAATACTACGTAAGTTAGTGCACGGTATAGAAAAATTGGTGCGCCTTCTTACATCTGCTCGGGTGGACTATGTGAAGTACTGAAACAAATATTTATTTTCTTTTGTTATCAGTTTTGCGATGCCCAAGGGTGGGATGGAGGCAATTTTTGTTGATGTTATTGTCACCTTCCAAAATTTTTGAAATATTTATGCTTTAATTATATTGCATAACATCAAAATCATTATAATAATATCCTCCTACCAATTTTTGATAATGACAGCCCCTATTAACAGGGACCAGATGCGCAGAAGATATTATAGTGTCCAGGTGTGTGTGCAATACACAAATTCACTCTCTGTTCCTTCACTCTCATTATTTCGGTGAGACGGCATAGTCTGACATGACCGATGAGAGATCAAACGCAGGACTAACGGCTTAACGAGCTTACTACGGGTATTTATCATAACACAGAATTTTTTAATATCGAATTTCAATTCACAGAAAACTATTCAATGAATGTTTATATTTTTTTTTCTTGTTTAATCGAATAGTTATTTATCGTCGTTTCATAACATCGAATAACAGTTCACCAAAAAAAAATTTCGCAACTGTTTTGTTAAGCAGAATAACGATATACCAAACTAATGTTACATAGAATTATTAAGTTATCGATATAACGTTTCATAAAAACTTGTTTCAATGTGTAACGGTTCCCATATATTTTTGCATACGCATGCAAGTAAGAAGGCATACATGCATGTATTAATGCATGCAAGTCAGCAAGCGGGCATGCATAAATGCATGCATGCAAGCAAACAGGCATGCATGCAGCAAGCAAGCAGGCATGCAAACAAGCAGCATGCATTAGGATTTCCTCGTCTCCGGCGCTGCGGGAATAGCAGCCTCGTCGCCCTTGCGTAACAAGGCGCAGTCACCCACGCTCACCTACGCAGCTTCGGCTTGCTGGTCGCCTTCGGCGACCAGCCTCAGCCGCTCCGGCTCGCGCGGGTGCCTACACCTTGTTACAGCGGGCGGAGGCTGCTCTCCCTCCGCGCCTCCGGCTTTTAAATAACACTCTAGTATCGGGCAGACTAGTACCACGGCGAGGAGACCACGGCGAGTCGGGATTAAATCAGTTTATTTATTAGATCAATATTTATTACATATTTATATCAGTAATGCTTTAAAGTGTCTATTAATAAAGTATGCAATATAATAAAAAAATATAGAAAAAAATTCGTTTGGAAATACGGACTCTAGTGAAGTAAAATTCGATGTTTCAAGAATTCTGCATTTTGAAACTTACGTGGAAATAAAATTATGGGTAACAAAATAGAAAGCTAACGTTACTTCGATAAAATACGTAATTTATGAAAAGAAGTAACGATGAAGTAAGTTTGTAGATAATAAGCATTCGAGTAAATGAAATTGTGATATAACAAGATTCTAGAATTTGTTGAATATTATTTTGAAACATCTGCGAATCGTTTTATGGGAAATGAAAATCGATGAAGAAAATTGCGATTAAGTGATTGGTTCCCGCTTACTACAGCCCGGGCGATACTAATGCAGAAGCGCATCTGCATCGATGCTAACGCGCAACTGCATCGATGCCAAATTAAAGTTTATTGCGTGAGTCAAGATGCTGTCGCGCGTTTCCAAGACTAAGACCATTGACACACTGTTTTCCACTTTTAGCAGCGATGCAGTCGGGATGCTTTTGTGCTTTTAGCATCGATGCAGAAAGCATCATCATCATTAAGCCAGCAAGATTCAAGAGGCTGGAAATTGACAAATTATGTACTAAATTTTGGCGACTGCATCGATATATTTGATACTAATGCGCGTCAGCATCGTTGCAGTCGCGTTTCTGCATTAACACTAACGCACGACTGCATCGATGCTAAAAAAAATCTTTTCTTGGCGTGAGTCGCGATGCTGAAGCGCGTTATCAAAACGCGCGACTGCATCGATGCCAAAAGTCGCAGTGTGTTAGGGGGCTAAGAGGTGCGCACGGCGGCCAAACACCCACCTACACCGCTCCGTCCCCGCTCTCGCCTCCCCCCGCACCCTGGTGCCCCGCAGGCCGGAGGTCTCAATATCACAGTCTACCTATAGTTAACCGCTGCATTTGCATGCGGAATGTCAGATCGTAACATTTAAATGCGGCATATGACATTGGCTATGTCTTACGCTAACAACGCTAGTAGTAATGGTTGCATCCTTTTCAGTATCGTTCAGCAGAATCACTTCCGCATGCGAATGCGTTGATGTTCATACCATCGGCATTAGAACTGAAAGGTCTTATCTGGAAAAGAAGCCTAAGGTTTTTCAATTAAACTTTTATAACGCTGTTTTTGGGACCTTCAAGAGATCACTTGTAAATATCTGCGTCAGGCGGCAGGCAGGACTCGATGGCTCTCAGTCAAGTTTGATGTTAAAAGCACTTGAGCACAATGAATTTCTACCCATTCACACCTCAGTATAAACTCAAGAGTCTCCAATTTAGAAACGTTGACTTTGATATTGATAGCCATATTTCGGTGGGCTTTTGTGTTGATGAGAGGTAATGTTAACAAAAATTTATAATAAAAACAGTGAGTTTTAAATGTAGGAACACTGTTCTGTGAATGGCACCTGAAAGGCTAAGGACTTAGCCTAAAGTGCATCCGACAAAAATTTTCCACAAGGTATTATGCAAATGGAGAAATAAGAATACTATATAGTAGAATGGTGATACACAAAGACAAAGTTACAAAACTATTTTCAATTGAAATGACTTAAAGTTCAATGACTTGGTGAAGTATAATCTAGTTACTTTTTTGTTTCGTTTGTTCTATACTTAAAAAAAACCGGCTTAATGCGAGTCGGATTCCCCTACTGAGGGTTCCGTACCAATTTTAAGTGAATTAGGCAATGTACTTACTTCCAGTAAGCTAAAATACCACAGTATTTTGTTGACAGCAAATAAAACTTTGTTTTTCATGTATTTGTATGAATAAAAAAATTAAGATTGCGGTTGTTGAACATTTGCTATATCTCTAAAACTACTAGCTCGATCTGATTCAAACCAGTTTTTGTTGAAAGTATTTATTAAAATGTATGTACATTTTAATAAAAATGCATATTTTTTTCCAAATTTACACTCGCTTAGTTTAAAATTTAGATGGAGGAAGGAGAATTCCCATATCACCACTTTAGAAGCATTTATCTCTTAAACGTTAGACTTTTAGAGAAAATGGTTTTAGAAAACTCGATGTTATTTTAAAATACCTGTCCATAGACACCTTCTATACACATAGCATTTTTTAGGTTTTAGTTTCATGTATGGGAGCCTCCCTTAAATATCTTTATTTTTTGTATGGAAATCGTTAAGCGGTTAACAGGATACATCCGTCTAGTACTAAGATTCAACATTGTAATACTTATAGTGTCAGAATTAAGTGGGACATACGGACGGACAGACAGACAGACATACTTTAATGAAACTATAAGGGTTCCGTTTTTGCCATTCGGCCATGAAACCCTAAAAGCTGAAGAGTTTGTTTGTTGAATCGCACTTCAGAAATAACCGGAACGATTTGAAAAAATATTTTTAGGCTAATTCATTATCGAGGTAGATCTTAGGCTATAAAACATCTCGCTGCGACGCGAGGGGAGGAAACAAACTCAAAACGCGCGGACGAAGTCGCGGGGGACCACTTCTAAATATTATATAAAATAAAAAATATAATAATAATTGGGTTAAGGACTTTAAAGGTGGCATAAGAAAAAACAGAACGTCCCAAAATTCTTTTCGAGGTTTGAAAACGTATTGGCTTTATTTCAAAGTTGTAACAAGTTAAACTCATATACAATTCAATCAAAACTTGAAGCGATCGCCCACGAGGCATGAAAGGCAATGAATAAGAGATTCTTCATTTTTTTATTTATATTATGCGGCACAGGATAAATTTATGTAAGCGGATTGATTACGGCTAAAGACTAGACAGTACACGTTGATGAAAATTGAAGCGAAACGTCAAATATAAGCAAGGTAAGAGTACCTTCATCGAGATGTGTCACTTTAAGTCAATAATACATGACGAATAATCGAACGATTCGGAGCAAGTAAAGCTAAATAAATAATTCGGCGTATACAAAGGTTAGCCACTGTTATTTTATTAAAGGATGAAATTTTCTAGAGATATCTTCTTTTGATAAATAATAAAAATTATATATCACTATCTTTAACGACGTTCCGCTCTTTTAGATGAATATTTGATAGTAAATTCGTCAAAAAAATGAAGAAATACAGTTACGTACCCAAATTCTCCTTGCATATAGTCCGTCGCGCGTGACACTGATTGACGAAGTACTGGTACCCTTTCTTGCACCTGCTGAACGTCATGCACACTAGTTGGAGGTCATCTTCGGGTACGTCGATGCAGACTTTGTCACAGTCGTTGTCAAAACGATTTTTTCCGGATCCAAAGGACATCTCCACGTTTTTGATTGGCAAGCTTAAACCTGTCAAACTCAGTCACTTTAAGAGCCCTTACACTCTGTGACTTTTAGCATCGATGCAGTTGCATAATGTCAACGTTTACACACTGAGTTACTTTTAGCATCGATACAGCCGCTAGAAATTGTCAAATTATGGACTGGATTTTGGCGACTGCATTGATGCTAAATTAAATCTGTTCATTGCATGAGTCGTGATGCTGAAGCGCGTTATCAAAACGCGCGATTGCATCGATACTTTTAAAGTGTAAGGGGTCTAAGACCCGATATACACCAAAACGCACTCATACTGTTAGACGTTGATTGTAGTGACCCAATATAACGACAAGTAGGTATGCATCCTTTTAATATATAAATATGCGTCCAGACGACACACATATTGTCATTGTTGAAAACAGAGGCTTTTTTTCCTTATGCTACGAATACCAGACAACCGTTAAGACAAGGGCGTCTCCCATAAATACTTTAACACATATAAACAACCATGATTTAGGTACAACTGTTCCTGATCATCATATAAACATTTGCCCCTTGCGGCCGCGTGGGCCCATTCAAACCCGTGACGGCCGGCGTAGTAGTCAGGAGCGCTAACCACTACACCAACGTCGTCGTCAAATTGATGACGTTACATCGTCTTTCGTAGCAAAGTACATACTTATTTCGTAGTAAACAGATAAATGAATCGAAACCGTAGCACGTAACACTGACCGTTATAGTAAAAGTTAAGTTGATTATAGAGACTCGATCTGAAGAAATGCACTTTAATCCTAGCCTTTTAAAACTGTAAGGTTATCTTGGTAGTTTAATCTGTGGAAGTAATTTATTTCATATCAACTTTCATCTCGCATAAAAAAACGTACAAATCAAAGAAATTACTTTTTTCCCCAAGTACTATAAACTAAATATGTAGTTGAATGCCAAGCAAATGAACTTCGAGCCCCTGTGCTTCTTAACTCAAACGTTTCGTACCTAATTCACTTTTTTTTTGACTGAATTCGATTACCTGCAATGTTTTAGGCCCAATTTCTCCATCGGTAAAGTTTAGTTACCAGCGCTTAAATATTTACAATTGTACGTGTTTTAAACAAAAACCACCGAAACCAAAAGTCAGATATGTCTTGCTAAAAGATTTTTTGCTGGCTGGTTTTATTTGTCAAGTAAAAAACAATAAAAAATAACAAATTGTATTTCCAGCCTCATTGGCTGTGTACTGTGCTGCGGCGGACTTTGTCACCATTTCTCTAGCAATTTTAGTACAAAATTTACATCTGCCATTAATCTTATTTTATATCGTCAGTAAAGATGAAAGTCATTTAAACAATACATGGATTATTCTTATGTAATGTAGGTATAATATTTGCATGCTATTTGTTAGTCCATAAATGTATTTATTAACCTGTGTACCCCATTTAATGGCAAATAAATAATTTTGATTCTGTTTCTGAACGTTTCATTTTGGTTTAATTACTTTCGTAATGACAGCCGACCATTTGTTATTTCAACGTCCGCCAATAGTCTGTGGCGCTGTCGTCGCGAACGTTCCAACGGTAATACCTTATTAGCAAAATTATAATGAATTAGCTACTCAAAAAATCAAAATCATTACCGAATGTGATAATTGAATACTTAACATCGAATCTATCCCACGGTAGCTTCACCTACCTACACAGATGGGATTCCGTGAAAACTTTCATCTTAAAACGCACTTGCTGTGTGGATGATTCTTGGGAAAACAGTCTCGTGTTCAACTGTACCTCTGTTGTCGATAATATCAGGATGTCAAAATTTATCAAACCAGTTCAGCTGTTCTAAATTGACACCGGATATGCGTACTCAGCCTATTTGCCGACATTACGCATTCACTTTTCTTGAACGAATAGATGAGTTGCTTGTAGTGGCAGTGCTTGTGTAGAAAAAGTAAAAACCGACTTCAAAACCAAAATGCACTAAAAATTATACTAAAAATTCACCATTGAAAGGAAAGGAATCCGTTTTAGGCAAACAATTTCTTTTTGGAGTCGGTGCTGTGATAGTTGATGCTTGATGGTCAAAGTGATGGCACCGACTCCAAAAAGAAATTGTTTGCCTAAAACGGATTCCTTTCCTTTCAATGGTGAAGAGTTTAGTTAAGACTTTTTAGTGCATTTTGGTTGTGAAGTCGGTTTTTACTTTTTTTTAAAGTTCATTTATTTCTTCATTTTTAGTGATTACATAAGAGAGGGGGGGGGAGTTGCAGCTTATGACTCTATTTCTATTTTTTAATGAGCTACAAATTACCTTTCAATAAGTTCCGTCATTATAATTACTGAACTCTTAAGTGTTAAGGAGTTCCACCATCAGCTCAGCCCCACAAGATATTTGATGGTTAAACAAACTTACCTTGTGACGTTTGACCATAATTATACTAGGCGTTGCATCCGAAGAGATTTATAAATTTACTATGTAGTCCACTCTTCATTGTACCGGGCATCAAGCACATGTTTAGAGAAAAATAAATAAAAAATAAAGCATTGTTTTGACCTCCCTAGTCTGTAGTTCCGCTCGCTGCCACCGCGCCATAGTGGCGCCCGCGCGCATTCCTATCTTCATTCCTTTAGAGCTTAATTTTGCAATATTGTAGGGTGATTTGCCTTATTACAAATCTGGGTAAGCAGAGGGAGGGATTATAAATCTCTTCAGATGCAACGCCTAGTATAATTATGGTCAAACGTCACAAGGTAAGTTTGTTTAACCATCAATTATACTGCGTCGTTGCATCCTCGAGATTTATAAATTTACTATGTAGGATGTTTAGAGCTAATCATTGCAAAATTTTTCAAAATAAAATAAATAGATGAGTTTGATAGCAATCAACAAAATCTTTTATTTTGAGATATAACTAAATAAAGACATTAACAATCTTGTCAAACATTACATTCCTAATTAAAGTAACCAGTGAGTTGTATATAATTCAATTACGTACAATCATAAACTGCTTCCGCAAATGCACTATCATCGCAGTTGGAGGACAGAGGGCGATTATAGAATTTAGCAAAAACTAATCTGTTTCCAGACCAGCCTGCACATTTTTTAATGACATCTATAGGCAGGCCATGTCGATGAGCTGCCGACGTCGATGCGTGAGCGTGACGCGTGCTGTGTGCTGAAAAAACTTCTACATCTATTCCGCTCTCTTTGTTGTCTCTTTGTGTTGGAATCTGATCGTAAATTTTGTGTCACTTCCAAATAAGAAGATAGTGTGTTTGCTGGACATATTTGTATACGATTGGGAAAAAAATGGAATTACCAATCGAGGCATAGGACGACCAGGTGTCGAAGTTTTAATCAAATCGTTTATTACATTTTCAATATTTGAATTCGTAATAAGTGACAATGTCTGGACTCGTTGTCCTGACGACAATGCGAGTAGAACTGCGAATTTTTTAGTGATTTGCCCTAATGTCAAATTATCGTTAGGAAATAAATTTGACACAAAATCTAATATAATATTTGGGTCCAGATACCAGACAACGTGGGACCCAGAGGGAAAACTAGGTCTAGATCGGAAAACTCCTTTTAAAAATCTTGTGACAATATCATTTTCACTAAACTTTTTACCAAATATTAAAGCCAATGCTGATCGTACGGTATTGAGACTTGAATAATTAGCTCCTTTAGTAAATTCGTTTGTCAAAAACTCCATTAAGAAGGGTAAGTTGTTTTGAAACGGATCTTTGTCTCTAGTTTCGCAAAAATCCCACCATTTCTTTAATGCGACATTATATTGCTTCAGAGAACTTTTTGAAAGTGATTCTATCATAATATCTATAGTTTTTGGGTGTAGTGATTGTCGTGCAAAAGCTGACCTGATAACTGACACGACACCAGGGTAAGAGTTTTCCATCTCGGATTAGGTTCCCTAGAAGGAGACAGTAATAAATTACGATCAGGTTGAAAATATATTGGTTCCTGGCACATCAAAGATTGAAACAAGGGGTACCACGGTTGGCTGACCCAGAAGGGAACTACCATTATACCGGTAGCTCGATCATTAATTATTTTTCGAAAGCATTTCAATATAAGAGAGAAAGGAGGGAACGAGTAAAAGAAATAAGAGTTCCAGTCAACTGTGAAAGCATCTACATTAAAAGCAGAAGGATCTCTTTTCCACGAGATGTATTTCTCAAATTTTGTATTCAAACGAGTAGCGAAAAGATCTATATCTGGCTCTCCGAACTCAATAACTATATCTGAAAATGTTTCGAAAGATAAGTTCCATTTTGTGTCAATATTCGTCCGTCTAGATTCCTCGTCAGCCTCTATATTATCTTTAGTTTTGATATATGATGCAAAGACGTATAGTTGTCTATCTTCACACCATTTCCAAATTTTGTCGTGCAATATCATTTATATGGCTGTATTGAATACCCCATATTCTATTTATATATGAAATGGCTACTGTATTGTCAATGCGTAATAGTATTTCCGAATCGCGAATATCAGTAGCGAAACATTGTAAACGATTATGGGATTCACTTGAGTCCCAAAATCCATTTGATCGTTCGCCGTAACACATTACGCCCCATCCTGACAAGGATGCATCTGAAAAAATCTCTAACGAGTATTTGCTACGACGTATTAAATTAGTGCTTGCCATTACATTTTGCATCCACCAGAGAAAATCATCATCTAAAGTACTTGGAATAACAATTTTACAATCATAATTATCATTTGATTGTCTTAGAGCTAAGATTTTTTCCCGTTCCATGAGCTTAGTGTACATCCATCCATAGGCTATAGCAGGACAAGCTGAAGTTAGTACACCTAATAATTGAGCAAAATCTCTAATGAAAATGATTTGTCGTTTAGAAACATCCTGCACGAGATTGAATATTTTATTTCGCTTTTCTAAAGGAAGACCAAATGTCAATTTAACTGAATTTAGTTCAAAACCTAGGAATTTCTGACACTGACTAGGTACTAGTTACCTTTTTTGGTGGTTAATGACACAGCCTAACTTGATCAGTAGATTGACAGTTTCGGAAACGCACTTAATGCAATCAGAATACGAGATCCTTAGCAGAGAAAACCATCCAAATAGTTAACGATAAAAAGACCTTTACTTCTGAGATAACTGACAACTGGTTAAGTAATTTTGTAAATATGTATGGAGCTGACGAGAGACCAAACGGAAGGCACTGAAATTCATATGTCTGTTGCTCAAATTTAAATCTTAAATACTTTTTGGGAGATTCATACTTTCTTATAAATATGCATTTATAAGAAAGTATGCGTCTTTTAGGTCAACGCTAGCCAAATAACAATTTTGGTACATTCGTTTAGTTGCTGTACGGTAATCCTCCATTTTAAAATGGCATTTCCACATATTTGTTGAAGGATTTGAGATTAAGGATAAATCTATATGTGCCATCTGATTTAGGAATAAGGAATATCTATACTAATATTATAAAGCTGAAGAGTTTGTTTGTTTGTTTGTTTGTTTGAACGCGCTAATCTCAAAAACTACTGGCCCGATTTGAAAAAATATTTTTATGTTGGATAGTCCATTTATTGAGGAAGGCTTTAAGCTATATAACATAAAAATACGACTCACAAGACCACAGCAGCAATGAAAAATGTTGCGAAAACGGGAGAAAGATATTCCTTTTGAGAGCTTCCGCTGCGTACGCTGCGGAAACCCCTAAAGTTACACAAAAATCATGTATGACAGGATTGTTCAGCATTAAGAGTTCTATAATAAAGTCTGCGACAGCATAAGTCTATCTTTTATGGTTGACTTACTACAACCTTTTTTATGTTAATAAATTTATAAAAAAATAATGCATCATTTTTAGAGGTGTATTATACACACAGGTATTTATTCTTATCAAAATAAATACATTCATCATCACAAGCATTTCATTTAGAACAAAGTTGCCCTTTATATCATTTGATTCCAATAAATATCTTAGGAGCTATCACAGTTTTAACATAACTCCGCACCAAAATAATGTTCGCAGCTTAAGTACAACGTGCGCTTTCGCTATTTTTTATATTATAAAGCTGAAGAGTTTGTTGGTTTGAACGCGCTTATATCAGGAATTGCTGAACCGATTTGAAAAAAAAAACTGTGTTAGATAGCTTATTTATTGAGAAAGGCTTTAGGATATAAAACATCACGCTGCGACGGGAGGGGAGGGAGCAAACTCAAAACGCGCGGACGAAGTCGCGGGGGACCGCTAGTTATATTATAAAGCTGCAGAGTTTGTTGGTTTGAACGCGCTTATCTCAGGAACTGCTGAACCGATTTGAAAAAAAAAACTGTGTTAGATAGCTTATTTATTGAGAAAGGCTTTAGGATATAAAACATCACGCTGCGACGGGAGGGGAGGGAGTAAACTCAAAACGCGCGGAGGAAGTCGCGGGGGACCGCTAGTCTTATATAAGAACTGACTCGGATCATCATTGTAGGGAATAACTGCACCAATGTCAATTAATTTTGAATTTCTATCAGCAAATTTAGTTTTTCTGAATGAGAAAAATTCGTATTTGTAGGCACTGGACCTTGCAAAACTGGTTTTATTAGAGGAATTCTATATCCAGATATAATTTTCAAAATAATAGAATCATTGGTAATATACTTCCAACTTTAGAGAAAGTTCTTTAACCTACCCGAATGTTTAGGTACATCTATTGGGTCTTGCTGGTTTGCTGTCTCGATTGGTTCTTGGATGAGTCGCATGGACGATCGGTCGCTTGGTCAAACTTCTTCGCAGGAGGGCGATATGCTGGTTGGCTCCTGGCCCCACCTCGCCGGATACCGCGTTGCGATTGAAGAGGTGGGCCCCGCCAGTTTCCTTGTTGGTCCGTCTTCCTCGTGGCATCGACAGTAGTGTGAGCCTCCTTAATTTGAAGGCCAGATTTTTTGGCTGACTTCGAAGCCTTGATTTTTTTAGAAAGGTTCTCGCCTCGTATAATACCTAAGAATTTTTTGTCTAGTGTATATGTAATCAGTTTTCTTCTATTAAGCGTATTTTCAAAATGTAAATCAAGCAGAATTTTATTTGACTCTGATAATCGTCTTATTATCTCCATTTTGTCAATGTCATTTTCTATAAGCGACGAGATCAAATTTGTCAACGCAGTGATTCCCAGGCCAAGATTATTTTGGGCTTTTTCTAATCGCTTATCACGATTTCGAGATGTTTCTGATAACACAGCTGATATTTCAGGATTTAATTTTGGAGCTTTCACCAATTTGAAATTCTCAGGAACAAGGATTTTCTCTAATAAATCCTTCTTCTGGTCTTTATTCAGGCCTTCGCATGGAATACGCCCCCATCATTTAGAGATTTCCTTACCTAGTTTCTCTTCGCTCATTGTTGACACTCAGAATCTCAAGTAATCTTGTTTTAACTTACGATACTATACGTCAAAGAAAGGTTCGTGCTCGCAAATCTACTTTAACACTATAGAAAATGTTTACGCACAATAGATACACAGATAATTATTTCAGCTGCCAATTTTAGTTTGTTTTACGCCCGATAGAGGCGCTTTCAGATTCGCATACAAATGATTAGTACGTTACTATACGAATACTTTGACGCAAATTATTCGTGATATACGGGGTACTGTTTATTGATAAAAGTTGTACTTTTATTACATTTGAACTTTCTTCGTCCTACTTTATACTTTAAAACTTCGTGTAATTATGGAATATGAGTTCCGTCGTGGCACGAACGCTACACAAACGGTTTGAGAAAAAATAACAAAAGAGTTTGTTGCCTCCCGTCCAGCTGTTTTTACAATTTAATTTTACAAGGGCATCAATAAATTGCCAATGCGTTGGCCAAGATGCGCCATGATTGCATATGTGATTACTTTGAATATCAGAAAAAGAAATATTTAAAAAAAATGTACCTTCACTTATTCCATACAAAACGGCAATTTCATAGGTAAAGACATGTTATTAGATAATCGTTAAGCCTAATCAGAGACCTTGTGGGCGGCTTGATAACATATGACAGCATGGTTAGTCATTTAACTCTCAAACACCGCTCCGCCAATCCGCACTGAGCCCCCGTAGTAGAGTTTGGCTCAAAGTACTTCATAGTAAGGTAAGGCGTTTGCTTAGCAGTGGGACGTTATAAGTTAATTTAACTTTTTTTTATACAGCTCAATACCAAGACTAACAAGTGGAGGATGGCTCAAACTACCGCATAGATGAGGTTCTTACCTCATCTAGACCTTTGCCTAGCAGTGGGACGTTGTAGACTCACTTAACATTTTTTATATAGTTCAATATGAAAAATAAAAGCGACATTTGCACATATACCAAAACTACTATGCAAAATAAGGTTATTCTTAGAACTCCTTAAATTAATCGTAGTTCAAATAGGTACGTAATATCGTATAACAGTATAGGTATGTAATTGTAATATATACCATGAATCAATCACCTGATACGCACACACAGTAGGAAAGAACAAGTATTATGGGTATTGGCATTATTTTTTCTGAACTTACGTTATTGTTTCAATTTTATTCGCTCTCATAAAATTGACTGAAAATTTTTAGATGTATTTGAATTATAGGGTGACTACTAACTGTTTACGACTATTTTTATTATGACGTACAAAATAAAAACTACAAAAAAATATATAATAAACTACGAATGTCTTTAACAAAATTTTCATATCATTCCTTTGTTTACGCGACCGAAGGCGTCCTATCAATCCGTGAGGCTTTGCACACTGCTACTTTTAGCAGCGATGCAGCATCGATGCAATCGCAACGTGTCAACTTTTCTTTAAGCATCGATTCAGTCCCGATGCTAACGCGCTTTAGCATCGATGTAGTCGCCATATAGAATCTGTATATTGACTGATTGATTATCTACTATAGGTATATTGGCGACTGCATCAATACTACTGCGTTTACCTTCACGTGCTGTTGTCCGTTCAATAATAAATATCATTTCTTAATTTGGGTGACAATACGTATATTTAATAATATTAGTACATGTCAACATAGTTTTCCGAACAAAATAAAACTCAACTACAACATGTTAGCTGTTTTGATCAGCCCTAACGACAAATTATTGAGTAAATACTCCAAAACTATACATATAACCTGGTTATCGTAAGAATGAACCTGTAATTGTCACTGTGCGGTCAGGAGAGGGTGCAAAAATGAACCAGTACACGAAATGGACGAACGCGGGTGGGTGAGCGGGGAAGCGGGAGAATTGTGACATGTTTGACAGGTTCGTTCTTGTAATAACCGCGTAGTTTACATATGAATACTCTGCTGTAGTATTTATTTGTTAATTTTCTCCGTTGAACTGAAGCAATACTAGTTCATATGTGACGATAGTACCGGCTACCTGTAAATAAAAGTATATCATTAACAACTGTACAGCTTGTGGCCTGTAATATGAGCAAAAATTTTAATCAATAATTCCACAGAATATACGTAGTTACCTTGACCTGGTCACAGTGTTCTAAAATACTTTAACTCCGATGTAGTAATTCAAAGTTATGATCATATGAACTGACAATGTCAAATTCTATGAAAGGACAAAATTTGTTTGAAATACATTGCTGGTTCGATTTATTTTTTAGAAAATAACAAAAAAAAATATTTAGAGTTATCAATTAGAATCGAAATTTTAATGTGTCGCTCCTATTACAGGCCACACCCTGTATACATATTGAATTTTTGATAAAAATTTTAAAGAAGACAAGTAGTCAGAAACTTATCTGCGAAATGGAATTGCTTTAGTAACTTGATCGTAATGTAGTTTCACGTAATATTTAGAGTTATATTCTAAAACTAAAAAGAATAAAATAATACTCACAGTTAAAACCAGTGCTTTGGTGATATAGAAAAACTGGAGTCCACTCAATGCTATCGTGTTTCCATGAATTTGTTCAATGAATCTTTGAACCTGTCCAAAGAAAAGAGAAATGAAATAAAATCATAGGTATTTCGCGCTAACCATTTTAAGTGGCAAATCCCATATTGCACCTCGTTTTGTCTTTTGTTCATGGTCAAGTCTGTTTTACCGTGAGCGCTAGTGATTTTCGTAGAAATTTGGTAAGGCGCGAGAGACACCTACCGTACAACAACTCCCTTATAATACGAATACGAGTATAGCTGTTTGGAGTTGATAGGAGATCAAAGTTTTTTTTTTAAATAATAATAAAATAAAATAATATTTTTACCTCAGTACAATAAGCAGAAGACGGTACAAAATACAATTTCGTAGTTGGGAATCGTGAAGCCGTATGAATGCTGGCCGCAATCAAGGACACGGAAAAAAAACGTCCCAACACGAACACTAGGGAGAAACTAAAATAGAATAAGTTGCTGAAGACACTTCGAGGACTGAAAGTTAAAAGGATATTTTATTAGTTCAAAAAATATAATAGAATAGAATAGAATACACGCAGCGTAGGACGTCAACTGAGAAGATGGACAGGCAACCTTGTAAAGATCGCAGAATCAAACTAGATGCAGACCGCTAGTGATCGGTCGCTGTGGAAAGCTAAGGGGGAAGCCTGTGTTCAGCAGTAGATGTCCTATGGCTGATAATGATGATGATGAAGATGAAAAAATAGAACAAGGTAACGATGAAACTGTTTTGTAGTTTTTACTTACATATTAACCAAACATGGATCACTTGGCTTTACTTTCTCGTCCAACCCGTGCCTGGAATAATAATTTGAAGTTATTGGTTGCAATTTTTAGCCATCGGTTTAGTTAACTATCTATCAAACTAGGATCCCGTTTTTTGCCAATCAGCAACTTAACCCTAAAAATCGGCGTGCTTGACGGCGGTAGCTGATCTAAGTCATCGAAAAGGCAACGGTAGCCACCGCAACTTATCGTCAGTAAACTGACTTCCTTCAAGTTGTGGATCCCTGAATTAACCCGGCGTCATTGACGCTAGGTCGTATTTACACAGTGAATTTTTAAACATTCATAGCTATCCTTGTAACTTCATATTTATCCTTATAACCTTGTTCTATTTTTTCATCTTCATCATCATCATTATCAGCCATAGGACATCTACTGCTGAACACAGGCTTCCCCCTTAGCTTTCCACAGCGACCGATCACTAGCGGTCTGCATCTAGTTTGATTCTGCGATCTTTACAAGGTTGCCTGTCCATCTTCTCAGTTGACGTCCTACGCTGCGTGTATTCTATTCTATTCTATTATATTTTTTAAACTAATAAAATATCCTTTTAACTTTCAGTCCTCGAAGTGTCTTCAGCAACTTATTCTATTTTAGTTTCTCCCTAGTGTTCGTGTTGGGACGTTTTTTTTCCGTGTCCTTGATTGCGGCCAGCATTCATACGGCTTCACGATTCCCAACTACGAAATTGTATTTTGTACCGTCTTCTGCTTATTGTACTGAGGTAAAAATATTATTTTATTTTATTATTATTTAAAAAAAAAACTTTGATCTCCTATCAACTCCAAACAGCTATACTCGTATTCGTATTATAAGGGAGTTGTTGTACGGTAGGTGTCTCTCGCGCCTTACCAAATTTCTACGAAAATCACTAGCGCTCACGGTAAAACAGGCTTGACCATGAACAAAAGACAAAACGAGGTGCAATATGGGATTTGCCACTTAAAATGGTTAGCGCGAAATACCTATGATTTTAGTTCATTTCTCTTTTCTTTGGACAGGTTCAAAGATTCATTGAACAAATTCATGGAAACACGATAGCATTAAGTGGACTCCAGTTTTTCTATATCACCAAAGCACTGGTTTTAACTGTGAGTATTATTTTATTCTTTTTAGTTTTAGAATATAACTCTAAATATTACGTGAAACTACATTACGATCAAGTTACTAAAGCAATTCCATTTCGCAGATAAGTTTCTGACTACTTGTCTTCTTTAAGATTTTTATCAAAAATTCAATATGTATACAGGGTGTGGCCTGTAATAGGAGCGACACATTAAAATTTCGATTCTAATTGATAACTCTAAATATTTTTTTTTGTTATTTTCTAAAAAATAAATCGAACCAGCAATGTATTTCAAACAAATTTTGTCCTTTCATAGAATTTGACATTGTCAGTTCATATCGTCGTATCCCACGAAAAGGGGCGTAATTGCAAAACAGCAACTTTTCAAGAGAAGGTTTTTTGTGTTTATATAAAAACATAATAACGATATTGGTAATGTTATGTTTGACTCAAATGTGTTAGCATCCCATAGTTTCAGAAAAACATTGTTTTTAGTAAAAATAAAGATATTTCAATAGTAATGTTCCTTAATTCCTTTTTCTCCGTCTTGTTTCTACTAGAAGGCACTCAACGTGGGTCTTAAGATACATAGTGACTCTTTTCGTCGGAAATGTTAGGGCCAGAAACACCGTTAGGCCATTTCTTACTTTTGAAAATGATGGTAAATAAATTTTTGATGCTTAAAAAACTTATCAGTGGTTTAAAAATGTTATATCATTATGTACGGTAGGGATTTCAATGAAATACATATTACTTTTATGAAATATTTATTTTTTCATGAAATCAAAGTTACTGTTATAATGTTAACAATAATAACAATTCAATTTAAATCTTATAATAATAACAAAACAATGATAGAGCCTTTCAGACTATAGAGAAAAACAATTCACTTCTCTTATTTATTTTAAAATATTGCCATCAATATTTTTTAAATCAGATAATCAACTTTAGGTTATCATATAAAAAAATAAATATCCGATTGTAATTGCTTCTTAATGCTAAAATATTAATCAAATTTTCATGCTGAAAACATTGACACTCACTGACTTGAAACTCTTTGCTTAATATCAGTCTTTAATCAGTCTTTTTTAATCAAATACAAGATACCATTAGTTTCAGATTACACATTTATCTTTTTAATCATCTTCATCATCAGTACTCTCTGCAACTTTGTCATTACCTGTAGGCAATGGTTCATTAGGCAATCCTCGGAAAAACGCATGAAATTCTTCGGGGATTATTTTTGAGTCACACATTGATACTAAGTCTTTATATTTATCGTTTTTTATATTTATAGGAGCATTATTGACAGGTTGAACGTCTGATTCCAGTGTTATTTTTTTTCCTCTTCTACTTTTTTTTAATGTTGTAATTGTTTTATATTGTTCATCTAATTCATATTTATATTTGATCACATTAAAAGAATCTTTGGTAATGTGAACTTCTTTGACTTTGCTCCATATCATTTTGTCGCCTTCGTCATTTTTAGTCCAGTTTTTTCCATCAAGTAAAGTTCGAAAATTGTAAATATCTGTTAGTGCCATTTCCTTTACTCGATATGCTTCACCTGAAGTTTTTGCCCATCTGATTAAATTAAACCACTGGTCGGGAGTATAAATCGTTTTCTTATTAGAAGCTCCTTCTATTACCGAGTGGACACTGTCACCTTCGTTTTGAGTATGCCCTACCTCAAGAAACCGGTGGGTTATACTTTCTACTTCAAACTTTTCAATAACATACTGATAAAAAGCAAACACAATACGATTACGGTTTTGTCCGGAACAGTTATCTGACCAAAATCTAAAAATTTTTCCACCTTCATCAATTTTTGTCTTTATGAACAAGTTCAAGCCACTGCTAATTTCGTTTGCTCCCTTTTTACCCAACACTTCAGTCCACATGTAGCAATAACCATTTTTTTGTGCCACGTCAAACACAGTAAAGTTGTATAGGTTAAGTTTCCTCTTATAATAGAAAATGCTCACATTTCCAAAAGGACAAGTCAAAATCTTTTGCATATCAAAAGTAGCAGTAATAATATTACTGTTTCTTTCAGCTTCGGCTTTGTCAGCCGCTTTTATAGTCCTACCCAAATTCTTGCGCTGCAGGTGTAGTTCCTGCTCAGATTTTTGTGATTCTGTTGGAGTTTTATTACTGAGAAAAGCATGACATTTATCACACTGATCCTTTTTGGGATAATAAAAAGCAATATTGAAATTCTTGTTGACTATATCTTGGTACTGACGCAGTGAAGCCATTTCACAGTCGTAATTTTCTTGTAAAAACCATTCTGCATATAAATTATGCAGACGTTTGTACGAAAGCTGCCCGTCAAGATATTTTTTCGCACTGTTTTTACGGCAATAGTGAGATTCTACAGGCGCAAGAGAATTAATATGATTTTTAACACTGTCAATTACACTTTCTTTAATTTTTTTTGGCCGGTTAAGATGTCTGCCTCTTAAATCAGTCAAGTTGTGTTCATTCGTTGCCCTATCAAGTTTTTTGAACGCAGTGCGTATGGTTTTTTCCCCAATAGATAGAGTGTTTAAAAACATTTTGCGACAGACTTGAACAGTCTCAGTTTTGTTAATAGGTAGACTATAAACCCGTGTTTGCGTTCTATTTGGCCCTTCTGCTTTAATTCGTTTTGGTTTGTGGCACCTAGTATATTTTAAAATGAACTCCCATTGCTTCTCATGACCTCCAAGGTCCCAAAAACAGTTAAAAATATGTTCCCTTGAACTCTCTTCCAATTTCTGAAAACATTTCTTTGGGCAGTTGCAGGGCGCCTTAATTTTTTTTCCAGGAACTATTTGTCCCTTTTTATTTAAAAAAGATTTCCCTGAATTTTTGAGTGCTTTTCTTTTAAGGTCTTTCCATTCTGTATGATTTCGAGTACGGATCTTACCGATACGCCGCTTGTTAGGACCAGCGGAAGGAGAACCTACCGGAGAACTCATAGCGGACGATAATGGAGATGGGATTGTAAAACTTGAAGTTGGACTATTGAAAACTAAATCAGTCGTGGAAATTGAGATGTTATCACCCAAAGGAGAATCAACAGAGGCATTGGCAACTCCAGATATGATATTCGCCTCAGCTAACTCTAATCCCCCAAAAGTATTGCTTGGCGATGATGCTCTAGAGTTGTTTTCTCGTGTTTCTAGCAGATCCTCATTTTTTTCTACTAAAATCTCTTCAAGTGTGGTTGGTACTGCAAAATTAATCATTGTAGTTTGCACATTACCTGTTTTTTCGTCACTCTTTTGCTCTGCCTTTTTCTGTTCCATGTATTCTGTTTCTTCTTCAATAGTTACAACCAGATCTGGCAAATTCTCATTATTATTCAATTCTGGAGTTCCTTCTGTTTCGATTTGGAGTAAAAACTCGATCTCTTGCTCACAACCTGGTGGTACTGGAGAATTAACACGTTCGGTAGTATTGATCATAGTATCTGAAAATATACATATATTGTGGTTAAAACTAATCGACAGATAGGTAATTCAAAGTTTATTAATAACAAAATATAAGCCTTAGTAATTTATAAGTTTAGTCAAATGTGTTAACGAATATATTAAATAAACTAATCCGTCTTTAAAAAAATAATTTAATTTTAAATAACACGTTTGCCTTCTATTTGGGAGAAACATAATAATTCTTTTGTAGTTAGTGCATGATGTCAGGCTTTCGTACACCAATAGCCTGCACCGGCATGCACAAACTCCAAAAGAATTTGTTTCTCCCAATCAGAAGACGAATGAGTTAATTCAAGCCTTTTTGATAAATTAAGGCAGCTTCTAATTGAACTAAAAATAATCATCTCGCAATGACTTCTCGTTTTCGTGAAATCTGTGTAAAAAGCATACAAACACACATACACTCACGAAATTTTGTACATGTGTTTGGACGCTTTCGTAGATCAACATACTAAAAATTATTCCAATTCTAACGATAGCACATACGTACATGTCTTATCGAACACTTTTTTTTTTGAAGTTGGTAAAAATGACCACAATAAGAGCCTCTACTGACTTTAGGGCTCATGTAGTAAAAATAAAATTAAGTGCAACTTTTTATTGATTTAATAATACCATATCGAAATCAATTATGATTTTCATTTAATGCTAAAAATAAACCAAAAATCCTCATTTATTATACTAGAACTCATTAATTAAGGTAAAACAATTATTTCGGCATAGAAAAAAGACACAACGCGCATTAAGGCATCTTCACTTTCATACACTCGTATTTTTTCAATTCCGCAGAAAAAAGACACAAACGACACAAGGGCCTTATCCTTCGTTATGCGTACCTAAATTATGGCAGTGCGTAAATCGCAGTGTATAATAACATAACTAACAAATTTGATATTAAAACACGATACTTCATCACTAAAATACGTATCTATAATATTAAATGGTGTATAATGTTGCGTATTACTTACTTTGTGACTCCTTCAAGATTTTTCTTTTTTCACCTACATCATTTTTCGCAACTAAATCCACTAATTTTCGAGCTCGACGTTTCATGATTATGTTACTTAATATTATCTAGCTATTTACTCAAAATATAAAATCAAAATGATTTTAACGCACGACAAATGCACTCACAATCGCGACCCGCGGAGTAATGACCGAACGGCGATCACGCGCTATCCCCGTCCCGCTCCTACACGGTCTCCGGCTCAGAAGGTGGCCCTAACGGCGATCGTGGCTTCTTTTTACGTTGAACTTTGCTGACATGCAATTGTGGCCTTTTTATAAATTTGAATAAAAAGGTAAAAAAGAATCATATTAAGACTGTTATTAGACTCAAATATGCCTCAATGAACATAGAATGCAAAAATTAAATAAAAGAAAAAAGCCCTTAAGATCATAGGGGCAGTTTTCGTGGGATACGACGATATGATCATAACTTTGAATTACTACATCGGAGTTAAAGTATTTTAGAACACTGTGACCAGGTCAAGGTAACTACGTATATTCTGTGGAATTATTGATTAAAATTTTTGCTCATATTACAGGCCACAAGCTGTACAGTTGTTAATGATATACTTTTATTTACAGGTAGCCGGTACTATCGTCACATATGAACTAGTATTGCTTCAGTTCAACGGAGAAAATTAACAAATAAATACTACAGCAGAGTATTCATATGTAAACTACGCGGTTATTACAAGAACGAACCTGTCAAACATGTCACAATTCTCCCGCTTCCCCGCTCACCCACCCGCGTTCGTCCATTTCGTGTACTGGTTCATTTTTGCACCCTCTCCTGACCGCACAGTGACAATTACAGGTTCATTCTTACGATAACCAGGTTATATGTATAGTTTTGGAGTATTTACTCAATAATTTGTCGTTAGGGCTGATCAAAACAGCTAACATGTTGTAGTTGAGTTTTATTTTGTTCGGAAAACTATGTTGACATGTACTAATATTATTAAATATACGTATTGTCACCCAAATTAAGAAATGATATTTATTATTGAACGGACAACAGCACGTGAAGGTAAACGCAGTAGTATTGATGCAGTCGCCAATATACCTATAGTAGATAATCAATCAGTCAATATACAGATTCTATATGGCGACTACATCGATGCTAAAGCGCGTTAGCATCGGGACTGAATCGATGCTTAAAGAAAAGTTGACACGTTGCGATTGCATCGATGCTGCATCGCTGCTAAAAGTAGCAGTGTGCAAAGCCTCACGGATTGATAGGACGCCTTCGGTCGCGTAAACAAAGGAATGATATGAAAATTTTGTTAAAGACATTCGTAGTTTATTATATATTTTTTTGTAGTTTTTATTTTGTACGTCATAATAAAAATAGTCGTAAACAGTTAGTAGTCACCCTATAATTCAAATACATCTAAAAATTTTCAGTCAATTTTATGAGAGCGAATAAAATTGAAACAATAACGTAAGTTCAGAAAAAATAATGCCAATACCCATAATACTTGTTCTTTCCTACTGTGTGTGCGTATCAGGTGATTGATTCATGGTATATATTACAATTACATACCTATACTGTTATACGATATTACGTACCTATTTGAACTACGATTAATTTAAGGAGTTCTAAGAATAACCTTATTTTGCATAGTAGTTTTGGTATATGTGCAAATGTCGCTTTTATTTTTCATATTGAACTATATAAAAAATGTTAAGTGAGTCTACAACGTCCCACTGCTAGGCAAAGGTCTAGATGAGGTAAGAACCTCATCTATGCGGTAGTTTGAGCCATCCTCCACTTGTTAGTCTTGGTATTGAGCTGTATAAAAAAAAGTTAAATTAACTTATAACGTCCCACTGCTAAGCAAACGCCTTACCTTACTATGAAGTACTTTGAGCCAAACTCTACTACGGGGGCTCAGTGCGGATTGGCGGAGCGGTGTTTGAGAGTTAAATGACTAACCATGCTGTCATATGTTATCAAGCCGCCCACAAGGTCTCTGATTAGGCTTAACGATTATCTAATAACATGTCTTTACCTATGAAATTGCCGTTTTGTATGGAATAAGTGAAGGTACATTTTTTTTAAATATTTCTTTTTCTGATATTCAAAGTAATCACATATGCAATCATGGCGCATCTTGGCCAACGCATTGGCAATTTATTGATGCCCTTGTAAAATTAAATTGTAAAAACAGCTGGACGGGAGGCAACAAACTCTTTTGTTATTTTTTCTCAAACCGTTTGTGTAGCGTTCGTGCCACGACGGAACTCATATTCCATAATTACACGAAGTTTTAAAGTATAAAGTAGGACGAAGAAAGTTCAAATGTAATAAAAGTACAACTTTTATCAATAAACAGTACCCCGTATATCACGAATAATTTGCGTCAAAGTATTCGTATAGTAACGTACTAATCATTTGTATGCGAATCTGAAAGCGCCTCTATCGGGCGTAAAACAAACTAAAATTGGCAGCTGAAATAATTATCTGTGTATCTATTGTGCGTAAACATTTTCTATAGTGTTAAAGTAGATTTGCGAGCACGAACCTTTCTTTGACGTATAGTATCGTAAGTTAAAACAAGATTACTTGAGATTCTGAGTGTCAACAATGAGCGAAGAGAAACTAGGTAAGGAAATCTCTAAATGATGGGGGCGTATTCCATGCGAAGGCCTGAATAAAGACCAGAAGAAGGATTTATTAGAGAAAATCCTTGTTCCTGAGAATTTCAAATTGGTGAAAGCTCCAAAATTAAATCCTGAAATATCAGCTGTGTTATCAGAAATATCTCGAAATCGTGATAAGCGATTAGAAAAAGCCCAAAATAATCTTGGCCTGGGAATCACTGCGTTGACAAATTTGATCTCGTCGCTTATAGAAAATGACATTGACAAAATGGAGATAATAAGACGATTATCAGAGTCAAATAAAATTCTGCTTGATTTACATTTTGAAAATACGCTTAATAGAAGAAAACTGATTACATATACACTAGACAAAAAAATCTTAGGTATTATACGAGGCGAGAACCTTTCTAAAAAAATCAAGGCTTCGAAGTCAGCCAAAAAATCTGGCCTTCAAATTAAGGAGGCTCACACTACTGTCGATGCCACGAGGAAGACGGACCAACAAGGAAACTGGCGGGGCCCACCTCTTCAATCGCAACGCGGTATCCGGCGAGGTGGGGCCAGGAGCCAACCAGCATATCGCCCTCCTGCGAAGAAGTTTGACCAAGCGACCGATCGTCCATGCGACTCATCCAAGAACCAATCGAGACAGCAAACCAGCAAGACCCAATAGATGTACCTAAACATTCGGGTAGGTTAAAGAACTTTCTCTAAAGTTGGAAGTATATTACCAATGATTCTATTATTTTGAAAATTATATCTGGATATAGAATTCCTCTAATAAAACCAGTTTTGCAAGGTCCAGTGCCTACAAATACGAATTTTTCTCATTCAGAAAAACTAAATTTGCTGATAGAAATTCAAAATTAATTGACATTGGTGCAGTTATTCCCTACAATGATGATCCGAGTCAGTTCTTATATAAGACTAGCGGTCCCCCGCGACTTCCTCCGCGCGTTTTGAGTTTACTCCCTCCCCTCCCGTCGCAGCGTGATGTTTTATATCCTAAAGCCTTTCTCAATAAATAAGCTATCTAACACAGTTTTTTTTTTCAAATCGGTTCAGCAGTTCCTGAGATAAGCGCGTTCAAACCAACAAACTCTGCAGCTTTATAATATAACTAGCGGTCCCCCGCGACTTCGTCCGCGCGTTTTGAGTTTGCTCCCTCCCCTCCCGTCGCAGCGTGATGTTTTATATCCTAAAGCCTTTCTCAATAAATAAGCTATCTAACACAGTTTTTTTTTTCAAATCGGTTCAGCAATTCCTGATATAAGCGCGTTCAAACCAACAAACTCTTCAGCTTTATAATATAAAAAATAGCGAAAGCGCACGTTGTACTTAAGCTGCGAACATTATTTTGGTGCGGAGTTATGTTAAAACTGTGATAGCTCCTAAGATATTTATTGGAATCAAATGATATAAAGGGCAACTTTGTTCTAAATGAAATGCTTGTGATGATGAATGTATTTATTTTGATAAGAATAAATACCTGTGTGTATAATACACCTCTAAAAATGATGCATTATTTTTTTACAAATTTATTAACATAAAAAAGGTTGTAGTAAGTCAACCATAAAAGATAGACTTATGCTGTCGCAGACTTTATTATAGAACTCTTAATGCTGAACAATCCTGTCATACATGATTTTTGTGTAACTTTAGGGGTTTCCGCAGCGTACGCAGCGGAAGCTCTCAAAAGGAATATCTTTCTCCCGTTTTCGCAACATTTTTCATTGCTGCTGTGGTCTTGTGAGTCGTATTTTTATGTTATATAGCTTAAAGCCTTCCTCAATAAATGGACTATCCAACATAAAAATATTTTTTCAAATCGGGCCAGTAGTTTTTGAGATTAGCGCGTTCAAACAAACAAACAAACAAACAAACTCTTCAGCTTTATAATATTAGTATAGATATTCCTTATTCCTAAATCAGATGGCACATATAGATTTATCCTTAATCTCAAATCCTTCAACAAATATGTGGAAATGCCATTTTAAAATGGAGGATTACCGTACAGCAACTAAACGAATGTACCAAAATTGTTATTTGGCTAGCGTTGACCTAAAAGACGCATACTTTCTTATAAATGCATATTTATAAGAAAGTATGAATCTCCCAAAAAGTATTTAAGATTTAAATTTGAGCAACAGACATATGAATTTCAGTGCCTTCCGTTTGGTCTCTCGTCAGCTCCATACATATTTACAAAATTACTTAACCAGTTGTCAGTTATCTCAGAAGTAAAGGTCTTTTTATCGTTAACTATTTGGATGGTTTTCTCTGCTAAGGATCTCGTATTCTGATTGCATTAAGTGCGTTTCCGAAACTGTCAATCTACTGATCAAGTTAGGCTGTGTCATTAACCACCAAAAAAGGTAACTAGTACCTAGTCAGTGTCAGAAATTCCTAGGTTTTGAACTAAATTCAGTTAAATTGACATTTGGTCTTCCTTTAGAAAAGCGAAATAAAATATTCAATCTCGTGCAGGATGTTTCTAAACGACAAATCATTTTCATTAGAGATTTTGCTCAATTATTAGGTGTACTAACTTCAGCTTGTCCTGCTATAGCCTATGGATGGATGTACACTAAGCTCATGGAACGGGAAAAAATCTTAGCTCTAAGACAATCAAATGATAATTATGATTGTAAAATTGTTATTCCAAGTACTTTAGATGATGATTTTCTCTGGTGGATGCAAAATGTAATGGCAAGCACTAATTTAATACGTCGTAGCAAATACTCGTTAGAGATTTTTTCAGATGCATCCTTGTCAGGATGGGGCGTAATGTGTTACGGCGAACGATCAAATGGATTTTGGGACTCAAGTGAATCCCATAATCGTTTACAATGTTTCGCTACTGATATTCGCGATTCGGAAATACTATTACGCATTGACAATACAGTAGCCATTTCATATATAAATAGAATATGGGGTATTCAATACAGCCATATAAATGATATTGCACGACAAAATTTGGAAATGGTGTGAAGATAGACAACTATACGTCTTTGCATCATATATCAAAACTAAAGATAATATAGAGGCTGACGAGGAATCTAGACGGACGAATATTGACACAAAATGGAACTTATCTTTCGAAACATTTTCAGATATAGTTATTGAGTTCGGAGAGCCAGATATAGATCTTTTCGCTACTCGTTTGAATACAAAATTTGAGAAATACATCTCGTGGAAAAGAGATCCTTCTGCTTTTAATGTAGATGCTTTCACAGTTGACTGGAACTCTTATTTCTTTTACTCGTTCCCTCCTTTCTCTCTTATATTGAAATGCTTTCGAAAAATAATTAATGATCGAGCTACCGGTATAATGGTAGTTCCCTTCTGGGTCAGCCAACCGTGGTACCCCTTGTTTCAATCTTTGATGTGCCAGGAACCAATATATTTTCAACCTGATCGTAATTTATTACTGTCTCCTTCTAGGGAACCTAATCCGAGATGGAAAACTCTTACCCTGGTGTCGTGTCAGTTATCAGGTCAGCTTTTGCACGACAATCACTACACCCAAAAACTATAGATATTATGATAGAATCACTTTCAAAAAGTTCTCTGAAGCAATATAATGTCGCATTAAAGAAATGGTGGGATTTTTGCGAAACTAGAGACAAAGATCCGTTTCAAAACAACTTACCCTTCTTAATGGAGTTTTTGACAAACGAATTTACTAAAGGAGCTAATTATTCAAGTCTCAATACCGTACGATCAGCATTGGCTTTAATATTTGGTAAAAAGTTTAGTGAAAATGATATTGTCACAAGATTTTTAAAAGGAGTTTTCCGATCTAGACCTAGTTTTCCCTCTGGGTCCCACGTTGTCTGGTATCTGGACCCAAATATTATATTAGATTTTGTGTCAAATTTATTTCCTAACGATAATTTGACATTAGGGCAAATCACTAAAAAATTCGCAGTTCTACTCGCATTGTCGTCAGGACAACGAGTCCAGACATTGTCACTTATTACGAATTCAAATATTGAAAATGTAATAAACGATTTGATTAAAACTTCGACACCTGGTCGTCCTATGCCTCGATTGGTAATTCCATTTTTTTCCCAATCGTATACAAATATGTCCAGCAAACACACTATCTTCTTATTTGGAAGTGACACAAAATTTACGATCAGATTCCAACACAAAGAGACAACAAAGAGAGCGGAATAGATGTAGAAGTTTTTTCAGCACACAGCACGCGTCACGCTCACGCATCGACGTCGGCAGCTCATCGACATGGCCTGCCTATAGATGTCATTAAAAAATGTGCAGGCTGGTCTGGAAACAGATTAGTTTTTGCTAAATTCTATAATCGCCCTCTGTCCTCCAACTGCGATGATAGTGCATTTGCGGAAGCAGTTTATGATTGTACGTAATTGAATTATATACAACTCACTGGTTACTTTAATTAGGAATGTAATGTTTGACAAGATTGTTAATGTCTTTATTTAGTTATATCTCAAAATAAAAGATTTTGTTGATTGCTATCAAACTCATCTATTTATTTTATTTTGAAAAATTTTGCAATGATTAGCTCTAAACATCCTACATAGTAAATTTATAAATCTCGAGGATGCAACGACGCAGTATAATTGATGGTTAAACAAACTTACCTTGTGACGTTTGACCATAATTATACTAGGCGTTGCATCTGAAGAGATTTATAATCCCTCCCTCTGCTTACCCAGATTTGTAATAAGGCAAATCACCCTACAATATTGCAAAATTAAGCTCTAAAGGAATGAAGATAGGAATGCGCGCGGGCGCCACTATGGCGCGGTGGCAGCGAGCGGAACTACAGACTAGGGAGGTCAAAACAATGCTTTATTTTTTATTTATTTTTCTCTAAACATGTGCTTGATGCCCGGTATAATGAAGAGTGGACTACATAGTAAATTTATAAATCTCTTCGGATGCAACGCCTAGTATAATTATGGTCAAACGTCACAAGGTAAGTTTGTTTAACCATCAAATATCTTGTGGGGCTGAGCTGATGGTGGAACTCCTTAACACTTAAGAGTTCAGTAATTATAATGACGGAACTTATTGATAGGTAATTTGTAGCTCATTAAAAAATAGAAATAGAGTCATAAGCTGCAACTCCCCCCCCCTCTCTTATGTAATCACTAAAAATGAAGAAATAAATGAACTTTAAAAAAAAGTAAAAACCGACTTCACAACCAAAATGCACTAAAAAGTCTTAACTAAACTCTTCACCATTGAAAGGAAAGGAATCCGTTTTAGGCAAACAATTTCTTTTTGGAGTCGGTGCCATCACTTTGACCATCAAGCATCAACTATCACAGCACCGACTCCAAAAAGAAATTGTTTGCCTAAAACGGATTCCTTTCCTTTCAATGGTGAATTTTTAGTATAATTTTTAGTGCATTTTGGTTTTGAAGTCGGTTTTTACTTTTTCTACACAAGCACTGCCACTACAAGCAACTCATCTATTCGTTCAAGAAAAGTGAATGCGTAATGTCGGCAAATAGGCTGAGTACGCATATCCGGTGTCAATTTAGAACAGCTGAACTGGTTTGATAAATTTTGACATCCTGATATTATCGACAACAGAGGTACAGTTGAACACGAGACTGTTTTCCCAAGAATCATCCACACAGCAAGTGCGTTTTAAGATGAAAGTTTTCACGGAATCCCATCTGTGTAGGTAGGTGAAGCTACCGTGGGATAGATTCGATGTTAAGTATTCAATTATCACATTCGGTAATGATTTTGATTTTTTGAGTAGCTAATTCATTATAATTTTGCTAATAAGGTATTACCGTTGGAACGTTCGCGACGACAGCGCCACAGACTATTGGCGGACGTTGAAATAACAAATGGTCGGCTGTCATTACGAAAGTAATTAAACCAAAATGAAACGTTCAGAAACAGAATCAAAATTATTTATTTGCCATTAAATGGGGTACACAGGTTAATAAATACATTTATGGACTAACAAATAGCATGCAAATATCATACCTACATTACATAAGAATAATCCATGTATTGTTTAAATGACTTTCATCTTTACTGACGATATAAAATAAGATTAATGGCAGATGTAAATTTTGTACTAAAATTGCTAGAGAAATGGTGACAAAGTCCGCCGCAGCACAGTACACAGCCAATGAGGCTGGAAATACAATTTGTTATTTTTTATTGTTTTTCACTTGACAAATAAAACCAGCCAGCAAAAAATCTTTTAGCAAGACATATCTGACTTTTGGTTTCGGTGGTTTTTGTTTAAAACACGTACAATTGTAAATATTTAAGCGCTGGTAACTAAACTTTACCGATGGAGAAATTGGGCCTAAAACATTGCAGGTAATCGAATTCAGTCAAAAGAGAAGTGAATTAGGAACGAAACGTTTGAGTTAAGAAGCACAGGGGCTCGAAGTTCATTTGCTTGGCATTCAACTACGTATTTAGTTTATAGTACTTGGGGAAAAAAGTAATTTCTTTGATTTGTACGTTTTTTTATGCGAGATGAAAGTTGATATGAAATAAATTACTTCCACAGATTAAACTACCAAGATAACCTTACAGTTTTAAAAGGCTAGGATTAAAGTGCATTTCTTCAGATCGAGTCTCTATAATCAACTTAACTTTTACTATAACGGTCAGTGTTACGTGCTACGGTTTCGATTCATTTATCTGTTTACTACGAAATAAGTATGTACTTTGCTACGAAAGACGATGTAACGTCATCAATTTGACGACGACGTTGGTGTAGTGGTTAGCGCTCCTGACTACTACGCCGGCCGTCACGGGTTTGAATGGGCCCACGCGGCCGCAAGGGGCAAATGTTTATATGATGATCAGGAACAGTTGTACCTAAATCATGGTTGTTTATATGTGTTAAAGTATTTATGGGAGACGCCCTTGTCTTAACGGTTGTCTGGTATTCGTAGCATAAGGAAAAAAAGCCTCTGTTTTCAACAATGACAATATGTGTGTCGTCTGGACGCATATTTATATATTAAAAGGATGCATACCTACTTGTCGTTATATTGGGTCACTACAATCAACGTCTAACAGTATGAGTGCGTTTTGGTGTATATCGGGTCTTAGACCCCTTACACTTTAAAAGTATCGATGCAATCGCGCGTTTTGATAACGCGCTTCAGCATCACGACTCATGCAATGAACAGATTTAATTTAGCATCAATGCAGTCGCCAAAATCCAGTCCATAATTTGACAATTTCTAGCGGCTGTATCGATGCTAAAAGTAACTCAGTGTGTAAACGTTGACATTATGCAACTGCATCGATGCTAAAAGTCACAGAGTGTAAGGGCTCTTAAAGTGACTGAGTTTGACAGGTTTAAGCTTGCCAATCAAAAACGTGGAGATGTCCTTTGGATCCGGAAAAAATCGTTTTGACAACGACTGTGACAAAGTCTGCATCGACGTACCCGAAGATGACCTCCAACTAGTGTGCATGACGTTCAGCAGGTGCAAGAAAGGGTACCAGTACTTCGTCAATCAGTGTCACGCGCGACGGACTATATGCAAGGAGAATTTGGGTACGTAACTGTATTTCTTCATTTTTTTGACGAATTTACTATCAAATATTCATCTAAAAGAGCGGAACGTCGTTAAAGATAGTGATATATAATTTTTATTATTTATCAAAAGAAGATATCTCTAGAAAATTTCATCCTTTAATAAAATAACAGTGGCTAACCTTTGTATACGCCGAATTATTTATTTAGCTTTACTTGCTCCGAATCGTTCGATTATTCGTCATGTATTATTGACTTAAAGTGACACATCTCGATGAAGGTACTCTTACCTTGCTTATATTTGACGTTTCGCTTCAATTTTCATCAACGTGTACTGTCTAGTCTTTAGCCGTAATCAATCCGCTTACATAAATTTATCCTGTGCCGCATAATATAAATAAAAAAATGAAGAATCTCTTATTCATTGCCTTTCATGCCTCGTGGGCGATCGCTTCAAGTTTTGATTGAATTGTATATGAGTTTAACTTGTTACAACTTTGAAATAAAGCCAATACGTTTTCAAACCTCGAAAAGAATTTTGGGACGTTCTGTTTTTTCTTATGCCACCTTTAAAGTCCTTAACCCAATTATTATTATATTTTTTATTTTATATAATATTTAGAAGTGGTCCCCCGCGACTTCGTCCGCGCGTTTTGAGTTTGTTTCCTCCCCTCGCGTCGCAGCGAGATGTTTTATAGCCTAAGATCTACCTCGATAATGAATTAGCCTAAAAATATTTTTTCAAATCGTTCCAGTTATTTCTGAAGTGCGATTCAACAAACAAACTCTTCAGCTTTTAGGGTTTCATGGCCGAATGGCAAAAACGGAACCCTTATAGTTTCATTAAAGTATGTCTGTCTGTCTGTCCGTCCGTATGTCCCACTTAATTCTGACACTATAAGTATTACAATGTTGAATCTTAGTACTAGACGGATGTATCCTGTTAACCGCTTAACGATTTCCATACAAAAAATAAAGATATTTAAGGGAGGCTCCCATACATGAAACTAAAACCTAAAAAATGCTATGTGTATAGAAGGTGTCTATGGACAGGTATTTTAAAATAACATCGAGTTTTCTAAAACCATTTTCTCTAAAAGTCTAACGTTTAAGAGATAAATGCTTCTAAAGTGGTGATATGGGAATTCTCCTTCCTCCATCTAAATTTTAAACTAAGCGAGTGTAAATTTGGAAAAAAATATGCATTTTTATTAAAATGTACATACATTTTAATAAAAACTTTCAACAAAAACTGGTTTGAATCAGATCGAGCTAGTAGTTTTAGAGATATAGCAAATGTTCAACAACCGCAATCTTAATTTTTTTATTCATACAAATACATGAAAAACAAAGTTTTATTTGCTGTCAACAAAATACTGTGGTATTTTAGCTTACTGGAAGTAAGTACATTGCCTAATTCACTTAAAATTGGTACGGAACCCTCAGTAGGGGAATCCGACTCGCATTAAGCCGGTTTTTTTTAAGTATAGAACAAACGAAACAAAAAAGTAACTAGATTATACTTCACCAAGTCATTGAACTTTAAGTCATTTCAATTGAAAATAGTTTTGTAACTTTGTCTTTGTGTATCACCATTCTACTATATAGTATTCTTATTTCTCCATTTGCATAATACCTTGTGGAAAATTTTTGTCGGATGCACTTTAGGCTAAGTCCTTAGCCTTTCAGGTTATTATCATGCTATCGGCGCCGGGTCATAAGACATGGGTACTTACGACACAATATGAAACAGCTGAAGGCAAATGAAGAACAAGTTGCTAGCGAAAGATATCAGTATGACTCCGCTGATGACATCGTCAAATGCGGTAATGAGGCTCGTAGCTCTCGTGTAGTCTTCACGAATGCTGGACCAGAGAGTCGGGTGGTAGAACTAGAATCAAATGTCAACACAACGCATCATCATCATCATGCTCATGATAATTATCAGCCAAAGGATGTCCACTGCTGGACGAAGGCCTCTTCCAAAGTTTTCCACTGTGACCAGTTGCAAGTGGTCTGCATCCAGTTTGATCCTGCGATCTTTTAAGGCCAAATGGCCATTTTGTCGGTCGACGTCCTACGCTACGCTTTTTGTTGAAGAGTTTTCACTTAAGTCAAGAGCTTTTCTGTCCCAACGGTCATCAGTTCTTCGCGCTACACAACATAGATATGGACTGAATATTAATACGATTTAACTGAATATGATGAATTTTATTCCTATGACGGGGATAAAAAACACTACTACTTGAGTACTAGTGGTACTCAAAAAGATGGAGAATAATTTATCTGTCATTAGAAATTTAAAGCTTAAAGTTAATTCAAGTTACTGAAATTTGTACAGAAAATTGTGTAAACTCATATCATCAATCATTTCTTAACCTCAGGTGTCTTTCCGGTAATTTGGAAAGATGCCCCAATTACTCCCCCTCCCAAAAGTCGAATCCATTATCGCACGCTGACTACCGCACCATTTCTATCTTACTTCGTAACTTCCTTCTTAGTAACTTCCTGACAATAAACCAACTCCTTAATCCTTTCCAGTCCCGTTTTCGAACAGGACACAATACTGTCACTGCCTCGGTCAAAATCACAGACGACATCCGTCGAGGCATCGACGATTAGCAACTCACAGTAATGGCATTACTAGTCTTCAGTAATGCCTTCAACGCTGTCGATTTTGACATATTGCTTGGTATATTGCGTTCTCTCAACATATCTCCAGCAGTGATCGACTGGTTTCGTAGTTACCTGCATAGGCGTCGGCAACGAATTTGTACTGAAGGCAGCTTTTCAGCGTGGTGCGACGTCAAAGCAGGTGTTCCTCAAGGTGGTGTTCTGTCTCCTCTCCTGTTTGCAATTTTTATTAATTCAATTACTTTGAAACTTTCCTCTTCCTTTCATCTGTATGCAGATGATCTCCAAATATATTCCCGGGAGCCTTGAAAAACTTGCCAGTGTTGTGGACGTGGATAACACTGACCTCAACCAGATACTGGAGTGGAGTAGATGTTTCGGACTAAAGGTGAACCCAACAAAAACGCAGGTAATCGTTTAGGGTAATCTGCCACCCGTTTCATTTGACGGTGTCCAAATACCATTTAGTGGAACTGCTAAAAACTTAGGCATCCACATTGAAAGTGCACTCACTTGGACTAAGCAAGTGGCTGAGGTGAGCAGGAAAGTGTATGCTACTGCAGCGTCATTGAATAGACTTCGTAATTTTCTCCCAATACCCACTAAGATTGCGCTTGTTCAGGCCTTACTCCTAACCATTTTGGATTATGCAGATTGCTGCTATTTAGATCTCAACGAGATCTTCCTAAGTAAGCTTGAGCGCCTTCAGAACTTTTGTATTCGCATCATATTCAGATTGCGTAAATACGATCATGTCTCAGAGTACCGCGCTCAGCTGAAATGGTTGCCCATTCGCCTTCGTCGTGACTTACACGTATTATCCCTTCTCTACACTATTCTTTTCAACCCTAAATCTCCTCCATACTTGAAAGAGCGCTTCCAATTCATGCAGCCGCCCCAGGGTCGTGATATGCGGTCCTCCAAAACACTTCGCCTCCTTTTTCCTCCTCATGCTTTTCGTACGTACTCACAATCTTTTACTATACAGGCAATCCGTATAAGGAATTCTCTGCCCTTTTCAATCAGGGAGTCCAAAACGCTGCCTACTTTTAAACGTAAAGTAAAAGCCTTTTTCCTTTTTCGTTTATAATTTCTATAGTCTTTTGACAATATCTACTTACTTACTAACTACTCCTTTAATTCTTCATTGGCTCTCGGATCTGCTGGTTACAACTGATTATGCATTTATTTTTATATATTTATTTATATATATTTTAATGTAAATGTTTAGATATGTATTAGTTTATATATTTTGTATTATGTTGTGTATTTTATGATCATTTGTTGACATTTAATTTTTATATGACATACGGTGTGCAATAAAGTATTTTTATTATTATTATTAAATTTTCTTAATTTTAATGTGGTACACATTCATTAAAAGAAATATACTTTAATGTACTCCAGAATGAAAAAAGTTTTCTCATGCAGGTATGTACTTTCTTTAAATATTTTTAGATATTATTGTGTGTTCAATTGTTAAATTTGTGACCAAATTAAACATTCATAGCTTTTTTAAACTTGAGCACACATACAAAAATAAGATAAATATGTACCACAATGAAATCAAGAAAATTCACCGTGGACGTGTTAAGTAGCATGACACACAAAATTGTACAAAATACATATTTTTAGCATACGAGTAATAATTTAAAAAAGTCGCAACAATGTTAACATGAACATTTTAATGAAAAGTTACAACAGGGTAATAAAAACGACAAAGGAACTAACCCATTTTCCAGTCAAAGCATAAAAACATACCTCCAGTATATTTCAACACAGACATTGTATGCATGTGGCTCGTTCATAAAGCTTAGTGGGATAATTGCAGACTCTACACAATGGAAAATAACTATAGTTTCCGACTATGCTTGTCGGGAACTGCATGTTTTCAAACTTTGAGTTCATACCTGATAGTGTACGGGGCAGAATAAGCAACGCTAACTTTTTTTGTAAAAGTTTCATCGCATTAATAAGGCACTAGAGAAAAATAGCAAACCTTCATTTATAACAACCATTTTTGCATAAGCTCCGTTAAGGAAACCATTGATCCACATAATTTTTAAATTATAGTATAATCGTCCATAAATTAATAGATAGCTATATATATCTGCGGCTGGAAATAATCTTTAGGTCTGACTCTCGCACTTTCTGAGGGAAGGTAAGAAACCCATAGAGTGGATCAATGTGGGTGGGAATTTTATGATGATTAATGTAGGTATGACAAAAATGTTAGAAGGAGATAGGTAAAACATCATCGGTTGTCTTGCTCCTTATATCGATGTAGGAGCGTGGCTGTAGAAAGCGTAAGGAAGAATACGCAGATGTTTGTTTTGCGTCCGTCTTTGTTAGTAACCAGTTTGTTTTAGGCGCTAATAGAAGTGTAAATTTTGTTATAAAATAGCCGTGAGTGGGCCATTTCGTACGAGCTCTCACGGTCACCGATCTCAAAAACAAGAGTTTTATTTGTAGTCTACAGTGTACAGCATCGAGGGTAAGATCGCAGGAACAATGACTCAGCTAGACAGTATTGTATGGTCAGAAACAGTCTTACCGAGTACACTTATTTTAAAAATACGGGTATCTCTTGGTTGGAAGTTTTTATTTAGCAGGTAAATTGCCATCCAATTATTTTTTTTGTGTAGGTAAAGTATGTAACAGGAATACGAAAAAACACTTTGAGTGTAAGTTATTACCTTAACCAACTACAATCGCCTCAAAATGGTTTACTTCAAGTTGGGTACTTACCCGTGGATCTACTTCATTGACAGCTTTATTTATTTTCTCAAGTATCGACACAAGATACAAACTCATGCAGACGATGAACACATCTGAATAGCTCCAATTTATAGTAGTAACTATGTTGATGAACTTAAAAAAAAGAGAACCGTTTATTCACTTTTACAACTGTCGTATCAATAGGTTTTTATTGTTACATATACGGCCTGTTTCATAATTCTAAATAAATAATATAAATATGCGCCAGCAGAGAACACACCAATTGTCTGGTTTCGTAGTAAGGATTTTTTTCCCTTGTGTTATGAAGTACCAGACAACGAATATGACGAGGGCGTCTCCCATAAATACTTAAATACATAAAACATCAATGACTCAGGCATAAATGGTCGTGATCATCACAGATACATATACCCCTTGCGGGATTCGAACTTTTGACCGCTAGTTCAGTAGTCAGGCGCTCTAACCGCTGCACCAAACGGATCGTGTATTATTATGTAACATTAAAGTTATCTGTCCATTAATTCATACAAAATGACGTTGCATATTTCAATCATTGAGCTGATAATTTGTAAATGGTGATACAGGCTTAATACTTGTAAACTTACATTTAAAAATACTCCAATCGGAATGTAAAGAGGATACTGTTGCTTTTTAAACCATGGAAATGATATCTCCAAATACTTTTCGTACACTGAACTGTTTTCCGTCGCGCAGTGGAACGAATCAGCAATTTTAGTTTTCTGCGATAGAAGATGTTCGACTGAAATGGTAAATGATATTGTGTGACGTAAAAGAAAATAGAAAACCAAATTATGAATCACAATAATCTTGTTAACTATTCATAAACAAATAATATAATGCAGCGGGCCTAAGATGCGCGCCTATTTATCGTCAATCGATAAATTTCAAACGACTTTTTAATCATATTTAAAAAGGTTTTTACTAACTTTTATGTTTTAATTTATTCTTAAAAGCAATTAGGATTATATTATAAGTCAAACAAATGTGGGAAAACATGTTGTTTAGGAAATAAAATTATTTTATCGACACGATAAACGGTATCGAGGCGTGCATATTAGGCCTACTGAAGGTGTACGAAAATCTGTTTCTCGATTTTTTTTTCAATACTGATTTTTTACAGTGTTATTTGTGCAATTAAAAATCAAGTGAATGAACGACTTAATAAGCTTGTAGTCTACCATTAATTTAACCCATCACGACACATATTTATTGACATGCGATAAAACAGGTTAGAGCAAGTAGCTCAAAATATTAAACGAAACATCAAGTTTAGTGTTTTAATAAGAATTATACGTACCCACAGCTAGAGACAAAAGAACAACTGTGATGCTAATACATCGAGACTGCAATTTCACATCAATGTATTTATCCAGCGAAGAGGTTGCCATTTTCTTCATCAAATATGGCCATTTTGAAGCTATACGCATACATAGAACTGATGTCAGACACGTCCCAGCGTAGAATGACACAAATGCTTAAAAATAATAAATAAATGACTAATAATAAATATTGGACACCAATCACCTTCATTTTGCTCTGATCCCAAAGTAAGTAGCTAATGCACTTGTGTTATGGGAATCAGGCACAACTGTGGTACCACAACATCCAGACCCGAGACAATATAAAAAAAATGATTCCTATATTGACCCGAGCAGGAATCGAATCAGGGACCTCGGAGTAGCAACGCCTTGAAACCCAGCGTACTTAGCTAAGTACGCTGGGTTTCAAGGCGTTGCTACTATACACAAACTATACAAACTATACAAACTGCTATTACAAATAGCTATTACACCATGGAGGTCGTCATAATTATAGAATCACTGGAAGGAAATGTATGAGATGTCATTTAAAAATTACGTGTCAGATTTTAAAAGCATCCCGATAATTCATGGTAATTCTTTCATGGGGAAATTAATTAAAATTATCATTAAACTACCAGAATACATTGTTGACTTACCGATTGATAAATTTAAAACTGTTATTAAAGAAAACCTAATGACGAAAGGGTATTAAATGTAGGTATGTACTAACAGGATCACTACAAACATTGTAAAACTTTTGAAAAGAAGCATTGACAGTAGCGACTGTGTTTGTTGCGCAGCTTCTTCTCAGCACTAGTTCACAATTGTCCCGAAACTATGGTAGGGTTTATATTGGAACGTGTAAAAGTGCCTAGTAGATCTATTTGCAAAATAAATGACTTTTATGACTTTTTATACGCTCTACTATGTCCACTGAACGGATCGAAAATGTTCTGTGCTGGTATACATTCCGTATGATGCCAGTATGCAACTCGTATGAAACCATTATGCAACCTGTATGTTACCCGTATATTACGCGCGTCTCGTTGATCTGACACCAAATAGCTAATTTACGGCAACGCGCTAACAACGGTCATCATACGCGGTTACAGCCCGATTGCTCAATGGTTTAGCAGTGTCTCGTGTCATGCACGGAGTGTGACACACTAAGCATTAGCAAAATAACGCTCCATGCATGGTACACGCCAGTGTTGGTCGGTGACGTAACGGCAATATGACAGTGTTTTAGTTTTCAATACAAAGAATATTTATTGCCTGATACATTTATACGGTGTAGTGGGTAAACACCTTTAATTTTAATAATTCTTACCCAGAGTTGAAATTGATACCGAGGTAGTAATAAGCTTATTGATGGAGAAAACAGTGAAAGCTGCTTGACAAATACAAATACAAGTACTGTATAAGAATCGCAGTGAACATAACGTAAATCTGTAATTAAAAAAAACGCCATAATTTTTATGATAATTTATATATTACTGAGTCTCCAAGGCCCAATTTTTTCATCGATAGTAATTGTCAAATGTCGTTACTAGCGGTTGAATATTTACGATTATGTGTGTTCTATTTGAAAATAAAAATAAAGATTGCAGAAAATGTGTAAATCAACATATAATAACAAAACAGAAACCAATTACGCATTACTTTAAAAGAAACAATACATCAACAGTAAAAAATATTATTGATGACACAAAAAAATCACAATATTTGCAAAACACTATTCTACACTATTTCCAAAAAATTAAACGTTGCGATGAAAATAAAGTTAATAAATCAATAGAACAAGCTAAATCAAACTTAGATGAATCACAATTTTTTTTATCACAAACAAAAGAGAATTTATTTTTAACATAATTCATCTAAATACACAAAGCATAAAATCAAAAATAGATCAACTAGAGATTTTGTTGCATGAAAAAGATATAGATGTTTGCTGCTTTAGTGAGACTTTTTTAAAATGCCATGAAATGGACATCCTTCAAATTGAGGGATATAAAATCGCAGCATATTTCTGTCGAAAACGTAAACGGTGTTGCAATATATATAAAAAATACAATTGATTTTTCCGAAGTCAAGTGGATATCAGAGATGTCCACTGAATGACATTTTGAATGCTGCGGTATCGTAATATCTGGATTTAACTAACTGATAATATGTGTATATAGGACTCCAAACAGTGATTCTTAAGCAAAATGGAGTATCTTTTGCAAAAGGTAATAATAAGATCACGAAGTACATACAAAAATGTTTTCGTCTTAGGTGATTTTAATGTAAATATTCTTGAAAAGACTAATAAAAGTGAATTGTTTTTGAATAAGTTTAGGACTTACAAACTGCATCCAACAATTAAAGATCCAACCCGAATCACTTCTCATTCTCAGACCTGTATTGACAACATAATGACTAACATGAAAAAATATCATACAAATATTCTAGATGTTGGTATATCGGATCATACAGGACAATTAATATCAATACCTTCATGCCTTAGTTTTAATGAGAAGTTTTGGTATATCTTAAAGAGACAACCAAGCTCTTATTTGGAAATATTTTTGAAATATTTATCGCAAATACAATTTACAAATGTGTATGCTCAATCTAATCCTAATAATGCATATAACATATTTATTAGTGAATTTTGTTTAATCTATAATTTGTGTGTACCGGTAAAGAAAATTAGAATGACATACAAAAGGACTCCGAACTGGAAAACCAAAGGCATAATAATAGCAAGTAAAACCAAAAGAAAATTATACTTACAAAACAGATATGCAAATAGCTATGCTGCCAAATTAAATTATAAAAGATATTGTAAAATAATTAAATCGGTAGTAAGGAAATCAAAAAAGATCGCAAATACAAAATATATAAGCGAAAGTACAAATAAGAGTAAAGCTACTTGGGAAATTATAAAACAAAATACTACTAAACTCAATCATATTAAAGAAACTATTGACTATATAAAAAAGATGACATTTTAATTAACCAACCTAATGACATAGCTGAAACCATTAATAATTACTTTACAAATTTAAATATTCCATTAGTGACTAAAAGTGACTTACAATATAAACCTATTACCCAATCAAACCCAAACAGTATTTTCATGTACCCGGTAAATATTACAGAATTAAAAAAAGGTATAAAGGACCTGAATAATAAAAAAAGCACAGGCTATGATGGAATTCCTATGGCCGTGATAAAGTCATGTATAGATTATATAGCTGAACCGTTAATATATATTATAAATCTGACTATAGAGACCGGAATATTTCCTGACGACTTAAAAAAAGGACTAATAAAACCATTACATAAAAAAGGTGCCAAAAACGATATAGGAAATTACAGACCGATTACTTTGTTGTCAAATTTTTCCAAAATTTTTGAAAAGCTCATAGCGAATCGAATGACATCTTTTCTTGATAAATATGAAATATTAAACTCAAATCAATTTGGATTCCGGAAAGGGAAAAATACGACATTAGCAATATTTAAAATTCTCAAACAAGTCTGGACTGATCTAAATGACAAAAAAAGTTGCATCGGCCTTTTTTTGGACTTATCTAAAGCTTTTGACTGTGTGATACACAATGTACTTCTAAAGAAACTTGAACATGTAGGACTACGTGGTATTGCCCTAAAACTAATGGAATCATATTTGACAAATAAAATGCAGTCAACGATATTGGATACATATGACAAAAAAACGAAAAGTGTAATAACAGTGCAATCCAATTACGATAAAGTATCCATTTGCGTACCACGGGGCAGTGTACTGGGGCCTTTATTATTTTTAATCTACATCAATGAACTTCCACTGATTATAAATCATTCATGTGTCATGTTTGCTGATGATGCTACATTGTTTATGTCAAAAGATCGAGCAAAAAATGACGAACTTGTATGAGAAATTCATGATACACTAAAAATTGTAATTAACTGGTTAAAAGCTATAAATTTGACTGTTAATCTAGAGAAAACCAAGTTATTAGAATTTAGAAATTATAAAAATGATCCACTAGAATTATGTATTAAAATTGACAATAAATTTATAGAAAAAGTGCCTGACATAAAATTCTTAGGTTTAAATATAGATACTCATATGAACTGGAAGGCACATATCCAGATGATAAATAAAAAAATATTAACTGGTTGTTATGCCTTGTCAATTTTAAGCAGTGTTTCCTCAGAAAATGTAACTAAGAACGCATACTATGGATACATATATCCTCTATTAACATATGGCGTAATATTCTGGGGCAACTCTGTCAATGTTCAATCGACATTCTTACTTCAAAAGAAATGCCTTCGCGTGATGTACCACATTGACAAATATGAAACTTTAAGAAATGTATTTAAAGATTATAAATTTCTGACTTTGACGAATATCTATATACTTGAAAAAGGTTCTCCCTTGTTTTGTCGAACAACGTTTGATATAATTTCACTTCACAAACATTTAAAATATCTAATTTCATTTGATATAATTATTCGATTCCTATAATATTTATTTTATCTAATTTTGATTGACATAATTGTTCATGTAATATAATTTCGTTTCATCGAATTTTCACTTTGCCTAATATCACATGACATAATGTTTGCTTGGCCTAATGAGTGCTTAATCTAATTTTTATTTAACCGAAACTTTATAACTGAATAACACTAGATAAAACAACACATGACACCAACAGAGGGGAGTTCTGGCATTGTCGGATCACTGTTCTAACCTAACCTAACCTAGATGACACCAACAGAGGGGAGTTCTGGCGCTCGGCGGCCGCTGCCGCGGCACGCTCGCTACGCTCGCTCGCCTTCGCGCGTTGTCGGATCACTGTTCTAACCTAACCTAACCTAGATGACACCAACAGAGGGGAGTTCTGGCGCTCGGCGGCCGCTGCCGCGGCACGCTCGCTACGCTCGCTCGCCTTCGCGCGTTGTCAGATCACTGTTCTAACCTAACCTAACCTAGACGACACCAACAGAGCCGAGTTCTGGTGCTCGGTGGCGCTCCTTTTTTGTGATAAAAGTACTAAATAAAAGTATGTTAAATGATAATTATACAAAATAAGATTAGATAAAACAAAAATGAGATGAAATGATTATTAGGTCGAATGATGATTATGCCTCTTAAATGTTAGCACAAACGTTGTTATATCAAACAAATATTATCTGTTATAAAAATTATGTTAAACAAAATTATGTTAAACAACCATTATGTTAAGAGTGATTAGTAATAGTGAAATTATATCAAACGTTTTTCGACAAAACAAGGGAGAACCCTTGAAAAATGTGTATTTGTAAAGAATAATAAGAATCATTTCTGTAAAAAAAGTAAAATTAAAAAGAATCTTAGATCTCAACATGCTTATAACATTTGTACTTTGAAATCTTCAAGTTATATTTATAACAAGAGTACCTTGATTACAGGAACTCGAGTGTTTAACTATATAAATTTGCCTAACTATATAAAAGCACTAGAAAACCCGCAATTCAAACAAAAATTGAAAGAATGGTATGGCGATACAGAAATGTTTTTATAACCTAGATGAATATTTTAATAACTTGTGACATAATATTATTGCTTGACATCTTTTATTTTTTTATTTTAAATTTTATATTATAATATTGTACATCCGAAATGGATAACTGTTGGAACTTATAAATTATTGTTACCACCTTTTATACACAGTATTCACAGTAAATTTATGATTATGATTATGATTATTATTATTATGAAGATTTACAGTCTATGAAGAAATCGGGCCTAGGTCTACCACCGCATTTGCTTGTGGAATCGGATATTCGCAAGCGAAATGTGACATTTGAAGGCTGCGAGCGTAGTCTGAAGCATTTTTTTTTAATTTCATGTAACCAATGCTATGACGAAATTGGTGTTTTTGTGTATTTATTGATTGAGAACAATTTTTGAATGAAGCTTAAAATTTACAAGTATGTTTTAAGATTTATAAAAGATGAATCACTACGTAAGGTAAAAGGATATTAGATGCAGCAGAAAATCAGGAAACTGAAATTGCGTACGCGCATATAAAAAAAAATGCTTCATACGCTATGTCTCGCTCTAACATAGCCTTAATGTGATAGTTGCACCATTGTCGGTGTCGTTCAAGTAACAACGGCCAAAATGATGTAAAGGTAATCTGATATCTTCTTATAAATTAATCACTACAATAATAACAAAAATAAACAAAATCATGTGAATATATCAATTAAATGTAGGCAGCCGTTGCCTGCCGCTAGTTGTCATCGCTTGAAATGATAATAAATAAGCCGTTTCCAGCCGCTTAGCTAGAAGTGTTAGTACCCGGCTTCACATCTATAGGAGGTGCTGGTGATAGACATCATTTATATAATCGTATGGTGAGAATGGTCATCAGTCATAATAAATATGCACGAAACCACGCTGTGGGTCGTAAAAAGACTTTAAAATAAATTCGACTACCAATCTCGGCACTCTATTGCTGTTTTACTGTGGCGTTATTAGGCGAAGATTTAGTGCGCCTGCACATAAGATTAGAGTGACATCAGCGTTGCCATACATAAAAACAGCGGCGCTGCTGTTATTTATGTATGAAATTATCAGCAGCGCGACTGTCGCGCGACCGTCGCGCTGCTAAACTCACTTGAATATGAAAGCGCTCTTACGGTAAGGTAACATCTTTAGCTTAATTCATGCCACAACCGAAATCAGTTGAGTCAGAGATATTACTATAAGTTTCAATAAGGAATTCTTTACTTATTTTTTCATAAAAATTTGGTTTTCTTACCTCATTTTAGAAACGTCGTCATTTGTAATACCTACGAGTGGAATAAGGCCAATAAATTGACCACATATAAGAAGCAATTTCATGGACTTCTGAAATAACTCGATTTGAGTATTAGGTTTATTTTGTTTCTGTCTCAAAAGTAGTGAACCTGGAAAAGAAAAATAAATAATAAAAATAAATAAATATTGGACACCAATCACATACATTGCTCTAAACCCAAAGTAGCCAATGCACTTGTATTTTGGAAATCAGACACAACGGTGCTACCACAACACCCAGACCCGAGACAATATAATCAAGATCATTTCCTCCTACATTGACTCGACCGGGAATCGAACCCGGAACCTCACGAGATGGCGACGCTTGAAACCAGTGTGCTAGCCACTCGACCACAGAGATCATCAAAAAAGGTTATAATTTGACTTTTTTAAACAACGCTTAATAAATAATGGTAAAAAATAAAAATCACTGCTTAAAATACCTTTGGTTGATTTTTTGGAAAGCTGACGCCCAGCGGGCGCAATTTTTCTGACTGTAGTAAACTCCTCAAGGCTGATGACCTCCAATTGTTTTGACAGAGGTAAGTTTCTGTTTTCTGAAACATTGAAAAATCTTTCAGATAAATTATAAAAAATCTTAGAATATTTGACGATATTCCTTATTTGACGTTAGAAATCTCATTAGGTGTTATATTTTCAAATTTCAATATTTCAATAATAAATTCCACGGTTAGCAAGATAAGTGTAAAGTACAAACCGAAACAATTATTCGTCACATCATTTTCAACCGACATTGTTTTCGACTAAAATAACACCGGTTAGACAATATTCACTGAATAAAACGTTTATTTGAACAACACTTGACTCGGTCGAAATACTGCGTACGGTCAAATTATGTCCGTCACTCGGCATATGAATATTTTACTACGCTGGTATGTGGTTGAACTAACAATCAAATTATCTAGTCATTTACACTTCAGTTATAACAAATGATGACTTGATTTACGAATTTGGTTGGTTTTACGACTAGAAAAATAGATTTTCAAGAAAAATATTTCATGATTTTGGAGTTCCGCACTGTTGCAGGTTTTAAAATTGGGATATAAACGAGTAAAGCTTTTATAAAAGTAAACCATACTGTATTTATTTTATACTTTGTGTGTTGAGCACTTTCTTGCGTATAAATAACTAGAGACCCGTTCCGGTTTCGCTCGGGTGCAATGCTGATACTAAATATATTACTACTAAATATACCACCGAGAGCTATTTTGTAGATCTTTTTATGGTGTAAAATACTGTAGCACGTCATTATTTTGCTAAAATTATCAGCGGTCCACTAAAAACATATTCAGGTATTATACATATAAACCTTCCTCTTGAATTACTTGAACAATTTAAAGAACCGCGTCAAAATCCGTTGCCTACTTTCAAAGATTTAAGCATACAAACATACAGACAGTGGGAAGCGACTTTATTTTATACTAAATAGTGATGATGTATAATTGTGCAATAGAGAGTGAGCATCACGAAATTTATTTATTCTACAGAAATTCAGTTACATAAAGTTACGTTATGTGCCAATATTATCCAGCGGATTTGAATTACATTTCCAAATGCCGTAATAAAATATCATGAATAACGTTTTTTTTAAAGTGAATATTCCTTAATAATCGAAACAAACATACCTGCTATCTTTTTGATTTCAAGGGGCCATTAATATTCAAATGTTATGAATGGCAGTATTTATAAAACCCAGTATTCGATTTTAAAGTCATCAAGAGAAGCACCTTTGATTGACGTTCCAATACTACTATATCCGAGCTGTAATAGAATCAGATCATCGATTCAATATATTCAATGTCTGAATTAATCGTTATGTTGAACTTGAAAACAGACACAAGTGTTACAATGCATAGCGCGATAGAAGATTTTTACTTTTCCAGACTTAGGCAAGGCGTATGAAGATCACATAATTATTAATCTAAGTAACTCAATAAATGTCGAAAACCAATGATTTCAAATACCTTCAAATCAACGAAAATTTTCCGAAAATTATTTCATTTTATTCGAACGAGTTCGAGTGTAACTACAATTCCAGTAGTTCAGTCAACCATGAAGATTCGATTGTATCAGGTTATATAATTTTATTGAAAACTGACACAACATTGATTTATAATCGATTCTCTAATGCAAATTGGTCTAAACCCTCACGGCTGTGATTAAAAAAATAATCCTATCTCAATTGTTAGCAACTCCAAATTACGTTGCGTTAATTGCGTTTCTTTGTATTTAAATAAAAAAAGATTTATTTAAAAATAACGAAACGCTTGTGTTTTTAGTTGTATTGTAATTTATTTTCGAATGAAAATTACTCGTATTATTGACCCGAATGATACAAAAATAGGTTGTGTCATATTCTTTGATTAATGTCCGTTTTTCATATTCATTGATTAATGTCCGGTTTATTCCACACAGGAATGATAAAAAATAGTAGTTATAATATTTGTAAGTATTGACGTATCTTATTTTTCTCGGTTTTCGTTGATTTTTATTCGCCTACGAACAAAAATCACACGTAATATATAGATGTTTGTTGGAGGGATGGGATTTCGCACAGGTAAGGGATTTAAAAATAGAGCTCCTGCAATTAAAAAAAATAGAAACCATCTCGTATGAAACACTAACTTTGTATTCACTGACGAATGACCCACATAGTTTACGTTCAATAAAACTGCAAATTTGACCTTTATAAGTAGGTTTTACCTTTTATAGTTGTATCCCGAATCACAGAAGCAATATTAATCCCATATAATACCGTTCTTCTTACACTGAATACCAATATTTTGGTCTATATCAATGTATTAACATAAAAAGACCAATTACATTTTGAAAGAAACCGTTCGGTCTCCTCGCCTCCCTCCATTTTCAATTTTATGCTTAAGATTATATAGATTATGTCGCAGATTACTAATGGCAATCATACTAAGGTACCCCTGGTGAGACTTGACGGTTCAGTTCAACACTGAATTAGCATAACCCGTAACGTTTGATATTGAAATGTAAATGGGGGTAAGACAGTGCTAGGGTTATAACAAGTTTGCTGAGTCTACAGTAGGCTTAAGGATATTTCGTAAAAATATTATATAACTTCAGTAAAGTTCCTATACGAAATGAGCTCAAATGTTAAAGTAAAATAATTGCATCATAATTGTGTATACCAACCTTAATAAGTTCAAAAAAAAACTAAGCATTGCGCCATTAAATATAAACTTAAATAAAACCTAACTATTCAAAAACGAAACCATTTCCTTGCGGCAAAGAGGCTATGATGCTGGCCGCGTTGCTGCTTTGGAAAACGATGCTTATCCTTTGAGCTAGGAACCAGCCTGTTTTATTAATGCCCGTACCAGAATTTTGTCTAACAGTATCTTGTAGAATGTCCAAATGTTTCAACGCCAATTTTATGACGCTTGGCGTTTTCAGCCGTTGCTCTAATATAGCTATAGTGACAGCTATGCTAAAGCCGAAGCTTGGCGGTACTTGTCAGCTGCATCTTTGCCGCATGCAAACACTAACAGCATTAATATGCTCCTGCGATTTTAACAAGATCCTTTTTGGCCGTTGCTTGAAAACACAAATGCAATTTCTGCCCTTTTACAGCTCTATCCACTATAGGTCTAGGTACATATCGAAGGGCTATCATAAAAGGCTGGCCAATTCCTTTGTAAGGTATGATTTCGATTATAGCGGGTCATTTCATGTGATTAGGGTCTCAGGATTATAAGTTTGATCCTGATTTTTCAAAAACTTTCGTTATTTTATTTCTGACTTCGAAAAAAGGAGGTAACCAATTCAATATCTATGTTAAATATCATTGAAATTTTGTAATATTTGAATATGTTGATCGAGTAAGGCTTCCAAACACTTGTGCAAAGTTTCGTAAATGTATACGGCCAGTCTTCAGCTCCGATGAAGTCCGTAACGTTCGATTCTTACCAAGACTGCGTGGATCGAGCTTTATGACCCGGCGCCGAGTCTTGTTGGAAAGACCATGCTTGGTAATTGAACATGGTGTTGTTAAGGGGCTTAACTACCTTCACAAGAATGGTATCTTGATACACTTGTGCCGATGTTTTGATGCCTTTTTCACAAAAATATGGCTCAGTCACTCCTTCATAACTAATGCCCCACCAAACCATCACTAAAGTCGGGTGATGCCCACGTACGTTGCACTCTGCCGAGAGTGGTTTGAGCACAAATACGGTCATTTGGTTTGTTACAATGTTGCTCAATTGTATAGCTTTTCTCATTCGTAAACATTTTTTTCTGTGACCTCCCTTTGCGTACCGCTTCAGCAGTTTTTTCGATTTTACCACCCTATTCTTTTTTAAATTATCAGTTACAAAATGACCAGTGCGTCTCTTATAGGCTGCAATTCCTAAGTCATCGTTTAAAATGACGACCCGTCTGGTGTAGTGGTCAAGAAATCGCCTACTACGCAGCGGGTGCGGGTTCGATCCCCGCACAATACAAACATTTGTGTGCATGAACATGTCTGTTTGTATTGGTCTGGGTGTTTTCTATGTATATCATGTATGTATTTACAAAACAAAAAGTATTTAAGTATTATATCCGTTGTCTGGTACCCATAACACAAGCTTTTAACTTGCTTACCTTGGGACTAGATGGCGATGTGTGGGAATGTCCAAAGGATATTTAAAAAAAAAAAAAAAAAAAAATTAAAATACGCGACATAGTTCTGGATGCTATCTTTATCTACCGAGATAAAATGTTTTGCTTTCGGACAGGATTTCTGCGAATTCTTCCCCTTACTGCTTTGACCTCCTTTTTTGTACGAACACTACGTGGACGGCCAGATCTTTTTCTGTCACAAACAAACAGAGGAGGTCTCATTGTACCTATTGATAGCCCGGTACACAAACATTTGACTTATACCAAGCGTATGGAGAGTTTTAAAAATTGCATTTGGCTTCATTCTAACTTTGTGTAATGCAATCACAGCAATACGGTTTTCTTTATCACCCCACTCCATTTTAATATCGCAAAATATTATAATGAGCAATCGTATAAAAATGACAGATTCCAAATTCAAATGTAATATCTTTCTTTTTTTTATTTGTAACAGTATTTATGGCCAGACTGTGTATATAAATAAATAAATATTGGACACCGATCACATACATTTATCTGATTCCATAATGACGACACCACGGATGGTGTTGTGGTACCCAGACCCGACACAATATAAAAGATCGTTTTCTATATTGAACCGACCGGGAATCGAACCCGGAACCTCACGAGATGGCGACGTTTGAAACCAGCGTTTTAGCCACTCAACCACGGAGGTCGTCAAAATGTTTGTCCACATATATGTTTGTTAGTTCCATTAGGTAGATTTAGTAGAGACAACTTAGGGTACAGTGTTAGTTTCATCCAAATCGGTAGTTGTTGGGATATGAATAATAGAAAATGATATTAGATACCTACATACACAGTGAATTGATTAACCCCTTTTTAAGAATACGGTAATAATTAAACCACCCTCAAAAACTGGTCAAAAATTTAACTTAAAAGCTCAAAAGAACGTATTTGCCCTCCATTTAGGCTTCAAGCTTACGATATTAACAGTCTACTCACACGATGAATATCATTATATAAAGACAAATTTTATTCCTCTCATTTTTAACCCATTTTTCAATAACCAATTTTTCAAATCTACCCTTTGTATGTCGATTCAAATGTCCCAGGGAGGCAGTTTGAATGATTTTAGAGTTACAAAAAAACACATTTTTTCGTTGACGTTTTCTACACAGTTCATCATTTTTATATTAACAAAGGATTAAGTAAGGAACAAATAATATGTTTTATCAATTTCTCTTTACATTTGAATTTTTATGAGACTAAATTTGTAATAAGGGCTAATGTGCCCTGTTCTCCCTCTCTCTCTCTCTCTCTCTCTCTCTCTCTGACCTCTATTGGTTATGATAAATCAACGAAGCAACTTCAGGAACCTATCAAGCCGATATTAATAATTAGATATTTTACTATTTTCCGATAGTGTCAATCAACTCTGGTAACATTTTAGAGCTGGGCAAAGTTATTAACCTCTGTCAAAAACATGGTTGGTAACATTGCCCACATAAATTTCTCATAAGATAACACGAGTATTTAAAACAAAACATGATTAAAAACAGCATTTATTTACGCCCTACTGGTAATATTAATGTATCATGTCTGTAGCATTTGCAATGCTCAAAACTGAACTAACGTTTTTGGCGCACTTAAGACGAAGACACTTTGACGGTAGCTGACATTGTAGTAGTCAGTGTTGCGAAACAGGTGTTGTGGTTTTAGCTAGATACCTCAAAAAGTTTATATTTGCTACAATAAAATTTCTATAGGAAAATAGAGTTCATTATTGTTTTTGGGCAGAGTTGTCTCCCATGGGAAAAGTTGTACGGTTTCACGGTATTTGAAATTGTTATATTATGAAGACCACTTTAAACACTTTAGAATCAATAAGTACTAAAGGCAAAATTCGACTAGCAACTTTCTTTTTAGGGTTCCGTAGCCGAACGGCAAAAAACGAAGCCCTTATAGTTTCGTCTGTCTGTTCTGTCTGTCTGTCTGTCCGACCGTATGTCACAGCCACTTTATTTTGAAACTATAAGCATCACACTGTTGAAATTTAGTCCTGTTAACCGCTCTATGATTCTCATACAAAAAAATAAAAGATATGACATTTAAGTGCTTTCATACATGAAACTAAAACCAAAACCTTTTTTTTTTCAAACCATTACGTGAGGGGTCCATTAAAATGATATAGAGGTTTCTATAACCATTTTCTTTTAAAGTCTACCGTTTGATAGATAGACGCTTCCAAAGTGGTGAAATGGGGGTCCCTCCCCCCCCCCCCCCTCTAACTTCTAAAATAAGCAAATGGTAATTTTGAAAAAAATTGTAATTTAACTCTTAATAAATTAATTCAACAAAAGTAGGATGGGATGGAATAGACCTAGTAGTTTTGAGAAAAAGTACATTTTCATCAGCCGCAAACATAACAAATACTGTAAAAAACAAAGTTATATTTGCTGTCAACAAATTATTGTGGTATTTTAGCTAAGTGGAAGAAAGTGGATGCCCTAATTCAGTTAAAGTTGCCACGGAACCTTCAGTGCGCGAATCTGACTCGCACTTGGCCGGTATTTTTTTTTCTTTTTCAGCAAAAATATTACACGCACTTTGAAGTCCACTATTAATGATGAAGATACAAGTAGTTCCAAATAAACAAAATAATTTGGTATTCTACAAGACCACCAGGTTCATGTTTTTGGTGGGAAAATGTGGGGGACTACTGCCAATAGAAGGTTTTACTCAACCAACAAGTGGTTATTTAAGGCAAGTATACGTTTTCATACATGTAACTGTATTTTACTACTATTAATATATAATAATACTTGTCAGAAAAATGTTGTAAAGAGCATATTTTTTTTCTCAAAAACCTATTTTGTATTAAAAAATATCATTTTACACATTTTTTAATATTTTTTGTTCCCTTTTTAGATTTAAATGGAGATCACCGTACATGTTATTTTTCTTTTTACCAAGCCTGATAACCCAAACCGTGATCACAGCATTCTTTATATTCGATTGTTTCAATTCAGGATTCACAATTCCAAGTTTACGTGAGTTGGTAGATATAGTTGCACATACGTTATTTTAAGTGTACCGTGATGTGTAAATGACTTAATTTTCACATCATCCTGTAATTTTGCAAAACCTACTAAATGTCGTATTCTACCGTCGCACAGTGGGTCGAAAAGCCATTTTGAGTGACTTAGCAAATAACTTTTTAATTTTACATATTTTTTTTTACCAATGGATAGCCAATTACGACCTTAATCAAAGCTGGAATGACTTCTTTACTAAGGATTTTAAGATTATTTACAATATTCGAAAAGTAAGAGATTAGGCAGGAGATTATTTTGATTTTATTTTGGCATTTGGTAACAGTACATATTTTTACAGTTACGGAAGCTGGGGACAGCTTTCGGTTCATTGTAGTTTATTTGTTTATTTAAATCAAAACACTTGCAAGTTTACAGAGCTAGTCCAACACACTTACAAGCTTAAATTACAATAATAATATAATTGTCATCGAATTCAAATGTCAACAAATCTGGTCAATGTTATCCATACAAAGAATATTAAATAAAATGATAGAACACACAACATACAAAATATAAAGAAGCATGCAATCATCAATTCAGCTGCAGTAAAAAAATGTCAAAAATGTAAAATACAAAGAAAAAAGAAATAATAAAAATAAAAAATAATCAAAATACAGTAGTCAATCAAATTAAATGTCATTTAAAATTTTACAGAATTGTATAAATATATGTCCAATTTGGTCCGCAAATATATCAATGTCAGTGCGCTGAGCGAGCAAGTCCCCGATGAGTAACAGTGCGCGGGCGGTAGGCGCGTTCGCGCCCCGCTGCGTGCGCGTCTCGGGGAACCTCTTTTCTTTGGGAGGGGGGTATTGTAACGTTGTATATTTTTGTCTAAGTTCGCGTGAAACGAAAAGCTAAATGGATGTAGGACTCCAATCCATAGTTGTGAAATTTTGGCATAGATATGATGGATGCTGACACTGACATTTGTCAAGTGTGACAGCTGCCGTTTTTCCGGTTCCGCACCGTTGGTCGTGCGTCGGAGTGGAACGTGTGTTAAAATGTAAAAAAGTAAAAAATTTTGATAACGGGGCACGCCCCAATTATTTTGTAGTTTGATAGTTATTCCTGACGCCGCCAACATGTCAATTTGGATGAATTAATTTCGAAAATGATTTGATATAAATGACTGGAAAATGGTCTCAAATAGAATAATAAGCATTAATGTTTAGTAATCAATTCAAAATTTATATGGCGAGCCAGCTGTTGCAGGTTTCGCTTTAGATATGTGTCTGTAAGTTGTACAGTCACAATTTGGTGATCATGTTGTAACCTCAGTGACCTTACTTAGACCTCATTTGGATTGATTTTGAAGTCAGATTTTCCTGATGTATTGATTTGCTTCTTGTCTGCTGTTTTGAGGATGGATCAGTATCGGTGAAATAGTATAAGTATAGATAACTAAATTAGAACCTAACCTAGTCTTTACTGAATTCTGAGCTATTTTTGTACTTGATTTGTTTAAAGGTGTTAAAAAGTAGATGTGTAATAGCAAATTTGAATAAACTTTTGTTGCCAACAAAAGTTGCGACAAAAGAAACGGATTTAAAATGTTATAAAAAAATTAAGGCCAAACAATAGGTGGTATATTTGTTGTTTTATGAGTATTTTTCATGTCAAAATTGAAGGTAAATTTCTAGTGTTTATTTATCTACTTAACTTTTTATATTTTGTAACAATTAAAATTAGTTCTACAATAAATTCCGAGAATGCTGACACTTAATTGAATTTATTGTTGTTTTATGTGTATTTTTCATGTCAAAATTGAAGGTAAATTTCTAATGTTTATTTATCTACTTAACTATTTATATTTTGTGACAATTAAAATTAGTTCTACAATAAATTCCGAGAATGCTGACACTTAATTGAATTTATTTTTTCTGGGCTAATTATCTCTGAAAATATATAGTAAGACATGCGTTTACATCGTAAAATAGTCAAAAATCAGCACCATAATATTGACTTACATATTAATTAATATTTTGTATGTTTTGAGTACTGCGAGATCGTAATGGTCAAAGCTTTTATTTGTTTTCGAACCAAAAAATATTTAAGGTATTAACCGCCACCAATAACTTAACGTTTAATATGTAAGATGATATTCAAAAAACATTTTTAACCTATCGCAATAAATCAATGAATCGCAGATTTATGCACATGTTTTCAGTGCCTATTTATAGCAGAATATGCAAGAATTAAGAAAAAAAGGTTTCAACGCGCGATCACCCTTGGTTCAAAAAACAATAAGACATCCGTTCCATACATAAAAAAAATGAAATTTTGTACATTTAAACTTTGAAATTTAGAACAAAAATAATAACTTTAAATTAGGTCATAATGAGCTATACATTGTTAAAAAGATAAAAAAAAGTTGTTTACTAAGTCACTCTAAATGGTATTTTGACCTACTGTGCGTCGTACCTTACTTTTGGATAGTGAATTGTTAGTATATAGAGATAAGCAATGCCAAGCAAAATACGTGTCACAACTTCATGACAAAATTGTGACGTATTCATTAGAATGTCAGTCTTGATACGAATTAGTCTTTAATGGAGCACGAAATTCGTTCGTAATGTCAGTTTTATACGCTAGTAATAGTAGTTTAATGCTTTTTGATTGTTTAGCAGTAGAGATTAAAATACAGAACGTTTGGTATTTTCTTTTTTGCTACTAATTAGCAAAGATTCGAAAAATATACGAGATTTCCCTTAAGAGTAACAATCATATTGGAGTTGACGAGATGCAACAACTAAAAAAAGGTAGAAGCTATAGGTGACTGCGGTGTTGCCTTTTGTTTTTTTATTTTATTATATAACTTTGATTTATTCTCACAGCAGGGGTAACATTTTGGTTTTCCTGTGTAACTTCGTTATTATTTTATTTGAAATCGAGCCGCAATCTATCTGAAATGGTGGAAGAAATAGAATGCATTGAGGCTACTCTATCTCCTCAATACACAATCAAAACGATGCAACGAAAGATACATTATGTAATGATGTTCTATACTCTCCTCGGTATTGGTAAGCTTTTAGTATTCAATACCCAGTGGAACAGATATTCTGGATGTCGAAATACACAAGATGCTAGAAGTTTCTCTGAAAATTGTATTTTAACAATTTTTTGATCCCTCTAAAAATATAAATGGAGTACCTTTATAAAATTGAGAAGGAATACTTAGATTTTGACTTTGAGTTTGGGTTCTCTTTCTAAATAAAATTTTAATGAAGGTTTCAAAACTTTTCAGTGGACTACATATGTTATTTAGTTTCTACTAACTACAGAAGTTGCTTTATTTTACCAGGTGATTCAGGATTATATTTCAAGTCATATGTTATGCATGAATACATTTTCATATTTAAGTATGTACCATTTAGTTATGTGCTGGGAGTTATATTACAGGTAAAATATTTTTTTATTTGTCTACTATACGTGTTCATTAATGTCTTATTACTTTATTCTTCAGATAACTTTATTTTATTTGTATTACAAAATGACATGTTTAGAATAATAATCATTTTTTTTTTATCATTAAATTTCTTATTGAATAACAATAGTTAGGTTTTTCTGGGTTTCGTAGCCCAACAAGGAACCCATATAGTTTCGCCATGTTCGTCTGTCCATTCTTAGTCCAGCGCAGCCATGATATAAGTGACTGTGATTTTGCATAGATATCATGAATTTTTATCTCTCCGATTCGAATACAGTAACTTTCTTTGCCAAAGTGGTAAAATATTTTAAAAAAAAACGAAATTAAGGTACCTCTGATACAAGTGACTTGAGAAAGTTTTTTTATTTCTGTGCCAAACCCATCGTCGAAAGGTATCGTTGAATTTCCAACAAAGTGGTCTGTGTTCGTAACATTGAGTTTTAAAAGCAATTTTTTTGATAGATCCAACGGCCCCAACCTCTCCAATATAAAACGGTAGTAGTTGGATGACTTAAGAATAAAAACTGTTAATACTATGAGAAGTAATCAAATGACCGAGTTGTAGTTCATTAACTTTAAGCAAAATAATTTTCATGTTAATTATGTTCGTCACTGTCGTGGTATTGATTGTCTTTTTTAGCTGTAAAACAGCAAAGTTGGGCATCAACGTCATCAAAAGAAACAACCGGGTTTGTCTCAAAATACTGAACATTTTATATTGATTTAAACTAACATGGTCATTAACATTAGAATAGCAATTAGTAGCAATCCCGTTACAATCTATTCTAACATTGAATATTTTGTTGTCTAACCATTGCGCATCGTGGCCTGTACCTGTATCTGTAATTCAAAACGTACGGTATGATCTCTCAAACGCTTTGTCCTTTACCGTTTGACAGATCATACCGTACGTTAAGAACTGACAAATGAATACGACTGGTTTACACAATTCCACCTCAGGTTGTAACAGCCAGAGGTCACATAATAGCGGCTTGTATTTTTTTTTCAGCTTGCAATAATACAAACAATATTCTACTGGAGTTACAATGACGCCGTGTTTATAATTTGTACCGTTTATTTGGAGAAAAAATTCGAAAACTTTAATCGCTTAATATTTCGCGGAAAATATCAAGTAAGTTTAATCAACACCGTTTTACAACGCATTTGGGATGGTGGTTAGCGCTCCTGATAATTACGCCAGATGTCACAGGCTTGAATCTCGCAAGGGGCAAATGTTGTGAGCACGATTATTGTATCTAAGTATTAACAGTTTATGTATAGGTTAACAAGATTTTATGAAAGACACGCCCGCCATTAAAATCGATGTCTGGTATTCGTAACACAAGGATGAATTTTTTTCACTTCTAAAACACGACAATAATTGGTGTGTTGTCTGGAGCATAATTATTTAATTCACTATAATTAACACAGTTCGAAGAGTAATTTCTTTGTCTTTATTTTTTATCTACATGACAGATTTCCCCTTTATGATGTAGTATTAAAATTAATTTTAGCGTTGACTAACGGAAATGGCTCCAGCTTTTACAAAACTTGGATTTCCATTTCAACTTGCATTTGTATTCAGTTAAGTAAATAAGTAATCGTACAGCTTCCCACAGCAATAGAACAGAAATAAACACCTAAAGCGACCTGTCATCGTTAAGCCAGAGTTGACTCGTAAAAATATCGTGAAAGATTTTGCTGTTATCTGGCAACTTTTATTGAGTTGTGAAGAAATAATTGTTAAAATAGGAGCACCCTGATTTAACGTTATACTTACCTACATCATAAGTCCTCCTGACTTACACGGCGACCAATCTTAGCTGAGATTAAATAGGTACGTAGAACGAGAAGCTAATAATAAAAAAGAGCTCGAGTTCGTGCTCACAAGAGCACTCTCTGTTTCTTATGCAATACTCTACAACCTAGAGATATACCCGACCAGGCATTCTAACCCGGGGTTTGCTAGATTAGCAGACTGAAGTGGATTCTAGAGGAATTTCGATGTATTAAAGTATTATGTAGACGAAAATCAAATCACACGCCATATTCAAGCATGAGATTAAAAAATATGGCCCCTAGAGGCGAATCTTTCTGAATCACTTGCTCAGATATGGCGTGTGATTTTCTTTCGTAAACATACGAATATAAAGCAAAATATAGATGTTAGTACTCACTTAACTGATTTATCTTTTTATGATGACTCTGATTTTCTCCTTCTTACTCTAAATGTGTTAAATTGAAACTGATTGATGATTTTCATGCGATAATGTCAAATATTAGGATGGCTATCTTGAGCAAGTATTTAAAAAATAGGTGAACTGGACTTTTCTTTAGTATCTCATTGATAAAACAGACCTGTTTAAAATTTTAAGTTGCGAGAAAAACCTTTTCGTTCGGTGCGATTGGATGAAAAAAGACCGGGCCAAATGCTCTTACCAATTGAGCTACCGTGCTGTCAGTCCGACCCGATAAGAGCGTTTGGCCAAGTCTGCCAAAAGGTTGCTGGTTTAAGTTCCGCCCGTGCGCAAATTTTTGGTTTCTTATTTCATCTTTATGAATATAAAATATGACACTGTGAGTGTTAAAAATATTCAAAATATATAAATTTATAATATATATATATATATATATATATTATATATTAGATAGCGAAGCGACATCAATTTCCAAGTTGAATTGGTCACAACGCAGTTATTTGTTGTTCCCGATTATGCCGCTGGCGCTGGCGTCGCCGCGGCTGCGCATAAGATACTTCAGTTGCTATGGAAACGGATCAACAGATTTCGTGAATTCTCTTCTTTCAACTTACTTCGATTAATACATACAATAAAAGTTTCTTCTCAAGGACAGAACTTTAATTCCAGAAGAACCATTGGTGACCTGTCGACGTGATTGAATATGCTGTGGTAAAGGTTGGGTGTCGAGTGAGGTGTCAGGGTCGTCGTGTGTCGGTGCCGGATTATGGTGGCTAGCTTCATAGTTCATACTCCTCTAACTGATTTAAATCCCCAAACCTTATACTCCCTTTCTTGCCTTTCTATCTACCTACCTAGCTAGTATTCACATTCACAACATTCATTTTCTTATATTATAACATTCATGTTCCTAACATTCTCTAAGCTTCCGTATAACCCGACCTTATTGCATATCCAGATGTCAAACTCTTTTCCATATACTTTTCAGGTTCGTCGTTACAACGTTTGACTTCTTGATTCCGCCGAGTTATACCTTCAAGCGAGGAAGTTTTCGAGTGAAGGAAATTTCTTCATATACAGAGACGTCGCACTCGATTGATTGTCAGCACTATTTTTCCGTTTTGCAGCGAGTTGCGAACGAACTGTACGGTCAGATAAACATTTTCTTTTATTTATATTGATTTTCAAACTGCTATTCGGTACTTGCTCCTATTATTGTCTTTGTGCTAACAGCAATAATGGCCGAATCCAAAGAGCCAAGCGAACTTAAAGAGCTTCATCATGAACGAGGTACCATCAAAGCTCGCCTCACTAACTTTCAGAAATATATCGATAAACTTAATACAAAGAGTTTTTATAGTATCACAATTAATGAACTGCAACTAAAATTGACTCGCCTACAAGAGCTGTTTCCTGTCTTTGACAATGTTCAAAGCAAAATAGAACGGTTGACAACAGACATAGATTCACAAATGGAAGAACGCGATCTTATTGAGACTAGATTTTGCAACCTTATAGCCGTTGCACAAAATATGATTGAAAATTATGCTAAAACTGTAAAATCTAGTTCTCCGAAAGACAGTGAAGCAGGTTCTTGTCATAGTGCGATCTCATGTCATAGTCCTCCTAACCAATTGAATGTCAGATTGCCAACTATCAACTTACCAACATTTGATGGTAATCATTTGAAATGGTTAGAGTTTAGAGATACGTTTGAATCACTAATACACAACAATGAGTCTTTGCCAGCAATAAGTAAGTTTCATTATCTTCGTAACTCATTGGAAGGTGGCGCTTCTGTCGTGATTAAGTCCATCAGTTTCACCTCGTCCAACTATGAGATAGCTTGGTCAATGTTATGTGATCGCTTCAATAATAAAAGGATACTCATAAATAATCATACAAAAGCGTTATATAATTTCGAAGCTGTATCCAAGGAATCATTTAAGTCCATTAGATACCTTATTGACTATTATTCTAAGAACCTACGAGCGCTTGAAGAGTTGGGTGAGCCGGTGCAACACTGGCATACAATAATCATTTACATCATGTCCTCGAAACTAGATAGCGCTACGTGTCAAAAATGGGAAGAACATAGGAATAACTTAGATGTGTCACCTAAACTCACGGATTTCTTCGAATTCCTCCGCGGTCGAGCTGACGTGCTTGAAACCATGCAATACAGTCGATTCGATTCGTCGGGAAAAACCAATAGAGAACTAAATACGAGTAAGTCTACTAAGTCATTTCTGAACACCAACAACGATAATAATTATCAAACTTTCAAAAAATGCGTGTCATGTAATCAAAATCATTTCCTTCATCAATGCGATTTATTCAAGAACATGTCTCCAAAGGATAAGATTGCTCTTGTTAACAATTTTAAAGTGTGTCCCAACTGTCTTCGCACTGGTCATAGTGTGGCACAGTGTCGTCTGGGCTCATGTAAAATCTGCAACGAAAGACATAATACATTATTACATCAAGAAAGTGATGATGTTAGTTGTCATAATAACACTACATCTAACTTACCTTCGTCATCCACTTCTACAAATCAGGCATCGTCTTCAACTTTTGCGCTGTCTGCTGTGTTGCCACGTCAAGTTTTGTTGTGCACTGCTGAAGTTATCTTAGTCGACATCAAAACAAACAAATCTGTTCCTGCCAAAGCTTTACTGGACAGTGGAAGTCAGTCGTCGTTCATTGCTGAAACAATGCAAAAGAAATTGAACATGAAGGCTACTCGAGTCAATCCTATCGCAGTTATAGGCGTCAATAATACTGTCACAAACATAGTGAAAACTTGTGATCTTCTTGTCAAGTCTCGTATTAATGACTTTTCAATAAATGTCACTTGCTCGGTAGTCCCTGAAGTTACTAGTAATTTGCCAAATGTCCTTGTCGATGTGTCAAAACTTAATTTTCCGTCTAACATTGAGCTCGCGGACTCTACGTTCTTCAAACCGTCAGAGATTCATATCCTATTAGGAGCGGACGTTTTTTGGGACATTGTGTTATCAAATCAAATAAAGTTGAATCATAATCAACCAACATTGCAAGCGTCTCGATTTGGCTGGTTTGTTGCTGGTCCTATAGAAAGCAGAGTTTCTTCTAGCCCTAAAATCGGATGCAACTTGATAAAACAAAAGCGTCTGGCAAATGTGAGATTTTGTTCTACACCTCCGCTTCATGAAAAACCTGAATCATCATTGCGTCGTTCCTATCCTGTTGCTAATAGACATTTTAACGTCCCAGATAAAGGTCTTACTAGAGATAACATGAAACAAGGTGGTTCTGACATCTCCAAACAATACGAACGATTAAAACACGTATCTGAAGTGTCTCGTCCCTCTTTTAGGTATTTTATACCACATCATAATCGTCCAACCATGAATAAACTGTAACCAGTCAACTAAGGGTCGTAGTTAACGTCATAAAAATACTAAATGTTTAGGGCTCGATTTGGTCCCCTTAGTGTTTAGTTTACTTACTTCATTTTATATCAAATATGAAACTTTCCGTCATCATTTTTGTAATAAGTCTCATTCAGATACTTCATTGTATAATATTATTTTAATTGCCCATTTGAACGATATTAGAGTTCATTGCTTTACATATGTGTCTAAAGGTTTATTGTGTTACTTTTCTTATATGATATATATAGACTAATGCAAATATCATATTTACATTACTTTGTTAAAGCATTGTCAAGTGTAAAACACTATTCTAAATAAGTAGAGTCAGACAAAATCGTATTGCATTTCTAAATAATATGTTCTTCGTTAGATTCGACTGTTGTGTTGGCATGGCTCAAGACTGAACCTAAAACGCTTCAAACATTTCTTAACATAATTCCAAAAAATCGTCTAATAACTGATACATGATATTATGTGTCATACGCTTACCGATGTCATTTCAGCAAGGCAACATTCTCGTGGTATCACGCCACAGCAGCTTTGTCATACTTTCCTCTGGCAACACGGTACTCCTTTCTTGGCTTAGTCGGAAGAGTTTTGGTCTCCTTCCAATCCCTTCATGACGTTTTTACCTAAAACAAATAAATACTTATTTTTAATTTAATGTCATGAAACAATTGAATGTTTGAATAATTTCTAAGTTACAAAGTAATAAAGTCTTTATAGCATCATTTCATTAAAAGACTGTAAAAAATAAAATAAGTACATAAAAAGCATACTTACCGCCATCATTACTTGTTCTTGTGAAACTATCTCAATTAAATCTCATAGACATAGGCATTCATCTTCAACAATTAATATCTTAAGTTAAATCTATCATTTTATTTTAATCCTTTCTTCAATGATAATGACATACATTTATTAAGAAATCGTATCCTAAATGCATTTCATTGCTAGTCTATTACCACGGGTCTAGCACCATCATTCGAAAATGTGAACTTACTACTTCGTTCTTAATTTTAATACTTATTCTTGCGAAGATTTTTTGCTCGTTGTGGCAAACCTCGTGTTATTTAGTGTGTTAATGGCTAAAGCTTTGTAGGAGCAAGTAACGAAATAGCCAGATTAATTAAAAAGTGTGATCAATCTATCGCGTTTGCGTCTCTTTAAGGGAATTAGCTTTACATTTAGTCCTCCCTATATATTATTCTCCCCAACTTCGGCGGGATTTGGGAGTCGAACGTCAAAGCGACAAATTTCCATTTAAAACGTAGTATTGGCCACACCAACCTAACGTTTGCAGAGTTGTCTACATTATTCGCCCAAATTTAAATTATTTTATTTTGCGACCCATCTCATGCTTGTTACCTGATTCGTCCGATTTAGCACCTCTCACCCCTGAGCACTTCTTATTGGGCGCCCATTAACGGCGTTGCCTCATCCCAACCTAACTACCGGAATACCGCGCATCAACCGGTACCAGGTCTTGGAAAGGCTGCGGTTACAATTTTGAAGAGATGGACCCAAGAAGTACCGTCGAAATTACAACAGCGAGGGAAATGGTGGACGAAAGAACATCTCATCAACATCGACGATATCGTGGTGGTCAAAGATGACCAGCTGCCACCTCTGATTAGATAATCCCAAGAGCTCTTTGAAAGAAGTTCTTTCAAGGGGGGGGAGAATGGTCACAACGCAGTTATTTGTTGTTCCCGATTATGCCGCTGGCGCTGGCGTCGCCGCGGCTGCGCATAAGATACTTCAGTTGCTATGGAAACGGATCAACAGATTTCGTGAATTCTCTTCTTTCAACTTACTTCGATTAATACATACAATAAAAGTTTCTTCTCAAGGACAGAACTTTAATTCCAGAAGAACCAGAATTTATTCTGTAAGGAATAACTGCTTGGGCCATCTGTTTCATAAAACAGACGGCTAGATGGCGGTAAGCTTCACGCAATTGACGTTTTCATAAGAAACCACAATTTTTTTCCTAGTTGAAATTTAGTCCTGTTAACCGCTCTATGATTCTCATACAAAAAAATAAAAGATATGACATTTAAGTGCTTTCATACATGAAACTAAAACCAAAACCTTTTTTTTTTTCAAACCATTACGTGAGGGGTCCTTTAAAATGATATAGAGGTTTCTATAACCATTTTCTTTTAAAGTCTACCGTTTGATAGATAGACGCTTTCAAAGTGGTGAAATGGGCGTACCTCCCCCCCCCCCCCCCCTCTAACTTCTAAAATAAGCAAATGGTAATTTTGAAAAAAAATGTAATTTAACTCTTAATAAATTAATTCAACAAAAGTAGGATGGGATGGAATAGACCTAGTAGTTTTGAGAAAAAGTACATTTTCATCAGCCGCAAACATAACAAATACTGTAAAAAACAAAGTTATATTTGCTGTCAACAAATTATTGTGGTATTTTAGCTAAGTGGAAGAAAGTGGATGCCCTAATTCAGTTAAAGTTGCCACGGAACCTTCAGTGCGCGAATCTGACTCGCACTTGGCCGGTATTTTTTTCTTTTTCAGCAAAAATATTACACGCACTTTGAAGTCCACTATTAATGATGAAGATACAAGTAGTTTTTTTTTTTTTTTTTTTTTTTTTTTTTTTATTACCATATAAATAGAAAACAAATGGATACAATACAAAAACAGCACGATTAAACCACTAAGGTTTGTGTTGATGCTGCTACAACTCACATCGATACTACTGATTATAAATTAATATTGCTCAACTATTTACAGAAATATTATTAACCAATATACTAACTAAAGGAAACTAAGGAACAGTTGCGATAATACATTATTCTTATGTTACAATACAATTCAATTTACTTAAATCTTTCGAAAAGGTGACTACATTCAAAGCAAAGCTTGTAAAAAATGAGATTTCAGTTTATATTTAATGTTCAATGGTGTGATACTATTTCGAAGGTTACTAGGTAGCTCGTTGATAAGCCGAGGAGCAAGATAGGCGGCCGTGCGCTCGCCGTAGGCATTGTTCGCGCCGATCGTGTCGAGCCGGTTCGCTGCAACCGAGCGGGTGAATACAGGGCGTACACGTTCTTTCCTTACGGAATCATCGAAGAAATATTTCTTTAGAAAGCAATTTTTAAACTGTACGTGAATAGGTAAGACTTTACAGTGTTTAAATAAGCCAATGTCATTATTTATGAATTGTTTTTTTATATTGATGGAGACTATATTTTTAATTATTCTTAGTTGAAGATTATATAAACTATTGAGGTAGGTTTTGTATGTACGGCCATAGCTGCTGAGGCCGTATTGTATATAGGATTCCGCCAAGGCGTTATATAACATCAATTTAACTGAAAATGGTAGACGATTTTTTAGAATTATAATATATGCCAAAAATTGTCTTAGTTTGTTAGCCACATGTTCAATATGAATGCTCCAATTGAATTTATCGTCAATGATTAAACCAAGATATCTAATGTGTTTAACTATTTCTATAGGTGGGCAGCAACACGAGGTGTTAGTTGTGTGAAGGCAATCGTGATCATGGGCCACTAGATGTTTAACTGGGACATGTCTCACATAAGGAGATTTAATAACCATGAGTTTTGTTTTGTCACAGTTAAATACCAGGCCAGCATCATGGCACCAGCGCAGCAATGAGTTTAAATCGGACTGTAATAGATCACAAGCTGTTTGGGGGTCTTTGTTCGCAACAATTAAACATGTATCATCTGCAAATTGATAACACATGCAATTATTTAGACATTTACTCATATCATTAACATATGTAACAAAATGCAATGGCCCTAGCACAGAACCCTGCGCGGTGCCCACCGTGGCATCCACAGATGAACTCAATGAGTTTCCAACTTTAACAGAGAACTTCCGGTTATTAAGGTAATTTTCACACCATGCAAGTAATGGTCCACGAACGCCGCAATCGTTCAACTTTTTAACTATTTGTGAATGTTGTAATGTATCGAAAGCACGTGAGAAATCGATAAACAGCGCTAAAACAAAATGTTTTTTGTTCAGTTCCTCATTAACCACATCCGTGAATCTTGCCAAAAGGTCCATAGTTCCCTTACCAGCCTGAAACCCATACTGATTTTGAGAGATAACATTATGCTGCGAATAGAAGGTATGAATTTGCTCGCAAACATATTTTTCAACTATTTTATCTAGTGTAGGGAGCAATGTGATGGGTCGGTAGTTGGAGTATACGTCTCTTTTTCCTTTTTTATAAATAGGTCTGACACAACCTTCCTTTAGTTCATCAGGGTATAAACCTGTCTTAATACTACAATTGATAAGGTTGGCAATAGCTATAGATATATCAGGACCTGCTGCCTTAATATCTGATGCTTTAATACTATCTAGTCCTGGCGCCTTATTAGTATTAAGTTTTTGAATAATTTTAGTAACCAAAATAAACAAAATAATTTGGTATTCTACAAGACAACCAGGTTCATGTTTTTGGTGGGAAAATGTGGGGGACTACTGCCAATAGAAGGTTTTACTCAACCAACAAGTGGTTATTTAAGGCAAGTATACGTTTTCATACATGTAACTGTATTTTACTACTATTAATATATAATAATACTTGTCAGAAAAATGTTGTAAAGAGCATATTTTTTTTCTCAAAAACCTATTTTGTATTAAAAAATATCATTTTACACATTTTTTAATATTTTTTGTTCCCTTTTTAGATTTAAATGGAGATCACCGTACATGTTATTTTTCTTTTTACCAAGCCTGATAACCCAAACCGTGATCACAGCATTCTTTATATTCGATTGTTTCAATTCAGGATTCACAATTCCAAGTTTACGTGAGTTGGTAGATATAGTTGCACATACGTTATTTTAAGTGTACCGTGATGTGTAAATGACTTAATTTTCACATCATCCTGTAATTTTGCAAAACCTACTAAATGTCGTATTCTACCGTCGCACAGTGGGTCGAAAAGCCATTTTGAGTGACTTAGCAAATAACTTTTTAATTTTACATATTTTTTTTTACCAATGGATAGCCAATTACGACCTTAATCAAAGCTGGAATGACTTCTTTACTAAGGATTTTAAGATTATTTACAATATTCGAAAAGTAAGAGATTAGGCAGGAGATTATTTTGATTTTATTTTGGCATTTGGTAACAGTACATATTTTTACAGTTACGGAAGCTGGGGACAGCTTTCGGTTCATTGTAGTTTATTTGTTTATTTAAATCAAAACACTTGCAAGTTTACAGAGCTAGTCCAACACACTTACAAGCTTAAATTACAATAATAATATAATTGTCATCGAATTCAAATGTCAACAAATCTGGTCAATGTTATCCATACAAAGAATATTAAATAAAATGATAGAACACACAACATACAAAATATAAAGAAGCATGCAATCATCAATTCAGCTGCAGTAAAAAAATGTCAAAAATGTAAAATACAAAGAAAAAAGAAATAATAAAAATAAAAAATAATCAAAATACAGTAGTCAATCAAATTAAATGTCATTTAAAATTTTACAGAATTGTATAAATATATGTCCAATTTGGTCCGCAAATATATCAATGTCAGTGCGCTGAGCGAGCAAGTCCCCGATGAGTAACAGTGCGCGGGCGGTAGGCGCGTTCGCGCCCCGCTGCGTGCGCGTCTCGGGGAACCTCTTTTCTTTGGGAGGGGGGTATTGTAACGTTGTATATTTTTGTCTAAGTTCGCGTGAAAACGAAAAGCTAAATGGATGTAGGACTCCAATCCATAGTTGTGAAATTTTGGCATAGATATGATGGATGCTGACACTGACATTTGTCAAGTGTGACAGCTGCCGTTTTTCCGGTTCCGCACTGTTGGTCGTGTGTCGGAGTGGAACGTGTGTTAAAATGTAAAAAAGTAAAAAATTTTGATAACGGGGCACGCCCCAATTATTTTGTAGTTTGATAGTTATTCCTGACGCCGCCAACATGTCAATTTGGATGAATTAATTTCGAAAATGATTTGATATAAATGACTGGAAAATGGTCTCAAATAGAATAATTAGCATAAATGTTTAGTAATCAATTCAAAATTTATATGGCGAGCCAGCTGTTGCAGGTTTCGCTTTAGATATGTGTCTGTAAGTTGTACAGTCACAATTTGGTGATCATGTTGTAACCTCAGTGACCTTACTTAGACCTCATTTGGATTGATTTTGAAGTCAGATTTTCCTGATGTATTGATTTGCTTCTTGTCTGCTGTTTTGAGGATGGATCAGTATCGGTGAAATAGTATAAGTATAGATAACTAAATTAGAACCTAACCTAGTCTTTACTGAATTCTGAGCTATTTTTGTACTTGATTTGTTTAAAGGTGTTAAAAAGTAGATGTGTAATAGCAAATTTGAATAAACTTTTGTTGCCAACAAAAGTTGCGACAAAAGAAACGGATTTAAAATGTTATAAAAAAATTAAGGCCAAACAATAGGTGGTATATTTGTTGTTTTATGAGTATTTTTCATGTCAAAATTGAAGGTAAATTTCTAGTGTTTATTTATCTACTTAACTTTTTATATTTTGTAACAATTAAAATTAGTTCTACAATAAATTCCGAGAATGCTGACACTTAATTGAATTTATTGTTGTTTTATGTGTATTTTTCATGTCAAAATTGAAGGTAAATTTCTAATGTTTATTTATCTACTTAACTATTTATATTTTGTGACAATTAAAATTAGTTCTACAATAAATTCCGAGAATGCTGACACTTAATTGAATTTATTTTTTCTGGGCTAATTATCTCTGAAAATATATAGTAAGACATGCGTTTACATCGTAAAATAGTCAAAAATCAGCACCATAATATTGACTTATATATTAATTAATATTTTGTATGTTTTGAGTACTGCGAGATCGTAATGGTCAAAGCTTTTATTTGTTTTCGAACCAAAAAATATTTAAGGTATTAACCGCCACCAATAACTTAACGTTTAATATGTAAGATGATATTCAAAAAACATTTTTAACCTATCGCAATAAATCAATGAATCGCAGATTTATGCACATGTTTTCAGTGCCTATTTATAGCAGAATATGCAAGAATTAAGAAAAAAAGGTTTCAACGCGCGATCACCCTTGGTTCAAAAAACAATAAGACATCCGTTCCATACATAAAAAAAATGAAATTTTGTACATTTAAACTTTGAAATTTAGAACAAAAATTATAACTTTAAATTAGGTCATAATGAGCTATACATTGTTAAAAAGATAAAAAAAAGTTGTTTACTAAGTCACTCTAAATGGTATTTTGACCTACTGTGCGTCGTACCTTACTTTTGGATAGTGAATTGTTAGTATATAGAGATAAGCAATGCCAAGCAAAATACGTGTCACAACTTCATGACAAAATTGTGACGTATTCATTAGAATGTCAGTCTTGATACGAATTAGTCTTTAATGGAGCACGAAATTCGTTCGTAATGTCAGTTTTATACGCTAGTAATAGTAGTTTAATGCTTTTTGATTGTTTAGCAGTAGAGATTAAAATACAGAACGTTTGGTATTTTCTTTTTTGCTACTAATTAGCAAAGATTCGAAAAATATACGAGATTTCCCTTAAGAGTAACAATCATATTGGAGTTGACGAGATGCAACAACTAAAAAAAGGTAGAAGCTATAGGTGACTGCGGTGTTGCCTTTTGTTTTTTTATTTTATTATATAACTTTGATTTATTCTCACAGCAGGGGTAACATTTTGGTTTTCCTGTGTAACTTCGTTATTATTTTATTTGAAATCGAGCCGCAATCTATCTGAAATGGTGGAAGAAATAGAATGCATTGAGGCTACTCTATCTCCTCAATACACAATCAAAACGATGCAACGAAAGATACATTATGTAATGATGTTCTATACTCTCCTCGGTATTGGTAAGCTTTTAGTATTCAATACCCAGTGGAACAGATATTCTGGATGTCGAAATACACAAGATGCTAGAAGTTTCTCTGAAAATTGTATTTTAACAATTTTTTGATCCCTCTAAAAATATAAATGGAGTACCTTTATAAAATTGAGAAGGAATACTTAGATTTTAACTTTGAGTTTGGTTTCTCTTTCTAAATAAAATTTTAATGAAGGTTTCAAAACTTTTCAGTGGACTACATATGTTATTTAGTTTCTACTTACTACAGAAGTTGCTTTATTTTACCAGGTGATTCAGGATTATATTTCAAGTCATACGTTATGCATGAATACATTTTCATATTTAAGTATGTACCATTTAGTTATGTCCTGGGAGTTATATTACAGGTAAGATTTTTGAAGTGAAAACTTCTTAAGCGGCGTTGAGCACTTTTGTGGGATGGGGGAAAAATGTGAAACTCGCGTCAGGACACGTGGGCTGATCGAAAAACCGTAAGACGGTTGGCGAAATTATGGATGTAAGTTGATTTTTCTGAGAGATAAACTTTTTAATGTAATTTAATATAATATAAATTGTAATGTTTGTGTACGATAGCGCAATAAATAAATATTGTATTCTATAATAATATTTTATTATTATTATTATTATTGTATTCTATCACAAAAATGATAGTACTTTTATATTGATAATAAGAGCGATTCATTTAAAATTATTCCCTAACTATTCCAATAATATCAAAAATGCACAACGTTGATATTCAAGTTTTCACTTCTGCCGGCACTCCCAGAGTGCAATTTTTTTTATTTATTTGTCTACTATACGTCTTCATTAATGTCTTATTACTTTATTCCTCAGATAACTTTATTTTATTTGTATTACAAAATGACATGTTTAGAATGATAATTGAATCTTTTTATCATTAAATTTCTTATTGAATAACAATAGTTAAGCTTTTATGGGTTCCGTAGCCCAACAAGGAACCCATATAGTTTCACCATGTTCGTCTGTCCATTCGCAGTCCAGCGCAGCCATGATATAAGTAACTGTGATTTTGCATAGATATCATGAATCTTTATCACTCCGATACGAATACAGTAACTTTCTATGCCAAAGTGGTAAAATATTTTTAAAAAAAATGAAATTAAGGTACCTCTGATACAAGTGACGTGAGAAAGTTTTTTTATTTCTGTGCCAAACCCATCGTCGAAAGGTATCGTTGAATTTCCAACAAAGTGGTCTGTGTTCGTAACATTGAGTTTTAAAAGCAATTTTTTGATAGATCCAACGGCCCCAACCTCTCCAACATAAAACGGTAGTAGTTGGATGACTTAAGAATAAAAACTGTTAATACTATGAGAAGTAATCAAACGACAGAGTTGTAGTTCATTAATTTTAAGCAAAATAATTTTCATGTTAATTATGTTCGTTACTGTCGTGGTATTGATTGTCTCTTTTAGCTGTAAAACAGCAAAGTTGGGCATCAACGTCATCAAAAGAAACAACCGGGTTTGTCTCAAAATATTGAATATTTTATATTGATTTAAACTAACATGGTCATTAACATTAGAATAGCAATTAGTAGCAATCCCGTTACAATCTATTCTAACATTGAATATTTTGTTATTTAACCATTGCGCATCGTGGCCTGTACCTGTATCTGTAATTCAAAACGTACGGTATGATCTCTCAAACGCTTTGTTCTTTACCGTTTGACAGATCATATAGTACGTTATGAACTGACAAATGAATACGACTGGTTTACACAATTCCACCTCAGGTTGTAACAGCCAGAGGTAACATAATAGCGGCTTGTATTTTTTTTCAGCTTGCAATAATACAAACAATATTCTACTGGAGTTACAATGACGCCGTGTTTATAATTTGTACCGTTTATTTGGAGAAAAAAATCGAAAACTTCAATCGCTTAATATTTCGCGGGAAATATCAAGTAAGTTTAATCAACACCGTTTTACAACGCATTTGGGATGGTGGTTAGCGCTCCTGATAATTACGCCAGATGTCACAGGTTTGAATCTCGCAAGGGGCAAATGTTATGAGCACGATTATTGTATCTAAGTTATAACAGTTTATGTATAGGTTAACAAGTTTTTATGAAAGACACGCCCGCCATTAAAATCGATGTCTGGTATTCGTAACACAAGAAATATTTTTTTTCACTTCGAAAACACGACAATTGGTGTGTTTTCAGGAGCATAATTATTTATTTCACTATAATTAACACAGTTCGAAGAGTAATTTCTTTGTCTTTATTTTTTTATCTACATGACAGATTTCCCCTTTATGATGTAGTATTATAATTAATTTTAGGGTTCACTAACGTAAATAGCTCTAGCTTTTACAAAACTTGGATTTCCATTTCAAATTGCATTTGTATTTAGTTAAGTAAATAAGTAATCGTACAGCTTCCCACAGCAATAGAACAGAAATAAACACCTAAAGCGACCTGTCATCGTTAAGTCAGAGTTGACTCGTAAAAATATCGTGAAAGATTTTGCTGTTATCTTGCAACTTTTATTGAGTTGTAAAGAAAATATTGTTAAAATAGGAGCACCCTGACTTAACGTTATACTTACCTACATCATAAGTCCTCTTGACTTACACGGCGACCAATCTCAGCTGAGATGAGATAGGTACGTAGAACGAGAAGCTAATAATAAAAAAGAGCTCGAGTTCGTGCGCACAAGAGCACTCTCTGTTTCTTATGCAATACTCTACAACCTAGAGATATACCCGACCAGGTATTCTAACCTGGAGTTTGCTAGATTAGCATACTGAAGTGGATTCTAGAGGAATTTCGATGTATTAAAGTATTATGTAGACGAAAATCAAATCACACGCCATATTCAAGCATGAGATAAAAAAATATGGCCCCTAGAGGCGTATCTTTCTGAATCACTTGCTCAGATATGGCGTGTGATTTTCGTTCGTAAACATACGAATATAAAGCAAAATATAGATGTAAGTACTCACTTTACTGATTTATCTTTTTTGATGACTCTGATTTTCTCCTTCTTACTCTAAATGTGTTAAATTGAAACTGATTGATGATATTCATGCGATAATGTTAAATCAATTAATATTAAGATGGCCGTCTTGAGCAAGTATTTAAAAAATAGGTGAACTGGACTTTTCTTTAGTATCTCATTAAAAAAATTTCGAGTTGCGAGAAAAATCATTTCGTTTGGTGCGATTGGATGAAAAAAAGGCTTATTTATTTAATTACGGGTAAATGTGAAATCGTGTATGTGTATTTTTCATTTAATTAAGTATTTCAAAACACACACGAAGTTACTCGATTTATCAAATGCAACCACATGTCAACAATAAGATGTGGTTCCATTTGATATGTACAAGTCATAACAAAATGCGCATTGTCTTGTTTATTTTGCAGATAAATGCTCGACAGTTAAATTGGGTAGACTTGCAGTTTCAGTACACTCAACTTTCTAAACTTGTGAGAATTATTGACAGAAATATCAGTCCTGTCATTAGCGTCGCTTTCGTTACAAGCTTTTTGTTGCTATGCCAGCAACTGTTTATCATATTCGGGTAGGTATTTGCAATTTCTAATTAATAATTGCTTAGAGAAAATATAACTAAATGCTTTTTTTTTCTTACAGATATCAAAACTGTTTAACTTTAGAGTAAGTCTTTTGTCTGCATATTTTTATTCTTTTCATTTTTATTACACTAAGTTTTAACGTAAAAATGACTCAACCAATTTCAAAGAATTTATCCTGGGGGCGTCGAAATAGGGATAGAAGTTTGTTTGAGAAATACGATATTTAAATATATTTTTTTCTTTTCTAGTCGTAAGTCTCCTATACAATACGCAACGCTCTTCATATCAACCGCAATCATGGCGTCAAGGATACTTCTCATTCTCTTTTTGGCCTCACGTTTGCATACAACGAGTAGAAAACCGCTGAAGATCATCGGTTTTGTGCCATCATCCAACTTTAACATACAGGTAACACAGAGATTAACAATTTTAACTCATTCAGGTACACGGGCAAGAGGTAATATTTTAAGTCACTTTGATCAATGTTTGAATTTTGAATGAAAATCGATTAAAACACGCAAGGAATTTTCTCCAAATCAAGATAAATATATTTTCTGAATACTGGCGTCTATATAAGCGTAATCATTACGTCATTCTAGTTTACTTTAAATTGATTTTCGAACAAAAATTCGTCGAATATTGACACGAAAGATTAAAAAAATTAACTCAAGCTCCAACGAGTATATTTTGGAATGATTTCTGACAGAGTATATTAAAATATATTTTTATTAAAAAACCGAACGTTGTATATTATTATATTAACTACTACTTCTTTCATGCTTGGTCATAAACATTTCCTGATTTTTTCAGACACTACGTTTCATGGATCAAGTGTATCACGCCACCGTAGCGCTAAGTGGAATGGGCTTATTTTATTTCACTAGAGAAACTATAATATCTGTAAGTATTTTTAAAAATAATTCTGTATGTTTTCTTGTGTACTTACTGACTGACGTCAATGCCTAGAGGTATTTTAGTCAAAAGTGCAATCACGTCTCGATTAATGCAGAAAGCTGTAGTTTACTTTTATCGATGTACATAAATTAATCAATCACTAATACTTTACCTAGGCCCGTTTTATTAGGTAATTATGCTATTCGGGGCCAAAACAAATCTAACAAAGTGAAAATTGGTTTTTAGAATGTTTTTTATACTCACGGTGTCATATTTTTATATTCATAAAGATGAAATAGCCAGAAAGTACTGGTTCATGTCCCGCCCGTGCGCAAATTGTTGGTTTCTTATTTCATCTTTATGAAAGTCAAAATTATTAAAATCAGCCCACGCATTACTAAAGGAGCTTTCTTTTAAGTTAAATTAATCAGCTAACAACATTTTAAAATTGTTTGATTGTTGGTTATTAAGTAGCTGTGCGACGTAATTCCTTGAAATGAAAGACGGATTTATTTCGCGCACATTTCAGAACAAATAAGTGCGTCATAATTAAAAATCAATTTCTAAACTTACTTTCGTATTAACCCCTTCGTAGGTAAGTTTTTAATGAAAACTATGCTAAAACTTTTTTTTATTTTATTTCCAGGTAGTAAGCGTGATAGCCACTTATGAGCTAGTGCTTTTTCAAATGTAATAAACTCCGACTCTGCCGGACTCAGCTTTTAGCTTCAATAAAAAAATAGTTTATTTATTTGGCACACTTTACTGTTGCTCAGTTAGCATAAACATAGAACCACGTATAGATCTCACATCTGACCACACACCAGTTATACTGAATGTTACTACAACAGTTAATCTGGTAGAACCCCCCCTTAGAATATACAACTTGAACAGTACAGACTGGACAATCTATAAAAATATAATCACGACAGAGACAGAACTAAAGACCAAGATTAATACAATAGAAGAACTCGAAAGACAACTGGAACAACTTAATATGACTATTCACATTGCTGCCAATTCTGCAACTCCAAAAAAGACAGGTAAAGGAAAACCTATGAAACATAACTCATATCCAAAGGATATTAAAGAGAAAATACAAGAGCGCCGTCGTTTGAGAAAAACCTGGCATACTACTGGATATCCCAGTGATAGGACTGCATTTAATAGTTTCTCAAACGAACTCAAAGGCCTTATCAGCACCCTAGAAAATGATAATATTCAACACTATCTTTCGAACCTAGATCCAACGAGAGACACAAACTACTCGCTGTGGAAGGCTACCAAGAATCTAAAGCGCCCGAAAATCCACATATCTCCTATAAATGATGGAAAAAAAATTGCAGAACATTTGAAAACAGTTTTCCAACCATTCCCTGAAAACAATCCCGAACAAACTATGGAAATCAAGAAATACATTGAATCTGCGAACCAAATGTGTCTTCCACTAAAAAGTACCAGCCCAAAAGAAATCATGAAAGAAATAAGGAACCTTAAGGAAGGTAAAGCACCCGGCTATGACCTCATTGATGCCACATTACTTAAAAACCTGCCTCATAAAGGTGTAATGAAATTAGTTAACATCTTTAATGCCAGCTTAAGTCTAGAACATTTCCCTGGGCAATGGAAAATTGCACATGTAGTCATGGTACCGAAACCCGGTAAACCCCCACATGAAGCTACTTCATATAGACCTATCAGCCTGCTACCAGTTATTGGCAAACTGTTTGAAAGGATATTGCTTAACAGGATGAAAGAACATCTAAGTGCAATATTACCGAACCATCAATTTGGATTTCGGGAAAAACACGGGACAATTGAACAGGTACACCGTATAATTGACACCATTAGCAGATGCCTTGAAAATAAATTATATTGCTCGGCAGTGTTCTTGGATATCAGCCAAGCGTTTGATAAGGTATGGCATGACGGCCTCCTGTTCAAGATAAAAAAGCATCTCCCGCATTGTCTATTCCGAATACTTAAATCTTACTTAGATAAAAGATGCTACCAAGTGAAGTACAGCGATGATCTCTCAGAAGTACACGAAATAAAATCAGGTGTCCTCAAGGCAGTATCTTGGGCCCTGTACTATACCTAATTTTTACAGCAGATATCCCAACAACTGACTACACCACGACTGCGACTTACGCTGACGATACGGCATTACTGTCGGCTCATAGCAACCCAGAAACGGCTGCATCACAGTTGCAAAACCACCTAACAGAAGTTGAGACGTGGCTGAAGCGTTGGAGAATAAAAGCCAATGAGAGCAAATCGGTACATGTAACATTTACACTTAGGCGAGAAACATGTCCACCAGTAACGCTAAACTGCAAAGTTATGCCCCAAGATAATAGCGCAAAATACTTGGGCATGCACCTAGACAGAAAACTTACATGGCAAAAACATATTTGGACAAAGCGGAAACAACTAGATGGAAAACTGCGGTCACTGAACTGGTTATTGGGACGCCAATCACAACTAAATCCCAACAGCAAGATGCTAGTGTATAAAACTACCATAAAACCAATCTGGACTTACGGAATACAGTTGTGGGGAACTGCCAGCAATAGCAATATAGATATCCTGGAAAGATTCCAGACCAAAGCTCTGAGAACAATGTTTGGCATCCCTCATTGTATAAGTAATAAATACATATACTTCGACTTCGGCCTAAAAACAGTTCGACAGGAAATAGCTCAACACAGCCTGAAGTATCAGGAGAAGCTGACCGTCCATGTTAACAAACTGGCACACGCTCTAAGTGGAGAAGATGCTCTTCAGTATACCCGGCTAAAAAGAAGTGACATACCGAGCCTACATAAAAGATTTACCACTTGACAACAAGAGAGTCGTGTGAAAAGAATTTTCACACAAGTGTGGCTCTTGAGGAAAACATAAACTGAGAAATCAAACAAAGAAGTGGCTTATTGTTGGAAAACAGATTGCCATGAAGCAGAAATCATCAAAAAAAAAAAAAAAAATTTGGCACACTTTACTGTTGCTCAGTTAGTAAAAACTCGTATTTTCAAAGGACACATAAAGCTAATGCATTACGGGAAATGAATAATCACGACCAATTTTATTGTACTCTAGTAGTTATACAATTTTGATTAATTTGTTTCATTTTGTAAGTTTCTTCTATAAATCCTTTAATTAAAGGTAATCATTTATGAAGAAAGGCATAGTAATTTTTGAGTCATGGAGTTTTATTTTTATGTGTATTTTTAGATAGATTTAAGTCCAGAAGTGACGTTTGAAGACGTAGCGTGTTAAGTCAAAGGAGGCAATGTTAAAAAGATGACCCTTGTGCTACTCAGAAAGCTCGTGTTTGAGTACAAAATTGCACAATAATAGTCCCTGTTTTCAATAGAAAAGTGCCGTTATTTCATAACTTTCTTGTGGACAAGACTAACTTTTCCTGTTACGATTCACACACTACACAAAGTAAGATTAGTTTGCTTTGTAAAAGTGCAGTGCTGTCTTTTATGTATATATTTTACGCAGAGTTAAGAACTCATGAGACTTATTTATAGATTTTAAGTTAAAGTAAGTATAGAAACCTTAATTGCCGCATGATGTACGAAGTTCAATTAAAAAGTAAAGATCTTGGGGCGTTTGGTGTAGCGGTTAGTGCTTCTGACTATTACGCCGGCCGTCGCGGGTTCTTATTCGCAAGGGGCAAATGTTTGTGTGATGATCACAAACATTTAAACTTAAGTAATGCATGTTTATATGTGTATATAAGGTTGGCCAAAACAGAGACGTGCAAATTTTTTTTTTTGATTTTTTACATCAAGGGTAATCCAAATATACAATATTTATGATAGACATTTTTTTATAGTTTTCATGTTTTTTTGAAATGAACCTTTTTTAGTCTTAGTTTTGGCTAGCTCATAATTTTATTAGAGTAAATTGAATTTATAGGGATCATAATGCAATACAAAAAACCGACATAGCACCATTAAAATTGGAGGAATTTTTTGTTTGAAAATTGACAGAATTTGCATAAAAATATCTATCGAAAACTATGAAAATTCGGCCAACATACAAGGGGTGTACTTGGATAGCCCTGGATGTAAGGTTTCCAAAAAAATTTTTTGGACGTCGCTGTTTGGGCCAACCTGTTAATAAGTATTTATGGGAGACGCACCCGTCATAATCCTTGTCTGGTGTTCGTAATATACGACAAATTTCCTTAGTACGTAACCACGACAATTAGTGTGTTGTCTGGCGTATACTTATTTGATTAGTTTATTTCTTGTTAAATTGAATTTATAAACATTCCAGTAAATTTTAGGTCTTTGTTCAAAGAAATAAACGTGTCAAAATGTGTGTGAATTATTTGCCACTCGATCCAACTGAAAGTAAAACATTGACACCGACTTCAAATCAGTTTAAATTAAAGTTAAAAGTTGTTGGACACCAATCACATACATTGCTCTGATTCCAAAATAAGTAACAACGGTGGTACCACAACACCCAGACCCGGGACAATATAGAATGTTTTGATTTCTATATTGACCCGACCGGGAATCGAACCCGGAACCTCGGAGCGGCGACGCCTTGACACACAGCGTGCTTAGCCACTACACCACGGAAGTCGTCAAAAGTTTTTTTCTCCTGTGAGCATTATTTTTGTGTAAATTACAAGAAAACCATAGCCTCGGTGTAACAAATACTTTTGTGAAAACCGTATCAATATCGGTCCAGGTATACGCGAGAAATTCGCGGACATACATACATACCGGTCGAACTGAGAACCGCCTTTTTTTCGTCGGTTAAAATGACTTAAGTTAAGCTAAGTATTATTGACCCACGAACAGCTAGAAATGTAAAAAAAAGCGTATCGAATTCCAGGATCAAACTATGGTAGCACCTTTATTTCTAGTCCCGAAATGATAAGATAATGCTACAAACCTACCTTTTCCAAACCTCAATATCGGTCCAAACTAGAAAAGTCTTAATGATGTTTGCTAACATGTAAGGAACAAGACGAGACAAGGTAAGTATTTGCTAGCAGATTCTAAAACTTCAATAAACGAGCAAGAACAAAACTTTACTCCGTAATTATTCAGGGGACCTTCCCAGAATTCTATTAAGAAGTTTGATTAAAAAACATCAAATGAAACCCGTTGTGTAATCGGTGAAAGGTTTTGAATAGGCTTAAATAGAATTATCAGATTTTTATTGCTACTCGATTAAGTAGCGAATCGCGATTGCGTTGGGACGGTTACTTTATTAAGGAGTTGCTAACAGTAACAATGAGAATAGAAATATTTACTAAAAAAAATTCAAAGAAAATGAAAATAACTTTTACCAAGGAAATGTAAAATTTAACTAAATACACATCTTTTATGTAATTTTCAGGGTATGAAATTATGAGCAAACCCAAGGAAATCTAAACACAAATTTCCTTATGTGGAAATAAAACTAACGAGCAGTTTTTTGCCAACACTTTACAGCTCTCACTAAATGGCGTTCGGTACCGTTACCATGTGTTTACATCGGTTTTACCCATAAAATTATTATCCCTTTAGAATAGAACGACAAAAGCGAGATGTCACTAGCAGCAAACTGTGTGATAAAAAGAGATGGGTAGCAGAACCATTTTTGTCAGGTGTCAAACAGTTGACCGCCCTGCAGAAGCTCGCTGAAAATTACGTGCATTTGATTTTTTATATTTAAAAGTGAAATTGTGTATATTTTAGAGAAATAATGCGTCTGAAACGTGGTTACTTGATCGGTGATTGATTATTATTCATTACAGCGGCATAACCCCAACAAATAATCATTTAACAGGTAGATTAGTCCAAATCGAAGCCTCTTAATATACGACTTATATTTACCAATGCGCTTCAAATTTAAAATACGCAGTCTGATTATTCTATTCTACAAACGTTAATTTACGTAAAAAATAAAGACAGATGTATATCGACGATAACACAGGGAATGTATATCGACGAATATTTTGTATAATGAAATAACATTTAGTTTTACACTAGAGCTGCATGTTCTATATTTTGTGTCGACTGTTTATCATGCAGTAAACTACTATATTTAACTTAGGAACATTGTTATAAATCACCTGATCGAAAGGTTATCTCATTTAAAGCTACAAATGTTACTTACTTATGTTAGTTACTGACATCTTAAATCGGTTTCGTTTGACGTTTGATAGGAATATTAATTTTATGGTTTTACTCCATAGCGACGACGTAAAAAAAGTCTATGGAAATTGCACAGCGCCTCTAGCGGTCACTGCCAGAACTAAAATTTTCCATACAAAAGTTACGTCGTAGATCGAGTTAACTCATGATAACGGTACAGATAGTTTCAGGAACATTTTTTTCACACCATAGACCAGCATGTTTCCTTTCGTTGATTTCTTGTAAAGGTATCGTAATCTTAAAAAAAAACTGCTTATTAAAGTGCAAAGAAATATGACAAATCAATACATAATAAAGTTGTAGAAGTCGAAATTTCTGTACATCAAATGTAAAAAAACGAGTCGTGGGCACATCATATAATGTAAGGAAATATGTGATTAATAGCCTGTTTCACCATTTACAAATGAATTAATATTTTAAACCGACTTCAAAATTTGCGCGTCTGCTTGCCTATACTTAATAAACTTTTCGATTTTCGAAAAGGAGAAGGTTATCAATTCGAATGTGTTTTTTTTTGTATGTGTTACCTCATATTTCGAACTGGTAGTGGAACTTCTGAATGCTCAGGAGTTCAGGTCTTATGACGCCAGCACTTATGTTAGGTCCTTTATAGTATGTTAAAGAAGAGAGCGATAAGGTGCAACTAAGGTCCACTAAAAAAATGCGAAAAATATATATGAGTTTTACAAAGATAGTGAATAACCGACTCCAAAAACAAAATGCTAAATGCTATACTAATAAGTCTAAAATAAACTCTTGTTTTTTGAGGTCGGTGGATTATGTGCGTGAATTGTGTAAATCTACGGATGTAATCGCTCCGCAGGAAACGTGGCTTTTGCAGCACGATCTAGGTTTTATTAAGGGCATCGATAGCGATTTTGGATAATTTGCTAAGTCGTCGGTGGATAGCGGTGCAGGAGTATTACGAGGAAGGCCTTATGGGGGCTTAGCTATTTTGTGGCGTAAGTCAGTGTTTGCGGAGGTCAAAGTGATCGAGTGTCGTTCGAACAGAGTCTCTGCTGTGTTAGTGGGTAAAGGTGCGCGACGGTTTTTGGTCGTAAATGTGTACATGGCGGTGGACGTTGAAGAAAACCTGACAGAGTTTACGGATATTCTGGCGGATGTGAATGCTCTTATAGACGAATATGAGGTGGAGTCAGCTTACATCCTAGGTGACTTTAATGCGCATCCTGGAACCAGCTTTGGTGATGAATTATTATCGTTTTGTTCAGAGCAGACAAGGTCTTGTGCGGATTTGGAACTTTTAGGTGTAAGCTCGTAAGTATGTACTTTTATTAGTGAGTCTCACGGCTGTGAAAGATGGTTGGACCACTGTCTTGTCACGCAAGCTGCCCGTTATCTAATAGTTATCTAATAGCCCGTTAATCTATATATTAAACATAGATATCAAATGCGATGTACAGTGGTCTGACCACTATCCAATTAACATAAGATGCAACATAGAATGCTTGTCACGGTCATGTGTGCCCTACAATATTTCTGGTTTAAATAAGAACACTTTAGGTATAGTATGGGGTATAAGAAATATAGATCAAATCAATTCATATGGGAAGGAATGTTTTGAAAATTTAAGTAATTTTAGGAATGTGATGGAAACTTCTAGTCAGTCAAATATTGTTAGCTTTATTGATGATTTGTACGCGAATATTATTTTATTTTAATTACTTTACATCAATCGACAGCTCTTAAAACTAAGAAAGTAAACAATATTTATATATATTACCTACAGCCAATAAAGGATTGTCATTTTACAAATTGCTCCTATAAATTAAATACAGCGAATGGTTGTGAAAGATAAATTTACAACAATAAGACGCCTATAACTCTTATTAACTTTAGATTATTTAACAAATAAAAAAGGAATAAATTATAGTAAATAGCGAAACGCCAAAAGTTAAAAGCATACAGTTAACACTTTATTTCTTTAACCTTTTACGCATAAAGATCATGCTATCCACACATTAGCGTAATACATGCACTCACAACAAAGCAAATCAAAAATAAATAAATATGAAACATGAAAATGCAACGAGGAGTGTACCGACTCATCAGGTTCTCGTTTTATTCCTCAAACATTTTTATAACTAAATTTCTGAATGCCGATTTACCCAGGTGAAATATGTCAATAGAACTAAACTGTTTATTATAAGTTCTGAGTAAACGGCATATTACCGAGTTTTGAGCATAGTTCGTACGACCCATTGGTTCAGAAAAAAGACTGGTGTGCCTTGTTCGTCTTTTAGGCACGCGGAATCTTAGCACAAGATTAGATAATTCAATACAGTCGACGTTGCCCCTACAAATTCCAAACAACATTAACATATCAAGAAGCAACCTTCTATTCTCCAAAGACAGAATTATAAATATTTTACAAAAGGCATCAGTTTCCTCTTCGCACACTAGTCAAACTTGTAAGGCCAAACGAAAACAGATCACCGATTGGAACCACCACCTTAGAAGTCTTCATGAGAAAGCTAGCGCATGTCATAAACAGTGGTGCGAATATGGTAAGCCCTTAGATGGATTTTTCTTCGAAAATATGCGGGAGTCTTGTAAAGAGTTTAAAAATAAATTAAAATGGTGTCAAGATAATGAGGAAATGATTAAAATGAATATAATTAGTAGTCATAGAAAAAATAAAAACTTTGTTAAGTTTTGGCAAGCGACGAAAGCTACGGACCACAAACAAAGACTTCCTGACACCGTAAATAATATCAGTGATCCTGTTGTTATCGCTGAGTTGTTAAGAAGCATTTTAAGGTGGAATCTATGCCCGTAGCAGAGGAAATTTTCACTCTTGCTTCTGCGAGATCTTCGAATAAGGAAGGGAGTGACGCGAGCCATGAGCCGCCTGTGCCGGCGCCCGGACCCTATACACCCGAGATCGTGGCGCGGGTGGTGCGAGGCATGCAGCGCGGTAAGACGCCAGGCCACGATGGTCTCAGTGTGGAGCACATCATCCACGCTAGTGACAAAATTTACCAACTGTTAGGTAAGTTGTACAACTTGTGTGCGGAATATAGTTACTTACCTCATGACCTCATGAAGACTGTGGTGGTTCCCATCGCAAAAAACAAAACCGGTGACATGTCTAGTAAGATCAATTACAGACCAATATCTTTAGGTACGATTACAGGTAAGGTCTTTGAGAGGTTGACGCAGCCTGAATTAGCGCAATACTTGTGTTTGAACGATGCGCAGTTTGGTTTTCGTGCCAGTCTCTCTACTGATTCCGCGATATTATGTTTTAAACATGCGGTTAACTACTGCAATAATAGAAACATTTCAGTTTATGCGTGTTTCCTTGACTTAAGCCGTGCTTTTGACCTAGTAAAATATGATTTACTGTGGTCAAAAATGCGAAAGTCAAGGAAACCTGACCGACTTGTGAACCTGTTTAGGTACTGGTATGAAAACCAAACAAACGCTGTGAGATGGAGCGACGCGTACTCTAGTGAATATAGACTAGAGTGCGGCGTGCGTCAAGGGGGTATCTCGCCGGGCTACTTCAACTTGTATGTGAACGGCCTGATCGAGGAGTTGAGTGGCACCAAGATTGGATGTCTTATACACGGAGTTTGCTTTAACAACCTTAGTTATGCGGACGATATGGTGCTGCTCAGCTCCTCGATTTGCGGCTTGCGTAAGCTTCCCACTATCTGTGAAAGATTTGCCACTAGCCATGGCATGAGCTATAATATTAAAAAGACAGAGCTGATAATATTTCGTGCAGGCAAAGGGCCGGAGAAGGTACCGCCAGTGTTTTTAAATGAGGCGCGAGTTCAGGTTGTTAGGCAGTTTCGTTATGATGCAACTGCCGAGATGTTGCAGCGCATCGGCCATGTTTGCGGAGTCTGGCGTTCCAGACTTCTTCAGCATACTGCGAAGCCGTATAGCCTCCTTCTGGCAGGGGATTTGTGACTCACCTAACGGAATGCTTGCAGTGGTTAATAACGACCTCTACAGAAATAAATTTATTTTGCATTGGCTATCTGTCCACCGGAGCGCGAATAGGAAATGACCAAGTGGTTTTACACTTTTAATTTTCATTTAATGTTAGTGTACTTATTTTATTACATTATTTTAGTGTATCAGTACGTTCAATTGCCTATTTGACGACCCGTCTGGTGTAGTGGTCGAGAAATCGCCTACTACGCACCGGTTTGCGGGTTCGATCCCCGCACAATACAAACATTTGTGTGCATGAACATGTCTGTTTGTATTGGTCTGGGTGTTTTCTATATATATCATGTAAGTATTTACAAACAAAAAGTATTTAAGTATTATATCCGTTGTCTGGCACCCATAACACAAGCTTTGAGTAGCTTAGTTTGCGGCTAGATGGCGATGTGTGGGAATGTCCAAAGGATATTTATTTATTATTATTATTTATTATTCTTTTTTCTGTAATTTATTTTCTTCGTCATGTAATATGGTTGTGTGACGTCCAATTGCCTATTCTTTTTTCTGTAATTTATTTTCTTCGTCATTTAATATGGTTGTGTGATGCCTGAAATAAACTTTTTTTTTTAAAGAAAAGACTCCATTTTGGACCAACAATGTCGGTACCCTGATGGATGATGCTAAACCTATATTTAGCCAATGCGATGGCACCGACTTCAAAAAGAAATTATTTGCCTAAAATTGGGTTCTGCCTTTTAAAGAGATCATAAGAGAATTATAAATTATATTTGTTTGTAAAAGTTACAAATAAAGTTTCTGGCAGATAACGCAAACAAGATTTTATTAAGTCATTGCGAAGCAGGCCGGTAATTTGTTTTATTTTTTCAACTCAGTCGTAAGAAAAAACATTCTCGCCAAGCTAGTGAATACATACCTAGATTCTGGCCTGATTCTGGATACTGTGCTGACAAATGGGCATCTGTGAATTTGTGTGAAGGCTAACAATCTATGAACTTAAGCCTTTGAGGTTAGCTACAACAAAGGAGTCACTGGACCAAAGAACTATCTAATTAGCAATTGCTAGGAAATAGTTAGATGTGGAGGTATAGATAGAAGATTCAAAGTAGACATAGAAACAGTTGTGTTTTATTTTATTATATTTACATACAAGGTGTAACAAAAGGCTTAACGAAGCCTTAAACCTCGCATTAGGTACATTGTACTGAATCGTATGTAACAAAAATTATCGCTGGGAAACGACTTTAATTTTTAGGCATTAAAATAAATCATGCATTTATTGCCGGCAATGTATAGCACACTGCGCGCACGAAGCGCTACAGATTGGGTTTGTGTGCGTGTATTTGAACGTGTGCGTGGGGACAAGCAGGGCGAGGCGGGAAACCAACGCGCCGCGGTTCGCTGTACCTACGCGCGCGTCGTTACGAAAATTACACTCGGCAAAACAAACTGTGAAACAAAAGTACTTACCTACTCTCCATACGAATCGTCCAGGTCAGGCCTCTCAAGCCGAACCAGCTGCGGCTTGAACTGGCGACCATCGCCAAACAAATACGCGCTCGGTAGCGCGTGTTCTCATGCACTCATTCCAGTATGCCTTCGCGCCCCGATCGTCGTTTAAATTCGTCAAATACGTCAATTATTTTTTGACGCATTTCATCACTAGATGTGCATGACCGGTCAAACACTCTGTCCTTTACGTAGCCCCACAAAAAAAGTCCAGCGGGATTAAATCGGGCGATCTGGCTGGCCACGAATGAGGCCCATACCTGCCGATCTAGTGGTCTCCGAACAACTCCGTCAAGCGCTCACGCACAGGTCTCACGATGTGAGGCGGTGCACCATCATGCTGAAACCAAGAGTCTCGGAGCTGGGCTAGTGGCATGTCGTCCAGAGCCTCTACCAGGACGTTATTTATCATGCCTAGGTAGGCTGCCCCATCCATACGCGCTGGTAAAAAAACTGGCCCCAGGATTTGGATTCGTACTATGCCAGCCCACACGTTATAGGCTGATGTGCGTTAGGGTATTCCGCTCCGTAAAGACACAATGCTTCGGACGCATTGCCATGAGCCATCCCAAAACAAAAGACCATGTTCACCAACTCACGAGCACTGTACTGATACCAAGGCATCTTTAATAACTTTCACTATCACAAAGAACACTTAACAATAATCGTAAAAAGCAAACCGTGCGCGAAAACAGAATACTTGCAATTTATAAACGCATTCGATGACGTGACAAACGGAACTAAATGTTCGTTCAGTAGGTATTTGCCTTTGATTTCGCCGTCAAAGCCGGCCGCGGCCGCGCCGAACTGTGTTCTGTGGCGCCGAACGTGTCGTTTGCTATTGGCCGGCGGGGGCGGGAAAAGCCGAATGCATGCGATGAACGCGATCCGCGCGAAGATTTCAAATTGAAATGAAGTAGGCAATCAACATTTCTGGTTAACTGTCTGTGTGTCTGTATGACTGGTAGAAAATTCCACATCGTAATAATAAGTCTACCTTTTGCACAAATTGAATTGTGTAAAATCAGTGAAGATTTTGTTATTGTAAGATAAACAAGTGTGAGATCATTTTATGTTGATTGAAGGTAAAATTAAGACCTCCGTATCGCTTGGTGGTGAAGCGAAATGTGAAGGGAAGAATACAACGAGTAAGAGAACAATGAGTAGATGTGTCATGTTGTCAACTTCTTTGCTGGCAAGCGGCCCATGTATTTGGCCCTTCCAAGCTCGATCGGTTGTAAAGTCAGCGTTGTGAATTTGCTTTGCATTTTTGCTAAGGGTTTTTATTAAAAGGACATGGATTGTTAAAGCCTATAAGGATACCAAAATTTTAGTTCGTGTTATCATTTGTAAGTCTTATTAAGAACTGAAACTTAAACAGAAGCAATTCAGTCAAACGGCGGTACCATTACTGCCTTAGAGCCTGTTTTTTTTTTTTGATAAATGTAAGTAACATTTAGTCGAGCAAATAATTCGAAAACTACATTTGCAACTTGCGATTTTGGTATCTTAAAGTATGCAGTATTTTGTTGCAAGCTGTAGTTATTAAAAAGGTAATAAAATGAAATAATCCTTCATTATGTTTTTAGTTATTAAAAGCTTAATTTACGAAAGTAGAAACCTGAACCATTTGGTCGGTTTAGCAATTCAGGAATGTTGCTATTCTTTTTATCTAGGCGTACGTTGTAGGTAGGCATACTTTAAGAATCCCATTTTCAATAACTTATAAATTTTGTAAGTATCTACTTTTGGTGAAGCGAAAAAGACTTTAATTTTAATGGTATGCTTATTTGTGCGAATAAATTAATAAATTGCTTATTTAATTAATGGATCAAATTCTAAATTGCAATTATTTTGTCGCTGAACGTAATTATTCAAAAGGGAATTAGAAATTATTGTTGTTGGATTTAAAGAGCTTGACTTAAGATAATTAAAATCCAAACTAATCAATTGGTTGTTTTATGGGTTCTGATGTTGCTGTTCCCTTTTTCTAGGCGCCTTTATCAACAGGGCTTGATTTTACGTAACTTATCACCTTTTTAAAACAAATTAGTCTTAAGACATGTGATACAGCTTAAGTCTTTAAGATTGTTTCGATACCTACGTTTTAATCCACCTCAATTATCCGAGAAAGTTAGCAATTTGCAATTTGTGAAATTTTGTAGTCATGTCGTAAGAAACTGCGTTGCATGCCTTCAAATGGTTGATTAAAGTGTAGGCTTTTGAACCTAAGGTTTGGAGTTCGAATCCTGGGCGGGCAACGCAAACAAATGTAAGAGCTACCAACCTACCTACTAACTTACTCTGACAATAACTGGTGGTGGTTTATTTAGTTGATTTAAGGCAAGAACCAATAAATTAAGTTGTAATAAATAAAGTCAGCAAGCCAACTTTTCAATAAACCACACACAGCTACCAGCTGATCGGGCGCGCGCGATCAGCTGTAAGCGTTCGTCGACCTCGCTCGACGAGTGCGTTGCTACGCAGCGAGGGTACGCACACTAAGACATTATTGTTGTGTGATGTGCGCGGTTCATTGCGGATTGCTATCTTTAAATCGATTTCATTAATAAAGTTCAAAAAATTGACAACATGTTACTTCGGGAAAAAGATTAGTAATAACAAACAGAAGGTTTTCATGCAGAAATCTCGAAAAAAAAATTTTCACTTTGACCTTCAATATCTCAGTAACCAGGCATTTCCCAGGTATGGTGTCAAGGAAAAAAATGATTGTACAAATGGGTAGAATACGTGGTCTTCGGCTTCGTTAAGCCTTTTGTAACACCCGATATTTAACAGTTTAAAGTAGAAGTGATACAAATGTTATTCATAATATACTAAGCAGTAAGCCAGAATGTGTGCTTTAGAATTTTTTTGTTGAAATTTATGTATAAAATGTTTTTTTATTTATTTTAGCTCATAACTAATTTTGTTATTTTTCACTATTTCATGTAATATTTACAGTTTATTTAGTATTTTTAAATATTAACACAAAAATATCTTTAAAGTAATTCTTTAAAAAAAGTATGAACTATATGTCCTTGGAACTTGCATTAGTCTATGTAATAAATTAATATTTAGAAGTGTAAAATGTAAAGTTAATTAAAAAGAATACCAAAAACGCACTCGATAATTTAAAGAATATTATATTTTATTTCAACAGTTTACAGGTGCAATGTTTATTAGGTACATAATGTTTTTATAAGATATTTTACGAAAAAGGAATTTGGTATAAAACATTACAATCAGAACCTATTCGAATGCCCTGGTTTTATAATTTCAATTCTAGCAGTCTACAAATAAATTGTTACTGCCCATAAATTGAGTTCGGGTCACATGCCGTTAAAATAAAACTTATGTAATTAATAGGATCCCCGAACTGTACAATTTGAATATGTACATCACGCGTAATGACGTATCCATAAGAGCCCATAAATTTCGCAAGATGGGACCGACAGCACAGTAGCTCAATTGGTAGAGCGTTTGGCCCGGTTAGCCAAGAAGTTGTTGGTGTGAGTCCCGTGCGTCCGTTTTTTGTATCTTATTTCATATTAATGAAGATATACATCATTTATAAATGGAATGTGAGCGGATCGCAATCTAAGAGACATAGTTTATTTGAATTTAAAAAAATGTTCACAGGTGCAATGTTCCATTTTGCACACTTTCAGTGAGTACATCCATAAAAAACATGTTCGACTTCCGATTCTTGTTGAGTTGCAGTAAAACCAGCTCGTACGTTATTATAGTGCTGATAAACTGAAAAAGAAACGATCCTCTTTCAAAATTATACCTCAACAACAATTTTAAAAAAGTTTTTTTCAAGAAGAAGACAATTTTTTAATTGATAATTTCAGGTAGTTTGAATCAGAGATATGTAGGTCTATCCGAGAACATCTGCGAACCAAAATTTTAATTAATATAAAATGACAAATTGTTCAAATCATTACCTTCAAAATAGAAGTTCTTGTCAGAGAGAAGAATGACCCTGTCAGTGTTACTGGATTGTAAACTAGTTGAAGGCGAAACCTTTGTATCTAGAGAACAAAACACTACACAGTTACATGACTTTTAGAAGCAAACTCATGAAGACGATAATAATCATAAAATTATTATCCCTTTGGAATAGAACGACAAAAGCGAGATGTCGCTAGCAGCAAACTGTGTGATAAAAAGAGATGGGTAGCAGACCATTTTAGGCAGATGTCAAACAGTTGACCGCCCTGCAGAAGCTCGCTGAAAATTACGTGCATTTGATTTTTTATATTTCAAAGTGAAATTGTGTATATTTTAGAGAAATAATGCGTCTAAAACATGGTAACTTGATCGGTGATTGATTGTTATGCATTACAGCGGCATAACCCCAACAAATAATAATCATTTAACAGGTAGATTAGTCCAAATCGAAGCCTCTTAATATACGACTTATATTTACCAATACGCTTCAAATTTAAAGTACGCAGTTTGATTATTCTATTCTACAAACGTTAATTTACGTAAAAAATAAAGACAGAATAACACAGGGAATGTATATCGACGAATATTTTGTATAATGAAATAATATTTAGTTTTACACTAGAGCTGCATGTTCAGTATTTTGTGTCGACTGTTAATCATGCAGTAAACTACTATATTTAACTTAGGAACATTGTTATAAATCACCTGATCGAATGGTTATCTCATTTAAAGCTACAAAAGTTACTTACTTATGTTAGTTACTGACTTTTACTTGTCCTTCTTTTCCGATAGGTATATTAATTTTATGATAATAATATAATACGGACTTACTTATAAATATTACACCAATTTCGAAAGTCTTCTACAATTTGAATCTTCTTTTGTTTGAAAATATGTATTTGCATGCTATTAAATGATAGCTGAAAATGCTGAACTAACCATACATTTATAACATCCAAATGTACCCTTTTTCATGAGCAAATAAACCCTTTCTTTCTTTGTTTTCATTAATGTCGGGTGATTTACTATTTGTAATAACTTTTTTCACTTTAGTGCACATAGTATCAAACTTTACGGCACATTTTAACTTTACAACACTAAAGGATCTTGACCAAAACTCTATAGAAACTCGGTCCACTTCGCATCTGCATGCATCTTTACAAAATGTTCGGATAAAACATATAAATATTTGAAATAATACAGACTTAAAATATTTTTGTAAAATAACTAGGTGTTTACGAGAAATTCAATGGCAGATTAGACATTTTGAGATTATGTTTTGTGATTGCAGAGTTATTGCACCTCGCCTACATTCATTTTAATACATTCAGGAAGTTATATTTTACTAAAGAAATTCAATACTTACTTACTTAGTTACCCATAAAATACCAGTGCAATTATAATTTAAACAAGATTTTTAAATATAAACTACAAAGACGCAATCTGGGCCCGCAATGTTTCGTCAATATCCTTTATCTTATACAAAAATATCACAATTTGGAGACTTTCAACGTCTTGCATATAAATCAATAATAAAAATACACACATCAAAAGTGTCTAGGGATCAACATATATTTTTGCAATAACTTTTCTCCTGATTGATATTAATTAAAATTTTCTTTAAGGATCCAACAAATAAAGTGTTTTTGTTTGTCTACAGTAACGATAAACCAAGTCACCTTTGCATTAATAAAGAAATTTGCCATTTTCCTAATAAAGGGATTTTTGACATTTGAACCACTAACATTAAAGTTCGAAAAAAAGACTGAAATAACAGTTTTCTTAAAATTTTTATTGGGTAACTTAAACAATTAATAATTAATCTGTGTTTCTACCGCGAACACTAACAACACAAGAACATCGGTTTGGCATACTCAAAATGAGTTCATCCAAATCACGCTGTGGAATGGCCGCCCATGTTCGTTGCAACAACAACAAAAAGGTCTTCTTGCGACTGGATACCCTCCATATTTGGCAGAGCTCTTCTCTGAAGCATATCCCATGCATGCTCAATCGGATTCAAGTCTGGCGACTGAGCAGGCCAGGGCAGGACATTGATGTTAGCTGCGGCGAGAGTCTGTCTTTCAACTCTTGCGGTGTGCGGTCGTAGATTATCATGTATTAACTGAAATAAGGAACCGATTTGCACTTGTAGAGGAACGATGACGTCTAATACAATCGTCTCAGCATAAATTTGAGCGTTGAGGTTGCCTCTGATCCGAATCAAATCAGTTCTTCCGCCGATTCAAATACCCGCCCATACCATGATGGTTCCACCACTATAAGGATGGACATCCTGGCAGGATTTTAATCACTGTTGGCGTCCAGGGGTTCTCCAGTGTCGTATACGTCTTGTATCCGGTCTCATACCAAAACGAGACTCATCAGAAAAACACACGAAACGCCATTGTTCTTCTGCCCAATTTCTGTGTTCAAGAGCCCATTGATATCGAATCCTACGATTGTGCATTTCTATAGGTGGTACCCGTAGCGGTCTTCGGGAATGAAGGTTCACTTCATGCAAGCGGTTTCTGACTGTTTGGTCGCTAATCAAGTTCCCTGAAGACTGATGAAGCCTCACGGCTAACATCATGGCGGTTATTGTTGGAGCTCTTCGAGCTGTGATTTGAATGTATCGGTCTTGTCTCCGTGTGGTGCAGCGATACCGTCCTCCATGGCGCTCAGCCACGGTACCAGTGCTTCGGTAACGTGTCTAAAGTCGACTGATAACACTCTGACTTGTATTCAGAGCTAAAGCCACAGTACGTTGCCGGGAACCAGCTTCTATCATTCCCACGGCTCTGAGCATTTCTTCCCTGATTAAATGACGTCGCCGCTCCATAATAACGCTGGTTTAATCAGTAGTAGGGAAACAGTAGCACTAATAATGTCTTCAATGCGTTGTATGTTTTTATAGGGAAAATATTGACAGCTGATTTTCATCTTTTACTGGAATTTGATTGACAGTTCCTGTTTCAAATTATGAAATGCACCAAAAAGGATCCATATAAATTTATAAAATCATAAATTTATTACAAAGCCACATTTCAATCTCATGAAATCTGCATAAAAATGCTTGATCCCTAGACACTTTTGATGTGTGTAGCTCGAGTCTCAAATATCAAAGTCAGCTTCAGATTTAATTCCTCAGGCCACCTTAGTGTAGTATTGACTTACTTCTTTATTTTTCTCCTCCTTAGGAATATCGTGCAAGGACAGTAATGATTTCTGCGCCTCGATCGGTACACTTGCAGCTAATAGAGACATAATTAACGCTCGGGATATGAGGCAAGCGACCGAGAATAAATAGAAGAGAAGACGCTCTGTTAAATTTGCCAAACAAAAAAAAAAAACGACATTTTACTATGATGTCATTAGTATTCCAATGTCTTTAACATTTATCATGTTAATACAAACTAAATTCTTGGATGAAATGTATCTAATATGAATTAATCTTCGCCTGAGCTGACAACTTAGCATTTCAAACTTTGGTCCACATAAACTTTCCGAAACTGTGACATATGGCCATTGACAAAGAGTTCAATTCAGGAATTCAGTTTAATAGTTTTGATTGCTCAAAGTGGCAATATCTCACAGATGGAGACTCATAAAGATGAAATAAGAAACCAAAAATTTCAAGCCCGCGCACGGGCGGGACTTGAACCAGCAACCTTTTGGCAAACCGGGTCAAACGCTCTTACCAATTGAGCTACCGTGCCGTTAGTCCGACCCTGCGAAATTTGTGGTTTCTTATGAAAACGTCAATTGCGTGACACTTAGCGCCATCTAGCCGTCAGTTTATGAAACAGATGGCCCAAGCAGTTAATCTTTACAGAATAAATTCAACTTGGAAATTGATGTCGCTTCGCTATCTAATGCTTTAGAATGTTTTTAACACTCACAGTGTCATATTTTATATTCATAAAGATAAAATAAGAAACCAAAAATATAAAATATGACACTGTGAGTGTTAAAAACATTCTAAAGCATTAGATGGAGACTCTTTCTAACTGCACAACACAATTAAATTGGTTATACATAAATTACGAATAATTTGAAACTATGCTATTTAAACTACTTCTTCCTTTGTTCGATATGTTTAACTAGAGCTATAGAAATATTATTCAAAGTTAATGTATATTCTCAGGAACACGGTGTATAAAGCTATATTTAATGTTTTTTGACTTTACGTCGGCTTCTCTTGTCTAAAGAGGAGAGCTCCACTTTACCCCTCGGCTGCCTATTGTAGAAAGGATGCAGTTTAATGCATTTTTTATCACAGTAATACTAAAGATGCGGGGACAAAATAAACGTCCTGCGTCAGTTATTGCCACCTACGTCTTACCCGTACTTTTATCGACATGTTGTCTATTTTGATAATATTCAGAAACAGCTTTAAATCTTAATACTGGGGTTCAGCACACGCCGTTCCGTGCCTTGGATAGCACGTCAAACGTTGGTCTTGCGCCTAATCCCTCACTATTTGTTTAGACTGCTGTTTTATCAAATTACCTCTATAAGAGTCAGGGGTCATAAATAGACGGAAAAGTAATACAAACTTACTTTGCAGTGTCACATTCCTTGTAATTCACCGTGTTGGTTCTGAAATCGTAAAAAAACATTAAAATATTGTACAATATCGTATATTATAAATACATTTATGCAAAGGCCTAGTTCGCTCAGGAAAAAAAAACAAGTGCTGAGACTTCGCTGACAGGTGCGTAACAAGTGTATAGGCAGGAAAAAAAGGTAGGTAGGATAGGGTAGCGGAGAGAGATAGATAGATATGGGAAGGTAGATAACGGTGGTTTCCTATATGCATTCTATCTGTGGTTTTACCCTACTAGAGATAAAAAAGGTTCTCTACCTTTAGATTTTTTGTCCCTATCAAACTTCTAGCAGTAGAAAATACTATCTCAGGTAGAAGAAATCTTCTTCTCTTTTGTCGAGGTCGAGGGTAGGATCTTCGACTAAAGTTTACATATAGGAAACGACCGTAAGGGGGAGTGTAGGTAGCGTGGGGTATGGCTGTCAGGGTAAGGAGCTGTGTTTGTTAATCTGTAAAAAACAATGCAATTCTTTGGCAAATTTTTCATGAGTGACTTATAATCAGGGTGGTCCAGATATTCGTTAAAGGCTCTTATTTTTGGATCACTCGCGTTAGTATGGCATGTGATATTAAATGAGTAACGTCCGATTTTTCAATGAAAATTAGTATAATTCCACACGAGAGTTCAAAAAACGGTTGACCGAATTTTGAGAGTACTAACATCTATGCTTCGCGTGATTTCCACTGATTTTTAATTTGTTTTCGAAAGAAAGTCACACGCCATATTCAAGCGAATGATTAAAAAATAGGCCCCTGATATCTTTAAATTTAATTCTTACTTTAAGAAATAGAAAAGCTGCACGGATATGAAATACAGGTAATTGAAAAACGAAAACAGGACGATAGTTTTGAAATGATCGTCTATGAGGGTGACCAAACTCTCCAAGCGAGTAAACTGCATTCTGTGCTTCTCCCAGAACTTGATATTCTGAAATATTAAACAGACTAGTTAGCATCATCATCATTAACCAATAAAAGACGTCAACTGCTGAACATAGGCCTCGCCTTCGTTTTTTTTTTTAACATTTGAGGATAACCAACACAGCACACACTTCACAATCAACAAGACAATAAATAACAACATAATTATAGTGTTCCCTTAATCAAAGGCTGTTAAGACATGCGCAATAAAAATTGTAGTCAGGAACAAACTGTAGTAACCAGCACTACACGAGTAATTGCCGACATTAAAATTTCATTTCAGAATAGTCGATTTCAATTTACGTAGTCAGTACTAAGATGTTTTTAAATGATAGTCAAGTCGTGCACGCTATATAATGACAAGCCAGACCAAAAGGCAGGTAATTGCCTGAAGTGCATTCAGTCGGGCACGCTACCTTTTTACGGCTATAATTCCTGTGTGTTTAGGCGTTGAACCAATTACACTGCAACTGTTAGAGACAAGAAAAACGTATCATTTCATTCTTAAGTAGGTATAGTTTTTTTTAATATATAAGTATTAAAACACGTGTCATTGTATAATCAGTACGTAACGAATGTTTATATTTATGTCTTCTCTATATATATCTTCCTATCAACAGGCATGCCTTTACTTGCTACTTTATATAGACTAACAGCGATATGTAAAAAAAAACATTAAATTTTACCGCCTTCAAAAACAAACACCAAAATGACTAAAATAACGCTAATAAGAGAAACAAACTCATTTGAAGTGGGTGCATGATATCAACTTTAACAGACAGCAGCAGTCTACGTATGCAAATTATGAGTTTTTAAGATAGAGCACATTTTCAATAACCGCAAACATAACTTTAATATTCATAAAAATTCTATGAAAAATAATATATATATCTATGAAAAAGTTATATTTGCTGTCAAAAAAATATTGTGGTATTTTTAATAAGTGGAAGTAAGTGGATCTCTAATTCAGTTGCAGTTGGCACGGAACACTTAGTGTGCAAGTACGACTCGCACTTGGCTGGTTTTTAGTTATTGTTAGAGTTATAACGTACTTTATTAAACTAAATCAGCTACTAACCCAACCGTCTCCTCAGTGTAACAAAAACTTCCAATCGGTTCAGCCGAAGGCGAGATATTTGTGGACAAACATACATTCATTTTTTTTTTTTGACGTCGGTAAAATACAAGACTTACTTTATTTGTGCGTGTTTCGATAGCCACATTGAGGTCTCGGAAATAAGATAGCAAGTATAAGCTTGTGCACATTGGTAGAACATCAGTCACTCCCCAAAGAATTATCGTTTGAATAGTCATTAACTGAAACAATCATTCGATGAAAATTTGTGTGTATCTCTATTTACCATCCAAATGGTCAAAAAGTCAAATTTCATTTAGGCCTGGAGTGCGATTGTCTAAAGCAATCGTATTCATTTGACAGTTCAAAACGTACGGTATGGTCTGTCAAATGGCAAAGAACAAAGGGTTTGACAGATGATATCGTACGTTTTGAACTTTCAAATGAATACGATTGCTTTAAACAATTGCACCTCTGATTTTTCCAACGTCAGCTAAGGAATATAAATAGGTATATTCTTAAACAAATTTCTATAGAAAATCAAAATTCATATATATTATATATAATAATGAATTTTGTAGATTTATAAAGATATCGAAAATATAAATAACGTCTCCTATTTGTCAGCAATGATTGGAAATGTATCTTTTTTATCGATTGTTGTATACTTATTTCGTCGGATAAGTCTTATTTGACGTTGGCATAAGACTCTTATTAACAAAAAGCTACCTGTGATAAAGTTAGATTTATACAATAAATCATTTATAATATTTTTAGTAAGCTGACGTTGAATCCTTTCAACGACCTGATTTACAATTTTGTAATAAGTTCTGGTTAGCGTTATCTTTCCGTACTAAATGAAATTACGTGTCGATATAACAGGCATTTAAAAAAATACAGTGATAATCGTGTTTGGATAGCATTTCGACCATATAAGTTAAAAATCGGTCGCTTTATACTTATTCAGACGGATAAGTCTTATCTGACATTGCTAAAATCGACATAATACGCAATATTTACCTTGTACAGTATTACTTTCCATAGCGAATAAGTGGTGTATTTGAATACGAACGGGGCAACGTGCTCACAAAAATACTGAAAAAGATCCGGGGTAAATTTTCGCATAGAATTGCAATTCCATAGGGATTTGTAGAAGAATGATTGGGATAGAGAATTTTCGACTGAAAAAAAAAACAATGGTGAATGATCAATTGAGTTAAAATTATGTACAATTTTGAAAATAGACTTTAATTTATCAGTTACTATAGGTAAACAGCAAAAATGAGACGTTTCTGATGTCACGTTTGTCGTCTATTCCTTGAAATTTATGTACTTTTTTACCACGCTTTTATATTAGCTTGGGTTGTATGTATGTATGTATGTATGTAATGGAATCTTTGAGCATAAATTTGACCGATTTCCAGAAGTTTGATTAATTTGAAACTTTGCACACGTATCAAGGACCGATGACAATGCAATAATTTAATAACAGCTTCTCAATATCCTAATAAGGACCGCCAGGATTAATAAATTCTTTCGTGGATCCTCTATGTGGGAGTAAGAAAGATAAAGCTATCGCGTGTCGCATGTCCGCAAATAATTAATTGAAACATCGAACTAAAAAATGAAAAATAAATTATAGTTTTAAAAAACTAAAAAAACACGCTTTTATAGCTAACCGAACTAAAAAGTAGAAAATAATTTTTAATTACAAAGAATTAGAGAATAACTCAATGCAGAGTAAAAAGCGTGGGGTGCTTGATATATTAAATGTTACAAATATTTTACATGCAACTATCTATGTGCGGAGAGTTATGAAAAAAACCTAGTAAAAAGTTATGAAAATATAGTAAAATGTTTTTACCCCACGCTTTTTACTCTGAATTAATTTATTCTCTAACTCTTTTATTAAACTTTTTTGGGGGTAGATGTCAAAGAAGTAGCAGCTATATTTTGTCTCTCGTTTATTTTATTATTTTAAAATAGTTTAAAGTGGAATTATTTTTAATGTAATTGCACAAACCTGCACTCATCTACCAGCTGTGCTTTCTCACATTGAATCACAACACTCAACACCGCAATGGCACAATTTGCTGACTTACAGTCATCTCAGGCGGAAATGGAAGCACATTTATCAAGGCGTATGGCAGATTTTGAAGCACAACTGAAGGCGGCCTCCTCAGCTCCTGATTCGCTATCAAAGCTTGCAAATGACTTCTATGCATTCCGCGATCTTGTGTGGGGTCTCCTGAAGAGTATGCGGCAACAAATAACGGACTGCGTGAACACTGTTGATGCTTTGGAGATGCGCAACCGTCGCAAGGCTCTCCTTTTCAGCGGGATTTCAGAAAATGTGGAGAACGTCAGGGATGCAGTGGTTGATATCATCAGGACCAAGCTGGGGCTTGATGACTTTGATGCCTCACAGATAGCGCTGTGTCACCGACTGGGTGATAAGCCAGGCAAGCGTTGCAGACCTGTGCTTATTCGTTTCACGATGCATGCTTCCAAGTCGTCAATCTGGAAGCGGAAGACTCTGCTCAAAGGTTCGGCGATATCGGTCTCTGAATTCTTGACCCGGAACAGGCAGACAGCATTCGTAAAGGCCCGCTCGCACTTCGGCATGCGTGAATGCTGGACCTCTGACGGTGTCATCATGGTCAAGGTCTCCAATGGTACTAGGCGAAAAGTGAACACACTCGAGGAGCTGCAAGAGCTGATCTCCAGGTTCCCGAAGCCTGCAGGTACCGTCAGCTCACAAGCATCATTGGCGCCGGTGCAACAGGTAACAACGCGACCTCCTGCTCAGCCTACTACTTCGAGCTCGTCGTCTAAGGTGGCAACTCGTAAACAAGCACCCGCAGCGAAAAAATAAGTCAGCTATGTGATCCATTACCGATATCCTTAGTTGTTTGTAAATATTTTATAATTTTGTTGAAGGTACTTATTACTACTTAGGCTCAGAAAACATTTTTATTTCTTTCGTTGAAATGTCACTGTCATTTGTCATATGTCAATGTTTTTTTTTTTCTTCTTTTTTGCGCTTTGGACAAAACATATGCAACCAGTTTTGTTCCGAACTGTGCTCGAGCATAATTCAATATCGTTATGTTGTCCTTACTTTGAGTTTATTTTTACAACACTAAGTGATTTTAATGTTGTTTTTATGATAATAGTTTCAAACTTTGTTATTGCATAGCTGGTGGGTGATGCAAAGAGTAAAAAATCTAGGGATTACTTACCTAGCCCTGCATTATCTTATATAAATAGTTTATTATTTTTTTTATATACATAGTTTAAATTTATTTTACATTATTATATTTATTATATATTTGCAATTATGCCTCTTAACGCGACAAGTTCATCAGCTTCATACTACTCTTGTAGTGATCACTCGCACTCGTTCGACTCAGTGTCGTCTGACATTGAAACACTCGGCATTCAGCTCAAAAACTGTTTCGAAGGGCATCAAAAATCTCTTAACATATGCCACATTAACGCTCAGAGCATCCCGAAGCATCATAGTGAACTCTTGGATAGCTTCTCGTCGGATGTAATCCATGCCGTTTTAGTTTCCGAGTCTTGGCTCAAACCATTCATGCCTTCAGTTGCATACAGTCTACCTGGCTTCGTGCTAATTAGAAACGACCGAGTTGGTAAGGGTAGCGGTGGAGTAGCAATTTACCTGAGATCAGATATCCCATTCACAATTGTCGCATCATCTCCAGCTATCTATTCTGCATCAGCAGAATATTTATTCATTGAGATCAGTTTAAGTAGTACCAAAGCTTTACTTGGGGTGGTGTATTGTCCTCCAGGGATTGATTACTTCAACCAGCTTGAGGTTGCCCTTGAATCATGCTGTACAGACTACTCCCATTACATTATTATGGGTGATTTCAATACCGAGCCTGCCGGAGATCCTCCTCGTTCCGACAAATTTCTTCATTTACTAAGGTCCACTGGCCTCCAGTATCTTCCATTTTTTCCCACTCATCACAATATTGGCACCCGTGATACCTGGCTCGATCACGTGCTGACCTCGTCTGAACAGTTCGTGCTTGGCCATGGTCAGTTGTTGGCTCCAGGTTTCTCTAGACATGATTTGTTGTACTTAGCTTACCGTATTCGACCTCCTGGAAATAGGCCCCGGACAGCTCAGGTGCGAAGTTACTCGCGTATCAATAATGAAAGCTTGTTGAAAGATGCTGCTACAATAGACTGGAACCCTGTCATGTCTGCTGGCACGGTCGATGTTAAAGTGGAGCTGCTGTGTAGCAATATTATTAGCTTATTTGATAAGCATGCGCCCATGCACACAGTCCGCATAAGGCGACCGCCAGCTCCTTGGTTGACAAAGGATATCAAACTTGCAATGTCTAGACGCAATAAGGCCTTCCGTACTTTCAAAGGAAATAGATCAGACGAAAATTGGGCCCAGTACAAAAAGGCGCGTAACCGTTGCAATCAGATGATACGTGCAGCGAAACGTCATCATATACATACTGAGATCCATAAGTCCTCTTCCTCTAACATCTGGAATTTTCTGAATTCACTTGGGGTCGGCAGATCAAAGTCTGATGACATCCATATTCCTTTTGATCTCAACGACATCAACCAGCGTTTCACGAACCTTCCTGCTCTTGATGCTCTCACCAAAGCGAATACTTTAGCATACATAGCTTCACTCCCTGCTCCTGACATTACTCCCTTCTCATTTACCCCTGTCTCCGATGCTGACATCAGCAAGGCCATTTCTACGATTACATCTAAAGCAACCGGAGTGGATGGCATCAGCCGTCTGATGATAGTGCCATTGCTCAAAATAATTTTACCTATTCTCACTCACATTATTAATTGGTCATTGGACTCTGGCACTTATCCAGATGTTTGGCGTAAAGCTCTCGTCCGTCCACTCCCTAAGGTTCGTAATCCCACTTCTCCAAGCCAATACCGGCCCATTTCCATTTTGCCTTTTCTCTCTAAAGTAATTGAGTCGTGTGTACTTAAACAGTTATCCTCCCACCTCTCTCAGAACAACTTACTGAATCCTTTTCAGTCTGGATTTCGTGCAGGCCATAGTACTACCACTGCTCTGCTGAAGGTAACAGAAGACATACGAGACGGGATGGATTCCTTTAAAGTCACACTTCTTGTTCTAATAGACTTTTCTAATGCCTTTAATGCTGTGGACTATGACCTCCTTCTGGCCGTACTTTCGTACTTAAAAGTATCTTCTTCAGCCCTGGAATGGTTCTCTTCCTATCTGCGTGGTCGCCAGCAGTCAATTAAAACTCCTAACGCCCTTTCTGACTGGTACAATCTGTCATCTGGTGTACCACAGGGTGGCATAATCTCTCCTTTGCTCTTCTCTATTTTTATAAATCTTATCACCCTTAATCTTCGCTGCTCGTATCATCTGTATGCTGATGACTTGCAATTGTATGTGCAAAGTGAAATTGCAGAACTACCTGCTGCAATTCATCTTATGAACGAAAATTTAAATTATATTTCATCGTGGTCACAAAACTTCGGAATCTCTGTCAACCCTACGAAGTGTCAGGCCATTATTGTGGGTAGTCCGGGACTTGTTTCTAGGTTTAATGTAATGGATCTGGACCCAATAGTGTTTGAAGGTACCACTATACCTTACTCTACTAGTGTCAAGAACTTGGGCCTAACTATGGACACTACGCTTAGCTGGTCTGTTCACATAGCTGAGGTCAGCCGTAAGGTGATTGTCTGTCTGAGAAGTCTCTACCGCTTAAAATTCTTTCTCCCATTTAAGACGAAGCTTCTGCTTATGCAAACTCTTGTCATCCCTATCATAGACTACGCAGACTCTTGCTGCACTAATCTTACTGAAGCCCTTATCGACAAGCTTGAACGTCTCCTCAACAATTGCATCAGGTTCATCTTCGGCCTCCGTAAATATGACCATGTCTCCAGTTTTAGAGCACAGCTTAACTGGCTCCCTATTCGTCAACGTAGAGACTCTCGAATCCTTTGCATTTTACATGCTATTCTTAATAACCCCTCGTCGCCTTCTTATCTTAAAGATATGTTCCCGTTTTTATGCCAAACTCACGATCGGTCTCTCCGTTCCTCCGTCAATCTCCGGCTAGGCACGCTGGCACACCGCTCCACGTACGTCTCCAAGTCATTTTCAGTGACGGCAACACGACTGTGGAACTCTCTTCCTTTGGATGTCAGGAGGGCCGAGTCGAAGGTATCATTCAAGAGGAAAGTCCGACAATTTCTTAAAGAATAGATAATTGCAAAATAATATTTATTTATTATGTGTATTATTTATGTATTTTTTTTTTATATATTGTATTTATTTTGTGTAAGTTTAAGTATATTTATTGAATATAAAATAATTTACAGTAATTAAAGCACGTTTATTTGTTACTATAAATATTAGTCAATTGTTACTATTTTGTTTTTCTCAAAATTTATTTTCGCTGCACCCATTGCCATCTCTCTGCATGACCTAAAGGTTTGACTGGCAGAGAATGCTTTTAGCATTAAGTCCACCTTTGTACACTATGATTTGTGCAATAAAGTCTTTAAATAAAATTAAATTAAATTAAAAAATATTTTCTACTTTGTAGTTCGGTTAGCTACAAGAACATGTTTTTTTAGTTTTTAAACTATAATTTATTAATATTGAACACTAATCTCTATTGCTCTGATCCCAAAGTAAATAGCTAATGCACTTGTGTTATGGAAATCAGACACAACGATGGTACCACAACACCCAGACCCAAGACAATGTAGAAAATTTAGATTTCTATATTGACCCGACCGGGAATCGACCCCGGAGCGGCGACGCCTTGAAGCCCAACGTGCTTAGCCACTACACCACGGAGGTCGTCTTTACATTATTCTTACAAATTAAAACGTACGTTGACTTTATATATTTCTTATAAATTAAATATTATCCTTTTAGGTGATAGAAAAAGTCGTTTAATATTTCAATAAATAAGTTATCATAATACGAGTAAAACCAAAAGGATGATACAGATTACGTTTATTGGGAGGAAAATGAAAACAAAGGCGATAAAAGTAACGTCAGAAGTCTCAGTTTTGCGGTCTACCTATAAAACAGGTATAATTTAAGATCACAAAACTTACCAAAAGAAACGATGGTAACAAAGCATAGCAGATAGGTACAATGTGTTTTAACATTATTAGCTCTTCGTATGTCTCGTAACTGGTGCTCAAGCTTAGCCACTCTTTTCAGTAAAATCGGCCAACGATTAGCCAATTGAAGTAATACGATCATTATGAATAATGCTGTAGAATTGAGAATCAATATTGCTACAAAGCAAAATAATATACCACATAAATTTCAATACAAAACACACAAATTATAAGCATTTTTTTAACTTAACAGTCAAAAGTTTTTACAATTGATGTCTTATATATTTCAGTCTATGTATTCAGCTGCGATCAGTTTTCCGAACTGAAAACTTTTAAGACTTTTAAGAAAAAATAGGTGTTGTAATTTAATACTCTTGTTATACTTACTAACAGAACTAGAAGAATAGTTCTGAGCTGAAAAACACCAAACTGCACAGGATAATGTGATAGCTGTCTGTCCAAATAGCGTAGCAAAATAGTAAATACCGTAAAAAGATTTCAATCTGAACCTGAAACAGATTAAAACATGAAGTCAGTTTTCCATAGAAGTGATTACGACCAATAATTTTGTTTAAATACTGTTTTGTTATAATTTGTATTATTAAATTATTGTTTGTAATTTTACCACAAATTAATTTATCTGTTACATAGATCGACGTTAAGCTTATCATATTTACTTTAATTCATTTTATTTGTCAGGTATCGTTGTATCTCTGTCATTAATAAATAAAAATCTAATCAGTCCATACATGACTGAGTTGAGGGCGCGTATTGCGATGCATTTTTGATAGGTTAGCGGCTCAGCTTTACTGTCAAATTATCAATTAGTATTACGATTTCGCATGACATTTAAAATATAATTATAATCAAATAACATAAATATTAATACTCGTACCATTACAGTGAAATTATAATATTTTGTGATAATATTAGTTTACACTGAGTCGGAATTGAGTTGCCTGGACATTGAACGGTCAAAGTTGGATCACAATACGCCCCTCGGAAAAAACAAACATATACCTAAGAAAAAACTTACAATACAATAGCAAAAAACCTCCTCTTTTTTAGTAAATTACCAAGACACGACATGCTTTGCTTGTCGTGACATGTAAACAATGCACACCATATTATGTATCACCTCAAAAAGTTGACGTTTTAACGTTTCGCCACTTCTTAGACCCGTATTAAAATCGGCATGGATAATATGTTATTCTAGTGCGAGCAAAATGACCGAAATAGCTACTCCATTACGGTGGTGAGAGTTCAAACAACGGAATTAGGTGCTTAAATCCGCATTAATCATGCAGTATGACAAGGCATTCTTATAAATTTAAAAAAAACGTGTCGCTAAATTAAAGAAAAGCTGAACAGATTTTCATGAAATACGTCTAAGTACACTCTGGGTTTACAACAATTATCTATGACACGTTAGACATACCTATATTTTTGGTAGCTACGACACTATAGAAAAAAAGGCAGACAGACACGTTTTTTTTGACAACAATCTCTTACATTGCTTTGATCCCAAAGTAAGTAGCCATTGCACATGTTTTATAGAAATCAGACACAAATGTGGTACCACAACACCCAGACCCGAGACACTATATAAAATCATGATTTCTACAATGACCCGACCGGGAATCGAACCCTGGATCTCGGAGCGACGACGCCATGAAACCCAGCGTGCTTAGCCACTACACCACGGAGGTCGTCTTACGATAAACGTATAACAAAACTCTCTTTATGCGTCGGATATTTTAAAAAAAAGTTCATGAAAAACTTCTAAGAGCAGCGCGTTCAACCAAACAAAATGTTGTGTTGTTTTATTTTATAATATCGATAAAAAAATACTCACTTCAAACATTGCACGGTGGGTTTATTCAGACATTCAACGGGAAATACCCCAGTCCATCTAAGAAACATCATATGCCATCTCAAAATGGTGTGCAGTTCACATTTCTGTCCATTCAATATATTTTGTACTTTTATTCTTCTTAACTTATTCATGTTATAGCTTCTGTTCAATTGCTGGAAAACAATTTGAATTTCCTCACGGTTCAAAATGTTAATTTTGTTGGAAAATGATTTTCAGACATTGTTTACACACTAACAAAATTTTAACTTAATAATATGAGTGGACTTATACATGCTAGTTTGTTTTTATCATGAAAGAAAAAGAATTGCCTTATGTTTAAGCTTGTAATGTATTTTATTCAAATAATTTCCAACGAACACTCAGTTCCCTTCCACGTAGGCGTTTAAATACGTCAATACAATCTGCCACTTGATTTGTCGAATTGTGGAAAATGCTTTCATATACAGAATGTTATTTTGGTAAGCAACCACCGACTCATGGATGGTTGTACAATAAAATACTGATGTCAAAAATATGTGAAAAATGGAGGTTGACCGAATACAGTTAGGCAACTCATAATTTTACAATTTATTAAATTAAAAACAAAAACTGTCACAAAATTAAAATCAGCTAAACAGATTTTCATGAAATATGTCTAAGACCACTAAGGGCTTACAGCAATTATGTATAACATATTGAACATATATGTTTGTTACACAGCCAGACACGTTTTTTACCAATCACATACATTATTGCTCTGATCCCAAAGTAGCCAGTGCACTTGTGTTATAGAAATCAGTCACAACCGACTCAGGAATGGTTGTACAAACAATACTGATGTCAAAAAAATATGTAAGTATTACACTTTTTTAAGGAAAAACTCACAAACGTAGCTACAACGTGCAAACTACGTGCAAGGTTTGAATGTTCCCATTAGTTTTTTTACATGGTTCTATTTTATACAACTTACACATAAGACATAATTTAAAGAAAATATATTTTTAAGAATCAGCATAATTCACCCATGAGTGACAGTAGTATAGAGCGACAGTTAAAATGTCAATACGGAATGTTATGAAAAAGCTAGTAGTGAGTACCTAACATGAGAAAATTTTTTTTGGACTATTCTAGATAACACACGATTAAATTGAAAAATATTAAAAAAAAACCTTACAAATGCGCAAGTAAAAGCAACTATGTCAGATAAATAAATATGCGTGCGCTTGGATGGCACACAGTGTTCCATTCCTCGTCTGATACAGTAGCTAAGTGAAATTTATAGTATTAAGTATGTGAAGTGACAAATCACTTTAAAAACCACAAATCTGATTATTTAAGTAACAGTCACAAAAACGTAATCAGCTTTAAAGTTTTTTATCGTAGTTTACTAACTACTTACAACGTTTAATGTTAAATGCGCAAAACATCAAACACCCAAAATGATTTTTGACCTAATTTTGAAAAAAAAAAAACATTTCAATAAAGTTTTTTAATGTGACCTATAATATTAAAAAAATGGTTCAATTGATACTGCTCGATATTCCTAACAAACTATTTTCAGGTTTTGCGCATTTAACGTTACACGTTGTATATCATGTATTTAAAATACTTAATAACAATATTTTTATATGAATGTGACTTACAATATTACGTAACCTACGTTCTTTAACACTTAACAAAAGTGAAAACAGTCGTCTGTTACGTTTGTTCAGTATCAGCACAACACTGATCAATTATTCAGCGTGGACAGTTACGAGTATGTTGACACGTCATGTTGTTCCTTCTGCCTGTGAACTACGCACAAACAATAACACGTTTACTGAGAAAACAACCACTAGCTGTCATTTATCCATATCTGTATTTTTTAAGTCTTATGTATTATGTTGACTTATTTTTGTTTTATTTAAGTATACTGTTTCGGTTGATCTTTTAATCTCAGTTCGTGGTAGAAAAAATACGTTGTAAACCCATCATCATCATCATAATCAGCCAAAGGACGTCCACTGCTGAACATAGGCCTCCCCCACGGCTTTCCACAGCGACCGATCACTAGCGGTCTGCATCCAGTTTGATCCTGCGATCTTTTTAAGGTCGTCTGTCCATCTTGTTGGTGGACGTCCTACGCTGCGTCTTTGGTCGAAGGGTCTCCAATCTAGAACTTTCCTGCCCCAACGGCCATCAGTTCTTCGCGCTATGTGCCCTGCCCACTGCCACTTAAGCTTACTGATTCTCAAGGCTATGTCCGTTACATTGGTTCTTCTACGTATCTCTTCGTTTCTGATTCGATCTCGTAGAGAAACACCGAGCATAGCCCGCTCCATCGCTCGTTGTGTAATTCTGAGCTTCATTATAAGGCCCATAGTAAGAGACCACGTTTCGGATCCGTATGTCATCACTGGTAACACACACTGATTGAAGACTTTCGTCTTCAGACACTGAGGTAATTGAGACGAGAAGACGCTCTTGCGCAGTTTCCCGAACGCTGCCCAGCCGAGTTGGATTCGTCGATTGACCTCTTTCTCGAAGTTGGACCTACCCAATTGGATCACTTGTCCCAGGTAGACGTACTCGTCGACAACTTCGAGAGTTGAGTTCCCAATGGATACTGGAGTGGGTACAACAAGGGAACTCGACATAATTTTCGTCTTCTCCATGTTCATTTTAAGACCCACTTGTTGGGATACTCGGTCGAGGTCTTCGAGCATAATGCCTAGATCATCCAGCGTCTTTGCCACAACGACTATGTCATCGGCAAACCGAAGGTGTGTTATGTATTCGCCATTGACGGAGATGCCGAATCCTTCCCATTCCAGGAGCTTGAAGGCGTCTTCCAATGCCGCTGTAAACAGTTTCGGAGATATAACATCGCCCTGTCTTACACCTCTTCGCAATGGAATCGCCCTCGTATTCTGTTCCTGTACTCGGACCGACATGGTGGCGTTGTTATATAGACACTTTAACACCTCTATATACCTATAGTCTATGTGACACCGCTGAAGAGACCGAAGCACCGCCCAAGTTTCGATCGAATCAAAGGCCTTCTCATAGTCCACAAAAGCTAAACATAGAGGGAACTGTAGAGTATAAACGAATGTCATGTCGCAGAGATTTCATTATTCGTCTATTAAGCTGCCTGTAGGTTTGAGCATTAACGGAGGTCTGCAGTGCCATAGATCGACGTTCTGCCATAAGGTCGAGAGTGTGGACCGAGAGTTTTTGAGGTCTATTTTTACGGCCAGGTCTAAAAAACTTAGATCCGACCGTTTGGACAGTTTTCACAAACCCGTTGTTTATTTCGTCCACTGATACGCAATTCTCTAGGCAATCAAAGCGGTTTGACAACTCGAGTTGAAAGCTCTCGGGATTTTGGATATGGGCACGAGTAGGTCGGAGCGTGGACTTCATCAAGCGGGACCTTTCCAATTTGACATTTATATTCAATATGCCTCGGACCATACGGTGATCACTACCGGTTTTTACCCTGTTGATCACGGAGACATCATTGAATAACCGTCTCTTGGTGGTCATGATGAAGTCTATCTCATTTCTCGTCTTGCCATCCGGACTCAGCCAGGTCCATTTCCTTTGAGGCGGCTTCTGGAAGAAAGAGTTCATCGCAAAGAGTCCCTCCTTCTCCAGAAAGTCGGCCAGCCTATTTCCCCTGGCGTTCCTTTGACCATATCCAAAAGGTCCCACTTTCAACTCATCCTCGCCTCGCTTGCCGAGTTTTGCGTTGAAGTCCCCCATAACAACAGTGAAATAGGTTTTGGAAGTGTGTATGGCTCTACTTACGTCCTCATACATTTCCTCCACCTCTTCATCCGGGTGGTTCGAGGTCGGTGCATATACCTGTATGACCTTCAGCGAATACCTTTCGGTTATTCTGAGTATAAGGTATATCACCCTGTTCGACACACTCTCGATGGTTACGATGTTGTTTACGAGGGACCTGTGGACAAGAAACCCAACACCACCTTGGGACTTTAGGTCACCCTCCCGGTAGAAGAGCAGGTTGCCAGACTTCAGAGTTATCGTGTCCTCGCCCTCTCTACGGACTTCTGATAAACCCACTATGTCCCAGTGTAACCTGCTCAATTCTTCCTCCAACTCGAGCAACTTCTCGTCTGTCCTCAGTGTGCACGCGTTATAAGTTACCAGGGCCAGTTGTCGTTGGGGGTGGTAGCGAGATCGCCTCCGGGGATTCTTAGCACCCCCTGCCCCGCCGTTACCGTGACCGCTACCGGAATCAGGAATAGCGGGGCTGCCGGAGACTGGGGGCCTGGTTTTTTTGTGTCCTACCATATAGGGGGGTATTTGCCAGTACTCGCCACGCTTGGCAGGCGGGTTGGCGAGCGCAGAGGCGCAGTATCTTTTAAGTGTGACGCTGCTGCCCATCACAGCTCAACATTTTACTGCGCCTTTTGTTGGATGGTTATCCCGCCATCGGTCGGTCGCCAGAGCCTCGTCTGTTGAAACAGGACGCACCGCGTGAAGGTGAGGTTGGCTTGGAGCTTTGGGTCTTGGTTAAGCTCCCTTACGTTATTCCTAATACTATAACTAAACCCATAGTTGACTGTATTAGTTATCTTACTTCTGCTTACCAACTATAATCGAACCTTCTTATAAAAGTATGGATTTGGATCCCTAATAAACTAACTTCCAGGTTATCCAATCGTTAAATTGGAAAACTTTCCTGCCAAATCTTTAATGAGGGCCAATTGCTTCGTCAGTTCATTAAAAGTGGCGTGCCTTCCAAATAATCGTGGATTAGCCTTCAACCGGCTTAAGAAACTTGATATTATGGGGAACTTGAAGATATGGGTTGAAAATTCAGATTAAATAGGCGAGTTGACAGTGGTGTCAACAAAAAGTATGCCAACAATTAGTGGTAATTGTTGGCATACTTTTTGTCAGCTGTCAAAATGCTACTCTAATTTTTTTGTATCAGTTACCTAATACAATAAAAATAATATAATCAAAATAAAATAAGTATTTGAACAAACGTCATACACATGGACAGGGTAGAACAAAAGGTTTCATGAAGCCAAATAATGGATTCGGTAAAAAAAATACAAAAAATGACATTATACGAGGGAAATGAGTACGCGTTACTGAAATATTGATGTTCAAAGTAAATATTTTTAAAGAAAGATTTTTGGATGTTAATCATTTGTTTGTGATTAGTTCCTTTTTTCTTAGAAACGTTTTGAAAATTTACAGTATTCTTACTACTACTACTTTCATAAAATGACTTCGAATAGAATCGTTGAATTGCGTAAAACGTGGTTAATTAATGGAATATTTCATTTAAGACCCATGCACGTAGTTTTGGAATATTCAAGCTTAACAAATAAAAAAATATATTATATTATTACAATACATTAAGTGAGTAGGTAGGTACTTTTTTTAACACTTATAATTACAATTTGCACATTCTTGGTTACCATTTAGCTGAAAACGTTGCCCTTTTAATTTAAACGTACCAACGCAATGTAAACGTGCACACGCCGTTGTATTTTAATAATGCAGCAATTAAATACATAATTATTTAAAATGTCTTAAAATTTAAATCGTTTCCTAGCGATTATTTTTGTTACGGGGTTTAAGTTTTAAGAGCATTATTATTAAAACTAGTATCTGGTTTATAACCTCAAAGGTAGCAAAACTTTTAAATAGCGACAATATGCCTTCTTGTAAGGCCTTGACAAGTTCCGCAATTTAAAGCTACAACAACCTCAGCACTTGAATAGTTTGCAAAGTCCTGACAGTTTGTGGTAAACTAACAAGACTGAGAAAACATTTACTGTGCATGTAAATTTTGTAGGGCACGTACTTATTATAGTAAAAAATTTAAGGCTATGAATAGTTTAAGAAATGCATAAATCAAAGTTGCTTGCCGCTCTCTGTATGTACGTATTCTAAAATTTTTAAAACTGAGCGACGGATTTTGTTGCGAATTATTTAATAAATAGACTGGTTCAAGAGGAAGTTTTATATGTATAATGCATGCTTAATATTCGCTGTGTTCGAAGTGTGGTAGGAGAGCTCGAATCGATGACAGCGCCCATAGTGACCGAAAACAGAAAAATAACAATATTAGCGGACTTCTTTTACCATTTCTCTAGCAAATTTAGTGCAAAATTTACGTATAAGTGCAATATATATTATTAATAAGTGAAAATCGACACTATAGACCTAATATAATATTTAGTTGAAATAATATTGGTTTAACAACTTTCCGTATTAACAGCCAAATATTTGTCATTTAAACGTCCGGCAATAGTTTGTGATGTTGTCGCCGCACAAGGTCCTAATGTAGGAAAACATTAATAAATTAAGAGGTTTCTACGCGAAGTCGTAAAAAAACTCATTTTTTGCGCTTCCGTTGCACGCGCTGGCCGTTGCTACACCTTAAGAAGGTCTTAGGTATAGAAAATCTTACGATGATTTAAAGTAAAGTTAGCCTGTAACGTCCCATTGCTGGGCAAAGGCCGTACCCCAATTATGAGGTAGTATACGCCATACTCTGCCATGCGGGCTCACTGCGAATTGGTGGAGAGGTGTGATTGCAAGGGAAGTGACTAACCCTGCTGTCAGATGTTATCAAGCCGGGCGGCTTAATAACATCAGCACCCGCTGCATGGGTTTGCTTGTCGCGTCGCGCGCGACGCGGTATAGATTTTAAACCATCGCGACATCATATCGCCCTACAGTGCATGGTTTGACAGCGCGGTAAGTTTTCTACCGTAGATAAGCGTTTTATATTCGCGACAAAACGGAGTTGCTACACTTAAAAAAAAAGATTTTTGATGCTGCCAACACTAAATCTTTCAGATAGCGCTGTGCTAGAATCATTCATTCAATTTCGCTAGAAGATCTGTATTTTCTGTCAATGTCAAACGGTTTTTGATTTTGTCCTTGTTTCGAATTGTTTCCCGGTATTTTGTTGTGGTTTGAATAAAGTTTTAAAATGACTTCAAATACAAAGTAAGTACTCAAAAATCATCTACATCACATCACAAACTATGCATAGACTGTTACTTTACTTAAGCTTGTTCCAGAATGCGAAGTAACAAAATACAACTGAAGTTGATGGTGGATTACATGAGTCTCCACAAAAACTTCGCCAATGGCGAGTATTCAGGGCCTATGGGCTCAAATCAACATCTTAACCAGTGGGTGGCTTTAAAAAACCAACTAAAAGAATACGGACCTGATAAAACGGTCGAGCAGTGGCGTGATGTAAGTTTCTTTATACAGTTTTGAAATGAATCATAACAAGTGGTAATTCACCCATTTTCCTTTGCTTTAACCACAAGAATCACCAAAACTTCTTATTTGTTTTGGCGGCACTTTCGTGTCGTGCAAATATTTATTTCAGACATGGCGTGATTTAAAAAAGAAAGCGCGAGAGGAGGGTGCAAAGTTTAAAAAAGCCAGTTCCGCTACTGGAAATTCGATTCCTTTGCCAGAAATGAGTGAATTTAATCAAAAAATACTTAGTATAATTGGTAAAGAAATGGCATTCGGAATAGGAGGAGGAGAAGGGGAGAGTGGAATTGGTGTAAGTTTTAAATATGTTATTATATAACTAATAATACCTAATACAATATATTCATATAAGGCTTGTTAATGTACCACTCCTATTTCCAGAATTTTTTAACACAAAAAATCAGCACTAGAACTAGTACTGTCACCAGTGAACCAGCTGCTGGAATTTGTTTGGAAACAGCTGATGTTAATGAAATGGTAAGATTTGCTAAATAAAGGTGTATACTAGTTTATTTAGTATGTTTGATTTGTTTTCATTGCTGGTTTTGTTTTAGAATACAACAACATGCACTGTATTAGAATCAGCCAATGTCATTCCGCATCCTCCTGTGACACTGCCATTACCTGCACCGCAACGCCGGGTTGGGCTTCTTGGCCATTGTGCTGAACATGAAGTGGTAAGATTTGATAAACACAGGTGCTAGCTTTATTTAAAGTATTTTCAAAATACAGTGATACTGCTGACTCATCCTTCTATCACTGACTTGTGTCATATGTTAGTAATATTTCGGATTGATTTCATCAGAAGTCTTTTTCTATCATATCCTCTATCCCGCTGTCACCCATATGTTCATATATTGATAAAACTATAGTTAAGTAGTTTTGATAGCTTTTGAACGCTGTTTTGCAGGAAACTGTAAACATAAGTCCGCATGGACAAACACCTTCAGTGACACTGCCACCACCAACGCCTGCGCCGCAACGCCGGGTAGGGCTGAGTGATCGTGCTAGGGAATTTCTGGCGGCAGAAGAAGTAACCACAGGTGTTTTGAAAGTATGTATTATTTTCTATATCATCAGAGTTGCTTAACTTCTTATGAGATCCTTGTAAAAGTTATTTAAGTTGTGCACTTTGTACCTTTTTTTATGTATTTTCAATATATCAGCACTGTTGCAAGCGATATGATCACAGAGAACCTGCTAAAATAAAAAAGGTACAAATTCCGATAATAAATAATGTTCATGAAAGTTTAAAACATTTTCTCTTCACATTTCTCAGTACTTTTTAACTCAACTCTCTTACATTCAATAAAATTGAGTTTCAATTATAAAACGTATGTTACTCCTTATTAACCAAACTTTTTTATTTAAGGATATACATAGCACCTTACAAATCCACAATAAACTTCTGGCTGAACAAAATAATATATTAGTTATGAAGGATAGACTGAACAGACGACAGAGGTGAGTTAAATTTATTTCCATAGGGATCTTACAATAAACTTAAAAACTGTGATATTTTGAATCAAAATATAAATAGTAATTTATGGAAGAGGTTAAGGTTCATCAAAATCAGTTCAGTGATTAAAAATGTATTATTTAAAGATCATGCTTATTTATTTTAGTACATCTATGTGAAATAATTCTGTACAATGATATTGCGCTTATTTACTGCAATGTTGTATATTCTTTGTATAGAATTGGGTGGTTGAGCCGGTTCCACTGGCACCTCTAGCAAAGTGTCCATAGGCGTTCTAAAAAAAGAAAAATATAGGTGCTTAACTATTAATTACATGTACTTGCTAAACATTGCTTCTCATTAGTTATTTTGTGTTCTCACCTGTAATGCTTCATTATGTTATATGTGCATGCCCTATAAATCACACTTAAGGCCTTTTCTGGCATGTACTGAATGTTTCTGTCGAGCTTCAGCATTCGAAAGGTGCCTTTGAGGTAACCATTAGTCCTTTCAATTGTATTTCGGGCTTTGCAATGCCAGTTTGTGTAACGAGCCTCAGCTGTATGCTCTGGGGCATTTCTTATTGGTGTCATCATCCAAGGCTCTAATGCATAATCAGAATCACCTGGAAATAAATTTAAATAGTGTTTATAAATTTGTTTCAGCCTTCGCCAAACCAGACTGTCACAATTCTTTAAATAATGTTGCAGAGAAGTTTTTATAAAGTAGGTAGTATTAGGTTTAATCTTGTTTGTATGTGCCCTAATATGCATATTAATTTTAAAGATAAATCTAGTCTGACTTGTAGTTATGTTTCAAAAGGCTTATTTCGAAGTGTTATGTTAACTTAATGTAAGTTTTATTTTGAGATAAACTCAATAAGTAAATACACTTTAATATAAATTTGTTACCAGAGAATTTGCAATAACTTTAAATAAAAATAAGTGTTAAAGTACAATTTTGACATTGTATTTTTTTCTATAGCAAATGTTTATTATGTAAAAAACTTTAATGATGATTTTGTTACTTAAGTTTCAAGTATAAATATATACTCATTTTAAAAAGGAGCGATTTTTTTTGATTGTTTTGAAATTATGTTGTGTGGTATTAAGTTCTTAAAAAGTCAATCCTTGTTAGTTCAAAATTCATATTTCATTAAAAATATAACTTGTTTTAATGTTTTTATTTACATACCTAATAAATGATAATCACCAATTCTATTGTTGTATAAACGTATGAGTTCATCTTTAAGTAGCTACTAACCTTTACACGCACAGAAAGACCTTCCGGGCTTCGAGGTGCTAGTTCCTCTCGTAACTCAGTGGCACAAGTAATCCACCATCTCCGAACTCACTTTGTAAATGTTTATGAACTCATTCCTTGGCAAGGACCCAATATGAGCTAACTCACGTACTTCAGTTCTCTGCCTTTTGCGCTCGTGTTTCTCCTCGTAGAAGCTTATTAGGTTTCTTATATGTCCTCTAGACATTTTGGGCGAATAAAAACGGATTTTTCAAGGTTTTTCGTCAAATGAATGTTTTATCTGCCGCCCCCGAGTAGGCGATATAACTGACAGAAGTTATCTTTCCTAATCTGTCAAACTTGGATAAAAAACGGCAGCCATATTGCAGCCATGTACGCACTAGATAAAAATTGTCTACTATCTCGCGATATAGATATATAAGGCTGTACCATGCACGTGGCGATATATTATCTAAGTAGACGCGGTAAAACGCGCGACAAACGGGTTTATCGATGTGCCATGCAGCGGGCGCTGACAGCAATAAAAATAAGGCCTCTGGCTAGGGTAACGACTAATATCAACCGATATTAGCCGGGACGATGGTATATGTCTATCTATTAGGGATAACCCAGAATAACTTGTTGCTAGTTTATTATAAAATTAAGTTTATGCTTATTTTTTTTAAGGAAAGTAAGTGTTTCATGTTTCTTATATATATTGGCCACATTTTTAATAAATATATTTGATAGTAAGTATCTAATTTAATTTGCAAAGTGACGGTATGATCTGGTGGTAATTTAATCCGATAGGATTAAATTACCTCCAGATACCTCCACAGAGGGATACCTCTGTATCTCGTACAAATTTACATTTAGGGTGGATCACTTTCGGTGGCTGAACCCGCAGTGGTTTTTACTGAATTCGAGAAAAAGGTATAAAAAATAAAGTTTGTATTACGGCTCAATAAACTTACCTTATTTTATTTTACGACTATTCAAATATATTTTTTCTAACTCTCAGAGAAACACTTGGATCCCATTATTGATTTGACCGCCATCTATTATTTAAATATTTTGGCCCAGATGTCGTTTAACATAACGCTTTTACCTACAAATACTTTGGTGGTTCATTAAGCTAGACACCATATACATTTTCATGGTTGATTTTTTTCTTACCAAGGTTGGTGTTTTCACGTTACACGAGTATCAAATAGGTTGTGATTTCACACGCGGTCAGGGTGTTTCTTGTCTTTGCAGTGTTTAGTGCCAGCGAAAAAGAGATACGCACAGGATTTCAGAACAGTGTATTCTGTCTGTAAGTACTTATTTTATTAGATACTAGTTCTTGCGAAATTTGTTTCGTCCCGAGCTCCGTTTTGCCCCGGCTCCAATTTTTATAAGTATCCCATACGGAGCGGTAAAAAATCTAACAAAATAAAAATTATAAGAATTGGTCCCCCCATTCTCGAGTTATACTGATAGCACAGTTTATAGATAACAAATATTGTATATAAAATATTACAACATGCTATCTTATGACTGCGAATCTATTTTCATTTTTTGGTATCTACTAAATTAAAAAATAAATATTTTATGGGCTCTGTCAGGTAGTTGCTAATGTCTACTACGTTTTAATTCATTATATCACGTTGCTACATAAATGCCTTTTCATGTCTTATGTCTGTACTGTAGTTCAAAGCGCATTATAATACTTTTAACTCAGCAATTTTCACGATTCACTGTAGGTTCATTAATCAATCAAAAACACTAATCCATCTCGATAATGATATTAATTACTCGATCCGTATCTACTTAACGACAAAAATAATGACCAATGCACGCTTGATTTTAATAAATGTAAAACTGGGAGTAAGTTCAGTTCATCATAGTTTTAAAAAATATATGGTAATAAGTGACTTTGTTAATGTACAAGGCTTGTTTTTTTACAGACTTAATTTAGCTGATTTTTCTGATTTATTTTAGTTAGAGTGTCGCGCATTTCTTACTAGAAAGAAATAAAGTAGTCTTTTTATTTGATCTCTACCATTTACAGCCTGTTTCACAATGACAAAATAAGTTCTGGTTACAGTATTATCTTTCAGATACCTTATACTTAATGACGTTGTATATTTGAATTATTCGTTGTTTAGTGCTTGTTCAATGATAGTAAAACAGGCCCTTAATCTGTCATTTTTTTTTAAATTCAGTTAGTCGCTTCTATTTAACGTAACTATAAGATACACACTGATAATTTTAGCATCGATGCAGTCGTACTTTTCAATAACGCGCGACAGTGTCGTGGCACCAGCAACAATCATATCTTTGCATCGATGCTGTCACTTGTTAGGATAGATGCAGTTGTACTTTTGCATCGATGCTAATGCGCATTAGCATCGATACAGTTGCCAATATTCATATACAGTCGTCAACGGCCAACTTCTGCAATGCGGCAGCATCTCGAATTCACGACTGTATCGATGCTAAAAATAGTGCAAGTGTGTAAAGGTGGCGCATTTGCAACTGCATCGAAGCTGCATCGCGACAGCATCGCTGCTAAAAGTCGCAGTGTGTGAGAGACCGAAAACATTCAGTACAAGCAAAAGCTTCAGCATAAGATTTTCAGAATTCAAACAAACATTACTGACAGATCAAAACTCATATAAACTTTATATGAAACTGAAGCACGACGCGGGTAATTGTTAATGTCTATGCAAATTAATAATTGCTCATTCATCCTGACTTCTTCTACTTTCTCGTCGACTTGTCGCGGACGAGTTATAGCAGGAATTAATTTCATTACATGGGGAATGAGCAACGGACGAATATAAAGTTGCTAACACAATCGCTTAGAAACGCAGAGACAATATAAGACTTATTGAAATAAAAGACTTTACGGTTTTTTTCGCGCACATTTTATTAAAACTATATGCCTGACGTTTTGAAAGCTTAACAGCATCCGTGGTCATAGGCAAGACTAAGGTGTTATTCGACATTATGTAGTTAAGAAAAATGAAAACTACCATACACTCATTAATATTAATTGACGTTTCTGTGGAAGCTAGTGGAATTTCCCGACCATGGTTAGAATGTTCCACCAGCTTGGGATCCTATTCTTTCGAAGACCCGAGCAACATTGCACACTGCAATATCTCATGACATAGTAAGCTCTTTCAGCGTCAATTAATGTTAATGAGTGATGGTAGTTTTCATTTTTCATGTAATAAAAAATAACACCATAGTCTTGCCTGTGACCACGGATGTTGTTAGGCATTCGAAACGTCAGTCATATAGTTTTAGTTGTAATAAAACGGTAAAGGCTTTCATTTCAATGAGTAGTATTCGAGTAAACTTCAGAACCAAATATATAAAAGGCTTTTTCTATACATGGGGCTAAATACATGAACAAAATCGAAAATAAAACAATATACTCAAGCGGGCCTAAGATGCGCGCCTATTTGTCATTTTTCGATAAGTTTCAAACGTCTTTTTTATCGTTTTCAAAAAGGTTTTTAGTTATTTTGTTGTATTTATTTGTTTTAAAAAGCAAAAAGGATTGATATACAAGTGAAAAATATGTGTCAAAACATGTTGTTTATGAAATAAAATTATTTTATCGACGCGATAAACGGTATCGGGGCGTGCATGTTAGGCTTACAGAACACAAATTGTCATTTATCATTTATTTATATCAAGAAATTAACAGAAAATAGACAACGTATTTACAAAAACTACCCACACCACTTTACATGTACTCACCCGGAAGGGTATGAAGTATTTCGGACTAAGGGTAAAGGGATAAAGGGTAGCATTTTAGGTAAAGACACAATGAGACGCGAGTTTTTCCGTTGACAATTAAATTTTCGTGCGTTAAATCACATAAAAACATTGACAAATGTTTATTATTATACATTAATAAATGCGGGATTTGATGCTGCGAACGCCGGCGTAGTAGTCAGAAGCAATAATATTAAATGCGCATTTTAACCTACTGAGTTATTTTCGATACAATTCGGGTATCAGCTAACACGCGTTAGCATCGATGCTAAATTTAATCTGTTTATTGCGTGGGTCGCGATGCTGAAGCGCGTTTACAAAACGCGCGACTGCATCGATGCTAAAAGTCGCAGTGTGTAGTGTGTAAGGGGTCTAAGCAATACCTGTTATTTTAAATAACTAACCAAGCTGTGGACATTCGAGTATGTTTTGGGATAATAAGTAGCCTAATTTTATCGCTAAGTTTATACTCTATTTGTGTAATCAATTCAATAAACTTTTTTGACGTTCAACAGCGTTTGATTTTGACGCCGCTGAGCAATGTGCCGCTGAGCAATGTGACAGCGCTCTTATATCTGGCATTAATTCGATTCCGTCGAGCATGAGCAACAGATGTAAGGATAATGAGACACTTGGAGACAGAAGGCGCTTCCTTAATTAGAGATCATGTTTAACCCCACAATAAATTGAATACTATACCATGAGCTGATATTACATGGTGTTCTTTCTGTTTTTCAGATATATACACAGGGCGTTTGGAACATCGTGTGCCCAATTAAAATGGCTTAATGTGGGGGTCATTTGCTATCTAGTTCTGCCTTTAAAAAAAATAAGGCCTTATTGAAAAACAATTATCGACTTTCAAAAAACAACTTAAAAATGGGATATTATTCTTGTTTTGTTGTGAATTTCATATGCAACATTTTGTGAACTGGGTCACTTACTGTGAAAGTTTAAGTAGTTGTTTGAATATTTTAATGACATGGCATGACGTACCTGTAGCATAAGCACAGTCTAGAAAAGACATGTGAAATACCTTTAGCACATGCACAGTCTAAAAGAGTTTTCATGAAATTTTAAGTTTTAAGAGTTAACCCTTTTTACAGCCATATATAGTTGCAGGTAAAATTTAAGAAAATTATGTTCGGCAACTAAGCAAGCAGCATACGTTTCCACTTGCAAGTGATTATGTATTTGCGCCTTTTGGTGTTGAAACTTTTAAACCGCGGGGACCATCCGCTAAATTGTTCTTTTTTTAAATTGCCTCTAAACTAAATTATCCTTTGGTCAGTAATAAAGCTGGCTCGTTTTTTGCTTATTTATTATTAGTTGTTGGGCTCTGTTGTTGCCAGCTCGACCAGGTATGATCTATAGTGGCGCCCTTATATTTAAATTTCACTGCTTAGTCCCGTTGAGACTATAAATTGCCAGATTCTTTGGAGCGTGATATCTGCTATCTCATCCGGCTGCATGATGTGCCGCCCGAGATGGATACTTCTTTTACTCATAAGCGGTCCGCATGAGCAGAGGATATGCATGGCCGTTGCTTCTTCTGTATTACAGAATCTACATAGAGCGTCTTCGGTCATGTTCATATTGGCCAAATGTTTGTTCAGTTTGCGATGGCCAGTTAGTATTCTGTTCACTGCACAAGCTTTGTATCTTTCGAACTTTAACAGTTCTGTAAGGATGCCTGTCTACGGGAGAACTCAATAAAGCAGTTTATACACGAAACGACTTGCTTTATTGTCCTTGCACACAATAAGTACATGCGATAATATTAAGATCTAAGTTACGCGTGTCCGTCAAGGTTCCCGGCGATCGACTGGCGATCGGACGCGGTCGCCCGTGACTTATCGCTGCGTATGCACAACGTGACCCCTACACTCATCCCCCCTTTTTTTAAAAATGGAAAAGGGTAAAATTCTCACACAAAAATAAACTATTTCCCAATACGACATTATTCATAAGCTGCGCGATACGGTTACATTGTGGCGCAGCTCGCGTTTGCTGCTGAGCGCGCACATTCCGCACGGCGCGCCGTCGCGCCGAGACTATGACCTCATTGCTATCGGATTCGCGGTACACCGTATCGCGCTGCCTGTACAGGGGTTTCAGTTAACAATTTAAATAATTAACAATAATTCGATCTATAAGTATTACTTATTACTAACACGACAGGGGTTGAGAGTATAACACAAGTCTTATAACTTACAAAATAGGATGTACACAGTTACTTAATTCAGTATCTACTACGCGCACATTTAGTATCATCACAAATTATTGTATACGCTTAACACACTATGTACTGTTCCCGTGGTAACGGTTGTGTCTGCGGGGGGTCCGACTGCACCTTTACTACGGGTGTCGCCGAGGTTACATGTGTACCTAACTTCCCTCCGAAGCCACGATCTTACTTTCCTTTTGCACTGTAGTCTCAACGCATAACATAGTATTAGTCCCATGATTATTGCTATGCTCATTAACACAATTTTCAAGTAATTCAACTTTGTTTCGACAATTCCTGTGGTCACACTGGCCTGAGCCAAGCTTACATTTTCCTTACTATGGTTAACACCCATTATTACCTTGTTAAAATTTTCACGATAATATCTTATAAGATTCAGATACACAATAAAACATATTAGTCTATTTTCACGAATTAATATTTCTAAGTTGCTTACTTAGCTATAGTGGACCTAGTTATAACTTGCCTCCATGTTCTAGATAAACTGACCGAATCATCATTCGACGCAACAATGTAGTACTTAAGCGGTAACTACTTATGTGGTCCTTGAGCATAACTAACTATATGTGCGAAATAAAATTACCTAAGTTTTCCTTATCTATCCCTTAACTACGTCTGCGGCTACCTTTCTAGAGGCGCCGACTTAAAACGGGCAGTCCTAACCGAAACGGGTAGCTGCTGAGGTGACCTACTCTGCAATAAAAAAATAACAACACACTGGCCCTGCAGCATCCACCTCAACAGCGCCCAACATCAGTGTCCAGTTTGGCCAACTTACTCTAATCATTTAATCTATCCTAAAACGTACGGGTAACTTAACTGCCCGTCCACTACGTGTTACTGACTTTGTACCTATTGTGGTCGACGCTTTGCTTGTTATGTTGCTTGGCAATTTTTCTGTTGCTACCGGCGTATTATTGCTCGTGTTTTCGTGTTCTTTTAATAAGTACGCTGGTTTAAGCCTGTCAATAGAAATTTGTACATCTCTATTAGGTAGTCGAACAGTATAATATTTACTTTCTCTTTTCACAACTTCATAAGGTCCGTCGTACGGTGGCTGTAAAGGCTTCCTTACCGCGTCGTTTCTAATAAACACATGACTAACTTTTTCTAAATCAGGATGAATAAATATCTTGCTCGAATTAGAATGTATCTCTGTAGTTGGATGTAAATCCTTAAGTGTGCGCCGCAACTGCTCTAGGTATACGTGTTCACTCGGTGCTCCTTCCGACTTTTGTTCGTAAAAATCGCCTGGCAACCTGATACCCTGTCCGTAAACTAACTGTGCTGCACTTAAACCCGAATCGCTACGCATTGCGGCCCTTACTCCTAGTAGTACCGTATGCAGTTCCTCACTCCACGCATTGTGCCCTAATCTAGTCATTAGCGCCGCTTTCATACTGCGGTGCCAACGCTCAACCATCCCATTACTCTGTGGATGATATGGGGTAGTCCTAGTTTTCCTTACTCCTAGTATTTTCATTAAACTATTGAAAAGATCGCTTTCAAACTGACGGCCTTGATCGCTCGTAATGATTTTGGGACTACCGAAACGACAAATCCATCCTTCAAAGATTACTATGGCCACCACATCAGCTGTGATCGTGTGAACAGGAAAAGCCTCTGGCCATCTACTGAATCTATCAATTACTGTCACTTAATACTTGAATCCCTCCTGAGTGGTCAGGAGTGGCCCTACTATGTCAACGTGTATGTGTTCGAATTTTTCACGCGGTTCAAACTGTCCAATATCAGACACCGTGTGACGCGATACTTTTGCGTGTTGGCACGCTATACAGGTTTTGGCCCAAGTCCCTACATCTTTATTTAGTCCAGGCCAAAAGTACCTTTGTGACACAAGTTTTCTAGTAGTCCGGACCCCGGGATGACTGATACCATGGACTGTTTCAAACGCTTTCTTTCTGAAATCCTTGGGAATGTAAGGTCTCACTTTGTCAGTAGAGACTTCACAGTAGATCGTTTTATTCGAACCTGGCACTAAGCATTCTTTTAATTGTATTCGTGAGATATCGCTTGGTTCGTTTCGCAACATTGTAAGTTGATCGTCAACTTCCTGTTCGCCGGCTATTTCTACATGGCGTATTTCTGTCGTGTATTCACTAATATAGGCTAACTATCGTATCCGCCTAGGTATGTCTCTGTCTGAATTTGCTTTACTAAATGCGAATGTTAGCGGCTTATGGTCTGTATAGATTACTAATTCGCGACCTTCGATCATGTTCCTGAAATAGTGCACTGACATTTACATGGCTAAAAGTTCCCTATCGTAGGTACTATATTTAGTTTTTGTATCTGAGAGTTTCTTTGAGAAAAAACCTAAGGGTGTCCAAGTTTTACCGTTCCATTGCTGTAATATTGCACCGATACATGTATCTGACGCATCTGTCATAAGCGAAAACGGGGTTCTTTCTAACGGGTGAGCTAAAGTGACGGCGCTTTTTAGGCTTACCTTCCATTGCTCGAACGCACTCACCGCAGCTTCCGTCCACTAGATCTTAGTTTTGTCGTTCTTTATTGAGTTGTGCAGGTACTTGTTGAGCTCGCTCTGCTGCTCCGCAGCCTTCGGCAGGTGCAACCTGTAAAAGTTAATCATACCGAGGAAGCGTCTCAGTTGCTCGACATTTTCTGGTCGTTTGTAATCTAACACGGCCTTAACTTTTTCGTCTAACGTCCCAATTCCTTGTGATGACACATGATACCCTAAAAATTCAATGCTACTTTGCAGGAAGTCGCATTTTGACATATTTATAGTTAGTCCGTAGTCCTCAAATCGTTGAAAAACCAATTTCAGGTGTTTTAATTGCAGTTCTTGTGATGTGCTTGCACAGACTACGTCATCAATGTAACAGAATATGTGTGAACTCTCGCCTTCTCCTTCTTCTCCAGTTATGTGCTCGATACCTTTTAAAACTACATTATCCATAAACCGTTGAAACGTTTGAGCTGCGTTACAGAGGCCAAACGTCATTCGGGGAAATTCGAACAGCCCAAACGGTGTTATTATCGCTGTTTTCTCTATATCGTCTGGATGGACTGGTATATTGTGAAATGCTCTTTTTACATCAATTCTTGAAAATAATTGCTTACCCGCTAGTCCATACGTGAAGTCTTGCATTCGAGGAATGGGGTACCGGTCCGGCTTTGTAATTGCATTGAGCCGTCTGAAGTCGCCGTAGGCACGTAGTGTCCCGTCCTTCTTAGGCACCACGTGGAGCGGACTCGCCCATTCGCTCTTGGATGGCCTGCAGATGCCGATGTCTTGCATTTCCTGAAATTCTTTCTTGAAAAGGTTATACCTATCTGGCGGCAACGGCCTTGCCTTTGAAAATACCGGTTTACCAAATGTTTCTATGTAGTGGAACACGTTATGTTTCTGTTCGGTTTTGAAGTTCATCGGTTTCGTAATATTTGGAAACTCTTTAAGGAGGTCCCGACACACATGGTCCTTCCCGTACGTATACACGGATGGTTCTAAACAATTAGACAATGACCCCACGGTTGACAAGTTAGTAACTTTGTCCACTAATTTCTTTGCGCTTAGGTCTACTACTAACCCAAAATGTTTTAAAAAATCAGCTCCTATTATCGGTTGACTGATCTTGGCTATTACATAGTTCCATTTAAAAGCCTTTCTTAACCTTAGATTTAATTCTAAACTTACAGTCCCAAACGATCTTATTTCTGAGCCGTTAGCCGCGTATAACTTGTACGTTTCACTTTCGCTTACAAGCCTTTTGTCCACTTGACTTAAGGGTATGATGACAGCTGTGACAACTGCCTTGTAAACAACAAATCCGTAAACAATTCCTTATAAAAAATAGAAAACGTGAATTTAATAGTAATATAACTAGTGAAATGTATGAGTACTGTTATGATACCTAAATGGAAATGTTATCGATGTGCAAAAACTTGTGTGTGCTAAATAAACTTGAATCATAATCTCACAAGAACTTAGCCGGTAACTTAAGTGAAACGAATAAAAAAAGCGTTGGTGACCTTGAAATACGCTTATTCTGATTGAACAAATGAAGATATTAACCACAGGTGATCGGGATAACAAGGTACATAAGAAGATAGACATATCATAACCTCAAAAAATATTTTTATATGAGTCATTGAACACTTGAAGCAAGATTAGTGATCCCCGCTAGATTGTGCTATTTATCGCCATCTATTATTTTTCCTAGAAACCACTAACTAAATACTCATAAAGACTTTCACTTCAAGTCACAAGATGGCCAAAGTTTGTGCAGGCTGTCGCCAAGAAATAAAACATAGAAGATTTCTAAAATGTTCTTTATGTCACGAATATTACGATATTGAATGCGCCAATGTCTCTGAAGAGCGTTTTTACAATACTATGACAATGGAATACAGAAACTTATGGAAATGTGATTTATGTCGATCAAAACAACCAAAAGCCGACAACGCTAACACGCCTATTAGGTCACAGCAACATCTTGATAACATATCAGCCCAATTTTATCAAAATGTCGATCTACCCAAAAGTCCACAGTCTCCAGATATAAACCTAAATATCACTACGAGGAAGAAAACTCAACGCTTCAACGAATCTGATTTCAAACTAAGTGATAACGAATCTTCAACCTCGCCGGAAGGAAATACACTTATATCGGAAACCCAAAAAAACGCAGTACAAACGTAGCAAAGATTTTTGTGACCTGGATAGCGAGCAAATTTCCTTACAAAAATTCACATCTATAATACAAGAAAATAATGAATACATTCTATCATCAATACAAACTTCTATTCGCAACGAAATAAAAAACGCTCTATTCAAGATTGAAACAGAATTAAAACAAAGTTTAGAAAAAAATTCGTCTGACCAAACACAACTTAAACAAGATTTAAATACCCTAAACGCTAAAATAAATACGTTAGATCAAAGCTACCGAACTCTTCAGACCGAAAACGAAATGCTACGACAGGAGATCCAAAAGCTACAAGACTTACACAAACCTATAAACGAACCAAATGATAAGAACGATAGGACTTTGGTGTTACATGGACTTACTGAAAACTATTGAGAGACGGAGGATGAAGTAATTGAAAGAGTTGTTACCTTTTTTATGATTTGTTAAACATAAACTTAACTGATTACATAGAGGAAATACGATTTATAGGTAGGAAAGGGAATAAAAGGCCACTAAAAATTGAATTAATCAGCAAACGAATGAAAAAATATATATTGGATAATTCCTATTATTTGAAGGAAGCTGGATTTAGTGCTACGGAATACTTAAGTCAAATAGCCTTACAAGAAAGAAGGAAATTAAACCAAGCACTACTAATCGCTCGAAGAAATGAACACCATGCTATTATAAGAAATAATAAGTTGATTATAAACGGAAAAGAGGCTTCAACTCTGCAGCATAATGAAGAAACAAATAGTGCACATCATTTATACATCCGCCCAAAGTCGCCGCCGCCGGTGCAATGCCCATCTACACACCATGAAACAAATAAAACCAACACAAGGAACGAACAAGTTAAAAAGTCTTACAAAAATAACAAACCAAAGAATTATAACTTTCGGAACTAATATTAGTATAGTATTCCAAAACGTACAAAGTATTTATAAAAAAACTCATCTTATTGAATCTTTGTTAGAAGATCAACCTAATTTGGAAATTATCTGTATGTCTGAAACTTGATTGAACAGAGAAAAATCTGATTTAATGAAAATAAATAACTTTACATTGTGTTTATCCTTTTGTCGAAAAGAGCATGATGGTGGAGGTGTGTCTAGTCTAATAAAAAATACCTTAGAATACTGTGAAAGAATAGATATTACTTAATGTCTCTTGAAATGATTTTTGAGATAAGTGCAATAGAATTGATTAAGGAAAATTTATTAATTATAAATGTATATTCGCCAGATAGTAAAAGAGAGGTTGAAGTATTTTATGCTTATCTAGATAAATTACTTAAATTGGTTGCAAAAAAATATTACTCCAAAAACATTATAATAGGAGGTGACTTCAATGTAAATTTTCTTACCAATGAAAAAAGTAGGCTTCAAAACTTAATGTTATCATATAATTTCTACCAAAAAATTAAAGAACCCACTCGAATCACTCCAACTAGCGCTAGATGCATTGATTTACTGTATGCTAATTTCAACACCAAAAACACAGAAATTATGGTTACGGAATTTGGGTTTTCCGACCAAAAAGGCTTATTATGTTCAGTTCCCCGCAACACTGCTGACCTAAAACAATTCATAAAATACAAACGAATATATAATGGAGTAAACATAAATAAGTTTAAAAATGATATTTCTAATATAGTTTGGGAAGATGTACTTAAACCCTATATGGATATGAACACAAATTATAACAAATTCAGTGAGATTTTGCAAAATTCTCTAAATAAGTGTATACCTATCAAACTAACGAGGTACAAAACTAAACTAAAGACTCATCTCACATTGGGACTAAAAATATCTTGCCGATATAAAAGATTCTTACGTTCACTAATATCAAAATCTAAAAATAAACCTTTAAAGGAACACTATAATTTTTTTTCAAAAATACTTAAAAAAGCAGTCAACACAGCCAAAAATCTCCAAAATAGGCATCAATTTGAACACTCACAAAACAAAACTAAATCCATGTGGCAAATTACAAATAATGAAAGAAATAAAATAAACAGGAGAAATAAAAATATTCATATTAAAAAATCAGACAACAATACGATTAGTGAGCCCATAGCTATATCAAATGAATTTAACACATTTTTTGCTTCTATTGGAAAATCTCATAAAAAATCTATTAACAATAACAGACCAACACACAATATAATAGAAAATACATTATTTTTAAGCCCAATACAAATTAAAGAAACAAAAACCATTATAGATAATCTTAAAAATAAAACATCCTTCGGCATTGAAGAAATTCTCCCTAATTTAATAAAACATTGTGTGGATCTCCTCACTGTCCCATACACGATACTAATTAATCAATCATTTTCAGAAGGAATCTTCCCAGATGCCCTGAAAATATATGTTATCAAACCGGTACACAAAAAAGGAAAAACAACTGACGTGAATAATTACCGTCCAATTGCTCTGTTACCAACATCAGCTAAAATATTTGAATCCGCTATGATATATCGTCTAAACTCATATTATGAAAACTTCAACATTTTATATGAAAATCAGAATGGCTTTAGGAAAAATTACTCTACAATTTTGGCCATCTATAAGTTCACAAAAAATATATATGAAACAATAAATAACAAACAAATCGCCGTAGGTCTCTTACTCGACATGAGTAAAGCCTATGATAGGGTTTGCCACAAAAAATCACTGAATAAGCTCTATGAAACAGGTGTAAGGGGATTGGCCTGTGAGTGGTTTAAATCCTACCTCACCAACCGCTATCAACTTGTTGACATAGAACATACAAACTTTGAGACTGGGGCAATTACTAATGCAAGATCAGATAAAAACATATGTCACTGGGTATATCCCTCAAGGTAGCGTCTTGGGATGTTTGTTGTTCCTAATATATATTAACAATCTACCAGACGTGCTGGGTGAACAATGCATCCTTTTTGCTGACGACGTCTCTGTCTTGATTCCTTATTCAGATTATAATGAATTAAAAAGTAGATTAAATAACACTTTAGAAAAACATAGTAAATTGGTTAGAAGGTAATAATCTGCAACTTAATTTAAACAAAACTAAAATTATTCAATTTAAACCGTACCAGAAAACTTCATTTGAAATATCTTATTCATTTAACAATATAAAACTAGAGACTGTAAATACTGCTACTTTGTTGGGAATAAACTTGGATACCCACCTAAACTGGAAGGGCCACATTCAGCAATTATTAAATAAAATGACATCATTTACATATGCTTTACTGCATCTAAAAAGAGTGACGGATTTTAAAACTGCTCTTACGGCTTACTACGCATATGCGCACTCCAGACTTACATATGGTATTATTCTGTGGGGAAACTCGTGTGATGTAGACAAAGTTTTTGTCCTACAAAAGAAGTGTCTCAGGATATTAATAAACTTGGACCAAATGGAATCATGTAGACCACATTTTGTTAAAAATAAATTATTGACCCTTACTTCTATTTACATACTAGAATCATGTAAATTTGTCAAAAAATACCCAGAATTTTACACAAAAATTGCAGGATTTAAAAGAAATAATATAAATTTAAATAAACTGATAGTTCCCTTTTCTAAATATGAATTAGTTACGTCCAGCCCCCATTACATGCTAGTAAAAATATACAACCACATACCTAATTATATTAAAAATTATGAAAACCAAAAATTATTCACAACAACATTAAAAGCCTTCCTCATAAACAAATGTTATTACAACATCCAAGAGATTTTTAATGACAAAATTATATAAGCAATAGTCATAAAATAAAATAATTATATTTAAAAATAAATATGTACTTCAACACCTCTTAAGAATGTTATTTGTTGTATGTAGAAGATGTTATGTTTAAAATGTAATATATGTTATGTACTTAAAATAATAGTTAAATAGCCCCATAATGTTGCTATGCCCTGCGCAGGGCGTCACATGTACCTACCTTTAAAACTTTTATACCATCTTATGTAATGTGACATGCAATAAATGATTTGATTGATTGATTGTATCACTGATATATTCGCGCCGGTATCATCTAAAAAGTTTATCCTATTTTTTACGCACAACACACAGAGACGATTGTTCTCGATGGCGGCTACGTCACCTCCCGTCTCCTGAGAGCCCGCCGCGTTTAGTTTCCCGACGTAGGTTTCCAATTATACGGCTGCTCACATCTGATCGCCTGTGGGCCGTATCTGTAATGAAATCGGCTCGTTGGTGTTCTGCTCGGCGATCTGGCTCTGAACTGCCTGCCCCGGTTCTGAGGTCTGCTGTTTCTGTGGTTTGGTTGTCCTCCGCTGCTAACTTGCTGTCTCAATGATGCAACCTCCAGGCCTAACTTGTTCACCTGCGACAGCAACTCCGTCATTGTGTCGTTTACTGTGGTGCTGGCTTTCTGATTACCTGCAGCCGCAATTTCTGCCGTGCTTTGATTGTTATTTAAGCTCTCCAAAACCTTGTCTGCTATTCCCGCTAGATTCTGTAATTTTTGATCTTGGCTGGCTGCAAGCACTGCCCTGACGGCGTTAGGTAGACGTGCTATCCATAGGTTCTGCACCGTGTCTTCGCTAGCATTACCGTTACGCGCTAGATCACGCATTCGCCGCAGTAACTGTGATGACTTCTGAGTTCCCAGGTCTAATTCTCCCACTAACCTTTGAAATTGACGCTCCGGCGATTCTTCATAAATTTGTATCAGCTTCTCCTTCAATTTAGTGTAGCTGTTTTCCTCTGGCGGGTTATAAACCATATCCGCCACCTGCTGCATGACGTCACGGCCTAATTTCGCTATGACGAGTTGGAACTTCACTTCGTCACTTTGTTTCTGTGGTTTCACCGCCGCTTCGAATTGGGCAAACCAAAGTCTGGGTAGCTCTACCCAAAATTCCGGTATACGCGCCGCGATTGAAATCACTGCTAAACTCGCTTGTTCCGCCATCTTTAACCTGTTTGCGTATAGGGAGCCGCCGCCGGTCTGTTCACCTTTGCACTTTCTCAACCGTGTCAGGACCTCAACGTGGAAATTAGCGCGGGTCACCACTGTAAGGATGCCTGTCTACGGGAGAACTCAATAAAACAGTTTATACACGAAACGACTTGCTTTATTGTCCTTGCACACAATAAGTACATGCGATAATATTAAGATCTAAGTTACGCGTGTCCGTCTAGGTTCCCGGCGATCGACTGGCGATCGGATGCGGTCGCCCGTGACTTATCGCTGCGTATGCACAACGTGACCCCTACAGTTTTTTAGCTACTTTGTTGTTGTAACCTCGAATTAGTGCTTTTGAGTGTTCTTGTCCTTGTGTAGACTTTCACGACTCAATAGCCTCTTGCTTACAGAGGGCGGTTAGAAGCGTAGTGGTGCGTTGTTTGGTGATGCCACAGAATGGTTATACGCCGATTTGAGGGTTATCGGCTCCTTCTTTAGCAAGTTCATCTGCTACTTCGTTTCCTTCAATCTTTGAATGCCCTGGTACCCATGTAAGTGTGACTTTGTTGGTGTTTTCCAGTTCATTCAATGTGTCAGTGCATGTTTGCACCAGTTTTGACATTTGTTCGAAGGATTTTAGAGCCAGCAATGCAGCTTGGCTATCTGAGTTGATGTAGATGTGTTGGTTCCGGAGTCTCTTCTTAAGGTTTTTCGCTTACTTAACGGATCAGTATTGATATCCAACGCGATAACGCAGCCAGAATTCTCGCTTTTTTTGCCTCATGGACACGGTTTATTTCTGAGTAGGTTTAATGTTAGTAATCATATTTAGTTTTTAAATGTATTTTATTTCTGTTGATACGCAATAAATAGAGACTATGCAATTCATTAAAAAAACTATATGGAAAATTGTGCAAAATTATGCATAATATGTACAATAATAAAATTGAGAAAGACCATAACACTTTTCAAATAAATTATGATCAAAATGCCGAATTACGTCCATACTGACAGTTTTTTTGAATATTCCGCCACTGATTTAATTCTTTGCATTTTCCAAGCGGTTGACTGGTACAGAATGTCACAAGGAATTAAGTCCGCCATTTGTACCTTTAACAGTGTAATAAATATTACATAAATAAAAAAAATATGAAAATATGGATATTTTCAATAAAACATAAAAAAAAAAACATTTATACGCCTATAATTTAAAAGGATTAAAAATTTAACCAAGTATACATAGCAAACGACCCCCACTAAAGCTCATTCAATTTGGCACACGATGAACCAAACCCCCTGTTTAACGTTTTTTTCTTAAACAAATTAAAAAAAAACGTTCTCCTAATCAGATTTTGCTTCTCTGTTATTCGACTCTTGAAATAAAGTTTGAATATCCTACAAACAATTATTTTAGCAATTATTTTATTTTTGAAAGAAAGAAAAACCGGCCAAATGCGAATCGGAGTCGCGCACTAAGGATTCCGTGCCATCTTTAACTGAATTAGAGATCCATTTACTTTCACAGAGCCAAAATACCACAATATTTTGTTGATAGAAAATATAACTTTGTTTTTCATATTATTTGTATGAATAACGAAGTTATGTTTGGGGTTATTGAGAATGTGCTCTATCGAAAAAGCACATTTTCAATATATTCGATATCGTTCAAACCAATTTTCGTTGAAACTGTTTGTCAAGATCTACATGGCATTTTTTTCCAAATTTACACTCGATAAGTTCAAAAGTTATCTAACTAGATGGGGGGGGGGGGGGGACGCCTATTTTAATATTTTGGTAGCCTATATCTCTCAAACATGTCATTTTTAGGGAAAAATGGTTTCAGGAACCTCGATGTCATTTTAAAAGACATATCCATAGGCGTGTAAACACATAGTTTTGACAAAAAAAATGGTATTAGTTTCATGTATTTGGAGCTATAAGTAAGTGTTTGTATAAAAACAACTTACCCAAAAAGACATAAACTTATTTTGGCGTTTCAATAACCATCCTAAGGAATTTAACAACCAACCTGGGTATTTGTTGTGTTGACGTTTTGCCGACCATGTAAACCTTACGTGCGATGTTTTTTGTTCTTAAAGTCAAAATATTACTCTTTGGATAGGTAGATCGATAATAATATTGATAGGTACAGAGCGATCACCGCCGCCTAACTACCATAAGAGCCAGTAACACTTCCATGTCGCGTCGTCTTTCGTTTTAACAGAAATTGTTTCTATTTCTCGCGTGCAAGCTATTTTTGTTTGAAAGTGGTTAAGCGGCAGTGACCTTGATTGTATTCTTAAAAATCTTGCCTTGTTAACACGTTAATTACCATGGGTTCAGAAGTTGGGTTTGCTTAGTCACTTATTTGTAAATTCGTAATTTATTCGAAGAGAACGACTAACTTTCTTGATGAGACTTTCGCAATGGATTCCTCATTTGTAGAAGAGAGCTCTTTAATCGTAATGAATGAGCATAACTTGTTTATGTAGCTGTTAACTACCGTGTATTGGAAACTATTTGACTACGGAAAGGTTATGGATTAAAATGTCTATATATCTATAGGTATTCATGTGTGTTCCACATTTGCTGCTAAACTTCTGTGCCGATTTTAGGGATTAAGTTATTAATATTTGGTTATATCTGTTATAGTTTTCTGAAACCATTTTATTAATTCACATACAGATTTTAAATAAAATTGATTGAATTTTGGTGCGTAATCACATCAATAGGTACGGACAACAGCACGTCAATGTAAACACTAAGGTACCTTATTCAGCTGTAATAAGGGCTAGTTTGCAACAAAAGTTGGTAACCTGATGTGCTAGCCACTGTAGCGTTAAATTCCCTGCATCAAAGCACAAGCTTGACTATGATGAGAAATCAATAAATGACTAACTCAAGAATTAAACAAAGCTAAAATAAAAACTATTTAATGCATTTCAAATGCATTATGCTTTTATAAAAAAAATACTTTAAAAATACTGCTTTAATTCATCCGCTTTTAACAAACATTAAAAAACCATTAGCAATAAGTTGCCAAAGATAAAAACTATCAGCATTATCGTTTATGAAATGATTCAGCAATGATAAACTGAAATGCACAGTCACTTAAAAATTTATATAGTTTTAGCTTGATTTAAAAAACAATTTCTTAAACTAAACTTTTAAATTTGGATCAGTTAGTAGTCCTCTAAAAAGATATTAAAATGTGTTTCTAAAAGTTCCACACATTTTTAAGGAAGCCCCTTCAAATGTTAATTTATTTTGCCAATTAAAAACACAAGCGTTAGACGCAGAAAAAAATCATAAAGGGCTAAAATAAATTGGAATGGAGTGAACTGAACCACATAGTTTATTCTTATAGCTGTATTTTTCAGTTTAGTCTTGAAAGTAATGTAAATTGAGTTACGGCTATTTCCTACCGTGACATGCCGTATTTTGCAGATACTGTTTTCTGCAGGATGCCGTTTAGTAGTAAACGCGATTTTAATGCTAATATTCACACGGACATCCCGCTTGCAGTGACACGCAGAAAACCGATATCTGGTTTTAACTGATCAGCATAAGGCCTTTTTCATCTTAACAGATGATTTAAACAGCGCCTACGCGAGAGAAGTATCGCAGCTCGTAGCTAAATAGCCCGATTTTCGAACGACACTTTCGTCTGCATTTACGGCACGCAAACTGAGAGTCCGTTGTGAAGAAACGCTCTGAATAAGCATTCCGATCTCCCAGTTTTTGGGCCCGAATTTGAAACCGTGCTGTATCATGGGTCTCACAGCCCTGACTTTTCTTCAGTCATTGCGGTCGGTAGCCTGATCCTCTCATGTGTCGCGATCGATGTTGAATGCGATCATGTTGCATTTTAGGACGTCCAACTTTACGCTTCGAAAGGTCATTGGCTCAACATGGTCTGTATGGGAAAACAAGTGCAGTTACCATTGCAACGCTATGAAAGATAGGAATATACAGCGCGTCACTTAATGAGTACTTTATGGGACAGGAGCTGACAGACAACCGTTCCTGCACAAAAAGACATGGATTCAGTAATGTATTGATCCCGATGAACTGAACTGTCGTGGGAAAGGGTCCTAGCAGACAAGTAGGCATGTGTAATTCATAGTAACCGAACTATTTCGTTTAGGCTGTGAGAAGCTGTTTTGTCAATGCGCGTCAACGGTTTGAAGAAGCCTTAGCGATGTTATTCTATCAGTACATTAACGGCTGGCCGATGACATGCAAGGGTCAACGGCAGCCGTCAAAAGTCAATAGCAGTAGTCGGTAAACCGTTAGTCAGTTACGTTGATAGCAAGTCCACGGCAAGTGTACCTTGGAAATTTCAAAGAAAATTATAAATCATAGAAAATATTGGGCACCTGCCAGCAGACACTTGGCTTTTAACTGAAGCTAGTTTTAGACCATAGTTGTCAGGTTATGCATTTTAAATCGACTTTGAACATCACGAAACTGATAAATCATTTGCCGGAGCAAAGTAATTACCTTTATCAGTATCGACTGAACTAATGAAACCACCTAATTTATTCCGCCCCGTGCTGTTTCAGCGAAAACAATGGACTTGCTGGTGGAGAGTAGAACTGGATTAATTCGACATTGTGAGTAAACATTACACATTGATTTTAAACTCTGTAACTTAGGAAAATAAATGTTTACTTGTCAAAAATGTAAAATGCAGCACACGTTGTACCAAAAAACTTGTGCTTTTTAATTAGTTTGGTTTAGTGAGATGCTGACATCGACCTTAAAAGTATGTGCTGACCTCTTACTTGGAAAAACGCAATAATATCCATTCGGATGGCCGTTTTGCTCCCTCTTTTTTTTAAAGTCCAAACCTTTAATTTTAAATGTACTCGTTGACAAACGAATTCCGCTTGGACGCTTTTAATTAATTTCGAAGTAAATCTGTAGGTACATACTATCAAAAAGTACCCAATTTAGTTTGAGTCGCGTTTCTAAGCAAACCTTTTAAATGAAGGGTGGATAAAAATAGGTGAAACTTTGAGGAATACCCACATGCTTTTGATTTTGATAACTAATAGTTTTTTTGTTTGCGAACCAAAGTCGATAAACAATAAAAGCTTCAATAGCGGTTTATCTAAGCTTTAATTTCCTTGAACGAAAATTTATTCTATAAATATTAGCGTAGAATGAACTTTCATGGGTTTTTAACTATTTTTATGCCAAATAAATATTAATCGGCTTGAAGAGATAACAGACACAAAGAATTCAGATATTAATAATTAATTTTAGCTTCCATAGAGTCGACTTTACCAATTTAAAATAAGACCTTTCCGTCCGAATAAGTTTATAACGAATTATTTTAAAATGACATTTACGTTAATGATTGCTGAACAATAGGCGACGTATTCCAAATGGGCGTTTTGTATTGTATTCGACGATTCTTTATCTAACATTGGAAAAATTGACTCTTAGTCAAAAAACAGCCTGCGGGCGTAGTCTGATGCATCATTTTTGACATTTCGCGTCGACAATTTCAATTTTATGATTTTCTAATTCATCAAATATAATTTTAACTTACGAAGCTATATCTTTAATAAATCTTAAAAAATATTTGTAGTTTTTTAAGCATCATTCAAAAATTCTTCTCAATCATTATATACACGAAAACACCAATTTTGTCTCAGCATTTTTCGCCACCTGGTGGTTTTACACGGAACTATGTCGAGACTTCCGACACAGGGTCGGAAGTCTCGACATAGTTCCCTGTACAATCATAAAATTGAAATTGTCGACGTGAAATGTCAAAAATGATGCATCAGACTACGCCCGCTGGTAACTTAACGTCAGCCTGGTATTACCACCACACTATTAACCAACCAACTTGAAGACATTGTCACAATGACGGCAATCAATAATGCTAGTGTACTATTCTAATTGGTTGAATGATTTTAGTCGTGGTTTAAAGGTTGTATTTTTGTACTAAACACGGAGTACTTTATCGTGCAATTCAAATTACATGTTGGCTTATTTGTTAAAATATTGTCGCAAAGAGTTCCATCTCTAATCTTGAAGTAAAATGAAAATAAAACTTCTATGTTCAAGTAAACTGATGTAAATGTTTTTAATTTAGTAACATTGTACGATTAACTGTTGGGATCTTTCTTATCGATATCGTATGTTCTAAGAGTTTTACTTTTTTTCCACCAATATATTAACCACTGCAATATACACTATTTTATTTGAAAATAGCGAAAACTCAGCCTTATCTGATATAAATTATTTGTTTCACCTACTCAGCAACCATCGATTATACGTCACATAATGTTGACACAAAATCTCAGCTCTTGGGTCAGAATATTGTATGAAAATCTATCGTGGCAATAAAATTAATATTCCTATCGGAATAGAAGGACAAGTAAAAGCTGTCAAACGAAACCATTTTAGGATGTCAGTAACTAACATAAATAAGTAACATTTGTAGCTTTAAATGAGATAACCTTTCGATCAGGTGACTTATAACAATGTTCCTAAGTTAAATATAGTAGTTTACAGCATGATAAACAGTCGACACAAAATATTGAATATGCAGCTCTAGTGTAAAACTAAATATTATTTCTTTATACAAAATATTCGTCGATATACATTCCCTGTGTAATTCTGTCTTTATTTTTTCCGTAAATTAACGTTTGTAGAATAGAATAATCAAACTGCGTACTTTAAATTTGAAGCGCATTGGTAAATATAAGTCGTATATTAAGAGGTTTCGATTTGGACTAATCTACCTGTTAAATGATTATTTGTCGGGGTTATGCCGCTGTGATGCATAACAATCAATCACCGATCAAGTCACCATGTTTCAGACGCATTATTTCTCCAAAATATACACAATTTCACTTTTTAATATAAAAAATCAAATGCACGTAATTTTCAGCGAGCTTCTGCAGGGTGGTCAACTGTTTGACATCTGCCAAAAATGGTTCTGCTACCCATCTCTTTTTATCACACAGTTTGCTGCTAGTGACATCTCGCTTTTGTCGTTCTATTCCAAAGGAATAATAATTTTATAATCGTGGCCCATGTGGTGTAACGAAATTTAAATTCGGAAGATCAGCTCGTATGAACACGACAGTGCGAGCGAGGTTGCACCAAAGAGGCCATAATTCAAAAATCAAGATGGCCTATTGTTTAACCTCATTATCAAATCATCTTTCTTGTCTTTGTGAATGTCATTAATTATGGCATGAAAAGTACAGTTGGTTTAGAAGAAAATGTTAAGTAACATCTTTTTGATAAGTTGATTTTTTCAAAACGATTTAGTTAGAAGTAAACTAAATCGTTTATATATTCAATGATAATTCATGATTTAATAGAATGTTTTAAATGCATTCAAGTAAAAATTCGTATGAAATGATTAGATTTTTTACATATTACCTCCAAAGAAAAGCGAAAATAAGCGAAGCTAATAAGTTAATTAAAAAAGTAATTATAACAAGAAAATATATAAGTTTAAGTTTTATTTGGCTGTTGAAACAACATGATTGCATTATCATCATTTATCGTCAGCTGAGATGAAGTCAAAGTCTGGCTATTTAAAAAGACTTATAGATATAAATATAATAATATAAATATTGGATACCAATCGCTAATATTGCTCTGATCCCAAAGTAAGTAGCCAATGCACTTGTGTTATAGAAATCAGACACAACGGTGGTACTTTAACAACCAGATCCAAGACAATATAGAAAATTATGACTTCTACATAACCGGGAATTGAACCCGGGACCTCAGAACGGTGACGCTTTGAAACCCAGTGTTCTTAGCCACTCATAGTAGTAGAAGTCATCATAGTATATTTACTTAACATGATTTCAACAAGGGCATGACCTAATCAGGGCCCAGAGGCCAAGTTTTGCAGTCAATACCTTATTCAGTGAACGATTGAACACTATCTGAGATATTTATATATTTTTAAGATACTTGTTTTAATTTAAACGGAATAGGCAGAATATCGATATCGATTTTATCAACTGTCGTACTACAATACTAAGCTTAAGCAGCCACAAACTGAGGCAGAATACAAAGAGTGTTTTAATTATGCTCTTATTTTTAAGTTTTGTTGCAGTTCATTGAAAAATTGTGCTCTGTCTTGAAAAAATAATTATCACTACGGGATGTTTAGGTAATCGTATTTATTACTAGTATTAACTATTACCGACCAGTTATTATCTTCATCTAAGTAACTGTTAAGGATTTTTTATAGAAAGTTGATTGACATAACTGATTAAATAGTATTTTTACTAAATGTTGTAGAGGATGTTGTTTTGGTCAGCCACAGCTGACTACAAAAGATACTGATTTCATAAAAATAATAAAGATAACAATATTTTTAAACGGAAAGAAAAATCACAAAAACAATTTATTATTGTGACACTCTCAAGTGCGTCAACACTTCCCACGCCGGAGGTGGAATTGTTTAAAGCAATCGTATTCATTTGACAGTTCAAAACGTACGGTATGATCTGTCAAACAGTGAAGAACAAAGCATTTGACAGATCATATTGTACGTTATGAACTGTCATATGAATACGATTGCTTTACACAATTTCACCACAGGTCGCTGCTTCGTTCCTAGCTACGGCATATTATTTCGTAGATACTACGCGCTGCGCTTGAGGGTGCGAGTAACCCCATTCGTTTTTTATTTTAAATTTTTTTTTTTGAATAAACATTACTCATATTATCATCCCTGAGTTGAATAAACACTAACCAAAACCACACCCTGTATATCTAAACTTTTTTTTTCAGATCCAAAAAAAGCATGGCACTTCGATTATATGACCACTCAAGATTTCTCCAAAACAAATACGACCACGTTTCAAACCGCCATGAAGATGACTGTAGTCATTGGCCAAATATTTGGCCTCAATCCGGTCTTGGGAGTAACTGAGAATGACTCGTCAAAATTAAGGTTAGATTTCATTAATAATCATTTTTACCACGACCGACCAACAAAAAACCGAACAACGGAGTGGTATGTTCATGTGTTAACGCTTTCGACTTGGTTATATTACATACTAGTGGTCCCCCGCGACTTCGTCCGCGCGTTTTTCTATTTTTTCTCGCCTTTCAAACCTTCCCTAGACCTCCACGAACATTTCAAGACTAAGAAAAGATAAATCCGTTCAGCCGTTCTCGAGGTTTAGTGAGACTAACGAATAGCAATTCGTTTTTACATATTATATTATATATATATATATAGAATTTTGGTGACTGCCACTAGCAAAATGAAGAATGCAGTCAGATAGATAGAAAGTCGCTATCAATTGGTCACTTGTAAAATTCAAAGTCCTGTGTCCTTTGTTACATGGTTTTATAGCAGATGATAACCTAATATTTTTATAAGTAAAAAGCAAGTAAAAACAAATACTCAAAATTAAATTTAGATTGAAAAACACGCTTATATGGTTCCACTCCACACCGCTAGATGACACTGACTGTACGTTGACTCACCGCAAGTAGGTAGGCTTTCCAAATCCTTATTCATTCGGCTAATAATTCGTATTGGTTTCCCTATTTCAGTTACAGCAATGAGTTTTCTTTGTTATAAGATGATTTTAATAAATTATATTTTTAAATGTGTTTTTTTTTTCAGGTTTAGCTGCTGTTCCTGGCGATTTTTGTACTCCTGCGTGTCCATAATTGGACAAAGTTTGTTTGTAATTTTCTGTATCTTGAGATTTTTCAGAGAAACTGACATGGAATTTACGTCTAACAGTAAGTATCTCTATATTAAAATTTTTAAGATTTCTGTAGCCGAATGGCAAAAAACGGAACCCTTATAGTTTCGTCAAGTCTGTCTGTCTGTCCGTCCGTATGTCACAGACACTATTTATATTACTATAAGCATCATACTGTTATATTTTGGTAGGTACATTTATCCTGTTAACCGCTGAACGATTTTTATACACAAAATGAAAAATTATTATATTAAAGGGGGTGCTCTCATACATAAAACTAAAACGGAAAAAAAATATTGACAAACCTATGCTTGCGGGGATGGTATGGATAGGTCTTTTAAAATGACATAGAGGTTCCTAAATCCATTTTATTTTAAAGTCTAACATTTAATAGATAGACGCTGAAAAAAAAAATATGTAGATCTTTACAAATACTTTCAACGAAAATTTGGACGGGATCGCATTGGTAGTTTTTGAGATATAGCACATTTTCAACAACCGTAAAAACATATCTTTGTTCTTCATACAAACACTATGAAAAGCACAGTTATATTTGCTGTCTACAAAATGTTGTGGTATTTAATCTAAGTAGTAGTAAGTGGATTCCCAAATTCAATTATTATTAGAATGATTACGTGAAACGTTAGTGTGCGCGCTGTGTGTGTGTGTGTGTGTGTGTGTGTGTGTGTGTGTGTGTATGTGTGTGTGTGTGTGTGTGTGTGTGTGTGTGTGTGTGTGCGTGTGTGTGTGTGTGCGTGCGTGTGTGTGGTGTGTGTGTGTATGTGTGTGTGTGGTGTGTGTGTGTGTGTGTGTGTGTGTGTGTGTGTGTGTGTGTGTGTGTGTGTGTGAGTGTGGCTTTTGATTTTTTAGCTGCTAGTAAATAGCAAGAATGTATGTAGTAGACGTTTAGTTTCAATTTAAGTGCATTTTAACAATTCCTGTTCATCGTTTATTCGCATGAAAAGCTGTGGTGCAAGATAGTTATACCATTTAAGTAAAAAAGAACTAGAGACTTGTGGTAACGGACAACGAAAACGTCGTTTGTTGTTCTGTGCCATGGTCGGGATTGCCTATGGTACTTCAGAAGGCATTGATAAACATAAAACTGCGTAGTGTCGTAAGGAAAAGTGTGCAAAAACAAAAATAAACTTTACTAACACGAAACGAACAAACGCAGATGAGCGAGCGTAAAAGCGGAAGGAAAATAGTATGTTTGACAGGTCCATTCTTACTTTAACTGTGTTATAACTGTGAGTCATATTATGTACCTAACAACCTTCTGACGTCATTTTCAGCGTCTATCGTGTTCTACTCAACAAATTGCTTGACCACCATTTTGTTTCTGCGCATGGCTACAAGATGGCCGCTGCTGAGTCAGCAAATTGCAAGGATAGAGGCCATCGACCCCAATCCTGATGGCACACTGTTGAAGAAATGCAATGCTGCTTGCATCATCATACTAGGTCTCGCTGTGTGTAAGTTGCATGAAAATGGTTATTCTGTTTTTTAAAATCAATAAACTCATGTTATCATGTCAGTTGTCAGTTTTTGGTTCTAAGAGAATTAATAATCATCATTATTAACAGTCAAAAAACGTCCTCTACTAAACATATGCCTCCCCCACGGATTTTAACAGCGACTAATCGAAAATATTTATGTATTAAACTAACATAGTGTAAAAGTAATAAATATTATTTGCATTATTATTTTTTCTTTTTGACAATATTTATGGCAAGACACCTAGTCTTGCCATAAATATTGTTTCTATAATTATTGTTATTTAGACGCTTTTAGCAAAATTGCAAGAAAAGCCCTCTCCAGGAAAATAAGTAGGTTCATTCAAACCTAGACATACTTTTTAATTTAGATAAACCTAGATAAAAAAAAAGAGTTTGATTGGAGTTTATTAGAATATTCGCAATATTAGCCGATTACTTTTAGTTGTTAAATGGAATTTCAGTGGAACATGTTTTGTCGGACTTATTCGATATATCAAGAGAGTTGTACTGTCCGTCTGGCCGTCAGCTGTATGAAGCTTTTGTAACTAGTCAGTTCCCGTGGATATATGCCTTTGTCAGCTACAATGAAGTCATAGGTCCATTGACGCAAGTAAGAAATACAACCTCCATTTATAAACATTACTAGTGGCCCCAGCGATTTTTTTTTGCCCCCGGCCCGTGATTGAAATAGTTATTACATTATTCCGGACGGAGACGAATCTAACAATATAAAAATCATGAAAATCGGTCCATACGCTCAATTCACTTATATATTTCTTTCAAAAGATCCTTCTCCTGACAATAACAAACATAAGAAAGAAGAATTTGCGAAGTTGGTTCATGCGTGATGCCGTGACCAAGGGGATTATGGATTCATTTTTAGGGTTCCGTAGCTGAATGGCAAAAAACGGAACCCTTATAGTTTCGTCAAGTCTGTCTGTCTGTTTGTCTGTCTGTCCGTCCGTATGTCACAGCCATTTTATTCTGTAACTATAAGCATTACACTGTTGAAGTTTGGTAGGAAGATGTATCCTGTTAACTGCTTACCGATTCTTATACAAAAATAAAAAATAATGACATTTAAGGGGGGGCTCCCATACAATGAAACTAAAACCAAAAAAAATTTTTTTAAACCTATGCGTGTGGGGTGTCTATGGTAGTAGTAGGTCTTTTAGATGATATAGAGGTTCCTAAAACCATTTTCTTTCAAAGTCTAACGTTTCATAGCTAGACGCTTCCAAAGTGGTAAAATGGGCGTCCCCTCCCATCTAACTTCTAAACCAAGCAAGTGTAAATTTTGAAAAAAATACGAAATGTAGATCTTAACAAATACTTTCAACGAAAATTTGTTTGGACGGGATCGAACGAGAAGTTTTTGTGATATTAGCACATTTTCAACAACCGCAAACATAACTTTGTACTTTATACAAACACTATGAAAAACAAAGTTATATTTGCAGTCAACAAAATATTGTGGTATTTTACTAAGTACAAGTAAGTGGATTACCTAATTCAGTTAAAGTTGGCACGGAACACTGAGTGCGCGAGTCCGACTCGCACTTGGCCGACTTTAAACGTAGAGATATTGATATTATAAGTAGTCAGCGTGTTCTGAAGTGAGTTCTGTCAGTGTCATGTCTATCTCGCTTGCACTTACCGACAAAGGCGGTGCGCTATATATACATCCTATCTCTATATACATAAAGACTCAGTTGGTAACGCACTGATTGATGCCGCTCACTGCTTGCAAAATCTTTTCTTTTTTTCAGATTGTCGACATCCAATGTACGTTCAACTGGAACTTTTCAGATGTGTTCGTTATTTGCATCAGTTTGTATTTAACGTCTAGATTGGAACAGGTTAACAAACGAATTGTGGCTGTCAGAGGAAAGGTAAGGTACAAATGGACAAGAAGACTTAAAATGAAAAATATAAAAAGTACTCAAGCATATCATTGAAAGCTTTATGCAGTTGTGATTCAAACTTGAACGATATATCTCTTTAGGGAGTCGTTACTTTTATATTCCTTTACACGTATCATAGAAAGATCTGAGTAGCCGACTCAGATCGTTCTATGATTCAATAAGGCAATATAAGAACACAAGTAGCATAAAATCTCAATACACAGATACTCATCAATGCATCTAGTGTTAATTAATTGATCACTGTGGATTAACCCACATGCAAAACTTTACACATGCTTAAGAGTTACAGCTACTATATGCTTAAGCTACATTTAACTCCCGCAAATGATATATTCTTACGCTCACGGATGAATAGGACACCGGCGGTCGCGTGAATGAGGCATAACAATTTATAAACATCTCTTTAACACAAAGTCGTGTAAATACGGATGGTACTGTGTACTAAAAACAAAATAATCTAGATTTTGTAATCAAATAATAATACCTCCTTATAATAATTTCCTCGTAGTTAGGTAAAACATTCACCCTCAATTTCTTGCACTAATAATATTGTACGTTGCCCAATACGTGCATAGGAAAGAATATTCGACCATTGTCAAAAAAGCCAACAACATGCTAAACAATTACAACAGGACCAGAAGAGTAAATTGTTAAAGCACTGAAAAACTTTCGAAGTGGCGGAATATAAAAATCGATTTTAAATTAATTTGTACACTGTTGAACCATATTTGTTCATCATTTCTATAATATTATATTGTTTTAAAAGAAAACAAAGCACAAACGGCCAATAAAATTGCTTGTCATCTGTCATAACAGCTTTCAGATAAGCATCTTTTTAGCGTCTGCTCTTACTCAACACTAGCTGCCATCAAGATTGGCATGTACATTGCACTAATCTGATATTTCTTACAGATTAAAGATCTTTACATAGCTTAAGAGTAACAGCTACTATGTACCTTATTATTTGTGAGCTTTAAAAACATTGACAGGCAGAAATCAGCTATCGCAGAAAATTTTACTAAAACCTGGGCTAAATTACTGGATTGAGTTTCATAATCCTCAGAACAACTTGATAGAATGCCAATACGCCAATACCTACTAAGATTGGTAAAGGAAGCAATTGAAATAATTAAGTAATGTCCATCGCGAGGACGGGTTTATATTGTCAAGTGTCATCAGGTATTCAGTGGTTCGAATGTGTAAAAACCGTGTCATTAAACATAGTGTTGTTTCGCGTACAAATGAGAGTTTGTGGATAATGATGAGCTAAATAAACCACTTCGAAGACCGACATGTCTGCCAATAACAACCCACCCGCAAGTTCTCTTCAGTTACTCCGTGATCATGGCGTTTGCAACAATGCCGTAATATCCGAAGCTCGTAAATAATAAATATTAAATAAATAAATATTGGACACCAATCACATGCATTGCTCTGATGCCACAGTATGTAGCCAATGCACTTGTGTTATGGAAATCAGACACAACAGTGGAACTACAACACCTAGACCCGAGACAACATAGAAAAGATCGTTTTCTACATTGATCCGACCGGAAATCGAACCCGGAACCTCTCGAGATGGTGACGCTTGAAACCAGCGTGCTAGCCACTCGACCACGGAGGTCTTCAAAAAAGGTACATAGTAGCAATCCCGTATCTAACTATTTTAATGTCATGTTCACTTTGACGCGTTCTTTTCCGTGATGTAGACAGACACAGACGCACTGTGGTCTCCTTTAACACAAATCATTTTGCGCGGGGGGTTAAACATGGAACTTTTTTTCAGTTCGTCCCATCTACATTCTGGCGCGCTATGAGAGAGGACTACTGCAGAGCGACGTCACTAGTGAGGAAAGTCGACAATGTTATAGGAGGAATCGTTTTTATTTCTTTCGCCAACAATCTCTTCTTCATCTGCGTACAGCTGCTGCATTTATTCCAAAAGTTTGTTACTCAAATGTTGATGGTGATAATTGTCGCAGAGAAGTTGTAATAGCGCAATCGAAAAAGATCCAAATCCTGTAGAAAATTGAAAGAAAATCGTTCTACAGAAATGAAACGTATCTAAAAAAAAGTAAAAAAAATATGGCAAACTCAAAATTTCAATTTTTACGGTTTGACGTATAAATAATTCTCTTTTATCATTCGTCCAGGGACTCCGTCTACTGTAGTCATTTACTGTATTGAAGCCATTTTTTTTGTTACAGCAATATGCTTTACAGCATGCAAATATACATTTTATTTGAATTGTATAAATATCGTAACGAAAAGCTATATTTTTTCACTATTTTTTTTTAAAAGATATGTTTCAGCTCTGTGGTACGTAGGGCACTTTTGGACCTCCCTCTTTAAAACTCACTTTTGTCATCTAATGTTAATCACATGAGATATAATAATAGACTAGGGTTGTTCTACGTGCTAAAAACCAAGGGCTTATTTTTTCATTTGTTGGTTAAATTTAACTAGCGTAATTATTTATGGGTACAAACTACAAAAGTTGCTAATTGCAAAGTCTAGAGTGTGCATTTGTTTTTCAGAGAAGGTATGCAAGCAAAACCCTTGTGTGGTTGCCATATGCCTGATGAGCGGTAATTATTATCCTATCATAATAATACCAACTGTTTGACCTTTTATAAAATGACTACATAACTAAATACATGAAGGGTTTAATAAAATAAACTGCATTCCTTTTCGGTGGTGATTTCGTTGCTTAAATGCAACAAATTTTTGTACAAGAAAAAAGTACTTTTTCATACAAACTAGCATTAGCGGATCGGTATCGGTATTCTTGTATGGGAAAGTTAAATTTTTTCATTTTGGGATTACAATTTCCTTACTTTTACTTGTCCCGTACAAATAGTTGTTGTGTTTGCGCATAAAAATTAGCCCCAAGAAGGAATAAGATAATTTTGATAGGCCCTTTAAACTGAGGACGTCGTCACACTTATCCAAATTCCAATCTTTACCACAAACCGTGTATTAGATTTTAATATGTATGAAAATGTTTATGACTGTATTTTGTAAGTGACTGAATATTAAAATACAAAGCTCTGTTCTCTATATTCAAAGCAGCACTTGAAAATTATAACTTTAAAAATATTTTCAGCCTATTCAAAGGATATGAACAGCCGGTATATTTCTTCTACTCCTTCATATTCCTAGTGATGAGAGCTCTGGCAGTCTCCTTGATTGCAGCTCAGGTACACACGGCCAGCACTAAACCAGCTCAGGCTCTGTACCTGGTTCCATCTTCAGCGTACTCCGTGGAGGTGAGTTTCTTGGACCGAAAGGAAACGGGTATATTGGTTACAGAGGGTGCTTTTATGAAACTCCCTTCGATAATACATACACACCGCTTGCAGCTACCGCGGCTCATAAAAGTTCATACCAATTCATACAAATTACGAGTATAATATAGCGGCACCGCCATCGCTTCTTATATGTATGTTAGTTAGGCTGGGATGTTTCCACACTTAGCCACATGATCGTGCCATTGTGCGTATATCCCTCTTTTTTATTTTAACAACCCTAGGCATTCTCAGAAGGCTGGTTTTCTGACCAGATGAGTACAGGCCTCCGGGAATGTAGCAGTGGATTTGAGAATATTTTTCCATTTTTCCGCCACATCTGTGCATTTCATGAGCACATGATGAGCACACGATGTGGTGTTTCTTCTGCCCCTATGCACCCTTTGGACACGGGGCTGTCTATGACACCTATAGTGAAAAGGTTTTTGTGACTAGTTATAGTAGTTGCCTATAACTATGCGCAGGTTAACTCTTGGTAATCGGATGACAACGGTTGCGGGCAAGCCTTTTTGAAAACTCCTGGAACGGCGTTCTTTTCGCTGCTTATATTAAAACAGCTTTACGCCGTAAATGCACTTCGTCACGGCGTAAAATTGATCCATGAATATACAAGTCACCAATCTCATATATTGCTCTGATGCTAAACTAAGTAGCTAATGCACCTGGTACAAGTCTTTAAAAAACTGTATCTGAAAAATATCAAAGTGAAAAGTCCGCGTTGTAAATGGTTTGGCGTACTTTTAATACTATGGAAATTAATAGTGCCATATTTATTTAGGTTCAACGGTTTTTGGATCAAATCCACATGGACACAGTTGCGTTGAGCGGCATTCAGTTCTTCAACGTCAAACGAGGATTAGTTCTTACTGTAAGTAGAATTAGGATGGGTCATCGTTATCATCATCATAAAAAGTCATAAAAGTCATTTATTTTTGCAAATAGACCCACAGGGGGCCCACTTTTACACGTCAGAATATAAACCCTACCTAAGCTTCGGGGCAATCGTGGGCTAGTGCTGAGAATAAACTGCGCAGAAGTTCTGAAAAAAGGGTATTTTTATGTCATAAATATGTGTATGCAAGTGTGATGATTTTTGTACTTAGATTCAATCAGTAGCCTCTTGTAATCTTAACTCCTCATAATAACTGTTAACGTTATTTATATATATATAAAATCGAGTATTGTTACTTTATCGAATAACGTTATCGCTACTTAAAAATGGCAACACTGGCTGCCCTTTCTTATTTTCTGACTTGCGAAGTGCACTCGAAAGGCGAGGCAGTCTAGTGCTGACCGCCGAAGCGAAAGGTTAAGGGAAGGAACCTATGTTAAAATGTAGTTATAATTATTGATGTGGCTAGAGATAGTGATTTGTATCAAAGATAAGTGTGTTGATCGAATAAAGAACTTTATAAAATCAACCGAGTTTGATTCACGACATTTCAGAAGCGGGATGAAATCTACAGCCCACAAAAGGTATGTACTATTATTTTCAAATGATAAGAGCAAGTAATATTATTTAAGAAAATTTTCTTGAAGATAACGCCATAAATACCACGATAGTAACTGTAGCAATATTATCCTGATTTAATCGTGTTAAGTTTCCAACTGATCGTTTGGTCAAGGCTACTCCTTGATAATGATCTGTGGTGACTAATACGAGTATGCTCATAAGCAAAGTAGGTAGGTAACAAATTGTCGGGCTAGCCTTAGGTTGTTCTTAATATGAACTGGGCCTATGCTAACTCGACGCAGTCGTGCTAAGCTATCATCAAATCATTTGGGCAAGGCTACCCTTTGCTAATGGTATGTGAAAGCTAAATGCGCGATTTATTAAATTGGGTCAACTACGTAGGCATGTTTAACAAAATAGTATATATTTTTTTCTCATAATTATCGGGGTAGTGTTAGGTTGCATTGGTTGGGATAATATTTTGCTGCGGTTAAGCTGTTGCACTATTATCCTGACTAAATTGTGTTAAGTTTCTAACTGACCATTTGGTCAAGGCTACTCCTTGATAATGTTCAGTGGATACGAGACACCAGTACGTGCAACTAAATAGCTAAATATAATAAATGACCTCAGTAGTTCCTCCATCCTAATAGGAAATACGAAAAGAAATAGGTATTAAATATTATCATGTCACTGCCTATTGTAGGTAGCTATGTTTAGTTGATTGAGAATAACCGTTCAACCTGCAACTGTTCTAGGGCTAATATTTTTGTGTTCATAAATAAATATACAGTAAAAAAATCTTTATTTCAGACTTTGCATTCATAATTTGTTAACAGACTTATAAACTATGTTAGTGAGTTCAACAATTGTGTGTTTTAATCAATTGTGTTAAATTTCAACCAATTCAATCCAATTTAATTATTAATATTCGAATCATTTCTTATTTCAATTCAATTTCGTTATATGACATGAATTGAGTGCTCTTTAGGGTATTTACACCCATTGAATATGTAAGTGAATTAAACAATACTGGGTTTTTTTTTATTTATTTAACTGAGTTCAATTTAAGCCAACTCAAGTAAATTAAATTAGAATAATTTTTCTTTCACTTCATTTGATATGACTTGATATAAAGGCATTTTAAGGTAAATGCCTTATTGCCAATTCAACCCAATTTAAATTCATATACATTTTAATTTTAAATTAATGTATATTCGTACTCATTCAATATATAACTTGAAATAAAGGCCATAGTGTTAGATTTTACAGAGAAGTTTTAGCGGCCAGGTGTGTCGCGTGGGCCAAGTGCGTCCTTAAGTAGCGGCCAGGTGTGTCGCATGGGCCAAGTGTGTCCTTATGTAGCGACCAGGTGTGTCGCGTGGACCAAGTGTGTCCTTAAGTAGCGGCCAGGTGTGTCGCATGGATCAAGTGTGTCCTCAAATAGCGGCCAGGTGTGTCGCGTGGGCCAAGTGTGTCCTCAAATAGCGGCCAGGTGTATCGCGTGGACCAAGTGTGTCCATAGTTCTGTACATTTTTTTTATTCAAAAGCAGTAGTAGTGGCCAAGTCAGTCAATCAATTAATCAATTAAATTCATGTATTGTGGAATACATGTACATCAGTTATGTATACTAGCTATGTATTTTTCTCGATTAGATCGGGCCATTTGTGCCATGAAGAAGTTATGTATGTTTTACAAAAGGTCAAGACTAACTGTGAATTCTTTTACTAGAAATTTTCATTAGCAACGGTCATGTGAGCCATATAGGCGCACTTACTTGCGTTCAGGATTATTTGCAACATTATTCCTTTACTAAAATTATGCTCTAATAAATGAAGATATGGCTTCATAATAATTAGGTTTAAAGACATTTATTCTCATAAATACATACAGTTCATTTACAAAGATAATTATTTAAACCATAACTTAGTAAATAATAACCATATCCAAAGTATGATTTTGTTGATAACAACACTAATGCTGGTATTCTTTTTCTTCCGAGGTGATGAGACTGAAGAGCACGAGACCAAACCAGGCTGGTTGGGCCTAAAAAGACGAAAGAGCTCGCGTTCGAGGTTGAGGACATCGACATATTCTAAAGGAAGTCACAAATCAAAAAGTACCATTTCGGCGTCACCAACGCTCGAAGCCGTCGAGTCACCTGAAATTACCGTTTCACACAATCCGAAGTAACTGTTTGGCTCCGATCACAAAGAGGAAAAAATAACAACTACTATGTTTTAACTGTAGTATATTCATTCACTGGATAAGTCCTTGTACACACAATTCTGATATTTTTCGCGGAGGTTTATCTTGATTCCCGACGTTTTAACCATTGCAGCGTTCGTGGTCGCGAGTAGGCTAGGATGTTATTTATCATTTACAAAAGAAAAAAAATATCATCACTTCTTCTTAGTAGAATAGGTTATTTTGTTACGATTGAGTACATAATTTTGAATATATGTACAGTCGACAGCACATCAAATTACCCACTTTTGTTGCAAACTTAACCTAAGATACTGCAGTTTTTACCTCGACGTGCTGTTTTCCGTACAACTGATAATTTTGGTAAATGCATAAACATCAGAAGCCCTTTTCACCGTCTTGTATGAGATCACTGTCAATGCTTTAATTAAAAATAAATTAGTGTAATATTCATTTTTTAATCGCTCCCACAGACCTAATCTTATACTAAGTTGACTTTGCGAAAAATACCGCGCATTTACCACGATCATGAAAAAAATATACCTATTAGCACACGATGTCGGTAAATTCTTACTTGAATTAACGTCGTGACTTATTTCAAAACAAAGATTTAATGCTTTAGAATGTTTTTAACACTCACAGTGTCATATTTCATATTCATAAAGATGAAATAAGAAACCAAAAATTTGCGCACGGGCGGGACTTGAACCAGCAACCTTTTGGCAAACCGGGCCAAACGCTCTTACCAATTGAGCTACCGTGCTGTTAGTCCGACCCTGCGAAATTTGTGGTTTCCTATGAAAACGTCAATTGCGTGACGCTTAGCGCCATCTAGCCGTCTGTTTATGAAACAGATGGCCCAAGCAGTTATTCTTTACAGAATAAATTCAACTTGGAAATTGATGTCGCTTCGCTATCTAATGCTTTAGAATGTTTTTAACACTCACAGTGTCATATTTCATATTCATAAAGATGAAATAAGAAACCAAAAATTTGCGCACGGGCGGGACTTGAACCAGCAACCTTTTGGCAAACCGGGCCAAACGCTCTTACCAATTGAGCTACCGTGCTGTTAGTCCGACCCTGCGAAATTTGTGGTTTCCTATGAAAACGTCAATTGCGTGACGCTTAGCGCCATCTAGCCGTCTGTTTATGAAACAGATGGCCCAAGCAGTTATTCTTTACAGAATAAATTCAACTTGGAAATTGATGTCGCTTCGCTATCTAATGCTTTAGAATGTTTTTAACACTCACAGTGTCATATTTCATATTCATAAAGATGAAATAAGAAACCAAAAATTTGCGCACGGGCGGGACTTGAACCAGCAACCTTTTGGCAAACCGGGCCAAACGCTCTTACCAATTGAGCTACCGTGCTGTTAGTCCGACCCTGCGAAATTTGTGGTTTCCTATGAAAACGTCAATTGCGTGACGCTTAGCGCCATCTAGCCGTCTGTTTATGAAACATTCAATTTTTGGTTTCTTATTTCATCTTTATGAATATGAAATATGACACTGTGAGTGTTAAAAACATTCTAAAGCATTAGATAGCGAAGCGACATCAATTTCCAAGTTGAATTTATTCTGTAAAGAATAACTGCTTGGGCCATCTGTTTCATAAACAGACGGCTAGATGGCGCTAAGCGTCACGCAATTGACGTTTTCATAGGAAACCACAAATTTCGCAGGGTCGGACTAACAGCACGGTAGCTCAATTGGTAAGAGCGTTTGGCCCGGTTTGCCAAAAGGTTGCTGGTTCAAGTCCCGCCCGTGCGCAAATTTTTGGTTTCTTATTTCATCTTTATGAAAACAAAGATTTAATTAATTCATTGACGCGGTAATTTTACTGTCGGGTAACTTAAACGCCATTAAAGTCGCGTAACGCGTTACAATGCAGTTCGTTTATACAACATTCATAGAAAATACCCTTACTTCCTTTATATAAATTGTTCTGTCGTTTTAACCATACTAGAACTGTAAAGAGTAGCAGATTCCGTTGCAATTTTGACAGCGCAGTTAACCGCCAAACTTGTAAGACATAAAATGTATATAAAAAGTTTATCAATTATCATTTATTTGATGAAAGAAATACACAGTAGATAAATAATTAATTACAAACTTAACATCGCTCGCTACATGTGCACACCCGGTAGGGTACAGCAAAGTAAAGCAATTTTATAGGTGAGTTTTACCTGTTAATAAATTGTGGAGTAATTATATTAATTTTGGAACAGACGGTCCTATACTTATACATATTAATATTTATTTATGACTACTTTAAACATTTAGGAACCAAATAACTTACTACACAATATTTCTGTAATACTGCACAAACAATAAAAAAAAAAATATAAATTATACATCAAAAATGAGCTTAGGTAGCTATACTTTACTTTTACTTATTAAATAACCTTCCTATAAGTATTCCTGACTAGTAGACAGTCAGTTAAATTAATGTATCCTCAATGTCTATATAAATTTGTTTTAAATGACTTTGTTTATCTATAAATCATTACTCCGACAATTTGTAAAAACATTTGTTTTGTGATATTATTTTTATACTTATTGTCTCTTAGCACTTTTATTATATACGTCTGTCTAGTGTTCGCTCAATTTAGTACTTATGTAAGAGACGAAAGGCACTGTCGCGGGTCAGGGTGCCCTTAAAGAATATTTTTTTTTTTTAGGAAAAATAAAATCGTATGCGGGCCAGTTTTCAAAAAAAAGGGTCCTCTTTCTATGTTATTGTTTGATGCTCTGTTAAAATATTATCACTTATAACGAGGTGACCTTACATAATGTACTGAGCATTGACTTGAAAAGAAATATATTTTCATTTATGAATATTATATAGACGCCAAACACGACGTTTGCTCTGCAATATGCTTGGGTTTGGAATAACTAAAGACGCATCGTAATACATTTAAATGGAGACTAGGGACGTCTACACGCCAAAACGTCAGCGTAAATAGGAGACCGTGATCTCATAGGTCAATTAATAGATAATTATGCACAAAGGCTTTATTTCAAAACTAGTTTTTATTCTAGTTCCCCACTTTGATATTTTTCTGTATTCTTGGCAATATCATGCAGTTTATTCTTTTTTACATGTAACAGCATAATATCGTTGAGTTAACTTTGCTGAGTAAATTGTATTCGTGGTAGGGTTTAATTATTAATGTCATTTGACTATTAAATCTAATCTCAACTCTATTTATATTAATTGTATAATGATTAATAAAGTGAAGTAGGTACTTGTTCCTGCTACTAAATTAAGACCACACCTTCATGTACTGTTCGTTAATAATTAACAAATATGATTAATATGGGCCCTTAAATATTGATCTTTTCTCATCCGAACACACATAATATTAGGGAAAGTTAAACTACAAAGTAATATTTTATGTGAACAATAAATTGTAAGATCATAAGAGACTCTATAAATAATAATAATGATCCCTTAAATGTCTGTATCTCCGTAAACAGTATTTATAAGGGATTGAGAACAGACATTAAGGTAATTCAATTCCAATAAAAAAACCAAAACCACATAATAGCTTTCTTCTTGTATGACTTTAAGTGCTAAGATTCATAACTTTCATTGATATGCGCCACGCAAATTACGAAATTTAACTTTTTTTTAAAGTTATCTAAGTAGCTTCAATAATTCTAGATTATGTTCTCCACGATTAATAAGTGACATTTATTTTGGATGCTTTAGTGACTTTCTAGTATCTATCTCAATACATAGTTTTATACATTACTCAATATGAAAAATTCAAATCATGAGACTGTGTTTCAGAAAGGAACTTTTGTTTTAACCTGATTATTTTATTTACCTTATACATATCATTATACAAATTATGAACTATTATCATATTGCTGGATATGTGATTGGTGTCCAATTAATTTGTCTTTTACTGACTTGACTGATTTATTACTTTTTAAATGAACTGTTTATGTAGATAAGGTCTCTTTTAAGTTAGGATCGTTTATATGTCACACACTTAAAACTACAATAGGTTACCTATACATTTTCATTCATTCATCAATTTAAAAGTCAATTTAGATAGATTCTTGCCATATTGTTATCTTAAAATCAGATGTTTTTTTTAAAATCTTGTTAAGTATATTAGAAGATAATAGACTGTAATAAAATAAAATAAATATGGCTTCGATAAATGACTTTTTGTCATTCATAGACAGGAGTAAAAAAAAAAGATTAGTCAAATTAATAGTTACGATTGTAATCATAAGTATAATAACATAACCATTCTTAACTTATTAGCCTGTAGAACGAAGTAACTATGAAACTATAGGTACATGATAGATTATGAACCCGGTTACATAAAATGTATAAAATGTTCGTTGCCACAAGTCTTATAAGGCAGGTAAGCAGGCAAAGTATAATCAATCTAAAGATTCAATAGATCAATCTATATTGGTCAAAGCTACAGCAACTCAAGTCAACCAAAAATAGGTTATAATTATTAAAAGAACTAGAAATGTGATAATTGTAATTAATTAAACTTAAATGCCAAATGTGATGATTTTCTAATGTGTACGCTAAAGTAAACTTAGAATAATAAGTTAGCCCAACAGCTTATTTTTTATTGCTTGTAATAGGATAAATGTAGTATGCTGTAGTAGTATTGATATAAATGTGCCATTGTAAATATTTTTAAAAATGCACCAGGAGGTGCATTAGGTCGGATGGCCGAATGTGATGATTTTTGTACTTAGATTCAATCAGTAGCCTCTTGTAATCTTAACTCCTCATAATAACTGTTAACGTTATTTATATTTATATAAAATCGAGTATTGTTACTTTATCGAATAACGTTATCGCTATTTAAAAATGGCAACACTGGCTGCCCTTTCTTATTTTCTGACTTGCGAAGTGCACTCAAAAGGCGAGGCAGTCTAGTGCTGACCGCCGAAGCGAAAGGTTAAGGGAAGGAACCTATGTTAAAATGTAGTTATAATTATTGATGTGGCTAGAGATAGTGATTTGTATCAAAGATAAGTGTGTTGATCGAATAAAGAACTTTATAAAATCAACCGAGTTTGATTAACGACACAAGCAAGCATATCCGCTGAAAACTAAATTATTGATCAATATGACATAAATATTGTTAACAAAATTACATTCAAACATTAATTTGGACGCGACAGTTGCACGTTTTTGGTACAAAAAAATATGTGTTTTTTATCGTTGTGTTAATATGGCGTGTGATTTGACACTTTGATGTGTTCGATTTTAAAATAAAAATCAGTTAAAATTCTCACGGTAGAGATAAAAAAATATATTTTATAACTACTCGCGTTTATTTGACATGGAAACGGAAATCAATATACCGGTATTGAGGCGAGTGATTCAACAAGAGAACCCTTGAACTCAACTACAGCAAGATGTCGTTAATAGTAATTTCGATGGCATATTATTGGCTAACTTCTGTCCGTGTATAAGATTTCTTAAGTGCTGTTTGCCATCGAAGTAAGTCATGTTAGCCAGAAACAATCTACTGCTGGGCAAAAAAAAACTTACCTTATAACCAGTACCCACTATAAAATTGGATCCGGTATTATTCATTTTATCCACTGACTTAGTTTCCCCGCGGATTGCCGTCCAACTTTATTCATTCAATTCTATCCCCTAATGCCTCGAACAGAAAAGTTACAAGCAATCCTTTCGCAGCTAATTAATCTACCAATGCATGTAAAAGTCAAGTTTTAGCACTTTCGCGTATTTTACGCCGTGTACTGTTTAGCTATCTTTTTTTTCTCTTGTGGCCAATTATGTAGGTTTGCAAAAAAAATACAAATTGCTCGGATACAAGAAAAATGTTTGCATGATATATACATACATTATACAAATAAGAATGTTTATATGTATAAATATTTTGTATGTATTTTGTTCCATCAACATATGCAAGTTACAAGCACTTACCGAAGAGTAATTCAAATCAAGCGCGTCATTTCATATAAAGTATTGGACTGATAATGCTGATTAGAACTTATAATGACATTGTGGAACGGGCTGTAAGGGTCAAACAAGTTTTTTCTTTGGGAATCACTTCATCAAAAATCATTCGTCAAGGGTCATTATAAAAGACAAGAGCTAAAAAAATATTTTATCCCTCGGATATCATATAAGATTTTGAAGCGTAGCCCTGACGCCTCGGCAAGGATTCTTAAAAGATCAGTAGACCGCTTTAACAGACACTTTTTCCAATTCAGGTTCCGTTCCTTCATATAGTGTAACCTCTTCATTTTTCACGATGCCAATAGGTATACAGGGTGTCCAGGCATGTAGTAATAAAGCTCTAAGGGTAATATCTACTATGAATTTCATCGACAATTCATAAGGGGTCAAATACTGGTTTAGAATGTTTTTTTTATAACACTCACAGTGTCATTTTTTATATTCATAAAGATGTAATAAGAAACCAAAAATTTGCGCACGGGCGGGACTTGAACCAGCAACCTTTTGGCAGACCAGGCCAAACGCTCTTACCAATTGAGCTACCGTGCTGTCAGTCCGACCCTGCGAAATTTGTGGTCTCCTATTAACAAGCTCAATTGGTAAGAGCGTTTGGCCCGGTCTGCCACAAGGTTGCTGGTTCAAGTCCCGTCCGTGCGCAAATTTTTGATTTCTTATTTCATCTTTAGGGTCAAATACTTTTAAGTAATTCAAAAAAGTGAATTGTCTTTCGGTTTTAGTACTTTTAAGGGTTCCGTAGCCGAATGGCAAAAAACGGAACCCATATAGTTTCGTCAAGTCTGTCTGTCTGACTGTCTGTCTATCTGTCTTTCCGTCCATATGTAGTAAATTTGATGGGAATATGTAGCCTGTTAACCGCTTTACGATTTTTATACAAAAATAATAATAATGATATTTTTTTAAAAATGTACCAATTTATTTTTAGTCTAACCTACGAGTATGCGTGTGGGGTGTCTATGAATAGGTCTTATAAAATAACATCGAGGTTCAAAAACCATTTTCTTCTTAAGTCAAAGTCAAGTTTGATAGATAGACGCTTCCAGAGTGGTAAAATAGCCCCCCCCCCCCCCGTCCCCCTCTAACTTCTTAATTAAGCGACTTGATTTTGAAATATATAATGATGTAGATCTTAACAACTACTTTCAATAAAAATTAGTCATCGGACTTTTACTAGCATTGTTTCGCTTGGGTTTAATTTATTTCAATTATTTGATATATCGGGTATATTCCTCGATGAAATTCACCGTAGATATTGCCCTTCAAGTTTTGTTATGACGTGGCTGCACAAACTGTAAAGTTATATTTTTTAACAAGGAAATCAAAATTTTCCATTTATTATTAATTTACTCGAAATGAATTTGTGATTTTGCAGTTCCTTCGGTACATTAATTGCGCATGTCAGTTTAGTGAAAATGAAAAACTTTTAGACTAGGCACATACAAACAATGTGTTTTTTTTTTACAGATCGCAGGAACAATAGTCACATACGAACTGGTTCTGATGCAATTTGCTGGTGTAACATCAACTTCTCCACCACCTACGTAGATTAATATTTATTTAATTTTCCATTTCAATATTAAAAGAAAACGTGATAGTAATAGCAACAAAGTCTCCACATTTTTCTTTTACTAATCTAACTATGACGGTAACTCACAGCAGTTTGATGTTCGTGGTCACCGCCGCCTAACCACCAAATAACTTGCATTTTTTGGGTCGTGTGTGTCTATTTATATTTAAAAGTGGTAAGTCCAAAGACCTTGACCGCAGTATATTAACTTACGAGTAGTTAAAATCAGTATTCATGCAACGAGACACGAGAATGGTAGAAAATTTACCGACATGTAAAAAATCAACCGAAGTAAAGTAGATTTACTATGAGTAGTAGTAGTCCTCCTAGCCGATTTCGACTACGGTGGCCAGTCACAACGACTAACCGACTGCGCGGGACATTTATAATGCACAATTGTGTGCGCAAACACAGGTGCACTCTCTATTCCTTTTACTCTCATAGCCCGATGGGACAGCAATCTGACACGCCCGGAGAGAGTTCAGGCGCAGGACCAACGGCTTTACGTGCTTTTCCGAGGCACCGGGGTGAAACACCGCCAACTTCCAAAGTCCGGGCTACCCTAAGAATGTCTGAACAGAAAAACTCAGGTATATATTTTTGGCCCGACCCGGGGATCGAACCCGGGACCTCTGTCGCAGCCGTCGCTTTATAGTGCGACCCTTCCACCGCTGCGCCACCGAGGCAGTTACTTATTATAGGTATATGTTATCCGTATTGGCAACTGAGCACGAGAATGGTAGTAAATTTACAATTTACCGATTCGTAAAAACTAAGTTATACAAATGAGTTTGTTGTCAGTGTTAACTACTTATAGTATTTCTTATCTTAAATATTTATTACTTTTACAGTGTGTTATTTCATACATAAATATAAAACAATTTAAAATATAAAAAACTTATTCGAAGTGGTCTCTATGGGAAAATTCTTCACTGCCAATCGTATGGATTATTTTAGGGAATCTAAATTATCAGAGCAAGCCATACGATCTAAAACTGACCATGTTTAATAGAACTTGGTGTTGTTAAGGTAGTTAAACCTTCTCAAGATACCATATCTTGATACACTTGTGCCGATGTTTTGATACCTTTTTCACAAAAATATGGCACAATCACTCCTTCATATCTAACACCCCACCAAACCATTACTGAAGTCGGGTAATGTCCGAGTTGCACTCTACCGACTAATTGGGAAGCTTCCTTAGAGGTTTGAGCATAAATACGGTCATTTTGTTTGTTAAAATGTTGCTCAATTGTAAAGTTTTTCTCATCCGTAAACAACATTTTTCTGTGACCTCCCTTGCTTCAGTAGTTTTTTCGATTTTACACCCTATTCATTTCTAAATTATCAGATAAAAAATGACCAGTGCGTCTCTTATAGGCTGCAAGTCTTAAGTTATCTTAATACGTGACACGGTTCTGGGTGCTATCTTCATCTCCCGAGATAAAATCTTTTGCTTTCGGACAGGACTTCTGCGAATTCTTTCCCTTACTGTTTTGACCACCTTTTTCGTACGAATTCTACGTGTACGGCCAGACCTTTTTCTGTCACAAACAGAGGAGGTCTTATTGTACCTATTGATAGCCCGGGAAACAAACATTTGCCTAATACCAAGCGTATGGAGAGTTTTAAAAATTGCATTTGGCTCCATATCAACTTTGTGTAATGCAATCACAGCGATTCGGTTCTCTTTATCACCCCACTCCATTTTAATATCGCAAAATATTATAAAGTGTATTGGCGCCAAAATTAGAAAACACAATAAGCAATCGTATAAAAATGACATATTGCAAATTCAAATGTAATATCTTTCTTATTCTTAACTGCAACAGAATTTATGGCCAGACTGTGTATGCTGAGAATCAACTGAATCCTTTTGTATTTTTAAAAAAATATGCCCTAGAAACATCAAAGTTGGAGAAGTAATCAGGTTTTGCGGTAAAAGCTTTTTTTGTTGTATGAACCTCTTATGTTACGGCAAAAGAATAAATAATATAATGGAAACGTATATTTACTATCTCGTAATTAAAGGGTTACCTAAGACCCTTACCTACAGCGACTTAAGCATCGATGCAGTCGCGTTAGTGTAGATAGTCGCCAAAATACAGTACATAATTTGTCAATCTTTTGTTAGCGTCGCGACTGTATCAATGCTCAAAGTAGCGCAGAGTGTAAAGATTGACAGTTTGCGACTGCATCGATGTTGTATCGCGACTGCATCGTTGCAAGCTTGTTAAAAGTCGCAGTGTGTAAGGGGTCAAAAATGTTTAAGATCGCACTTGACTGTAACTAAGTCACTGTGTAAGAAATGCCATGAAAGTACATAACATATTTTTTAATGACTTTCATCAAATTATTTGTCATACTGAATCAGCACGAGTTCGTATTTTATTATATTTCCAGCCACCTGTAAGAAAAAAAAAGATATATTATTATATTACAGTTGTTTTATTTTATTTTAGTTGATGTATTGTGCAAAAATGACCATCGTTACAAATAGGCCAAGTATTTTCTGTGTATTATAATAAATATTGCAGCATCCCGCAGCTTCACCGTATGAAATTATTGTATCTCAGAAAATTAATTTAGTAGTTTTAGCGTGAAGAAGTAACTACAGTTAATACAGTCATCCTCACAAACTTTTGCATTTTTAATACAAAACATTGTTTTGGCCAGCAACTCCTGATACTGTACAAACGATACTCATACCAAAAAAAAATCATTTTTTTTATTGGGAAAATCCACGAAATCAATATTCTTGCGATACTAGCTAGCGAGCCGAAAAACTACTTACGCCCTTCTTACTAGAAACGGCGTAGAACTTCGTAGCTATGCGCGAGGATGCGAGTGTCCTCATTAGTTTCTTTTTAGAATTGCTGTCAAAAGGTTTTCTATAACTTACATATTATTAAAAGTATATTTTTAATAAGCATAGCTCATACTTTCATCCCTGAGTCAGTGGTCGCTGACCAAAACAACATCCTGTACAAAGAGTTGATATAATAAATTATGTGATACCTGGAGTAACATTTGTCTGCTTAGCGAAAAGAAACCCATCCCACTTAAAGCCACAAAGTCATTGCTTAATTGATCATACAGTCTCTTTATCTGTAACAATATTACATATCAGCAAATAAGCAGCAAACTTTTAAAAGCTCGATAAGACATTTCATGAAGTGAAGCTATTAAATATACAATCATTGACCTTGAGTTGAGACGTACTCGTACTATCGATACATAAAATTCAATAGAATTTTACAACCTTTACATCATCAATTGTTCAGATTTGATGGAAACGATCTTTAAAGGTCAGTTTACAAGAGATAGGATGAAATATAATGAATCTAGAGCTTATTTCACTATTGCATCAATTAAGCACTAACCAATGAATAATTCAAATATGGAACGTTAATTTCGTATGAAGTTTTGGTCGGATCTCATTTAACATACCGGAAAGTATTTAATCAAATTACACAAGTAACAATCAATTTGATTTGAAGAACTAGAATGCAAGATAAAATAATGTTTTGTACCTCTACATTAAACCCTGTGTCAGGACAAGCCTGGAGGTATTCCAAAGCCCTGTTAGAATGCACGTGGACGTCAGCTGCGGCTAATACGACGCTGCAAGCTCTGAAGAGCAGCCAGCCAAGGGACATGAAGTAATACAAAGAGTTCAATAGCGAACCTTGGGTTTTCCTGGAAAAAAATATGAAAAATCATGGTCCACCCATCTGAAACTAATAGGCAGTGTGAGTCAGAAAGACACTAGCTCAGCATTGGTTGCTGATTTGAACCGCACATATTCGTACTGCTGAGATTTGCTACCCTGGCCCAACCAAGCTCTGGTTTTTGAATGGGAGAATGTAGCGACACTTCCATCGTCATTACATCATCGCAATACGCAGATTCGGCTTCGCACGACTAGGTAGCGCTGTAATTGGAGTATGCAGATTTAACCGCAATATGTAAGATTCAAAGGGGACTTGACTACATTAAGATAAACCAAGAGGGTGAACAATGAAACTCGGTTCCCGGCCACAACACTCAGTCGGTGTCACGGACTTTTGGTCTTTCAATACAGGCTGACTAGCTGGCCACTATGGAAAACCACGGTGAGGTCAAATTCAGAAGTAGACATTCCACATACTCTTATATTTATAACAACTTTTCGATATTTAACATTAGTGGACGTCGTCGACTCAAAATGATTGTTTAAAACTTACGTGACACCCAAGAACAGTTGAAGGCAGATGAAGTAGAAGTTGTTGACGCTCGACAGGAGTATGAGCACGCCAATGTGCGCATCGGTCATGCGCACGAGTGCCGCTTGACGGACGAACGCTTCGCGCACGCGCCGCCATTGCTGGTTGCGAATATAACTTTCAGTTGTCACCTGCAAATTTTATACGAATAATTAATGATGTAGATGTTTTGATGATGTTGATGTTTTCTGAATTAACAATATCGCCTTATATACCTCACTTTTAAAATTATAAAGTTGTTTGCATCAAAGCGATACATGTAGATGAGAGAAGGTGAGTATAACTAGGGTGCGTAATGCGATGTAGCTTTGACAGTCAATCAGCTCTGCTCTACAGTCAAATTAGGAATTTGTATTGTGATTTCGCATAACACTGGTAATATAACTAGTATATAATAACGTTAAAATGAATATATAAACCATTGTAGTATTGCTTTATATTTATTATTATTGATAATATTTCTTAATAGTAAGTAGGAATTGATCACCCTCGAAACGGATAAAACGGATTAAGTCGCAATATGTCCCCATTAGATTCGTTTTTTTTGTTGGTTTTTCAGTATTTACGTAGTAGCCACTTTAGTACGCATGGTCGAGGTATTTAATGCCAAACGACTTGCTAAGAAAATCTATTGCGTTCACGACACATAAAAAGACGTCACATTATAATAAAAGAACGATCTTGATGTGGTAAAGCACAAGAGACCGCGGTCGTATGTTTCTCTCTAAATTCAGTAAATTTCATAAACTTCTCACCTTGTTAGCTTTTTCATTTTTCACAAGCAGATTAACATAAGAATTCAATCTATGGTACCGGGTGGTAAGCCCCATGCTTATTAAGATGATTATTAAGTCTTGGAAATTCCAAAGAATTGTTGCTATTTTACTCAGGAAGAAGATTGGAATAGCGGTCCATAAGCTGTAATAATCTGCCGATTGAACGATAAAATATTTTCAAAGCTGGCAAACCTAATGAATAAATACATTTCCTTCAAATCAGCTAAGCATCTAAAGCGTGGAGAGGTGATACCTCTTCATAAAAGTAAAGCTGTTTTTAGTAATATACCCACTTTGATTGATAAGAAATCCATGAGAATTCATGATATATGTCTTGAAATATTCTGATGGTGGGGTGTCCGAGCCAATAGCGGATATCATACTAAGAAGATGTTCTGCTGTAATCAAAATAATTATTTAATGATAGTATAGACAAATGTATGTTATGTTAGTTAGCAACAACATCAGTATTGACAAAAAGCTAAAGACAAAGCATATCAGAAGAGGCAAGAATAAAGGCAAGAGGGATACCACCACGGAGTTTCTCATTGGAGTCTAGGAAGAGTGCTCAGAAAAAATCCATCTACAAAAGCCTACCTCTAAACTCGAAATATCTTTACCTGGTTGTCTGGAAGAGACCACTTATAGCGATAAGACCGCCTAAATGTACATTTCCTTAAAACGAATTTGTAAATCAATTTAAGTTATGTGCAATAGAGAGTTATCTATCTCTACCTCTTTTTGATGATGATGATAATTAATGAGAAAAATTCCCACCGAGTTTATACAATATCAGTTGCCATAGGTATCCAACCATATTCATAGGTAATCAAATGAGATCAAACGCAAGGAAAACTACTCTGACACAGACGACCTCACTCTGGGGTGCTGGATCTACATCTGGATGTTTACCTTTATACGGAAGGATTTTTGCTTGTAGACAGCCCCCTCAAAAGACATTCTTACACATGGCATTGTTCATAAAAAATAGTTGTCTGTTATAATCCAATGTTGTGGGAGCTATAGTCATTGAAAACCTACAAGGTTATTATCCTTACGCCGTTAGTACCCTAACGCATTCTCATGCGGCAGCGCTGCGGCTGAACAATGCCATAACGGATACAATATTCACAACAAGATATGTTAGAGCGAGACATATGCATATGCGAATTCTGCATGCCACATGCTAATGCGTTAGCGTAACGGCGATTGACTACTAGTACTTTACCGACAGCGCACACTGACACAAAACAGGTAACAACGATGACTCTCCTCCGATTTGTCACATCTGGTGGCGCTAGTGTAGCGTCTATCAACTCCGCTCTCTGCCAGTACATAGAGAGCCGTTTCCATGAAGATATAAACCTCCAGGATATAATAAGGGACAACAGACCATTTCCATAAAATATGCTTCCAGAGAGTCTTGAGATTAGACCTCCTACAAAAGAAAATATTTTTTATAGTTATTCCGGTTTTGTCAACAAATATGTATATTCTGATTTTAAAATAGAAACTTACGCCCATCATCAACATTGTTCGCGACACAAATCAGTAATCGAATGACCCTCCAAAGTGCAGCGGTTTCTAATATCGTCATCATTGATAACAATATGATTGCCCAGGCAAACGATAATTTGTTACCATATGACGGTATACCAAACCACTGGGCTACGTAGAAGATATATGTGAGAGTAGGTAAAAACTTCTGCAAGTGAATAAGACATATTATTTATACATTTACCTGACCGCGGACTGAACCCAGGACTATTAAAGATGGATGATTGATAGATTTATCTTTTCTCATACGTTATGTATAGTAACAGAAAGTCGCGTTTGTTACAGTTCTTATAACTCGATACGGGGGCACAATTTTCATTATTTAGAGTTAGTTGAATACGTCATAACGCCTAATAGGACATACGACAGCTATCATCATAAAATGATTTTTTACTTAATGTTAGTTTAATAACCATATATTACTTATTCATCGGTGCAACCTTGAACTTTTCTGTCCCAATGACTGTCCTTCGCGATATGTACTCTGCCCGTTGCAACTTGAACTTATGAACCTTCACACACGACTTTTAACATCGATGCACTCGCGCGTGTTAAAAATGCGCTTCAACATCGGGACTCACGCAATGAATAGATTTAATTTCGCAGCGATGCAGTTGGCGTTAGTATGGATGCAAACGCCAAAATTCAGTACATGATTTGACAATTTCCAGCTTCTTCATCGTGACTGCATCGTGACTGCATCGCTGATAAAAGTCGCAGAGTGTAAAGGGTCTATAGTTTCACTGGTCTAAGTCCGTTGCGATCGCAGGATAACACTGGATGCCACCCGCAAACGGTTACTGTAGAAAACTGTGGTGGAGGCCTATTCTAGCTTATACATATAGAATGATGATGGTGACGTAGAAGTATTCGCTTAGATAAAAACCACTCAATTCACAAGGACGGAAATGTCATTTTAGTTAGTATGATCACCCATCCAAATGCGACGAAACCGTAAATACTTTGGTTTCATAAAAAAATAAACAAGAACTCAAGAGCTATAGAAGCTGTTATTTATCTAGTAGTCTACCTTTTAGCTGTATTAATGAGAGCCGAATAAGGGTTGCAAATAGTGATCGAGTGTTCTAGTGGTTATCAACTTTCTTTTAAAAAATGTTGCCCTCATCGTGCATTATTGTCTTAAATATACTTTAAAAATATAATTTTAAGTAAAGGCGCAAATTATAGATTGTTTTATTAGCTACATTACTAATTACATAAATAAATATCGTTTGGACATTATTTCGTAATATAATATTATATTATAATATTAAATATATAATTATTTCGAAAGTGCCTTAAAATTTGAGGTAACGTAAGTAAGAATGTACGTAAATTAAGTAGTAAATACTTTATCTAATTAAAAATATCAATTATGGAGTTAAGTTAGGGAATTCCGACGGGATTTCATATTTTCTTATTATTCAACCCTCAACACAATTTGTTGTATACATCATTGGATTTGTTATCAGGCTTTTGAAAATGATAATTAAAAATACTGCGTTTATTTTAACCTTATTACCGCACAAATGCGACAACTAGGCCACGAGTATTAAATAAAATAATTTCTAGTTACTTATCTTTTTTCGACGATAATGAAAATGACATTAGAAAATTGTGCTTGCGAGATTGACATTTGTAAAAATTGCAAGTCCCGACGAATGGAGTTATCGTCGAAATTAGCCGTATTCAAATACAAATCCTAAGTAAAGGAAATGTATGAAAATTATTTAAAAGCATCATATCGAAACTCTATGGTATTTATATATCACTGTAAAGAGAATTTTGTCTAGAAAATTATAACATATCACACTTATAGAATTAAGTAACAAAATAAAAGTACTCACGACATTTTGTTGCTCACTCACAGAGAAAAAATAGGTCACTTTTCAAGTCGCTTCACAGATTATACTTCGCATCAAATGAATAGAACTAGGTTGGAAAGCCTTCTCTGATAAATTGTAAAGATTAAAAAATATAGCTGTGGCACAGATGGGACACCGATTTTAAAAAAACAGGTGTTTTCGAACTTTTCTAATAATGGCACTGTAGTACCACGGACAGTTTACCCTAAAAAAAATAATGGCACTGTAGTACCACTGGACAGTCCAGTGGATAAAATATTCTGGAATGATTCGCATTTAATGATAATAATAACAATTATTAAAGAATATTGCACAAATAAAGACACAAAAAACAAAAACATTTCAATCAAATCATAAGAAGTACAATATTGGCGGTCTTGTCTCTTATCTCTTCCAAACAACCATTGATTAGAGGGAATAGCGTATATTAGAGGGGTAGAATTGTTTATTAGAAGGTATTTTGTGTTACTTAAATAAATTATTACACCTTCATTTTTTATTGTAGGTACTGCAATTATTGCTTTGTCACTCCTTCAAACTTTCAACTGCAGCAATTCGTGAAAAAGGCCTGAAAATAATTGAAAAAGCTATTATAAATCATTTCTAATGCACTTCACGGTTCTCCCTTGTTTTGTCGAACAACGTTTGATATAATTTCACTTCACAAATATTTAAAACATCTAATTTCATTTAATATAATTATTCGATTCCTATAATATTTATTTTATCTAATTTTGATTGACATAATTGTTCATGTAATATAATTTCATTTCATCGAATTTTCACTTTGCCTAATATCACATGACATAATGTTTGCTTGGCCTAATGAGTGCTTAATCTAATTTTTATTTAACCGAAACTTTATAACTGAACATAAATAATAACAAAGGGGGATGACATCAACAAAGGGGAATTCTGGCGCTCGGCGGCTGCTGCCGCGGCACGCTCGCTTCGCTCGCTCGCCTTCGCGCGTTGTCGGATCACTGTTCTAACCTAACCTAACCTAGATGACACCAACAGAGGGGAGTTCTGGTGCTCGGTGGCGCTCCTTTTTTGTGATTGAATGCAAAATATTAAAGCTTTATTTTACTCAAGTTGCCCTATATGCTGTCTTTAAAATAATACTGTTAATAACTTATAATTCAAAAAAAAAACAATATAGGCGAACTGATCATTATACTAAATAAAAGTATGTAAAATGATAATTATACAAAATAAGATTAGATATAACAAAAATTAGATGAAATGATTATTAGGTCGAATGATGATTATGCCTCTTAGATGTTAGCACAAACGTTGTTATATCAAACAAATATTATCTGTTATAAAAATTATGTTAAACAAAATTATGTTAAACAACCATTATGTTAAGAGTGATTAGTAAAAGTGAAATTATATCAAACGTTTTTCGACAAAACAAGGGAGAACCGCACTTCACATGTCTCCTGCATCTTTATGCGCTCGTTCTGGTTTCGTTTTTCGGGTTTTGTAAGTTCTTGCTGTGTCTTTTAAGTCTTTTTAACTGTAATCTGCTGAAAACTTGTTTTTAAATAGTTTTGCAATACATGAGGGGCTCGGATCTTATGAAGTGAGAAACCGATAATAAACTCGGTTTGAAACCGCTACCTTGCGGGGATTTTGACCATTTAATAATCACTAGTTGAATATTATATTTAAATCATGAAACCAATAAACAGACACTGAATATCTAGCTACTTATGCACATAAAAACACGTTGGAAATTTTTATTACTTACATGCATGGAATCTATTTATTTATCCGATCTCTACATTAAACGATGTACCGAAAGTCAAGATAATGTGTTTTATATTTTCCGATTTTGTATTTTAGTATAATTGGCTGGGGATTCTTGTGGAATTTAATTTAAAAGTTGCAATGATAAATTATTTGCAAAACGTTGTTTATTGAATGTCAAACTGACATAAGGTATTGATTTACTTATTACTGGTGTTGCAGGAATTATTTTTATTTTTCCTTAAATTAATATTCACCGCGAACCTTCTAATGCTGGGAGCCGTCGGTGAAACCTATGGTAAAAACTCCATGTTATTTAAAAAGAAAAATGATGGCTGCCATTTCTTGCGTTTTTTAATGTAAAGGTATAGGTATATATACGATTACGAGTGCAAAAGTTTTTCCACGCGTATCTCGAAAAATATCAGTAAGTAAAATGATTAAAATAAGGCTTGTGTATCGTCATAGTCGTATCACAAAGCTTATTTTTAAGGGGTTCCGTAGCTGAATGGCAAATAACGGAATCCTTACAGTTTCGTCAAGTCTGTTTGTCTGTCAGTCTGTCTGTATGTACGTCCGTATGTCACAGCCACTTTATTCTGAAACTATTAGCATCACACTATTGAAATTTGGCAGAAAGATATTAACCGCTTTACGATTCCCATACAAACAATGTAAAATGATGATATTTAAGGAGGGGCCCATACACGAAACCAAAACCAAAAAATAATAATTTGTCAAACCTATGCGTGTAGCATGTCTATGGTCTATTAAAATGACAATGAGGTTCCTCAAACCATTTTCTCTAAAAGTCAAGGTAAAATAGGTGTCCTCCCCCATCTAACTTTTAAACTAAGCGAGTGTAAATTTTGAAAAAAATAGATGATGTAGAAGTTGGTTAGAACAAGATCGAACTAACAGTTTTTGAGATAGAGCATATTTTTAATAACCGCAAACATAACTTTATTATTTATAGAAATACTATGAAAAACAAAGTTATATTTGCTGTCAGCAAAATATTATGGAATTTTGGCTAAGTGGAAGTAAGTGGATCTCTAATTGAGTTAAAGTTGGCACGGAACCCTTAGTGAGCGAGTCCGACTCGCACTTAGCCGGTTTTATTGCTGTGTGCTTGTGCTGAGATGAGGTTTATTGCATAATATTATTTTCTAAACCTTTATTATGATTTCATGCCATTTTTTTGTCTCTATTTACAATCAGTCAGATATCTTTAATTAAATTTGATGAATTGTTGCATATTTATTGACCGTAAAAACCATCAGTTTGACAGTAAGGACTATAAGCTTTCCAGTATAAAAATATCTTCCTTTATAACGTTTACCCTAGATAATGGGAGGATGTGTATCGGGTACGATTCGTGGCAAATGTGTACGTTTGAAGACTGCGATATGAATACGGTTAATTTTATGAGATTTCGTGATACTGCAAGCTATTTTTTGTGATAACAAAATGTCAAATTTTTGCAACATCAGACTACCAGCGCAGGTCTACCTAAGGCACCTGACCCAGTTGTGTCTTGGTCAGTCCGACAATCCGTACCGGCAGGACATCAATGCACAGACTAAGTTAGGTACGGTCATGACGTTCATCATATGTATTTACAACCAGTATGCTCACCGGTCTAGCAACGTAGCATGTCATGCACTTCAAAACCAAAATGCACTAAAAAGTCTTAAATAAACTCTTGACTATTGAAAGGAAACGAACCTATTTTAGGCAAACAATTTCTTTCTGGAGTCGGTGCCTAAAATAGGTTCCTTTCCCTTCAATATTCAAGAGTTAACTTAAAACATTTTAGTGAATTTTGGTTTTGAAGTCGGTTTTGAATTTTTTTAAAGTTAATTTTATTTCTTAATTTTTAGAGATTTCAGGAGAGGGGGAGGAGGGAGTTACACCTTGTGACTCTGTTCTTTCAGAAGCTACAAACAACCTATTAAAAGTTACCTCATCATAATTACTGAACTCCTAAGCGTTAAGGAGTTCCACCATCAGCTCAGCCCAACGTGATGTTGACTATCAGAAGTAACAACACGTCAACATTAAGATTCTAGTAAAGAAACACTATACGTGCCTTTAAAATTTGAGGGTTTCCCTCGATTATACCCAGATCCTATCATCAGAACCCAATTGGAAAAAATGGGACCAACTAGAGGGTACATCTTCTAAGTAGACGAAGAAATTTTCCAAATCGGTCAACAAACGACGGAGATATGAGGTAACATAGATACAAAAAAACATATCGATGCCCCCCGCGAATAATCCGGTAATAACCTATTACGGGGTTTTTTATGTTAAGTGGTTTTTGGCATCTAAAAATTAAAATGCATCACATGATTTTTTTTCAGATTTTTTCTATCGATATTTACAAAGATATGAAAAAATACTTGTTTATTCCGTTTAAATGCATTACAACATATTTTTAGCTAATAATATGGTATAAGACCTGTAAAGTAAACGTTCCTAATTTGAAATGTGCCGCCAACAGGCTGGTGGCGGACGATTCATTCATTCGCTCAACCAATAACAAAGGCCCAATCTTAGGGCATATCGGCGGGAGTCGATTTATGATTGGCACCACGGGAGTGTGAGATCCGGCTCCGCCGCGAGCTGCTACCAAAACTCGTCAGCTGCAAATCCATTAATATTTTGAAAATCAGACATTATTTATGTGAACTACAAGTGTAAGTGTGTGCGCGGTGTTTGTGCCCTATAGTGAGCATAAGAATTTCAATTCATCCATATTGACATCGGTGCCACGACTATCGCGTGGCCACCTGATCTTCACGCCTTCACCAGCTACAAACAAGCATCATCAGCCATCCTGTTCCACTCGTACGTGGAAAAGCCTCCTCCCACTGGTAAGTGCTTTGTTATTCGGTGGTGGCGAGTGAACCGCGAATCGTTCTTAACTGTTGGCAGAGTCCATCAAAGGCTCTGACCCAGAGTGTCACAATCAGCCCGTTCCGGCAAGGCAATTGTGCACACGTCTACATGGTGCCGAAACCTGGGAATGGGTGGCTCATGATTTTAATCGTAAAAGTCGCCCCATAAATGTAGCTGGTATTTTCACGTTTTTTCGCTTAAAATAGTACCAAAACGCATAGTCAATTCATATAACAAATAGTCATTCGTAGCCTTTTTAAGTCGCATATTTAAAATACAATACGTTTCAAACGATATTTTTTCACAATTACGCAGATACATTTTTATTTCGTGACCGGTCAGGTAGGTAGAAGCAAGTAAGTAGATACACGTTGCATTCCATTGCTCATTTATAATTATTTCGCAATTCGTCCGTTTTATGTGTGCGTTTGAGTTCATTCGTTTTTTCACTCCACATAACGGAAGTTCACAAAAAACATATCAATTGCTCATTCACAGATCAATCTCATTCGTTCCAACTTGTATGGTGCCATCGTTCACAATCGACAGTGACATTTGTAATCATTATTCATTCCAGATCGTTCATTACTGTCATTTTAATCGTAACCCATATTACTCGGCAACTTCAAGTTGATCATTGTAAACAATCATTTATTATTGTCGATTTGCAGCTTTAATTCATGCACTCGTGAATCCGTTGAGTAATAATAACAGATCATATCTATACAATCCTATTCAATTCCGTTTAAGGGTATATTTTATTCGGCTGTTATATTTTACTTTCAGTACTCATACCTATTTATTATTACAGATCATACACTAGCAAGCTATACAATTAAATTCGGTGCTTTGTGTATACATAGTCGGCTGTGATAATAAATACGCTAGTCTTATTCGTTTTTAACAAAATCATACGCTTTCACACACCAATCAATCGTTTTATTCGTAAACAACACATTTTTTTACTCGTTTGATATACCTATTTGGTTCATTTCACCGCAATCACGTGAAGTGGAATCGTAAGTAGTCGTGTTATCCCTTGTTATCATGTCTTTTAATCCGAAGCGTGCTACTCGGAAACTTAGTCATTCGAAATCTAAATCGAAAAATACTTCTGAAACATACACTATTCAAGACTTACCGTCATTACGTCGAAAGCGTACTATAGCTTTGAACCGTATGTTAAAGGCATTAGAGGTCGGTATTGTTGCTGAATCGGATGTTAATCAATGCGATCTTTTCTTTTCATATTGTGATCAATTGTCAAACATTAGGTCTGATTTCGAACTTGCACACTTCTCAATACTTGAATTACTGGATTCATCTAATTCAGCCTGTGATGAGGAAAATTGTGTTGATGATGATATTCGTACTCGTTTTGATGACACATATTTTCGTGTTATGTCAATATCGAGATTTTTACAAAAGGCGGAATCAGAAGTCACTAGGAATCATAGAGCTGAGTCTACACCATTAAAGTCTCACATCAAGTTACCTAAAATTTCGTTACCTACGTTTTCAGGTAATGTAAAACAATGGCCCGAATTTATTGATTCCTTTAATTCACTGATCCATGACTGTCATTCTCTTACCGATGTGGAGAAATTTCAATATCTGGTGTCGACACTTAGCGGTGACCCGCTATCGCTTATTCGGAAATATCCCGTAACAGGTGATTACTACTCCGATGCGCACGCGGCCTGAGTTGCGCGTTATCAACATAAGCGTGAATTATCTTTTAATTGTTGGAAAGATATTTTAAACGTTTCTTTCAAACTCAACAACGCGACCGAGTTTCGTCGATCGTTAGATTGTATTGACGAAAACTTGAGCATTTTACGTAAACAAGACCTTCCGGTGCACAACTGGGATTTTATTCTAGTGTATCATATTTTATCTAAATTGGACTCGAAGATACGTCGTGAATTCGAAGAGAAGTATATCAACACTGAGATTCCGGACTATTCTCAGCTAAAGGACTTTTTACATTCTAAATGTGAATCGCTGTCACGCGATAATCATTTTTCTGAGGGTTATAAAGGAAATCCTACGACTAAGGAATCAACTAGTCGAGCTTTCGTTTCAAACGCGAAACCTACTTTCAATAGTTTTTCTAAAGGTTCCAAGGTCACCCACACATTGTTGGCAGGTAATAAAATTCAAGGACAAGCCTTAGATAAAATTGATAAACCAATTCTGGTATGTTCTTTATGTTCAGGTAATCATTCAATAACACGTTGTGAAATATTTCTCGCTAAATCCGTAGACGATCGTATGTCTTATACAACAGAGGCCAAATTGTGCTTCAACTGTCTGAAATCATCTCATCACCTGAAGGATTGTAAATCGATATTTCGTTGTTTGAAATGTAAACATAAACATCACACGTTACTTCATAGGGATCGTGATAACAAAAAACCTAGTGATGATGATAACTCCAAAGAGTCTAAATCCGTTTCCCTATTTGTTAAGGAAAATTCTAAGTGTTCAACAAATTTTGTTAATACGACTGTGTTGTTAGCTACGGCTATCATTCAAATACAGGACTCGGACGGTAGGTATCATTCTTTTCGCGCATTACTCGACACCGGAAGTCAAAATAATTTTATAACGCGACACGCAGTTCAGCGTCTAAACCTTCAACCAATCTCATGCGAATCGAATATCAATGGTTTGGGAGGTGTTGCTACTGACGTCGTCGGCTTAATTCGTTGTTCAGTCGGTTCAAACAATAATTCGTTATTCGATTTAGACATGCACGTTATATCAAATATCTGTGGTGAGCAACCCATAGCTAAACTTAGTTCGTCGGGTTGGACTCACATTAACTCGTTACCGTTAGCTGATCCAGGTTTTGACATTCCTGGTCCTATCGATGTTTTGCTTGGTGCAGATGTTTTCGCCGAGTCAATTCTTGGTCAGCGCTTAAAAGGCAATGCAAATCAGCCACTTGCAATTAATTCGGTATTCGGTTGGCTTTTATTAGGTAGAACGCCACTTGCATCCTCATCGTTGGTACAAGTCTCTTCAAAATCCGACATCGAGTTGGCAACGGCCATACAACGGTTTTAGGAGGTGGATAGTGTTCCTCAGGCGTCACCTCTAACACCCGAGGAGATCTTGTGCGAGCAAGCTTATTCAACTGACCACTATCGTGATTCGAGTGGTAGGTACGGAGTGCGTCTTCCTTTTAAAGACACTGTGGAACCAGTCTTTGAAGGTTCTCGTGATATTGCCTTGAGACGTTTCCATGCGATCGAACGTCGCTTACGAGTATCTCGTGATCCTCATGTACATCAACAATACTGTGAATTTATGGATGACTATGAAAAATCCGGCCACAGGTCTTTAGTGAATCCGGCGGAGTTGAACCAAGGCAAATTCTACATTCCGCATCATTGCGTCATTAAACCAGATAGTACCACAACAAAATTACGCGTCGTCTTTGATGCATCGGCAAAGGATGCTAAGGGCATTTCGTTAAATGACACGTTGTTGACGGGACCTAAACTTCAATCTAACATCGTTGGGATTCTGCTCCACTATCGAATACATTCGGTTGTCTTTATGGCTGACATACGTCAGATGTATAGACAAATTCTTGTCTCTGATGAACATCGAGATTATCAGAGATTCTTCTGGCGATCAGGCCCTGATCAGGTGTTAAAGGAATATAGACTTAATACGGTGACTTATGGGGTTTCATCCGCTCCGTTTCTTGCTTGTAGGACAATCAAGCAGCTAGTAGAGGACGAAGGTAGTAAATTTCCTCTGGCTAAGAAAATGTTATCGACCGATATTTACGTAGATGATATTGTTACTGGTTGTGAAAATCTGACCGCCGCGTTGGAAGCTAAATCACAAATCGTTAAATTATTCCAACTAGGTCATTTCGTATTAAGAAAATGGGCTAGTAATTCACCAAGTTTGTTATCAGATCTTTCCCAGGCAGAATGTCTTCTAGATTCTAAATCGTTTTCTGATGAACAATATCCTACTCTTAAGGTACTTGGACTCAAGTGGAATCCAGTATCAGATTCGTTTTTATTCGATGTGACTCCTTCTGATCGACCATGTACTAAGCGTGTTATCCTTAGTGAGATTGCTAAGATATTTGATCCTTTGGGGTTTCTATCACCGCTTACTATTCAAGTCAAATGTTTACTGCAGAGACTTTGGCTTCTCGGAATTTCTTGGGATGCGACGCCGCCCCATGACATTATTAACGTCTGGAAATCTTTCTGTGATCAGCTGCCAATTATCAGCTCGCTGAGTATTCCACGTCGTCTCACTCTCGATAATGTAATTTCATTCGAGCTTCATGGCTTTTGTGATAGTTCTGAACTCGCGTACGGAGCTGTTATTTATTTTAGGGTCTTGTGTGCTGACGGATCTATTCATACTCGGCTGTTATGCGCCAAGGCACGCGTCGCTCCATTGAAACGTCTTTCTTTACCTCGTTTGGAGCTCTGTGGTGCTGTTATGCTCGCAGACCTCACAAAATTCGTACTGGCGTATCAGTCCAAAATACCTATCGATTGTATTTATCTTTGGACTGACTCGACGGTTGTCCTTTCCTGGCTTCGGTCGCACTCGTCTTGGTGGACTACATTCGTCGCAAATAGAGTTAGCCACATTCAGGATGTTATCTCTGCGAATTCATGGCATCATGTCGCCTCAGGTGATAATCCTGCGGATGTATGTTCTCGTGGTCAACTTCCTCACGATCTTCTTAATAATTCGTTGTGGTGGTCGGGTCCATCCTGGCTGTCACAAACTTTTGATTGTTGGCCGAAAAATTCTCAAAGGTTTCTTACCAATGATCAAGAGCAAATTGTGCGTACTGAGGAACGACACTCAGTTACTTTGATTACCGATCAAGATAGCAATGGACAGCAAGATACGATATTCGATGTTTTATTAAAACGCTTTTCTTCCTTGGATAAAATAACTCGTATCGTTTCTTATATTCGAAGATTTATACATAACATTCGTTCTAAAAGTACAGACGAGCGCCATAGCGGTTCCATTCTTACTGACGATGAAACCCATCAATCGTTATTATTAATCGTAAAATCTGTGCAAAAATCATCGTTTGAAAGTGAAATTCAACGTGTTAAATCGAACCAATCGTTACCTAAACCGTTTCAAAAATTGAATCCTTTTATTGACAAAGCGGGTATTCTCAGGGTGGGCGGTAGGATATCTCGCGCTGGTTTAGAATATGATCAAAAACATCCCGCGCTCTTACCTTGTGATCATCCCTTTACAAATAAACTTATTGAATCCACTCATCGTAAGTACTGTCATACAGGGCAAAATACTACTCATTATTTAGTCATGCAACGGTTTTGGGTTTTATCTGCTAAACGAGCTATTCGTCGTTGTCTTTCAAGATGTATCGGATGCTACAGAACTAATCCTAAGCCATTGGAACCGTTCATGAGCGACCTTCCTTCTTATCGTGTTAACCAAGTTAAACCATTTTCGGTCATAGGTGTTGATTTCGGTGGACCGTTCCGCATTAAAATCGGGAACCATCGCGGTGCGAGGATGGACAAAGCTTACCTCTGCTTATTCATCTGTTTAGCTACTAAGGCGGTCCATCTTGAGGTGGTATCATCTCTTTCTACTGATGGGTTTATAGCTGCATTACGTCGCTTTGTAGGTCGTCGTGGACGTTGTAGTATAATTCATGCCGACTGCGGCGCGAACTTCGTAGGTGCTAGCAATATTTTATCGTTAATAGAAGATGCGTCGCAGGCCGAACAGATTAAATTCATTTTTAACCCTCCTTCTTCGCCTCACTTTGGGGGAGTATGGGAAATCCAAATAAAGGCTGCAAAAACGCACCTTTATCGTATTGTTGGTAATCAAGTTTTAACATTTGAGGAGCTTAGCACTCTTTTCATTCAAATTGAGGCCGTTTTAAATTCGCGACCCTTGTGTGATTTGAGTGCTGATCCGAATGATTTAAACGTCTTGACCCCTGGTCACTTTCTGACTTTGGAACCACTTACAAGCGTTCCCGATGAGGATTATTCTTCAGTTAAATTGTATCGACTTAACCGATGGCAATTAATTCAATCCTTTGTTCAAAACTTTTGGATACGTTGGAAAAATGAATATTTAACTTCTCTTTCTCAACGCATGAAATGGACGAAGGCTTCTAAACCGTTATCCGTCAATTCAATCGTAATCATCAAAGATGATAATCGCGTACCGTTGCAATGGTCTTTAGGAAGAGTATATAAATTACATCCGGGTCCCGACGGAACCGTTCGGGTGGCAACTATCAAAACCAAGGGTGGTTTTATCAAACGCCCTCTTGTAAAACTGTGTCCTCTTCCTATAGAAACGTAACTCGTATTAAATAATTCGTTATTTTCCTCGTTTTTTGACTAGGTACTAAAACTTAGTAATTAATTTTATTCGTTCTAAAACTAAGTAACGTCATCGAAGTTTTTTTTTGTGTTAGTCGTTTTTAAACAGTAGGTATTTTATCGTTTACTTTCTTTATTCTCTTCTTCATTATCCGGAAAATACCAGCTGTATTTTGGTGGGCGGTATGTAAAGTAAACGTTCCTAATTTGAAATGTGCCGCCAACAGGCTGGTGGCGGACGATTCATTCATTCGCTCAACCAATAACAAAGGCCCAATCTTAGGGCATATCGGCGGGAGTCGATTTATGATTGGCCACCACGGGAGTGTGAGATCCGGCTCCGCCGCGAGCTGCTACCAAAACTCGTCAGCTGCAAATCCATTAATATTTTGAAAATCAGACATTATTTATGTGAAATACAAGTATAAGTGTGTGCGCGGTGTTTGTGCCCTATAGTGAGCATAAGAATTTCAATTCATCCATATTGACATCGGTGCCACGACTATCGCGTGGCCACCTCATCTTCACGCCTTCACCAGCTACAAACAAGCATCATCAGCCATCCTGTTCCACTCGTACGTGGAAAAGCCTCCTCCCACTGGTAAGTGCTTTGTTATTCGGTGGTGGCGAGTGAACCGCGAATCGTTCTTAACTGTTGGCAGAGTCCATCAAAGGCTCTGACCCAGAGTGTCACAATCAGCCCGTTCCGGCAAGGCAATTGTGCACACGTTTACAAGACCATTACGAAAACAACTATCAAAATAATTTGACAGTTAACACTTTTACGATATTATTCGTGTAAATAGTTCACTATCATAGTTAAGTAAACGCTAGTACAGGAATATTCGGGATTTTATTAAGAAATCGATTTCCGGTTACATTCATTATTGACTAACTTCTTCAACAACCCTTTTCTATATTGATATTACAAGATTATTCGTGTAAATTATTAAAATCATACAAACATTACAGACTGTTACCAAAACACCGTGCTCGATTTCTTAACATGTAATGACAGGTACTGTCTCCGATTATGCCTATTGCAACGGCAAGTGCTAATGCCCCGCCCACTTTGCTCACTTGTCCTATCATAATCTGATTGTTAAGACGTGAATTAATTTTTACGTAGTGAAGTGATTACTTTTAAAATGATAATATTGTTACTATGTTGCCGCGACAATTAAAAACTTATAGTACATCTAGAAGAAAATTATTATACAACTTTGTCCAGGATCAAGCAAAACTAAGTAGAAAAGGTGAGTGTCTTTATGTATTGTCATTACAGAAAGGATAAACTAGATATTGTACGTTAGTACTTCTTAAACGCATGCGTTTTTATGAAATTTGTTGGCTCGGTTAAATACATTCTCATCTTGTCGCGATGGGTGGGCTAAGTAACCGCGAGATTGGTGGACCCAACGGTAAACCAAGATGATCCTAGGGATGTTAGCGCTCCCAGCAGGCTTGGCTCTGCCCGCGCTGAGGATGCGCCTCACAAGGTGTAGCTGCAGAGGGGTCTGACCACCTGCTTCTGCAGCAGAGGAGGGATCGCAGTTGAAGAGGAGGGAGGGGAGGCCCCCTCCCTGTCCCCTGCGGCCGTCTAGATGGGTCTCAGCTGGCCTCATGGCTGGCCTGAGGCGGGTTGAATTTCAATGGCAATACATTACACGACATGTAAGATCCGAGCATGTTAAAAGAGTAACCGTTAATAGAAAAAATAACCGATCCCAAACATTAAAATTTCATTTGCTCCTCAACAATGAATAAATCCAAGTGTGCAAAGTATTTTTTTTAAACACGCTTTCTATTACAGAGCAAATGATTTACACGGCCTTAGAAAAAAATAAAAAGGACGAAAGTTTGATCGATAAACGAGGAAAGCATCAGAATAGACCACATCAGATGAAGCTAGGTACAAGGGACAGTATAAAAAAACATATTGATTTATTCCCTTCAGCCACATTCGAAGCTAAGGTTCGAAACTTCCCCAAAGTGAAAACGCATTACACGAGTCCCTAAATATATCAAAAATGTACAAGCTCTACAAGACATGGTTTGGAAAACAGAACTATCCCGTTAATGTTGAGATGGCTTCAAAACGACAATATGAAAGAGTGTTTAATACTAACTAAAACCTTTCCTTTTTTAAGCCCAGAAAGGATCAATGTACTTTATGTTCACAATATCAACTAGATAATTCCGTTGAAAAGACATCTTTAGAAGAAAACTACAGGAAACATTTGAGTATGAAAGAAAGAGTACGTGAAATTAAAAATGAAGAAAAGAAAACACTAAATAAAGATGATACAGTTGTAGCAATTTTTGACTTAGAGAAAGTGTCAAGGTACCAAAGTCTGAAGTGTCAATCTTTCACTACAAACGTAAATACCCTATTTATAATTTTACAGTTTTGATGCTTTAAACAAACTTGGGTTCTGTTACGTTTGGAAAGCTCAAATCGGGAAGAAAGGATGCATCGAGTTAGAAAGTTGTTTGTTGCAATTCATTAAGACAGTACAAGAAAAAGGTATACGGAAAATTATATTTTATTCTAATGGTTGTTATGGACAGAATAAAAACAGACACATTTTTGCGTTGTATCTTTATGTTGCAATAACTCTTCAAATTGATATCACCCATAGATTTTTTGTTAGCGGTCATAGCCAAAATGAAGGCGATTCCATGCACGCATGTATCGAAAGAGCTCTGAAAAACAAAGTTTTGTATACACCGGACCAAGTGTATAGTATCATCATGAACGCTAAAGTCTCCGGGGACAAATATACCCTCAAAGAAATGCAACAATCTTAAATCCTCAACATAAAAGAACTAGTCGAACCCAAAAGATGGCTTCAAGACAAGATATGAGAAAAAGTACTATGGACCATAGTAATTTTTCTAGAAAAAAAAATTGCACTCCGGGAGTGCCGGCAGAAGTGAAAACTTGAATATCAACGTTGTGCATTTTTGATTTTTTGGAATAGTTAGGGAATAATTTTGAATGAATTGCTCTTATTATCAATATAAAAGTACTATCATTTTTGTGATAGAATACAATAATAATAATAATAATAATAATAATTTTAGTGCTACAGCAAGCAGATTAAAAAGGTATGTTAAGTGCACCATTCGTAAAAAGCAGAATATACAATTCCAAAATAATGAAAGAGCATTTTATAGGAACTTACAAGTAGATAGCGAAACACTTGCAAAAGATAACAGTTTTATTAGCCCAACACCACAAGCACTACATCAGTTCTGGTCAAATATATGGGAAAACCCAATAGTACACAACGATAATGCTGAATGGATACACAACCTCAAATTTTCTACACAAACACCTGACATGCAATTTGAACACATATCAGTTGAAATATTTATTAAAGTAATCACCCGATCACATAACTGGAAATCACCCGGCACTGACAATATTCATAATTACTGGCTAAAAAAACTTACTTGCACACATCCATACATTCACAACTTTATCAACAAATTTATAGAGTCACCGCAAACTATGCCTAGATACCTAACCCAGGGTATCACATATATGCTACCCAAAGACAAAGATACTACAAACCCGGCAAAATATCGACCGATTACCTGCCTTCAGACACTATATAAAATTATTACAGGTTGCGTAAGTGAAACTATTTATACTCACCTAGAGGAACACAACATTTTAGCCGAAGAACAAAAAGGGTCACGCAAAAAAAGCCAGGGTTGTAAGGAGCAATTAGTTATAGATTCCATAGCTATGAGACAGGCACACAAACAAAAAAGAAATATTCATACTATGTACATAGACTATAGGAAGGCATTCGATTCAGTTCCCCACACATGGCTTATTGATGTTCTGAAAATTTACAAAATCCATCCACTGTTAGTGAATTTCTTAGGAACCACCATGCAGCAATGGAGAACAGTCCTAAACATAAAGAGCGCGTTTGTGACAACTGAACCCATCAAAATCCGACGAGGTATATTTCAAGGTGACGCGTTGAGCCCTCTATGGTTCTGCCTGGCTCTTAATCCACTGTCAAAATTGCTTAGCGACGCTGAGGGTGGTTTTAAACTTAAAACTAGCAGCACACACCATACACTAACACATTTACTATATATGGACGATATAAAATTATTTGCATCTAATAAAAATGAGATCAATAAACTAGCTACAATTACGGAGCAATTTTCTAATGATATTAAAATGGATTTTGGCATCGATAAATGCAAAATATTTTCAGTTAATAGAGGAAAAATAGAACCAAATACCTACACTTTAGAAACCGGCCAGGTCATAGAAGCTCTAGAAGTTAATAACACTTATAAGTATCTAGGATTCCAACAATCAATACAAATACAACAAAAAGAAACTAAGGCAGACTTAACAGTAAAATTCAACAAAAGATTAGACCAGGTACTCAAATCTGAACTTAATTCTAGAAACACTGTAAAAGCTATAAATACTTACGCCATCCCGGTTCTGTCTTATTCATTCGGAATCATTAATTGGTCACAAAGCGATTTAAAGAAGTTACAGCGAACTATAAACACTAAACTCACAAAATACCGTAAGCATCACCCGAAATCATGCACACAAAGATTAACATTACCACGCCAGGAAGGAGGGAGAGGCCTTATCGATATTCAAAATATGCACAACAAACAAATTACTACTCTACGACAATATTTTTACCGAAAATCAGAGCACTCTACATTACACAAATCCTCAGTTGAAGCAGACGACAAATATACACCACTCAACTTAAAAAACAGGAACACTCAACAGAACGAACACATTATTAACAAGGACCAGAAGTTACATATTTGGGCGCAAAAACCTTTACACGGCAGGCATAAATCAGATCTACACCAGGAACACATAGATAAAACTGCTTCCAACGCATGGCTTGTCCGAGGAGAATTATTCCCAGAAACTGAAGGATTTATGCTTGCCATTCAAGACCAGATTATTGCAACGCGTAACTATCAAAAGTTCATATTAAAAGACCACCACTTACCTACTGACCTCTGCCGTCATTGCAATAGTGCCAGCGAAACAATCCAACACATAACCAGTGCCTGTAAATTATTAGCTAACACGGATTATAAACACCGTCACGACCAGGTATCAGCTGTCATCCATCAATATTTAGCACACAGATGTAAGTTCATACATGAAAAATCACCATACTATAAATACACTCCCAATCCAGTATTAGACAATAATTTATTCAAACTATATTGGGACCGAACAATTATAACAGACAAGACCACTCATTATAACAGGCCAGATATCACATTATTCGACAAACACAAAAATACTGTATACTTAATTGACATAGCTGTTCCGAACACTCATAATATACAAAGTACAATAAACGAAAAACTTAGTAAATATACCGACCTAGCAATACATATTAAAACACAATGGAATGTCCAAACGGTTCATATTGTACCAATAGTCCTCTCTGCTACAGGCGTAATACCCAAGTCATTATTAAAAAGTTTAGACACTCTGCAAATCCACCATAGTATACAACACTTGATTCAAAAGGTAGTAATTTTGAACACTTGTAGGATAACCCGTAAATTTTTATCTTCGTCACGTGTCACCGATTCAACTAACTAAAATATTTTCATCATGTCAGGCTTGGTTGATACCCGTCTGAACATGGAAATAAAACCTCATAACATAAGAGAGAATCTGCAATAGATAAAAATAATAATAATTATAATAATAATAATAATAATAATAAAAATCAAATCAATGACATCGCAAAGACTTATGCCAAAGTAATGTCGACAAAGCTGCGTCGAACGCTTGGCTGAGTTGTGGAGAGCTCTTCCCAGAGACGGAGGGATTTATGGTCGCCATTCAGGATCAAATAATAGAAACCAGAAACTATCAAAAGCATATAATGAAGACCCGGATACCTACTGATCAATGCAGGAAGTGCAACGGTGGATCTGAGACTATTCAACACATAACAGGGGCCTGCAAGGCTATAGTACAAACAGATTACAAACATCGTCATGACCAAGTTGCCAATATTATCCACCAAAAGCTAGCACAAAAATACAATATGATACCCCAAAAACTAACACCATACTATAAATATGTTCCTGAACCCGTAATTGAAAACGAAAACTACAGACTTTATTTTGACCGAGCTATTCTTACAGACAAAACCACACACTACAATAGACCTAACATCACCTTACATGACAAAAAGAACCAATCTGCTTTCATTATCGATGTAGCTATTCCTAATTCACACAACGTACAGAACACTATTTCAGAAAAACTTTCCAAATACGTAGACCTGAAAGATGAAATTAAGCGCATGTGGCGACTGTCTGAAGTGACTATAGTACCAATAGTTCTTTCAACGACTGGAATCATTCCAATACAATTACACCAATCCCTTCTGACACTCAATCTCTCAAAGTTCACATACATACAACTTCAGAAAGCAGTAATCCTTAACACTTGCCGAATTGTGAGAAAGTTTTTACAACAGGAGTCAACTGTACATACGAATCCAGACCAATCACACCATGCACGCTCCAACCACACTTTTCCAAGCATGTTATCACATCCATCACCATCCACATTAGTAATCGACTCACCAGCTACTCCAGCTGCAGCATCTCTGTCAAACCTAAACTAAAATGTAGAAGCAGCACTTGGCTTAGGCCCGTGTTGACTTGAAAACACCAGAGCAATCTGAGAAGAAAATCTATACACAAATAATAATAATAATATAATAATTTTATAGAATACAATATTTATTTATTGCGCTATCGTACACAAACATTACAATTTATATTATATTAAATTACATTAAAAAGTTTATCTCTCAGAAAAATCAACTTACATCCATAATTTCGCCAACCGTCTTACGGTTTTTCGATCAGCCCACGTGTCCTGACGCGAGTTTCACATTTTTCCCCCATCCCACAAAAGTGCTCAACGCCGCTAAAGAAGTTTTCACTTCAAAAATAGGTACTTTTTCTAGAAAAAAATAGGTTTAGTACATGAAACACTAATGTTTCGTGTACTAAACCTATTTTTTTTTTAAGTATGATTTTGAACAGGATTATATTGAATTGGATTACGATGCAGGCAGAAGAAGACAGCGTCGGCAGAAATAGTTGTCCAAAACAATTTAAAATATTGAATTAAAGCCAGCATACGACAAGCCTCTCCCTATTAGAAAGGCTTTGTATGACGATCTCCTAAGTCTGTGTAACTCCAAAGCAATTCCCAACCATTATCAATCATTTTGTAGGCACTTATGCTATTGTGATAATAAATCAGGTCATGATGAGGATTCTGATTAAGATGTTTAACTGTTGTAAGATCTGAAGTATTCATGTGTAATAATTATCCTGGCTTTAGGCCAGTTTGTCAACTTTTTACAATAAAAATACCTATCATCTTTTTATAAAAATAACCGAAGTTGTTTTATTTATAATAATTTCATTTATTTCATAAAAAATAGTATGAAGTTTTTTTTTTTTTAGTTTTACACGAATGCTTAATAAATAGTTATGATCAAAACAATAAAACGTATCTTAGTTTTCAACAGGCGAATAGTATAGTAATTGCTTTCTACAAATGTTCAATAAACAAAACAATTTGCACGAATAATGCCGCAACACGATATTACTGTTGCAGTCAAAATATAAATTTACACGAATAACATCGTATGGGGGATTTCTGATCAGAGCTGGACCTATGCTAGTATAGTAAAATACATTTAGCTTTATTTTTAAAAATCCCTCAGTTCTATTTAAATTTTGTTATAATAAAAAGAAAGCTGAAAAAAATAGCTTCCTTATGCGGTATAAAACGACTTTGGCACTTGTTGTTTAATGGAGTTATTAAAAAAAATACTTCTTTTATTTTTCCTGAACATTTTCACTTTTTCGATAACCGGATTATTCGCTGGGGGCGTCGATATAGTCGAATTGATAACCTCCACCGTTTTTGAAGTCGGTTAAAAACACGTATGATCTAATATAGGTAGGAGCAGAAAATTACAATATTCTCTAAGATATTCTTGAATCAGAGTAATACTATCATACAGCAGGTCACTGGCGATTTATTAGCCTGTTATGCTGTTCAATTAGTTTAGGTAAAATGGAAATCCCATCAAAAACAATACTTGTCAAAAAAACCAAGTCTCGCAACTCAGTTGTTCTGTGGTAAAAAGTTGTGAAATCCATGTAATACCAAGTCAATATTAAAATTCTTTAATGTTTTATATAAATATATTGAGACTTGGCCATCGCACTCAATAATTGAATCCACATGTGTTTTCAGGCGATTGAATTTACACGTGTTTTCAGGCGATGACCAAGTCTCAATATATTTATATAAAACATTAAAAATTTTAATATTGATATGCGTCACTATAAGATGCTGTTAATTATTACGTAACAACTTAATGCTTCGAGTACGGAGATTCCAGACACAATTGATTTTCAATTGTTATGGACCACGATCGTGGTCTTAGAGACTGGACGTATTAAGACAGAAAGTCGCTTCAGTAGAGACTGAATAAATTAATAACCGACTTGGTATTACATGGATCTCACAACTTTTTACCGCAGAACAACTGAGTTGCGAGACTTGGTTTTTTGACAAGTATTGTTTTTGATGGGATCTCATTTCTTTTTGTATTTTGTAGACAGTTCTACTTTTTTCCTTACTGAATCCATTGCGACTACCTACAAGTTAGATTGCAAAGTTATTTTTATGCAGAAATACGAATAGGTAATAAGAAATTTATGAATACTTAGGTACTTAAAGTATCAATATTTAATTTAAATTATTTATCCGAACAACGTCCAAATTGTAAGCAATTGTAAGCAAATAATATCAGTAGACCAATGAGAGTAGCCTTTAGTCGTCAAACTAATATAGCAATCGAAATTATCATTGAAAATCGCAAAGTTAGAGGTAAGAATTCTGGGCACATCCGAACAGCATTGGGTCGCTCGCGCGTATGAGCGCGGCTGCTGCTCGCTCGGCGACATTCACCTTTCCGCGCGCCCCGCCACTGTCTCCGCCCCGCGCCCACGCGCTAGCACCGCGCAGCGCGTGGTATAATAATTAATTTACAACCTTACTTACTCGTAATAAGTACGAATACGCATGTAGGTACGTTTTTTGCATTAAATAATTTAATTTACACGTGTTTTCATGACGGAAATACCCATTTTTTGCTTGATTTGGCAGGGGCACTACCATGCGCCTATATTTATATGGGACTAGCTTAAACCCGCGGCTTCGCACGCAATAATAATAACATTGAAAAATTTAACTGAAGACTTGGCTGTATGGGCTTAATTTTCTTTGCGGTCTTTTCTAGATTTTTTAGTTTTTCCTTGATTCATACACCAAACACTACTTATATTCCAAATTTGAAGCTCCTAGGTCTGCTAGAAGTGCCTTTGCATTTTGATGATCGGTGAGTCAGTGAGTGACAAAATTAAGAAATTTGACCCGTTATAATTCCTAAAATACTGGTTTAAATTGAATGAAAATTGAAATATACCGTGTCTTTACAATGCCTGCATGGTTACTGAAATTTCAGTCTTCTAGTTTTATCCACAACGAAGTTACAGGGGGTCGAAAATGGTCTGAATTGCTTCGAGAAAAGGATGGTACGGCCGTGACGCTTTTTTGCTCGACTTGGTGGGGGCACTGCCGTGCCCCCAGATAATTTGAATAGCTCTAGTTAAAAATAAAACCTTACATCTTGCTGCCGTGACTCTATTTTTGATACAACTGACATCTCGCTCATCTCAAAGTACTTTTCTTCTCTCTTTGTCGTCTTGTTGTACTTGTAGACCAAAGACAATAAATACATTAAAAAGTGTATCCATTTGTATCACTTGCATTGGAATAAAGCTGTAACCTAGAAAAGTTACATCAAGAAATAAATACATGAATATGCGCCAGACAACACACCTATTGACATGGTTTCGAAGTAAGGTATTTTCTTCATGTTACAAATAGGTCTTGTACCTATACCTTCGTCCGGGGGCGTCCAATGAATTCTTGGTATGATTGTTTCCCCCATAGGTAAAGAGGTTTCTTTTATGAAATGTTATAAAAACTACTACAACTAACAAGAATATTTAGGCTAGTATATGCGAATTTACTACAATCATGAACTCTATTTATTATTATCATCATTTTTTTTAATTATTTATTTATACTTTATTGCACAACCTAAAATTTGTACAAAAGGTGGGCTTAACGCCATATGGCATTCTCTACCAGTTATACATTTGGGCTAAGTAGAAATGATTGTAGGCGGTGCGACAGACATACAGAAAATGAGTTACATAAATTAAAAAAAAACGATAAATTTCACACAAAAAAAATATACATGAAAAACATATCTCATAAAACAAAACAAAATAACTACAATTAACAAAAAATACAGTATGATCTAATAAAATATTACATATTCATAACGCAAGTGATAAAATACATACTATAATAATTATATACTATGAAGATGTAATAGAAGCTTATGGATTACGCTTTGTTGATGCTTCCGATATACAAATATAGAAAGTGTGCACGGACGAGTCTCATAAATGAAAATTTACTGGGAGCCTGTTGAATTTTTGTCGGAAGGGCATTCCAGAGACGAATGGTCAAAGGACGTCTACTGCTGACCATAGGCCTTCCCCACGGCTTTCCACGGCGTCCAATCACTTGCGGTCTGCATCCAGTTTGATGCTGGTCGTCTTTTCATCTTTTTGGTTGACGTGCTACGCTGGGTTCCTGGTCAAAGGGTCTCCAATCTAGAACTTTTCTGCCCTAACGGCCATCAGTTCTTCGCGCAATGTGGCCTGCCCATTGCCACTTGAGCTTACTGATTCTCAAGGCTATGTCCGTTACCTTAGCTCCTTTTTTTAAAGATTATTTAAGAGAAGATTTATTTAAAGACTTTATTGCACAAATAATAGTGCACAAAGGTGGACTTAATGCTAAAAGCATTATCTGCCAGTCAAACCTTTAGGTCATGCAGAGAGATGGCAATGGGAGCAGCGAAAATAAATTAAGAGAATATCAACAAAAAAGTTACAATTAACTAATATTTATAGGAACAAATAAATCTTCTTAAATTACTGCAACAACGTATTTTATATTCAATAAATAGACTTAAACTTACACAAAATAAATACAATATATACATAAATAATACACATAATAAATAAATATTATTTTCCAATTATCTTTTTGAATTTCCTCTTGAATGATACCTTCGACTCGGCCCTCCTGACATCCAAAGGAAGAGAGTTCCACAGTCGTTTTGCCGTGACTGAAAATGACTTGGAGACGTACGAGGAGCGGTGTGCCAGCGTGCTCAACCGGAGATTGTCGGAGGAACGGAGAGACCGATTGTGAGTTTGGCATAAAAACGGGAACATATCTTTAAGATAAGAAGGCGACGAGGGGTTATTAAGAATAGTATCTAGAATGCAAAGGATTCGAGAGTCTCTACATTGACGGATAGGGAGCCAGTTAAGCTGTCAAACTGGAGACATGGTCATATTTATGGAGGCCGAAGATGAATCTGATGCAATTGTTGAGGAGACGTTCAAGCTTGTCGATAAGGGCTTTAGTGAGATCTTCTACGTATCTTCCCATTTTTGATTCGATCTCGTAGAGAAACACCAAGCATAGCCCCGTTATTAAATTATTTATTATTAGCTGCTAAATTTTATAACATTTACCTTTATCAAATGCTGCAAACAATTGATTGTCTTGTCACAGAGACACCATCACTTGACGTTGTAAAATTGTAATAGAAACAAGAGTACCTTTAAATAACTTGTTGTTTAAATCGTGTCGTGAGTCACTAGGAATATTATACTAACCATCCATTAGTCAGGCAGTAACATGAAAACTAATATTTAATGGGCTCAAATTGCTATGTAGACAATCTTGATTCATACATGTTTTATTTGTGTTGGTGATGAAAGAACATTTTTTTTTTCATAAAACAATATTTCACTAGGTGTACTGTTGTTTTAAAAATGGCTTATAATAATAATTCAAGGTTTTAATATGTGAGGTACAGTTGAGAATATACAGGTATATGAACCTGTCGGATTATTGAAGTCTTTGAAACCTTATTTTAAGTCTAATTTTTGAAGTCGGTTAAAAAGTACAAAAGTATTTTTTCAAAACTGTGAGGGAAGAACTTGATACGACTTCCATGATTTTCCACTTGACCGCACCTACCTCTTGCTGAAACTTCCTTGGCAGCGAGATAGTAAAATATAACTCTTCAATACATTCCATATAGGTCAGATACAAAGGAGAATGTCGAGCCCCCATAAATGTTTTGCCCTCAGAGTAAAATTCTATGCAAACCATCAAAACTGAATTTATGAATTTGTTATTTAGTCTTGTTTAAGTTTAAAGTATATAATATTGGACACCAATCAAATCAAAAACAACGTACTGTAGTGGTTTGAAGCTTCGCGTAAAACCTCTATGTCTTATTCATTGTATCGTATCGTTCGAATCTTTATAATTCAAACTTAGAAAAAGTAGATATTGTAAATAGCCAATTTTAATATACGAATGTCTTAGTCTGAGTCTTTGTCTTTTCTGTCTGTCAATGCGTCTGTTTTTCGTTCTTTGTGTGTAATAAAATATGATCGAAACTAAAAAAGGACTATACTGGATAATACAGATGAGTATTTGTTTTTATTTATAGATTGCACAATAATATTTCATACGCTAGGAATTTAGACAAGAGAATTTTAGCGTACCACAACGCTCAGCCCCAAGATAACATAGAAAATTGCCCGATCGGGAATCGAGCCCGGAACCTTGTATATTGAAATATTTTTACAAATATTTAACAATCGGTTCCTCGTCTGTCACAACAGCCAAAGTTGCTTTTTACAAGTGCAATTTGCTATTTATATTATTAAGTTTGTATAGTGACAAAACACGATAAAAACAAAATAATAATTATAAATTAGCTTCGTTCATCTTAACCGATTGTTTAATATTTGTAAAAATATTTCCTTCGGATATTGTGAGAGCAATCTCGCAATATTGATGACGCCACGCAGCCTACGCGTTAAAGAAAGCGCTTGCAAAATTCAACAGGCTTGCTAATGTGACGGTGGCCGAGTGGTATAGGCATACGCCCGGATTGCGTAAGACACGGGGTTCGATTCCTCGTCTGTCACAACAGCAAAAGTTGCTTTTTGCAATTTGCTATTTTTATCTATTACTTCCTCAAAAACTAGCGTATAAAAACCCAAAGAGTTTTTTACAAATAATAATTCATTTATTTTGCTGAATCGGCTCTTTAAATATTATCACTTAAAACGAGGTGACCTCATATACCCATTCGTCTTGAATAAGAATTGCAGGCAGCTCTGGTAGGTTCGAAAACTGTTATACACTAGGTTTTGATAAAAAATAGACAGACATACTTATTTTTACACCACATAGATTACAATCAATAGTAAATATTAAATACAAGAAAGTACAGTGTAAATGCTTGTCACAATTTTATCCCGACAAGCTTAAGCCGTAGAAGTCATGACACTATTTACTTTTCGAACACCAGACGGCGCTCGAATAACGTGAATACCAAAACAGTGTGTTCGTTTTTATTCGAGTTGCGTGTTGACGTAGAAATTTTGTTGAGACTTCTACACCTTCTGTTCCAAATACATTTTTATTTATTTATGAATAATATTATAAAATACATAAGTTAAGAAAATATAAGACGCAGCAGGTAATCAGAGGATCGAACTAAACGAGGTAATACAAAAACTTCACATTTCTTTTGCTTCTTGCTGCGGCCACAGGTTAAGAACAGCTTAAATAATATAATATAAGACAAGGTGACGAATAAAAAAATATATAAATATGCACCGGACAACACACCAATAGTCGTGATTTCAAAGTAAGGAATTTTCTTCCTTCTGTTACAAAAACCAGACAACGATTAAGATAGGGGCGTCTTTATTAATACTTAAAGTTATATAAACATCCAACTTAGGTATTCTCGTGTATAGGTATATTCGTGCTCATCACACAAACACTTGTCCCTTACGGGAACCCACGACGGGCGGCGTAATTGTCAGGAGCGCTAACCGTACACCAAACCGGTTCATAAAATCTTTTTATTTTCACTTTATATTCTATGAGGATTCTTGTTAAGATTATATTTAATAAAGAGAGCTATTCAATGTAAAGTTCATTATGGATGTAGCTTTGGTAGATGCGTCTGTAGAATCTTTGTCATCGAATTGGATCAGTACGAGCTCGTATGTGACTACTGCTGCAGCCATCTGAAAATTAAACGTTTGACTTTTAATAAAAACCGGATAAGTGCGAGTCGGACTCATGCATTGAGGGTTTAGTGTCAACTTTATCTAAATTAAGGGCCTACTTACTTCTACTTGACCACAATATTTAGTTGAGGGCAAAAATAACTTTTTTTTAATAGTATTTGTATGAAGGAAACAGTCTTATTTGCGGTTGTTGAAAATGTGCTACATCTCAATAACTACTAGGTCGATGCCATTCAAACTATATTTTGGGTGTGTAGTGTGGTGATGGTCTACAAAACTTTACCTGCAAAAGTATGTTCCTGTCTATAGAGAAAAATTCAACTCCAGTGAGTACAACGTAATCTTTATTTAACTGGTTCAGAAGTCTTTCTATCTGCAATCAATATTTAGGTAGTTTTAGCCTGGCCAATTAAAGAATGCGATTGACAAGTTCCAAGTTTATCAGAAAATTTATAGGAAGGAAGTTTGATTACTTTCCAATGTATATTTTTTTAATTTAAAAATATCATTATAGCATTCTTTGACCCCTTACACTGCGACTTTTAGCATCGATTCAGTCGCGCATTTTGAAAACGCGCTTCAACATTGCGGCTCACGCAATGAACAGATTAAATTTAGCATCAATGCTAACGCACTTCAGTATCGATGCAGTCGCCAAAATTCAGTACATTATTTGACAAAAACCAGCTTTTGTATTGCGACTGTATCGATGCTTAAAGTACCACAGTGTGTAAAAGTTGATATTTTACTACTGCATCGATGCTAACGCGCGTTAGCATCGCGACTGCATCGCTGCTAAAAGTGGCTGTGTGTAAAGGATCTTTGAGAGGCCGTTTAATGTTATTATTATTTTTCAGTTTTTCTATAACCTAATCATTCCCTAAGGTACTGGAAGTCTCATACGCTAAAAGAAGTTTATAAATATGATCACCTTCTTGCGGATACAAAGCATTTTTAGTCTGAAATCTTTTTACGAAATTCTTTGAATAAAACAAATGATTGTATTAACAGTTTTCGTTTTCGTAGTAGGCTTTAGCTAGTAAAGATTCAAAAATAGTGCCACCCAGAAGGGTGGCACTATTTTTGAATCTTTACTCGCGTCAATATATCGGTGTAGTTTGCGGTGATTAGTTCGAGTTTCGAATAAAAATTTGTTGAAAGGAATAATTATTACCTCAATATTATAGCATCTTGAGTGGCAAGTGTGCAGATCGCGCAAAGCTTTTTTAGACTGTACATGCACATCAGCAGCTGCAAGCACCATCTAACTGAATCTGATGACTAGCCAAAGCAAAGAAGCTAGATAGTATACTTGCTTGAGCACTGACGAGTTGGATAAACCCTGCCTGGGATCAGAAAGAAAATAAATATCGCCATTTATTATTGTAAAAAAAGCAATAAATAACACTAAAATCACAAAAAAGTACAATTGTACAAAGTGTACTGACACTAAAATCACAAAAAAGTACAATTGCACTTGTAAAAAGAAACGGTGTCAGGTAAGGAATCCTACTCAACGCCTACCCTATCGAAGCCTATTCATAAAGGAAGAGCTTGCAGAATTAAATAGGTTTGCAAATTTATCGGTGGCGCGTGGTGTAAGCACTCGCCCGGAAGACGTAGGACACAGTGTTTAATTCCTTGTCTGACGCAACTGTTTTCAACAAAAGCTATTAGCTACTGCACGTTTTAAGGTTGGCAGCATATTAGTCTATATACCCTAATGTCATTACTCGTGATTATGAGACTCGTTCCACCCATCCTCGAGTCACTAGCGGTGAAACTAAGGTCTGGTTACAGGATCGATAGTTACTTATAATATATATTTCTTAAAAAAATGCCCTATTTTATTTCTTTAGGGTGGAAAATATGCATTGATTTGCATACCCTCTGTACTCCTATGACCAGCGGCCCTGGCGTACCTATCTTGTCTTATTTTGGCCTGATTAATTGTTAGGTTATTAATTTTAAGTAGCGCGATATTAGTAAATGCTATTGCAATAATAAGAAACAGACAATTTAAACCCTTAAACTTTATTTTACGTGATTTAGGGCTTGATATAATTATTTAAAGAGGAATCTAACTTACGATATCCCCAAAAACAGCTGTAAACAGATGAAATAAAAGTTTCCGAAAGATGACAGAAGTATAATTCCACCTATTCCCTGATCCACCTTCCGAACTAGGGCAGCTTGCTTCACATAAGCCTCTCTGATCCTTCGCCAGGTGTACACTCTCACCGCTTCTGCATTCTGGAATTCTTTCTTTTCATAAAACGGTTACATGAAAAGATTTTTCGTATCATAAAACGGTTGCACAAATCTATGGCCTATGACTAAACAAAGATTTATGCCCAAAAAAAATGTATTGTTAAGCCTTCTATTGCCCAATGTGTATATTGAAGAATAAAAATAATAAAATCTAATTATGGGAAAAGAACAATAATTTTATTTGACGTACAACTGCAAAAAATAAAATGAATATATTTAAGAAACAACTCTTTATATGCTAGATAGCGTCGGCCAAATATTAAAAAGACCATAATAAATAAACATTGAGTTTGGGTTTGGGGAAAAGTGGTTTTCGGCTTCGTAAAGTCTTTTATTACCCCATGTGTAAATTGAATAGTAAAAATAATAAAACCTCATTGTGGGAAAAGTACAATAATTTTATTTGACGTTACTACTGCAAAGAGGAAATAAATACACCTAATAAAAAACCTTTATATAAAATGCATGCCAAATAGCTTAGGTCAAACATTTAAAAGACCATAATAAATAAACATTAAATTTGGGCTTGAATGAATATAGAAAGCTTTATGTTTTTTATATCAAATTTGGAACAAATCAGTTCACAACAGACAGTTATTTTTTTCTATGAACATAATATGTAACCAGTTCTAGGAATATTGAGCGGATATGTAGCTGGATTTGTTCTTTATAGTATTTCACAGTGAAAGCATTCTCTAAGATTGCTACTGTTGTCCTATGTAGATTCTATGGATATTTATCAGTCGCTTTGAGTAGCAGCAGGCCTACTACGAAAAGCGAAATCCGTAAATACGATAGGTACCTAATCATAATGCGGATCTGAAGCATTTCGTAGTAAGAATCGCAAACAAATAATAAAATTATCTATAATAAATTAAAAAACATTTTTTTAATCTCATTTCAGAAATGCTTCTCTAATATACCCAAAAACATCAATTAGGTCACAGCGGTTTTCAAGCGCTACAGGGAAACATTACCGATGGGACTTCCGTACCTGGTACAGAATGACCCCCTATCCGACGTTAAAAGAAGGTTAGAAAGTGATAATGAGAAAAAGTAAAGAGATTAACTTTTGAGTGAACAGGAAACGCCTGTAAACGTGATAACAATATAATAACTATTGTTTCTGAATGACTATCCACTTAAGTGTTAGGACGGTCTTATCTTGTTTTCAAATCACACCTATATATGTCCTAAAAATATCATTCCTGCGGCAGTACCGAAGCATTTTTTCCATACATACCATACTTCCTTTTCCTAGTTGATCTCCTTCGCAAATTTTTGAAACACACTGATTGAGTCTGCGGTATCTCGATGAAAGACCTATGCAAAGTAATACAACCAAAGCGTCTTGGAAGTTCCACAGAATTGTTGCAATATTACTGATGAGAAGTAGAGGGATAGCGAACCACACTGAATAGTCATCTGAAAAAAGGTTTTTTCAACATTTCATGAAACTAATCTAACTCAATTTTTACTTAACTAGCAAACCAATAATGAAGTCACTGAATACTCTCTAAGCTAGTAAGGACTAAGAAACAAGAGAATTGTGCGCGGGGTGCGGGCGGCGCGGAATCTCCCATTTTTTGTCTCCCCCCGCACTCCTGTGGCCCGCAGGTAAGGTCATTTCGCGGTTTACCTGTCGTAAAATAAAAATAAAGATTCAATAATAAAAAAAAGAAACAATATTGTTGCTTCGTTCAATTTTATTGAAGTTGATATCGTTCCGTCAATGGTGATACCGAGACGCAAAACACTTGAAAGCATGCAGACATACAAGCAAGCAAGCACGCAGGCAATTAAGCAAGCATACATGCAGATAGGCAGCATAAGTTTAAAAATATAAAAAAAAAAATACTTTTTAATAGTGATTCGTAAAAGCTTTTAATGATGAATAGCATTATATTTCCTTGCCATTTGATATCAGTTGTCTTTGAAAATATACAGTTTTTTGGCTCAAAAAAATATTTGGAAACCGGAAAACCTTACACACACTTTTTGTTTGTGATCACTTACTTTGTATATTGACAAACATTTAAAACACGTTTTTTTTAAATGGTGGTTGTTAAAGGTGCGCCAACAAAATTTGATCCTTTTAAAGTAATTCACGCTCATTTAGCCTTGAGTGAAATATATTCGTTTATTGAAACTATCTGTTGAATATCTTCAAAAGGAATTAAATAGTTACAACTATTGTAATTGTAGTGTAAGGAGAGTGATAGGTAATATGCAGAAGGGTACGTCCACTTACTATTTAAGTCCTTCATTGATATGAACGGCTTGATGGTTTGATCCTAGAACCCTATTTTTGAATCACTTGCTTGGATACAGGTGATTTTTGTTTGAAAACGAATAAAAACCAACGTGAATAACTCAATTTCTAGATGTTAGTACAAAAATATTTGAGCTACTATTTTTGTGATTACTCCTATGTGTAATTGTTACGGACCTATGGCGCCATCTAGCGCCTACTTACTCATCTACTACAATCAATCAACGAGCAGCGCTACGCGACTGATGTTATCGACCGCACGATCGTTGGATGAAGTTCTCAAGATCTCCGAGTGATGGCGCTGTCAACCATTTGTATTACGATTTTACATTTTTGCTAGTCATTCTATTCGCATTGTCACTGTTAACCGAATATAACCGCTTTTAATAAACGAATTATTTCTACGTTAATAAACGACTTCATTGAAGAACTATCCTGCTGATCCTGAAGGCTAGCCAGTGGACGTTACATTGATCCATCGAGACGGATTTCAAGAGAAGAAAATCAGCGACCTACCATCATCCCAAACCACGTCAGTTCGGAGCTCCACCAGTCATCAGCGTCAGCCAGGTCGTATTCCTTCCCCATCCTCTCATACAAAATCGTTTGCGTTAATACAGTGCCTTTCCCTCGCAGATTCAAATCGCAATCCGTTCAGCCGTTGCAGTGAAAAAACCGTGAGTACTTCATATCTATTTCTATAATCCCCAAAATGTGTGATGAAAGTGGAAAATCAGTGTTAGAAGTTCCTAAATCTCCTCAAAAGAATGATCTTAGTTATCTTAAACGTTTACGCGGTACCCTAAAGGGCCGTGTTACACTTTTGCAGAAATTCGTTAGTAAATTTGAAATTGATACACTTACCCCATTGCAAATTTCCGAATTAAAAGTTCGTTTAGAAAGTGCTAAAGATACTTTTCACGAATTTAATATCGTTCAGAGTAAAATCGAGGTTTTGGTTGATGAACAAGAAATATATAACCAATTAGAATATCGAGATTCGTTTGAAAGCTGTTATTTTACTATTGTAGCAGTAATAAGTGAATTAATTGCACCCAAACGGGAAAATAATAATTCTGAAAGTGTAGCACGCCAGGAGAAACCAAATTTAAATATAAAATTACCGGATATTAAACTACCTTCATTTGATGGTTCTTATGATCACTGGCTCGAGTTTAAAAATTCGTATTTTTCACTGATTCACAAACGAACTGATCTAGATTTTATTCAAAAATTCCACTATTTAAAATCGTCTCTAAGTGGCAGTGCGTTGCAAGTAATCAGTGCATTAGAATTCACGGGTTCAAATTACATTCACGCATGGGAGTTATTAGAGAATAGGTTCCATAATGAACGACTTTTAGTGCATAATCACGTAAAAGCATTATTTAACGTTCCCTCTGTCTCTAAAGAATCACCGCAACAAATAAGAATCCTAATTGATACCATATTACGTAATTTACGCGCGCTTAAATCACTAAACGAACCGGTAGACAACTGGGATACTCTTATTATTCACTTAATTATTTCAAAATTAGACGTTTCAACGGAACGGGAATGGGAAAATCACAAGGGTTCTATTGTAGGATCGAGTACAAATAGGAAAATAACACTAGACGAATTATTACAATTTTTACGTAACCGGGCGGATACTTTGGAAATGATTAACTTAAATCATCCGAAAGGCACTATTTCTGCGGGTCGAAATTCGTATGAGCCTAAACGGCAAACCACACAAACCACTCATAGTTATGTCACTACAACTAATAATAAGCCGAAACGCGTACGTACTGTTTAAAGTGTAAAGGCAATCATGCACTTTATGCTTGCTCCGTTTTTCTTAATATGGCAGTCAAAAATAGGTCATCATTTGTAGATGAACATAAACTTTGCCGTAACTGTCTGCGTGCCGGTCATGATGTCAAAGACTGCATGTTTGGTCCGTGCAAGCAGTGTCAGTCAAAACACAATAGCTTATTACATTTAGATTCCGTAAAATCTGACGGTGACTCGAACACTATTAAACCGGCGAGCGGTGGTAGCACATCGACTGCGCTGCATTCATCAACCGTCGATTTCAATACGCCTAACAAAACATTACGCGGTACACAAATCGTGTTACTTTCCACCGCGTTAGTAGAAGTAGCCGACGATAATAATCATTTTCATACCGTTCGGGCACTTCTTGATAATGGAAGTGAACATTGCATTATTACGGAAAGTTTAAGTAAACGTTTAAACGCTTCATATATACAGTCCGCTATTCGAATTTCAGGCGTGGGACAGTCAGTCTCACAAACTAACTATTTATGTAATATTCATATGCGTTCAAAGTCGAGTGATTATAATACGTGTCTCACTTGCTTAGTTTTACCGAATATTACAATGCGTGTACCTTCGAATCATTTCGATTGTGATTCTATGCAAATACCAGAAAACTTATCACTCGCTGATCCCACTTTTAACGTTCCTTCAGAAGTCGAACTCTTGATAGGTGCCGATAAATTTTGGGAATTATTATACGATAACAAAATTCGATTACCTAACGGTCCGTTCTTACAAAATAGCAAGATAGGTTGGCTTGTTTCAGGTCCGTTATATACAGATAGCCTGCGCATAAATAATCAGGTTGTTTGTAATTTTTCACAGAACTTAGATACGGAAATACGTAGGTTTTGGGAAATCGAAACCATTCCAAAGTCAAGTCGTGTTCTCACTAAAGACGAAGTCTATTGTGAGAATTTATTCGAAACTACAACAATACGTGAAAAGGATGGCCGATTTTCGGTTCGCATACCTTTTAAAGAATCTACGGATAATCTCGGCGATTCTTATACGATGGCTCAAAAAAGGTTTTTATCATTGGAGCGAAAATTAAATCGTTTACCGGAATACAAAACTATGTATTGCGACTTTATGCGTGAATATGAAAACTTGGGACACATGACGCGTATCCCAATTTATGGCACACCTAATTATTTTCTTCCTCATCACGGCGTTTACCGCGAAGGTAGTCTAACTACTAAGCTACGCGTAGTATTTGATGCAAGTGCCGTTACAACTTCAAATAAGTCACTTAATGACATTCAGCACTCTGGTCCGCCTCTTCAAAACGACACATTTTCAATATTATTAAGATTCAGGCAACATAAGCATGTAGCGTGCGCTGATGTGGAGAAAATGTTTAGGCAGGTAAATATTCAAGAAGATATGCGACAATATCAATTAATTCTTTGGCGTGAGAATCCATCTGATCCGATAAACGTTTATCGATTAAATACGGTAACATACGGTACAGCGTCCGCGCCATACCTAAGTATGCGTTGTTTACAACAACTCGCACAAGAGTGTGACGATAAGGAGGTGGCTCGTGTCATTAAAGATGATTTTTTCGTTGACGATTTGATCACAGGTCACGATGACCCACAAACATTATTATCTATATGCGAAAAGTCATCAAAAGTTTTACTTATGGGTTGTTTTCCTCTTAGGAAATGGACTTTGAGTTGTGACGTGACCCAACATATTTCAAAGGAACTCTCAATCGGTCAACTAACTCAGAATAAAACGTTAGGGTTAGGATGGCATAATTCTTCGGATGAGTTATACTTCGCGACTAAGATTGACACGAATAATATTTTACTAACTAAACGCGGCATGTTAGCCATCATCGCTCAAATTTACGATCCGTTAGGCTTGTTGGCTCGTGCTGTTATTATTGCTAAAATAATGTTACAAAAATTATGGCTACTAAAATTAGATTGGGACGAGTCCGTGCCTAATGACGTTACCCGAACTTGGTTAAATTTTATAGATGCACTGCAGTGTCTTTGTGAACTACGCATTCCACGATTCGTAAGGAGTGTTCACACTGAACGCACCGAACTGCACATTTTCACGGACGCATCTCAAGAAGCTTACGGAGCTTGTGCTTATGTACGGACATCTAACGGTTCAGACGTTGTTGTTAAATTACTTTGTGCAAAAACGAAGGTCGCGCCTTTAAAGGTTATTAGTATACCCAGACTTGAGCTATGTGGTGCATTAATAGGCGCAAAGTTATACGAAAAAATTCTAGAATCACTCTCGTTACAGTTTGATAAAGTTGTTTTTTGGACAGATTCCACCATTGTGTTAGGTTGGCTTAAAATGTCTCCTCATTTACTTAAAACATTTGTCCAAAATCGAGTCACTGAAATAAATGAGTTGACTAGTAATACGCAGTGGCTTCATGTAAATGGCCAAGAGAACCCGGCAGATCTAGTGTCACGGGGTCTTAACTTAAATTTATTAAAAGATTCGAAGTTATGGTGGAGTGGTCCCGAATTTTTAAGTACAAAAGATTATATTGATTCGAATATGTCAGATTATACGAGAAAATTAATAAACGAGACTGATTTACCTGAACTAAACTCAAAAAGGGTAACTTTAGTTTCTAGCTCATTGCCAGACCTAATAGACTTCGACCGATTTTCTTCGATCCCTAAATTGAATCGAACCATTGCGTATGTACTCCGCTTTATAAAGAATACGCGCTTACAGGCAAGCGAGCGACGCGATAGAAAAACAGGTTCCTTATCTGTCGAAGAACTCGAACATTCACAACGCGTCGTAAGTAAATTCGCACAGATGCAGTCGTTTCCTTGTATTTATGAGTGTTTACTTAATAAAGTGCCTCTAGAACAGTGCAATAAAAACAAAAAAGAGACTAATCGTGTGTTGGGACTCAATATGTTCCTAGATGAATATGGATTGATAAGAATCGGCGGCAGGTTAGGTAATTCCTTGAGTTTTGATTTTAATAAGAAACACCCGGTTCTGTTGTGTAGTAGTCATCGGTACACTGTGTTGCTTTTTAGGTACGAACACATAAGCTTAATGCACGGAAGCCCACTTCTTCTAATATCTCACATGCGTGAGTCTTGGTGGCCACTGAAGGCAAGGGACTTAGCAAGGAAAATCGTTAAGGAATGCGTTATCTGCACGAGGATGAAAGGTAAAACTTTAACACCTATTATGGGAAATTTACCTAGCGCCCGTGTAGACCCTGGATATCCGTTTTGCCGAAGTGGAGTAGATTATGCCGGGCCAGTGATGATTTTAAACAGAAAAGGAAGGGGGTCTAGGCTCATTAAAGGTTACATTTGTTTGTTCATTTGCTTTGTAACCCGTGCTATACATTTAGAGCTAGTTAGTAGTCTTTCCACTAAGGATTACATAATGGCTTTCAAACGTTTTATATCTCGACGCGGAAAACCCGCTGAAATGTTTTCCGACAATGGGAAAAATTTTGTAGGTGCAGAAAAGGAGCTAAACTTAATAATTAACGATAACTATGAACAAATTTCTGATTTTTCCACTCAAAATGGTATACGATTTCATAGGATTCCCATTTATGCAAGTAATTTTGGTGGATTGTGGGAATCAGGTGTGAAGTCTTGTAAATTTCACTTGAAACGTGTTGTAGGAAACGCTAATTTGACCTACGAGGAGTTGAGTACGGTGTTGACACAAATCGAGGCCGTCCTGAACTCCCGTCCCATTTCCCCTCTGTCCTCAGATCCAAACGACCTTTTGCCATTGACACCGGCACATTTCCTCATCGGACGACCGCTGACCTCAACAGCATCACCTGATGTCACGAACGAGAGGACTGGCAACCTGACACGTTATCGTCGAGTCGAACAAATACGGCAGCATTTCTGGCAGCGCTGGGCAAAAGAATACATTTCTGAGCTACAGTTGAGGACGAAGTGGAAGAAACATGCGGAGGACATCAAGCTTCACAGTCTTGTCCTCATCAAAGAAGATAACCTTCCACCTCTAAAATGGAAATTGGGCAGAGTTGTACGTCTGTACACAGGAAGAGACGGCGTATCCCGTGTAGCTGACATACGCACAGCGAACGGGGTAGTTCAACGAGCCTGTTGCAAGATATGTCCATTACCTGTGAACTCCATGGATGCTGAGAACTGATCCTGGTCCTCTACTCATTTTGGAAGTGATCCTTCCAAGGCCGGAGGCATGTTACGGACCTATGGCGCCATCTAGCGCCTACTTACTCATCTACTACAATCAATCAACGAGCAGCGCTACGCGACTGATGTTATCGACCGCACGATCGTTGGATGAAGTTCTCAAGATCTCCGAGTGATGGCGCTGTCAACCATTTGTATTACGATTTTACATTTTTGCTAGTCATTCTATTCGCATTGTCACTGTTAACCGAATATAACCGCTCTTAAAAAACGAATTATTTCTACGTTAATAAACGACTTCATTGAAGAACTATCCTGCTGATCCTGAAGGCTAGCCAGTGGACGTAACAGTAATTAAACTGGTTTTCATTTGATAATCGGATTTTAATTAATGAATATCACACGCTATATTGACGCAAGTGATTCAAAATATTATGGTCCCTGTAGCTTGATATAATAATACCATTCACATTTTTTTATAAAATGCTTAAGAAATATAAAAAGTAATTGTACTTACTCCTCAAAAAAAGAAATCCATGAGATCTGGCAGTGTACCGTCTCAATATCAAATATGAAGGGCAATCAAAGCCGATCAAAGCTATTACACTCATCAAGTGTTCAACTGAAATTAAAATGTATACAGTTACCAGCATCAGTTTATAATTTTTGTTGGAAACTAACCTTGATATTCAGGGAACCTATTTTTAAATCACTCGCGTCAAGGTAGCGAGTGAAATTCATTTATTGGAGTTGAATTTCCGAATGATAATTAATTGAAATTCACACGGGACGGATTCGAAAAGATTTTGTGAGTAGTATAATTTATAATTTGCGTAATTTTCGTTGATTCTTTATTAGTTTTCGATAGTTAACGAATATTACATCATCAAATTTAAGCGAGTGATTCAAACATAGGACCCCTGTTATTCGTACAACTCACGGGAAAAGTATTGCTCTGTGGTATTTTGGAGCCCGTTAAAATCATATACATAAAATCAATAAAAATGTTGAAGAAATCTTCTATGTCATGGCTGTAACTTAACTTTTTCATTTTTGTTATTAGTATATATATTTTTTTAATTACGAAGGATATTTGGAAATTACTAATCGGACAACGTTCCATCGCATTATTGCGAAGTTGTATATTACATTGACTTACGCGCAGAAAGTGTCGCCATCACTACGATAACAGTCAGCATTCTTTTCCTCATCATCTGATCCGGAGGTATATTGACAGATACACCTCTCTCCACTGTTATCCAGTAGGATGATAAGGTCCCCCAATTTAGTGATAATCGTGAACACAGCACTTGTGCTGCGATTGCACTTGTATAGAACATTGTGCCTGAGAGCCTGGCGGTGACACTACCTGGAAGAAATACGTAAAAAAAACATTCTGACGTCGCAATCTTAATGGGCTGACTCAACTAATGGTTAAAAGTCATTAAACCATTGGTTGAATTATAACGACTGTGCATGTTTTGAACCAACGATAAACTTATCAATTGGCATAATAGTTATTTTGATAACCATTGGTTAAGGCAGTTTTTGTTCAAAGGTTGCACTATTTCAACCTTGTTTTCAAGTTTACTATCAATCACATTTTTTTTAAAACTAGCGGTAGCGGTTTGGGTTTCTTAATGAGATCTAGTAGAAGGTAAGTCTCCTATTATAGGTCGATGCATTAAGGATTGTATCTACGGTATTTTAGACACTGTTTGACAATATTTTTTGTAAGATTGCGACCATTCAAAATCCTAAGTATTTAAGTCTAATGTTGAGGTCCCGTGTGCAATAACCTGATATGATACATTTCAACAAGTATCTTACTTAAAGGATGATTGCTACACAGCGAAATAGGATGTTTCATATCATAAGAGTAGTATGAATATTTCAGACGACCACCAACTCTTATTAAATTATCATTATCTGTGAACTTATGACTCTGTTTTTCTTTTCTAAACTCTGACCTAATTTTAAAACTCTATATTCATAAGGGATCATTTTCTTTCTGGCCTGTTTTTAGAACAAATATTCTGCAGTTTTCAATTTCAGATTTGATAAGCAACTATCACGTTTTTTAAATATCTGTTTGCAGTTAATTAAAAATCTTTTGATTTACGAGTATGCAATAATTCTAATGAGTTTAGAATAATTTGATGATCTGTGTTTTAGCAGAAAGAATTGAATTGGATGTTGTGTCTGCGTTTAAACTACACGTAGTTTTGTAGTCGTTCTGGATTCTAATGTGGTAAAAAATAAGATTTATCTGTAACAGGCTCTTTATTCTCAGACATATGACCTAACTGGATGTACTCTTCCATGGTATCACAGTATCTCTGTTTTAACAATAAATCGTGTTACAAACATCGTTCCACAGAGAAGAACTGGCTTCAAGCTTTGAAAAAAGTATCATGTAATCAAATTACAGGCGGAATTCTTATTTACTTAGAGCAGCTAATTTATTTAACGAATGTCAGAACGTTAACGGCTTTGATTTGTTTTGTACAAGTGTAAATCAGGTTAAGAAACAATTATCTAACGACTTTTTTTTTGAATGTTGAACTTACCTTTGCTTTTGTAAATTAGTTATATTAATTTGAGCGACAAATTGTTGATTTGCTAGCGTTTTTTACTTTAACATTTTTGGAGACATGTAAATGGCCTTCTCTTTTTTTATAGTTTTTAAGCAATCTTGTTCTAGCTGTAAGTCTTCCAAAAATTGTAAAATAAAATAGAATAAAATAAATATTTCTGGCGATATCTTAAGTGCTATAGTCACTACAAACCGCCGTCATCATCACGTTCAGTATCATCATGAAAGTTCTGTTCTCAAAAACGTTTCTCCTTGGACCGACAACAACGTAAAGACACTGACTCAAGCACCCAAAACTGTGTAAATTGTGTCTGTATATTATTTTTTTACTGTGTAAAATGACATGAGGTAGATTTGTGTGTCACGTTTTTTAGAGGTTGTTTCGTTCAAGTTTTGTTTTCTGTATTTTTGGTAGTTGTAGTACGAGATTATATGATTAAGAACCTAAGACGTCCCAGAATATCTCGGCACCTACTAGAATGTCAATTGCACCTGGTACGTTGAAGGTGGGATCCACTAATTGTACTTCTGAAGGTAATTTGACTCTTTTCTTGTTTAAATATGCTTAAGGCAACGACTGAGTCAAAGTTTTAATCAAAATATTGACATCATGTCAAAGTTTCGTTATCTAAAAATGGCGGTTGAATATTTATCCATTATTGTATATATTTTTGTTCTTGGTTCTCATCGAAGATCGCCTGCAACCTCCGCTCATGTGGCTGCTAGGCCGACTGACAATAATATTAGGTACAGATTCGACGAGAGTGGCCGAGATTCAAACGAAGAAAGAAAAAATTATAAGACCCTTCAACAACATCTGCCCTTCACCAGAAGATTAACCCTGCTTTGAAAACTCCAGGCCCCGGAACATGTTGCTACGCAACATCTTATTCATTTAGAATTCAAATTGAATTCATATGTGTCTATCTTAAAAAGCATTGTTTTCTTAAATTTATACATATTATAAATATTTAAGAAGCTTTTTATCATTATTAAAGACCCTATCCAAGCTACAACGCATCATACACAGCCAACGCATTCAGGAACACTGGGTTTAAATTGAGTGATCTTGAATAAAATAACTGTTTTATTCATGCACGTATTTTCCTGTTGCTATCAAAAAGTATGGGAAGCCTATTTTCAGCAAAAAAAAACGCCCTGCAGCTGATAAATTATGATCATTTTGTCATTGGTAAAGTAAAAACTTCCACAATTTAGTAATACATTGATGTGTTAGATTGATGGTATTAACTCAAGTCCATTTGAATATTTCTTGATATTCATAATATATTTTCGTAATATATATATATATATATATTAAAGTTCCTACCTACGTATTGCGCAGAGTGCAGATACCTTTTAAATGCAGCACTTCCATTTTGCTGTCGTTAGAAACACTTTCATCATCTAAGAACTGGAGTGCAGGGACGTACGATTACTAAATGAGAAGGTTTAGAAGCACTTCATTCATACATACACTTTCGGTTTTTAGGTTTACGTAGTTTTTATTTTAATTCATAAAGATCAATCGAATGGAAAATAGTTTTGGTGATGAAAGTCTTTTAACTTATAAGAGGTCAATATGGGAGAGATGTAAGATTCTATGAATTTCTTCAATTGAAGAGGATTTTACTACTATTTGCACAGATAGCAAGCGGCATCGTTGCTTTATTAAGTGCAATGTAAACAATTAAAGTATATCCTATAAAATATAAAAGTATACTATAAACTGACTTATATATTATGCAATAAAGGGTTATTTTATCCAGTACGAGCTTTTTATTGTATACTAGAATATGCTAACAGAAACTATGCAGCTGTTTGAGTACAAAAGTGTACTCTGATTGTCGCGGAGTATCCGATAGCACCACAAGCTTATCGACATCCTTTACAAATTCTTAAAAAAACAAGAAGACGGTAAGGAATATAACCATTACCAGCATTAGTACGACAGAGAGTCATGCAGAGCACAACCTATTGACAAAAGGATTACAGTTTTACTCGAATCTGTTATGGTAAAGGTCATATAGCACCATAGTTTCGAGTTAGATACGTCTTTTTGAAAGGTCGGTATCACGTATGAAGTGCACTGAACGTAGATTTTTTTTTGTACTTCGGGAGAAACACTGGTTTGAAATGGGTTCAAGTGAGCTGGCATAGTCCAGTTGAGGTCTAGCCAGTTTTTCATAGTCTAGTTCAATATCGACGTGATCAACAAGTGTTAATAGAATGTAAAGTAATTATTATCACCAGCCTACAGAAGGAAATCACAGAAATAAAAACATTGATCCACGTAATTCATAAATATTACGAATGACAATTGACCTAGAGTTAAACCTTGAGAAACCCTTGAACTTATTAGAGTCAGATTTGACTTACAACCGTTAAAAAACACTTTTGAGTGCGATTAGTAACATAAAACTTATATTATCTTACTTACTTACTTTAAATAAAAATAATCTTACACTGGCTTTGCTACTCCTTTTTGCACTATGTGCAATGCAGCAGGTGAAACAGAGCAATTTACTAAAAGACGTCAACAAGCTCCAGAAATGAGGGCCTTGCGTAAGCTTAGTTAGCACATAGTGTTGAGTGAGACTAGTTTGTGCTCCTGTTTCTAAGTGGCAATGCTACTGTACCATCGGTGATTTTGTATGTAGCTGCAGAGTGTTGAGTTGGTTCATCATTACGCTCACTTAATAATTTGAACTTGAACAATCGTCAATAATATGTTTAATTAAAAAAAAGTTACCAGAACGAAATTTTATTGTATTGCCAAACGAGTACATATAGAAAAGACATTTGAAAGTATATTTTTAACCCCCGACACAAAGAGGTTTAACGTGTCTGTCTGTGTACTGTCTGTGTCGTAGCTCACAAACGGACGAACCAATTTCCGTTATTTTTTTGTGTCATAGATCATTTTAACCATGTTGTGTTTTTTAGCCATGTTTTATGAAAATCTATTTAACCGTTTGAAGATAATAAATTCTTCTTATAATATCTTGTTGTATGTAAAACAAAGGAACGTATCGCTTGTAAAACAAGTCGGGTCACTTTGACCGTCTTCCGACTTTGTTTCGCCCTCACAAACTTAACAAAGGCCAAGAATAATTAGCAAGAGAGCACGAGTGTCACGATCAGAAATTGGCACAGATTATGCAAACCACCCCAGTTAGTACAGTTATACCCGGCTTAATGTGATAATCATAACTTGAGCAATATTGGGTTTCAAAACTTCGCTGTGAAATGTACTCGAAAAGGCGACAATACACACTGTCATCAAGAAAAGAAGATCAATGACAACGGCTACATTAAGGGCACAACAGCAATACTCTGTACTTAAAAAATGTAACCCTCCTTCTGGCGCAGTCGGGTAAATGTAACAACCATATACTCAGTACGTCTTCAAGTCTAACCAGAGGACCTCATGACCTCATATGAGGCTGATCAGTTATACTATCTATTACGATATAAAATTCAAGACTATCTTAATGACAAGAATGTTTAGACAGCCTGCACAAAACTAATGTGGCAGCTAGTGGTGTCTAAGTTTGTTCCGGCGTTTCTTCTTAGCACTTGCCAGATTGTTTGTGTCTTGTCTCGAAGCGCTTGTAGCGCCCAAAAGATGAGGAGACATGTTCTACCCCCATATGGGCCATAATTAAGAAACCAAAAATTTGCACACGGGCGAGACTTGAACCAGCAACTTCTTGGCTAACCGGGCCAAGACCTTGCGAAATTTAATAATAATAATAATAATAATAATAATAATAATAATAATAAATCGTTTATTTCAGGCCACACAGCCCATATAAGTGTAGTTAGTAACAAAGTTCTTAGCCTAGGGTTAGTAACACAATATTTATTGGCTAAAAAGAAATAGAAAAATAAAATGTGGCATTCACTGCAGCGCCATGCCACTGGAGATGGCGCAACAGTGATTGACATACGGAAAATCCAATCTACTTGCGATCATGTTTAGGATGCTGTTGGTACTGGCGCGCACTCTGCGGACTAGGGACGCGCGCCGTGTCCGCATTGTAGCGTAGAAATAGTCCACACGGTACTCTGCGAACATCCCCGAGGCACTACAGAACCGCGGCAGCCCCAACAACCCCTAAACGCATTGTTGAATTGGACACGGAGGGCACTGTAGGACTATTTGCTGTATTCAGCCCACATACTACACATGTAAAAGGATGTACAATAAGCTCTAAACAGAGTGATTTTAACCTGTGCAGTACATCGTGAGAATCTGCGAGCTATCATATTTGCCCTGACTGCCAGCGCCCTCCGTTCCCTTTCCATGTCGTCATCATCTCTGAGGGTAGAGGTCAATATGGTTCCCAAGTATTTAAAAGTCTGCACTGTTTGCAATGCCTGACCATCAAGCCTAATATCTGGGTACCTAGCTGTACTCTTACCTCTAGCCACAAAGACAATGCGTACACTTTTAGTCGCATTGTTCCTCAGACCATGGCGCTCAGCAAAAGCTTCACAGACCGAGATCAGTTTCCTAATGCCACATACTGAGGCACTCAGCAGCACCATATCATCCGCATAGCTCACGTTGTTTAAATTAACACCGTCTATGTGACAACCAGCGCGGGTGCCACAATCAGGTCATTAACATAGAAGTTAAAGAGGTTAGGCGAGGACAGGCCCCCCTGCCTCACGCCACACTCCAGCGTGTATGGCTGCGACATGCTTCCAGCCCATCGCACGCCATTGTTTATACCAATATTTAAAAATGTTTATGAGCTCAGTAGGTAGATTAGCTTTTATCAGTTTTTCCCATAACACGTCATAGGAAACCAGGTCAAAGGCTTTTGACAGGTCAAGAAAGCATGCATGGACCGCTGTCCCTCGTTTGGTATAGTACCTAACAGCGTGCTTGACACACAGCACAGCGCTTTCAGTTGAAAGTCCAGCTCTAAAGCCAAACTGATTATCATGAAGATGTATCAGCTGAGACAATCGTGTGTTAAGCACGCCGTCAAGCACTTTAGCGATAACAGTGGCTAGTGAAATAGGCCTTTAATTATTCTTATCTGACAGATCAGAAGTTTTATTCTTAACTATAGGAATCTCCACTGTTTTAATCATATCTTGGGGCAGGTAAGAATAGCTCAGACAGAAATTAAAGAGCATAGACAACAGTCTCGGTAAGTGTGGTCCAGCATGCAACAGGTGTTCTATACTTAATCCGTCATGGCCAGGAGACTTGCCCCTGGTCATTTTTCTTATGATAAGTTCAACTTCTTTTGCTGTGCATCTTATACCCATCTTCTTACCGGCCTCAAAATCGAGCAGAGATCGTGAGGGTCCAAGCGGAGATGTAACAGCAAAATGTTCTTTAAAAAACTCAGCTATGCCTTTGGGCTCACTAACGTCATTGACACACAACGGAGTGGCTGGTTTGGTGCTGAGTTTATTGGTGGCTTTCCGAAAAAATCGAAAATCATTCTTCGAATGATGTGAAGCCAGAATATTCATCTTTATTTGTTCTTCGTGGTTTTGACACCACTTCAGACAACTCTTAAACTTTTTTCTAGCTTCACACATCTCGTTATATACAGAACCCGAGTTGGGCTTACCACACCAACACCAGAGATTGAATTTCTGTCTAGCCATCCTGTGAGCCTCGCTGACGTGTAAATTCCACCCTGTTACTGATTTCTTCCTACCACGACCACCAACCAGCAACCCCCCTACTAGCTATAGATGCCTCCGATAAAACTCCAATTATATCGCTGTACAGGTTATCAATAACTTGGGCATGATGCGAAATATTACATGTTAGATCGGTACACTTCTGAAATTCTACTGGGAAATCAATAAGCTTTACATTTGCATGGCATTGATCGTAATAGGATTCAGTCTGCCCTACACTTCTTTCACCCCACATTACATTGTTTATGATATGTTTTACAGTCTGATACTTTCTGGGTGGGACGGCATCAAGATTACATTCAATTACCAGAGGAAAGTGATCCGACCATAAAACATCATACTTTACATAGACATGGCAAACAGACGGCAGAGCGGCTTTAGATGTCAGGCAATGATCAAGCCACCTTTTTGAGCCGTGAGCCTCACTTACAAAAGTAAAACAATCAGTCGACCCCAGTAACCTATCAACATCTACACATGACCATTCTTGTTCCTCACAAAACAATTTAAGTTCTTTATAAAACTGCTCAGTAGGATGGGCATTAAAGTCACCTAATATATATACGCACTCAGTGTTACTATTGTCAATTATGGCGCTTACCGAGCCGAGGATGTCCGCGAATTCCACAAGGTTTGCTGGCACATCTGTAGGCATATGTACGCACACAACTACGATTGCACGATAACGCATCGGAACCCGTATCGCGCACAAACGCGGGTTATCACATTTAATCACTGACACATTCGGAAATGCACTAAGCCGCCACAGCAATGCGACACCACCGTAAGGACGACCACGTAACATACCGTTCGCTGTATCCACTGCCGACGTTCCCGTGCATCCAAATTTATTATTAAATTTGTGATCTCTTATGGATACGTCACTACGCGTTACGTTTAGCGCCATCTACCCGTCTGTTTATGCAACAGTGTAAACAGCACGGTAGCTCAATTGGTAGAGCGTTTGGCCCGGTAGGTAAGCCTCAAGTTGACGTCGCAAACAATTCAAAGGTCAACAACAAGGTTATATTTCAAAAAAAATAGTTTAATTAATATAATAATTAATAGTTTAAATTAAATAAAAATGGTTCTTCTTTGGGGAATGCTTTCATTTATCATTTGAGATGTTCAACTCTTGCTTGACCCTAGGCCATAATAACCGAACTAAGCATGTGGTACCGACAGAATCACTCTTTACTTCGAGAAGTTACGACTTCTCTTAGTCCAAAATAGCGACCAGTGTACGAAAAATATCAAGTCTGTGTGTCATTTACGTCGCGACGTACCACGTACTACGAAAACTTTGGAAGTTGCTAATGAACGTCTTCCAGATCTGATTTCATCTCGTTGATCGATAGATTTCACCTTTCAATGATAATATATCGAATTAAAACTGAACACTTGTTTCCAGTTTTGGCATTGGCTTTGTTTGAGCTGAGGAAAGTTTCTAGATTGTTATAATCTTATATTTTCTTTGGCCGTATGTTTGAAAGTCGTTTGTTTATAACTGCATTGAAAGTTGTAGATATATTGTATTTAATCTTTCTTTAGGGACTCATAATTTATGCGTAACTTTGTTGACATTTAACTCTTGGCCCAAGCAATCATTAATAATAAGTCATAGTTTAAGACCTCTAAGGACACTTATCAGACTTGTACGAGTAAAAGTTATTGAACAAACTTCTTATTTTATACCAGTAATTACTATTGCGTTCTTAGTAAAAATAATATTATTCCTTCTTCGAAAATAGTTCGCGGCCAGCAAAGATTGCAACAAAAAGTTATCCCTTTGCATTCACGGAAAAAGCTTAAAAGTATTGTTCGAGTAATAAGGTTATTTTAAAGTTTGAAGATTTGGAGTAGAATTGAAAGACACCTTGCTTGTTTGAAATTTATTTGCGACTGATTTGGTTACGATGTGACAACGAAATTTTAATGATCAAAGATGCGTAGATACTTAGGTTTGCGAATCGCTTAACATACCGTCCACCAAAGGACGGATGTCCTTTACTTACATAAACAAAAAATGAATAAATCAAACACAATATAATGCACATTCAGTAGTAAGTAAATTATTAATGTAAATGAACAATTGATGACATAGTATCTAATGCAGGTACTAGCAGAATTGTCGAAACGGTCGGTCGGTCGGTCGGTTTATGTTCTAAGCATGAATTTATTTGATGTAAATTGTTCCATAAATAATCTATCAGGTGTGGAATTCATTTTAATTTCAGATTGAATTTGGAAGAAATATTTTTCAAACAATAAAAGCATGTTAATTTAAAATAAGTTACAAATTTTGACACTTCCAGTTAGGTAATATTTAATTGCATGTAAGATTTTGTTTTAACATTTAAAGTTTAGTTAACTTTTGAGTGACATTAAAATTAGATAACTTTGATCTAATAATGTTTAAATTTTATGTTTAAATGAAATAATTCATCATTATTTTATGAATTATCTATGGGTATTGCACAAAGTTTTGACACAGACCGCTTAGTAACACTTTTATTACACCAAACACTATAAACGCGGCAGACACCGTCTGGCCCAGTATGCTTCTCAACCACGCGACCGAGGGCCCATTTGCTAGGTGGTGTCTGCTCGTCCTTTAGCAGTGCTATTTCACCTAAGTCAAATTCTCTCTGTCGTTTGAGCCATTTAGACTGTTCTTGCAGACGGGACAAGTACTCAGACTGCCATATGTGCCAGAAGTCTCTAACAATTTACTGTGTTAATTGCCAACGCGATAACTTATTGATATGAATACTACGTAAATCAGGGCTAGGAACACAAACCAGTGGTTCTCCTATCAGAAAATGACCGGGTGTCAGTGGTTCTATAACGTCAGTATCAGTGGTATCCAATGGTGTTAATGGTCGTGAATTTAAGCACGCTTCAATTTGACACAATGTAGTCGTCATCTCCTCCAAGGTAAGATTTGCTGTTAATATTCTTCGTAAGTGGAATTTCACAGACCTTACTCCTGCCTCCCAGATCCCCGCAAAGTTCGGGCTGTAAGGAGGCAGATAGCGCCATTGCGTTCCATCAGCTGCAAGTAGATCTGCCAGATTATCTCGAAGTTCGTTGTTGGTACAACATTCGGTCTTGTAAATTTGATTTCATTATGTTTAAGCCAACTTGGCCCTTCCCACCACAGCCTTTGGTTTTCAATTAAATCAGGTAAGTTATGCCCTCTAGATCCGAGATCAGCTAAATTTTCCTTGGATATTACATGAAACCATTGTGTATTGTGCAAATTGTCTAAAATTCAACAACCCTGTTGCTGACAAATGGTTTCCATCTGTTTGGGTAACAAAACAGATGAGTCAGTCCAAGCGTAGACTTGATTGATTGAGATTCTCATGGCCTTACAAACTTGCGATAACAGCCTGGTCAAGAGCACAGCGCCGCAAAGTCCAAGTCTCGGAAGTGTGATAGGCTTGACCGGGGCCACTCTCGTCTTGGCCGCAACAATGCCAGTCTCTATATCTCCAGTTTCTGTAACGACTCTGTAGTAAATGACTGCATAATAAAGCCTTATTTGAGGCATCGCAGAAGCCGTGGAGTGACAAGTGATGCCCGTCATTATTATTGAGTTTGATTCGTCTGTCGATATATATTTTATTGAGATGTTGATAGCTCAGTCTCAACTTCAACCATTCCTCCTTAAGTGAAACAGTTACTTCCTCATCCCAATCAAGGTTTTCGACCCATAGCTTTTGAATTAAAATCTTAGCTGGAATTTTTGCCGCTCCGAGCCAACCTAGAGGGTCAAAAAGCCGTTGAATATCAGCAAGTATATTCCTTTTAGTAATTGTCTGGGGCAGAGGTGGTAAGTTGAAATTATAGTGAAATGAGTCTGTTCCTATATTTCAAGTGATGCCTAGAGTTTTCATCACACATTGATTCCTAAATTCCTTTCTCGTATTTACGCTTCGTTTTGGAGGTTGTATTTCATTCATAAATTCATTGTTATTAGAAGCCCATTTTTGGAGAACGAAGCCACCTTTCTCTTATATTTGTGTCATTTGATTGCTTAACTCAATAGATTCATTTAATGAATCTTGGATACAGCCACTCATACAATCATCCACGAAAAAGTCTTCCGTAATAACTTTAGCTGCTGCAGGGAGATACTTACCCTCATCCATTGCCAGTTGCATTAATGTTTTTACAGCAAGATAAGACGCTGACGATACTCCGAATGTGACTCTTAACAGACGATATTCTCTTATAGCTTCTGAGTTGTTTCTCCTCCATAATATTCTCTGATAGTCTACTTGTTCCTTAGCGACCAGTATTTGGCGATACATGTTTTCTATATCGGCCACAAACACTATAGATTTCATCCGCCATCTCATGATTAGATCTCTCAGATCATATTGAATCTGCGGTCCCACCATAAGTAAAATATTGAGTGATTTTATTATCTGATCCTTCACACAAAGCATCAAAAACCAATCTCACACTTGTTGTCTCCTTTGCTTCTCTTACAACTGGGTGGTAGGGTAAATATACAGCTGGGTTATCTATCTCTTCTTTCGGAACTTCTTCCATATGCTCTAGCTTTATATATTCTTCGATAACATTGTCACAATCTTCTTTTAATTTTAGATTTTTCTGTAGTCTTCGCTGTTATTGATGAAATCTTCGTAAGGCGATCGCTCTTGTATCGCCAATTGCTTGTATAGGATCTTCACATTTAAGAGGAAGCTGCACGACGTACCGTCCCTCTGGTGTCCTAGAGTGAGACTTGGCATATATGTCTTCACATAGCTTCTCCTCTGCTGTAAAGTTTCGTTTGTCAGATTGCTCAATATCCCACATGTTTTTCAGCATGTTATCTACATCCAGGTGAATGTGCATAGATATTGTCTCTTCTTCTAGTTGCGTATCATTTATACTGCCAAATAAAATCCATCCTAGGCTGGTTTCGGGTGCAGTATTCTTTTCAAATCACTCACTAAATGTACTCGTGTTTAGTAACTCGTGGCTTGTAGATGTAGATAGTAAACAATCCGTCAAATCGGCCTTGAAACACAAGTAGACTTCTTCACATTCACCGTGCACGTCATTTGCAAAATACTCCAAGTTATCACGCTCGGTTTTCGTCGTTTACTTAAATAAACTTTTATGCGCAGATCGCAATGACGACCAGTATTCATCTATGCACTGAATTCTTGATTGTATATAGCTTTTAGTTTTTCTAGTACTAGGACACTTTTTATAGTTAGTTTGTGCCTTCTTGATAAGTTGAAATAAGTCTTCTAGCTCTTCAATAGTTTTTTCTTTATCAGTCATAATGAATTATGCACTTTAATTCATTTATAATTGCATTTGTATTAACGCACTCAATTCCAATGCAGTAGTTTACGTGAAAAAACACTAGTAGGTATGGCCGCATGCAGTTATTCGCGCCGTCACACAATAGCGAACTGGTCCGGCCGTCCTACTGATAGATAACACAGTCCTCCGATGCAAAATTGATTTCACTATGCGGCTCGATTATGACCACTATGTTCGTGTAATAAGATTATTTTTAAGTTTGAAGATTTGGAGTAGAATTGAAAGACACCTTGCTAGTTTGAGATTTATTTGCGACTGATTTGGTTACGATGTGACAACGATATTTAAATGATCAAAGATGCGTAGATACTTAGGTTTGCGAATCGCTTAACAAGTATAGTAATGAGTTTTGATGACGTCTTTTTTTCAAGTGACTTTTGTTTTTAAAGTGGCTCAAACTACCTCATTGTTGAGGTAAGGCCTGCGCCCAGCAGTGGCACATTAGAGGCTGACTTTACTTTAACTTTACTTCACGTCACGCGTAATGATGTAGGTATTCATGAGAGAGCAGAAACTTCGGCCGGTCGGACTGATGGCACGGTAGCTCAATTGGAAGAGCGTTTGGCCCGGTTAGCCAGAAAGTTGCTGGTTCGAGTCCCACACGGGCGCAATTTTTGGTTTCCTATTTCATCTTTATGAATATAAAAACCGGCTAAGTGCGAGTCGGACTCGCGCACTGAGGGTTCCGTGCCAATTTTAACTGAATAAGGGAATCCATTTATAATATTTTGTTGACAGCAAACATAACTTTGTTTTTCATAATGTTTGTATGAAGAACAAAGTTATGTTTGCGGTTGTTGAAAATGTGCTATATCTCAAAAACTACTGGTTCAATCTCGTTCAAACCAATTTTCGTTGAAAATATTTGTTACGGTCTACATTACATTTTTTTTCAAAATTTACACTTGCTTGGTTTAGAAGTTAGATGGGGGGAGGAGGGAGGCCCGTTTTACCACTTTGGAAGCGGCTGTATATGAAAGTCATAGACGTATCGTAGACAGTCCACACGCATAGGTTTGAGTATATTTTTTTTCAGTTTTAGTTTCATGTATGGGAGCCCCGTTTAAATGTCATTATTTTTATTTTTTGTGAATCGTAAAGCGGTTAACAGGATACATCTTCCTACCAAACACAAATCTACTCAGAGTTATTTATGGGGTAATAAACACGCATAAATAGTACGAGTTGTAGATAGTTTATTTGTATTAATGACTACACTGACTCCATAGGTAAATAGGTGGGACGTAAGGGAGCTTGACCAAGACCATAAGCTCCAAGCCAACCTCACCTTCACGTGGTGCGTCCTGTTTATACAGACGAGGCTCTGGCGACCGACCGATGGCGGTATAACCATCCAATGTAAGGCGCAGCTAAATGTTGGACTGTGACGGGCAGCAGCGTCACAGCTGCAAGGGGCTGCGCTTCTGCGCTCGCCAACCCGCCTGCCAAGCGTGGCGAGTATTGGCAAAATCCCCTCACATGCTAGTACACCAGAAAACCAGGCCCCCAGTCTCCGGCAGCCCCGCTATTCCTGACTTTGGTAGCGGTCACGGTAACGGCGGGGCAGGGGGTGCTAAGAATCCCCGGAGGCGATCGCGCTGCCACTCCCGACGACAACTGGCCCTGGTAACGTACAAAATGTGTACACTGTGGACAGATGAGAAAATGCTCGAGCTGGAAGAAGAAATGAGCAGGTTACACTGGGACATAATGGGTCTATCAGAAGTCCGTAGAGAGGGCGAGGACACGATGGGACGATGAGGACTTAAGTAGAGCCATACATACTTCCAAAACCTATTTTACTGTTGTAATGGGGGACTTCAACGCGAAACTGGGCAAGCGAGGCGAGAATGAGTTGAAGGTGGGACCTTTTGGATACGGGCAAAGGAACGCCAGGGGACAGAGGGTGGCCGACTTTCTGGAGAAGGAGGGACTCTTTGCGATGAACTCTTTCTTCCAGAAGCCGCCTCAAAGGAAATGGACTTGGTTGAGTGCCGATGGCTTCACAAAAACGAGATTGACTTCTTCATGACCTCCAAGAGACGGTTATTCAATGATGTCTTCATGATCAACAGGGTGAAAACCGGAAGCGATCACCGAATGGTTCGAGGCATATTGAATATAAATGTCAAATTGGAAAGATCCCGTCTGATGAAGTCCACGCTCCAACCGACTCGTGCTCATATCCAAAATCCCGAGAGCTTTCAACTCGAGTTGTCAAACCGCTTTGATTGCCTAGAAAATTGCGTTACAGTGGACGAAATTAACAACGGGTCTGTGGAAACTGTTCAAACGGTGGGGTCTAAGTATTTTAGGCCTGGCCGTAAAAATAGACCTCAAAAACTGTCGGTCCACACTCTCGACCTTATGGCAAAACGTCGATCTATGGCACTGCAGACCTCTGTCAATGCTGAAAACTACAGGCAGCTCAATAGACAAATATGGAAGTCCCTGCGACACGACATTCGTTGCTTTAACACTGATAGTGTTAAAGAAACAATAGAGCGGCACCAAGGCTCCAAAGTGTTTGCAAGGGACATGTCTATTGGGCAAAGCCTGTTGACGAAGCTTAAGACGGAGGACGGCAGTATAGCGTCGACGAAAGCAGAGGTTTTGAGGGAGATCGAAAGGTTCTATGGGCAGTTGTACACCTCAGTTGCCAATCCCGTTAATAGCTCGGTCAGAGACTCACAAGCTATCCTGACCCGACACTACACCGAAGACATCCCGGACATCAGCCTTAACGAGATTAGGATGGCCCTTAAACAGCTCAAAAACAACAAGGCACCTGGTGAGAACGGAATCACAGCAGAGCTTCTGAAGGTGGGTGGAACACCGGTACTTAAAGTCCTTCAGAGACTTTTTAATTCCGTGCTGCTAGAGGGCTTCACGCCTGAGGCATGGAACAGGAGTGTGGTGGTGTTGTTCTTCAAAAAAGGAGACAAAACCTTATTGAAGAACTACAGACCCATCTCACTCCTGAGCCATGTCTACAAGCTGTTTTTCAAGGGTCATCACGAACCGTCTCGCACGTAGTTTTGATGACTTCCAGCCTCCCGAACAAGCCGGTTTCCGAAAAGGCTATAGTACCATAGACCACATCCATACGCTTAGGCAAATTATACAAAAGTCCGAGGAGTATAATATGCCTCTATGCTTAGCGTTTGTGGATTATGAGAAGGCCTTTGATTTGATCGAAACTTGGGCGGTGCTTCAGTCTCTGCAGCGGTGCCACATAGACCTATAGTCTATGTGGCACCGCTGCATATAGAGGTGTTAAAGTGCCTTTACAATAACGCCACCATGTCGGTCCGAGTACAGGAGCAGAACACGAAGGCGATTCCACTGCGGAGAGGTGTGAGACAGGGAGATGTCATATCTCCGAAACTGTTCACAGCGGCATTGGAAGACGCCTTCAAACTTTTGGAATGGGAAGGAATCGGCATCAATGTTAATGGCGAATACATCACACACCTCCGATTTGCCGATGATATAGTCGTTGTGGCAAAGACGCTGGACAATCTTGGCACTATGCTCGAAGACCTTGACCGAGTATCCCAACAAGTGGGTCTTAAAATGAACATGGAGAAGACGAAAATTATGTCGAACTCCCTTGTCGTATCCACTCCAGTATCCGTTGGAAACTCAACTCTCGAAGTTGTCGACGAGTACGTCTACCTGGGACAAGTCATCCAATTGGGTAGGTCCAACTTCAAGAAAGAGGTCAATCGACGAATCCAACTCGGCTGGGCAGCGTTCGGAAAATTGCGCAAGAGTGTCTTCTCATCTCATCTACCTCAGTGTCTAAAGACGAAAGTCTTCAACCAGTGTGTGTTACCAGTGATGACATACGGATCTGAAACATGGTCTCTTACTATGGGCCTTATAATGAAGCTCAAAATCACACAGCGAGCGATGGAAAGGGCTATGCTGGGTGTTTCTCTACGGGATCGAATCAGAAATGAGGAAATACGTAGAAAAACTAAAGTAACGGACATAGCCTTGAGAATCAGTAAGCTCAAGTGGCAATGGGCAGGGCACATAGCGCGAAGAACTGATGGCCGTTGGGGCAGGAAGGTTCTAGATTGGAGACCCTTCGACCAGAGACGCAGCGTGGGACGTCCACCAACAAGATGGACAGACGACCTTATAAAGATCACAGGATCAAACTGGATGCAGACCGCTAGTGATCGGTCGCTGCGGAAAGCTGTGGGGGAGGCCTATGTTCAGCAGTGGACGTCCTTTGGCTGATAATGATGATGATGATGATGACTCCATAGGTACGCGAGAAGACAGGCTGTAATTAATATCTCAATTTTCATATAGCTTATAGACTGTTTTAGTAAAATTAATTGAAGTAGATAAAATGATAAATATTGGACATAAAAGTCTTTGAAGGAGATAAAAAATAAATAAATATTGGCCACCAATCACGTACATTGCCCTGATCCCAAAGTAAGTAGTTAATGCACTTGTGTTATGGAAATCAGACACAACGGTGTTACCACAATACCCAGACCCGAGACAATATAGAATATTTTGATTTGCATATTGACCCGACCGGGAATCGAACCCAGGACCTCAGAGCGACGCCTTGAAACCCAGCTGCTTTGCCTCTACACTACGGAGGTAATAAAATGGTATTTTGCAACATTTCAATGTGAAACATGTACATATACGTAAAAATATATATATTTACATCACTTTTAACTACAGAACGGGTGGACCAATTTTCATGTTTTTACATTGTTGGATTTGTTTTAGCCAGGAATAGGATTAGGACCGAAAACGGACCGAGGCATAACTAAGATCGCTGTGACCTCAGATTTCTCTCATAAGCTCCATATAAATGCGCCTATTTCTATGCCTCAATCGTTCGTCATTGCAAACCGTCCGTTGCTGTAGGAAGTTGCACTTCCGCTTTCTTTCTTTGTGCTTTTGTTAACAGTGACCTTTTAAAAGTTTTTCGCATAGAAATGGAATAGGTAGATATTTCTCTTGAATAATACTGAAATAAGATCATTTTAAATTAAACTACCACGTACCTTACTTCTCTAGTTATGTTACTTATCAGAATATTAGTTTTTGCTATTTGGTTAACTGCAAATGTGTAAGCTTAAGTGGCAATGGGCAAGGCACATAGCACGAAGAACTGATGGCCGTTGGTGCAGAAAAGTTCCACATTAGAGATCATTCGACCAAAGGCGCACCTTAGCGTCCGCCGGAAAGATGGATAGACGACCTTGTAAAGATCGCGGAATCAAACTGGATGCGGACCGTTCGCGATCGGTTACTGTGGAAAGCGAGGAGATTTAGTAGTGGATGTCCTTTGGCTGAAAATGATGATGATTAGTACACTAACATAAATTTAAAAAATAGTGTCAGCCAAAATCATTAACTAAAAACACCATTGTGATCAGTTCTGCACGTTTCCCATCCAATAGGTACTACGGGCACCTTTTTATGTTTTCTAAAAAGTTTCGACAGTAACACGTTCATTCAACAAGATTGATACATCGCGAACGGCGGGAACATTATTTAGCACGCAACTGCGCCGAAAAGATAACCTAGCCAATTGGAATTCCGCGGTCGAACGAAATAAATTACTTGCGCGACAGCAATCTAAAAAAGAATTTTCGTTTAAAAAACTCTTGTGCACACGTACGATTTTTTTGGCGTAAAACAACAGCATACCATTTCTGCGCGTGGAAATATGTTACTTGAGAATAATAATAACAAAAACTGCGTAATTAGTGCTAATCGTAATCGTAACTATTTCAAAATAAATATAAAATAGTATATCAAATTGATATAGTTACATAATAATGTAATTGTTTCGATTAGGGTTTTATATTCAAACAAAAACAATAATAAAAATAACTAAATGTATTCTAAATGACTGCAGACCAATACAAATAATAAATTGTACAAATGTTAATTTTCTTTATTTTGAAAATTTTATTGTAGGTTACCAAATTCTATAAAAACCGCTCGTGTAGACAGAGTTTCAAAACTTCCGTGCAAAGAAATAAATTGGTAGAAATAAGCTGTTATACAGATATTAAATCAAAATATCGAGAAGTGTGTATGAAATGAAATTCCGTTACTTCGTTTTTTCAATCTTTTTTATGTTCTTTTTCAGATAAATATTATTGAAGTTCCAATTTTAAAGGATTCATACATTTTTCAAGCATACTACGTGTTCTATTTACATCCGTTTCCTCATTTACTTTTTTATATTAAGCGCTACACATTAGTAGTATAAAGTAAGAGGATCTAAATATAACTGGATAAAAACAAAACATTTATATAAAATTATATTCAAACAAAATAAATGCCTACTTAGTAATCGCGGTGTTAGCAGAGGTGCCGGGCGCATGCAAACAGCGGGCCGTAACTCTATTTTAAGTGACTTACACTAAAGTAAAATATGTTCAAATTCAAATTCAAATTCAAATTTATTTCAAAAACACATTTACATATTATTTCACAAACAATCTTGCGTTAACAACCGCAGTAGTCAAAAGACTGTGTCGCAGTTATTAGCGCCCACCTCTAGAATTCTACAAACAAACAAAAAATTACACGAATTTTGTATTTGAATTTTAATAACAATGCTATTATTATTATATAATTGAAGTTTGATAGTGTGAATATGTATACTGGAGTGTATATATGTGCGAACATACGCGTTTGTGTGTGTGTGTGTGTGTGTGTGTGTGTGTGTGTGTGTGTGTGTGTGTGTGTGTGTGTGTGTGTGTGTGTGTGTGTGATGCGTGTGTGCATGTGTGCGTGTGTGCTTTATTGAAAAATATTATACTATAAGCGCATACCTAAACCTACTTTCTTGTACAGATCAGCAGACCTTTACTTGAGAAACGATTCAACCTCGTCATAATTTAAGTCGAGAAGCCATTTCAATAAAACGGTTTTACATTTATATTTAGTAAGTGGGTAAATATTTAATTGTTTATTAACTTTGTTATACAGTAAAGGAGCCATAAAATCATAATGATATTTTACTAGTGCGATTCTCCATCTGGGAACCTGACAGACGCTGTGTTTTCTACGTTTATTTTTCATGAGCGCTGGGTCATAAGGAAGAAGCCTATGTTTGCGAAGAATAACATTTAGCACAAAAAGTTTACGAACCGAGAGCACTTCCCAATAATTGTATATTCCCTCAGTTGGATACCTATTAGGCACGAAGGCCATAACCTTCAAAACTGCCCTCTGAGCCCTTTCCAGTTTTAGCACTTTCGTTTTGCCTGTAGCACCCCAAACCGCAATACAATATGTCACAATCGACTGAGCTAATGCGAAATAGGCAGTCCTAAGAGTAGAAGGATCGGCTCCGACTCTTAACCTACTAAAAACAAAAATAAGTTTCCTAATACGCGAAGAAACGGATTAGATATGTTCATCCCATGATAAGACACTATCAACGATGACACCGAGATATTTAATACTATGGGTGCGTAGAATTGTCTCACAGCCGCATAATTCAAATGGGTCAGCATTACATTTGTGTGCGCGAATGGAAAAATTGGAGTCAGGTTGCGATGCGAGTCTAGGGGCAAATGTAATGAATTTAGTTTTATTTAAATTTAAGGTAAGCATATTACAGGACAGCCATGTGAGAACTAATTTTAACGCAGACTCAGCATGACGGCGTGCTTCCTCCCAGTTTTCCCCTTTAACAATAATTGCGGTATCATCTGCGTATGTGACAATGTTGCAGTTTGTTGGGTTAAGTTGGCAGAGGTCATTGACATATAAGAGAAATAGGGTCGGGCCGAGTACACTTCCTTGGGGAACTCCATAAGAAATTGTTTCTATATCGCTCCTTAGACCGCCTATGGTGACGCACTGCTTGCGATCACTAAGATAACTTTGAAACAGATCCAGAACCGTACCCCTTATACCAATGCGATGTAGTTTTTCCAGGAGAATAGAGACAGACACAGTGTCAAAGGCTTTGGAAAGGTCGAGGAAGACACACAACGTACTAAAGCTTTGGTTAATATTACTAACCAAGGTGCTAGTGAGGTTTAGAATTGCATCTTCAGTTGATTTTTGAGCTCTAAAGCCGAATTGATTTAACGCAATGAGATTTTTGGATTCAATGTAATTAATTAATCTTTTGTTTATAATTTTTTCCAGAATTTTAGATAAAACGGGCAGGACAGAGATAGGTCTATAATTGGTAACACTGTGTCTGTCTCCACCCTTATGAATTGGGACCATTATTATTGGGTTTTATTCATTTGAAAGGAATAAAATAACATCCATTATTTTACCCAAAACATTTCTAAATCAGTCACAGACATTAAAGGCTTTGGTCAACTCATCCCGCATGAGTTGTCCTTGTGAAATTTTAGAATTAGACAATGCATCCCGCTGATAATTTTTACATTTTACTCAGATTAATAAAAGTGTTTAATTATTTTATATTAACAGATACAATGACGCAACCACAAACGTACAAAATGATGTTTTTTTGTTATTTTTTATGAAACTTCTTTTATTTTATTTTGACTTGGAGTTTTTGCCCATGTAAAGATCGCAATATTAATTTGAATGCAGACGACTTGTGATCGGTCGCTGTAGAAAACCGTGCGGGAGGCCTATGTTTAGTAGTGGACGTCCTTTGGCTGAAAATGATGATGATAATGATGACTGTGTTTAACTCGTTTAAATAAAATCCTTATTATTTCAAAGACTGATTGTTGATTCTTTGTCGTACTTATTGATTTTGACGGTAAAAACTGTGATTTATGATTTTTTAATTTCACTTAATAGTGTAATGTTCAGTGATCGGAACGACCGGAGTATATTTACCTAAACTTCGCGGAACAGAGACAAGAATCGGAGACTTCCTTACGACAACATTTTTTTCGGGACATCTTCCGGGACATCACTTTAGTACTTACATAAAAATAATTTAATACAGTAAAAGAATTGAGTACAATCCCAGGTTTTGTTCACAATGATTTTTAGGTACAAATAAAACAACCAATATATTTTAAAAGCATTTTTTTATTGTAACACTTATTATTAAGAACAGTTTAAATTGCAAAATGTGTATTTATTTGTTTTTGTTTACCCAAATAATTATGTCCAAAAAATAATGCAAAACTCTTACAAAGTGAACAAATGCTTTTTTCAAAACCAGTATCTATATTTGTTTCCAGTTCTAAGATACTATTTTGTGTAACTTTAGTGACGCCTTTATCTAATAGTTTTTTACCTATGAAATTGGAGAAAAATTTCGACTTAGGCTTTTGTTTCTAATTTCTTTATTTTTGCGATTAACCCCAAGATTTATATTCAAATCTAAACTATCATCTATACCTAAATACCTTCATAAAAACAATTTTCTCACATTCGAAATACTCATGGCTCGAGTCTCGACTTCCTGGACTGTTTGTTTGAAAGAGATAGAGACAGAAGTCGGCGCATCTATTCTTTTGTTTGCGTTTTTTGTAAAAGTGTAAAAGAGAAAGCAGCTGTCGCTGCTATTCTTTTCATGCATAGAAAAGTAGCAATAGCAGTCTCATACAATCCGTTGTCAAGTGCGCATGTGTGTTTTACTGTGGTTCCGTAATTTTTGTCCTAGTCTTGTTTATCATAATCTCATGTATTTTACCTGACCTGAATCTGGATACTTCGTTTTGATTGGATCTGGACGATTACTGAATACTGCAAGTGTGCCAAATATCAAGGTCAGCTAAAATAAAATATATTTTTAACATTGTTTTGTATTTATGACCAATACAAGAAAATGCTTGATTTGTTTGTTGGAATTACTCAGCGGAATTCACGTTAACTGCTTAGGAGTCCCTGCTTAGTTCAGTGGCGCCCTCATCACAAAAATTAATATGTCTTCTCAAATACAAATTAAATCGAGAAACGATATTATCTTACACTTACTACAAAAGTTTACAAGTTATTTTTAAGCAATATCAACATAGCTTTGATAGATAGATCTAAATAAAATCATACGATGTCGTTTTTCGATTTAATTTGTATTCAAGCAGATATATTAATTTTTTGGATAAGGGCGCCTCTGGACATCGCAGGCACTCTTAATATTTTTGCACTTTATGTACTTGTTTTGGTTGCAAATTTAGCTTTTTCTTGATTTTATATAATATTTTATACGATGACGCGTTGTCGTTTCCTTTTAAAACATGAGTATGTTATCGTGACATGATTACATAAACGCGTCATGTCTTTTTTTCATTGCCATAAAGCATTGTGGTCGAATATTATGGACTCCACCACACTAATTTTGCTATTTACTAGTGGTTTTTCTGTGTTTACGCGTAATTTGCATTTTTATCAGTGCCACAATGCAGAAAAAGGAACGCTACCTGCGCTTGCGCTGACCAGTTTCCAACAATACAAAGAATGTCCTGTTCCGCTCACGCTGTGTGCTAAATTTTTTGTCTCTTTCTTATAGCACCTTTAAGCGATTAATTTTTAATTAAAATAACGTACCTATAGATGTCCAACATTGGATGTCATTAAGTCACAATTGTTATTATTAACCATAATTATTTGAATTGCTGTCACTTTTCGTGATGCGCGTAATAGTAATGCTACCATGTAGAAAAATGATATAAAAACAACTGCAGTTTTTAAAAAAATGATTTTACCGAATGCATCAAAACTCCAAACACTCATATTATGTTCGTAAATGGAGTTAAGTTTAATTGCGATTAGTATAATACGACGGAATTGTGAGGATTGGAAAGTGGCTCAGCAATTGATGTCCTCTCCTCGCCTTTATATTATGCCACGCTGTTAGTGAATCACATCAAAAAATTATTTATTTTTTAGAAGTAACACAATATATACTGGTGTTTTTCTTAAACCCGGTAAGCCTTAACAGGGTGATAGTACCCATGAATATAAGCAACTTTCTCTATAGGATAACTTCTGAAATCGCGAGAAAAAATATCAGCTGTTTCATATAAAAGTTCAATACCTACCTTACCAAAATGTATGAAACAGCTGATTTTTTGCAATTTCAGGGTTGGTCCCACAGAAAAAGTTGCTCATATTCATTCATAGGTACTATCACCCCGTTAAGGCCTGCCGGGTTTAAGAAAAACACCCTGTATATATGACTGTATAACCCTGTAATAACAAGAATCGTACGTTGATCAATTTCCTAGTTAGTTTATAAACATTCGCGAAATCACAAGCGGCAGGAGAAATGTATTATTTAACGTATACATTTCTGGTAATTGATCAATTTACGGCGTCTCGCGGTAAAATGATCCGGCGAACGCTGATTGGTTGAATGTCTTACTTACTTTGACATGGCTTTTTTAAATTTTATAATTGTTATATATAGGTTGGAAATCAAACCGATTTTTATAAAAATTGTTACAATAAAAAGTGATTTTTAATTTATATTGGTTGTTTCATTTGTACCTAAAAATTGTGTTGCACAAAACCAGGGATTATATTCAATTCTTTTACTGTTTCATTTATATATTAATGTACTGAAGTGTCCCGAAAGATGTCCCGAAAAAAAATGTTGTCGTAAGGAAGTCTCCGATTCTTGTCTCTGTTCTCTCGCGAAGTTTAGGTAAATATACTCCGGTCGTTCCGATCACTGGTCATGTTTTATTATTTTTTGGTACTATTAAATGACTGTCACTAACTTATGGCGTATAATTTTTCCCTAAACATTTTTTTCAAAAAAATACAAAAATTACGATACATTTCATTATGAAAAAATACAATACAATTTACCTTTTTTTTTTCAAGCCGGATTAGTTGCCCAAACAAAAATAGGAAAAATAATGTGGACAACCTATCATGTGGGAAAAGTTTTGAGCGGGAAGAGTTAATCGAAGCCTTGTGCAAACATAATCAAGAGGAGAATTTCAAACCTTAAAAACTTGTGGTATTCGGTAAGCGAGCGGATCCAACTTCAAGCTTGCGAGCCTCAGAGAATCCTCACCCGGAGGTATTTGTAATTTTATGAAGATTTTTACGGAGCCTTATACATCCCAAACGATGTTTAAAGACTTCGCAATTCTTTTAAGACATGGTAATGTCAAAGGGTGCATGACATTAGCCAATTCCGCAATCTTTTTAGCCTCTTCTTTTACTATTTGTGGAAAAAAAAAACTTTAAAAGATTTGTTTTACCAACTCGTATTTATACATCAACATAAGTTTACGTTTAAAGGTGCTTTGCCAAAGCTGTCTGCTGTAGATAAGGAGTTTTCAAAGCCAACAAAACTTTCACTTTAAGCCAACGCCGCACACGTTTGCAGACATTAGATGAAAGGCAGCTTACTGTCGAAAAAATCAATTGATACTTGTAAAAGACTTACTTTATACCTACTGATGTATGTAATATATCAATAAAAGGCGGTAGTTTTTACCGATTCCCAAAAAGGTAATTAATTCAACCTGTATGTGTGTGATATCGTCAGCATTGGATTGAATTTTAGTATGGTCATTATCATCATTTAGGCTTTCTAAGACGTGTGCAATATTTGGTATGCTTGTGACTGAATAAGTGTATGTTTGTCTCAAGATTTCTTGGAAACGAGTTTTTTTTTATTACATAAGGTATAGTTTAACTCAGGGTACAGAGTGAGTCTTATCAAAATTACGAGTAGTATTTAGAAGTAAGCAATAACTAAAAACATGAAATAAAATTTAATTAAAAAAAACCGCCTTCAAATCACTGTCAATCATTCTTAAACAACGCATTCGTCTTATATTGTTCTTTTGGAGTCGTCAATACCGTTTGTAGACAGTTGTTATACGTAAGCTTGACATCGTACACTGACTCCAAAAAAACGTGTTTCTCTTAAAAATAAGACGAATGCGTCATTTAAAGTAAGTCAGTTTAAAGCTTTAAGTCAGTGTTTTGCAGGCTATTAAATATGAGTAGCCTTTAAAACACTAATATAAAAAAAAATTTTTTTTTTTGACCATATATCTCCATACCGGTCTAAATTAAATTGGCTCAATATTCGACAGCGTAGAAATCTTCGAATCCTCTGCACTCTGTTCAATATTCTTTGTAATCCAAATTCTCCCAATTATCTTAAATGTAATTTTAAATTTATGAGTGACATCAGTTCTCGGACCCTCCGTACTAGCAATGCCCTGCAGCTGTACACACCTTTGCATAAGACTGCTTATGTCTCCAACTCTTTTACCCTTAGCGCCATCAGACTTTGGAACTCCCTCCCAGATACGATCAAGACATCAACATCGAAATATGTGTACAAAAAGTCTATACGCAATCTTTTTCTCAATGAGAATAAATAACATGATATCTGTTCAGCGTGAAGTATGGATTTTATTGTATTTATGTATGTTTATGTAGGTTTATTTAAAAAGCATTTATGTAAGTATATGTAATTCATTCATTTTGTTAGTTTTTTTTGTCATTTTACGCCGCCTCAACTGTTTCTGTCTCACCCAATGGTTGACTGGTAGAGAATGCTTTAAAGCATTAAGTCCGCCATTTGTACTTCATTTTGTTTGTGCAATAAAGAATATATAATAATAATAATAATAAGTAGGGTAGTTAATAGACGTCGAGTATAGCAGGTTTGCCAACGGTCAATGACAATATGTCAGCGACTTACTGCTATTTTATCGACAGCATACAGTCCATTAGGCCTTACATGCACGCCTCGATACCGTTTATCGCGTCGATAAAATAATTTTATTTCCTAAACAACCTGTTTTCCCACATTTTTTTCACTTGTAAAGCAATCCTTATTGCTTTAAAAAACAAATGAAATCTGTTTAAAAATGATTAAATTGACGTTTGGAATTTATCGATTACCGCGATAAATGATAAATAGACGCGCATCTTAGACCCGCTGACCCTGTTTCTTACAATAAGTGACGTATTTATAAAATTCATAAGCAAAAGTGCGACAAACTGAAAAAAACATTTCCGGACAAAAACAATTACCAAATTTTTTCACTTACACAAGTAAAGTATCGTTAAAGCATTCGAGAGAATGAGTTCTAGACTAAAGAAGTAAGACCAACATTCATTACATCTTATTTTAGACCTTAATCTTTTGTTTCAAAGTCGACAATTCTTTATTAAATGTAAGCAAAAAACTCTGAAAGCGTCATTTTGTTGTAAGAGCCTCTTAAGATTGTTAAGCGAAGATTAACACTTTCCGTTGTGACTAGATGACGCGAGAAGTGGAGTTATTTTATCACGAAATGTAAAAAGCTTAGTTAAATTTTGCGGGACATTAGGGTGGTCTTCTTAAAGATGAGATTAAAGTGGTTCTACCTAAGTATCTGATCCGGACTTTAATGGAGGGACATAAACTTTAGCTGAATCAGCTGATGTAATAAATATTATATTTTTTATACTATACCATTCACACTAGGAAGAACACAGTTTCCTCTTTTAATAAACTTGAGACATAACATTAGTGTGGACCACTACCAAGTTCACTTTAAGTGCTTACAGTAAAACTATTCAAATTACACTTTATTAAAACAGTACATTGAAAGGTCTATCATTTAATCTAAACATCAGAAAAACTTTAAATACAGTGCATACAACAACCCAATTTTATTGTTAGCTTCAGCGTTTTACAATAGTTAAATCAGAAAGTTCAATTTTTCAGACAAAATGTTTATGAATTCAGAACATTTTGACACTTCAGATTAATATTTCCAACCATAGATAATACTGGGTGATAGCGAGTGGTAAATGTGGACTGTATGATTGGAATAGATGATGGAAACAACGTGTATGTTTTTAGTACAATAATATTATATTAAAATTAATACAATAAGACCCGACAAGACATTACTGCGAACCTGACATATTGACCACTGCCTTTTTTAAAATAGAAAATAATGACATCAGTGTATCAAAAAGGTAAAAAAGGTCGGATCGCAGCCAGTCGCCAACATACCGGACCCCCAGTGGGACACTAACACGTGGTGGCGACTGACTGGGGTTCGGCTTCCATTAAAATAAGTTTACGGACCGGTCGGCGCAGCAATCCTGCCCTGGTATGGACATCTGCGACGCGAACCGCTCCGTCAGGCCCTAAATGGACCTTCGATATTCTTCCTAGGGGCCATAGGCCGCGAGGAAGGCTAGGGTCTGCGATTAACACCACGTCACCCACACTAAGATTCGATGCAGTACTGGTGGCGTGACCTCTTGGTCGAAGCATTGGCAGATATTCACGCACCCATCGTGCCCAGAACTTGTCAGCGAGCCGCAGAGTCTTTCGCCAGTCGCATCTTCTCACTAGATCTGCGTCGGAAAGTGTCGAGGTCCATGGTACGACTGAAGATGTGCCAAGGATGAAATGGAACGGAGTTATGGCTTCTGGAGCGTCTGGGGATGAAGAAACATAAGTCAGTGGGCGTGCGTTAACTATGGCTTCAGCTTCGAGCAATAGTGTAGCCAGGACGTCTTCTTTTAGTGGTTGGTTTGCGAGACAGGATCTTAGAGCGGTTTTAACTGTTCGCACAAGTCTTTCCCATGCGCCACCCATAAACGGGGATGCCGGTGGTATGAAGCGCCATTCAATTCGATGATTTGTGGCGTAGTCTCTCAATGATTCATCGTGTAGACAGCGTAGCTCGCGGGAGGCCCCAACAAAGTTTGTTCCGTTGTCGGAGAAAATAGTAGTAGGAGAGCCTCTGCGAGCGATGAAGCGCCTTAAGCTCATTATGGCGGCATCCGATGATAGTGAATTAACTAGTTCTAGGTGAAGCGCTCTCGTCACTAAGCAAGTGTATAATGCGACGTACCTCTTCTCTTGGCGGCGATGCACCGTTACCATAATGTAGCCAAAATAGTCTAGGCCTACGTGCGTGAAGGGCCTCTTATGATGGTCAAGTCTTTCTGCTGGTAAGTTGCCGGTCTGGGGATGAGAAGGTTGGCTTTTCCATCTTCGACATTGTAAACAGGTATGCGCTACGCCACGGATGCTATTTCGTGCTTTGAGTATCCAGTATTTCTGTCTAAGTTCGTTCAGCACAAGCTCGTTGAAATGATGCGACGCTTTAATGTGTTCGTAGAGGATGAGTAGTCTTACAGCGTGGTTGCGGCCGTCAAGGATAATTGGAGACTTCAAGCTTTCGCTCACCCCTGGAGTTGACTTTATACGTGAGTCCAGTCTCAATATACCATCTTGGTCGAGAGTCGGTGCAAGTTTAGCAATTCTGCTTGTCCTGGGCACTGGTTTTGCGGATTGTAATGCGGTTAGCTCCTCGGGAAAACTGTCTGTCTGCGGTCTTTTTACCACCATCTTCTCGGCTTCCACGATGTCTGAAGCGTGAAGTTGATAGGGTGACATGGTGCTATCTAAATCTAAATATAATTTAGAATTTGGAGTTACAGGTCGAGACAGTTTAAGCCGGAAAAGTCGTGCGCCCTGGAGGACGCGGGCGGTTGCGCGAAGTAGTCGCAGCCAAGAGCTAAAACGCGACGGGTTAGGGACTGAACTCGATGACAGAGTGTCGAGGAGCAGAACCACCAGCTCCGATTTTAACTCGGGGTCCGGTGAGCTCTCTTCCACGTCGGTATCGGCCTCGGTAGGCCAAGTGCAAGGTGGTTCGAAAAGAAACTGCGGGCCGGAAAACCACCGATGAGACGCGGTAAAGTTCATTTTCTTTGGTTTAGTTGCATCGTCAGCAACGTTGAGAGAGGTAGGGATCCACCTCCAATTGGATGGATTGGTGGTCTCCAGTATCTCTCCCAATCTGTGCGCGACAAACGGTTTAAACGCGCGAGCGTCGCTCCGAATCCACTTGAGGACTGTGGTGGAATCGGTCCAAAAAATGATTTCGGAGGGCTTAATGCGATGGGCTTGAATAATCGCTTGTGCAAAACGTGATGCAATCAGCGCGGCTTGTAATTCCAAGCGAGGAATCGAAACCGGTTTGAGAGGAGAGACGCGTGCCTTGCTCCCAATAAGAGTCGTAGATACGGTGCCGTCGCTGTAACTGAAACGCCAATAAGCAACGCAGGCGTAAGCTTGCTCGCCGCCGTCGGCGATCACGTGCAGCTGAACGTCTAAAACATCAGACCTAGTCATATACCAGCGAGGAATTTTTATATTGGCCGCAACCCCTAACTGTGTGAACCAGTCGTTGCATTCACTTATGTACGCCTCGGGAAGTTGCGTATCCCAACCAGCACCTGCACGCCACAATCTTTGAATTAAAATACGGCCCCATATAACGACTGGCATTAATAAGCCAAGAGGATCGTAAACTTTCATAACATTTGACAATAGGCTTCGTTTGGTTAAAGTGTCAGTCGGTACCTGGGGTATGTTACGAAAACCTAACGAGTCTTGCCGTGGGTTCCATTTCACACCCAAAACGCCAACTTCATTGCTAGGTGGCAGGTAGACGTCGGAGCTTGCGTCGCTACGAAATTCCTTGGGGACGAGGGAAAGAGCCTCTGGATGGTTTGACGTCCACGCGCGCATCTCAAAACCGCAAGCCTTATGCACCGTGACAACATCAGCGGCGAGTTGTGCTGCGTCAGCAGCGCTGGAGTAGCTGCCGAGGTAGTCGTCCATATAGTGGTCATCGATTATTGCCTTACAGGCAGAGGGATAATCGGCTTCCAGCATTTTAGCGTTTTTGTTTTTAATGTAGAGCGCAATAAATGGACTCGAAACCGCGCCAAATATCATCGAAGACATTCTGTATTCTTTCAGGTTGCCGTCCTTTCCGCGCCAGAGAAACCGTTGGGCGTCCCTATCTCGTGGAGAAATTTTAACTTGGGGGAACATCTCCTTGATGTCTCCATTCAAGGCGACTTCGCCTTCTCTAAAGCGGAACAAAATGTCGAGGAGTGGAGACAGCAAGTCGGGGCCTTGCAGGAGTAAGCTGTTAAGGCTCACGCCTTTCGTGGCCGCGGCGGCGTCATGGACGGCTCTTAGTTTTCGTTTTTGAGGATGAAAAACACCAAAGATAGGCAGGTACCAGCGGATGGAACTATCTGCGTTGATGTACGAAGAGTTTGCTGATAGTCGCTGGTGATTGGTCTTCGGGTCGCATTCTTCAGCATAACCTTTACTGATAACGTCATTTATAAATTGTTGAAAAGCTGTAGCAAACGCTGGGTCCTTTGACATTTGACGTTCTAGTGCCTTTAAGCGTGACAGTGCCTGCGGGTAGCTGTCAGGTATTACATTCGGCAAATTCTTTTTCCAGGGCAGACCAACTTCAAAATGACCATCGTCGAGCTGACGGGCCGACGATTCGATGACCTCTACGGCTCGTTTATCATCGTCGTTTGGGCAATGTTCATGTTTCGTTATACCTAGAGCATCGATGTCGTATTGACGTTTGATGAGAGAGTCTAGATCGTCCGAAATATGATTCACAAACTCGTGTGGCTTAGACGAGACGGAGAGTGCGCCATGAAGCACCCAGCCTAATAATGTTCTAGAGGCAACGGGTTCGTTCTTTTTCCCGCACCGCACTTCACGACTGATAGATAAGTACCAATTTGGCGCACCGATGAGGACAGTAGGAGGGGTGTCAGTGTATGAAAATTCATCGGATAAGTCCGACAGGTGGCCGTACTCCGAAAAATTGATTATATCGGGGTTTTGTGCGCGAAGACCTAACGGTTTAATGGCTCGCGCCTGCTCCACTAGGTACCTATCGGGCCGATTCCGTCCTCGAATGTAGAAGTCTACGTAACTTACTTCGACTTCCTTAGTCATACCACTAACGCCTTCAATGCGTAGACGTTCTTGACAGGTAGGCTTAGCACCGATGCGCGCTGCTACCTCCCCGTCGATCAGCGTCGCTGTACTGCCCTCGTCGAGTAGCGCTGTCGTCTCAATCGCACCATCAGGACCCTCGAGTACAATCGGCACCACTTTCAGCAGACCGCGGGGGTGAGTAGCCGATGACAACGATCCTGTTGCATTAATGAAAAAATCAGACGTGTTTGTTATTTTAACGGCGGGATCATTTTTATCGTCGGTATCGTCCATGTTGTTAAAATCGGTAGCGTTAGCAGAAGACGATGGTGTGTTATTGCACTGACCACTGGGTGCCGGGCTAACTTTAGCATCGGAAATCGCTGTGCCATGAAGGAGTGCGTTATGACGTCTCGAACATCCGTCAACTCCGCAACGTTTAGCACGGCAGTTATTCCACGTGTGTGGGTTAGCTTTTAAGCACCGGTAACACACTTTACTTTCTCGAACCCAACGCCATCTATCCTCCAGTTTCAGAACTAAAAAGCTCTTGCAGGTTTTAACGTTGTGGGGTCCTTGCTTACAATAAATACAATGCTCAGGACTTTTGTTGTTAGATACTGTGGCGTGTATAGTTTCTTTCCTTAATTGGGATTTAGAGGAATGTGTCGGGTGCGGCGCCTTAACAGTACCATCAGCGACAAAATTGTATCGTAACTGTTTGTCAGCCTCGGTCAGGAGGAAGCGTGACAATAACTCCAATTTTGTGAGCAATTGTTCTTCAAGTACGTAAGCAGAGGCGAAGTCCGTGAAGCGGGCTCTAGTGTGCTCGCTTAGCTTTGTAAGAACGCACTGAAAGAGCTCCGGTGAACACAGATACTCATGTTGTTTAAGTAGTTTAAGAGTAGTAATAAAATTGCGTAGTTTGTTTGCTAACGTATTTAAATCGTCAGGCGAACTTAGCTTAGGACTGTTGCGCAGCTCGGCGACCTCGAGGGCCACCAGCAGTTCCGGCCGTGCGTACGTTTGCTCCAATGCATTCATGACGTCCTCGGGATCCCCGGAGGTCCACAGGAGGGACGCGACGGATTGGTACGCTGCACCGCGTACGGCGTTGTGCAGACGATCTATGTTCTCTGAAGGGGAAAAATCTGATTTAGTTCTCTCGTAGCTGCTCTTAAATTTCATCCATTGACTGACTTCGCCTGAAAATGTGATGAGTTCGGGTTTCTTCGGTTTGTTAGATAGAGCATTAATCGTTTGAGAGAGTTTAGTGATAGGGTCTAGTGAAGAACATTCAGATTATTCTCGGTAATGTGCCATGTTGTCGTAGTCGGTGACTAAAGCAGTATGTGTGGGTTTTGAACGGGTTGAAAAATTGACATCGGGCATGAAAAACGATACCGTGTTGGTGAGGGGAACCGGTTGTGCATGATGTCCTTCAGGCTTATTACCCGAGGTCACAGTCGGTGCCTCACCAGATATGTTTGGATGAGTTGCCTTAGTCATTTTTACGTTTTGTTGTAAAACCCAATCTACAGTGCGCTTTTCGGAATTAGGATTAGAAAAACACGAACTACGAGATTTGGCTGACTTATCTGTGGCATCTAGGGCAGCAAGTTTTGCTTGTAACTCAGCGTGTTCCGCCTCAGACTCGAGACGGGCGAGCTCGCGCTCGCGTGCTACTTGACGGCGTATTGCGTCTGCTTCCAGAGCCAGCTTCTGAGCGCGGACGGTCGCCGAAGATCGTGACGAGTGAGTGCGCTCGCTGCACGACTGCATACTGTGGACGCTAGAAACGCTTTTAGGTGGCGCATCGGCATTTTCCTCATTGTGCGTGCTAGTACGGGCATTTGGGCGTTCGAAAGCGGGGCCAGGTTGTGCCTCGCCGCGGTGAACTGTGCCCGCCTGTTGTATGCCCGAGCTTTCAGGAATTGCCGGAGCGCTACCGGTTGTCGTGGCAAAAACCGGGCGGGCGCCACGCGGCGTGCCGCGTTGCGCCCGCTCGACTTCGGTAGCCGTCGAGTCCGCCTTTGTCTTGCTACGTGTTTCCACCATGGTGATATGAAAATGTACGTAACAACCTAATGCAATGTTTTCAAAAATGAAATGAAACACTACGATGACTTACGTGAAAATTACGAAAAAAGATATATTTACGGCAAGAATGGACCAAAATGATAGCGAGTGGTAAATGTGGACTGTATGATTGGAATAGATGATGGAAACAACGTGTATGTTTTTAGTACAATAATATTATATTGAAATTAATACAATAAGACCCGACAAGACATTACTACGAACCTGACATATTGACCACTGCCTTTTTTAAAATAGAAAATAATGACATCAGTGTATCAAAAAGGTAAAAAAGGTCGGATCGCAGCCAGTCGCCAACACTGGGTTTTAGTATCAAATAAACGGCACTCGTAGAGACGTGTTTATTGATACAACTCGACTAAATAAATATATCGGAAAATACCAACTAGGAAAAGTTACTGCAATCTATTTCATAAACCTACGATACGATTCAGGACGATAATTCAGTATATTACCTACAGAAAAAATAATATGGAATTTAAACGACCGTTTATTCTGTTTATTCCGTCTAACTTAGAAGCTCATATTTGATTCAAGTGTCGTTAAGCTCATACTTATCACTGGTAGGAGGATTTATGTATATAATAATATTTATCGAGTAGCTAAATATATTTAATTGACACACTTATGTACGGAAAGTTTGAATTATAAATTCATATTAATATATCTGTTATATTAAAGAAGCAAAGTTGCTCCTAACGTGTAAAAATATTGATAACAAGAAAGTAAGCATTCAGATTTTTGCCCACTACACTGTAGCATACCAAAATCGTGCCAGGGACGTGTCCGGCAAAAAATAATATTTTTTGTATTGAAAACTATGACACCTTGCCCACTAGACCATTCCGACCGACCAAGACCGTCGCGGGCCATGCACGGAGCGTGTCAGCATCCGCACATTACGCACTCGCTCGGTCTACCTCGATATAACGGTGAGACAGCACGTTGTCAATCCGTTTAATAAGCAAGGTAGAGCCTATCGTGTTGCTCTTCGTGCCTGACACGTTCCCATCGTCATGGAATGTTACCGCAACATACAGTGGGAAAAAAACCTTAATAATACTTTAACATGTTTCCCACAATACTAATTTATTTGAAAAGAAGAAAGAAAAAGCGTTTATTTGTTTACATTTTGATTTATTATTTCAATTTTTACTCATTCCTAACTTAAATTCCCAAGCAGAATTATTTATTAAATTGTTCTTAGGTAGGTTTGCTTTTTTCAAATACTTTTCCGCTTAACGGTAACGAGACGTCTTAAAAGTAAATAAATATTCTTCCTTTGTACAATAAAAAAAATATAGGGTACAAACCCTATATATTTGTAGTTACCAAACGGTGTTACTCTTAAAGTTACGTAAAATAAACTCAGGAGTATTATACTCGTAGCCAGGACTTAGGGCTAGATTTCTCATTTGTAGTTAACTCAATTTATAGTTACAGTTGAATATTTCAGATTTATAAAAAAAAATAACTTACCCACGCATTAAGTCATTAAAATAAACATTCTAAAATATTGAATAGCTGGTACGGAATTTAGCCATTAGTTGAGTTAACTATAGATTACGAAACCAGACCTAGTGAAGAGTAGTTGTTTTATTTAGAGTAAAATAATTGAAACCTCTTTCAGATTCACACTTCGGTTGCCATATTCTCTGCTGTATTTCATTAGTCTTTTTGGACAAATTCTAATGTTTATCATAAGTTTTTACTGGCTTCTGCAGAATAAAATATCTCTCACTAATTTAAGTAAGTATTGTTCAATGTTTGAATGCTATTCAATTAAATATAAATTTTTATTTTCACTCACAAAATTTTCACAGATATTTAGTTATTTATCCATATATTGAAAAGTATTGGACCGATTTTGACGAAACTCCTTATACTGTAATCGATAATGTTCGTTCGATAATGTTTATTTTGACCCTAAGTCAAAATATACATTATCGAACTACAAAAGAATTATCTCGCTATGATTTCTCGTTTTTGAGAAATCCGTGGACAAACATACAAATATCCAAACATATAAAAACTTACAAAATTTTGCACATCATCATCATCATCATTATCAGCCAAAGGACGTCCACTGCTGAACATAGGCCTCCCTAGGCTTTCCACAGCGACCGATCACTAGCGGTCTGCATCTAGTTTGATCCTGCGATCTTTATAAGGTCGTCTGTCCATCTTGTTGGTGGACGTCCCACGCTGCGTCTCTGGTCGAAGGGTCTCCAATCTAGAACTTTCCTGCCCCAACGGCCATCAGTTCTTCGCGCTATGTGCCCTGCCCATTGCCACTTGAGCTTACTGATTCTCAAGGCTATGTCCGTTACCTTAGTTCTTCTACGTATCTCCTCATTTCTGATTTGATCCCGTAGAGAAACACCCAGCATAGCCCTTTCCATCACTCGTTGTGTGATTTTGAGCTTTATTATAAGGCCCATAGTAAGAGACCATGTTTCGGATCCGTATGTCATCACTGGTAACACACACTGGTTGAAGACTTTCGTCTTCAGATACTGAGGTAGATGAGATGAGAAGACACTCTTGCGTAATTTCCCGAACGCTGCCCAGCCGAGTTGGATTCGTCGATTAAACTCTTTCTCGAAGTTGGACCTACCCAATTGGATCACTTGTCCCAGGTAGACGTACTCGTCGACAACGTCGTCGTCGTTGTCGTTGTGGCAAAGACGCTGGACGATCTTGGCACTATGCTCGAAGACCTTGACCGAGTCTCCCAACAAGTGGGTCTTAAAATGAACATGGGGAAGACGAAAATTATGTCGAGTTCCCTTGTTGTACCCACTCCAGTATCCATTGGGAACTCAACTCTCGAAATTTTGCACACATGTGTGAAAACCTTTATAGATCAACATACGCAAATATTATCAAATTTCAAAATTATCACATACGTATATTGATTACCTCCTTTTTTGAAGTTGGTAAAATTAGTCAACTAGAGATTACTTCACTACTTTTGTATTTCCTTTGATTTTTTTTACTCAACTATCGTTTTACATGGATATCATTAAAGATTTTATCTTATTTTTCCAGCCAACTTCTTACTTTACACATCAAGCATCGTATCTTTCTGCATTCTGGCCAACATTGGTAGATCCTGGCCCAAGCTGGTGATGAATGTCGAAGCTATAGAAAACCAACTGCCTCCTCTCTCCACCAACGTATCAAAGCACTGCACCGGAATCATGGTCTTCATTCTTGTTGCTGCTTTAAGTAAGGAAACTTACTGTTAACACTTAAATAGGCTCCTAATTGTGTTACGTTGAACAATGCAAACCTCTCTAGAACCGCACTGAGTCCGCGTGGTGAATGGAGTATGGCTCATTCCAACTCATACTTAAGGTGAGGCCTTTGCTTGTGCTCCAGTTAAATTGACTTGTTAAACCAGCCAAAGAGGTTAATAGCTTAGTAGCTATACAGAGGATAGCCATTAGGGATAGTTGCTAAGTAATTACTATGATGCAATATTATAGAGACAGACTCACTTAGATTAGTGCATGCAATGTTGTTTCGATTAGGTGTCATATTAATTGTGTTTTTTCAAAACACTTTTTTTCAAGAAATCGAGGCTATCCGAGAGTTTATTAATTTTCTATTTTACCATCTACTGTGCTAGAATATCGCGTTAATACGGAAATAGTAATTTAACTATAGCGTCATGACGTCCTTGCCATATGATTTTTGTCATTTTGTCAGAATGCTTTGTTAAATTCAAAACTTTTCACCATAGGGTAGTATATACTAACTTTTTTCTACCCTCTTTGCTTTTAACAGACCTCGTAAGTTAAAATATAAATGAAGTGATTTAACAGATTTTTTAAGTCGCATCAATGCAAAAGTTCTATTTCATGTAGATTTTTTCCTTTTCAATAGAACATCTTTTCTCTATATTCTACGGTGTAACTGTGGCGAAGGTTTGCGATCCCAATAACAGAAATTGTCGTGTAGCGACAAATGTGAAGAAGTAGAAGGTAAAAGAAAGAGGTAAAAGAGGGAATAGAATATATATTAAAACAAAAAAATACAGTACCGAAAAATGAGATGAGTTGATGTATGTATGAATGTAAGTAAAGTGCAGTGGGCGTGAGTTAGTGTCTTCAGTTCTTCTATAAGTATTGTCCTGGAGGCAGCAAAGGGCGGCGTCGGAGTGCAGGGCTGACACAGCGGAGGTAGCAGAGGGCGGCGTCGGAGTGCAGGGCCGACACAGCGGAGGTAGCAGAGGGCGGCGTCGGAGTGCAGGGCCGACACAGCGGAGGTAGCAGCGACGCCGATGTGCAGCGGTGACAGGCGCCGTGAAGGAGTAACTCACAGCAGTGATGAGGGTAACGGGAACTACCTATGTAGAAAATGTTATGATCAGTTGGAGTGCCAGAAGTACTTGGTCTCGGGTCCTCTTCCGAGAAGAAGACAGGTCCCTCCTCTAGAGCGAGGAGGTGTTACTGCAGTCAATGGACTCGGATACTCCTCCGAGTATGTGTCCGGTCCCTCCCCTAGCTTGAGGAGGTGTTTCAGTAGTCACCGGCGGTTCTTCAAGACTTCTTGAGGGAAAATGTAGAGTGTTAAAACTTGAAGTATATTTGTTGAATAATAGAACTGTTCGAGCTTATAACTCGGAATCGAATGAATTGAATGAAAAAAGTAAAGGTTTATATAGGGGACCTAGGCCGTTCAAATTTAGATCGAGGTAGGTTCAAAAATATAACATGAATACTGGTGGTTTACAGAGGATTAAACCCGAAAAAGTAATAAACTATGATAGAAGTTGTCAGACTTTGAAAGATATTGTCATAACAACCATGTCAATAAAAATAAAAAAATGACAATAATCAAGCAATTTACATAAATAATCTGAATAACGAATCATCACCCAATGCAAATTAAAGGAAAATTGCAAACAAAGGTAAAACACGGCTATTTTTACAGTATTATGTACAGAAAAGAAGAATAACAGAGCTTTGGAAGTTTGACGTTTTTAGATTCACAATAAATATTGTTCAAAAAGGATTAGAAAACAACAATAATCCAAAAATACAGAGTAATAGTATAAGAAGAGTAGAAAGGCAGGTAATGCCTATAGTTTAATGTCTACAGTACGACTTTTTAGGGAGAAAATACGAACTGCGTTATGGTAGATAGAATCTATGATTAACTCTATGTTCGTGTTTACAGCAAATGAATCAGCAATCTTTGGATGGAAAAAGGAAATGAAAGCATGGAAAAACAAAGATAATGTGATGAAAATGTTAATGTGGGTCCGATGAATATTAAATATATTAAGGTACTCAATTTATTACACGTAATACATGCACAACAGTACAAAATGTTAATAGCAGATTTTTTTTTCCATTACGACAAACCGTGGATTTATTCATATACGCCTTATAGTTTACGGAAAGGAGTTCTGATTAAGTTACTGTTTGTAATACAATCGTTATTACAGTTCTTTTTACCATCCTTGTATGACAATAGAGTTATAACGGCCAATATGGTTTAGCCGCCCAGAGAATAGATAGATAGATAGATAGATAACTCTTTATTGCACACCAGAAAGGTAAATAACAAATTAATTTCAAGAAAAATGTACAATTTAGGCGGTCTTATCGCTATAAGCGATCTCTTCCAGACAACCTTCGGGTAAAGAAATAATGAGCTTATAGGAAGGGGTATTATGTGCATAATAAATTAAGACAATTTTTTATTTATAATATATTATATTAAACATACATATATTCGTATATATATTAATAAATACAATCATAAAAATTAAAATCAAAATGCATAATTACAGATAAAACAAATTAATGTAATTATATACCAACACAATATAAACTATAAACATACTTATACATACATATAAACCAATGTGAAATGAAAGAAATTTACCGAGACACCAGAGAAAAGGAGAATTATTTTGAAGAGAGAAGATGTTCTTTTAGGCGATTTTTAAAAACAGTTATTGAAGTTGACTGCCTAATAGCAAGGGGTTAGGAGTTCCACAGTCGTACTGATTGAACTGTAAAAGAATTAGAATAATAGCTCGTTGTGTGACAGGGGGATTCAAGGTGGAGTTTCCTCGATGTCCGCATGTCAAGACCTCGCGACGGCTGCAGAAAATGAAAGCGCTCCTTGAGATAAGGTGGGAATTTCGGATTGAAAAGTATGGAGTATAATAAACAGAGAATATGAAAGTTACGCCGAAGTCGAATTGGGAGCCACTTGAGCCGAGAGCGGTATTCGGAGACATGATCATACTTCCGTAAACCATAGATTATCCTAATACAGAAATTTTGGAGACGTTCGAGCTTGTCGAGAAGAATTTCATTTAAATCAAGATAGCAGCTATCTGCATAATCTAAAATTGGAAACAATAGAGCCTGGACAAGCGCAATTTTAGTGGGTATAGGTATGAAGTTCCGAAGTCTGTTTAGCGACGCCGCTGCGGCAAAAATTTTCCGACTAACGTATGCAGTTTGTTGGGACCATGAGAGCGAACAGTCAATATGTATACCCAGGTTTTTCACGGATTTGCTAAAAGGAATTTGGACACCGTCAAATGTAATCGGGGGCATGGCCGGCCAGTCAATCCTAGCAATTTGCCAAGAACCGCCAACAATTATAACCTGCGTTTTAGTAGGGTTGACCTTGAGACCGAAGGCTTTACTCCAGTCAAGGATACGATTGAAATCAGTGTTAACCACCTCTATAACCGTAGGTAAGTCTTCAAGGTACTTTTGTGAATATATTTGGAGATCGTCTGCATAAAGATGAAAAAACGACGTAAGATTACGCGTGATAGAGTTGATGAAAATTGAAAAAAGGAGAGGAGACAGAACACCGCCTTGAGGAACACCAGCAGTCAGGTCGCACCATGCAGAGAACGAATCCTCTGAACGGATGCGCTGCCGACGTCCATGCAAGTAACTATGAAACCAGTCAAGCACCGTTGGAGATATATTAAGAGAACGAAGCAGCCCCAGTAATATATCGAAATCTACGGTATTAAAGGCATTGCTAAAATCTAATAGAGCTAGCACAGTGAGTTTCTTATCGTCCATGCCAAGTCGAATATCCTCAGTTATTTTTACCAAAGCGGTAGTCGTACTGTGACCAGGGCGAAAACCGGACTGGAACGGATTTAGGAGATGGTTATCGCAAAGGAAGACGCTGAGTTGGTGATAAACTATGCGCTCCATCACTTTGGAAAGGAACGGGAGTATCGAAATTGGACGGTAGTCAGTAAAGGAAGATGGACTTGCTTTTTTTGGAAGAGGAGTTACCTGAGCGTCTTTCCACATTGTGGGAAAACAACTCGAGGACAAAGATTCATTGAGGATGTGGGTGATTATCGGAGTCAAAATATCAATTAGCGGAAGAATCATTCGGCGACTCACACAGTCTGCTCCGACGGCATTTGAGGCAATGGAGGAGATATTCTTCTTAACATCACAATCGGATACTTGACGAAAGTTAAAGGGAGGATAGTCAGGGGTTGGAAGAGATGAGAGTTGACTTAAGGTTTTATTTTTGATGGTATTATTAACACCGTCAGAAGTTGTGAAGTGTTGATTAAGAAGATCTAAATTAATATTGCTCGAAATAGGATCATTACGGCTTCTTCCAACTCCAATAGACCTAAGAAATTTCCAGACCCTAGCCGGGTCTCCGTTTTCGACGGATTTATGAATATGGCGTCTTTGAGCGTCTCTACAAGAAGTGTTGCAGTGATTCCGGAGGGATTTATATTTTTCGCGGTTTTTATCGGACGGGTCCAGTTTAAACTTCCTTTTAGCAGCATTCTTCTTGTCTCTCAGTGTTTTGAGTTCATCGGATAGCCACGGTGCAGGGACATGCTTAATTTTAACAGGCCGAATAGGAGCATGTTTATCAAACAGACCTATTAGAAGCGTGTTAAAAAGATTAACCTTCTCGTCAACCGTTTCAGCCATCTCAATTTCAAACCAGTTTGTAACCGAGGCATCGTGTTTAAGGGCATCGATGTTCATTTCACTAAAATTGCGTTGCAGGAGAAATTTAGGCTTTGGTCTTGGAGGACGCACTTTATATGAGAGGAAAATGAGGTCGCGGTATGAGAAGGCGTCAGCGTGACATTGACCGTGCCTAGCAACGTTATTAGCCGAGGAGACAATAATCAAATCAAGAAGAGAGGGCACACTATTTGGAAAAAAGTGAGTAGCCTTAAGAGGAAGAATATTTAAATTACACGAAGAAGTTAATGAATTAAGGCGTGCTGAACGGATATCGTCTTTGAGTAAGCAGGTGTTGAAGTCTCCCATCAGTATAGTATGACTGTATAGGGGAGTCAGGTCTTCCAAAGTCCGCTCAAAAGAGGAGAAGTAATCCACGTTAAGCGACGGGCTGTAGAAAACACCGAGAAGTACTTTTGTGTGGCAGAGACTAATTTCGATGAAGAGATGTTGAGCTACGTCAGAAGATGCGGAAGGTAGTGTGGCATTAATTATCGTAAAGGGAATATGAAATCGGATGTATATTGCTATACCGCCACCAGTCCTGACAATACGGTCATTGCGAATTAGCTGGAAACCAGGGAGGGCAAAAGATGACGAAGGTAAGCATGGGTTTAGCCATGTCTCAGACACCAGTACAGCGTGTATGTCTTTACGGTCAAAGGCTACAAGCATGTCCGGATAGTGGGCTGGAATGCTTTGGGCATTTATGTGAATTACATTAAAATTTTTAGAAAGGTCACAAAAGGCAGTATCGAGCTCATCAGAGAGAGTTGGAATAGAAGAAAGAAAGCTATCATTGCTAGAAGAAGATGATGAAAAAGAGAGAAAAGGATCTGAGTTATCAGTGTCGCTTTGGGACACATTCATATTGGTTTAAAATTAAATAATATGATATATATGTATAAAAATAATAATATAATATTTAAATAGATAGGGTAACGTATATACTACAAACAGTTGGCTTTACCTACCAGCTGTCCATTCAGAGATCACTTGTAAAAACAATTAACACAAACAATACAAATTAACAATGATGAAAAGCGCTATAATACCGTTATAACACATAACGGTATTATAACACTATTTAAATTAGCTAAATTACAATTTGAAACTAAACGCAGCTGTCAGATATGACAGATGACATTTGTCATTTACACAAATCACTTTTCTGCAAAATAGGACTGGGTATTTACGAAATAAATTAAGTAGAACTAACCGACAATTTCTGTTACGTGACCAAAACCAAAAATAAAGTGTGAACAAGGGGGTAATTTGACGTGATGGGATCAAGCACTTTGAACTTAACAAGATATAGCGTAATAAGAAAATACACACCGGATCCCTATCAAATCAGGGCATCTTCTTACGTGAGCACAAGGCTCACTTCCTGACCGGTACTGGACCCTCCTGCGGCTGGTGTTCCGCTCGTTGAGGGCGCCACTTCTGCGGGGACCGCCCGATTTAGCTCTTCCATCGTGGTGATGCGCTGGTGGGACCCGTCAGCCGCCGTGACAACAATGATGCCGTTCCTTGTCCAACACTTCGCGATTCCTATACGTTTTCGAGCCTCAAGGAAAACGTCATGACGTGTCTTAGTCAGGAACTCTGACAATGTTACCCCAGTACCCTTAAGTCCGGACTTTGCGAACCAGAACTTATCCCGGTCTGCCACGCTGCAGAACTTCACTAGAATAGGCCTAGTTTTGCCTTTTGTTGCTCGTCCAACACGATGGCTTCTACTGAAGGCATTCGCCGTAAGAGGGACACGGAGTTGGTCAGCTGCAAGTTTCACAATCCTAGTAGTTGTGTCCTCTCCCTGGGCTTCCGGTACACCATGGATTAGTAACATCTTACGTCGGCCTCTCATCTCCAACCGGTCACACTGCTGGTGTAGAAGCTCAGCTTGCCTGCGTAGGTTGGAAAGCGAAGCAAGAATGAATTTCTGAAAACTGGCAAACTCCGCTGCCAAGGTGGCTACTGTGCTTGAAGGGGTAGCCCGCTCCAGACTTTTTTGAAATTCCGCCAGTTGTGAAGTGAATGAAGCTTGCATTTCATTCATGGCCAGCTGTAGTGACTCCATTTCCAAGTTGGATTTAAAAGAGAATGCTAATTAGAAGTTCTCAATTATGGCAGGAAATTTATAAGAAATTTGTCAAAACCAGAAAGTTTGACATCCTCTCCATATGATTTGGGTGTGGGTGTTAAACTGATGATCCTTTATTTGACGGTTTTATATACAAGAAATGAACAAAGAAGCATTATCTGGGCGGCTAACTTAAGGCCTCTTTTAAGGAGACGCGAGGCATAGCTCATCGCTTTTGGCGGCGCGGTGCGTACTTTGATCAAACTTATGGGGTTGTATGCCGCACGCGACGCCGGAGACGAGTTACACTCGACTCCATAATCGAAGCCTTAGCTCGAGATATTATGGAATTGTGATTATTTTAAAGTCACAGTTGAATATATTTATTTATTTTGTCAAGTTAATATTTTTATTTATGATGCCTAGGTCTTTAACGTCCAAGCAACGTTCATTTGGAGTTACAACCACCTACTGATCATGGTTATCAGAATTTATCTTACCGAGTTTATCAAAATGCTTAATCGATTATTTGAAGCTGCCATAAAACAGGTATTTGCTACTGAATATAAAAGTATATAGGTATATTATGACTTTAATTTATTAAAAAACTTAATCTGTTTTTTTACAACCATATCACTTCCTTTATTTTACACATTTTGTCAACATGTTTATATCTTCCTTTATTCTGATCTTAGTTAATCTTCATGGTCTCTTTTTATCAATTGAAGCTTACAAAATCTGTTAACTCTTTGAGCTTATTTAACTTGAAAAATATGAATTAAAAAAATATGTTTGTGTTGGATAGCTTATTTATAGAGGGAGACTTAAGTCTATAAAACATTGCGCTGCAATGGGAGGGGAGGAAGCAAACACACAACGCGCGGACGTTGTCGCTGGGTCCGCTAGTCTATACTAATATTATAACGCTGAAGAGTTTGTTTATTTGTTTAAACTCGCTAATCTCAGGAACTACTGGACTAATTTGAAAAAAAAATTTGTTTCGGATAGCATATTTATCGAAGAAGGTTTAAGGCTCTAGTACATCACGCTGAGACGCAAGGGGAGGACAACTAGTAAGTTATAAGTAAGAAACAATAAATTAAATTTTGGACGCCAATCACATACATTGATCTGATCCCAAAGTAAGTAGTTAATGAACTTGTGTTATGGAAATAAGACACACGGTGGTACCACAACAATCAGACCCGAGACAATTTAGAAAATTATGATTTCTATATTGACCCGACCGGGGATCGAACCCGGGACCTCGGAGTTGTGGCGCCTTGAAACCAGCGTGCTTAGCCACTACACTACGGAGGTCGTCAGAAGTAAGAAATAATGAATCTTTATTACATCTTAAATACCAAGCAGTTTCTTGAAAATTGGTTAAGCCTATCTTGATTTATACATAGTGCCATAAATGAGATGTGATTATTTTACAAATTACTTGTATAAAAAAACAGCAAGTCTTACTCCAATATTGTCATTTTCAGGAGTACTACGCATGTGACGAATTTCGGACGCAGCATTTGAAAATAATACGCCTGGTGAAACTCATTAACGAGAGATTCGGGATTTACATAGTAAATTTGCTTCGGCAGTAATTTGTACTGGATTTGCACACAGCTGTTCTAAACTTTGAAGGACGTAACAAGCTCATTAAAGGGTGGGTAATTCAGTAACTCGCCTCACAGGCTTATGTCCATTTTTTTGTAACGGTCTTTTGATACCTTATTAACTTAGGATAAGAACTTTACTTACGACCGTTCCCAATATTCTTTTTTATTTTTATTGTTATTTATAAACATTTTCTATCGATGCAGTTTTCCTACTAGATATCCTATAAACCTATCGATGGCGATAGGAATTATTATCCCAGGATGCTATCTGTTAATGGAAGGGCGAGAAGCTACTTTTTTGTATGATATTGTTGTGTAACCTCCGCTCAATTTTGTGATTGTTTTTGTTTTTAGTTTAATAAATAACATTTATTTCAGTTTTAGTAATATTTTAAAAGAATTCAACAAAGCTGTGACTAACGAGTCGACGAACGAGGCGTCTTTACCAAAATATCATAAAGGAAATAGTACTGTTAAAAAATACATTGAAAGATTTATTTTTTAATAGGAGTGTACGCTTAAGGCTGTAAGTTTGTGGGGCGAGTTGGTGAAGAATATTGCCGGGGCTTTAATTGGTAGCATCTAAGAATTAAGTTTTTTATTTCACTGTTTTTAGCAAAAACCAAACGGGACACTTTGTGAGTTGTCAGTTCAAAGGTCAAGATGCGTACAAGTAAGTGATAGTATTTTTATTAACAAATTTTTGTCCATTCTCCTTTTAAAATAAGTTACTTGTTAACACGTTGTGTAGGTACGAACTTATGATGAGTTCATCATAAGTTCGTACCAAAAAATTTCATACTGCCCTTGTATTTCAGAACCATTCACGGTATGGAGCACACCGTATACTTCACGTACTCGTTCTCATTCCTAGTTGTTCGTACTTTACTGGTACATCTCTTGGCTGCAAGAATACACTCGACTTCAGTAGTGCCACTAGTATATCTGTACGAGATACCCAGTCCCACGTTCGATGCTGAGGTAAATGAGTTTTTTAACAATTAATAAACTACATTGCAAGAAAAGTTCCTAAAGGCATCAAGAGATGGCGCTGTCTGTATCAAATCTTGCGCTAGCTCAGCATGTGTATAGTCTCATATGTATAAAAGCTCTTAGAGTACGAAAATGAAATAATATTTGACGTAAACATAAAATATAATTTATGGATTAATGTTTTAACATAAATATATAAAGGTATATGTATAACTGTTGATGACACGATTGATGTAGTGGTTACTTGCTCCTGACTACTGTAACGGCGGTCGTGGGTTCGAATTCTGCAAGAGGCAGTTATTTGTATAATGAGCTGATTCCGTAGCGCATAGATTGTTTTTAGCCCGAAAGACCATTATTATAATTATCAGGCAAAAGTCGTCCACTGCTGAATATGAGCTTCCCTAACGGTTATTCCACAGCAACAGATTGCGAGCGGTCTGCATCCAGTGTAATCCTGCAATCTTTACAAAGTCGTCTGTCCATTTTGCCGGTGGATTACTCAAAACGAATACAAATTTAATTATAACATTTTTGTTTTATAGTGTTTTGTCACTATTCAAACTTAATAAGTCTATGCGTTAAATTAAGCGCTTGCAAAGATAAACAGGCTTGCTAATGTGACGGTGGCCGAGTGGTTTAGGCATACGCCCGGATGGCGTAAGACACGGGGTTCGATTACTCGTCTGTCACACAGCCAATTTGTTTTTTACAATTGTAATTTATACATACATTATTATTTAAGTATTTCTGTTTTTAGTTAGTCCTCCGGAGCTCCATTTACTAAATCATCTACTTTTATTTCAGGTTAAAAGGTTTATAGCTCAAATTAACAACTTAGAGGTGGATCTAAATGGTCTGGATTTCTTTTACGTGACCAAAACGATGTTCCTTACAGTAAAAAATGTAGTTGTGATAATGGAACTAGAAATAAAAGATCTTTTCACTATAATATTCTAAAATATTTATCACTTTCAAAGAAAACTATATTAAATTAGCAGATCCAGCGTATTTTGTTTCGCTCCCAGCCTGATCCTGCGTTGATCCCGTCCCGCTAAGTCCCTTAATTTTTACAGTTAAGCAATTGCAACGAACATAAATTCGTCCCAGCCCCGTCCCGCCCCAGCCCCAGCCCTATCTAACGGCGTAAAAAGTATCCTTTGTCCTTCTCCTGGTTCAAAGCTACATAATCCCAAAAAAAAAACTGTGAAAGCACTCCGGGAGTGCCGGCAGAAGTGAAAACTTGAATATCAACGTTGTGCATTTTTGATTCTTTGGAATAGTTATTATCAATATAAAAGTACTATCATTTTTGTGATAGAAAATAATAATAATAATAATAATAATAATAAAAATAATAATCACAATAATAATAATAATAATACATTAATAATAATAATAATAATATATTTTTACAGAATACAATATTTATTTATTGCGCTATCGTACACAAACATTACAATTTATATTATATTAAATTACATTAAAAAGTTTATCTCTCAGAAAAATCAACTTACATCCATAATTTCGCCAACCGTCTTACGGTTTTTCGATCAGGTCACGTGTCCTGACGCGAGTTTCAAATTTTTCCCCCATCCCACAAAAGTGCGCAACGCCGCTAAAGAAGTTTTCACTTCAAAAAACATCAAAAAGTGTAACTAACACAACTTTCTTGCATATAAATTTTGAAAAATCACGCTACAAAAAAAAAACCTTACAATTTTATTTTATTCATTATATTCGAAATATATTTTTTCAGCTATTTGGTACTATTGTCACGTATGAGTTGGTGCTATTACAATTTAACAGGTGATTCTTCAACGTAGTATGGTAAAGCGATTCACTAATCATAAAGGGACCTTTATGTGCATAACATTTGTTTTCTTCTTCAAATACTTCCATTAGAAATAAGGGTGAATAATTTCCAATACCTTACTTAGTTAGTTTAACAAAACTATTTTTTCAAGCTCTCTGAGGGGGTCTTCCTTCCAAAAACTTAGTAAGTATGAGGCAAAGAACCGATAAAGTACCGATTTTTTCGTAAATGTCAGCATTCAATAAAGGTACTGTACTTTTTAATCAAGTAACTTTGCAGTGTATTCACACCGGCCGGCGGCTTTGCTGGCGGCTTACGTCAAGAGTTATCAGATACTACGGAAAATGTTGCTGCAGCATGGCCACCGGCACGGGCCACACCGGCTCAATACACCGGGCGGTGTGGATAAACCTTAAGTACACCGGGCGGTATAGATAAACCATAAGTCTTGCTTGAAACCATTTGTATAATAAGAGGGTTTTAGTTTTGTTCACTAAAAAATAAGTAATAGTTGAAATCAGTTTGTATATCAACAAGTCAGTATATTACTGTCATATACCATCTTAAAAGAAGAAAATTTTTTATAATTATAGCACGACACGTGTATTTTTGAAATCATACAGAATTTTTGCCTTTATTATCCAAGATCACGTCTCTCCTTTATTCTCGCAAAATGAGGCCAGACCACAGATAGGGATTAACTTTTGGAATTTGATGTACTCATATTTATGTTTTTACTTGACCTACAATTTACTTAATGTATTTAACTAACTTTATCAAATGAGAATATCCTCATGATGCCTACCACCACTGAGATACAGGTTAATTTCTCGAACTCGATGGTGGATGGCTGCATGTTGATGTAATGCTATATACTTCTGTTTTAAACTTTCATGGTCACTAACATTAGATACAGGACTGCTACCATATTTTGGAACTGTTGCAAGAGCCAAGATCGCGAAGTTACTGAAGAGAACTTGCGGGTGGGTTGTTATTGGCTGACTATCTTCTCGCATCTTTTCTCGATACACAACACTGACAGTATTTGTTCGCGAAACAGCACTATGTTTATTTACACGGTTTTTACACATGCGACCCACTGGATTCAAGACACTTGACAGTTTAAACCCGTCCTCGCGATTGATATTTTTGTATTTAGTTGTTTTAATCGCTTCCCTAACCAATCTTGGTATGTAGTGGCGTTCTGTCGAGATGATCTGAAGGTTGTGGAACTCAATCCAGTGATTCGGCCCCGATTCTAATAAGTGTAATAGTTTTTGACTGCTTTTATATGTTCACTCATTCGGCACGCTACGGAACGCTTTAGAATGTTTTTAACACTCCTAGTGTCATATTTTATATTGATAAAGATGAAATAAGAAACCAAAAATTTGCGAAGCGTCACGCAATTGACGTTTTCATGAGAGACCACAAATTTTGCAGGGTAGGACTGACAGCACGGTAGCTCAATTGGTAAGAGCGTTTGGCCCGGTCAGCCAAAAGTTTGCTGGTTCAAGTCCCGTCCGTGCGCAAATTTTTGGTTTCTTATTTCATCTTTATCACGCTACGGAACGTTTTGTTTGACCAATATTTATGAGCGACTGCAACAGCAGTCAATTTTGTAGACACCAGGTCTTTGTAGTGGAAAACTATCTTTGGGAGATCGTAAACAGTGTGTCACTTTTCTTAAAGAAGAAAACCAACTTCACTCTGCGGGTCGTCAAATTGGAGTCTAGTCGCAATGTAAATTTTAATTCATTTGTGATTGGAATTCCAACTGAAAAGATAGAGCGACCTTCATGAACGAAGGTTTCTGGCCGAAAGGTGTCGTGTTCCGGCGGTTCCGCGGAATTCTACGCGACACTACGAGCAACACGCCAGTGAAATTGCGTGTAATTTAATTTCTATATAAATATTGTTCTGTTATATAATTTTGTATGTATGTTAGTCTGTAAGGTAGGTATTTGTTATATGGGTCTGTATTGCATTTTGTGATCTACTGCCTGATTTAAATAAAATAATAAACAATAATAATAATAATTAATGAAGTGAAGACAGTATTTAATTTATATTTATTTGGAATATTAGAGATCTTATCCGTCACTCCTCTTATGTATGGCAAAAATACTGGTTGTCTATCTACCCTATCGTTCCTGTGTCTTAATTTGTGTCTAGGTGGAAGTTTCCCTTTATATCCAAAACTCTGCAGGACCCGCTAAAATGTTCTAATTCTTGGCTGAGATTTAAGCTACCGCACAATTCATAAGCACTGTTCGTCAGCGAAGTCACCACCGAATCAAGATATCTAGGATGTTGATGTGAGGTTGTGTTAAGATAGCGCTCAGTGTGAGTGGATTCTCTATACGTTATATTTTTTTTATTCAAGTTCTCTTCAGTAATACCGTAATCATGGCGCTTGCAACATTGCCGAAATATCGGAAAGTCATAAATAATTAGGTTTATGGTAGCCGTATCTAACTATTCTTATGTACTTCTGCTTTTGTAATTAAAGTGGAACAATAACGATTTGACGACCTCCGTGATGTAGTGGCTAAGCCCGCTGGGTTTCAAGGCGTTGCCGCTCCGAGGTCCCGCGTTCGATTCCTGGGTCGGGTCAATGTTGAAATCTGAACTTTCTGCATTTTCTCGGGTCTGGGTGTTGTAATACTACCGTTGTTTCTGATGTCCATAACACAAGTAGTATGTTAGCTACTTACTTTGGGATCAGAGCAATGTATGTGATCGGTGCTCAACATTTATTTTTATATTATATTTATAAACATTTATTTATTTATTTTCGGGCAGGTAACCCTTTTAATTAGTATCTACCCAGTCAAAATGGGATTTTTCCTAAACATTAGTATAGGTATTTTCTTGTTCAACAAAATTGTCTGATTAACTAATTATCATATAGAATTAAATATAAAACAGTACCATGGTTTAGAACATTTTTAACACTCATAGTATACGATGAAACAAGAAACCAAAAATCCCGCAATTTATGGTTTCAATTATTTTTTTTAAACAGTACCATCTAATCTTTTTCCTGGCAACCTGATACGGAGTTCGTGCATGACGAAAAATAAGAATAAGTTCGCCTTTTAACATTATGATTCCCTTAAAATGACCGAAATTATGAGATAAAACCAGTTATACGAGCATGTTTAGATGACACATAGTCACGTTTCTTACAGCTGAAAAAAACAATCAAACCAATATTTACTACTATCCACAGTTTCAGTTTCATATCTTTACGCATTTTGGAGGTAAACATTTTTGAAGCAAAAATTTACATAAAAAATATTTTGCTTTATGTATCTGAACTACATCCTTGAAATTTGTTAACTTATTCTAGCCGTTATAGTTTTCTTCTTAGGTTTTCATTTAAGTATTTGTTACACCAAGGAGAAGGTTTCTGTAACCAGCTTAGTTTAATCATGTACATCGTAACAAAAACAACAACTAAAAGTCAGTGCTGTGATAGTTTATGCTTGATGGTTAAAGTGATGGCACCGACTCCAAAAAGAAATTGTTTGCCTAAAATGGGTGCCTCTCCTTTCAATAGTCAAGAGTTTATTTAAGACTTTTAGTGCATTTTGGTTTTGAAGTCAGTTTTCACTTTTTTATAAAGTTAATTGATTAGGACCCATAATTATAAAGGACTGTGCATCGTTACCAAATGTGATAACAACGCGTCATGGCTTTTCTTCATTACCACAACGCGTTGAAATAGAATAGCATATCAGCCACGACACGAATTTTGCTATGTGGTCTTTGTGTAATTGCCACAACTCGTTGTGAGCGTTTTTATTTAAGCAATTACACGAATTTCGCCACATGGATGTACCTATTACTATGACTACGACGCGTTGAGGCAATTTTCTCGCACAATGAGCGTTTTCGGTCAACGAAAGCGAAACATATGGATACATATTATACAGGTGACTTTTTAGGTGGTGCCAATTTTTTTGAAAGGTAATGAGACCGTTTATATGAACAACTTTTACTATGGGGCCATTGTTAAAATCTTGAATTGAATTTCAGGTGCCTCATACACAATCAGTCAGCTACATTGACGATAATGTATGGAGAGGCAGAAAAAAAAAACGGTTTGAACTATGGTCCCATAGTAAAAGTTGCAAGTATTGATAGTCTCTTTCACCTACAAATTTGGTTCCACCTTGCAAAGTCACCCTGTATCCTACCTACCTAACTTACATTGGGAAAACTTTAAACTTTTCTCAAAAGATTCTCTACACGGAACCTGGAAGCAATAAGAATGTAAAATTTTACATTAAATATTGCAGCAAGTTTTTTCTGCTTTCATAGCATTCGGCTAGAGGGCGCTTGTGGGTGACACAAATAAGCAGAAAACTCCTCAAAACGTACTGCAGTTACATAAACTCCAAGCATTTGTGAAGAAGAATGTTACATTTTAGTGTTGCAGGTCAACTGTGTAGTATGTGCGGACGACAGCATATCAAGGTAAACACTGTGATATCTTATTCAATTGTAATAAGGGCTAGTATGCAACAAAAGTGGGTAATCTAAATGTGCTGGCCCCTGTTAATCGATATTGCGGCGGATAGTATTTTAGGGTTATAAACAAAGTTTTACAGAATAAACGTACATTTTGCAAAAAAAAAACCGGAGTGCTTGTTCTAACTAAAGGACCACTATCAGAAAGTAAAGAACTAAAATACTTTCTCAGAGAAGATAGTCTTTAGTACTCGAAACGCGACACAATTCGGGTGATAGTAAGTAAAAATATAAAATATTATTACAAATTAATCTTTATAATTTAACTCCTTTACTTTCGATTAGACCCTAAATAATTTTCATATTTTTATTTCCTTTTTAATTCACTACTACTGCAGCCGCAGTTTGAAGCATTATAAATGTGATTTTATTGATATTTCGCGTCGACAATTCCATTTTCTGCTGCATCAGATGTCATTTTAACTTTCATAGAGCCACGAAAGTAATAAATCGTAAAAAAAATTCTCAATCGATAAATACACGACAAAACTGAGTTTTCGAATACCACCTTGTTTGTCTACAGAGAAAATTTGTCAAGACTTCCGTTTCTGACCCTAGTGACTCTAGATTTAGATCCCACCCTTCGACCAGCAACTTTCAAACGAGTAGAACTTGAATCTAAATACGCGGTTTTGTTGGAATCCGGTCCAAAACAAAGCAATTACTGATCCCGTACAAGCGGCCGCGAAGGCATTTGGCTTTATTTATTGCCTCTGAAAATGCCCTTTTGGCATCGATAGTAACCCTTGCGTTGTGTTCGGAGAACACGCTTTGATTATGGCAATAATTTCTTAGAAGGAATAATGAGAAACAATAAGGAATTTGCTTTTATACTTAAGAGGCTTCAACGCGATTTAGGCCGAAAAACTTGTTTTTCAAGCTTGACAACTCAGCAAAATTGCATCCTACAAAACATGAAATGACGATTAAATGTAGAAAATTCTTTCAAGTAAAGATTTTTTGAAAATATAAAAATATTTCGATTTTACGTAAGTTACAACAACTAAACAAACAGATGTTTTTAGATATTTTTTTAATAGTGCTATATTATATATACTTTGGAGCCTCATATAATTAAAACTATTAGCTTGTTAAACAAACAATGAAATGTTAGTAAATTAGCATGTCCTAAACTAAGCAAGTGTTAATTATTTTATTTCTCATCATTGAAAAATCATCAATTAATGTTATAGTTTCTCAAATTAACAATGCTTTTAAAGGGGAAATAAAGATATATCCTATTTAATCAAATCTTTTTCACCAATCTAAAGAAAAAACAGCTAAAATACAGTTTTTTTTTCGTTCATATTATTTCGATTCAAAACTACTCAATAACTCGGTAATTGTATGGGAAATAGAAGCAGCGCATTTACGCCCTTATGCGAATAGTGCTTTTGCATGTGTTTTTTTATGATGACTTAATTTTTGTCTATTTTTATATTTAAAGCCGTACTGTATGAAAATGTAGTAAATGAATAAGTGGTTATTATATAAAATTTGCAGGCAATAAGGGTCTGTTTTACGATTGATAAATAAGCACTAACTTATTTCGTATGATATATTGGGCAGATAACGGTAACCAGAGCTTATGAGGACATTGTGGATCATAAGATATCTATTATCATGAGGCAATTCTCGTGCAATTCGTGTACGAAAAAATTTCACCGATTGAAATTTCTTTGTCGAAGAAAAAAATGATTTTTATTTCTCAGGGTTAAGATTTCCATGTATTTAGATTTTGTTTGTGCGATATTTTTTACGTGTAGATATTTTATTTAATTTTTTGGTAAAATGGTTAAACTCGCAATCGAATTACCACACGAAACAAGTTCGATTGCCGCGAGAATCGACCTGCTGTACTCTTTAAATGAGTTGACCTACTACTCGTAGCTAGTATCAAAAAGAGATAAAAAGAATAAAGTCACAAGAGTAATAAAAAAGTTAGTCACCTAGTCGGCCATCTAGTTCTGTCATAAATATCATCCCATATAAACTGCGTATAAATTATGAATCCTTACGGACCGAAGTATCGACTTTGTCGTAAACTCCTGATATATTCTGGGTTCGGACCTTTGATTATTCTATTATTATATTATAAATGGGCAAGCGAAGTTGAGGAAAACCGGTAGATTCAAACAGATAAGTACGTACAAGCAATAAAACTTCGCAGAGAAACTTAACTTGTTAGTTTTCCACTTAATCCAAGGTACGCAATAAATATTCACACGGGTTCGACTTCTCGACTTAGTAAGTTTGTTGCTAAGTCGCAACCAAATCACCGCACTAAACTAACAGGCATTATCTGAACACCCGACGGTATAAATTCATACTTAAAAGGGTGTATTAAAACTGCTCACGAATAGTAAATTAACACAAGCTTTATTTACTGCATAAAGAATCAACAATATTTTGTAGGATGATAATTCAGTGAAATACAGAAGAAATTCAATATTTACCTTACTGACATTGAGAATTGGATAAATGGAATTTTAAAATGATTTAAATAAACTGTTCATTACCAAAGTCCCAGCGAACATTGTTTCGCCCCGGCCCCGGTGCCGTCCCGCCCCAGCCCCGGCCACGACGAACGGTATAAAAAGTGTCCTATGTCCTTCTCCTAGTTTAAAGCTACATACCCACCAATTTTCAGTCAAATCGGTTGAGCTGTCCTTGAGTTATTACATAGTGTAACTAACACTCAGGGGTGGTTGTGTACAAACGATACTGATGCTATTTAAAAAAAAACAACTACACAAAATCGCAATGCTGCAAATGCAAATGCATTGCAATGCTAGCGACAAACCTACCAACGCTAGGTCACCTCTTCGTAGCTTACTAGCTACATCATAGTATTCCTTACAAACGCGCAAGCTACGCGCGAAGGAGCGAGTTTCTCTATTCGTGTTGAATTTTTTTTAAATGTTGTGATGAGGTTTTCTTTTATAAATTTAAAATTTAATTTATAAAATGTTTTTTTAAAAGTATAAGTATAACTCATATTATCATCCTCGAGTTTGATGTCACTGACCAAAACAACAGCCTATAAATATACATATTATACAGGCTAGATACTTTAATATTGAATGCGACTGAAAAATTATGATGAGGATATTGGAATAGGATGTATAATAAACTTCATCAGCTTGTAGGTACTTTATTTAATTTGCGCCTGGTACGTAAAACAAATTATCAGAAGGCAATTCCTTTAAGTCAATAATGTTTGGCTGTCGAAACTTTATTCCTGTTTTTCTTTTCATCGTTCAAAGATCATCAATTTACATCAAATGGAGTGATCCATCAAAACAAAAACAAATAAACAACCTCGTAAAAAAGTTATCGGCATTCTATCGGTAACTAATCGAGACGAACGGGCGAACTGAAGTCAACTAACCACTCAGAGATCTAAGTAGTTTCGTAGTTGTGAAGTAGTTTGTTCGCTAACACCCGGAGCCTCGACCAGAGACAGTGCATTTGAATGTTTGGAATTAGTAACATGCTTACTATTCCGACTGATCGAAATTAAACAGTGAGAGCGGTGAAATTGATCGTAATATGGCTGCAGTAGTGTTTCGGATACGATCACACTCTGTGCTCTTTCAGATTGGATGCTGCTGTTATGTAGCACTTAACCTAAAAAAGGGATCTTACTAATATGAAAATCACAGTTTTTGTTACTGAGGGCTCGGAAACGTTAGTATTAACGATTACTTATTTTAAACTGAAACTTTTAAACGCTGAAAATCAGTGTCGTCGCATGCTTACCGTCTGTTGTCAAGACATAATACTGAGCCGGGGAACTTTTATGGCACACTTGGGCGCTTTGTTTTATATAAATTTGCTTTTTGTTGTGTCAAATAAATAATTATTCTTAAAAATAATTCTAATAATAATCTTAACGGTTACAAACGGCTTCTTGTATACCATTTTGTTCGGAATAAAAACGTATAATAGGTCATTAAAGATAATTTGTTCCGCAGGAAGTAGGAGATAAAATTAAAATAAATAAAATACGTAAAATTACAGCTGGACTGGATGTGAATGGTTTTTTTTTCGTATTGCAGGGAGAAAAAATGGAAAAAAGCAGTTATAAATGTTTTACTGAACCAGAACGATTTAAATGTTCGGCATAGGTATTGCACTTGTTTAAGTATACTTAAGCATTACAGTTTTTACTTTATAAGTTCGTCCTCATCATCATCATCATCATCATCTACAGTACGTCCACTACTGAAGATTATGCCTCCCCCGTGCATTGCATAGCGACCGTTTGAAAGTGAATCTTTTGATCGCTTTTAGTGCGATCCTACTATCCTTCCAAGATTGTTGTTCAGCTTGCGATCATCGGTGCTATTCTTAAATCGCCATCACATCATGATCAATATGCAAAGGTAAAGGCTCGTCGGCAAACAGTCAATAAAGTAGCAAAGAAAAACGGTTTTCTTTGCTAGTCCAATTATGTTAACAATGTTTTCATTACTTTTTAAATAATAGCTAACATTGATTACCTATTTGATTTTAAAAGATCTCAGTATTTAACGATGAAGTGCCTACGTAAGTTGTAAGTTTTGTGTTTATCTTATTTAAAAATGAATAAATTCGTTAAAAAGGATCGACAAGATTGATTACAATATTCGACTGGCAAAGAAAAACGGTCTGTAAAATAATATATTAACTATATTTTATTCATGCATACAGCTGTTGTTTGGTCAGTGACATCCAAATCAGGGCTGATAATATGAGTTATGTACCCTGTATAATAACATTTTGTGTAACTAACATTGATGCATCAATGGCGCTTTGATGACTCGAGTGCAATCGAATGCATATTGTATAATTAACCGTACAGGCAGTAACATGTTGTTTAGGAAATAAAATTATTTTATCCACGCGATAAACGGTATCGGGGCGTGCATGTTAGGCTTACTTGATGTTGTTGTTTTTGTCAATGACAACCAACACTGGTATGTTAATATGAGTTAGACTTATTCTAAAAATATTTTTTTTTAATTTATATGCAATTTTCATCAAGGAAAACCTCTTCACAACATCAAAAAAAAATGAATATGAAAACCCGCATCCTCGCGCGTGCCTCGCGCATATCTATGAAATACTACGCCGTAGCTAGTAAGCTACGAAGAGGCGACCTAGTTTTGACTCGCTCGCTATTATCGCAATAGTAAATTGATTTTATGGGTTGTTTCATTAAATATATATATATATATATATATATATATATATATATATATATATATATATATTGTAATCAGTATCGTTTGTATAATCAATCATGTAGTTAAATATTACAAACGTGACCCTTCCCTGCATCTATAAACTCTATATCATTGACTCAAACTAACATATTTCCAAACGAACACCGTAGATAAGCAGTGAGTAACGCGAACTCGCAAGACAAATAAAAGTAAAATATTTTCCTCATATTTCTAACGAAAAGCGTCGCTACATAAAACCAGTAGGTACGGAACTTGCCACGTCTGCTCGAAATCACCCTGTCCATACTTCGGCGGGTGTAGTACTGCATTTCAGCGATATTTTGAAGAATCTGCCGCTTAAAAATTACTGGATGTACTGCAGATAACTGTATTTTTTTCTTTTAAAATTGTGATACACTATTATATAGCGATAAAAAGGTATCGCGCTTCTCCATAATTGCTTACAGTGAAATCTGATTTTTTTAAAATAATTTAAAGGGTCGATTTTAACCCACGTCAGATAAGACTTACCCGCCTGAATAAGTTTAAACGACCGATTTTAAAATGTCATTTACATGAATGATTGCTGACAAATTAGGTGACGTTTTCAAATTAGGCGATTTGTATTATAGTCGACGAATATTCCTTATCTGGCGTTGGTAAAATCAACACTTAAATGTTCAGTATCAAACAAAAGATACAAAAAAGAAGCCAATATAATATCGATCTATAAAGCAACTTATTTTTATCGTTCAATTTACTAACGCTCATTGGAAATTATACGACGGATATATAAAATCTGACTACGTTCATACGAAATAATTGTTTCCGTTTTCTTCATTGAAGTGATCATGTTTCAACTTATTTACGTCTCTTCAGATCTTAATAGAGTCAAATTAGCCTTTATTTTTTACTAGCGCTCCCCCCCCCCCCCCCTCCCATATCTGAGTCTGCGCGTTTTGGGTTTGCCTTGTCCCCCCTCCCGTCTCAGCGTGATGTTTAATAGCCGAAAAAGCCTTTTATGATTAATAAGCTATCCAACACAAAAATATTTTTTCAAATGGTTCCTGAGATAGTGCGTTTAAACAAACTCTTCAGCTTTATAATATAAGTACAGATAGATTAAGACTATTATAGTACAATATAATATTTTCCAGTTTTGTATTTTACAGAGGTGGAATTGTGTAAACCAATCGTATTCATTTGACAGTTCAAAACGTACGATATGATCTGTCAAACGCTTTGTTCTTTACCGTTTGACAGACCATACCGTACGTTCCGAACTGTCCAATGAATACGATTGCCTTACACACACAATTCCACCTCTTTGCACTATAATAATAGTATAATTACATTGTATTTGCGTTGACTTCGAGTGCACGCGTCAAGTCGCATTGCACTCAAGGGCCCGATGACAGCTCCTCTGCTGAGTGCTTTAGTGATGAGCCTTAAGACCCCTTACTTACACACTGCGACTTTTAGCATCGATGCAGTCGCGCGTTTTGAAAACGCGCTTCAGCATCGAGACTCACGCAATGAACAGATTTAATTTAGCATCATTCAGTCTCGCGTTAGCATCGATGCAGAAGCGCGTCTGCATCGATACTAACGCGCGTTAGCATCGCGACTGCATCGCTGCTAAAAGTAGTGTAAAGGGTCTAAGATATCGATAAATGTATATCAAGTAAAAATAATGCTTACTATCTCTATATATAAAAATGCTTCCATTTTCCCTTGGTCACGTCATCACGGACGGCTGGACCGATTTCACTCATTCTTTTTTTGTTTAGTTTTTTATGGTCAGAAAAAGGTAAAAGAAGTAATTTAAAAAAAAAGCGTTTGAACCGATTTTTTATTTAACAGATTCGTCACCGTGAAGAGTAAGTTAATAATTATTAAAATGACAGGGTTGGGGCGGGACAGGGCCGGGGGCAGAACAAAGTTCGATGGGTACGCTAGTCGATGATAAAAATTCATTGCACCCATGGAAACTAATAGTGGCAGGAACATTTCAGTACCGTTACCATGAGTTTACGACGGTTTTACTCGCTAGCGACGACGTAAAAAAAGTCTATGGAAAATTGCACAGCGCCTCTAGCGGTCACAGACAAAACTAAAATCTCCCACACAAAAAGTTACGTCGTCACTAGCGAGTAAACTCATGGTAACGGTACTGTATCTAATTCCACAGTGACTTAAACTTTAAATAAGGAACGTACAATAGAATAAAAAACTTAAATTTGTCAAATTGCGTTTACACCTTATATTGGGAGCGTTATTAATACGATTTTGCAAAAAATGTGACAAGATAGGTATTTGATTGACCTGTTTTTAAAAGCAATTGTTAGTGCCTCTATACTACAAGTATGACACGTTGCATCAATGACACTTTTTTTTTGTAAATACTACTAACTTATCCCACAGGCAAGAGATTCAATAACTATTGACTAAATTTCTACTAAATAATTTTACTTTATTTCGACATCATGTAAAACGTGCGACACTAGTGGACATTTGCTTACTGGAATCAATTTACTCGGACAGCGCTGATAGTGCACTAGACATTAAAGCGAAGAGTCGGTTGATCGAGATTGAGTGACGACCAACGTGGAGGGTATTATAGGCATTTACTATAACAACATGTATAAACATTTAAATTATATTAATGGTAACAATTATTTTACTCTACCCGGAGGTTATCTGGATGCGATGGCTCAGCAAATAATAATGAATGTTCTGTCAGTTTCTTATCGATCTTTAGGGTAACATTTATATTTTGAGCGTGTAATAACTATACCCTTGTAGCAACATCTATGGTCAACCGCTGTCACTACAAATCATAGCAACACGCTGACTCGGCTTGACGCGACTAGATGGCGCTATAGTCAAAGTATGGAAACTGAACCGCGATATTAGAGATTGAGAGCGGACCAAGTACATATGAATAAACCAAGACGGTGATCATTGGACCTTGGTCCCCGGCCATAACACCCGGTCGGTAGGAAGCGCTTCCCTTTGCCTTCCTAACCCTGTTGCGCCAAATTGGTGACCCCGACGTGATACCATCCATACCTGTGGAGCCGCACGGTCGTCGTCAGCGTCGCCTTCTTCTCCTCACCTCCAGCCAGCAGCATCCAGCCAGCAGTCTCCTCCAAGCCACTTCCAGCCTCAAGAACACCACCCCAGACCGCACCGGTTCTTCCTGGGATCTCAGCAACCTCACCAGCTCATCATCCCGACTCACCGTGGACTTCGAGCTTCATCCTCACGCATCGTGGAGATCTCGCATGTACATCCCGACTCACCGTGGACATCACGCATGCTCATCCCGACTTATCGTGCGGACATCGCGCATCTCATCCCGACTCACTGTGGACATCGCGCATCTCGACGCACCGTGGACATCAAGCATGCCCATCCCGACTCACCGTGGACATCGCGCATGCACATCCCGGCTTATCTTCGAACACTGGCACATGCAAGCTCACTACGCACAGACTGCTGAGCTTAACCACCCTGGCTCAATCAACCTCCGGTTCTTCGGAGGGGAGTGATGTAGCGACATCTATGATCAACCGCTGTCACTACAAATAATAGCAACACGCTGACTCGGCTCGACGCGACGAGATGGCGCTATAGTCGAAGTATGGAAACTGAACCGCGATATTAGAGATTTAGAGCGGACTAAGTACATATGAATAAACCAAGACGGTGATCATTGGACCTTGGTCCCTGGCCATAACACCCGGTCGGTAGGAAGTGCTTCCCTTTGCCTTCCTAACCGTGTTGCGCCAAACACTGTTTACTATAATAATTTGATCGATACCTGTGTTGCCATCCTATGGTCTTGCGGCGCGCGCTCCTCACATCATTTTGAATACTTACCTATTTTTGCTTGTTTGAGAACCCTGTAAAGTACTTGACTCTTACTGACCTACCAGTAAGCCTAACATGCACGCCCCAATACCGTTTATCGCGTCGATTAAATAATTTTATTTCCTAAACAACATGTTTTGACAAATATTTTTCACTTATATATTTATTATTATTATTATTAATTGTAGATCACACTAGCAGCTATTCAGCTGATGCGTGTGCGTCTTGGGGTTCGGAGATATTGCTTTTGTCCAATCTATTCTTGAAGCTATTTACTGATGGTGCATTAATGGTTTCCTCAGGTAGCTTGTTCCAATCTGTGACTACACGGTTGGTTAGGAAATTTTGCAGGGGGTTCTTTTTGGCTTTTGAACGACACAGTTTAAGCGCATGACCTCTCAGACGTTTGTTCGCAGAAAATTGGAATAGGCCTTGCAGATCAGGTACATTGTAATATCCTTTTAAAATCTTGAAGGTCTCAATTAGATTGCCCCTTCTTCTACGCTGTTCTAGTGTTGTTAGCTTCAATTCTTTTAGCCTCTGTTCGTATGACATATTTCGCAATGACTTCACTAATTTTGTAGCTCTACGCTGTACATTCTCTATTAGTTTTATATCTTTTATAAAATATGGGTCCCAAATTACGTAAGCAAACTCCAACAATGGTCTTATATATGTCTTGTAAATTTTTATGAATGTTTTCGATGTTAGTCTTGTGAAGGATTTACGTACAAGGTATAACATAGAATTTGCTTTCTTCACTATATTAACTATGTGAGTTTCCCATTTTAAATTGGTGGTAATGGTAATTCCAAGATCTTTTTGCGATCATCAATCCTTCCTTCATCAATCAATCCTTTTTGCTTTTTAAAACAAATAAATACCACAAAATAAACTAAAAACCTTTTTTAAAATGATAAAAAAGACGTTTGAAATTTATCGATAAATGACAAATAGGCGCGCATCTTAGGCCCGCTGGACTCAATTTTGCGTGTGTTTCCTTTAAAACTTACCTGGGGTGCGATTGTGTAAAGCAATCATATTCATTTGACAGTTCAAAACGTACGGTATGATCTGTCAAAGAGTAAAGAACAAAGGGTTTGACAGATCAAACCGTACGTTATGAACTGTCAAATGAATACGATTGTTTTAAACAATTCCAGCTCTGAAGACCTTTGTGACTGTGCCTTTGTCCTCGGTGATCATCCACAACCCTGGAAACCAGCTATTAGCAGATAATAGGAGAGTCCTGACTCACAAAACCTCCCTTAGTTTTTGCCCCACCACGTTGAATCCACTGCCGATCTCGAACATACACACATCACTAAACTATCATTACTTTTGCTAATGATAGTATCAAAATGACCTTTGAAGATTGTTTAACCTGTTAACATTTGTTGAGTTATACTAATAGTAAATGCGCAATGATATAACTTGAATAGCTTGTGTTACATAGTACATACAAGCAATCATAAGGATATCCCAATGGGTATTTTATAACCTGCAAAGTGCTTCGATACCTTTTCTGTATTTTTGACGCAGTCTAGCTAGCATGGAGAGTGCTTCCGTAAATAAGATACAATAAATACAAAAAATAATCCGATTACGAATAATCATTTTATTACTCAGAATTCTTTCATTTTGTACCCCACTTGTTATGACTGCAACTTTTTTTTTCAATGAACCCCAATATTATTTTTATATCATTTGCCATTTGCGAACTAAAGATATGTTACCCGGAATTTATTAAGGAATCGATTGATACCTCCCTCATTCACCAAAATCGGCTCAGTAATTTCTTTTCGCCTTTCTTTGGCCATAGTCGGGTAAAAGATCTATAAATAAAAAACACAGCGTGCAGTAATTCCTAGTTATAGATCAAGGCTTTTCGAGTTAAGTCCACATTTACACTACGAGTAATATGTATTATAAAGCTGAAGAGTTTCTTTGTTTGAACGCGCTAATTTCAGGAACTACTGGGACGAATTAGAAAAATCTTTATGTGTTGGATATCGTTTTATCGGGGAAGGCTTTAGGTTATAAAACATCATGCTTCGACGGGAGGGATGCAAACTCAAAACGTGCGGACGAACTCGCGAGGGACCGCTAGTTTATTAAGTGGTTTACTGTGTGCCATAATACCTTGCTAGAATAGTTTTAGTGCTTCATTTTTCTCATCACATCCCGAACTTATCTATCTCACAGCGCTTTAGAAATATAGCTGGTCTAGATTTACCCGAGCTGTTCTTTTCCGAGCACATACGAGGGTTTATGCTTCATCAATCACTTGCAGCGTTGGAAACTGGACAAAACCGGTTTGCACTGAATATTAGAACTAATTTCTTGCTAGAAAAAGATAGTAAGTGAAGATGGATGTTTAATTTTTTGTACAGCAGTGTGTGGAAGAGATTTTGGATTATGCACACACATATAAAAAGTAAGTCTAAAATAGTAAGTTACTTTAACAACCTGTTGTACAATGTCGTACAGTTCAGCTAAAACTTATTTGTCCAATATTTCATGCGAAATGACGTTTCATTTTTGGATTATTCACTGGTTTGCTAACTATCGATGGTGCCACAGACCCTAAAAGTACTACTAGTATGAACAATGAATACGATCACCGTCGTTTCCTAGGAGGTCAAAATGGACTTAAAAAATTCATACCTTAATGAAATTGAACAACTTTTAAACAGTTGAATGGCGGATAAGAAAGGTTTTTTTTTCAAGTGAATATTATCGGACACCAATCACATTGCTCACATCTCAAAGTAAAGTAGCTTATGAAATTAGAAGCAACTGTGGTACCGAAACACCCAGACCCGAGACAGTGTAGATGGTTCTGATTTTTACATTGACCCGCCCGAGAATCGAACCCGGATACCCGAAATCGACCTCCGTGGTGTAGTGGCTAAGCACGCTGGTTTCAAGGCGTCACCGCTCTGAGGTCCCGGGTTCGATTCCCGGTCGGGTCAATATAGAAATTAAATTTTTCTATATTGTCTCGGGTCTGGGTGTTGTGGTACCACCGTTGTGTCTGAGTTCCATAACACAAGTGCATTAGCTAATTACTTTGGAATCAGAACAATGTATGTGATTGGTGTCCAATATTTATTTATATTTATTTAAAATATTTTTGAGCTTTCACTAGTTTTGTCTTCATACGTAGGTAAGTAAGTGTTGATTATGCAGAAAGTAACAATCAACCAATAAATGAGTTGATGAGAGAATACTTTCAGTGCGTCACGTATGACATTATGCTTTTACGAGTGATATTAAATGCGACCTCGGTGAGATGCGTGCATAGTAAAGCTGGTGCATTGTGCATAATGTGCTCTTCTCGGATGTCTAGAATGATAAGTGCTGACAATGCTTAGTATTTTTTTGTTATTATTTTTTGTGGCTAACTAAAAGAAGTATAAGTAGTGAGTAAACTAAAAGTATCTCAGTAATTCTTATAACGACAGTACTCAGACAGTAAATTTTGAAAGAAAAAAAGAAAAAAAAACATTTATTGGTTGATATGACAAACACACACAAACACAATATTAAACATAATAATCAAACAAAATCCAAAGATAGAGAGAGAAAAAAGTTAACACAGAATAGGAAAAATGAAAGTGGAATTGTCTATGTCCATGTGATATACCGTACACCATACCAGACCAAGAAATTTTATGTGTGTGTATGTGTGTGTGTGTGTGTGTGTGTGTGTGTGTGTGTGTGTGTGTGTGTGTGATTTTATTATGCGTTCAGCAGTAAGCGTGGGACCCACATCCACTGTTTCGGATCACAAAGCCTAGAAATCCACAAACAAAGTCAGAGAAAATCATACCCTGAAAATGTTTAAATGTCAACGTTATCAGGCTTGATGACAGCTAGCTGGCGATAGTATTTGGTAAACGTGATGTTAACGGCATATTGACGATAAATCGTCGGCATGTCGATGGCCGGTCGATGATATGTCGACGACCACCGTCACTTTTGGTCGACATCCATCGTTAGTTATGTCGTCGGCAAATTATCGTTAGCGTATATGTACTAGGTTTTGTCATGTACTACCTATATATTCACTGTCAGCTGTTCGACAGAAAGGGACGCTAGGAAATTAAATAGGAACCCATTACCATAATAACTACTTCGTAATAAAATGACGAATTTTCTTTCACTCCGTTCTCCAACTTGTCAAGTCTGGGCGATAAAGTTTTGGACCGACCATAAAAGAAACATTAAAGAAAGTTCAATTTCGCCCTGGATAGGATGCTACTCTAATTTCCATGAGTTTTTGGTTAGCCTTTGTTAAAAATTTGATAAACCGCTTTCACTTTATTAAGAATAGTTGACAAATATACCGAGCTTCGAATCATACCTATCAATGTAGGTAAGGAAGCCATTTAGTACAGAAAATGTTTAAAAGGTTGAACGTACATGAGTTTACGTGTCCGAGTCATGTCGCCAGTTTGACCCTATATAATATATAAGCGCTTTGAGAAAATCATAGCAAACTACTAGACATATATTGACCGACCTAAAATGTAAAACAAAATTCGACTAATAACACACATTAACGCAGAGGATAAACCGTTTACTAGATATTTTCTGTAAACTATTACAGTGTGACCAGTTTTCAGAACGCAAGTTTATATCGATAAAGTGTATGTAGTGTGATAAGAAATGTAAGTGTATTTTATCGATAAAGTCCGTTTTTTTTGCAAGTCGAAAAATATTAACTGTCATCATATAACTTTTAATAAATATCTGTAAATAAAATTCATTCACTATTTGATTTAAAAACATCTCAGTGTTAAACTATGAATAATCTATGTAGTTGCTGAGTTTTATGTTTATCCTATTTTTTTAAACTTAATTATTTCGGTAAATGGAATGTCAAGATTGTTTACAATATGCGACAAGCAAAAAGAAACGGACTTTACATTGAATCTTCGAATCATGCCATACGTTTAACTAAATTCTCTTTTTTTTTAATGTCATTATGTAACTTTTCAAAAAATGTTTACTCTCGGGGCGGTATGATATTGTAGATACTTAATGTTACAGAGAACACGCATAATTTTTCGTTTTTTCTTTCTTAATAACATCCTTCTGGCGCAGTCAGTGGCGCTTGTTTGCTAGCGATTTATTTACGAGTAAAAAAATAGGTTAATACATTTTCTACCCATTTTCCGTTCACCCAACGTAACTGTTTTAAAGTTAGAAGGCGTTATTACTTTACTTTCCTCAAAGGAATGATTTATAAAGTGATTATTGTCAGCGAAAAACGGCAAACTTGCCTTTGCCTTAAATACCTTATTTCAGAATATGGCTGAAGTAAGTTTCTTGTTTTATATAACTAGCGGTCCCGGCGAACTTCGTTAACCCCCTCCCTCATATTCTGTCGGGATGGCGAAAAAATCAACATAGTAAAAATCATGAAATTCGGTCCACCTGTTTTTTTTAATTTTTTGAGTGGTGTAACTAACACAACTTTCTTGTACGTATATGTTAGAGGAAATGTATGAATTCTGGGAATTGTATACAACTCCAAGGAAATGTATACAACTCCAAGGAAATGTATACATGTCCTAAGAATTATATATAATACTAATATAGTGTTAAAAATGTATAGAACAGACGTTGTGTGTTAATAAAATAAATGAAACACGTTTTTAAATGAAGATTCTGAGATTTGAATAAGGGTCTCATTGAAATAGGAATGTAATAATATTAAAGTTTATCAAATCTTTCATTCTGAATAAGTAATATTCACGGATCAGAGTTTTTATAAAGATTTTTTTTTGCTAGTCTGTTTTGTTTTTGTTGGTAAGCAAAGGCTTTCCCCAAATTATTAATAGACACTGAATACTGCCAAGCGAATAAATAACAAAAATCTTTTTTATTTATTTTTGAACTTAAACATATAGGAACGCACACATACACGAAATAGGCATTGGAAAATTTAATCTGATCTGCTTTACAAAATCAAACTGATTTTTTAAGAGTCGGTCTCAATTTTGTAAGTCTAAACAGAAATCTGTTCCATCTGTTTACAAGCAACTGAGATCCGAAACAACTCAACAAATTGCTGGCAATTAAACCGGACGAACTAAATTGTTTCTGAGTCGTAATTTAGTGCGATTCAAGCCAGCAGGGGCATAAAGAAAGCTGTGGGATAAACATTTCAGTTATTTTGACGGTTCGTTTCTGGTAGTCTAAAAACACTCAATTTTTGATAAAAACGCGCTCTTAATAACTTTTAGATACAGGTCATGGGTAGTAAATAGTTCAATAAACTGTTGCTGTCCAAGGTGGACTTCCGTGTGATGATTTAAGAAGATTACGTTAATTCTGTATTAAATCATTATTGCGTCTCGGTAATTAATGATGATTAAATTCAAAATTAGCGAAATCTTGGGTTAAATCATTATGCTAAAGTGGGCGTAAAAGCGCTTTTACATCTTAGCGACTTTGGCAGCCCGACAGTCGCTGGACGGTTGCGTTGTTGATAATTTCATACATTTATAGTTTTTTATACGTAACTTGCTGACCCAGCGAACTTTGCTTCGCCCCTAGCAACGGTTCTCCCCGGCCCCGTCTCGCCCAGCCTCTTAATTTTAAAAGTTAAGCGGTCCCAGCGAACATAGTTCCGCCCGGCCCGAAATTTTTTAATGCCACATTATATAAAAAAAAACAATTCATCCTAAAATAAAAAATAAAAACAATTTAAGGGTGAACAACCCTTATCACTTAGGGGTATGAAAAATAGATAATAGCCGATACTTAGACCTACTAAATCTATACTTAATATGATAAAGCTGAAGAGTTTGTTTGTTTGTTTGTTTGAACGCGCTAATCTCAAAAACTACTAGCCCGATTTGAAAAATTATTTTTACGTTGGATAGTCCATTTATCGAGGAAGGCTTTAGGCTATATAACATAAAGATACGACTCATAAGACCACAGCAGAAATTAAAAATGTTGCGAAAACGGGAGAAAGATATTCCTTTTGAGAGCTTCCGCTGCATACGCTGCGGAAACCGCTTAAGTTACACAAAAATAATGTATGACAGGATTGTTCAGCATTAAGAGTTCTATAATAAAGTCCGCGACAGCATATGTCTATCTATTATGGTTGACTTACTACAACCTTTTTTATGTTAATAAATTTGTAAAAAAATAATGCATTATTTTTAGAGGTGTATTATACACACAGGTATTTATTCTTATCAAAATGAATAGATTCATCATCACGAGCATTTCATTTAGACCGAAGTTGCCCTTTATATCATTTGATTTCAATAAATATCTTAGGAGTCGCGGGGGACCGCTAGTACGCATATTAAATTTGGTAAGAATCGGTGAAGCCGTTTCGGAGGAGTACGGTAACTAACATTGTGACATGGAAATTATGTAGGTATATTAGATTACTACAAAGTAACAAAAGCCACGATGTTTTTTAACAAAACGTAGCCTACACATAAAAGAAAGATTGTATACACTTTAAAAAATCAAAATGTAATCTGTATTACATTAAATGACATCATTACCTACATGTAATTTTGATAAAAATATATACTTTAAACAAGGTTTTTATAAGTATTTTAAAAAAACACTTAAAAATATGTTTTCGTTGATACAGTAATATAAAAAAACAGCTTATTCTAGTGATCACAAACTTTTTTGATGTGTGTATGACACCCGGGCTATAATAAGGAATCGACTGATACCTCATTCACCAAAATCGGTTTATAGTCACAGATTAATAAATAATTTCATAGTTTAGCCGCTAATGTAGAGCCCACAAATAGATACACCTTTTTAGGAAACGATTTAAGCAGTATGAAAAACTTTAATTTTCGAATTGACTTTCTGCGTGATTCTTTATTCTATGTTAGATTCTTCGCGCTCATTCAGAAAACAACCTTGTATGTCGGATGCGGAGCGATTGACATGGAAGTAATTTGTATGGGGAAACCGGCTCTTAGGAGTTTCCTTCATTTGATCAATTTCATATTTGTGTCGGAAAATGTGTTGTTGATTGCCTTTGTGGCGCAGTGATTTTGTTGAAAATAAGACGTTGTTGTGATGCAATGGTAAATGTTATGGAACCTTAACATGATGACATGAGCGCGAAATTCCGCTAAAAATCAGCTAAGAGATTCTTCAAAGTCCAAGGTTCAGAGTGCTCTACGCTATGCATTTTAATGTGATCGCATGATGTCACAGTTGACAGAACATTGATAAACTCGTGCATGTTAGACATTAAATGCAACCACGGTGAATTATCATTAAGGAGATGTTACTACTCATACTTCCTGAGGCGGAACAATATTGTTTATTTTTAAGATCATTTTAAGATAGATAAATAAATATTATTTATTGCATTAGTAAGGGCACAAGAAACAATAGCATTACAGACAAATTATTTGTACAATATTGGCAGTCTTATCGTTGAAAGCGATCTCTTCCAGGCAAACATTGGGTAGAGGAAACAACAACGTTAATTAGTGAAGGAGAATGCGGTGTACAAAAAATATAGCTAATATTTTAATTCTACACTTTAAAGATAGTAACATAAAAAATACTAATACACGTTGTATGACAAATTCAATAAAACAAATAAATAAATACATAACTAATTAATAAATACATATAATTTACATACATAATATAATAGATCCATTACAGAAAAAACCGTCTATTTTTAAAGCAAAAGGAAGTGAAGTGAAGATCGCGTTTAATAAATTGAAATACCTAGATAGTTGTTTGGGTTTATAAATTTAATACGTAAAATACCGGCCAAGTGCGACTTGAACTCGCGCACGAAGGTTTTCATACCTACTATGCATGTAAGCATTTTTATTTTCCTAATAATGTCCTGTAAAATATGCTTAAGATTGCTTAATAATAAGATGTTTATCCCTTAAAATAAAATAAAAAACCCAAATTAAAAGACTAAACCGTTTATAAATTTTGATGGCGCACTTTTTTTTACGACTAATATTTATTACAGATTCAATTTATTATCCTAACACGTTTTGGAAAACGTTTTTTAAGCGAAAATTTACATGAAAATAATTTTACTTCAAGTTTATGAGACTACTACTCCGTTATTTGTTTACTTATCATAGTCATAATAGTTTTTCTTTTAAATTCATCATATTATATGCTTTCACTGTATTTTTTATTACATATTCATCTACTACCTAGTTGAGAGAGGGTCTCCAACATTGGTTTTGGACTACTACATCTAGCTATATGTTGGAGCGAGCCATAACATTTGCGCATTTGCGTTGGAGTATAAAACGACGTTACTAAAAAAAAGATGACACAACTACTTTTTGTAGTCAAGTAAAGTTTTTTTTTCAACAGATTTGGTTGAAAAAAAAACTTTACTTTGGTTGGACTGTGGTTAATTCATCCAAGGTTACATACCTTGGATGAATTAACCACTGGATATGAAATGCAAGAGCGAATGTTTGAAAACATCATCAACTAATTCCTGCGGGGCGGGGGGAGCTTGGCGTGTCAATTATTGGCATTTAGTGCATGAAAGCGTCGATATTTTTTATCGATATGTGTGGAACGAATCTATTGTAAAATTAAATTTAATGTTTATCACCAAAACATTAAATTACATAATGGGTATATAGTGCACAAACCATAAAATTAACAATTGAAACGTAGAACGTCGTTTTATATGAGACATATTGAAACAACCCGTAGTATACGGGCCTTGCACCATCAAAATCCCCTATAGAATAATTCAGCAGTAGATTTTTTTGCGTTGGCATTATATCACGTTTGATGTAAATTGGATAGCACACATTCGGTGATGTTTTGTGGGGATCTATTTTGCCTCTCTTTGGACGGCTCCTACCCACTTTATTTTTCTTAATAGATCTACAGAACATCTTTAATAATATTATAAGGATGCATTGTCATATAATATGAAGTTTAAAATTTTAAACCTAACTGTTGTATGTTTAAGATAACCTTAATCTTCTTTCGGGTGAAACATTTTACATATTTATCATTTTATTTTAATAGTATTTATATTCAAAATTTAATAAAAGTACGTTTATCAATCGATTAATCGACAATTGTCAAGCACAATTAAAACCATAAAATTAATATTCCTATCGGAATAGAAGGACAAGTAAAAGCTGTCAAACGAAACCGATTTAAGATGTCAGTAACTAACATAAGTAAGTAACATTAAGAGCTTTAAATGAGATAACCTTTCGATCAGGTGATTAAAAACAATGTTCCTAAGATAAACATATTAGTTTACTGCATGATAAACAGCCGACACAAAATATTGAACATGCAGCTCTAGTGTAAAACTAAATATTATTTCATTATATAAAATATTCATATATACATTCCCTGTGTTATTCTGTCTTTACTTTTTACGTAAATAAACGTTTGTAGAATAGAATAATCAAACTGCGTACTTTAAATTTGAAGCGCATTGGTAAATATAAGTCGTATATTAAGAGGCTTCGCTTTGGACTAATTTACCTGTTGAATGATTATTTGTTGGGTTATTCCGCTGTAATGAACAACAATCAATCACCGGTCAAGTCACCATGTTTCAACAGAAATATTTCTTCAAATTATACACAATTTCACATAAATTTTCAAAAACTCAAATGAGAGAAATTTTCAGCAAGCCTTCATAAGCCTCTGAACTGTTTGACATCTGCCAAAAATGGTTCTGCTACCCATCTCTTTTTATCACACAGTTTGCTGCTAGTGACATCTCGCTTTTGTCGTTCTATTCCAAAGGGATAATAATTTTATGATTAAAACTAAACTGACAAGGGAACGAATGATGAACAATCCTACCGTATAAAGTATACGTTATCTTGTTGATTTTGTAGTAAATGACCACCACTTTTTTTAATGTAACTTGGAATACACATTTCACTAACAATAAAAATTGACAGCTATATTGGGATAAAAAGTTACGTACGGATGAAAAGAAATATTTTTAGTCTTGCCGCTATAATTTTTACATAAAAATAAGCCACATTTACCTATTTTTAGGGTTCCGTACCTCAAAAGGAAAAAACGGAACCCTTATAGGATCACTTTGTTGTCCGTCTGTCCGTCCGTCTGTCAAGACCCTTTTTCTCAGGAACGCGTGAAGGTATGAAGCTGAAATTTATATCAATTACTCATGTCTACTGTCCCTTGAAGCTGTGAAAAAATCAAACTTCTAAGCCAACGCAATCAAAAGATACAGCCGTTTATGCCGCAAATTTTCGACACTTGCAAGGGAATCAAAACCTACAGGGTGCTTCCCGTAAACTCAGAATCTTGAAATTTGGTACGAAGCAACGTCTTATAGCATAGATGAAGGAAAAATTACGAAAACCATAAATTTTTAGTTACATCACATAATATATTTTTTTTAATAATTTTAAACTTACTACCCATTTCCTCATAAACGCGTAGAGGTATTAAATTGAAATTCATACCAAATACTCAGGTCTATAATACCTTTAAGCTGTAACAAAATCAAACTTCTATGTCAACGCAATCAAAAGAAACAGCAATTTAAGCTGCATATTTTGAAACTCGCAAGTACTCGCAAGGGAATCATAACCTAAAGGGTACTTCCAGTCGACCTAGAATCTTGAAATTTGGCATGAAGCAACGTTTTATAGCACACATAAAGGAAAAATTCCGAAAACCTTAAATTTTTAGTTACATTACAAAATATATATTTTTTAATAAATATAAACTTATTACTTTTTTCCTCATGAACGCGTAGAGCTATCAAGTTGAAATTCATATCAAATACTTAGATCTAATTGCCTTTAACCCGTGAAAAAAAAAAACTAAGTCAACGCAAAAACGCAAAACGCAAAAGTACAACCATTGATACCGATTGTCGTAATGAACGAACTTTGTAAACCTTGCAGGTTTGTACGGAACCCTCGGTGCGCGAGTCCGACTCGCACTTGGCCGGTTTTTCTACAATGTTTCTCACTGAGCTCTATCACCGTACTGACAAGACGTCACCTGTAAGTGAGGTCAAAAAGCCCGCTTCTTTGCCAAGAGGGCACAAGCGAAATTGCCCGTCATTGCGCGTCCAGTGGTTTATTCGTCCAAGTATGTAACAAAGGAAGTTATAGTAATTTTCATATTAATCCCGTATTTGGCCTGGCGACCTGTAACACCGGTTTTTCAGAGGTATCACAGGCGCCAGCCTCTCGCTCGTTAAGAACCTTCAAAAATGTATTTACCATTTATCTAGACCATTTTCATTTGCTAGAGATAAATGAATAAATTATTACTTAGTACCTGTCATAAATTATATTCAATAATGCTTTTACTTGACGGATTATTATAATGAACATCGCATCCAATCACACAGTCAACTTGTCAACATCACTTATCCTTATTATCTTGCAGGTTTAATTAAGTTATAAACACAGTATACAATGTGATTCAATATCTAGTTAGTAAATGGGTGAAGGACATAGCTGAATGGACTGACGATTTAGTATATTATAATTGTATTCGCATAATGCATATTATATTAATAGTATGTGCTATCTGTGTCGCTGATATGACTATGCTATTTCATGCAAAACTAGCATTTGAAACACACTTTACGAGAGTTATAATGCAGTTGATTATTTAAAAAGATTTTTTTTATTTTACAAAAATAATGTTACCTGACAATAAAAATATTTTTACGACGATAACTATAAGATAAGGTATCTGTTGCATAGAAAACGGATATTCGTTTCCTTTCGTATCAGCTTAAGTATCGCAAACTTTTTTTTTAACTTATCTAACTCAAACATTTTCTCTTACAGATGGTAGCTATGAAGATTCAGTGATGCCATTCCACCATGCCACCAGAGGTGACGTAGCACCGCTCCCATGGAATGAGTTTCCCGGACCAGGATATGAATTTTACCCACTTCTACCCCAGCATCCAAGACTTGAATTGCCAACTAGAACCAGGAAAATCTTGCTCCAATACTTCCTCCCTTGGACTCGACTGCTCCGAGGAACAAACCTTCGACTTCACATGTGATCTGAACCTCGACATCCAAAATGAAACAACCTACAGCTGCTATTCTTGCTTCAATGGTACAATGGGCACTACAAACGGTACTTTATGCAACTCTGGATTTCAGCTGAACCTTGTAACTGTCATCTTCGAAAGTGCGCTCAAAACGCTTTGGCTGAAATTACCGAATACAGACTTCTGTGAGTGGGACTCCCTATACTGTTATAGCAAAGGCTTTAATCGAACGTTGTTCGTTACAGACGGCTCAGTGAACAGTATTGAAGCGTACCAGTGCAATTGGAACTATAGAAATGGAACCGGTGACGTCATTGGCCCTAAGGGTTACGACTGGAGTTTTTTATTTGTGATATTATTTATAATAGCGGGCGGAGTGGGGAACATTCTTGTGTGTTTAGCCGTGTGTTTGGACAAACGACTGCAGAACGTGACGAACTATTTTCTGCTGTCGCTAGCGATAGCTGATTTGCTCGTCAGTTTGTTTGTGATGCCTATGGGGGCGATTCCTGGATTTCTTGGTAAGATTATTGAGCTATTTCTGACTATGTAGCCAATGTTTACATTATGTAGCATGTATGTAGACCGATAGAAGTAAGATGTTTATGACGTAGAGTTTACGACTAACCGCGAGTATTTTTTGTGCAAGTTGAAAGCTTTTCCACAATGTACGCTTGTATCAAGAACAAAGCGCCGTTTTATGAATCATAAATTGTGAGAAAGTACATTTTGGATGAGGTACTTAATTTTAGCTTTACGCTGTAGTCTGCCACATAAATCTACAGGTATTAGTTATCTTTAGTAATTTAGGTGTTTTAGAATACATTGAAATTGTAAACAAATACACCGATTTATAAATTGTTACTTCTTTGAAAACCGTTTAAGAGGTGAAGCTGAAGAAAGCAAAATTACTTTGAACTAATTCATTTGTAAATAGGATTTTTATCAAAAAAAAAAAAACAACTACTACTACTAATGGGTTTCCCGAAAAGATTTTTCAAAGCGCGCCTTATATTTTTCCTGTTGACAATTTTACGGGTCAGCGAAACCGTGTTGGATAAAATTAAGATGTTTTAGGACTTTTCGGTGTTTTCGTATGCTCTTATGGCTGCGATTTAGAAAAAACTTTCATTACCTATGTCATCCTATTGCTGAGCAAAATCCCTTTCTAACACTATCAGATCGCCGCAGAAGTAGACCCAGATATCAATGGTGTGACGATTTGGTCAGTTTTGCTAAAGATTAGGAATAGTAGTGCATGAACTTTTATTTATTTTCTACACCCTTAAGAAGGTAGAAGCAGCGTTGTCTCCATCATTTGCTTTCAGGTAGCATAAAGGCAAGTGGTAAATCAGTTGGAAAATAATAAAAAATAAAACTCAGTCCTTTGCACGTCCGCCTTTTCCGTCGGTAGAATCGGATAGCTCGTAAATTTCCTTTTATCGCCTGTTATTGTAACTTTGCTTTTCTCTCCATTGAAGGGCACGATCGGTGAAACACAATTTGCGAAGGGACAACAATGTGATTTCGAAAAATCTAGACGAAAGATTTGATATTAGTTATTTATTACGCATTTGTTTTGCGACGCAACGTTTTCTATATCACCTTACACACAGTACGGAAAAAAAACAGGCTGGCATCACAAAACCAGTGTTTTTGGCGGAAAATCCGTCATACTCGTAGTACGAATATTTCATTGTCTCTTTGCATGCATTGCATCCGGTACGGTGTTTTTTAACCTCGTTTTACTGAGCCTTTTTGCACATGAAAAGGTACCACCGGTTCTGCATGCCGGTGGCATACGTCAATTAACTGTCAGATACTATGGAGAATGCAGCTGTGGATGGCACCAGCGGTATGGCTACTGGCACGACCGCCGGCTCACGCAGCCGGGTGGTGTAGATACACTATAAGATAAATATTCAGCATGTATAAATTAAGCTTGGTACATGTCAGTGCTGCTAAGCTGCGTCAGATCGGCGCTCGCAACAAACCTTTTCGAACATGTACCTTTATTTTTTATGTCAATTTTTGCTAGCATCGTTTTTAAGATCTCACCAGGTGATTGGAAATGCTGCTAACGATAGATATGCATTTACTTGTAACAGCTTCTATCAAGTTTTCAGCATGAATGCGCCCTTTGACCTCTTACACACTGCGACTTTTAGCATCTATGCAGTCGCGCGTTTTGAAAACGCGCTTCAGCATCGCGACTCACGCAATGAACAGATTTCTTTTTGCATCGATGCAGAGTCGCGTTAGTATCGATGCAGTCGTCAAAATTCAGTACATAACTTGACAATTTCCAGCTTCTGCATCGCGACTGCATTGATGCTAAAAGTAGCGCATTGTGTTAAAGTTGACATTTTGCGACTGCATCGATGCTAACGCGCATTGCGACTGCATCGCTGCTAAAAGTCACAGTGTATAAAGAGTTTTAGATCTTTTTAGCGACAATATTCGCGCATCGCTATGTCAGGAATGCTTACGAATTCTCGCTACAAATCCGAAAGTACCTACTTCACAAATGTCTTGGGGATTTAAGACATACTTAGATGGATTCTCATTACAGAGTGAGATTGTAGCGTGTTCATAAGTAGATTGCAATATTAATAAACGAATGGCAAATAATAAGAGACCCATTTACCAAAGACGTAGCGTAGAACGTCCGCTGACAAGATGAAAAGACGACCTTGTGAATATCGCATAAACCTTTGGCTGCTAATAATGAGGAATTTTAATAAATAATCAGTATATTATTAAGACTTTTTCAACTACAGAGAATATTCGTCGAATAAAATACAAGACGCCTTATTAGATAACGTCATCTATTTGTCAGCAATCATTTATGTAAATGTTATTTTATAAATCGGACATTTTATACTTATTTAGACTGATAAGTCCTATCTGACGTTGGTAAAATCATAGCTTAATAAAATTTAATGTCACGCGTGTAAAAAACGAAAAGGAATTTTCGAATCGCACGAAGTAAAAACACTCCTATATCCCGATCCCAAATCTTCAGGGATTATTTCGCCTTCCCCTTCCCTCCCATCGCGAGATGGAGAAATAAATGATACGACTTAAAACTGCATCTCACCTCATTGTATTTGTAAGCAGGGATAGATGACTGCAGATGGGACGTACTCGCTCCCACAGGGAAATGAAATGGATTCGTTTTCATGCCGGCATTCCGGCATGTTTGCTCAAGAACGTACTGATGATTTTTACGCCATTATGCGCAAAAAAGCAGCATCTCTGCTCACAAGGTTACGTGGCAGTTCCAACAGCATCCTGAAAGTGATTGCAGAGAGATTTGACTCTCCCTTTTTGCGACACTGGGTAGGGCTGTTAAAATGAGCAGCACTACTTAGCTGTTGCCTCATAATTAAATTGTAATTCGCGTCAAGCATAATTATCTACTAACATAGTATAAGATTATATTGTTACTAGCAAATTGGATATAGTTGTCTGAATAAACATTTTTTTTTATTTTATTTATTTTATTAATATACAAATTGAATACATACAAGATGTATCTACAGATAACTTGGTGTGTTAAGATGATTTTATTCGATAACAATAAATATACAATATGCGCAGGACAATGCAATAAAAATCAATATCGATCTTATGTCAAACACGATCTATCCTAAATACAATATCATTGGATCTATCTAAAAGATCTATTGTTGTCCATAAGTGTAACAATTTTTTACCTTAAAAAGCCAGTGTCATAAATCGTTTGCAAATCACGTCAATAATCAACTTCACTATTAATAAACCGGCCAAGCGCGAGTCGGACACGCCCACGTATAAAAATAATAATAATGAGTGATGGTACTTTTATTCCAATATCTATGTACTGACAAATAACACCTTAGTCGTGCTTGTGACCACGGATGCTGTAATAGTAGATTGTTATACAAGGGGAGAAAGTGACCCATTTCACTCGAGATGGTTTTTGGCGCTCGAACGGAGTGAGGGTGCTAATAATTCAAGAGTGAAATGGGTGCTTTCACCCGAGTTATACATACATTTTTTTATTTCGACTATGAGGAAAAATAAGTAAATTTGACTATGTAATTGTGACGGGATGATGAGATATTGTGTTGTTTGGCGAGCGAGAGATGAAACCTCAAGTTTTTATATCACATAACAGTTTACGGTCGTTATACATAAAACACACGATTAGAAGGACAGTAACGGCACGGAAGACAACAGAGTATATAAAACGAGGACGATATCAAATATTTAAAATCATTGTTAAAAATATCGATCCATTTTTTCTCTCACAGACAATAATAGTAGAAGAACGCAACCTTAACCTTGTCACAAAAACCACCACAGGTTATGTCAAATTACAGGTTCAATTTGGCCTCATGAGATAGCCCTATAATAGATACAGCTAAAGGTGGGAGTGAGTAAGAAGATTAATAAAAAACAAAAGCGCGGCAAGTCGCCTCCGTCTGCTTAATAATCTGTGCAATAATCGACCAAAATAAAATAAAAATTGTTAAAGACAAACAAAATGTGACAATTTTAAATGAAAAAAAAAATCATTGTATATGATGGGCAACCCAATATTACATTTGTAGATTTTAAATTGTTAAAAATTAGACCAATTGTGAATTTTTAAAATCAGCGACCATATTAAACATGCTTTTAATGTTTAGCTAATCTTTAAAATATGGAAAGCTTGTTTATTTTAATAATATGATGTGGCTCAATTATATTTAACTCCATGTCTGATCGTAGCAACTAAAACTAAATTACTTTACACCCTATAAATGGAAAAGTTATTTTTACCCGTCTATCTTCACATGAAAGTTCAATTTTCCGAACAGAAGAGATGAAAAGTATTTTAAACGTCAGGCGTATAGTTTTATTAAAAGAACAAGACCCACATCCCATAGAAAATTGCCCCAGATATAGTCTGTATTTTAGATACGAGTACATGCATAAACGCATCTAAAATAAAATCTAAAAATATGACATTCCTTATATTACTATTTTTACGCTCTCTAATATAAAAAAAAATTGCTCTAAACATTCGTCCAGAGACTCCGGCTACTATGAAAATTTATTCTCTGTATTGAATTCATTTCGAAAATGATTTTTTTTATTAAAGTGTTAAGCTTTACAGCATGAAAATATACATTTTATTTGAATTATATCCTTAAATAATAAAAATCTCATAAACATCATAATTACATTGAGGCGCGCGAAAGACGATTAGCGTTACTGACGCAAAGCGACAAACGCACTGCGTGCGCGGGCGGCGGCGGCTATCGGAAATCAAAAGAATAATGTTTTACTCGTCCTGATGAACATTATATTATTTTTTATGATTATGCCTTATAACAAAATCCTGATTTTATAACACTGAAGATGCGGATACACCATTTCAATCAAAATAAGTTTTTTTTGTAATCAGGTTTTTACTATAAACGGGTTTTCATACTAGTCCTTGAACGAGCAGCTGTACCATACCTTTTGGTATGGTAAACGCGAGCGCCAAAACATAGATTAGATTACATAAGGCCAAACCAAAGAGGCAACGTAAATGCAAGGAGTCCAAAAAATTTGATTTCTATTTTTCCCTCCATTCTAAAATTTCTAGTGAGTCTTGGATGGACTTGCAAAAGCTTGGCAGTCGCACACAAAAGCTCGGCGAGCCGCATTCGGCCCGCGGACCGCAGGTTGAGTATAGCTGATTTAGAGTCACAGATTCTTAAGATCCATGCATTATTTAGTTTAAGAGCTCTTCGCAAAATGGGCTCATTCTTTTATCAAAGTATTTTTATTTACCTATTCTTTTGCTTATTCAATACGTATGCTAAATTTATATACATATATAATTTTTATTATTATATGCACATCACTATTACTACATAGTATAAAACAAAGTCGCTTCCCTCTATCTGTATGTATGTATGCCTAAATCTTTAAAACTACTAAACGGATTTGGTTGCGGTTTTCTTTAATAATTACAGTAATTTAAGAGGAAAGTTTATATGTATAATGCATTGCACCCGTGCGAAGCCGGGGCCGGTCGCTAATAATTAATAAATTCAAAATATTCCATACGTATTTCAAACTGTTTATGTTTTACTTTTTATTTTTATTTTTCAGCGGGTGTAGTCTAAAGCTTTTTTTTTTACATTTCGCGTAGACCACGCTGAGATAAAATAAGTTTTTCAATGTATTTATTGCTTGAGATTTTTTTTCAATGAAGCTTAAAAAAAACATAGACTTTTAAAGATTTAGTAAAATTAGCGTAAGCAAAAAATATTCTATATGAAACAGAAAATTTAAATTGTCGACGCGAAATGTCAAACATTTTGCTTTAGGTCTCAGCCGAAGACCTACTATCAATAATTTGTCCACTCTTTTCAAAATTATATACACAGTCTGGCCATAATTACTGTTACAATTAAAAATAACAAAGATATTACAATTTAATTTGGAATCTGTCATTTTTATACGATTGCTCATTGTGTTTTCTAATTTTGGCGCCAATACATTTTATAATATTTTGCGATATTAAAATGGAGTGGGGTGGTGATAAAGAGAACCGAATCGCTGTGATTGCATTACACAAAGTTGGTATGGAGCCAAATGCAATTTTTATAACTCTCCATACGCTTGGTATTATTCAAATGTTTGTGTACCGGGCTATCAATAGGTACAAAGAGACCTCCTCTGTTTGTGACAGATAAAGATCTGGCCGTCTACGTAGTGTTCGTACGAAAAAGGTGGTCAAAGCAGTAAGGGAAAGAATTCGCAGAAAATCTGTCCGGAAGCAAAAGATTTTATCTCGGGAGATGAAGATAGCACCCAGAACCATGTCACGTATTTTAAAAGATGACTTAGGACTTGCAGCCTATAAGAGACGCACTGGTCATTTTATAATTGATAATTTAAAAAAGAATAGGTTGGTAAAATCGAAAAAACTACTGAGCAAAGGGCGGTCACAGAATTTTTTTGTTTACGGATGACAAAATCTTTACAATTAAGCAACATTTTAATAAATAATATGACCGTATTTATGCTCAAACCTCTAAGAAAGCTTCCCAATTAGTCAAAAAATCGACACAAGTGTATCAAGATACCATTCTTGAGACGGTAGTTAAGCACCTTAACAACACCATGTTCAATAACCAAGCATGGTCTTTCCAACAAGACTCGGCGCCGGGTCGTAAAGCTCGGTCCACGCAGTCTTGGTTAGAATCGAACGTTTCGGACGTCATCAGAGCTGAAGACTGGTCGTCGTCTAGTCCCGATCTTAATCCGCTGGATTATGATTAAAATTTATGGTCAATTTTAGAAAGTACGGCTTGCTCTTAACGCCATGATAACTTGGAGTCCCTAAATCAATCCATACGATTGGCAGTGAAGAATTTTCCCATGGAAAGAGTGCGTGCTTCTATTGATAACTGGCCTCAACGTTTAAAGGACTGTATTGCAGCCAATGGAGACCACTTCGAATTAGCTTTTTATATTTTAAATTGTTTTATATTTATGTATAAAACTAACACACTGTAAAAGTAATAAATATTATTTGCATTAAGAAAAATTTTTTATTCTTTGTAACAATATTTATGGCGAGACTAGGTAAAGCGTATGTATTTCACCTCAAAGCAAAATAACCTTAACTAAATTCCGTCCAAAGAACACACAATATGTGCTAGACATACTTTATCATAGTCAGTGTTGATGACATACGTGCCATGAGTCGGCAAGGCTGTGAATTGTTCTTTCAATCCTTATGGTTAGAGATTACTTAACTTTAAAGCAAACGCAATGCGATTGCAATCCATGTGTCACATAGGAGAAAACGCTCGATACTCATAAATTTCTGAGTGTTTTCTAGTCAGTAGGAACATTTCATGATTAACAAATTAAATTTCATATGAAATGATAGTCATTATTCACACCTGCAACATTTTTTACATAGACTGGTACAAATCGCACTCTGCGAAATTATAATATCATACCGATTTCATTTCATTGGCGAATGAAATGTAGCGGGTGCAATCCTTGAGTGCGAGTGAGCGAGTAGGAATGAGTACGCTCTATCTATGCGTACGTTTGTGACTAACGACGATCAGCAGTCAAAAATGAATTATTAGTTCCATAGTCATAAAGTTGATATCATTCTGTAATGTGTTTGTAGCGGGTCGGTACGAAAATCGCATTATGTACAGTGAAATTCATATTTAATTCATTAGTAGCGAACTTGCGTCGCAATTCATCATTATATGAAATGAAAATGAATAAAAAATAGCAATCATTTCCATGGCTACTAGTCAGGGCTGTACAATGTTAAGCAGATATCTCTAGTCGAAGGTCACCTCATCAGTGAAGTCATGATATTATTTCACAAACAGTAAACTTTTATTGGTATGTGCAATAATGAAAAATACATGACATACAAAATTTGACAAGACGACATCGTACAGCTTTTAGTATCTTAAAGTTATGAGACAGATGTAGAACCAAGCTTCCTTCCCTTAGCACCCTAACTTTACTCATAAACCTTTTGGAAAATATGCACAAACTACTCCTTAGTCAAGATAATATAGCTTTCCCATTTTATGCTATAAACTAAATTGGACTCGCGTTGAAAAACGCAAATAACAAACAGATTACAATTAATAATATACTTTGGAGTCTGAAACAACGTCTGTGATGTTGTTTATTTAATATTTTTTATGCAATTGTTAATGCAATTGCTTTCAAGTTACGTAGTAGTCCAAATGTTTTACGCAAAGTAAGGGTATTATACTTGGGCATTAAGTCTGGTATCTATGTGAATGCCAATGTCACAACCCCTAGGTATTAATGCCTAAGTTGGTTTTTATTTAGTTAGATAGGTACTCGTTTATCTGAAACATAGATTTGGTGCTATAATGCTGTTAATTTAAGTCTATTTTAGCTATATGGATCTTTGCCGCATACCGATGGGATTATATTAAAAAAAAACATTTAAAAAATGGGATATAATCTGTATTAAAAAGCAGCAGAAAATTATCAAGTAGTTGAGGCCTTGCTTATTCTTTAAAAGTCTCGTTTCCAATTTTTTTTTATTCCAGATAACAAGCCAAACAACCAGTGTCTATTTAAAAAAAATCGTAACGCGTTTGTATTCAACATTTTCAGCATGCAGTGGTCGACAACTTTATTGTGAATTTTTATTTTCCCATTGGCCGGTACTGACCCGATTGCAACTGCCAGTGATGCCACTAACCTCCTAAAATATGGCTTTGAATTCGGAACACTGGATTAGATACGCACAGTGCTCATAAAAGTACGTTAGGCTTTTGTTCCGAACTTTGAAACGGTAAAATAATATTTATTCGCTTTATTAACGGGAATTAATATAGAGTTATGTTTATATTCATTCCCGTCTTCTAAAACGGAGTGTGTGTTTGATAGCCCTTTTGAAAAAATATGTCGGCAGTGTATAAATGTAAAATATCTAGTTGTTTTCAAATTTTGTAGTACGTATTAGACGACTTTTTGTTTAACTGGTGAAATATAATATTAATTTTCCTTCGTTACAGTAATTTAAGGATGCCAGAAATTATGTACTTTTATCAGGTAAAATCCATGACAGGTTTTAACGTTTTAGTTTTAAAAGCATGGTTAAAGTAGTAGAAAGTGGTAACTATTTAGACAAAAGATTATTTATGACAGATAAAATAGATTATTCAGTTCAAAAAAATATTTTATTGTATGACAATTATTTGACAGATTTCAAAAAAAGGGAAGGTAAGGTAACGGATTCAATATGTATGTATGTGATATTGTTGGAATTTGATTATATTTGAGTATATTGATCTATAGGCTTCTTCAAAATTTTGTTAGTGTATATATATGTATATATATGTTTGACCACGAATTTTTCTAAAACAAGAAGTCATAGCGAGATGGTTTCTTTTTAGTTTCATTTGGTACTTTTTGACTGAGTTTCATAATTTTTATTTATATATTCATAAAATTTGAATATATTTGAGTATATTGATCTATAAAGGCTGGAAGGAGAAATAAATGAACTTTGGAGTCTTTGGTGAAATTAAGTTATTTTAAGCTTTTAAGTCAGTTTTTTGAAGGCGTTTTTTTTAAGTAATTGTGCAATTTTATCTAAATCATTAGCTAAAACAATTTTTTCAAAGTGCGGTGGCACACTTTTTTGCCGTACTTAAATATGTGTATTTTTTCTATAAAATGATTTATTTTTCCAAAGGCTACTGGCCCCTGGGCGTGGCGTGGTGCAACGTGTACGTGACGTGCGACGTGCTGGCCTGCTCTGCCAGCATCATGCACATGTGTTTCATCAGCATCGGCAGGTAACACACATTTTCTCATTGATAGAAAAAAAAACACATTTTTATTCCCATTACATCGACAAGTGTACTGAGGCAAAAAATCGTTACCTAAAAAGAAGGCGCAAATCAAAAACAAAGGTCAATCAAAATGACAAAAGGTGGCTCCACACTGCAACGGCTTACGTCAAGACTTTTAGCATCGATCCAGTCGCGCGTTTTTTTACGCACTCTTTCGTGACTCACACATTTATTTTGGCATTGATGCTGTCACGCGTTAGTATCGATGCATCGATGCTGCATAGCAACTGCATCGATGCTGCATAGCGACTGCATCGCTGCTTAAAGTCGCAGTGTGCAATATACAGGGTGACTTTGTTATCACTACCGAAATTTTGAGTAAAGACTCCACTGATGAATATGAACAACTTTTACTATGGGGGCAATAGAGAAATCGAGAAAAAAAACAGCTGTTCCATACAAAAGTTCAATCAAGTTCAGCTGATTTTTTCTCTCGATTTCACTATTGCCCCCATAGTAAAAGTTGTTCATATTTATCAGTGGAGTCTTTACACAAAATTTCGGTACTGATAACAAAGTCACCCTGTATATACAGTCTAGAGCCACCTTAACACTGATATATCACTAGCTGTCAAATTGTTAGCTGTTTGTTATAAAATCAAAATGGCGCATCTACTAAGCACCTAGAATGGTGTATCCACACCGCCCAGTGGCATGTGCCAGCGGCTGTGCTGTTCCATAGTAACTGACGTAGGCCGCCGGCAAAGCCACCGGCCCGTGTGAATACACAATATTGTAGTAATATTCACACAAACAGAAGAGCTTTCAAACACGCAATCTATGTTATTTTGTGATTTAATGCCCTCGTTTACATTCCAATAGCGCCTTCAATAATTAAATTAGGTAGTTGCAAAAACCTCAAGCCAGTAGGTCATCTTGTCCAAGTAAAATCAATTTATCAAAGGCTCCGAATAAGCCTATTGTTCGCGTACCCAAGCAAAGTTACTTGACAGAGTATATCGGCGCGATATCATTCGCAGGGAGCTCCCTTGCGACCCTTGTTGTAAAGCAATATGACTTCGTTATCACACTATACTGCTGCTACTAAACGGCAGTGGTATTACATAGGTAAAAGCAATAGAGATTGAATTTTTTGTCTGTATTTATAAATAAATATTAGATTATATTATACCTCCAACCTTTTAGGGCTGTCCTAAATATTCTGAAGCCCTAGTAGACGAGAAAGACCAACACCAGATAAGCGAAAGTGCTCAGAGATTTCAAGCAAGATGAACTATCGACACAGAAAACCCAGAACTGAGCCATATTACTGGGAAGGATGGCTAGAAATGAACTCATTCTCAATTTAGTTTTGTGACGACAAAAAAAACTCTTTTTAAATCAATAATTACGAGCATTAGCATTACGGAATCAGAAAAAAATACAGTATGTGATACTGTATTTTTTTACACACAGACCCGTTACATTTCGGATTTTAGCAAATACTCGTACGACTATGACAAAAGTCATAAAAGTCATTTATTTATGGAAATAGGCCCTCTGGGGGCACTTTTACACGTCCCAATATAAACCCTACCACAGCTTCGGGACAATTGTGGGCTAGTGCTGAGAAGAAGCTGCGCAACAAACTCAGTCACTATTGTCAATGCCTCTTTTCAAAAGGTTTACAATGTTTGTAGTGATCATGCAAGTCTATACATTATTATCATTTTAATAATCATCTACTTTATAATACCCTTTCGTCATGAGGGTTTCTTTAATAACAGTTTTAAATTTATTAACCGGTAAGTTAATAATGTGTTCTGGTAGTTTATTGAAAAATTTTATACCTTTCCTCATGAAAGAATTACCAACCTTTCGAAGCCTAAATTGTGAAATAGCAAGCTTATCCTTATTTCTAGTATTATATTAGTGTATGTCACTATTTTTCGTGAATAAATGTATTTTTTTCCGTACATACATTAAATTTTCGTAAATATACTGAGAGGCTAGAGTTAATATTTTAAATTCTTTATACACCTCTCGTAAGGAATCTTGAGGTTTAAGATTATAAATAGCTCTCTCGCTCGCTCTCTTGACATTTTTGAAGCCTTATCGTTAAAACTTAAAACTTTAAAAATGCCGATACCACTAATCACCCGATAACAAGTGTATAAGCACAAGCAATGCTTACAAACATGAAGAATAGAATTATATGCTAATTTAGCGCTTAAAACTCATACGCAAAGTCAAGTAAGTATTTCGAGCAGACAATTTGGCAACGCACTCCCAAATGCTAGATCATTTTTGATGCTAGTAAACGCTTACTTTGTATTCTTCAAAATACTGTCAAGTCACTACCGATAGCACTGTGAATCCAACTGAGATAAGTAATACCACTGTAGAGCTAGTATTTTAGCAGGGTGCACGATAAACCCGAATTTGCGACGATAACTCTGGAATGTCATATTTTTGGGAGCAGCACGTTTGATGCTGACGTTACGTGAAGCAGTGTTAGGTTTTTAATCAACATAAAATAATCCAAAGGACTATACCTGATTACGAGTGTACGTATTCATTTACATTTTTTGTTTTAAAAAAAAAGGACAATTTATTTTTGTTTCACGTTTATATTTCTTAAATGAATCAACTAACGCCTAGAACTTTTTCTGCATAGATATAAATATCAAGTTTTTCAGATACATTTTACAAGCGCATGGTCCAAACTCGTACTTACACAATAGAATCATTTTATCCGACTGAGGTTAACTTTAATTAGAGTTAAACTTTGCTCAAACGGGATTATAGCGAAGCTGTGAATATTGTAGCATGCCTTGTATGAGGTTTATAATGTTTTTAACACTCATTGTCGTATTTTATATTCATAAAGATGAAATAGGTTTCTTATTTCATAAACTTTAAAAAAAAGGTGAAAACCGACTTCAAAACAAAAATGCACTAAAAAGTCTTAAATAATCTCTTGACCATTAAAAGGAAAGGAATCCATTTTAGGCAAACAATTTATTTTTGGAGTCGGTGCTGTGATAGATGATGCTTGATGGTCAAAGTGATGACCGGAATGACAGCACGGTAGCTCAATTGGTAGAGCGTTTGGCCCGATCAGCGAAGAGGTTGCTGGTTCAAGTCCCTCCTATGCGCAAGTTTTTGGTTCCTTATTTCATCTTTATAAATCTATACTAATATTATAAAGCTGAAGAGTTTGTTTGTTTGTTTGTTTGTTTGTTTGTTTGTTTGTTTGTTTGTTTGAACGCGCTAATCTCAGAAACTACTGGCCCGATTTGAAAAATTATTTTTATGTTTGATAGTCTATTTATCGAGGAAGACTTTAAGCTATATAACATAAAGATACGACTCACAAGACCACAGCAGCAATGAAAAATGTTGCGAAAACGGGAGAAAGATATTCCTTTTGAGAGCTTCCGCTGCGTACGCTGCGGAAACCGCTAAAGTTACACAAAAATCATGTATGACAAGATTGTTCAACATTAAGAGTTCTATAATAAAATCCGCGACAGCATAAGTCTATCTTTTATGGTTGACTTACTACAACCTTTTTTATGTTCATAAATTTGTAAAAAAAATAATGCATCATTTTTAGAGGTGTATTATACACACTGGTATTTATTCTTATCAAAATCAATACATTCATCATCACGAGCATTTCATTTAAAACAAAGATGCCCTTTATATCATTTAATTCCAATAAATATCTTAGGAGCTATCACAGTTTTAACATAACTCCGCACCAAAATAATGTTCGCAGCTTAAGTACAACGTGCGCTTGCGCTAATTATATTATAAAGCTGAAGAGTTTGTTGGTTTGAACGCGCTTATCTCAGGAACTGCTAAACCGATTTGAAAAATATTTCTGTGTTAGATAGCTTATTTATTGAGAAAGGCTTTAGGATATAAAACATCTAGGGAGGGGAGGGAGCAAACTCAAAACGCGCGGACGAAGTCGCGGGGGACCGCTAGTATAAAATATGGCACTGTGAGTGTTAAAAACATTCTGAACCATCAGATAGCGAAGCGTCATCAATTTCCAAGTTATTTATTCTGTAATGAATAACTGCTTGGGCCCATTATTGCATTAACAGACGGGTAGATGGCGCTAAGCGTCACGCAATGACGTATCCATAAGAGATTCCGAATTTCGCAAGGTCGGACTGACGTGCTGTCAGTCCTGGTAGCTCAACTGGTAGAGCGTTTGGCCCGGTCGACCAAGACGTTGCTGGTTCATGTCCCAATACACTAAGTAAAGTTAGACTGTAACATCCCACTGCTGAGCAAAGGCCTTACCTCAACTATGAGGTAGTTCGAGCCATACTCCACCACGCGGGCTCAGTGTGGGTTGGTGGAGGGGTGTTTGCAAGGCAAGCGACTAACCCTGCTGTCAGATGTTATCAAGTCGCCCTTAAGACCTCTGACAAGACTTAACGACTAATATCAACCGATATTAGCCGGGACCAACGGCTTAACGTGCCTTCCGAAGCACGGAGATGCTCGTGATGTACGTCACTTATATGGTCGGAATGGTCACCCATCCAAACACGACCGCGCCGGAGGTTGCTTTACTTTGGTATCACTACCAAAGCGCTGCTACCACTGCGCTACGAGCATCTCTAAAGGTACATAATTCGTTAAGTACATCGTCAATATACTAAAGGTACATAATTCGTTAAGCTTCTGCATCGCAACTGCATTGATGCTAACGCGCGACTGCATCGCTGCTAAAAGTCGCAGGGTCTTCATGTTTTGTAAGATGATGAAACTGTGGGATTTTTGTACTTTGAACGTAATCAAATGCTCTATTTATGGACTGTTGCACGTTATGTTGAAGCATTTACTTTAATATAAAGCACTTTTGGATGAAGACTTCAGAACATTTTCTTATTAAACTCGACTATCCTGCCCTTAAAATCATTCTTGCGTTGTTCAGCTGGGGCATCGCCACCTTACCATTTTTATACAAAAATGATTTGCACACATCACACTCCAATTAGCAGAGTAGCTTAAGTCGCATTACTTTGATTTTGAAATATTATAGTAATATCAAACATCTCGCTTCCGCTGCGGTCATGAAACATCATAATATCTTTACCCAAAGGTTGTCTGGAAGAGATCGCTAATAGCGATAAGACCGCCCGAATCGTACATTACCTTAAAACGTATTTGTAAATCAATGTATGTTATGTACAATGAAGAGTTATCTATCTATCTATCCGAGCGCTAATAGGGCCGACTGAGCCATGCGCGCACGCACTTTCTAATAACTGCCTGCACTCTTCCAGGAAATCGTGCACCGGCCGCCGGCGCATAATAATTGTTGCAAGCACCCAACCTTTTATGTTGTTCTGAATGAGTAATTAGTGTTAAGTTTTTTTTATCATTTTGAGTTTTTTATCATCATCATCATTATCAGTCAAAGTACGTCCACTGCTGATCATAGGCCTCCCCCACGGTTTTCCACAGCCCTGCCCACTGCCACTTTGAGCTCCCTGATAGGTAGGGATATGTCCGTTACCTTAGTTCTTCCACGTGTCTCCTCATTTTTGATTCGATCTCGTAGAGAAACACCGATCATAGCCCGCTCCATCGCTCGTTGTGTAATTTTGAGCTTCTTCATGAGGCCCATAGTTAGAGACGTTTGATAATTGTAATAATTTCAAAATTGTGTAATACATTTAATAATGTGATAAATAAATATGAACCCTTCTAAACCATTAAATATATTAATACCATAATATATATTAACCATATAATAATTTTTGCTCTTAAACTGGCAAGGCGGCGCGATACTCTACTCAACAGTACCTAAATACATATCAAATGAATCCTTGTGTAAAACTCGACTAAGTTACCAAAATCTCGTTCGTTACAACGAACACACAAAGCGCAAAAACGCAGACATAACATCTTTTGACATCAAACAAAAAGCCAATGGAATAGAAATGTGAGCGAATCCAATATAAATCATCCATCAGTTTGATGTGATTTAATCCGAATTATTTGGACCCACTTCCTGAAACACGTGTACTAAAATTGGGTGAAATTCGTAGTCAATTTTTTTGTGGAATCCTTTTGTTTTTATGTTGCGTTTGAATATTTGTTGTGCCAAAATATTGTTTAGTAAGGGAATGATTTCCCACTTGCAAAAAAACTGCCTGCCACTTGGAAAACTGCCTGATAGCATAGACTGTATTTATTTATAATTATTTTGTTTTAGCTTCATGCACACATGAATATATACTGGGCATAAATAAAGGCTTAACGTAGCTGAAATCCATGTATTTTCCCAATTTATACGATCATATTATGGATGACATAGTATCTTCTACCTATAAAGTAAAAAGAACTGAATTTTATGAAGGAAAATCTTCTACCATTTTTTTTCCTGGGAGTGATGTGTGTTTTTTTAGTTCAATCAGATATATTTAAACTAAGCGTAAACTTAGCTCAGTGTAAGTTTTATTAAAATCGGTTTAGTAGTTTATGAGATATGGGTAGTAACTAACGATCATGAAATATAAAAATAAGCCGGCTCCAAAAAATGGACATAAAAGCTCAAAATAATACATTTGCTCTCTGTTTAGGAGAAACAAAATCTTTTGGACTTTTAGTTCAGTCCTTTTTGGCGGTTTTATTTTTTAAAATATTTTTAGTTGTTTGATCATTTTAGTTACATACGATTTGGTCTGATGTACTGAATGCGAGGTCTAAGGCTTCGTTAAGCTGTAACACAGCCTGCATTTATATACGGCGGGATTAATTTCAAAAGCATTATCTAGCAGTCAAAGATAGGTCTGCTCAGAGATAATATATTTCTATTCTATCTGTAGAATTGTGTGTGGAATGTACTAACCAAGCGATCTCGATAACCGACTGAGGCCATTACTCGATTCCGCTTTGTTCGTTTTAAAAGGAGTCTTCAACAGACAAGACTCTTAGAGTAATCACCTCGTTCAAGTACATACATCAACAAAACATTCCCGGCAAAATAGAACCTAATGTCTTGACATAAGAGTGGAATTTATTTTGGCTTGTTGTACGGAATATTCGCATTGAAATACGACAGATGAATGCATTATGTTCGTGAAAAGCGGAAAGATAGCCTATGTGTTCGTTAACTTAATGTAAGTGTTTAATGTAATGTAAATATTTAACTTGAATGTATGTAAAATATTTTTGTCACTAGGTATTTAATAAGATCCTTTGCACAATGCGACTTTTAGTAGCGATGCCGTCAAAAATGTCTTCTTCTGGAATCTACACTGTCGAGATGCTAACGCGCGTTAGCATCGATGCCAAAAGTTGCAGTATGTAAGATGTAATTTAAGTATTTAAATGAGATAAGTGAGAGTGAACAGTCAAGTGAGCGAGAGAAAGACACAAATACAACATATTCTATACAAAAATCACTCTCTAGTCAGTTTTACGTTAGAAATTAGGCTTTGTTCTATGAAGGTATAGTTAAATTTTTCAATTAAATTTTATTCTGAATTCATTGCATTATAGTTTTTCAAGAATGTGTGAATTTCTTAGCCAGTATTATTTGACCTATAACTCAGTTCCAAAGTTGAAACTTACAATGTGTTTTTATGTTTATTTATTTCACAACAAAATTTTGTACAAAACGTGGAATTTACCAGTCATAGCTATGGGCTAAGCAGAAATGAATGTACTGCCTGTTAAAGACTTAAGTGGCAGAGGCGTTTCATTTCACTTTATATTCAGTGTTACTGCCAGAGGGAAGATAGTGCTAAATGACATGCGACTAAGCGCCTGTAAGGGTCTATGTGGCGAAGCACGTTAGGCTTGTTAACCCTTTGATGCCCCATGAAATTTAACCATATATCCACCTTGTTTTCTGCCGTGCGTAGCTAAAATAGAACAGCCTTTGACAATATGCAAGGAAAAAATGTGCTATTTTTTATTGTTTAAATATTCCAACTTGATAAACATTTATCAAGCATATTTCAGGGAGGCCTTTGCCCTGCAGTTCGACACTTCAGGCTTAAAAAAACGGTACATTTTTACATGATAACATGCTAATAAAATTTAAGGTTGTCCAGTGGCTTACTTTTCAATTCAACTACGCCCAAAGTATCTGTGACTGGTAGATAATGTAATCTGTCATATGTCATGATACTAGTATTTAAGAGACAGCCCTTGAATACTAGTATCATACCAATGGAAACCGTCACCATGAAATCTTTTAGTTTCCTAAGTTATGACACCAACAAAATAAAGTACAAATGGCTGACTTAATGCTTAAAGCATTCTCTGCTATTCAATCATTGGGTGAGACGGAAAGAATTAAGGCCTTACGTTTTTGAACTAGGCACAAAACTAAATTATCGAAAATGATTAAGTATGTTGACTACGACGTAGAGATAACGACTACGAATGTCTACGGCGTAGCGCCTTTATTTTTGAACTCTAGCAGAAGTCAGAAGATTCAAAAGAAGTTGTTGCTGCTCGAGTAGCTATTATTGATGTGTCAGGCTTACAGTAGATATTGCTATTCTTAGCATGACTCTTATAATGGTGCAACGTTTCGCCAATACTTATTGCATGACACGGACTGGCTGTTCTGCCATACTCTGTGTCACAAATTAAAAACGTTTTACGGTGAAATGAGGCTGGTTAGCGCGGGGATGACGACGCCCGTGGCACATAAACTTTATTCTGCCTCCGTGACGAACTGACATAACGCACTTATACGTCCTAAAGGTGAAAGGTGAATACGTTTGCTAGTATAGTCAGGCGTATATAACATATTTTTAGTTATTTAGTGGAATACTCAGTACAGATATGTGGAAAGAAAGAAATAACGTTTTTTTTTTGCTTTTGAAAAATAATGATGACCGTTCAATGATGGCTAATAAGTTTGGAGACACTTTGACCAAAGACGCAGTGTAGGACGTCAACCGTTAAGATGGACAGACGACCTTATAAAAGACGCAGGATCAAACTGGATGCAGACCGCTTGTGATCGGTTGGAAAGCCGTGCCCTATGTTCAGCAAGGGACGTCCTTTGACTGATAATGATGAGATAATTTCGCACTGGCTAATATTATTTTGGGGCAAGCATAATAGATTAGCTGTATCATACTGATCATACACGTGTTTTGTGAGTGTTTTGACTTTTCCGTTTTGTTTTGCTTAGTGTTTTTAGAACACTTAACCTTTCGAAGTAACCTTTTTTTTCAAACATAAATGGCAACAGGGTTACCTACGACACCAGATTTTAAAATAGTAATGATTCTGCGAGATGTAACATACATATATTTATTTACTATGAAAACCATTGCTAATACAATGAAAATTATAATACAGTATTATTCATGGCAAATTTAATTTGGTATTATAATCATTTTGATTTAAATGCACTTACATAAATATCTTTGCAATGTTGAGTGCATACAGGAAGAAAGCATTTTGTGATAAGTTCTTTTTATCCAGTTTTCTCGGACACATTGCATTAACTTAATCAGTTTGACGTTGCTATATTCTGAACAGCTCTCATCAACCCAGCTATCATGAGCATTCCCTTGCAAGTAGTTTGGATTTTATTCATCGACTCCAAATCACCAACGTAAATAACAGCAGAAGAGACGAGCAACACAAGAGAAGTCCATATAACAAAAACAACAACTAACAGACGACGCGTTTGGTGTATTGGTTAGAGGTCCTGACTATCACCCCGGCCGTCGCGGGTTCGAATCCCGCAAGGGGCAAATATTTTTGTTATGAGCACGAATACTTGTACCTAAGTCATGGATGTTAAAAATGTATTTAAGTATTTATGGGAGACGCCCCCTTCATAATCGTTGTCTGGTATTCATAACACAAGGAAGAAAATTCCTTACTTCGAAACCACGACGATTGGTGTGTTGTCTGGCGCATATTTATTATTACGAGTATTACTTACCGCAACAGGTCGACGCGCACGTCTGGACGGAGTCACTTACTCCAATTATTAGAGAATAGATCAAGCGATCTTTCTAGATACAAAAGAATAATAAACTAGATATTGATACATTTCTCGAGTTTTGGGGTAATGTGTCACTCCTGTTGCCTCCCGAAGTTTAAAATTGTAGTAATATTTAAAAATTATAAAAATAATAACGTTCTATTGTTTTGTTCTGACACTTAACGTTGTATTATATAAGTTGTTACACCCCGCTGACTTGCGAAACAAGATAATTGGATTCGGTTCCAGTTAAAAAAATACTATTTATTACAAGTTAAATATTTATTACAATTGATTTTAAAAACGAAGCACAAGTCGCGGGATTTGTGTGATATTGTGAAGTTGTGGAGTAGATATATCCTCGTTTACTGGACGCAGCCAGCTTTTATACTACTTGGTGGCCAACGCCTTGCTATTGTTTGTTGGATATTCTTTCGTAGAAGTCCATGGGTTGATCGCAACCCGAACCACGGAGTGTGGGAACGACTCATTGTTGAGGTAACTGTCAACATCATTTCTTGGTAACAAGCTTATTATATTTTATGATGTCCTACGCTGTGGGTGGGTTGACTCTCCCTCTCCAATTTTGAAGTCCGGGGTATGTCTGAACGAACCTTGGATCTGAAATATTGAACTGCAATATAAGTCAGCATAATAATAATAATGCTTATGATGCTAGCATATTGTATGTAGTTGTGCATCTCTTCTATTTCTAAATCTTCGATTTGTTGTATTTGATGAAGTTTCATTTCTATTTTTTCAGCATCATAGGTTAATTCAATATCTGGAACTTTCTCTGTTTTATTGAATTTCATATCTGCTATTATAATTTTAGCGTTTGATTCCTTCGTTGAAAATCTTTTTATTCCTGATATGCTCAGATCACAATTTTCTCCATCTAAGAAATAAGCTCCTTTAATGCTTCAACACCCGAGCGGTTGCAGGCAACCGCATAACAATAGAATTTGCATTGTGTCTCGTTCACATACGCTTGAGGGATTAATCCACAGAGTTTCTTCATGTTTCTCACACTTTATGTTAATTTCTTTGGTTTTATTAGTATAAATAAAAATGGCTTTTGGCGTTATTTCTTGAATGAACTCTCTGGGACACTTCACTGGGACCAATTTACACTGATTTAGTTCCTTTTGAAATAACACGTCTGTTTCACAAGATTTAATTTGTAGAACACTTCCTTTACAAATTAGGTTTCCAAACTCGATGCAATCGTCGACTTCGTATGCTTCTAACTCGGTGTACGCTAGAGTTACCTTACGCATTACAGGAAGGGAACATAAAGGGTTATTTTGGATTATAGGAACAATTTTTCTAGTCTTATAAACATCAGTCTTAACTAAGGGAATCTCTAATGTAAAATACCTGTAGATACCTAATGCTTATCTAATACAACAACATATTAAAAAAGGTTACGTCTACTATTTTAAAATCTTTAGGTGGTCTTCTTTTTTTGTTGAGCCACTCATTTCTTTTATCTTTTTGTTCCTTTAATCTTTTTGCAATATTTTTATTTAAATTATTTGCAAATTCTTTTTGTTGAACTGTATAATTTTGAATAACTACTCTTAAATTATCATAATCCCGTAATTAAGGTTGACATCCAAAATGTACTTCAAACGGCGTCATATTTATTGACCTGTGCATTGTGTTATTATATGCATGAGTTATGTAATATATCTTTTGATTTCTGTCGAGATCAGAATCACGTTGTAATCTGTAAAGTTCTTGAATAGTACTATGAAGTCTTTCTACATCAGAATTAGATTTATGATGTAGGGGACTTGTCGTATGATTAATAATGTTATAGGTTTGAAATAACTCGTTCAATATTTCACTACATAATGACTGCTCACCATCATGTATTATTTTACTAGGTGCTCCTATCATTGCAAATATTTCAGACAAAGTCTCATAAACCTTTGACTTCTCTGTAGGTTTTATTATTGCATATTTCGAAAACTTATCAATAATAGTAAGGTACCACTGTTTCTCTAAGGACATGAAGTCTACGTGCCAAATTTCCATAGGCTTCTGTGGTGTCTCAGTTTCTTTGTATCGTGTCGTATAAGGATGTCTATTATATTTTTCTTTTTTTCAATTTTTCTTTTTATATTTTTCACGCAATTGTTTATATAAACTTTTTATTCCTGCATGTCTATTATCCTGTAAATGATAGTTTTTAATTAATTCTAATTGGCCTTGTTTTTCATTGATTTCTATTAATGCTTTAGTATACCTAACTGGTTTAAAAGAGGTGTGATCAAAATATTTCCTATAAACTTCGGTTATTATTAAAAATAGTTCTTCATTGGGTACTATGAAAGCATACTTTTTATTTGATAAATATTCTAACATGAATTCTTTAATAGTTTCTTCCATATTATTAGGGGACACATAAAAATACCAAATGTTATTTTCTCTAACAGCCTTTTTATAAGGAGCCACCTCAAAAATAACTCGCCTCAGTCGTTTTGGTGGATAAGTATTCATAATAGGAATACCTACATCACTGTCGTCCTGATTTGAGTGCACTGTTTGGGTATCTATATTAGGATGTGAATTTTGACTACTTATAGAACTATTCGTTAAGGCTAAGTCATCCTCCAAATTTGCTTCTAAAGAATTATTTAAATTTGTTTTTAATGAATTGGAACTACTTGAAGTTTCTGTATTAAATATTTCTATTCTACTTAGAGCATCTGCAACATGATTATCCTTACCTTCAACATGTTCTATTGTATAATCATAATCTTGTAACTTTAATTTCCATCTAGTTAATCGTTGGTTTGGTTATTTTAATTTAGAAAGCCATATTAATGCTTTATGGTCTGTACATAAAATAAATTTTCGACCGTAAACATAGGGTCTAAATTGTCCTACAGCCCATAGAATACCTAGCAACTCTTTTTCAGTGGTATTATAATTTTGTTCGGTACTACTTAGTGTGCGTGAAGCATAAGCAGTTGGATTATTACTTTGAGATAAAACTGCGCCTAAAGCTATGTCAGAAGCGTCTGTTGTAATCACAAATGTGTTATTAAAATTTGGAAAAGCTAAAATTGGGGCATTACTCAATAAAGCCTTGCAAGTTTCTATGGCTTCAATATATTTCTTATCATTAATATTTATTACTGCATCTTTTTTGGTAGCTTCTGTGAGCGGTTTTATAATTTTACTTAAATTTGGGACAAATTTGCGGTAATAACCAATCAAACCCAAAAATGATCTTATTTCTTTTAAAGTTTTTGGTATCGGAAACTTCTTAAAAGCTTCTATTTTCTTTTGATTAGGCTTAAGACCATTTTTATCAAGAACATGGCCCAAAAATTTTAAAGTCAATATCAATTTCTTCCGTCATGAATACGCATTTATTTTTATTTACTTTGAGATTCGCTCGTCTTAGTGCTTCAAAAACTTGTTGTAGCCTATTTATATGATCTTGTTTAGTTTTAGAGTACACAATTATATCATCTAAGTAACGTAAGCAAATATTATTATTAATCTCGTTTTTTAGAACACTATTCATCATTCGTTGAAATGTGGCCGGTGCGTTTTTTAAGCTAAACGGCATACGCAAGAATTCATAATGGCCGTTGGGTGTACTGAACGCAGTTTTTTCTATCGAGTCGCTACTTATTAAAATTTGATGATAACCAGAAGTTAAATCTAAAGTAGTAAAATATTTATCACCTTGTAATTTCGAGAATATCTCTTCGATGTTGGGTAGTGGAAACTTATCGGATTTTGTCTTCTCGTTCAAACGTCGATAGTCCATTACCATTCGCCACTTTTGCACTCCCGATTGATCTATTTTTTTTGGAATAATGTGCACTGGTGAAGCCCAAGGTTTCACTATTTATTAAACTAATATGATGAGTGATTTTAGTTGTGGCACTATTTGTAACATCTTCAGTAAACAAATCGCTATAGGTATCGCATAGATCTGAAATGTTGCAGTTATTATCTTCAGTCATATGAAAAATTAGCAACTCATGTTCTGGCATGATCAGTTCTCTATCTTTTAAATCAATTTTTGCACTAATTTGTTCAACGAGTATCATATCAGTTCCCATTAAAATATAATTTTTATCACTAAAGTTATAAATATAAAATTTCATTAAAGTATCTCCATTACCAAAATATTTCTTCCAATAAGGAGTTTCAATAACTCCGTTATGAGATGTCAACCCATGAGAAGTTTTAACATTAAAATATTCGGGTTTATAACAGTCAGCAAAATATTTTTGTTGAATTTTATTTGTTATAAAAAAGAACGTTGACTTCCTGTGTCGATTAATATTTTTAATTTAGGATTTTCGGTTTCAAAATAAGGCAAAAAGATTTAACATAATTAAACTCTATGTGTTTTGGTCGGTTTGGGGGGCTTGGTAAAAATTTTGCATTTTCACTAAAATCGTTATCACACACTTCACTTTGGTAATACGGTTCACTTGAACACTCACCGTACTCAGCCTGATTATATTCATTTTTTAAAACACTTTTTTCGTGATCGTCATGATAAAACACTACAAACGGCTACAAAACCTTTACCTAAATTTATTTGTCCGGGTTTAGTCTGAAGAACGGTCCTCATGCTAACGTCTTGCGGATAGGACTGACGCGGAACTAGTGTTGCGGTTGATTAAATGGATTCTTTGGGTTAGCCTGCCATGGATGCCGTTTATGATATGAGCCATTGTTTGGTTTAATGGAATATTGTGTCTGGTATCCGTGTTGCGGGCCGGTGTTATGGCGTGGAAATATTTGATTTACAATACGTGGAAGTGGTAAAACATTGGAAAACTTTTGCTTAATGTGTTCGAATCTACCTTCGGCTTCTAATTGCGATATTTTGATAACAGTTTCATTAAATGTACAGTTGGAAACATAAATTTGGTCATGATATGGTAAACTATTTCGTAAAGCATTTTGAGCTGTATTTATATAAGGCTCCATTATTTCATCGACTAAAATACTATTATTTCCACGATACTCATCTATGAGTTTACTTTTGATAAAAAATAATTTTTGTTTTAATTCAAAAATGAAGTCTCTATAACAACTTTTTTTTTACATTACCTAACTCTACTAACAAAGTATTAAATTATCTGTTGTCTCCACATTCTTGTTTTAAACTACTTTCGATTATATTCCAGTCAAAATTATGTGCTATCATTGACACAATTAAGGCGACTTTACCGTCTAATTTTCCTAACAATAACATAACATTTTGCGGAGTGCTTCCGCCTGCAACTTGTAAATATTGCTTTGCACTATTTAAATAATTATAAATTGTAAAAGCGTCTCCATTATATGATGGGACGAACTTAATTAAAACGCTAGGATCTATATTAGGCTGAATGGCCTGCCCAGGGTTTGAACTAGTGACAGGTGCTACAGATGGAACTTGGTTATATCCCTCCATCGTAGGATGAGGGTCGGATAAACTACTCACACAATTACTATTATCACACTTATATTTATATACAAAAGTCGCTGGCTTGAGGAGAGGAATTTGGAAACAAAAGGAGAATGCGTATTAGGTACTCACAGCATTTGCAGCACGATGATGAGGCCGGAACGACGAAACATTATTTTGATGTATTTGTATTTGTTGGAACCCTTGTGTTCTGAGTGACTTGAGAGTCAGAACGAAGATCTTGAGCGAATATGGGTTAATTGCCGATACTCTAGAACTCGGAGATTTCGCAAACTATTAAGGGCCCCACGTTGGGCGCCAAACAAGATAATTGGATTCGGTTCTAGTTAAAAAAAATACTATTTATTACAAGTTAAATATTTATTACAATTGATTTTAAAAACGAAGCACAAGTCGCGGGACTTGTGTGATATTGTGAAGTTGTGGAGTAGATATATCCTCGTTTACTGGACGCAGCCAGCTTTTATACTACTTGGTGGCCAACGCCTTGCTATTGTTTGTTGGATATTCTTTCGTAGAAGTCCATGGGTTGATCGCAACCCGAACCACGGAGTGTGGGAACGACTCATTGTTGAGGTAACTGTCAACATCATTTCTTGGTAACAAGCTAATTATATTTTTATGATGTCCTACGCTGTGGGTGGGTTGACTTGCGAATGGCTTAAATTACAAATGACGACACTAACGCACGCTGTAAACGGCTTTAAAAACTACTTTGTAGCAGATGAGTATACGGTTTTACAGCTCTATTATACAGGGTGTTCGTCTTAGCTCGCTGGGAAATAAGGAGCTATTTCTGTGAGATTTATGAGAGCATCCATTGCGGTTGCATCGCACGTACTGACTTGAGTGCATGTTGCACTTATAATGCTTTGCAATTTCCCAAATTGGCACTATAAAAAGGTATAAAATATACACCGAGAAACAGCGAGTTTTCTGGGTTTATAATGCAGGATGTATGGAAACTTAAATAACAGCACCACCTTGAGCATATGTGCATATTATGTCCAGTACACTTAACTGATATCTCTTGAGATTGGTTACTACTTTCCGAAAAGCTGACGACCTCCGTGGTCGAGTGGCTAGCACCCTGTTTTCAAGCGTCGCCATCTCGTGAGGTTCCGGGTTCGATTCCCGGTCTGATTAATGTAAAAAACGATCTTTTCTATATTGTCTCGGGTCTGGGTGTTGTGGTACCACCGTTGTTTCCGATATCCATTACACAAGTCCTTTAGCTACTTAGCTTGGGATCGGAGCAATGTATGTGATGTTTGAATTTGTGAAGTGTGTGATTGTCAAATATTTATTTATATATATATTTGGAAGAGAGAGGATTTGGAAGGTATTCACCGGGCCGCTGCGCCGCGCTGACATTATTATTATTACTATCAACGCTCATAAATAACTAACCATTGCTTTTTTACATATTTTGGCGAATTTGCGTACGTAATGACTTGCCTTTTTAGTAAATAGACAGGACAACATTTTGATAAAGATTTTTTGAAAAATGTGCCTCATATTAAAAAAGTAGTTCAATTGATTCTACTCGTTATTCCAAACAACCCATTTAAGGATATGCGCATTTAGCATTGCACGTTGTATAAATATGTATAGTAAAACGACCTAAAACTTTTTTTTGCGTGGCACTACCCTTCAAGGGTGTATACTAATTAGTTTAAAGTAAAGTAAGTTTTAGACCTGTACATTCAAACACCAGTTCTACAACTCAAAGGTCTGCCCCTTAAGGGCTACAAAGGTTAGCTACTCGTATCAGTGACTACAGGTGTAAAAACAAGGGGAAACGCGAATGTGATAATGAAAGCAGCTTCGCAAAACCTCACGAGTTAGGTAGTAGTAGGTAGGTAAAATATTTTTTGTGTTGGATAGCTTATTTATCGAAAAGAAGGTGTTAGGTACATCACGCTGCGATGGCATGGGAGGGAGCAAACTCAAAAGTGTTTGTATACTATTATTATTATTATTTTATTCGAAACGTGTTTGCTCTTGACTCTAGCCTAGACCTAATTGGGCTAAGACAGAGTTGACGATGAAGCAAGCTCACCCAGAAGACACTTGACACTTTCACTCTATCTTTGAAAGTTTTCAGGTTATATTCCATTGGGAACACTGATGCAGGCAAAGAGTTCTACTCTTTGGCTGTGCGCGTAGACATCCTTTATAATGGATGTCTAGAAGCGTTTAGTTTGCAACAGTGGAATATGTACACGGCATGGGTGGTAGCCCGCGGTGCGTCTAGACGTGCGGTGGTAAAAAGGGGATGGAGGATTGAGCTCATGGAGTTCATATGCACACTCCCCAAAATAGAGCCTGTAAAAGACCGATAGACAGGCAACTTTACGTCTATGAGCCAGACTATGGAGTTTGGCGCATGTATTATTATCATTAATGAGCCTTATAATTTTGACTCTTTTGGAGTGAAAATGAGTGTGGCAGTTTGCACGGAAATTCGATAATTGCGCGGTCAAAGCAGTGTAGAACTTGCCTGCCCGATTCAGAACATTTGGATATGGATTCGGTTACGATTCGATAACTTTCACATTCTATTGAAATTATAATAACGAGGATTTATTTATTACTATCCAATGCAACTATTTTATTTTGTTCATTTATCATTATATTTGTTATCAAATTGACATATCAAAATCCGATCAAACTACGACATTAATTTATAAACGAGTAAAAAATCTAGCCGAAACCCAAGCCGAACGACTAACGTTCTGAATCGCCCTGCTGATGTGAAGCCTATACTCATGTAATACTAATGGTTAATATAGACGCAGGTTATACCTTACCTACCTAGGTATACCTTTTTGTTTTGGGTTTATAAAAATAAAAAAATAAACAGTAAATAGAAAACTTTATGTAAAGCTATGTGTGGGTAGATTACTGCACAATATTATTAATAGAGTAGCAGAGCTCTCTATTTGGTTTGTAGGTAGGTAGGTACACATTATTTTAACAATGCTAACTCGTACTTTCGTCCTATGCAGGGTCAAACGCACTGAATACAAAGAAATTTCTAGTACTTTAGGCCTACTAATTAAACGCTGAAAACAGTACATATACCTAATTATCTAATGTTCAGAAAGCTGTTCCGCAAGACTTTAATTTCGGCTATCTAGGTACTTAATTATTCAATTTATTCGTTATAACAGCTGTGTATGTAAGCCAATGTTTGAACAGAAGACGATAATATTATACGATATTTCAAAATCAGCTCTATGCCTCGGGGAATAAGAGTGAGGTCGAGGCTTTAAATGAAATTGTAAATTGAGTGGAGCTTGAGACCATTAGCAAAGACTTCGTGTGTTGAATACTTACTTGTGGGGTACATACGGGATTGAATTTGTTTATAAAGCTTACCTTAAAAAATGCGCCAGGTAATACACCAATCGCTATGGTTTCGAAAATGAAGTATATATTTTTCTACCTACTTAGAGTTGTCGCCGAGCTGAATCTGAGACAAGTAATCCAATTAGTTGATCCAACTTTGAGGAAGAGGTCAATCGACGAATCCAACTCGCCTGGGCTCTAGAAATTGGTAAGCTTAAGTGGCAATGGGCGGGGCACATAGCGCGGAAAGAAAAGGTCTAGATTCCACCCATTGCCCAAAAGCGAGGCGTAGGACGTTTATCGACAGGATGGACAGACGACCTCGTATCGCAGGATAAAGTTGGATACAGACCGCTTGTTATAGTACTCTGTGAAAAACCGTGGAGAGGCCTATGTTTTGCAGTGGACGTCTTTTGGCTGATAATGATGATGATGATCTATGACTTAGGTATAAATGCTCGTACTCCTCACACAAACCTTATTTTGCTGGATTTGGAATCTGAGCCCTAGTCTATTATCAAAATTGATAGTACGAAATAATATAAGCAGTGGATCAAATGACAACAATGAAAGAGCCCGTTTCACAAACGAGCACTAATCAACAAATATTATTCAAACATGGGTCGGCTTTTCGAATGAAATAGTGGACAGAAAACGTTAATGGACGGACCCGGTAAAATTAGTTTCACCTCCGGCCCCGTCCCGATCCGACCCCGTATTTTTAATAATTATTATCTTATTCTGTACGGTGACAAAACTGACAAAGTAAAAATCATAAAAATCGGTCGAGCCGCTCAAATCTTTATTTTTTTTCTTTTATGAAAACCTGGCCTGACAATACCTAACACAACAAAAAAAGAATTAGCGTAACTAATCCAGCCGTTTACACGTGTAGCCGTGACTAAGGGAAATATGGTTTCATTTTTATACATAGAGACAACTTTGAACTGCGGTCCGGACATAATTTTTCAAGCGTATGTTTACATGAGAATAAAGGGAATTTTCAGGAGAGTGCAACGTAGGCTATTCGGTCTAGAACCGATATTTTACACTTGCATTCGACTACACTTTCTTGATTTTTCACTTGTGGTTTAAAGGCTTCTAACTAAGTTCTAACTAAGTTTTGAATGCTCACAAAGCTTCGGCTTAATTTTGTCCTCACTCAATAATTTTAATATTTGCCCCCTGAAAGCTGTTAAGATCGTTTTCAAAGATTTTCTACAAATATGTATTTTATTGCACACATCTAGTGTACAAAAGTGGATTTGATGCTTAGGCATTCCTCTACCAGTCATACCTTTAGGTCATTTATTACTGCATATACTTTGGTCTTTAATTTTATACAGTATATTTGCACTAGTGTTAATCAACTGCCCAAATAGATTGAACACCACCACATTTATCACTATTATACCATCAATCATGTCATATTTTTATCATAAAAGTAAAAATAAAAAAACTTATAACTTTATTTAGTTCCTTTTTTTAATTTTCGAACTGGCTTTCTTCCAAACAGTGATCATTACCACTTTGACCATTTTCTTAGCAATTATCCAACAATTTTCTCTCCAATGCATTTTCTACTTATATTTCAAATTAATGTAATTTCGCGTGTAAAAGATCATTTATCACTAACCAGAGGAAAACGTAGAAAGAGCTATTAGGAAGGATGGCAGCGGGTAGGGTGTAGTAACGATGATGAGAGAAAATAGGATTTTAATTTCTACCTAAAGCCCTTCTAATTAGGAGTTTTAGGCATTGCGTAAGTGCTCAATTATTGATGATGATACGTAAAAGAAAGTCGTGTTAGTTACACTATTTATAACTCAAGAACCGCAATACTTAGATTAAGCTCATCGAAACTCAAGAACCGCTGAACCGATAGGGCTAAAAATTAAGGAGGAGGTAATTTAGAACCAGGAAAAGGACATAGGAAGAAAAAATTATCTTTGGAAACTTTAAATGCTAATGCGTGACTTCTTATATTAAGCCAAATTTAATATTGTAAAGCTGTTTGTTTTCTCAATAAAAATAAAATAAAATAAAGAGTTTGGTAACCAATGTTGATTATTATTATTTTTGCAGGTACCTGGGCATCAGGAACCCTTTGAAGAGTCGGCATCACTCCACCAAGAGGGTGGTGGTCATCAAGATAGCCCTAGTGTGGCTCCTCAGCATGTTTGTGTCAAGCTCCATTACAGTTTTAGGTAAGTGTCATGTTCTTAAAATAATGAATTAAGAATCACCTGTTTTGTAACATTCATGATGACTTGCGAGGATCTTGAATCGCTCATCGTGTCACTCGTTCCATTTTAACATTGAACTACAATAATAGTAGTCCCCCTAGCCGATTTCAACTACGGTGGCCAGTCACAACAACTAACCGACTGCGCGGGACATATTATAGTGCACAAGTGTGTGCGCAAACACAGGTACACTCTCTACTCTCATAGCCTGATGGGACAGCAATCTACACGAGCGGAGAGAGATCTGGCGCTAGACCAACGGCTTTACGTGCTTTTCCGAGGCACGGGGGTGAAACACCGCCAACTTCCAAACTCCGGGCTACCCCAAGAATTTTTGATCAGAAAAACCCAGGTATATTTTTGATTCGACTCGGGGATCGAACCTGGGACCTCTGGCGCAGCCGTTGCTTTAAAGTGCGTTGCGCTGCCCCACCGAGGCAGTCTAACGAACTACTATTACTAGCGTATGGAACTGACACCACGAACAAATTTCGTGCTCCATGAATTGAAGACACAGACATTAACTCATAGTATAGATTCATATTCATAGTATAGATTATAATTTGAAATTCACATTTCAAGGAAAACGTTATCATCCTGTCATCGTATTGCGACACATTTTTTGCTTCTCATAGCTTCTCTATACGTAGTACTAACAACTCACTGCCTTTTAATTAGAACGAACATTCGTTGATAGGTTTTATTAATTCTACTAACACCACATAGTTAATATGGATTATTATTGTTCGATAAATATATTTATATTTTTTATCAGAAACATTCATTTTCTTAAAATATGTTATTACATTCGTGTTACAAGTTATAAGGTAGTTGATCATGTTTGACTAATTATGTAATGAAAATCAAAATTCGTATGTACATTCGCCAGCACATCAGATTACCCAATTTTGTTGCAAACTAGCCCTTATCACAAATGCATAAGACATCGCAGTGTTTACCTTGACGTGCTGTTGTCCGGACAATAAATTCTAGGTACTCATAAATATATTTTAATTAAAAAAAATATAAGAGAAAATGTGTTATGTCTTATGGTATATTGTTAAATATGCAATATGATAATGTCCATTAAAGTTCAAATAAATAAATCCAAAAATATTTGAAGGGTTAACTGCAATAATGATGAATGTTTTTTTTATAGTTCTGAGATAATTGGGTTTAAAGTTTATAAACGGTGAAAAAAAAAACTCTGGCTTAGGGATAAGAACCTGTGACGTTGAGCGTTTTAGCCGTGTAGCTAAAAATTAAAAACTAAGTTATCACGGGAACGAAAGCTGTATTGCTCAGTTTGTAAACGAGATAATTTTCTGCATACATCAAGGGCGGTCCCTTAGTATGACGTTAGTAGTTTGAATTTTAACATTTTTGGACATTCATCATTATTGCAATACATCATATAAAAGCGCTTGCACCTGCCATTGATTTTATTTGAAGTGTGCTGTGTTCTGCGTGCGTGCCAGCGATTTTCATAGAAAGTTTTTAGGCGCTAGAGTCCTCAACCGTTCCTAGCAATTTTTCCTAGCAATAACCGTTTTTTGTAATAATAGTCTGATATCTGTCACAATTTTTGACGACCCGTTTGGTGTAGTGGTCGAGAAATCGCCTACTACGCAGCGGGTGCGGGTTCGATCCCCGCACAATACAAACATTTGTGTGCATGAACATGTCTGTTTGTATTGGTCTGGGTGTTTTCTATGTATATTATGTATGTATTTACAAACAAAAAGTATTTAAGTATTATATCCGTTGTCTGGCACCCATAACACAAGCTTTGAGTAGCTTACTTTGGGACTAGATGGCGATGTGTGGGAATGTCCAAAGGATATTTATTTATTTATTTAATTGCATCATTTTTTTAGGTGTACATAAATCCATTACAACCATTTCATATTATGTTTTGCACATCACAACCATTTGTAAGGGTTCGTTAACTTTGTTGCAATTAACTTTTACTAATATTAAATTTAAAAAACACCGTTAAGTGCGAGTCGAACTCGCGCTCTGAGAGTTGCGTTCAACTTTAACTAAATTAGGGGTTCACTTACTTCCACTTAGCGAAAGTACCACAATAATTTGTTGGCAGCAAAATAACTGTGTGTGTTTTTCATAGTATTTGTATGACGGATAAAGTTATACTTGCGGTTGATAAAAATGTGCTGTATATCAAAAACTCGTACCTATTTCCGTTAAAAGTATTTGTAAAGATGTACATTGTGTCACAAATGTTGTACTTACAAATAAAATGGTTTTTGAAACCTCGATGAAACAAGATACACCTACCTACCAAATTTCAACTGTGTGATACTAAAAGTTTCAGAATAAAGTTGCTGTGACATACGGAAGAACAGACAGACAGACTTGACGAAACTGTAAGGGTTCCGATTTATGATATGTTACGGTACCATAAAAATTTACAAATAACAAATTTTCATCATATGAGGGGCACATAAAGTTAAAACATAGTGTACTCGTTTGTTCTAAATGTAAAGGAGCTTAATTTTCATGCTTGGTCTCTCTGCTGTCTTTGTGTCCGAACACTGGCTAAATATTTGGTGAAATGTACATTTCCTCTGCCATTTGCTTTCAAAGGCTGGCCTGGCACGGGCTATCTGCATAGCTGGCCGTCAATCTTGTGGGCCAGTGATTTAGTGTTGTTCGGCTGTCGATACTCTGGCTATCGATATAACGATAACTAATGTTGAAAGTGACATTGTGCATTTATTATTTTAAGATTATGAAACAGAAAAAGAAATATTTATATGTTATCTTATTCAAGGTATTAGTTGTAACTTACTGCGTATTTAGTTTTGTAACTGTATTTTTCATTTTAATATTATCAGTATCATTTTTACTGTATCTGCTATACCTACAGGACCAGTAAACTTGCTGTGGAACTCTCTAATTGGCTAGATTCCATAATTAAAATGTAACTGTCACAAATTTATCTGTACTAGTCTTGCCATAAATATTATCACAAAGAATTTTTTTTTCTTTCAATGAAAATAATATTTATTAGAGAGTTAGAGAGAGAGTGTTAGTTTTATACATAAACTAGCGGTCCCCCGCGACTTCGTCCGCGCGTTTTGAGTTTGCTCCCTCCCCTCCCGTCGCAGCGTGATGTTCTATACCCTAAAGCCTTTCTCGATAAATAAGCTATCCAAAACAGAAATATTTTTTTAAATCTAGATATCAAATTAAGATATTTATTGAATTTAAATGATATAAAGGGCAACTTTGTTCTAAATGAAATGCTCGTGATGATGAATGTATTTATTTTGATAAGAATAAATACCTGTTTATAATACACCTCTAAAAATAATGCATTATTTTTTTACAAGTTTATTAACATAAAATAGGTTGTAGTAAGTCAACCATAAAAGATAGACATATGCTGTCGCGGACTTTATTATAGAACTCTTAATGTTGAACAATCCTGTCATACATGATTTTTGTGTAACTTAAGCGGTTTTTGCAGCGTACGCAGCGGAAGCCCTCAAAACGAATATCTTTCTCCCGTTTCGCAACATTTTTCATTGCTGCTGTGGTCTTATGAGTCGTATCTTTATGTTATATAGCCTAAAACCTTCCTCAATAAATGAACTATCCAACGTAGAAATATTTTTTCAAATCGGGCCAGTAGTTTCTGAGATAAGCGCGTTCAAACAAACAAACAAACAAACTCTTCAGCTTTATAATATTAGTATAGATATAAAACAATTTAACCTCTGCGACCACAAAAAAACAGAGGGGTTTGAATGACTCTTCCGCGTTAGGACAACGTGCGCAGGCGTCATCGTGCAATGTCACAAACATTTAAATTTAATAATTTACGCAACCAAATATTACTTCTTGTAGGAATAAGCTATTATCGTTTGTTGTTACTGAGTAAATTGCCTATGCTTGTGTCTTAAATATGTAAAAACTAAAATAAAGTAAACGTCTCTTTCTCTTCTAAATAAATGAAAAAGAGAGATTACGACTTTTTAAAGACGTCAATCTAAACAGTTTCTGTGAAAATTTAGAAATACATAGTCATTTGCGGAAACATCAAGAAGACATCACTAAATTGTATGTGTATATGAACGACACTAAAATCCGCAAAAAAGTCCTTTTCTGCGGCAGTGACAGCTGTAGAATTTCGCTTTTAAAAGTAATTGTAGTCTATGTCGTTTCATTTCTTTAGAAGTGAAAGAGACAATCAATTTATTTTAATTTTAGCTGTCGCGTATTTACCTCTAGAATCGGAACCATAACTTTTTATCAAGAAGGATTTAGATTTTTTTAGAATTAGATTTAGAAGAAGGTTTGTAGTGTATGAAGAAATTAGAGTTTGAGGTGGCTCTTAATTACACATCTTAAAAATAAACAACTCTTGTAACTCGTCGTTGTTTGTGTCTGTCTACAATTTAAGCGTTTAATTAAAAGTAACTTATCAATATACTGATACTTCTAACTTTGGTTTAAGTGCACAACACTGTCAGTGGACACCATTCAAAGTAGCCAATCCCGCAGTGATAGCGTGGCGAGAGGCAAAATGCAGGCTTTTACACTGTAATCTATTTCGGAATTGGTGAAATTGTAGGTACGACAATCCGATGAAATGTACGAAATCCGTATTTTCATTTATGGTATGAAGGATTTGGAAAAGTATTCTATAAACATGTTGTTGCTGTGTGAGATCATGTAGTTAAAAGTTATTTATCAAAAAACATATTTTCGTGATTTCGAATGAACTGATCTAAAAGTGTTATATTTCTTTTATTGTGGTACAATCATTACACGATGAATAACTTAATCTAAAAAAAAATAACAGACAAAGAGTACCCAAAATTACTTTCTGTGTAAGTTTTTAGGGTTCCGTAGCCGAATGGCAAAAAAGGGAACTCTTATAGTTTCGTCAAGTCTGTCTGTCTGTCTGTCCGTCCGTATGTCACAGCCATTTTATTCTGTAACTATAAGCATTACACAATTGAAATTTGGTAGGAAAATGTATCTTGTTAACCGCTTATCGATTCTCATACAAAAAATAAAAAATAATGACTGTTGAGGGGGGGCTCTCATACATGAAACTAACACCAAAAAAATTTTTTTTGTCAAACCTATGCGTGTGAGGTGTCTATGGATAGGTCTATTAAAATAACATTGAGGTTTCTTAAACCATTTTCTTTTAAAATCTAACGTTTCATAGCTAGACGCTTCCAAAGTGGTAAAATGGGCCATCCATCTAATTTCTAAACCAAGCGAGTGTAAATTTTGAAAAAAATTAGTAATGTAGATCTTAATAAATACTTTCAACGAAAATTGGTTCGGACGGGATCGAACGAGTAGTTTTTGAGATGTAGCACATTTTCAACAACCGCAAACATAACTTTGTACTTCATACAAACACTATGAAAAACAAAGTTATATTTGTAGTCAACAAAATATTGTGGTATTTTACTAAGTAGAAGTAAATGGATTCCCTAATTCAGTTAAAGTTGGCACGGAACCCTCAGTACGCGAGTCCGACTCGCACTTGGCCGGTTTTTAACAGATAAAAACAATAATTATAGTGCGGTCAATCCTTAATAAAATATCATGTAACGTGAAAGTTACAAGTAAATACAATCTTTTCGATACCTTCAGGTTCAATTGTCGTATAAACCATTTTGGCCAAATCGTGATTACAATGGTATATATATATATATATATATATATATATATATATATATATATATATATACCATTGTAATCATTTTTTTTTGTCTAATCGATCTGTATATTCGAAATATTGAAATTCACTAAAAAATGTTCATACGCCCCAATAAACTATATCCTAAAAGATAAATTAATACCTTAAAAACAATGTAAAAGCTAAATAGTTGTTTTTGGTATTTTTGCTAAGATGTAACAACCATATTTTTCTGTAAGCTAGGACGTAAAACTCTCAAGTAATTGAAAATAGTTTTTACGCTTAAAGACATACAGCGTTTAATGCCCAGATTATTTGGATCTGACGTCGTAAGTCCGTAAGCGCTTCCAAGAGCTGCCCACGATTGGCAGTAAGTAAAATTATTAGTCTGCTATTGGTATAAATTCGTGCGTGTGAGGCCGTTCCATTGGTTCGCGCTTGATCTCGACTAAATGTTGTGAATTTAAGTCTTTTAAACAAACAAAGAAAACAAGCCACAGTGTGCTCAGGAAGGCTATTTATACCCTTCTGACATGCTCTGTAATTATTATTTTACTAATTGTTACCAGTAGTTGTTACTTCTAGCTGTAATTTAAAGTTGGTGTTCTTGTAAAGATACAAATTCCATAAAGAAATTCTAAAAAAGTTACAAATCATTCCCTGAGCATACCGGGGCTTTTCTCTTTATTCAAAATTTATTATAATTCATCGAAATCAATATGCGTCAGCACCAGGAAAGCTGTCTTAATGTTTTGCTGTAATTTTATTGTTTTTGTTCAAAATTTATGGTGATTAGTTCGGTTTAGAATTATTAATAATCTTGATTGTTTTTCTGTTATTGTGAAAAAGAAAACAATCATAAATTGCTATTTTTCGTATGCAACCAAATTTATTATATCTACCTCAACCAAATATAGTTTTTACACTGTTAAATATCTTTGTGCACATTCTCTAAACAACAACATCACGGAAATAGTAAACAAAACATTATTTCCATGCATAGTTTAAATAATACATTTTAATAAATTACTATATCAATGTGTATATAAACAAAAAAAAACTACATCTAATGGTCTTGAAGCCATCAATATCAGTCTCATGTCTCACTAAAAATTCAAATACGACGTAAAGAGTTATTTTCAGGTCGAATATAATGGGTCGTATAAACCACCGAGTGCCTATTTTAAAGACATAACTCTAAGCTAACTATATAACTACTGAAGATGAGCATGTTTTGAATATTTAGACTTTTTCATCGCCAAAATTTAAAAATGTTTTCTCTTGGACATTTTTTTATAACTGCTCAAATAAATAAGTTACAAATTTTTTGTTAAAAAAAAAAAACCTTTTTTGGCTCTCCTGAAAAGTAGAGTTTTGGTTCATACGACAATTGAACCTGACGGTATCGTTTTGATACATATAATATTAGGACCATGTTAAAATAGGAAGGTAATAAAATCTTTTTTGTTACCAAACGAAAAGATTTTTAAACAATTCGCGTTTGAAGTAACTTAGTGTGTGGTTAAATATGTCTGCACTATACAAAGTTAGGGAGCGGGTAATATTAGTTATTTTTATATTTATACCAAGATAAGTTATTCTTAGTATATTTCCTATGTGTTAGAGGTGTGATGTAGAAACTTCGTTGTGAATGCGCCGCCATTTGCATTATATTAATGACTTCAATATTTGTTCTAAGTTTTTTGTGATAACAATTTTTAATACACATATCACCGTAACTTTTCCATCAACTAATTAAATATTCCTGACAACGGCAATTATTGTCCAAAAATCTTTGAATCTGTTCCAAATACTTCAGAACTCACTCAAGTTCTCAGCAATCGTTTAGAAATCAGTATTCATTATGATTTTAATTTGCTCAGAGAAAAGTTGCTCGATGTTTTCAAAAGGCGTCGTTATAACTTATTAATTCAATAAATAATGTTTATTTACGAGCATTTGGGACTTAGTACACATTTCTGATGTAGAAGGCGGAAGAATTTTAATTCATTAAGCCCCAACGAGATCATTTAGGCCGTGATAACAATTGATTGGCTTTGTGCCGGTTACTTCTTAATGCTTGACTATTAACTAAGACCCTTATACACTTCGACTTTTAGCAGCGATGCAGTCGGGTTACTAACGCATCGATGCAGTCGCAAAATGTCAACTTTTACACACTGCGCTACTCTTAACATCGATACAGTCGCGATACTAACGCGCGTTAGCAACGATACAGTCGCGATGCAGAAGCTGGTAATTGTCAAATTATGTACTGAATTTTGGCGACTGCATCAATGATAACGTGCGATAGCATCGACGCAGTCGCGCTACTGCATCATGCTAACCTCGCGTGAGTAGCGATGCTGAAGCGCGTTTTCAAAACGCGCGACTGCATCGATGCTAAAAGTCGCAGTGTATAAAGGGTCTAAAATGAAACGATTTTAAATTTAAGCTCTTCTTACTCAATGTATCTAAATAACAGATAAAAAAAACTTTTATAGTGCACACAGCAAAGGATCGGTGCCGTTACCATAAGTATACGGCGGTTTTACTCGTTAGCCATGAAATAAAAAAGTGTATGGAAAAGTTCTGCAAGTGACTGCTAGAGGCACTGTACAATTTGTCATATACTTTTTTTTGACGTCGTCGCTAGCGCATAAAACCGCCGTACACTCATAGTAATGGTACGGAACTTGCTTCTCGCATCAGGAATTCCAAGAAATTACAACACGATATTATAGTCAGAGTGAACAGGTTTCTTCTAGGCAAGTTCGTTCCATTTTCGACTCTACCTTGACCACACTTGACTAAGTCAAAATTAGTCAAAAGTTAACCCTTTTTTATCATATAAAAGAAACGGTGAAGATTTTGCCTCTATTTTAATAGCAAGAATGATTTAAATAAAGAGTTACCTAAGCTTCAATAGAACAATATATTAATTTAACATATTAATGTATCTTGATACATGGTCATGTATCAAGGTACATAACAAAATACATCAAGACACTTTGACAATTGTACAATACACATTGAAATAAAACATTACATCGGATTTACTTTATACGATACGTCTTGACCAACCCAAAATACTGTCACAAGAACATCGGTTCGTTCCACGTATGCTACGCTAAGCTACAGAAATAAGAAATCATTAAAATTTCAACAAAGAAGATTGTTGGAGAATTACACCAGCATCGTGTATCCAGTGCTAGCGAGGAACCAAGCCGGACCACTCACTGCAAGATCAAAAGACACATTTAGCTCTGTCTGCGTGGATAGGATAATTACGGTATTAATATTATTTTAAGTGACGGTAGTTTAGTTTTTCAAAACTGTAAATGACAAATAACATCTTAGTCTACCCGTGACCAGGAACGCTGTAAAGTGTTCGAAATGTCGAGATAAAATTTAATAAATTCGCGAAAAGTAAATCAGTAAAATAGAGTTTTTATTTTGATGATTAATATTCGCGTAAACTTCAGAAATAAGTATATACATACATTTCTTTATTACAGCATGTTTCGCTATGAAATTATAAGTGCTAGCTGGTGCTAGCTCATAATTTGTCCCATACTTCATACGAAGTGACGTTCCATATTAGAATTATTCGCAGCTCAGTGCTAATTTGTCGATGGTGTGACAGGCCCTAAGAGATCCATAATTGAAAAGATAACAAGCGGTATATATGTAATGACCAAAATGTATTTACTTGTACAACTCCACTTAAATGTATCATCCAGGAAATTTGCACCAAAGTGGCGTTGAAAATTATTCTCGAATGTAATAACCCCCGGGCAGTTCATTAAAATCACTTATTGGGCCAACCCTGGTTGTAGCAGATACTGACGTGACACTATCTATCCCTCTCACTCACCTCGCAGACAGAAAGAGACGAATTATCTGTTGCTTATTCTCAACGAGTACAAGCACTTGATATCAAAAGCTTCATTTGCTGTTATTATTTTAAAAAAGGGAATGCATTCAATTTCAACTGCATTTCAAGTTAATAGCTACTATTTCAATGATTTAATAAAGTTATTTTTATGTTGAGCTCACTAGAAGAGTATTTTTTTGATATTTAGGCTTATTAGTTTAATCATTTTCTGGACAGCTTTTTCATGGACGGAGTTTCAGAACGAGTTCTGAATATTATCATAATTTTGTTAAAACAATATCTGTGATCAGTTTTATATCAATGAACGTCGATTTTATCCAAACATGTCCTTTCTTAACATTTCTAGTCCACAAGACTCCAGATTTAGTACTTATATAAATCCCAAACCCTACATACTAAGGGAGGATTTAGAAGACATATAACTTCGGACTTGATTTATATTAAGCTGACTTAGTGACACAATTGCTGAAGTTGTTTTCGCAAAGAAGTTTATCACAGAAGGCCCGCTTTGTTATGGGATTTGGGACCTAGAATAGCATCAAATTACAGCAAATACTACCCTTTTTGTTGTACAGTGGCCAGACATCATGATTGATTCGAACCTTGGCCATGGCCTTTGTTGCAAACTTGCCCTTATTACAACTAAATAAGATATCGCAGTGTTTACCTTGACGTGCTATCATCCGTACAATATCAAGGCTGGAACAGAACATACTTTCTTTTCCTAGCTATATCCTGGTTAATAATAAAGTCTTAATACTATCTCCAGTGTACTAGCTCTGACAAAGAGCGGCGGCTCTGACGTCTGTGGCCAAGGAAATATGGCGGCGTGTCGGTGCGGCGTTGTGTATCGACGGTTGCCGTTGACATGACGTAACGGCAGCTTTCGACAAAATGAGTTCCCACTCGTTGCTGTCGTCGACTAAGTGCCGTCCATCCATAAGATCTCTTAGATACCAACCAAATATTTGTGGATCCCAAATAGAAAGAATTAAGATCCATGATCATTTTTTATTTCGTATATTATCATATTTTTTTCTTAAATTAATTAAATTTAAAAAAAACTCTCTACATTAAAAATAAGCATTTTATAAAATTATGTGTTCGGATGTTACGAGGTTACGACTTTGGTACATTTTATTTAAAATAATATTTGACGTCTATAGTGTAGTTGTTTTTGGTAGTGAAATGTTGATATCTATATCATTTATAGTTTATTACACAAACGAAATTTGTGCAAAAGGTGGTCTCAACGCCAAACGGTATTCTCTACCAGTCATTCCTTTGGGTTAAGCAGAAATGATTGTGTTCGTGCGTTTATCGACTTTATGATTATGTAGTTATAATTAAAATACTGTGTACCTACTGAGAGAAAACAGGTGTTAATTTATTCTCTCCTTATCCAAATGCCTGTAGACTCTGGTGTTTGGAGAAGTTAATCCGAAATAACAAGAGACATAATTTTTGCTCTAAAGCTTTGAGCTCGCTTTTGCTAACTAGTTAAATATACAAATAGGTACTGTAAGGGCCTAACTCACCATCGACCAATAGGCGGCCTCTTTCAACAGAGATAAAACCTGTTTCTTTTTGCTTGACGAATATTGTAAACAAAGTTTACATTCCTTTTTAAAGAAATAATTCATTTTAAAATAAGATAAATTTAAAACTTACCAACTACATAGGTTCATCGTTTAGCACTGAGATCTTTTTATATCAGATAGTAAATATTTTTTATTCATTGATATTATTTTAAAAGATATAAAACTATTGTGTATGTTATTCGACTAGCAAAGAAAAACAGACTTTAGGCTAGATATTATAGTGCCCAGATTTGTGCGCAATACACAAGAAAGTGCACTCTCTGTTCCTTCAGTCTTATTAATTCGGTGAGACGGAAATCCAAGATGACCGATGAGAGATCATCACGCAGGACCAACGGCTTAGCGTGCATCGAGCAATAAATACTACATTCATTTCGTATAAATTACTAGGACAGTTATTCGGATTATCGTTGGTGTAATGGTTAGCTAGCTAATTGCTACCCAAGAGGTCCCGGGTTCGAATCGTATACTTATAGACATAAAAACGACATTGACGATTGACAAAAGTATTCAACCTCAGGCCTCATAAAGAAGCTCAAAATTACACAACGAGCGATGGAGCGGGCTATGCTCGGTGTTTCTCTACGAGATCGAATCAGAAACGAGGAGATACGTAGAAGAACTAAGGTAACGGACATAGCCTTGAGAATCAGTAAGCTTAAGTGGCAGTGGGCAGGGCACATAGCGCGAAGAACTGATGGCCGTTGGGGCAGGAAAGTTCTAGATTGGAGACCCTTCGACCAAAGACACAGCGTAGGACGTCCACCGACAAGATGGACAGACGACCTTAAAAAGATCGCAGGATAAAACTGGATGCAGACCGCTAGTGATCGGTCGCTATGGAAAGTCGTGGGGGAGGCCTATGTTCAGCAGTGGGCGTCCTTTGGCTGATAATGATGATGATAAAGGGCTTGTTTCACCATCAAATAAATAATAGCACTTACCATCTAGAAGTAGTGAACAGATAACGCTATGGGCAACTTATTTAGAAATTGTCAAACAGAACGTTAGGATTGTATTAAAAATATAAAAGCATTTGATGAAAAAAAAAAACAACAACCAAATTCCCATTCCCAGTCCCAAAAAACCATTCATTACATTTGTAACATAATTATTTGATTGAATCAAAGAAGTCCATTAAAACAAAAAGCTTCTTTCATTAATATCATAACTTCATTTAGTAACTTGAAAGAAGAACTCTTTCTTACCGACTCTTATACAAGGTACTTAGCAGATTTTAATACAAAATATGCTTATTATTTTCTAGGCCGACCGTACTTTCGAGTCGGAAAATTGTTACTCAAACCACCAATTTGCGCCGGTTCGTGCTGTCACATTGATAAATTTTCGTTATTAATAAGTTTTTCTCGCAACTGATGCATTGTTATTAAAGTAAGATTGAATTTTAAAGCTGGGTCTCCTTGCATTCTGCCGTAACTGACCTTAAATGTTCTATTCTTTGGGGAGATCCTTGTCAATTTATAATATTGTAAGCGATAATTATATTTTTGTTTTTATAGCGTGTCACTATACACACAAAATTAAATAAATTGCACTTGAAAAAAGTAAATGTGTCAGACGAGGAATCGAACCCTGTGTCTTTTGCTATCCGGGCGTGTGTCCTTCATCTTATCTTATTGTTCAAAATTTGTAAAAATATTTCCTTCGGATATTGTGAGAGCAATCTCGCAACATTGATGAGGTCGCGCAGCCTAGGCGGTAAAGAAAGCGCTTACAAAATTCAACAGGCTTGCCAATGTGTCGCTTGCTGAGTGGCATAGGCATACGCCCGAATAGTCAAGTCAATTCCTGGTCAAGTGCGAGTCGGCGCACTAAGGGTTCCATGCCAACTTTAACTGAATTTGGGAATCCACTTACTTCCACTTAATAAAATCCACAATATTTTGTTGACACCAAATATAACTTTGTTTTTCATAGTGTTTGTATGAAGAACAAAGTTATGTTTGCGGTTGTTGAAAATATGCTATATCTCAAAAAATTCTCGTTCGTTTCCGTCCGAACCTTCGTTGAAAAATCGAATTTTCGTTGAAAGTATTTGTTAAGATCTACATTATGTATTTTTTTCAAAAGTTACACTCGCTTAGTTTAGAAGTTAGATGGGGGGCGCCCATTTTACCACTTTGGAAGCGTCTAGCTATGAAACGTTAGACTTTAAAAAAAATAGTTTTAGGAACCTCGGTGTCATTTTAAAAGATTTATCCATAGACACCACACGTATAGGTTTGACGAAAACAAAATTTTTTGGTTTTAGTTTCATGTATGGGAGCCCCCCCTTAAATGTCATTTTTTTTTTGTATAAGAATCGTAAAGCGGTAAACAGAATACATACTCCTACCAAATTTCAACAGTGTGATGCTTAAGGTCTGGGCACACAGCCGGCGGGGCGGGACGGCGACGCGACGCCGGCGGAACGCCAGCGGATTGGACGAGTTGTATAATATAGAAATATAGGAGACATGACAGACAGCGCCGCCACGCTCGGCGGGGCGGTAACTGGCGCGTCGCGTCGGCGTCGCGCCGAGCGCGAATACAAAACACAGCGCGGCGGAGCGGGCCACCGTCGCGCCGAGCGTGGCGTGAGCGGGACGGCGAGCGTTGTGTTATATGATGTTCGTATTTAGTAGCCACACAGACGGCGGAGCGTGGACGCGTCGCGCTCGGCGGGACGGAGTTTTGTATTTTTATACAACTTTTAGTACCAAAGAAAAGATGTTGAAACATTTGGACGTCTGATAGAATGAGTCAGAGGTTACACATTGATAAACGACCTTAGCCACAAATAATATAAAAAAGATTCTCTGAAATCTGCCATTTCTTGCCTGCAATCTTGCCATCACGTCACACCGCGGGCGGAACGGCCAGCGCGACGCCAGCGGGACGGTCACGCCGGCAGTATGACTGCCTCATAGCGCTGGCGTTCCGCCGGCGTCGCGTCGCCGTCCCGCCACGCCGGCTGTGTGCCCAGACCTTTATTATAGTTACAGAATAAAATGACTGTGACATACGGAAGGACAGACACACAGACAGACAGACAGACAGACTTGATGAAACTATTAGGGGTTCCGTTTTTACGGAACCCTAAAAAGGGTCGCAAACACGACGACAAGATTATGACGTACTCCTTAAAAAATCAAAAGTTTCGAATATGATTCAATTTTATGAGTTCATGACAAGTGGCGTTATTTTAAGGCGCAAAAGATTTCTTGAGGTGTCAGTTCCATACACTAGTTAGTATTGACTGCCTTGGTGGCGCAGCGGTAGGAGGATCGCACTTTAAAACGACGGCTGCGCCAGAGGTCCCGGGTTCGATCCCCGAGTCGGGCCAAAAAAAAATACCTGAGTTTTTCTTAGGGTAGCCCGGAGTTTGGAAGTTGGCGGTGTTTCACCCCCGTGCCTCGGAAAAGCACGTAAAGCCGTTGGTGGAGCCTGAACTCTCTCCGGTCGTGTCAGATTGCTCTCCCATCGGGCTATGAGAGTGAAAGGAATAGAGAGTGCACCTGTGTTTGCGCACCCACTTGTGCACTATAATATGTCCCGCGCAGTCGGTTAGTCGTTGTGACTGGCCACCGTAGTCGAAATCGGCTAGGAGGACTATTATTATTATTATTAGTATTACAATGCCTTAAAAAGTTGTTTACTTTATTATTGATCGTTGTTTGTAAAGTTTGAGTATAGACATAAGTTCAGAAACTATCATATTGTTGAATTACTCTTGTTAAGATACCCTTGATGTGTGTTCATGTTATTTGAAAATTGGATTGAACTATATAAGATATAGTTTGTTTCCTTTTATTAAAATATCTTTTACGCTGTCGATATTCTTACTTTTGAGACTGTCATTTACCCGAGGTTCTGGTTAATAAAATTTTCTAAAATATGTTTTGATAGAGATAGAGGTATAATCTTTAACTGATTAAAATGGCAGGGATCACCTCAATTGTACATCATCATTATTAGTAGCCAAAAGACATTGCTGAACATAGGCCTCCCCCACAGTTTTCTAAAGCGACCGATCACAAGCGGTCTGCTTCAGTTTAATCCTGCGATCATTAATTATATCTTTATCTTCAAGTGTCGTGGCCGGATTCAGCTGACAGGTAGCTAAAGTATTGTATAGTATCCCATTTCTTTGTTCACCAGGTCTAATCAACCGAAACAATATAATGCCGACACCGGAGCTCTGCGTCATCAACAACAGATTCTTCTGGATTTTCGGGTCGCTGGTCGCGTTCTACATCCCGATGCTGACGATGGTGGTGTCTTTTGCGCTGACCGTTCAACTGCTGAAGAGACAGGCTGTGCTCGCGGCTACTCCCGTACCTGGAGGCATGCAGAGGAGGTGAGGTTACTCTTGTATCTTCAGTTATTTGTGAGTATTTTTAATGTAGATAAATCTTGCCCTGAATCTGAACCCGGAACCTATTGGGTTGCGATCTAAAAACTGAGCACTACAGCAGCTGCTACAGCAACGTAAGAGCAGTAGTTAGTAAACTAGATATCTTTTTCATTCAGTCGCAGGACAGGAAGCCGAAGGCCACATCCATAGTTTTTCATAGCGACTGTTATAGATTTACCTCTTTTGATCGCTAGTTGCGTTCGACATCCCTATGTGACGCTGGTGGTTTCATTCGCTTTGACAGTCCAACTAGTGGAGATACAGGCTGTGCTTGCCGCAACGCCCACGCTTGCAGGTATGAAGAGATGGTATGGATTATGCCTAATCTTATATGGTCGTGACGACTTTGTTGGAGTGGTGGTCGTCGCTGGTCGTTTCTCAGAGGTCCTAGGTCAGGCAGAAATCGCGCTGCCGAACTATTGATATGTAGTTTGACCTATGGATAGTATTGATATGAAAGTCAACTTTGGTACCACCGTATTGCTGAGTGTTATTAGTTGCTGAATATTATTGTAACCATCTAAGCTACTATAGCCTATCTTATTGATACTATTGTTATTAATGCCTTTTGACTATTGAGCAGGCCGAATACCTACACCAGGCCGAAATTTGATTACGTCTTCAAAAACATTAGAATCAGCCCAAAGCCAAACAAATTTAAATAATAAATACATAAGCACGTGCTGGATTTAGAATAACACATGTTATGTAAGGTCAAATCGTTAAAGTGATAATATTTTAACTGTGTCTTTGTATACATTATAGAAACAGAACACTTTCATTATTTTTTGGAAATTTGAGATTTTTTATTTTTTTATTTTACTCTGTCAAAAAAATATCATTTTATAAAACAGAACCCTGATGATTTTTAAAGTTATCTACGTCATCAGCTTCACCCCTCTCAATTCAATGCCCAATCCTTCTTTTTTCCTTATCTTATACTTAATTATTAAAAAATAAATTAGTGAAAAAAATATTATCGTAATCTCTGCGCTCGCCAACCCGCCTGCCAAGCGTGGCGAGTACTGGCAAATACCCCCCTAAATGGTAGGACACAAAAAAACCAGGCCCCCAGTCTCCGGCAGCCCCGCTATTCCTGATTCCGGTAGCGGTCACGGTAACGGCGGGGCAGGGGGTGCTAAGAATCCCCGGAGGCGATCTCGCTACCACCCCCAACGACAACTGGCCCTGGTAACTTATAACGCGTGCACACTGAGGACGGACGAGAAGTTGCTCGAGCTGGAGGAAGAATTGAGCAGGTTAGATTGGGACATTGTGGGTTTATCAGAAGTCCGTAGAGAGGGCGAGGACACGATAACTCTGAAGTCCGGCAACCTGCTCTTCTACAGGGAGGGTGACCAAAAGTCCCAAGGTGGTGTTGGGTTTCTTGTCCACAGGTCCCTCGTAAACAACATCGTAACCATCGAGAGTGTGTCGAACAGGGTGATATACCTTATACTCAGAATAACCGAAAGGTATTCGCTGAAGGTCATACAGGTATATGCACCGACCTGAAATGGTGGAAGAAATAGAATGCATTGAGGCTACTCTATCTCCTCAATACACAATCAAAACGATGCAACGAAAGATACATTATGTAATGATGTTCTATACTCTCCTCGGTATTGGTAAGCTTTTAGTATTCAATACCCAGTGGAACAGATATTCTGGATGTCGAAATACACAAGATGCTAGAAGTTTCTCTGAAAACTGTATTTTAACAATTTTGATCCCTCTAAAAATATAAATGGAGTACCTTTATAAAATTGAGAAGGAATACTTAGATTTTGACTTTGAGTTTGGTTTCTCTTTCTAAATAAAATTTTAATGAAGGTTTCAAAACTTTTCAGTGGACTACATATGTTATTTAGTTTCTACTTACTACAGAAGTTGCTTTATTTTACCAGGTGATTCAGGATTATATTTCAAGTCATACGTTATGCATGAATACATTTTCATATTTAAGTATGTACCATTTAGTTATGTGCTGGGAGTCATATTACAGGTAAGATATATTTTTATTTGTATATCTATACGTGTTCATTAATGTCGCATTACTTTATTCCTCAGATAACTTTATTTTATTTGTATTATAAAATGACATCTTTAAAATGATAATTAAATCTTTTCGTCATTCAATTTCTCATTGAATAACAATAGTTAAGCTTTTCAGGGTTCCGTAGCCCAACAAGGAACCCATATAGTTTCGCCATGTTCGTCTGTCCATTCGCAGTCCAGCGCAGCCATGATATAAGTAACTGTGATTTCGCATAGATATCATGAATTTTTAACACTCCGATTCGAATAGGTACATTAAATTTCTATGCCAAAGTGGTAATATATTTTTAAAAAAAATGAAATTAAGGTACCTCTGATACAAGTGACGTGAGAAAGTTTTTTTTATTTCTTTGCCAAACCCATCTTCGAAAGGTATCGTTGAATTTTCAATAAAGTGGTCTGTGTTCGTAACATTGAGTTTTAAAAGCAATTTTTTTGATAAATCCAACGGCCCCAGCCTCTCCAACATAAAACGGTAGTAGTTGGATGACTTAAGAATAAAAACTGTTAATGCTATGAGAAGTAATCAAATGACAGAGTTGTAGTTCCTTAACTTTAAGCAAAATAATTTTCGTGTTAATTATGTTCATTACTGTCGTGGTATTGATTGTCTCTTTTAGCTGTAAAAAAGCAAAGTTGGGCATCAACGTCATCAAAAGAAACAACCGGGTTTGTCAAAAAAAATAGAATATTTTACATTGATTTAAAATAATATGGTCATAAACATTAGAATAGCAATCCCGATACAATCTATTCTAACATTGAATATTTTGTTATTTAACCATTGCGCATCGGGGCCTGTACCTGTATCTGCAATTCAAAACGTACGGTATGATCTTTCAAACGCTTTGTTCTTTAACGTTTGACAGATCATATCGTACGTTATGAACTGACAAATGAATACGACTGGTTAACACAATTCCACCTCAGGTTGTAACAGCCAGAGGTCACATAATAGCGGCTTGTATTTTTTTTCAGCTTGCAATAATACAAACAATATTCTACTGGAGTTACAATGACGCCGTGTTTATAATTTGTACCGTTTATTTGGAGAAGAAATTTGAAAACTTCAATCGCTTAATATTTCGCGGGAAATACCAAGTAAGTTTAATCAACACCGTTTTACAAAGCATTTGGGATGGTGGTTAGCGTTTCTGATAATTACGCCAGATGTCACAGGTTTGAATCTAGCAAGGGGCAAATGTTGTGAGCACGATTATTGTATCTAAGTTATGAGTTATGAGTTTATACATAGATAGCGGTCCCCCGCGACTTCGTCCGCGCGTTTTAGTTTGCTCCCTTCCCTCCCGTCGCAGCGTCATATTTTATATCCTTAAGCCTTTCTCGATAAATAAGCTATCCAACACAGAAATATTTTTTCAAGTCGGTCTAGCAGTTCCTGAGAAAAGCGCGTTTAAACAAACAAACTCTTCAGCTTTATAATATACTAGCGGTCCCCCGCGACTTCGTCCGCGCGTTTTGAGTTTGCTCCCTCCCCTCCCTAGATGTTTTATATCCTAAAGCCTTTCTCAATAAATAAGCTATCTAACGCAGAAATATTTTTTGAAATCGGTTCAGCAGTTCCTGAGATAAGCGCGTTAGAACCAACAAACTCTTCAGCTTTATAATATAAATTAGCGCAAGCGCACGTTGTACTTAAGCTGCGAACATTATTTTGGTGCGGAGTTATGTTAAAACTGTGATAGCTCCTAAGATATTTATTGGAATCAAATGATATAAAGGGCAACTTTGTTCTAAATGAAATGCTCGTGATGATGAATGTATTTATTTTGATAAGAATAAATACCTGTGTGTATAATACACCTCTAAAAATAATGCATTATTTTTTTACAAATTTATTAACATTAAAAAGGTTGTAATAAGTCAACCATTCAAGATAGACATATGCTGTCGCGGACTTTATTATAGAACTCTTAATGCTGAACAATCCTGTCATACATGATTTTTGTATAACTTAAGCGGTTTCCGCAGCGTATGCAGCGGAAGCTCTCAAAAGGAATATCTTTCTCCCGTTTTCGCAACATTTTTCATTTCTGCTGTGGTCTTATGAGTCGTATCTTTATGTTATATAGCCTAAAGCCTTCCTCGATAAATGGACTATCCAACGTAAAAATAATTTTTCAAATCGGGCCAGTAGTTTTTGAGATTAGCGCGTTTAAACAAACAAACAAACAAACAAACAAACTCTTCAGCTTTATAATATTAGTATAGATGAAGTTTCAAATTTGAATTAATCAGTAGTAAACTTTTATTTATCGATGGTGAAATGACTAGATAATTTTCAGACTGAACCCTAATTGCTAACACGTAAAAAAATTAGCGTGTTTCAGTAATCGACAAACATCGTTCAAATGGCCGCTGTATCTGAGCCCTGCGCTTTGGACAAAGGAAAAAATGGGACAAACACAGCTGAAAAAAAATTTGGGCTTTTGGATTGGACTCCGTTTCAAAAAAAAATACATTGTGGAGGAAAACATTACAAGTGCCATCAGCAAGGCGATTCAGAACGTTCATTATAATAATAATAAGCCATTCGGCTTAAGTTTCAGCTCGATTTTCATTCTTAAAATATGTCGCAGTTTGAACGGATGTCAATATGACCGTTCGGTAACAAATATATAAAAAAACAAAATAAAATAATCACATCGGATAAATCCACAACATTTTAATTTTATTCATATGTGAATGTTATCGAATCTTAACCGAATCCGTGACCGAATGGTTTTGAATCAGGCGGCAGATACACTATCGAGATCACTGCCGTGTTGACACCTTTATGGCTCAAATAACTTGCACTACGTTGTTCATCGTTTTTCGGTTGAAGTGCCCCGTGCATGCGTCCTGGGTGTGTGCATGGTATTTTAGTGGTATGGCGTGGTATTTTAGTTTTTAAGGCGGCATAGAACTCAAGATTTCATGAACAATACCGTACTTGACGGATAAATAACAAAACACAAACGTGATTAATACATTAGCTTTTATTTTTATTTCGGAGAATTAAATTGGTAAAATTAATAAAAATGTTTAACATTATTGCACAACTGACTAACAAATTTTGACCACATATTGTGTGATAAAAAAAAACGATCAAAGCTAGTTCTTAATATTAGGCGACTCTGCAGTGCGCCCGCAGTACCGGCAAGGTTTATATAACAGTAATCTCAATCAAAAATTGACTCCTCAAACGCAATTACAAATTGTTCGATAACTTATTGCCTAGTTATCGTAATTTTAAAATTTTATGTATTTTTTATATTGATTTATGTGACAGCTTGATACAAGTTTGTGAACGAACTACAACTTTACCGTCTTTTGATACCGCTGTTCTCTTTGATACCGGTCACTGGGATTTGCAGTACTAGCAATCCAAATGTCAGGTGAGCTCGGACACTTGAATTGGAGGGATGACGCCACCAATCGGTAAAACATTTTTTATCAGTCAAAACAATGCATCTTATAGCGTGGTTTAGGACGTTTTAAACATTTTTTTCATCATAGAGAAGATCCTGATACGGGGTTTTTATGATTATAGTACTGAAAAAAAAAGAGTTTCATTTAACATAAAAAATTCAACGTAATTTTTCTCATTCCCATTAAACATAACATTTTTGAATGTATTATAATATGAAATTTAAAAACTCAATTTCGTGAACTGTTGATAATAGTTCCAGTTCCTGCTTTAATTGAAGTACTTTGGCAATCTGGTTTCTTCATATCACTCGTTCAGTATCGTCCAATACAGCTCAGTAGTTCAGTCCTTCAGAAGCTCCGTGATAAAGAGTGAAGCGTACCAGTATATTATATTGGTTTGTTACTGCAAGACTGTGACAGTAGCACGGTCGGCTCGTGGGGCCTCGGGGAGAGTCCATGCTCGATTCGCGCCGAATTAATGTTTTAAATAGCGCAAACAGAAATATTCTTTAAACTCCTTGCAATGAGACTTAGTATCGTTTCAAAGATTGAGATGTTTGTGGTGATTTTCAGAGAAATGTTAGTTAATTAAATATTGATTGAGTTAATGTTAGTTTATTTTATCATACATAATTACTAGTTGCAATTTTTACTGACAGCTGTTTTAGTAACATAATTTTAGACTGCAGAAACATTAAAAAATATTATTATTTTGTCACAATATCCGACCCGTATACGATACATTAACAATTGAGCTGAATGAATATTAAGTAGTGAGTGAGATTCTGATAGTAGATCTACTGAGCTAAATAAACAAGATAAGTGATCTTAAGCTCCCACTGAACTATATCACTGTATTCACTGTGGTGAATAACATATTATTAAATATTGTGGTGAATAACATATTATTAAATTGGGACGTAAGGGAGCTTAACCAAGACCCAAAGCTCCAAGCCAACCTCACCTTCACGCGGTGCGTCCTGTTTCAACAGACGAGGCTCTGGCGACCGACCGATGGCGGGATAACCATCCAACAAAAGGCGCAGTAAAATGTTGAGCTGTGATGGGCAGCAGCGTCACACTTAAAAGATACTGCGCCTCTGCGCTCGCCAACCCGCCTGCCAAGCGTGGCGAGTACTGGCAAATACCCCCCTAAATGGTAGGACACAAAAAAACCAGGCCCCCAGTCTCCGGCAGCCCCGCTATTCTTGATTCCGGTAGTGGTCACGGTAACGGCGGGGAAGGGGGTGCTAAGAATCCCCGGAGGCGATCTCGCTACCACCCCCAACGACAACTGGCTCTGGTAACTTATAACGCGTGCACACTGAGGACAGACGAGAAGTTGTTCGAGCTGTAGGAAGAATTAAGCAGGTTACACTGGGACATAGTGGGTTTATCAGAAGTCCGTAGAGAGGGCGAGGACACGATAACTCTGAAGTCCGGCAACCTGCTCTTCTACCGGGAGGGTGACCAAAAGTCGCAAGGTGGTGTTGGGTTTCTTGTCCACAGGTCCCTCGTAAACAACATCGTAACCATCGAGGGTGATATACCTTATACTCAGAATAACCGAAAGGTATTCGCTGAAGGTCATACAGGTATATGCACCGACCTCGAACCACCCGGATGAAGAGGTGGAGTAAATGTATAAGGACGTAAGTAGAGCCATACACACTTCCAAAACCTATTTCACTGTTGTTATGGGGGACTTCAACGCAAAACTCGGCAAGCGAGGCGAGGATGAGTTGAAAGTGGGACCTTTTGGATATGGTCAAAGGAACGCCAGGGGAAATAGGCTGGCCGACTTTCTGGAGAAGGAGGGACTCTTTGCGATGAACTCTTTCTTCCAGAAGCCGCCTCAAAGGAAATGGACCTGGCTGAGTCCGGATGGCAAGACAAGATATGAGATAGACTTCATCATGACCACCAAGAGACGGTTATTCAATGATGTCTCCGTGATCAACAGGGTAAAAACCGGTAGTGATCACCGTATGGTCCGAGGCATATTGAATATAAATGTCAAATTGGAAAGGTCCCGCTTGATGAAGTCCACGCTCCGACCGACTTGTGCTCATATCCAAAATCCCGAGAGCTTTCAACTCGAGTTGTCAAACCGCTTTGATTGCCTAGAGAATTGCGTATCAGTGGACGAAATAAACAACGGGTTTGTGGAAACTGTCCAAACGGTCGGATCTAAGTTTTTTAGACCTGGCCGTAAAAATAGACCTCAAAAACTCTCGGTCCACACTCTCGACCTTATGGCAGAACGTCGATCTATGGCACTGCAGACCTCCGTTAATGCTCAAACCTACAGGCAGCTTAATAGATGAATATTGAAGTCTCTGCGACATGACATTCGTTCCTTTAACACGAATAGTGTTAAAGAAACAATAGAGCGGAACCAAGGCTCCAAAGTGTTTGCAAGGGACATGTCTATTGGGCAAAGCCTGTTGACGAAGCTTAAGACGGAGGACGGCAGTGTAGCGTCGACGAAAGCAGAGGTTTTGAGGGAGATCGAAAGGTTCTATGGGCAGTTGTACACCTCAGTAGCCAAACCCGTTGATAGCTCGACCGGAGACCCACGAGCTATCCTGACCCGACACTACACTGAAGACATCCCGGACATCAGCCTCTACGAGATAAGGATGGCCCTGAAACAGCTTAAAAACAATAAGGCACCTGGCGAGGACGGAATCACAGCAGAGCTCCTGAAAGCGGGTGGAACACCGGTACTTAAAGTCCTTCAGAGACTCTTTAATTCCGTTCTGCTAGAGGGCATCACGCCTGAGGCATGAAACAGGAGTGTGGTGGTGTTGTTCTTCAGAAAAGGAGACAAAACCTTATTGAAGAACTATAGACCCATCTCACTCCTGAGCCATGTCTACAAGCTGTTCTCAAGGGTCATCACGAATCGTCTCGCACGTAGGTTTGATGACTTCCAGCCTTCCGAACAAGCCGGTTTCCGAAAAGGCTACAGTACCATAGACCACATTCATACGCTTAGGCAAATTATACAGAAGTCCAAGGAGTATAATATGCCTCTATGTTTAGCTTTTGTGGACTATGAGAAGGCCTTTGATTCGATCGAAACTTGGGCGGTGCTTCGGTCTCTTCAGCGGTGTCACATAGACTATGTCAATATATAACGCCACCATGTCGGTCCGAGTACAGGAACAGAATACGAGGGCGATTCCATTGCGAAGAGGTGTAAGACAGGGCGATGTTATATCTCCGAAACTGTTTACAGCGGCATTGGAAGACGCCTTCAAGCTCCTGGAATGGGAAGGATTCGGCATCTCCGTCAATGGCGAATACATAACACACCTTCGGTTTGCCGATGATATAGTCGTTGTGGCAAAGACGCTGGATGATCTAGGCACTATGCTCGAAGACCTCGACCGAGTATCCCAACAAGTGGGTCTTAAAATGAACATGGAGAAGACGAAAATTATGTCGAGTTCCCTTGTTGTACCCACTCCAGTATCCATTGGGAACTCAACTCTCGAAGTTGTCGACGAGTACGTCTACCTGGGACAAGTGATCCAATTGGGTAGGTCCAACTTCGAGAAAGAGGTCAATCGACGAATCCAACTCGGCTGGGCAGCGTTCGGGAAACTGCGCAAGAGCGTCTTCTCGTCTCAATTACCTCAGTGTCTGAAGACGAAAGTCTTCAATCAGTGTGTGTTACCAGTGATGACATACGGATCCGAAACGTGGTCTCTTACTATGGGCCTTATAATGAAGCTCAAAATTACACAACGAGCGATGGAGCGGGCTATGCTCGGTGTTTCTCTACGAGATCGAATCAGAAACGAAGAGATACGTAGAAGAACCAAGGTAACGGACATAGCCTTGAGAATCAGTAAGCTTAAGTGGCAGTGGGCAGGGCACATAGCGCGAAGAACTGATGGCCGTTGGGGCAGGAAAGTTCTAGATTGGAGACCCTTCGACGAAAGACGCAGCGTAGGACGTCCACCAACAAGATGGACAGACGACCTTAAAAAGATCGCAGGATCAAACTGGATGCAGACCGCTAGTGATCGGTCGCTGTGGAAAGCCGTGGGAGAGGCCTATGTTCAGCCGTGGACGTCCTTTGGCTGATTATGATGATGATGATGATGAATCTTGAATTATCTCAAAAAATAGCACATAAGAACCCAAAGCGTTTTCTAGAAAAATGTTTCAATTATTGTGCTAAATCAGCCCTTTAAATATTATCACTTAAAACGAGGTGACCTTATATTGTAAACAATAAACACACCCTGAAAACTGTATCCTTGCTTAAAAGTTTATTAAAACACTCTAGTTTTCAGTATGCCACTTATTTCAAACATGACCTTCTCTCGTAGATAACATTCTTACAGCCAATTCCCCTTGAATACTAAAACTGGGTTTTACATTAGTCGAACATCCTAAGCTTGAAAAATATATTCCAAGTATCTGTTTGCGTTAAATCCTGATAAATTCATGGTCATCAGCTTGACCCATATAGCACAGCTCTCGAGAAATTGCAGCGATTTACCTATTTCTACACAGAGTGTTTAGAGCGTGTTCTGTTCCGTTTGAGTTGAAAAAGAATAATTTAAAGTAGTAGAATAGTTACGGCTTACTTTGCGGTTTATAGGAAGTTGTGTAATTCATTCTTAGACTTAATTTTAAAAATATTTCGGCTTTGGTTTAGAATGTTTTTAACACATTCGGTATCATATTTTATACTCTTAAAGATGAAATAAGAGACCAGAAATTTTCCCCGGTCGGACCTACGGCACGGTAGCTTAATCGGAAGATTGCCCGGTTAGCCAGAAAATTGCTGGTTCGAGTCACGACCGTGCGCAATTTTTGGTTTCTTATTTAATCTTTATGATTTTAATAACACACATACAAAATAACATCAATGTCTGTTACAAAAAAATGCCATGTTTTTCATCACTTATTTGTAATCAGATGATTTAAAAACAAAAGTACTCAGTCATAGTTCAGCAGTTACAACCTGATTGATCACCGGACGAAGGCTCGACAGTTTGGATCGCTGCCAAAATGGATTCAGCCAGTGATACTTAATTTTTTTCCTCTGGAATATGTTTGCATAATACACATTGTTCACAATTAACAAATACATATACAATTTGTACAGACAGCATATAAATATTGATGCATTTTTGTTCCGTGTAGTTAATTGGGATACAACTTCTTTTTATAAGAAAACAATTATAACATGTAGACCTAAAAAACCAGACTGTATTTGTTTTTGTCAGAATTGTCCAATCAAAGTAAGGAAATTTTTATTAATCGTATAAAGCTGGAGAGTTTGTATGTTTGTTTGAACTCGTTAATCTCAGGAACGACTGGATCGATTTGAAAAATATTTTTGTGATAGATAGCTTATTAATCAAGGGAGGCTTTAGGGGGAACCCATCACTTTATCGCAATTTTATTCATCGATTTTCATTTCCCATAAAACGATTCGCAGATGTTTCAAAATAATATTCAACAAATTCTATAATCTTGTTACATCACAATTTCATTTACTCGAATGCTTATTATCTACAAACTTACTTCATCGTTACTTCTTTTCATAAATTACGTATTTTATCGAAGTAACGTTAGCTTTCTATTTTGTTACCCATAATTTTATTTCCACGTAAGTTTCAATGTGCAGAATTCTTGAAACATCGAATTTATTTTACTTCACTAAAGTCCATATTTCCAAACGAATTTGTTACTAATCTTATATTGCATTCTTTATTAATAGACAATTTAAAGCATAACTGATATAAATCTGGATCTAATAAAAAAACTGCGTTAATGCCGACTCGCCGTGGTCTCCTCGCCGTGGTACTAGTCTGCCCGATACTAGAGTGTAATTCAAAAGCCGGAGGCGCGGAGGGAGAGCAGCCTCCGCTCGCTGTAACAAGGTGTAAGCACCCGCGCGAGCTGGAGCGGCTGAGGCTGGTCGCCGAAGGCGACCAGCAAGCCGAAGCTGCGTAGGCGAGCGTGGGTGACTGCGCCTTGTTACGCAAGGGCGACGAGGCTGCTATTCCCGCAGCGCCGGAGACGAGGAAATCCTAATGCATGCTGCTTGTTTGCATGCCTGCTTGCTTGCTGCATGCATGCCTGTTTGCATGCATGCCTTTATGCATGCATTATTGCATGCATGTATGCCTTCTTACTTGCATGCATATGCATATGCATGCGCATGCCTTCTTACTTGCATGCGTTTGCAAAAATATATGGGAACCGTTACACATTGAAACAAGTTTTTATAAAAGGTTATATCGATAACTTAATAATTCTATGAAACATTAGTTTGGTATATCGTTATTCTGCTTAACAAAACAGTTGCGAAACATTTTTTTGGTGAACTGTTATTCGATGTTATGAAACGACGATAAATAACTATTCGATTAAACAAGAAAAAAAGATATCAACATTCATTGAATAGTTTTCTGTGAAATGAAATTCGATATCAAATAATTCTGTGTTATGATAGATACCCGGCTTTAGGCTTTAAAACATCACGCTGCGACGGGAGGAGACCGCTCTAGTGATATAAATATAGGGCACCCGTATTAAAATCAGCCATACTTACCCCGTAAATGTGGCCATTTAAGTTAAATCGTCGGGAAAGAATATATTGCAGGAAAAGTCGTTACCAAGGTCCTTGATAATATTTCTATTGTTGCAATTATCCTTTGTGGAAGTGTAATACAGTGTAAGTCTTTACCAAGTGCGCATATTAAAATGTGAGATTTTATGCTTAATTTTATCGAGGGCTTTTTTGTCGGTTATTATACATTTTGAATGTCTATTGAAAACATTTTTTGATAGATTTGAAGATTTTGTTATTTTTAATTATGAAGTTAAAAAATAAGAGGTTTTGTATACACAGGTGTTTTTAATAAAAAAAACACTTCCCACGTTTTCCATGGGTAAAATTAAGCATAGAATTTCATATTTTCACAAGTGCAGTTTATGAAAACACACACTGTATTTATTAATTTTATTAAGGGCTGATTTTTTGATAGTCAGATAAGAAATATTCATCGAACAAAATACAATATGGCTAATTTGAAAACGTCACCTAATTGCAAGCAATCATACGTAACTGTCATTTTTTGAAATCTGACGCTTTAAAATTTATCAGTCTGATAAATTTCATCTGACCATTGAAAAATCGGCCCTTAGTAAAACTTTATTGCACTTCAAGTTGTACAATTGGCGAACTTAATGCCTAATGGCAATTTCATCCAGTCAACCACCGCGGTAATGCAGAGAGTTTAATCATTGGCGGAATATTAATAATAAGTGAGAAGAGTGGTACAAAACAAAATGCACTTTCATGAACATACACACTAATAATATACAAATATATAATAGGATACATATGCAAAAGATTAATAAACATACATAGAGTACATATACTTAATAAATTTTAATACAAAATTATAAATGTTAAAGGTCCCTGTCCCATAAATACCGTCAATTTATGGGACAGGGTACTATTTGTATACTAGCGGTATCCCGCGGCATCACCCGCGTTAATATTGTATCTCATAAAAAACATTATAAATTAAAGCATGCTATTCCAGTGTATGAACTATATTATTGGTAAGCTTCATCAAAATCCATTCAGTAGTTTTTGCGTGAAGAAGTAACAAATATGCATCAATCCTCACAAACTTTCGCGTTTATAAGATTAGTAAGATGTTTACAGTATGAGTTAAATATGACCTTCATCTGGTCTTATTTATTTTATTGTTATCACTGGCATCTCAAGAGTTTTGGTTAGTTTGTTGAGTCCATACAATACCAAAACTAACAATACAACTCAACCTCAACTTAAACCAATTATAAGTTTAAGCCTATCATAACTAGATAATAGAAGCTTTGATTTAACTTACTCCAAATTTATCATTCACTAGTATAAGTTACTTTATAAACAGGGTGGTATTGAGTCGAAGGTGGATGGTATTTTTTTGTCTTAATAGGTTTTTTACTTTTCAAGGAGTCGGCTAAAAATCAGCTTGTCAAAGTCAAAGTAAAAAATGTTTATTGCCATTTAGTGTTACATAGGTTTTTAAGTTATAGGTATTGAGGGATTGATACTTAATGATCCTGTCGGATATTGCAACTTATGTACATTGTTCAAAAAGATGAAAAAGAAACCAAAAATTTACGCACGGGCGGGACTTGAACCAGCACTTTCTGGCTTACCGGGCCAAACGCTCTACCAATTGAGCTACCGTGCTGTCTGTCGAACCCTGCGAAATTTGTGGTTTCTTATGGATACGTCATTATGCGTGACGTTTTGACGTCGTGACGACAATTTTTGGTTTCTTATTTCATTTTTATGAACATGAAAAATGACACTGTGAGTGTTAAAAACATTCTAAACCATTATGTACATATGTTAATACATAGTTTTATACTTAATCTTCTAAAAAAAAAATCGAAAATATTTACAATATTAGTTATGAGGTTACTCTAAACGAGGAGTGTCGTCTGTTAATTAAGTTTATATATGCTTTAGAATGTTTTTAACACTCACAGTGTCATATTTTATATTCATAAAGATGAAATAAGAAACCAAAAATTTGCGCACGGGCGGGACTTGAACCAGCAACCTTTTGGCAAACCGGGCCAAACGCTCTTACCAATTGAGCTACCGTGCTGTTAGTCCAACCCTGCGAAATTTGTGGTTTCTTATGAAAACGTCAATTGCGTGACGCTTAGCGCCATCTAGCCGTCTGTTTATGAAACAGATGGCCCAAGCAGTTATTCTTTACAGAATAAATTCAACGTTGAATTTATTCTGTAAAGAATAACAAATTTTTGGTTTCTTATTTCATCTTTATGAATATAAAATATGACACTGTGAGTGTTAAAAACATTCTAAAGCATTAGATAGCGAAGCGACATCAATTTCCAAGTTGAATTTATTCTGTAAAGAATAACTGCTTGGGCCATCTGTTTCATAAACAGACGGCTAGATGGCGCTAAGCGTCACGCAATTGACGTTTTCATAAGAAACCACAAATTTCGCAGGGTTGGACTAACAGCACGGTAGCTCAATTGGTAAGAGCGTTTGGCCCGGTTTGCCAAAAGGTTGCTGGTTCAAGTCCCGCCCGTGCGCAAATTTTTGGTTTCTTATTTCATCTTTATGAATATAAAATATGACACTGTGAGTGTTAAAAACATTCTAAAGCATTAGATAGCGAAGCGACATCAATTTCCAAGTTGAATTTATTCTGTAAAGAATAACTGCTTGGGCCATCTGTTTCATAAACAGACGGCTAGATGGCGCTAAGCGTCACGCAATTGACGTTTTCATAAGAAACCACAAATTTCGCAGGGTTGGACTAACAGCACGGTAGCTCAATTGGTAAGAGCGTTTGGCCCGGTTTGCCAAAAGGTTGCTGGTTCAAGTCCCGCCCGTGCGCAAATTTTTGGTTTCTTATTTCATCTTTATGAATATAAAATATGACACTGTGAGTGTTAAAAACATTCTAAAGCATTAGATAGCGAAGCGACATCAATTTCCAAGTTGAATTTATTCTGTAAAGAATAACTGCTTGGGCCATCTGTTTCATAAACAGACGGCTAGATGGCGCTAAGCGTCACGCAATTGACGTTTTCATAAGAAACCACAAATTTCGCAGGGTTGGACTAACAGCACGGTAGCTCAATTGGTAAGAGCGTTTGGCCCGGTTTGCCAAAAGGTTGCTGGTTCAAGTCCCGCCCGTGCGCAAATTTTTGGTTTCTTATTTCATCTTTATGAATATAGAATATGACACTGTGAGTGTTAAAAACATTCTAAAGCATTAGATAGCGAAGCGACATCAATTTCCAAGTTGAATTTATTCTGTAAAGAATAACTGCTTGGGCCATCTGTTTCATAAACAGACGGCTAGATGGCGCTAAGCGTCACGCAATTGACGTTTTCATAAGAAACCACAAATTTCGCAGGGTTGGACTAACAGCACGGTAGCTCAATTGGTAAGAGCGTTTGGCCCGGTTTGCCAAAAGGTTGCTGGTTCAAGTCCCGCCCGTGCGCAAATTTTTGGTTTCTTATTTCATCTTTATGAAGTTTATATATGTATTGCTATTTTATTTGAGCTTAGTAACCTTAAATATTATATTATTTAGATTTATTATTGTTAAGAAAGATCATTTTTTGTTATCAAATAACTCTTCGAGGAAATAAAAACAGTTGTAAATTAACAATTCTTTTAACTTATTCGTAATTGAATTTGTTCATATTCTCAGAGTAAGAGAAAGGTATTAAACTAATATAAAGAGTATAGAATAAGAGTCACAGTTTAACTGAAATGATTTAATTTAGCAAAATAAGCATTTAGTCTAAATTTTTACAGATTTTTTGGATTGAATGTATATTAAAACTGGTTTTGAAAAACCTCCTTCAGAATACTGACTAAAATTAATTAAATCAATCAGTTTACCATTACCCTAAGTTGTAGTATATCTAATTGAACAAAAAAAATATAATCTCACTTCTCGTTTTCGAGAAATCTTTTGACAAACATACAAACATACATCACTTACAAAATATAGAAGCCTAGGGAATCCTTAGAGAAGCCCCAATAGATTAACATACCAAAAATTTAATCAGATTTTAACGATATTGATGACCTCCATGGTGTCGTGGCTAAAGCGTGCTGGTTTCAAGGTTTCGGGTTCGATTCCCGGTCGGGTCAATATAGAAATCCAAATTTTCTATATTGTCTCAGGTCTGGGTATTGTGGCACCACCGTTGTGTCTGATTTCCATAACACAAGTGCATTTGTTACTTACTTTGGGATCAGAGAAATGTATGTGATTGGTGTCCAATATAGTATAGGTATATATCTATTTCATATATTAAGGGGGGGGGGCTCCCATACATGAAACTAAAACCGATTTTTTTTTTACTCAAACCTATGCGTGTCTCCACACGTCTGTCTATAGATAGGTCTTTTAAAATGACAGGTTCCTAAAACCATTTTCTTTTAAAGTCTAACGTTTGACAGATACACGCTTTCAAAGTGGTAAAATGGGCGTCCCCCCCATATAATTTCTAAACTAAGCACGTGTCAGTTTGGAAAAAAATACGTAATGTAGATCTTAACAAATTCTTTCAACAAAAATTGGTTTGAACGTGATCGAACTAGTAGTTTTTGAGATATAGCTCATTTTCAACAACCGCAAACATAACTTTGTTCTTCATACAAATACTATGAAAAACAAATTTATATTTGCTGTCAACAAAATATTGTGGTATTTTAGCTAAGTAGCACACGCATAGGTTTGACTTAAAAAAATATTTTGGTTTTAGTTTCATGTATGGGAGCCCCCCCTTAACTGTCAATATTTTTCATTTTTTGTATGAGAATTGGTAACCGGTTAACAAGACACATCTTCCTACCAAATTTCAATTGTGTAATGCTTATAGTTACAAAATAAAATGGCTGTGACATACGGACGGACAGACAGACAGACAGACAGACAGACAGATAGACAGACTTGACGAAACTATAAGAATTCCGTTTTTTGCCATTCGGCTACGGAACCCTAAAAACGCATTAAGCGGGAAATCGGTATAAGCTGGGACGTATGGAACAGTAGAAATTAATCACTTACATGCCTTACTTATTATTATATCAATTACCTTACCTATTATCATGTCAATTTTTTTTGTTGTTGTTACAAACATGTAAATTATTATTAATTATTTACATGTTAAAGTGCACTTATTAGTGACATATTTTTTTACTGTGGTTTTTAATGTATACTGATCACTGTGTGTGTGTGCGCGCGTACGTGCGTGTCTGTGTATTAAATTGTTTTAAGAGCTATAATCATAAAATATATTGAAGAATACTTTGCATCATGGAATAATTATTATTATTGCCCTTCCAAATTTCAACAAACTTAACATTTAAACTTATCCCTATAAAAACATATAAATTGTCAAAAAAAACAAGCAAGTACAAGAGTATAAAAAGTACGGGATACCAGTAAAAACCGGCCAAGTGCGAATAGGACTCGCGCAATGAAGGTTCCGAACAAACTTTAATTGAATTTTAAGGGTCCACTAACCTCCACTTAGCCAAATAATTACAATTTTTTGTTTACATCGAAAATAACTTTGTTTTATAGCGTTTGTATAAAGGACCAAGTTATGTTTGCGGTTGTAGAAAATTAGCTATATCTCACAAACCACTAGCCTTCTAACGCACCGAGTCGTCAAAAGCACATAAATAATAATGTAATCTAAATAACACTTCATTCAAAACCATCTAAGAGAAACATTCATTCAATTCACAAACAGAAATACACATGTTTACAATGTTACATCACTCGAAATACGGCGTCAAGTCTCAAGTACCTTCGTAATCTGAGCGCGCCGATAAGGAGTTCCCCGAACACGTGTGCCTGGCACGTGTGCTGTTCGTTATTTTGCTTTGTAAGCTTTACTACTAACTAGATGAGACATCCGTCTTTACATTTGAGTAAAATACAAGAGGTGTATAACTGACAGCAACCGGATGGATGTGTTTGCGGTCTATGGTGTAGAAACATCTGTTTTTTATTCATAAAGGTACATGTCCAAGGAATAAGCATTTATACACCCATTTTATTTTTTTACAAAAAAGGAATAAAAAGCGCCCACAGGTGGGCGCTTGGGAAAATCGCGAAACTCATGCACATTTGTCAGCGCCCCGGCTATCCAAGGTCTAGCATGATTTCGTTCAAACCACTAGTTCGCTTTCGATGGAAGTGTTTGTAAGTATTACATTGCGATTTATTTTTTAAAATGTTCACTTGCTCATTTCAAAAGGGGAAGCAACATATGGACGCAACTGATTTGAAAATGGAGGGGAGATCCTTAACACATTGCGACTTTTAGCAGCGTTGCAGTCGCGATGCTTACGCGCGTTAGCATCAGTTAGTCGCAAAATGTCAACTTTTACACACTGCACTACTTTTAGCATCGATGTAGTCGCGATGTTAACGCGGTATAGCATCAGCCGTTTGAAAACCATCACCATAAAAATTTATGAGGGGATCTGACTACCATCCATGATCACTTACTGTACCAAAACTTAGTGCAATTCATCACCCTAAAGGTCAGGATGACCACTACAAATACGTGAGACATTTAGAAAATTGAGACACTAAAAAAATAGTTCTACAGGTACATATATTTTTATTAAATCTTTTCAAAGTACTCTCCACCAGCTTTTATACAAGGATTTATGCATCTGAACTAGTTTTCAAAACACTATTTTCAGTTCGTCGTAGTTACCTCGTTTTTAACCGACTTCAAAAAAGGAGGAGGTTATCAATTCGACTGTATGTTTTTTTTATCATTTTTTTTTTGTATGTATGTTACCTCATATCTCAGTCGTTTGTCGACCGAATCGAAAAATTTTTTCACCTACTTAGAGGGTATACCTTCTAGTTGGTCCCATTTTTTCCATTTTGGGATCTGATGATGGGATCTTGGTGTATTCGAGGGAAACCCTCAAGTTTTAAAGGCACGTATAGTGTTTCTTTACTAGAATCTTAATGTTGACATGTTGTTACGTCTGATAGTGAACATTTTGTGGAGCTGAGCTGATGGTGGAACTCCTTAACGCCTAGGAGATCAGTAATTATAATGACGAAACTTATGAAAGGTAATTTGTAGCTTCGTAAAAAATAGAATCATACGGTGCAACTCCCCCCCCCCCTCTTATGTAATCACTAAAAATAAAGAAATAAAATAAACTTTAAAAAAAAGTAGAAACCGACTTCAAAACCAAAATGCACTAAAAAGTCTTAAATAAACTCTTCACCATTGAAAGGAAAGGAATCCGTTTTAGGTAAACAATTTCTTTTTGGAGTCGGTGCCATCACTTTGACCATCAATCAACTACTATTACAGCACCGACTCCAAAAAGAAATTGTTTACCTAAAACGGATTCCTTTCCTTTCAATGGTGAAGAGTTTATTTAAGACTTTTTAGTGCATTTTGGTTTTGAAGTCGGTTTTTACTTTTTTTTAAAGTTTATTTTATCAACTTGCTCGAACGCAGCCAGCGCATCTTCCAGTGACGAAAATTGTATTCCTTTGAGCTGATTTTTTATTTTTAACCTCCTAAGGCGCAATTGCGGTGGCGGTCGCGTTTCCGCGGTGGACTGCGTGCGCGTACGCAATTCGCGCGGTGTCAGGATACACGTTACGTAAACAGTTATAAAATCTTATTGAAACAAGCTATTATCATTCTGTAAAAAGCTTATTGTTACTGAATAAATAACCTATGCTTGTAATAAAAAAAAATGTATTCAAAAATGAAAAAATAGAACCAAAAAAATTCGTGGTAGGGTGACGACATATACGAAAAAAATTGCGAGAAAAATAAATCGAATTTTAATCAATAACTGACAGCAACCGGATGTGTTTGCGGTCTATTGTGTAGAAATATCTGTTTTTTACTCATAAAGGCCAACATGCCCAAGGAATAAGCATTTATACACCAATTTTTTTTTTTGCAAAAAAGTAATTAAAAAGCGCCCACAGGTGGGCGCTTGGTATAATCGCGAAATTCATGCTCAGCGCCCACCATCGGGCGCTCTGGCTATCCAAGGGTTAAAAATGAAAAGAAATCACTTGGTGCTAGATCAGGGCTGTAAGAAGGGTGACCCAGGAGTTTAACTGGCGTGCTGTCTAGGAAGTTCCTTGTTTTGAGCGCGGTGATTGCAGGCGCATTGTCGTGGTGTAGCAGTAGTCCGTGGAACCCAGTGATTGGTCGCTGGTTGGTCACAACAGAAAAAACTTCTTGTAAATATTTGGTAGTATACTATTTGGCGTTGTTGCGATTCTTACGGTTTCAGGCGACACATAGGCTCAAATTGTAAAAAATCATAGCTACAGCGCAGATTCATTTTTAGTTAGACACGATACTTTGAAATAGCTTAGAAAAAGTGTCGATGAAAATTTTGATAATGGAATACACCTATTTTTACTTATAAATAATCATATTTTCGAAAAAGATTCTAACCGACCAGTCCTCTATACATAAAAAATAATAATTTCGCAATACTTTCTGAGTGGCTTGGTATTTATGTCACCATTATAATATGTCCTATCAATTCCGAGTTTGGTACCATGTTACTTTAATGATATTTATATACCTAACATGGTAAGGAAGCCATGACTTCAATTTATAACACGTGTTGGGAGTTCAATCGCTTAATTTTCAAAGCTTCAGGCTGTATCATAGATCTAGACAAGCGACTCGCCCCAGCTTCGTACAGGTGCAGTGCTGCTAATGCTGTCTTTATGCAACGTTTTGTGATAAAACAATACAAATACATTTTCTTTACAAGTTACTCTTGATAGAGCAATATATAATTGGCTATGTGAACAGCAAACAACGTTCAAATCTAAGCCCCCGGCCCCGGCCTGTACCGCCGCTAGACCGCAACCACTGTCCTAGTATTTTAAATCTGTAATATCTTCGAAAATATCCATTTTAATAATATGTAGTAAAGGGCCATATACTCGTAGTTACGGAGCTGTCGAGCAAAATTTCAATATGATCAGTACACGTGGTAGACGTTATTAATAGCGACAATTATACCCTAAGCAACTTCAAGGACCTCGCCTGGTGCCATGGTGGCACTGCGTTGTAAATTAACAGCGTTTCAAAAATTTAAAAAAATGTATGATATTATCGGCACATGCCTGCTTTTGGGGCTGATGGTCACAGTTATCTTGTAAACACAAAAAAAAATAAGAAGCAGACATCCAGGGCTCAGACTTTTGTAGTTTTCTATTTATTAAGTTTTTTTATGATTTAAAATACTATGTAAAGTGCACACTTAATAGATTCCAATTTTTCAATTAAAAACAATGAGAAGGACCATGCAAATCCCTAATACATAGACATATACCACCGCGAGCTTTTTTGTACATCTTTTTAAGGTATACAATACTGTAGTACATTATTTTGATCCATTTCGTAGGGTTGGCTAAAGCCTTTCTCTATAAATTACCTATTCATCTATTATTATTTTAATCGGTTTTGTAGTTCCTGAGATAAGCGCGTTTAAACAAACAAAATCATTAGTTTAATAATATTAGTATAGATGTAATTACTTTTTACTAGTAATTTTTATTGAATTAATTATTAACTTCAATAAAATATTTTATCTGGGGCTGTATAAAGTAACTTAACTTGTGTATTACACTTCATTTTGATTGCACATCAATTCGGTACCTACCTACCTAAATTCTTAACTACTAAATTTTGCATTACAAATAACAAGTGTTCAATATACAAATGGGCACTAACTAATTTATATTCGTATGTGGTAAACTGCTCGTAAATTGGTCAGGCGGTGCTCCAGCCAAACAATTACATTAGGGTTTTATAGGCGATTATATTGGCTCTAGAGTAGGGAACAAATATAAAAGCCAGTCTAAAAATACTACGTAGATTTTTAAGCAGTAAATGGAATACTTTTTGCTGATATCGATCAGATAAATGAACAGAAAAATGTTGCAAGGTTTGGCTTGACACTGAGCTTATTATTAGGTTTGGCTAAACTTTAACTTTCACAACTTTAAGCATCAGCAGCTTTATTTCGAGTAACTTTGCTCATATCTGAAAACTATTAAACCAATTTATATAAAACTTGTAGGTACTTTTTCCTACATTTATATTTTAATGTAGGAAAAAGACAAGTTTTAGCTAACTGAAGTAAAAGAATCATGTCGATAGCAATTTTCGTTTTTGAGAAATTTGTGGATAAAATACGTAATTATACGTAAATACGTAAATATGAGTGTAGGTACTCACAAAACTTCACATCCTTGTTAGGAAGGTTAACGAAATCATCATTCTCAAATATTACCAATCCATTTTTTGAAGTCGGAAACGTTTTATCCATTTTTATCACTTTGGAAGCGTCTATCTTTCAAACGTTAGACTTTTAGAGAAAATGGTTTTAAAAACCTCGATATCATTTTAATAGACTTATCCATAGACATCCCACACACGTAAATATGTCAATAAAAACATACAGACGGACAGACAGACACAAAGACAGACTTGACGAAACTATAAGGGTTCCGTGTTTTGTCATTCGGCTACAGAACTCTAAAAACGGCGATAAAAAAGATCTAAAGGATTGGCAAATATCTAGATTCTATAACTGCCTACTGAAATATAAAATAATATAGAGGCTCCTCTATATTATTTTATATTTCTTTTAGATAATTCTACTTTCAAGATGTTTTGGACTGGCTGTGTTTGTTTAGCTATACTGAATGCTCATGTTTATTATATTATGGTTGTCAACGTGTTGTTTGTGGTGGTTTATCGTCAATATCTCGTGTTTAACGTCTGACCATAATATCGTGATTGAGATATTACATGGCGTGATTTTGAATATTATCAAAATTGTTAGTTTATCAGAATGCCAAACAAATTACAGGTCCTTTATCACATTTGATAAATTCACTAAAAGTTTACTGTAACTTATTAAGAAACTTACTTATTTCTCAATGTCATGCTTGTTCAACACTAGAAACTTCGTTCATTCTCACTCAATAATTGTATCCTAAAATTATTACAATTTAGTTCAAAACAAAAAAAGGAAAAGTAATAGTAAAAACTAAATCAATGAAACTAAACTACTCACAAATAAATATCTATTCTAATATTATAAAGCTGAAGAGTTTGTTTGTTTAAACGCGCTTGTCTCAGGAACTACAGTATCGATTTCAATAAATATTTTTGTGTTAGATAGCGTATTTATGTAAGAATGCGCGTTTTAGGCAATAGCACTAGGTTTTAGGCAATAGCAATAGTTTTAGGTGCAAACTCAAAACGCGCGGACAAAGTCGCGGGGGACCGCTAGTATACATCATAAAAATCATTGCCCTGTGCGTTAGTGCCTAAACTATTAGGAGGAATTTAATTTTAAGAATTTATTGCACAAACAATGTTTAAACAAATTGACTTAATGCTGGAAGCATTATCTGCCATTCACACATTTGAATATAATAATTCAATAGACTCTCTAAATGCTTAACATTACTAAAACATCATGTGTTTTGTGAAAAAGTGCCCAAATAAACTACTTTGCCTTATCTTATCATTAAAGCGATTGGCTATAAACAATATTTTTCCAGGTCAGGACACAATAGTGTTCCAAAACCGGGTAAAAGTAGAGGATTCCAATTTTCAGTGAACGTGTCGGTGGCCTATGCCACAATGAATGACTCAACCAGAAGGATTTTGATATATAGGGCCTAACAAAATCAACTGCATTCCTTCTTAGGGCTAATTCTGACCCTCAAATGCAACAACTTTTTGTATGCGGCCGACAACGTAATTCTAAAAAAATATTTTACTTTCCCATACTAGAGTGCCGATCAGCTGATTCTTGTTTATCTGGAGAAGTCAAAAAAAAAAACTTGGGATTTCGATGTAGGTCCCATACAAAAAGTTGTTGTATTTTAGCAACAGAATCACCACCAAAAAGGAATGCAGTTGATTTTGTTAAATCCTGTATATATTCAGAAAAACTACATCCTTACTCACGTACATCATTTGGTAGCCAAAATTACTACACCTACGAAAAGAATCATTAAATATTTGCCACGAAATATTACATTATCTGATATTAATAGCTTTGTTAATATTAAAAAGTGAGTGAAGTGTGGAATGGTATTTATTTTTACCCGACTACGGTGAAGCAAAAAGGAGGGTTATGGTATTATATGATATTAACTCCAAAATAAGTTAAATAAAAATAAAGTTTATGAAACTAAAACCCGACTACTTGACAATAAAATAGTCTTAGGGCTGATTTTTCAGTTGTCAGATAAAACTTATCAGACTGATAAATTATAAAGCGACAGATTCAAAAAAAATACAGTTACGTATGATTGCCGACAATTAGGTGACGCTTTTAAATTAGCCATATTGTATTTTGTTCGATGAATAATTCTTATCTGACTATTGAGAAATCTGCCCATAAAGGATAGCCGTGGTCGTATGCCACCTACTGTAATTATAATAATAAAACAAAATCAAAGTGGCATACGACCACGGCTATCCTTTAAGACTATTTTCTTGTTTTGTACTTTTGAGAGCGTGTTTTAAGTAGTCGGGTTTTAGTTTTATAAACTTTGGTAAGAGTCATGTTTAACAGATAAGTACCCGTATCTCCATCTTAATGTTACAAATCAGAAAAGAGCTACTGAATGATTTTCTATACTGTCAGAACCCTACAAAAGGCCATTTCGAAAGGGCTTAAAAATGGATTGCCCCAAAATCCCTCATGGACCCGGGCCCTTAGGGGAAAAGATTCAATAAACAAGACTTATCTGGGATTTTATTGATAGTTTTTCATGTTTTGAATAACTGAAGTGATGGGAATATACCACTATGATTTAATATGATCAACTTTTGATTTATGTCAGTAGTACCATAAAAAAAGTAATCGTATATTAAATATTTCTTTAGCAGGCCTTGGTATGCTGCGCTGTAATTCTGTTTACATGGAACTATATAAGGCCATGCTGAGTTTTGAGTTACATCATAATTCTGTCTCTGTTATTCCATCTATAAAAAAGTATTTTTGGTTAATAAACTATAAAAAACAACTTTTCATGTACCCTAGAGATATGAATGATGACTATTGAGGCCCAAAAGTTCTAGATTGGAGACTCTTTGACCAAAGACGTAGCGTAGGCGTAGGCGTACGTGTCCACCGACAAGATGAACAAACGACCTTGCAAAGATCGCAGGATCAAACTTGATACAGACCGCTTGTGATCGGTCGCTGTGGAAAATCGCGGAAGAGGCCTGTGTTCAGCAGTGGACTTTTTTTGGCTGATATTGATGATGAGAGATATGCGCGAGTGAGCCTAAAAGTGCCTGCACTAATCTAAGTACCTGCTTGAAAAATAACTTTGACTGAATCTTAACCGTTTATTCAAAAAGATACTTACTTTCAGACAGTGCGGAGGTTTCGACACCGGCCCTATGCAGGGTTTCAGGAGGGTAGGAGCCAGGAGTTCTCCAGACCTGTCTCCTGGGAGATCAGTCTCGAGGCAGCTAACTTGGAGAGTTACCAGTACTTCAAGGTATGTAGACTGCGAACAGGCATGGTTATTATTTGTATATTTCACACTGGAGATAGACCGCTTGTAACCGGTCGCCGTGGGAAACCGTAGGGGTCCTTGTTCAGTAATGGAAGTCCTTGGCTGATAATAATAATTTTCCTATCGATTTTCGGTAAAGGCAGCCCCTCTCAACAGAGATAGCCCAGGTACGCAGGAGATAATTTAGTACCCAGATGTTTGCGCAATACACGAGTGCACTCTTTATTCCTTGACTCTCATTAATTCGGTGAGATGAGACCAGTCCGTAATATGAAAGATCTGACTGATAATGTTGATGATAAATATTTGTTAACTATTAAAAGTTTCATAAAAGGTAAATAAACCAAGAATTTTCTTTCATCAATCGGTCACTGCCACTTCAGTGTAGGACACGGCTGACATGTGAAATTATCTGGCACTTTTTTTAACGGTCGGTGCTATCTTGGGTTATGCATTTTGCTTAAAATCGTGGTTCACATACTAAAACTGCCACATGTTATACAATATGTCCGACCCGAAAGGGTCATAGTTGCTTTTATAACATAACCAAAACAAGTCTTAAAATTACGTTATTAATCAAACCTTTTTAATCGAATTTCATTGTCAACAAGTTTAGCACCTATTTACCCTAAAACGGTGGAATTTTCAAAATACGTTATCACTGCAGTTGCGCTACCTGTGAGTGCCGGCGCAACTCCGCGCCTCCCGGGCGCCCCGTCAGCCCCCATCGTTTTGCCATTTATGCTTTTTTAATGTAGCGAATTTTATATTTCATTTAGTTGGGTATTTTTTCTAATATTGCATGAAAATTATTACACAAACAGAACCTAATCTCGATACCTTATAACCCCTTGATAGGTCGGACAGGTTTTTTTAGACACTGTAGACTAAACTACAATATTCCGGATAATATATAGATATACCGATAGAATATAATTCATAATAACAACTATACCAAATACCAATGCTACATTATATAATTGTCATTTCACCAACATATTCGTAGCATCGTAGCTAAAGACTACGCCGTAGCAAATACAAAAAGTCGTAGTCTGTAGCATGTGATACAATTAAAAACGATAGCTTTTACGTCTATAATTTAACTCTTTCACTTTATAGTACAAAATATTAGTTTTGTATTGTATTGTTGTGTTAGTGTTTGTTATACCAAAACATTGGGTACACTACTGTCGAGTATTTCATTATAAAAGTTTGCAATATAAACACTCCCGTAAGAATGTTTTCTCGTACAAATGCGCATCAAATGTAAACTAATTTGTTACTTGTCAAGTCGTTACTGTAATTCTTTTACATTGAAGCTTTAAAGTAAGATACTTATTTAAGCGGATCTTCTTTAAAGTTCTTACTTACTTTCCTAATAATAACAGTTAGTGATTGAGACAATAGGAAAAGTATTAACTATGCGTAGTGCAATTGGAAATAGTAAGAATCGTAGTAGGGTATTAAATTTAAATTTATTTTTTTTATTATTTATACAAACTAATGATAAATTTGTCACTAACAGAAAAGACACAAAATAATATACACAACTAAAAATACATTTTGATAGAACAATAAATATATATCTGCATTCCTTACGTCAATGTAATAGCATTTCTTAAGATCATTACAATACATTGTTTTTCTCTTTGTTTGGTTGTGTTTATGTTCATTAAAGGCTCTTGAAATAATTGTAATGTTACAGTATGGGGATCGCAATTTATGGCTAACATTAAAGTTACGGTTATAAAATAGCATGCGTTACCAGCACTTATTTTTGCGGTTCCAGCGTTCCGTCTTAAAGTGTTTGTGGAACCGATAGATAAATGACACAAAATGCAGGCGCAGATCGTAGTGATTAATTGAAGAAAAAAACGGCCAAGTGCGAGTCGGACTCGTGCACTGAGTTCCACTTAGCCAAAATACCAAAATCGCTTCAACACTCGAACGGTCGCATGAGACCACATAAGAATAGAATTTCTATTGTGTCTTGTTAATATACGCTTGAGGGTTTAAAAGCAGTTTACTTTGTTTTTCCTAATAATTATATGAAGGTCAAAGTTCTATTTGCGTTAGTTGAAAATGTACTGTATCTCAAAAACTGCTACTTCGATCTCGTTCAAACTAACTTTCGTTGAAAGTACTTGTACAGCACTACAATTTTTTTTTTTCAAAATTGACACTTTCTTCTTTAAAAAGTAAGAAATGGTTTGAGAAACCTCGATATCATTTTAAGAGACCTATGCATAGACACCTCCATGCATAGGTTTGAGTTTTTGCTTTGTTTTAGTTCCATGTATGGGACCCCTAAAATGTCATTTCGATCTCTCCTATTCGGAAAATCTGGTTGGAAAATAGCTTTTTCATCCCTAGGGTGGAAAGTAATTTAGTTTTAATTGCTACGGTCAGACATGGAGTTCAACATAATTAAGTCACGTCTAGTGATTAAAATAAAAGAGTTTTCTATGTTTTTTGCTTAGCTAAACATTAAAAACACGTATTTATTATGTGCCTTGATTTAAAAAATATACAATTGGTCTATTTTTTTACAATTAAAAATCTACAATTACAATATTCGGGTGCTCGCCTTACATAGTGCCACTTTTTGTCTTTAACATTTTTTTGGGCGAGTTTTTACACACAGGCACAGATAATTAAGCTCGCGGAGGCGACACTCCTATTGCTATTTCATGAGGTAAAATTGAATCTGGAACTTGACATAACCTGTGGTAGTTTTGGTGATAAGGTTATGGTTGCAAACTTTTATTATTATCTGTCTCTGTGAGAAAAATCGTCGGTGTTTTTAACAAGGATTTGAAATTTTTGATATCGTCCGCGTTTAATAATCCCTTTTTTCTACAGTTGTGTCCTACTAATCGTGTGTTCTATGTATAACGACAACAAATAAACTAATATGTTTTGCAAAAACCTGAGCTTCTCGCCAAACAACAAAATACCACATTACACAGCTATTTTTTTTTATTTTAATTTTATTGTATTTAATTTTATTTTATTTTTCTCACCCATTGCTCTCTAGAAACAGCTTAAGTGAATTGGGTCACTTTCTCCCCTTGTATAACAATCTTCATTTTTTTTAATGAGAGTCCTATGAATACACCTATCTACCGAGTTTCATCCGTGTAATGCTAATAAGTTCAGTATAAAGTGGCTGTGACATACGGCCGGACAGACTGACAGATAGACTTGACGGAACTATAAAGGTTCCGTTTTTACCATTTGGCTACGGAAGTCTGAAAAAACTACTATTAATTTTAACCTGAATGATACCTTGAATTTAAAATCCAGCAGGTCACAAAGAAACAAGATCGGCGCCAGTGTCTCCCATCCCCAGTTGAGCTACATGAACGGTTGTGGCGGCGCCGGCGCAGGCTCGCGGCGAGGGTGAGACGTGGCCACGCAGACCCCACCTAGCATAGCCGCGGAGACCAGGCGTGCTAGGCTTAGACCACTCAAGCTGACGTTGGCTACGCCCAATGCGCTAACATTAAGGTAGATACTATTTTTTTGTAGAGGTATCAATGGACGTTACTATTCAGACACATCCCAAGTAGCAATATTTAGTCTGGTAATGATCCTAGGAGCACGAATTTCATAGTCCTATAGAACACTGGAAAACGTTTACAGGGCTGGATTTGGGCGCACTTTATAGGAGTATTACACCCTATAGTAGTTTTAGTATAGGCTAGTAAGGTGCAATGCGACTTTATAATTGACTTATACATGTTTTTATATGATAAAAATTGCATTATAACGATCTGGTTAACGCACGGAATAAGCGCGATTAGTCTTAAAAGGAGTTTGCGCATGCCATTACTGGTATGATTAGTCTTATTATAGTCTTCTACTTGCCGCTATTGGAGTTATTGATCTTAAAGTAATCAGCATGATGCCAATACCAAGCATTGGTTTTTCATTCGGTTTTGACTCGGTGCCGTGCTGGTGTTCTTAATTATTTTTTTCTGAGGTTAAGTTATCCATATCTACATTAATATATTTGCGTAGCGTTAAGTTTTGTGATTCGATTATGGTATAAATAATGCGTACTCAATCTGCAAAATTAATTTTATTGATAAAGTGTTCCACGTAAGTAAAGATATCTTTATGCCCCTTCTGAACTAATTGTATTAATTATTAAGTTATTATGTATAATTAAACAAATAATTAAGGTGGCCATAGGATCTGACCACATGTCATCATATTGCATTAATCAGAACCTTTATAGTGCTATTTGGTATAAGGCTAGACTATTATAGGATATACTATTCACCACCATATTGGAGTTTTAGGGTTCTTTGAGAAAAGGACAACAAAGTAAAAACCCCGCATGTCAATACATATACAAATCAAAATTTATAGATCGCACATGTCAAAATTGCGTATGGTAATGCGAAACCGAGTGTTTTCTTTGTAATCTTTAACCTAGTATGGTGTAAATGATAATGTAGTATTTTTAATTTAAATCCTGATTACTTCAATTAATAACTTCGTTTTTTAAATAAATTTATTATCACGGTAATTGATCGAAAACTCATTGGCTATTTTACACACCGGACTATACTCGGATTTTTAATTAGATAGACCAAAATGACATTTGTTGGGTGGCCACTTTTTCGTAATTTAAAAATAGTGTCGGTCCTTAATAATCAAAAGTTTCAATTTTATTTAAATGTTGTTTTCAATCGAATTTAAAATCAATAGAAAATAAAATCTGTTTATAAAAATCAGAAATCAAACTGTTATGCCAATATTGTCCAGTACTCACGGGAGAAACGTTAATTTTATTATTGTTAGTTAGTAGGAGAGTGCGGGCATCCGTAGGTAAAGCATATTTTATATTATAATCTTCTTCGTATTCCAAGTTTTCAAACTGTACGGAACCATAATTTTTTTCACTAGACTCGTTCTTACTATTCAACCCAGACTGCAATTTCCATTCCAAATCACTGCATTTTTTTTAAACTGTTCTCCGATAACTGCCACTTCGTTTAAAACGTTTCCATTTCTTTACATCCATGTCAAGTAAGGTTTTATATTAATTCTTCTTAACTATCAAAATCCACTTACTTTAGCATCAAACAAGATGGTCGATCACTCTAATAATAAGCACTCCAGGACTCTTATAGTGTAAATTCACATATAGAACTCTGAAAGCATGCTAGTTTGATGCTAAGTATCATATAAAAGCCACAAATAAAACAAATGAATCCTATAAATTATTTGACCTATAGCAGCAATCTCAAGGCGCTTTTGCGACTGCATGTCTTACAAAAGAACGGAACAAGATATTAATAAGAAGTTTTTTATACTATTAAATGCGCTTATAGGATCAAAAGTGAAGCTTTGCTTATTGGTTTTATAACGTGTTCTTATAAGACTGCAATTCTAGTAATATTCGTATAAAATAATCTTATTAACGTTTAAAAGACTAATTATTAGAGTGAACATACTAGTAGCGCAAACCGTTTTTAAACCATTGATTTTAGTGAAGCGTCTATAAGATTCTTATTAGATATAATGTCTTATAAGACAAACACTATAGGAAAATTTTGCTGCTTGGGATCTTACAACTAGGTGACCTAGAATCAGGCCGATAGAGCTAGCACTACCCACTTTTAATACTTGAAGGTGTATCAAACCCTTAATAAAGGCTGGGTAAGCGAGGAAGCAATGATTGTTACCATCTAGATAGATGAGCCAATAGCCAGGCGAGCTAGAATGAGGCCGTTAGAGCTTAAATTTTAAGGCTAGTGCTTCTACGGTTTTGAGCTACAAAAGTAGAGAAAGCGATGGCTGTCAGCAGCCTGACCAAATCCAACAGCCAATGAAGATAAGAAACAGCGGGTCAAGCTATACGCCACATGCGCCATATGCTTTTACTTTATGGTAGGTTACAGTAGAGTCAGAAGAAAGAGATAAAGAAAGTCGGATAGCAAGGTAAACCTAGTAAAGGCTGGTTGGTACTCGTAACCATCGCAACTATTTATCACATTTTTCCACTACTTCAACTTTTGTGTAGTAAATATCTACAGTTTGACGTAATTCAGGGCTTCAGTTGGTGAAAGCTAAGAAGTCTCAAGAGCAATTCATATTAAACTGTTGATATTACCTACCTAATGTAATACCAGTTATGCTCACTCAGATTAAAAATACATAAAGCTCTTTTGATATCTATCAAAAGCTTCAAAATTGAAGTCAGACTCTTTTCAATGACTTGTAGGTACTTGTACTGACAAATGACATTATTATTTCTAAACCTAATTTCAACAGCTCGACTTTGACTAATTTCGGAGCTAATTTGAATACCATTAGCACCATAAAATTAATATTCCTATCGGAATAGAAGGACAATAAAAGCTGTCAAACGAAACCGATTTAAGATGTCAGTAACTAACATAAGTAAGTAACATTAAGAGCTTTAAATGAGATAACCTTTCGATCAGGTGATTAAAAACAATGTTCCTAAGATAAACATATTAGTTTACTGCATGATAAACAGCCGACACAAAATATTGAACATGCAGCTCTAGTGTAAAACTAAATATTATTTCATTATATAAAATATTCATATATACATTCCCTGTGTTATTCTGTCTTTACTTTTTACGTAAATTAACGTTTGTAGAATAGAATAATCAAACTGCGAACTTTAAATTTGAAGCGCATTGGTAAATATAAGTCGTATATTAAGAGGCTTCGCTTTGGACTAATTTACCTGTTGAATGATTATTTGTTGGGTTATTCCGCTGTAATGAACAACAATCAATCACCGATCAAGTCACCATGTTTCAACAGAAATATTTCTTCAAATTATACACAATTTCACATAAATTTTCAAAAACTCAAATGAGAGAAATTTTCAGCAAGCCTTCATAAGCCTCTGAACTGTTTGACATCTGCCAAAAATGGTTCTGCTACCCATCTCTTTTTATCACACAGTTTGCTGCTAGTGACATCTCGCTTTTGTCGTTCTATTCCAAAGGGATAATAATTTTATGATTAGCACCATACAGCTTTGTCAAATGGAGTTCGTGTTGTCAATTTGTGTACCCGAGAGACCTATTTTGACCAAACACTAGCTAAATGTTAATAACTATAGTGATTTGGCTAGATTTACAAAGTAATAAAATAATTATGTTCTCTTAAAATATTCCTGAAAATTTTAAAATTAACTGAAATTATGTAAGTATGACGCCAAATCTTAAATAAGGTACGTATCTTATTAGAGAACAGAGTCAAAAGGTGCATTCCTCTAACCCTTCTCTATAAATCATTAAAATTTTGAAATTAAAATAAACTTTTACAAAAAAGTAAAAACCAAATGCACTTATAAATTTTAAATAAACCTTTAACTCTTTGAAAGCAAGGTAATCATTTTTTTATGTCGAGTCGGTGCCCTGATAGATAATGCTTAAGATGGATGAGATGGCACAGACTCCAAAAGGAAATTGTTCACCTCAAATCAAGCCCTTTTTTTTAAAGAGTCAATAGTTTATTCAAGATTTAAGTCCATTTGTTTTGAACAATTACCTACTACTTGACTTATTTTAACGAAAGTAAGTAACTATCATCATCATTCTCAGCCAAAGGACGTCCTGCTGAACTTAGGCCTCCCCCACGACTTTCCACAGCGACTAATCACTAGCGGTCTGCACCCAGTTTGATCCTGCGATCTTTTAAGGTCGTCTGTCCATCTTGTTGGTGGACGCCCTACGCTGCGTCTTTGGTCGAAGGGTCTCCAATCCAGAACTTTCCTGCCCCAACGGCCATCAGTTCTTTGAGCTATGTGCCCTGCCCATTACTACTTGAGCTTACTGATTCTCAAAGCTATGTCCGTTACCTTAGTTCTTCTACGTATCTCCTTATTTCTGATTCGATCACGAAGAGAAACACCCAGCATAGCCCTCTCCATCGCTCGTTGTGTGATTTTGAGCTTCTTTATGAGGCCCATAGTTAGAGACCATGTTTCAGATCCGTATGTCATCACTGGTAACACACACTGGTTGAAGACTTTCGTCTTCAGACACTGAGGTAGATGAGATGAGAAGACACTCTTGCGTAATTTCCCGAACGCTGCCCAGCCGAGTTGGATTCGTCAATTGACCTCTTTCTCTACTAACTATAAGCGATGACAACTTCAGCCAAATTATAAATTAAATGTAAACAGTGTACTCGTACGTAGGTAGAGGCTTTCGTAACAAACGGTATGAATAAATTTTGGTGTTGATTAATTTCCCGCAAGATTCACATTTCATACAGCTCAACCTAACTCAAATACTCGCTTCACGCGTTATTGCGTATTCGCATAGTAATTGTCTACTTAAAATTCTGTACGAGGTCTGTGTTTAATTTGGCAACAATTAAACAAAACTGTATTTATAAACGAGAATTGCCGTACATTTTTGTGATGATTTTAGATTAGTGTTTCATTGCATCTTTTGAGCAAAAAAACGTTTTAGGTATTTATTGCTCTGGATAGTTCATTTTTTTATCAATCGCGTCTATAAAGCGTGTACGCTTTAATAATACCCAGTAGATATCCATACGACAGTTAGTTTAAAAATAAATACTATATGAGTGATTTTAATGAAGTTTTACTTAAGTTGTATTTTAATTTAAGTCACGTAATACTGACGCGAGTGATTAAGAAATGGCGACCCTGAAATGGAGAACAGAAATTTAAGACTACTTATTTTTTATTATTTTTTATCACGGCGTACACTAACGCATTCGCATGCGGCAGCGATGCGGCTGAATGATACCGATGAATGAAAATATCACGTAGGGTGCGGTTTTACTCCGTGACCTCCTACTCAATGAAGATGGTTTGAGTTATGCTTATTCTAAAAAAAAACATTCTTGTTATATGCAAGGTCCATAAAAAAATACATGCAAAAAAAAGAAAAAAAAGGGGGTAACCTGCACCCTCGCGCGTAGCTAAGAAATAGTACGCCGTTCCTAGAAAGCTACGTAAGGGCTACCTGGCGTTGGTAGTTTTGACTCGCTCACTAGTATCGCAATAATACATTGATTTTGTGGGGGGCTTTTCATATATTTTTTTTATACAGGGTGTTAGTGTACACAGTCTTATCCTTCAAATGGGTGATTTAGTGGCATGAATAGAGTCCCAATCCATTAAAAAAATAATACCCTAAAAAATCACTTTTTTAATCAAAATATCCCGACTGAGAAATTGATACTCGTTACCCTACATTAACTTAATAAGGTTGTTTGAGTGCGCATACTGAATTCAAGTTTCTCGATGCGCACTCTAACAACCTAAACTCGTAGGAGTAGGTGCGAATCATACGCATCCCCCGCGCCAGTGGGAAACAGGGCGCGCAAGAGAACAAACGTACTCGTTTTCGCGCGCAAATTCGATTGCGGGTCGCGGCGCATGGTTAGTTTACCGTGGTTTGTTTACCGTGTTCAACATGTCGTACACAAACGAACAATGGTGTGAAATGGTGCGGATGTATGCCATTTCAGGCGACAACTTAAGTGAAACTCGCAGGATGTACGCCGAAAGGTTCCCCGGTCAGCGTGTGCCAAGTCGGGAAACTATCTTAGCCGCTACACAAAGGTTAAGAACGTTTGGGCAGTTTACCGTACCTGCCCACGCTCGAGGTGGTGGCAATCAGCAGTTACCAGTGCGAATCCAAGAAGACATTTTAAGTTTCTTTGCCGAGCACCCAGAGGAAAGCACAAGGCGAGCTGCAAGACGATTTAATGTGTCACACTGGACTGTGTGGAAAATTTTACACCGCGACGGACAGCACCCCTACCATTTCCAACCGGTTCAAGAGTTAAGTGCTAACGACTACGAACCGCGTGTGCAATTTTCACAGTGGCTACTCAGCAATTTCGATAGCACAAATATCCTATTTACTGATGAAGCTACGTTCACACGAAGCGGTATTTACAATGTACATAATGAACATTACTGGAGTCGATTGAATGAAAACCGAACCGTTGAAAATCATTTTCAGCATCGGTTTTCAGTAAATGTGTGGGCCGGAATGCTTGGAGGTACTCTTCTCGGGCCGTATTTCATTGAAGGCAGTTTGAACGGCGAGTCCTACATTACCATTTTAAGACACGTTTTTGACACAATGTTGGACAACGTTCCACTACAATCATTGCGAAACGTTTACTTCCAACACGACGGTGCACCAGCACATTTCCAGTTAAGAGTGAGGGCTTTGCTGGACGAAGAGTTCCCAGGTCGATGGATTGGTCGTGGAGGACCCATTGCATGGCCACCGCGCTCGCCAGATCTTACGCCATTAGACTTTTATTTGTGGGGTGAAGTGAAACGGCGGGTTTATGCGACCGAATACAATAATAGGCATGAACTCAAAATGCGTATTCGTAGTGCCTTCTCGGACATTCGAAATGACACTTTTGTGCTTTCGCGAGTGAGACAGAACCTACGAAAACGTGCAGAGGCGTGCGTAGCCGTAAATGGTTCTCATTTTGAGAACTTGTTGCGGTTATTGTGAATTCTATCAGCTGTAGTCGCAAACAATGATCAAATGACACTGTTGTGCTTTCATTCGCGAGTGGACTAGCTGATAAAAATACTAATGTAAGTAGTAATCTTAAGTGTTTTCGTTTAGGTAGGTAAAATGATTTTTGTTGATTGAACTGTACATAAGATATGAACTTTTTGATGAACTTTTTAAATACGCCAAACTACCTACCTGATTGTTTGATATTTCTTACCATGACAGATTCAAATTTGTTTCTCTGGTTACGGCATAATCGGCTAGGTATGTTTGCCTGTCCTAAGCCAGGAAAAGTATGAAGGGAAAGTTGCATCAAAATTTGTTTAGTAATGGGTTAATACGTCAACTTGTGATAAAATCGATAATGCTCAATTCACGAGTTCCGCACCGCGACTCCTGCGCAGTAGCCATGAGTTACGTGCAGACTAGGATAAAATAAAATTATCACGAAAAAAAAAGGGACGCGATACTTTTTTTAAGGACTTGGTAATAGTTTTTTTTTTACGTTACCTATCCACAGTTTAAAGGATAAGACTGTTTACACTAACACCCTGTATTTGACGTCAGTATCGTTTATACAACCAGGTGGTTGGCTAAGTCGGGTGTCGCTAACTAAAACAACATGCTGTATAACTATGTTAGAACGTGACACAGCCTAATGCGAATTTCACACGCCGAATGCGTATTCTTTTGTACCTATAATAACGTAGTAATACTCTTCATGTCACCTTTTCAAGTCTAACGATAACTGCCATGGACCTAATAACTAAAATTAAAAATCATATAGACAATAAAATTAGATCTTTGGGTATTTTTATTGATCTAAGAAAGGCTTTTGACACGGTGAGCCATCAAAAGCTCATATTAATAAAACTAAACGACATAGGTATCAGTGGCACAGCTTTAAATATATTTAAATCATACCTGAGCGATAGACGTCAAGTGGTAAAAATTGACAACTTCACGAGCTCTTCCCAGAATATTTCATTTGGAATTCCGCAAGGGTTCATACTAGGCCCATTATTATTACATCATTATTATTTACGTAAATAATATAAACAAAATAGGACTTACTGGACAGCTTTCACTGTACGCCGACGACACGCTGTTTTACTTTGGTGATTCAATCCACAAAATTATTAGCGATGCCCAGAATGATTTAAACTAAGTCAATGAATGGTTACTGCGTAATTTGCTTACAATTAATATTTCAAAAACATCATTCATGATTTTGGCTGCCAAAAATAAATTAATTTCTGACTTGGCCCCTATAAAAATAAACAATGACTTAATTAAAAGATCGAATTTAGAAAAGTACTTAGGCTTACATATTGATGATAAATTAACATGGCAACCACACATTGAACATATCAAGTCTAAGCTAACAGCCGTTCTTTGAGCACTCCGCAAGATAGCAAATTATATTCCAAAAAATGTAAGACCTATTATATTTATAATGCCCTCGTGAAATCGCGCCTTGAGTACCTAATTGAATTTTGAATTGGGGGTCAGCCGAAGCTACTCATGTGGATTCATTACAGAGGTGCCAAAACAAAATAATAAAAGTCCTACATCGCTATCCATTTCATACACCGACCGAAGAGTTATATATATATAGTGTACTTTAACACCCTATATGAGGCTACAGCCTGTATTTCATAGAATAATATCCGAAATGTGTTGCTCTGTAATAGAGAAACAACATTTACAGATAGATACTCCAAATGTTATAACAAATCTTTAAATAAAATAATCACATCGTAACTTTCAAAATAAACTTTGTCTGTTTGGCATAATGTGTCAATACAGTCAAAGTTGTCAAATTATTAAAAGGAAATAAAACCATAAAGATTTATCAATGAAGTCCTTCATTACATCTCCCCCCCTCAGGAGTCTGTACTGGCTTCCAGTACAGGTACCAACTTTGTTATGTGAAACAGATTCGACTCACATTTTCTGTGTCCTGTGTCTATCTTATATACTGAGTTCGACAGTTTTTCTAAGATTTTATATGGTCCAATCTTCAATTCATCAAGCTTTTTCCTATTTAATCGATTTCCATTTTCGACATAAACCAAATCTTCACATCTAAATTCATATTCTCTTCGGTTTTTATCAAAACGTTGTTTATTATAATTGTGCGATTTTAAAGAATTCTCATACGCAATTTTTCTGTCATAAGATAAATCATCATTTGATATTTCCTTCATCAATTCAATTGGTAATACATCATATTTTTTTCCGTCCAGTAAATATTTCGGTGAAAAACCTGTTACAGTATGCTCCGTTTCATTATATTTCTTAACGCAATTGTGTGCTATTGTTGTCCAGGCTAAATTATTATTTTTCTCATTTATTTTACATCTTATTTTGTTTACTAATGTTTGATTTAATCTTTCATTCAAACCATTAGAAAATGGTGCATTCACTGCAGTAAAAACGATAAGTATATTTTCAGCTTTCAGGTACTCTTTAAATATATTTGAATTTATGCCTGGATATTGATCGGACAGTATTAAACCAATTTTATGATTTTGGGTTACTTTTTTAATTAATTTTATGAAATCACCAGCATTCTGGGTTTTCGAAGTTTCAATGAAAGCATATCTCGTGAAGTGGTCGACCAAAAGATGTAAGTATGTTTTCGTAGAACGTGATCCACCAAATCCCCCGATGGTGTCTATTGATACTATCTCAAAAGGGTAAGTAGCAGGACCCAAATGAGACATAAAACCGTATTTATAGTTTCCTCTTGATTTATTCTTTATGCAGATTTCACATTTCTCACAATATTTTCTAATGTTAGTGTCTAAATTTTTTGCTGTATAAAATGTTTTCATTTTTCGTTTCATTTGTTCAATTCCTAAGTGACAGTAGTGATAATGTATTTTTTCTATGATTCTTTTGCTAAATTCTTCAGTCAATAATATCTTATCCTTTTTCCCACTTTTCTTATAATATACCGTATTTTTTAATTCTAGCCTGTCTTTATTCTGCTTTATATATTCATTTTCCTCTTGATCACTATGTATATCTACCAAATTAATCAAGTTTACAATTTTTAATACATCATCTTGGTTTTCACTTGATTCCAAAACAGGATTTCTGCTCAAATTATCTGCTTCTAGATTATATTTTCCAGGATAGTACTTCACCTCAAAATTAAATTGTGATAAGTAGTAAGTGAGATCTCCTAGTTCTTCATCTGTCCTAGATTTAATATTCAACTTCTCCAAAGGCTTGTGATCAGAATAAACTATAAATGATCTCCCAATAAGCCAATGTTGCCAATACTTTAAAGCTTCTTTTATTGCCAAGCACTCAAGATATATGGCTTTTTTTCTTTTTTGCGTTTCATTTATTTTTTTTGAAAAATAAGCACAGGGCTTTTCTTCTCCATTAATTTGTGTTTGTTTTAAAACAGCCCCTATGCCTTGTATACTGGCATCTGTATAAATATAAATTGGCAAATCCGGATCAAATATGGCTAAAATTGGTTTCGAGCATAATGCCTCCTTTATTTTTATAAATGACTCTTGACATTTATCGGTCCAAATAAATTTCTGTCCTTTTCGTAATAAATTGTGTAATGGATCTAATATGATAGACATATTTGGCACATATTTTCCATAAAAATTAATTTTACCAAGAAATTGTCGAACATTTTTTTGTGTCTCTGGTGTCGGATATTCTTTAATAGCAACTAAATTATCCTTTAATGGTGTGACCGTATTATTCATGATAATATGACCCAGATATTTGACAGAATCTTTAGCGAAATTACATTTTGAAAACTTTAGTCTAAAGCCTTCCTGTGATATTGCTTCAAATAATGATGATAGATGTCTTACGTGTTCAGAAAATGTTTTAGAAAAAATTAAAATGTCATCAATATAGTTTACTGTAAAATCCGATAATTTATGCCTTCTTATAATGCTGCTTAGTACTCTTTGAAAAATAGCCGGAGATGTCTTTAAACCGAAAGGTAAGCAAGTCCATTGAAAGTGGCCATCTTGAGTTACGAATGCTGTTTTTTGTCTGTCTTCAATTTTCAAAGGTATGGCCCAAAACGCTGAATTCATGTCAAGCGTTGTGAAATATTTACAATTCCTTGTCTTCAACATCAAATCTTCAATCAAAGGGAATGGTTGTGATTGTGGAACTACATTCTTATTTAATTCACGAAAATCTATACAAAGCCTTGTTCTTTTTCCTTCTTCTCTTTTAAATGCTAATGTTACAGGGGCCGCAAAAGGACTATAAGATTCCTCTATTAATCTATTTTCTAACAATTTCGATATTTGCTGTTCTATCTCTTTTTTATCTTCAATAGTGCACTTATACGGTCTTTTACTGCAATATTTGTCTACTATTAAATCGATATGTGCTTCATAACCTTTCACAGTTCCTATGTCATATTTATCTTTTGCAAAAAGATGCTTATAGTTATCAATTAGTTGATCTATTTCATATTGTTCTTGAAGATTCAGTTGATTTATTTCAATTTCAAAATTTTTTTCATCTACATGTTCGTTGAAATTAATTTCATATTTTTTTGTTTCTTCCGCTTTCATTATAGATTCATCATTTATCTGATGTTCGAATTTTTCTTCCTTTTTCTCTTTATTATTTAGTATATTCTTATTTTGTGATATTTCTAACTTATCATTTTGAATAAGATGAAATTTTTCTATACAGTCTAATCCAATTAAAAATTCATGTTCAAAGTTTTCTCCGTCTATGACAAAAACATTGACACTCTTCTTGATATCAAATATTTTTATATCCAACGTCACCATTCCTGTAGATCTTTTTACGCCATTAATCGTCTTTAAATTTGCACATCTATCGTTCTCACTATCAGCATGATTACTTTTTAATAATAGTAACTTTGAGTTTATCAAAGATACATTTGACCCAGAATCATAAATCCCTGTGATTTTTAATGTGTCATTGATTGATAGGGGAACTTTGATTAATGGCGGAATTATCAGTTTTTTGGATTTAACTCATTCAATTCAGTTTCCAGTTCTGAGTTATTAACATTCCTTATCTGTTCTGATTTATAATTTTCACCATTCTTGTTCTTAAACCAACATATAGATTCAGGATGGTAACGACTTCCTTTGTTCTCTCTCTCACAAATCTTGCATGGCTTGTCTTTAACACTTCTTTCTTTTATTTTGTATTCATCTTTCCCTTTTGAATAAAATTTCCTGTCTTCAGTTTTTTTTGTAACTAAATGTTCTAGTCCGCGAATCTTGTTGAACAAATCTTTTGTGTCGTTAAGGCACTCTCTGTCAATACTGTCAGCGACAAAATAAGGGAGCCCAGTGGCAATAAGGTCAATTAAAGTTGATTCATTAATTGATTTATTCATATCAAGTAGGAGTCTTTCCTTTTTAATTGCATATTCTAGTAATGATCCCTGTTTATATCTAAATTGTATGGCATACCTGACAGATGACCATCCTTTGTCAGCATAGGTTTCGCAAAAAAAATCTTTCCATAATGACCACCTTGAATTAACTGTATACTTTATGAGCATAGACGAGTACCAGTCCAAACATGACTCATCCAAAAACAATCTGAAAGTTTTTATCTTCGTTGTATCTTCTTCTATGCCTAAACGGGTACATTCTGTTTCAAAAAAATTGATCCACTGTGTAACATTTGAGATTTTTCTGTTAAATTTTTGTATAACGAATTCTTCGACTGCTATTTTTACATTGCTGGATGTTGGCATTTCCTTCTTTTTTTCAGTAATGTTCTCAAGAATCTTTGTTAAAGTCTCCGCGTTTATTCCGGTCGTTAAAGTTTGCGGCTCTACATCTAAAAACATTTCCTCCAACAAAAAGCCCTTAAATTGCATGTTACCATCTTCATCCATATACGTATTCTTTATCTCAGGAGTCATAGAAATCCAGACTTTTCTTTTTTCATGTAGTTTTTGTAATGTTGATTTTACTTTTTCAAAAGCTGTGGTTTTAGTAACAGCATCATGCAGTCTTGCCGCTTGCAAATTATCAGGTATTAGAAACGTTTGATTGTTGACATCAGTAATTGACGTTAAACAAATGATATTCGTTTTCGGATCTCCATCCTTTTTCACAACAAATTCAAACCTTAATTTTTCCATTGTTGTTTGAAATATCTTCAAAAAATGTTGTTTTATAGTGTACTTTAACACCCTATATGAGGCTACAGCCTGTATTTCATAGAATAATATCCGAAATGTGTTGCTCTGTAATAGAGAAACAACATTTACAGATAGATACTCCAAATGTTATAACAAATCTTTAAATAAAATAATCACATCGTAACTTTCAAAATAAACTTTGTCTGTTTGGCATAATGTGTCAATACAGTCAAAGTTGTCAAATTATTAAAAGGAAATAAAACCATAAAGATTTATCAATGAAGTCCTTCATTACATATATAAAAAAAATATATAACATAAGTCAATTATACCACTACAATACTTACCTCTTAGTTTATAAAATTGTAAATAATACCGTAAAATCTAATATAAAACTAGAAAAAGATAATCACACTCGTAGCCTTCAGAATAAAAAAGAACTAATTATAGGGACTCCTAGGAATGGTTATGGAAGGAAGACTATTTTATTTGAAGGAGCAAAGCTTTATAACAAACTACCATCTGACATAAGAAATTGTAAGTCTTTGAATTCCTTTAAAAAGAAGCTTAAGCATCATATTGAAGTGGGTACTGGCCGCCAATATATTTAGTATATTTTTTTAAATCTTATTTTATCTCATTTTAAGTGAAACTTGTATTTCTTATGAGAATAAAGATCTTTAAACCTAACGATCACTTTTTCTTTTGACAGGTTTCTAGCCAATCGCAAGAAGAGCAGATCGCTGTCGGCAAACGCAGTGGCCAATGAGCAGAAAGCGACCAAAGTGCTGGGGTTGGTCTTCTTCACGTTCGTGCTGTGCTGGGCCCCTTTTTTCCTGCTGAATATGCTGTTCGCGTCGTGTCCTGCGTGTATAGTCCCGGGTAAATTAATAAAAAATCATTGGCTTTAATGAGAAATTGTTTATATTAAAAAACAAACATTGTTTACTAGTTCAGTGGCTGATGTCTCCTATTAAGCTTGCACATACCTGTGACAGGAGCACCACTCTTCAGTAACACTTTCGTACATACGATTATACTAAAACAGATTTAAGAATTACTCAAAATAATATGAGAAGAATTTATTATGTGTAATGATAGTTGAAAGGTTCATAAATTATACTATGAATTGCAATTGTAAGAAGCAACTGTGTCAGACAAGGAATCGAGTTATTCACTGTGATTGTGTGTTATTTTTTATTATTTATTACATTTTATGTATTAATTTTTATTATTACTTTTATTTCGAGCAGATTATCTACCCACAAAAGCACCCGCTAAAAATCAGCGTCGTGGTGTGCGTTCTGCTGCCACGTCTTATGGAGCCGGGGTGCCTTTACGACTAGTCTTCTATTCGTAATATTTGAAATGTAATCTAATGTTAGTGTTTTTCGGTCAAATCAAAGTATTTTCTTTTCTTTTTTTCAATCCTGTGTCTTATGCTATCTGGGCGCATGCTTTTACCACTACACAACCAAGGCATTGGTGAGCCTGTTAAATTTTGCAATAGTGATTTCTTAACGCGTAGACTGCATCACCTCATCAATGTTGCGCCCAAATAGCGTAAGACACAGGGTTCGATTCCTAGTCTGACACAGATTATTTTTACAAGTGCAATTTATTTAATTAAGATTGTTGAGTAACAAAACACTTTAAAAAATACTACAGCCATTTAATACTACCAAATATCGTATGGTAAGAATAAGTTTGCAGCCCAATTCAAAGTTACCTTGTAAGGCAATCATGCACCTATCCTGGAATCTCGTGGGAAATTTATTCGTTTTACAAAACGGAACGGATTTAATCCGAGGAAAAATAGCAGTATGAATAATAATATGATCCGTTTCTTTCACTGATAACTTACTTGCATAGACTCCGCACCAAGACTGAGGTTTTTCGTAATCATCATTATCAGCTAAAGGACGTCCACTGCTGAACATAGGTCTCCCCAACAATTTTCCGCAGTGACCTGTTGTTGCTATACAACATTTAAAGTTCAACGCGCAAAACCTCAGACACCCCAAAAGATTTTAAATTTAATTGACCTAATTATGAAAAAAAAAATAGGTTTTATGTGGTAATTTAGTTTGACTGGCACTTCTGATCATTTCTTGCTCTGTGGACGACGCTCTGTAGAGAGAGCTGTATTTTAAAGCTTTGTAATCTAGAAGATATAATTTAAGTTATTATTTTCTTGTCAACAGAACACGTGGTGGACATCTGCCTGTGGTTGGGCTACGTGTCTTCCACCATCAACCCAATCATCTATACAGTCTTCAATCGAACGTTCAGGGGAGCCTTCTTGAGGCTGCTGCGGTGCCACTGTAACAGGTAAAAAAGCTATGTTAGTCTGTAAACATCCCACTGCTGAGCTAAGGCAAGGCAAGTGACCAATCTTGCTGTCAGGTTTTATGAAGCCACTGATGTAGCGGCTCGATGACGCTACAGTTTTGTACAGTGAGCAGTTTCGAGGCTCGCTATGTAAATCAGGCAGTTGTCACCCGCCGCGCTTCCCGACCACTTATATCCATTATCATAATTTTGTATTTGGTGCACCAGTTAAGTATTTATTATGAGAACCCAAGACTTCTCATTTACCACCACCGCACACGGACCCCGTTACCACACTTAGCCTTGACACTACCATAGGGCCTCTGAGACAGGCTTAACGACTAATATCAAATTTTTACCCATCAAAATACGAGCGCGCTGAAAGGTTGCTTTAATTCGGTATACTTCCAAAGCGCTTTCACTGTTGCGCTGCGAACACATCCCCTGGTATCACACCAATAATACTCAAGGTAGCAAGGCGGTTTCCGTCAGCGACGTGACGCATGCATGGACTTCCGAGCCGCTTGGCTATTGTGAAACTATAGGAGTGTAGGTTTAGAGTGATCTGCATGCTGTCATAATGCATCTCTCGTAGTGGATTCCTTACACTTCCATTTCCTTATACCAAAAACTTAATACCAGGTTACAAATCGTATCAATATATTCACTGCCAAATTTAAAAAGATTGTCATAATAACAGCATTCAATAATGGAAGTATTCCGTTATTGCCGACTATACAATGAACACAGTAATAGTCTTGACATCTTTGCTAGCCCTCTAGCCATCTTCTACTAAATTTTCACTAGTTTTACGTTTCTATTTATTTGAAAGAAATGACAACAATCACCTAGTCTTATCACTAGTTCTTTTTTGACGACCTCCGTGGTCGAGTGGCTAGCACGCTGGTTTCAAGCGTCGCCATCTCGTGAGGTTCCGGGTTCGATTCCCCGTCGGGTCAATGTAGAAAACGATCTTTTCTATATTGTCTCGGGTGTGGGTGTTGTGGTACCACCGGAGCAATGTATGTGATGTTGTCAAATATTTATGTATTTTATTTATTTATTTATTTTATCGTAACAATATTTAAATCTTAACTGTATTTTGCAGATACTATATTTTGTATCTTTATTACCCAAGATGTAATTCTAACATTTGTAAGTAATTTTTAAAACAAAATAAAAAGTATACTTTTCTATTTAGTCGGGTAACCTTGATCTTTGTTTGAAGCTGATTCTATCTTTTTCGTTATTATAAGTCCATAGTTCTATTTGCCCTTAGTTGTCCATACTTCTATTTTGCTATTGCTTGGAAGACTTCGTATAATACGGAGTTTGCTCATGCCTGTCGATGTTGGAACGAGTCGCCCAAAAACAAAATTACGACTTTATAACCAGAAACCAAAATAATAGATCTGACAATATTTTTGGCAGCAGTACAAATGGTCGCAATTTAACCATGAAAGTTTTTGCTGTGTTCAATATACCTTTTCCTATTATTGGAGCACGTTGTTGTCTACATTTTCTAGAATTGTCTGCGAATTAAAGGCCGAAGCAATTCGCAAGAGGATGGCTCCCCGGTGCAATGGAGCCTGAAAAATTGTGTCCTACATGCTCTGAGACAATCCAACTTTATGTTTTGTAGAGTTTCCTCGATGTATGGTAACTAAACAAATTAATGTTGATCGATTATCAACATTAATTTGTTTCGTTTATAAATTCTACTTGCCTGAGTTTTTCAACGTCAGATAATGAATATTCCTCGTAAATAATATATTATGTAAAATACAATACGCCTTATTTGAAAACGTCTCTTGTTTTTCAGCAACCATAACATGTACCTACGAGTAAATGTCATTTCAAAATATTAATTGATTCTAAACTTGGTACGTAAAGAGCAATTTCTCTTTCTCTATGATAAAAGGTAGATATTCATGCATTTTCAATCTCTCACTTGATGGTTTTGGGGAGTCTATATTATTCATATTTTCAACGTAGACCAAAAACAATTATCCACTGCTATAATCTGTATTTCTATAGGGCGTCATCTCTTGACGATCCAAAAAAGTACGTAACATTATACAGAAACAAATAAAAACTTTGTTTTACTTTTGCCGTTCTAAAATAACAGTCCCCCTAGCCGATTTCGACTACGGTGGCCAGTCACAACGACTAACTGACTGCGCGGGACATATTATAGTGCACAAGTGTGTGCGCAAACACAGGTGCACTCTTTATTCCTTTCACTCTCGTAGCCCGATAGGACAGCAATCTGACACGACCGGAGAGAGATCAGGCACAGGACCAACGGATTCACGTGCTTTCCGAGGCACGGGGGTGAAATACCACCAACTTTCAAACTCCGGGCTACCCTGTGAATTTCTGAACAGAAAAACACAAGTACATATTTTTGGCCCGACCCGGGGATCGAACCGTCCTATATCAACTGACTTATTAATAAAGACAATGCTTGAAATAGAAATAAAAGTCTATAGTTAGAGTAGGCTGTTTCTAATTTAATTTTCTCCGACGCTCCACTCGCTAACTTTGCTATCACTTACCGAACGGATAATAAAATTTCTTTACGGATAATTAGGTCAATTTCCGAAGTGTGATCTGGAAAATTAAATAAAACGTGCTAAGAGCTAGTAAATGAAGGTTCCGTTCTAAGGCTCTGAAATGTCTTACGTGTATTTTCCGAGTGGAGTACCGATTTCTTCTCTTTTTAAGTCAAAGTCTAATTAAAGATGAATTTTAAAGTTTAAAGAAACTGTTTTTTCTGCTATCCCCAACTGTAGGCTATCATCTTAAGCAGATCACAATCAATTTGATGTGTATTTTCGAAGTTCTGTAAAAAAACCTGTGTTTGTAAATGATGCAAATACAATATGGTTTCAACAAAGTAGGTATTAATATACATACTTGTACCGGGTATAATATTGAACACCAATCACATACATTGCTCTGATCCCAAAAGTAAGAAGCCAATGCACTTGTGTTATGGAAATCAGACACAACGGTGGTACCTCAACACTCAGACCCAAGACAATGTAGAAAATGTTGATTTCTATATGGACCCGACCGGGAATCGAACCCGAGACTTCGGAGCGGCGACGCCTTGATGCCCAGCGTGCTTAGCCACTACACCACGGAGGTCGTCATTTTACACGGCAAAATTCTGGCACCGCGGTGCGAATCGCCTAAGAGCTGTTTCATAATGCCGTGCCGTCATTTGTTTAGCAGTACCTACTAATCGTCCAAGTAATCTTATAAATTGAACCATTTCATCGACCTCTGCGGTGCGAATAAACCAATTCTGAAACAGCATTTGCAGTACGACGAATACACTCTCGTACCTACAAATTGCGATTTTCTCATCTTGATGTTCACCAATCACCTTTTACCTATAACCCTAGATATTAGAAACAGCCATTAAGATGTTTCTACGCGAAGTCTTCGCGGCATGATAACATTTTAATTAAACGTTCTTAGTAATGAGTGAGTAGATTGCCCCGCTCGTATATTCCGCTATTCGTGAGAGCGAAGTTTCATGTAAATTAGTTTCATTTTATGAAAGCCGAATGATTATTAAAATAATAATAAAATTTTGAGTTTTAATGAGATTAAATTAACTATCATTTTTTGAGGTTTTTTAATAGAAGACGCATTATGAGACCGAAATTCTATTCTAATGACTAGACTAGAGTCGATTTTACCAACGTTAGATAAGGTATATTCGTTGAATAAAGCACAAATGCCTTATTTGAATACGTCACTAAACAAATATGTCTGCAACCATTTTTGAAAATGACATTTAAAAAGACGGACGTTAGACTTATACTTATTGGGTCGGATAAGTCCTATCTGACGTTTGTAAAATAATAGACTCTTAGTAAATTTAGATACCTGCCCACAATTTTTTCCCCTATTTAAATAATAAAGGTTAATTTAGTAGTCCTTTAAACATAGTTACGTTTAGCTTTATAGGCGGCTTGATAACTTTTGTCAGTAAGATTAGTCGTTTGCCAGCAAACACCCCTCCACCAAATCGCACTGAGCCCGCGTGGTGGAGTATGGCACAAACTACCTCATAGTTGAGGCCATTGCCCAGCTGTGGTTCGTTTCAGGCTAACTTTACTTTAAATAAATCATAGTGACATTGCGAAAATATATATAATAATTAACCTGCCTTAAAAACTCATAGGGGGAACTCAGTGTCTAAGTACTTAACTGTAAGGTATTTTTAAAGTGGCAATTGTGTGTAATATTATATTTCTATGAAGGTATGTGATTTTATGCGTCTTAGGACCGATTGTTCAATAGTCAGATAAATCTTATCAGACTGATAAATTATAAAGCGACAGATTTAAAAAAAATGACAGTTACGTATGTTTGCTGACAATTATGTGACGTTTTCAAATTAGCCATATTGTATTTTATTCGACGAATATTTCTTATCTGAATATTGAAAAATCAGCCCTTAATGTTATAAAATCAATGTCAAAGTTCAGTTAGTAACCAAGCTAAGCTAAACAAATGCTTTTGGGAGCAAGCCAACTAAATAAATTAGAACTTGGATTTCATACTGATCTGGGAAATCGAAAACAACGTCAATTTGGTATTTTATTGCTTGCAGATTTTTGCCTTGATATGGTATTTCTCTACTAGCTTTATAAGGAAATTATAAAACAAAAGTCATGAAATAAATCGTTCTTTTCTCAAACTGTTGATGTGTGCTGTTTTTAGTAAAAGTAATTCATGATACTTAAACTTTTTACTATTTTTTAAAATAAAAACATTTCTTGTACCTATGTCTTAACCTGGGTGACTCCAACTTCTTTGACTATTTATAGGAGTATGTATCAAAATGTACATTTTTACTGTGACATCGTTTAGGTAACTGTATTTTTTCTTTATTTTTTATTTAGTTATGAATGCTATGTTATGGTATGTCTGCCGCGTTGGTAAAGCAGTTAGAAGGTCGCACTTTAAAGCAACGGCTGCGCCAGAGGTCCTGAGTTCAACCCCCGGATCGGGCCAAAGAATATGTAACTGGGTTTTTCTATTCAGAAATTCTTAGGAAAGCCGGAGTTTGGCAGTTAGCGGTGTTTCTACCCCGTGTCTCGGAAATACCGGTAAGCCGTTGGTCCTGCGCCTGAACTCTCTCCGGTCGTGTCAGATTGCTGTCCCATCAGGCTATGAAAGTGAGAGGAATAGAGAGTAGACCTGTGTTTTCGCACACACTTGTGCACTGTAATATGTCCTCCGCAGTCAGTTAGTCGTTGACTGGGCCCCGTAGTCGAAATCGGCTATGGGAACTATTATTATTATGGTATGTAATAATGTACTTTGTATATTGATAAGACTAAGCACCTGAAACGAAGTTTATTATAATTATTATTACATAGTTCAGGTCTAAAAAACAATCAAACAGACAGCAACACAATTACTTGATGCCCTGCAACGGTACTTCCGACTACATCTTAACACTACCATCAAAAAAAACCTTCAATTGAGAGTTGACCTCTTTTTTGTTGCAGACGAGGAAGATGTACCCGGTACAGGTCGGTCGGGTCCACGCGTGGTGCCTCGCAGCTGTGTGCCCGGTCTGCCCTGCCTCTAGCCATATCCCTTCGGCCATCGGCCATGCCTTCCACCTCACCAGGAACACAGGACTCCACAGAAACAGTCCTCATGGAGACACAAATCGGAGACTACAATGTTCGATACTGAGTCTTCTGCATTTTTCCAGCTAGGATAATGAAATGATGAAAACTTACAGACCATAGATTTCTACTTTTGTGCACGTAGAGTCCTCAATAAAAAATAAAAAATATACTTTAAAAAAAACTTCTTTTGTTCCCAGTTAAAGGTGTACTTTAACCTCTTAAAGGGATTGTATTTTATCCAAGAACACCCTGGCACTACATTCAGCAGTGGTATAGAATCCGCAAAAAAAAAAAAACACAGACGTGAACATGGGTCAGCGCCCTACATGTAGAATACGTACTGTTATATCGGAATTAACGTAGTAATATCATAAGCGTAAATTCGCTAAAGTTGCATTTCTATTGCATTGACGTCAATGCAATAGAAACCTCAGTTTTCATTTTTTATTCGGGGCGATCGATTAGTCAGTTGAGATTGGACCGTCGCTTGAAACGCCGTTATTCTGTTACTCTGTTAATGTAACATTATTTTCGTGGGTTTTTTTTATTAAATTAATTCGGGTTTAAATAAAAGTGTTTTTTTTAAAAAGCTTATCCTGACCCACCCCGTAACAGTGGTGTCAGAAGTGGGATACCAGCAAATAAATCGTCTCGTTTCGCTGGTATCTCAAACGCGCGTTGCGACGAAACTCTGAAGAAGTTCCAGCCAACCCAACTCCGGTGTAGCTCAGTGCAGCACGCCGACAAACTCTGTCCGTGTGGTCATCGTCACGACAGTAAGCCTTCCAATCGAAGCCTGCTGACGGGCCGCCCAAAGACGACCATCCAGGCGAGCCGTCCGAGCCGCCCTATCCTGTTCTTGCCGCCCGCCCAGTGCGTGCCGCCTCATCGCCATTGTCACCAGGAGAGTGACGTCCTGATCGCCGCTGCTTCCGTGGGTCTGTTACTTGGCCCCGTAACTGCAGTTTTCACCATCAGCGCGCCACTCCACGTCTCTGTCTACGCTGTTCCTGATAGCCGCTCGTCCAGTCTGCGTAGCCCGGTGCCAATGATGTCCTTCTTGTTCGCGATCCTGTTTACCCTGTAAGTGAAACATTTTATTAACTGTTATCGCTATTTCTTTAAGTCCTACATAATTGTGTCCGTAATATCATCGGTACTTACCTTACTATATTAAATCTAACTTCACCTAATTTTTACAAACATAAATCGCTAAACCTATTTCCTTAACTTACTTGTTTATTTTCTTACGTGAATTATCTTAGCAAACTCCAAAATGACTGACAGTAAGCCAGCTGATTCCAAAAGGAACGCTGTTACAGAAGTCCTCACTATAGAACCTTTTCCGATTCAAGTTTTATGCAACTTTATAAATCCCTACAAGGGTGAGCGTGAAACCCTCACAGCCTTTTTAACGAATTGCCAGAATGCCTTGGACCTGGCGACACCTAACCAAAGGGTTATCTTATTTAAATATATTATTGCCAAATTAGAAGGCAAGGCACAAATAGCCTGTTCAAATAAAATTTTTGACAATTTTGATTCCTTGAAAAGTTTCCTCAAACAAAATTTCGGAGAAAGAAAACATTATAATCATCTTTTACTTGATCTTCAATCATGCAAACAGCAGTCCAACGAGACGGTAGCTGATTTTGCCTTACGCATAGAAAGTTGCTTAACTGACCTTCAGTCAGAAATTCATAATTCAGACTCCCTTAAGAAAGATCTTTCAGGTCGAATAGCTATGACCGAAGATCTCGCGCTGTTTACCTTTAGCTTAGGCTTACATCCGCGTCTGAGTAACAATGTTAGGTGCAGAAGCCCCAAAAACTTGAATGACGCTATTAACATTGCATTAGAAGAGGAGAAAATTCAAAACCTCTTATCCAAAACTTCAAATATTAAGCCCAAATGTAGAATTTGTGGAAGGTCAGGTCATTCCGAATCTGATTGCCGAAATGATAAACGTATGGGCCAGCAAAGTGCTTCTTTTCAAACTTCAAATCGACCTTCGAACTCGCAACAAATATCGAGCTCAACTTACTGTAGATACTGCAAAATTAAAGGTCACGATATTTCACAATGTCGAAAACGACAATATAATTAATCTAAAAATCAAAGTAATTCCAAGCCGGTTCACGTTTCTTATGATGAACCGCCGCCGTCGTCGGCATCATCGCCAACGCCGGATCAAATTCCGTGTGAATATGACGGCGAATCCGATTGTGATTTAAACTAGGTGGTCGGGTTACGAGTCAGTGCCGTCGTATTCCGATAAACTTAGGCACTAAGCCATTTCTTAGAAACATGCATGAATGCCATTCTATTTTTAACAAAAAAACACCTAATAAAACTACATTTATTATTGATCGTAATCGTTCAAACGCAACTCAATCGACCCCTCAGGGATCTAATAAGTCATTGAGCATTAGCGTAAATAATAAACCTCAGTCGACCCCTTCGGGATCCTCCAAGTCACTGAGACCCTCTAGCGAACAAACTCAGTCGACCCCTAAGGGATCTGCCAAGTCACTGGGTCTTTCAACCAATCGAGCTAAGTCGACCCTGTTGGGATCTTCTAAGTCACTGAGTCCTAATAAACCTCAGTCGACCCCAATGGGATTCTCTACGTCACTAAGCTCCAATAAACCTCGGTCGACCCCTCTGGGATCTGATAACTCGCCGATTCCCCTTAATGAGAAATCTCAATCAATTCCTTCGGGAATTTCTAAGCCATTGAGCCTCGAAAAAGAAAACTCTGATAGTACACCGATACATGAAGTTAATTCGTCCCTGAATAAAATATCTTTACCTCATATCTTCTTAAGGACTAAATACGCTCAAAAGCCACTTTGTTTTTTGATAGATACAGGTTCAACTGTCAGTATTCTTAAACTGACCAACCTTGATATTAGACCATCCTTATCAAGTGAGAAAATAATTCTAAGGGGTTTAAGTAATAATGATTCATCTTGCGAAACCCTAGGCTCTTTACAGTTAGAACTTCAATGCCAAACAAACAACTCACTCAACCCTGCTAAACTCACATTTAAATTCCATACTATTGATGAGAATGTTAACCTTAGATACGATGGAATTTTGGGGAGCGATCTTCTAAAAGAACTGGACGCCGACATCCAGTACTCCCAAAATTGCCTAATCATTCAAGGCCATTCACTTCCGTTTTATTTTAATCAGCCTGCTTACACTATTCCTGCACGTTCAGAGGCAATCATTGAATGCCCATTATCTAATCCGTCATCAGAATTATTAAATATTACTGAGGGTTTAATTCTCGATCACAGTATCTCAGATGGAGTTATCTTAGCAAACTGCATAGTATCAGTTAAACCCAATAAACGAGTAAATATCTCAGTTCTTAACACTACAGACTCTGAAGTTCTTATCAGAGATTATTTTGTCCATCTAGATCCTTTTGACAGTCAGCCATCAATGCCTCTCGAACATTCTCACAATATTCAACAACAGTATACATCTGTTAATAGGAACCGAAAAGTCCTTGATCTTATAAGAACTTCACATCTCAATAATGAGGAAAAAGATGCACTTTTAGACTGTTGTTCTAAATACACAGATATATTTCATCTCGAAGGCGAACCGCTATCATGTACTACCGCTATCGAGCATTCAATCAATACAAAAGATGCTGCTCCTATACATGTCAAATCATACCGATTCCCAGAATGTCACAAAAACGAAGTCGAAACCCAGATCAAACAGATGCTCGACCAAAAAATAATTCGTCCCTCAATTTCACCTTGGAGCGCCCCAGTATGGGTAGTCCCGAAAAAGCTGGATGCATCTGGTAAACAAAAGTGGAGGATAGTCATAGACTATCGGAAGCTTAACGACGCAACAGTTACAGAGATTTACCCTCTTCCTCTAATAACCGACATCCTAGATCAACTAGGACACTCCAAATACTTCACTACTCTTGATTTAGCATCGGGGTTTCATCAATTAAAACTCAAGGCCGAAGACGCCCCAAAGACAGGTTTCACTGTGATCACCAATGGTGATGCGTCAGGCCACTACGAATTCACTAGAATGCCTTTTGGTCTTAAAAACGCACCATCCACCTTCCAAAAATTGATGAACACAGTGCTATCTGGCCTTCAAGGACTTCATTGCTATGTGTACCTTGATGACTGTATCCTGTATAGTCCTGATCTGAGTTCTATGATCAATAAACTCAACCTTGTTTTCGACAGACTTCGTAAATTCAACCTCAAATTACAACCAGACAAATGCGAGTTCTTACGACGTGAGGTCGCCTACTTAGGGCACATCATAACTGATAAAGGTGTGTCCCCTAATCCTGAAAAGATCAGAGCAGTGACCGAATTTCCAACTCCCAAAAACCCAAAGGACATAAAATCATTCCTAGGACTAGTCGGATACTATCGACGTTTCATAGAAAACTTCTCTAAACTAACGAAACCTTTAACTTCACTCCTTAAAAAGGATGCTGTTTTCCAATGGTCCCATGATCAAGAGCAATCTTTCAATCTGTTAAAGGAGAAATTAACTTCTGCCCCCCTTCTGCAATATCCGGATTTTAGCCAACCTTTCCTTTTAACAACTGATGCCTCAAATTATGCAGTAGGCGCTATTTTGTCCCAGGGTGAAATAGGTAAAGATAAACCTATAGCATACGCATCACGCACTCTTAACAAGGCCGAAGGTAATTACTCCACAATTGAGAAAGAGCTTCTAGCTATCTTGTTTGGAGTAAAAACCTTCCGTCCTTACCTTTACGGTCGCAAATTCCGCATTGTTACTGATCATAGGCCTCTAGTATGGTTATTCAATGTCAAAGATCCCGGATCCCGACTCATCAGATGGCGTCTCAAATTAGAAGAGTACGATTATGAGATAGTATACAAACAAGGCAAACTGAATTCCAACGCCGATGCGCTATCTCGTTTCCCTATTAATACTCTAGATTCAGATTCATTATTATGTAACCCAACACAAACCATTCATAATAATGACTCAGACAACTCACGTTCATTATCTGAGACATACGAGCAATACCTAAAAGTATCTAAACAAACAGGTGCTTCCTACGACACTGTAATTCAAGAGCGCAATGAATCCTTACTCAAGGCCAAATGTCGCCTTATCGCATACCCTACGTCAGTAGACCTTGATGAGTCAGTCCCCTATTGCTTAGACATCATAAACTTGTCTACAAGCAATCCAGACATTCGCGAGCTAGAACGCGAACTACACACTTACTATTCAACCTCTAACGATAAACACGTCTATACTCATTTGTTTCTGAGAGCAAATCATTTTGACGAAATGACGTACACAGATATTTTTAACATACTCCGAGAATATCGAGACATGATTAAATATTGGTACATGGAAGAAAAGGAATTTGCCATATCGGATTTTAATGATCCTTTCAGTAAATTATCCTTTTCTAAAATTTATAACATCATATCCTTTCTCTTTCACAATACTGGAATTAAAGTCAATATTTACCACAATTCTATTAAATATCCTACTCCAGACGAAATCAAGCAAATCCTTAAAGATAATCATGACTCCCCTTCAGCTGGTCATCCCGGTATCTCCCGTATGTTAGATAGGATCAGGTCTCAGTTCTGGTGGAAGAATATGCGACAAGACATTGAAGATTACGTTAAGAACTGCCGGTCTTGTCAAATTAACAAACCTTTAAGATTAACAAACCGAGCTCCAATGATAGTAACTTCTACCGCTACTCGTCCCAATGAAAAGTTATTTTTAGATCTCGTCGGCCCTCTACCTGAAACATATGAACATAAATATAAATTTATACTTACCTTACAAGATGATTTAACCAAATACTCACAGGCCTATCCGATGCAAACGTGTTCCGCAGAGGAAACAGCTAGATCATTTGTTAATTATATTTCACACATAGGTATCCCTAAAATGATAGTAACTGATCAGGGAACCAATTTTTGTTCAGAAGTGTTTACACAGTTAGAAAAACTATTCGGCATTAAACACATATTTGCATCTCCCTATCACCCCCAAACCTGTGGCGCCCTGGAGCGGAGCCACTCTACCCTCAAAGAGTACTTAAGATCATACATAGGAGAAAACCAACATACTTGGGATCTCTACATCCCAAGTGCGATGATCGCTTACAATTCTAATGTGCACAGCACAACAGGGTTTTCACCCTTAGAACTACTATTTGGTTATAAACCATACATCCCTAGTAGTATAGACGCTCTGGATAATAATACCTATACTGATTATATTCGCGCTCTCAATCATCGACTTTATTATTGCCGTCTTAGGGCTCTCGAAAACATTCAATCGTCTAAAGAGAAATCTAAGACGTATTACGATGCGCGAACTAAACCTATTAAATACAATATTGGCGACATGGTGTATATTCGTTGTCACCACAAGCAAAATAAAGCCTTATCTCCCGTATGGAAAGGGCCATTTAAGATAGTTAAGTTGAACGGTAATCATACCGTCACCGTTTTAGTTAATCGTAAGCACATACGTCACCATTATGACGAGATAAAGCTCGCCGCAGATCACACCTCGTCATAGTTAGTTAGTAAACAATCGACCTACCTCAACAATATCGTTCTCTTGCAGGTCAGTACAGCCGTTGGCCACATGCGACTATGTCACAACTATCGTATCCAGTCCAGGCTTGCACTACGACAGACTTTTAGATGCTAAGTTTACTAACAGCGACTGGAAAATAGTAACATACATGGACATAGGTCACATTAGCCCTAACCTAGATAAAGTAGAATTTTTATTTGAGAGAATCAATTCATTTTGTAACTCCTTTAAATCTTCCAAGATTTCATCTGATTGCGGTAATTCACTATCAGCCTTAAAAAATCAACACCTTAACAATGTGAATAAATTCTCATCTGTATCATATTTGATCTCCGATGATAAGCCCAAAACACGTGTAAAAAGGGGTCTAATCGATTTTGGCGGATCAATTCTTAAGACCTTTTTCGGTACATTAGATTCGGAAGATGCAATTAAATTCTCCCAAGCAATAGACGAAGTACAGTCGGATGAAAATAAATTAGCACATCTCATGAAAGATAATATCCATGTAATAAAATCAACCATAAAATCTTTTAACAACTCCATTTCGAAAGTTAACGAAAATCAACATCACCTCATGGAAAATATTGAGATAATTCATAATATCTTAGATAGCATTTCAAAGTCAAGTGATAAAACAGAAATAAAAACACAAATAAACTCCTTACTCAATTCATTACAGTCAATAATCTTAACTTTGTCCTTTGATATTGACGATGTTAATAACGCTATTCTATTTGCGAAAATGAATATTCTGCACCCGACAGTACTCAATCCGTATCAGCTGTATAGCGAATTAGATAAACACAGGAATAGCCTGCCAAAGCATTCTGAGCTCCCAGTGTCATTGACTTTGCAAAATGTCCATGAACTGATAGACATATCAGAATTAGTCTGTTACTACCATCTCAATAAAATCATCATTATTGTCAGCATCCCATTAGTTTTGCCACAAACATATAATTTGTATAACATAATACCGCTACCTGTACCGTATGATATATCGAAACCAGACACTTTTGCACTTATCGAGCCAAATACCAACTATTTAGCGATAACTGTTGATCATATGTTTTACTCACAGATCAAAACGCTAAGTGAGTGTAAAGTGATCAGTGAGAAGTGTTACGTCTGCAAATTGGTGAACGTTTACTCGACAATAGCGAGTCCCGCGTGTGAGACGATTATTTTAACGGAAGTAGTTAATAAGTTACCAGATAGTTGTAATGTTAAGTTACTACATGGATCAGTAGACGTTTTTCATAGGTTAAGTAATAATAGATGGATATTTGTTCAATCAGACCCTAGCAAGTGTCACATAACGTGTAATAATCAAATTGAAAGTTCGGATGTAATTTTGTTTGGAACTGGTATCTTGACACTTCCAAAAGAATGTACAGCATTCTATAAAACCTTGCAGTTTATCCCCGATGGTATAACTATCAAAAGAAATGTATCGAATATTATTTCAGATTTTAATATTGTACTTGACGACTGTTGCGAAAAAACTAAGCACAATAAATCTATTACAAATTTACCATTTTCCAAATTAGATAATCTTAATAGTCTAGACTCATTACTGCAAGCCAGCATTCATCTCGACAGTCTCGAACGAGAACTAAACCACCTCAAAAGTCCTTCTCATTTTGAAAAATTTGGAGTTCATTATCTTTCAACTAGTTATTTTGTTTGTGGAATCTTGCTTATTTATATAATTTATAAAAACAGGAAAATGTTTTGTAAGAGAAGGCAGAACTCATGTTGTATACAAATCTTTAACCAGTGTAATAACAAAAAATCTGTGAGAAACTCTCAATGTATACGAGATGTTGAAAACGAGTCACCATCCTCATCTTCAGATGTTGAACCGGAGATGAAATGCACACCAACTCCCTTAAGGAGAAACATTATAATTTCAAATTAGAGTCATTACTCAAATCTGCATCCATCTAGATAGTTCATAAGTAATTATAAGATAATAAGATTGGTAGAAATAGCACCAGGTAATAAGTCCAATCACTTATTCTTTCTCCATTATTAAATATTATTACTCTTTTGTGTAACGTAAAAATAATAATACCCGGTGCTACAGCTACACACGTGCTAATCAATGATGGTCTAAACTCTTAATCTCTCATCTCTTGAGATGTGATGAGAGATCTTAACGGGGGGGTTGTTATATCGGAATTAACGTAGTAATATCATAAGCGTAAATTCGCTAAAGTTGCATTTCTATTGCATTGACGTCAATGCAATAGAAACCTCAGTTTTCATTTTTTATTCGGGGCGATCGATTAGTCAGTTGAGATTGGACCGTCGCTTGAAACGCCGTTATTCTGTTACTCTGTTAATGTAACATTATTTTCGTGGGTTTTTTTTATTAAATTAATTCGGGTTTAAATAAAAGTGTTTTTTTTAAAAAGCTTATCCTGACCCACCCCGTAACAGTACGGATATAATGACTGATTCCCTTAGGGCGAATTATGCCATACTCATATGTAATATAACTGACTGACAAAATATTATATCAAGCTACCTATTTGAGAATGAAATCTGAATAATAAGAAAACGAAAACGCTATGACGTTTTCAAATCCCATAATGTACCTACTTATTTTACAAATATTTTTTATCTGTCTTTTTGGAAAGGAAGCCCGTCTACCCAGCGACATTATACATATGAATTATTAATAAAATCAGGGTATTACATGAAAGTAAATTTGAATTAAATTTCACCTGTGAGTTTTTGTCGTTTTTATAAGATGCCCGACTTTATATGACGCTGTTCGTCTTATTTTCTTGCTTTCCTCATATATTATAAAAGATTACAGAAATACTGTTAGTTTTTCGTATCCTAGGTCCGTTTTCTACTTCCATTTGATTCACAAACAGTAAACGTTAGTGAAGAATAATTTTTACAGTAGTTCGCACAAAGAACTTACACAAGTACACACAACCAAACTTTCTAGGATAACTCCAATTTTTATTACTATTAAAAAAGCATTTACCGTGCTGACATCACCTTTCGATATTTATCATGTCATATTATCAGCTAATAAGACGCTGTTGAAAATAAAGAACTTATACTCCGACCATTCCACACACGGATTGCAACCGCTCGAAAGTTATATAAAATATGAAGGTAATCCACCTCTAAGCCGTAAGAAACCACCGATTTCAGTACCTACTGCGGGAAATATTAATTTCTACGAACTGTGTGAATCAAGTCCAGTGTAAAACTCTGAGAAATGCTCACATTCCGTACGTGATGATCGTCAATTCTTAACGAAGCTAGTCTAGTCGAAGCTCAATTATCAACCCGTAATGGGACACCTCGCCACGCTTCGAGTTAATACCGTGTAGTTCCCGTACCGGGATGATAGATGTGCTATGAACTATACTAGCTCTTATTTCAACTGCATAATAAACCGCAGTATTAGCCTTGACGCGCTGGCCGTATTGCACTGATTTAAATCAAGGGTTTTTTTAACTCTCGAATGCTGGTAACTTAATTTCTTAAGATTAACTTTTTGTAAAAAACATCCCATATTCGATTTTCTCCAAAGAAGTTCTATCCCTTCCGATAAGCAATAGTACTTTTATTAATTTCTCTTAGGGCCGATTGTTCAATGGTCCGCCCTTAAAAATCAGCCCTTAATAGAACTGACAATATTGAGGGATGACAAATCTCGTTGGTTATGGCTGGATAGGCAGGATTAAAAATCTGCATTAATTGTAAGTAATTGTTATGATATTAGAACTAGCTGATTTCCGACTTAAAGTTATTCGAAAATATTTTGTGTAATGTATGAATGTGTGTAGAATATACATTATTTTCCAAGGAAATGTTTTTTAATTGGGAGCACGATACCATATTTAGGGTTAATGACGTAAAACATATGTTAATATACTTAATTTAGATAGTTACCATCCTTCTGACTGTGTAGGTACGTACGAATAATTAAGAGATACCCAATGTTTTTACGTGTGCATTGAAATTGTTATAATAAATAATTATAATTAAGCATAATTTTGATTGACAAGCCCACAATCACAAATTGACATCATAATTATTTAAAAAAAAAAACATTGCAAAAGTAACCTGAAATCTGTAAGCATTTTATCAGTGAAGAAGAAATAAAGAACTTCGAGTGTTAAATGGTTTTATACGAGCTTAGAACCCTGTAGGTTATGTATAATTGGTAAATTTAACTTGAATAAATTGGATTCGATACATACGCTTCTATTAACGAATCTACTCACGGCTGCCTCGTAAACATGCAAAGGTTTCAGGTCATGAGTCTACTACCTTGGTTGTAGGGCGGTATTGATCTAGTATTTTCACTGGATATTTATGATAGTACTCTGATCCACCCCAAAATTTCAATCTTACTATTTTTTTATATTTGGAGTAAAGTCAAGGACTCTCCCTACATGGATACTGATCAGCCTGCATTGCGTCAGCAGTGTAAGATTTTTAGTTTTGTCTCATTGTGGAAAAATAATAATATTCATTTGGACTTTAAGACTTGGCACAACCACTGCATTAGGTTTGTATAGTTCTTGAGGTATAAATAAATATTGGACACCAATCACACACATTGCTCTGATCCCAAAGTAAGTAGCTAATTGCACTTGTGTAATGGAAATCAGACAAAATGGTGGTACCACTAAACCCAGACCCGAGACAATGAAGAAAATTTGATTTCTATATTGACCCGACCGGGAATCGAACCCGGGACCTCAGAGAAGCGACGCCTTGAAACCAGCGTGCTTAGCCACTACACCACGGAGGTCGACAAAGGTATGACTTCATTTTAAGGTTTTAGGAGGAAAATATTAGGAGTTAAATGACTAGCAGTACAGTGTTCTGTTGCTCAGAAATGAATTGATATATATATATATATATATATATATATATATATATATATATATATATATATATATATATATATATATATATATATATATATATATATATATATATATATATATATAAGAATTTCCTAGCCTTTTGGTAAAAAATAATATCGATAGTGATATTTTTGTAATAATAATAATCTTTATTTCAGAAATTATTTTCCATAGGTTGGGTTAGTAATTACAGAAAATATCTTACTAGCTAGGATTAGTACATTAAAAGATAGAACACAAAACAATATGACCTACTTAATATTAACTAAGGCAGGTCTTGAACCAACATGGACACTGTTCCAGCGCCTCAGGATAGGGTCCCTATTGCCGCCAGGAGGCTGTTGGGGCTGTCTCGGACGCGGCGCCAAGCAGAGGCGACCCGCTTGCGCATGACTATCGGGAAACTGTCTATGCGAGCCTCAGTAAACATCGCCGAGGCGCTGCAGTACCGAGGCAGCCCCATCAGCATCCTGACCCCGTTATTATACTGGACGCGCATAGCTGACAGAGGCTTTTGCGTATACTCCACCCATAGACTGCAAGTGTAGAAAGACTGGCAATAGGCTCTGAACAGTGTTTGCTTAACTTCAGTGTTACATCGTGCAAATCTACGGGCAAGCATGTTCGCTCTCATAGCTAGAGCCCTGCGCTCCCTCTCAATGTCAGCATCATCTGACATACTCTCAGTTAACCAGTGTCCAAGGTACTAAGAACTTGTCACTCTTTGCAGTGGAAGGCCTTCAAGAGTTACAGAAGGAAAATTGTAGCTTCTGTTTTTAGATTTAAAGACTACAACTTCGCACTTCTTCACATTATAATGTAGGCCATGGGACGTTGCATACCTCTCGCAAATTTTAAGTCATTTCCTTATCCCACTGATTGAAGGGCTCAGCAACACCATATCGTCGGCGTAACTAATGTTGTCATATGAAATATTTTCAATGAAGCAACCGACTTCACTACTACTGAGCTCACCAATCAGTCCATTTACGTAGAGGTTAAAAAGTGCAGGAGAGGACTGACCACCCTGTCTTACTCCGCACTCCAGCCCATACTCCTCAGAAAGTGCTCCCCCCCATCTGACCTGATTCCGTTGATTACTGTACCAATACTGAAGCAGACCTATAAGATCATTAGGAAAGTCATTGGTGTCCGTGGCCAGTTTTTTCCAAAGTACATCGTATATAACCGTATCAAACGCTTTGGAAATAGTTAGAAAACAAGCAACAATAGGTGTTTTACGACTTGTATAGTAACGCACAGTGTGCTTGAGACAAAGTACAGCGCTTTTTGTGGATAGCTGCGGTCTGAAACCAAATTGGGCATCACACAGATTAAGGGACGCCTGTAGTTTTCTCTCAAGCAAACCGTCCATCACCTTAGATATAGTAGTAGCCAGTGAGATTGGTCTGTAGTTGTTTTTATCCGATGAATCTCCAGTTTTGTTTTTCAGTATTGGTACAACAATCGTCTTCATAAAGTCAGATGGCAAGTGCGAGTGCCCTATGCAAAATGAGAATAACATGGCTAGAACACGCGGCAAGTAGAAACCAGCATACTGCAGGTGTTCGATACTGATACCGTCATGACCAGGAGATTTGCCACGCGTAATGTTTTTTAAGATATCCCTAACATTTCTAGCTGTAAAGTATGTGACTTCATCTCCGTCCCGGACACCGGCATCGAAACTCTGCGACGATTGATGCATGGTGTGTTGAAAATGGTTTTTAAAAATATTTACCACTTTCCTCGCATCACTTTCACCATCCACACTCGCAGAGACGCCCGGCCTTGGATTCAGCTTATTTGTTTGTTTCCAAAATTTTGAAAAGTCTTTTGTTTTAATATGTGTAGCCAAAGATTGCATTTTAATTTTTTCTTTATTATTCTGACACCATCTTAATTTCGATTTAAATAGTTTTCTACTTTTTTCATTTCTTCATAACAATAACCATACTTGGGTTTGCCATATAACACCCACATCTGAAAGCAACGCCATGCGTCATCGTGAAATGGTCTTACATGTTTATTCCAACCCACAATATATTTATTACATGATTTACTTTGCTCATAAGTCGCTATTGCTGCCTCTCTCATAGTACATACAATATCATCATACATCTTGTCAATTACTAATTTATGATCTGAAATTGAGCAATGCTGATTTGAACATGACTAAACACTTCAGGAAAATCTATATTTCTGAGCTTTTCGCAGCAAAGTTCAAAATATTTATTTATTTGATTCTGTTACTCCACACAGCTTTATCAGCTTTAAAATTACATTCTTGTACTTTATAGGAACTAAGTTTTCCCACATCAATCGTTATCTCAAGTGGAAAGTGGTCAGACCAAAAAATGTCATACAGTACCTTAACATCAACAGAGTTAGTGGCTGACTTAGTTGTAATGCAGTGATCCAGCCAGCGATGGGATCCATTTATATCACTAACAAAAGTAAACGTATAACATTCTTTCAAATAGTTATAGTCCATCACGTCCCACTTTTGTTCGCAACAAATAAATTTCATTTTCTTAAAAAACATTTCACCAGGATGGGCGTTAAAATCTCCTAATATAAACACAGAATCTATGTCATTACATTCTATTATAGCGTTTACTTCACTTAGGCAGCTTGTGAATTCGGTTAAATTGTCCCACGAATCGCAAGGCATGTACACGCTGACGAATAATGTAGTCCTGTCATTTACAAAAGTTTTATTCGCAGCTAGTCGCACTGAGTAACACTGCACGATTGACACAGACGTTAACAAATATTTACGCTACATAATTACAACCCCACCATACGGTCTACCTCTTAATAATCCGTCACCGGTATTCACCGCAGACTTACTGTAACATTCAAATTCTGGATGGATTCCCGCGAAGTAGGCAACATCATGTGGTAAAAGCCACGTCTCCTGCAAGGCTATAATATCCACAGTTTCACATAACGATTTAACGCCTTCGACTGATCTAGTGCCTGATTTACAATTAAACGATAATGAATATGGCTTGTATTTATTTCACCTTAAACGTAGGTGTGTGTGTAAATGGCAAATAAAAATAACCGAATAATATGAAATATTGTAATAATACTTGAGAAAATAAAATTGTGCCAATTGATATGCTTTGCTTATGCATTCCATAAAAAGCAAAAAAGGCATTATCTTCATAAAATGAGCTTGTTTCAATTTAATAGCTACCTACTCTTATGGTATATTCAACAATGTATCGATAAGTTTTGGTTTATGCTATCTGCCGTATACTTCAATACAATAGAACGTTTTATTTGAATTATTCTTAGGTGGTGCTTGTGGTATGGTAAAAAAGGAAAACAAGGTCATTAGGAACAAAAGTCAATTCAAGGTGACCAAAGGTTTTCACAATTTTTACTGGGCGGTGGCTGGCTTTTCCAAAGATAAAGGACACAGATCTTTATTAAGTTTTCTCGACTCGAGATTGAGTACCTACCGAACTTTGCAACGGTTAAATGAATGCATTCACAAAAAAGCACATCACTATCACAGCATACTTTTCAAAAAACGAAATAACCTCTAAAACAATGAAATACCGCGCACACTAATAAATCAATATGACGGTAGTACTATATTGATTTCGAAATTTGATAAGATGTCTCATTGGTATATTAAAAAAATATTACGCTTTCCAGCTAGTTGTTATTGCTTCAGTAAAGAAAATCTAAGCTTTACCGAATTATTTACTGAGAAGTTGATTTAATCTTAGTTGGATCATCAAACGAACTTACCTTAAGTGAAGTTCGATCCAAATTGTCCTGACTTCGTCGAAGTGATTTAATAGACCATGTAGTAGGTATGCCCTGCTACGCGTCTATTCACTCGCACACAGATTTAGCGCAAGAAAGGGAAAGTATAAAACCTCACTCCCTCCCACGCCTCACAGCACTGCCAGCCGCCTGTCGCTCATTCATTTCAGAGCAAAGAGACCGATGTATGAGATGCACAACATTGATTATACTTATGGTATGGGTGACGATTATTTTTGTATAAAAAACGTACACGGGAATTGGGAAGGGTGGGACCTTAAATCACTTCGACGAAGTCAGGATAATTTGGATCGAACTTCACTTAAGGTAAGTTCGTTTGATCATCCAATTGTCCTGCCTTCGTTTCTGTGATTTAATAGACCATGTAGATGTTCGGAGTAAAATCAATGTTGTTACAAAAGAATAAGTTGAAATCTCTGTTGTTAGCAGTGTTTGATCATTAGAACGATCATTTTAAATGAAAAAGTATTTTTCACGTCACCATCTTTGAAATTTAGATGTATCACTTTTACTAAAAAAGAATGGATGTATGATAACTATGATAATTTATAACTTTCTACTATAAACAAATATATTTACTAGGAAGAAGGAAGATATTTGTTAGTTTTTATTTTAATGATTAACTAAAAATATATAATTTATTTGTATTAGTAATCTGAAACTGAAATAGATTTTTATTATTATTATTGTGGCGTGTTATAAAAATTGCAAACAATACGGAATACGTATTGTTGAGCTGAGACGGTTTGCAAATATCATAGTTTTACGCACTGAATTTAACACATAAAACAAATGATAATTTTATTACGAGGAAAGCCACATACTGAAAACACTTTTTAGTTAGCGTATTATCTTTGGTAAGGTAACGGGCTTGAAGGTAAGTCTGACAAATCGTTATCTTTGTCTTGAAATTTTTAACATATTTTATAATTATAGATTTGAAATACTTGATATTCTATTGCTTTTAAGTATGGGATATTTAGGTATTAATGCGACTGTTTTAAAGATGTTCGTCCGAATACCGAACATATACATAATATTTTATACATTTAAATTTCGAATACCTGAGAAAACATTGGTTGTAAAAAGTGTTAGATGATTGGTATAAAAGCAATTGATTAATAAATTCATTTTAAGGAATGTAATTCTCATAAGATCGTAAAAATATTCATACGGAATAGGTATCTATCAATGCTTTAATGCTGAGTTACAAAAGGAATATGATAATTCAATGGCTTTGAAATATTATCGTTATCAGAAATTTTAAGGCAAGTAAGTAGGTTTTTTTTTAATTTATTTATATATAATTTAAAATTTAATAAGAATTTAAGTTATGTTTCTGAAGAAGATTAAAAATCGACTTCTGAGAAGTAACTTTTGAGTAACGAGTAAGCTTTGTGACTTTATAAGGGCAAACGACCGCAAACGATTTCTCCGAAAGAAGTTTTGGTACTACCCGGCCCCGGCCAAATACGTTTATTTAATATTCGACTAATCGACCACGAATGTTCGCCGAGTATTCGATAGTCGGCACAAGGTCAGATTTCTCGGTGTAAATTTACTCTCAATTTTATTGCCTGGATAGATGTCTGGATTACCTTTAAGGATTACAATAAATATCAATCCTATCTTTCGAGTTAGTTACTATGAGTTTTTTATTTATTTAACAATATATAATATATATATTTAACTTTGATAAATATTGGCTTGTTCAATATTATGAGAAGTGTCAAAAAAAAACTGATTATGATTCAGAATTAGGGTACCTATTTGGACAAGAAATCTAAAAATGAACGGATATCGTATACAAGTGCCTTTGTCATATCAAGTACCCAAGGGGACTGGTTTCATACATATTCAAAAACATTCTTATATATGGTTCATAAAAAAAAAACAAGAATTATTTGGTTTACAATAATTAATTGATTCAAATTATAATGAATGGTTGTATCACATGACGTCCTCTGGCGTAAGAGTGAAGGGAAAGTCCTTTAAAAAAACGTTTTGTAAATTAAATATATTTTTTTAACTAGGGGGCAGGCCGGACTATCGTGCCCCTAGACCTTTTCTTGTTATTAATTTGAATTCTACTATTGTTCCACCATAACTTAGTAACTAGTGAATATTAAGATAAAATTTCCTTTGAAAATTTACTAAACACAGTTTATCGAATACTATAAACATCAAACGATAAAATTCATATAATAAGAATCTATTTTATTACTCATAGGAGCAACGTTTCCAAGGAATCGTTCCTTAGTAACTTAGTGGCTCTCTGGGGAAGATTGTTGTGGAGTGGATGAATGTAATTGGGTGGAATAAACTGATGATTAAAGAAAATATTTACTTGATGTAGTTTATTCTTAAATCACAGAATAAATAGTAGGAAAGTAAACATGGTTCATATTTCCAATAACTCAAATTAGATAATTGTAGTGCAGTTTGGGTCTAATGCTGCATTGCATTTAGGATACGCCAGTTTTTTTAAAAATATATAATAATTGCCTTGTGTTAAAAATATCGATAGTGGTATTTGTGTAATATTGAACACGTCTTGTATTTATCTCACCTTAAACGTCCCTACATTTAACGTGTGTCATGTGGCAAATGGCAAATAAAAATAACCGAAGAATATGAAATATAATTATATTATACTTGAGAAAATGAATAAGACCAAAAACAACTATCCACTGCTATAATCTGTATTTCTAAAGGGCGTCATCTCTTGACGATCTAAAAAAGTACGTAACATTATACAGAAACAAATAAAAACATTGTTTTACTTTTGCCGTTCTAAAATAATAATCCCCCTAGCCGATTTCGACTACGGTGGCCAGTCACAACGACTAACCGACTGCGCGAGACATATTATAGTGAACAACTGTGTGCGCAAACACCGGTGCACTCTTTATTCCTTTCACTCTCGTAGCCCGATAGGACAGCAATCTGACACGACCGGAGTGAGATCAGGCGCAGGACCAACGGCTTCACGTGCTTTCCGAGACACGGCGGTGAAATACCACCAACTTTCAAACTCCGGGCTACCCTGTCAATTTCTGAACAGAAAAACACAAGTACATATTTTTGGCCCGACCCTAGGATCGAACCGTCCTATATTAACTAACTCAACAATAAAGACAATGCTTGAAATGGAAATAAAAGTCTATAGTTAGAGTAGGCTGTTTCTAATGTAATTTTCTCCGACGCTCCACTCGCTAACTTTGTTATCACTTACCGAACTGATAATAAAATTTCTTTACGGATAATTAGGTCAATTTCCGAAGTGTGATCTGGAAAATTAAATAAAACATGCTAAGAGCTAGTAAATGAAGGTTCCGTTCTAAGGCTCTGAAATGTCTTACGTGTATTTTCCGAGTGGAGTACCGATTTCTTCTCTTTTTACGTCAAAGTCTAATTAAAGATGAATTTTAAAGTTTAAACAACTGTTTTTTCTACTATCCCCAACTGTAGGCTATCATCTTAAGCAGATCACAATCAATTTGATGTATATTTTCGAAGTTCTGTAAAAAAAACCTGTGTTTGTAAATGATGCAAATACAATATGGTTTCAACAAAGTAGGTATTAATATACATTACTAGTACCGGGTATAATATTGAACACCAATCACATACATTGCTCTGATCCCAAAGTAAGAAGCCAATGCACTTGTGTTATGGAAATCAGACACAACGGTGGTACCTCAACACTCAGACCCAAGACAATGTAGAAAATGTTGATTTTTATATGGACCCGACCAGGAATCGAACCCGAGACTTCGGAGCGGCGACGCCTTGATGCCCAGCGTGCTTAGCCACTACACCACGGAGGTCGTCATTTTACACGGCAAAATTCTGGCACCGCGGTGCGAATCGCCTAAGAGCTGTTTCATAATGCCGTGCCGTCATTTGTTTAGCAGTACCTACTAATCGTCCAAGGAATCTTATAAATCGAACCATTTCATCGACCTCTGCGGTGCGAATAAACCAATTCTGAAACAGCATTTGCAGTACGACGAATACACTCTCGTACAAATTGCGATTTTCTCATCTTGATGTTCACCAGTCACCTTTTACCTATAACCCTAGATACAAGAAACATCCTTTAAGATGTTTCTACGCGAAGTCTTCGCGGCATGATAACATTTTAATTAAACGTTCTTAGTAATGAGTGAGTAGATTGCCCCGCTCGTATATTCCGCTATTCGTGAGAGCGAAGTTTCATGTAAATTAGTTTCATTTTATGAAAGCCGAATGATTATTAAAATGATAATAAAATTTTATAATTTTAATATAATGATAATAGAGTTTTAATAAGATTTAACGAAGGATAATAATAGCCTAATTTAAGGAATTTTTATTCCCTATCATTTTTTGAGGTTTTTTAATAGAAGACGCATTATGAGACCGAAATTCTATTCTAATGACTAGACTAGAGTCGATTTTACCAACGTTAGATAAGGTATGTTTGTTGAATAAAGCACAAACGCCTTATTTGAATACTTCACTAGACAAATATGTCTGCAACCATTTTTGAAAATGACATTTAGAAAGACGGACGTTAGACTTATACTTATTCGGTCGGATAAGTCCTATCTGACGTTTGTAAAATAGACTCTTAGTAAATTTAGATACCTGTCCACCATTTTTTTCCCCTATTTAAATAATAAAGGTTAATTTAGTAGTCCTTTAAACATAGTTACGTTTAGCTTTATAGGCGGCTTGATAACTTTTGTCAGCAAGATTAGTCGTTTGCCAGCAAACACCCCTCCACCAATCCGCACTGAGCCCGCGTGGTGGAGTATGGCACAAACTACCTCATAATTGAGGCCATTGCCCAGCTGTGGCTCGTTTCAGGCTAACTTTACTTTAAATAAATCATAGTGACATTGCGAATATATATATAATAATTAACCTGCCTTAAAAACTCATAGGGGGAACTCAGTGTCTAAATACTTAACTGCAAGGTATTTTTAAAGTGGCAATTGTGTGTAATATTGTATTTCTTTGTAGGTATGTGTTTTTATACGTCTTAAATGTTATAAAATCAATGTCAAAGTTCAGTTAGTAACCAAGCTAAGCTAAACAAATGCTTTTGGGAGCAAGCCAACTAAATAAATTAGAACTTGGATTTCATACTGATCTGGGAAATCGAAAACAACGTCAATTTGGTATTTTATTGCTTGCAGATTTTTGCCTTGATATGGTATTTCTTTACTAGCTTTATAAGGAAATTATAAAACAAAAGTCATGAAGTAAATCGTTCTTTTCTCAAACTGTTGATGTGTGCTGTTTTTAGTAAAAGTACTTCATGATACTTAAACTTTTTACTATTTTTTAAAATAAAAACAGTTCTTGTACCTATGCCTTAACCTGGGTGACTCCAACTTCTTTGACTATTTATAGGAGTATGTATCAAAATGTTCATTTTTACTGTGACATCGTTTAGGTAACAGATATTTTTCTTTATTTTTTATTTAGTTATGAATGCTATGTTATGGTATGTCTGCCGCGGTGCATGGTACAGCGGTTAGAAGGTCGCACTTTAAAGCAACGGCTGCGCCAGAGGTCCTGAGTTCAACCCCGGGTCGGGCCAAAGAATATGTAACTGGGTTTTTCTATTCAGAAATTCTTAGGAAAGCCGGAGTTTGGAAGTTAGCGGTGTTTCTACCCCGTGTCTCGGAAAGACCGGTAAGCCGTTGGTCCTGCGCCTGATCTCTCTCCGGTCGTGTCAGATTGCTGTCCCATCAGGCTATGAAAGTGAGAGGAATAGAGAGTAGACCTGTGTTTTCACACACACTTGTGCACTGTAATATGTCCTCCGCAATCAGTTAGTCGTTGACTGGGCCCCGTAGTCGAAATCGGCTAGGGGAACTATTATTATTATGGTAAGTAATAATGTACTTTGTATATTGATAAGACTAAGCACCTGAAACGAAGTTTATTATAATTATTATTACATAGTTCAGGTCTAAAAAACAAGCAAACAGACAGCAACACAATTACTTAACGCCCTGCAACGGTACTTCCGACTACATCTTAACACTACCATAAAAAAAAAACCTTCAATTGAGAGTTGACCTCTTTTTTGTTGCAGACGAGGAAGATGTACCCGGTACAGGTCGGTCGGGTCCACGCGTGGTGCCTCGCAGCTGTGTGCCCGATCTGCCCTGCCTCTAGCCATATCCCTTCGGCCATCGGCCATGCCCTCCACCTCACCAGGAACACAGGACTCCACAGAAACAGTCCTCATGGAGACACAAATCGGAGACTACAATGTTCGATACTGAGTCTTCTGCATTTTTCCAGCTAGGATAATGAAATGATGAAAACTTACAGACCATAGATTTCTACTTTTGTGCACGTAGAGTCCTCAATAAAAAATAAAAAATATACTTTAAAAAAAACTTCTTTTGTTCCCAGTTAAAGGTGTACTTTAACCTCTTAAAGGGATTGTATTTTATCCAAGAACACCCTGGCACTACATTCAGCAGTGGTATAGAATCAGCAAAAAAAAACCACAGACGTGAACATGGGTCAGCGCCCTAAATATAGAATACGTACGGATATAATGACTGATTCCCTTAGGGCGAATTATGCCATACTCATATGTAATATAACTGACTGACAAAATATTATATCAAGCTACCTATTTGAGAATGTAATTTATATAATATGAAAACGAAAAAGCTATGACGTTTTCAAATCCCATAATGTACCTACTTATTTTACAAATATTTTTTATTTGTCTTTTGGAAAAGTAGCCCGTCTACCCAGCGACTTTATACATATGAATTATTAAAAAAAAACAAAGTATTACATGAAAGTAAATTCGAATTATATTAAACCTGTAAGTTTTTGTCGTTTTTTATAAAATGGCCAACTTTATATGACACTGTTCGTCTTATTTTCTTGCTTTCCTCATATATTATAAAAGATTTAAGAAATACTGTTAGTTTTTTCGTATCCTAGGTCCGTTTTCTACTTTCATTTGATTCACAAACAGTAAACGTAAGTGAAGAATAAAGTTTTTACAGTAGTTCGCACAAAGAACTTACACAAGTTCACACAACCTTTCCAGGATACCTCCAATTTTTATTAGTATTAAAAAAGCATTTACCGTGCTGACATCACCTTTCGATATTTATCATGTCATATTATCAGCTAATAAGAGGCTGTTGAAAATAAAGAACTTATAACTCCGACCATTCCCCACACACGGATTGCAACCGCTCGCAAGTTATACACAATATGAAGGTAATACACCTATAAGCCGTAAGAAAAGCCACCGATTTCAGAACCTACTGCGGGAAATATTAATTTCTACGAACTGTGTGAATCAAGTACAGTGTAAAACTCTGTGAAATGCTCACATTCCGTACGTGATGATCGTCAATTCTTAACGAAGCTAGTCTAGTCGAAGCTCAATTATCAATCCGTAATGGGTTATGTACATAGACAATTTTGAAAATAAAGGAGGTTGAAGCTCAGTTATCAACCCGTAATGGGACACCTCGCCACGCTTCGAGTTGATACCGTGTAGTTCCCGTACCGGGATGATAGATGTGCTATGAACTATACTAGCTCTTATTTCAACTGCATAACAAACCGCAGTATTAGCCTTGACGCGCTGGCCGTATTGCACTGATTTAAATCAAGGGTTTTTTTAAGTCCCGAACGCCGGTAACTTAATTACGTAAGACATTAACTTTTTGTAAAAAACATCCAATATTCGATGTTCTCCATAAAAGTTCTATCCCTTCCGATAAGCAATAGAACTTTTATTAATTTCTCTTAGGGCCGATTCTTCAATGGTCCGCCCTTAAAAATCAGCCCTCAATAGAACTGACAATATTGAGGGATGACAAATCTCGTTGGTTATGGCTGGATAGGCAGGATTAAAAATCTGCATTAATTGTAAGTAATTGTTATGATATTAGAACTAGCTGATTTCCGACTTAAAGTTATTTGAAAATATTTTGTGTAATGTATGAATGTGTGTAGAATAAACATAATTTTTCAAGGAAATGTTTTTTTATTTGGGAGCACGATACCATATTAAGGGTTATTGACATAAAACATATGTTAATATACTTAATTAAGATTACTGTCACCATCCTTTTGACTGTGTAGGTACGTGCGAATAATTAGGAGATATTCCAATGTTTTTATGTGTGCATTGAAATTGTAATAGTAAATTAATTATAATTAAGCATAATTTTGATTGACAAGTCTACAATCAGAAATGTCAATATAATTATTTCAAAAAAAACATTGCAAAAGTAACCTGAAATCTGTAAGCATTTTATCAGTGAAGAAGAAATAAAGAACTTCGAGTGTTAAATGGTTTTAAACGAGCTTAGAACCCTGTAGGTTATGTATAATTGGTAAATTTAACTTGAATACATCGGATTCGATACAACATACGCTTCTATTGACGAATCTATTCACGGCTGTCCCGTAGAAATTCAAAGGTTTCAGGTCATGGGTCTGCGACCTTGGTTGTAAGGCGGTATTGATCTAGTATTTTCACTGGATATCTATGATAGTACTCTGATCCATCCCAAAATGTCAATCTTACTTACTTTTTATGTTTCGAGTAAAGTCAAGGACTCTCCTTACATGTATACGTTTGACGACCCGTCTGGTGTAGTGGTCGAGAAATCGCCTACTTCTACGCAGCGGGTGCGGGTTCGATCCCCGCACAATACAAACATTTGTGTGCATGAACATGTCTGTTGGTATTGGTCTGGGTGCTTTCTAGGTATATCATGTATGTATTTACAAACAAAAAGTATTTAAGTATTATATCCGTTGTCTGGTACCCATAACACAAGCTTTGAGTAGCTTACCTTGGGACTAGATGGCGATGTGTGGGAATGTCCAAAGGATATTATTATTATTATTATACTTATAAGCCTGCATTGTGTCAGCAGTGTAAGCTTGTAAGTTCTGTCTACGTTGTGGAAAAATAATAATATTCATTTGGATTTTGAGACTTGGCACAACCACTGCATTAGGTTTGTATAGTTCTTGAGGTATAAATAAATATTGGACACCAATCACATACATTGCTCTGATCCCAAAGTAAGTAGCTAATTGCACTTGTGTAATGGAAATCAGACAAAATGGTGGTACCACTAAACCCAGACCCGAGACAATGAAGAAAATTTGATTTCTATATTGACCCGACCGGGAATCGAACCCGGGACCTCAGAGAAGCGACGCCTTGAAACCAGCGTGCTTAGCCACTACACCACGGAGGTCGACAAAGGTATGACCTCATTTTAAGGTTTTAGGAGGAAAATATTAGGAGTTAAATGACTGGCAGTACAGTGTTCTGTTGCTCAGAAATGAATTGATATATATATATATATATATATATATATATATATATATATATATATATATATATATAAGAATTTCCTAGCCTTTTGGTAAAAAATAATATCGATAGTGATATTTTTGTAATAATAATAATCTTTATTTCAGAAATTATTTTCCATAGGTTGGGTTAGTAATTACAGAAAATATCTTACTAGCTAGGGTTAGTACATTAAAAGATAGAACACAAAACAATATGACCTACTTAAAATTAACTAAGGCAGGTCTTGAACCAACATGGACACTGTTCCAGCGCCTCAGGATAGGGTCCCTATTGCCGCCAGGAGGCTGTTGGGGCTGTCTCGGACGCGGCGCCAAGCAGAGGCGACCCGCTTGCATGACTATCAGGAAACTGTCTATGCGAGCCTCAGTAAACATCGCCGAGGCGCTGCAGTACCGAGGCAGCCCCATCAGCATCCTGACCCCGTTATTATACTGGACGCGCACAGCTGACAGAGGCTTTTGCGTATACTCCACCCTTAGACTGCAAGTGTAGAAAGACTGGCAATAGGCTCTGAACAGTGTTTGCTTAACTTCAGTGTTACATCGTGCAAATCTACGGGCAAGCATGTTCGCTCTTATAGCTAGAGCCCTGCGCTCCCTCTCAATGTCAGCATCATCTGACATACTCTCAGTTAACCAGTGTCCAAGGTACCTTATCCCACTGATTGAAGGGCTCAGCAACACCATATCGTCGGCGTAACTAATGTTGTCATATGAAATATTTTCAATGAAGCAACCGACTTCACTACTACTGAGCTCACCAATCAGTCCATTTACGTAGAGGTTAAAAAGTGCAGGAGAGAACTGACCACCCTGTCTTACTCCGCACTCCAGCCCATACTCCTCAGAAAGTGCTCCCCCCCATCTGACCTGATTCCGTTGATTACTGTACCAATACTGAAGCAGACCTATAAGATCATTAGGAAAGTCATTGGTTTCCGTGGCCAGTTTCTTCCAAAGTACATTGTATATAACCGTATCAAACGCTTTGGAAATATCTAGAAAACAAGCAACAACAGGTGTTTTACGACTTGTATAGTAACGCACAGTGTGCTTGAGACAAAGTACAGCGCTTTTTGTGGATAGCTGCGGTCTGAAACCAAATTGGGCATCACACAGATTAAGGGACGCCTGTAGTTTTCTCTCAAGCAAACCGTCCATCACTTTAGATATAGTAGTAGCCAGTGAGATTGGTCTGTAGTTGTTTTTATCCGATGAATCTCCAGTTTTGTTTTTCAGTATTGGTACAACAACCGTCTTCATAAAGTCAGATGGCAAGTGCGAGTGCCCTATGCAAAATGAGAATAACATGGCTAGAACACGCGGCAAGTAGAAACCAGCATACTGCAGGTGTTCGATACTGATACCGTCATGACCAGGAGATTTGCCACGCGTAATGTTTTTTAAGATATCCCTAACATTTCTAGCTGTAAAGTATGTGACTTCATCTCCGTCCCGGACACCGGCATCGAAACTCTGCGACGATTGATGCATGGTGTGTTGAAAATGGTTTTTAAAAATATTTGCCACTTTCCTCGCATCACTTTCACCATCCACACTCGCAGAGACGCCCGGCCTTGGATTCAGCTTATTTGTTTGTTTCCAAAATTTTGAAAAGTCTTTTGTTTTAATATGTGTAGCCAAAGATTGCATTTTAATTTTTTCTTTATTATTCTGACACCATCTTAATTTCGATTTAAATAGTTTTCTACTTTTTTCATTTCTTCATAACAATAACCATACTTGGGTTTGCCATATAACACCCACATCTGAAAGCAACGCCATGCGTCATCGTGAAATGGTCTTACATGTTTATTCCAACCCACAATATATTTATTACATGATTTACTTTGCTCATAAGTCGCTATTGCTGCCTCTCTCAAAGTACATACAATATCATCATACATCTTGTCAATTACTAATTTATAATCTGAAATTGAGCAATGCTGATTTGAACATGACCTAAACACTTCAGGAAAATCTATATTTCTGAGCTTTTTGCAGCAAAGTTCAAAATATTTATTTATTTGATTCTGTTACCCCACACAGCTTTATCAGCTTTAAAATTACATTCTTGTACTTTATAGGAACTAAGTTTTCCCACATCCATCGTTATCTCAAGTGGAAAGTGGTCAGACCAAAAAATATCATACAGTACCTTAACATTTACAACAGAGTTAGTGGCTGACTTAGTTGTAATGCAGTGATCCAGCCAGCGATGGGATCCATTTATATCACTAACAAAAGTAAACGTATCACATTCCTTCAAATAGTTATAGTCCATCACGTCCCACTTTTGTTCGCAACAAATAAATATCATTTTCTTAAAAAACATTTCACCAGGATGGGCGTTAAAATCTCCTAATATAAACACAGAATCTATGTCATTACATTCTATTATAGCGTTTATTTCACTAAGGCAGCTTGTAAATCCGGTTAAATTGTCCCACGAATCGCAAGGCATGTACACGCTGACGAATAATGTAGTCCTGTCATTTACAATAGTTTTAATCGCAGCTAGTCGCACTGAGTCACACTGCACGATTGACACAGACGTAAACAAATATTTACATTTGAATGTTACAGTAAGTCTGCGGTGAATACCGGTGTATTCACCGCAGACTTACTGTAATATTCAAATTCTGGATGGATTCCCGCGATGTAGGCAACATCATGTGGTAACAGCCACGTCTCCTGCAAGGCTATAATATCCGCAGATTCACATAACGATTTAACGCATTCGACTGATCTAGTGACTATACTGATCTACAATTAAACGATAATGAATATGGCTTGTATTTATTTCACCTTAAACGTAGGTGTGTGTGTAAATGGCAAATAAAAATAACCAAATAATATGAAATATTGTAATAATACTTGAGAAAATAAAATTGTGCCAATTGATATGCTTTGCTTATCCATTCCATAAAAAGCAAAAAAAGGCATTATCTTCATAAAATAAGCTTGTTTCAATTTAATAGCTACCTACTCTTATGGTATATATAACAATGTGTCGATAAGTTTTGGTTTGTGCTATCTGCCATATACTTCAATACAATAGAACGTTTTATTTGAATTATTCTTAGGTGGTGCTTGTGGTAGGTAGTATGTAAATGTAATGGTAAAAAAGGAAAACAAGGTCATTAGGAACAAAAGTCAATTCAAGGTGATCAAAGGTTGTCACAATTTTGACTGGGCAGTGGCTGGCTTTTCCAAAGATAATGGAAACAGATATTTATTAAGTTTTCTCGATTCGAGATTGAGTACCGAACTTTGCGACGGTTAAATGAATGCTTTCATAAAAAAGCACATCACTAACACAGCATATTTTTCGAAAAACGAAATAACTTCTAAAACAATGAAATACCGCGCACACTAATAAATCTAATATGACGGTAGTACTATATTGATTTCGGAATTTGATAAGATGTCTCATTGGTATATTTAAAAAATATTACGCTTTCCAGCTAGTTGTTATTGCTTCAGTAAAGAAAATCTAAGCTTTACCGAAATAATTACTGAGAAGTTGATTTAATCTTAGTTGGATATGAAAATAAATACGGTAAATTTTGTACCATTCAGATTCATACATTTGCCAGGTATTTAGCAAAGCTCATTCTCATTTTTATCATACGTACGTGTGATGGCTCACATTATGCTCCATTTTAATCTTTGCCAAAAGATTGGCTGAGACAAGTGTTCGGTCGTGGTTTTGCCACGAGTGGAATACGGTATTCCGTAATAAGTACATGTACGTACGGCCTTAAGGTGATATAACAAAGCATTCATAAGAACACATACCCTTTTTTGGTCGGATTCTGATGCCGAGTGCGAGACGTTGAAAAATCGATGGAATTGTGACGGTAGATCACCGTTGCGACGCAATTGGCGGCGCGTCATGGGCCGTCGCGTTGGCACAGGCAGAACATACCCAGGCAGGTGCCTATTGGGCCGGATGAGTGCGGGCGAGGGCCGCTGATTCATACTTAGAGGCCATAATGGCGCATCGTCAGCGCTGCTTAATATTATTCATGAATGTCTTTGGCTGTAATATATTATTATAGCATTACAGCCCAATTGACTGTAACTTCAGCTAACTTGTTTCCCTTTTTTGCCGACTTCAAAAAAGGAGGAGGTTATCAATTCGACTGTATGATGTTTTTTTTGTATGTTTGTTACCTCATATCTCAGTCGTTTATCGACCAAATCGAAAATTTTTTTCACCTACTTAGAGGATGTACCTTCTAGTTGGTCACATTTTTTCCAATATCGCGTATTGATTCGGAGCGGAAAATGCGGACTGGCTTGCATCGCGTGCTAGCTCGGCCGCGAAGCGTAAAGCATGCATGGTGCAGCCACGCTGGGTAGTGCGTTTTACTTCACATTCACTTTTTAAATTAACAAATCATTTTTAAAAAAACCTATCACTAAAAGGTGAATTTCAATTAGCACGAAATAAAAACTTAACGGTTACATACTGTGGTTACTGCGTGCGTTAGAACGGCGCGCGCGCACGGACACGAATGAGCGACAGGCGGCTGGCAGTGCTGTGAGGCGTGGGAGGGAGTGAGGTTATTTACCTTCTCTTTCTTGCGCTAAACCTGTGTGCGAGTGAATAGACGCGTAGTAGGGCACACTACATGGTCAATTAAATCTCAGAGTCGAAGGCAGGACAATATATATATATATATCCATTATTGGAGAGGCCACTCTACTAACGGTTCTAAAACAAATTGACTAAAATATTCTTAAATTCCGTTTATAAAGGAATTGATTTTTTCCTCTATCCCAACGTCGGATTCTTCACATAATCCCTTCTAAAAGGTTTTTATCGATCCTATAAAAAAGGAAAGAATTTACGAGATTCCAGAGTGTTTCGAGTCGAATGTCTGCAAAGTTTATTAAAAACTGTATTTAGAGATGATTCAGAATGCAAACGAAATGAAATCGCTAAGAATTTTGCGAAGCATTTGTATACTTAAAGAAAGGAAGTTGTCACTTGCATTATATTTATAACAATAAGTTTCCAAGTTCATTACGGCAGTAAGAAAACTAGGCTTTCAGTTTTTGTTAATTGCTCAAAATGGCATAATAATTATTTAGTTTTTTATTATCACCACAATAGCTATATGTAAAGAACCTTATTTTTTAACCGACAAAACTTGTAAACTCTTAGTTTCGGTTTCTAACATATTTTTGTGATTAAATGCCAGCGTGAAATATATTATCTCCATTCACGATCTGAATCTGAGTTTGACGATATAATTTAGACATAACTTTTAGCTATTATTTGACGCTTTTATGCTTATGCTATAAGGAATCTCGTATCAGTTAGGAATATCGTAGAATTATAGGCATAGGGAATACACTACACACAGATGAGGAGAACGTTAAACAAAATAAATAAATCAATATGAAAAACAAAGTTATTTTGGTTTTAAAAAATATATAGAGGAAGTGAGTGAACTCCTAATTTCGTTAAAGTTGTCACGGAATCCTCAATGCGCGAGTCCGACTTGCATTTAACCGGTTTTATGATTAGTATCCTATCTGGGGCCAGGACAAATCCAACAAAGTAAAAATAATGGAAATCGATTCGTTCTCGATTAAAAAAGGTATGTATCTACTCAGTTAAAGAGATATATAACTTACAGGACTTTCGTTGCAGTATGAAGATAAGACAAGCAACTCAACTCATCAGTCAATTTAAAGCGTTGATTTCAACATATTTTATTTTTTGGGAACAAAATCATGTGTATAATTTGAATATCATGAGGCAGATCTTTATGTATCGCTTTATTTATTAAAATTTTTCACAATCTAAGCTAGTTAAACACTGCATCCGTGATTCCGGAAAGTTACGATACTATCGGAAAACGGTACACATATCTAACGATAGCTGCTAACGTTATGCGAACCGTAAAATAAACAGACCCTGGGTATGACCGTTATTTTTCATTTTCACTGGAGAAAGTTTTGTGATCCACTTGTTTAAGTACGGGTTAGGCTGAATTACGGCGGTTTTTCAGCGGCCGTGCTTCAGGATATGATGCCATAACACGTAAAAAACTGTGTAACATGAATACTTAGTTATTCTTGATAAATTACTTAAATGACGTTTGAAACAAACCACACTGCGGTTAAATTTCCATGTCAACCCAGACTTTATAAATCGTCTTTCTTCTATAGACTTTAAAGCTACTTTAAATAACCTTAAAAAACGAATAGTAATAAATTACTAGAGACTGTACGTTAGAGCGGGTTCGCAAACTGTTCTAAATGCTAAAAAGCTGCCGGATCCGTTCAAATACTTAACTGAGATATCGTAAAGATTATGTATTTTAAAGGTTGTGATATGGTTTTACTGGGGCGTATTTATTTATAATTAGAAAAAAAAAACTGAATATTACTGAAGGAATCAAAGATGACATTTTTTTTAACCAAGACAAGACGTTGGTATAACAAGATGGTATACTTTGACTCATATTCAACTTTATTTACTTATGACGACCTCCGTGGTGGAGTGGCTAGGAAAGGCGTCGCCAGGGTTCGATTTCCGGTCGGGTCAATATAGAAATCAAAATTTTCTATATTGTCTTGGGTCTGGGTGTTGTGGTACCACCGTCGATGGATCTCCAATATTTATTTATTATTTATTTACTGAGGCAAACATCATCTTTTTTAACAGATCTTCCCGAGACGTTATAACTAACAAAATGTACTTTATTCTGTCGTTTAAGGCTATGATATTGAGGAGTGACACCTCGTAGGAATGTTTATAAATGAGTACTTTACAAAAAAGCAAACATATTAAAACACTGATCTCAGTACCAACATTAAAACAGTCAAATAAAAAGAGGTCTCACGACACTCAAAACCATAAAATTATTATCCCTTTGGAATAGAACGACAAAAGCGAGATGTCACTAGCAGCAAACTGTGTGATAAAAAGAGATGGGGAGCAGAACCATTTTAGGCAGATGTCAAACAGTTGACCGCCCTGCAGAAGCTCGCTGAAAATTACGTGCATTTGATTTTTTATATTTAAAAGTGGAATTGTGTATATTTTGGAGAAATAATGCGTCTGAAACATGGTAACTTGATCGGTGATTGATTATTATGCATTACAGCGGCATAACCGCAACAAATAATCATTTAACAGGTAGATTAGTCCAAATCGAAGCCTCTTAATATACGACTTATATTTACCAATGCGCTTGAAATTTAAAGTACGCAGTTTGATTATTGTATTCTACAAACGTTAATTTACGTAAAAAATAAAGACAGAATAACACAGGGAATGTATATCGACGAATATTTTGTATAATGAAATAACATTAGTTTTACACTAGAGCTGCATGTTCAATATTTTGTGTCGACTGTTTATCATGCAGTAATGTACTATATTTAACTTAGGAACATTGTTATAAATCACCTGATCGATAGGCTATCTCATATAAAGCTACAAATGTTACTTACTTAAGTTAGTTACTGACATCTTAAATCGGTTTCGTTTGACAGCTTTTACTTGTCCTTTCCTACTCGTATCCTTCAAAACACGTCTTGCTTTGTGCATCTGACAAAAATAAGAAAAATCTTGGTTCATCTAACAGGTTAATACTTAGCTTAGCTATAATTTCACTGAATATAGGAGAAAATTAAATTTTAAAATACTCGGGAAAATATCTAGTGAAAAACAACGAAGTGTGAGTAAGAATCGCAAAGCAAAGACTGTGTATGTGTAACATCAAATTTTATCTTAATCGGTTTAAAACAGAATTCTGACAATAAGCGAAATATGTAATTATCCCTGAAAGACAAAAATTATGAGTATTTCTTCAGGAGACCGAGTTTTTAAAATTGGTTCAGGAGAGGTAGTTTTAGCAATAAGCCCTTGTTACTTAACAAACTTAATTCTTTATTAGGTACTTTGAAAATCTAGATTAACCTTATAAATAATACTGATGGATCTACACTTTTAAAATACCTGTACTTACTACCAGTATTTCACTTAGTTTAGTCACATACTGCACATACACACCAAGCAACTTTAAAGTCATTTTAAAATGTCTTTCTAAGGAAAATAGATAACTTCTTACCACTTCATCTCCGGATTCGAAATATGAGCTTGCTTAGTTTAAAAACAAAAACTCTGTTCTTTCTATTAACGGTACCCTAAGTGCCAGTGACACAATCTTACGCTAAAGTTGCAAGAATATAAATAGCTAGTTAAAACATCCGAACTTATCCAAACACACAGCATTATAAGTCTTTGAAAGTGTAACAACTGGTAAGCTAATTTCTTATAGAACACCTGATAGAATCATCAACGCTTTGTCTTTAGCCGAATGAAAATAAGGACCAAATTTAAAGAATGAAAGTTGTAGAGTCTTGATTGTAGGGTTCTAGGTTTGGACAGTTTTTTGTATTGCTTTCGCAGTTTCTGTAGTAATTTAGCTATTCTAAGGTAAAGTATGTTGTTAGCTACCTCGTAAATAGTCAAAGAAAAATAATAAAAATCCGTTACATTAATATTCTGAAACTGTAGCGACATCAAATCTTAAAATTGTTACAGCTAGTTACGATGTTTGTCATTCATACGAGTAAAGTTGTTTGACAGAATAATATGACTTGTTAGAATATTTTGTATCAATAAAAGAGTGAAAGTAACATGCGAACAAATACACGCCAAGGTGAACACTGCGGTATCTTTCTGGCGTATGCTGTACGTGACTCTTAAGTAATAATAATAATAACTATTTATTTTTCTTTCACAAAATTAAATTTACGGCAAGTCTTAAGCTACTTATTCTATGACATTCAGTAATATTTTTAAAATTTAAAAAACATTTGTGGTCCAAGTCCCCTGATTTGGCTTAAATATATATATATATATATATATATATATATATATATATATATATAAATGTTAAATGTTATATATATATATATATATATATATATATATATATTCTCTCTTTAATTGTAAAAATCCAGAGTCGTTTTTCGTTTCAGTCTTGAGAGAGTCACTCTGGTTCTCATAAGATCCACCGCCAGTTCGTTCACGTGACTTAGGATTCGCTTTCTGTATTTTGGAATTGCATCCTCGATTTCCTCTCTTACTGTGGGGATTTGGAGGTCGTGATGTAACCTTTCGTTGGTAATATACCATGGCGCATCAGTGATGATTCTCAAGAGTTTCGATTGGAATCTTTGTAGTATCTCAAGGTTCGAGCTTGCAGCGGTGCCCCACAACTGGATGCCGTAGGTCCATGTTGGTTTTATAATGCATTTGTAAATTAGTAATTTGTTTTTCAAGGGATAACTTAGAGTTTCTTTTCAACATCCAGTAGTACTTTCTAAGCTGTAGGCCAAGTGCCTTGCGCTTGGTGAAAATATGTTTTTTCCAGGTGAGTCTCCTATCCAGGTATATGCCGAGATATTTGGCATCCTCAGTTTATGGTATGTTAACACCATTAAGAGTAACTTTTGGGCAAGTATCTCTTCTTAGGGTATAAGTTATATGAGTGGACTTAGTTTCATTCGCTTTAATACGCCATTCCTTAAGCCACGTTGAGATGTTGTCAAGGCTTTTTTGGAGCAGGGCAGATGCTCCACAGGCTGATATGTCAGCCGCAAGAACCGCTGTATCATCGGCAAAAGTGCCGACTATAACGCCATCTGTCAGTGGAAGGTCAGATGTGAAAAGTAAGTAGAGCGTTGGTCCCAGCACGCTACCTTGAGGGACTCCAGCACTAATCTCTTGAAGCTCTAAGGTGTCTTCACCGTGCAGCACAAAGAAGTTGCGTCTATCCAGATATGATTTTAGGAACAAGAAGTAGTTTAATGGTAGCATTTTCCTTATCTTATATAGAAGGCCCTCATGCCGGACCCGATCAAATGCCTGGGAGATATCCAAGAATGCTGTAGAACAGTACTTCTTGTTTTCAAAACAATCATTAATATTGTCCACTAGTCTGTGGACTTGTTCAATTGTGCCATGGCCACGTCTAAATCCAAACTGGTGGTCTGGGATAAGTTTCTCTTTATCAATTATCGGATTCATTCTGCTCAAAAATAAGATTTCCAGTACTTTGGAGGTTATAGGTAGAAGACTTATTGGACGACAAGATTTAGGCTCTTCAGCGCTCTTCCCTGGCTTTAGAATCATGATTATTTGAGCAATCTTCCACTGGGGCGGCACAAAACTCCTCCATAGTATCGCGTTGTATATTTGTGTTAAGACTGTAATGCCCTCCCGAGGCAGTTCCCTAAGTATCTTCGCCGTTATCAGGTCATAGCCTGGTGCCTTATTTTGGTTTAGTTTTTGTATGGCACGAAATACTTCAGTTTTAGTGAACCTCTTAATTGGGGGTTCAAGTTGATATACCGATGATAAGTCCTTTGTAATGTTGACAGGCATGTCCGTATTATTTTCGGTTTGGTTTGGCCTGAACACCTCTCTCAGATGCGTAGCAAATGTCTTAGCCTTCTTAAAGTTGCTGTTTGCCCATGTGTTATCCGGATTTCGTATAGGTGGCTGGTAGAGTACCGGTTGTTTTAACCTCTTTGTGGCCATCCACAAGGAATAATCCGTCGAGCGTGTGGCGTCAAGGTTTTCAAGGTATTTTTCAACACTACGATTGTCGTATTCCTTCAGTGTTTTCTTTAGTTGTGCTGTATAGAAATTCAGCCTTTTCTTGTCGTGTGAATGTCTCGTACGCTGCCAGATCCTTCTTGCGGCGCGTTTTTCAGCTATTTTATCTCTTATGGTTTGTGGACAAGAGGTTGGTGTTTGACGTAGATTGTTGGGGGTTGCGGCCCAGGCCGAAGTTTGGATACAGTTATTAAAATGTTCCACAGGCAGCGTTAAATCGTTATCAGTTTTAAGAGGCAATTGTTCGTTTATTGCCGATGACACCAGTTTACGAAACAGTTGCCAGTTTTTTTTGCGGCTGTGTAGGCTGCATCTTTGCTGTGTTTCCTTCGCTCATTTCTTAGGGTTATTAAAACAGGTGTGTGGTCAGACGAAAGTTCCAGGCATGATTCAGCCGATATGTGTGTGACTGCAATACCTTTAGTAACACAGAAGTCCACCAAGTCCGGCATCCTTTTCCTGTCTGTTGGCCAGTACGTTGGTGCTCCCGATGTTGTGATACCCAGCTTTAACTCTTGACTTGCCTGTTTCAATTGGCGACCTTTCGGAGTCGTGACCCTAGACCCCCAGTTCGTATGTTTAGCATTATAGTCTCCACCAGCTATAAATCTATTGCCCAGTGTTTCGAAGTAGGATATATAGTCTTCTTTTTTAAATTGTGCTTAGGTGGGCAGTACAATGCCGACACCGTTAGATGGCCGGTGCAGCTTTCCACAACCACATTAGTAGCCTGAATAGCCTCTGTACAATAGGGTGGTGATAAGTAATGTCTGATATTGGACTTTATGAGAACAGCAGCACCAGCATGTGCAGAGCCACTAGGGTGATTGGTGTTGTAGAATTTATATCTGGCGATGTTAATGTAGCTTTTACTCGTAAAGTGTGTCTCAGATATCATAAGTATATCAATGTTATTTTCGTATAAGAAAGCCTTAACTTCTAAAGCATGTTGTAGCAGCCCATTGGCATTCCATAACACTATTTTGAGTTCCGTGTATTTGCCATCTGACTCGTTAGCGTTATGAGCAAATTGTTCATAGTTGTGAGTTGGTTCATCATTTGTTTTAACATTTATATTATAGCTGCCATTAGGTTATGATCTGGTTTGATATTTGTTTCAGTCTCTTGGGTGGCGTCGTGTTTTGTACTGCCTAAGACGTATGCATTGTTAACTAGTGCGGAGAGAATTGAATTATACCAACTGATTTTGTAATACCAATAAACTAACCTATTTTCCAACAAGCTAATGGCTATTCATTTCGTGTGCGATCCATCTAAATTTGATTCAGTCAAAGTTCTGTGAATAGATAAAGATAATAAATAATTTCAAAAAATTGCTCTAGTCCGTAAATTCAATAACTGCATGCTCACTATTAATTATATTATATGTTGTTATTTCTTGTATAAACTCGTATTTTTTAAGAGCAATGTTACAATACCCAACTGAGTCATTAAGCATTAATCTCTTAACTAAATTTGAGACCTCATACAATTAAATGGCAATAGAAGAATTTAAATTTAAATATTCCATGGAGCTAACATTCATGCACTCGTGTTATGTTCCAAACTTCAGACTTCAGAAGGTAATATTATTATATTGGAAGATTGGAATATAATTTATTGGAAGTTGTATCACTTTCTTTAATAAACTGCCTTAAAATATAATTGAAATACCCTTAAAACAATAAAAATCGATTGTGAAACAATGTTTATTATATATTATAGTATAAATGATTAATACGAACAATAACAATGTATGATCTTGTGAGAACATTTGAAGTATAATATTTTAAAAAGAGGCATCGACAATAGTGACTGAGATTATTGCGCAGCTTCTTCTCAGCACTAGCCCGCAATTGTCCCGAAGCTGTAGTTGGTGTACGTGTAAGTCAAAGTCAAAGTCAAAAATTATTTTTTCAATTTAGGACACAAAATGCCACTTATGAACGTCAATAATTAGTGTAATATCAATCAATATTGGCCCGTATGGGGCTAGAACATGTTTTGGGCCCTACTAGCGCTTCGAGACAAGACACAGGTAGTTTGGCATGTGCTAACAAACTCAGTCACCACTAGCTACCACAAAAATGATACAAATCAAAATAAACAGGTAGGTACATCAGTTTGGTGCAGGCTGGACTGTCCATACATTCTCGTTATTAAGATAGTCTTGAATTTTATAATACCCCTTCGACATTAGGGTAGTTTTGACATGTAACTTAAATTTATGAATAGGTAGTTCGATAACATTATTAGGTATATTATTGAAAAATTTGACACAATTTCCCAGGACTGAATTTATTTTTTTGGCTAACCTGAAGTTTGGAATGACAAGTTTGTTTTTATTTCGTGTGTTATACGAATGTATGTCACTTTTTTCATGAAAAAATATAATTTTTTGCGTATGTACATGATATTATCAAATATGTATTGAGAAAAGGCAGTGAGGATATTAATTTCCTTCAAGAATTCTCTCAGGGATTCGCAGGGACTAAGTTTGTTAATGGCAAGAATGGCTCTTTTCTGTAAAATAAAGATGGTATCGATGTCCGCAGCAGAACCCCACAAAAGAAGACTATAAGACATTATACTATGAAAGTAACTAAAATACACAAGCCAACATCAGTCAAATGTCAAATTTTTCTAACCCCAAAGACAGCTGAAGCGAGTCTCCCAGCCAGAGCGTCAACATGTGGTCCCTACTGCATTTTCGAATCCAATGTAATGCTGAATTAATTGAGTAGAAATTCTGTGGTAGCTTGCCTTACGTTACGCATGGTGAATTTAAAACATTTGGTTTTTTATGTAGTAAAAAGCAAGTTATTGCTAGTGAACCAATTTAATACCTTGGAGAGAGCTCTGCTAACATTGTCAAATGATTCTTCGCCTCTATTCGACTTGAAGATTAAAGAAGTATCATCAGCAAACAGAAATATCTCACAGGAGTCCTTTGAATATAAAGGAAGGTCAATAATATAGATCAAAAACAGCAAAGGTCCCAATATTGAGACCTGGGGCACTCCCATTTGAAGCGGGGCTCCTAAGGAGTTAATGCCATTAACGTTTACTGTTTGTAGTCGCCTGAGAGGCCAGAATTTAACAGTTTTGACGCATTATTATATACACCGTAATGTTCTAGCTTAATAATGAGTGTTTGATGATCGACACAATGAAATGCCTTCAATACGTCACAGAATACACCTATCGCATCATGTTTATCTTCTAGGCATCCAAAATATGTTTGACGAGTGCCACCCCAGCATTTGTTGTATTTCTACCTTCGGAGAAACCAAGCTGTTTCTCATGCAGTAATTTGTTAATTTTACAATGAGAGAGCAATTGATTAAATATAACTTCTTCAAAAATTTTGCTAAATGCAGGTAAAATGGAAATGGGCCTGAAGTTGCTTGGGTCACTTTTTTCTCCTGATTTAAATTAAGGTATGATCTTACTATATTTCATTAAAGTAGGAAATTGACCTTGATTAATACATTCCTTGAATAGATGTGCTAAGTGAGATGCTACGAGAGGTATAATGGGTTTTATTGTGTCAATTAATATTTCCCATATATCCTCAATTTTTTTTTTGTTTTAATTCCTTGAATGTTTTAACAATCATTAAAGGGTTAACATGAGTGAAATCAAATGAGGAGTTACACCTGTCAACACACGATACCAGTAGTGATTTCGCATGCAGAGCGCACGAATTTAGTTGTTTTGTGGTTTCGATTGGTATATTACAGAAGTACTTCTCGCAGGCACCTGCAACATCATTATCAGATTTAATATTTTTATAATCAATTTTTAACGTAAACGTGTGATCACGTGGTTTATTTTTACAAAATTCTTTGTTTATAATATTCCAAGTCTCTTTAATTTTGTTACTGGATTTATTAATTTTATCACGTATATATAATTAGATTTAGCTACCATGCAAACATTCTTGAATAACTTTCAGTAATTTTTAACATATTCTAAAAATATTGGGTCATTATTTCTATATACTTTTTGATTATATAATTCAAACATTTTTAGGGTTCCGTAGCCGAATGGCAAAAAACGGAACCCTTATAGTTTCGTCAAGCCTGTCTGTCAGTCTGACCGTCCGTATGTCACAGCCAATTTATTCTTTAACTATAAGCATTACACAATTGAAATTTGGTAGGAAGATGTATCTTGTTATCCGCTTATCGATTCTCATACAAAAATTAAAAAATAATGACAGTTAAGGGGGCTCTCATACATGAAACTAAAACCAAAAAAAAACAATGTCAAACCTATGCGTGTGGGTGCGTGTCTATGAATAGGTCTTTTAAAATGACATTGAGTTTTCTTTAACCATTTTCTTTTAAAGTGTAACGTTTCATAGCTAGACGCTTCCAAAGTGGTAAAATAGGCGTCCCCCCTTCCCCCATCTAATTTCTAAACCAAGCGAGTGTAAATTTTGAAAAAAATATATAATGTAGATCTTAATAAATACTTTCAACGAGAATTGGTTCAGACGGGATCGAATGAGTACTTTTTGAGATATAGAACATTTTCAACAACCGCAAACATAACTTTGTACTTCATACAAACACTATGAAAAACGAAGTTATATTTGCAGTCAACAAAATATTGCGGTATTTTACTAAGTAGAAGTAAATGGATTCCCTAATTCAGTTAAAGTTGGCACGGAACCCTCAGTGCGCGAGTCCGACTCTCACTTGGCCGTTTTTTTTCCTACTGATGTATATACCTACTGTAGCCCAGTCACTGAATTTTGGTTTCAATTTGTTTATAACTAATTTCTTTTTAGGTTTTTTTTTTGTAAAATTCGCTTTTAATTAATTCAATAAATTCCTTATATTAGTTATTAACATTGTCATTAATAAAAGGCAAAAGCGGAATTTTATCACTTAAGTTAGATTTAAATTTGTCTTTACGGAAATCAGTGACTGGTCTAAATTTAATTTTAATTTTAGTCGGTACACAACGGTGTTCAAACGTGACTGACTGTCCACAGTGATCGGATTTTACAAAATTTACTATAGATTTTTTAATCACACTAGAGTTACAGAATACATTGTCTAAGCAAGTAGCTGTTGTAGCAGTAATTCTAGTTGGTTCGGCAAAAACAGGCATTAAATAAAAGATTTTGAAAAGGCTTAAAAACCTCACTCGATAGGTTTTTTCTTCATCTATAATATCGACATTGAAATCCCCACATACAACTTTATTTTATTTAATAAGGTATGTAATGGGGTATGGACTTTTAGTTTGGGGAAATTCTACTGATTCGGTTGACCTATTTAAAATACAGAAAAAATGTGTAATAGCGATATGCGGGCTCTCTCCCCGGCAGACCTGTAAGAAAATCTTTAAAACGTTGCAAATATTGCCTCTGCCGTGCATGTACATTTTTGAGGTAGCAACATTTGTTAAATATAATCTCCACCTTTTTCAGAAAAGAATACACATGCACAATAAAAAATCTAAGAGATAAAAATCGAATAGTGTATACAAGAAATCCAAAATTGGTTCACTATCAAAGACAATGTAACGTGATGTGTGTCAAGATTTTTAATGCCATCCAAAAAGACATAATTACATTGCTGAATAATCTATTTAGACGCAAACTAATAGAGTGGCTTAGAAATAAAAATTTCTATAAGATTACTGACATTTTTAATACTAGATTTTGACCACCTCTGTTTTGATGTTTAAGTAATATTGATAGGCTGACATAAATCTTAAATGTAGATATATTTTTGACATTGTGTTTATTAATTATAATTAATTTGTGATAATTTAGATACAGTAAATGATATTGATAAAGATGAAATAAGAAACCAAAAATTTGCGCACGGGCGGGACTTGAACCAGCAACCTTTTGGCAAACCGGGCCAAACGCTCTTACCAATTGAGCTACCGTGCTGTTAGTCCGACCCTGCGAAATTTGTGGTTGCTTATGAAAACGTCAATTACGTGACGCTTAGCGCCATCTAGCCGTCTGTTTATGAAACAGATGGCCCAAGCAGTTATTCTTTACAGAATAAATTCAACTTGGAAATTGATGTCGCTTCGCTATCTTTGGCCCGGTTTGCCAAAAGGTGGCTGGTTCAAGTCCCGCCCGTGCGCAAATTTTTGGTTTCTTATTTCATCTTTATCAATATAAAATATGACACTGTGAGTGTTAAAAACATTCTAAAGCATTAGATAGCGAAGCGACATCAATTTCCAAGTTGAATTTATTCTGTAAAGAATAACTGCTTGGGCCATCTGTTTCATAAACAGACGGCTAGATGGCGCTAAGCGTCACGTAATTGACGTTTTCATAAGCAACCACAAATTTCGCAGGGTCGGACTAACAGCACGGTAGCTCAATTGGTAAGAGCGTTTGGCCCGGTTTGCCAAAAGGTTGCTGGTTCAAGTCCCGCCCGTGCGCAAATTTTTGGTTTCTTATTTCATCTTTATCAATATAAAATATGACACTGTGAGTGGTAAAAACATTCTAAAGCATTACAGTAAATGATGATTAATTTGTAATAATTTAGATGTATTATTATGAAAGCATGACATAAGCCTTTATTTAGTATGTAAATCCGATTCTGATGGTGTATAAACATTACGAGAAAATTTGCATGCCACACCATGGTAAAACATGAGTACCTACATTGAATTTTAAGGTCACCTTTGTAAAACCGTGTTTTAGGCAAATTAATAAATTTCATTAATTCATTTGTAAATAATTTCCTGAGTGATTTCTCCATTATAGACTCAAATAATTTAAAATTACCAGTAGGGGGCCTATAAACACAAACAATCATGTAATCGTCCAGCTCTGCACATGATATCTCAATAGTTCGTTCAACAGAAAAAGATACAATATCTTTGCGCTCTTTGCATTTTAAATTATTATTTATTAATATTAGTGACCCGCCATGGATGGCCGTCTCCCTTGGGAACGAACTAATAAGGCTACATTTTTCTATAGACAACATAAATTCATAATTTTTGAGACAGTGCTTCTACACATAAAACATGAATATTGCTTTCTTGTATGAATAATTCTACTTCTAATCCTTTCCCGAAGCCTTGGAAATTTTGATGCACTATGTTTAAATGACTTGATTTTTTTAAGCTCGCTAGGTTTTGTTTTAAGCAAGAGTTTTACTCTATTGTCTGAATATTTAATTGAAATAATTATTAATTGGAACGGATTCCAATGGTCGAATATTCGTGTCAATGGCCTGCTCAATAGAAGCAGACTTGGTAACCATGTTCTTGGCTGAACAATCTATACAATATGATAGCGAAATATCTATTTGTCTTTTGAGATGATTATTCACATAATATTTATATCTCGTCAGGTAAATCTTATTTTTAAAATAATTATGAATGTCAATTACATGGAATTTGAGAACGTTATTTTATACCTGTAGGCGGTGTAGACATGCAGTAGGTGAAGAAAAGTGAAAACACTGAACTTTGAAAAACGACTCGACTATATTTTTGAAAACGACGGTAGGTTACAGCTTTTATAGAGAAGAGTAGCGCGCGGCGTGCGTGGGGCTCGCATTTTGACTGGTTTTCAAAATATTTCAACTGAAGCGGATGCACAGCGCGCCTACGTTCCGCGCCCCTCACACCCCTCGCGCTCCTTGCGAGTTTAGAACTTACACAGAATAAACAACAATCTATGCATTTTTAGGTAAAAAAGAGAAACTATTTTGACATAAAGTAGCAAGGTAAAAAACAATATTAATTAACTAATTGGGTACTAATATTTGTGTAATCGCGTCGCTAACATACCCCACCCCAGTGCTGCTAGCAGCACTCCTCACTGAATGGAATTCGAGCGACGCGTGTGGCAGAGCGGGTAAGTACTCCGGATTTTGTTTTTATCTTTACCATTCTCACACGCCCGTCTCGTCCTGGGCACACTTCATCGATCAAGCCCTTTGGCCAGACATTTCTGGGCCCGTTCGGTTCCACGACTAATACGAAGTCTCCCACTTTCAGTGGTCTCTGCTCCTTATTCCATTTTTTTCGTGGCAACAAATCAGGAAGTACTTCTTTGACCCATCTACACCAGAACATATCAGCGAGGCGTTGTGAAATTCGCCATTGTTTCCTTAGGAATAAATCAGAATCATCAAATGAACCAATCTGTGGTGAGTTGAATGATGAGCCGATCAAAAAATGGTTAGGCGTTAGGGTTTCCATGCTATCAGGGTCCACAGATACATGAGTTAGTGGTCTGCTATTTACGATATTTTCAACTTCAGTTATAAGCGTATTCAGGGTCTCTTCTCGTGGAGCTCTTTCTTTGAGTACTACCTGTAGACTTTACGCTTCGGATCAGCCGCTCCCAAGCCCCACCCCAGTATGAACTGGCTGGCGGTATGAACGTCCATTTTGTGCCATAGTTCGCAGCCTGATCCGCAATTGCTTGTTTGTCCATATTGAGTATCGACTTCTTTAGTTCGGTATTTGCTCCTCTTAGGTTTGTCCCATTATCTGAATAGAGGTGATGAGGCCATCCTCGTCTCGCGGACATACGTCGAACTGCCATTATCAAAGAATCAGTAGATAGCGTGGGCACTGTCTCTATGTGTATTGCCCTTACAGTGAGGCATGTGAACAGAACTCCATATCTTCGTTCACGACGCCTTCCAACAGTCACCTCCATCGGGCCGAACAAATCAAGACCGCAGTAGCTAAAGGGGCGATGGTGGTGGGCCATTCTCGCATAAGGTAAGTCACCAATTCTCGGTATTTCTGGTTTACATTTTCTTAATCTACATAACATACATTTTTGTACCACATTCTTAACTGTTGGACGCAATTTTATTATATAGAATTTTTGTTTCAGGTTATTGAACTCCATTTCCTGATTGCCATGAGCTGCTTGAATATGGTGATGTCTGACAATCAGTCGAGTAATGTAATGTTTCCCATCTAATATTATAGGTCTTTTCATTTCAGGATGTACGTCGGTAGCAGCGTCGATGCGGCCACCAGCCCTGAGGACTCCGCGTTCATCGAGGTAAGGCGACAAGGTAAGTATCTTACTATTAGTAGGTATTGTTTTGCAGGATCGAAGTAAATTAACATCTTCACTGAATGACTGGTTCTGGGAATATCGGAGAAGTAAACACTCAGCTCTGACAAAGACATCATCATCCATGTTGTAAACATATTCTTTGTTTGTATATTTGTGTTTCAAGGCCATCATTCCACTGTCAATAAAGGTAAGTTCTCGAACTGTCGATCTGATCAAGCGCAGCCATGAAGAAAACCTGGTCGGGTCCGGTACAGGTAAGTTTTCATTTTCCATTTGTATGACAGTCATGCATTCTAATGTTTGTTCTTTGTTTTCCAGATCAATTACGTCCAGCGGCCACTCATTGCAGCTTCTATGTAAAAAGGTAGGTCCATACAGCCATTCGTTATGTAAAATTGAAAGATCATAGTTTTCTCTAGTAGCTATATCGGCCACGTTTAATTTAGTTGGTACATAACGCCATTCGCTTGCGTGTGTGTGTTCGTCGATCTCGCCCAAACGATTAGCTACGTAGGTATTATAGTTGCGAGCGTCATTCCTAATCCAATGAAGTACCGTCGTGGAATCGCTCCAAAATACTCGTCGCTCAGCTACCATTCTGTGTTCTTTAGTAATTGAATCAGCCAATCTGGTCGCTAAAACCGCAGCTTGCAACTCTAATCGAGGTATTGTGATTGGTTTATTTCCCGCGACTCGACTCGTTATCTATCCATCTCCAGTATGCTACGTCACAGAATGCCTGCGTAGACGCATCGCAAAATATATGCATCTGTAGGTTTCTATAATGTTATTTTGTATCGGCGCCGTAGCCTCATTACTTGTAGGCTTCGTAGCAAACCTGTTATCTACTACGAGATTCGTAGTACCGTTGGCGGCCAATTATCGGGGTGCGACAAGGACGCCCGGCAGGTTTTATCGTCTATCTCTGTCTCGCTCGCTAGCGTCGTAGCGCCTGTCGTAGCAGCCGAATAATAACGCGGCAATCTTACGTTATGCAATGATTTTATTATTTCAATCCACTTGATCCATTTTTTGTTTATTTCATCATTGACAGGATCGTCCCAGCTGATTTTTAGTCGCCATGTTTCTTGTAAAACTAACTTTCCGTTGATCGTAATTGGCGATAAAAATCCAAACACATCGAAGATAGACATGACAACTCGTAGCATCTCTCTCTTAGTAGAAGACCATTTAATATATTCTCTGGTACTTTCTTAAATGACACATTAAAACGCAAAGTGTCGTCTTCGGTATGCCATATAATGCCAAGTGTTCGATCACCATCATTTTGCTGGCACAATTTAAACCTTAAAGCCGTACTCCCGAGAGCCTGTTTTGGAACGCTGTCTAGCACGGTTCCGCTGTTGCTATTCCAGTTACGTATCTCGAAGCCACCTTGTGAATGAATGAACATTATATCGCTTATCAGTTGAACAGCTGTTTGATCGTCGGGTATGCTATCGATATAGTCGTCTACGTAGTGTTGGGTATGTATAGCTGTGACTGCAGATTGCATTGTTGACTGGAAGCGGTCAGCGTTTTTGTTTTTTACGAATTGTGCGATGAATGGTGAACAATTAGCGCCAAAAATTAATGACGTCATTACATATGTTTTCAACGGCTCTTTTAACATTTCAGGGTTAAAGGGTTTGGAAGGATCACCTCTGTATATAAATCTTAAGGCATCTTGATCTTCTGGACAAATCTTGACTCTTAAAAACATATCTTTAATGTCGGCTGTCACGGCTATTTTATTCTCACGGAACCGTAACATTATTCCAAAAAGTGACATTAATAGATCTGGCCCTTTGAGTAGATAGTCATTGAGGGATAATCCACAGGCTTTGGCTGCAGCATCAAACACCAAACGTAATTTCTTCTTGTTCGGGTTATCAACGCCAAAATGAGGTAAGTACCAAGTTTTGTTTCTATTTTCATTTCTTTTAAGTTCTTTTGCGTAATCATTTTGAAACAGATGCTGGAGACGTTCATGGTACCTTTCAGCGAATTCTCCGTTTTTTCTCATCTTTTGTTCAACGTGCTTCAACCGGGTCATAGCTAATGGTAAGGAGTCAGGCATCACACAATCATTGTTTTTCCAAGGTAATCCGACTTGTCATCTGCCGTCAACGAGTCTGGATGTATTTTCTAGGTGTTCCAGAGCGCGTCGATCTTTTGAGTTCTGGCGTGGCTTAGCAGCTGAGCTCCCCAGACTCTATCGAAAAAAAAAGACGTACCTCGTCGTGAATATCCCGGAGGTCACTGCAGCTGTCGCTTACATCATCATCGTCGGTAGTGATGAAGAGTGTGGAGTGCTGCGAGAGCGCTGACGATGACGCCCGCGGCACCCGGCCGTGCAGGCACCAGCCCAGGGGCGTGCGAGTGGCACACGGTTCGTTCGGCCCGCCCGTCACGATCTTTGAAGGTAGGAGTAAGTGGTAATTGTCCTGTCCGATTAGCACTTCCGGTTTCAGAGGGGCGCAACACAGATCACTTTCGAGCTCAAGTAAGTGTTTATATTTCTCACATCGCACTACGTTTAAGTTTTGTTGCGGTAAACTAAGCTCGTTCACACGTTGTACTTTGATATCGAACATCTTACCGAGTTTATTAGATAACGTTAAGTCTAACAGTTCCGTTTCACACACTAGTTCGGTACTGTCCCATGCACCGCGCACTCGCATAGATTGTTTACGGCTTCGTAAGCCTGCGCGCTCCGCAAGTGAAGAACTTATGATTGATACGGTGGAGCCGTCGTCGAGTAAAGCACAAGCTCTAAACACACCTTTGGGTCCATGAATGTTCACAGGCACTACTTTTAGTAACACTGAACAGCTGTTTGTGTTTATATGAGTCACTAAATCACTTTGGGCACTGGTTTCAGTCTCTGGGATAGCCGCGGCGTTACCGCTAGGATGCGCTTGCGGTGCGTCATTGTTTTGACGTGCACTCGGTACGTAATGAAGTAGGCGGTGGTGAGGCTCCCCGCACCCGTCTACGTCACAGACTGCAGCGGGACAGGTTTGCCTATCGTGGCGGGCGATAAGGCATTTAAAACATAAACCTACGCGTCTCACATAAAACCAGCGGTCCTTACGTAATGTTTTTTTAAACTTTTTACAGTCAGTTAGTTTATGTTTGGAAACACGACAATAGCGGCACTTTTCTAACTGTTCGTCCTTCTTATCACTTTGCACTAAAACAGTTTGTGATTGTTCATAACTTTGGTCACTGTATTTTCGCTTGTTATCCCAGCGAATGTTCATCAAGTTTGCACTGCACGTAGATGTCTTTATGGCTTCCATACTAAGAAACTCAGATAATATATCGAGCTTAGACTTCTTGCGTTCAGATATAAGCGGGAAACTATAGTCGGCCCACTTGGACAGCAACACAGTAGGCAACTTGGATAGGATCAAGTTGAACACTTCAGTACCATGTAGGTATTCATCACGCTTAAGTTCATGTACGGATACCACAAAGTTTTTTATTTTTATAGAAAAATGCACTATGTCTTTGTAGTATTCTTGCGGCAATGGGTTAAGTTTTTTGACATCTTGTAGTATTCTTGCAATAATTAAATCTGGATTTCCGAACTGAAGTTCTAGGGTTGACATCACTACTGCAGGCGATGTGGTGCTGACAAACAAGGCTGTAACTGCTTCTTTAGCAGGTCCACGGAGACACTTCCTTAAGCGCCATAAGTTTTCTTTCTCACTGTAGTTGCATACGAGTGTGGACTCATCATATGCGTTCTTGAATGAGAGCCATTCCATATAGTCACCAGAGAATATAGGTAGCTCTCTTGGTGTGCTCATTAGACTAAGTAGGTTAGCATTGTGATTAGCCGATGCGGATGTGGTGACCAACCCCTTTAGTGCGCTTGCCAGTTGCTGAATTGGATCTTCAGGGCCGTCGGCGCCCGACGGCGGAAACAGGTAGCCATTGTTATTGCCATTGTTGTTAGCTTTCTGCTTCTCCAACTCGTTTTGACTGCGCTCCATCCACTTCTCGATACCACGGCTGTCATAATGACTATCACTATCGCACTTCGACGTACATGGACTGTATTGTTATTCAACTGCTGCTAGATCAGCTTCTAGCTTTTTTTGAATCAGATCCATTTGGATACGAGCTCTTTCTTGAGCTGCCTCAAGCTCGAGCCTCTTCTTCTGAGCTATCATCGCGGACGACGAGGACTTCTTCGTTTTTGATTTAGCGTTAATCGAGAGTCGTACCGGTACTTTTTCTGAGGTGCTATTTTTTAATTCTTCCTTTTAAACACTACTTGTTGCGTTCCACGTCGATTGCTTTTTCCTTTCTTTCATCGTCACCTTCCATTTCGAGCTGCGGTTTTGTACGGTACTGCGTGTTTTTACCATTATCGTACTCCGCGGTGGCGTGTGAAACATCGATGATCCGGCTTGAAGACCAGTGTAGGCGGTGTAGACATGCAGTAGGTGAAGAAAAGTGAAAACACTGAACTTTGAAAAACGACTCGACTATATTTTTGAAAACGACGGTAGGTTACAGCTTTTATAGAGAAGAGTAGCGCGCGGCGTGCGTGGGGCTCGCATTTTGACTGGTTTTCAAAATATTTCAACTGAAGCGGATGCACAGCGCGCCTACGTTCCGCGCCCCTCACACCCCTCGCGCTCCTTGCGAGTTTAGAACTTACACAGAATAAACAAAAATCTATGCATTTTTAGGTAAAAAAGAGAAACTATTTAGACATAAAGTAGCAAGGTAAAAAACAATATTAATTAACTAATTGGGTACTAATATTTGTGTAATCGCGTCGCTAACAATACCTATGATTATTTTCTTCGTCTGGCAAGCCGCTGCTATATGGTAAGGTAAACAAAACAATTTTACCTATTTTTAGCAATTTCAAACTTTCAAAAATATATTTATAAATTTCTTTTTATTTACATTACCTCTATTTCCTACAAACATTATTAGGGTAGATTTTTCACTGAATTTTAAACGAAGTATTTTATTGATAATAACATCATAAGATGCAGTGATCCAGGCATGCAGTGATTTATCACACTTAGTCCCATATATTGTGCAAGTATGTTTTTACCCGTCTCATCACTAAACATAACTACATTATTTGTTGACTCGTTTGGAGTTTCATTAGGCAGGAAACTGTTGGATTGTACACAGGACAGTTTGAGAGGGCTTGTGGTTGATTTGGGGAGTGATGATGACTCAAACCCGGACCCAACAAATCAATGGGTTGGAATTTGATTTAAAAGGGTAATTTTTAAATAATCACAATAAGTTATGATGTCTGATAACATCTGGATGTGTTCACCACACTCTTTTTTGGGTCAATTAATATGTCTCAGTCGTTATTTTTAATAAGAGTTTGAGATTTTCTAATTTCAATATGTCTTTTTCATATTTCATCACACTATTTTCTGATTTAAAGAACATGCATCTAGCCAAGTTGCCTTATCTCATTTATATATTTTACTTTTGTTAACAAACAATTTTGTTTTTCAACTATTTATTTGTTTTTTTAATAAACCTGTTTATTCTTACATATTTCTTAAATTTGTTTTTACTGCACCTTGAAATCCCTGTAGAGGTTGTGTTAGGGGAATCCCTCGTTAAATCTATAGTTACAATAGGTGGACTTCCAGGTGCAGTTTGGATCTGGCTGGGCGCACTACCAACTAACTTGTCAAATAAAATGCAGGTTTGGCTGTCAATGTATATTTATTTTATTTTAATTTAAACTTACAAACTATCCTTACAGGTGGTAACCTATTGCGATAGCGAAGCGACAATAGATTAAGAAACAACCTTAAAAAATAAAAATAAATTAAAAACCTTAAAAAACTAATCTGACAGGTACCTAAGTACATTTATAATACATTGTTATTCATTAGTGCATTTATATGACACTGTCATTAGTGCCGCCTTTGTGAATTCACTCAGACAGTAACAGAATAGATCCACTTCCTCTGCTATGATATTTAGTATGCGGAGCGCGCGCGTTAGCGGCGCCTCAGCTAGGAGGCGCGTGCACGCGTTCGGCACGGCCAGCAGGCGGGGCCTGCTCCGGCGCCACACGTAGCGGTCGGGCACGGATAATCCCACCCTCAACAGTATGTCCGGATGATGCACTTTCCCTATCATTATTTTGAATACATATTTCACCAGTGCCACGTCCCTCCTTACTCTCAGTTCGTTGTACCCAATCATACCTAGTACGAACAATGTTGGGTACATTAATGGATAGAAGGGCTACACTCCATAAAGCCTGAAATATAAATATCGTGTAAATTTATTTTGCACCCGTTGTAGTTTTGCTTCTCCATCACCAAGTGGTGGATATGATCTCGGGCCTCCTAAAGATCTTGTTGAAGGGCAGTTATGCGATTGAGGTTCTGCTCGTACTCCTCACAGCACTCACCGAACCCAGTTATGACGGAATGAAGCTTGTCACGTTCGTCAATTAATAAGCCGTAGTACCCACTACAGTGCAGCTCAGCCATCTCTTTCTTTAATTGACTGTTACAATCCAGCACATCTAACGTCAAGGGTCAGGGTCAAGTCAGGTTAGTCGAGAAGGGGTAAAGGAATAAGAATGTGTATGCTGTTTAGGCTGGGTGAACATGATAATGTCAGGTCAGGTGATTCAAGAAAGAGTAGATAAATATGAATTATACACATCAGGGACCTTTATTGATATTATTATTCCACGAGGGTTAACAACTTTTCGGTATCATCATAGCCTAAAAACTTGAGATGGGCTGCAATCAGTTTCTTACATTTGGTTTTTGTGAGTGGATATATGCCAAGTGGTTCATTTAATTTATTATACAGATATAAGTGTGGACTATGTATTTAAAACGAAATGATATTTACTAAATTCAAATTAAATTTACGTACTATTTTCTCAAAAACTAGCGTTTAAAAATCAAAAGTGCTTTCTACAAAATAATTTAATAATAATAATATATCTTGCTGGATTGATCTTTTAAATATTTTCACAAAACGAAATGACACACGGAGTTGTCTTTAATTCGTCATTTGGCGTGGTTTTAAGTAGAAACTTATACGCATAATGACATATCTAATGCATTGATTACACGTGCCAAGCAAAATAGTGAGACAGTCACTCGGACCTCGTTTTGTTTGCTAAGTCGAGTGCCCAACCCCGCGCTTCTTTTTGCATGCACGCACTGTCTCGCTCACCGACTTGGCAGGTATGAACGGTTTCCAAGCGCCACTCGCTAGATTCTTAATAGTTTTCCGAAAATAGTTTTTTTCTCTATTAATTTCGACTCTCAACTGTTTATGAAACTCGGTTCTTAAAACTAAACTGACTCACAGTGAAGCAAAATCTACTCGCTTATAATAAAAAAAAAGTTTATTTATCAGATACCGTGAATCCATTTAGGGCTGATTTTTCAATAGTCAGATAAGAAACATTCGCCGAAAAAAATACAATATGGCAAATATGAAAACGTTACCTAATTGACAGCAATCATACGTAACTGTCATTTTTTTTAAATCTGTCGCTTTATAATTTATCAGTCTGATAGGTTTTATCTGGCTATTGAAAAATCGGCCCTTAATCGGAGTGTTAGAAAGAGAAATACAGAAAATCTATCAACTAGTGTCAGTTTCTACTTAATATCTAATCTCTAGTGATTCTACCACAATGCCTGACCAGTGGACAGTCTCCACTGTGACCACTGTGACCTTCAGTAAACCGTTGCGGCTGCCGCGTACTCGCCGCAAAAGAGAGCAGCGCAGTATGGCCGGGAAACTGACGATTCCAGCGCACGCGAACATACTAGAGGCACTGCAGTAACGCGACAGCCCCAACAGTGCCCTGAAGGCATTATTATAATGTACGCGGAGCTTACCCTACTGTTTCGGTCGAGTAACGATTTGCTGCCTTGCCACTCTACTCGGTGCGTGTGATCAAGGCATAAAGGTATTCACGCCGTTGGACACCAACGCATTTGCCAACGGCATGCGAAATTCCCAATATGCAATGTCTAACATAGCTAGATGTATCGTTCAGCCGCATGCAAATGAATTGGTATTCTAACGGCGTCCATGAAAAAGACAAGATGATTTAGACCAATAGTTTTTTCTACTAGCACAATCTTTATACTGTAGCAATAGTTGTCATCACAGTAGATGTCACGTTCGGTAAAGAACTGACTGTTGAGTTTGAAGACGGTTGAGTAAACTGGAACATCACTAGCTCGTCCGTCACTATTGTACCCGCCACCTGAAATTTACAAAGTAATGACAAAATTAGACCAGACGACCTCTGTGGGGTAGTGGCTAAGCACGCTGGTTTCAAGGCGTCGCCGCTCCGAGGTCCCGGGTTCGATTCCCGGACGGGTCAATATAGAAATCAAAATGTCCTATATTGTCTCGGGTCTGGGTACCACCTTTGTGTCTGATTTCCATAACACAAGTGCATTAGCTACTTACTTTGGGATCAGAGCAATGTATGTGATTGGTGTCCAATACTTTTAATATTTGCAACCAGCATCGTTGGTGTTGGCATTATATCTTTTATAAAAATCAACTGGCTTTATTTCACAGTAAACATATCAAACAGAAAATAGACATACTCTTACTAATTTGGGCATGGTTTTTGATGCGCAAACGTTGAAGCACGCAATAATGTCTGCATGACAATTGACTTTTTTGTGAATAACCGCGACGTTTTTAACGTAATGTAAATTTTAGAACCTATTCCACAATTGCATTTAAGTTCTTTTTAGCGTTTTATGTTCAATATTATACATACGAAACAACGTTCCATATTTTATTTATTCGTCCATCCATGATCATCTCTATTAGCCAAAGGACATCCACTGCTGAACACAGGCCTCCCCCACGATTTTTCACAGCAACCTATCACAAGCGGTCTGTATCCAATGTGATCCTGTAAAATTCTCAAGGTCGTCTGTCCATCTTGGCGGTGAACGTCCTACGCCGCGTATTTGGTCGGAGAGTCTCCAATCTAGAACTTTTCTGCCCCAACGGACACTCGTCAATTAGTGCTTTTTTGTCAATGGTGGAGCAGGTTTGATCTCAAAACCGGCGTACCGTCAAAAGAAGTCCTCGTGTAACGCTGAAGAACTGAAGACCACTCAATGCCACGTTGTCACCGTTTACCTGATCCAGGAATCTTTGGACCTGGAAACACATTTTCAATAATTAGTACCTTCTAGGAGCTACTAAAGAACTAACAGGTTTGATATACGGATTTTAGTTCTGGTCAGCGACGACTCAGGGGTGTGTGTACAAACGATACTGATGCCAAAAAAACTTATTTAAATGAAAAAAACAGTCAAAATCAATGTATAATTGCGGTATTCGCGAGCGAGTCAAAACTACCAACACCAGGTCGCCTCTTCGTAGCTTACTAGCTACGGCGTACTACTCGTATTTCGTAGATAAGTGCGAGCTATGCGCGAGGATGCGAGATAACCCATACCTTTTGATTTTTCTAGCATGTCGTTTTATTTTACAAAACTTGCATATAATTTAAAGATAATGTGTTTTTTATAATAAGCATATCTCATATTATCGTCACTGACTAAAACAACATCCTGTAGATAAATGAAAAAACAGTAATGAGTGAATTTGTTTCATTTCTATGCTTAAAGAAACTGCCTCGGTGGCGCAGCGGTAGGAGGGTCACATTTAAAAGCGACGGCTGCGCCAGAGGTCCCGAGTTCGATCCCCGGGTCGGGCCAAAAAATATATATACCTGAGTTTTTCTGTTCAGAAATTCTTACGGTAGCCCGGAGTTTGGAAGTTGGCGGTGTTTCACCCCCGTGCCTCGGAAAAGCACGTTAAGCCATTGGTCCTGCGCCTGATCTCTCTCCGGTCGTGTCAGATTGCTGTCTCATCGGGCTATGAGAGTGAAAGGAATAGAGAGTGCATCTGTGTGCGCAAACACCACTGTGGCCACCGTAGTCGAAATCGGCTAGGGGGACTATTAAAGAAAGCTTATTGTAACAGCTGATAAATAAGATCGTAGCTATGATTATATCCAAAAGAGCTGTCTTTTCTTTAAAAAAACATATATTTTACAGGTGGTTTCAAAACTGTCCGTTATGAATTAAGGGAGCTACCAAAAATCAGTAACTAAAAATTTTTATCCTAAAACATCCGTCGAAATATGCCAAAAAAATCGACCATCCACAATAACCAGACGGGTCACGTGAAGTCAAGTGTTTACCTTGTATTATTAGTATTGAGTCGAAAAACACTAACAGCAATTCTTAAAGTAGGTAATGACAGACTCACCTCCTCACAATACACCGGTGACGGCACATCATACAGAACAGGAGCAGGCACAGTTGACGCAGCATTCACTTGGGACGCTATCAACGAGACGGCTACCGATCTCAAAATCAGGTATACTAATGAAAATAAGAAATATGCAGCTTCTTCGTATCCTCCGAGTAGATTAACGGACGTCCTGCAAAATGAACGAATGATTGTCTTTTGAATCTAAGTTAATGATACTTCTACAAAAAGAGTTAAAACCGACATCATGCCGACCACTTTGAAATCTTTTTTGATAATTTTATATGCTAATTTTTAGTGATTGTAGGAAAAGGTTTCATAGCTTGAATTTGTTCTGTAAGAAGCTTCTTATTTTAAAAAGCAAATTACCTATCATAATTTCAGTCATAATAATAACTGAACTCCTAAACGGCTTTAATATTTGAGCGTTTGCCTCGATCAAGATTCCAACTTAGCAACAATGGGGCCAACAAGAACTCTAGGTAGACGGATAAAACATTCAAATTGGTCCACAAATTACTGAGATATGACGTAACATGTACAACAAAAAACATACAGTTGAATTGATAACCTCCTCCTTTTTTTGAAATTAGTTAAAAAGAGCATTCACAGCTCTGTATTAAAAATAAAAGCTAATCTAATGGTGTCGATAGTTTCAGATTCCGAATTATTAATTTCTTTTCTAGGTTGATTTGTTTAGCTACAGAGTAAGTGTAATGTGCGCACTGCCATATTTCTCCATACTGATAACGAAGGCGACTAATGTAACGGCCGATAGAAAGTCTGGAGGCTGCGCGAGGTCTTTTACTAGAGAATGGAGTAGTAGGTAAATATTTAATCTTTCCATGGAATGTATATCATCTCTAATATATGAAATTCTCGTGTTACAGTTTTCGTTGCCATACTCCTCCGAAACGGCTTAACCGATGTTGATGAAATTTTTTGTGCTTATCCGGTATCTACGAGAATCGGCCAACATCTATTTTTCATGCCCCTAAATGTTAGGGGTAGTCCACCCCTAAATTTTTTTATTTATTTTTTAGACAAAATTTTTGATTTCTATTTTTTATGATACATTACAAAAATACATACAATCCTCAATTTTCACCCTTCCACGATCAACCCTTATTTTTTAAAAGCCATTTTAGTAATTTAAGGGCGAATCAAAATTCGCTGGGAATACTTAACTTTTAAAATTACGGGACTCGGCGGGACGGGGCTGGGGCGGGACGGGGCTTGGGGCGAAACAAAGTTCGCTGGGTCCGCTAGTACTGTAAATCTGTCAGTGCTTAAAGATCTAGAAAGCAGATCTAATGAGTTTTATTTTACAACGAAGTTAAGTGTGAACAGTTTTTTGAAATTGGCTTTAGGTTTAAACCTTAAGAACAGGGTGCGGGTTTAAAAGTTTATAACCACTTGTTTTACTAACAGTTTAAGTAAAATTGCATTTTTTTAAGAACGCAATCTTAAAGTAAACTGAAAAGGCATACATATAGTTTTCAGATATACCTGTGGACTATCTATCTCTGATTAGAAATTAGATAGACTAGAATGACAGCTTCAGGTGAACTATTTAGTTTTTTATGTTGAAGCGTAGTACTAATAGTGATGTAACCATTCATTGTACGTGATTAATTTTACTTGTGATATAAATCAACAATGTGATTTTACTCGTAAGGATGAATAATACAATATGTAAACGTTCCATAAACGTTTAAATAAACGTAAAACATAAAACTGTTCTTGTAAGGAGTAAGAAAAAATTTTGTACCTTTCCTTGTAATATTGATATTTTTTTTATCATATTACTAACTTTACTACTTTTCTTTAAATAGGTTTTAAGAAATAACGATGATATTTGTAGAAAACATGATTTGTAAACAGATTTATTTTCGTAGTTTTGCTATACTTCAGCGCAACACAAATTCAAACTACCACAAATTTATAATCAACTATAAAAAACAATTGAATAAAAAATGAATTAAGGAACAACACTATTTTAGGTAACGAAAAAGTGGCTACCCTCCAAATGCCATTTTGGTCTATCTAGTTAAAAAACAGAGTATACACGTATCATTTATTGATAATGAACATAATAAAAATGAAAAGCAAATTGGCCATACAATAACTACTCTGACAGCGTTATGTTAGTTTTTTATTTATTTTACTGTTAAAAAATTTGTTAAAAAATACAAAAAATAAGATCTCAAAAACAAGTTTTCTATGAACCTTGAGAGTCTCAAAACGATATAATGTATTGATTTCAGGATTTTATATTTTTCCGTTCATACGATACAGGCCATAAAAAGACACTCGTGTAAAAAAGTCTCTTAAATTTGAATCGTAATCTCGGTATTTTTATGAAAAAATATAATTCGTTTCGCACTTTCGTACCGCGCGCTCTTAAATATTTTACTGACTATCCACAATGGACTCGTAAAAGATTTAGCTGAAATCATAAAGTTAAGTGACCGAATTTACATGTCATCATTCTCGTACTGCGTCTCATCTCATTTGTACAATCATAGTGTGATGATTTTTGTATTTAGATTCAATCAGTAGCCCTGTTGTAATCTTAACTCATTATAATAACAGTTGACGTTATTTATGTAAAAACGAGTATTGTTACTTTATCGAATAACGTTATCGCTATCGCTATTTAAAAATGGCAACACTGGCTGCCCCTTCCCTTCTTATTTTCTGACTTGCGGAGTGCACTCGAAAGGCGAGCCAGTCTAGTGCTGTCCGCCGAAGCGAAAGGTTGAGGGAAGGAACCTATGTTAAATTGTAGTTATAATTATTAATGTGGCTAGAGGTAGTGATTTGTATCATAGATAAGTGTGTTGATGGAATAAAGAACTTTATAAACTCAACCGAGTTTGATTCACGACACGTCAGAAGTGGGATAGGAAACCTTCAGCTCACAAAGGGTATGTATGTACTATTATTTTCAAATGATAAGAGCAAGTAATATTATTTAATAAAATTTTCTTGAAGATAACGCCATAAATACCACGATAGGATAGCATTGGTTGGGATAATATTCTGCTGCGGTTGAACTGTAGCAATATTATCCTGATTTAATCGTGTTAACTTTCCAACTGATCGTTTGGTCAAGGCTACTCCTTGATAATGATCTGAGGTGATTAATACGAGTATGCTCATAAGCAAAGTAGGTAGGTAACAAATTGTCGGGCTAGCCCTAGGTTGTTCTTAATATGAACTGGGTCTATGCTAACTCGACGCAGTCGTGCTAAGCTATCATCAAATCATTTGGGCAAGGCTACCCTTTGCTAATGGTATGTGAAAGCTAAATGCGCGATTTATTAAATTGGGTCAACTACGTAGGCATGTTTAACAAAATATTATATTTTTTTTTTCTCATAATTATCGGGGTAGTGTTAGGTTGCATTGGTTGGGATAATATTTTGCTGCGGTTAAGCTGTTGCACTATTATCCTGACTAAATTGTGTTACGTTTCTAACTGGCCATTTGGTCAAGGCTACTCCTTGATAATGTTCAGTGGATACGAGACACGAGTACGTGCAACTAAATAGCTAAATATAATAAATGACCTCAGTAGTTCCTTCATCCTAATAGGAAATACGAAAAGAAATAGGTATTAAATATTATCATGTCACTGCCTATTGTAGGTAGCTATGTTTAGTTGATTGAGGGCTAATATTTTTGTGTTCATAAATAATTATACCTACAGTAAATAAATAAAACTTTATTTCAGACTTTGCATTCATAATTTGTTAAGAGACTTATAAACTATGTTAGTGAGTTCAACAATTGTGTGTTTTTAATCAATTGTGTTAAATTTCAACCAATTCAATCCAATTTAATTATAAACATTCGAATCATTTCTTATTTCAATTCAATTTCGTTTGTTATATGACTTGAATTGAGTGCCCTTTAGGGTATATAATTTGTACACCCATTGATTATGTAAGTGAGTTAAATAATACTGAGTTTTTTATATTTATTAAACTGAGTTCAATTTAAACCAACTCAAGTAAATTAAATTAGAATCATTTTACTTTTACTTCAATTCCATTTGATATGACTTGATATAAAGGCTTTTTAGGTAAATGACTTATTGCCAATTCAACCCAATTAAAATTCATATACATTTTTATTTTAAATTCGAATTAATTCAATATATAACTTGAAATAAAGGCCATAGTGTCAGATTTTACAAAGTAGTTTTAGCGGCCAGGTGTGTCGCGTGGACCAAATGTGTCCTTAAGTAGCGGCCAGGTCTGTCGCATGGGCCAAGTGTGTCCTTATGTAGCGACCAGGTGTGTCGCATGGACCAAGTGTGTCCTCAAATAGCGGCCAGGTGTGTCGCGTGGACCAAGTGTGTCCTTAAATAGCGGCCAGGTGTGTCGCGTGGACCAAGTGTGTCCTCAAATAGCGGCCAGGTGTGTCGCGTGGACCAAGTGTGTCCTCAAATAGCGGCCAGGTGTGTCGCGTGGACCAAGTGTGTCCTCAAATAGCGGCCAGGTGTGTCGCGTGGACCAAGTGTGTCCTTAGGTAGCGGCCAAGAGTGTCGCTTGGGCCTAGTGTGTCCATAGTTCTGTACATTTAATTATTCAAAAGCAGCAGAAGTGACCAAGTCAGTCAATCAATCAAAAAAAAAAAAGTGTAATACATGTACATTAGTTATGTACATGTAAGTTATGTATAGTAGCTATGTATTTTCCTCGATTAGATCGGGCCATTCGTGCCATGAAAGAGCTATGTATGTTTTACAAAAGGTCAAGTCTAACTGTGAATTCTTTTACTGGAAATTTTCATTAGCAACGGTCATGTGAGCCATATAGGCGCTCTTACTTGCGTTCAGGATTATTTGCAACATTATTCCTTTACTAAAATTATGCTCTAATAAATGAATAGACTCCATAGTAATTAAATTTAAAGATATTTATTCTCATAAATACATACAGTTCATTTACAAAGATAATTATTGAAACCATAACTTAGTAAATAAATACCATATCCAAAATATGATTTTGTTGATAACAACACTAATGCTGGTATTCTTATTCTTCCGAGGTGATGAGACTGAAGAGCACGAGACCAAACTAGGCTGGTTGGGCCTAAAAAGACGAAAGAGCTCGCGATCGAGGTTGAGGACATCGACATCTTCTAAAGGAAGTCAAAAATCAAAAAGTACCCTTTCGGCGTCACCAACGCTCGAAACCAAAGTCACCTGAAATTACCGTTTCACACAATCCGAAGTGACTGTTTGGCTCCGATCACAAAAAGAAAAAAGAACAACTACTATGTTTTAATTGTAATATATTCATTCATTGAATAAGTCCTTGTACACACAATTCTGATATTTTTCGCAGAGGTTTATCTTGATTCCCGTCGTTTTAAAACCATTGCAGTGTTCGTGGTCGCGGGTAGGCTAGGATGTTATTTATCCAAAAGAAAATAATATCATCACTTCTTCTTAGTAGAATGGGTTATTTTGTTGCGATTGAGTACAGAATTTTGAATATATGTACAGTCCGACAGCACATCAAATTACCCACTTTTGTTGCAAACTTAACCTTATTGCAATTGCATAAGATACCGCACGTTTTACCTTTACGTGCTGTTTTCCGTAAAACTGATAATTTTGGTAAATGTATAATCGCTCCCACAGACCTAATATACTAAGTTGACTTTGCGAAAAATACCGCGAATTTATCACGATCATGAGAAAAATATACCTATTGAAACACGATGTCAGTAAATTCTTACTTGAATTAACGTTGTGACTTAATTATTTTAAAACAAAGATTTAATTAATTCATTGACGCGGTGATTTTATTGTCGGTTAACTTAAACGCCATTAAAGTCGCGTAACGCGTTATAATGCAGTTCGTTTACATTCATAGAAAATACCCTTACTTCCTCTACATAAATTGTTCTGTCGTTTTAACCATACTAGAACTATAAAGGGTAGCAGATTCCGTTGCAATTTTGATAGCGCAGTTAACCGCCAAACTTGTAAGACATAAAATGTATATAAAAAGCTTATAAATTATCATTTATTTAATGAAAGAAATACACAGAAGATAAATAATTAATTACAAACTTAACATCGCTCGCTACATGTAAGTAAAACAATTTTATAGGTAAGTTTTACCTGTTAATAAACTGTGGAGTAATTACATTAATTTTGGGACAGATGGTCCTAAACTTATACATATTAATATTAATTTATGACTTCTATAAATATTTAGGAATCAAATAACTTACTACATATTTCTGTAATATTGCACAAACAATAAAAAAAAAAAAAATTGAAATTATACATCAATAACGAGCTTCGGTAGGTATACTTTACTTATTAAATAACCTTCTTATAAGTATTCCTGACTAGTAGACAGTCAGTTATACATAAATTAATGTATCCTCAATGTCTACATAAATTTGTTTTAAATGACATTGTTTATCTATAAATCATTACTCCGACAATTTGTAAAAACATTTGTTTTGTAATATTATTTTTATACTTATTGTCTTTTAGCACTTTTATTATATACGTCTGTCTAGTTTTCGCTCAATCTAGTACTTACGTAAGAGACGAAAGGCATTGTCGCGGGACAGGGTGCCCTTAAAGAATAATATATTTTTTGTTAGGAAAAATAAAATCATGTGCGGGCCAGTTTTCGAAAAAAATGAGTCCTCTTTCTATGTTATTGTTTGATGCTCTGTTAAAATATTATCACTTAAAACGAGGTGACCTTACATAATATACTAATCATTGGCTTCAAAAGAAATATATTTTCATATATGAATTTTATATTGACGCCACACACGACGTTTGCTCTGCAATATGCTTGGGTTTGGAATAACTAAAGACGCGTTGTAATACATTTAAATGGGGACTAGGGATGTCTATACGCCAAAACGTAAATAGGAGACCGTGATCTCATAGGTCAATTAATAAATAATTATGCACAAAGGCTTTATTTCAAAACTGGTTTTTATTCTAGTTCCCCACTTTGATATTTTTCTGTATTCTTGGCAATATCATGCCGTTTATTATTATTTTTTACATGTGACAGCATAATATCGTTGAGTTTACTTTGCTGAGTAAATTGTATTTGTAGTAGGGCTTAATTAATAATGTCATTTGACTATTAAATCTTACCTCAATTCTATTTAAATTATTTGTATAATGATTCATAAAGTGAAGTAAGTACTCGTTCCTACTACTAAATAAAAACCACATCTTCATGTACTGTTCGTATATAATTAACAAATATGTATTAATATGGGCCCTAAAATATTGTTTTTTTCTCATACGGACACACATAATATTAGGGAAAGTTAAACTACAAAGTAATATTTTATGGTAACAATAAATTGAAAGATCATAAGAGATTATATAAGTCACTCAGATAATATAATAATAATAATGATCCCTTAAATGACTGTATCTCTGTAAACAGTCTTTATAAGAGATTGAGATTCCATTCAATTGCAATAAAAAACAAACAACGAGTTATTAATAATATACATAATAGCTTAATTCTACTTGTATGACTTTAAGTGCTAAGATTCATAACTTTCATTACTGATATGTGCCACGCAAATTACGAAATTAAACTTTAAAAAAAAAGTTACCTAATTAGCTTCAATAATTCTTGATTATGTTCTCCCCGATTAACAAGTGACGTTTATTATGGATGCTTTACTGATTTTCTTAATATCTATCTCAATACATAGGTTTATATCCTAATACATTACTTAATATGAAAAATTCAAATCATGAGACTGTGTTTCAGAAAGAAACTTTATTGTTTTCTCCTTATTATTTTATTTACTTTATACATATTATCATTATACAAATTGTGAACTATTATCATATTGCTGAATGCACCGTTCAGTCATTCCTTTAAGTCATTCAAAAATTGAATTAGATGCTAGAAAATGACGATAATAGAAATTAAAGACTCGAAAACATATTGTAATGGAGTATAATGATGTTATTTGTAGAAACGAGGTATTAATTTGACAACCTCCGTGGTGTAGTGGCTAGGCACGCTTGTTTCAAGGCGTCGCCGCTCTTAGTTCCCGGGTTCGATTCCCGGTCGGGTCAATATAGATATCAAAATTTTCTATATTGTCTTGGGTCTGGGTGTTGTGGTACCAACTTTGTGTCTGATTTTCATAACACTGAACAATGTATGTGATTGGTGTCCAATAATTTGTTTTTTACTTATTTGACTGATATATTACTTTCTAAATCAACTGTTGTTTATGTAGATAAAGTCTCTTTAAAGTTAGGATCTTAAAACTACAAAAAGTTACCAATAAATTTCATTCATTCATCAATTTAAAAGTCAATTAAGTTAAAGATTCTTTCCATTTTGTTATCTTTAAATCAGATTTTTTTTTTTAAATTTCTATTAAATATATAAGAACATAATAGATTGTTAATAAATAAAATGGCTTCGATAAATGACCCTTTGTCATTCATAGACAGGAGTAAAAAAAAAAACATTAGTTTCATTAATAATTACGATTGCGATCATAATTATAATAACATAACCATACTTAACCTTTTAGCCTTTAAAACGAAATAACCATGAAATTATAGGTACATAATAGGTTATGAACCCGGTAACATAAAAGATATAAGGTGTATAAAATGTTCGTTGCCGCAAGTCTTACAAGACACTGGATTAATACTTCACCCTTGATAAAGCATAATCAATCTAAAGATTCAATAGATCAATCAATATTGGTCAAGAAAACCAAAAAAAATTTAAAATGATAAAAAGTACTAGAAATGTGATAATTGCTATTAATAAGAATATTTTGTAATTATGTATTACTGAGTGAGCTCAACAGTATAATTGTAGCATAACCTTTATTTCTTGTTAGACTTAAATGCCGAATGTGATGATTTTATAATGTGTACTCAACAGCTTAATTTTGGCATAATCTTTATTGCTTGTAATATGATAAATGTAGTATGCTGTAGTAGTATTGATATAAATGCGCCATTGTAAATATTTTATAAAATGCACCAGGAGGTGCATTATGTCGGATGGCCGAATGTGATGATTTTTGTATTTAGATTCAATCAGTAGCCCTGTTGTAATCTTAACTCATTATAATAACAGTTGACGTTATTTATGTAAAAACGAGTATTGTTACTTTATCGAATAACGTTATCGCTATCGCTATTTAAAAATGGCAACACTGGCTGCCCCTTCCCTTCTTATTTTCTGACTTGCGGAGTGCACTCGAAAGGCGAGCCAGTCTAGTGCTGTCCGCCGAAGCGAAAGGTTGAGGGAAGGAACCTATGTTAAATTGTAGTTATAATTATTAATGTGGCTAGAGGTAGTGATTTGTATCATAGATAAGTGTGTTGATGGAATAAAGAACTTTATAAACTCAACCGAGTTTGATTCACGACAATAGTAAAGAAAATTTATTTGCTAGGCAAAATTATCATGAACTCACGATTTAGAACGACTGCTACATTCGCCGGTGCCTTTTATTCCGTCTCTGCAAAGAAATAATATATATTTTTATGATTAAGCAATGCAAAAATACTTTTTCTAACAAAAAGTTGGGTACCTTTACATAGATCTTCGCTTTTCTGTTCTGTTAACCTTAAAATAACAAATTCAATAATTTTAAAAAACTCACTTGTAACTTTTGGGGCTCCAGACAAAAGGCAATCAATTTAACCCCTTACACACTGCGACTTTTGGCATCGATGCAGTCACGCGTTTCGAAAATGCGCGACAGCATCGCGAATAGTCATCGCTAGACATCGTTAGCCCCGATGCAGAAGCGCGACTGCAGGAGTCGCCAATAAACAGTACATAACTTGTCAATGTCCAGCTTCTGCATCGCCACTGCATCGATACTAACGCGCGTTAAGATTGCAACTGTATCGATGCTAAAAGTAGCGTAGGTGTGTAAAGGTTGAGATTTTGCGTGTGCATTGATGCTGCATCGTTGCTAAAAGTCGCTTTAGACCTATTAAAACCGACTTTTAGCAGCGATGATGTGGTGTGAAATCTTTAAAAATATAGTATTGATTACAATTGTTACGACATGACATGACAATAAAAAAATATACGTAAGACGCGCTATTATTTGGTACTACTACTCACCACTTGATGGCGCTGCCTGTCAGCTAACACGCGGCTACTACTAGTTTTACTAAGTATTTATTACTTGCAACTATTTCTGTCTCCGTATTGACTAACACTTGGTGTCTCGAAACTTTTGTCTTTTCTCTTTGCCTATGATTTTAGATTTTTATCGTGCGCTAGTTTTTAACGTGTTAATATTTTACTAGTTTTTGTGTAAGTAAAACGGTTAAACTAGCAATCGAATTACCACACGAAAAAAAGTTCGATTGCCGCAAGAATCAGCCTCCTGGTTTTGAAAGAACGGAATTTACTTCTTGTGTTACGAATACAATACAACGATAAACCTAATCGTTACTATAGTCTACATGTTATCAACGGAGTCGTATCAGTATCATTTCTGTTCGGGGTGAACCAAAACAAATTTGATAAATGATAGAACTTGATTACGATAAAATCGGACTCGGTACAAAGGAAAAAATATGATAAAATGGATTAGTATTTGCGGCGCTCTTGCTTGATGGCTACATGCGAACTAACTTGCTTTAGCAAAAATAATGAATACAGGTAAATGAGTTCAACGCAAAAATTGATGACTTTACTAACTGTACTTGCCGATAAAGCGGTGCGCCACAAATTCCTATCTCGATTGACATTACGGCCTCACGACTAAGTTCCTAACGTGCCAACTATAGAAGTAACACTTATCTTACTTTGACACTTATTTAGAACTACAAGTTTCAACTCAATCCAAAGTATTAAACAGCTGCAGACAGATGAAGAACAGGTTATTTGCAAAGGAGATGAAAACGATCCCGCTGATGACCTCATCGACTCTGCGCACGAGTTGCGTGGCTCGGCAGTAGTCCTCACGCGTTGTCTTCCAGAAGATTTCGGGTAAGTACTGTATTTTTTTATTTTAGTAGAAGTGTAATATTTCTAATGTTAGACGTTCATCATGAAATTACTTAAAGTATGGAATTACTATCGTTGACTATACTAGCATAAAGGTCAGTTAAATCTAGTCGTTTGATATTTTGTTGAGCATAAAAAAGAAAAATCTGGTTAAGTGCGAGTCGGGGTACTGAGGGTTCCGTGCCAATTTTCAAAATTTGCACTCGCTTACTATAGAAGTTAGGGGGGGACGCCCATTTTGCAACTTTGAAAGCTTCTATCTAGAAAACGTTAGACTTCAAAACAAAATGGTTATAGAAACCTCTATGTCATTTTAAAAGTCCTATGTATACACACCCCACACGCATAGGTTTGACTAAAAAAATATATTCGGTTTTAGTTTCATGTATGGGAGCCCCCCCTTAAATATCATTATTTTTTATTTTTCGTATTTGAATCGTAAAGCGGTTAACTGGATACATCTTCCTACAAAATTTCAGCAGTCTGATGCTTATACTCGTAGTTACAGAATAAAGTGACTGTGACATACGGAAGGACAGACAGACAGACTTGACGAAACTAAGGGTTTCGTTTTTTGCCATTCGGCTACCTAATTACACAATATCTACATAAATAAATAAAAACATGTTTTCATCTTACGTTATATTTTTAGTATGAATGAATTTCTCTTAAAAAAATAAGTAACTACGTATATAAAGATTCAAAATAAAAAACATTTATAAAAAGAGCTGCTTTTTTACTGCATTAAATATTGTGTAATTTAATCAATTATAGAGTAGGAGTTCATCATCCTTAATTCACTGGGTAACCTGTGAAACTAAAGGTATGTACGAATTTACATTGGTTTGGTATATTTGTTCTTGTACAATTAAAAAGTTAATAGTGTCCCGTAGCCGAATTGCAAAAACCGGAACCCTTACAGTTTTTTTTAAATCTGTCTGCCTGTATGTCTGTCCATCCGCATGTCCCAGACACTTCACTCTGAAACTATTAGCATTTGAAACTTAGTAGAAAGGTTTTTCCTGTTGACCGCTTTACCATTCTGATTCAAAAAAATATGAAATTTAAGGACGCTTCCGATACCTGAAAGTAAACAATTAAACTGAACATAAAAATAGATAACTTTAATTTAGCACATTTTAATCAATTTCAATTTTAACTCTGTACATCACGATGATGATACAAATACTATGAAAAATAAATGTATTTGAGTCAATAAAATATTGTGTCATTTTGGCAAGTGAAAATAAGTAGACACCTATCAGTTAAAGTTGGTACAGCACCCTCAGTGCGCGAGTCCGACTCGCACTTGACTGTTTATTTGTATTTAAATTAGTAAAATATTGTGACATTTTTAACCGACTTCAAAAAAGAGGAGGATTTCAATTCGACTGTATGTTTTTTTTTTTGTATGTTTGTTACCTCATATCTCAGTCGTTAGTCGACTGATTCGAATTTTTTTTTCGCTTACTTAGAGGGTGTACCTTCTAGTTGGTCCCATTTTTTTCAATTTGGGATCTGATGATGGGATCTTGGTGTAATCGAGGGAAACCCTCAAATTTTAAAGGCACGTTCAGTGTTTCTTTACTTGAATCTTAATTTTGACGTGTTGTTACGTCTGATAGTCCACATCTTGTGGGGCTGAGCTGATGGTGGAACTTCTTAACGCTTAGGAGTTCAGTAATTATAATGACAGAACATATGAAAGGTAGTTTGTAGCTTCTTAAAGAAAAGAGTCATTCCCCCCCCCCCCTTTCTTGTAAACTTTAAAAATGGAGAAATAAAATTAACTTTAAAAAAGTAAAAACCGACTTCAAAACCAAAATGCACTAAAAAGTCTTAAATAAACTCTTGAACATTGAAAGGAAAGGAATCCATTTTAGGGAAACAATTTCTTTTTGGAGTCGGTGCCACCACTTTGAAAATTCAGCCTCACCTGTCGCAGCACCGACTCCAAAAAGAAATTGTTTCCCTAAAATGGATTCCTTTCCTTTCAATGTTCAAGAGTTTATTTAAGATTTTTAAGTGCATTTTGGTTTTGAAGTCGGTTTTTTGGCAAGTGAGAGTAAGTAGACACCTATCAGTTAAAGTTGGTACAGCACCCTCAGTGCGCGAGTCCGACTAGCACTTGGCTGTTTTTTTTATATCAATCTACGCTTAGATCAAATTGCATTGCAATCTCTGATTGGTAACGAATTAAACACAATTAATTTCTACTGTGAGATTTGCAGTTAGAATTAGATGATAGGTAAGGTCAAAACCAGAGGTGGAATTGTGTAAAGCAATCGTATTCCTTTGATCAAAACTTACATGCGGAATGGTGAAATCCAATAATAAAAAAAAATGTGTTTCAGGTTTAGGTAAATTTCAGTTTTCTTTTCTCGTCTAATATTATGTGATTCATTATAAAATAAGCTTTTTGTAAATCAAAAAGCTTTAAGTTATTTCAATCACAGATAATATTTTTAAAAGTTATATATTGTTAGCAAAGAAAACAGTCTATATACCCTATATAGTAAATTTACGATGATTAGAAATGTATTCTTCATACCTTCCCTTGTGCAGCCAACAGCTTCCCATTAATATGCTCAAGATGCGATGTCAGGTAGTAACTCATACATATCACGAATAAGTCGGAAAAGTTCCAAATGAATGTCGACTGAAAGTGGAGGAACTGAAAAATAAAGTAATTTCGCTTGAGATTTTTGACTTCAATAACAATTCACAATCAATTGTCATTTAATAAATTTTATTTTTTATCCTCTTTATGTAAATGTTGAAATTTTGTTTTTTAATGGCTAACATTTAAAAAAATACCTGTGTTGTAGCTCCTAAAACTGCCGAGTATGGAAGGACGTTGAAAACCCACGGATAAAAATGTGTCACAAACCCTTCATAGAAGTGTTTGTCGGCTTGACACACCATTGAGCCCGCAAACGCTGATAGTAGGGATAGTATGTGTTCCACTGACAAAATAAGTAAAGTATGAAGCGCATGTAAGAATATTGTCATATTGTTGGTGCATTTACAAATTAGGCAGGACAGTAAGAAGTCGACATGCTTTGGGAAGCATGAATAACATAGCTAAGACTAAGAATGACTCCATTTCATTATCATACAAGTAATACTTTTAGGATAACAGAGCAAAGAGTTCCGTATTAGATAAGGTGAATGGATGTATTGATATAAAAACAACTTTTACTATGAGAGCATGGCGGAAAGCTAAATCTTGTGTGTCGGAGCAATTAACGTATTGCCTACATTTGCAGTCTAAATATTCTTGCGGGCAAATATGTTTTCAAACCCGTTGAAGAATAAGACAAATTTGACCTCATTCGTTTTCATACATCCAAAACTAAGTTTTCTACGTCTATAGTTTCTGAAAATTAAAGGCTTGACTATTATAAAATGAAAGAGGTTTTTTTTGTCAAATAATGAAAATTTAGGTAATCTTATATTTAAAAAGTAAAGTTAGCCTGTAACATCCCACTGCTGGGCAAAGGCCTTACCTCAACTATGAGGTAGTTTGAGCCATACTCCACCACGCTGGCTTAGTGCTTAATCTTATATTTACCAAAATTAATTTTATTTTAGAAAAAAGCTAGACGTACAAGCTTAGTTTAGGATATATTAAAATTAATGAGACCAATTTGTCTCATCCCATGAAGAATTATGAGTAGGAAACGTTGTTGTCGGATTGGAAAGCAAATTTCGATTGCGATCGAGTGGCTATGTAGACAATCCAGCCAATCGTTCCGCCTGCACATGATCCTCTTAAGTGCAAATGCCCCGTACAAATCTGTTGCTACACTGACGATAATGTGAGAGCCAGAAAACTAATTCATGATTCGAAAGATGGTCTCACAGTGCTGTAGGTATTGATTAATTTATTAGGAGGTGTCGTTGACAAAACCCTACAATGTCACCGTGTATAAACATTCGATAATTATTTGTCTCATAACTCGTATACTCACATAAAGCTAACAGCAGCACAATAACACAAGTGACGTTACACTTAAAAGTTAATACAGAGTCGTAATTTGGATCCAATTCCTCAGTCTTGGCTATATGTCGGACAAGACAAGGCCAAGCTGTGGCCATGTAGAAAAACATAACCATAGTGATACACGTAGTGCCGTAGAATATGACTGGAGCTGGAAAAAACAATTATATTCTAACTAGAAAAGCTGCCAGACTATAGACAAAACTATAGTCAAACTATAGCTATCACACTTTCTGAATATGTACGGACAACAGTACGTCAAAGTCAACACAGTGGTATCTTATTTAGTTGTAATAAGGGCTAGTTTGTAATAAAAGTGGGTAACCTGATGTTCTGGACGCTGTAGATTTTTGTGAGCAAAGTCTCAATAGGTACGTTGGTGGTCTTTTATTGGGACCGTGAGTGATGACAACGTTACAAACTATCGCTAGACGTTGAAATTACAAATGGCTGACTGTCGTTACGAAAAGTAATTAAACTTAAGTAAGTTGTAAGTTTTTTTAATGAAATGTTGTATTATATTTAATAACGTAAATAATATAATAAAATAAAATGCCCGACTACGCAAAATTTTGTAGTAAAATTGCTAGGGAAATGGTGACATGCGTCCGCCAATGTTTTTAATTTTTTCGGACACTGCGAGCTCTGTCATCAATTTGGGTTCCCCTACCACCTACTTTGCACCTAGCAACCTTGCGACCTTTTTTTAGATGTGATGCCCATTTTTGTGTCGTGCGTACAAACGATTTTGGTAGTAAGTGGTTAGACACGAAAAACCTCGACAACAAGAGCCTAGCTCTAAAATTACAAAATAATGATGATGATGATGATAATACTGACTAATATTTTAATAATTAATAGTTAATAAATAACGTGAAAAACATTTAGATAACACGTATCATGTTTTTTTTTATAAATACCTTAGAAATATTTCATCGAAAACCGAATCTTAAAACAGCTGCTCAAAAAGACATCTAAGGAAATATTCATTACAGAAACAAATATTGGTTTCGTAACTAAAATTGAAAAAGGCCAGCATTTCTTTAAAAGTAATTGATTGTTGTAATAATTTATTGTTTATTTTTAGCTGGAATTTTGTCGCGGACAGACTTACAAACAGTCAAAGAGTTGAGTAAATAATGACAAACATTTTAGGAAAACAGCAGATACGCTATACAAATATTTTTTGACATCAGAGTTGATCAGAGGTGAGTTCAAATCACGATTCAAATTACAAAAATGCTTAACGTTAGCGTATGCAAAAAAGTGGTTTCGTTTCAAAACGCAATACCAATTTGTAGCTTTTATAAGGTTTCAGCATGTCAATGACTCTCGAATCCCAATGAAATCCAATATTAAGGTAACTTATTAATAATAGTCCCCTAGCCGATTTTGACTACAATGACCAGTAACAAATGACTAACCAACTGCGCGGGATATATATTATAGTGCACAAGTGTGTGCGCAGACACAGGTGCACTCTCTATTCCTCTCACTCTCATAGCTCAATGGGACAGCAATTTGACACGACCGGAAAGAGATCGGGCGCAGGACCAACGGTTTTACGTGCTTTTCCGAGGCACGGGGGGGGGGGGGGGGGGAACAACGCCTACTTCCTAACTCCAGGCTACCCTGAGAACTTCCGACCAGAAAAACCCTAGTACATTTTTGGCCCGACTTGGGGATCGAACCCGGGACCTCTGGCGTAGCCGTCGCTTTGAAGTGCGACCCTCTAACCGCTGCGCCACTGAGGCAGTTATTAATAACTCATTATAATCTTAGCCGATAGGCAATACTAATTAGCTAGTTATTTTTGCATTTATTATGAATACCGTAATTTATGTAAATATAAATCTACCAATTAGTGTTCCCGAGTGTAGACGTTGAAAATATTTCCAGTTTTCGAGGTACTCACCGCTGCCATTTAGTGAAGATGCTGTATTGGCTACTTTGTGAATGCACATCACCGTCATGAAAATTTGCCCAAATAGTGACAAGGTGGAATATAAACATTTCCAAGACGTAAGAACAAACCTGAAACATAAATCACACAAACTGGAACGGGTTTTAAACGCATATGGGAAGATTTATAGATGTCATCGAAACTTTATGAATCAACTGTACGTAAAACCGTTCACCAAAATGAATAGAGTGATATAGTTCAGTGGGAGCTGAAGATCACATATCTTGTTTTTTTAATTCAGTAGATCGACTATCACAATCACACTTACTACTTAATATTCAATATTCATTTAGCTTAATTGTGAATGTATCGTGTACGGATCGTATATTATGACCAAAAAAAATATTTCCGCAGTCTAGAATTATGTTTATAAAACAGCTGTCAGTCAAAATTGCAACTAGTAATTATCATAAAATAAATTAATATGAACCTAATCAATATTTAATTAGCTTTTATTAATAGCCAAACCGTGCTATTGTCTCAGCCTTGCAGTAACTAATGAATACAATATACTTGTACGCTTTACTCACTATCACGGAGCTACTGAAGGACTGAACTACTGAGCTGTATTGGACGATAGTAAACGAGCGATATGAAGGAACTACATTGCCAAAGTACTTCAATTAAGGTAGGGTCAGTCCCTACCTTAATTGAAGTACTTTGGCAATAATAACTATAATCAACTCTACACCAAATTAAGTATATTTTTTTTATTAAAATTACAAATCACTTTAAAAAATGTTGTTTGATGGGAATGAGAACAGTTTTTTTTTAAATGAAATAGTCATAATTATCACATACTAGGCTCTTTTTTTTTGGTAAAATAAATAACCACGTTAAAAGATGCGTTGTTTTGACTGATAAAAAATGATTTACCGATTGGTGGCGTCATCCCTCCTATTCACGTGTAGAGCCGAGCTCACCTGACATTCGAAGCGCTATTACTGCAAATCCCAGTGACCGGTATCAAAGAGAACAGCTGCCCAATTATCAGTGTCATTCGCAACGACTTTTGAAACGTTGCCTGTTTTCTTTCTGTTTGAAATTTCGTAATATGCACTTTGTTTTCTGTAAAAGACGGTAAAGTTGTCGTTAGTTCACAAACTTGTATTAAGCTCTTACATAAATCAATATAAAAATATGCATTTTAATAACTACCTAAACTAGGCACTAACTTAGTAAACAATTTGCAATTGCATTTGTAAAGACAATTTGTGATTGAGATTACTATTATATAAACCTTGGCCGGTACTGTGGGCGCACTGCAGAGTCGCCTAATATTAAGAACTAGTTTTTTTTATATCACAATATGTGGACAAATTCTTCTCTGCCGCCTTTCCACGAAAATTCCATGCACACACTCACTATGCATAAACTGGGGCACTACAACAAAAATGTCTATGAAAAATTGCGTAGGTAGTGCAAGTTATTTTGGCTCTAAAGCTGGCAAGACGGCAGCGATCCCCCGATTCAAAACCGATTTGGTAACGATTCAATCTTAATAAAACTTTCACATCTTAATAAAATTAAAATGTAATAATAAATGTATTTGAAACCGGACCCACATATGAAAATCCGTTCAAATTGAGACATTAATTGAAAAATAAATAGAAAATCTAGCTGAAACCCAAGCCGAATGGCTTATCGAACGTCCTGAATCTCATTGCTGATCGGATTCGATGGCAATTGCAATGTTTTTCCCACAGTGTTTTTTTACTGGAATATTTTTTTTGACAGACCTAATAGGCGCGAAATAGGTTCGCCAAGTCCAACTTACTTTTGATAGGAATCCAGAAGCCCAGATTTTTTTTCAGCTTTGTTTGACCCATTTTTTCCTTTGGCCAAAGCGCAGGGCTCAGATACAGCGACCCTTTGAACGATGTTTGTCGATTACTGAAACACGCTTATTTGTTTACGTGTTAGCAATTAGGGTTCAGTCTGAAAATTATGTGTACCCGTTTCACAATTCAAGTTCACTCTACCCAACAAATAATTCAAATAAAAATCGTCATTTCATATTTACTTGGACATTGTGATTAGCCTGTTTCGCAATATGATTAACCATGCACCATTGACAAATAACATTTACTACCGATTGATTTAAATATGGAACTTCATTTCCTATAACGTATCCGACAAATAATGCGAACCAATACTTATTAGGATACCGTTAATAACTGTGTTAGTAACACAGTTATTAACGGTCTGACAATCCAAGGAGTGTCAACTTACCTACCCACATATTATCATAATTTTTCGACGGAACCCTAATTTTATGAAATACTTGTCAACATTGAAGTCCGATTCCATGAACGTAGTAAAGTAGTTCACAGTAATAATAGGGGTTATACTAAAAATGGTGGTTATTTCCTCATTTTTACTACACTATATAAATTGCTTTCTGTGAGAGAAATTTGTTATTAATTCTACTTGTTACTTTGATACGAAAATAATTTTTCATATTTCCCGTTCGGAAAATTAACTTTCATGTGGAGAAGCTGGGTGGAAAATAGCTTGTCCATTCCTCCAGTGGAAAGTATTTTAGTTTTAATTGCTACAATCAGACATTGTTACGGACACCTAATCATGTATAAGTAATAAGTTTAATTATGTTTATTTATAAGGTTTTCGATGAAAAGAAATATAATTTTCTGTTAGGGCCATAGCGAGTTAGCATTGTAATTAGCTTTGGGCATGTTTTATTTCAATAGGTAATAAGAAATCGTTTAGTTAGGAATTCCCACTTGCAAATTAGGTAGGCAAGTAGGGTAACAATTTTATAGGTAGGGAATATTAATAAATATGTAGTTAGTTAGGTACAGGGGCGAAGGAGACCCTAGTAGGCTGTCTTGTTCAGGTGGTGTGACCGGTAAAGCCTTCGAATTTTCTGTCCCCCATCTCGCACTTTCAGAGGGTAGGTAGGAAACCCATAGAGTGAGAATTGTATTGTATGACTAAAATGTAAGAAGGAGATAGGTACAACAACGTCGGTTGTCTCCCTCCATATCTCGATGTAGGAGAGTGGCTGTAGAAAGCGGAAAAAAGAATATGCAGAAGTTTGTTTTGTGTCCATCCTTATTTGTAATAAGTCTGCATTGAATGTCACTATTTGAATTGTACATCGAATAAATTAAGGGCCGTGAGTGGGCCAGTGGAACGTGCTCTCACGGTCACCGATCGTAAGAAGAAGTATTTTATTTAAAATCTTCAGTCTACTCGTTGAAGGAAAGCCTGCAATAGACGCAGAGACAAAGATAATTGAGTCACATCATATTTTTAATATAATAGAGCTTTACATATTTGTTTTGCTTAGCGTAACATCAAAAAAGGTGTTTAATATGATCGTTGATCTTAAAAATATACAATTGGTGTAATTTTTAACAATTATGATATCTACATTTAAAATATTTGGGTGCCCGCCATACATTTTTTTAATACAAGTTTAACGTCTTTGGCTGTATGCCATACAGACATTTCTTGATTGAATTTTCATTTTTCAACACCTTAAACTAAAACTAACATTAAACTAGCATAACTTAACCTAACTCATTAAAAAGCTAGGTAGTCCACATTCCAATGGTCAACAAGGAAGCTAAGCGCAGGAACAGCGATCGTGTTAGCGGGTAAGACAGCGCGATTAGAGCTTGCTTCACCATAATGCTCACTTAAACTTCATTGTTTTCTTCGAAAGCACAAATTATCACGACAATTCCACCACACAAACTCAATAATTGATCCGACAAAACAATTTCTAAATTGAAGAAATATGGTCCATCCTTCCCTTTTCATTTCCCGCGCAAAACTCCCCCGCCATACATAGTGTATACATGACACTGTTTTCCTCTTACAATGTCACTTTTTTCGGTTTTATAAGTATATTTTTTTTGCACAGATTAGTAAGCAGGCGGAGGTGCCTAACCGGAATAGTGGTGTTCATTATAAAACCTCACTTCTACCTTTAGCTATCACTCATAGCGCTATCTCATAAGCTAAATTCGAAACTGCGATTTGACCAGTGTAGTTTTCGTGACAAAGTTAAGGTTGCATTTTTTCACTATTATTATTGCCTGTGAAATTATGGCGCGATGCAGTCGCGATGCAGTATCGATGCAGTCCCAAAATGTCAACCTTAGCAAACAGTGCTACTTTTAGCATCGATGCAGTCGCAATGCAGCAGCTGGAAAATGACAAATAATGAACCGTATTTTGGCGACTGCATCGATGCTAAATTAAGTCTGTTCATTGCGTAAGTCGCAATGCTGAAGCGCGTTAATAAAACGCGCGACTGCATCGATGCTAAAAGTCGCAGTGTGTAAGGGTTCTAAAACCATAATTTAATTTTGTACGAGTGTTTGGTCCTATTTCCAGAGTCAAGATTTATTTCGTAAAGACTGAATTAAACGTAGATTTAAAAAGATAAGAAGTAGAAATAAAATACGAGTAACTATGATATTCCACAAAAAATATCGTACTATGCATACAAACCCTTTTTTGGAAAGTACTTATTTAGCAAATAATTTAATTTGAGAATAGAAAATCTAAAACTATTAGAGCTCGTTTTTCTTTTATAAAGCATTTTTAGCATTTTTTCGATACAATATAAACAATCACATACTGCTCTGATCCCAAAGTAAGTAGCTAATGCACTTGTGTTATGGAAATCAGACACAACGGTGGTACCACAATACCCAGACCCGAGACAATATAGAAAATTTTGATTTCTATATTGACCCGACCGGGAATTGAACCCGGGACCTCGGCTCGGAGCGGCGACGCCTTGACACCACAGAGGTGAATGACTTAATAAATGCTTCTTTTTGTTTATTTAAGGTCACGTGGTGAGGTGTGGCTCAAACCACCGTATGCTTGAGGCCTTTTCCCAGCAGTGGGACGTTACATTAGTTCCTGCGGTCATTTGTTGCTCATACATTATTGTTTTGTTTACAATGTTGTAAGTGTCCTAAACTCCGTATAGCCGCCATCACTGATAAATGTTTATATCGCGTGATTGACGTTATAACTTCTCATGACCACATGACTGATTCACAAGCTTATTTATTACCCGACTACGGTGAAGCAAAAACGAGTGTTACGATTTTGACCTGTATTTATGTATGTTCATCTGTTCCCTCATAACTACTATACTATTTATCATGATTAGACAAATGAATGGTGTCGTTGGAAGCCTCTTGATTGTCCGCTGGTTATAGGCTGGTTACAAGTTACATTAAATTGACTACAGCGTGCTCTAGCCGTAAAGAACTAAAAAGAATACGGTGTGGGGTATCAAATAAAAGAGCTTTTTTAGCACATTTCAAATCTGTTAACAATATTAGCTGTTGCTCACGGCTTTGCTTACAATCACCTGATAATTACAACAATTTATAAACGCACTTTAAAACTAGTTAGGTGTAAGGTACTAAACTAGGTCTGCTCTGCATAATAATGATATCTAACAAAAATTTACATAACTCCAACATAAGTTAAATAAATAGAAAATTTATAAAACTAAAATCAGCCTCTACGAGATTAGGATGACCCTTAAACAGCTCAAAAACAAACAAGGCACCTGGCGATGACGGAATCACAGCAGAGCTTCTGAAGGCGGGTGGAACACCGGTACTTAAAGTCCTTCAGAGACTCTTTAATTCCGTGTTGCTGGAGGGCATTACGCCCGAGGCGTGGAACAGGAGTGTGGTGGTGTTGTTCTTCAAAAAAGGAGACAAAACCTTATTGAAGAACTATAGACCCATCTCACTCCTGAGCCATGTCTACAAGCTGTTTTCAAGGGTCATCACGAATCGTCTCGCACGTAGGTTTGATGACTTCCAGCCTCCCGAACAAGCCGGTTTCCGAAAAGGCCACAGTACCATAGACCACATCCATTACATTACCATAGACCACCCTAAGGCAAATTATACAGAAGTCAGAGGAGTATAATATGCCTCTATGCTTAGCGTTTGTGGACTATGAGAAGGCCTTTGATTCGATCGAAACTTGGGCGGTGCTTCAGTCTCTGCAGCGGTGCCACATAGACTATAGGTATATAGAGGTGTTGAAGTGTCTTTACAATAACGCCACCATGTCGGTCCGAGTACAGAAGCAGAACACGAGGGCGATTCCACTGCGGAGAGGTGTGAAACAGGGAGATGTGATATCTCCGAAACTGTTCACTGTGGCATTGGAAGACGCTTTCAAGCCTTTGGAATAGGAAGGAATCGGCATCAATATTAATGGCGAATACATCATACACCTCCGATTTGCCGATGATATAGTCGTTGTGGCAAAGACGCTGGACGATCTTGGCACTATGCTCGAAGACCTTGACCGCGTCTCCCAACAAGTGGGTCTTAAAATGAACATGGGGAAGACGAAAATTATGTCGAGTTCCCTTGTTGTACCCACTCCAGTATCCATTGGAAACTCAACTCTCAAAGTTGTCGACGAGTACGTCTACCTGGGACAAGTGATCCAATTGGGTAGGTCCAACTTCGAGAAAGAGGTCAATCGACGAATCCAACTCGGCTGGGCAGCGTTCGGGAAATTACGCAAGAGTGTCTTCTCATCTCATCTACCTCAATGTCTGAAGACGAAAGTCTTCAACCAGTGTGTGTTACCAGTGATGACATACGGATCCGAAACATGGTCTCTGACTATGGGCCTTATAATGAAGCTCAAAATCACACAACTAGCGATGGAAAGGGCTATGCTGGGTGTTTCTTTACGGGATCGAATCAGAAATGAGGAGATACGTAGAAGAACTAAGGTAACGGACATAGCCTTGAGAATCAGTAAGCTCAAGTGGCAATGGGCAGGGCACATAGCGCGAAGAACTGATAGCCGTTGGGGCAGGAAAGTTCTAGATTGGAGACCCTTCGACCAGAGACGCAACGTGGGACGTCCACCAACAAGATGGACAGACGACCTTATAAAGATCGCAGGATCAAACTGGATGCAGACCGCTAGTAATCGGTCGCTGTGGAAAGCCGTGGGGGAGGCCTATGTTCAGCAGTGGACGTCCTTTGGCTGATAATGATGATGATGATGATGAAAACCCGACTTTGTAGACGTTTTAAGTAGACGTCTTTTAGTTTTATAAACTTTTTTTAAAATGTAACTGTATCCTGAAAACATTTTAGTTGTGTGTTTTCTTAAAATATAAAAACTCTGTAAAATATTATAACAACAATAAATGATCTGATATCATTTAGTGTATATATTAGGCATAGTCACACGTTACACATACCCACCTACCGTAGCACTTTGACAAAGTGTGACTGCGGTTTTCCAAACATGAAAATTTATATCTACATAGTGAATATTGCGTACTTCAGAATAGTATTGTATGACATTATTGTCAATTTACAACGAAGGCATCTTGGTAGAGGCTACTGTGTCCATTTACTTGCAACTACATTAGCAACTTTGTTCAGTTCAGTATTCTGAAAATCTTGTTTTATACTTTTTCAGCGTCGTTTTTTGTCGTAGTTGGGTTTTAGTTTTTTTTTTTTACTTTTTATTAATATGTCAATAAGGAATAGATAATCAATCACAATTCGATTAATTTAGGAAGGTGGATTATTCTTCTTTGGTATAGGTGTCACGCAGTCAGATCTTTATTTGAGATAAGCACGTTCATTCAAATCAACTCTTCAGCTTTATACTATACCTTTCAAAATATAGTAACTAATAGTCGGCGTGTCATCAACTTAAGTCAATCTCACTTGCTATTTTTATTGACTTAAGATCCTCAAGACTTGTTTGGTAATGGAGCTGGCTATAGATAGTAATATGACTGATATCGAAATCGCTGCAGAACTTTTCGCCTTGCAGTTTCTACTCCAGTACCGTTACAATGAGTTTACTCGCTAGCGACTACTGTTTTACTCGATAGCGTCGACGTCATTTTTGTATGGAAAATTTTAGTTCTGTCAGTGACCGCTAGAGGCGCTGTGTAATTTACCATAGCCTTTTTTTACGTCGTCGCTAGCGAGTAAAACTGTCCTAAACTCATGGCAACGGAACAGGTATATTCCAAAAAACAAGACCGCGAGACATCAAGACTCTATACTGATTTAAAACGCGAACTGTGTTTTAATTTTAATTTTCATAGAATATTGCAAACATGCAATACAAGCGCCGGTACTAAGTGAGCCACAGATTTCGTACTTCGCTATTAACCCTTATCCAAGTACGTACGAAATCTGTGGCTCACTTTGTACCGGCGCTTGTATTGCATGTTTTTTTTTTTGTTACTACAATAGTAAGACATATGGTATTGCACACAGTATTATTATAGATATTGATGTTCTCTATAAAACTGTGGTACAATCACATTGCTCTTTTGTCAATTAAGGCAGCGTTCGCGATGTAAACATATCCCTTACACACCTTCGTGTAAATAAGTATTATTGTAGTTTACATACGGATTCCTAACTGTTTTGAAAATGTACTATGCTTATGTTCATAACAGTTAATGCTGAATTCTAATAGTGAAATATTTTGTCAAATTGGTTCTGTAGTTTCAGATCCAATTTCAAGCAAACAAAGAATCAAATCATTCCTCTATCTATCTATCATAAGGAAACAAATCTACTTAACCGGCACCGAAACAGCACCAACCAGGCGGCAACCATAACGTCAAGAGAACAGCAATGCCTCGGATGGGATCCGCACCGGATAGCGATGTCTTACCTCTGATCGTGTTTGCTACAACTTATGACAGTTCTTCTTGTGAATGACAGCCCTTCTTGTGAATGACAGCCCGTTTGACAGTGGACGGATAGTCGTCAACCACCGGGCGATGCGCCGTAAGCGCGTTACACCGCATGCGCCGCTGGTCAAGAATGGGTCCCGAGTTGGTCTCGATCCGAGGTGGCGACGTTACGAAGTTGATATTTGTGCGTTAAAGTATGGAGTTTCATACAAAAAATACTGAACGCCTCGAGTTGATACGGTGCTGTCACCGTGACGGATGTCTTTATGTGCTACAACCTTAAAATGGACAAATTGCAATCTGGCGGATGTAAAACAGTTAGATTGTAAGCTTGTGGTTTTTACGATATAACGGTGACATATATAATTTGAGATGCATGGTCTTGCACAACCGGCAATGTTTATTGTTTGTTCCTACGATAATTGGCTTTGAACCACCTTATTCATTGAATTTGGAACCGTGGAACTGTGTTTCGAAATTTATTTTGGACCTAGCTAATCTAGAAATACATCACTCAACTAATACGGGGCTAACTCGTTAAGTGCCAACCGCTCGGGTCAGAGTGGCCGGGGCAAAACAATGTTTGCTGGAACCGCTTAATTTTTGAAACTACGGGGCTGGGGGCGACACAAGGATCGCTGGGTCCGCAAGAAGGTACTGAGATTTTATTTTTATTTATTTTTGAGATACAATTCGCTGTACTACAGTCTTATTACGTTTCTCATCTCATCAACACTTCTCCTTACTCATTACATTTATAAGAGGTTTAACCCAAACTTTATGCAAAGACACGCAGAGATTTCACAAACTTTCCATATTAAGAGCGAAGCCACACGAGCGTTGTCGATGTCTTGAGTTAGGACGTTGCGAAGTCGGAGTAGCGACTCCGCTGTTCTATTTTGATCTGAACGGCATGCCACATGCTACGTTAAAACATCGTCCGTCGTTAGAAAGCGCTTGTTAACGAACAAGGCGACAGTGGGCCTGATTTCGGTATGCACCGACTAAAAATATATCAATATGTCCTTTTTAGGGTTCCGTAGCCGACTGGCAAAAAACGGAACCATTATAGTTTCGTCAAGTCTGTCTGTCTGTCTGTTCGTCCGTATGTCACAGCCATTTTATTCTGTAACTATAAGCATCACACTGTTGAAATGCGGTTAACAAGATACATCTTCCTACTAAAGGTAGATGTATCTTTTTAACCGCTTTAAGATTCTCATATAAAAAATGAAAAATAAAAACCTTTAAAGGGGTAATCCCATACATGAATCTAAAACATTTTTTTTATAGTCAAACCTATGCGTGTGGGGTGGGGTGTCTATGGATAGGTCTTTTAAAATGATTTCACATGACACTTCCAAAGTGGTAAAATGGGCGTCCACCCTCCCCCCCCCCCCATCTAGCTTCTAAACTGAGCGAGTGTAAATTTTGAAAAAATATATAATGTATATCTTCACGAATACATTCAACGAAAATCGGTTCGGACGGGATCGAACGAGAAGTTTTTGAGATAAAGCACATTTTCAACAACCGTAAATATAACTTTGTACTTCATACAAACACTATGACAAACAAAGTTATATTTGCTGTCAACAAAATAATGTGGTATTTTACTTAGAAGAAGTAAGTGGGTTCCCTAATTTAGTTATAGTTGGCACGTAATCCTCAGTGCGCGAGTCCAACTCGCACTTGACCTGTTTTTATTTAGAAAAAAATATCATGAAAACAGACAGACTAGAATAAGTAAGAAACATCAACCTTAACACTCATAATAAATAAATCCGCCTTTAAAATGTCAGATTTTTGAAGGTGTTTTTTTTTTTCTAATTTTAAAAAGCCTTAAATAATGCATTTGTTTTATATTTAGGATAAGCAAATTCTTTTGGTGTCGGTGCATGAAGTCAAGCTTATCTACACTTAGTATTATATTATCTGGGCCTACACAAACAGTCTAATACGCACATCATGCGTTCGTGTGAATGCGTTATTTTAAGGTTTTTTAGTCAGTTTTTTGAAGGCGGATGAACTTTTTAAATTATTTTTTATTTCATGATTTTTAGATATCACTCAAATCACAAAAAACTAGACTAATTTTGATGAAACTTACGCTGTATCATAAGTTGAACTATGACTGATTGAACTAAAAAAATTTATATCTAGCTATGACTTTTTGTTTTAGAGAAATCCTGAGATAAAAATACAAAAACTTTTTGCATACGTATTAGGAAGCCCAATTAGATCAACATACTAAAGTTTTATCAAATTCTGATAACATCACATACATACAGGTCGAATTCATTTACCTTTTTTATGTCAGTAAAAATATTAAATAATATTTTTTTCATAGTTTAGCATGGCCCGTAACAGACAATTAAGTGGCGGCCTTTTGATGTTCCCGCTTTAGATTTATAAATTGTCTTAACAACTGATATCCTTTGAGTTTGACGGTTCTAAATTATTTTTGTCTTTCTCTTTTCTCTTCTAAGAGCAAAATACAATTAATTCAGTTTCAGGCGTTACATATCATATAAAATCATGCGCAAAGGCAGATGGTGCGTAAGCGTTCTGCGTTGGGATATCGTAGCGCTCGTGTAGCACACACGGTGTTAAAATAATTGCGTTGGTTGGACTGATCCAACGCAACAGTAACCCCCAGTGTGGCTTCACCCTAAGTCAATATTTGAACCCGTGAACGAACAGGTAGATGATAACAAGATAAATTACTTCTCAGTTTGCGTTGATTTTCTTCAGACATTTCAATTTCGGGAGCACACTTATGAAAGCGATTTACAAATTATGAATTTGGATTTATTGAAACTCGACTTTACCGAGACTTATGCATGTTCTTATTCTTTAAAAGTCCTAATAGTAAACAATGATAGAATTATATGTTCATAAAGTAACCTTATTAACCTATGCTATTTTCTAAGAAATTACTAACAAAGCAAACTATACAAAATTGTGTCAGTATTCATATTCCGATGCCAAGCCCCACATCACCGTCGATAGTCAGCCATTTCATTTGTCTGTTTTCTTGTATTTCGCTTTCCTTCTCTTGATCATATCGAAGACTTTCTGTAAACTAGAAAACAAACGTAAGTTTAAAGGCCTGTTTCACCATCTACAAATAATCACTAACCAACGAATAATACAAATATGGAAAGTCACTTTGTATGAAATATGGGGCAGATAACGCTAATGGGACTATTCACTACATGAACACATAACACGAACGGTAGTTTGATAACAGCACCTTCCTTATTGACGGTGAGATATCTGTATAATTTGTTCCGAGAGCTAGCAACTCGGCCAAGGGTCCTATTTCTAACCGACTTCAAAAAAGGAGGAGGTTATCAAGTCGACTGTATATTTTTTGTTGTTTTTATGTGACCTCATCTCAGTAGTTTGACGACCGAATCGTTTTTTTTCAGTTACCTAGAGGGTATAACTTCTAGTTGGTTCTATTGTTGCCAATTTGGGATCTGATAATGGCATCTTGATGTTATCGAGGGAAATCCTCTAATTTTAATGTAGACGTGTTGTTACGTCTGATAGTCAATATCTGAGCTGATGAAGGAACTCCTTAGCGGTTAGGAGTTCAGTAATTATAATGGCAAAACTTATGATAGGTAGTTTATAGCTTCTTAAAGAACAGAGTCATAAGATGCAATTTCTTCCCGCCCCCCACCCTACGATCTTTAAAAATGAAGAAATCGATTTTTCTCTCTTCACTCGCTTGAATTTGTCTTGTGATTTTTGTTTGAGAACGAATGAAAAATCTATGAAAATCAAACGAAATCAGAACGTGAGTACTCACAAAATAAGGTTATCTTTTTCCTGTTTACTCCCGTGTGGAATTATGCTAATTTTCATTGAAAAATCGTTCATTAATCAATGAATATCACACGCATTCAAAAATAGGGGCCCAGATCTCCCCACTTATCGGTTTACTGTTGGTATGCTTTTAGTAACAGTCATATACTACATCTATATGATATTTGCTTTCCAAATTCTGCCAAGCCAGCCAGCTATTATTAGCAAGATAGCACCTTATTGTAATGCCAAAAAGTAGTTGTGTATTTTTATCTGTGGTACTTGTCTTCTATCTTGCCTTCGTCCACTCTCGATTTTTAATAAGAGTTTCGGTAAACTAGAAAATTATATTTAAATAAACTGACCAAAAAATAATGATAAAGATAATGAGGATAAAAGTATTTTCGCCGTTAGTACACCAACACATTTGCATACGGCACGCACAACGCATTATCATCCGCATATGATATGTCTTGTTCTAACATAGCTGCATCGTATATTGATGCACTGTTGCATCACATGATATCGATAGTAGTTGCATCCTTATCGGTATAAGTAAGTGAAGTTAGCCTGTAACGTCCTACTGCTGGGCAAAGGCCTTACCTCACCTACGAGGTAGTACGAGCCATACTGCATCATGCGGGCTCAGTGCGGATTGGTGGAGGGATGTTTGCAATGCAAGAGACTAACCCTGATGTCAGATGTTATCAAGCTGCCCATAAGGCCTTGACTAGGCTTAACGTCTAATATCAACCGATACTAGCCGGGACCAACGGTTTAACGTGCCTTCCAAAGCCTGGAAATGTTCGGGATGTACGTCACTTATACATATGATCGGAATGCTCACCCATCGAGACACGACCGCGCTGTTGGTTGCTTCACTTCAGTATCACTACCAAAGCGCTGCTACCACTGCGCTACGAGATCCCTTACCAGTATAATGGCACCAACTAGTCTGAAGAATAATCGAATGGCGCAACGATCGAAAAGTGTTGCTGTTTTTGCATAAAGAAATAATTCTGACTTTTTAATGCTCGCCGTAGATACACGACAGAAAAATAGTAACACGTATTTATTAAAACTTTATTGCATAACCAAAAATGGTATTAACGCTTAATGACATACTCTAATACTTATATTTTAGGCCGTAAGGTTGAAGAGTTTTGAAAAGTGTGCTATTTTAGAGTTCGACATAATATCAGCGATGAAATTAATATGTAGAACATAAAAATAATATGATAACAGCCGGTGTTTTGTATTGATATCCAAAAAAAAGTTCTATAAATACTTAGTATTAAGTATTCATAAATAAATATAATACGCTTTTTATAATTGATTCCGAGAACTTTTGATTTTTAATAATGGTCACACTGACTTGTACCGGCAGCAATGTCTTTTTCAAAGTGACACCTGTACCGTTACCATGAGTTAACGACGGTTTTACTCGCTAGCGACGACGTAAACAAAGTCTATCGAAAATTGCACATCGCCTCTAGCGGTCACTGACACAACTAAAATTTTCCATACAAAAAGTTACGTCGTCGCTATCGAGTAAACTCATGGTAACGGTGCTGTAGTTCTATTTTTGGCCATTCATCAGATAAGTTGGTGGCACATTACAATGTATCCAGGCATGTACTAATAAAACTTTAAAAGCAATATCTACGATGAATTTTATCGAGGAAAATACCATAGTGCAGTGACTTATACAAATCACCTGACTCGTGTTATTTACGGCGGTTTGAGTCTCACGTCGTGTAGGGGCTCGTTTTTGGTGCAGTTTTAAAGAAAACCATTTTAGAAAGGTATGTCAATGATATTATTTAAGTACTATTTTAAAATGAATTGCTCGAATGAGCAAAAAAACTGTTTAAGAAATACTTTCTCCTTTGGACAGTTAAAAACCGGCTAAGTGCGAGTTGGAATCGCGCACTGAGGGTACATAGTATTTACACATATTATTTGAAGGACAAATTTATATTTGCGGTTTTCTTATATCCGCTATATCACAAAAAGCTATTAGATCTCGTTCAAACAAATTTTCTTTAAATTTATTTCTAAAGATCGAAATTGTGTTTTTCTTTTTCAAAAATTTCTCTGGCTGGTTAATATACCAGTGCGGTTTGGGCAAGTTCATCTCCTGCCAGACAGGTCAACGTGGACATGACGATTCCTGCATTCCTGCCAGATAATCACGGGCACACTTAACCGGAAAACCGGAAGAGGTGTGGTTTCTCCGGTAATGACAAGTGTGATTGTGGCGCGGTGCAGACAATGGCCCATCTCCTGTCCTGCCACAAATGTCCTAGCTTATGCACGCTTCAAGACCTACAGCAGGCAATCAACGGTGCACAACACTCTCGAAGAAGAAGAAGAAAATGTTCAGTAGCTTCGTTCAAAATTGAGGGGGGGGGGGGGGGGGGTAAATGGGTAAATGGATCATAAGCAACCAAATATGAATATACTAACTTACCTCATATCTTTTATCAGGCTCTATATCCACGGTCTTTCTATACTGTAAGTTTTTTAACTGATCCATTTTTCCTGATCGTTTTGCTATTTGGTGTAAAGGAATACTCTCTCTTCTCCGTAAATTCCCTATGACGAGTCCAGAAGAAGAATCATAGTTATCACAAAATGAGCAAATAATAAGCAGCTGTATACAATGTAGCAAATACAACATTTCGCATTCTGTTCACATTGTGTTTGAAACAATATTTATTATACAAACTGAAAAAGCAATACAGAGTGTATAAAGTTCAATATACTATTGTGATAATGTAAGATTCAGGTTCAGATTCAGATGTGATCAGATAAGTTGGTGTACACGTAGTGGAAATATGACAAGGTCTTATAAATACAATGTATCGCTGTTGTAATAAAATGTTCTAAATCAATCTCAATAATTAGACAGGTTTATTGTTAACTTCTTTTTAAATTATCTTGAAAATAAAAAAAAAGTATTTATCACTTTTAATTAACTCTCGTATTAAAAATTTTTCGTTTTCGATATTCGAATTGGAAGATATTTAAATCACGAATAAAAAAAAAATAGCTGGGATGCTGCCACTGCTATATCACTTGTCCATTTACAACAAGTAATAGGTATTAAGTTAATACCATTCTTTTTTTAATATCTCACAAAAAAGTGGGTGTACGTTTCCATTTTAAAAGCATAGGTAATATTTTGCAGACACCCTCTATGCTCTGTATAGAGTGTTGCTGCACTTTTTACGACATTTTTATTTGCTCGTAGATCAAATCGGTTTATGGATAAATAAAATTCAATTTAGTTATTAAGGAGGGTTACTTAAATATTGTTTATTTTTCAAAGATTTCATCGTAAATAGTAAGGATATCCTACGTGGTAGCTTATATTCAGATGTGGGAAAGGTAAAAAAATATAGGACGCTTTTTCTGTTTTAAATAAACATTTATTTATTTTCCATACTAAAAAACAAAATTTAACGTTCTAAATGGTAACGCTTGACAAAGTATTTTTGATGATATAAAGACTATTGGAACTCTTCATTTATAGTTAAATACTAATATAATATGGTTTGTTTAATTCATCCAAATTATAATTTCCTTGTCAACTTATTAAGTATATTGTTTATTGCTAGCTTATTCAGGCTAACGCTATTCGACACTGGGCATAAACGGATTGTACCATAACTGCCTCGGTGGCGCAGCGAAGGGAGGGATGTACCTTAAAGCGACGGCTGTGGAAGGTCCTGGGTTCGATCCCCGGGTCGATCCAAAAATATGTACCTGGGTTTTTCTATCTAGAAATTCTTAGAGCAGCCCGGAGTTTTGAAGTGAGTGGCGTTTCACTCTCGTGCTTCGGAAAACACGTAAAGCCGGTGGTCCTGCGCCTGATTTCTCTCTAGTCGTTTCAGATTACTGTCCCATCGGGTTATGAGAGTGAGAGAAATAGAGAGTGCACCTGTTTGCGCACACACTTGTGCACTATACTATCGACGGTTCCCGGGCTATTTGTATTAAGCGACATTTTGTAAACCTTATACCAGAGCTGTTTAAAGTTTTGATTTTTAAAAAAAATCATAACTAGCGCAATTTGTAAAATTTTAGAAAAATTTGGATATTTTTTGATTAGGTTACATAGTCTGCATAATCTGTTAGGTTTTTTTTTCGATATTCCTATTATTAACGAAGATACATGTCGTTTAATGCAAAATGATCCTTTTATTTTATTGTTTTGTTCCAGGCTAAATGATTTTAACGCCTAAGATTCGTTTTTGTTGTTCCTGGCTAAGTGACTTATCCGCCTAGGTTTATTAATACTTGCTCCAGGTTAAATGACCTAACCACCTTGTACTGAATGTAATAGCTCCAGGTTAAATGGTTTAAATTGAAGAGTTTTTCATATTTCATAGCTGAACTAAATGATTTAAATGCCATAAACCATACAATTTCGTATATGGCCAATTCAGTTTAAGCGCCGATTTACTTACGCCGATTACTAATTTGTTCCTAATCGTGCCTGAGTAATGATGTTTACTGAAAGGGGCAGTTAAAATATTGTTGAGTTTAAAGTAATGTAGGAATTATTATCCTGTCAATAATTAGGAAATGATAAATAAAACAGATGGTGTTGCTCAAATGTACTTTTTATTTTAATTATGATCAGCTAGGAACTACAGTAACTTTCCAGTTTACCAGAGTAACCACTAAGGTTTTTATCACAATTGTACAGGAATCACAAGTTAACAGTATTTTATTTAAGTAGCTTATAGTCTCATTATAAATGATTAAAACAAACTACATACATACATACTTATTTTAAATTTATTTACATACTTAGTATTCTAAACTCAGCTGGGCAGTGTTCGGATAGTTACGCAAAAGATGAGTGTCTTCAGATCCCAACTACCTAAGTATCTGGAGACGAAAGTCTTCAACCAGTGTGTGATGACATGCGGATCTGAATCATGGTCTCTAACTATAGGCCTCATAAAGATGCTCTAAACCACAAAACGAGCGATGGAGAGGGCTATGCTCAGTGTACGGACATAGCCTTGAGAATCAATAAGCTCAAGTGGCAATAGGCAAGGCACATAGCGCGAAGAACTGATGGCCGTTAGGGCAGGAAAGTTCTAGATTTAAGACCCTTCAACCAAAGACGTAGCGTAGGACGAGAAGACAAGATGGACAGATGACCTTGTGAACATCGCAGGATCAAACTGGATGCAGGCCGCTAGTGATCGGTTGCTGTGGAAAGCCGTGGGGGAGGCCTATGTTCAGCAGTGGACGTCCTTTGGCTGATAATGATGATGATGATTTAGTATTCTTCCATATACCTACCTATCTCAAATTAAAAACATAACAAAAAATTAAGCATTTAAATGTTCTTTCTTTTTGTTCTTCATCTTTAGTGTTTAGGACATTTTCTACATTTTGGGAAACACTTTTTAAATCTAATAGTTGCGGAAAAAGCAGATCTTTGTTTTGTACCATGTAAGACTTCCCAAAACTGTTACCGTTTCAGGCAAGTGTGATCGATTTTGGAGCTCTTTAAGTCTCACCACGAAATTAAATGAGCTCCATTACAAATGACAATAGTTGCAAACTGCAGACCAGCTTCGAATAACTGTGGAGACACTTAAAAGTTATAGTCATCTATTTTACAATGCCAATAGTGAGAAGTAGAACTGATGTAGTCATGACTGAAATCGTAAAAAAACCGTTTCTTGAAGCAAAAACTAAACCTTAAAAAAAAGTAAAAACCGACTTCAAAACCAAAATGCACTAAAAAGTCTTAAATAAACTCTTCACCATTGAAAGGAAAGGAATTCGTTTTAGGCAGACAATTTTTTTTTGGAGTCAGTGCTGTGATTGTTGATGCTTGATGGTCAAAGTGATGGCACCGACTCCAAAAAGAAATTGTTTGCCTAAAACGGATTTCTTTCCTTTCAATGGTGAAGAGTTTACTTAAGACTTTTTAGTGCATTTTGGTTTTGAAGTCGGTTTTTACTTTTTTTAAAAAAAATTATCTATTTCTTCATTTTTAGCGATTACATAAGGAGGGGGGGGAGGGGGAGTTGCATCTTATGATTCTATTTTTTAAGAAGCTACAAATTACCTATCATAAGTTCCGTATTTATAATAACTGAACTCTTAAGCGTTAAGGAGTTCCACCATCAGCTCAGCCCCACAAGATGTGGACTATCAGACGTAACAACACGTCAACATTCAGATTCTAGTAAAGAAACACTATACGTGCCTTTAAAATTTGAGGGTTTCCCTCAATTACAGCAAGATCCCATCATCAGATCCCAAAATGGAAAAAATGGGACCAACTAGAAGGTACATCCTCTAAGTAGGTGAAAACATTTTTCGATTCGGTCGACAAACGACTGAGATATGAGGTAAAATACATACAAAAAAAAACATACAGTCGAATTGATAACCTCCTCCTTTTTTGAAGTCGGTTAAAAAGGCGATGATGCGTTGAGCTACCCTCCTTGAACTGTGAATCAGCCAGCATTTTTTAAGCTTGCTTTAATAGAGGTTATTAACCTTAATTAAAATGTTTGATCGTTTTGCGAAACTCCCCCTTCCTATGTATAGTCTATTCATTTCCATTAAAAGGTTGTCTGGAGGAGATCGCTTTTAGTGATAAGACTGCCTTAGTTGTACAATGTGGAGGACAATGAGTACAATGTTAACTGTAAAAGTGAGAGGTGGTGAGACTGTATGATTCCTTGAGTACGATGGGTAAATTATTTTACGCCAGTCAATCTTCATAATCTTGAATTTTTTTCTTTCAGGTCAGTATAATGGGAGAGTTTCTCGGCTATGGTGTTTGGAAGATTGTAATTATTTGAAAGTGAAATTATGTAGCGTTAAAGCAGGATTAAATAAGATAGTTCAATTGAATAGTAACCTGCAATGATGACTTCTTCTCCTGCTACTGACGTCGGAACCTTTTTCTGAAACTTTAGACTTTTGAGCGCGTTTACCTTTATTTTTCTTAACAATTTGTTAATGTAAAATTGATATATTGCCTTTTTTAACAGAGTGGTCAATGCCTGATGGAATGGGTAGTATCAAAATGGAAACAACAGCAAAAAGTTTTTACATCCATTATCAATATTATCCATCAGGCTTAAACTACCCTATTTAATTTGTGGTATAATATTCCGAAGCACTCTATAGGTTATCTATCAGTTTAGGGTCTATACCTATGGTATGGGAAAGTAAACCTACTGTGTTAATATGCCATTTTGTTCAGCATAGTTTGGATACCTGGTCATTGCTCGCTTAATTTGAAAATCATACCAAAGTTCGACACTCGGGTAAAGTAGTTTATCCATATGATCTTTTACTAATTATTTCGACTAAGGGCCGATTTTTCAATAGTTAGATAAAACTTATCAGACTGATAAATTATAAAGCGACAGATTTCAAAAAAATTAGAGGTACCTACCTATGATTGCTGAGAATTAGGTGACATTTTCAAATTATCCATATTGTATTTTGTCCGAAGAATATTTCTAATCTGACTATTAAAAAAATAGCCCTAAATGAAGGTCAAATATTTATATTTATTATTTGAAAATTGTTCTTGTTATTAAGATAAATACATTTATGAGATTGCTATAGTCATTCATATTGATAGTCCTTCATATTTTCGTCTGAGAAGGACTGAGATTAATGCTTCAAGCTGACCGTCTTGTTATTGCTTTTAACGGTTCAATGGCTTAAAGATTAATTAGTGCGCCCTCTTTTGTGTTTGTGATACGTTTTGATTTATTTGTGACTAAATATATAAGATATCGACTCTGTCTTAACCACATCAGGTCTAGGCTAGAGTGAAGAGCAAACTTACTTCAAATAGGGATAAAATAAAATAAAAATGAGAAAAGTTCACAAATACTTTCATTTCACAAGTCCACGGGCAAAACTACTGCTGAGCTTAGAACGCTCTAAAATTTGTTAATTCTATATTGTCCAATCTATGTAATTGTACAGTAGAATACAGTTAACCGTACTAAACTTGATATCGTACTTATGGCCTGTTTAACGATGTCCTAATTAAATATTTCTGGTTAGCGTTATCTGCCCAATAGAAAATGTCGTTCCATTGTATATATTTGAAATAATCGTTGATTTATGCTTATGTGTCGATGGTGAAACAGACCCGTAGGATACCTTATTATTCTTAAATTTATATAAATAGAGAAAAACATGACCTATGTTTTTCTCTATTCATACAAAATCTTCTATAAAATCTTGCAAGATTTTTAGAATAGTTTCGATTTTTAGACCGAAAGTTTCGATACTGGAGTAAACGTCATTTTTTTTTTACATCATTAACCAATGGAGATAAATCACTTCTGATTCAGAATAACATTTATGAAGACTTACTTGTATCTCTTATCAAGACAATCCTAATCAATTGTGATAGAGAAAATGTGTTCGATATATTTCTGCAAATTTCTACATGTGGCAGACACACATGAAATTTTAAATCTGCGCGAATGGGTTTTTTAATTTATTTTGATTTTACATTAAAAATCTAAGTTCTCATGAACCAATCTCTGAGGTTGACTTTACCGGTTGGAAATGTTGACTGTTTGTTGATAAAACATTTGAACCCGATATGGAGTGTGTTGACAAAATGCAGATAGTATATGCAGGGTGACCAGGGTTGTAATTACGGAGACATTTCAACCATGCTGTTAGACTTACTTAAATATGATATAATAATTGTTTAAATATGTCATGGCTAGTATAAAATCAAAGTCAATCAAGTCAAATGACATATGTGTGTCATACATTTCACTTTAGCCACAAAGCGTTGAAACAGTAGTTGATACCGTATTTATTTATTTTAGGTTAGGCCGAAAGTGTGCCAACACTGAATGTAGGTTCTCAAGCAAACAAAAAACAGGTTCTGGTAGGTCAATATAATAACCTAATATGATAAAACTCTTTTTAAAATGATTTTAAACATCATGTACTAATTACAACCTGTAGACCCCTTACACACTACAGCATCACGACTCACGCAATGAATAGATTTAATTTAACATCAATGCAGTCACGGTAGTATCGATGCAGTCGCCAATACACAGTACATAATATGTCAATTTACAGCTTCTGCATCGCGACTGCATAGATGCTAACGCGCGTTAGCATCGCAACTGCATCGCTAACTGATCTACGCAAGAACACCATGCACCGATTTCAAATCAAATTAAAATTTATTTTAATTCGAAGACGACACGGATCACAGAATCTGTTAATGTAAATTTAAACAAAAAATAAAATGAAAAATGTAATTTTATGTGTAATTCATATTTAAGTCCTTTTATTGGGTTTTATTGATTGTATTAAAATTTTTGGATTTTTCGGTTTTCATAGATAGAATATACCTGATTGAACTAAAAATGTTACTTAAACCTTCTTTTAAATGTAACATGTTCTTTTCTATCCGCATCAAAACCGGTTAAGTTAAACGCGAGATAATCGCGGACAAACAAACATACAAACATACAGGCTATACTGAAAACCTCCAAGTCGGTTAATAATAATTACATTTATAAATGTATGTATATTTCTATTAGAATGAAAACCAGAACAGAAAATATAACATAAATATCATGCCCATTACTTCATTTGCACCTGAGTACATTCCTGAAACGCACAAACTTCCTCATATTGTTTTTAAAATGTTTGCAGAGTAGTTTATTATTTTACTAGCAACTTCTTTTTACCTGTATGTATGCGATATCTTTAGAATTGGAAAAAAATAAAAATTCGTTAGTAAATATTCAATAAATATAAATGTTGGACATCAATCACATTCATTGCTCTGATCCCAAAGTAAGTACCTAATGCCAAGTGCATTTGTTATGGATATCAGACACAACGGTCTTAATGCTCCTAATACCACACGTCTTGAAACCAGCGTGATTAGCCACATACACCATGGAGGTCTTCAAGCATGCAAGCAAGTAACTTTTGAGATAAGAATAATTACTAAAAGTCATAAAATAAAAAAAGAACATTTAAACCGCCTTCAAAAAACTCTCTTCTACTATTTAGGAGAAACAAATTCTTTTGGAGCCGGTGCCTTGTGTATGTAGATAGACTGTTGGTCTACTTACGTAAGCTTGAAATCATGCACCGACTCCAAAAGAATTTGTTTCTCCTAAAAAGAATACGTTACTATTCGCTTTTTTGAAGGCTGTTTAATTTTTGAAAAAAAAAAAACTTGTATTATCTACTGTACTCGTATGATAAAACTAACATATTCACCCTTAATGCCACAGTCAAGCCCTGATTCATTTACGGGTGGTAACGCAATCATGTTCTCAGCCAATGGACGATACATAAGCTTTCTAATAGTTTCTCTATCCTTTGAATGCGTTTAAATAAGTGAAACCATTAAGTTGTAAATTATAGCTCAACAATTCGCTCCGCGTCGTATTTTTGTGGATAAATACTAAAGGTATAAAGCAACAAACGTTTTTGTTTTTGCAAGATAATATTAATTCTCTCAGATAATCTATTTAAGGGAAACTTTTGGCGAGGCAGTCGCACGAGTAAAGACGCTGCCTCAACGTTTGGCACGCCGCGCCATGAGGCAAATTCGTTGCCGCGGGCCGAACCTTATTTTGACGTTTTTTTTGGATTCCAAACAAGCATCCGTCCGAACCGTGCACTAGGTGGACTCGGGCGTGTCGCTTTAAACTGTCTTATCGATAGCTTTGATAAACGATACAGAGGCAAGCATCTTGGGCCCGCTGATTAATTAAATATCAGTAGCATTTCAATTATTGTGTCTGCATTATGCCAGTAATTCTTTGCATTTACTCCGGAGTTTACTTTTCCAATTAAGACCTTTGGTGATTTCACTCAAAACTAATTAAAATAAACAAATAATAATTATTATAAGGCCACAATCATGTGCTCAATAGATGCTGGCCACTCACAAAACTATTTGGCCAATTTAATATCAAAATACCAACACGGCGCGGCGTCTGTGTTCATTAATCTGGCCCCTAAACCGTCATATGCCAAAATTAATTCAACAACAAAATTTACTAGAAAACTGTTAGCTAACAGTAATTTTGCAACTTTGTCCGTCCGAAGTGACCATGCAAATGACATGTGGGTAGCGAAATCATCAGGGGGGGTTTTTGCGTGGTAGGTTTAGAAAATAGTGATGCGACACGCTGCGATAGTTTAGAAGCCGATAGTTATAAACAGAGTAAAAAATACAAAAGGCGGACTTTCTTTTTGTTTTTCACTTTGCAGATAAAAAGTAAAGCCAAAAAATAATTTCATTTGCAAAATGTAGCCGCCTGAAAAAAGATACCTTTACGCTACTTTTCGACTGAGAGGAGAACAAAATTTCTACAAAATGTCAAAGTGGCAACCATACAAGCTAGCCGTCTTACCGTTATTTCCAAAACTGACAAGTGAAGGAGAGAAAATAGTTAGGTGACTACTACTCAAAAATAAATTAAAACTAAAATGATATTTATTAAGACATTTCAAGCGTCCATGCCCAAATTTTCCTTTAAGAAGGCCTTGCGGATACTTTATCAAGAAGAGCTTCGTCCGTCCTACTCTGTCCGATCATAATTAATATGTATGTGTACTATGTGTACGTATATACGTATTATTTATTAAGTAGTATGTATGTTGACAATATCACTCTTTTTTTCTTATTATTATTTTCTTCGCGCCGTCTGTATTTTCTCTGTCAAGACCTATGGTTCACAGGTAGATAATGATTTTCAGCATTAATTCCGCTATACAAAACGTTTGTTTACGCATGAAGTGTTTTAATAAATAATTTAATAAAATATTCAATGTAACTGCGAAAACGTTTCGACATTCTATTCCCGGTAGAGTCAATATAGAAAACTATATTTTTTATATTGTTTTGGGTCTGGGTGTTGTGGGACCACCAAGTGCTTTAGCTACTTAGCTTGCAAATGTGATGTATCGGAGAAAAGAACATAGGTCAATACGACTTTATCGATAGTAGATAGTCACAGTTAAGAGAAAGCCCTATTTGATTCGACCTTTACTCATCCTCTTAGTTAAAATGTTTTTGGAAATGCAAAGTTTTGTCGACTTTTTACGAAATGTAATTCAAACATGATATACTTTTTAAACTATAGAAAATATACTTAAAGTTCTCATAGAAGTAAAACAACTAAGTTCATTTGATAAAAAAATGAAACTTTACAGACAGAATCCCGAAGTAACACTCACATTACGGTGCCTTACAATTACTTATCCTAAATGGATTTTTATTTCAAAGGAAAACGTGGGACTAATACTCCTTTCTTTAGCAATTTTTCCAATCACTAAATTCAAAGACATTATTCACGTAAAATCGACTCGGCTAAGCGTATGTCACTCATCGAAATTACCTCTCAATGTGAGTGCAAAAAAGGGACAATTTCAATAAGAGCCTTCTTAAGTTTTTGTGAAGTCATAATAGGTACTCGTCTTTTCTTTTCAGATGATATGTTTTGTCATGGTTGAGTTAAAACTCGATAACATTTTAGAGTCGATTTTACCAAAGTCAGATGTATTCGTCGAATAAAAATATATATTTTCCGTACTCTCCTATTTCTCAGCAATAAATATTGTCAATAACATTTTAAAATCTGTCGTTGTAAACTGATTCAGAGTCTATTTTACCAACGTCAGATAAGGTATATTCGTCAGATATGATATATAACGCCTTATTTGAAAACGTCACCTATTTGAAAGTAATCATTCTAAAATAACATTCTATAATAGGACGTTTTATATTTATTTGACCGGATAAGTCCTATCTGACGTCGGTAAAATCGACTCTTAAAAGCTAAAGATTATTAAAGGACGAATGAGCACATACATATACCTACCATACGGTACACACTATATAGCCTTTCAACAGAAATAGATAAATATAAAATGTGTGTCTTGTGACTTATTCAAACACGTTTTTAGCCATTTCGAGTCGTGTACTTTTATACTTCTTCTCTATTGAAAATCCATCTTACGTGAATTTATTTTATCAAGATTTTCAATCGAGTCAGTGTTCTTTATCTTGTAAAACAATACGAACTATCTTGTAACTAACCTTTTTAAGTCTCTCTATCAAATAATTTCATCTATATTTAACTAGCACTTATGTCGGAAATATCACCTGATGAAAATACTGAATGTATCTTGTCTTAATAAACATTATACATATTTTCTTTTGATACTAGACCGTGATGATTTACTAAACAACTGCTTATTTCGGTAACGAATATCAAGTATACCCAAGTATTCGATTACTGTACAATATCTTGTTTTGTTAATAAATCACAAGAGTCCACCGTAGTGGCAGCAAGACACTTATGCTTGATAACTCCTATAAATATGATAGTTAGTTCAGAAAAACCTCGTTCGTCATCCGACGTGTCACAAAAGTAGCTTGTGAATTCGTATAACGTAAGTGCTCTGATCATTCGGCTTATATTTTTCCGCTTTGCTAGAGATGACATGCTGACGATAGATTCATATCGATTTTGTGGAACCGTCCAAAAATAACAGTAAAAATAAAATAAAAAGAATTTGAAATAAAACATATTTATTTAAATGGCCGACATAAGGCCACGATCTCATTTGATGATAAGTCAAGATATGGCCGATGATAGATTATTTGACTGAAAGAGCCAAAATGTATTTAGTTTTGACGTTAACGCGAATACATCATTGATCAAAACACTTTTAGGACTGGTTTCGCGTACAATCATTTGTGATTTAACGCCTGACGTTTCAAATGCTTTATGGCATCCGTGATCACAGGCAGACTAAAGAAGTTTTTTGTAAGAAATCTTTCTTTATAGTGCTTAGTGTTTAATCAATGAAAAAGTCTACCTGTTTACTTTTTTCTGGTACAGTCGGCAGCAAGAGCTTCAGTCGGCAGCAATTATCATTCTTTAGCGACATAAGAATGAATACACTATAGGATTGCATATAAATAAAAATAAATAAAAAAATGGACACCGATCCCACTTTCACTTGTGTTATGGAAATCAGACACTACGGTAGTACACCCAGACCCGAGACTATAAAGTTTTTTATTTCTGCACAGACCCAACCAGGAATCGAACCCGTGACCTCGGAGTGGCGACGAGTTGAAAGCAGCCGGCTTAGCCTCTACACCACGGAGGTCGTTGAACATTGAAAAAATACAAAACTGGGTGGCGATTCTCACAGCAATCGAACTTTTACTGTGTGGTCATTCGATTGCGAACTATATCTAATAGAAATAGTGACCCTAAAATAAATAACAACATTTTCTTCGACGATAAATATTTGATCGGTGAACTTTTTCCGTATACGAACTGCACGAGAATTGGCCACCTGATCTGTGATACCGGCGGTGAATGATGCGGTTACATTGACTTAAAATAAAACTATACAACATGTAACAAACAACATGGTGAGATTAAGTTAAGTAACTATTATAAAAAAAACTCAACCAGAAATTCATATACGTAAGACTCGAGTTGTAACAAAAATCCTATCGACAATCGCGTCACTAACTTAAGGGTAATGGATTTATACCTTCCCAGAGCAGATTTATCGACGACCTTCAGGAAACCCTCTTGTTGTTCTATTAACGACTAAACGGGGAAAAAACGGTTGCACTAGGAAAAAGATTTTTATTCTAGCAACGCTTTTGCAACACGCTCATAAACTTCATCTCTGTGAGGTTGCGTGTAGTGTCAAACTAGTACTTAAAATAACAAACGTTTATTTGTGACACGTCTGAGTTATTTGGAGAATATTGTAGACAATCTGGGGGACAGGGCCTCTTTTTTCCGAAATTGTGAGACAAATCCGGTTATATCGTTACTAACAATTTTGATTTTTTTTACAGCTTAAAGAAACGATCAAAATCAATATTCGACTATAGTTTCAATTTCATATATTAACGCGTTTTGGAGCAAAGCATTTTTTGAGCGAAAATTAACATAAAAGTTGCTTTGCTTCAAGTGTATGGACTACAGATCTGTCATTTGTTTTACTTTTAAATTCGTTATATATGCTAGTACTGTGTTTTTTTCGAATACCTTTAATACGGAGAGGGTGGGGCATAGAGCACTTTTATTACCATAAAAAACAAATGTAAAACATGATAAAGATTTCCTTTTAATAAGGCTTCAATTCACTTTAAGCAACAAAATATTCGAAATTTTGAGGCAAAACCGGTTGTTACCTGGACGATGACTCACAACTTTGATTTTTAGGGTACCGTAGCCAAATGGCATTACAAAGTTGGAACTTGGTAGGTAAATGTAGTCCGTTCATCGCTTTACGATTAATTTACAAGACAAAAAAAATGAGGGGGGCGCCCATATATAGAACTAAATAAAAACCCTTTTTTACGGATTTACTTTTCACGAGTTTATTAATTTGATCCTGACGTTTCGAACACTTTACAGCATTCGTGGACATGGCAAAACTATTTGGGTTTCTTGTTTGACTACGCAACCCTGAAAAGCTTAGCTCCTATTGTTTGTGTCGTGATGTTGAATAACCTTTAGCCTTTTTTCTTTATGAAAAGAAATAGAAACTGCAACTGAAAATTTAGGCAAGTATATTTACTTGTCTGAAGTTTCAACTGCAGCATCCATGTTATTTTATTTACTGTTTCAGCATTAGTAAGAGCGTTGCAGCTCTTACTAATTCTAAAACAGTTCTCTTTACTCGTAAAGAAATGCTAAAGAGTCCTTTGCGATGCAAAAGTAGTTGACACAGAAGAGCTACAAAGAAATCTTCGGTGTCAATTGCACGAAATGCAATATTCAAGAGTGAGCTGGCAAGTTATTTACAAAATGTTAAAGGAATTGACTTGTTTTCTCGTATCTGTTACAGAAATTAGGTTTATATCTATTTTCTCCTTTTTTTTCTATTTCTCTATACATTTAATTGACGTTTTAATATTACTATTTATAACTTGAGAAAGTTTTGACGGATTTTTTAGATTTTTACTATATTGGATACGTCATAACTGCAAAAAGGAATTAAGGGGAAAACAAAGGTCGCCGAGACTGCTAGATATGACTTTGAGCTAAATAATTTTAAAATAAGCTCTTTTGAAACTTTCGTTTTAGCCCATTACACACTGCTACTTTTAAAATCGATACAGTCACGCGTTTTGAAAACGCGCCTCAGCATCGCGACTCACGCAATAAACAGATTTAATTTAGTTTAATTTCGATCTTATTTTAATTTAGTATCGATGCAGTTATGACTTGACAATTTCTAGCTTCGGCTTCGCGACTGCATCGTTGCTAACGCGCGTTAGCATCGTGACTGCTTCGAGGCTAAAAGTAGCGTAATGTGTAAAGGTTTATCTTTTCCTGAAACCCAGATATTTCTTAGTAATTAACAGAATCAGGCGTTACTTAACGGAAATCCATTATTAAGTTGAACTTGGTAAAATTATTTTGCTATAAAATTCCGCTAAGCGACGCCGGCTCAACGCGGTGACGGTTCGTGTTTTTAGTTGCCTGCACCGAATATGTGGATGATATAAAGTTTTATTTTATTTTATTAATAACCGTTTTTTTTAGTTCCGTAGCCGAATGGCAAAAACGGAACCCTTATAGATTCGTCAAGTCTGTCTGTCTGTCTGTCCATCCGTATGTCACAGCCACTTTATCATCAAACTATTATTGTAACTTAGTAGGTAGATTTATCCTGTTAATCGCTTTATGATTCTCATAAATATATACAAATATTGATATTCAAGGGGTGCTTCTCATTCATGAAACTAAAACCTTCAAAAAATTTAAAACCCCTATGCGTGTAGGGTGTCACGGATAGACTTTTTAAAATGACATTGAGGTTCCGAAAATCATTTCCTCTGAAAGTGTAAAGTTTGAGCGATAGACACTTCTAAAATGGTTTGGCTCCGAGGTGATGATTCGAGAAATAAGAATGAGCATCCTTATTCATGATGTGGCGGTGAACACAAAAAAATAACCCCTCTCAATACGGCTGGATGTATCTAATAGCCTTCTCCACACAATATCCAAATTTCGATACAATCCTAAATGATCAACACAATCGATCGGACAAACTATACAAAGTGTAACGTTAAATGTGCAAAACCTGATAATAGTTTGATTGGAATAACGAGCAAAATCAATTAATACCCTTTTAACACTTAACTACCTACCGGGAGTCTCTCAGACTCTGGCGAATTTGTTTCTTGTCTTAACTAAAGTCAAATCAATAATCCTGTAGAAAGACTTGACGTTTACAGTGTTACCAATTTTCGACGAAAAAAGAATTGTGTTGTGATCAGAAGAATGAAACACATCAATGTCATTCATTCACTCAAACATTCTTATAACGCCTCGAATTAAAGAAATTCTTATTTTATTTCATCTATCAAGCAATTGTAAAGGCTAGTTTTGTTTAGTCGGTATAAAATATTAACATTGGTAGGCTTGTCTCTTCATTAATTATTTGTTGAAGTTGAATCTATTAATTGTTTTTTTTACTCCCTTCCTATTGATAGATTGTTCTAAAATTTAAAACATTTCTTGTTTTGGAAACTAAATCTACATTATGCGTAATTGTAAATTCAAGATGGCCGAGGTTTCAAAATGGCGAATTTCATATTACCTTATTACTAGTACCTCGTTAATGGACAAAAATAAAGGACTTGATTAGCAGAAGAGTTCTCTGTAAAAATCAAATCAAATTCAATATAGCCGCCAACCAAATGTCAGGATACATAGTTTTACGACCTTTTAAAATATGGGTGTCAAACAAAATAGCTAGACTAGACCAGTAGAATACTAAAGTCACAAAATTTTTTAACGGTTTCATGTACTAAATGATAACTATATAAAGGCGACTTAACTAAGATACATATTATATATGAAATGAAACAAAAATGCATGGGTATAATAGTTTTATTCGTCGTCGTCAAATACAATTTATTATCGTCACTGTCATCGTCGCTATCACACCGTGCTATCACTAACGGAGTGCTTCCTCTGTTAAGCGATTTAAACCAGTACTTGAAAACCGGTTCCGATCCCTGGAGTATTGGCATTATTCTTTCACTCGGCACTTACCACAGTTACGAGTTTAAAACGTTTTATTTGCAAGTGCAATTATATTTACAACAATAATAAAAAAAACAATCAATCATTCATTTGTAATTATTACTAACTTGGTTTTAGACTCCCTGAAAATTCGTGCTTCTCGTTTTTAAAAGAATTCACATACATAAGTACATTTTCCTAATAGGTATGTATGTATAATATGTTCGTTCGTACAACCTTTGTTTGAGTGAACAGAATGAACGAAATAAACCAAATGAACGAACCACATCATTAATAAAATAAATGTGGCAACATTATTTTACAAAGTGACATTAGCATGTGTCAAATCCTTCTACAGGATTATTGATTTGACCTTAGTCGCATGCGCGTCTTTAGTCTTTAAGCGTTCATGTACCTTCCGTCCTCTACCTGCAGTATCATGTCAGCGTTCGTCGAAATTACTCGTGCGCGCGTTTGCTCTCTAATAAGTATTTAAAAAAAATTGAGTCTACGAGACTCCAGTTAGGTACTTGGTAGGTGTTGCGACTGGACACTTCCTGGTGCTGCAGAAAGTAGTTCTGAACAACCAGAAAAGCTGACAATCCACAAATACTGCTCTCAGTGTGATCCTTAAAATAAACGCAAAATCCAGTACATGTGTTGCAATTGCAAAAACCCTTTTTGACTAGAATGTTCCCATATATTATGTGGGCTTTGTCGACTAAAATTGTAAAAGTTTAGGACTTGCAATTTTGTTTTTATTCTGTCATTTCAGTTACAATTTATGAGAACATTTATTAGTCTAAGATATTTATTAATAACAAACAAGAAGAAATAAAACCAAGACATGCTACATAAAAAAAAAAACTTAACGTCTACCTATTCAAAAACGAAACCATTTCCTTGAGGCAAGGAGGCTATGATGCTGGCTGCGTTGCCGCGTTGAATAGCTATGCTAATCCTTTGAGCTAGGAACCAGCCAACTTTATTATTGGCTGTGATAAAATTTAATTTTGGTGCAATTTTATCAAACAGCAATTTAGCAGAGGGTCCCCACGGCCCAAATGTTTCAACACCAAATGGCGCAAACACATAATCACTTGCAAGTGAGACGTACTTGCGACGCTTGGCGTTTTCAGCCAACTCCGCTGCTGCTCCAGCTTTGAGGGCTGATTCTCTGAGATGGGAGGGGGCCAAAGTATCGACACAAGTTGCATCCCAAACTAAGGCCCGACCCCGTTCCCAGGGAATAAGCGTGAGGCCATCGGGTCTCTTGCCATCGTCACGGACGAAACCACGTGGTTCCAACGTGGAAGGAACATTAATGGTCGCAAGAGCTCTTCTGATGGCGTCATTAAGGGTAGCGTGACGGGCGAGACGCCCAGCGCTTTGTTGGCAACAAAGGCAGTGGAGACCAAATTTGTCAACCTCCTTGCCACAGGGACACGCAAAAATTTCACATATAGGGGTGCCAAGGCGAAGAACCACACACACCCGGAAAGACTCACTATCGAAAAGAGTGCCTAAATTTTTTGACGGTAAAGCATGAAGCCAGTGACCAGAATCTTTGCAGGAAACCGCCAAGAGCCTTGCTCGACTACTGTCACTGACGGAATTTTGAAGTAAAGAATTGAAGGTCTCTCTCGCAAGAGGGACATCCCAAAGTTTTTGTTGGTGACGTTCCTTTGGAATGTCTTCTCTAGGACAGAGACCATGCCAAAACTCCTCCGCCTCTCTCACCTCAGAAAGCTGGCGAGGATGCTCAAAGATTTTTCCGGCTAAAACGGAAGTGCTATGCAAAGAGGAGAGAAAAGCGGGGAGGGCTATACTAGTGTAGGAGCATCGTAGTTTTATCCAAATTACTCCCGACCTACAATATCCGCACTTTGAAATACAAACCATGATTGGTGCCGAACCTCAATTTGATCTTCCAACTAACCATAAACGTTGCTGCTACCACAGCGCGCGCGGCGACCGGTTTCACAGTTTCCAGGCGCGGGCGCGCGGGCAACGCATCGACATCGAGCTCCGCGCGGCAGTCGCGACACGTACACGACGGCGAATGCACGCCCGTTCTTAGCTAGCCCCTCTTCCGCTCGGAACGTCCCGATCTTTCGCGAACTACGCAATTATTATTTCAGTGCATATTTCTTGTAATTTCTTCTCGTGCTACTATCCTTTCTTGATCTATATTTGTGTAACTTCATTCTACTCTTCTTTCTGTGTAACTTGTGTCCTTTTGAACATTATATATCGTTATTTCAAATTGTGCCGTCCGTTTCATTTCAAATCATTTAGCGTATGTCCCCTGTAGCTAGGTACTCACCACACTTACACACATCTACCGCTATAGGAGCCACCTACAACTGGTGACCCCGAATAAAGAATACGGCTTTAAAAATGTTCGGTATGGAAAATGACGATCAACCGGTGGCGGAGCAGCAAGGAGCGAAAACGGCAAACGGCTCAACGGAGGCAGATGGACGCGATGGTGACGTTTTTAAGGTTGGCGTGAGAGTGCCGCCATTTTGGGCAGATGAACCCGAGCTATGGTTTTCGCAATTGGAAGGTCAGTTTATTCTTTCTAATATTAAAGCAGACACAACCAAGTTTTATTACGCTTTATCGCATCTCGAACCCTGCTACGCTACACATGTTAAGGACGTAATACGTTGTCCACCCGCTTCTGGAAAATTCAATAAGCTTAAAGAAGAATTAATTAAACGCCTCAGCGCTTCTAAAGAAAAGAAATTAAAGCAGTTATTTATGCATGAAGAGATGGGCGATCGCAAGCCGTCGCAATTTTTACGCCATCTTAGAAACCTAGCAGGCCCATCCGTTACTGATGATATTTTAAAATCTTTGTGGACTGGACGCTTACCTCATGCTTTGCAAACTGTAGTTGCCACACAGTCCAATATGCCCTTGGATGACATTGCAGAATTGGCAGACAGGGTTCATGAAATCGCTACACCTACACCTTACCATAGCGTTGCGAGTACTTCAGTTTCAGCAGCATCCAGCTATGACAAGCTTAATGAGCAGATTTGTGCTTTAACAAAGCAAGTGGCTAAACTAACTACTGAAGTTTACAGACGGTCCCGATCGCCGTCCGGTGCACAACAAAATGGCCGCCGTGATCGCAGCCGCCAACGCAGCCAGTCACGCAACCGCCAGCCTCCGCCGGATCATCCTTACTGCTGGTATCATTTTAATTTCGGTCTTAGAGCAAAGAAATGCAGCCAGCCTTGCAATTTTTCGGAAAACTCCACGGGCAGCCGGAAGTAGCGGCCAACGACTGCCCTGCTTCTACAGGCCGTTTATTTATCACCGATCGTACGACTAAAGTACAGTACCTTGTTGACACAGGCTCGGACTTGTGCGTTTATCCGCGATCGGCCACAAGAACGCCCTGTACTAAAACTAAATATGACTTAGCCGCAGCTAATGGAACTGTTATACATACCTATGGACCTCTGCAGCTGCACCTTGATCTCGGATTGAGACGTACGTTTTCCTGGCAGTTCGTTATCGCTGACGTATCGAAACCTATTATTGGCGTGGACTTTTTGAGTTATTATAATCTCCTTGTTGATTGCAGAAATCAGCGAATCATTGATGGCACTACATCGTTATCAGTGGGAGTACCACGACAGCAAATTCCTGAAAGCATAGTGTCTATCAAAACAGTATCGGGAGATAGCGAGTACCACGACATCCTCCGTGAGTATCCAGAGGTGACCAGACCGGCAGGTATTTTTCACAATGTTAAGCATGATACCGTTCATCACATAAGAACGACGCCAGGCCCGCCAGTACACTCACGACCTCGTCGCTTGGATCCTGTTCGACTCAAGGCCGCAAAGAAGGAGTTCGACGAAATGCTTGGTAATGGAACCGTCCGACGCTCTGAGAGTCCGTGGTCCTCACCATTACACATGGCTAAGAAGAAAAATGACGAATGGAGACCCTGTGGAGATTACAGAGCTCTAAATTCTCGCACTATCCCAGACAGGTATCCAGTTCGTCACATACATGACTTTTCGCATCAACTAGCGGGCTGCACCATCTTCTCAAAACTAGATTTAGTAAAAGCATACAACCAAATCCCGGTGCATCCCGACGACATAATGAAAACAGCGATCACCACACCGTTCGGGATGTACGAATTTCCGTTCATGGCGTTTGGACTACGCAACGCAGCACAGACTTTTCAACGTTTCGTCGATGAAGTACTTCAGGGCCTCGAAAGTTTCACTTACGGGTACGTTGATGATATTTCGATATTTTCCCCCTCCACTACCCGGCACAAAGAAGATCTACGCAGAGTTTTAGACCGCCTAAAACAGTACGGAGTACTGGTCAACACGGAAAAGTGTGTTTTAGGTCAAAAAGAGGTAACATTTTTGGGATACCGAGTGTCTGGCGCCGGGGTTCAGCCTATACCAGAGCGAGTCAAGGCAGTTCAAGAGTATCCAGCACCCAAGACGGTAAAAGAGCTGAGAAGATTTCTTGGAATGCTAAACTTCAATCGCCGATTCGTCCCCAAGTCAGCTCAACTGCAAGCCCCGCTCAACGCTATCTTAGCTGGCCCTAAAATAAAAGGATCTCATCCAATTACCATGACACCAGAGCTTCTTCAAGCCTTTGAAAACTGCAAGCAGTCTTTGTCCGAAGCTGTGCTCTTATCACACCCTGAAACAGAAGCTGAGCTATCAATAGCAACTGATGCATCAGACATTGCCATCGGAGCGGTGTTACAGCAGAAAAAGAATGGTCAATGGCAGCCCCTTGGATTTTTTTCAAGAAAGCTATCACCTTCTCAGGTAAAATATAGCCCTTATGACAGAGAGCTTCTCGCAATATACGAGGCTATCAAATATTTCAGATTTATGATAGAAGCAAGAGATTTCTACATATTTACTGATCACAAGCCCCTAACATTTGCCTTCTCCAAATCAAAGGAGTCCTGCTCACCACGTCAATATAGGTATTTCGATTTTATAAGCCAGTTTACCACTGACATACGATACTTACCCGGTAAGGAGAATGTCGTTGCAGACAGCTTATCGAGAGTTGAGTCAGTCACACAAGCCATAGATTATAGAATACTCGCAAAACAACAAGACAACGACCCAGAGCTACGTGACTTACTAAAAAACGGGTCGACGCTTAACCTGCAGAAAATGATCGTTCCAGATTGTGACGTCAAAGTTTACTGTGATGTGACAGCGCATGCTACGCGCCCGTACGTCACGCCAGCAATGAGAAGGCAAGTTTTCGATATGATACATAACATGAGTCACCCAGGGAAAGCAGCTACAGTACGACTGGTCGCGCAGCGCTTTGTTTGGCCAGGGATACGTAAGCAATGTAGAGAGTGGACAAGAGAATGCCTGCAATGCCAAGGCACAAAAACTACCCGTCATACCTCCGCTCCTCTTTCCTCTTTCCTTGCACCCACATCAAGGTTTTCCCACATCCACCTTGATCTCGTTGGCCCATTACCAATATCTTCTGATTTCAGGTACTGCCTCACAGTCATCGACCGTTTTACGCGTTGGCCTGAGGCATACCCCATCAAAGACATCACTGCTGAGACTTGCGCCATGGCTCTCGTCGCAGGTTGGATAGCCAGGTTTGGGTGTCCGGCCAAGATCACCACAGACCAAGGGCGGCAGTTCGAGTCGCATCTCTTTCGAGCCATCGCGTCTCTGGTTGGTGCGCACCACTATCGCACTACCGCCTACCACCCAGCCGCCAATGGAATGGTGGAGAGACTACATCGACAGCTGAAGGCAGCAATCACATGTCACGCCACGCCGCAATGGACTGAGGTTCTTCCCTTAGTACTTCTTGGAATACGAAGTGCATGGAAGGCCGACATCGAAGCAACAGCGGCGGAGTTAGTCTACGGCGAACCTCTACGGCTGCCAGGTCAATTTCTTGCTCCCACCGACGCACACAAATCAGCTGACGCCACAGAGTTGGTCACTCGCCTACGCAGCTTCATGGCTGACCTTGCACCGAAACCGGCATCATGGCATAGAAGCGGTCCTTTCTACGTACCACACGATCTGAGGGAAGCAGCCTACGTCTTCATGAGGCAGGATTTCGTCCGAAGACCTCTAGAACCACCATACAGCGGGCCACACAAGGTGCTGGAGCGTCACCTTAAATTCTTCAAGATTGACATACGTGGAAAACCTTTCACTGTTAGCATCGACCGTTTGAAGCCCGCCTTCGTGTCTCAAGAAGCTGCCATCCCGGTGTCACCGCCGCAACCGCAACTACCACATGATGACAGCGAGAACGAGCAACCCGTGAGGACAACGAGAAGTGGAAGAAAAGTGCGTTTTCCAGATCATTATCGCCCGCAGTAGCGGTCTCGGTGGGGGAGTACTGTAGGAGCATCGTAGTTTTATCCAAATTACTCCCGACCTACAATATCCGCACTTTGAAATACAAACCATGATTGGTGCCGAACCTCAATTTGATCTTCCAACTAACCATAAACGGTGCTGCTACCACAGCGCGCGCGGCGACCGGTTTCACAGTTTCCAGGCGCGGGCGCGCGGGCAACGCATCGACATCGAGCTCCGCGCGGCAGTCGCGACACGTACACGACGGCGAATGCACGCCCGTTCTTAGCTAGCCCCTCTTCCGCTCGGAACGTCCCGATCTTTCGCGAACTACGCAATTATTATTTCAGTGCATATTTCTTGTAATTTCTTCTCGTGCTACTATCCTTTCTTGATCTATATTTGTGTAACTTCATTCTACTCTTCTTTCTGTGTAACTTGTGTCCTTTTGAACATTATATATCGTTATTTCAAATTGTGCCGTCCGTTTCATTTCAAATCATTTAGCGTAGGTCCCCTGTAGCTAGGTACTCACCACACTTACACACATCTACCGCTATAGGAGCCACCTACACTAGAAATTTGGCGAATTCCGATCCCACCAAAACGAATAGGAAGCGAAGCCTGAGCCCAAGAATTGTTATCGAAATGTAAATTTAATTTTTTTTCCAAACTATTTTTAAGAGTAGTGTCAAATAGTTTTAAATAATTATTTTTTTTTCCAGATAGGAGTAGCACGTAGGAAATATGTAAATTTAGGCACAAAAAGACACGATTTTAGTATAGTAAAAGCAATGTGTGAATTTAGGTGTTCTAATCTGGGGGCTGATAGGGTGAAATCATTCAACTTTTTATCAAGAAAAGGTTCGATGCTGGGATCAAGAAGAGGGGCACCTAAAAGGCAAAGCGATTCAGCATTAAGAATTTTAATGATAGGAGCAAGGGAATTAAATTTATCAATGATATCCTGACGGGAACCAGGCAAAACGTGATCATTTATAAAAAGTTCACATTTTGAAAGGTTTAGTTCTAAGCCAAATTTCTTAAATCCTTCTATAACCAGGACAAGATCTTGGAAAACAACATCTGCTTTGCCTCCAAAGGAGCCGTCATCCAGATACCAGGCATTAAATTTAGAATTTAAGGATGAAATGACAGGATGGATGCCTAAACTAAAAAGGGCTGGACCTAAAGGGTCACCTTGCTGAACATCGACTGCAGAAACAATTGTATGTTCATTGTTAAGCAATTTTGATTGATTATTGTAACACTGAAAAACAAAGGGATAAATCTGAGGAGTGTGAGTCTGAACTTCATTCAGAAAGGCAGACCTGTCAAGAGAATTGAAAGCATTCTTCACATCAACTTTAAAAAAAACTTCAGGTTCTTAATTTATTAGTTGATTGATAAATTTTTAAAAATTAATGGAGTAATGTTCCTACTTTCTGTCTTTTTTTTTTCTTAAATGGATCTCAATATCATAAAATTTTATTTTTTTATTTTTTTGAAGTCTGATTAGTTTAGTGATTATAACTTTTTTGAAGTAAATATCTTACATCGTTTACATCTTAAATATATTTTTTGAGACAAAACTCTATAAAAAAAATATTTTATATATTTAATTACCTTACGATACCCTTTTGTTTTGTTTAGAGTGTTAGAAGCTACCACAGTTTTTTTAATAACTCCGCACCAAAATAATGCTCGCAGCTTAAGTACTACGCACGCTTTCGCTAACCGCTTTGGATGTTGGCCTACTTAAATGATTTTGTTACGGGAAATCCTAAATTTACGCAGGCAATGCTGCGGGAAACTGCTAGACATCTTTATCATCTATTTTATCGATATCTTTTACAAATTTCATTTTCTGTCTAATGGCATTACTATGGCTTTTACCTTTCAAAGACACTCAAATAAGAAAGGATGATTAATTCTGAGTACTAGCCACAGATAAGCGATACTGCATCCAATGAGAATTAATCTGAATCCTTACGATATCCCGTACAAGCAATATGCCCGAGCTAGTTTTTTTCTAGACCTCATAAAAGAATTTAACGGTCATTTTCTATCACTCTTTTCTTCTATTTACATATATTTTCTAAGGTTTAAACATTTTACAAGTTCGAAGATGTTACTTTTTGTTTGTACTTTAATTTAGTTTTAATAGAATTAAAGTGTACCTACTTTCCCACATGTCAAACAAATCTATCTTAACCATAAATGAAATACTCAAGCGGTTACAGATAACAAAAGTTGAATACAGTACAATAAGGAGGAATAAGAAAAAAATACAATTTTATAAGATTACTAGACCTCTTTTGTTTGAGAAGGTATGAAGATTGAGTCAAATTATCCCGCGAAACTTTACTAATTACACCTTATCTAATCAACCCTTGGTCCTAGAAAAAGTTTGTTTTTATAAGGATACTAAGAAAACTGAGAGAAAAGCAAATGTTTACCTTAATTGTCACAAAACAAAGAACAATTTTGCTTGCGAGTGAGAATTGCAGGGGGAAAAGGTGTGAAAAACATATTTTGTTGATAAAGCTTTTTGCCCAGTACACCGTAGCGCAATTAAAATGACCGTGCTTGCAAAAAATATTATTTGTATTGAAAGCTATGACATTTGCCAACTATATCATTCCGTCACTGACCGACACCGTACCGTGCGATGGACGGAGTGTGTCGGCGGCACTGGCAAAATTCGTTTTCGCTTTCGATCGCTCTTGATCTCGCTCCTTATAACGGTGAGACAGAACCCTGTCTATCTATTCATTAGCAATAAATAGCGTATCGTCACGGTGATGTTATCTGTACAGTATTTAAGTTTAATAATAAAGCATTCCGTACGTCTCAGTCGAGGCGCAAATATTTATAAGACCTATTTGTCGTTTAAACATAAAAATGCTTTTTAATTATATCTACAAATAAAAAAACAACACGCATTTTTATTGAATACTTCCAATTCAATACACACGTTATTTTATTTGTTTATATAAAAAGTATATTAACAACGACAGAACTAAATGGAAACACAAAATAGGCAATTGTATTTAAAATAGTGAAGGCGCGCAGGCAGCCCTATCGCACGCAGAGGTGAAGGTTTGTATTTTTTTCGTAAGGTAACGAAAGACATAAAAAGCCAAAATGTCCGTCGTGCATTTTTTTGTTACAATAAATACACCGCAGAGACAAAATAAAACTCACGAATATGAACATTTGAGTACGAAATAACCCTTTTCTGATAGGTGTCAGGTGTTTTCCACGTCTACCTCGAACAGGTATCCGGACGGTTTTTCATGCAACATTAATGGCACAAAAAATACCTCACGAACCTGTAACATTTTTTCACCTCATTACTTTCTAAATTGCGAACGAATTATATTACGGGTATGACATGAGCGCAAATGAACACCAAGGAATTGGTTTGAAAGAAGATATGAAAAAGACATTTCGTGGAGGATATCGTGTTATTTGGTAAATTCCTTTTTTATTTAGAAGAAGTAAACATATTTTTGTAGAAATATAGATAGGGAGAAGAAACAGACTTGGTTTCTTAAAATTGCTTACAGAGTGATAAATAAAAAAATAAGCAAGAAAAACAAGCAAAAACGTTAATTTGGTACCAAAATATTTTAACATTTTTTTAAAGTTCTAAACACTTAAAGTAAAACTAAACATATTTAGCTCTCATTTCTAAGATGACAATTATTGGCCCTGATATGGCCTTCGCTCAGTCAGCATGTGTCTATGACGGCAGGAGCAAGTCGTGACTATTGGTATTAGCACTGAATAAATTGTACATTTATCTTATCTGAGCAAAAATATCGACATTCATATCAACATTGTGATACGTACATGAAATTCAGCAGTAGGTACGAGTAGGCGTAAAAATGTAAGAAATATTTCTCTTATTATAATATAATTGGTAAAATATCAGTAAACGCAACAATTACGATTCTGAATGAAGTAAACCTACTCTTAGTGCTTTAAGTAAACTTATCGTTCTATTAAAAATTTCATTATCTCATAAATGAGGAAAAGAACAACTGTAGTATAAAAAAAACCTACTTTTATGATCACAAAGTAGCGTCATAAAAACCTTTTTTAATAAGTCACGTATTATTTGAACGAGCTAAATCTCCGTAAGGGAGGCGGGAAATTATGAAAAATGTGGGGTTGTGGTGATTATTTCAGCGTACTTAAGCTAAATTAGATATGAATATTATAGCAGACTAGCGATCTGCCCCGACTTTGCAAGGGTGTAATTTTTAATCGTTTGCCAATATAAGCACAAAAAATGAGTTTATTTACGACTTCACTCAGAAACCTCTCAAATGAATAGTGTTTTACTTCTATTGTATAAACCAATACAAAGCGCTGGATAGTTGGAGGGGGTATATGATATAAAATTCAATATACTCCAATACAAAGTTTAATTTAGACCTTATGCACTAGAAGGTCAATAACCAAAAAAACACAGTCCTCTCGCGGTTTAAACTATACCTAACGCCATCTATGAACAAATCATAAAACTAAATAATGCTCATCACAGTTTCATGAACATTCCGCCCACCATGGACGATATTAGTAATATAGTCCTTAATTAATATAAGTATTTTACCACCCACCATGTAAAAATTCAACAAATAGGTCAAGCGGTAAACACAAATTAAAAACATAAACAAGGTGGTGCAAATACAAAATACAACTATAAAATAATATAACTATCTTACTACAGAGTAAAATGTTATTTAAATTAACCTTCTGCGTTAGCTTACAGATAGCTTAAAATAATTATTTAGGAAGTTTCCAGAAAATTATACAAATTTACTACTTCAATAAAATGTATGTAAGTTCTTTCTCTTCATGTTTCTTTTTTTTTTCTTCCCTTTCTAACCTTCCCAGTAGGTTTGCCATTGACTATACTATGCATTACTACAAAGTTACTATTTTGAATATCGTCACACAAAGTCAACACAGTACCCGATATTATCCAACCCAGTGTGGTATTTTGCGCCACTAATGATCCTTCTAAATTATTTTTGATACCTTCCTGTATGACCTTGCTATACACCTCAGCTCCCAATAAAACATATATTTTATTCGGAGTGTGGTACTGCGGATCAGCCAAACATATTTTGTTTTTATCCAACCAATCCACTCTTAATGTATGTTCATTTGGAATGAAAGATGTTATGGACTGCAGAACATAAGCTTGGATATTCAACACATGGACATAATCAAATCTAGGATAGATTTTCAACTGTACCATATATTCAGCAGTAATATTTTCGTTTCGAATCGCCAACAATATTTTTTTGACTCAACAATTCCTTTAGAATTGATGAACACAAATATTTTTTATTATTATATCTAGAGTCCAACAGTGTCCAACATCTCATGTAATTATAATCGGCAATTGGAATCTGCCTAAGAAGTAGTTCAGGTTCACCGGTTGTCTAACTGCGGATTACTGTGCACTAAAGAAAGAAACAACTCTCTGAACGTCGTCCATTCCGAATATTGACCAGTAAATATAGGAATTACAATCTGAGGCAGTTTCACGTTTGCACACTGTGAACTTCTACAATCTGACACATTCGGATCAATCTTTAATGGTTTTTCAAAGGTGTCAAGTGCTTCTTTTAATATTAGTTTATACTTTATGTACAATTCTTCCACTAAAACATACATATCGTTTCTAAAATACTTAATTTCCCTATCCCGAGTCGCTTTAACAATGTCGACATGAGTGAGTTTAAATTTACTCCAAAGTTCCTCCAAAGAATCTAGTCTTATTTGTACATAATGTTTTGTAATCCTGTCCTTAGGGGATTTATTATAGTTAGCTAATGCCTTTGACATATATTCAAAGGTATCTACTTGCAAATAAACAAAGGTATCCATTATGACAACACGTATTTGAAATTAATTCACTTTGAGTGTACACTGTAATAAACAACAATCCTATACAGAAAAAAATTACAAGTGTTTTTGACAGGTCTATGAAAATAAGTAAAAAACGTTTTAGTTTTTGACAGTTACATGAAATACATAAATTTTACAAGTTTTTGACAAGCCTATACAAATTTGGGCATAGGTTTCCCGTCCTTGCAAAATTTACCTAAATTCTAACTATCTTAATGTAAACAAACCACTAATTATTCTAAGTCCAAATTTTGTTACAAATACACAAGTTAATTTTTCCTAGGAAATTAAGTTCAAATTCGCACCACTTATTCTACACACATCACCAATTTATTAATTTCAATGTTATCGACTACAAGTAAATAAAGTTCAAATTCACTCACGAAATATCCTGATACCACCTTCAATGGACTGTATGGAGAATGACGCTATCAGCGCCCCCGCTCTCAACCCTCGCAACTTGTTCCGGTATGGTCCTGAACTCCTGACAGGCACCGCCTCCTCGGCACCGTCTGCAGCAGTGAAGAATCGCACCACCTTGCGACCAGCACAGCTGCTGAATGTTAGCTAGTTTGCGCAAGCAATCCACTTGGCCAGCCAACTCTACTCCTCAAAAACCGTCGCGGACAACTTGCCTCCAAATCCAAACGAGCTACTAACGCAGAGTCGGCTCGATGGACCAACACTATGTATAAACCAATACAAAGCGCTGGATAGTTGGAGGGGGTATATGATATAAAATTCAATATACTCCAATACAAAGTTTAATTTAGACCTTATGCACTAGAAGGTCAATAACCAAAAGAACATAGTCCTCTCGCGGTTTAAACTATACCTAACGCTATCTACGAACAGATCATAAAACTAAATAATGCTCATCACAGTTTCATGAACATCTATATTATGGATGTTTTAAAGAAATAAACCTTTCTCTTGAATCACTCATTTATAAATGTTGCCTAGTTTAAAAGATTTAAGCATACATACAGATAACGGGAAGCGATTTTGTTTTATACTCTGTAGTGTTATAAAACAAACATGGACTCATAGCAACATACACCGTCTGAAATAAGGCCATTAGTAATTTTCCGTAATAAATTAGGTTCATAAATACTGACCTGTCTATTTAAACTATATTGCACTGTATGAAGTAAAATTGGGGGACTTAATGCTTTGAGGTCTCTACCAGTCAACCGCTTGGGAATGTAAAGAGTCTAGTCAGTGGCGGAACATTAACATAATTGAAAGTGATATAAAAATAATAGTAATAACGCAATAACATAAACACAAAATACTAATATTACACAAATAAGTAACAATAAGATATATAAGGGATTACTAATGAACATACATAGATTATACCATTTAAAAAATATAAATGCTCTTGTAAGTCATAATCTGTCTTAAAGTCTCTCAATTTCTCAGAAGATACTATTGTCACAGTCATAACATAATGTTTTATGCTTAATACAAAGTTTGAAGTAAAATATAAACCTTCTAAGATTGCACAAATGAATAACTTATTTACCCAAATCAATTATGTTTAGCTTCCGTAACAGATTGTTAACTTCATCAAAACTTTTATTATGCCTACAAACCGAATCTAAATATCAATTAAACTTAATATCAATAGGACCAAATAGGAATCAAAATTTTCATTTAACCACTTGAACCTGCAATAATAGTACATTATACTATATATACAAGGCGATATTGTGTGCGCACGAGCGAAAGCGAGTGCACCATAAGAAAGCCGCGTATATTATGGTCACAGGCACACGTGTTTTATACGACTTGCCATTAATCCATTCTTCGTCACACCACAGCCGCCAACTATTTACGAAAAATGGCGCGTTGTTTTCTTACCGCGAAACTGATGCGCGCGCAAGGTTAAGGCGCGAACTAGATCGGCCAACAGCCAAGATTAAAAATGTAATAATTCGTTATTTATAACACAAATTACAGAAAATTTTAAATGAATTTGAGTTATTTTAAGTAATAAAGCTAGATTTACCATTTATTGAAATAAATATGTACATACTGTTATTTTTCGCTTAAATACTGTTTGTTGTGTAAGTAATAACCCGACTAAATTATATCGCATCATCTTCTTACTTACTACTTGGAATTAGGGTACAAATGTAAATTGGTCGGGTTAATAAACAAAAGGCACTAGTGCAATAATATACAGAAAAAGCACGCGTGTTTAATATCTATGATTATGTGCCAAAATTCTAAAAAAAAAACAAAATTGAGCAAGTGTGTTGAAAAATATTTTTTATTAAAAATATCATGACGTCATCACAATATAATACTACGTAAGTTAGTGCACGGTATAGAAAAATTGGTGCGCCTTCTTACATCTGCTCTATCAGTTTTGCGATGCCCAAGGGTGGGATGGAGGCAATTTTTGTTGATGTTATTGTCACCTTCCAAAATTTTTGAAATATTTATGCTTTAATTATATTGCATAACATCAAAATCATTATAATAATATCCTCCTACCAATTTTTGATAATGACAGCCCCTATTAACAGGGACCAGATGCGCAGAAGATATTATAGTGTCCAGGTGTGTGTGCAATACACAAATTCACTCTCTGTTCCTTCACTCTCATTATTTCGGTGAGACGGCATAGTCTGACATGACCGATGAGAGATCAAACGCAGGACTAACGGCTTAACGAGCTTACTACGGGTATTTATCATAACACAGAATTTTTTAATATCGAATTTCAATTCACAGAAAACTATTCAATGAATGTTTATATTTTTTTTTCTTGTTTAATCGAATAGTTATTTATCGTCGTTTCATAACATCGAATAACAGTTCACCAAAAAAAAAATTTCGCAACTGTTTTGTTAAGCAGAATAACGATATACCAAACTAATGTTACATAGAATTATTAAGTTATCGATATAACGTTTCATAAAAACTTGTTTCAATGTGTAACGGTTCCCATATATTTTTGCATACGCATGCAAGTAAGAAGGCATACATGCATGTATTAATGCATGCAAGTCAGCAAGCGGGCATGCATAAATGCATGCATGCAAGCAAACAGGCATGCATGCAGCAAGCAAGCAGGCATGCAAACAAGCAGCATGCATTAGGATTTCCTCGTCTCCGGCGCTGCGGGAATAGCAGCCTCGTCGCCCTTGCGTAACAAGGCGCAGTCACCCACGCTCACCTACGCAGCTTCGGCTTGCTGGTCGCCTTCGGCGACCAGCCTCAGCCGCTCCGGCTCGCGCGGGTGCCTACACCTTGTTACAGCGGGCGGAGGCTGCTCTCCCTCCGCGCCTCCGGCTTTTAAATAACACTCTAGTATCGGGCAGACTAGTACCACGGCGAGGAGACCACGGCGAGTCGGGATTAAAGCAGTTTATTTATTAGATCAATATTTATTACATATTTATATCAGTAATGCTTTAAAGTGTCTATTAATAAAGTATGCAATATAATAAAAAAATATAGAAAAAAATTCGTTTGGAAATACGGACTCTAGTGAAGTAAAATTCGATGTTTCAAGAATTCTGCATTTTGAAACTTACGTGGAAATAAAATTATGGGTAACAAAATAGAAAGCTAACGTTACTTCGATAAAATACGTAATTTATGAAAAGAAGTAACGATGAAGTAAGTTTGTAGATAATAAGCATTCGAGTAAATGAAATTGTGATATAACAAGATTCTAGAATTTGTTGAATATTATTTTGAAACATCTGCGAATCGTTTTATGGGAAATGAAAATCGATGAAGAAAATTGCGATTAAGTGATTGGTTCCCGCTTACTACAGCCCGGGCGATACTAATGCAGAAGCGCATCTGCATCGATGCTAACGCGCAACTGCATCGATGCCAAATTAAAGTTTATTGCGTGAGTCAAGATGCTGTCGCGCGTTTCCAAGACTAAGACCATTGACACACTGTTTTCCACTTTTAGCAGCGATGCAGTCGGGATGCTTTTGTGCTTTTAGCATCGATGCAGAAAGCATCATCATCATTAAGCCAGCAAGATTCAAGAGGCTGGAAATTGACAAATTATGTACTAAATTTTGGCGACTGCATCGATATATTTGATACTAACGCGCGTTAGCATCGTTGCAGTCGCGTTTCTGCATTAACACTAACGCACGACTGCATCGATGCTAAAAAAAATCTTTTCTTGGCGTGAGTCGCGATGCTGAAGCGCGTTATCAAAACGCGCGACTGCATCGATGCCAAAAGTCGCAGTGTGTTAGGGGGCTAAGAGGTGCGCACGGCGGCCAAACACCCACCTACACCGCTCCGTCCCCGCTCTCGCCTCCCCCCGTACCCTGGTGCCCCGCAGGCGAGGTCTCAATATCACAGTCTACCTATAGTTAACCGCTGCATTTGCATGCGGAATGTCAGATCGTAACATTTAAATGCGGCATATGACATTGGCTATGTCTTACGCTAACAACGCTAGTAGTAATGGTTGCATCCTTTTCAGTATCGTTCAGCAGAATCACTTCCGCATGCGAATGCGTTGATGTTCATACCATCGGCATTAGAACTGAAAGGTCTTATCTGGAAAAGAAGCCTAAGGTTTTTCAATTAAACTTTTATAACGCTGTTTTTGGGACCTTCAAGAGATCACTTGTAAATATCTGCGTCAGGCGGCAGGCAGGACTCGATGGCTCTCAGTCAAGTTTGATGTTAAAAGCACTTGAGCACAATGAATTTCTACCCATTCACACCTCAGTATAAACTCAAGAGTCTCCAATTTAGAAACGTTGACTTTGATATTGATAGCCATATTTCGGTGGGCTTTTGTGTTGATGAGAGGTAATGTTAACAAAAATTTATAATAAAAACAGTGAGTTTTAAATGTAGGAACACTGTTCTGTGAATGGCACCTGAAAGGCTAAGGACTTAGCCTAAAGTGCATCCGACAAAAATTTTCCACAAGGTATTATGCAAATGGAGAAATAAGAATACTATATAGTAGAATGGTGATACACAAAGACAAAGTTACAAAACTATTTTCAATTGAAATGACTTAAAGTTCAATGACTTGGTGAAGTATAATCTAGTTACTTTTTTGTTTCGTTTGTTCTATACTTAAAAAAAACCGGCTTAATGCGAGTCGGATTCCCCTACTGAGGGTTCCGTACCAATTTTAAGTGAATTAGGCAATGTACTTACTTCCAGTAAGCTAAAATACCACAGTATTTTGTTGACAGCAAATAAAACTTTGTTTTTCATGTATTTGTATGAATAAAAAAATTAAGATTGCGGTTGTTGAACATTTGCTATATCTCTAAAACTACTAGCTCGATCTGATTCAAACCAGTTTTTGTTGAAAGTTTTTATAAAATGTATGTACATTTTAATAAAAATGCATATTTTTTTCCAAATTTACACTCGCTTAGTTTAAAATTTAGATGGAGGAAGGAGAATTCCCATATCACCACTTTAGAAGCATTTATCTCTTAAACGTTAGACTTTTAGAGAAAATGGTTTTAGAAAACTCGATGTTATTTTAAAATACCTGTCCATAGACACCTTCTATACACATAGCATTTTTTAGGTTTTAGTTTCATGTATGGGAGCCTCCCTTAAATATCTTTATTTTTTGTATGGAAATCGTTAAGCGGTTAACAGGATACATCCGTCTAGTACTAAGATTCAACATTGTAATACTTATAGTGTCAGAATTAAGTGGGACATACGGACGGACAGACAGACAGACATACTTTAATGAAACTATAAGGGTTCCGTTTTTGCCATTCGGCCATGAAACCCTAAAAGCTGAAGAGTTTGTTTGTTGAATCGCACTTCAGAAATAACTGGAACGATTTGAAAAAATATTTTTAGGCTAATTCATTATCGAGGTAGATCTTAGGCTATAAAACATCTCGCTGCGACGCGAGGGGAGGAAACAAACTCAAAACGCGCGGACGAAGTCGCGGGGGACCACTTCTAAATATTATATAAAATAAAAAATATAATAATAATTGGGTTAAGGACTTTAAAGGTGGCATAAGAAAAAACAGAACGTCCCAAAATTCTTTTCGAGGTTTGAAAACGTATTGGCTTTATTTCAAAGTTGTAACAAGTTAAACTCATATACAATTCAATCAAAACTTGAAGCGATCGCCCACGAGGCATGAAAGGCAATGAATAAGAGATTCTTCATTTTTTTATTTATATTATGCGGCACAGGATAAATTTATGTAAGCGGATTGATTACGGCTAAAGACTAGACAGTACACGTTGATGAAAATTAAAGCGAAACGTCAAATATAAGCAAGGTAAGAGTACCTTCATCGAGATGTGTCACTTTAAGTCAATAATACATGACGAATAATCGAACGATTCGGAGCAAGTAAAGCTAAATAAATAATTCGGCGTATATAAAGGATGAAATTTTCTAGAGATATCTTCTTTTGATAAATAATAAAAATTATATATCACTATCTTTAACGACGTTTCGCTCTTTTAGATGAGTATTTGATAGTAAATTCGTCAAAAAAATGAAGAAATACAGTTACGTACCCAAATTCTCCTTGCATATAGTCCGTCGCGCGTGACACTGATTGACGAAGTACTGGTACCCTTTCTTGCACCTGCTGAACGTCATGCACACTAGTTGGAGGTCATCTTCGGGTACGTCGATGCAGACTTTGTCACAGTCGTTGTCAAAACGATTTTTTCCGGATCCAAAGGACATCTCCACGTTTTTGATTGGCAAGCTTAAACCTGTCAAACTCAGTCACTTTAAGAGCCCTTACACTCTGTGACTTTTAGCATCGATGCAGTTGCATAATGTCAACGTTTACACACTGAGTTACTTTTAGCATCGATACAGCCGCTAGAAATTGTCAAATTATGGACTGGATTTTGGCGACTGCATCGATGCTAAATTAAATCTGTTCATTGCATGAGTCGTGATGCTGAAGCGCGTTATCAAAACGCGCGATTGCATCGATACTTTTAAAGTGTAAGGGGTCTAAGACCCGATATACACCAAAACGCACTCATACTGTTAGACGTTGATTGTAGTGACCCAATATAACGACAAGTAGGTATGCATCCTTTTAATATATAAATATGCGTCCAGACGACACACATATTGTCATTGTTGAAAACAGAGGCTTTTTTTCCTTATGCTACGAATACCAGACAACCGTTAAGACAAGGGCGTCTCCCATAAATACTTTAACACATATAAACAACCATGATTTAGGTACAACTGTTCCTGATCATCATATAAACATTTGCCCCTTGCGGCCGCGTGGGCCCATTCGAACCCGTGACGGCCGGCGTAGTAGTCAGGAGCGCTAACCACTACACCAACGTCGTCGTCCAATTGATGACGTTACATCGTCTTTCGTAGCAAAGTACATACTTATTTCGTAGTAAACAGATAAATGAATCGAAACCGTAGCACGTAACACTGACCGTTATAGTAAAAGTTAAGTTGATTATAGAGACTCGATCTGAAGAAATGCACTTTAATCCTAGCCTTTTAAAACTGTAAGGTTATCTTGGTAGTTTAATCTGTGGAAGTAATTTATTTCATATCAACTTTCATCTCGCATAAAAAAACGTACAAATCAAAGAAATTACTTTTTTCTCCAAGTACTATAAACTAAATATGTAGTTGAATGCCAAGCAAATGAACTTCGAGCCCCTGTGCTTCTTAACTCAAACGTTTCGTTCCTAATTCACTTCTCTTTTGACTGAATTCGATTACCTGCAATGTTTTAGGCCCAATTTCTCCATCGGTAAAGTTTAGTTACCAGCGCTTAAATATTTACAATTGTACGTGTTTTAAACAAAAACCACCGAAACCAAAAGTCAGATATGTCTTGCTAAAAGATTTTTTGCTGGCTGGTTTTATTTGTCAAGTGAAAAACAATAAAAAATAACAAATTGTATTTCCAGCCTCATTGGCTGTGTACTGTGTTGCGGCGGACTTTGTCACCATTTCTCTAGCAATTTTAGTACAAAATTTACATCTGCCATTAATCTTATTTTATATCGTCAGTAAAGATGAAAGTCATTTAAACAATACATGGATTATTCTTATGTAATGTAGGTATAATATTTGCATGCTATTTGTTAGTCCATAAATGTATTTATTAACCTGTGTACCCCATTTAATGGCAAATAAATAATTTTGATTCTGATTCTGAACGTTTCATTTTGGTTTAATTACTTTCGTAATGACAGCCGACCATTTGTTATTTCAACGTCCGCCAATAGTCTGTGGCGCTGTCGTCGCGAACGTTCCAACGGTAATACCTTATTAGCAAAATTATAATGAATTAGCTACTCAAAAAATCAAAATCATTACCGAATGTGATAATTGAATACTTAACATCGAATCTATCCCACGGTAGCTTCACCTACCTACACAGATGGGATTCCGTGAAAACTTTCATCTTAAAACGCACTTGCTGTGTGGATGATTCTTGGGAAAACAGTCTCGTGTTCAACTGTACCTCTGTTGTCGATAATATCAGGATGTCAAAATTTATCAAACCAGTTCAGCTGTTCTAAATTGACACCGGATATGCGTACTCAGCCTATTTGCCGACATTACGCATTCACTTTTCTTGAACGAATAGATGAGTTGCTTGTAGTGGCAGTGCTTGTGTAGAAAAAGTAAAAACCGACTTCAAAACCAAAATGCACTAAAAATTATACTAAAAATTCACCATTGAAAGGAAAGGAATCCGTTTTAGGCAAACAATTTCTTTTTGGAGTCGGTGCTGTGATAGTTGATGCTTGATGGTCAAAGTGATGGCACCGACTCCAAAAAGAAATTGTTTGCCTAAAACGGATTCCTTTCCTTTCAATGGTGAAGAGTTTAGTTAAGACTTTTTAGTGCATTTTGGTTTTGAAGTCGGTTTTTACTTTTTTTTTAAAGTTCATTTATTTCTTCATTTTTAGTGATTACATAAGAGAGGGGGGGGAGTTGCAGCTTATGACTCTATTTCTATTTTTTAATGAGCTACAAATTACCTATCAATAAGTTCCGTCATTATAATTACTGAACTCTTAAGTGTTAAGGAGTTCCACCATCAGCTCAGCCCCACAAGATATTTGATGGTTAAACAAACTTACCTTGTGACGTTTGACCATAATTATACTAGGCGTTGCATCCGAAGAGATTTATAAATTTACTATGTAGTCCACTCTTCATTGTACCGGGCATCAAGCACATGTTTAGAGAAAAATAAATAAAAAATAAAGCATTGTTTTGACCTCCCTAGTCTGTAGTTCCGCTCGCTGCCACCGCGCCATAGTGGCGCCCGCGCGCATTCCTATCTTCATTCCTTTAGAGCTTAATTTTGCAATATTGTAGGGTGATTTGCCTTATTACAAATCTGGGTAAGCAGAGGGAGGGATTATAAATCTCTTCAGATGCAACGCCTAGTATAATTATGGTCAAACGTCACAAGGTAAGTTTGTTTAACCATCAATTATACTGCGTCGTTGCATCCTCGAGATTTATAAATTTACTATGTAGGATGTTTAGAGCTAATCATTGCAAAATTTTTCAAAATAAAATAAATAGATGAGTTTGATAGCAATCAACAAAATCTTTTATTTTGAGATATAACTAAATAAAGACATTAACAATCTTGTCAAACATTACATTCCTAATTAAAGTAACCAGTGAGTTGTATATAATTCAATTACGTACAATCATAAACTGCTTCCGCAAATGCACTATCATCGCAGTTGGAGGACAGAGGGCGATTATAGAATTTAGCAAAAACTAATCTGTTTCCAGACCAGCCTGCACATTTTTTAATGACATCTATAGGCAGGCCATGTCGATGAGCTGCCGACGTCGATGCGTGAGCGTGACGCGTGCTGTGTGCTGAAAAAACTTCTACATCTATTCCGCTCTCTTTGTTGTCTCTTTGTGTTGGAATCTGATCGTAAATTTTGTGTCACTTCCAAATAAGAAGATAGTGTGTTTGCTGGACATATTTGTATACGATTGGGAAAAAAATGGAATTACCAATCGAGGCATAGGACGACCAGGCGTGGTAGTTTCGTCGCGAAGTGACGTATGCTAACTCGAGTAACTCGTGAATTGCGAGACTCGACACGGTGTTTTGACAGTCGATACGCCGACAACGCAAATTTGCAGGACTCGACACACTAATTTTGACAGATGTTGACGATAACGCTATCGAGGGCAATGAAAATCTGTAAAAGCTCATCTTAGCAGAAAAATCGAAAATTATGCTAGAATTATGTTAGAAAAAAAACAAAAGATTTTTCTATGTATTTTTTTCCTTTACTCAAGTGTTTAATTCCTAGATACGGTGTTCCTATTGTTTTCGAATGTAAAGAGCCTCTTACGGATACTTCTATGAACTAACTTCTAGAGACATGCTTTTTAATAGATTATGATGCTTTTAAATAATTTTCATACATTTCCTTTACTTAGGATTTGTATTTGAATACGGCTAATTTTATCTATTTTCGACGATAACTACATTCGTCGGGACTTGCATTTTTTACAAATGTCAATCTCGCAAGCACAATTTTCTAATGTCATTTTCATTATCGTGGAAAAAAGATAAGTAACTCGAAATTATTTTATTTAATACTCGTGGCCCAGTTGTCGCATTTGTGCGGTAATAAGGTCAAAATAAACGCAGTATTTTTAATTATCATTTTCAAAAGCCTGATAACAATTCCAATGATGTATACAACAAATTGTGTTGAGGGTTGAATAATAAGAAAATAGAAAATCCCGTCGGAATTCTCTAATTTAACTCCGTAATTGATATTTTTAATTACATAACGTATTTACTACTTTATTTACGTACCTTCTTACGTACCTCAAGCTTTAAGGAAGTATAATAATGTAAGAAGTGATTCATACTAATCATTGGAAATTATTTTATTTAGATACGATAAAACAACCTATACTGTTGCGACTTTACATGAACTCGTATATAAAAAAAATATTAAAGACAATAATGTACGATGAGAGGGCGGACGGCAACAGTTATTAAAATAATGTTGATAACCACTAAAACACTCGTTCGCTTTTTGCAACGTCCCTTATTCGGACCTCGTAACTTAACAAATACCTACTACTACCTATTTTCAACCAAAATGACATTTACGAGTATTAAAGCATTTCCATCCTTTGGAATTGAGTGGGGTTTTTCTAGAGTAATACTTCTACTTTCACCATCATTATTCTACAGTATTCCACAGTAACCGGTTGCAAGCGGTTTGCGTCCAGTGTGATCCTGCGATGATGATGATGATGCGCAACGGACGTAGCCCAGCGAAACTATAAGTTCGAGTACCTAACAACGGGCGGGGTACATAGCGCGACGGACTGATGGTCATTGGGACAGAAAAGTTTAAGGTTGGAAACCGACGATGAAAAGGGGTAGGGAGGCCTTTGCCCTGCAGTGGGACACTATGGGCTCATAATAATAATAATAATAACCGATGAAGAAGTGGTAATTGGTTATCCAAACAAATATTACATACACAAACATTATTGATGATGGCTGTCCTATGTCCTATTCGATGCGACGACTAATCGTCGACCAGCGACGTCAAAATAATGAAAACCCGACTTAAAAACCAATTTTTCAAAGTGGTCTACGATACGAACGACTGCGAAATGAGGAAAAACATTTGCAAAAAATACATGCAGTCAAATTAATGACGTCCTCCTCTTTTAAAGTCGGTTAAAAATCGTTCCCGTTCTCGAGTTATTAGTAGTATAACTAACGCGACTTTCTGTTATGTAAAGGTATGAGAAAAAAAAGATTTTGTAATAATTCGTATATTATGTAATAACATATACATAACATATAACAATAAATTTAATTCAATAGAATTAAATTTATTGTATTATCATTGTTTTTATTACACTGAAATTATGGCTTCGTTACTCCTACAATCTTGGCCTGCAGCAATTCGTAAAAATTCCTGAAAATAATTGAAAAAGTAATTAAGAAATCTTTCATATGCACATAACATGTCTCCCACGTCTTCATGCGCTAAGCTTGGTTGCTTTTTCCGATTTTATAAGTTTTTATGTAGTCTTTTTAACTGTTATGTACTAAAAACTTGTTTTTAAATAGTTCTGCAGTACATGAGGGGCTCGAATCTTATGTAGTGCGAAACCGATCATAAACTCAGTTTGAAACTGCTACCTTGCGGGGATTTTGATCATTTAATAATTAGTAGTTAAATTTTATATTTTAATCATGAAGCTAATAAACAGACACTGAATATTAAGCTACATATGTACAAAAAAACACGTTGCAAAACTTACATGCATGGAATCTATTTATTTATCCGATCTCTACATTAAACGATGTATCAAGAGTTAAGATTATGTCATTATATATCTCCCGACTTAGTATTTCACTATAATTTGCTGGGAATTCTTGTAGAATTTAATTAAATAGTAGCAAAATAAATAATTTGCAAAACTTTGTTTATTTAATGTCAAACTGACATAAGGTATTGATTTACCTACTACCAGTGTTGCAAGAATAATTTAATTTTTCCTTAAATGAATATTCCCCGCGAACCTCCATGCTCGGAGCCGTCGGTAACACTTATATGGTAAAAAGTCCATGTTATTTAAAAAGAAACATGATTGCTGCCTTTTATTTCAAATTTTCGAGTGACTCGATTCGACCTGTCGAAAACAAGTAGTGAAACAAGAACAAGTAGAAAAAAATATGGCTATGTTATTCAATAGCTATAGTATTTTCCATGCGATTTTCATCTATTAATAAAGTGACTGATTTCTACAACATTATCGATTATTTAGATATACCTACACGAATTAAGGCCGATTAGGTGTGTGAATCAATTCAGTTCGAGTTTCGTTGAAAGTATAATATTTGTGTAATTATTTATTTTAAAATAAAATGTAATGTTAATTTATTAATATTTTGGAAATGATCATATTTTAAATAATATTACATTATTGTAATTGATTAATTTAAATTGTAAGATGAGCTTTAAAGCTATAAATTAATATAATGTAATATGAGCAATAGCATAAGAATATTTCCTGAATGTTCATTATCATTTATTGCCATTTTTTTCTGTAATTACGATCAGTCAGACAGCTTTACTTAAATTGATTGATTTATACATATTTACTGACAGTAAAAACCAACAGATAGGTAGGAAGGACTATAAGCTCTCTCGTATAAAAAATATCTTGCGTTATTATAACGCAAGATATTTTAGGTTATTTTAGGTTACCCTCAATAATGGGAGGGTGTGTATCTGGTATGATTCTTGGCAAATGTGTACGTTTGAAGATTGCGTTATGAATACGGTTAAATTTATCAGATTTCGTGATACTGCAAGCTATTTTTTGTGATAATGAAATGTCAAATTTTTGCAACATCAGACTACCAGCGCTGGGTAATCCAAATACACAATACTAGCGGTCCCCCGCGACTTCGTCCGCGCGTTTTGAGTTTGCTCCCTCCCCTCCCGTCGCAGCGTGATGTTTTATATCCTAAAGCCTTTTTCAATAAATAAGCTATCTAACACAGAAATATTTTTTTCAAATCGGTTCAGCAGTTCCTGAGATGAGCGCGTTTAAACCAACAAACTCTTTAGCTTTATAATATAATTAGCGCAAGCCCACGTTGTACTTGAGCTGCGAACATTATTTTGGTGCGGAGTTATGTTAAAACTGTGATAGCTCCTAAGATATTTATTGGAATCATATAATGTAAAGGGCAACTTTGTTCTAAATGAAATGCTCGTGATGATGAATGTATTTATTTTGATAAGAATAAATAACTGTGTGTATAATACACCTCTAAATAAAATGCATTATTTTTTTTACAAATTTATTAACATAAAAAAGGTTGTAGTAAGTCAACCATAAAAGATAGACTTATGCTGTCGCGGACTTTATTATAGAACTCTTAATGCTGAAGAATCCTGTCATACATGATTTTTGTGTACCTTAAGCGGTTTCCGCAGCGTATGCAGCGGAAGCTCTCAAAAGGAATATCTTTCTCCCGTTTTCGCTACATTTTTCATTTCTGCTGTTGTCTTATGAGTTGTATCTTTATGTTATATAGCCTAAAGCCTTCCTCGATAAATGGACTATCCAACGTAAAAAGAATTTTTCAAATCGGGCCAGTAGTTTCTGAGATTAGCGCGTTCAAACAAACAAACAAACAAACAAACTCTTCAGCTTTATAATATTAGTATAGATTTATGATTGACATTTTTTTATAGTTTTCATGTTTTTTTTAAATGAACCTTTTTTGGTCTTTGTTTTGACTAGCTCATAATTTTATCAGAGTAAATTGAATTTATAGGGATCATACTGCAATACGAAAAACCGACATAGCACCATTAAAATTGGAGGAATTTTTTGTTTGAAAATTGACAGAATTTGCATAAAAATATATATCGAAAACTACGAAAATTCGGCCAACATACAAGGGGTGTACTTGGATAGCCCTGGATGTAAGGTTTCCAAAAAAAATTTTTGGACGTCACTGATTGGGCCAACCTGTTAACAAGTATTTATGGGAGACGCACCCGTCATAATCGTTGTCTGGTGTTCGTAATATACGACAAATCTCCTTAGTACGTAACCACAACAATTAGTGTGTTGTCTGGCGTATACATATTTGATTAGTTTATTTCTTGTTAAATTGAATTTATAAACATTCTAGTAAATTTTATATCTTTGTTCAAAGAAATAAACGTGTCAAGATTTTTGTGAATTATTTACCATTCGATCCAACCGAAAATAAAAGCAAAACATTGACACCGACTTCAAATCAGTTAAAAAAAGTTAAAAAGTTGTTGGACACCAATCACATACATTGCTCTGATTCCAAAATAAGTAGCTATCGCACTTGTGTTAGGGAAATCAGACACAACGGTGGTACCACAACACGGCCGGGAATCGAACCCGGAACCTCGGAGCGGCGACGCCTTGACACACAGCGTGCTTAGCCACTACACCACGGAAGTCGTCAAAAGTTTTTTTCTCCTGTGAGCATTATTTTTGTGTAAATTTCAAGAAAACCATAGCCTCGGTGTAACAAATACTTTTGTGAAAACCGTATCAATATCGGTCCAGGTATACGCGAGAAATTCGCGGACATACATACATACCGGTCGAACTGAGAACCGCCTTTTTTAAGTCGGTTAAAATGACTTAAGTTAAGCTAAGTATTATTGACCCACGAACAGGAATTCCAGGATCAAACTATGGTAGCACCTTTATTTCTAGTCCCGAAATGATAAGATAATGCTACAAACCTACCTTTTCCAAACCTCAATATCGGTCCAAACTAGAAAAGTCTTAATGATGTTTGCTAACATGTAAGGAACAGGACGAGACAAGGTAAGTATTTGCTAGCAGATTCTAAAACTTCAATAAACGAGCAAGAACAAAACTTTACTCTGTAATTATTCAGGGGACCTTCCCAGAATTCTATTAAGAAGTTTGATTAAAAAACATCAAATGAAACCCGTTGTGTAATCGGTGAAAGGTTTTGAATAGGCTTTAATAGAATTATCAGATGTTTATTGCTACTCGATTAAGTAGCGAATCGCGATTGCGTTGGGACGGTTACTTTATTAAGGAGTTGCCAACAGTAACAATGAGAATAGAAATATTTACTAAAAATTTTCAAAGAAAATGAAAATAACTTTTACCAAGGAAATGTAAAATTTAACTAAATACACATCTTTTATGTAATTTTCAGGGTATGAAATTATGAGCAAACCCAAGGAAATCTAAACACAAATTTCCTAATGTGGAAATAAAACTAACGAGCAGTTTTTTGCCAACACTTTACAGCTCTCACTAAATGGCGTTCGGTACCGTTACCATGTGTTTACATCGGTTTTACCCATAAAATTATTATCCTAGGAATATTAATTTTATGGTTTTACTCCATAGCGACGACGTAAAAAAAGTCTATGGAAATTGCACAGCGCCTCTAGCGGTCACTGCCAGAACTAAAATTTTCCATACAAAAAGTTACGTCGTAGATCGAGTAAACTCATGATAACGGTACAGATAGTTTCAGGAACATTTTTTTCACACCATAGACCAGCATGTTTCCTTTCGTTGATTTCTTGTAAAGGTATCGTAATCTTAAAAAAAACTGCTTATTAAAGTGCAAAGAAATATGACAAATCAATACATAATAAAGTTGTAGAAGTCGAAATTTCTGTACATCAAATGTAAAAAAAGCGAGTCGTGGGCATTTCATATAATGTAAGGAAATATGTGATTAATAGCCTGTTTCACCATTTACAAATGAATTAATATTTTAACCCGACTTCAAAATTTGCTTGCAAGCTGAACACATTTACTTGTTAACACATACACCTGATACTATACTTAATAAACTTTTCGATTTTCGAAAAGGAGAAGGTTATCAATTCGAATGTGTTTTTTTTTGTATGTGTTACCTCATATTTCGAACTGGTAGTGGAACTTCTGAATGCTCAGGAGTTCAGGTCTTATGACGCCAGCACTTATGTTAGGTCCTTTATAGTATGTTAAAGAAGAGAGCGATAAGGTGCAACTAAGGTCCACTAAAAAAATGCGAAAAATATATATGAGTTTTACAAAGATAGTGAATAACCGACTCCAAAAACAAAATGCTATACTAATAAGTCTAAAATAAACTCTTGTTTTTTGAGGTCGGTGGATTATGTGCGTAAATTGCGTAAATCCTCGGATATAATCGCTCCGCAGGAAACGTGGCTTTTGCAGCACGATCTAGGTTTTATTAAGGGCATCGATAGCGATTTTGGATCATTTGCTAAGTCGTCGGTGGATAGCGGTGCAGGAGTATTACGAGGAAGGCCTTATGGGGGCTTAGCTATTTTGTGGCGTAAGTCAGTGTTTGCGGAGGTCAAAGTGATCGAGTGTCGTTCGAACAGAGTCTCTGCTGTGTTAGTGGGTAAAGGTGCGCGACGGTTTTTGGTCGTAAATGTGTACATGGCGGTGGACGTTGAAGAAAACCTGACAGAGTTTACGGATACTCTGGCGGATGTGAATGCTCTTATAGACGAATATAAGGTGGAGTCAGCTTACATCCTAGGTGACATTAATGCGCATCCTGGAACCAGGTTTGGTGATGAATTATTGTCGTTTTGTTCAGAGCAGACATGGTCTTGTGCGGATTTGGAACTTTGAGGTGTAAACTCGTAAGTATGTACTTTTATTAGTGAGTCTCACGGCTGTGAAAGATGGTTGGACCACTGTCTTGTCACGCAAGCTGCCCGTTAGTCTATATATTAAACATAGATATCAAATGCGATGTACAGTGGTCTGACCACTATCTAATTAACATAAGATGCAACATAGAATGCTTGTCACGGTCATGTGTGCCCTACAATATTTCTGGATTAAATAAGAACACTTTAGGTATAGTATGGGGTATAAGAAATATAGATCAAAGCAATTCATATGAGAAGGAATGTTTTGAATTTTAGGAATGTGATGGAAACTTCTAGTCAGTCAAATATTGTTAGCTTTATTGATGATTTGTACGCGAATATTATAAATATTTTACAAAAGGCATCAGTTTCCTCTTCGCACACTAGTCAAACTTGTAAGGCCAAACGACAACAGATCACCGATTGGAACCACCACCTTAGAAGTCTTCATGAGAAAGCTAGGGCATGTCATAAACAGTGGTGCGAATATGGTAAGCCCTTAGATGGATTTTTCTTCGAAAATATGCGGGAGTCTTGTAAAGAGTTTAAAAATAAATTGAAATGGAGTCAAGATAATGAGGAAATGATTAAAATGAATATAATTAGTAGTCATAGAAAAAATAAAAACTTTGTTAAGTTTTGGCAAGCGACGAAAGCTACGGACCACAAACAAAGACTTCCTGACACCGTAAATAATATCAGTGATCCTGTTGCTATCGCTGAGTTGTTAAGAAGCATTTTAAGGTGGAACCTATGCCCGTAGCAGAGGAAATTTTCACTCTTGCTTCTGCGAGATCTTCGAATAAGGAAGGGAGTGACGCGAGCCATGAGCCGCCTGTGCCGGCGCCCGGACCTTATACACCCGAGATCGTGGCGCGGGTGGTGCGAGGCATGCAGCGCGGTAAGACGCCAGGCCAGGATGGTCTCAGTGTGGAGCACATCATCCACGCTAGTGACAAAATTTACCAACTGTTAAGTAAGTTGTACAACTTGTGTACGGAATATAGTTACTTACCTCATGACCTCATGAAGACTGTGGTGGTTCCCATCGCAAAAAACAAAACCGGTGACATGTCTAGTAAGATCAATTACAGACCAATATCTTTAGGTACGATTACAGGTAAGGTCTTTGAGAGGTTGACGCAGCCTGAATTAGCGCAATACTTGTGTTTGAACGATGCGCAGTTTGGTTTTCGTGCCAGTCTCTCTACTGATTCCGCGATATTATGTTTTAAACATGCGGTTAATTACTGCAATAATAGAAACACTTCAGTTTATGCGTGTTTCCTTTGCTTAAGCCGTGCTTTTGACCTAGTAAAATATGATTTACTGTGGTCAAAAATGCGAAAGTCAAGGAAATACTGGTATGAAAACCAAACAAACGCTGTGAGATGGAGCGACGCGTACTCTAGTGAATATAGACTAGAGTGCGGCGTGCGTCAAGGGGGTATCTCGCCGGGCTACTTCAACTTGTATGTGAACGGCCTAATCGAGGAGTTGAGTGGCACCAAGATTGGATGTCATGTACACGGAGTTTGCTTTAACAACCTTAGTTATGCGGACGATATGGTGCTGCTTAGCTCCTCGATTGGCGGCTTGCGTAAGCTTCCCACTATCTGTGAAAGATTTGCCACTAGCCATGGCATGAGCTATAATATTAAAAAGACAGAGCTGATGATATTTCGTGCAGGCAAAGGGCCGGAGAAGGTACCGCCAGTGTTTTTAAATGAGGCGCAAGTTCAGGTTGTTAGGCAGTTTCGTTATGATGCAACTGCCGAGATGTTGCAGCGCATCGGCCATGTTTGCGGAGTTCCAGACTTCTTCAGCATACTGCGAAGCCGTATAGCCTCCTTCTGGCAGGGGATTTGTGACTCACCTAACGGAATGCTTGCAGTGGTTAATAACGACCTCTACAGAAATAAATTTATTTTGAATTGGCTATCTGTCCACCGGAGCGCGAATAGGAAATGACCAAGTGGTTTTACACTTTTAATTTTCATTTAATGTTAGTGTACTTATTTTATTACATTATTTTAGTGTATTAGTACGTTCAATTGCCTATTCTTTTTTCTGTGATTTATTTTCTTCGTCATGTACTATGGTTGTGTGACGTTCAATTGCCTATTCTTTTGCTGTAATTTATTTGCTTCGTCATTTAATATGGTTGTGTGATGCCTAAAATAAACTTTTTTTTTTTAAAGAAAGGACTCCATTTTGGACCAACAATGTCGGTACCCTGATGGATGATGCTAAACCTATATTTAGCCAATGCGATGGCACCGACTTCAAAAAGAAATTATTTGCCTAAAATTGGGTTCTGCCTTTTAAAGAGTTCATTAGAGAATTATAAATTATATTTGTTTGTACAAGTTTATAAATAAAGTTTCTGGCAGATAACGCAAACAAGATTTTATTAAGTCATTGCGAAGCAGGCCGGTAATTTGTTTTATTTTTTCAACTCAGTCGTAAGAAAAAACATTCTCGCCAAGCTAGTGAATACATACCTAGATTCTGGCTTGATTCTTGATACTGTGCTGACAAATGGGCATCTGTGAATTTGTGTGAAGGCTAACAATCTATGAACTTAAGCCTTTGAGGTTAACTACAATAAAGGAGTCACTGGACCAAAGAACTATCTAATTAGCAATTGCTAGGAAATAGTTAGATGTGGAGGTATAGTTAGAAGATTCAAAGTAGACATAGAAACAGTTGTGTTTTATTTTATTTTATTTACATATTTAACAGTTTAAAGTAGAAGTGATACAAATGTTATTCATAATATACTAAGCAGTAAGCCAGAATGTGTGCTTTAGAATTTTATTTGTTGAAATTTATGTATAAAATGTTTTTTTATTTATTTTAGCTCATAACTAATTTTGTTATTTTTCACTATTTCATGTAATATTTACAGTTTATTTAGTATTTTTAAATATTAACACAAAAATATCTTTAAAGTAATTCTTAAAAAAAAGTATGAACTATATGTCCTTGGAACTTGCATTAGTCTATGTAATAAATTAATATTTAGAAGTGTACATTGTAAAGTTAATTAAAAAGAATACCAAAAACGCACTCGATAATTTAAAAAATATTATATTTTATTTAATTTAAGACGCAAGTCTTGGCCAAGATTTCCAACTCGATCTACCACTGAGAACAGTGACACCCAGAGAAATCTCCGGGAAAATTAAATCTATGGACAATAACAAGTCCCCTGGGTATGACCTCATCGATAAAAAAGTCCTTGAAGAACTACCACGCAAGGGAATAGTCTTTCTAACAATCCTTTTTAACGCCATACTAAGAGTCGGTCATTTTCCGGACTTGTGGAAAGTATCACAAGTCATAATGATACACAAACCTGGAAAACCGGTCCACGAAATCACGTCTTACAGGCCAATAAGCCTCCTTCCGGTGATATCGAAGTTGTTTGAGAAGTGTTTGTTGGATAGAATGACTAAAATTCTAAAGGAAAGGGGAATCATTCCCAACCATCAATTCGGATTTCGACAAGAACATGCCACGACAGAGCAAGTCCACAGAGTCTGTAGAACAATTAGAAAAGCTTTTGAAAAAAAGGAATACTGCTCCTCTGCATTTCTGGACATACAGCAGGCTTTTGATCGAGTCTGGCATAAAGGACTGCTGTATAAAATAAAATCCTTGCTACCACACACCTACTTCGGAGTACTAAATACCTACATAACGAAAAGAATATTTCAAGTAAGGGAAAATGACTGCACATCAGGCTTTTATGAAATCTTGGCGGGTGTACCGCAGGGTTCTGTGCTCGGGCCGGTACTCTACACTCTCTACACGTGCGACTTGCCCCAAAACCCAGAAGTGACAATTGCCACTTTCGCCGACGACACAGCTCTGCTTGCCTGTGATAAAAACCCAACCCAAGCGTCGGCAATCTTACAAAATAGCCTGAATAAAATCGAGGAGTGGTTAGCTAAATGGAGAATTGCGATCAGTGTAACAAAATCTGTGCATGTGACCTTTACACTGCGCAAAGAAAACTGTGCCCCTGTCACGTTGAATGGCACCCAACTTCCACATAGCGACAACATCAAATATCTTGGGATGCACTTGGATCGCAGGCTCACCTGGAGGAAGCACATCACATCAAAACGAGACGAGATTAATCTTAAATACAAAGGTCTCTACTGGCTTCTAGGCAGAAACTCAACACTGGATATAGATAACAAACTCCTGATATATAAAACAATGTTAAAACCAATCTGGACGTACGGTATCCAACTGTGGGGCACGTCTAGTGCTTCCAATGTATCAATACTGCAAAGGGCCCAAAACTACATACTTAAGCAGATTTCCAATGCTCCATGGTTTGTCAGAATGACAGAGGTTCACGACTTTCTAGACATACCAATGGTCAAAGCAGAAATAATCACCCATTGTGATAGCTACAAACGTAGACTGCAAAAGCACCCTAACATACTCGCTGGGAAACTCACCATAGCCGAAACCATACGTCGATTAAAAAAGCGGCGTGATATATTTGACTGATGGCCAATTAGGGGCTACTTTAATGAAAAGGCTGGCTCCAAAGGGAGAAGCGCCTTACTCGACACCAGAGACATCTCATCTGTTTATAGTTGAAAAGACTGATTGCAGGATGGAAGAATTTAAAAAAAAAAAAAAAAAAAAAAAAAAAATTATTTAAACAGTTTACAGGTGCAATGTTTATTAGGTACATAATGTTTTTATAAGACATTTTACAAAAAGGAATTTGGTATAAAACATTACAATCAGAACCTATTCGAATGCCCTGGTTTTATAATTTCAATTCTAGCAGTCTACAAATAAATTGTTACTGCCCATAGATTGAGTTCGGGTCACATGCCGTTAAAATAAAACTTATGTAATTAATAGGATCCCGAACTGTACAATTTGAATATGTACATCACGCGTAATGACGTATCTATAAGAGCCCATAAATTTCGCAAGATGGGACCGACAGCACAGTAGCTCAATTGGTAAAGCGTTTGGCCCGGTTAGCCAAGAAGTTGTTGGTGTGAGTCCCGTGCGTCCGTTTTTTGTATCTTATTTCATATTAATGAAGATATACATCATTTATAAATGGAATGTGAGCGGATCGCAATCTAAGAGACATAGTTTATTTGAATTTAAAAAAAATGTTTACTGGTGCAATGTTCCATTTTGCACACTTTCAGTGAGTACATCAATAAAAAACATGTTCGACTTCCGATTCTTGTTGAGTTGCAGTAAAACCAGCTCGTACGTTATTATAGTGCTGATAAACTGAAAAAGAAACGATCCTCTTTCAAAATTATACCTCAAAAACAATTAAAAAAAAGTTTTTTTTCAAGAACAAGACAATTTTTTAATTGATAATTTCAGGTAGTTTGAGTAGTAAGTAATTTCGGTCTATCTAGTAAAAAAAATCAGAGATATGTAGGTATATCCGAGAACATCTGCAAACCAAAATTTTAATTTATATAAAATGACAAATTGTTCAAATCATTACCTTCAAAATAGAACTCCTTGTCAGAGAGAAGAATGACCCTGTCAGTGTTACTGGATTGTAAACTAGTTGAAGACGAAACCTTTGTATCTAGAGAACAAAACACTACACAGTTACATGACTTTTAGAAGCAAACTCATGAAGACGATAATAATCATAAAATTATTATCCCTTTGGAATAGAACGACAAAAGCGAGATGTCGCTAGCAGCAAACTGTGTGATAAAAAGAGATGGGTAGCAGAACCATTTTAGGCAGATGTCAAACAGTTGACCGCCCTGCAGAAGCTCGCTGAAAATTACGTGCATTTGATTTTTTTATATTTCAAAGTGAAATTGTGTATATTTTAGAGAAATAATGCGTCTAAAACATGGTAACTTGATCGGTGATTGATTGTTATGCATTACAGCGGCATAACCCCAACAAATAATCATTTAACAGGTAGATTAGTCCAAATCGAAGCCTCTTAATATACGACTTATATTTACCAATACGCTTCAAATTTAAAGTACGCAGTTTGATTATTTTATTCTACAAACGTTAATTTACGAAAAAAATAAAGACAGAATAACACAGGGAATATATATAGACGAATATTTTGTATAATGAAATAATATTTAGTTTTACACCAGAGCTGCATGTTCAGTATTTTGTGTCGACTGTTAATCATGCAGTAAACTACTATATTTTACTTAGGAACATTGTTATAAATCACCTGATCGAAAGGTTATCTCATTTAAAGCTACAAAAGTTACTTACTTATGTTAGTTACTGACTTTTACTTGTCCTTCTATTCCGATAGGAATACTAATTTTATGATAATAATATTAAACGGACTTACTTATAAATATTACACCAATTTCGAAAGTTTTCTACAATTTGAATCTTCTTTCGTTTAATTGTGTAAATATTATTGATGGTAAAATATGTATTTGCATGCTATTAAATGATAGCTGAAAATGCTGAGCTAACCATACATTTATAACATCCAAATGTACCCTTTTTCATGAGCAAATAAACCCTTTCTTTCTTTTTTTTCATTTCATAATGTCGGGTGATTTATTATTTGTAATAACTTTTTTCACTCTAGTGCACATAGTATCAAACTTTACGGCACATTTAACACTAAAGGATCTTGACCAAAACTATAGAAACTCGGTCCACTTCGCATCTGCATGCATCTTTACAAAATATTCGGATAAAACATATAAATATTTGAAATAATACAGACTTAAAATATTTTTGTACAATAACTAGGTGTTTACGAGAAATTCAATGGCTGATTAGACATTTTGAGATTATGTTTTGTGATTGCAGAGTTATTGCACCTCGCCTACATTCATTTTAATACATTCAGGAAGTTATATTTTACTAAAGAAATTCAATACTTACTTACTTAGTTACCCATAAAATACCAGTGCAATTATAATTCAAACAAGATTTTTTAAATATAAACTACAAAGACGCAATCTGGGCCCGCAATGTTTCGTCAATATCCTTTATCGTATACAAAAATATTACGATTTGGAGACTTTCAACGTCTTGCATATAAATCAATAATAAAAATACACACATCAAAAGTGTCTAGGGATCAACATATATTTTTGCAATAACTTTTCTCCTGATTGATATTAATTAAAATTTTCTTTAAGGATTCATCAAACCAAGTGTTTTCGTTTGTCTACAGTAACGATAAACCAAGTTACCTTTGCATTAATAAAGAAATTTGCCATTTTCCTAATAAAGGGATTTTTGACATTTGAACCACTAACATTAAAGTTCGAAAAAAAGACTGAAATAACAGTTTTCTTTAAAATTTTATTGGGTAACTTAAACAATTAATAATCCGTGTTTCTACCGCGAACACTAACAACACAAGAACATCGGTTTGGCATACTCAAAATGTGTTCATCCAAATCACGCTGTGGAATGGCCCATGTTCGTTGCAACAACAACAAAAAGGTCTTCTTGCGACTGGATACCCTCCATATTCGGCAGAGCTCTTCTCTGAAGCATATCCCATGCATGCTCAATCGGATTCAAGTCTGGCGACTGAGCAGGCCAGGGCAGGACATTGATGTTAGCTGCGGCGAGAGTCTGTCTTTCAACTCTTGCGGTGTGCGGTCGTAGATTATCATGTATTAACTGAAATAAGGAACCGATTTGCACTTGTAGAGGAACGATGACGTCTAATACAATCGTCTCAGCATAAATTTGAGCGTTGAGGTTGCCTCTGATTGTACCGTTGTACATGTATAACGTGTAATAAATTGAGTACCTTAATATTTTTAGTATTCATCGGATCCACATTAACATTCTCATCACATTATCTTTGTTTTTCCATGCTTTCATTTCCTTTTTGCTGGTTCGTTTGCTGTAAACACGAACATAAGAGTTAATCATAGATTCTATCTACCATAACGCAGTTCGTATTTTCTCCCTAAAAAGTCGTACTGTAGACATTAAACTATAGGCATTACCTGCCTTTCTACTCTTCTTATTACTATTACTCTGTATTTTTGGATTATTGATGTTTTCTAATCCTTTTTGAACAATATTTATTGTGAATCTAAAAATGTCAAACTTTCAAAGCTCTGTTATTCTACTTTTCTTTACATAATACTGTAAAAATAGCTGTGTTTTACCTTTGTTTGCAATTTTCCTTTAATTTGCATTGGGTGATGATTCGTTTTCCTGTATTTTCGTTATTTGCTTACTTTTTGACAGTATTTTTATCTTTATTGACATCGTTGTTATGACAATAACTTTCAAAGTCTGACAACTTCTATCAAAGTTTATTACTTTTTCGGGTTTAATCCTCTGTAAACCACCAGTATTCATGTTCTATTTTTGAACCTACCTTGATCTAAATTTGAACGGCCCCGGCCCCCTATATAAGCATTAATTTTTGTCATTCAATTCATTCGATTCCGAGTTCTAAGCTCGAACAGTTCTATTACACTCCAATAAATAAATACTCTACATCTTCCCTCAAGAAGTCTTGAAGAACCGCCGGTGACTACTGAAACACCTCCTCACGCTAGGGGAGGGACCGGACACCGGAGGAGTATCCAAGCACATTGACTGCAGTAACACCTCCTCGCTCTAGGGGAGGGACCTGTCTCCTTCTCGGAAGAGGATCCGAGACCAAGTACTTCTGGCACTCCAACTGATCACAACATTTTCTATATAGTGCCCGTTACCCTCATTACTGCACATCGGCGTCTCTGCTCTTCACGGCGCCTGTCACCGCTGCACATCGGCGTCACTGCTCTTCACAGCGCCTGTCACCGCTGCACATCGGCGTCGCTGCTACCTCCGCTGTGTCGGCCCTGCACTCCGACGCCGCCCTTTGCTGCCCCAGGACAATACTTATTGAAGATTTGAAGATACTTACTCACGCCCACTGCACTTTACTTACATTCATACAGACATCACCTCATCTCATTTTTCGGTACTGTATTCTTTTTGTTGTAATATAAATTCTATTCCCTCTTCTACCTCTTTCTTTAACCTTCTTCTACCTCTCCACATTTGTCGCTTCACGACAAATTGGCGCCCAACTTTTAGTCTTCAGTCTTCCCTCTTTCTTTCTTTTCTTACATCTCATTCTTTTCATCTTCTATCTTTTTCTAAATTCAAAAATAACACTTTATCTAGTGTTCTTTACCTTTTCACCCTCTTTACCTTTTCACCTTCTTTACCTTTTCACCTTCTTTACCTTTTCACCCTCTTTACCTTTTCACCCTCTTTACCTTTTCACCCTCTTTACCTTTTCACCCTCTTTACCTTTTCACCCTCTTTACCTTTTCACCCTCTTTACCTTATCACCCTCTTTGGCTATCTCTTTTGGATAACATATTATTAACTCCTTCACTATCTTCATATCTTAACCCCTTCACTATCATCTCATATCATCTTAAATCTTAACACCTTAACTATCATCTCAGAACTTAACCCCTTGAAACTCGGAGATAGTAAAATTTTGTTTTAGTTAACTTAACTTGAGAATTATTTACTTAACTAAATGTACCTTAATTGGTCTTAAGTTAACTTTGTTCTTTTAACTAAACTTTGATTTAAATAACTGTTCTCTAATTAACTTCAACTTGAGAATTATTAACTTAACTAAATCTACCTTAATTGGTCTTAAGTTAACTTTGTTCCTTTAACTTAACTTTGATTTAAATAATTGTTCTCTAATTAACTTAATTAACCGAGAACTCTTATTTTTCTTAAACTCTCTACCTTTTTTATTTTTACTCTCCGATTTTCTTTCTCAACCTATATCTTCACTAATTCACTTTAATCACTATTTGAAGAGGAATTAAGGTACTCAATTTTATTTTTGACTTTTTAATTTTTTTTTAACTTTTTAACTTAAGGGACTCTAAATCCCTTACGTTAACTCGGGAGGCTCTAAACCTCTTCTCTTTACTTAAGGGACTCTAAATCCCTTACGTTAACTCGGGAGGCTCTAAACCTCTTCTCTTTACTTAAGGGACTCTAAACCCCTTAGTACTAACTAGTACGTTCTTTTGAGCGGTTGATTACTCGTTAAATAAGCCTTAGGTCCGAGCGGTTGATTACTCGTTAAAAAAGCCTTAGATTGGAGCGGTTGATTACTCCTTACGTAGGCCTAGAATCAAACTTTTTTTTTCCATCTATGGAGCGGTTGACAACTCCTTAAATAAGCCTGTCGTTATTGAGGAATTCTTTTCTAGAGTGGCAGTCATTGAATGTGAACTCCACCCTTACGGTATGAAGATGATAGAATGCTAGAAGAAGAATAAATATTTTTATGTAAGGTTGTATATTAGGTGAAATAGATTCCTAGGTTTTCTTTAGGTCTTCTTTTAAAAAATTTTCTCTAAGTCGAAAATTTTTCTGGGGTTGTGGGGGAAATGTACCGTTGTACATGTATAACGTGTAATAAATTGAGTACCTTAATATTTTTAGTATTCATCGGATCCACATTAACATTCTCATCACATTATCTTTGTTTTTCCATGCTTTCATTTCCTTTTTGCTGGTTCGTTTGCTGTAAACACGAACATAAGAGTTAATCATAGATTCTATCTACCATAACGCAGTTCGTATTTTCTCCCTAAAAAGTCGTACTGTAGACATTAAACTATAGGCATTACCTGCCTTTCTACTCTTCTTATTACTATTACTCTGTATTTTTGGATTATTGATGTTTTCTAATCCTTTTTGAACAATATTTATTGTGAATCTAAAAATGTCAAACTTTCAAAGCTCTGTTATTCTACTTTTCTTTACATAATACTGTAAAAATAGCTGTGTTTTACCTTTGTTTGCAATTTTCCTTTAATTTGCATTGGGTGATGATTCGTTTTCCTGTATTTTCGTTATTTGCTTACTTTTTGACAGTATTTTTATCTTTATTGACATCGTTGTTATGACAATAACTTTCAAAGTCTGACAACTTCTATCAAAGTTTATTACTTTTTCGGGTTTAATCCTCTGTAAACCACCAGTATTCATGTTCTATTTTTGAACCTACCTTGATCTAAATTTGAACGGCCCCGGCCCCCTATATAAGCATTAATTTTTGTCATTCAATTCATTCGATTCCGAGTTCTAAGCTCGAACAGTTCTATTACACTCCAATAAATAAATACTCTACATCTTCCCTCAAGAAGTCTTGAAGAACCGCCGGTGACTACTGAAACACCTCCTCACGCTAGGGGAGGGACCGGACACCGGAGGAGTATCCAAGCACATTGACTGCAGTAACACCTCCTCGCTCTAGGGGAGGGACCTGTCTCCTTCTCGGAAGAGGATCCGAGACCAAGTACTTCTGGCACTCCAACTGATCACAACATTTTCTATATAGTGCCCGTTACCCTCATTACTGCACATCGGCGTCTCTGCTCTTCACGGCGCCTGTCACCGCTGCACATCGGCGTCACTGCTCTTCACAGCGCCTGTCACCGCTGCACATCGGCGTCGCTGCTACCTCCGCTGTGTCGGCCCTGCACTCCGACGCCGCCCTTTGCTGCCCCAGGACAATACTTATTGAAGATTTGAAGATACTTACTCACGCCCACTGCACTTTACTTACATTCATACAGACATCACCTCATCTCATTTTTCGGTACTGTATTCTTTTTGTTGTAATATAAATTCTATTCCCTCTTCTACCTCTTTCTTTAACCTTCTTCTACCTCTCCACATTTGTCGCTTCACGACATGATCCGAATCAAATCAGTTCTTCCGCCGATCCAAATACCCGCCCATACCATGATGGTTCCACCACTATAAGGATGGACATCCTGGCAGGATTTTAATCACTGTTGGCGTCCAGGGGTTCTTCAGTGTCGTATACGTCTTGTATCCGGTCTCATACCAAAACGAGACTCATCAGAAAAACACACGAAACGCCATTGTTCTTCTGCCCAATTTCTGTGTTCAAGAGCCCATTGATATCGAATCCTACGATTGTGCATTTCTATAGGTGGTACCCGTAGCGGTCTTCGGGAATGAAGGTTCACTTCATGCAAGCGGTTTCTGACTGGTCGCTAATCAAGTTCCCTGAAGACTGATGAAGCCTCACGGCTAACATCATGGCGGTTATTGTTGGAGCTCTTCGAGCTGTTATTTGAATGTATCGGTCTTGTCTCCGTGTGGTGCAGCGATACCGTCCTCCATGGCGCTCAGCCATGGTACCAGTGCTTCGGTAACGTGTCCAAAGTCGACTGATAACACTCTGACTTGTATTCAGAGCTAAAGCCACAGTACGTTGCCGGGAACCAGCTTCTATCATTCCCACGGCTCTGAGCATTTCTTCCCTGATTAAATGACGTCGCCGCTCCATAATAACGCTGGTTAAATCAGTAGTAGGGAAACAGTAGCACTAATAATGTCTTCAATGCGTTTTATGTTTTTATAGGGAAAATATTGACAGCTCATTTTCATCTTTTACTCGAATTTGATTGACAGTTCCTGTTTCAAATTATGAAATGCACCAAAAAGGATCCATATAAATTTATAAAATCATAAATTTATTACAAAGCCACATTTCAATCTCAAGAAATCCGCATAAAAATGCTTGATCCCTAGACACTTTTGATGTGTGTAGCTCGAGTCTCAAATATCAAAGTCAGCTTCAGATTTAATTCCTCAGGCCACCTTAGTGTAGTATTGACTTACTTCTTTATTTTCCTCCTCCTTAGGAATATCGTGCAAGGACAGTAATGATTTCTGCGCCTCGATCGGTACACTTGCAGCTAATAGAAACATAGTTAACGCTCGGGATATGAGGCAAGCGACCGAGAATAAATAGAAGAGAAGACGCTCTGTTGAATTTGCCAAACTAAAAAAAAAAACGTCATTTTACTATAATGTCATTAGTATTCTAATGTCTTTAACATTTATTATGTTAATACAAACTAAATGCTTGGATGAAATGTATCTAATATGAATTAATCTTCGCCTGAGCTGGCAACTTAGCATTTAAAACTTTGGTCCACATAAACTTTCCGAAACTGTGACATATGGCCATTGACAAAGAGTTCAATTCAGGAATTCAGTTTAATAGTTTTGATTGCTCAAAGTGGCAATATCTCACAGATGGAGACTCATAAAGATGAAATAAGAAACCAAAAATTTGCGCACGGGCGGGACTTGAACCAGCAACCTTTTGGCAGACCGGGCCAAACGCTCTTACCAATTGAGCTACCGTGCCGTTAGTCCGACCCTGCGAAATTTGTGGTTTCTTATGAAAACGTCAATTGCGTGACGCTTAGCGCCATCTAGCCGTCTGTTTATGAAACAGATGGCCCAAGCAGTTATTCTTTACAGAATAAATTCAACTTGGAAATTGATGTCGCTTCGCTATCTAATGCTTTAGAATGTTTTTAACACTCACAGTGTCATATTTTATATTCATAAAGATGAAATAAGAAACCAAAAATATAAAATATGACACTGTGAGTGTTAAAAACATTCTAAAGCATTAGATGGAGACTCTTTCTAACTGCACAACACAATTAAATTGGTTAAACATAAATTCCCAATAATTTGAAACTATGCTATTTAAACTACTTCTTCCTTTGTTCGATATGTTTAACTAGAGCTATAGAAATATTATTCAAAGTTAATGTATATTCTCAGGAACACGGTGTTTAAAGCTATATTTAATGTTTTTTGACTTTACGTCGACTTCTCTTGTCTTAAGAGGAGAGCTCCACTTTACCCCTCGGCTGCCTATTGTAGAAAGGATGCAGTTTAATGCATTTTTTATCACAGTAATACTAAAGATGCGTCCTGCGTCAGTTATTGCCACCTACGTCTTACCCGTACTTTGATCGACATGTTGTCTATTTTGATAATATTCAGAAACAGCTTTAAATCTTAATACTGGGGTTCAGCACACGCCGCTCCGTGCCTTGGATAGTACGTCAAACGTTGGTCTTGCGCCTAATCCCTCACTATCCATTTAGACTGCTGTTTTATCAAGTTACCTCTATAAGAGTCAGGGGTCATAAATAGACGGAAAAGTAATACAAACTTACTTTGCAGAGTCACATTCCTTGTAATTCACCGTGTTGGTTCTGAAATCGTAAAAAAACATAAAACATTGTACAATATCGTATATTATAAATACATTTATGCAAAGGCCTAGTTCGCTCAGGAAAAAAAACAAGTGCTGAGATTTCGCTGACAGGTGCGTAACAAGTGTATAGGCAGGAAAGAAAGGAAGGTAGGATAGGGTAGCGGAGAGAGGTAGATAGATATGGGAAGGTAGATAACGGTGGTTTCCTATATGCATTCTATCTGTGGTTTTACCCTACTAGAGATAAAAAAGGTTCTCTACCTTTAGATTTTTTGTCCCTATCAAACTTCTAGCAGTAGAAAATACTATCTCAGGTAGAAGAAATCTTCTTCTCTTTTGTCGAGGTCGAGGGTAGGATCTTCGAATAAAGTTTACATATAAGGACGACCGTAAGGGGGAGTGTAGGTAGCGTGGGGTATGGCTGTCAGGGTAAGGAGCTTTGTTTGTTAATCTGTTAAAAACAATGCAATTCTTTGGCAAATTTTTCATGAATGACTTATAATCAGGGTGGTCCAGATATTCGTTAAAGGCTCTTATTTTTGGATCACTCGCGTTAGTATGGCATGTGATATTAAATGATTAACGTCCGATTTTTCAATGAAAATTAGTATAATTCCACACGAGAGTTCAAAAAACGGTTGAACGAATTTTGAGAGTACTAACATCCATGCTTCGCGTGAATTCCACTGATTTTTAATTTGTTTTCGAAAGAAAGTCACACGCCATATTCAAGCGAATGATTAAAAAATAGGCCCCTGATATCTTTAAATTTAATTCTTACTTTAAGAAATAGAAAAGCTGCACGGATATGAAATACAGGTAATTGAAAAACGAAAACAGGACGATAGTTTTGAAATAATCGTCTATGAGGGTGACCAAACTCTCCAAGCGAGTAAAATGCATTCGGTGCTTCTCCCAGAACTTGATATTCTGAAATATTAAACAGACTAGTTAGCATCATCATCATTAACCAATAAAAGACGTCAACTGCTGAACATAGGCCTCGCCTTCGTTTTTTTTTTAACATTTGAAGATAACCAACACAGCGCACACTTCACAATCAACAAGACAATAAATAACAACATAATTATAGTGTTCCCTTAATCAAAGGCTGCTAAGACATGCGCAATAAAAATTGTAGTCAGGAACAAACTGTAGTAACCAGCACTACACGAGTAATTGCCGACATTAAAGTTTCATTTCAGAATAGTCGATTTCAATTTACGTAGTCAGTACTAAGATGTTTTTAAATGATAGTCAAGTCGTGCACGCTATATAAAGTACAAGCCAGACCAAAAGGCAGGTAATTGCCTGAAGTGCATTCAGTCGGGCACGCTACCTTTTTACGGCTATAATTCCTGTGTGTTTAGGCGTTGAACCAATTACACTGCAACTGTTAGAGACAAGAAAAACGTATCATTTCATTCTTAAGTAGGTATAGTTTTTTTAATATAAAAGTATTAAAACACGTGTCATCGTATAATCAGTACGTAACGAATGTTTATATTTATGTCTTCTCTATATATATCTTCCTATCAACAGGTATGCCTTTACTTGCTACTTTATATAGACTAACAGCGATATGTAAAAAAACATTAAATTTTACCGCCTTCAGAAACAAACACCAAAATGACTAAAATAACGCTAATAAGAGAAACAAACTCATTTGAAGTGGGTGCATGATATCAACTTTAACAGACAGCAGCAGTCTACGTATGCAAATCATGAGTTTTTAAGATAGAGCACATTTTCAATAACCGCAAACATAACTTTGATAATCATAAAAATTCTATGAAAAATAATATAAATATATCTATGAAAAAGTTATATTTGCTGTCAAAAAAATATTTTGGTATTTTTAATTAGTGGAAGTAAATGGATCTCTAATTCAGTTGCAGTTGGCACGGAACACTTAGTGTGCAAGTCCGACTCGCACTTGGCTGGTTTTTAGTTATTGTTTGAGTTATAACGTACTTTATTAAACTAAAACAGCTACTAACCTAACCGTCTCCTCAGTGTAACAAATACTTCCAATCGGTTCAGCCGAAGGCGAGATATTTGTGGACAGACATACATACATACTCCTTTTTTAACGTCAGTAAAATACAAGACTTACTTTATTTGTGCGTGTTTCGATAGCCACATTGAGGTCTCGGAAATAAGATAGCAAGTATAAGCTTGTGCACATTGGTAGAACATCAGTCACTCCCCAAAGAATTATCGTTTGAATAGTCATTAACTGAAACAATCATTCGATGAAAATTTGTGTGTATCTCTATTTACCATCCAAATGGTCAAAAGTCTAATTTCATTAAGGCCTGGGGTGCGATTGCCTAAAGCAATCGTATTCATTTGACAGTTCAAAACGTACGGTATGGTCTGTCAAATGGCAAAGAACAAAGGGTTTGACAGATGATATCGTACGTTTTGAACTTTCAAATGAATACGATTGCTTTAAACAATTGCACCTCTGATTTTTCCAACGTCAGCTAAGCTAAGCAAGGAATATTAATAGGTATATTTTTAAACAAATTTCTATAGAAATTTAAAATTTATTATATATGTATATATGTGTTATATATATAATATCATTATATATATATATATATATATATATATATATATATATATTCATTGTAGATTTATATTTATAAAGATATCGAAAATATAAATAACATCTCCTATTTGTCAGCAATGATTGAAAATGTATCTTTTTTATCGCTTGTTTTATAAAAAAACTACCTGTGATAAAGTTAGATTTATACAATAAATCATTTATAATATTTTTAGTAAGCTGACGTTGAATCCTTTCAACGACCTGATTTACAATTTTGAATTAAGTTCTGGTTAGCGTTATCTTTCCGTACTAAATGAAATTACGTGTCGATAAAACAGGCATTTAAAAAAATACAGTGATAATAGTGTTTGGATAGCATTTCGACCATATAAGTTAAAAATCGGTCGCTTTATACTTATTCAGACGGATAAGTCTTATCTGACATTGGTAAAATCGACATAATACGCAATGTTTACCTTGTACAGTATTACTTTCCATAGCGAATAAGTGGTGTATTTGAATACGAACGGGGCAACGTGCTCACAAAAATACTGAAATAGATCCGGGGTAAATTTTCGCATCGAATTGCAATTCCATAGAGATTTGTAGAAGAATGATTGGGATAGAGAATTTTCGACTAAAAAAAAAAGGTGAATGATCAATTGAGTTAAAATTATGTACAATTTTGAAAATAGACTTTCATTTATCAGTTACTATAGGTAAACAGCAAAAATGAGACGTTTCTGACGTCACGTTTGTCGTCTATTCCTTGCAATTTATGTACTTTTTTTACCACGCTTTTATATTAGCTTGGGTTGTATCTATGTATGTAAGTATGTAATGGAATCTTTGAGCATAAATTTGACCGATTTCCAGAAGTTTGATTAATTTGAAACTTTGCACACGTATCAAGGACCCATGGCAATGCAATAATTTAATAACAGTTTCTCAATATCCTTATAAGGACCGCCAGGATTAATAAATTCTTTCGTGGATCCTCTTTGTGGGAGTAAGAAAGATAAAGCTATCGCATGTCGCATGTACGCAAATAATTAATTGAAACATCGAACTAAAAAATGAATAATAAATTACAGTTTAAAAAAACTAAAAAAACACGCTTTTATAGCTAACCGAACTAAAAAGTAGAAAATAATTTTTAATTACAAAGAGTTAGAGAATAACTCAATTCAGAGTAAAAAGCGTGGGGTGCTTGATATATTAAATGTTACAATTATTCTACATGCAACTATCTATGTACGGAGAGTTATGAAAAAAACATAGTAAAAAGTTATGAAAATATAGTAAAATGCACCCCACGCTTTTTACTCTGAATTGAGTTCTGCTCTAACTCTTTGTAATAAAAAAATCTTTTCTGCTTTTAAGTTCGGTTAGCTACAAAAGCGTGTTTTTTAGTTTTTTAAACTATAATTTATTAATATTGAACACTAATCTGCATTGCTCTGATCCCAAAGTAAATAGCCAATGCACTTGTGTTATGGAAATCAGACACAACGATGGTACCACAACACCCAGACCCGAGAAAATGTAGAAAATTTTGATTTCTATATTGACCCTACCGGGAATCGAGCCCGGGACCCCGGAGCGGCAACGCCTTGAATATCCTTTTTATATAAATAAATATCCTTTGGACATTCCCACACATCGCCATCTAGCCCCAAAGTAAGCTACTCTAAGCTTGTGTTATGGGTGCCAGACAACGGATATAATACTTAAATACTTTTTTTTTTGTAAATACATACATGATATACATAGAAAACACCCAGACCAATACAAACAGACATGTTCATGCACACAAATGTTTGTATTGTGCGGGGATCGAACCCGCACCCGCTGCGTAGTAGGCGATTTCTCGACCACTACACCAGACGGGTCGTCAAAGCCCAACGTGCTTAGCCACTACACCATGGAGGTCGTCTTTACATTATTCTTACAAATTAAAACGTATTTGTTGACTTTATATATTTCTTATAAATTAAATATTATCCTTTTAGGTGATAGAAAAAATCGTTTGATATTTCAATAAACAAGTTACCATAATACGAGTAAAACCAAAAGGATGATACAGATTACGTTTATTGGGAGGAAAATGAAAACAAAGGCGATAAAAGTAACGTCAGAAGTCTCAGTTTTGCGGTTTACCTATAAAACAGGTATGATTTAAGATCACTTAACTTACCAAAAGAAACGATGGTAACAAAGCATAGCAGATAGGTACAATGTATTTTAACATTATTAGCTCTTCGTATGTCTCGTAACTGGTGCTCAAGCTTGGCCACTCTTTTCAGTAAAATCGGCCAATGATTAGCCAATTGAAGTAATACGATCATTATGAATAATGCTGTAGAATTGAGAATCAATATTGCTACAAAGCAAAATAATATACCACATAAATTTCAATACAAAACACACAAATTATAAGCATTTTTTTAACTTAACAGTCAAAAGTTTTTACAATTGATGTCTTATATATTTCGGTCTAATTATTGAGCTGCGATTAGTTTTCCGAACTGAAAACTTTTAAGGCTGAGAAAAAATAGGTGAATGTGTTGTAATTTAATACTCTTGTTATACTTACTAACAGAACTAGAAGAATAGTTCTGAGCTGAAAAACACCAAACTGCACAGGATAATGTGATAGCTGTCTGTCCAAATAGCGTAGCAAAATAGTAAATACCGTAAAAAGATTTCAATCTGAACCTGAAACAGATTAAAACATGAAGTCAGTTTTCCATAGAAGTGATTACGACCAATACTTTTGTTTAAATACTGTTTTGTTATAATTTGTATTTTTAAATTATTGTTTGTAATTTTACCACAAATTAATTTATCTGTTACATAGTTCGATGTTGAGCTTATCACGTTTACTTTAATTCATTTTATTTGTCAAGTATCTGTTGTAACTCTGTTATTGATAAATAAAAATCTAATCGCCCATACATGACTGAGTTGAGGGCGCGTATTGCGATGCATTTTTGATAGGTAAGCTTTACTGTCAAATTATCAATTAGTATTACGATTTCGCATGACATTTAAAATATTATTATAATAAAATAACATAAATATAAATATTTGTACCACTACAGTAAAATTATAATATTTTGTGATAATATGAGTTTACACTGAGTCGGAATTGAGTTGCCTGGACATTGAACGGCCAAAGTTGGATCGCAATACGCCCCTCGGAAAAAAACAAACATATAAGAAAAAAACTTAAAATACAATAGTAAAAAAACCTCTTTTTTTAGTCAATTACCAAGACACGACATACTTTGCTTGTCGTGACATGTAAACAATACACACAACATTATGTATCACCTCAAAACCCGTCACTTCTTGGACCCGTATTAAAATCGGCATGGATTATATGTTATTCTAGTGCGAGCAAAATGACCGAAATAGCTATTCCATTACGGTGGTGATAGTTCAAACAACGGAATTAGGTGCTTAAATCCGCATTAACCATCCAGTATGACAAGGCATTCTTATTAATTAAAAAAAAACCTGTCGCTAAACTAAAAAAAAGCAGAACAGATTTTCATGAAATATGTCTAAGTACACTCAGGGTTTATAACAATTATCTATGACACGTTAGACATACCTATATTTTTGGTAGCTACGACAATATAGAAAAATAGGCAGACAGACACGTTTTTTTTGACAACAATCACTTACATAGCTTTGATCCCAAAGTAAGTAGCCATTGCACATGTTTTATAGAAATCAGACACAAATGTGGTACCACAACACCCAGACCCGAGACACTATATAAAATCATGATTTCTACAATGACCCGACCGGGAATCGAACCCTGGATCTCGGAGCGATGACGCCATGAAACCCAGCGTGCTTAGCCACTACACCACGGAGGTCGTCTTACGATAAACGTATAACACAACTCTCTTTATGCGTCGGAGATTTTTAAAAAAGGTCATAAAAAACTTCAAAGAGCAGCGCGTTCAACCAAATAAAATGTTGTGTTGTTTTATTTTATAATATCGATAAAAAAATACTCACTTCAAAAATTGCACGGTGGGTTTATTCAGACATTCAACGGGAAATACCCCAGTCCATCTAAGAAACATCATATGCCATCTCAAAATGGTGTGCAGTTCACATTTCTGTCCATTCAATATGTTTTGTACTTTTATTCTTCTTAACTTATTCATGTTATAGCTTCTGTTCAATTGCTGGAAAACAATTTTCGACCTGAATTTCCTCACGGTTCAAAATGTTAATTTTGTTGGAAAATGATTTTCAGACATTGTTTACACACTAACAAAATTTTAACTTAATAATATGAGTGGACTTATACATGCCAGTTTGTTTTTATCATGAAAGAAAAAGCGTTGCCTTATGTTTATGCTTGTAATGTATTTTATTCAAATAATTTCCAACGAACACTCAGTTCCCTTCCACGTAGGCGTTTAAATACGTCAATACAATCTGCCACTTGATTTGTCGAATTGTGGAAAATGCTTTCATATACAGGGTGTTATTTTGGTAAGCAACCACCGACTCACGTATGGTTGTACAAACAATACTGATGTCAAAAATATGTGAAAAATGGGGGTTGACCGAATACAGTTAGGCAACTCATAATTATACTATTTATTAAATTAAAAACAAAAAAAACTGTCACTAAATTAAAATCAGCTAAACAGATTTTCATGAAATATGTCTAAGACCACTAAGGGCTTACAGCAAATATCTATAACATATTGAACATGTATGTTTGTCATTTGTCACCGCCAAACATGTTTTTTATTGGACACCAATCACATACATTATTGCTCTGATCCCAAAGTAGCCAATGCACTTGTGTTATAGAAATCAGTCACAACCGACTCAGGAATGGTTGTACAAACAATACTGATGTCAAAAAAATATGTAAGTATTACACTTTTTTAAGGAAAAACTCACAAACGTAGCTACAACGTGCAAACTACGTGCAAGGTTTGAATGTTCCGATTAGTTTTTTTTACATGGTTCTATTTTATAAAACTTACACATAACTTAAAGAAATATATTTTCAAGAATCAGCATAACTCACCCCTGAGTGACAGTAGTATAGAGCGACAGTTAAAATGTCAAAACGGAATGTTATGAAAAGGCTAGTAGTGAGTACCTAACATGAGTAAAAATCTCTTTGGACTATTCTAGATAATACACAATTACATTGAAAAATATTAAAAAAACCTTACAAAATGCACAAGTAAAAGCAACTATGTCAGCTAAATAAAATTGCGTGCGCTTGGATGGCACACAGTGTTCCATTCCTCGTCTGATACAGTAGCTAAGTGCAATTTATAGTACTAAGATGTGAAGTGACAAATCACTTTAAAAACAACAAATCTGATTATTTAAATAACAGTCACAAAAACAAACTATTTTCAGGCTTTGCGCATTTAACGTTACATAACAATATTTTTATATGAATTTGACTTACAATATTACGTAACCTACGTTCTTTAACACTTAACAGAAGTGAAAACAGTCGTCTATTACGTTTGTTCAGTATCAGCACAACACTGATCAATTATTCAGCATGGACAGTTACGAGTATGTTGACACGTCATGTTGTTCCTTCTGCCTGTGACCTACGCACAAACAATAACACGTTTACTGAGAAAACTACCATTTGCTGTCATTTATCTATATCTGTTTTTTTATATCTTATGTATTATGTTGACTTGTTTTTCTTTTAATTATGCAAACTATTTCGGTTGACCTTTAAATCACAGTTCGTGGTACGATTAATACATTGTAAACGCATAGTTGACTCTATTAGTTATCTTACCTCTGCTTACCAACTATGATCGAACCTTCTTATAAAAGTATCGATTAGGATCCCTAATAAACTTACTTCCAGCTTATCCAATCGTTAAATCGGAAACCTTTCTGGCCAAATCTTTAATGAGGGCCAATTGCTTCGTCAGTTCATTAAAAGTTGCGTGCCTTCCAAATAATCGTGGATTAGCCCTCGAACCGGCTCAAGAAACTTGATATTATGGAGAACTTGAAAGTATGGGGTAAAAAATCAGATAAAATACGCGAGTTGACACCACTAATCGTTGGTATACTTTTTGTCAGCTATCAAAATGCTACTCAATTTTTTTAGTAGTCAACTAATGAAACAAAAATGTGATTTAATTGAAAATAATAATAAACAAATAAATATCCTTTGGACATTCCCACACATCACCACCTAATCCCAAAGTAAGCTACTCAAAGCTTGTGTTATGGGAGCCAGACAACGGATAAATTACTTAAATACTTTTTTTTTTGTAAATACATACATAATTTGCATAGAAAACACTCAGACCAATACAAACAGACATGTTCATGCACACAAATGTTTGTATTGTGCGGGGATCGAACGCGCAACCCGCTGCGTATTAGGCGATTTCTCGACCACTACACCAGACGGGTCGTCACTTGAACAAACGTCATGTAGAGGTACAGAGTAGAACAAAAGGTTTAATGAAGCCAAATAATGGTATTCGGTTAAAAAAAAGTAATCAAAGTAAATATTTTTATTGAAAGATTTTTGTTTGTATTTAAATCATTTGTTTTTTTAGTTTCTTTTTGTTAAAAACATTTTGAAAATTTTCGGTACTCAGTACTTCGGTAATAGAATAATAATCGTTTAATTGCATAAATAATAAATCATATTTCAGAATTTCATGCAAGACCCCATGCATGTAATTTTCGAATATTCAAGCTTAACAAAAAAATAATTTAAATACATTAAATTAAGTCAGTGCATCATTTTAATTTAATATAAATATAAACGGTGCACCAACGTTATGTAAACTTGCACATGCACGTAGTTACGTTGTATTATAATATTGCCTCAATTAAATAAATAAATATTTAAATGGTCTAACAATTAAAAACTGTTATTTTTGAGATTGGTTTGGTATACCTTATGCAAGGTTTAAGTCTTCGTTAAGCTTTTTGTTACACACTGCTTGCAAAATTCGATGATATAAACAAAGTCTCAAATGCATGAATATTATAAGTAGTTTATTATTATTTATAATAACCTCAAAAGAAAATAAACTTTTTAATTTGTAGCAAAACTTTTAAATCGCGACAATACACCTTCTTGTAAGGCCTTGAAAATTTCGGCATTTTAAAGCTACAGGAACCCCAGCACTTGAATAGTTTTCAAAGTTCTGACAGTTTGTGGTAAAATAACAAGACTGTGCAAACATTTACTGTGCATGAAGGAGAGCATGTATGGTAGCAGGAGCAGTTATGGTGAAAATTTTATTGCTATTTATAGTTTGAAAAATGCATAAAACAAAGTTGCTTCCCGCTGTCTGTATGTATGTATTCTTAAAATCTTTAAAACAGAGCAACGGATTTTGATGTAGATTCTTTAATAGATATACTGGTTCAAAAGGAAGGTTTATATGCATAATGCATGCATAATATTCGCTGCGTTCGAAGTAGGTGAAAGGAGAACCCGACCCGATGACAGCGCTCACAGTGACCGAAAAAAATTACAACATTGACGGACTTCTTTTACCATTTCTATAGCAATTTTAGTACAAAATCGACACTTTAGACCTTAAATATTAAATTGAAATAACTTTGGTTTAACTACTTTCCGTACTGACAGCCAGCCATTTGTCATTTCAACGTACGGCAATACTTTGTGACCTTGGACGAATAAACCACTGGACGCGCAATGACGGGCAATTTCGCTTGTGCCCCCTTAGCCACGAAGCGGGCTTTTTGGCCTCACTTACAGGTGACGTCTTGTCAGTACGGTGATAGAGCTCAGTGAGAAACATTGACGGAAAAAATGGGTAAATGTGGCTTATTTTATTGTAAAAATTATAGCGGCAACTTAAAAAATATTTATTTTTATTCGTAAGTAAAGTTTTATCCCAAAAAAAATAAAGTGGGTAGAAGCCGTCCGAAGAGAGGCAAAATAGATCCCCACAAAACATTATATCCATTATACACCAAACGTGACATAATGCCAACGCAAAAAATCTTCTGATTAATTACCCGTTATGAGGATTTAAATGGTGCAAGGCTATGTGTATTTACGGGCTGTTTTAATATGTTTTAGGAAGTTTAGGTTAGTGTTACTTGCCAGACCGTTTATATAAAACGACGTTCTATGTTTCAATTGTTCATTTGATGGTTTGTACATTACATGCCTATAAGGTTATTTATTATTTTGGTGATAAAATTATATAATTTTACAAAAGATTCGTTCATTCATTCGTTCCACACATATCTATAAAAAAATACGCTATATGACAATAATTGACACGACAAGCTCCCCCCGCCCCGCAGAAATTAGCTAATCATGTTTTCATATATTCGCTGGTGCGTTTCATATCCAGTGGTTAATTCATCCAAGTTTGTGACGTATCGACGCGCACGATCCTAATGTAGGGAAATACTGATCATATAAGAGGTTTCTACAAACAGTACAAATAAACACATTTTTTGCGCTTACATAGCACTCGCTGGCTGTTGCTTCACCTTAAGAAGGTATCAGATACAGAAAATCTCACGATGGTATACATAGTAAAGTTAGCCTGTAACGTCCTACTGCTGGACAAAGGCCTTCCCTCAGGTAAGAGGTAGTACGAGCCATACTCCACTATGCGGGCTCAGTGTGAATTGGTGGGGGAGTGTTTTCAAGGTAAGTGACTAACTGTCATATTTTTACAAGCCGCCCATAAGGCTTTTGACTGATTCATCTCAACCGATCTTAGCCGGGGACGGTGTCTACCTATTAGGGATAACCCAGAATAACCATTTTGTTCGAAGTCGAGGCGACTCGCTTGTTTATTATAAAATTTAGTTTATACATATTTTTTAGGGAAATTAGTTATTCATGTTTGTGATATAATATGACCATATTTTTTAAAAACGTATTTGATAGTAAATAACCTATTTAAGTTTAAAAGTTACGTTTATCATCTGGAGGTAATTTGCTCCTGTCCCTCTGTATTTTGTATAGATTTATATCTAGGATTTTCACTGACTTCAAAAAGGAGGCATATAAAATAACATTAGTCTAAGTTGTTTATAATATGGCTCAATAACACAACCTTATTTTATTTTACGACTATTCAAATATTATTTTTCTTACTCTTAGGGAAACACTTTGATCCTATTATTGATTTGACCGCTATCTTCCATTTAAATGTTTTGGCCCAAATGTCGATAAGCATATCGCTAATACCTATAAATACTTCGGTGGTTAATTAAGCTCGACAACATATAAATTTTCATGATTGAATTTTACTTGCCAAAGTTGGTGTTTTCACGTTACACGGGTATCAAATAGGTTGTGATTTCACACGCGGTCAGGGTGCTTCTTGTCTTTGCAGTGTTCAGTGCCAGCGAATATGAGATACGCAAAGGATTTCAGAACAGTGCATTCTGTCTGTAAGTACTTATTTATTAGATAGTAGTTCTTGTGAAATTTGTTTCGCCCCGAGCCCCGTTTTGCCCCGGCTCCAATTTTTATAGATATCCCATTCGGTGCGGTTAACACAATAAAAATTATAAAAACGTTCCCCTTATTCTCTAATTAATTATACTGGTGGCTTATTTAGGTAACAAAAAGTGTATATAAAATAAAATATTACAACATATGCTATCCTAAAACTGCGAAGCTATTTTCATGTTTTGGTATCTACTAAATTATTGAATAAATATTTTTATGGGGTCTGTCAGGAAGTTGCTAATGTCAACTACATTTTGATTCATTATATCACGTTGCTACATAAATGCCTTATCATGCCTAAAGTCTCTACTGTAGTTCAAAGCGCATTAAAAATACTTCTAACTCAGCTTATTTCACGATCCACTGTAGGTTTGTTAATGAATCAAAAACACTGATACACACAATCCATCTCGATAATGATATTAATCACTCGATCCGTATCTACTTAACGACGACAATAATAACCAATGCACGCTTGATTTTAATAAAGTTAAACTGGGAGTAAGTTCAGATGATCACAGTTTTAAAGACATAAACGGTAATTGAAGTCACTTTGTTTATGCGAAAGGCTTGTTTTCATTTTAGAGACTTAATAAAGCTAATTTTTCTGATTTATTTTAGTGAACGTGTTCCGCATTTCTGTCAAAATGAAACCGGCCAAGTGCGAGTCGGACTCGCGCACTGAGGGTTCCGTGCCAACTTTAACTGAATTAGGGAATCCACTTACTTCTACTTAGTAAAACACCACAATATTTTGTCGACTGCAAATATAACTTTGTTTTTCATAGTGTTTGTATGAAGTACAAATTATGTTTGCGGTTGTTGAAAATGTGCTATATCTCGAAAACTACTTGTTCGATCCCGTCCGAACTAATTTTCGTTGGAACAATTTGTTAAGATCTACATTCCCTTTTTTTTTTAAAAAGAATTACACTTGCTTGGTTTAGAAGTTAGATGGGGGGGACTCCCATTTTACCACTTTGGAAGCGTCTAGCTATGAAACGTTAGACTTTAAAAGAAAATGGGTTAAGAAACCTCTATGTTATTTTAAAAGACCTATCCATAGGTTTGACAAAAAAAAATTTTTCGTTATAGTTTCATGAATGGGAGCCTCATTATTTTTTATTTTTTGTATGAGAATCGGTAAGCGGTTAAGATGTATCCTCATCTTTCTACCAAATTTCAATTGTGTAATGCTAATAGTTACAGAATAAAATGGCTGTGACATACGGACGGACAGACAGACAGACAGACAGACAGACAGACAGACAGACTTGACGAAACTATAAGGGTTCCGTTTTTTGCCATTCGACTACGGAACCCTAAAAAGGAGTCTTTTTATTCGATCTCTACCATTTACAGCCTGTTTCACAATGGCATAATAAGTTCTGATCATAACATTACCATCATACTTAATGATACCACATACTTAATGAAGTTGCATATTTGAATTATTCGTTGGTTAGTGCTTGTTGGTGAAAGAGGCCCTTAAACTGTCAAAAAAGGCAGTTATTTTAATTCACATTTATTGTTATTGCTTACTACTCAAGGAAGTCGTTTCTATTCGCGCGACAGTATTGTGGCACCAGCAATGAACAGATCTTTCTCTTTGTTAGTATCGATACAGACGCGCTTTTGCATCGATGCTAACGCGCATAAGCATCGGTACAGTTGTCAATATACATATACAGTTGTCAACGGCCAACTTCTACGATGCGGCAGCATCACGATTTCACGACTGTATCGATGCTAAAAATAGTGCAAGTGTGTAAAGGTGGCGCATTTGCGACTGCATCGCTGCTAAAAGTCGCAGTGTGTGAGGGACCGAAAACATTCAGTACAAGCAAAAGCTTCAGCATAAGATTTTCAGAATTCAAACAAACATTACTGACAGATCAAAACTCATATAAACTTTATATGAAACTGAAGTACGACGCGTGTAATTGTTAATGTCTATGCAAATTAATAATTGCTCATTCATCCTGACTTCTTCTACTTTCTCTTGTCTTGACTTGTCGCGGACGAGTTATAGCAGGAATTAATTTCATTACATGGGGAATGAGCAACGGACGGATATAAAGTTGCTAACACAATCGCTTAGAAACGCAGAGACAATATTTAGACTTATTGAAATAAAAGACTTTACGGTTTTTTTCGCGCACATTTTATTAAAACCATATGCCTGACGTTTCGAATGCTTAACAGCATCCGTGGTCATACAAGACTAAGGTGTTATTTGTCATTATGCAGTTACGAAAAATAAAAACTACCATCACTCATTCATATTAATTGACGTTTCTATCGAAGCTACTGGAATTTTCCGATCATGGTTAGAATGTTTCACCAGCTTGGGATCCTATTCTTTCGAAGAGCCGAGCAAGATTGCACACTGCAAGATCTCATGACATAGTAAGCTCTTTCAGCGTCAATTAATGTTAATGAGTGATGGTAGTTTTCATTTTTCATGTAATAAAAAATAACACTATAGTCTTGCCTGTGACCACGGATGTTGTTAGGCATTCGAAACGTTAGTCATATAGTTTTAGGTGTAATAAAACGGTAAAGTCTTTCATTTCAATGAGTAGTATTCCCCTATACTTCAGAACCAAATATTCTGTACATGGGGCTAAATACATGAACTAAATCGAAAATATAACAATATACTCCAGAACACAAATTATCATTTATCATTTATTTATATCAAGAAATTTACGAAAAATAGACAACGTATTTACAGAAAATACCCACGCCTCTTTACATGTACTCATCCGGAAGGGTAAGAAATATTTCGGACTAAGGGTAAAGGGATAAAGGGTAGCGAATTAGCCATTATAGGTAAAGACACAATGAGACGCGAGTTTTTCCGTTGACAATTAAATGTTCTTGCTTTAAATCACATAAAAACATCGACAAATGTTTATTATTATACATTAATAAATGCGGGATTTGATGCTGCGAACGCCGGCGTATTTGTCAGGAGCATTAATATTAAATTCGCATTATAACCTACTGAGTTATTTTCGATATAATTCCGGTATCAGCTAACACGCGTTAGCATCGATGCTAAAAGTCGCAGTGTGTAGTGTGTAAGGGGTCTAATGTATACTTGTTACATATTTTAAATAACTAACCAAGCTGTGGACATTCAAGTATGTCTTGGGATAACAAGTAGCCTAATTTCATAGCTAAGTTTATACTTTTTTTGTGAAATCAAATTAATAAACTTTCATGACGTTCAACAGCGTTTGATTTTGACGACGCTGAGGAATGTGACAGCGCTCTTATATCTGGCATTAATTCGATTTTGTCGGGCATGAGCAACAGATGTAAGGATAATGAGACACTTGGAGACAGAAGGCGCTTCCTTAATTAGAGATCATGTTTAACCCCACAATAAATTGAATACTGTGCCATGAGCTGATATTTCATGGTGTTCTTTCTGTTTTTCAGATACTACACAGGGCGTTTGGAACATCGTGTGCCAAATTAATATGGCTTATAGTAGAGGTTTTGATTTCTAATTCTGCCTATCAAAAAATTAAGGCCATAATAAAAAAACAATATTCGTATGGGGTGCGAATTTCGTATGCAACATTTTGTTACCTGGGTCACTTAATGTTATAATTTAATGAGTAGTTTGAATTTAGTAGTTTAAACCTTTAGCATAAGCACAGTCTATAAAAGTTTTCATGAAGATCTAAGAGTTAAATCTTTTTCACAGCCATAAACATTTGCAGGTCAAATTTAAGAAAATTATTGACATACAACACGTTAGTATCAATATTAAGTTTTAACATGTATTTTATTTCTGTTGATACCCAATAAATAGAGACTATGCAAGTAATTAAAAATAACAATTTGGCTCGTCTATGTGATTTTGATGTAAAAAACCGCATGACTATGCATAATAATTACAATAATAAAATTGAGAAAAACCATTACACTTTTTTTTAAATACGATTAAAATTTGGTATTTCGGATGTTTTTCAAAAAAGAAAAAAACCATTAATAAAAAAAATTAAAGGGCCTCAAAATATGACCAAGGATACATAGCACACTACCCACACTAAGGGCTATTTTGGAACACGATGTACCATACCCCCTACATATAGTTTTTAGGGTTCCGTAGCCGAATGGCAAAAAACGGAACCCTTATAGTTCGTCAAGCCTGTCTGTCTGTCTGTCTGTCCGTCCATATGTCACAGCCATTTTATTCTGTAACTATAAGCATTACTCTGTTGAAATTTGGTATGAAGATGTATCCTGTTAACCGCCTACCGTTTCTTATACAAAAAATATAAAATAATGTCATTTAAGGGGGGGCTCCCATACATGAATCTATAACCAAAAAAAAAAATCAAACCTGTACATAAGGGGTGTCTATGGATAGGTCTTTTAAAATGACATAGAGGTTCCTAAAACGTTTTCTTTTAAAGTCTAACGTTTCATAGCTATACGCTTCCAAAGTGGTAAAATGGGCGTCCCCCCCCCTCGTCTAACTTTTAAACCAAGAGAGTGTAAATTTTGAAAAATATACATAATATAGATCGTAACAAATGCTTTCAAAGAAAATTGGTTTGGACGAGATCAAATGAGTAGTTTTTGAGATATAGCATGTTTTCAACAACCGCAAACATAACTTTGTACTTCATACAAATACTATGAAAAACAAAGTTAAATTTGCAGTCAATAAAATATTGTGGTATTTTACTAAGTAGAAGTAAGTGGATTCCCTAATTCAGTTAAAGTTGGCACGGAACCCTCAGTGCGCGAGTCCGACTCGCACTTGGCCGGTTTTTTCTTAAACAAATTAATTACATCTTGAATATGTATAATGAACCGGTACACACGTTATCTTAATAATTTTTTTTCAAATTCTCTGAAGTCTATGCTTCTCTAATATTTGACTCTTAAAATTAAGTTTGAATATCCTACAAATAATTTTAGCAATTATTATTTTTTTTAAAGAAAGAAAGGAAGAAAGCAAAAACGTTTATTGGTTTACGGTACGGTTTTTTGCATCTTATCCATAGCTTTCCTTTTGTTTACCTACTTATGATAAGTATTTGTATTAAAAAAATCCTTACTTATTATGGCGTTTCAATAAAATTTCTAAGGACTTTTAACAATTATGAATTAAAACAACCAACCGGGGTATTTGTTGCGTTGACGTTTTTCTGGCCGTGTAAACCTTATGTGCGATGTTTTTTGATCTTACCTATCCAAAGAATAATTGTGGATAGGTAGATCGAGTAATATATAGATTGCTGCTAAACCTTGTGTGCCGATTTTGGTGATTACTCGTTAGTTATTGATATTTGGTTACATCGGTTGTAGTTTTCTTAAACCATTTTATAAATTCACATACCGATTTCAAATAAAATTGTTTGAATTTTGATGCGTAATCACATCAATAAGTACGGACAACAGCACGTCAAGGTAAACACCGGGGTATCTTATTCAGCTGTAATAAGGGCTAGATTGCACCAAAAGTGGGTAACCTGATGTGCTGGCCACTGTAGCGTTATATTCTCTTCATACAAACACTAGTTTGACTATGATTATAAATCAATAAATGACTAACTCCGGAATTAAGCAAAGTTTAAATTAAAATTATAAAATGCATTACAAATGCATTAAGCTTTAATAATATGAAAACTCCTTTAAAAATTCTGTTTGAATTCAGCCGCTTTTAACAAACATTAAATAACCATTAGCAATGAGTTGCCAGAGATAAAAACTATCAGTATTTATCGTTTATGAAATGATTCAGCAATAATAAGCTGAAATGTACAGGCAATAAAAAATATATTTAGTATTAGAATGATTTAAACAACAATTTCTTAAACTAAACTTAGAAATTTGTTTCAGTTGGATAGTCCTCTATAAAATTTCAAAATGCGCTTCTAAAACTTCTACAGATTTTCAAGGAAGCCCTTTAAATGTGAATTTATTTATCTAATTAAAAACACAAGCGTTGGACGCAGAAATATTTCATAAAGGGCTAAAATAAATTAGAGTGGAGTGTACTTAACCACATAGTTTATTCTTATAGCTGTAATATTCAGTTTAATATTGAAAGTAATGTAAATTGAGTTAGGGCTATATCCTACCGTGACATGCCGTATTTTACAGATACTGTTCTGCAGGCTGCCGTTTTATAGTAAATGCGGTTTTAATGCTAATATTCACTTGGACATCCCGTTTGCAGTGACACGCAGAAAACCGATACCTTTTTTTAACTGATCCATCATCGTAAGGCCTTTTTCATCTTGACAGATGATTTAAACAGCGCCTACGCTAGAGGCGTATCGTCGATCGTAGCTAAAAAAGCCGATCCTTGAACGACAGTTTCGTCTGCACTTACGGCAAGCAAACTGACAGTCCGTGTGAAGGATGTCGTTTTTCCCATTTTTGGGCCAGAATTGAAACCAGGATGTAAAATGGGTCCCACAGACCTCGTAGATGACTTTTCTTCAGACATTGCTGTCGGTAGCCTGATCCTCTCATGTGTCGCGATCGATGTTGAATGCGATCATGTTGCATTTTACGACGTCCAACTTTACGCTTCGAAAGGGCGACTTAGCTCAACATGGTCTGTCTGGGCAAACAAGTGCAATTACCATTGCAACGCTGTGAAAGATAGGAATATACAGCGCGTCTCATTATGGGACAGGAGTTGACAGACAACCGTTCCTGCAAAAAAAAACATGTGTCCAGTAATGCATTGATCCCGCTGAACTGGACTGTCGTGGGAAAGGGCCCTAGAAGACAAGTAGGCATGTGTAATTCATAGTAACCGAACTATTTCGTTTAGGCTGTGAGAAGCTGTTTTGTCAATGCGCGTCAACGCTATGAAGAAGCCTTAGCGATGTTATTCTATCGGTACATAAACGGCTAGCCGATGACATGCAAGGGTCAACGGCAGCCGTCAAAAGTCAATAGCAGTAGTCGGTAAACCGTTAGTCAGTTACGTCGATAGCAAGTCCACGGCAAGTGTACCTTGGAAATTTCAAAGAAAATTATGAATCATAGAAAATATTGGGCACCTGCCAGCAGACACTTAGCTTTTAAATGAAGCTAGTTTTAGACCATTGTTGTCAAGTTATGCATTTTAAATCGACTTTGAACATCACGAAACTGATAAATCATTTGCCGGAGCAAAGCAATTACCTTTATCAGTACCGACTGAACTAATGAAACCACCTAATTTATTCCACCCCGTGCTGTTTCAGCGAAAACAATGGACTTGCTGGTGGACAGTAGAACTGGATTAATTCGACATTGTGAGTAAACATTACACATTGATTTTTAACTCTGTAGCTTAGGAAAATAAATGTTTACCTGTCAAAAATGTTAAATGCAGCACGCGTTGTACCAAAAACTTGTACTTTTTAATTAGTTTGGTTTAGTGAGATGCTGACATCGACCTTAAAAGTATGTGCTGACTTCTTATTTCGAAAAACGCAATAATATTCATTCGGATGGCCGTTTTGCTCCTCTTTTTTGATAAGTCTAAACCCTTAAATTTGAATGTACTCGTAAACAAACGAATTCCGCTTGGACGCTTTTAATTAATTTCGAAGTAAATCTGTAGGGACTATCAAAAAGTACCCAATTTAGTTTAAGTCGCGTTTCTAAGCAAACCTTTCAAATGAAGGGTGGATAAAAATAAGTGAAACTTTGAGGAATACCCACATGCTTTTGATTTTGATAATCTATAGTTTTTTGTTTGCGAACCAAAGTCGATAGACAATAAAAGCTTCAATAGCGGTTTATCTAAGCTTTAATTTCCTTGAACGAAAATTTATGTTACAAAAACTAGCGTAGAATGAACTTTCATGGGTTTTTAACTATTTTTATGCCATGCTTTAGAATGTTTTTAACACTCACAGTGTCATATTTTATATTCATAAAGATGAAATAAGAAACCAAAAATTTGCGCACGGGCGGGACTTGAACCAGCAACCTTTGCAAGCAATTGACGTTTTCATAAGAAACCACAAATTTCGCAGGGTCGGACTAACAGCACGGTACCTCAATTGGTAAGAGCGTTTGGCCCGGTTTGCCAAAAGGTTGCTGGTTCAAGTCCCGCCCGTGCGCAAATTTTTGGTTTCTTATTTCATCTTTATGAATATAAAATATGACACTGTGAGTGTTAAAAACATTCTAAAGCATTAGATAGCGAAGCGACATCAATTTCCAAGTTGAATTTATTTTGTAAAGAATAACTGCTTGGGCCATCTGTTTCATAAACAGACGGCTAGATGGCGCTAAGCGTCACGCAATTGACGTTTTCATAAGAAACCACAAATTTCGCAGGGTCGGACTAACAGCACGGTAGCTCAATCGGTAAGAGCGTTTGGCCCGGTTTGCCAAAAGGTTGCTGGTTCAAGTCCCGCCCGTGCGCAAATTTTTGGTTTCTTATTTCATCTTTATGTATTTTTATGCCAAATAAATATTAAACGGCGTGAAGAGATAACAGCCAGACTGACACACTGAATTCAGATATTAATAATTAATTTTAGCTTCCATAGAGTCGATTTTACCAATTTAAAATAGGACCTTTCCGTCCGCATAAGTTTAAAACGAATTATTTTAAAATGACATTTACGTAAATGATTGCTGAACAATAGGCGACGTATTCCAATTGAGCGTTTTGTATTGTATTCGACGATTCTTTGTCTAACATTGGAAAAATCGACTCTCAGTCAAAAAACAGCCTGGTAACTTAACGTCAGCCTGGTATTACCACCGTACTATTAACCAACCAACTTGAAGATAATGTCTCAATGACGGCAATCAATAATGCTAGGGTTTAAAGGTTGTATTTTTGTACTTAACATGGAGTACTTTATCGTGCAATTCCAATTACATGATGGCTTATTTGATAAAATAATGTCGCAAAGTCTCTAATCTTGAAATAAAATGAAAATAAAACTTTACTGTTCTCGTAAACTGATGTAAATGTTTTTAATTTAGTTACATTGTACGATTAACTGTTGGGATCTTTCTTATCGATATCGTATGTTCACAAGAGTTTTACTTTTTTTCCACCAATATATTCACCACTGCAATATACACTACTTTATTTGAAAATAGCGAAAACTCAGCCTTATCTGATATTAATTACTTGTTTCACCTACTGAGCAACCATCGATTATACGTCACATAATGTTGACACGAAATTTCAGCTCTTGGGTCAGAATATTGTTTGCAAATCCATCGTGGCCCATGTGGTGTAATGAAATTTAAATTTGGAAGATCAGCTCGTATGAACATGACAGTGCCAACGTGGTTACACCAAAGAGGCCATAATTCAAAAATCAAGATGGCCTATTGTTTAACCTAATTATCAAATCATCTTCCTTGTCTTTATGAATGAATTATGGCATAAAAGTACAGTTTGTTTCAAAGAAAATGTTAAGTAACATCTTTTTGATAAGTTGACCAATCCATTTGGGAAAAGTTCAAAGTTGGGAAAAGGAAATCAAATTAGTTAGTAGTTAACTAAATCGTATATATATATTTTATGGTAATTCATGATTTAATAGAAGGTTTTGAATGCATTGAAGTAAAAATTCGTATGAAATGATTAGATTTTTTACATGTTGCCTCCAAAGAGAAGCAAAAATAAGCGAAGCTAATAAGTTAATTAAAAAAGTAATTAATACAAGAAAAGATACAAGTTTTAGTTTTATTAGGCTGTTGGAACAACATAATTGCATTATCATCATTTAACGTCAGCTGAGATGAAGTCAAAGTCTGGCTATTTAAAAAGACTTATAGATATAAATATAATAATATTAATATTGGATACCAATCGCTAATATTGCTGTGATCCCAAAGTAAGTAGCCAATGCACTTGTGTTATAGAAATCAGACACGACGGTGGTACCTTTACAACCAGATCCGAGACAATATAGAAAATTATGACTTCTACATAGCCGGGAATTGAACCCGGGACCTCAGAACGGTGACGCCTTGAAACCCAGTGTTCTTAGCCAGTCATAGTAGTAGAAGTCATCATAGTATATTTACTTAACATGTTTTCTACAAGGGCATGACCTAATCAGGGCCCAGAGGCCAAGTTTTGCAGTCAATACCTCATTCAGTGAACGATTGAACATTATCTGAGATATTTATATTTATTTAAGATATTTGTTTTAATTTAAACGGAATAGGCAGAATATCGATATCGATTTTATCAATTGTCATACCACAACACTAAGCTTAAGCTGCCACAAACTGAGGGAGAATACAAAGAGTGTTTTAATTATGCTCTTATTTTTAAGTTTTGTTGCAGTTCGTTGTAAATTGTGCTCTGTCTTGAAAAAATAATTATCACTACGGAATTTTTAGGTAATCGTATTTATTACTAGTATTAACTATTACCGACCAGTTATTATCTTCATCAAAGTAACTGTTAAGGATTTTTTATAGAAAGTTGATTGACATAACTGATAAAATAGTATTTTTACTAAATGTTGTACAGGATGTACAGCTGACTCAGCCGTGGTTGTACAAAAGATACTGATTTCATAAAAATAATAAAGATAACAATATTTTTAAATGGAAAGAAATATCATAAAATCAATTTATTATTGTGACACTCTCGAGTGCGTCAATACTTCCCACGCCAGGTCGCTGCTTCGTTCCTAGCTACGGCATAATATTTCGTAGATACTACGCGCTGCGATTGAGGGTGCGAGTAACCCCATTCGTTTTTCAAGAAACATTTCAAGAAAGTTGTGATGTGGTTTTCATTTAAAAACTTGCGTATTATTAAAAAAAAATGAATAAACATTACTCATATTATCATCCCTGAGTTGAATAAACACTAACCAAAACCACACCCTGTATATCTAAAGTTTTTTTTCAGATCCAAAAAAAGCATGGCACTTCGATTATATGACCTCTCAAGATTTCTCCAAAACAAATACAACCACGTTTCAAACCGCCATGAAGATGACGGTAGTCATTGGCCAAATATTTGGCCTCAATCCGGTCTTGGGAGTAACTGAGAATGACTCGTCAAAATTAAGGTTAGATTTCATTAATAATCATTTTTGCCACGACCAACCAACCAAAAACCAAACAACGGAGTGGTATGTAACAGTGTTCATGTGTAACGCTTTCGACTTAGCTATATTACATACTAGTGGTCCCCCGCGACTTCGTCCGCGCGTTTTTCTATTTTTTCACGCCTTTTAAACCTTCCCTAGATCTCCACGAACATTTCAAGACTAAGAAAAGATAAATCCGTTCAGCCGTTCTCGAGTTTTAGTGAGACTAACGAATAGCAATTCGTTATTATATATTATATTATATATATAGAATTTTGGTGACTGCCACTAGCAAGATGAAGAATGCAGTCAGATAGAAAGTCGCTATCAATTGGTCACTTGTAAAATTCAAAGTCCTGTGTCCTTTGTTACATGGTTTTATGGCAGATGATAACCTGATATATTTATCAAGTAAAACGCAAGTAAAAATAAATACTCAAAATTAAATTTAGATTGAAAACCACGTACTTATATGGTTCCACTCCACACCGCTAGATGACACTGACTGTACGTTGACTCACCGCAAGTAGGTAGGCTTTCCAAATCCTTATTCATTCGGCTAATAATTCGTATTGGTTTCCGTATTTTATTTACAGCAATGAGTTTTCTTTGTTATAACATGATTTTAATTAATAATATTTTAAATGTGTTTTTTTTTTCAGGTTTAGCTGCTGTTCCTGGCGATTTTTGTACTCCTGCGTGTCCATAATTGGACAAAGTTTGTTTGTAATCTTCTGTATCTTGAGATTTTTCAGAGAAACTGACATGGAATTTACGTCACTATTTATAGTACTATAAGCATCATACTGTTATAATTTGGTAGGAAGATGTATTCTGTTAACCGCTTAACGATTCTTATACACAAAATGAAAAATAATTATATTAAAAGGGGGGCTCTCATACATGAAACTAAAACCAAAAAAAAATATTGTCAAACCTATGCTTGTGGGGATGGTATGGATAGGTCTTTTAAAATGACATAGAGGTTCCTAAATCCATTTTATTTTAAAGTCTAACATTTGATAGATAAACGCTGAAAAAAATGGTATGTAGATCTTTACAAATACTTTCAACGAAAATTTGGACGGTATCGCAGTGGTAGTTTTTGAGAGATAGCACATTTCCAACAACCGTAAAAACATAACTTTGTTCTTCATACAAACACTATGAAAAGCAAAGTTATATTTGTTGTGTGTATGTGTGTGTGTGTGTGTGTGTGTGTGTGTGTGTGTGTGTGTGTGTGTGTGTGTGTGTGTGTGTGTGTGTGTGTGTGTGTGTGTATGTAAACTAAACGTCCACACGTTTAGTTTCATTTTAACAATTACTGTTCATCGTTTATTCGCGTGGAAAGCTGTAGTGCAAGATAGTTATACCATTTATGTAAAAAAGAACTAGAGACTTGTGGTAACGGACAACGATAACGTCATTTGTTGTTCTGTGCCATGGTCGGGATTGTATGCCTATGGTACTTCAGAAGGCATTGATAAACATAAAATTGCGTAGTGTCGTAAGGAAAAGTGTGCAAAAAAAAACTTTACTAACACGAAACGAACTAACGCGGATGAGCGAGCGTCAAAGCGGAAGGAAAATAGTATGTTTGGTCCATTCTTACTATAACCGTGTTATATTTGTGAGTCATAGTATGTACCTAACAACCTTTTGACGTCATTTTCAGCGTCTATCGTGTTCTACTCAACAAATTGCTTGACCACCATTTTGTTTCTGCGCATGGCCACAAGATGGCCGCTGCTGAGTCAGCAAATTGCAAGGATAGAGGCCATTGACCCCAACCCTGATGGCACACTGTTGAAGAAATGCAATGCTGCTTGCATCATCATACTAGGTCTCGCTGTGTGTAAGTTGCATGAAAATGGTTATTCTTTTTTTAAAATCAATAAACTCATGTCATCATGTCAGTTGTCAGTTTTTGGTTTTAAGAGAATTAATAATCATCATCATTAACAGTCAAAAAACGTTCTCTACTAATTATATGCCTCCCCCACGGATTTTAACAGCGACTAATCGCAAGTCCTGCGCTGCGTCTTTGTTCGAAAGGTCTCAAATCTAGAATGTTTCTGCCCCAACGGGCCATCGGTTCTTCACGCTATGTGCTTTTTTTTTTTAACGTAAGGAAATGCAGTTTACGCACCGTACCCCTCCGTCGGGGAACGCAGGGGCGTGTATGACTCCCCCGAATTCGGGTTTACCCCCTAAAACCTGACGACGCCCGCCGCGTTTGGTGGCTTTGACAGCAGGGGCCGCGGTGTCTCAACAGTCCCGCGACCCTTGCCAGCGCAACCTTCACCCTCTATCAGGAGGGCGGATCTCCACAGAGTGGGGCGATCCCACTCCCGACGGCATACTGGCGCCTCAGGAGGGTCCCTGGTGATTGGACAGAGGTGTCCCCACACCGTCTGTCCGAGACCCTCCCGACGAGGCGAGCCACGCCCGACGGCAAATGCACGCCGAGCTCGCCCAGAGGACCAAAGTCCTCAGGACATCCCCTGCCTCCTCTGATAAAACCAGAGGGGTGCCGGGAGTCCAACGACTTTTAGTGAGCCGCCGCTCGATGCGAGACAGACGCGACTCAATATGGCCACTGCCGCCCGATACGGGAACAGACGCAGCGGCACTCTCCACGGAGCATCTTGGCTTCACCTGCCGCAGGATTACGACAGGTTACTGAGCCCCTCGCCACGACAAGGCGTGCTCCATTTCAGGGGGACGCTATGTGCCCTGCCCATTGCCGCTTGAGCTAACTGTTTCTCAGGGTTATGTCCTATAACTTAGCTCTCCCATAGGCACCTGATTCGATCTTAAAGAGAAGATAGATAGGTAAATCGAGAGAGACGGTCTTATACACAGTCTGGCCATAAATATTATTACTACAATTAAAAATAAGCAAAATATAACATTGGAATTTGGAATCTGTCATTTTTATACGATTGCTCATTGTGTTTTCTAATTTTGGCGCCGACACATTTTATAATTTTTAACGATATTAAATGGAGTGGGGTGATAAAGAGAACCGAATCGCTGTAATTGCATTACACAAAGTTGGTATGGAGCCAAATGCAATTTTTAAAATACTCTCTATACGCTTGGTATTTTAGTCAAATGTTTGTGTACCGGGCTGTCAATAGGTACAATCCATAGACTTATGTACAATCAGTCCTCCTCTGTTTGTGACAGAAAAAGATCTGGCCGTTCACGTAGTGTTCGTACGAAAACGGTGGTCAAAGCAGTAAGGGAAAGAAATGCGGAAATCCTGTCCGAAAGCAAAAGATTTTATCTCGGGAGATGAAGATAGCACCCAGAACTATGTAGCGTATTTTAAAAGATGACTTAGGACTTGCAGCCTATAAAAGACGCACTGGTCATTTTTCAACTGATAATTTAAAAATAATAGGGTAATTTTTTGGTTACGGATGAGAAAATCTTTACAATGGAGCAACATTTGAACAAACAAAATGACCGTATTTATGATCAAACCTCTAAGAAACTTCCCTAATTAGTCGGCAGAGTGCAACGTGGGCAATACCCGACTTCAGTGATGGTTTGGTGGGGTGTTAGCTATGAAGGAGTGACTGAGCCATATTTTCTGAAAAAGGTATCAAAATATCGGCACAAGTGTATATCAAGATACCATTCTTGAGAAGATAGTTAAGCCCCTTTACAACACTATGTTCAATAACCAAGCATGGTCTTTCCAACAAGACTGGGCGCCGGGTCATAAAGCTTGCATGCACGCAGTCTTGGTTAGAAGCGAACGTTTCGGACTTCATCAGTACTGAAGACTGGCCGTCGTCTAGCCCCGATCTTAATCCGCTGAATTATGATTTATGGTTAGTTTTGGAGTGTACGGCTTGCTCTAAACGCCATAATAATTTGGAGTTCCTAAAACAATCCATACGATTGGCAGTGAAGAATTTTCCCATTGAAAGAGTGCGTGCTTCTATTGATAACTGACCTTAACGTTTAAAGGACTGTATTGCAGCCAATGGAGACCACTTCGAATAAGCTTTTTATATTTTAAATTATTTTATATTTATGTTTTAAACTAACACACTGTAAAAGTAATAAATATTATTTGCTTTTTTTTTTCTTTTTGACAATATTTATGGCAAGACTAGGTATTTAGACGCTTTTAGCAAAATTGCAAGAATAGTCCTCTCCAGGAAAATAAGTAGGTTCATTCAAACCTAGACATACTTTTTAATTTAGATAAACCTAGAAAAAAAAAGAGATTGATTGTAGTTTATAAGAATATTCGCAAAATTAGCCGTTTACTTTTAGTTGTTAAATGGAATTTCAGTGGAACATGTTCTGTCGGACTTATTCGATATATCAAGAGAGTTGTACTGTCCGTCTGGCCGTCAGCTGTATGAAGCTTTCGTAACTAGTCAGTTCCCGTGGATATATGCCTTTGTCAGCTACAATGAAGTCATAGGTCCATTGACGCAAGTAAGAAATACAACCTCCATTTATAAACATTACTAGTGGTCCCAGCGATTTTTTTTTGCCCCTGGCCCGTGATTGAAATAGTTATTACATTATTCCGGATGGATACGAATCTAACAATATAAAAATCATGAAAATCGGTCCATTCGCTCAATTCACTTATATATTTCTTTCAAAAGATCCTTCTCCTGACAATAACAAACATAAAAAGAAGAATTTGCAAAGTTGGTCCACGCGTGATGCCGTGACCAAGGGGATTATGGATTCATTTTTTAACGTAGAGTTAATGATATTATAGTCAGCGTGTTCTGAAGTGAGTTCTGTCAGTGTCATGTCTATCTCGCTTGCACTTACCGACAAAGGCGGTGCGCTACATATACATACATCCTATCTCTATATACATAAAGACTCACTTGCTAAGCACTGATTGATGCCACTCACTGCTTGCAAAATCTTTCCTTTTTTTCAGATCGTCGACATCCAATGTACGTTCAACTGGAACTTTTCAGATGTGTTCGTTATTTGCATCAGTTTGTATTTAACGTCTAGATTGGAACAGGTTAACAGACGAATTGTGGCTGTCAGAGGAAAGGTAAGGTACTAATGGACAAGAAGACTTAAAATGAAAAATATAAAAAGTAAAGTATGTAGCCAATGCACTTGTGTTATGGAAATCAGACACAACGGTGGAACTACAACACCTAGACCCGAGACAATATAGAAAAGATCGTTTTCTACATTGATCCGACCGGGAACCGAACCCAGAACCTCTCGAGATGGCGACGCTTGAAACCAGAGTGCTAGCCACTCGACCACGGAGGTCTTCAAAAAAGGTACATAGTAGCAATCCCGTATCTAACTATTCTATTGTCATGTTCACTTTGACGCGTTCTTTTCCGTGATGTAGACAGACACAGACGCACTGTGGTCTCCTTTAACACAAATCATTTTTCGTGGGGGGTTAAACATGGAACTTTTTTTCAGTTCGTCCCATCTACATTCTGGCGCGCTATGAGAGAGGACTACTGCAGAGCGACGTCACTAGTGAGGAAAGTCGACGATGTTATAGGAGGAATCATTTTCATTTCTTTCGCCAACAATCTCTTCTTCATCTGCGTACAGCTGCTGCATTTATTCCAAAAGTTTGTTACTCAAATGTTGATGGTGATAATTGTCGCAGAGAAGTAGTAATAGCGCAATCGAAAAAGATCCACATCCCGTAGAAAATTGAGAGAAAATCGTTCTACAGAAATGAAACGTATCTAAAAAAAACTTAAATATGTCAAATAAATATGGCAAACTCAATATTTCAATTTTCACGGTTTGACATATAAATAATTCTCTTTTATCATTCGTCCAGGGACTCCGTCTACAATAGTCATTTACTGTATTGAAATATACATTTTACTTGAAATGTATAAATATGGTAACGAAAAGTTATTTTTTCACTGATTAAAGTTTGTTTTTAAAGATATGTTTCAGCTCAGTAGTACGTAGGGCACTTTTCGACCTCCCTCTTTAAAATTCACTTTTGTCATCTAATGTTAATCACATGAGATATAATAATAGACTAGGGTTAATCTACGTGCTAAAAACCAAGGGCTCATTTTTTAATTTGTTGGTAAAATTAATTAGCGTAATTAATTATGGGTACAAACTACAAAAGTTGCTAATTGCAAAGTCTAGAGTGTGCATTTGTTTTTCAGAGAAGGTATGCAAGCAAAACCCTTGTGTGGTTACCATACGCCTGATGAGCGGTAATTATTATCCTATCATAATAATACCAACTGTTTGACCTTTTATAAAATGACAACATATGTAAATACATAAAGGGTTTAATAAAATAAACTGCATTCCTTCTCGGTGGTGATTCTGTTGCTTAAATGCAACAACTTTTTGTATAAGAAAAAAATACTTTTTAATACAAACTAGCATTAGCGGATCGGTATCGGTATCCTAGTATGGGAAAGTTAAAATTTTTCGTTTTGGGATTACAATGCTTGTCCCTTAAAAAAAAGTTGTTGTGTTTGAGCATAAAAATTACCCCAAGAAGGAATAAGTTATTTTGATAGGCCCTTTAAACTGAGGACGTTGCCACACTTACTTACTTACAAATTCCAATCTTTACCACAAACCGTGTATCAGATTTAAATATGTATGACAATGTTTATGACTGAGAAAAAAAACCTAAACTGTATTTTGTAAGTGACTGAATATTAAAATACAAAACTCTATTCTCTATATTCAAAGCAGCACTTGAAAATTATAACTTTAAAAATATTTTCAGCCTATTCAAAGGATATGAACAGCCGGTATATTTCTTCTACTCCTTCATATTCCTAGTGATGAGAGCTCTGGCAGTCTCCTTGGTTGCAGCTCAGGTACACACGGCCAGCACTAAACCAGCTCAGGCTCTGTACCTGGTTCCATCTTCAGCGTACTGCGTGGAGGTGAGTTTCTTGGACCGAAAGGAAACAGTATATTAACTTACAAACATTGGTTACAGAGGGTGCTTTTATGAAACTCCCTTCGATTATACATACACACCGCTTGCAGCTACCGCGGCTCATGAAATTTCATACCAATCTATACAAATTACAAGTACCTATAAAATAGCGGCACCGCCATCGCTTCTTATATGTATGTTAGTTAGGCTGGGATGTTTCCACACTTAGTCTCATGATCGTGCCATTGTGCGTATATCCCTCTTTTTTATTCTAACAACCCTAGGCATTCCCAGAAGGCTGGTTATCTGACCAGATGAGTACAGGCCTCCGGGAATGTAGCAGTGGATTTGAGAATATTTTCCCATTTTTCCGCCACATCTGTGCATTTCATGAGCACATGATGAGCACATGATATGGTGTTTCTTCTGCCCTTATGCACCCTTTGGACGCGGGGCTGTCTATGACACTTATAGTGAAAAGGTTTTTGTGACTAGTTATAGTAGTTGCCTATAACTATGCGCAGTTTAACTCTTGGTAATCGGATGACAACGGTTGCGGGCAAGCCTTTTTGAAAACTCCTGGAACGGCGTTCTTTTGGCTGCTTATATTAAAACAGCTTTACGCCGTAAATGCACTTCGTCACGGCGTAAAATTGATCCATGAATATACAAGTCACCAATCTCATATATTGCTCTGATGCTAAACTAAGTAGCTAATGCACCAGGTACACGTCTTTAAAAAACTGTATCTGAAAAATATCAAAGTGAAAAGTCCGCGTTGTAAATGGTTTGGCGTACTTTTAATACTATGGAAATTAATAGTGTCATATTTATTCAGGTTCAACGGTTTTTGGATCAAATCCACATGGACACAGTTGCGTTGAGCGGCATTCAGTTCTTCAACGTCAAACGAGGATTAGTTCTTACTGTAAGTAGAATTAGGATGGGTCATCGTTATCATCATCATAAAAAGTCATAAAAGTCATTTATTTTTGCAAATAGACCCACAGGGGGCCCACTTTTACTCGTCAGCATATAAATTCTACCTAAGCTTCGGGACAATTGTGGGCTAGTGCTGAGAATAAACTGCGCAGAAGTTCTGAAAAAATGGTATTTTTATGTGATAAATATGTGTATGCAAGCAAGCGTATCCGCTTAAAAGTGAATTATTGATCAATATGACAAATATTGTTAACATAATTACATTCAAACATCAATCCGGACGTGCAATGTGATAGTTGCACGTTTTTGGTACAAAAAAATATGTTTTTTTTTTATCTTTGTGTCAATATGGCGTGTGATGTAACACTTTGATGTGTTCGATTTTCGAATGAAAATCAGTTAAAATTCTCACGGTAGACATAAAAATATATATTTTATAACTACTCGCGTTTATTTTAAATGGAAACGGAAATCAATATACCGGTATTGAGGCGAGTGATACAACAATAGAATCCTTGAAATCATCTACGGCAATATGTCGTTAATAAAAAATTCGATGGCATATTATTGGAAAACTTCTGTCCGTGTATAAGATTTCTTAAGTGATGTTTGCCATCGAAGTAAAAGTCATGTTAGAAACAATCTACTGCTGGGTAAAAAAAACTTACATTATAACCAGTACCCACTCTAAAATTGGATCCGGTATTATTCATTTTATCCACTGACTTAGTTTCCCTGCGGATTGCCGTCCAACTTTATCCATTCAATTCTATCCCCAAATGCCTCGAACAGAAAAGTTACAAGCAATCCTTTCGCAGCTATTAAATGAATCTACCAATGCATGTTAAAGTCAATTTTTAGCACTTTCGCGTATTTTACGCTATGTGTTGGTAGCTATCTTTTTTCGTGACATTTTGTATTGCTTGTGATGCTCTTGCGGCTAATTATGTAGATTTGCAGAAAAATACAAATTGTTCGGATACAAGAAATATATTTGCAAGATATATACATACATTTTACAAATAAGAATTGTTAGATTTATTATAAAATTACTTTTAATAACCGAGTAATAAGTCGATCAAACCATCACATGATTAACGCAATGTTAAGATGTTTTCGTCGACTTAAGTATGATCTTAAAAATAAATATTATTATGAATTATTATTTTACAATTAAAATACAATCATCTGTATACAAATATATATTTATTGAGTGAAAAGAAAAATCTAATGTATAAGTAGATCATAGCATCACGTAGCTTCCGTTATGTTAAAATGTTTAAGTGTTTATGTGATTTCCGTTTCCGTACTGTGGAAATGTTGTAACCGACTTTAATTTGATTCTTTAAATGTCTTAGATTGAAATAAAAGCTATAAAATTATTTAATACTCTCTTATAAAATTTATAATTATTTTGAAGCATTCAATCAGGTCCAAATTAGAATTTTACAAATTTATCAAAACATTACGTGGTTTCCGTATTGCGATAATAATGATTTTCTTGACTTATATTTTATTGTATAGATTTAAAATTATGAAGTTATTACCTTAATTAATATTTTGTGTTTACAATATTAATAAAAATACGTTATCAATTATATTAAATGTTAACAAATAAATAAGAACTCATAAGTTGATCAACACCTGACGTGGTGGTTAATGTGCTCCCCACTAGAAAGTTGTTTTGATCGACTTATAAATATTCAATCCCTGAATCTTGGAAGCCATTCTGGAGTGTGAAATTCAACAGTTCGTAACTCTTAAATGGCACGTTCTTTATCTTATCGCAAATACAGTGTGAAAATACTCTTCGTGTATCATTTACCGCCGCATCAGTGGACCGCTTTATACAGCTTAAACAGGCACTTTTTCCAATTCAGGTTCTGTTCCTTCATAAGAATGTTATCTTTTCACGATGTCAAAGGACATACAGTGTGTCAAGGCATGTAATAATAAAACTTTAAGGGCAATATCTACGATAAATTTCATCGAGAATAATACCCTTTAGGGGGAACATACTTTTAAGTAATTTAAAAAAAGGTAATGGTTTCGTTTTAGTACTATTTTAGAAAAAATACCCGAAGGTGCAAGGTAAGTTTAAAACATGTACTTTCTCCTTTTTGCAGTTGAAAAACGGAGTCATTTGATAGTGTCTTTTTTATGAATCAGTTGCACCACATCTTTTTCCTTAAAATAAAATCACAAAACCGGCAAAGTGCGCGTCGGACTCGTACACTAAGGGTTCCGTGCCAACTTTAACTGAATTAGAAATCCACTTACTTCCACTTAGCCAAAATACCACAATATTACCACAACGTAATCAAAAAAAATACTTTAGCACATTGGATACATAAATATAACCTGTAAATAAATTTAAATGAGACTCACTTGATCCTACAGACAAACTGTGTAAATAGTTTTGTAGGACTTTGTTTATAAAAATGTAACATGTTGTTTTCATTATAAACAAATAACAATAATATTGTAAACATCACATATAACTTTGTTTTTTATAGTATTGGTAAGAATAACAAAGTTATGTTTTCGGTTATTGTAAATGTGCTATACCTTAAAAAACACTTGTTTTATCTCGTTTAAACCAATTTTCCTTGAAAGTTTATGTCATGATCTACATCATCAAAATTTACACTCGCTTAGTTCAAAAGTTAGATGGGTGGACTACGTCCATTTTACCACTTTGGAAGCGTGTACCTCTAAACGTTAAACTTACAGAGAAAATAGTTTTAGAAACCTCGATGCCATTTTAAAAGACCTATCCACCCTACACGCATAGGTTTGCATTTTTTTTTAAATTTTCTAAGTTTCAACTGTGTAATACTGATAGTTTCATAATAAAGTGTCTGTAACATTTGGACGGACAGACAGACAGACAGCCTTGATGAAACTATAAAGGATCCTTTTTTTTCCTATTCGGCTACGGAACCCTAAATAACGGCAAGTGCAAGTTGGACCCGGGTACTGAGGGTTCCTCGTCAAGGTTAACTAAATGAGGGGTCTATTTACTTCCACTTAGCCAGAATATCACAATATTTTGTGGACAGTATAAATAACTTTGGTTTTGATAGTATTTGTATGCAGAACAAAGTGATTTCGCTGTACCTTCGGTACATTTATTGAGCATGTTAGTTCAGCAAAAATAAAGATAAAAACTTTTACTCTAGGCACATATAAACAATTTGTTTTTTTTATTTTTTTCAGATCGCAGGAACAATAGTCACATACGAATTGGTGCTGATGCAATTTGCTGGTGTGACGCCAACGTCTCCGCCGCCTACGTAGATTTATATTTATTTAATTATCCATTTCAATATTTAAAAAACGTAATAATAAAAGCAGCAAGGTGCTTACATTTTTCTTTCACTAATCTTACTATGAGTTTCCTTAAGGAAACTCATATTAATTTAGGTTTGTTAAAGTTTTGTAATCTTCACTTCCAGCAAAAAAATCTTACTATTACGGTTACTAACAGCAATTTGATGTACTATCGTGGTCACCGCCGCCTTACCACCAAATAACTTGCACCCGGCGTCTTTAATTGTTTGTATTGACGCCTGTTTTTTGTCGCGTGTGTTGCTTTACCTATATTTGAAAGTAGTTAGTCCTAGAGACCTCAACCGAAGTATAGTAGACTTACTACGAGTAAATTACGAGTAAATGGTAGTAAATTTACAATTTACTGACATGTTAAAAAAAAGTATTAAAAGTAAGTGAAGCTATGTCAAGCAAAAAATGGGTTGCAACTTTATGTTAAGATAAGATAAATATTTCCCTTTGGAACATCAAAGTTGGGGAAGTAATCAGGTATTACGGTAAAGGCTTTCCTTGTTGTATGAACCTTTAATGTTACGGCAAAATAATACAAAATATAATAGTTAGGGAGGCGAATAGGGGAATTTTCGGTAATACTCGAGCATGGCAGTTTAAGATATGAGAGATACCTTGGACCTAATGGAACAACCTTGTAAAGTATTTAGCTCTATATGTAGTGACGCGCGCCTAGGATAGACGATCAGATTAGTAAAAAAAATCGATAGTCTGTAATACTCGAGCGCGTCAGATTAAGATATTGGGGGTTGACTTTAGTGTTTTCAGACTAAATTTAACTAATCTGACGATAAGTCCTTGACGCCGCCGAGTTATAGGGTCGCGAACTTGTAAAAAAAAAACGTTAATCCGGCATTCTCGAGCGCAATTTTTTTTATTTTTATTTTGAAGAATATAATCTAAAACGTACTAAAAATACAAAATCTGCCGGTTTCCGCATGACCAGGAGTGTGGAGGAGCCATTTCGTCTTCCGAAAAACGCGTTGCGGCATATAAGTCGCGAACGATACATTTTACAAAAAAAAAGTTTAAATAAACAAAAAAGGTAATTTTATTTTACACAAAAAAGGTCTCTTTACATTTTTGTCCAAAGTTAAAACTTTTTGACTTGAAGCTTCATAAAAACTCAAACTCCCGGTTTTTTGAGTATATCTTGAAAACTGAGGGTGTTAAAAAATGATATGAAATAACGATGATTAAATTATGTTACTTTTATCTCAAAATTTTTTTTTTTCTAAAGCTTCTCGACAATTTTCGTGGACTTGGAAAAGGTTACGCGTATCTGTATACAAAAGTATTATTAACATGTACAGTTTCATGTATGTATATTATTCAATAGCCTGTTGATCCTCAAATTGTTTTTTGGACGTACCGTCAGCAAAACGAAGTGAAGAATTATTAAAAAGAAAGAAGAAAGGAAAAAAAAGTAACCAAAAAACCTTTCCGGTCAGATTAAGAGAACCCACCAACATTTTTGTCAGATTAAGAAAATATGCTTTCAGGATACCGAGATGAACCTCCTCCCCTATGAAAATCTGACGCGCTCGAGTATTTCAAAAAAACTATTTTTTTTTGCATTTTCAAAAATTCATCGTAACTTATGGTCACGCCAAAATCGTCAGTTTTTTTTATAGGGAGCTTTCTTGGGGCCTACTTAACACCCCTTCCGAAAATCTGACGCGCTCGAGTATTTTTATTTTTTTTTGCATTTTTGACTACTTTATATGCCTACCCCCACCACGCAAACCGGCAGATTAGTATACCGTTGTTATCAGAGGCACTTGGGGCATACGTAGTATGAATATCTGACGCGCTCGAGAATGCCCAAGTAACTGTTTTTTTTTTTACATTTTTGAAAAACCGTACACGCCAAACCCACCGCTAAAATGGTTTTTACCATACGAGCTTTTCTTTTCGAAATTATTTTATCTTTCGATTTTTATAGGTCTCGACGGCGCCGTTGAATTACGCCATTTAGCTACCTCGCCTCCCTAACTATAATGCAGACGAATACGTAGCATTAGGAAGTAAGGTGGTTTTACAGTATATGGCACATATACCGTGTTATTATCTATATAAGATCAGATAGAATATGATCGATAGAAAAAAATTTTGTACATTTTTATGTCTACTTTATTTCCAAACTTTTTTGTTAAATAACACAATACTTGGTAATAACAAAGTGTTTTATATTTTTTATCTCATAAATAAAGGGTTAACTAAGATCCCTTAAACACTGCGACTTAGTATCATGCAGTCACTTTGTCACAGTTGTCAATTTTTGTTAACATCGCGACTGCATCGATGCTTAAAGAAGAGCAGTGTGTGTGTTAGAAACGCACTTGACTGAAGCTATGTCACAGAGTGAGAAATGGCAATAAAGTGCATTAATCTTGACTTTCTTCAAATTATTTGTCATACTGAATCAGCACGAGTTCGTATTTTATTATATTTCCAGCCACCTGTAATTAAAAAATATAATACATATAATGCTCAAATAATTAATAGAAAGAATGTGTACACATTTCTATACGAGCTATATTTGTTATGCATCAACATTTTCATCATTGTGATTTATTGAATAAACATAATTTACGGATATTTTTCGGAGAAGGTTTCAGTTATTATTACTCGTATTCAATCAATTAGAGAATCAATTGATTGTACTGATTTATTATGAATCCTTTTTTGTGTTAATGTAATGTCAACTACAAGTTTTTGTTGACGTATTGTGCAAGAACGACCATCGTGTGAAATAGGCCGAGTGTTGTCTGTGTATTATAATAAATCTTGCAGCTTCACCGTACGTTAATATTGTATCTCACAAAATCTATTCAGTAGTTTTGGCGTAAAGGAGTAACAAACATCTATACACCCTCACAAACTTACAGGATGTTGTTTATGTCAGTGACCCCCGATACTAATGCCAAAGAAAAGAGAGAAGACCCTCAAAATCAATATTTTTACGAAACCAGCGAACGAGTCGAAAAAATACCAAAGGCCGGTCGGCTCTTCTCAGCTTACTAGTTACGGCGTAGAATTTTGTAGCTAAGTGCGAGGATGCGATTTTCTTTATTTCTTTTGATTCTCTAGACTAACTCATACCATGATCCTTGAGTCGGGGATCGCTGACCAAAACAACAACATGTATAAAGAATTATTAAATGATGTGATACCTGCAGTAACATTTGTCTGCTTAGCCAAAAAAAGCCCTTTCCACTTAAAGCCACGAAGTCATTGCTCAATTGGTCATAGAGTCTCTTTATCTGCAATAATGTTACATAATAGGAGCAATCAGAATATCAAAGTTTTAAGGGTCCGCAAAAGTCAATAGAATTTTACAACCTCGGTCGAAAACGGTCTTATGATTACAAGTTTACAAGAGATTAGAAAAAATATAATGGATTGAGTTTACAAGAGAGAAGTGCCTATTTTACTATTGTATCTAGAGATAAAATTCAGCACTAATCAGTGTAAAATTGAAATCGGAGCATGAATTTTGTATGAAGTTTTGATCAAGGGGCGTATTGCGATCCAGCTTTAGCCGTTCAATTCCGACTTAGTGTAAACGAATATAATAATAGTATTCCTAAGTTACGGTTTTTTTGTTTTATTATAATTATATTAAAAAAATATATAATTGCTAATTTGACAGTAAAGCCCAGCCGCTTACCTATTAAAAATTGCATCGCAATACGCGCTCAGATCTGATTGAACAAAATTCCTTAGGATATCGTGAAACAGACCGGAGAGTATAAATTAAATAACATAGTACTGGACGCGTATTGCGATGCAGTTTTGATAGGTAAGCAGCTCAGCTTTACCGTCAAATTCGTATTGCGATTTCGCATGATTTTATAATATTATTATAATAAAACAATATAAATAATTATATTTGTACCATTGTAGTATTTTTATATTGATAATATTCGTTTACACTGAGTCGGAGTTGAGCTGCCTAGGAATTGAAAGGCTAAAGTTGGATCGCAATACGCCCCCCGATCACTCTGTTTTGAAGAACAATAATGCAAGATAAAAAGTGCTTGGTACCTCTACGTTAAACCCGGTTTCAGGACAAGCCTGGAGGTATTCCAAAGCCCTGTTAGAATGCACATGGACGTCTGCTGCAGCCAACACGACGCTGCAAGCTCTAAAGAGCAGCCAGGCAAGGGACATGAAGTAATACAAAGAATTCAATAGGGAACCTTGGGTTTTCCTGAAAAAAAAAAGAAAAATCATATTTCACCCATCTCAAACTAATAGGAGGTGTCAGTCGAAATACACTAGCTGACATTGGTTGCTAATTTGAACCACACAGTATACTGCTGAGATTTGCCACCCTAGCGCAACCAAGCTCCGGATTTGAATGAGAGTGATGTAGCGACATCTACCACCGTCACAAAATATCATCGCATTACGCTGATTCGACTTCGCACGACTAGGTAGCGCTGTAATCGAAGAATTCAGATTGAACCGCGATATGTAAGATTCAGAGGGGACTAGACTACATTAAGGTAAATCAAGACGGTGATCAATGGAACTCTGGACTTGTCTTTCAATTCAGTTGCGCCAACATACAGACTGACTAGCTGGCCGCAAGGGAAAACCACGGTGAGGTCAAATTCAGAAGTAGACATTCCACATACTCTTATATTTATAACAACTTTTCGATATTTAACATTAGTGGACGTCTTTGACTCAAAATGATTGTTTAAAACTTACGTGAGACCCAAGAACAGTTGAAGGCAGATGAAGTAGAAGTTGTTGACGGTCGACAGGAGTATGAGCGCGCCAATGTGCGCATCGGTCATGCGCACGAGTGCCGCTTGACGGACGAACGCTTCGCGCACGCGCCGCCATTGCTGGTTGCGAATATAAGTTTCAGTTGTCATCTGCAAATTTTCTACGAGTAATGAATGATGTAAATGTTTTGATGATGTTGATGTTTTCTGAATTAACAATATCGCCTTATATTCACCTCACTTTTAAAATTACTTGAAAATTATAAAGTTGTTTGCATCAAAGCGATACATGTAGACGAGAGAATAAATTAATATCCTTAATATCCTTTGGCCATTCCCACACATCGCCATCTAGCCCCAAAGTTAGCTACTCAAAGCTTGTGTTATGGGTGCCAGACAACGGATATAATACTAAAATACTTTTTGTTTGTAAATACATACATGATATACATAGAAAACACCCAGACCAATACAAACAGACATGTTCATGCACACAAATGTTTGTATTGTGCGGGGATCGAACCCGCACCCGCTGCGTAGTAAGCGATTTCTCGACCACTAAACCAGAAGGGTCGTCTGGTTTAGTGGTCCAGAGAAGGTGAGCATAACCAGGGTGCGTAATGCGATGCAGCTTTGACAGTCAATCAGCTCTGCTCTACTGTCAAATTAGGAATTTGTATTGTGTTTTCGCATAACACTGGTAATATAACTAGTATATAATAACGTTAACCTGTCAATCTGCTTCGAGAAGCGCGAGAAATGCGCGCCGCTGTCGTAAGACAAACGCGCGCGTGGCCTCGACTCTGTCTGGTACCAAGCGCCCGCCATCGGGCGGGCCGCGCAATTTACAAAAATATAAATATCTCGCGGTAGGAATGAGCTATCATCATTTTGTAAACGGGGATTTGTTGTTTATTGTATTAGCTATCACACTGTTTTATTAAATATTACGATACTGAAATATTTTTATTAATACTGAGGCGAAAAAGAAGGTAGCGCGGGAAAAACATGACTCATCGTATTTATAATAAATGTTTACGTTATAAATTTTCAATTATACCTTCAAATACCTCGAAACAAAGCTGAAACATAATATTTTTCATATAAAAAAGATAACTTATCACCATAGAACAAATTTTATAAATACAGGATAAATAAAAATCGTAATGACTACATTTTAGTACATGGGGTCTATTCACAAGACCCATCTTCTAAATACTAGTTGGAACACCCAACTTTTTGGTATCTATGGATTGCTCATTTTACCGTTTACATGTTGAAGACTTCCCAGTATTCAATTGTCCACACCACATAGCTAAATCATCGATTTAAAATCGACTACTCAACCGATCCCCATATGGGGAGAGTAAAACGTGACGAAAAAGTACAGGGAACCCGATATGGGGATAGTAAGGCGCTACGACATATGCGAATGTGAAAATGAACCCCATATGGGGAGAGTAAGGGTGAGAGGGAAATCATCATCATGAATATCCTAACAATTGTAGTATTGCTTTATATTTATTAGTATTGATAATATTTCTTAATAGTAAGTAGGAATTGATTAACCTCGAAACGGATTAAACGGATTAAGTCGCAATATGTCCCCAGTAGATTCGTTTTTTTTGTTGGTTTTTCAGTATTTACGTAGTAGCCACTTTAGTTCGCACGGTCGAGATCTTTCATGCCAAACGACTTGCTAAGAAAATCTATTGCGTTCACGACACATAAACAGACGTCACATTATAATAAAAGAACGATCTTGATGTGGTAAAGCACAAGAGACCGCGGTCGTATGTTTCTCTCTAAATTCAGTAAATTTCATACACTTCTCACCTTGTTAGCTTTTTCATTTTTCACAAGCAGATTAACATAAGAATTCAATCTATGGTACCGGGTGGTAAGCCCAATGCTTATTAGGATGATTATTAAGTCTTGAAATTCCAAAGAATTGTTGCTATTTTACTCAGGAAGAAGATTGGAATAGCGGTCCATAAGCTGTAATAATCTGCCGATTGAACGATAAAATATTTTCAAAGCTGGCAAAACTAATAAATAATACATTTCCTTCAAATCAGCTAAGCATCTAAAGCGTGGAGAGGTGATACCTCTTCATAAAAGTAAAGCTGTTTTTAGTAATATACCCACTTTGATTGATAAGAAATCCATGAGAATTCATGATATATGTCTTGAAATATTCTGATGGTGGGGTGTCCGAGCCAATAGCGGATATCATACTAAGAAGATGTTCTGCTGTAATCAAAATAATTATTTAATGATAGTATAGACAAATGTATGTTATGTTAGTTAGCAGCAACATCAGTAAAGACAGAACATATCAGAAGAGGCAAGGATAAAGCCAAGAGGGAAACCACCACGGAATTTCTCATTGGAGTTTAGGAAGAGTGCTCAGAAAAAATCCATCTACAAAAGCCTACCTCTAAACTCACAATTTCTTTACCCAAAAGTTGTCTGGAAGAGATCACTTATAGCGATAAGACCGCCTAAATGTACATTTCCTTAAAACAAATTTGTAAATCAATTTAAGTTATGTGCAATAGAGAGTTATCTATCTCTACCTCTTTTTGATGATGATGATGATAATTAATGAGAAATTTTTCCACCGAGCTTATACAATATCGGTTGCCATAGGTATCTAACCATATGCATAGGTGATCAAATGAGATCAAACGCAAGGAAAACTACTGTGACAAAGACAACCTCACTCTGGGTTGCTGGATCGATATCTGTATGTATATCTTAATACAGGATTTTTGCTGGTAGACAGCCCCCTCAAAAGACATTCTTACACATGGCATTGTTCATAAAAAATGGTTGACTGTTATAATACAAGGTTATTATCCTTACGCCGTTAGTTCACTAACGCATTCTCATGCGGCAGCGATGCAGCTGAAGAATGCCGAAACGAATACGATATTCACAACAAGATATATTAGAGCGAGACATATGTATATGCAAATTCTGCATGCCACATGCTAATGCGTTAGCATAACGGTGATTGACTACTTATACTTTACCGACAGCGCACACTGACACAAAACAGGTTACAACGATGACTCTCCTCCGATTTGTCACATCTGGTGGCGCTAGTGTAGCGTCTATCAACTCCGCTCTCTGCCAGTACAAAGAGAGCCGTTTCCATGAAGATATAAACCTCCAGGATATAATAAGGGACAACATACCATTTCCATAGAATATGCTTCCAGAGAGTCTTGAGATTAGACGTCCTACAAAAGAAAATATTTTTTATGGTTATTCCGGTTTTGTCAACAAATATGTATATTCTAATTTTAAAATAGAAACTTACGCCCATCATCAATATTGTTCGCGACACCAATCAGTAATCGAATGACCCTCCAAAGTGCAGCGGTTTCTAATATCGTCAACATTGACAACAATATGATTGCCCAGGCAAACGATAATTTGTTACCATATGACGGTATACCAAACCACTGGGCTACGTAGAAGATATATGTGAGAGTAGGTAAAAACTTCTGCAAGTGAATAAGACATATTATTTATACATTTACCTGACCGCGGACTGAACCCGGGACTATAAAAGATGGCGATGGCGATACTTCTTATACCAACGTGCATTCACTCAACGTCCAATAAATTTTAAAAAAAGACGGGATGTACGGTCGAGGTCTCTACCTCCTTACCACTTTCGAATGTATATTAGAACAGTCTTTATTGTAAACAAAAGATGATGCAAGCAAGATGCAAGCGATTTTGGCCCTAAAAGTTTTTTCCACAATTGCAGTGAGATAATACTCGTACATTTCCGAGCCAAACCATACCATGACCGTAACCGTGCTAAGAGCGTGACAGCCAAAAAAGTAACACCTTGTCCAATGAACCCACCCCTATATGATACCTGTATGATGCCCGCATGATACCCGTATAATACCAGCATGATACTTGTATGATTACCGTATGTTATTTGTTATTTGGTGGTAGTGAGAAAACCACGATTCGTTTTATATTTTGCTGTCCAGGTCTACCTAAGGCACCTGACTCAGTTGTGTCGTGGTCAGTCCGACAATCTGTATCGGCAGGACTATCAATGCACAGACTAAGTTAGGTAAGGTCATGACGGTCATCATATGTATTTACAACCCGTATGCTCACCGGTCTAGCAACGTAGCATGTCATGCACTTCAAAACCAAAATGCACTAAAAAGTCTTAAATAAACTCTTGTCAATTGAAAGGACGAACCTATTTTAGGCAAACAATTTTTTTCTGGAGTCGGTGCCATCACTTTGACCATCAAGCATAAATTATCACAGCACCAACTCCAAAAAGAAATTGTTTGCGTAAAATAGGATCCTTTCCCTTCAATATTCAAGAGTTTACTTAAGACTTTTTAGTGAATTTTGGGTTTGAAGTCGGTTTTGAATTTTTTTAACAGTTAATTTTATTTCTTCATTTTTAGAGATTTCAGGAGAGGGGGAGGGGAGTTACACCTTATGACTTTGTTCTTTAAGAAGCTACAAACTACCTATTAAAAGTTATTTCATTATAATTACTGAACTCCTAAGCGTTAAGGAGTTCCACCATCAGCTCAGCCCAACGTGATGTTGACTATCAGAAGTAACACTACGTCAACATTAAGATTCTAGTAAAAAAACATTATACGTGCCTTTACAATTTGAAGGTTTCCCTCGATTATACCAAGATCCTATCATCAGAACCCAAATAGGAAAAAATGGGACCAACTATAGGGTACATCCTCTAAGTAGACGAAGAAAGTTTCCAAATCGGTCAACAAACGACGGAGATATGAGGTAACATATACACAAAAAAAACATACAGTCGAATTGATAACCTCCACCTTTTTTGAAGTAGTTTAAAAACATGTATGCTGTAAAATAGGTAGGAGCAGAAAATTACAATATTCTCCAAGATATTCTTGAATCAAAGTAATACTATCATACAGCAGGTCACTGGCAATTTATTTGCCTTTGTATGCTGTTCAATTATTGTAGGTAAAATGGAAATAATTTGAATAGTACTAGTTAAAAATAAAACCTTACATCTTGCTGCCGTGACTCTATTTTTGATACAACTGACATCTCGCTCATCTCAAAGTACTTTTCTTCTCTCTTTGTCGTCTTGTTGTACTCGTAGACCAAAGACAATAAATACATTAAAAAGTTTATTTATTTGTATCACTTGCATTGGAATAAAGCTGCAACCAAGAAAAGTTACATCAATAAATAAATACATGAATATGCACCAGACAACACACCTATTGTATTTTTTTTATGTTACAAATAGGTACAAGATTATGACGGGGACGTCCACGTCCAATGAATTCTTGGTATGATTGTTTCCCCCATAGATAAAGAGGTTTCATTTAAAAAAAACACTATAACTAACAAGAATATTTAGGCTAGTATATGCGAATTTACTTCAATCATGAACTCTATTTATCATATTCATTATCAGCCAAAGGACGTCTACTGCTGACCATAGGCCTTCCCCACGGCTTTCCACGGCGTCCGATCACTTGCGGTCTGCATCCAGTTTGATCCTGCGATTCTTACATGGTCGTCTTTTCATCTTTTTGGTGGACGTCCTACGCTGGGTCCCTGTTCAAAGGGTCTCCAATCTAAACATTTCTGCCCCAACGGCCATCAGTTCTTCGCGCAATGTAGCCTGCCCATTTCCACTTGAGCTAACTGATTCTCATGGCTATGTCCGTTAATTTAGCTCCTTTTTTATTTATATATTTCAAGACTTTATTGCATAAATCATAGTGGACTAAGGTGGACTTCTTGTTAAAAGCATTATCTGCCAGTCAAACCTTTAGGTCATGCAGAGAGATGACAATGGGTGCAGCGAAAAAAATTAAGAGAACATCAACAAAAAAGTTACAATTAACTAATATTTATAGTAACAAATAAACATACTTAAATTACTGCAACAACGTATTTTATATTTAATAAATATACTCAAACTTACACAAAATAAATACAATATATACATAAATAATACACATAATAAACAAATATAATTTTGCAATTATCTATTCTTTAAGAAAATGACGAACTTTCCTCTTGAATGATACCTTCGACTCTGCCCTCCTGACATCCAAAGGAAAAGAGTTCCACAGTCGTATTGCCGTGACTGAAAATGACTTGGAGACATACGTGGAGCGGTGTGCCAGCGTGCCCAGCTGGAGATTGTCGGAGGAACGGAGAGACCGATCGTGAGTTTGGCATAAAAACAGGAACATATCTTTTAGATAAGAAGGCGGCGAGGGGTTATTAAGAATAGTATGCAGAATGCAAAGGATTTGAGAGTCTCTACGTTGACGGATAGGAAGCCAATTAAGCTGTGCTTCAAAAGAGACATGGTCATATTTACCGGAGGCCGAAGATGAATCTGATGCAATTGTTGAGGAAACGTTCAAGCTTTTCGATAAGGGCTTCAGTGAGATCTTCTACGTATCTTCTCATTTTTGATTCGATCTCGTAGAGAAACACCAAGCATAGCCCCGTTATTAAATTATTTATAATTAGCTGCTGAATTTTAAAACATTTACCTTTATTGAGTGCAACAAACAATTGATTGTCTTGTCACAGAGACACCATCACTTGACGTTGTAAAATTGAAATAGAAACAAGAGTATCTCTAAATAACGTGTTGTTTAAATCGTATCGTGATACACTAGGAACATTATACCAACCATCCATTAGCCAGGCAGTAACATGAAAACTAGTACTTAATGGGCTCAAATTGCTATGTAGACAAACAAAAACATTATCCTGTAAATCAATTCTGATATCTTGATTCATACATGTTTTATTTGTGTTGGTGATGAAAGACCTTTATTTTATTATCATAAAACAATATTTTACTAGGTGTACTGTTGTTTTAAAAATGACTTGTAATAATAATTTAAGGTTTTGATATGTGAAGTACAGTTGAGAACATACAGGTCGATGAACCTGTCGGTTTATTGAAGTCTTTGAAACCTTATTTGAAGTCTTATTTTTGAAGTCGGTTATAAAGTACAAAATTATTTTTTCAAAACTGTGAGGGAAGAATTTTATACGACTTCCATAATTTTCCACTTGACCGCATCTACTTCTTGCTGAAACTTAATTATTAGTTACATAAGTTAAAAAATATATAAGACGCAGCAGGTAATCAGAGGATCGAACTAAACGAGGTAAAACAAAAACTTCACATTTCTTTTGCTTCTTACTGCGGCCACAGGTTAGGAACAGCTTAAATAATATAACAAAAGACAAGGTTACGAATAAAAAAATATATAAATATGCACCAGACAACACACCAATAGTCGTGATTTCAAAGTAAGGAATTTTCTTCCTTCTGTTACAAAAACCAGACAACGATTAAGATAGGGGCGTCTCTTATAAATACTTAAATTCATATAAACATCCAACTTAGGTACAAATATTCGAGCTCATCCCACAAACACTTGTCCCTTACGGGATCCCACGACGGGCGGCGTGATTGCCAGGAGCGCTCACCATACACCAAACGCGTCGTTTTTAGACAAAACAGAGATCGGTTCATAGAATCTTTTTATTTTCACTTTATATTCTATGAGGATTCTTGTTAAGATTATATTCAATAAAGAGAGCTATTCAATGTAGAGTTGATTATGGATGTAGCGTTGGTAGATGCGTCTGTAGACCCTTTGTCATCGAATTGGATTAGTACGAGCTCGTATGTGACTACTGCTGCAGCCATCTGAAAATGAAACGTTTGACCTATAATAAAAACCGGATAAGTGCGAGTCAGACTCATGCATTGAGGATTTTGTGTCAACTTTAACTAAATTAGGGGCCCACTTACTTCCACTTGACCAAAACACCACAATATTTAGTTGAGGGCAAAAATAACTTTTTCTTTTCATAGTATTGGTATGAAGGAAACAGTTTTATTTGCGGTTGTTGAAAATGTGCTACATCTTAATAACTACTAGGTCAATGCCATTCAAACTATTTTTGGTGTGTGTAGTGCGGTGATGGTCTACAAAACTTTACCTGCAAAAGGATGTTCCTGTCTATAGAGAAAAATCCAACTCCAGTTAGTACAACGTAATCTTTATTTAACTGGTATAGTAGTCTTTCTATCTGCAATCAATATTCAGGTAGTTATAGCCTAGCCGATTAAATAATGCGATTGACGAGTTTCAACTTTATCAGAAAATTTATAGGAAGGAAGTTTGACATTACTTTATAGGTATACTATTTTTTTTTAATTTTAAATATTCTATTATAACATTATTTGACCCCTTACACTGCGACTTTTAGCATCGATGCAGTCACGCATTTTGAAAATGCGCTTCAACATTGCGTCTCACGCAATGAACAAATTAAATTTAGCATCAATGCTAACGCGCGTTAGTATCGATGCAGTCGCCAAAATTCAGTACATTATTTGACAAGTATCAGCTTTTGCATCGCGATTGTATCGATGCTTAAAGTAGCACAGTGTGTTAAGGTTGACATTTTACGACTGCATCGATGCTAACGCGCGTTAGCATCGCGTCTGCATCGCTGCTAACAGTGGCAGTGTGTAAGGGTTATTTGAGAGGCCGTTTAATGTTATCGTCAGTGGAAAGGCACAACTGCTAAAGCGCCAAAACTTTACTTGTAGAAGAAGAGGATCTAAGTTTATTTTTTTTGAAAAAAAAGATATAACTCTTTTGTCATTAATGTTAGACAGGTCTTTTAAATTGAAAACATGATCCTGATTTTTTCCTAAATTTAAGTAGTAGGTAAACATAAGTTTCTAGCTCATTTAGGTCGCAAAATAGCTGTCGCTTTAGAAAAAGTACTATAAAAATTAATCAAATGTTAGTCAGGATAAAACTTCTAACCTCCACAAATTTCAAATATCCAGCAAGTAAGAAGTGCTTAAGAGTTTTAAGAAGCCTTTTGATAAAATAACAAAATTTCTTCGTGAGTTACAATTTGATAAGTCTGTCAAATATAAATTACTCAACGACAATTATTGTAGTCACATACGCCAGCAAAGAAATGCGTAAGAATCGTTATTACTAACAGGACCGACAGGAATATTTACATACGCAGACCTAATGGGACGAACATAAGCAAATGTTGCTAAACTCTTACTACATAACACGTTTTAAGCAATAATAATACTTTCAGATTGAATAGGTATTAATGATTTGTGAAAAGAAATGCTTAAATTTGACAAAAGCACAGGTATTCGTAATAAATGTTCTCTTGATTCCAATAATTTCTTCAAACACCTAAGATTAACAAAACAATAAAGTTTAATCAGCATAATTAGGTATTGTGATGCATTCAATATAATTAAAAAAAAGTATCTGGTGGTTGGTACAGTTGTAAAAAAGTTAAATGCCCCTACAATTTTGGAACATTATTACTCTTCCCACGCATTTAAATCCTAATTATCTTATTTGAATGCCTGTTACTTTTGAAATTTCGCCAATGTATTAATAATTCTTCTTGTTTTAAAACGACTTGCTTGCCAAATGCATTGGTATGGACATTTAGACGTGATGAAGGATGCGTTGTTAGGAAAGCTTTAGCCATCTCAAATAAGACGAGAGGCATAGAACGACCATAGGCCACATGGTAGACAAACGTTTCCAAAGAGATGGAACAGGTCGACTTGACTTTCTTGGCACCTTAAAACAAAAAGTGTCAACCACAAATAATTATTATTATTTTTCAGTTTTTCTATCACCTAATCAATCTTCAAAGTACTGGAAGTCTCATACGCTAAAAGAATTTTATCAATATGATCGCCTTCTTGCGAATTTTTAGTCTGAAATCTTTCTACGAAATGCTTTGAATAAAACAAATGATTGTATTAACAGCTTTCGTTTTCGTAGTAGGCCTTCTGGGTGGCACTATTTTTGAATCTTTACTCGCGTCAATATGATGGTGTAGTTTGCGGTGATTAGTTCGAGTTTCGAATAAAAATTCGTTGAAAGGAATAATTATTACCTCAATATTATAGCATCTTGAGTGGCAAGTATGCAGATCGCGCAAAGCTTTTTTAGATTGTACATGCACATCAGCAGCTGCAAGCACCATCCAACTGAATCTGATGACTAGCCAAAGCAAAGAAGCTAGATAGTAAACTTGCTTGAGCACTGACGAGTTGGATAAACCCTGCCTGGGATCAGAAAGAAAATAAATATCGCCATTTATTATTGTAAAAAAAAGCAATAAATGTGTAGTGACACTAAAATCACAAAAAAAGTACAATGGCACTTGTAAAAAGAAACGGTGTCAGGTAAGGAATCCTACTCAACGCCTACCCTATCGAAGCCTATTCATAAAGGAAGAGCTTGCAGAATTAAATAGGTTTGCAAATTTATCGGTGGCGCGTGGTGTAGGCACTCGCCCGGAAGACGTAGGACACAGTGTTTAATTCCTTGTCTGACACAACTGTTTTCAACAAAAGCTATTAGCTACTGCACGTTTTTAGGTTGGCAGCATATAAGTCTATATACCCTAATGTCATTACTCGTGATTATGAGACTCGTTCCACCCGTTCTCGAGTCACTAGCGGTGAAACTAAGGTCTGGTTTCAGGATCGATAGTTACTTATAATATATATTTCTTTAAAAAATGCCCTATTTTATTTCTTTAGGGTGGAAAATATGCATTGATTTGCATAACCTCTGAACGCCTATGACCAGCGGCCCTGGCGTACCTATCTTGTCTTATCTTGGCCTGATTAATTAGTAGGTTATTAATTTTAAGTAGCGCGATATTAGTAAATGCTATTGCTATAATTAGAAACAGACAATTTAAAACCTTAAACTTTATTTTACGTGATTTACGGCTTGATATAATTATTTAAAGAGGCATCTAACTTACGATATCCCCAAAAACAGCTGTAAACAGATGAAATAAAAGTTTCCGAAAGATGACAGAAGTATAATTCCACCTATTCCCTGATCCACCTTCCGAACTAGGGCAGCTTGCTTCACATAAGCCTCTCTGATCCTTCGCCAGGTGTACACTCTCACCGCTTCTGCATTCTGGAATTGTTAAATATGTTATTTTTATTTAAAAGAACTTTATTTTCAGAGATTTTTCGTATCATAAAACGGTTGCACAAATTTATGGCCTGTGACTAAACAAAGATTTTTGCCCAAAAAAATGAATTGTTAAGCCTTCTGTTGCCCAATGTGTAAATTGAAGAATAAAAATAATAAAATCTAATTATGGGAAAAGAACAATAATTTTATTTGACGTACAACTGCAAAAAATAAAATGAATATATCTAAGAAACAACTCTTTATATGCCAGATAGCGTCGGCCAAATATTAAAAATACCATAATAAATAAACATTGAGTTTGGGTTTGGGGAAAAGTGGTTTTCGGCTTCGTAAAGTCTTTTATTACCCCATGTGTAAATTGAATAGTAAAAATAATAAAATCTCATTGTGGGAAAAGTACAATAATTTTATTTGACGTTACTACTGCAAAGAGAAAATAAATATACCTATTAAAAAACCTTTATATAAAATGCATGCCAAATAGCTTAGGTCAAACATTTAAAATACCATAATAAGTAAACATTAAATTTGGGCTTGAATGAATATAGAAAGCTTTATTTTTTTTATAACAAATTTCGAACGAATCAGTTGACAACAGACAGTTTTTTTTCTATGAACATATGTGACCAGTTCTAGGACTATTGAGCGGATATGTAGCAGGATTTGTTCTTTATAGTATTTCACAGTGCAAGCATTCTCTAAGATTGCTACTGTTGTCCTATGTAGATTCTATGGATATTTATCAGTCGCTTTGAGTAGCAGCAGGCCTACTACGAAAAGCGAAATTCGTAAATACGGTAGGTACCAACCTTATCATAATGCGGATCTGAAGCATTTCGTAGTAAGGATCGCATACTATCAATTATCTATAATAAATAATTTAAAATCTTTTTTTTTTTAATCTCATTTCGGAAATGCTTCTCTAAAATACCCAAAAACATCAATTAGGTCACAGCGGTTTTCAAGCGCTACAGGGAAACTATGCCGACGGGACCTCCGTACTTGGAACAAAATAACCACCTATCCGAAGGTAAAAGAGGGGTAGAAAGTGATAATGAGAAAAAGTAAAGAGATTAACTTTTGAGTGAACAGGAAACGCCTGTAAACGTGATAACAAAATAATAACTATTGTGTCTGAATAACTATCCCCTTAAGTGATAGGATGATTTTATCTTGTTTTTAAATCACACCTCTATATGACCTAATAATGTCATTCCTGCGGCAGTATCGCAGCATTTTTTCCATACATACCATACTTCCTTTCCCCAGTTTATCTCCTGCGCAATTTTTTGAGACACACTGATTGAGTCTGCGGTATCTCGATGAAAGACCTATGCAAAGTAGTACAACCAAAGCGTCTTGGAAGTTCCACAGAATTGTTGCAATATTACTGATGAGAAGCAGAGGGATAGCGAACCACACTGAATAGTCATCTGAAAAAAGTTTTTTTTAACATTTTATGAAACTAATCGAACTTAATTTTCAACTTAACTAGCAAACTAATAATGAAGTCACTGAATATTTTTTAAGCTAGTAAGCACTAAGAAACAAGAGTATTGTGCGCGGGGTGCGAGCGGCGCGGAATCTCCCACTTTTTGTCTCCCCCCGCACCCCTGTGCTCCGCAGTTAAGGTCACAATTTTGCGGTTTAGCTGTCGTAAAATAAAAATAAAGATTCAATAATAAAAGCATAAAACAATATTGTTGCATTGTTCAATTTTATTGAAGTGTGATATCGTTCACTCAACTGTGATACCGAGACGCAAAACACTTGTAAGCATGCAGACATACAAGCAAGCAAGCACGCAGGCAATTAGGCAAGCTGGTAGGCAGCATAAGTAAAAAAATATAAAAAATATTTTATAATAGTGATTCGTAAAAACTTTTAATGATGAATAGCATTATATTTCTTTGCCATTTGATATCACTTGTCTTTGAAAATATACAGTTTTTTGGCTCAAATAAATATTTGGAAATCGGAAAACCTTACACACACTTTTTGTTTGTGATCACTTACTTTGCATATTAACAAGCATTTAAAACACGTTTTTTTTAAAATGGTGGTTTTTAAAGGTGTTCCAACAAAATTTAATCCTTTATAAGTTGTGTTAGTAATACTTCTAAAGTAATTCATGCTCATTTAGCCTTGAGTGAAATATATAAGGTTACCTCGTTTGAAGTGATAATATTTTAAAGGCAGGTTCTTTTTTGGCTCAAATAAATATTTGGAAATCGGAAACCTTACACACCCTTTTTGTTTGTGATCACTTACTTTGCATATTAACAAGCATTTAAAACTCGATTTTTTCGAAATGGTGGCTTTTAAAGGTGTGCCAACAAAATTTAATCCTTTAAAAATTGTGTTAGTAATACTTTTAAAGTAATTCATGCTCACTTAGCCCTGAGTAAAATATATAAGGTTACCTCGTTTGAAGTGATAATATTTTAAAGGCAGGTTCTTTTTTGGCTCAAATAAATATTTGGAAATCGGAAAACCTTACACACACTTTTTGTTTGTGATCACTTACTTTGCATATTAACAAGCATTTAAAACTCGATTTTTTCAAAATGGCTGTTTTTAAAGGTGTGCCAACAAAAGTTAATCCTTTAAAAATTGTGTTAGAAATACTTTTAAAGTAATTCATGCTCATTTAGCCTTGAGTAAAATATATAAGGTTACCTCGTTTGAAGTGATAATATTTTAAAGGCAGGTTCTTTTTTGGCTCAAATAAATATTTGGAAATCGGAAAACCTTACACACACTTTTTGTTTGTGATCACTTACTTTGCATATTAACAAGCATTTAAAACTCGATTTTTTCAAAATGGTGGTTTTTAAAGGTGTGCCAACAAAATTTAATCCTTTAAAAATTGTGTTAGTAATACTTTTAAAGTAATTCATGCTCATTTAGCCTTGAGTAAAATATATAAGGTTACCTCGTTTGAAGTGATAATATTTTAAAGGCAGATTCAGAAAAACAAATGAAACCTATTTCGTACGAAAAAAATTTTTTTTATACGCTAATTTTCGAGAAAATCGCCTCTAAACATGTAGAAAAAAAGTCAAATAAAACACCCCGTGCCGCGTGTTGCTGAGCGGAGCTCTTAGTCTTTGTAGGTATTGTCATACGCACCGCTCATCGCCGCCGCGTTGCCGGCCTGCCTACACGTGTCGCGCTCGTGGCCACTACCCCACCCCACCGGATAGCCGCGCGACGCGAGTCAGTCTGCCAAAAAAATTCGCGTTTGTATGTCTTATGCGCACGCGTCGCGTACCTGCGGTGCGTTTTCCGGAGCCTGGGCCGGGTGACCAGCATCACATAGTTTCCCGCCGCGCCTTGACCTGGTACGGCACCTACTGCCAAACACCGCAGACGCCTCAATAGGCAATTGTAAAATAAGATGTTACCGTTAAAATATTAACCTGTTTTACTGTAAATCTTTGACGTCATTGTTTTCAAATGTTAACTTATCGCTGCTGATAAAAAAATGTATTTGTAAACCAATGAAGAAATCCTAGTTTTAGGAAAAATAAAAACGTAAACGGACCAGTTCTCAAAAAAAATAATTATTGGATCCTCTTTCTATGTTATTGTTTGATGCTCTGTAAAAATATTATCACTTAAATCGAGGTAGCCTTATATTTGTATATTGAAACTACCTGTTGAATATCTTCAAAAAGGAATTAAATAATTACGACTATTGTACTCGTTGTGTAAGAAGAGTGGTAGGTCAAATGCAGAAGACTTTTCACTTTCTATTTAAATCCTTCATTGATATGAACGGCTTGATTTGAATCACTCGCTTGGATAGAGGTGATTTTCGTTTGAAAACGATTCAACGATCAAATCAACGTGAATTACTCAATATCCATATGTAAGTACTAAAATAATTGAGCTACTATTTTTGTGATTACTCCTGTGTGTAACTGGTTTTCGTTCGATAATCGGATTTTATTCAATGAATATCACACGCCATCTTGACGCAAGTGGTTCAAAAATATGGTCCTACAGGGACAGGCTTGATATAATAATACCATTTTCATTTTTTTATGAAATGCTTTAGAAATTTAAAAAGTTATTGTACTTACTCCTCAAAAAAAGAAATCCATGAGATCTGGCAGTGTACCGTCTCAATATCAAATATGAAGGGCAATCAAAGCCGATTAAAGCTATTACACTCATCAAGTGTTCAACTGAAATTATAATGTATACAGTTACCAGCATCAGTTTATACTTTTTGTTGGAAACTAACCCTTGATGTTCAGGGAACCTATTTTTAAATTACTCGCGTCAAGGTGGCGAGTGAAATTCATTTAATGAAGTTGAATTTCCGAATGAAAATTAGTTGAAATTCACACGGGGCGGATTTGAAAAGATTTTATAAGTAGTATTATTAATAATTTGCGTAATTTTCGTTGATTTTTAATTAGTTTTCAACAGTTAACGAATATTACATCATCAAATTTAAGCGAGTAATTCAAACATAGGACCCCTGTTATCCGTACAACTCACGGGAAAAGTATTGCTCGGTGGTATTTTGGAGACCGTAAAAATCATATACATAAAATCAATAAAGATGTTGAAGAAATCCTCTATTTCATGGCTGTAACTTAACATTTACATTTTTGTAATTAGTTTTTTTTTAACTACGAAGGATATTTAGAAATTATTAATCGGACAACGTTCCATCGCATTATTGCGAGGTTGTATATTAGATTGACTTACGCGCAGAAAGTGTCGCCATCACTACGATGACAGTCAGCATTCTTTTCCTCATCATCAGATCCGGAGGTATATTGACAGATGCACCTCTTTCCACTGCTACCCAGTAGGATGATAAGGTCGCCCAATTTAATGATAATCGTGAACATAGCACTTGTGCTGCGATTGCACTTGTATAGAACATTGTGCCTGAGAGCCGGGCGGTGACACTGCCTGGAAGAAATACGTGTAAAAAAAAACACTCGTTGCTATCTCATTGTTCGCTGAACCAACTAATGGTTAAAAGTCATTAATTATTGGTCGAATTAGAACGACTGTGCACGTTTTTAACCCACGATAACTTAATCATTTGTCAGAAAAGCTATTTTAATAACCATCGGTCAAGGCAGTTATTGTTCAAAGCTGGTACTGTTTTCATTATTCAACCAATGGTAACATCAATTTCCAGGTTGAATTTATTCTGTAAAGAATAACTGCTTGAGCCATCTGTTTCATAAATAGACGGCAAGATTGCGCTAAGCGTCACGCAATGACGCATCCATAAGAGACCACAAATTGCGCAAGGTCGGACTGACAGCACGGTAGCTCAATTGGTAAGAGCGTTTGGCCTGATCAGCTGGTTCAAGTCCCGCCTGTGCTCAAATTTTTGGTTTCTTATTTCATCTTTATAAATATAAAATATGACACTGTGAGTATTAAAAACATTCTAAACCATTCCTGCAAAATATTTTAACACAAAACACATTTTCTAAAGTGATTCGTTTGTAAGGAGTTATTTTCAAACTGTCTCAATTAAATGTTCTTAATACAAAATATGTTTGTTTTATTACGAAAAAAATTATGCGTGTGCAGCGTTATTCGTATTTTCATAATTTTTATTTTTCTTTATCCTGTACGGTTTTCGCTGCCTACGCAACGGAAGAAATAATAAAAAATATTTTCTCCCTTTTGTGCAACATTTGCCATTGTCACGCTGCTCTTATAAGTTGAATTATAATGTTTCTTAAATTTGAAACCTTCCTCAATAAATGAGCTATTTAGCACAAAAGATTTTTTTCGTATTGAAACAGCAATCAAACAAACAAACAAACAAACTCTTCAACTTTATAATATTGGTATAGATTATCGTATTTTAAATTTTGATTGCTACACCTCAAATAACCAACTATGTAAACTGCTATATTGGAACTTCGCCTGCGGGGTACATGGGCGCGCGGAGAGGTGGGAGTGGGTTGCGTGAGGGCTGCGGGCGGCGCGGTTTCATCCACAGGTCTATAATTTGGGGTCAGGTAACTTTTTGTTAAGGTAACAAAATCTTAAGAGTTCATGATCTTAAAACTCACGATGAGCAGCAGTATCCACGGCCCATCCTGCTAGAGCTTTGATCACCTTCCAAATGGCGGCTACTTCTATTGTTAGTAGAAGTATCAGCAGAAGTACGGACCAGGCATTCCACCATCTTGACTGACCCATAATCCCGAACAGGCGAGCCCAGTGGAACACCTTCAACATGGTTTGCAGAAAGTCCTAAAAAATTTTCGATGATTAAACAACTCGGACACCCGGGTTCAAACCTCAGTGTATCGAAATTGTGTATGATTAGTATTATGAACTTCTTACCCCTTTTTTCAACAAAATACTTTGATATTTATGTTGGTCTCTAGTAAGTTATTTTTACTATGGGCCTGTTTATGTGTAGTCTGATAATACATAAATTAAATAAATAAATATGATACATATTGTGTATATATAATACATGTTTCATGTGTATTTGAAGGCTGATTGAATGTATGTGTCACCCTTATATTGTAAAAACCGCGTGAATACAATCTCACGGTTTTTAATTCGTTAGATTTTAATCTGTCGATTTACTGTAAACTGTACCGAACTTGACACAATATAACTTAAACCGAAATTACGAATTACTGGGCAAGTCGTGGATGGGTATCCGATAGTAGGTGAAGGATAAGGTTAGTTCGACATGTCAATGCCAGAAGGCATAAGTATTAACCTTGACGGGCTTACCACAATAATTTGACAGATTTTTACAATATGACGGTGATATACAGCGTGAGTCTTCATAAAGTGCACATATTGAAATATGGCATTCTATGCTTAATTTTATCGACGGAGAACATATTTAAAAAATCTAAAAAAATCGCTATTTTTTATGGATTTTTTTTAAAGTTTTTGTTCTCTACTGTGACCTGCTGTAAATAAAACCTTGTTTCTTTCAAATTAAATTATTTGTAACAATTAATTAAACTTAAAAATGATCGGAGATGATCAATCGGAGGTGGAATTGTGTAAAGCAATCGTATTCATTTGACAGTTCAAAACGTACAATATGATCTGTCAAACCCTTTGTTCTTTGCTATTTGACAGAGCATACCGTACGTTTTGATCTGTCAAATGAATACGATTGCGTTACACAATCGCACCCCTGGCATCCTCATAAAATTTAAATCCGTGAGAAAACTGCCCATTTTACAGAAATTAAATGTGTTTTTGAGCAAAAATTTGCTTTTTTTAATCATTTTTTTCAGTAATTGCTAAATTTCTTATTAAAACCTATGCTTTACCTGCATATTTTATAATTTCAAATGATTCAACATTGTATTATCTGTCCAATGGTAAAAATGACGTGCTTATAACTTTATTACAACGTTTCATATCAACTGTTAATGAATGACACTCAAAAGGCGCCACTTATTACTCTTTTAGAGATAGTTTATTCTAGGTGTTATTATGTGCTTACAACAACGAGGAGGACATTTTGAGCACCTGATGCACTAAATTTGATTATAAGTCAATAAATAATTTTAATTCAATTCTTTTGTTTCATTTAATAACACCTATAATAAACTATCTCTAAAAGAGTAATAAGTGGCGCCTTTTGAGTGTCATTCTTTAACAATTGATATGAAACGTTGTAATTAAGTTATAAGCACGACATTTTTATCACTGGATAGCTAATACAATGTAAAATGAATTAAAATTATAAAATATGCAGGTAAAGCAAAGGTTTTAATAAGAAATTTAGCAATTACTGAAAAGAATGATTTAAAAAAAGCAAATTTTTGCTCAAAACCCATTTTATTTCTGTATTGTGGGCAGTTTTTTCACGGATTTAAATTTTATGAAGACGCCTGATCATCTCCGATATTTCTTAAAATTTAATTAATTGTTACAAATTTTTAAAAATTGTTAAAAATTTATTTACACGAAGGTCACAGTAAGGAACAAAAACTTTAAAAAATCCGTAAAAAAATTGCGATTTTTTTAGATTTTTTAATATGTTTTCCGTCGATAAAATTAAGCATAGAATGCCATATTTCAATATGTGCACTTTATGAAGACTAACACTGTACAGAAAAAGTTCGTGTTAACTCTAGTTTTGTTTTTAGCCAACTCATATGCTGTACAAAACTAAGGGCTACATACAGCAGTTGCCACCCTGTGGCTGTATATTATGGTGATGATGATGATGTAGGAGCCTCATACTTACATCATGATAAGGTTGGTTCGGCAGTAAAAGTTTATTCTGAATAACAGAGTTTACACCACCGGTCATTTTGAAACATTACATTGAAATGCACACGCTAGGTCTCGATTTAAAACAATGAATAAATGTGATCAAATATTCTACTAGCAGTGGTAAAAATGCAGTAAGTTTCAATAAAACTGGGAAAATATGTCAGTTCTTATTTATAGCAGCAATGGCCATTATTGTTAGAGCTTGCTTTTGATTGATTTTTATACTTATTGTTGGTACTATTTTAAGGTATATATTCTTCATTGTTGCCTAAATATGTTTGAAGTGTATTTTGTGTATGTGAGGAAAAATTCCAAATGTTTAAATTATCCATAAAAAACTGGGTATGTATCTTATCTCCCATTTTTAAGCAAACTCTAGTCGCACAATAAGTTAAGAAATTAACGATGCTTTAGTGATATAGTGAGTAGGTACACTTTCTTTAATGCTGATTGTAAATAATTTTTAACCGATTGAATAAGGAGAAGGTTATTAATTCGACTGTATAAGTTTTATTGTATGTATGTTACCTCATATTTCAATCATTTGTAGACTGATTTGTTTTTTTACCTACTTACAGGGTTTACTACTAAGAGGGTTTATCTTGAAAAATGACTTTCCGTTGGCTTAGAATATCCGTTGTCTGGCACCCATAATACAAGCTTTGAGTAGCTTACTTTGGGACTAGATGGCGATGTGTGGGAATGTCCAAGAGATATTTATTTATAACCTGCCCAAGTTTTTGTCTTTTTATTTCTTCTTTATGAATATAAAATATGACACTTTGAGTGTTAACATTCTAAAACATATTTATTTATAATGTTTTTAACACTCACAATGTCATATTTTATATTCATAAAGATGAAATAAGAAACCAAAAATTTTCGCACGGGCGGGACTTAGACCAGCACTTTCTGGCTAACCGGGCGAAACGCTCTACCAATTGAGCTACCGTGCTATCTGTCGGATCCTGCGAAATTTGTGGTCTCTTACAGAAACGTCATTATGCGTGACGTTTAGCGCCATCAATCCGTCAGTTTATGCAACAGGGCAAAGTTATTATTTACAGAATAAATGCAACTTGGAAAATGATGACGCTTTGCTATCTAATGACAGACAGCACGGTAGCTCAATTGGTAGAGCGTTTGGCCCAGTCAGCCAGAAAGTGCTGGTTCTCATCTTTATGAATGACTTTCCGAGCTAAGTCGGTCACGTAACCCGTCTGATTTCTATGGATTCTTGGGATTATTTGAACTGTTTCTAGGAAAAAGTCGTTAAGTTTGTAATTCTTGTGCTCTCTTCATTCCTCTTAGGTTGTTTTGTAACACCTTGTATTTACTGTATCTTAATTCGACAGCATCTTTTAAATATTTTAGGCCAATAAAAGTGTTTTTTTCATTGAAAGTAATTTCTTAAAAAACAGTATTATTCGGGTCTAATAGCGGCTCTTCAAAAGTAATTCAGTGACTGTATAGGTGTACAAAAACGATCTGCTGCTAAAATGGTAGCTCAACCACATTTGGTCAATTCTGTGTAGCTTTTATAACAAACACGCGATCCTACGATCAACTGCCCATACTCCATAGCGTAGTGTGTGGGTATGTACAAATATTTGTTGTTTAATTGCAAGTTGCAAGAGTTTTAACAAACTGTTATGAGTATATTGCCGATGACAGATATATAACCATTCTTTATGGTAATGACGCCATATAATTTAATAGGCCCTTACGACTTGGCACGACTTGACGACAATTGGCGTTTTGAAAGGGAGGAATATAAAGTATTTTTAAAAAATATATTTCAATATTCAAAGTATGCTCCGTTGTTATCTGTGCAATTTTGCCATCTCATAGGTAGTTCATTGATCCTATTACATCTTTGAAGGCGGTTTGAACTGCCGCATCGGAGTTGTTTTTTTTTCCTTGTAAGAAGTTGTCCAAATTCCGGAAAAAATGGTAATCTGTTAAAACAAGGTTCGGGGAGTACGGTGGATGTTGCAGACATTTCAATTGTAGCTCATCTAACTTAGTGGTTGTTTTTAGTGCAGTGTGTGGTCTCGCGTTGTCGTGAAACATCAGTGACCTAGAGCGATTGACCAATCTCGGTTGTTTAGCAGCTAGTTCTTACTTTATGGTTCGCAGTTGATGACAATGGATATCTGCCCTAATCGTTTGACCAGATTTTAGAAAGCTGTAGAGAACGACACCGGCGCTAGTCCACCAAACACTCACAAGCAACTTTTTCTGAGAAAATTTTCGTTTCGGGCAGGGTTTGACTGGCTCTCGAAGGTGCAGCCATTGCGACGAGCGTTTCCAATTATCGTACAGAATCCACTATTTATCACAAGTAATGATTTGATTTAAAATCTCTTCATTATTGTGTCGGTTGAGCAAAGTACCACAGCACGCGTGTTTGCAAGTTCGGTTCACTCAATTCATGAGGTACCCATCGTTCAAGTTTTTTTTTTTTCCCAATTTACTTCAAGTGGATTAATAAATAATAAATAATAAAATCGTTTATTTTCACCACAGCAACAATATTACAAAAGTTGGTACATATAAATTCTAAGCTAATATTCTTAAAGTTTGCAAACTAGGTGACCACCTAGTTTGCAAATCCAAATATAGCTGAACCCGTGTGACAATGATTTGCCCGCGTAGGCTCCTCCTGGCCCCCATGTGTACGTCGCCGTCATTCGTACAGTCCGGTCGTGATTGTTTGGGGTTATCCAAGGCTCCCCTTCCTTGTAGACTGAAGCCAGCAATGTCAACGTGTGACTTTAACTTGTCTTGATTAATTATGTACGTGGGACTGTCTTTTACTCGGCATTATTTTCGGTGAGTCTCGGGACTTTGTCGGATACTTATATAAAATGGCTGCCGCTAAGCCGAGCCCAAGCTCAGAGAGTTTTTTTTTCTTCTCCGAATCTTGGGTTTGGCCAAATTCCGTTCCGCGAGTAATCGCAGAGCTCACAATGGGCTCACCAAGGTGATCCGAAGCCAATTATTAATTTTTATGTAATTTGATTGATCCAATTTTAATTTCTATGTCATTGAATTGAATGAAATGATAATTTTAAATTTTAAATAATACCTACAATATGTCTGTTATTCTTATCGTAATCTAAAGTTAAAATGTTGTTAATATCATTTTATGTTGTTATTATTAGCTTGTGTTATTTTTATTTTTATGTGAATTTTGGTTGTACCCAAAAAGGCACTCGCTGAAAATCAGCGTCGTAGTATGCGTTCTGCTGCTGCCACGACCAATGCTGAGCGGGTGCCTTTTTCGGCTTAAGCATATGTTTTTTTTAAATATATATACAGGTTGACTTTGTTATCAGTACCGAAATTTTGTGTAACTCTACTGATGAATATGAACAACTTTTACTACAAATTATTGGCGCGCGGACAAAATGTATGGAACAGGTGTTTTTTTTTTCTCGATTTCACTATTGCCCCCATAGTAAAAGTTGTTCATATTCATCAGTAGAGTCTTTACACAAAATTTCGGTACTGATAACAAAGTCACCCAGCATATAATTATTTTAACTTTTTGGTCGAATAAATTCATTTTCTTTCTTCTTCTTTTTTTTAAAGTAGCTGTGGATGACTGGTGCCTGTGGTAGGTATTAAAAAACCTGTTTTACAGGTCACCAGGTCTCCACCTCCAGACCGGTGACAAATCAGTAGCTTAAAAATAGTGCGCGTGTGTGTGTGTTTGTGTATGCGTGTGCGTGTGAGAGTGTGTGTGTGCATCTGAGTGTGTGTATTATGTGTGTGTGTGTGTGTGTGTGTGTGTGTGTGTGTGTGTGTGTGTGTGTGTGTGTGTGTGTGTGTGTGTGTGTGTGTGTGAGTAAAAGTGTCACAACGTCAAAAAAGAAGTAAAAAATATAAAACAGCCGGGCCAAGTCGCTGCGGACCTCTGGTATTAAATTAAATTAAAAAATAAAATATAATAACTAAATTACGTCATAACCGCTAGTAAATGTCCAAGGGCCGTTTTACTCACAATATCAAATCTATTTACACCAAGTGGATGGCGGCGAGCAGAGGATTCAACGTAACTTATCTGTGAATGCTGTTTTAATGTTGTATACAAAACAAAAAGTTGTCTAACAGTTAATACTTGACAGTATTCATATAGTTTATCGCTAGGGAACAGGCGATGCTTGAAGGAGCACATTTTGAACACAGCTCTCTGCGCTCGCTCGATGGCCATAAAGTGAGTTAAAGCAGAGCCTCCCCAAGAGGTTAAACAGTAGGTGAGTATGGACTGACAAAAGGCCATGTAGACCATTTTTAGGACCTCAGCATCAGCAGATTGTCGAAGTAGCCTGAAGACAAATAACAGTTTTCTAACACGACCAGTCAGTTGACTAATGGTTGTTTAAAAATAAGGTTGCAGTCAATTACCACTCCAAGATATGTCGTGAATGATACTCTTTCTATAGTATGGTATGAGTCAACAGGAGACTGATTCGTGCTATTAGTTGCAGCAGAAGTTACGACAGTGATTCTGAGTCACTCTGCCAGGCCGGGATTTATACCACGCATGGTAAAATTCATGAGTTTGGTTTTGGATAAATTAAGGGTTAATAAGTGATCATTGAGCTTGTCTCTAACTGTGTCAAAACCAATCTGTGCGTAGTGGTTTACCTTGTTCCACTCCTTAGCAGAAAAAACCAAAGCCGTATCATCAGCGTAGGAGAATATCAAACAGTTGATAAGATTAAGGTTGCATAGGTTGTTTATGTAAATCAGAAACAGGCTAGGCCCCAAAATGCTACCTTGGTGTACTCCGTTGTTAATTGTTAGTTCAGAACTTACATAATCACCAATCTTAACACACTGCTTTCTGCTATACAAATAACTTTTGAACAGGGATAGCGGAGTACCTCTTATGCCCATCAATTCCAATTTAGAACAAAGAATGGGGATCAACACTGTGTCGAAGGCTTCGGTCAGGTCTAAAAAGAGTGCTGTGCATTTGTAACCAGCATCAAGTTTCTTAACTATATGATCAACCATTTCATAAACCGCATCAGACGCATATATTTTTTACTGAATCCAAATTGGTGTGGTGATAGTAGTTTTTGATTTTCCAGAAACGATACTAACCTATTATTTATATATTTTTCAAGATTTTTTGAGACTGCCGGAAGAAGTGATATTGGTCTATAATTTTCAGCCCAGTTTCGATCCCCTGACTTAAAGATGAAAGGGTCAAGAACAGCAATTTTTAGCTTGTCAGGAAAAACTCCAGTCGTTAGTGATAAATTTCCAGATATGGGCAATCGGAGCAGCAACAGCATCAAGATGTTTTTTTAGAAGAATAGAAGAGATGCCGTCTTATCCAGCGGCAGGGCTATTTTTCATCGAAGTTATAAGGCGTTAAACTTCGTTCTCATCAGTGTTTAAAAGTACAAAAGAGTTGGGATGGTGATTTACATGAGATGAAGCACCGTTTTTGGAGTGTATTTGTTTGGCAAGAGTTTCACCAATACTAGTGGAGTAGGTATTACCTTGTTAACTGAGCCAATTTTGTCACTGGAAAGTAGCAAGTCACAACCAGATGAACTAGCTTTCCTCATGTTAGTGACTGAGTTAGTAACTTGCCATATTCATTTGGGTTGGATTAAAACAGTTTTATCACAAACAAATGAATGACTGTTTTCAACACTCAAACGATTCAGCTGAATAAATTTGAATTTGGAATTCCTAACCAAAGAGGAGATATTTCAGATCGAAGTGGTCAGTACGCCAAAACGATAATTTCATATATATGTAAGGACCTATTAAAAACATATTTTCTTACTCATAAAGAATAGCATGTACATTATCTAACTAGATTATGACTTGTTATTAGGTTTATTTTATAATACTAGCATGCACTTGCTTATTAAGCTAAATTTACTTTAAATTTGTCAGATCATTACTACATTACGTAAATCTGGTATAAGAATGTATTCTGGATTTGTCACAGTATTATTAATTAAGACATTAATAGGCACAACAGCATTTATTAAACCTTTTTGTTGCCATCCTTACAAAAAAGCGGCTAGGCACACGAAATAAAATAATACTAGCAATGCAGCGGCAGAGCGAGGGCGCGTGCGACGCAGCCATGCTTGACTGTTTCGTCCTTATTTTCCTAATTTTTTATCAGTGTGTGCTTGCGACGACACATACGGACGGGCGCGCGCACATTTACACGACACTCGGTGTATGAACTTATCGTACTTATTTGATTCTACTATGGTAGAAACCTCTTAAATTATCAGTGTTTACATTAGGACCGTCCGCGACGACAACGTCACAAACTATTGCCGGACGTTGAAATGACAAATGGCTGGCTATCAATACGGAAAAAAGTTAAAGTTATTTCAACTAAATATTATATTATAAACGACAGTATAATAGTGTCGTTTTTCACTTATTAATAATTCATAATTGACGGATAAGTAAATTGTGTACTAAAATTTCTAGAGAAATGGTGAAAGTCCGCATATGTTGTTATTTTTTCGGTCACTGTGAGCGCTGTCAGCGATTCGGGTTCTCCTACCAGCTACTTTTAATACAGCGAATATTATGCATGCATTATACGTATAAACCTTCCTCTTGAACCAGTCTATCTAATATAGAATCCGCACCAAAATCCGTTGCTTAGGTCTAAAGATTTAAGAATACATTCATACAGATAGCGGGAAGCAAATTTGTTTTATGTTTTTTTTTAAACAATAAATAGTCATAAATGTTTCTCCATATATGGTAGATGCCCCACAAACCTTACATGCATAGTAAATGTTTGCACAGTCTTGTTAGTTTACCACAAACTGTCCGGACTTTGCAAACTATTCAAGTACTGGGGTTCCTGAAGCTTTAAAACGCCGAACTTGTCAAGGCCTTTCAAGAAGATATTTTTTTTAAGCTAAGCAAATATTTGACCTCGATCTCACCTGATGTCAGGTGTCGATGAGGTCTAGGGTGGTGCATATCTGCTTAGTAGCAACCTATTCACTCTTGCTTTAAAGGTGATTAGCTCATATTCCTAACGGAAGACTTGAGCAGGCAGCGATTATTGTCGTTATCTAAAAGTTTTGCTACAAATTTACAATTTATTTTCCTTTGAGGTCATAAAACAAATACTAGTTATAATAATGCATTTAAACTTTGTTTATATCATCAACTTTACATACAGGGTGTAACAAAAAACTTAACGAATTCTTAAACCCTGCATTCGGTATGTCAAACCAAATCGCGTTTAACAAAAATAATCGATTTTAATTATTATTTCTTTCATTACCGCAATATTAAAAAACAATGTAATTTAATTAATTAAAATGGCAATGTTATGAATTAACTTGTAACCAAAAATGTGCAAATTTCAATAATGAGTGTTAATTTTATGAAATGATGTACTTAATAAATTTAATGTTATTTAATTGATTTATTTGTTAAGCTTGAATATTCCAAAATTCAATACATTTATTTTTTATGCATTGAAATGATTCTATTCCATTCAAGTCATGGTATGAAATAAATACTGAAAATTTGCAAAATGATTCTAAGAAAAAAGAAACTTATAACAAACAAATGATTTACATACATACAATTTTGCTTCAATTAAAATATTTACTTAAACCATCAATATTACAGTAACACGTACTCATTTTCCTTGATAATGCCATCTTTAATACTTATTTTACCGAATACCATTATTTGGCTTAATTTAACCTTTTTGTTCTATCCAGAGGTGGAATTGTGTAAAGCAATTGTATTAATTTGACAGTTCAAAACGTACGGTATGATCTGTCAAATGCTTTGTTCTTTACCGTTTGATACATCTTACTGTACATTTTGAACTGTCAAATGAATACGATTGCCGTAAAAAATTGCACCTACAGAGGTGCAATTAGGAGTACAGACTCCTATATGACGTTTGTTCAAACACTTATTTTCAATTTAACCATATTTTTATTTTATCACTTGACTGCTCAAAATAATTCAAAGTAGCATTTTGACAGCTGACAAAATGTATGCCAATGATTAGTAGTGTCAACTCGCCTATTTAATATAGTTTTTTACCCCATATCTACAAGTTCCCCATAATATTAAGTTTCTTTAGCCGGTTCGAGGGATAATCCACAATTATTTGGAAGGCACGCAACTTTTAATGAACTGACGAAGGAATTGGCCCTCATTAAAGATTTGGCCAGAAAGTTTTCCGATTTAACGATTGGATAAGCTGGAAGTTAGATTATTAGGGATCCTAATCCATACTTTTATATACGGTTCGATCATAGTTGGAAATCAGAGGTTAGATAACTAATAGTTTACAACGTATTTATTGCACCACGAACTGTGATTAAAAGGTCAACCGAAATAGTTTGCATAATTAAAACAAAAATAAGTCATCATAATACATAAGACTTAAAAAAACAGATATGGATAAATGATAGCAAGTGGTTGTTTTCTCAGTAAACGTGTTATTGTTCGTGCGAGGGTCACAGGTAGAAAGAACAACATGAAGTGTCAACATAACTGTCCATGCTGAATAATTGATCAGTGTTGTGCTGATACTGAACAAACGTCACAGACGACTGTTTTCATTTGTATTAAGTATTACAGAACGTGGGTAACGTAATATTGTACATCATATTTAAACAAAAATGTAATATCAGTAAACCAATGAGAGTAAGCTTTAGTCGTCAAACTCATATAGCAATCGAAATTATCAATGAAAATCGCAAACTTATAGGTAAGAATTCTGGGCACATCCGAACAGCAATGGGCCCTCGCGCGTATGAGCGCGGCTGCTGCTCGCTCGGCGACATTCACCTTTCCGCGCGCCCCGCCAATGTCCCCGCCCTCGCCCTCGAGCTAGCACTGCGCAGCGCGTAGTAACGGCCCGCACTCACTCGCTAGCATTGCAGCGCGTGGTACTTATAATAATTAATTTACAACCTTACGCTTTCGTTATAAGTCTAGTACGCACATAGGTACGTTTTTTGCATTAAATTATTTAATTAACACGGGTTTAATGACGGGTATAACCATTTTTTGCTCGATTTGGCAGGGGCACTACCATGCGCCTATATTTATATGGGACTAGTTTGAACCCGCAGCTTCGCACGCAATAATAATAACTGCCGTAAAACATCGTTACGAATAAAGCCAATATTGAAAAATTTAACTGAAGACTTGGCTGTATGAGCTTAATTTTCTTTGCGGTCTTTTCTAGATTTTTTAGTTTTTCCTTGATTCATACACCAAACACTACTTATATTCTAAATTTGAGGCTTCTAGGTCTGCTAAAAGTGCCTTAGAATTTTGATGATCGGTGAGTCAGTGAGTGACAAAATTAAGAAATTTGACCCGTTATAATTCTTAAAATACTGGTTCAAATTGAATGAAATTTGAAATATACCGTGTCTTTACAATGCCTGCATGGTTACTGATAATTTTAGTCTTCTAGTTTTATCCACAACGAAGTAACAGGGGGTCGAAAACGGTCTGAATTGCTTCGAGAAAAGGATGGTACGGCCGTGACGCTTTTTTGCTCTACTTGGTGGGGGCACTGCCGTGCCCCCAGATTTCAGCGCGATCACTGATAACCTTACCTACTGACCGACTCTTCTCTCGACAGAGCATCGATTAGACGTGCCAGAAAAACTAAAACACAACAGAACAAAAACATGAAATATTTATTATCCGTTTTTTTCTGTCAGAATTAGGTCAATTTATTTTGAAATTAATTTGGATGTTTAAGGTTTTGGGCATTAAAAATTACACGTTGTAAGAAAAAAGTTAACTAAGATAAAAACCTTTTAAGCTGATTTTGTTTTATTAATTGTGACTGATTTTTTTGTAATCAGATTTGTTGTTTGCAAAGTGTTTTGTCACTTCACAAACTTAGTACTATTAATTGCACTTAGCTACTGTATCAGACAAGGAACGGAACACTGTCAGCTTTCCAAGCACACGCTATTTATTTATCTGAAATAGTTGCTTTTTACTATTACAATATACTATCCCGAATCGTCTAAAGAGATTTCTGCTCACATTAGATAGGTACTTACTACCAGCCTTTCCACAACATTCCGTTTTGACATTTTAATCGTCGCTCTATACAGGCTGCTATTTCTTGACAGCGACCCCAGACCAGGGATGAATGATGGTGTGAGTAATGCTGATTCTTAAAAATATTTTTTCTTTAAGTCATGTATAACTGTTATAAAAGAGAACCTATTCACAAAGAGTAAAAAAAAAACGAATGGGGACATAAAACCTTGCACGTACTTCGCGCGTAGCTACGAAATGCTACGCCGTAATTAGTAAGCTGGGACGTGCCGAAAGACGTAGTCTTTTAACTCGCTCGCTAGTATCGCAATAAAAATTTGATTTTGTGGGCATGAAATGCAATTGAAAAAACAACTGTGTCAGACTAGGAATAGAACTCCGTAATTTGTAAGCTTTTCTTTAAACTTTTTTTTTACTTTTTATTTTTTTGGCATTAGTATCGTTTGTACAACCATCTGAGTCGGTTGTGCCTGATTTTTATAACACAAGTGCATTGGCTACTTACTTTGGGATCGGGGCAATGTATGCGATTAGTGTCCAAAAAAACGTGTCTAAGTAAACGTCTGTAGTGTCGTAGCTAGCAAACATATATATTTAACCTGTCATAGATAATTGCTGTAAACTCTGAGTGGTCTTAAACATATTTCATTAAAATCTCTTTAGCTGATTTTAATTTTGCGACAGTTTTTTTTTTTTTAATTTAATTAATAATAAAATTATGAAGTCTTTCTTCGTCTGGATGCTTTATTCGGTCAAGCTCCATTTTTTTTTTCATTTTTTGGCATCAGTATCGTTTGTACTACCATCCTTGAGTCGGTGGTCCCTGACCAAAACAACAGCCTGTAAATGAAAGCATTGTCAACACTTTGACAAATCAAGTGGGAGATTGTATTGACGTATTTAAACGCCTGCGTGGAACGAAACTGTGTGTTCGTTCAAAATTATTTGAATAAAATACATTACAAGCATTTACGTGAAGCAAAGCTTTTTCTTTCTCTATGATAAAAACAAATTGGCATGTATGAGTCCACTTATATTATTTAGTTAAAATTTTATTAGTGTAAAAATATGTCTGAAAATCATTTTCCTAACAAAAGTAACATTTTGAACCGTGAGAAAATGAAGGTCCAACATTGTTTTTTAGCAATTGAACAGAAGCTATAAAAATGAATATGAGCTTAGAAGAATAAGAGTACAAAATCTATTGAATGGACAGAAATGTGAACTGCACACCATTTTGAGATGGCATATGACGTTTCTTAGATGGACTGGAGTATTTCCCGTTGAAGGTCTGAATAAACCCACCGTGCAATGTTTGAAGTGAGTATTTTTGTATCTATACTAATCTATACTAATATTATAAAGCTGACGAGTTTGTTTGTTTGTTTGTTTGTTTGTTTGAACGCGCTAATCTCAAAAACTACTGGCCCGATTTAAAATTTTTTTTTTACGTTGGATAGTCCATTTATCGAGGAAGGCTTTAGGCTATATAACATAAAGATACGACTCATAAGACCACAGCAGCAATGAAAAATGTTGCGAAAACGGGAGAAAGATATTCCTTTTGAGAGCTTCCGCTGCGTACGCTGCGAAAACCGCTTAAGTTACACAAAAATCATGTATGACAGGATTGTTCAACATAAAGAGTTCTATAATAAAGTCCCCGACAGCATATGTGTATCTTTTATGGTTGACTTACTACAACCTTTTTTATGTTAATAAATTTGTAAAAAAATAATGCATTATTTTTAGAGGTGTATTATACACACAGGTATTTATTCTTATCAAAAAAAATACATTTATCATCACGAGCATTTCATTTAGAACAAAGTTGCTCTTTATATCATTTAAATTCAATAAATATCTTAGGAGCTATCACAGTTTTAACATAACTCCGCACCAAAATAATGTTCGCAGCTTAAGTACGACGTGCGCTTGCGCTAATAATATTATAAAGGTGAAGGGTTTGTTTGTTTGAACGCGCTTATCTCAGGAACTGCTGGACCGTTTGGAAAAAATATTTCGGTTTTGGATAGCTTATTTATCGAGAAAGGCTTTAGGGTATAAAACATCACGCTGCGACGGGAGGGGAGGGAGCAAACTGAAAACGCGCAGACGAAGTCGCGGGGGACCGCTAGTAATATTATAAAGCTGAAGAGTTTGTTTGTTTGTTTGTTTGTTTGAACGCGCTAATCTCAGAAACTACTGGCCCGATTTGAAAAATTATTTTGATGTTGGATAGTCCATTTATTGAGGAAGGCTTTAAGCTATATAACATAAAAATACGACTCACAAGACCACAGCAGCAATGAAAAATGTTGCGAAAACGGGAGAAAGATATTCCTTTTGAAAGCTTCCGCTGCGTACGCTGCGGAAACCGCTAAAGTTACACAAAAATCATGTATGACAGGATTGTTCAACATTAAGAGTTCTATAATAAAGTCCCCAACAGCATAAGTCTATCGTTAATGGTTGACTTACTACAACCTTTTTTTATGTTAATAAAATTGTAAAAAAATATTTATAATTATTAGAGGTGTATTATACACACAGGTATTTATTCTTATCAAAATAAATACATTCATCATCACGAGCATTTCATTTAGAACAAAGTTGCCCTTTATATCATTTGATTCCAATAAATATCTTAGGAGCTATCACAGTTTTAACGTAACTCTGCACCAAAATAATGTTCGCAGCTTAAGTACAACGTGCGCTTGCGCTAATCTATACTAATATTATAAAGCTGAAGAGTTTGTTTGTTTGAACGCGCAAATTATTTTTACGTTGGATACTCCATTTATCGAGGAAGGTTTTAGGCTATATAACATAAAGATATGACTCATAAGACCACAGCAGAAATGAAAAGTGTTGTGAAAACGGGAGAAAGATATTCCTTTTGAGAGCTTCCGCTGCATACGCTGCGGAAACCGCTTGAGTTACACAAAAATCAAGTACGACAGGATTGTTTAGCATTAAGAGTTCTATAATAAAGTCCGCGACAGCATATGTCTATCTTTTATGGTTGACTTACTACAACCTTTTTTATGTTAATAAATTTGTAAAAAAATAATGCATTATTTTTAGAGGTGTATTATACACACAGGTATTTATTCTTATCAAAATAAAAACATTCATCATCACAAGCATTTCATTTAGAACAAAGTTGCCCTTCAAATCATTTGATTTCAATAAATTTCTTAGGAGCTATCACAGTTTTAACATAACTCCGCACCAAAATAATGTTCGCAGCTTAAGTACAACGTGCGCTTGCGCTAATCTATACTAATATTATAAAGCTGAAGAGTTTTTTTGTTTGTTTGTTTGTTTGTTTGTTTGTTTGAACGCGCTAATCTCAGAAACTACTTGCCCGATTTGAAAAAAAATTTTTACGGTGGATAGTCCATTTATCGAGAAAGGCTTTAGGCTATATAACATAAAGATACGACTCATAAGACCACAGCAGAAATGAAAAATGTTGCGAAAACGGGAGAAAGATATTCCTTTTGAGAGCTTCCGCTGCATACGCTGCGGAAACCGCTTGAGTTACACAAAAATCATGTATGACAGGATTGTTTAGCATTAAAAGTTCTATAATAAAGTCCGCGACAGCATATGTCTATCTTTAATAGTTGACTTACTACAACCTTTTTTATGTTCATAAATTTGTAAAAAAATAATGCAATATCTTTAGAGGTGTATTATACACACAGGTATTTATTCCTATCAAAATAAATACATTCATCATCACGAGCATTTCATTTAGAACAAAGTTGCCCTTTATATCATTTGATTTCAATGAATATCTTAGGAGCAATCACAGTTTTAACATAACTCCGCACCAAAATAATGTTCGCAGCTTAAGTACAACGTGCGCTTGCGCTAATATATTATAAATCTGAAGAGTTTGTTTGTTTGAACGCGATTATCTCAGGAACTGCTGGACCGATTTGAAAAAATATTTCTGTGTTGGATAGCTTATTTATCGAGAAATACAACATGACGCTGCGACGGGAGGGAAGGGAGCAAACTCAAAACGCGCGGACGAAGTCGCGGGGGACCGCTAGTCTATACTAATATTATAAAGCTGAAGAGTTTGTTTGTATGTTTGAACGCGCTAATCTCAGAAACTACTGGCCCGATTTGAAAAATTATTTTTATGTTGGATAGTCCATTTATCGAGGAAGGTTTTAAGCTATATAACATAAAGCTATATAACATACGACTCATAAAAACCACAGCAGCAATGAAAAATGTTGCGAAAACGGGAGAAAGATATTCCTTTTGAGAGCTTCCGCTGCATACGCTGCGGAAACCGCTTGAGTTACACAAAAATCATGTATGACAGGATTGTTCAGCATTAAGAGTTCTATAATAAAGTCCGCGACAGCATAAGTCTAAGTCTAATAAGTCTAATAAGTCTAATAAGTCTAATAAGCACCTAATTCCGTTGTTTGAACTATCATCACCGTAATGGAATAGGTAGCTATTTCGGACATTTTGCTAGCACTTGAATAACATATAATCCATCACTATTTTAATACGGGTCTAAGTAAATTTACTTAGATACTTACATACATACAACGTGCGGGCTGAATTCAGCCCGCACGTTGTATGTATGAACAACACTGCATCTAATGTGGCCAACGTTGAAGCGTCAACTTTTTGAGATAACACATTATATTGTGTACATTGTTTCCACGTCAAGACAAGTAAAACATGTCGTGTTTTGTTACTATTGTATTTTGAGTGGTTTTTTATATGTTTGTTTTTTCAGGGGGCGTATTGAAATTCAACTTTGGCCGTTCAATTTCCACACAACTCAATTTCGACTTAGTGTCAACTTATATTATCAATATAATAATATTTTAATTATACTATAATGGTACTGTAGAGGTTTGGAGCTACGCACAAAACCTCTATGTCTTGTTTGTTCGACTCTTCGTATTTTAAATGTAGAAAAAGTTTATTTACGAGTAATTTTTGATGTATGATTGTCATTCATTCTTTGTCAACAGTATTTTGTGATTATTATTTGTTAATAACCTTTAAATAAGAAGATCAGCATATTTAAATATAAAATAAATTCATTTAATCTATACTAATATTATAAAGCTGAAGAGTTTGTTTGTTTGTTTGTTTGTTTGTTTGAACGCGCTAATCTCAGAAACTACTGGCTCGATTTGAAAAATTATTTTAATGTTAGATAGTCCATTTATCAAGAAAGGCTTTAAGCTATATAACATAAATATACGACTCACAAGACCACAGCAGCAATAAAAAATGTTGCGAAAATGGGAGAAAGATATTCCTTTTGAGAGCTTCCGCTGCGTACGCTGCGGAAACCGCTAAAGTTACACAAAAATCATGTATGACAAGATTGTTCAGCATTAAGAGTTCTATAATAAAGTCCGCGACAGCATAAGTCTATCTTTTATGGTTGACTTACTACAACCTTTTTTATGTTAATAAATTTGTAAAAAAATAATGCATCATTTTTAGAGGTGTATTATACACACAGGTATTTATTCTTATCAAAATAAATAAATTTCATCATCACGAGCATTTCATTTAAAACAAAGTTGCCCTTTATATCATTTGATTCCAATAAATATCTTAGGAGCTATCACAGTTTTAACATAACTCCGCACCAAAATTATGTTTGCAGCTTAAGTACAACGTGCGCTTGCGCTAATTTTATTATAAAGCTGAGTTTGTTGGTTTGAACGCGCTTTCTCAGGAACTGCTGAACCGATATGAAAAAATATTTCTGTGTTACATAGCTTATTTATTGAGAAAGGCTTTAGGATATAAAACTTCACGCTGCGACGGGAGGGGAGGGAGCAAACTCAAAACGCGCGGACGAAGTTGCGGGGGACCGCTAGTTATCAAATAAAACAGAAGATTGACTCTTTCAAAGTTAAGTGTTTTGATTATGAACTGTCGAACACTACTTACATACTAGTATAGAAAACATATCACAGATCATAGCACATAAATTCACATTTATAATTAATATACTCCAAGATCGCAGTGACGCTACGCTTTCTAATTACGAATGTAAATATTGGTTGTTTTAATATAATAATATTAAAAATATCATGCGGAATCGTAATACTAATTGATAATGTGACAGTTAAGCTGAGCCGCTTATCAAAACTGCATCCCAATACGCGCCCAGAACTCAGTCATCTATGGACCGATTGGATTTTTAGAGTTCAAGTCTGTCTGTCTGTCTGTCCGTCCGTATGTCACAGCCACTTTATTCCGTAACCATAAGCATTACACTGTTGAAATTTGGTAGGAAGAAGTATCCAGTTAACCGCTTTACGATTTTCATATAAAAAATAATGATATTTAAGGGGAGCTTCCAAACATGAAACTCAAACCTAAAATATTTTTTTTAGTCAAACCTATGCGCATCTATGGATAGGTCTTTTAAAATGATATAGAGGTTCCTTAAATCATTTTCTTTTAAAGTCTAACGTTTGATAGATAGACGCTCCCAAAGTGGCCAAATGAGCGTACCCCCAATCTCCCTCTAACTTTTTAACAAAGCGAGTCTACATTTAAAAAAAAAATGTAGATCTTAACGAATACTTTAAACGAAAATTGGTTAGAACGAGATTGAGCTTATAGTTTTTGAGATAGATTTTCGCTAAGTGGAAGTAAGTGGATTCCTAATTCAGTTAAACCTTCACTGCGCGAGTCCGACTCGCACTTGGCCGGTTTTTTTTAAACTTTAGTACCTTAGTTTAGTAGGTCGAGTTCACTTCTATGGAAAACTTACTTTATGTTTTGATCTGTTTCAGGTTCAGATTGAAATCTTTTTATGGCATTTACTATTTTGCTACGCTATTTGGACAGACAGCTATCACATCGTCATGTGCAGTTTGGTGTTTTTCAGCTCAGAACTATTCTTCAAGTTCTGTTAGTAAGTAGAAATAATAAAACATTCACTTATATTTTTTGAACGGCTTTAAAAGTTTTCAGTTCAGAAAAGTAATCGCAGCTAAACAAATAGACCGTAATATGTAAGACATGAATTATAAAAACTTTTGACTGTTTTTAGATAAAAAAATGTTTATGAATTGTGTGTTTTGTATTGAAATTTTTGTGATATATGATTTTTTTTTGTAGCACTATTGATTCTCAATTCAACAGCATTATTGATAATGATCGAATTACTTCAATTGGCTAATCGTTGGCCGATTTTACTGAAAAAAGTGGCCAAGCTTGAGCACCAGTTACAGGGCATACGAAGAGCTAATAATGTTAGAAAACATTGTCACTATCTGCTATGGTTTGTTACCATCGTTTCTTTTGGTAAGTTTTGTGATCTTAAATCATACCAGTTTTATAGGTAGACCGCAAAAGTGAGACATTTCTGACATCACTTTTATCGCCTTCCTTTTTATTTCCCTCCCAATTGACGTACTCTGTATCATCCTTATGGTTTATTAGCGGTCCCCCGCGTTTGAGTTTTCTCCCTTCCCTCCCGTTGCAGCGTAATGTTTTTACCTTAAAACCTTGATTAATAATAAATAAACTATCCAATACAAACATATTTTTTCAAATCATTTCAGTAATTCCTGAGATTAGCGCGTTCAAATAAACAAAGTCTTCAGCTTTACAATATTAGTGTAGATTTTCCCTTCACCTAAAAGGAAAATATTTAAGTAGTTAATAATTGGGGCACCTGGATCACTCCGCGATCCAGGTGGCCCCAATTCGAACAGTTTTTTCTACTATTCATCCAAAAAAAATAATTAGGTACTATTCAATCCTGAATGCTAAAACTCTATTAAAAATATTTTGTAAGTATGTAATTAACTACTTGAATGATTCTTTGAACGTAGATATTTTTAATTAGGGAACGTAGGTAGGTTTTCATTAGTTTTTCTGCTATCCATGCAAAAAGGATTAGGTATTATTCAAATTATTTGAGAAGACTGATTTGTATTATTATGAAATATATAAAAAATCGATCCGAGATAAATCGGTTAATTGAATAAAAGGATGATTCACTATTCAAATAACTTAAAAATACTTTTAAAATACTAATGTACTGTTTTAACATTGAAAGTGGTAAGTTTTTATTCATAATTCGTAATTCGATTCACTGTGTCAATTTCGTTAAGTCGAATCTGATCCGGGCTGCGCAAGCGCGTGTATAAGTACTCACCGTCGGTCGCTATGTTATTAAAACTTGCACCTCATGCTAGCGATACTTTACAATGCTAATGCTATTTTAATGTATTTCGAAACCATGAGTAAGTATTTTTGAATTATTTTTTATAAGTCTTAGACCACCTTGCACTTGAAAAATTAATCCATTGTGGACTTAGTTAAGTATTAAAACATAGTTTCATCAATATAATATTGTTTACGTTACATCGAAACATCTATTTCCGTTTATTTATTTGAAAATGATCGCAGACATTTCTTATAATGATTCTATTACCATAAGCTACATTAATAACTGCGCTAAACAAAATTTACTTAGTAGATAATATCTTTGGGTATAGCACGCGGTTTATGGCAATGTTACTGTATGTTGATTTTTTAAATACTCACTAAGAAGATAAATAATAAAAATTACTTTCCTACATAAATTCAAATGAGTGTCGGATCAAATAAAACCAAGTACGTAATGTTTTATTGTTCCTGTTTATTTCCTTTAACTTAATAGATTACATTTTCAGCTTTTTAAATACATTGCTTTGATAGCTAATCTGTTACATTAACTATGAAGTGGACAATACATTGACTATGAACTGGATTGTAAAAATAGCTCGTCTTGGATTTTATTAATAACGTTTTTGACAGCGTTATATACATCATCAAACATTATACTCTGCACAACATGTTGAACGCAAACTTCCGCTTCGCAACTGCATATTGAATCTTCAGATTTAGGAATGTCATCCGAATCGTAAATTTCTATTTTAACTATTTTCGAACCGCGCTTGTGCGGTTTTTTAATGAATGAATAGATTGTTTGTTCTGTTCCTTTTCTTTTGCGAGATGTTGTTTCTAAACCGAGAGTTTTCTGCCCAGGTTTTGACGTGACAACGTCTTAAATTAGGTTGCGGCTGGGAGTCACTTATGAAAAAGTGTAACGCTCGGTAACGTTACGATGAGTCACCGAACGAGAGAGAGGCCCGCCGAATTATTATTATTATATATTCTTTATTGCACAAACAAAATGAAGTACAAATGGCAGACTTAATGCTTTAAAGCATTCTCTACCAGTCAACCATTGGGTGAGACAGAAACAGTTGAGGCGGCGTAAAATGACAAAAAAAAACTAACGCCGAATGCCTTGCGTCTCTCTCCCACTCAACTATGATCGGTCTGCCGCGCGCGCAGCACTGAGAGCGAGTGAGAGGCACGCGTAAGAACGAGAGAGACAGACATAAAAAGTCGTTGTCACGTAAAACTTTCGCCCGTATACCGACTTTACAGGCAACCAATTTTTTTTTGAATAGCTATGGATTCCATAGGTATGAAGTTGAAGGGATCTTCACTATCCTAAAACAATATATAATAAAAAAAAATATAACATTGAAATGTTTAATTATTTTAAAATAAAAAAATAAGAGAAAAAAATATAAACAGTAAAACTCACCGACATATTAGAATAGCTCTCTGTGACTGTATCACGACAAGTACTAAACGATGTACCTCATAATTTTGTGCTTTATATAGGAATCATAACTGATTTTATAAAGTTCAAAATATAAACGAAAAAATTAATATTCAGTCTATATTTAGTTGTTTCTAAATATGTATTGCCGTCTTAAGTTACTTGATCTGTCTTTGTTCGCTACGAGTCAAGTTGTATGATACTACATACCAAATTACTGCTTAGTGAAATTTTGTATGTTTGTTTATTATTGAATTACACATTGATGACTTACCGGACTTTTCTAAAATTTGTTACCGACTAGTCTTACATGATGGTCTGGCATCACATATAGCAATTATAAGTGGTATGGAAAAGCGTACATGTTATGGTATGTTTTGTAACTGACGATTCCAGTTTCATAGGTAAAACCAAATTCAGGACGTAAACCGAAGGTGGAGTCTAATATTAGTATGTAAAATTAATTGTGAAAGTAAAACCAGGGTATTCCACTATATCTATTTCTTCCTAGCGATCTAAATGCAACATTGCTTATATGCTGATTCGGCATCAGCGCCAAATGAAGTTTATTGATCACGCGGAGGCTTTCCTTTTATGGTAAGAACACACGTGGAAATTGGGTACATAAACTATCTAGCATGAACCAGAAACACAGTCTCCAGATATCCAGCTTGCGGTCAAGGGGAAGATCCATCTGTTCTAAAATGTAAGTGTATTACTTATTATACTTTAAAAACTAAGTAAAATTCAAATACTTACTCGATTTGAATACACCACTTTGAATTAAAGCGTTATTAGATTTTTAAAAGTAATCTATTCTAATATGTCATACAATCAAAAAGCGATGCATTTAATGTGTGATTCATTCAGTTTAAAACAAATGATTTTATAAATAATGCATTTTATCGAACGTATGACTTTAAATACGTTATCGATTAAAATGGTTTAACAAATTATCAACTCATTTTTTTTACTTCATTAATATTTGTAACATTCACTATTTACAGAAATTTTATTTATTTGTTATTACAAGTTTAATTTTAGCAATAATAAAGCTAAATGATAAAAATAGATTTTATTTTTAGTAAATTTTACCCACTTTTCGACATAATAAAAAAATATTATGCTCATTAATTTCGATATTCGTTTCAGGTCGAAGTATTAATCTAATGCTGAAGAACTGTTTCCATCAGAAGACGAGACAGCACTACAGCCTGAGCCATGTGAGAAGGCGAAGAAAAAGCGTAGCAAGTCGACGCCGTCTACGTCGAGCTCAAAGAAAACGAAGACGGAACGCATTACTGCTGCTCAGTTATTCGGAAGCGATACTGAGGATGAAGAAGTTGCTGCGTCAACCTCAGTACCTGTACCGGGTAAATTATTGTCTTATATATCAAGAAGACTTGCGAATGGAATCGCAAGACAATCGAATCCTATGAAGTCAGGTTCGCACTATGTTGAGCTCAAAGTTTATAAGTGTGATGACATAGAACGGGTCTCACCGGTAAATAGGTGGAGACAAGCCATAATTACCATCAAAAATCGCACTGATGATAACTCAGACGCTTGGATGCATCTCGCAAACTTTATTACAGCTACTCGAAAAGAGTTTAGAACCTGCCCACCAACGTTCATGAGCAACTATTATTAATGTACACTTTTGTAACCTTTATATAATCATAAATGTATTCTAATAATAAGACATATTATAATTTACCTTGTTTACTCTACTTTTAATAAGAGTACTGTTATTTTATAGTTTATCTAAAATTATGTTAACCAATGCACGCATTAATAAATACTTAATAAAATGTTAATATTATTGTTTTTATTATTTACAGTTCAAACCACCAACTTCGAGCAAACCAGTTCAATGATATATTGTCAGACATGTCAAATTAATTTTCCTAAACATAAATACAGATATCATTTGAGAACAAACATACATAAATCTAACTGTTTATTGAATACAGAATTTAAAAATATTGAAATAATTGCCACGGCATTTAAAAATAGAATTGTTACATATCGCTTAAATCCAAAACAAGAAGTCGAGTACCTCACTCCTGAGGCGTTCTTGTGTGATATACAAAGTGATGTATTGAAAATGGTCGAAATATTATTATTGAAACATAACTGTATTAAAATGAACTTTGTACTTTTTGTTTATTTTACATTACCAGAAACGAATGAGCAGCAGCTCAAGTCATTTAACACGAAGTATAAAGTTGTTTATAGAAGTACAGATTTGAATGAACTATATGTTGATGCATTTGAGAAATTAAAAGAGAAAATCATAGAATTCCAACATTGCAAATCTGGTTGGTCTTTTTATTGTGTAAGTCATTTAGAAACGAATATAAATAAATATTGTCCAATGAGAGGTGGAAGTTACATACCTTTGCCCGATAAAATAAAACATACTAAAAGTTGTCTTAATATTCAGAATAATGATAATCACTGCTTTGTATGGAGCATTATTGCAGCTTTATTTCCATCAAAAAATAATGTGTGTCGAGTAAATTCGTATCCACATTATTCAAAAGTTTTAAATGTAGAGGGAATGTCATTTCCACCCACAGTTGATGATATTAAGTTATTTGAAAAAAATAATCCGAATATTAGTATAAATGTTTATGGTTTGTATAAATGTATTGTAACAGGACCTCTGTATGTGACAAAAACAAAGAAGAAAAAACACATTAATCTTTTATACATTGAACAGCAAAACAAAGCGCATTATTGTTTAATAAAAAATCTTGTGCGACTTGTTCGAAAGCAAATAAGTCATCACAAGGGCATGGCTTACTTTTGTGATTCTTGCTTACAATTTTTTCTCAAATAAAGATAAATTTAACTCACACTATTGTTCCGAAGTATTGACAATTATGCCTGAAAAAAATACTTGCATTCAGTTCAGACATTTTGAACGCAAACAAAAAATTAATTTTATAATATATGCTGATTTTGAAAGTATGCTGATTAATTGTGAAACAGACGATAAGAAAAATACGAATTCCGACATGTTTTGCGTATTATGTGTGCTGTTCATATGATTCTAACTTAAACAAATATGTCACTTATAGAGGGATTGATTGTGTCGAAATATTTATTAAATATTTAATCAAAGATATACAAAATTTAAATAGGATATTGTCTCAAAACAATGAAATGAAACCTATGACATTGGAACAAAAAAATGATTTCGACAATGCAACAAAATGTCATATTTGTAATCAATTTTTATTTGGGGACAAAGTTCAAGATCATGATCATGTTACATCAGAGTATAGAGGCGCAGCACACTCCCATTGCAATTTAAGGTATAGAGTTTGTTCATTTATACCTGTTGTTTTTCATAACTTAGCACGATATGACTGCCACTTATTCAAAAAAGAACTTTTAAAATATAAAGGAGCTATACATATTATTCCTAAATCAAAGGAAAAATATACATCTATTACAAAAACAATAGAGGACAAGCATCAGACTGTGCAAATAAAGTTTATAGATTCTTTTCAATTCTTGAGCTCTAGCTTAGACAATCTTAGTAAAAGTTTGACTCCTGATGAATTCCACAATTTGACAAAAGAATTTAATGGTAACAAAAAAACACATCTGCTAAAACATAAAGGAATTTATCCATATGATTATATCGATTCATGGTCTAAATATGAAGAAAATGAATTGCCTTCGAAAGAGAATTTTTATAATAGTTTGAAATCTGAGCACATTACTGATGATGATTACGCACATGCTCAAACTGTGTGGTCAGAGTTTAATATTCTAACACTTGGTGAATATACTGATTTATATTTGAAATGCGATGTCTTATTATTATGCGATATATTTGAACATTTTAGAAAAACAAGTTTACGGCATTACAAGCTAGACCCAGCGTATTATGTGTCTGCACCTAATTTAAGTTGGGATGCAATGCTCTTATACACTGGCATTCGATTAGAACTAATAAATGATGTAAATATGTATCAAATGCTAGAGAAAGGTATACGTGGAGGATTGGCTCAATGTTCCCTAAGGAATGCAAAAGCGAACAATAAATATACTCCAGAATTTGACGGATCAAAACCAACTTCTTATTTAGTTTATCTTGATTGTAACAATCTTTACGGTTATGCAATGAGACAACAAATGCCAGTATCTGATTTTGTTTTTTTATCTGAAGATGAACTTAAGAGCTTTAATGTATTAGCAATACCGAATGATGGTGAATTTGGATATATTCTAGAAGTAGATATAATATATCCAGAATATTTACATGATAACCATAGCGATTTGCCTTTTGCACCTGAAAAATTTACGCCGCCAAGTGGAAAATCAAAAAAACTTATTGCTTCTTTGTATGATAAATACCAATATGTAATTCATTTTGTTCATTTAAAGGATTGTTTGAGAAACGGATTAATTTTGAAGAAAATTCACCGTATCCTTCGCTTCAGACAGGATATTTTTTTACGAAAATATATTGATTTAAATACTCGTTTACGACAAAGTGCTACTACTACCTTTGAAAAGGATTTTTTCAAATTATTAAATAATGCAGGTTTTGGAAAAACTATTGAAAATAAACGTAAGCAAGTAAATGTTAAATTAGTCACAACATGGAACGATTCTTTGAATAAAACAAATAAGCAAATTGGTGCTGAAAAAATACTATTAAAACCAAATGTAAAAACAGTATCTGTCTTTTCTGAAAATTTTGTGGCAGTTCATTTAAGTCCAGAAAAATTTTTATTAGACAGACCAATATATATTGGCTTTACAGTATTAGACTTAGCAAAGCAACACTTATACGGATTTCATTACGATTTTATATAAAAAAAATATAACACCGATGCTAAACTATGTTATACAGACACTGACAGTCTTCTTTATCAAATTTATACAGAAGACTTTTATAAGGATCTTAAAAATAATATATCAAAATTTGATACGAGTAACTATGATAATGATAATCCATATGGCATACCTATAATGAACGCTAGAGTGCCCGGATTGTTTAAAGATGAACTTGGTGGATCTGTGATAACTGAGTTTGTTGGCTTAAGAGCGAAGCTTTACTGTTTAAAAAGTGTTAAAACTAGTATAAAAAAAGCAAAAGGTGTATCAAAGCCCATAACGAATCAATTACAAATTTCTGACTATAGAAATGCACTTCATTCAGATGAAGTAGTCAAACATAAAATGTATATGATTAGATCTATTAAACATGTACTTTACTCCCAGGAAGTCAATAAAGTAGTTTTGAATAGCAATGATGATAAAAGACAAATATTACCTAATAAAATAGAGACATTGCCATGGGGTCATTATGGTACAATGTAAAGGATATATTAACTAGATCTTTAAGTGAAATGAACATTGTATACCTATATAACCTGTGAGTTTAAGTTAAGATAGTTTAGATATCCTCAATATAATTGTGTATTTTTTTTAGATCATTGTAAAATATGTATAATAAAATTTTATTTACAAAAGTATCAAGCATTTTATTTTTAATAATAATCAGAAAAAGTTTATAATATGCGTCTGTCTATCTCTCTCTCTCTCTCTTTATTTCGTTTTTCTTGTATATGTGGAAATAATACGCACACTGGCATGTATTCAACTAAATTAATAAGTATAAAAAGAGTGCCATTATTCAGTTCCTTTTCAGTCATAATGAAGTTCGTTGAGCAAACCCAAACCTTAAAAGTAAAGAACATTAAAGTAGAAACTCGGAATCAGTTAATTAAACACAGTATACTTTTTCCTAATACTATCCGCTGTATAATATGTGGTCCTTCTAACTGCGGCAAAACTAATGTTATGATAAATTTATTGTTACATGAAAATGGTTTAAAATTTAAACACATTTATCTCTATTCAAAAACAGCGTACCAACCAAAATATCGTTTTTTAAATAAAGTCATGAAAATGGTCCCTAGTGCTCAATTTAATGTATTTAATGACAACGAAGAAGTGATTCATCCTAACGATGCTTTGGAAAAATCCATTATAATTTTCGATGATGTCGTATGTGAAAAGCAAATTAATATTCGCAATTATTTTTCTATGGCAAGACATATACAAATCGATTGTTTTTACTTATCTCAAACGTACTCAAAAATACCTAAGCAACTAATAAGAGACAATGTAAATCTATTGATTATCTTTAGACAAGATAACACTAACTTAAAACATATATACAATGAGCATGTCAATACAGATATGACTTGGAAAGAGTTCAGCAAGCTTTGCTCGAGCATATGGAGTGATCGATTCAACTTTTTACTGATAAATAAAGATTGCACCTTGAATAAAGGCAGATATAGACAAGGCTTTGATACGTTTATTTGTTTCTAGATTTCATAGAATTATATAAATAAACCTTTAAAAATAAAATAATGTTAATTGAGAAAAAATATCAGTAAACAACGGTTGCGTGCAACAGTTATGGAAGCCGAAATTAAAGAACAGCTGATTAAATCAGTTAATAATATCAAAAATAAAATAAAACGGATTAAAGATGAAGAAGATGATGAAAACTTAAGATTTAAGAAGGCATTTAAGCCAATTACAGATAATTTAGAGACAATAATCAAAGGAAACGATAAAGATAAACCTGCACTAAATGTTTCTATAGATTTGAGTAGAAAGAGCAGAGATGAGGACTCAAACTCATCTTTAGATTATAGCCAATTTAGTAAAAAACTACATGCAGACTCGCTAGAAAATTCAAAATATTTTGAATTTGATGATGATGGTAAAACTTCTGATAAAGATATTGATGCCACATTAATGTCACTAAATAAGGATGAAGTAATTGATATTTATGATACCAACATCAATGTGCCATTTGGAATACGTAGTACAAACAAAGAATTGATGATGGGAAACTGCAAAGTCTCAATTTCAAGTAAGAATAATGCATCACAGTTGGAAAAAGTCTATGTAATAAGCATAGATGGTCGAGACTATGAATTAACTCCAGGCTTAAAAGAACTTCTGATTCGCAGCAGACCTAACCTGAAAGCCATTAACGAAAGAGATAAAATGACATATAAAAATATACTTAATCAAACAAACGCACATAAACGAGGCTTTAGTCCACATGGTCAAATAAAGGGTGATAAAGGCGCGAAATATCGTAAAATCATCAAACCTTTGTTTGCTCATGATGAAGCCGATGCCAAAATAGAAAATCCGTATGTACCAAATGAAACAAAAAGCGGTGGCTACATACCAATATGCAAAAAGTATAAAAATAATACGGATTATGTATATTGGGATGATCCTAATGAATTGATAGAAAGATTAAAACTATTGATTGCTTCTCAAAGTGCTGGCAACACTAACCATGATAATGAAATTGTATCAATAATCGAAGAACTAAAAGAATCAGGTATTATACAATAATAAAAGGCTTGTGACAACGAAGTCAATATTCAGTCTCGAAAATTACATTGACAATGAATGTCGGTAACAAGGACAAACAACATATTAATACTTATCCAATTAAATACAACCACAAAGATGAAGAATATTTAGATATTTTGAAAACTTTGAGTGAATTTAAAAATTCTTCTTGCGTTGACAGAACCAATGCTGATCAATTTAAAGTTGAACTATTGAAAAAAATCGCAAATATCGATAAAAGTATCGAAATTTTATCTGATAAAATACTAAAGATCGAAAGAAGTTCTGTTATTAGAGATATCGCAAGTAATTTAAACAAACATTATGAGCAAAGCAGACGTTGTAAACGAAATCTGTAAAAATGCAAGAATTAATTATCCGAGAAGAAGCGTGGTTATAAAAGATATTGACGATTTGTGGCAAGCAGATTTGATTGATATGCAAACAATGTCACATGTCAATGCTGGTTATAAATTTATATTAGTGGTTATAGACTGTTTTTCAAAATTCGCATGGGGCATTGCATTACAGCAAAAAAACAAAGAGCTTGTGTCAAAAGCATTTAAAAAGTTATTGCTAAATGGTCGGATCCCTAAAAATTTGCAAACTGACCATGGAAAAGAATTTTATAACGACAAATTTAAAAAAAATATGGACGAGTACAATATCAATCATTATTCCACGTATTCTACTAAAAAAGCTTCAATAGTTGAAAGATTTATTAGAACGCTAAAGAATAAATTGTACAAAGAATTTAACCTAAATGGGAATTATAAATGGAATAATGGATTACTTAGTAGAAAAATACGCGAGTACAATAATGATGTGCATAGAACTATTGGTCAACCACCGGTGACAATATCTCATATGAATAAAGTAAATATTTTGCGGAGATACATGCAACTGGCTGCTGATAGGAAAATAAAAAAACATAAAAAATTACGGACCGGTGACTATGTGAGAATTAGCAAACATAAAGCTTGTTTTGATAAGAGTTATACACCTAACTGGTGTACAGAAATATTCAAGATATATAAAGTGCAAGAAACAAATCCTACAACATACTTAATAGAATATTCAAAGTCCTGTCCAATACTTGGAGCATTTTATTCACAAGAACTTCAAAAAACTAAACACCATGACGTATATTTAGTTGAAAAAGTTTTAAAAAGGAAAGGTAATCTTGTTTATGTAAAATGGCTTGGCCTCCCAAGTAGCGAAAACAGTTGGATAAATAAAAATAATGTATTGTAAGTAGGTCCACAGTTTTTCCTTGACAACACTTAATTGTGTGCTTATTTAAAGAGATTTTTGGTCAAGCGTTCTTCATTTCATATTCGTTCTTACGACAATTAAGTCTACCTCCAATTTTATTTAATTTACAATTATAACTTTAAAATTTACTAAAATGAAAAGAAAACGAGCTGCATTAGCTTCAGAAAAACAAGTTGAGTGTAATGAACAATCCAAAAAGCGTACTGGTAGAAGTTTAAAGAAAACATTTAAAACCATCGTTTCACATACTAAAAAACAAATAAATAACATAAAACCTAAATGTAAAAAAGCTTTGATGAAATTAGCTTGTGCAACAGCGCAAGAGTTAGCTTCAGATTTGTCTATTAAAGTGCCAAGAATTATACCTGTTCCAAAAACTGGTGGATTTCTCCCTTTGATACCGATATTTGCTGGCTTATCTGCTGCTGGTAGTTTAGTGGGAGGTGCTGCTGGCGTTGCGAAAGCTATAAATGCGATCAAAGCAGCCAGAAAACAATTATCAGAACTTGAAAGACACAACAAGCAAATAGAAGCCGTATGCATCGGAAAAGGATTACACCTAAAGCCGCACAAAAATGGACTCGGAATATACGTCACTAAAACAAAAAACTGAATTCTAGGCTACCCAAAAGAGCATTAACAAATATTGATATAATGAAACATTCATGTGATATTCCTTTTTTTCGAGGGGTATTTATGAGAGATGAATTACCAAATAAACGGTTTTCAATTGAATGTGGTGTCATAAACCTCGATACAATCAAAAACTCCGGCACGCATTGGGTAGCCTATGGAAAATTAAATAACTACATCGAATACTTTGATAGCTATGGTAATCTGAAACCTCCAAAAGAATTACTTAAATATTTAGGAGAAAATATAAATGACAATTATGAAAATGTACAAAAGAATCATTCCTTTAATTGTGGACATTTATGTTTGAAATTTTTAAAATCATTCTGGGAGAGAAATATAAAATAAATAAAATTAATGATTTTTTTATGTTTGCATTTTTTGTATCCGCCAATTACTCATAAATAATGTTAACAATACTATTATATGCACATTCAATCATCACCTGTGATAGAAACTGCTTTACTTATTTGATAGTAATTGATTTATAATTTAATCGGTTGTGTTTAAATACATTATTTAAGATTTAAAATCATTCGAAGAGAATTATGATTATATATAATAAAATCCTATCATTAACGATAAAGTTAATATTTCACCTTCTTTGCCGAAAGGGATCAGACGTGCCAGTGTGATTAAGAAGAAAAAAATAACTAAAGAAAACAAAAAGTTTCTACAATATCTTGGATTTAAATTACAAAATGTTGCAAATCACAGAGCTACCACAACATGACAACTCGATTGAAAGCTATGAAATCCATAGTTACAATCCTTATAGTACTAGTTTCAAAGATAATGATGAAATTAGAATACCTATTCACCAACAAGACATATATGTGTTACCTTCTGCAAGTTCTATTTACATAGAAGGCTATGCTAATGTTACGTCTAAAGATTCAACAGGAAAAATCGTTAAAAAGGATGTCAATTTTATTAACAACCCAATGTTGTATTTATTTCAAGATGTACGATATGAATTGAATGGTGTTGAAATTGATCGTATTAAAAATGTAGGAATCACTACAACAATTAAATCATACATTTCTATGAATGAAGGTGAAAATAAAGCTGCCGCTGTGTGGGGGTGGAATTTACAGGGCACAAAATTAAAAAATGGTCAGTTTAGCGCCATTATTCCATTAAATAAAGTATTAGGATTTGCGGAAGACTATAACAAAATAATTATTAACTGTAGAGATGAACTTATACTGCAAAGAAGTTGCTCTGTTACAAACTGTGTAAATTTACAAAACGATGATAATATAGAAATAAGCATTCAAAAAATTCAGTGGCGTGTTCCTCATGTTAAGGTTTCCGATCGCAATAAATTGATGCTACTCAAACATTTAGAAAAGAATCGCGCTGTACAGCTTGCGTTTAGAAATTGGGATTTGTACGAATATCCATTATTACCAAAAACTACTAAACATTCATGGTCAGTCAAAACCGCCTCTCAATTAGAGAAACCAAGATTTGTAATCTTAGCCCTACAAACTGATAGAAAATCAAATAAAAGTAAAAGTTTGTCAGTGTTTGATCATTGTAAAGTATCTAACGTTAAGCTTTTTTTGAATTCACAATATTTTCCGTATGACTCACTTAATCTGAAATTCGATGAGGATAAATACAATATATTATATGAAATGTATGCTAACTTTCGTCAGTCGTATTACAACGCTAGTATTGATCCATTGCTTAATTTGGTTCAATTTAAAGAAAAGGCTCCACTTTTTGTAATCGACTGCTCGAGACAAAACGATACGCTCAAAACCGGTCCAGTTGATGTTCGGATAGAAATTGAATGTTCTGAATTAATACCAGAAAACACAACTGCTTACTGTCTGATTATTAATGATCGTATTTTTAAATACCAACCTCTAAGCAGTATCGTCAGAAAATTATCATGAATAATATTAACCACGCGATCGTAGATGTACAAGGATTCAAAAGCGAGCAAAACGAGTTCAATCCTAAAGAAATAGCTATCATATGCAATGATAAGATTTTTGTTCTTCTGATAAAACCACCATTCCCATTTTATAACTTGACAAAAAAAGAACGCATACAAGCATCTTGGATAGAAAGAAATAGAGGAATTTATTGGAATCAAGGATTCGTCCCCTACTTTAGTTATAAAAACGTAGTTGGTGATTTTCTGAAAAATAAATATATTTTTACTAAAGGCTGCGAAAAAGTATTGTGGATAAAAGAAATGTTTAATAATTATAATGTACATAATTTAGAAGATAAACATTGTCCTAGTTTAGAACGCTTGCAATGTAAATATTCAACTTCTTTCGATATTTTAAGCTGTATATATCATGAAAAGATATGTGCTTTAAAAAATGTATTCTATTTAAATAAGTGGTGTAAAGAAAATTTAGTTTTAAATTTTTAAAATAAATGTATGAATGAATTATGTAACGTGTTTTATTTCCGATCCGACCACATATTTGGTATGAGTTCAAAGAATCATTCAAGTAGTTAATTACATACTTACAAAATATTTTTAATAGAGTTTTAGCATTCAGGATTGAATAGTACCTAATTATTTTTTTTTGGATGAATAGTAGAAAAAACTGTTCGAATTGGGGCCACCTGGATCGCGGAGTGATCCAGGTGCCCCAATTATTAACTACTTATTTAATTTATAAGAATAATATAAAGTACATAAATTGCAAGGAAAGAACGACAAACGTGACGTCAGAAACCTCTCATTTTCGCCGTTTACCTATAGTAATTGATAAATAAAGTTTATTCAAAATGTTATATAATTTTAACTCAATTGGTCATTCACCATTGTTTTTTTCAGTCGAAAATTCTCTATCCCAATTATTTTTCTACAAAACTCTATGGAATTGCAATTTGATGCGAAAATTTACACCGGATCTTTTTCAGTATTTTTGTGAGCACGTTGCCCCATTTGTATTCAAATACACCACTTATTCGCTATGGAAAGTTATTCTGTACAAGGTAAACATTGCGTAATGTGTCGATTTTACCAACGTCAGATAATACTTTTCCGATGAAAACGTGTGCTTGAACTGACGCAATCTGACTCCTAGAACACACACACACACACACACACACACACACACACACGTACACATATGTAATTGGTTACATAGAAAGGTTGACGACATCAGTCACACTCACTTATATGTTATTTGTTTATAAAATGTAAATCCAATGTTGGCTGTATATTTAGTATTAAGAAACATGTAAAACTGAAATTTTGAGAGCTGTGGACTGCGCGCCGCACTAACGTATCTATTCTTCAGGAGCTCAAAATAGAAACACGCCTGTCTACAATATGCCTCCAAAGGTCCCTTTCTTTCTTCGGTCATCTTGCCCGTCGGGAGCCGGAAAATCTGGAGATGCTTATACTGGTTGGGCACGTCGAAGGAAGAAGGAGTAGAGGTAGAGCACCCACTCGGTGGACAGATGCCATTTTACAGTCCATTAAGTGCAACACCCAAGAGGCAATCCACCGAGCCCAGGACAGGTATGCCTGGAGAGCCCTGACCCGCAACGCTGCTTTTAGTGGTCACGACCCTCAGACATGAGGAAACGACGGAGAAGAAGAAGAAGGATTTTGTTGTAATAATAAAAAATAAAAAAAATGAAATAAGTATTTAACCGATATGAAAATAGCATTTACAATCATTGATGACAAATAGTAGACGTTATTTATATTTTATAGAGTATATTTTGAATCCAACGAATGTTCCTTAGCTGACGTTGGAAAAATCTAGCCTTCATGAAATTAGAATTTTTACCATTTCAATGGTAAATAGAGATACGCTCATATTTTTTTATCGAATGATTGTTTCAGTTAATAACTATTCAAACGATAATTCTTTGGGGAGTTACTGATGTTCTACCAATGTGAACAAGCTTATACTTGCTATCCTATTTCCGAGACCTCAATGCGGCTATCGAAACACGCTCAAATAAAGTAAGTCTTGTATTTAACCGAACCCAAAAAAGGAGGTTCTCAGTTAAACTCGCATGTTTTTATGTATGATTATTTTGATACGGTTTTCACTAAAGTATTTGTTATACTGAGGAAAAGGTTAGGTAAGTAGCTGTTTAAGTTCAATAATAGTACATTATGATACAAGTGTGCTAAGTTGACCATTATATACAAGGCGATATTGTGTGCGCACGAGCGAAAGCGAGTGCGCCATAAGAAAGCCGCGTATATTATGGTCACAGGCACACGTGTTTCATACGACGTTTTTCAACACACTTGCCACATTAATCCAAACTTCGTCACACCACAGCCGCCAACTATTTACGAAAAATGGCGCGTTGTTTTTTTTTCTTGCCGCGAAACCGATGCGCGCGCAAGGTTAAGGCGCGAACTAGATCGGCAAACAGCCAAGATTCAAAATGTAATAATTTGTTATTTAACACACAAATAACAGAAAATTTTAAATGAATTTGAGTTATTTTTAGTAATAAAGCTGGATTTACCATTTATTAAAATAAATATGTACATACTGTTATTTTTCGCATAAATACTGTTTGTTGTTAAAATAAAAGTTATAACCCGACTAAATTATATCGCTTAATCTTCTTACTCACTACTCGGTACTAGGGTACAAATGTAAATTGGTCGGGTTAATAAACAAAAGGCACTAGTGCAATAATTTACTGAAAAAGCACGCGTGTTTAATATGTATGATTATGTGCCAAAAATCGGTAGAATAAAAACGTCATTTTGAGCAAGTGTGTTGAAAAGTATGTTATAACTTAAACAATAACTGAAAACGACGTAATTTTTTTTTGCATCAAAAATTTACCGCCTTCAAAAAAAAAGAAATATTTATTTGCTTAAAACATGGCCGATATAGAGGTAGTACAGATTTAAAAGCTCTGCATGTTTTGTCTGGTCTGACATGCAAATATTAAATGAATTTAAATCTCTAATACATATAATGTTTAGGTTGGTTAGATCTTTAGCAGAAGACTCTCATTTTGATATCAGTGAATGCTTATTGAGAAAGAGATACAAACGCATGATGTGCGTACGTAGACTGCTGTTTGTTTCTCTTGTTTTGGTGGTTGTTTTTGAAGGTGGTTCAACGTTTATGTTTTTTTTACATATCCCTGTTTGTATATCCCTATAGTAGTAGTTAAATGTTAGAGCTCTTAGCTATATAGTTTGGCACTTTAAAAAATATGCTAATCCTTTGACCAAAGACACTGCGATGGAACGACAAGATGAACAAATGACCGTTTAAAAGTAGCAGGATCACACTTGATGAAGACCGCTTGCGACCGGTCGCTTTAGAAAAGATCTCAGTAAATTAAATAATTTTCCTTTAATAGTAATTAAATCTCATTTCAGTAAATTATCTCGTTTGTATGCCACAGAGATTGATATTTCATACTTACTCAATGATAGACAGGTTATACACCAACATTAAAGCATTTTAAAGTGGCGCAAGGATTACTCTATACGAACATAAAGTTGTGTATTACGACACTTACCGATAATAGAGACAAATAATAGGGCATGCCTGTTGATAGAAAGACATTAAGACTCGTATATAAACATTCGTTTCATACTGATTGCTACTGAGCGCTCATTGGCGCGAGCGCGTGACATCTCGCCCTTTACCCTAATGTCAGCCATTGCCAAATTATGCTAAAGGCTATATATGTGTTGAAATATTTTTTTATGAAAAAACTATACTTATGAATAAAATGACACGTTTTTCTTGTCTCTAAGAGTTGGCATTTTTGCCAGAAAATGAGACATAATTTAAGGCATTGTCGGGACGTATAGCCGTAAAGAGATAAAGTGCCTGACTGAATGCACTCCGGGTAATTACCTGCCTATCTTCTCATTATAGAGCGTGCACGACGCATCTATAATTTTAATCTAAAATTTAGTACTCTACTAAAAATAAATATAATCGACTAGTCAAAAATCAAAGTTCAATGTTCGTAAATACTCGTATAGTGCAGGTTGCTACAGTTTGTTTCTGAATTCAATGTTTATTGCGCATGTTGTTGCAGCTTGTGATTAAGGCAACACTTCAATTATGTTGTTATTTCTTGTCTTGTATGATTGTGAGGTGTATGCATTGTTGGTAGTCCTCAAATATAAAAAAATAAAATAAAACCGAAGGTTGGCCTTTGTTCAGCAGTTGACGTCCTTTGGTAGGTCATGATGATGATGATAATCAGTCTTATTTTATATTTCAGAATATCAAGTTCTGGGAGAAGCACCGTATGCATTTTACTCGCTTGGAGAGTTTGGTCACCCTCATCGACGAACATTTCAAAACCATCGTCCTGTTTTCGTTCTTCAACTTCCTGTATTTCATATCCGTGCAGCTTTTCTACTTTCTAAAGTATGAATTCAATTTACAGAAAATATATGAGGTGCTTTATTTTTCAATCACTCGCTTAAATATGGCGTGTGATTTTCGTTTAAAAACAAACTATAAATCAATGGAAGTTGTGAAATATGGACGTTAGTACTCACAAAATTCGGTCATCTTTTTGTAATTACTCCCGTGTGAAATCATACTATTTTTCATTGGAAAATCGGACATTGATCTATTAATATCACATGCCGTCCTGAGGTGAGAGATTCAAAAATAGAGGCCCTGAACGAATATCTGGCCTATAATATTTATGACATTTAAAAAAACAAAGAATTGCATTGATTTCTATAGATTAACAAACAAAGTTCCTTACCCTGTCTACCCTACCCTACGCTACCTACCATCCCACTTACGACCGTTCATAATGAGCAAACTAAAGTCAAAGATAGCTATCCTCGACCGGAGATAGATTTTCGATCCTATGAGATAGGATTTTCTAAAAAATATTAAAAAAATAAAAAAATAAAGGTAGGGAACTATTTTTATCTCTAGTAGAGCAAAACCATAGATATAATGGATGTAAGAGACTGCCGTTATTTACCTTCCCCTATCTATCTAGCAATCTCCCCTACCCAACTTACCGAAAGGTAGGTATTTCTTTCCTACCTACAAAATTGTTACGCACCTGTCAGCGAAGTCTCAGCACTTGTTTTTTACCTAACTAGGTCTACACTTAAACGCATTTAAAATATACGATATTGTACAATATTTTAATGTTTCTTTTTACGATTGCAGTACCAACATGGTGAATTACAAAGAATGTGACGCCGCACAGTAAGTTTTTATTACTTTTTCGTCTATTTCTGACCCCTGAATCTTATAGAAGAAACTTGATAAAACAGCAGTCTAAATAGACAGTGAGGGATTAGGCGAAAGACAAACCTTTTGACGTGCTATCCAAGGCACGGCGCGGCGTGTGATGACATCAGTATCCAGATTTAAAGCTTTTTCTAAAATATTTTCAAAACATACTACATGTTGATAAAAGTATGGGTAAGACGTTAGGTGGCAATGACTGAAGCAGGACGTATATTTAGTCCCCGCAACTTAAGTTTCACTGTGAAAAAAATGCAGGCAGGCAGACGAGGTGGTAATGTGGAGCTCTCCTCTGTAGACAAGAGATGCCGACGTAAAGTCATTAAAACATTAAATATAACTTTAGACACCGTGTTCTTGAGAATATACATTAACTTTGAATAATACTTTTTAGCTCTAGTTAAACATATAGTACAAAGGAAGTAGTAGTTTAAATAGCATAGTTTTTAAAGTTACTGGTAATTTAAGTTTAACCCATTTAATTGTGTTGTGCAGTGAGAAAGATTTGCCATCTGCGAGATACTGCCACTATGTGAAAACAAAACTATCAAATTAAATTTCTGAATTGAACTCTTTGTTAATGGTCATAATGTCATAGTTTCAAAAGTAAAAATTATTAAAACATTGTTTACGTCAAGGAAAGTTTTGAAAAGTGGACCAAAGTTTTAGATGCCACGTTGCCAGCTCAGGCGAAGAATAATTCATATAAGATAAATTAAATCTAAACATTCAGTTGTATGAACATAATAAATTTTAAATAAATTAGAATAGGTACTGATGACATCATAGTAAAATGTAGATATTTTTTTAGTGTGGCTGATTCAACAGAGCGTCTTCTCTTCTATTTGTTCTCGGTGGCTTGCCTCATATCCCGGGCGCTAACTATGTCTCTATTAGCTGCAAGTGTACAGATCGAGGCGCAGAAACCGTTACTGTCTTTGCACGATATTCCTAAGGAGGAGGAAAATAAAGAAGTAAGTAAATGCTATAAGGAGGCCTGGGAATGAAAACTGAAGCTGAATTTGAAATTTTAGACTCAAGCTATTTTTACCATTATTTATATGCAAGACATTGAGTCTTCAAATTGTGATGTTTTTTGTTTAAAGTCAACTTAGTATTAAATGTGCCGTACAGTTTGATACTACGTGCACTAAAGTAAAAAAAAATATTACAAATAGTAAATCACCCGGCATTATGAAATGAAAAGAATATTCAAATTGTAGAAGACTTTCGAAATTGGTGTAATATTTATAAGTAGGTCCGTATTATTTCGTCTTCATGAATCTTATTCTAAGACTCAATTAACTGTGTATTGTATTGTTCTCTAGATACAAAGGTTTCGCCTTCAACTAGTTTACAATCCAGTCTCACTGACTGGGTCATTCTTCTCTCTGACAAGAAGTTCTCTTTTGAAGGTAATGTTTTTAACATTTTATAAGAATTAAAATTTTGTTTCACATATATTATACCTGTCTCTGATTTTTTACTAGATAGACCAAAATTACTTACCACTCATACTTACCGAAATTATCAATTTAGAAACTGTGTTGTTCTTTAATTAAGAAATTTTTTTTATATATTTTTTCGAGATATAATTTTGAAGGAAGATCGTTTCTTTTTCAGTTTATCAGCACCATAATAACGTACGAGCTAGTTTTACTGCAACTCAACAAGAATCGCAAGTCGAACATGTATTTCATGGATGTACTCACTGAAAGTGTGCAAAATGGAACATTGCACCTGTAAATAGTTTTTTTTATTCAAATTAACTATGTCTCTTAGATTGCGATCCGCTCACATTCCATTTATAAACGATGTATATCTTCATAAAGATGAAATAAGAAACAAAAATCGGGCGCACGGGCGGGCCTCGAACCAGCAACTTTTGGCTAACCAGGTCAAACGCTCTACCAATTGAGCTACCGTGCTGTCGGTCCCATCTTCCGAATTTGGTAGTCTCTTATGAATACGTCATTACGCATTATGTATATCTTGATCTTCTAATATTATATTATTACCGTGACCCAAACGCAATCTATGAGCAGTAACAATTTGTAGACTGCTAGAATTGAAATTATAAAACCAGGGCATTCGAAGAGTTTCTGATGTTTTATACCAAATTCCTTTTTGCAAGATGTCTAATTTAAGCATTAATTGCACCTAATAAACATTGCACCTGTAAACTTTTTAAATAAAATATGATATTCTTTAAAATTTCGAGTGCGTTTTGGAATTATTTTTTAATTATATAATGCACTAATGCAAGTTCCAAGGATATATAGTTCTTTCCCTTTTTTTAAGAATTATTTTAAAGATATTTTTTGTGATAATATTTATAAATACTTTACTGTAAATATTATATGAAATAGTGAAAAACAACAAAATTATTTATGAGCTAAAATAAATAAAAAATCATTTTATACATAAATTTCTACAAAAAAAATCTAGAGCACACATTCTGGCTTACAGCTTAATATTATTATTAATAACATTTGTACCGCAACTTGAAAATATTTCATGTTAAAATAAAATAAATCACATTAATAGAAACTAACAGTTTCTATACTTACTTTAAATCTTCTAACTATACCTCTACATCTATTTCCTAGCGATTGCTAATTGGATAGTTCTTTAGTCCAGTGACTCCTTTGTTGTAGTTAACCTCAAAGGCTTAAGTTTATAGATTGTTAGCCTTTACACAAATTCACGGATGCCAATTTGTCTGCACAGTATCGAGAATTGGGCCAGAATCTAAGTATGTATTCACTAGGTTGGCGGGAATGTTATTTCTTACGACAGAGTTAAGCTGTACGGGCTATTTACAATCTCAAATCTGACGACTCTTTAAGGATTTGTTTAAAGAAGTCAAGATACTTACAGTATATTCACAGTTTATTTATGAAAAATTGATTAATGTTCGTAAAAACTTGCACTTATTTCCTAAAAAAAGTGATTTACATGATTTCAATACTAGAAAACAGAATAAACTTGCCGTTCCAAACTTCAGACTTCAGAAGGTTAATCACTCGTTGATTGGAAGATGTATTACTTTCTTTAATAAATTGCCTCAAAATATAATTGAATTACCTTTACATAAATTCAAATCTATTGTTAAACAATGTTTTATGACTAAAGGATATTATAGAATAAATGATTATATGAACGATAACAATGTATGGTCTAGCTTGTAAGAACATTTAATTGTAATATTTTTAAAAGAGGCATTGACCATAGTGACTGAGTTTGTTGCGCAGCTTCTTCTCAGCACTAGCCCACAATTGTCCCGAAGCTGTGGTAGGGCTAATGTTGGGACGTGTATATGTGCTAGCAATAACCTATGTACAAAATAAAGTAATTTTGAATTTTAAAATAATGAAATAAATTACCGGCCTGTTTCGCAATGACTTAATTAAATCTAGTTTGTGTTATCTGTCAGAAAATGTTATATCTAAACTTTTGAAAACAAAGTAAAATTATACTTCAAAAACAAAATGCAATTAAAATTCTCAAAGGAACTCTTGACTCTTTAAAAGTAAGGACTCCATTTTAGGCGAATAATTTCTTTTTGGAGTCGGTGCAATCGCATTGGCCATATTTAGCATCATCTATCAGGGCACCGAAATTGTTCGCCTAAAATAGAATCCTTTCTTAAAAAAAAACAAAAGTTTATTTTAGACTCATTAATGCATTTCGTTTTTGGAGTCGGTTATTCACTATCTATGTATGTGTGTGTATGTATTTTATTTGCAAGGTTTTAGTGGAAAGGGAGGTTGCACCTTATGACTCTTTTCTTTAAAACTACAAAAGACCTGACATAAGTTCTGGCGTTATAATCATTGAACTCTGAAGCCTTAAGAAGTTCCATTTCCAGTTTACCTCTACGAAATGTTGACCATCAGACATATAGATATGTCAAAATTAAGATACTAGTACAAAACCACTATTTATAGGTCCCGATAGGGCCAAAATGAATGAACCAACTGGAAGGAAAACCCTCTACGTAAGTAAAAAATTAGAACCCCAAGTTAGAACTTGTAGGCATTTAAATTTTGAAAAAAAAATGTAGATCTCAACAAATACTGTCAATGAATATTAGTTTGGACGGGATCAAACGAGTAGTTTTTAAGATATAACAGATTTTCAACAACTGGAAACATAACTTTGTTTTTCATACAAACACCCTGAAAAACAAAATTATATTTGCTGTTAACAAAATATTGTGATATTTTAATTTAGTAAGTGGATTCCCTAATTTAGTTAAACCCTCAGTGCGCGAGTCCGACTCGCACCTGGCCGGGTTTTATGTCATTAGATTTTAAACTTTACATTCGAGTTTTATAGCAGAGAGTAATTGCTTTTCTTCAATGTAAATAATAAACAATAAAACAATAATAATGTGGAACTATAGTAAATAAAGGATTTTATTGAGGCAGAAAAAAATATCTTAATTAATCTAAAGGATATTGACGCATTTTCAATGTTTACTTACATACTTATTTTTCTTTGTCTATGGTATTCCGCCAACTTTTTTTTTCCTAAAGCTATCCGAACGCTCTATCTTGTGAGAGGTGTAAAGTGATGGGGGAAAACTGCTCATTAGTTTTATTTTCAAATTAGAAATTTGTGTTGAGATTTCCTTGGGTTTGTTAATAATTTAAGACCCTGAAAATGACATAAATGATGTGTATGGAGTTCAATTTTACATTTCCTTGGTAAAAGTAATTGTAATTTCCTTTGAAAAATTTGTAAGTAAAATATGGGTTTCTTATTGTTACTGGCAACGCTTTATAGAAGTCACCGCCTCAACGCGATTGAGTAGCAATAAAAATCTGATAATTCTATTGAAGCCTATTCGGAACTCTTCACCGATTACACGACGGATTTTATTTGATGTTTTCTAATCAAACTTCTTAATAGAATTCCGGGAAGGTACCCTGAATAATTGCGGAATAAAGTTTTGTGCTTGCTCGTTTATTGAAGTTTTAGAATTTGTTAGCAAATACTTACCTTGTCTCGTCGTGTTCCTTATATGTTAGCAAACATCATTAAGACTTTTCTAGTTTGGACCGATATTAAGGTTTGGAAAAGGTAGGTTTGTAGCAGTATCTTTTCATTTCGGGCCTGAGAAATAAAGGTGCTACCATAGTTTGATCCTGGAATTCTCTCTTGCGAGATTAGAACCTGCGCCGGCCGGCGTAATAGGCTGAAGCACTAACCGCTACACCAAACGCGCCAAGATCTTTACTTTTTAAGAACTTCGTACATCATGCGGCAGTTGTTTCTATACTTTAACTTTAGATCTATAAGTCTTATGAGTTCCCAAGTCTGCGTAAAATACGTACATTAAAGACATCACTGCACTTTTACACAGCAAACTAATCTAACTTTGTAGTGTGTGAGTCGTAACAGGAAAAGTTAGTCTTGTCCACAAGTAAGTTATGGAATAACGGCACTTTTCTATTGAAAACAGGAACTATTATTGTGCAATTTTGTACCTAAACACGAGTTTAGTTCAGCAAGACGACCAAAGATCGGAGTAGCACAGGGGTTAATTTTCTAACATTGCATTCTTAGAGTTAAAATGCTAAGTCCTTAAACATCACTTCAGGAGGCCGATTCTCGCGGCAATCGAACTTTTTTCGTATGGTGATTCGATTGCGAGTTTAACCATTTTATCTTAAATTTAAGCAAAATATCTTCCCGTAAAAAAATGTTTCATGAACAAAATATATATACCTACATAGAAATAGTGCCCCTTAGAAATGAAAAGCTATTTTTATCCGACACAGAAAATTCAGTCGGTGAACTTTTTTCGTATACGAATTGCACGAGAATTGGCCCCCTGGACTTAAAATCTATCTAAGAATACACCTAAAAAAATTCCATGACTAAAAATAATCAATAAACAAGAATCATGCATGATCCTTCCTTAAAGGATTTATAGAAGAATCTTACAAAATCAAACAAATTAATCAGAATTTTATAAGTTGCTAAGAACTTCTAGAACTTACAGTGTGTCAAATTTTATTTCATTTTATTGAGGCTAAAAACTGATGTCGGTTTATTACATTTGAAACAGCACTAGCTCGTAAGTGGCTATCACGCTTACTACCTGGAAACAAAAACTAGTTTTAGCATTGTTTTCAATAATAACTTAACCACAAAGGGGTTACTCGTAATACAAAAGTAGGTTCGGAAATTGCTTTTGAATTATGATGCACATATTTGGTTCTGAAATGTGCGCGAAATAAATCCGTAACGTCTTCCATTTCAATGAATTACGACGCTCAGTTACTTAATAATCAACCATCAAACAATTTAAAATGTTTAACTTATAAGAAAGTACTGTTATTTATGCGTGGGCTAGTTTTAATAATTTTTACTTTGTTAGATTTGTTTTGGCCCCGAATAGGATAATTACCTCATAAAACGGGCTTAGGTATTGTATTTGTCGACTAATAGTGATTGATCAATTTATGAACATCGATAAAAGTAAACTACAGCCGTCTGCATTAATCGAGACGTGATTGGACTTTTGACTAAAATTCCTTTAGGCATTGACGTCAGTCAGTGATTTCCTTAAAACCGCGGAAGTACGTTTTATGTCAACACAAAGTACACAAGAAGACATACAGAATTATTTTTAAAAATACTTACAGATATTATAGTTTCTCTAGTGAAATAAAATAAGCCCATTCCACTTAGCGCTACGGTGGAGTAATACACTTGATCCATTAAACGTAGTGTCTGAAAAAATCAGGAAATGTTTATGACCAAGCATGAAAGAAGTAGTAGTTAATATAGTAATATACAACGTTACAAGTTTTTTAATAAAAATATATTTTAATATACTCAGTCAGTAATCATTCCAAAATATACTCGTTGGTGCTTGAGTTCAATTTTTTAATCTTTCGTGTCAATATTCGACTAATTTTTGTTCGAAAATCAATTTAAAGTAAACTAGAATTACGTAATGATTACGCTTAAACAGACGCCAGTATTCAGAAAATATATTTATCTTGATTTGGAGAAAATTCCTTGAGTGTTTAATCGATTTTCATTTAAACTTCAAACATTGACCAAAGTGACTTAAATTATTACCTCTTGCCCGTGTACCTGAATGAGATAAAATTGTTTATCTCTGTGTTACCTGTATGTTGAAGTTGGATGATGGCACAAAACCGATGATCTTCAACGGTTTTCTACTCGTTGTATGCAAACGTGAGGCCAAGAAGAGAATGAGAAGTATCCTTGACGCCATGATTGCGGTTGATATAAAGAGCGTTGCGTATTGTATAGGAGACTTACGACTGGAAAAGAAAAAAAAAAACTTAAATATCGTGTTTCTCACACCAACTTCTATCCCTATTTCGACGCCCCCAGGATAAATTCTTTGAAATTGGTTGAGTCATTTTTACGTTAAAACTTAGTGTTATAAAAATAAAAAGAATAAAAATACGTGTAAGGTATCAAATACCGCAGTAATTATTCCAATTCATATTATGCAGACAAAAGACTTACTCTAAAGTTGAACGGTTTTGATATCTGTAAGAAAAAAAACATTTAGATAGGTATATTTTCTCTAAGCAATAATTAATTAGAAATTGCAAATACCTACCCGAATATGATAAACAGTTGCTGGCATAGCAACAAAAAGCTTGTAATGAAAGCGACGCTAATGACAGGACTAATATTTCTGTCAATAATTCTCACAAGTTTAGAAAGTTGAGTGTACTGAAACTGCAAGTCTACCCAATTTAACTGTCGAGCATTTATCTGCAAAATAAACAAATACAATGCGCATTTTGTTATGATTTGTACATATCAAATGGAACCACATCTTATTGTTAACATGTGGTTGTATTTGATAAATCGAGTAACTTCAAACGTGTGTGTTTTGAAATACTTAATTAAATGAAAAATACACATACACGATTTCACATTTACCCGTAATTAAATAAATAAGCCTTTTTTTACATCCAATCGCACCAAACGAAATGATTTTTCTCGAAACTTGATATTTTAAACACGTCTGTTTTTTCAATGAGATACTAAAGAAAAGTCCAGTTCACCTATTTTTTAAATACTAGCTCAAGATAGCCATCCTAATATTCATTGATTTGACATTATCGCATGAAAATCATCAATCAGTTTCAATTTAACATATTAATTAATACTCAGTTAAGTGAGTACTTACATCTATATTCTGCTTTATATTCGTATGTTTACGAACGAAAATCAGACGCCATATCTGAGCAAGTGATTCAGAAATATACACCTCTAGGGGCCATATTTTTTAATCTCATGTTTGAATATGGCGTGTGATTTTCGTCTACATAATACTTTTATACATCGAAATTCCCCTAGAATCCACTTCAGTCTGCTAATCTAGCAAACCCCAGGTTAGAATGCCTGGTCGGGTATATCTCTAGGTTGTAGAGTATTGAATAGGAAACAGAGAGTGCCCTTGTGCGCACGAACTCGAGCTCTTTTTTATTATTAGCTTCTCGTTCTACGTACCTATCTCATCTCAGCTGAGATTGGTCGCCGTGTAAGTCAGGAGGACTTATGATGTAGGTAAGTATAACGTTACGTCAGGGTGCTCCTATTTTAACAATTTTTTCTTCACAACTCAATAAAAGTTGCCAGATAACAGCAAAATCTTTCACGATATTTTTACGAGTCAACTCTGGCTTAACGATGACAGGTCGCTTTAGGTGTTTAATTCTGTTCTATTGCTGTGGGAAGCTGTACGATTACTTATTTACTTAACTAAATACAAATGCAATTTGAAATGAAAATCCAAGTTTTGTAAAAGCTGGAGCTATTCACTTTAGTGAACCCTAAAATTAATTTTAATACTACATCGTAAAGGGGAAATCTATGATGTAGATAAAAAAATAAAGACAAGAAAATTACTCTTCAAACTGTGTTAATTATAGTGAAATAAATAATTATGCTCCTGACAACACACCAATTGTCGTGTTTTCGAAGTGAAAAAAATTCTTTCTTGTGTTACGAATACCAGACATCGATTTTTATGGCGGGCGTGTCTCTCATAAAAACTTGTTAATCTATGCATAAACTGTCATTACTTAGATACAATAATCGTGCTCACAACATTTGCCCCTTGCTAGATTCAAACCTGTGACATCTGGTGTAATTATCAGAAACGCTAACCACCATCCCAAATGCTTTGTAAAACGGTGTTTATTAAACTTACTTGGTATTTCCCGCGAAATATTAAGCGATTGAAGTTTTCAAATTTCTTCTCCAAATAAACGGTACAAATTATAAACACGGCGTCATTGTAACTCCAGTAGAACATTGTTTGTATTATTGCAAGCTGAAAAAAAATAGAAACCGCTATTATGTGACCTCTAGCTGTTACAACCTGAGATGGAATTGTGTAAACCAGTCGTATTCATTTGTCAGTTCATAACGTACGATATGATCTGTCAAACGTTAAAGAACAAAGCGTTTGAAAGATCATACCGTACGTTTTGAATTACAGATACAGGTACAGGCCACGATGCGCAATGGTTAAATAACAAAATATTCAATGTTAGAATAGATTGTAACGGGATTGCTACTCATTGCTATTCTAATGTTAATGACATGTTAGTTTAAATCAATATAAAATATTCAATATTTTTTTGACAAACCCGGTTGTTTCTTTTGATGACGTTGATGCCCAACTTTGCTGTTTTACAGCTAAAAGAGACCATCAATACCACGACAGTAACGAACATAATTAACATGAAAATTATTTTGCTTAAAGTTAATGAACTACAACTCTGTCGTTTGATTACTTCTCATAGTATTAAAAGTTTTTATTCTTAAGTCATCCAACTACTACCGTTTTATGTTGGAGAGGTTGGGGCCATTGGATCTATCAAAAAATTGCTTTTAAAACTCAATGTTACGAACACAGACCACTTTGTTGGAAATTCAACGATACCTTTCGACGATGGGTTTGGCAAAGAAATAAAAAAATTTACTCACGTCACTTGTATCAGAGGTACCTTAATTTCATTTTTTTTTAATATTTTACCACTTTGGCACAGAAATTTAATGTATTCGAATCGGAGAGATAAAAATCATGATATCTATGCGAAATCACAGTTACTTATATCATGGCTGCGCTGGACTGCGAATGGACAGACGAGCATGGCGAAACTATATGGGTTCCTTGTTGGGCTACGGAACCCTGAAAAGCTCAACTATTGTTATTCAATAAGAAATTGAATGGTAAAAAGATTTAATTATCATTCTAAAGATGTCATAAAGTTATCTGAGAAATAAAGTAATAAGACATTAATGAACACGTATAGATATACAAATAAAAATATATCTTACCTGTAATATAACTCCCAGCACATAACTAAATGGTACATACTTAAATATGAAAATGTATTCATGCATAACGTATGACTTGAAATATTATAATCCTGAATCACCTGGTAAAATAAAGCAACTTCTGCAGTAAGTAGAAACTAAATAACATATGTAGTCCACTGAAAAGTTTTAAAACCTTCATTAAAATTTTATTTAGAAAGAGAAACCAAACTCAAAGTCAAAATCTAAGTATTCCTTCTCAATTTTATAAAGGTGCTCCATTTATATTTTTAGAGGGATCAAAAAATTGTTAAAATACAGTTTTCAAAGAAACTTCTGGCATCTTGTGTATTTCGACATCCAGAATATCTGTTCCACTGGGTATTGAATACTAATAGCTTACCAATGCCGAGGAGAGTATAGAACATCATTACATAATGTATTTTTCGTTGCATCGTTTTGATTGTGTATTGAGGAGATAGAGTAGCCTCAATGCATTCTATTTCTTCCACCATTTCAGATAGATTGCGGCTCGATTTCAAATAAAATAATAACGAAGTTACACAGGAAGACCAAAATGTTACCCCTGCTGTGAGAATAAATCAAAGTTGAATAATAAAAAAAAACAAAGGCAACACCGCAGTCACCTCTAGCCTCAAGAAAAATTAAAAATCTTTTTTTTAGTTGTTGCATCTCGTCAACTCCAATAAGATTGTTACTCGTAAGGGTAATCTCGTATATTTTTCGAATCTTTGCTAATTAGTAGCAAAAAAGAAAATATCAAACATTCTGTATTTTAATCTCTACTGCTAAACAATCAAAAAGCATTAAACTACTATTACTAGCGTATAAAACTGACATTACGAACAAATTTCGTGCTCCATTAAAGACTGATTCGTATCAAGACTGACATTCTAATGAATACGTCACAATTTTGTCATGACGTTGTGACACAAATTTTGCTTGGCATTGCTTATCTCTATATTCTAACAATTCACTATCCAAAAGTAAGTTACGACGCACAGTAGGTCGATATACCATTTTGAGTGACTTAGCAAACTACTTTATTTTTACCAATGTATAGCTCATTATGACCTAATTCAAAGTTATAATAAAGAATTTTGTTCTAAACCTCAAAGTTTAAATGTACAAAATTACATTTTTTTATGTATGGGACGGATGTCTTATTGTTTTTTGAACCAAGGGTGATCGCGCGTTGAAACGTTTTTTTCTTAATTCTTGCATATTCTGCTATAAATAGGCACTGAAAACATGTGCATAAATCTGCGATTCATTGATTTATTGTGATAGGTTAAAAATGATTTTTGAATATCCTCTTACATATTGTTACGGACACCCAATCATGTTTAGTAATAAGTTTAGTTATATTTATTTGTAAGGATTTTTGATGATAATAAATATAATTTTCTGTTAGGGCCATAGCGAGTAAGCATTGTAATTAGCTTAGGGCTCGTTTTATTTCAATAATAAGAAACCTGTTAGTTAGGAATTCCCATTTGCAAATTAGGTAGGCAGGTAGGGTAACAATTAACTAGCTAGGAAATATTAAGAAATATGTAGGTAGTTTGGTACAGGGGCGAGGGAGACCCTAGTAGGCTGTCTCGCTCAGGTGGAGCGAGGCCGGTAAAGCCTTCGAATTTCCTGTCCCCCATATCGCGCTTTCTGAGGGTAGGTAGGAAACCCATAGAGTGGATTGTTGCGAATGGGAATTTTATCACGATTAATGTAGGTAGGTTACAAAAACGTTAGAAGGAATACGCAGATGATGTTATGTGTCCGTCCTTGTTTGTAACTAATCTGTATTAGTCGATAAGTCAGACATGTATTTTTGGTTAAATAAAGGGCCGTGAGCGGGCCGGATCGTACGCGCTCTCACGGTCACCGATCTCAAAAAGAAGAGTTTTATTTGGAATCTACAGTCTACACATCGAAGGAAAGATCGTCGGAAAATTGACTCAGCCTGCCTGTAGTCAATATCGTCTGGTCCGTTGCGATCCGGATTATAAGAAGAAATCAGCAACGCGGCATCGACTTGTGTTTTGGTTAGCACATACGCCGAGGGATCTACGCCGAAGCACAGTGTAACCAGGAGCCGCGAATCGGCCTATACTCCTGTGGAGAGACGATCACATTTACACGGATGTTCCGTGGCTCGGGCATTCACCACCTAACGGTGCCAAACGGTGTCTGTCTCGGGTTTAACGCCGATTCCCAGGCGGTGCAGTTTTCGGGCGAGCTGCCACATATCGCGCCAGCGATTGTGAACAAGTCCGACCGGCGCCGGTACGGTGTGCGTAAGCGTGGGGGCCGGACTGTAGGCACTGCGGAGGGTTCTGGACATTCCAGCCAGAACTGAGCACCCCACGGATGCGTACACTCTCTGCCGGGCGGTACCTCCCTTCCGATCCTGCACGACCATCCATCCCCAGACAGGCTCCCCTTGGTAGTGTACCTGTTTGGGATTGATAGGAGTAGGGGCAGCAAGTAAGAAGATGCCGACTACGCGCAGCCAAGCTGGGAAAATGGAAGCCGAAGACTCAAGACTACGCAACTTTGAAGAGCCACCCGCATCACCGTCTGTGCAAGCCACCGCGAGTACGTTACGACAGACTGAACTACCCGCAGAAGGCGGACGAATGGAAACGGCAGCAGAGAGACGTCACGACGCTAACGCCGACGCGCCTAGGATAAGGCCGCCGCCGTCGTCAAATTGGTCAAGCGTCGCCGCTCGTTTAAAGCAAGCCGAGTTGAGAGCAGCCGAGCAGTTGGCGGCTATTGAAAAGAATCTAATTCAGAAGAGATTAGAATTTGAGATCGCTACGATAATGGATACAACAGATGAAGATGACCGTGAGAGCCTACCCGCCGGTGAGACCCTAGCGAGGGTGGATGACTGGTTGGATCAAGCCCAGTCCCGGCGTCAAGATGTAAACATGCAACTACCCACAACCGAGATGTCTTGTAGCGTTCCTACCCTCCGTGAAGAGAGGAATGAAAGAAATAGACATTTGTTTACGCGACGCAAAGAAAAAGATGCGCGTAATATAGAAGTGGATAGAAACCGACATTTGAATTCGCCGAGCATAGAATTAAATGAAGATGTAAACAACATTCAACGAGATGTGCAGCGACAGGTCGAGTCAAACAATGATTGTACAGCGAGACCCCAAGAGTATACGGACGGGGCGGAACGACTTGCTTACACATTGGAGAGGATTATGTCGAAGCGACCGGCCCCACGTCAAGCTATTGAGTTACCGATTTTTAATGGAAACACGAACGACTGGTTACCATTTAAAGCTGCAATGGAAGATTCAACGCGATCATGCAACTACAGTAAATCCGAGAACCTGGCTAGATTGAGGAATTGTCTAAAAGGAGAAGCCAAGGAGGCAGTAGCGGCGTTGTTATACCGTGCCACCGATCCGGACAAGATCATGCGAACGCTAGAACAATGCTATGGAAGGCCAGAAGTGATCATTGATCGGGCACTGGACGACCTCAAGAACCTGCCGCGAGTTGGAACGACAGCCAGTGAACTGAATTCGTTCGCGATTAAGGTACAGAACATCGCGTATACACTGGACTCCATAGATAATAAAAGCTACCTCAGAAATCCGATGATGACCCGAGAGGTGGTCGATAAGCTGAGCCCACACTTGAAAACAAGATGGTGCGACTACGCAGCGCGGTACGCAAGCTACTCGGAGCCAGAGATCGTGACATTATCGCAGTTTTTGATGGAGGAAGCGAATAAGGCGATTCGATTCGCATACGTGTCGCAACCTAGGAACAGTGCAGCGAAGAAAGAAGTGCAAGCTAAGCAGGAGGCTAACTCAAAGAAGCGAAACACTGGTGTGTACGCCACAACCGAGGAAAAAGCTACGACGGCACAAGATAAGACGTGTTTATGTTGCGGCGGGGACCACGAAGTGTCGAAGTGCACAAAGTTTAAAACCATGACAGTAAAGCAAAGATGGGATTGGTTGAAAGAAGAAAAGATATGCTTTCTATGATTGAACAATAAGCACAGGCGAATCAAATGTAAAGCACCGATGTGTAATGAGAATGGCTGTAACCGACGTCATCACAGGCTGTTACACACAGAGCGTGAAAACAGCGAAAGTCAACACAACCAAGAAGTGGTAGCCTCAGTTAGCCATACTGTGGGGGCATCCAAGGTGTTGTTGAAGGTATGTCCGATCGTCATTGAGGGGCCACGGGGTAGAGTAAACACACACGCTCTACTTGACGAAGGGTCTACGGTTACGTTGATCGATCAGGACTTAGCGGAATACGTCGGTGCAGAAGGCCCGCTTCGAGACTTACACATATGTAGTGTGAATACACAGAGCGTACCACACACAAGCAGAGAGGTGGAGCTTCAAATGATCGCCAGTAACAACGAGAAACATTTGGTGAAAGCGAGAACAATGAAGAATCTCCGCTTGAATACTCAAACGGTGGGTCGGAGCTGTTTAGAGTATGGACACATGCGTAACCTGAACGAGAGTGACGTGTGTTATGTGAACGCCAAGCCGCGTGTCCTCATAGGCGCGGACAATTGGCATCTGATAGTAAGCAGGAAGCTGTTGACAGGCAAACGCCACGAGCCAGCAGCATCGCTCACCAGACTGGGGTGGGTGATACATGGTCGAGCGCCGTCCCGAGTCATAAGGGAGAGAGATACGGTGTTGTTCGTCGACGACCATGGGCGAGCTCGGTCTACGCAACCTGACGAAGAGTTACACAACATGGTGAAGTCATACTTCGACATCGATTCGCTGGGCATTCAGAAAAAGGAACGCGAGAACCCTGATGATGTGCGCGCCTTAGAAGCCTTTGAGTCAACAGTGAGATGTGTCAATCAGCGATATGAAGTTGGATTGCCGTGGCGCAAGGTTAACACAGTTATGCCGCCGAGCTACGAGGCTGCGAGGCGGAGGCTCACGTCAATAGAAAGGAAGATGGACGCATCTGAAGACTTCAAAGCAAAGTACACAGCCCAGATCGAGAGTATGTTTAGAAAAGGATACGCAGAGGAATGCCAAGAAGCCGACACACAGAGTCTGCGGAACGTAGAGACACTTAGCAGTCTGCGTCTACCTCGCCTCTATACTTTGACGGGGGAGTGACTGGAAAGCAGCTGCACGTGTTCTGCGACGCTAGCGAGTCTGCTTACGCGACAGCAGTCTATTGGCTTGTAGAGTACGAGGATGGATCACGTCGTGTGGTATTAGCGGCAGCAAAGGCAAGAGTAGCCCCGATGAAGACGCAGACGATACCACGTCTGGAGTTACAAGCGTGTCTTATCGGAACGAGACTTGCGTCGACAGTAATGGAGGAGCACAGATGGCAGCCCGATAGAGTTACGTATTGGACAGACTCTACGACCGTTCTGCACTGGATTGGGAACGATAGAGTGCGTTACACGCCATACGTAGCGCACCGCTTGAGAGAGATATGTGAGTTTTCAAGACCCGATCAGTGGCGGTGGGTGCCGACGCAAGACAACGTAGCGGACGGCGCGACTAGAGTCGTCACAGAGATGAAATCAAATGAAGACAGATGGTTTACTGGGCCATCGTTTCTATACGAACCGGAGAATACATGGCCGTCTCAAGCAGGCTGCACAGAGAGCAGCGAGGAGACTGTATTTAGCGTCGCGACAGAGGACAAATGGAGCGTGCCAGACGCCGGGCGTTTTTCCAACTACGAGCGCCTAGTGAGGGCGATGGCGTATGTGCTTCTATTTATAGATAAATGTCGCAAGCGCGCAACTGTTTTGACCAAAGAACACATAGATAGAGCAGAAAGATGGCTGATGAGGCGAGCGCAGGCAGACTCATTTCGAGAAGACATAGAGCGCCTAGAAAGAGGTCAGAACTTGAAGGCGGGGAGTCGCATCCGAAGACTTGATCCATTCATCGACGAGGAGGGCGTGTTGCGGGCGAGAGGAAGGACGAGGGCAGCGGGTGTGTCTGCCCCCGATACTACGCCCGTAATATTGGACGGCAGCCACCCGTACGCGCGGTTGTTGTGCAATAGGGAACACCGTCGCGCCCATCACTCGCACAACGAACGCGTCGTCAACGATGTACGACAGAGATACTGGATACTGCGATTGCGACCTACTGTTCGGGCCGTGGCCTATAAGTGCGCCTTTTGTCGTATGAGAAAGGCGAGACCTGTGACACCTGTGCTGGGAGACTTGCCACGCGCTCGAGTAGAGGCTTTCACCAGACCATTCTCTAACTGTGGTCTAGATTTCTTTGGTCCCATGATCATAACTGTGGGCCGTCGTCACGAAAAACGGTGGGGAGCGTTATTCACATGCCTCACTACGAGAGCCGTGCATATAGAGTTGGTAGCGAGCCTGTCGACTGACTCGGCTATCATGGCGTTGCGGCGTATGGGAGCGCGACGAGGGTGGCCACAGAAAATGTACTCAGACAACGCGACGAACTTCAAAGGCGCAGACAAGGAGCTACGAGCAGCGAATGAAGAATGGGAGCCAGCTCTACGAGACTATGCGCTCACCCAGCGCATCGACTGGCGCTACATAGCACCAGGGGCACCGCATCAGGGGGGAGCGTGGGAGCGTCTCATTCGCTCTGTCAAGAACGCTCTACGAGTCACTCTACATGAAAAGGCACCGAGAGAAGAGGTACTGCAAACTCTACTGGCGGAGGTCGAGCACACCATGAACGCGCGACCGCTAACACACGTGCCGGTCAGCGCTGACGACCCGGAGGCGCTCACCCCGAACCACTTCCTACTAGGGGGACCGCGCGGCCTACCCATCATCGGGCCGTGCGAACCAGCGTCGAGGAAGACGTGGAGGGCGGCGCAAGCGCTAGCCGACGAGTATTGGCGCCGCTGGCTTAAAGAATACCTACCGGACCTGGTGCCGAGAAGAGGAGCCCGAGATGTCGCCGAGGTTGCTATCAAGCCCGGTGATCTAGTCGTCGTGGTGGACCACACACTGCCTAGAAACGTGTGGCCACGAGGCGTCGTCACAGAAGTACATCCTGGACCTGACGGAGCAGTGAGGAACGTCAAGATTCGGACCAAGGGCGGCGTGTTTCTTCGACCGGCGTCGAGATTGGCTGTCCTGCCGGTGGAATAAGAAGAGGTTCGCACTTCGCAGCGCTTCACCGGGGGGAGACTGTTACGGACACCCAATCATGTTTAGTAATAAGTTTAGTTATATTTATTTGTAAGGATTTTTGATGATAATAAATATAATTTTCTGTTAGGGCCATAGCGAGTAAGCATTGTGTATGGGTTCCTGGACGCCCATACACTTTCTTGATAGACTTGATAGTAGTGAAAGCAGTAAAAACACTTCTTGATACTTGATGATTTATTCTTGATAATGATGTGTGCACACAATGAAAATCGAACGTGAACTAACTTAAAAGCAATGAATAAAATAAGCGCCTAAAAATGAGTTTACAAAGGTAAGCAAATAAATTGAGGTCGCAATGTGCGATGTAATCGTACATATTGCCCAGGACGAAAAAGGGGAGAAGTTAATTTAAAACAATATTTTCAAATTGGGGGGATGTGCTTCTATGTAGTCGCGGACGGGGGGCGCGCGGCGTCTCGCAGGTGGGGGCGCGCGGTGTCTCGCAGGCGGGCGCGCGCGGCGGCAGCTCCGGCTCCGCAGGCGCAGGCGGCGGGGGGCTCGCAGGTACGCGCCTAAGGCATTGGAGTCTTCTTGCGGCGACGATCATGACGACGGAAGCCACGATGCCCAGGAGCACGTAGATCATGGTGTAGTGGTGGACGTCGTGGTATGAGATTTGATCTGATATGACGTCGGCTTCCTTGAGCTTGTTTATTTGTTGACCGATTGCGGCTATCTCTTGTTGCTGTGTTTCATTGAACGTTGGAAGCTTCGGTATCGTGATGTTAATTATGTGGTTGATGGATGCGATGTGTGGAACGTACAGATCAGGATTCATGTTAATCTCCGTCAGATGAGGTTTGTGCGGCAGAATTGTAAACTCGTCTGTTTTTATAATGCATTCATAATTCACGTGCATTAGGCCGGCACGAGACAATCGGTGAGCGGTAACTTGATCGTCGCATACCGTTTTAACTTGACACTCGCCACAACAAAAGTATAGGTAGGTATTTAGGTTATTGACATTTTCCCAGCTGTTCTTGCATGACCTTGTTGTCGTTCTACATTCCGAATTTTCTTTTTCACAGAAGCTTGTATCTCCCTTGACTTGATATTCGGGCTTCAGAATGTAGCAGAAGTTGACTTCAGCTAGCAGTGAGCATGAGGATCTCAAGTCATCTTCTGATAGTGAGATGAAAGTGTCTTTCTTCATGTTGATAGAGATGTAGTCTGATATTGGTACAACGCTGATAGCTTGATCGCGGGCTGTTTCAGGAACTGGTATTATTTTCAGGATTTCGTACGTATCTCGACTGACGAGGGGTAATTTGATCTCGAATAATAAAATGTCATTCAGCATCCTTGTTTTCACTCGCAGTAACTCGTAGATTTTTCTCAGATCAGTGTGAATATTATCGACGGGCAGTGAAATATCTTTGTTTAATTGCGATGATATTATACTCAATTCTTTGATGAGTTGTTCGGGTGGCAACAAATGAAAGTTGAAACGACCATGATAAATGTCGGTCACCGTGTCGAATATCGTGGTTTGAGTTGTTTTGAGACTGTTCAGCATATGATTTGCGATAATGGCTCCCGTGTTGAAGTCATTAACGAAGTTTCTAGCGCTTATATCGTCCTTGAGTTTATAGACAGCTTGTTCTAGCGCATTCATGTGAAGGTTAATCAACTTGTGCTGTTTGATCATAGTGTCTTCTGTGCGTTTAAGGATGTTATATTCGGCTTCAATTACTGTCGTTTGATTTTTCCACAGAGATGCGATGTGTTTTTGGTTCTCTCGAACTAAAGATATGTCCTTTTGGTATTGCTCTGCGAACCTTTCATCTAGTACGCCAAATAAGCTATTCGCGACATACCCAATGCCATTGATAAGACCACGGCGCCGACGCTGTCTGGCAGTTTGCGCGTCATTGTGTTGGCTGAGTAACATATGATCGTAGTATTTCAGTTCTGAGAATCCGTGACGTAACTGGAGTAACAATGCGTCACAATGCGCTTGCTTGCGTATGATATCACATGTCGCCTTGAGTGATTGTATGTAGTCGTCTAACACCTTTATTCCTTGCCAATAAGGTTCCATGTTGTAGTAGACAACTATTTTCCATTCATCTCTTATGAGCATCATATCCGAGACTTTGTCGAAGTATAAATGCTGATTATCTCGAAATTGGGTTATGTTTACATTGGCTTGAGTTGTTGTGAATATTGATAGGAAAAACAAAAGGGCTGTCACTACTGATGTGAAGCTAATTTGTCGTGTGGAACTCTTGATAGCTTTCTTCTTTGGAATGTTTTGCTTGATGTCACTTGTTTGACTTGTCTTCTGGCCGTCTTCAGTTTCATCATCGTTTTGTAATAAACGTGATACTTTGACCACAGGTCTCTTGATAATGCCATTTTTGGTTTTTAATGACACAACACGCACATATCCATCCTTGCCTTGATGCAATTCGATAACTCTGCCCATGGACCACTTGCCTGGCGGCAGATTATCATCATGGATCAATACGACGTCATTTAATTCGAGATTTCGCTGAGGCTGACGCCACTTGCTTCGGGCAGCCAATTGAATCAGGTATTCGTTGCGCCATCTCTTCCATAAATCTTGCATAATCTTTTGAGTAAGATGCCACCGAGTTCGTTGATCTCTCTCAGTTTCGACCAAAGTCAAGGTGGGCCCTCCAGATAGAAAATGAGCTGGGGTGAGGTAGTTTAAGTCTTCAGGGTCCTCCGTAAGCGGGCAAAGAGGTCTTGAGTTGAGGCAGCCCTCTATTTGCGTTAGCAGCGTGGTGAACTCTTCAAAGGTCAACTTTTGTTCACCGATGACTCGCTTCAGGTGATATTTGAAGCTTTTTACCGCAGCCTCCCACAAACCGCCAGCGGAGGCCCATGTTGGTGCAATAAAATGCCAGTTGATGTACATATCAGCTATTTCAGCCTTGAACTCATCTCCCATCACTTGCATTATCTCTTGATATTCTTCTTGTAAGACGCGGTTAGCGCCAATGAAATTGCGGCCGTTGTCACTATACATGTGACTGGGTGTGCCTCGGCGAGCAGCCATTCTTCGGATCGCCGCAATGAATGAGGAAGACGTCAAGTCTGAGACCAGTTCCAAATGCACGGCCTTGGTCACCATGCAAACGAACACAGCCACGTATGCTTTGGTTGTTTTGATACCTCGGCCCTTGTTGGCTTTCACGAACACGTGACCGGTAAAGTCCACGCCGGTATGCATGAAGGGACGTGATGGGGTGACCCTTGCTGGTGGTAGCTCTCCCATCAGTTGGTGGTGTTTTACGGGACTTTGTTTCTTGCAAACAACGCAACGACGAATTAATTTTTTCGTTGCATTGTTTCCGCCAATAACCCAGTATTTGCGTCTGATATATGATTGCGTAACACGTGCGCCGCCGTGGAATGTTGACTCATGCGCATGTGTTATTAATAATTGGGTCAAACGGTGATTGTGAGGTAGAATAACGGGGTGCTTCATGTTGGTGTCTATATTGGCATGTTCCAGTCTTCCCCCGACACGTAAAACACCAAACTCATCAAGAAATGGATTTAGGCTCAGGATTTTACTTCTAGTGTATATCTGTCTATTGGCGTTAAGATCTTCAATCTCTTGTTTGAATTCGCTTGCTTGGACTTGTTTTACTATGGATCGTGTTGCTTCCTTAATTTCCTTTACACTGAGGTAGGGCTTGTTTTCGCGGTCTTGTTTTCTTGTTATAAAGCGGCGTATCCAGGCACACACGTGTATTGACTTTGTGAATGAGCTGTACTTGGCTAACAGCTCATCGATGACTGTCTTGCTCTCAGTCGGATGCTGTACGGTGTGTACTTGTATAGGTTTTTTAACGTGTTCTTGAGTATGATATGTTGGTGAGGTATTTTCTTCAACCTTTAACTCTGGCAACCATGCAGGTCCTTGCCACCATAAATCTTGCGCTTTCAGTTGGGATGGCAGGAGACCTCGACTTGCGCAATCAGCAGGGTTGTCTGCCGATTTAACGTACCGCCAGCATGAAGGCGGCATTACTTGAGTAATTTGTCGCACCCTGTTGGCGACAAACATTTTCCAGCGTTCGGGTTCGCCCTGTATCCAACCCAGAACAGCCGTAGAGTCGACCCAGCCATATATCTTGAGGTTATGGTGAGTCAAGCACTTCATAACTTTCTCCATAAGCTTGGTTAGCAGTACAGCACCACTTAGCTCCAATCTTGGTAGAGAAGTATTTTTATTAAGTGGTACTAATCTTGATTTTCCGGCGATCAATATTATTTGATTTTTTCCATTCATTGATGTTTTACAATAAATTACACATGCATATGCCTTTTGCGAAGCATCGCAAAAGCCGTGTAATTCGACCTTCGCCTCTGACCCAGTTCCAAACCATCGTGGTATGACGAAAGAGTTTAGGTATTCGAATTCTTGTTTTAATTTCAGCCATTTAGTATTTATGTTTTCAGGAATCTTGTCATCCCATTCTAGTTTTTCTTTCCAGATATCTTGAAATATTAACTTCAGTAATGTTGAAATAGGGGTAAGCCAGCCGAGAGGGTCAAATAATTTTGATATTTCGGAAAGCAGCATCCTTTTGGTTATGTGAGTGAGTGCGTCGTTTTTAGAGTCTATTTTGGCCACGAATGTAAAGACATCTTGAACAGGATCCCAATGAAGGTCCAGCGTCTTTGTCGATTCGGGTTGTTTAAAGTGATAATCTACGTCTTGTTTGCAGTCATCATCTTTTACAGGGCTGTCTTGTAGTAGCTCCGAATGATTTGATCGCCATTTTCTCAAATTGAATCCGCCTGATTTAAGTACTTGAATTAAATCATCTTGCATTTGTTTGGCTGATGTGACTCGGTCGGCTCCAAAAAGTAGATCATCCATATAAAAACAGCTTTCTATGACTTGACAAGCTTCAGGAAACTTATGTTTTTCATCGCATGCGAGCTGCTTTAGTGTCTGCATAGCGAGAAACGGGGCGGCCTTGGTGCCGTATGTGACTGTGGTGAGTTGGTACTCGCGTAAAAGCTCTTGTGGTGAGTCTCTCCACACAATCATCTGTAGGGCTTGATCATCTGGGTGTACCCACAGCTGACGAAACATCTTCTCTATGTCAGCGATGAAAGCGATGCGATATTGTCTCCATTGTATGATGAGAGACATGAGATCATTTTGTAGATTTGGGCCTTTGTACATGAAATCATTCAATGACGTGCCATTCGATGTTTTGGCCGATGCATTGAATACGACCCGTAAGGAAGTAGTCGTCGAATCGTCACGTGTGACGCAATGGTGCGGTAGGTAACATTGAAGACTCTTGTTACCACGTGCTCGCGTCATGTGACCGAGTGATAGGTATTCGTGAATAAATGCTCGATATTGTGTTGCAATCATTGTTTGTTTCGCAAATTTCCTTTCCAAGTGTTGAAACTGCGCAATCGCTTTGCTTTTGGATTGACCCAATTCAATGTCGATGTTTGATTTAAGGGGAAGTCTAACTTGATATTTTCCATCCTTCAACCTTGTCGTTGTGGACTTATAGAACTTGATGCACTCTTCATCTTCCTTTGAATAGTTTGAGTTTTCTGATATATCCTCGATTTCCCAAAACTTCTGTATGTCTTTCAGGTCAATCAAGGTTACATTGCACTGAAGGCTCGGTACTTTGCCACACAATATCCACCCAATTGTAGTTTCTTGTGCGGTGGGGGTGTTGCTATTGGCTCTGTGTACTCGGTCTAGTATGATATTGGCGTAGACCTCGGCTCCCAAAAGTAGGTCGATTGGTGTACTTTCATAGAAATAGGGATCAGCTAGCTCGATCTTGTCCAAAAAGTCCCATGTTGGTTTGATCATCGTTGAGTTAGGTAAATTTCTTGTTAAGTTAGTCATTATAAGTGCTTGAGTGTTGAATGAATAACTTCCACTTAATGAGCTGCATGTTATGTTTATCGCTCCTTTACACACTGTGTCATTAGATCCAATTCCCGATATAATTCCTGTGTACTTTTTTCTTTGTAATTTTAATTGTTGCGCTGCTCTCTCGGTTATCAAGGAAACTTGAGATCCTTGGTCGATCAAGGCGCGTAGAGTGTGTTGAACTCCATCAGCTGCTTGAACATTTACTAGGGCTGTCGCTAGTAATATTTCAGCTGGTGACGCATCTTGCTGCGCAATGTTGGTAGATCTTGCATTCATATTATTCTTGCTTGAATATGCTTTATGTACTAGGGTGTTATGGTACCCATTGCATTCCTTGCATCGATTATTTGACTGGCATTGTTTTCCCTTGTGGTTATGGAGGCAGTTTGCACAAATATTCAGCCTTGAAATCGTATCACGCTGAGATGACGGGTCCATTTCTCTGAATTTTGAGCAAAAGTAAATGCCATGATCACTGTAGCATACAGGGCAGCTTAAACGACTTCCTTGCTGAAATCGATTCGATGGCGGTTTATTGTATGACTTGCTAAGTTGCGGCTTGTACTGATTATTGTTCGAGGTCATAGGTGAATGATTATTATATTTCGATGTGACGCCTTCTTGCTTGCGTCTTGAGGATTCCATGGTTGTGAACTTGGTTTCTAGGAATTCTAGAAAGTCCTTGAGCGAAGGGAGCTCTCTGGGTTGCTTCAGCGATGCCATGTATTCTTGGTGAGTTTCAGGATCCAATTTTAATGATAGTATGTGTACAAGCATAGGGTCCCAGGTATCGATGTTAACGCCAAGGTTTTTGATACCGTTTAGGCATTCTACCGTAACGTCATGCACGCGCTTGACCTGATTTGACGTAGCTTGTTGCAACGTAGGTAGGTTCATAATTGTGCTCATGTGAGTTGAAAAAATCAATTTCTTGTTGTTGTAACGGTGGTTTAAAATATCCCAGCACGTGATGTAGTTATCAGAGCTGATTGAAAGATGCTGTATGAGCCGCTCTGGTTCGCCTCGGATCTTGCTCTTCAAAAACTGAATTTTTTGTGCATTTGATAAACATGGATTGGCGTGTATCGCTTCAGTGAACAGGTCTTTAAATGAGGTCCACTGTTGGTAATTTCCATGGAATTCGGGTATATCTAAGTGCGGTGTCATTTTTTCTCTGTGTGCGGTGGCCCATAGCATGCTGTTTATTTGTTTCTTTGCATTGTTGTAATTTGATTCGTATTTTGTAAATCTTGATTCGTAGACTTCGTTTTCTCCGTTCAGGATACTGTCAAGTTCCCAGTGGAGGCTGTCGATGGCTGCCCAGCGTGATTCCAGGTTTTTTAGTACATCTTCGAACTCCCATTTCTCCGACGTCTTAGATAAATCGATGTTTGCAAGAGTGCGTCCGAGGGCTTTAAAGTTGCTATTTTGTTTACGCAACATTTCGTCCAGCCGGCTGTTATTGCCTTGTTGCTTATACTCCGGCTTGGGCGTTACTTCAGCCTTCGGGGGTGGATTGGCAGGCGCTGACGTCGGTGCTTTGGGAGTACTTGATGGAGGGTATGCGAATGGAGAAGCTGGTCGCATGAACAGCTGCGCCGGTTGCGCGGTTGATAGGGCAGCTTGCAACAATTCTCTTGTTTGAAGGTATAACTCCTTAGTTGTCTCGTAATGTTTGCCAGTAAAATAATCACAGTCGGGTGCGTTGTACTGACACAAGTTTTCATGAGTAGCTTGAAATTCGTTCCAATAAAGATCTAGTGTATCCAATTTTCTCTTGATATAGTCGGGCGTCTTGCGATCTTTACCGTCTTTCTTGAAATTGGATCGTAAGCTCTCAATTCCCGAAACCACTTGCTGTTGGTTTTCAAGTAAACTGTTGAATTCTTCCATAGTGCTTGTTCACGAGGAAGATAAAACTTGAATAACTTGAAAAATACCTGCGTATGCTTGGCTGGTTTCTGCTTTTTTTTTCTAGGCTTGATAATCTGAGTTCAACGTTCACACTTGATTGGCTTGCTCTTGATAGGTCTGCTCCTGATCGCAGTAGAACTTGTTTCTCGCTCTTGATAGCAGTGAATCTTGTAGATGCTCTTGTTAGCTCCTTGTAGATATCGCTTGTTCAATCCCTTAGCGTCCCGCAGCCTTCGTATGGTCTTATGCGCCTTCTCAACTCAACTAGTGATTCCCGCTTCTGGGAGGCCAGCGAGCCGATTCGCAACCACACAAAAACCACAAAAACACCAAGGTTCGTCGAAGGACCATAAAATGTATGGGTTCCTGGACGCCCATACACTTTCTTGATAGACTTGATAGTAGTGAAAGCAGTAAAAACACTTCTTGATACTTGATGATTTATTCTTGATAATGATGTGTGCACACAATGAAAATCGAACGTGAACTAACTTAAAAGCAATGAATAAAATAAGCGCCTAAAAATGAGTTTACAAAGGTAAGCAAATAAATTGAGGTCGCAATGTGCGATGTAATCGTACACATTGTAATTAGCTTAGGGCTCGTTTTATTTCAATAATAAGAAACCTGTTAGTTAGGAATTCCCATTTGCAAATTAGGTAGGCAGGTAGGGTAACAATTAACTAGCTAGGAAATATTAAGAAATATGTAGGTAGTTTGGTACAGGGGCGAGGGAGACCCTAGTAGGCTGTCTCGCTCAGGTGGAGCGAGGCCGGTAAAGCCTTCGAATTTCCTGTCCCCCATATCGCGCTTTCTGAGGGTAGGTAGGAAACCCATAGAGTGGATTGTTGCGAATGGGAATTTTATCACGATTAATGTAGGTAGGTTACAAAAACGTTAGAAGGAATACGCAGATGATGTTATGTGTCCGTCCTTGTTTGTAACTAATCTGTATTAGTCGATAAGTCAGACATGTATTTTTGGTTAAATAAAGGGCCGTGAGCGGGCCGGATCGTACGCGCTCTCACGGTCACCGATCTCAAAAAGAAGAGTTTTATTTGGAATCTACAGTCTACACATCGAAGGAAAGATCGTCGGAAAATTGACTCAGCCTGCCTGTAGTCAATACATATTAAACGTAAAGTTATTGGTGGCGGTTAGGTTAGGTTAGGTTAGTTAGTAAAGTAAGTAAGTAAAGTTATTGGTGGCGTTAGTACCTTAAATATTTTTTGATTAGGAAACAAATAAAAGCTTTGACCATTACGATCTCGCAGTACTCAAAACATACAAAATCTATACTAATATTACGAGGGTCAAACTGAAAGTTCTTAGAAAATCAAAAACTGATTACATTAGCCAGTTATTAGTTTTATTATATCTTTTCAAAATATTGTCCATTGACGTCAATACACCGCTGCATGCGATGGAACCACTGGGAAAAGCACTTTGCCCACTCGTCCTTAGGGGTCTCTTCGATGGCATCGCGATACGCAGCCACCGCTTCTTCAGCATTCATAAACCGCTTTCCTTTAAGTTTTTCTTTAATTTTTGAAAATAAATAAAAATCACAAGGCGCGAGGTCGGGGCTATACGGCGGGTGACCCAGTAATTCAACGTTTGATGTCGCCAAATAGTCGATCGTTCGCTTGGCGGTGTGCGACGAGGCGTTGTCGTGGTGAAGGAGGATCCTACTGCGAGGTCGTTTCTCTCGAACTTTTTCCAAGACAAGTGGCAAACAATTGGTAGTGTACCATTCTGCAGAAACTGTTTTTTGATCTTCTAACACAATTGTTGCGAAATGACCTATCCTTCCAAAGAACGAGGCCACCATTTTTTTCCCGCACTTCGATCTCTCTTCACTTTAGTTGGCAACTCCTCGAAAGGAAACACCCACTGAGCAGATTGTCTTTTGGTTTCAGGATCATAACAGTAAATCCAGCTTTCGTCACCTGTTAGTATGTCGAACACAGCATTTGAGTCATCTCCGTTAAATCTTTCAATCATTTTACGGCACCAATCCACACGATGGAGTTTTTGAGCCTTAGTCAAATTATGAGGTATCCACCGGGCGCAAAGCTTCCTGACCGCTAAATGTTCGTGGAGGATTTTGTGCACTTGACTCATACCGATGCCTAAGCTTGTCCGAATCTGCTGATAGGTCACTCTTTTGTCAGTCTCTATCATACGCCGCACAACACTGATGTTATTTTCAGTCGTCGCCGTAGAAGGCCGTCCCTCACGTACATCATCAGTGAGATTAGTGCGACCACGTTTAAACTCATTAAACCAGTTGTAAACAGTCGCACGAGATGGGGCTTCATCGTGAAAGGCTGTGTGCCAATCGTAGTCTATCATAACTTTCTTGTTGACTTAAATGACATCGAAAGTCATAAAAAATCATTGCACGAAAATTTTCTCGTGTTAAATTCATGTTGACGTGACACAGACAATTTTCAATTTGCCGCAAAATCGTAAAACAAATGACAAATGAATGAAATATATACTCAGTAATATTGACAAAGAGTTCTATTTTCAAATTTTAGATTTTTTTTTTTTATATTGTTTATAAGTGGCCAGTTCTAAGAACTTTCAGTTTGACCCTCGTATAAAGCTGAAGGGTTTGTTTGTTTATTTGTTTGTTTTTTTGAACGCGCTAATCTCAAAAACTACTGGCCCGATTTAAAAAAATAATTTTACGTTGGATAGTCCATTTATCGAGGAAGGCTTAAGGCTATATAACATAAAAATACGACTCATAAGACCACAGCAGAAATGAAAAATGTTGCGAAAACGGGAGAAAGATATTCCTTTTGAGAGCTTCCGCTGCATACGCTGCGGAAACCGCTTAAGTTACACAAAAATCATGCATGACAGGATTGTTCAGCATTAAGAGTTCTATAATAAAGTCCGCGACAGCATATATCTATCTTTTATGGTTGACTTACTACAACCTTTTTTATGTTAATAAATTTGTAAAAAAATAATGCATTATTTTTAGAGGTGTATTATACGCACAGGTATTAATTCTTATCAAAATAAATACATTCATCATCACGAGCATTACATTTAGAACCAAGTTGCCCTTTATATCATTTGATTTCAATACATATCTTAGGAGCTATCACAGTTTTAACATAACTCCGCACCAAAATAATGTTCACAGCTTAAGTACAACGTGCGCTTCCGCTAATATATTATTAAGCTGAAGAGTTTGTTTGTTTGAACGCGCTTATCTCAGGAACTGCTGGACTGATTTGAAAAAATATTTCTGTGTTGGATAGCTTATTTATCGAGAAAGGCTTTAGGATATAAAACATGACGCTGCGACGGGAGGGGAGGGAGCAAACTCAAAACGCGCGGACGAAGTCGCGGGGGACCGCTAGTATTAATATATAACTCAATATTTTGGTGCTGATTTTAGTCTATTTTACGATGTAAACGCATGTCTTACTATACATTTTTAGAAATAATTAGCCCAGAAAAATTTTATTCAATTTAGTGTCAGCATTCTCGGAATTTATTGTAGAACTAATTTTAATTGTCACAAAATATAAATAGTTAAGTAGATAAATAAACATTAGAATTTTACCTTCAATTTTGACATGAAAATTTCACATAAAACAACAAATATGTACCACGTATTGTTCGGCCTTAATTTTTTCATAACATTTTAAATCCGTTTCTTTTTACTTTTCGAATATTGTAAATAATCTTAAAATCCTTTGTAAAGAAATCATTCCAGCTTTGATTAAGGTCGTAATTGGCTATCCATTGGTAAAAATAAATATGTAAAATTAAAAAGTTATTTGCCAAGTCACTCAAATTGGCTTTTCGACCCACTGTGCGACGGTAGCATACGACATTTAGTAGGTTTTGCAAAATTACAGGATGATGTGAAAATTAAGTCATTTACACATCACGGTACATTTAAAATAACGTATGTGCAACTATATCTACCTACCAACTCACGTAAACTTGGAATTGTGAATCCTGAATTGAAACATTCGAATATAAAGAATGCTGTGATCACGGTTTGGGTTATCAGGCTTGGTAAAAAGAAAAATAACATATACGCTGATCTCCATTTAAATCCAAAAAGGGAACAAATAATATTAAAAAATGTGTAAAATGATATTTTTTAATATAAAATAAGTTTTTGAGAAAAATAAATATGACCTTTACAACATTTTTTCTGACAAGTATTTTCAAAAAAAAAAACAATTAATAAATAATATACAATCGTATGTATAAAAACGTATACTTGCCTCAAATGACCACTTGTTGGTTGAGTAAACCCTTCTATTGGCAGTAGTCCCCCACATTTTCCCACCAAAAACATGAATCTGGTTGTTTTGTAGAATACCAAATTATTTTGTTTATTTGGAACTACTTGTATCTTCATCATTGATGGTGGACTTCGAAGTGCGTTTTATATTTTTGCTGCAAAAGGAAAAAAAACCAGCCAAGTGCGAGTCGGACTCGCGCACAGAGGGTTCCGTGCCAACTTTAACTGAATAAGGGAATCTCCTTACTTCCACTTTGCTAAAATACCACAATATTTTGTTGACAGCAAATATAACTTTTTTTTATCACAGTGTTTTGTTTCCGGCTGATGAAAATGTGCTATATCTCAAAAACTACTAGGTCGATCCCATCCAATCCAACTTTTGTTGAAAGAATTTGTTAAGATCTACATTATATATTTTTTCAAAATTAACACTTGCTTATTTTAGAAGTTAGAGGAGGGAGGTACGCCCATTTCACCTCTTTGGAAGCGTCTATCCATCAAACGGTAGATTTTAAAAGACCATGGACACGTATTGGTTTGACTAAAAAAATGTTTTTGGTTTTAGTTCCATGTATGAAAACCCTTTAATATCATATTTTTTAAATTTTTGTATGAGAATCATAGTGCGGTTAACAGGACCAAATTTCTACAGTGTGATACTTATAGTTTCAGAATAAAGTGGCTGTGGCATACGGATGGACATACAGACAGACAGACATACAGAGAGACTTGACAAAACTATAAGGGCTTCGTTTTTTGCCGCTCGGCTACGTAACTCTAAAAAGTAAGTTGTTAGTTGAAGTTTGCCTTTTGTACTTATTGAAACTAAAGTGTTTAAACAATTTCAAATACCGTGAAACCGTACTACTTTTCCCATGGGAGACAACTCTGCCCAAAAACAATAATGAACTCTATTTTCCTATAAAAAATTTATTGTAGCAAATATAAACTTTTTGAGGAATTTAGCTAAAACTACCTACCTGTTTCGCAACACTAACTACTACAATGTCAGCTACCGTCAGTGTCTTCGTCTAAAGTGCGCCAAAAACGTTAGTTCAGTTTTGAGGCCCGCATTGCCAATGCTACAGACATGATACATTAATACTACGTAGTAGGGCGTAAATAAATACTGTTTTGAATCATGTTTTGTTTTAAATACTCGTGCTAACTTATGAGAAATTTGTGTGGGCTATGTTACCAACCATGTTTTTGACAGAGGTTAATAACTTTGCCCAGCTCTAAAATGTTACCAGAGTTGATTGACACTATCAGTATCAGACAATAGTAAAATATCTAATAATTAATATCGGCTGAAGTTCTTGAAGTTGCTTCGTTGATTTATCATAACCAATAGAGGTCAGAGAGAGAGAGGGAGAACAGGGCACATTAGCGCTTATTACAAATTTAGTCTCATAAAAATTCAAATGTAAGGATAAATTGATAAAACATATTACTTGTTCTTTACTTAATCCTTTGTTAATATATAAATGATGAACTGTGTAGAAAATGTCAACGAAAAAAATTTTATTTATTTATTTTATTTAAAGACTTTATTGCACAAATTTAGTGTACAAAGGTGGACTTAATGCTAAAAGCATTCTCTACCAGTCAAACCTTTAGGTCATGCAGAAAGGTGTCAAAATGTGTTTTTTGAAACTCTAAAATCGTTCAAACTGCCTCCCTGGGACATTTGAATCGACATACAAAGGGTAGATTTGAAAAATTGGTTATTGAAAAATGGGTTACAAACGAGAGGAATAAAATTTGTCTTTATATAATGATATTTATCGTCTAAGTAGACTGTTAATATCGTAAGCTTGAAGACTAAATGGAGGGAAAATACGTTATTTTGAGCTTTTATGTTGAATTTTTGACCAGTTTTTGAGGGTGGTTTAATTGTTACCGTATTCTTAAAAAGGAGTTCACTGTCAATTCACTGTGTATGTATCTAATATCATTTTTATTATTCATATCCCAAAAACTACCGATTTTGATGAAACTTACACTGTACTCTAAGTTGTCTCTACTAAATCTACCTAATAGAATTAACAAACATGTATGTGGACAAACATTTTGACGAACTCCGTGGTCGAGTTGCTAGCACGTTGGTTTCAAACGTCGCCATCTGGTGAGGTTACGAATTCAATTCCCGGTCGGTTCAATATAGAAAACGATCTCTTCTTTATTGTCTCGGGTCTGGGTACCACAACACCATCAGTTGTGTCTGATTTCCATTACACAAGAGCATTGGCTACTTACTTACTTTGGAAACAAAGAAATGTATGTGATTGGTGTCCGATATTTATTTATTTATTTATATACACAGTCTGGCCATAAATACAGCTAATATTAAAAATAAGAAAGATATTACATTTGAATTTGGAATCTGTCATTTTTATACAATTGCTCATTATGTATCCTTTTTTTAAATTTTGGCGCCAATACATTTAGTAATATTTTGCGATATTATAATGGAGTGGGGTGATAAAGAGAACCGAATTGCTGTGATTGCATTACACAGTTGGTATGAAGTCAAATGCAATTTTTAAAACTCTCCATACGCTTGGTATAAGTCAAATGTTTGTGTACCGGGCTATCAATAGGTACAATGAGACCTCCTCTGTTTGTGAAAGATAAAGTTCTGACCGTCCACGTAGTGTTCGTACAAAAAAGGTGATCAAAGCAGTAAGGGAAAGCATTCGTAGAAATCCTGTCCGAAAGCAAAACATTTTGTCTCGGTAGATGAAGATAGCAGCCAGAACCATGTCGCGTATTTTAAAGATGACTTAGGACTTGCAGCTTATAAGAGACGCACTGGTCATTTTGTTCCTGATAATTTAAAAAAAGATTAGGGTGGTAAAATCGAAAAAACTACTAAATCGGTACGTACAGCATAGGAAAGTCACAGATTTTTTTTGCTTACGGATGAGAAAATCTTTACAATATAGCAACATTTTAACAAACAAAATGACAGTATTAATGCTCAAACCTCTATGGATGCTTCCCAATTAGTCGGTAGAGTGCAACGTGGGCATTACCCGACTTCAGTGATGGTTTGGTGGGGTGTTAGTTATGAAGGAGTGACTGAGCCCTATTTTTGTGAAAAAGGTATCAAAACATCGGCACAAGTGTATCAAAATACCATTCTTGAGAAGGTTGTAAAGCCCCTTAACAACACCATGTTTAATTACAAAGCATGGTCTTTCCAACAGTCAGCGTCGGGTCATAAAGCTCGTTCCAAGCAGTCTTGGTTAGAAGCGAACGTTTCGGACTTCATCGGAGCTGAAGACTGGCCAGTCTTATACACTTTATATTACACTTTTACGTATACACTTACGAAACTTTGCACAAGTGTTTGGAAGCCTTACTCGGTCAACATATTCAAATATTACAAAATTTCAATAATATTTTACATTGACATTGAATTGGTTACCTCCTTTTTTTGAAGTCAGAAATAAAATAACGGAAGTTTTTGAAAAATCAGGATTAAACTTATAATCCTGAGACCCTAATCACATGAAATGACCCGCTGTAATCGAAATCATACCTTACATAGAAATTGGCCAGCTTTTTATGATAACCCTTTGATTTGTACCTAGACCTGTACAGGATAGGGCTGTCAAAAAGCAGAAATTGCATTTGTGTTTTCAAGCAACGGCAAAAAAGGATCTTGTTAAAATCGCAAGAGCACATTAACGCTGTAAGTGTTTGTATGCGGCAAAGATGCAGCTGACCGGTACCGACAAGCCTCGGCTTCAGCATAACTGTCACTATAGCTATATTAGAGCAATGGCTGAAAACGCCAAGCGTCACAAAATTGGCGTTGAAACATTTGGACATTCTACTAGATACTGTGAGTCAAAATTCTATTACGGACAATAATAAAACAGGCTGGTTCCTAGCTCAAAGGATAAGCATAGTTTTTCAAAGCGGCAACGCAGCCAGCATCATAGCCTCTTTGCCGAAAGGAAATGGTTTCGTTTTTGAATAGTTAGGTTTTATTTAAGTTTATATTTAATGGCGCAATGCTTAGTTTTTTTTTGAACTTATTAAGGTTGGTATACACAATTATGATGTTATTTTTACTTTAACATTATTGAGCTTATTTCATATAGGAACTTTGCTCAAGTTATGTAATATTTTAACGAAATATCCTTAACCCTACTGTAGACTCAGCGAACTTGTCGTAACCCTAGCATTGTCTGACCCTCATTTACATTTCAATATCATACGTTACGGGTTATGCTAATTCAGTGTTGAACTGAACCGTCAAGTCTCACCAGGGGTACCTTAGTATGATTGCCATTAGTAATCTGCGACATAATCTATGTAATCTTAAGCATAAAATTGAAAATGGAGGGAGGCGAGGAGACCGAACGGTTTCTTTCAAAATGTAATTGGTCCTTTTATGTTAAAACATTCATATAGACCAAAATTTTGGTATTCAGTGGAAGAAGAACGGTATTATATGGGACTAATATTGCTTCTTTAATTTGGGATACTACTATAAAAGGTAAAACCCACTTATAAAGGTCAATTTTGTAGTTTTATTGAACGTAAACTATGTGGGTCAATAATACAAAGTTAGTGTTTCATGCGAGATGGTTTCAATTTTTTTTTTTAATTGCAGCAGCTCTATTTTTGAATCCCTTGCCTGTGTGAAATCCCATCCCTCGGACAAACATCTAAATATTACGTGTGATTTCTGTTCATAGGCAAATAAAAATCAACGAAAACCGAGAAAAATAAGATACGTATATACTCACAAAATTGTTTTTTTTTAATCATTTCTGTGTACAATTTAACTGATTTTAATTCAAAAATCGGATATTAATCTTCTATATATATCAAAATGAATTGCTGTTCGTTAGTCTCACTAAAACTCGAGAACGGCTGAACGGATTTATTTTATCTTAGACTTGAAATATTCGTGGAGATCTAGGGAACGTTTAAATGGCGAGAAAAAATTGAAAAACGCGCTGACGAAGTCGCGGGTACCACTAGTCAATGAATAAATATAACATGTCCTCTTTTTGAATCACTTGCGTCATTATTACAAGTTATTTTCATTCGTAGGTACATTAAAAGGAGTCAACGAAATTCATCCTAAATGTAGACAACAATAGTAAAAATACATCTTTTTTTTTAAATTACTTCCGTGTGGATTTGAACTTATTATGATTCAAAAATCGAACATTAGTTAAGGCAAATCACAGTCATGCCATCTTCGCGCATGTGTTTTAAAAATAGGGGTTCAGCATATTTATTAGTTTTTCGCAGGTTTAAAAAATAATGCTCAACATATAAGTCTCAACCATATTTTTTCATTTTATTCGAACGAGTTCGAGTGTAACTATAACTCCAGTAGTTCAGTCAACCATGAAGATTCGGTTGTATCAGGTTATATTATTTTATTGAAAACTGACACAACATTAATTAATAATCGATTTTCTAATGCAAATTGGTCTAAACCCTCACGGCAGTGATTAAAAAAAATAATCCTATCTCAATTTTTAGCAACTCGAAATTACGTTGCGTTAATTGCGTTGCGTTTTTAGTTGTATTTAAATTTATTTTCGAACTAAAATCACTCCTATTATTGACGCAAATGATAAAAAACAGGTTGTGTCATATTCATTGATTAATGTCCGATTTTCGAATGAAAAAACGGGAATAAAAAAAATATAAGTTATAATATTTGTGAGCATTGACGTATAATTATTTTGTTTGGTTTTCGTTGATTTGAAGGTATTTGAAATCATTGGTTTTCGACATTTATTAAGTTACTTAGATTAATAATTATGTGATCTTCATACGCCTTGCCTAAGTCTGGAAAAGTAAAAATCTCCTATCGCGCTATGCATTGTAGACTTGTGTCTGTTTTCAAGTTCTAACAGTAACATAACGATTAATTCAGACATCGAATATATTGAATCGATGATCTGATTCGATTACAGCACGTGCAGTGTTGGAACGTCAATCAAAGGTGCTTCTCTTGATGACTTTAAAATCGAATACTGGGTTTAAGAAATAATGCCATTCATAACATTTGAATATTAATGGCCCCTTGGAATCAAAAAGATAGCAGGTATGTTTGTATCGATTATTAAGGAATATTCTCTTTAAAACAAACGTTATCCATTATATTTTATTACGGCATTTAATTAAGTCCCCTGAGGTGGAAATGTAATTCAAATCCTCTGGATAATATTGGCACATAACGCAACATAAAGTATTTCTTTAGAATAAATAAATCTTGTGATGCTCGCTCTCTGTTACACAATTATAAATCATCACTATTTAGTATAAAACAGAGTCCATTTCTGCTGTCTGTATGTTTGTATGCTTAAATCTTTGAAAATAGGCAACGGATTTTGACGCGGTTTTTTAAATTGTTCAAGTAATTCAAGAGGAAGGTTTACATGTATAATACCTGAATGTCTTTAGTGGACCGCTGATAATTTTAGCAAAATAATGACGTGCTACAGTATTGTACACCTTAAAAAGGTCTACAAAATAGCTCGCGGTGGTATATATCTATCTAGTAGGGATAACCCCTAATAACATTTTTTTGAAATATAATTAGTATCAGCATTGCACCCGTGCGAAACCGGAACGGGTCGCTAGTTATTTGTATCTATTGACTACAGGCAGGCTGAGTCAATTTTCCGACGATCTTTCCTTCGATGTGTAGACTGTAGATTCCAAATAAAACTCTTCTTTTTGAGATCGGTGACCGTGAGAGCGCGTACGATCTGGCCCGCTCACGGCCCTTTATTTAACCAAAAAATACATGTCTGACTTATCGACTAATACAGATTAGTTACAAACAAGGACGGACACATAACATCATCTGCGTATTCCTTCTAACGTTTTTGTAACCTACCTACATTAATCGTGATAAAATTCCCATTCGCAACAATCCACTCTATGGGTTTCCTACCTACCCTCAGAAAGCGCGATATGGGGGACAGGAAATTCGAAGGCTTTACCGGCCTCGCTCCACCTGAGCGAGACAGCCTACTAGGGTCTCCCTCGCCCCTGTACCAAACTACCTACATATTTCTTAATATTTCCTAGCTAGTTAATTGTTACCCTACCTGCCTACCTAATTTGCAAATGGGAATTCCTAACTAACAGGTTTCTTATTATTGAAATAAAACGAGCCCTAAGCTAATTACAATGCTTACTCGCTATGGCCCTAACAGAAAATTATATTTATTATCATCAAAAATCCTTACAAATAAATATAACTAAACTTATTACTAAACATGATTGGGTGTCCGTAACAGTCTCCCCCCGGTGAAGCGCTGCGAAGTGCGAACCTCTTCTTATTCCACCGGCAGGACAGCCAATCTCGACGCCGGTCGACGAAACACGCCGCCCTTGGTCCGAATCTTGACGTTCCTCACTGCTCCGTCAGGTCCAGGATGTACTTCTGTGACGACGCCTCGTGGCCACACGTTTCTAGGCAGTGTGTGGTCCACCACGACGACTAGATCACCGGGCTTGATAGCAACCTCGGCGACATCTCGGGCTCCTCTTCTCGGCACCAGGTCCGGTAGGTATTCTTTAAGCCAGCGGCGCCAATACTCGTCGGCTAGCGCTTGCGCCGCCCTCCACGTCTTCCTCGACGCTGGTTCGCACGGCCCGATGATGGGTAGGCCGCGCGGTCCCCCTAGTAGGAAGTGGTTCGGGGTGAGCGCCTCCGGGTCGTCAGCGCTGACCGGCACGTGTGTTAGCGGTCGCGCGTTCATGGTGTGTTCGACCTCCGCCAGTAGAGTTTGCAGTACCTCTTCTCTCGGTGCCTTTTCATGTAGAGTGACTCGTAGAGCGTTCTTGACAGAGCGAATGAGACGCTCCCACGCTCCCCCCTGATGCGGTGCCCCTGGTGCTATGTAGCGCCAGTCGATGCGCTGGGTGAGCGCATAGTCTCTTAGAGCTGGCTCCCATTCTTCATTCGCTGCTCGTAGCTCCTTGTCTGCGCCTTTGAAGTTCGTCGCGTTGTCTGAGTACATTTTCTGTGGCCACCCTCGTCGCGCTCCCATACGCCGCAACGCCATGATAGCCGAGTCAGTCGACAGGCTCGCTACCTTTACTCTATATGCACGGCTCTCGTAGTGAGGCATGTGAATAACGCTCCCCACCGTTTTTCGTGACGACGGCCCATAGTTATGATCACGGGACCAAAGAAATCTAGACCACAGTTAGAGAATGGTCTGGTGAAAGCCTCTACTCGAGCGCGTGGCAAGTCCCCCAGTACAGGTGTCACAGGTCTCGCCTCATCAGCCATCTTTCCGCTCTATCTATGTGTTCTTTGGTCAAAACAGTTGCGCGCCCGCGACATTTATCTATAAATAGAAGCACATACGCCATCGCCCTCACTAAGCGCTCGTAGTTCGAGAAGCGCCCGGCGTCTGGCACGCTCCATTTGTCCTCTGTCGCGACGCTAAATACAGTCTCCTCGCTGCTCTCTGTGCAGCCTGCTTGAGACGGCCATGTATTCTCCGGTTCGTATAAAAACGATGGCCCAGTAAACCATCTGTCTTCATTTGATTTCATCTCTGTGACGACTCTAGTCGCGTCGTCCGCTACGTTGTCTTGCGTCGGCACCCACCGCCACTGATCGGGTCTTGAAAACTCACATATCTCTCTCAAGCGGTGCGCTACGTATGGCGTGTAACGCACTCTATCGTTCCCAATCCAGTGCAGAACGGTCGTAGAGTCTGTCCAATACGTAACTCTATCGGGCTGCCATCTGTGCTCCTCCATTACTGTCGACGCAAGTCTCGTTCCGATAAGCCACGCTTGTAACTCCAGACGTGGTATCGTCTGCGTCTTCATCGGGGCTACTCTTGCCTTTGCTGCCGCTAATACCACACGACGTGATCCATCCTCGTACTCTACAAGCCAATAGACTGCTGTCGCGTAAGCAGACTCGCTAGCGTCGCAGAACACGTGCAGCTGCTTTCCAGTCACTCCCCCCGTCAAAGTGTAGAGGCGGGGTAGACGCAGACTGCTAAGTGTCTCTACGTTCCGCAGGCTCTGTGTGTCGGCTTCTCGGCATTCTTCTGCGTAGCCTTTTCTAAACATACTCTCGATCTGGGCTGTGTATTTTGCTTTGAAGTCTTCAGATGCGTCCATCTTCCTTTCTATTGACGTGAGCCTCCGCCTCGCAGCCTCGTAGCTCGGCGGCATAACTGTGTTAACCTTGCGCCACGGCAATCCAACTTCATATCGCTGTTTGACACATCTCACTGTTGACTCAAAGGCTTCTAAGGCGCGCACATCATCAGGGTTCTCGCGTTCCTTTTTCTGAATGCCCAGCGAATCGATGTCGAAGTATGACTTCACCATGTTGTGTAATTCTTCGTCAGGTTGCGTAGACCGAGCTCGCCCATGGTCGTCGACGAACAACACCGTATCTCTCTCCCTTATGACTCGGGACGGCGCTCGACCATGTATCACCCACCCCAGTCTGGTGAGCGATGCTGCTGGCTCGTGGCGTTTGCCTGTCAACAGCTTCCTGCTTACTATCAGATGCCAATTGTCCGCGCCTATGAGGACACGCGGCTTGGCGTTCACATAACACACGTCACTCTCGTTCAGGTTACGCATGTGTCCATACTCTAAACAGCTCCGACCCACCGTTTGAGTATTCAAGCGGAGATTCTTCATTGTTCTCGCTTTCACCAAATGTTTCTCGTTGTTACTGGCGATCATTTGAAGCTCCACCTCTCTGCTTGTGTGTGGTACGCTCTGTGTATTCACACTACATATGTGTAAGTCTCGAAGCGGGCCTTCTGCACCGACGTATTCCGCTAAGTCCTGATCGATCAACGTAACCGTAGACCCTTCGTCAAGTAGAGCGTGTGTGTTTACTCTACCCCGTGGCCCCTCAATGACGATCGGACATACCTTCAACAACACCTTGGATGCCCCCACAGTATGGCTAACTGAGGCTACCACTTCTTGGTTGTGTTGACTTTCGCTGTTTTCACGCTCTGTGTGTAACAGCCTGTGATGACGTCGGTTACAGCCATTCTCATTACACATCGGTGCTTTACATTTGATTCGCCTGTGCTTATTGTTCAATCATAGAAAGCATATCTTTTCTTCTTTCAACCAATCCCATCTTTGCTTTACTGTCATGGTTTTAAACTTTGTGCACTTCGACACTTCGTGGTCCCCGCCGCAACATAAACACGTCTTATCTTGTGCCGTCGTAGCTTTTTCCTCGGTTGTGGCGTACACACCAGTGTTTCGCTTCTTTGAGTTAGCCTCCTGCTTAGCTTGCACTTCTTTCTTCGCTGCACTGTTCCTAGGTTGCGACACGTATGCGAATCGAATCGCCTTATTCGCTTCCTCCATCAAAAACTGCGATAATGTCACGATCTCTGGCTCCGAGTAGCTTGCGTACCGCGCTGCGTAGTCGCACCATCTTGTTTTCAAGTGTGGGCTCAGCTTATCGACCACCTCTCGGGTCATCATCGGATTTCTGAGGTAGCTTTTATTATCTATGGAGTCCAGTGTATACGCGATGTTCTGTACCTTAATCGCGAACGAATTCAGTTCACTGGCTGTCGTTCCAACTCGCGGCAGGTTCTTGAGGTCGTCCAGTGCCCGATCAATGATCACTTCTGGCCTTCCATAGCATTGTTCTAGCGTTCGCATGATCTTGTCCGGATCGGTGGCACGGTATAACAACGCCGCTACTGCCTCCTTGGCTTCTCCTTTTAGACAATTCCTCAATCTAGCCAGGTTCTCGGATTTACTGTAGTTGCATGATCGCGTTGAATCTTCCATTGCAGCTTTAAATGGTAACCAGTCGTTCGTGTTTCCATTAAAAATCGGTAACTCAATAGCTTGACGTGGGGCCGGTCGCTTCGACATAATCCTCTCCAATGTGTAAGCAAGTCGTTCCGCCCCGTCCGTATACTCTTGGGGTCTCGCTGTACAATCATTGTTTGACTCGACCTGTCGCTGCACATCTCGTTGAATGTTGTTTACATCTTCATTTAATTCTATGCTCGGCGAATTCAAATGTCGGTTTCTATCCACTTCTATATTACGCGCATCTTTTTCTTTGCGTCGCGTAAACAAATGTCTATTTCTTTCATTCCTCTCTTCACGGAGGGTAGGAACGCTACAAGACATCTCGGTTGTGGGTAGTTGCATGTTTACATCTTGACGCCGGGACTGGGCTTGATCCAACCAGTCATCCACCCTCGCTAGGGTCTCACCGGCGGGTAGGCTCTCACGGTCATCTTCATCTGTTGTATCCATTATCGTAGCGATCTCAAATTCTAATCTCTTCTGAATTAGATTATTTTCAATAGCCGCCAACTGCTCGGCTGCTCTCAACTCGGCTTGCTTTAAACGAGCGGCGACGCTTGACCTATTTGACGACGGCGGCGGCCTTATCCTAGGCGCGTCGGCGTTAGCGTCGTGACGTCTCTCTGCTGCCGTTTCCATTCGTCCGCCTTCTGCGGGTAGTTCAGTCTGTCGTAACGTACTCGCGGTGGCTTGCACAGACGGTGATGCGGGTGGCTCTTCAAAGTTGCGTAGTCTTGAGTCTTCGGCTTCCATTTTCCCAGCTTGGCTGCGCGTAGTCGGCATCTTCTTACTTGCTGCCCCTACTCCTATCAATCCCAAACAGGTACACTACCAAGGGGAGCCTGTCTGGGGATGGATGGTCGTGCAGGATCGGAAGGGAGGTACCGCCCGGCAGAGAGTGTACGCATCCGTGGGGTGCTCAGTTCTGGCTGGAATGTCCAGAACCCTCCGCAGTGCCTACAGTCCGGCCCCCACGCTTACGCACACCGTACCGGCGCCGGTCGGACTTGTTCACAATCGCTGGCGCGATATGTGGCAGCTCGCCCGAAAACTGCACCGCCTGGGAATCGGCGTTAAACCCGAGACAGACACCGTTTGGCACCGTTAGGTGGTGAATGCCCGAGCCACGGAACACCCGTGTAAATGTGATCGTCTCTCCACAGGAGTATAGGCCGATTCGCGGCTCCTGGTTACACTGTGCTTCGGCGTAGATCCCTCGGCGTATGTGCTAACCAAAACACAAGTCGATGCCGCGTTGCTGATTTCTTCTTATAATCCGGCTCGAAGGACCAGACGATATTGACTACAGGCAGGCTGAGTCAATTTTCCGACGATCTTTCCTTCGATGTGTAGACTGTAGATTCCAAATAAAACTCTTCTTTTTGAGATCGGTGACCGTGAGAGCGCGTACGATCTGGCCCGCTCACGGCCCTTTATTTAACCAAAAAATACATGTCTGACTTATCGACTAATACAGATTAGTTACAAACAAGGACGGACACATAACATCATCTGCGTATTCCTTCTAACGTTTTTGTAACCTACCTACATTAATCGTGATAAAATTCCCATTCGCAACAATCCACTCTATGGGTTTCCTACCTACCCTCAGAAAGTGCGATATGGGGGACAGGAAATTCGAAGGCTTTACCGGCCTCGCTCCACCTGAGCGAGACAGCCTACTAGGGTCTCCCTCGCCCCTGTACCAAACTACTTACATATTTCTTAATATTTCCTAGCTAGTTAATTGTTACCCTACCTGCCTACCTAATTTGCAAATGGGAATTCCTAACTAACAGGTTTCTTATTATTGAAATAAAACGAGCCCTAAGCTAATTACAATGCTTACTCGCTATGGCCCTAACAGAAAATTATATTTATTATCATCAAAAATCCTTACAAATAAATATAACTAAACTTATTACTAAACATGATTGGGTGTCCGTAACAGTATCCTTATTTATACGCAAGAAAGTGCTCAACACACAAAGTGTAAAATAAATACAGTGTGGTTTACCTTTATAAAAGCTTTACTCGTTTATATTCCAATTTTAAAACCTGCAACAGTGCGGAACTCCAAAATCCTGAAATACTTTTCCAGAAAATCTATTTTTCTTGTCGTAAAACCAACCGAATTCGTAAATCAAGTCATCATTTGTTATAACTGAAGTGAAATGACTAGATAATTTTATTGTTTGTTTAACCACATACCAGCGTAGTAAAATATTCATATGTCGAGTGACGGACATAATTTGACCGTACGCAGTATTTCGACCGAGTCAAGTGTTGTTCAAATAAATGTTTTATTCAGTGAATATTGTCTTACTGGTGTTATTTTAGTCAAAAACAATGTCTGTTGAAAACGATGTGACGAATAATTGTTTTGGTTTGTACTTTACACTTATCGAGCTAACAGCGGAAGTTATTATTGGAATATTGAAATAAGCACTTTTGATGATGACTCCTAATGAGATTTCTAACGTCAGATAAGGAATATTGTTAAATATTCTAAGATTTAAAAAAAAAAACTGAAAGATTTTTCAAAGTTTCAGAAAACAGAAACTTACCTCTGTCAAAACAATTGGAGTTCATCAGCCTTGAGGAGTTCCCTAACAATGTGGAATATGAGAAAAGGTATAAATGAAAAACTGATATCGCGTCTCTTTCTCAAAACAATAAGTCTGGGTTGAAAACGTATTGGTTAGGTATTTTACATTATACACAATACTCGTTACAGTTTTTTTTTTATTTCAGAAAAATTGCACCCGCTGAACGTCAGCTTTCTAAAAAAATCAACCAAAGGTATTTTAAGCAATGATTTTTACCATTATTTAGCGTTGTTTAAAAAAGTCAAATTATAACCTTTTTTGATGACCTCTGTGGTCGAGTGGCTAGCACACTGGTTTCAAGCGTCGCCATCTCGTGAGGTTCCGGGTTCGATTCCCGGTCGAGTCAATGTAGGAAATGATCTTTATTATATTGTGTTGGAGCTGGGTGTTGTGGTACCACACCGTTGTGTCTGATTTCCATAATACAAGTGCATTGGCAACTTTGGGTTCAGAGCAATGTATGTGATTGGTGTCCAATATTTATTTATTATTATTATTTATTTTTCTTTTCCAGGTTCACTACTATTGAGACAAAAACAAAACAAGCCTAATACTCAAATCGAGTTATTTCAGAAGTCCATGAAATTGCTTCTTATATGTGGTCAATTTATTGGTCTTATTCCCCTCGTAGGTATTACAAATGACGACGTTTCTAAAATGAGGTAAGAAAACCAAATTTTTATGAAAAAAAAAATAAAAAAATCCTTATTGAAACCTATAGTAATATCTCTGACTCAACTGATTTCGGTTATGACATGAATTAAGCTAAAGATGTTACCTAACCGTAAGAGCGCTTTCATATTCAGGTGAGTTTAGCAGCGCGACGGTCGCGCGACATTCGCGCTGCTGACAATTTCATACATAAATAACAGCAGCGCCGCTGTTTTTATGTATGGCAACACTGATGTCACTCTAATCTTATGTGCAAGCGCACTAAATCTTCGCCTAATAACGCCACAGTAAAACAGCAACTGGGTGCCGAGATTGGTAGTCGAATTTATTTTAAAGTCTTTTTACGACCCACAGCGTGGTTTCGTGCATATATAATATGACTGATGACCATTCTCACCATATGATTATATAAATGATATCTATCACCAGCACCTCCTATAGATGTGAAGCCGGGTACTAACACTTCTAGCTAAGCGGCTGGAAACGGCTTATTTATCATCATTTCAAGCGATGACTACTAGCGGCAGGCAACGGCTGCCTACATTTAATTGATATATTCACATGATTCCGTTTATTTTTGTTATTATTGTAGTGATTAATTTATAAGAAGATATCAGATTACCTTTACATCATTTTGGCCGTTGTTACTTGAACGATACCGACAATGGTGTAACTATCACATTAAGGCTATGTTAGAGCGAGACATTGCGTATGAAGCATTTTTTTTGTATTTGCGTACACAATTTCAGTTTTCCGATTTTCTGCTGCATCTAATATCCTTTTACCTTACGTAGCGATTCATCTTTTATAAATCTTAAAACATACTTGTAAATTTTAAGCTTCATTCAAAAATTGTTCTCAATCAATAAATACACGAAAACACCAATTTCGTCATAGCATTAGTTACGTGAAATTTAAAAAAAAAATGCTTCAGACTACGCTCGCAGCCTTCAAATGTCACATTTCGCTTGCGAATATCCGATTCCACAAGCAAATGCGGTGGTAGACTTAGGCCCGATTTCTTCATAGACAGTAAATCTTCAAAACGCTCATAATCGTAAATATTCAACCGCTAGTAACGACATTTGACCATTACTATCGATGTAAAAATTGGGCCTTGGAGACTCAGTAATATATAAATTATCATAAAAATTATGATGTTTTTTTAATTACAGATTTACGTTATGTTCACTACGATTCTTATACAGTACTTGTATTTGTATTTGTCAAGCAGCTTTCACTGTTTTCTCCATTAATAAGCTAATTACTACCTCTGTATCAATTTCAACTCTAGGTAAGAATTATTAAAATCAAAGGTGTTGCCCACTTCACCGTATAAACGTATCAGGCAATAAATATTCTTTGTATTGAAAACCATAGAAAAAATGAATAAGGTTAGAATGGGTTTGATCGATCGTTTGTATGGGAACCTCTGTCGCCGGTGGGAGTTACCGCGCTGTTGCTGCAGTGTTTCAAGTACCAATCAAAGAATCAACGCATCTATATTACAAACCAATCACAATTTCCGCTAGGCGCTCTGTGATTGGTGTCATTAGTACTTGAAACCAACTACCAATCACAGAGCTGCTAGCGGTGAAACCACCAATCCTCATTCAGATACGTTCGTTCTTTTATGTCAAAATACTAGTGATGTGGTAAAAGTCGATAATTTCGGTTGATAAATTCAATTACCGATGTAATGTTGTTTCTCAATATGAATCAACATGTAGGATTTAAGTTTGAGTTAATTTGGATAATTTTACAGCTCATTTGATGGCAGCAAAGTGTTTTACTATTGCTTTTCGGTAAAAACAATAGAAGAAAAAATGGAGTTGCTAAACGTTACTTGAAATATAGTAACTAATACCCATAAACATTAGAGTAGTATCTAAAAATAATTTTATTAGTAGAGTTGAATCATTCTGTGTACAAAATATAAGTAATATTTCTTATATAAGACATATATATTCCAATGTAAAGAAATGGTAATAAAAGTCTTTAAAGGTATTTGCATGGTCTACTTTATTCAGGTATTATATCGGTATTATATTCAGTATTATATAGTGTAGTATATTCAGTATTATATTTGTATTTGTTGTATGTTAAACGCGCTAATCTCAGGAACAACTGGACAGATTTAAAAAATATTTTTGGGTAGGATGTCTCATTTAACGAGAAAGACCAAAACTTCACGCTGGGATGGGAGGGGAGAGAGCAAACTCAAAACGATATGTATATTATAGTAACATAAAAAGACTTAAAATAATACTACTCAAACTTTTTCATTTTAAATTCTTTTATTTTTGGAAAAAAGATAACAATTAAAAAATAACAAAATACTTATAGACCTATGGTTGACGGGTAGAGAATGCTTTTGGCATTAAGTCCGCCATATGTACAATTTTATGTTTCGTGCATGAAGTTTTATATCAATAAATATGATGGGTTAGAATGTCTTTAACACTCAAAGTGTCATATGTTTTATTCATAAAGATGATAATAAAATAAAATCAAACCAAAAATTTGCGCACGGGCGGGACTCGAACCAGCAACTTTCTGGCTAACCGAGCCAAACGCTCTACCAATTGAGCTACTGACTGACGGTGTCGGTCCGAACTTGCGAAATTTGTGGTCTCTCATGGATACGTCATTACGCGTGACGTTTAGCGCCATCTAACCGTCTTATTTATGCAACAGTAGCCCAAGTATGATAAATATGCCCCAAGTTAGTATAGGGGTTAAGTTTAAAAAATGTACAACTGCATGATACAACAGTTAACCTTGCAGTGTTTTTGTTCGCGTTTTAATCACGTCACCAATATGCGAAAATATATATGCGAACTAACAATATGTGTATTTGTTGGTACTGACTTCAAATAACTGGCTTAAAGAAGTATTTCATCAGTTTTAAAACCATAGTATACTATCAAAATTCAACCATTTCTGAGGTAATTTTCTTTTTGATGGTATAAGAAAATATCAACCGATACTAGCTAACCAACTTAACGTTCTTTTTGAAGCACGGAGATGCTCGTGGTAAACCACAAGCACTTATGTGGTCGGAATGGTCACCCATTAAAAACACGACCGCACCGTATGTTGTTTAACTTCGATATCACTACCGAAGAAAGTACAGTGGCCAGCACATCAGGTTACCCAATTTTGTTGCAAACTAGCCCGTATTACAACTGAATAAGATACCGCAGTGTTTACATTGACATGCTGTTGTCTGTACATTGTTGACAGTAAACCAATGTTCAACTTGTGAAAGAGTATTGAACACATATCGATATTATAGGGGCAGCTCCAACAGCCTCCTGAGGGCGGTCGTGGCGAGGTTGGACACGGCCAGTGTCATTATGCGGCACTGGATTCAGGTTCAACTCCCCAAAGACACCAAAAATAATTATAATCATTTTTTACTGACATAGTTTTAAGAGAAAATGTTACTAACACTTACGGACATGTTTCTAAAATAAATACATTTTATTTATTTATTTATTAAACTGTGTGTTTATTAAATTGTCGTACCCTATTTTACAAATAAATTGATCAACCGATAAATTAAAATTGAAATTAATAATAACGGAAGTACAACAGTTGTGAATTTTTTCCGAGTTACATTTTTATTGCAGGAATACGTTATTTTGGTTGCATGAATAAGAATATAATATATATATTTTTTTTCAAATAGCTCCAGTAGTTCCTGAGATAAGCTCGTTCCAACATACAAACTCTTCAGCTTTATTATATTTATTTATTTATATATATTTAAAAAATAATAATAAACATTACTTATTTTTGCAAATAATTATTGTTAAAATAGATCAGTAGGGATATTACCATTTATCGATATTTTTACTGTGCTGTAAGTTACATCCCTAGTGATGCGTATGCAAGCGAACCAAGCAAATTGAACGCGATACATTGCGTACTAACATAGCAGATTTGTTAGAAATATGAGTGGACTGTCATCAATGAATATTTTTTTTAAACTTAGTGCAACGAATCCGCTGTCATTTGAAATATCATAATTAAAAAGTGATTTTTTGCAAATAACGTCGTAATAACTACATTTTATTACTCTCCGGTGAAAAGATACACTTCCTCTCTCATTTTGTATGACCTGGCTTCACGCTCTGCAAGTTATTATAGCACAAGACGGCATTTTTGACAAAAAATAAAGCAACGCTCTTGTCACGCGACTGAAGTAGCTACGGTTCAATGCAGGCATATGCCTACAATGCTAGCACGCTGCCGCACTGACCGTGGCCATTCTAACCTTATTCATTTTTTCTATGTTGAAAACTAAGACACTGTACAATTCCGTTCCGTCACCGACCAAAACCGGCGTGTACCATGCATGGAGCGTTATTTTGCTAATTCTTAGTGTGTCACACTCCGCGCATGACACGAGACGCTGCTAAACCATTGAGCAATCGGGTTGTAACCGCGTATGATGACCGTTGTTAGCGCGTTGCCGTAAATTAGCTATTTGGTGTCAGATCAACGAGACGCACGTAATATACGAATAACATACACCATATAGGTTACATAATGGCTTCATACGACTTGCATACTGGCATCATACGGGATGTATACCTGCACAGAACATTATCGATCCGTTCATTGGACATAGTAGAGCGTATAAAAAGTCATTTATTTTGCAAATAGATCCACTACGGCCACTTTTAAGGCGTTGCCGCTCCGAGGTCCCGGGTTTGATTCCTCGTTGGGTCAATATAGAAATCAAATATGTTCTACATAGTCTCGGGTCGGAGTGCTATAGTACCCTGTTGTGTCTGATTTCCATAACACAAGTGCATTAGCTACTTACTTGGGATCAGAGCAATCTATGTGATTGGTGTCCAATATTTATTATGTTTTAGCATTCGTGTCATTCTACGCTGGGACTTGTTTGACATCAGTTTTATGTATGCATATAGCTTCAAAATGGCCATCTTTGATGAAGAAAATAGCAAATTCTTCGCTGGATAAATACATTGATGTGACATTGCAGTCCCGATGTACTAGCATCACAGTTGCTCTTTTGTCTCTGGCTGTGGGTACGTATAATTCTCATCATAACACCAAACTTGATGTTTTGTTTAATATTTGAGCTACTTGTCCTTATACCCGTTTTATCACATGTCAAAATGTGCCGTGGTGGCTTTAATTAATGGTAGACTATCAGCTAATTAACTTGTTTATTTATTTGATATTTTATTGTACAAATACAGAGTGACAAATTAGTGTTATTAATCAATATTGAAGAAAAAAAAACGAAAAACAGATTTTTGTATGCCTTTAGCTTTTTTTTTTTTGCTTACGAATGGTTAACATGATTATTATCAATAATAAATTGGCTTTCTATTTTCTTTATACGTCACACAATATCATTTACTATTTCAGTGGAACATCTTCTATCGCAGAAAACTAAAATAGCTGATTCGTTTCACTGTGCGTCGGAAAACAGTTCAGTGTACGAAAAGTATTTGGAGATATCATTTCCATGGTTCAAAGAGCAACAGTATCCTCTTTACATACCGATTGGAGTATTTTTAAACGTAAGTTTATAAGTATTGGGCCCGTTTCACCATCGACAAATTTTCAGCTCAATGGCTCTAACCAACGAATAATTTAAATATGCAACGTAATTTTGTATGAAGTAATGGAAAGATAACTTTAATATTACATAATAAAACACGGCACGTTTGGTACAGTTGTTAGAGCGTATGCTACTGAACAAGTGGTCGCGGGTTCAAAACCCGCAAGAGTCATACCTATGTATGCGTGATGAACATGAACCTTTGTACTCAAGTCATGGATGTTTTATGTATTTAAGTATTTATGGAAGACGCCCCCGTCATAATCGTTGTCTGGTACTTCATAACACAAGGAAGAAAATTCTTTACCACGAAACCAGACAGTTAGTGTGTTGTCTGGCGCATTTATGTATTTATTTTCATTTAATTTAGGAATTATGAAACAGGCCGTATATGTTACTATAAACAACCTATTGATTTAAGAATACACCAGGTCGTTAAAATTAATAAACGGTTTTCTATTTTTTTTTAAGTTTATCAACATTGTTACTACAATAAACTGGAGCTATTCAGATGTGTTCATCGTCTGCATGAGTTTGTATCTTGTGTCGATACTTGAGAAAATAAATAAAGCTGTCAATGAAGTAGATCCACGGGTAAGTATCCAACATCAAGTGCGATTAAACAATATAGAGGCAATTGTAGTTGGGTAAGATAGTTAATAACTTACACTCAAAGTGTAATTATTATTCTTGTAACATATCACGCATATACAAATAAATTAAATGCCAATTGATGTGCCATATAAAGACTTGCAGCCAAGATATATAACCTGACGATACTGACTAGCTGAGTCTTTTTACCGGCGATCTTTCCCTCGATGCTGTAGTGTAGACTGTAGACTTCAAATAGCACTCTTGTTTTTGAGATCGGTGACCGTAAAAGCGCGCACGAAATGGCCCACTTACGGCAATATTTTATATCAAAATTTACACTTCCAGTAGCGACTAATACAAACTAGTTACAGACAAGGACGGACGCAAAACAAACATTTGCGTATTCTTTCTTACGCTTTCTACAGCCACGCTCTTACATGAAAATACAATGACAACTGATGTTGTTTTACCTATCTCCTTCTAATACTTCTGTCACACCTACATAGGTCGGCATAAAATTCCCACCCGCTACGATCCATTTTATGGGTTTTTTACCTTCCCTCAGAATGTGCGGGAATCAGACATAAATATCATTTCCAACCGCAGATATATATAGCTATCTATATACATTTATAAAGAATTATACAACAATTTATAAATGATATGGATCAGTAGTTTACTTAACGGAGCCTAAGTAAAAATGGTTGTTATAAATGAATGTTTGCTATTATTCTCTAGCGCCTTTAAATTCGATGATGCATTAAAAGCAACAGTTAACTTAATATCCAGAGTTTCGAATTCTGACCAAGATAAGTTGACGTTGCTTATTCTGCCCCGTACACTATCAGGTATGAACTCAAAGTTTGAAAACATGCAGTTCCCGAAAAGCATAGCCTGAAACTATAGTTATTTTATGTTATTTTAACGACCCGTCTGGTGTAGTGGTCGAGAAATCGCCTACTACGCAGCGGGTTGCGGGTTCGATCCCCGCACAATACAAACATTTGTGTGCATGAACATGTCTGTTTGTATTGGCCTGGGTGTTTTCTATGTATATTATGTATGTATTTACAAACAAAAAAGTATGTAAGTATTATATCCGTTGTCTGGAACCCATAACACAAGCTTTGAGTAGCTTACTTTGGGCCTAGATGGCGATGTGTGGGAATGTCCAAAGGATATTTTATTTATTTATTTTCCATTGTACATGCATCTAACGTCTGAGATGAAATAAACTGTAGGAAGGTATATTTTTTTCCCTTGACTGGAAACTGGGTTTGTTCCTTTATCGTTTTTAATATCCTGTTGTTACTTTTCATTAACATGTTCATTTTGACAGTGTTGAGACTTTTTTGAGTTATTATGCTGTTACAATTTTTTTTTAAATGTATTATTAAAAAAATCAATTTTGTGTGTCATGCTACTTAACACGACCACGGTGAATTTTCTTGATTCATTGTAGTACATAATTATCAAAAAATGTTATTTAATGTCCTCCTGAATAAAAAAGTGTTCTCCTGCAGTTCATTGACTTCCAGCATGTGGTGGTTGTGATAGAAACTACCTTTCTAGCAAGACCACACAGTATTTTTAGTCACAAATTGAACAAATTAATACACAATAATATCTAAAAATATTGTGTGGTCGTGCTAGAAAAGTACTTCCTAGCACGACTAAAATATGCTGGAAATCAACCTGCATGAGAATTTTTTTTTATTCAGGAGTACATTGATGTACATTTCTTTTACAGAATGTGTGACACAATGAAATCCAGAAAATTTATACAATTTTGTGTAGACATTTAAGTTACTTAAAAACATAGAGGTCGGTCTCGTTGCTTAAAAACTATACTTTTAATTTGTAATGATAGATAAATTATTCTCCATCTTTTTGAGTACTTGTGCCTAGTGTTTTTTATTATCGTCGTAGGGATAGTGGAATTCGTAATATTCAGTTAATTCTTATTCATATTCAGTCCATGTTTATATTGCGTAGCGCAATGAACTGATGACCGTTGGGGCAGAACAGCTCTAGACTTAAATGGAAACCCTTCGACCAAAAGCGCAGCGTAGGACATTGACCAACAAGATGGACAAATTGTCTTTAAAGATCGCAGGATCACACTGAAAGCAGACCGCTTGCAACCGGTCACTGTGGAAAGCTTTGGAAGAGGCCTTCGTCCAGCAGTGGACATCCTCTTGCGGATAAATTATCGTTAATGATGAAGATCATGTGTTGTATTAACATTTGATTCTAGTTCTACCACCCAACTCTCTGGTCCACGATTCGTGAAGACTACACGAGAGCTACGAGTCTCATTACCGCATTTGACGATGTCATCAGCGGAGTCATACTGATATCTTTTGCTAGCAACCTGTTCTTCATTTGTCTTCAGCTGTTTCATATCGTGTCGTAAGTACCCATGTCTTTTGACGCGGCGCCAATAGCGTGATAATAATTTCAAGAACGATGACCCCGGGTCATATTGACCCAATTTTCGATGTTGTTATTTTTTTAATATTGAGCAATTTGTCTTAATTTCAATGAATTTTCATAAACAAGAATAAGTAAAACCAAAATAATTAATTCTTAAAAATAGTTACCAAAACATTAAAAAAACATGTATAGCGACATAACGTGTCTAATCCATCATTTCGATCAGATTTGTCCCTTATCGCAACGCCGACGTTGTTGCTGGGTTGATAGTTTAAAAATTTTTGACTAAAAATCTAAAAGGCGGTTAGAAGCGGTTTGTATCTCCAGCTACACAAAAGCTCCTTTGACAAAAACCGACATAAATAAAAGCTATGAATGTTTAAAATGCCCTGGGTAAATACGACCTAGCGTCAATGACACCGGGTTAATACAGGGATCCACAACTTCAAGGACCGCAGTTTACTGACGATAAGTGGCGGTGGCTACTGTTGCCTTTTCGATGACTTTCATCAGCTGCAACCACCGTCAAGTACCACATCCGTTGTCATCTAGCTTGTGTAGCAGCACGCCAGTTTTTATGGTTCCGTAGCCGATTGGCATTAAACGTTATCCTTATTTGAAAAATATTTTACTAAACTGATGGCTAAATATTGCAACTAATAACTTCAAAATATAATTCCAGGCACGGGTTAGACGAGAAAGTAAAGCCAAGTGATCCATGTTTGGTTAATATGTAAGTAAAAACTACAAAACAGTTTCATCCTTACCTTTTTATATTTTTTATCATCATCATTATCAGCCAAAGGACGTCTACTGCTGAACACAGGCCTTCCTCACGGCTCTCCACGGCGAGCGATCACTAGCGGTCTGCATCCAGTTTGATCGCGCGACTATTACAAAGTCGCCTGTCCATCTTGTTGGTGGACGTCCTATGCTGCGTGTTTTCTATGCTATTCTATTTTATTGTATTTTCTGACTTAATTAAATATCCTTTCAACTTTCAGTCCTCGCAGTGTCTTCAGCAACCTATTCTACTTTAGTTTCTCCCTAGTGTTTGTGTTGGGACGTTTTTTCTCTGTGTCCTTGATTGCGGCCAGCATTCATACGGCTTCACGATTCCCAAGAACGAAATTGTATATTGTACCGTCTTCTGCTTATTGTACTGAGGTAACAATATTATTTTCTTAACACGTTTTATTTAATTATTATTTTAAAAAAAAACTTTGATCTCTTATCAATTCCAACCAGCTATGTGCAAAAGTAGGGTACCACCACTTATTATAAGGGAATTGTTGTACGGTAGGGGTCTCTCGCGCCTTACCAATTTTCTATGAAAAACACTATCGCTCACGGTAAAACGGGTTTCACCATGAACAAAAGACAAAGCGAGGTGCAAAATGGGATTTGGCACTTAAAATGGTTAGCGCGAAATACCTATGATTTTAATTCATTTTTCTTATCTTTGGACAGGTTCAAAGATTTATTGAACAAATTCATGGAAACACGATAGCATTGAGTGGACTCCAGTTTTTCTATATCACCAAAGCATTGGTTTTAACTGTGAGTATTATTTCATGCGTAAAGTGCAATTATCTTTTTAGTTTTAGAATATTACTCTAAATATTACATGAAACATCATTACTATCAAGTTACTAAAGCAATTCCATTTCGCAGATAAGTTTCTGACTACTTGCCTTCTTAAAGATTTTTATCAAAAATTCTATATGTATACAGGGTGTGGCCTGTAATATAAGCAAAACTTTAATATATGAGCTCTGTATTTAGAGTTTTTTTGGCTTGTAATCAATTTTAATTAGTTTTTATTTATAAAATTAATTTTTTTTTTTTTTTTTTTTGTTATTTTCAAAAAAATAAATCGAACCAGCAAAGTATTTCAATCAATTTTTTTCTTACCCTAGAATTTGACATTGTCATTTACTACAACGAGTTAGCGATTTTGATTAACATTCATTAGGGATTATCACTTTGGATTACTATATATCGCAGTTTAAGTATTTTAGACCACTGTGACCAGGTCAAGGTCACGTTTACTCTGTGGAATCATTGATTAAAATTTTTGCTCCTATTACAGGCCACAAGCTGTACAGTTGTAAATGATATACTTTTATTTACAGGTAGCCGGTACTATCGTCACATATGAACTTGTATTGCTTCAATTCAACGGAGAAAATTAACAAATAAATACCACAGCAGAGTTATTATATGTAAACTACGTGGTTATTATAAGAACGCACCTGTCAAACATGTCACAATCCTCCCGCTTCCCCGCTCATCCTTCCGCATTCGTCCATTTCGTGTACTGGTTCATTTTTGCATCCTTTCCTGACCGCACACTGTGACAATTACCAGGTTATATGTATAGTTTTGGAGTATTTACTCAATAATTTGTCGTTAGGACTGAACAAAACATCGTGCTGTAGTTGAGTTTATTTTGTTCGAAAAACTATGTTGACATGTAATAATCTTATTAAATATACGTATTCTCACCAAAATTAAGAAATGATATGTATTATTGAACGGACAATAGCATGTCTAGGTAAACACAGCGGCATCTTATTCAGTTTTAATAAGGGCTAGTTTGAAACAAAAGTGGGTAACCTGATGTGCTGGCTACGGTAAAAATAGAAGCCGCACTCTTTTCCATTGATTGGATTTGCACCGAATACCAAAAATGGGGAAAACAGTATTTTCCTTATTAAGGCTGACCCTAATAAACAAGCAGATAGACAGTGACACAGTTTAATTAAAATAGTAAAAGATATTCATACTAGTAAAGCTAACTAAGAATCAAGCAATTGTACTCGTATTGGGAACCGCGAATTGGACTTACACACGGCGTGTGTTTAAATTGTAAAGGGGGACATCTTTCCACCCGTTACGGGAAAAACACTATGTCAACTCGAGGCATTTAGGGTTGAAGCAAATCTAACCACCGGGCACGGTAACAGCACCGACCAGATGAAAGCACGTTACGTAAGGGGAACAGAAACGCCTCGGTTGGGATCGGCACCGGATAGCGAACGCCTTGTCTCGGATCGTGTTTGCTACAACTTATGACAGTTCCTCTTGTGAAAAATACAGCCTCTTACTAATCTGTGATGACAGCCCGTTTGACAGGGTGGACGTCAACCAGCGGGCGTTACAACGCATGCGCTGCTTGCTGGTCGAGAGTCGGTCCCGAGTCTGCAATGATATTGCATTTAGAAGTAGATGACGCCTTGCGAACTAAAAGAGTACACAAATATGGCGCCGTCTGATTAGTGGATGTCAATGGATTGACGTCCATCACATCAGACATCAGTTTGGGAACAGAGTCATAATAGAGGAGCTTTAGTAGGCAAAAAACGGAACCCTCATAGTTTCGTCAAGTCTAACTGTCTGTCGGTCTGTCTGTCCGTCCGTATGTCACAGCCATTTTATTCTGTAACTATAAGCATTACATTGTTGAAATTTGGTACGAAGATGTATCTTGTAACACCTCTTAAGAATGTTATTTGTTGTATGCAGAAGATGTTATATTAAAAAATATAATATATGCTATGTACTTTAAATAGCCCCATAATGTTGCTATGCCTTGCGCAAGGCGTCACATGTACCTACCTTTAAAACTTTTATACCATCTTATGTAATGTGACATGCAATAAATGATATGATTGATTGATTGATTGATTGTTAACCGTTTTACGATTCTCATGTGAAAAATAAAAAATAATAACATTTAATAGGTCTCTTAAAATGACACAAAGGTTCCTAAAACCATTTTCTTTTAAATTCTAGCCTTTTATAGTTAGTCGCCTCCAAAGTGGTAAAATGGGCGTCCCCCCATCTAACTTCTAAACTTAGCGAGTGTAAATTTTGAAATAAATATGTAATGTAGATCTTCACAAATACTTTCAACGAAAATTGGTTTGGACGAGATCGAACAAGAAGCTTTTGAGATATATCACATTTTCAACAACTGCAAACATAACTTTTTAGTTCATACAAACACTATGAAAAACAAAGTTATATTTGCAGTCAACAAAATATTGTGGTATTTTACTAAGTAGAAGTAAGTGGATTCCCTAATTCAGTTAAAGTTGGCACGGAACCCTCAGTGCGCGAGTCCGACTCGCACTTGGCCGGTTTTTTTAAAGTATATAGGTACATAACAATAGACTCGTTGACCTTATTTTAAAAACGAGTTCATATTCTAGCTCGATAGTATATTAATCAACAAAAATATTTTATTTTTAAATTATTTAACATTTACAATATTGAATAATGATCCAATGAACGCAATTTCAATGTGTCACGTGAATGCTTGAAATGTCATGGCGCCAATATCAGAGTCATGTTCACTGCTTGGCATTCACGATCACGTGACTACATGTATATTTTTTACAAATTAAATTAATTAAAATATTTAAAGTCCTTATTCAATTAAAAAAAAAGAAAATTAATACACCATAGTCATCTGGCATCGTTTAAACGGATGATTCCTTCAAATAACATGCTAATAGTTAGCGTACATATTTTTTTCTACTATAGTGAGTATTATCCTTCACGGATGTGTTTATCGACAGTTTTTTTTTAATACTTTTGCTTACGCGAGCGCCGGTGACCTTTTGATCCGAATGCGTCTACGCTGTTACTTAACAGAAATTAAAGGTGTACTTTATATTTATTTAGCACAGAGACAGATATTAACATAAATATTTGTTAGGGTCGAGCGGGCGGGTTTCGACTGATTATCTTTGTTGTCCGGAACGTAAACCACCACACTATGACTGTCGTTTAATAATTGTAAAAAAAAATAGTATCAAACTACCCCATGTATGGCATTGTCTTAGAAAATCGACTGCAGACGACAAAATGTTGACCATGTTGGTGCGTGGGTTGGCTAAGAAACATAACTCCCTAATTTTACTGAAAATACTTCAATCATGAATGATAGGCATTATTAAATACAATTTACTTAATGAAAATATTATATTCGTACTGAAACATTTTTATTAAGTAAGTTGTTTCTGCAGTTTTTAAGGCGCACTGAGGCATTTAGACACTTATAAACGCTGACGCCATCAAAAACAGACTAAGTCAAAATTAAGGCCTCACTTTGACGTGAGGTGGTGTTTGCTTGACTATCTTTAACCGTCGATACTTAATTCGATACGAGGTGGTGACGTTATGCAGTTAATAGATGTGCGTTGAAGTATGGTGTTTCATACAAAGAATGCTGAACGCCTCGAGGTGATGCGGTACTGTCACCGTGACGGGTTGATAACTGGGCTACGACCTTTAGTATTATTTGTATGAAACTACATATACTTCAACGCACATCTATTAACTTCATAACGTCACTACCTCGGACTCATCAACTCGGGGCCCACTCTCTACCGCAGCGCATGCGTTGTAAAGCGCTTGCGGCGAGTCGCCCAATGGTTGTCAACTATCCGCCCACCGTGTCAAAGGGGCTGTCATTCTCAAGAAGAACTGTCATAAGTTGCAGCACAATCTCATGGTACCGATTCCATATCAAAGCGATGCTGTTCCCTTTAACGTGCTTTCGTAAGGAGGACGCCTGGTTGGTGCTGATCGTATTGCGGGTGGATAGATGTATAAACTTAAGACCACTTACACACCCTTTGCACACTGCGACTTTGAACATCGATGCAGTCGCGCGTTAGCGAATGCATCGATGCTAACGCGTGGTAGTTTTGATGCAGTCGGCAATATATAAACAGTACATAATAATAACAGTACATAATCAGACAATATTCAGATTCTGTTTCGCGACTACATCGATGCTAACGCGCATTAGCATCAGGACTGTATCGATATTAATAGTTGCACAAGTGTATAAAAGTGGAAATTTTGCGACGGCATCGAAGCTGTATTGCGAATGCATTGCTGCTGAAAGTACTAGTAAGTAAAGCCTCACGGATTGTTAGGACGCCGGCGGTTGCGTAAACAAAATAATGATATAAAAACGTCGGTAAAGACATCGGTGATTATACTTATTTGAGAATATTATTAATAGATTGTTCCGAAATTTTATATAAATTAAATTTTCATACCCCTAAAAGAGTTCTTTGTCATAGTGATCCGCTTCATGTGCCAACAGTGCATTCAAATTACAGGCGAAATAGTTACATTTGGGGGCGCTTGTAGTGATATAAATAAAGTTGTCAAAGATACCGGCATTGACATATTACCATACCAGTGTTACAGCGGTAAGGCGGCTGTTAAGTGAACTTTTTTTCATCGATTAGCAACAGCATAATTATAGCATTGTAATTAGTTTTTTTTTATTCTTAAGCTACCTAAAATTGTTATTCCATTAATAAAGGATAATACTACTACTTTGTTTTAGTGTACCTTGGATTGTGTTCGATTTGTGCGTTCGTTTTCTTTAAGTTATTACTATTTGTGATTACCAATAAGAGGTTTAAATATTGTATAATGTGTAGCTTACTGTTTACTTGTAAACCCTGGTTATAAATAAAATTTTAAAAAAAGTACGTTATAATAAAGACATTCGTAAAAAAAATGTTTTAACTGTGAGTATTATTTTATGCGAGAAAGTGAGAGTTTAATTTTGAAATTACATTACTATCAAGTTACTTAATCAATTCTATTTCGCAGATAAGTTTCTGACTACTTGCTTTCCTTGAGATTTTTATCAAAAAAAACAATATGTATACAGGATGTGCAAATCTTTAAAATATAGGCTATTTAAGTTACCAGTAATCAATTCTAATTGGTTTTTATAATTAACTAGCAAACCCCGCGAACTCCGTTTCGCCACCAGATGGCTTCGTTTTATGTAAAAATTCGTTTGGTGATTTAATGAAGAAGATTTATTTTTGTTTCATATTTGAATTTTCTTTGCTATAAACCTCACGGAGCCCGAGACCTTTCCAACGAATGCAAAACCGTGGAAATCGGTTTGCGCGTTCTGGAGTTATAGCGTCAGGAAGGAAAACCCGACTTGTTTTTATATAATTATTATAATACCGTTTTTTTTTTCTAACAAAGTAAATCTAATTAGCACTGTATTTCAAACAAATTTCGCCCCGTCATAGAATAAGACATTGTTTATTGTAAGACAAAGTTTTTAATTTGTACGTAATAATAAAGATAGTCGTAAACAGTTTGTAGTCACCCTATAATTCAAATACCTACATCGAAAATTGTTCAGTAAAATTTACGAGAGCGAATAAAATTGAAACAATAACGTGAGTTCAAAAGAAATAATGCCAATACCTATAATACTTGTTCTTTCCTACTGTGTTTGCGTATCAGGTGATTGATTCTTGATATATTTTACAATTACATGTAGATATTACGTATTTGAAGTAGATTTATTGAGAGAGTTTTTAGAATAACCATATTTTGCATGATAATTTTTGTATATGTGCACATATTTTTGTTATTCCTGGTATTAAACTATATTAAAAGTTAAGTTTGCCTACGTTCCACTGCTAAACAAAGGCCTTACCTCAACTATGAAGTACTTTGAGCCATACTCCACTACGGGGCTCCGTGCGGATTGGCGGAGAGGTGTTTGAGTGGTAAACTATTAACCTTGCTGTCAAATGTTATCAAGCCGCCCATAAGGTCTCTAATTAGGCTATCTATAACGCTATAACGACTATTTTATAGTATATATTTACCTAAAATTTGCCGTTTCGTATGAAAAAAGTGAAAGTACATAGTTATTTTTTAAAACATTTTTATTTCTGTTTTTTAAAGTAATAGGCCATGCAATTGACGCATCTTTGCCAACACATAGGTAATTTATTGATGCCCTACTTGTAAAAATCAGCTGGACGGGAGGCAATACACTCTTTTGCTTTTTTTTCTTCTCAATTTTTTTTAAAAGTATTCATTATTGCAAAGAATGTTCGAATATAATAAATTTACAACAAATGTAATAAATAAACAAAAGACCGAATTTGTAAAAAAAAATGCATGTTTTTAAAACAAAATCAATTTGAATTTAGAATACAAAGCCATTCAAAACTTTTTTGCTATTTAAAATGACTAGTACTGAAGAACGGCAATTTCATAGGTTAAGTCCTCAACCAATATTATCCAAGACCAATGGGATATGCTCGTGATATACGTTATATGGTCGGAATGGTCTCTCATCCAAACACGACCACGATTTTCTATCCAAGCGCTGCCAACACTGCACTACTAGCATCTCATTTATTCTTTCAAGAAAAGCGAATGTGTAATGTCGGCAAGTAGGTTCAGTATTCATGTCAAACAGCTGAACTGGTAAATGGCGCTAAACGCCACGCAAAATGATGTATCCATAATAGACCACAAATTTCGCAAAGTCTGACTAACAGCACGGTAGCTCAATTGGTTGAGCATTTGGCCCGAATAGCCAGAAAGTTGCTGGTTCGAGTCCCGCCTGAGCGCAAATTTTTGGTTTCTTATTTCATCTTTATAAATATAAAATATGACACTGTGAGTGTTAAAAATATTCCAAACCAATGGTTTGACAAATTTCGACATCCTGATATTGACAATAAGGGTACGATTGAACACGAGACAGTTTTCCCAAGAATTATCCACAAAGCCCGTGCATTTTAAGATGAAAGTTTGCACGGAGTCCCATCTGTATAGGTAGGTGAAGCTACCGTAGAATAGATTCGATGATAATTATTCAATTATCACATTCGTTTATGATTTTGATTTATTAGTACCTAATTCTTGATTTTGCTAATAAGGTGTTGCTATTAGAACATTCGCAACGACAGCGCCTCAAACTATTGGCGGACGTTGAAATGACAAATGTTTGGTTGTCATTTCGAAAAGTAATTAAAGCAAAGTATTTTCAATGAATCATTCTGAATCAGATTTAGAATAATTTATTTGCCATTAAATGGGGCACACAGGATTGTAAATAGATTTTGTGGTCAGACACTTACAAATAGCATGCAAATATTTTACATTACCATCACAATAATCTATGTATTGTTTAAATGACTTTTATATTTAGTGTCGATTTTTACTTAATAATAAAATAAAATTAACGGCAGACGAAAATTATGTACTAAAATTGCTAGAAAAATGGTGACAAAGTCCGCCGTCACACAGCACTTAGCGATTAAGTTACTGGCTGGAAATACAATTTATACTTATCAGTTGTTTTTTCAGTTGACAAATTAAAACCAGCCAGCGAAAAATTTTTAAGCAAGACATATTTGATAAACAATACCTAAACCAATGTTCGTCAAAATAGCCATTCTGACTTGTTTTGTTAAACACACTCAGTCGTAAATATTCAACCACTGGTAACTAAACGTTATCATTACTATCTATGAAGAAATTGGGCCTTAGGCATTGTAAGTACTCGAATTCAGTCAAAAGAGAAGTAAATTAGGAGCGAAACGTTTGAGTTAGGAAGTATAGGGGCTTAGAGTGTCGTGAAGCGACAAATGTGAAGGAGTAGAAGTTAAAAGAAAGAGGTAGAAAAGAGGGAATAGAATTTATATTAAAACAAAAAAAATACAGTACCGAAATATGAGATGAGTTGATGTCTGTATGAATGTAAGTAAAGTGCAGTGGGCGTGAGTTAGTGTCTTCAGATCTTCTATAAGTATTGTCCTGGAGGCAGCAAAGGGCGGCGTCGGAGTGCAGGGCCGACACAGCGGAGGTAGCAGCGACGCCGATGTGCAGCGGTGACAGGCGCCGTGAAGAGCAGTGACGCCGATGTACAGCGGTGACAGGCGCCGTGAAGAGCAGTGACGCCAATGTGCAGCGGTGACAGGCGCCGTGAAGAGCAGCGACGCCGATGTGCAGCGGTGACAGGCGCCGTGAAGGAGTAACTCACAGCAGTGATGAGGGTAACGGGAACTATGTAGAAAATGTTATGATCAGTTGGAGTGCCAGAAGTACTTGGTCTCGGGTCCTCTTCCGAGAAGGAGACAGGTCCCTCCCCTAGAGCGAGGAGGTGTTACTGCAGTCAATGGACTCTGATACTCCTCCGGATATTTGTCCGGTCCTTCCCCTAGCGAGAGGAGGTGTTACAGCAGTCACTGGCGGTTCTTCAAGACTTCTTGAGGGAAAATGAAGAGTGTTAAACTTGTAGTATGTCTAATGAATAATAGAACTGTTCGAGCTTAGAACTCGGAATCGAATGAATTGAATGAAAAAAGTAAAGGCATATAGGAGCCTGGGCCGTTCAAATTTAGATCGAGGTAGGTTCAAAAATAGAACATGAATACTGGTGGTTTATAGAGGATTAAACCCGAAAAAGTAATAGACTTTGATAGAAGTTGTCAGACTTTGAAAGATATTGTCATAACAACCATGTCAATAAAGATAAAAATATGTCAAAAATCAAGCAATTTAAACAAATAATAAGGAAAACGAATCATCACCCAATGCAAATTAAAGGAAAATTGCAAACAAAGGTTAAATACAGCTATTTTTACAGTATTATGTACAGAAAAGTAGAATAACAGAGCTTCGAAAGTTTGACATTTTTAGATTCACAATAAATATTGTTCAAAAAGGATTAGAAAACATCAATAATCCAAAAATACAGAGTAATAGAATAAGAAGAGTAGAAAGGCAGGTAATGCCTATAGTTTAATGTTTACAGTACGACTTTTTAGGGAGAAAATACGAACTGCGTTATGGTAGATAGAATCTATGATTAACTCTAAGTTCGTGTTTACAGCAAATGAACCAGCAATCTTTGGATGGAAAAAGGAAATGAAAGCATGGAAAAACAAAGATAATGTGATGAAAATGTTAATGTGAGTCCGATGAATACTAAATATATTAAGGTACTCAATTTATTACACGTTATACATGTACAACGGTACATTTCCCCCACAACCCCAAAAAAATTTTCGACTTAGAGAAAATTTTTGAAAGAAGACCTAAAGAAAACCTAGGAATCTATTTCGCCTAATATACAACCTTACATAAAAATATTTATTCTTCTTCTAGCATTCTATCATCTTCATACCGTAAGGGTGGAGTTCACATTCAATGACTGCCACTCTAGAAAAGAATTCCTCAATAACGACAGGCTTATTTAGGGAGTTGTCAACTGCTCCATAGATGGAAAAAAAAAGGTTTGATCTAGGCCTACTTAAGGAGTAATCAACCGCTCCAATCTAAGGCTTATTTAACGAGTAATCAACCGCTCGGACCTAAGGCTTATTTAACGAGTAATCAACCGCTCAAAAGAACGTACTAGTTAGTACTAAGGAGTTTAGAGTCCCTTAAGTAAAGAGAAGAGGTTTAGAGCCTCCCGAGTTAACGTAAGGGATTTAGAGTCCCTTAAGTAAAGAGAAGAGGTTTAGAGCCTCCCGAGTTAACGTAAGGGATTTAGAGTCCCTTAAGTAAAGAGAAGAGGTTTAGAGCCTCCCGAGTTAACGTAAGGGATTTAGAGTCCCTTAAGTTAAAAAATTAAAAAGTTAAAAAAAAGTTAAAAATAAAATTGAGTACCTTAATTCCTCTTCAAATAGTGATTAAAGTGAATTAGTGAAGATATAGGTTGAGAAAGAAAATCGGAGAGTAAAAATAAATAGGTAGAGAGTTTAAGAAAAATAAGAGTTCTCGATTAATTAAGTTAATTAGAGAACAGTTATTTAAATCAAAGTTAAGTTAAAAGAACAAAGTTAACTTAAGACCAATTAAAGTAGATTTAGTTAAGTTAATAATTCTCAAGTTAAGTTAACTAAAACAAAATTTTACTATCTCCGAGTTTCAAGGAGTTAAGTTCTGAAATGATAGTTAAGGTGTTAAGATTTAGGATGATATGAGATGGTAGTAAAGGGGTTAAGATATGAAGATAGTGAAGGAGTTAATAATATGTTATCCTAAAGAGATAGCCAAAGAGGGTGATAAGGTAAAGAGGGTGAAAAGGTAAAGAGGGTGAAAAGGTAAAGAACACTAGATAAAGCTTTTTTGAATTTAGAAAAAGATAGAAGATGAAAAGAATGAGATGTAAGAAAAGAAAGAAAGAGGGAAGACTGAAGACTAAAAGTTGGGCGCCAATTTGTCGTGAAGCGACAAATGTGAAGAAGTAGAAGTTAAAAGAAAGAGGTAGAAAAGAGGGAATAGAATTTATATTAAAACAAAAAAAATACAGTACCGAAATAAGAGATGAGTTGATGTCAAATTAAACAAATAATCAGGAAAACGAATCATCACCCAATGCAAATTAAAGGAAAATTGCAAACAAAGGTAAAACACAGCTATTTTTACAGTATTATGTACAGAAAAGTAGAATAACAGAGCTTCGAAAGTTTGACATGTTTAGATTCACAATAAATATTGTTCAAAAAGGATTAGAAAACTTCAATAATCCAAAAATACAGAGTAATAGAATAAGAAGAGTAGAAAGGCAGGTAATGCCTATAGTTTAATGTTTACAGTACGACTTTTTAAGGAGAAAATACGAACTGCGTTATGGTAGATAGAATCTATGATTAACTCTAAGTTCGTGTTTACAGCAAATGAACCAGCAATCTTTGGATGGAAAAAGGAAATGAAAGCATGGAAAAACAAAGATAATGTGATGAAAATGTTAATGTGAGTCCGATGAATACTAAATATATTAAGGTACTCAATTTATTACACGTTATACATGTACAACGGTACAAGAGTTAATTTTCTTAGCGTTCAACTACATTTTCGGGTCTAGTATTTGGTTAAAAAAATATCTGCTGCTTAAAAAAGACTGCTGTTTTGATAGTTTTTATGCGAGATGTAAGTTTAAATGAAATACATTATTTCCACAGATGAAACTACCAAGATAACCTTCCAGTTTTTAAGGGATAGGATACATTTAAGTGATGTCTTCAGATCGAGTCTCTATAATCAACTGAACTGTTACTACAACAGTCAGTGTTAGCACTTATGCTAAACTCCTTTTTTCTTGGCTAGCCCAATAATGTAAACCACCTTTTTATAACTTTTAAATTAATATCATTGAAAAAATTATAGAACAATTTGATTTATAAAGATCGCAGTATTAAACGATGAGTTACCTTTATAATAAAATTGTTAATTTCATTAAAAAGGAATGTCAAGATGGTTAACAATATTCGACTTGCAAAGAAAAACGGAGTGGTAAGATTTGAATTTATTTATCTGTTTACTACGAACTAAGTATGTTCTTTGCTACAAAAGCCGATGTTACGTCATTAATTTGACGACGAGGTCGGAGTAGTGGTTAGCGCTCCTGACTGAAACGACAGCCGTCACTGTTTCGAATTCCGCTAGTGGCAAATGTTTATATAAACATTTGCCACAATGTGATATAAACATTTGTACCTAAGTCATGTTTGTTTATGTCTATTCAAGTATATAAGCCTCCCTCGTCTGTACAGTTGACTGGTATTCGTAGCATAAGGAGGAAAGTCTACACTTTGAAACCATGACAATAGGTATGTCGTCTGGGTGCATATTAAAATACGTGTATATTAAAAATAGTTGTTGTATTAGATCACTACAATAAAACGTCTAACAGCGTTTTGGTGCATATCGTAGTTCAAAATTTTAAAAACGGTTGTCAAGTAAGACCCCTTACTCACTGCGACTTTTAGCAGCGATACAATTGCGAGGCTAACACGCGTTAGTATCGATGCAGTCACAAAGTGTCAATTTTACACACTGCGCTACTTTTAGCATCAATACAGTCGCGATTCAGGAGCTGGAAATTGTTAAATTATGCACTGAATTTTGGTGACTGCGTCGATACTAACGCGCGTTAGCATCGATACAAACGCGCGATCGCATCAATACAGTCGCGACGCAGCAGCTGGAAATTGACAAATTAGGTACTGCATTTTGTATATTGTATAACGCACTTTGTTGGCATCAATACATACGCGCGATTGCATTGATGCTAAATTAAATTTGTTCATTGCGTGAGTCGCGATGCAGTCGAGAAAAATCAATTTTTAATTTGACAATTTCCTGCTTCTGCATCGCGACTGTATCGATGCTAAAAGTAGAGCAGTGTGTAAAGGGGCTTAAAGTTACTGAGTTTGACAGGTATAAGCTTGCCAATCAAAAACGTGGAGATGTCATTTGGATCCGGCAAAAATCGATTTGACAACGATTGTGACAATGTCTGCATCGACATACCGGAAGATGACCTCCAACCAGTGTGCATGACGTTCAGCAGGTTCAAGAAAGGGTACCAGTACTTCGTCAATCAGTGTCACGCGCGACGGACTATTTGCAAGGAGAATTTAGGTATGTAAATTGGGGTGTATATTTTTTTTAGCAAATTTTTACAATTCAGATCAATTTCAGATATACAGATCGATAGAGAAAAAAAACTGTTCTTATTTAAAATATATTATATTTAAATCTATTTCGCCAAAATGGTTTATAAGTCAATGGAATTAGAAGATATCCATATCTCACCTTGCTTATCGTTGACTTTTCGCTTTAATTTTCATCAGCGTGAATTGTTTAGTCTTCAGCAGTAATAAATGTATCCTGTTCCGCATAATATAATAACAAGATTAAAGAATCTCTTATTCATTGCAATATAATATGGTTAAGTAATTTATTATTCCACTTATTCGAGAAACATGGCCCGTGGGCGATCGCTACAAGTTTTGATTGAATTGTATATGAGTTGAACAACAACTTTGAAATAAAGCCAATTCGTTTTTAAATCTTGAAAAGCACATCTTTTTATGCCCAACGTTATGCTTTTACTTTTGCCACGATAAAAGTTCTCAACCCAATTGTTAGTCTATTTTTAGGGTTTCGTAGCCGAATGGCAAAAAACGGAACCCTTATAGTTTCGTCAAGTCTGTCTGTCTGTCTGTCTGTCCGTCCGTATGTCACAGCCATTTTATTCTGTAACTATAAGCACCACAGAATTGAAATTTGGTGGAAAGATGTATCCTGTTAACCGCTTTACGATTCTCAAAAATAAAAAATATGACATTTAAGGAGGGGGCTCCCATACATGAAACTAAAACAAAAAAAAAATTTTTTTGTCAAACCTATTCGTGTGGGGTGTCTATAGATAGGTCTTTTAGAATGACAACGAGGTTCCTACAACCATTTTCTTTTAAAGTCTTACGTTTCATAGCTAGACGCTTACAAAGTAGTAAAATGGGCGTCCCCCCCCATCTAACTTCTAAACTAAGCAAGTGTAAATTTTGAAAAAAGTATATAATGTAGATCTTAACAAATACTTTCAACGAAAATTGGTTCGGACAGAATCGAACAAGAAGTTTTTGAGATATAGCACATTTTCAGCAACCGCAAACATAACTTTGTACTTCATACAAACACTATGAAAAACAAAGTTATATTTGCTGTCCAATAAATATTGTGGATTTTACTAAGTGGAAATAGTGGATTCCTAAATTCAGTTAAAGTTAGCACGGAACCCTCAGTGCGCGAGTCCAACTCGCACTTGGCCGGTTTTTTTATTATTTACTAGCGCGCCACCGTCCGCCGTCCCCCGCGATTTCGTCTGCGTGATTTGAGTTTTCTTTCTCGCCTCCCGTCGCAGCGTGATGTTTTATAGCCTTAAGCCTTCCTCGATAAATAAGCTTTTCTACACAAAAAAAAATCACATCGCTCCAGTAGTTCCTGACATTGGCGCTTTCAAGCAAACTCTTCAGCTTTATGCGACTTTAAATTGAGATGTAAGCTATCCCATCTTGCAAGTGGGTAGTCAAATTGCACATGTTGTGCAAAATTTGATTAAAATGGGTTAAGTAGTTTAGGAGTCCATCGCGGACAAACATGTGACTCGTAGTTTTTATATATAAATATTATTATTTTTTTTCTAGCGATCCCCCGCGACTTCGTCCGCGCGTTTTGAGTTTGCTCTCTCCCTTCCCGTCGCAGCGAGAGGTTTTAAAGCCTACCCTCCTCGATAGTAATAAGCCTAAAAAAATTTTCAAATCTTTCCAGTAATTCCTCAAACGCGTTTAAACAAACAAAGAAATAAACTCTTCAGCTTTTTAATATTTAAGTATAGAGCAAACGAAAAAGGCACCTAGATTATACCTCACCAAGTCATTGAACTTTATGTCTGATTAAAAAGTTCATTTCACATGAAAAAAGTTATGTTACTTTGTCTTTGTGTATTCCCATTCTAACATTTTTTTTATTGCTCCATTTAATATCTTGTGGAAAATCTTATAGGGGGCATGTTAGGCTAAGTCTTAAGCCTTTCACGTGCCATTGACAGAACAGTGCTCCTACACTGTAAAATTCACTGTTTTTATTTATTATGAATTTTCGTTTATATTAGGTACCTCTCATCATCACAAAAACCTACCGAAATATGGCTATCAATATCAAAGTCAGCGTTTCTAAATTGGAGACTCTTGAGTTTATACTGAGGTGTGAACGGGTAAAAATTCATTAAGCTCAAGCGTTTTTAACATCAAACTTGTCTGAGAGTTATTGAGTCCTGCCTGCCTGCCGCCGCAGATATTTACAAGTGATATCTTGAAGGTCCCAAAAACAGTGTTATAAAAGTTTAATTGAAAAACCTAAAAACCTTAGGCCGGTTTTCCAGATAAGACTTTCAGTTTTAATGCCGATGGTATGAGCATCAACACATTCGCATGCGTAAGCGATGCGGCTGAATGATACTGAAAAGGATGCAACCATTACTTCTATCGTTGTTAGCGCGAGACATAGCCAATGTCATATGCCGCATTTAAATGTTACGATCTGACATTCCGCATGCGAATGCGATGGTGAACTATTGGTAGACCGCGAAATTGAGACCTCGCCTGCGGGCCTCAAGTGTGCGGGGGGAGGCGAGAGCGGGGACGGTAAGCGGTGTAGGTGGGTGTTTGGCCGCCGTGCACACCTCTTAGTCCCCTTGCACACTGCGACTTTTAGCATCGATGCAGTCGTGCATTTTGACGCGCGCGCCTGCATCGCGACTGTATCGATGATAACGCACGTTACCATCGCGACTGTATCGATTCTAAAAGTAGTGCAGTGTGTGAAGGTTGATATTTTGCGACTGCATCGATGCTAACGCGCGTTAGTATCGATGCAGTCGCCACAACTCAGTACATAATTTGTCAATTTCCAGTTTTTGCAGCGCGACTGTATCGATATTTACGCGTGTTAAAGTCCACACTGGTACTATTAGCAGACAGCATTCAGACAGCATCGCAACTCGCGCAATAAACTTTAATATGGCATCATTACAAGGGCGCGTTAGAATCGATGCAGTCGCGATTCTGCATAAGTATCACCCCCAAGCTTCGGAAAGCACGTTAAGCCGTTGGTCTTGCGCCTGCGCATCTCTCATCGGTCATGCCAGACTATGCCGTCTCATCGAATTAATGAGAGTAAAGAAACTAAGAGTGCACTTGTGTATTGCACGCACACACACCTGAGGTGGAATTCTGTAAAGCAATTGTATTCATTTGAGAGTTCATAACGTACGGTATGATCTGTCAAACGCTTTGTTTTTTGCCGTTTGACAGATCATACCGTACGTTTTGAAGTGTCAAATGAATACAATTGTATTACACAATTCCACCTTTGGACACTATAATATGTCCTGCGTACCTGGCCTATCTCTGGTAACAGGGGCTGCCATTAACGAGACTATTATTATAAGTATTTTGTTGGAATGCAATATAATTAAAGCATAAAGTTTCCAAATAATTTGAAAGTAACAAATACAACAACAAAATTTGCCTCCATCACACCCTTTGGCATCACAAAACTGGTAACAAAACAAAATAAATAATTTATTTGTTTCAGTACTTCACATAGTCCACCCAAGCAGATGTAAGAAGGCACACCAATTTTTCCATACCGTGCACTAACCTACGTAGTATTTTATTATAATAACTTCATGATATTTTTAATAAAATTTATTTTAATGTAGGTTCAAGTGGTTTATTAAACAATTTTGATTGTCATTGGTCCTATTGGTAGTAAGTTTAATTTGAGTTTAGATTCGATTTGTAGGCATAATAGAAGCTTTGATGATGATAGCAAACTGTTATGGAAGCAAAACATAATGGATTTGGGTAAATAAATTATGTATGTGCAATCTTAGAAGTTTTGTATTTAATTTCAAACTTTGTATTAAGCATGTATCTTTGTATAAACCTTCAAGAAAGGTTATGACTTACAAGAGTATTTTACATTTCATAAAATATGTATATACTATGTATATTCATTAGGTCCATAAATATCTTATCATTATTTATTTGTATAATATAAGCAATGATTTTTGTATTAGCAATGTAATATAAGCAACGTTTTGTTTCTTAGTCAACCCACGGACTAACATGGTCGATATTCTAAAACAGCACTATACATGAAGTAGTTTGGAACTATATTTTTTAATAATAATTTAACGACCGTGTGGCGTAACACAGTGTGGTGGTTTACGTTCCGGACTACAAAGATAAGCAGTCGCTGGTTCGAATCCCGCCCGCACGACACTAACAAATATGTCAATGGAAATGTATCTTAATATGTATGTTATATTACTATAAATTACACCTTCAATTTTTTTTAAAGTAACAGTATAGACGCTAACGGATCACCGGCACTCGCGTTAACAAAAGTATGAAAACACATCTGTGAGGGATGATCCTCACGATTGTAGAAAAAAATATGTACGCTCACTATTAGCGTGTTTTTTGAAGGAATCATCCTGTTTACATGATGCCAGATGACTATGGTGTATTTATAAATATTTCTTTACTTATTAAAATAAGGATTGTAAATATTTTAATTAATTTAATTTATAAAAAATATACATGTGGTCACGTGATCGTGAATGCCTAGTTTCACGCGATACATTTAAATTGCATTTATTAGATAATTATTCAATATTTAAAATGTGAAATAGTTTGAAAATAAAATGTTTTCGTTGATTAATATACTACCGAGCTAAAGTGTGAACTCAATTTTAAAATTAGGCCAACAAGTCTATTGTAATGTACCTACATACTTTAAAAATATATTAAGAAAGGTACTCTATTAAGACTCTGTTCCGAATCTGATGTCTGGTGTGATAGATGTCAATCCATTGATATCCATTAATCAGACGGTGCCATATTTGTGTACTTTTAGTTCGCGAGGCGTCATCTACTTCTAAATACAAAATACAATATCATTGAATATAAGTATTATATGTTTATGTTATTCCGTTAATATTATTGCGTTATAATAATTATCATTTGTACCACTCTCAATTCTTGTTAATGTTCCACCACTGATTAGACTCTCTGCATTCCCAAGCGGTTGACTGGTAGAGACTTGAAGATATTAAGTCCGCCAATTTTACTACTTACAGTGCAATGTAGATAAAATAAACAAATAAATATTTATGAACCTAATTTCTTACAGAAAAATACTAATAGCCTTATTTCAGACCCTTATGTTGCTATGAGTCCATCTTTTTTTTATAACACTACAAAGTATAAAACTAAATCGCTTCCCGCTGTCTGTATGTATGCTTAAATCTGTAAAACTACGCGGATATAAATGCGTGTTTTTAAATAGATTAAGTGATTCAAGACAAAAGTTTATTTGTATAATACATCCATAATATAGAAGTGAAACATTGTTAATAGACCTTATCTTTAAACCTCATCTTAGAAACATCTCAAAGGTTTTCTATGTGAAGTCGTAAATTAACACATTTTTTGCGCTTATATTGGCATACGATGAAAAATTACACCCAGGCGAAGCCGGGGCGGATGGCTAGTCTGCTATAATATTCATCTCTAATTTAGCTTCAGTACTGAAATAATCACCACAACCCCACGTTGTCATAATTTCTCGCCTCTCTTACGGAGAATAAAGCTCGTTCAAGTAATACGTGACTTATTAAATAAGCTTTTTATGACGCTACTTCGTAAGGATACATAAGGTATTTTTTTTTACTCTACAGGCTTGTTCTTTTCCTTTTTTTTCTTGCTAATTAAGTTATTTATCTTCAACTCTATCTCTAATATGTAAAAAGTAGCTACTTACATTATGATAATATATTAAAAAAGATTACGTAAAATAAAAAAGTAAATTTCCAAATAACACGATATCCTCCACGAAATGTCCTTTTCATCTTTAAACACATTCTTTGGAGTTCATTTGCGCTCATGCCGTGCTCGTAATATAATTCGTTCGCAATGTAAAGAGTAATGAGGTGAAAAAAATATTACAGGTTCGTGAGGTATTTTTGAGCCATTTTAATTTTGCATGAAAACCCATCTGGATACCTGTCCAAGGTAGACGTGGAAAACACCTGACACGTTTCAGAAAAGGGTAATTTCGCACTCAAATGTTCATATTCGTGAGTTTTATTTTGTATCTAACGCGTATTTAATGTAAAATAACTGCGCATTGTAAAATAAAAACAAGTTTTTATAAAAAACTAGACGGATATCATGGCTTTGTATGTCTTTCGTTACCTTACAAAAAAAATACAAACATTCACCTTTCGTGTGTACAGTCTTATAACGAATTTTATAGATATTTTCCAACTGTACTGTGCTATATCATGACATACCATACATTGTTTTATGAACAGATAGACAGGGTTCTGTCTCACTATTATATGGATCGAGAACGAGAGCGATCGAAAGCGAGAACGAGCGAGAACGAGCGAGAACGTATTTTACCAGTGCCCGCCGACACGCTCCGTCCATGGCACGCTATGGCGTTGGTCAGTGATGGAATGCTCTAGTGGGCAAGGTGTCATACCTAGTTTTCAATACAAAGAATATTTTTTGCAAGTACCGTCGTTATATGCTACAGTGTACTGGGCAAAGAGTTTTATCAACAGATTATGTTTTTCAACTGCAAATCTCACTCACAAGCAGAACTCATCTCTGTTTTGTGACAATTAAGGTAAACATTGTTTTTCTCTCAGTTTTCTTTCTATCCTCACTAAAATGAACTTTTTCTGGGACCAAGGGTTTTACCAATTAGATAAATAGATAATTATTAAAGTTTCGCAGGATTGTTTGACTCAATCTTCATATCTTCTCAAAAAAGATTTCTAGCAATCTCATAAAATTGTATTTTTTCGTTACATTTCTTTCTTATCTTTCTGTGCCTTGCCGAAGTTTTTGTTAACTGTTTTTCTTATTCCTTCTTATTGTACCGTATTCAAGTTTTGGTATCTGTAACCGCTTAAGTATTTTTTTATGGTTAAGTTAGTTTCAGTTTTTTGTGTTCATCTTTTACACTATTTATTAAATTGTGGATATTATGACACCCGATGTGGACAAATGGAAAAGAACACTGTAATTCTATTAAAAAAAAATAAAAAAAATACAACAAAAAGTAACATCTTCGTACTTGTAAAATATTCAAACCTGAAAAAATATATGTAAATAGATGAAAAGAGTGGTAGAAAATGACCGTTAAATCCTCTTCTGTGGTTGAGAAAAAGAACTAACTCGGACATATTGCTTGTACGTGATATCGTAAGGATTCAGATTAATTCTTATTGGACGCGGTATCGCTAATCTGTGGCTAGTACTCAGAATTAATCATCCTTTCTTATTTGAGTTTCTTTCAAAGGTAAAAGCCATAGTAATGCTATTAGACAGAAAATAAAATTTGTAAAGGATATCGATAAAATAGATGATAAAGATGTCTAGCAGTTCCCCGCAGCGATGCCCGCGTATATTTAGGTTTTTCCGTAAAATTTTCATTTAAGTAAGAGGCCAGCAGCGAAAGCGGTTAGCGTAGGCAGTACTTAAGCTGCGAGCATTATTTTGGTGCGAGTTATTTAAAAACTGTGATAGCCCCTAAGTTTTTTTTTTAAATCAGATGATGTACATGGCAGTTTAAATCAAAATGAAATACTCATGATGATAATGCACTATTTTCAAAGGTGTTTTGATGCATCCGTGTGCACCTGTTACAATAGTGCACTATTATTTATCAAATTTATAAACAGAACAGTTTTTTTCTGATGTAAACCAGTAAGTAAACCATATCAGATAGACATATGCTATCGCGAATTTTACTGTGGAACTTTTCCATCATAGAAAATTTGTCTTACATGATTTTTATGTATCTTAAAATTTACGCTGCGCATGCAACGGAAGCTCTCAAAAGGAATATTTTCCCCCCGTTTTTGCCACACGTTTTTTCATTGTTGCTTTGCTTCTATATGTCATTGCTGTTTTATAGCCTAAAGCCAACCGCGACAAACAACATGAACTATTTGACGAGGATGGCCAACACAAAAAAAAAACAGTTTAGTAGTTACTGAGTTTAGCGCGTTCACACAAACAAACAAACTCATTAGATTTATATATTTATATCTTAGTATGGATTATAATATTAAGGTAAGATTTTAGAGGTCGACTATCAATCGTCAAAGTATGGATAGTTGGGAAACGCCAATTAAGTCTTTTTTTCAAGTTTGGGCATTTAAAATATGAACAAATGGTTACAATGTCATTCTGGCGCAAAAGGGTCAAGAAGAAAAAGGGAAAAGCTTCTGCACAGTAGGATACCGTCTGCGCGTCCTGTATATAACGTGTAATATTAAATGCGCAAAACTTCAGATACTCCAAATGATTTTTATTCCAATCACCTTAATTCTGAAAGAAAAAAAATATAGGTTTCGCTGGCACTTCTGATCATTTTTTTGCTCTATAGGTAGTTATATTACTGGCCGCTGCGCTACGCTGACATTATTATTATTACTATCCACAGTCGTATAGGACAAACTATTGCCCGTTTACGTTATTTTGGCTGGTTTGAGCAAGTCATAGCTTGTCTTAGAATAGATAGACAGGGCATCATTTTAATGTTTTATTTTTGGAAAGTATGACCTATATTATAATTGATTTATTTTCTAACTGATTCTACTTGTTATTTCAATCAAACTACTATCAGGTTTTGCATATTTAACGTTAAATGTTGTACATTTCGTCCGATGGAAAAAATCATATATCGCGGTATTTATTGTTTAGAAATTGGGATATTGTATGGATAAGGCAATAAGCGCCATCCAGCCGTATTGAGCCGAGTTAAATTTTTGTATGCACCTCCACATAATGAATGAGAATGCTCATTCGTATTTCTCGAACCATCAGCTCGGAGCCAAAGGTCTGGCTATTTATTTTAAAAAAATGAAAATGTTATTAATAAAATAAAATAAAACTATATATCATCCAAATATTCTGACACATGCTCCGAACTTAAAGCTTTGCCATTGAGGCTTTTGAAATAGATGTACTCGAGCTAAGGAGATAACATTTAGAGGTTACCAGCCGACTTTATCGCAGCATATTTTATACGGTTTTCATCAGCATTCCACTTAATCCGCACGGTGTTACCACAGAAATCTCTTTGATTCCAAATGCTTTTGCCAGATATTTCTGTAATTGCCAAAATCTTAATGTTATACCAAATAACATCTTGAATTATGGGTAAGTTTCATGGTAAATGAGCTCGAAAAACTCTTTTTTTTCTAATTATCTTTGACTTTGACTGCATCGTTTGAGTATTGGTTAGTTTTTCTAAGTCACTACCCAAGAGTTACCGAGTTCGAATCCAAAATTTGTTTCTGACTTGAAAATACTTAGAAACATCTAGGTGTCAGGAGTTGGTGGTGATAACACCCCTGTGCGTTGGCCCTGCCCCTGATCTTTCATCAGTCGTGTCGTACTGCCGTCTCAACGAATTGATGAGGAAAGAAGGAAAGAGAAGTGCTAGAGAGGTTGAAGAAATAGAGAGTGCACTTGTTTGTGTATTGCGCACACATCTGGGCACTATAATATCTCCTGCGTACCTGGCCTATCTCTCTTGAGAGCCGCTATTACTGAAAATCGGTAAATAATTTAAAAAAATTAAGAAATTATAACATATAAAGCAAGAAACTCCCGCTGGAAAACCATAATGACATCGATCATACATTACAAACAACCATCCATTTACAAAGTTTGACGTTTAAATATTCTCCAGAGACTAATACCCTTTACACACTGCGACTTTTAGCAATACAACATCGATGCAGTCGCAAAGCGATACGTCGCTGCGCTAGCCTCGAAGTAGTCGCGATGCTAACGCGCTTTAGCAACAATACAGTCGCGATGCAGAAGCTGGAAATTGTCAAATAATGTCTGCATCGATACTAACGCGCGTTAGCGTCGATGCTAAATTAAGGTCTGGGCACACAGCCGGCGGGGCGGGACGGCGACGCGACGCCGGCGGAACGCCAGCGGGTTGGACGAGTTATATAATATAGAAATATAGGAGACATGACAGACAGCGCCGCCACGCTCGGCGGGGCGGTAACTGGCGCGTCGCGTCGGCGTCGCGCCGAGCGCGAATACAAAACACAGCGCGGCGGGACGGGCCACCGTCGCGCCGAGCGTGGCGTGAGCGGGACGGCGAGCGTTGTGTTATATGATGTTCGTATTCAGTAGCCACACAGACGGCGGAGCGTGGACGCGTCGCGCTCGGCGGGACGGAGTTTTGTATTTTTATACAACTTTTAGTATCAAAGAAATGGATGTTGAAACAATTGAACGTCTGATAGAATGAGTCAGAGGTTACACATTGATAAACGACCTTAGCCACAAAGAATATAAAAAAGATTCTCTGAAATCTGCCATTTCTTGTCTGCAATCTTGCTATCATGTCACACCGCGGGCGGTACGGCCGCCGCGACGCCAGCGGGACGGTCACGCCGGCAGTGTGACTGCCTCATAGCGCTGGCGTTCCGCCGACGTCGCGTCGCCGTCCCGCCCCGCCGGCTGTGTGTCCAGACCTTAAAGGTCTGGGCACACAGCCGGCGGGGCGGGACGGCGACGCGACGGCGACTCGACGCCGACGGGTTGGACGAGTTGTATAATATAGAAATATAGGAGACATGACAGACAGCACCGCCACGCTCGGCGGGGCGGTAACTGGCGCGTCGCGCCGGCGTCGCGCCGAGCGCGAATACAAAACACAGCGCGGCGGGGCGGGCCACCGTCGCGCCGAGCGTGGCGTGAGCGCGACGGCAAGCGTTGTGTTATATGATGTTCGTATTTAGTAGCCACACAGACGGCGGAGCGTGGACGCGTCGCGCTCGGCGGGACGGAGTTTTGTATTTTTATACAACTTTTAGTGCCAAAGAAATGGATGTTGAAACAATTGAACGTCTGATAGAATGAGTCAGAGGTTACACATTGATAAACGACCTTAGCCACAAAGAATATAAAAAAAGAGAAAGATTGCAGGCAAGAAATGGCAGATTTTCTCTGAAATTCATTTGACATCACATCACACCGCGGGCGGAACGGCCGGCGCGACGCCAGCGGGACGGTCACGCCGGCAGTGTGACTGCCTCATAGCGCTGGCGTTCCGCCGGCGTCGCGTCGCCGTCCCGCCCCGCCGGCTGTGTGCCCAGACCTTTAATCTGGTTATTGCGTGTGTCGCGATGCTGAAGCGCGTTTTTAAAACGCGTGACTGCATCGATTTTAAAAGTCGCAGTGTGTAAGGGGTCTAAAACGAAAGATTCAAAAATGCTTATTTTAAAATTTTCTAGCTCATAGTAATATCTAGCAGTCTCGGCGACCTTTGTTTTGCCCTTATGTCCTCCCCTGTCCCTGTGATGACGAATCTAGCAAAGTAAAAATCTAGAAAATCTGTCCCAACTTTCTTAAGTTATAAATAGTGTTATAAACACAACACAATTTTACATATTAGAAATAGACAAAGAAGAAGAAAATAAATATGAACCCATTTTATGTAATACTAGCGGTCCCCCGCGACTTCGTCCGCGCGTTTTGAGTTTGCTCCCTCCCCTCCCGTCGCAGCGTCATGTTTTATATCTTAAAGCCTTTCTCGATAAATAAGCTATCCAACACAGAAATATTTTTTCAAATCGGTCCAGCAGTTCCTGAGATAAGCGCATTCAAACAAACAAACTCTTCAGCTTTATAATATATTAGCGCAAGCGCACGTTGTACTTAAGCTGCGAACATTATTTTGGTGCGGAGTTATGTTAAAACTGTGATAGCTCCTAAGCTATTTATTGGAATCATATGATATAAAGGGCAACTTGGTTCTAAATGAAATGCTCGTGATGATGAATGTATTCATTTTAATAAGAATAAATACCTGTGTGTATAATACACCTCTTAAAATAATGCATTATTTTTTTACAAATTTATGAACATAAAAAAGGTTGTAGTAAGTCAACCATAAAAGATAGACATATGCTGTCGCAGACTTTATTATAGAACTCTTAATGCTAAACAATCCTGTCATACATGATTTTTGTGTAACTTAAGCGGTTTCCGCAGCGTATGCAGCGGAAGCTCTCAAAAGGAATATCTTTCTCCCGTTTTCGCAACATTTTTCATTTCTGCTGTGGTCTTATGAGTCGTATCTTTATGTTATATAGCCTAAAGCCTTCCTCAATAAATGGACTATCCAACGTAAAAAAAAATTTTCAAATCGGGCCAGTAGTTTTTGAGATTAGCGCGTTCAAACAAACAAACAAACAAACAAACTCTTCAGCTTTATAATATTAGTATAGATATACGAGAAAACAAGCAAAATCCTTTTACATGTTGAAAATAACTTGCCAGCTCACTCTTGAATATTGCATTTCGTGCAATTGACACCGAAGATTTATTTGTAGCTGCTCTGTGTCAACTACTTTTGCAACGCAGCGCAAAGGACTCTTTGGCATTCTTTACGAGTAAAAAGAGCTGTTTTAGCACCAGTGGGAGCGTTGCACTTAATAAAATAGCATGGATTATTTACTTGTCTGAAGTTTCATATGTAGTTTATATTTATTTTAATAAAGATAAAAGGCTAAATGCGATTCAACATCACGATACAAACAATAGGAGTTACTAAGCTTTTTTAGGGTTCCGTAGACAATTACGGAAACCTTATAGTTTTGCTATGTCCGTCTGTCCGCAGTTCAGCGCAGGGACCTTAAGTACTTTAAAACTGTAATTTGGCATGGTTAGGTTTTTAATGACCTCGCTTAAATAGTAAAATAAATTAAATAATAGTAAGGACATCATTATTTTGGGCCTAAAATACGTGAATATTTAACAGGGTCATATTTAGTTGTGGATTCCTTATAAATTTAAATATTTAACATTTAAATATTTAAACATTTAACATTATTTTTAGTTTTTTTAATACGCCCGTTTTCTTTTTGAAAACATTTTATTATTCTTGAAAATGCGTCGAACGGAACGTTGATTTATACCGCTTTTGACATTTGATTTGCTGGCACTGACATACTTGACATGACTTCTTCGTAAATATTGACATCTGTCAGATGTCAATATTTACGAAGAAGTGGATGAAACCAAACCAGCGTTTTGTTCGTCTAATTTAAAAAAATATTAAAGAGTAAAAATCTTTGTTTTAGGATAAGTATCAAGCTGATTGTAAAGTGGGCATTTTCTCTTTTCGGATTTTTAATGTAATTTAAGTATCTTTGTATTCGTTTTCTCAAAAATAAACAAAATAAAATGTTTCTATAACTGTAAACAAAACGCACTTACTGCGGACAGTGTTGCAACTCTCTGCTGCACATGCCAGTAACAAAGACTTAGATTGAAAATTAAAACAAAACCCATATCGAAAAATTAACAAAAATGTGTGTTTTTTGTTTGTATGAATTTATTATTTTATTTGGTGTATCATTTGTTTCTGTTAGTTAGAATTTTTTTTTATGCCCAACTCCCATACAAAAAAAATATTGTCCTTTTTTTGTTGGGGTTGGTACAAAAAATTGGGAATATTTTATGAATTCCGTTGTCCAACAAGGAACCCTTATACTGTCGCCGTGTCCTTCTATCCGTCTGTCCATCCTCAGTCCAGAGAGAGATTTTAGGTCCAAGAAAACTGTAGTTTCGTATAGATATATAATGTGCCAATAAAATACCAAAGTGGTAAAATACCGTGGGTGGTATATAACGTAAGGTGTTATTTTTCTCTTGCCAAACTCATCGTGGTGGGTATCGTTGAATAGGTCTTTTAAAATGATTTTGAGTTTTTTAACATATTTGTTCAAGAAAGTGGCTTGTTTCCGTAACATTCAGTTTTAAAAAGCAAGTTTTTAGGGTTCCGTAGCCGAAGTGCAAAACACGGAGCCCTTATAGTTTCGTCAAGTCTTTCTCTCTATCTGTCTTCCGTATGTCACAGCCCTCTTGTGGTCAAAAACTGAAAGCAAAATATTTTACAAGAAAATTTTCATTTTTTTTCCTCCAAAACGCGTTAAGATACAAACTGAAACTATAGTTAAATATTTCTATCTAAGCTGAAAAAAAACTAAATTGTGAGCCATCGTCCCGGTAACAACCGGTTATTTCGATGCAACTTTAGCCGTACAACTTACAGGCAGCTCAATTCCGACTCAGTGCAATCGAATAGTATGTATTATAAATATAATAATATTATGAAAATACAGCAATAGAATGACTATTTATATTTATATGTTTACTATAATAATATTATAAATAGCGCAATACGAATTGCTAATTTGAGAGTAAACACTGCACTTATAAAAACTGCATCGCAATACGCGCCCATGAAGTGTAAACGACTCGATGTGAGATATATACCATTATACAAATACTGACGTTGGTATACAATTTTATTACAAAAAATACTTAATTTCGCTTCAATAGCACTAGAAAAACAAGCGCTTTTGAAGTTATTAATGCAGTTTCAAAATTACAATAAACGTACTTGAATTTATTCCGAATATTTTGTTAACGAAACTTCGTTAAATCACTGAGTTAACATTGAGGGCTCACACCTCCGCTACAATAAATCAATAACTCACTTTAATAATGGTTCATATTAATAAATACTTTGCCACTGATTCGATTAAGATTCTTTATAAACTAATGCACGTAAGATGGACTATCATTAGAAATGGCGAGAAGTAAAAAAATACACGACTCGAAATATCCAAAAAAATAGTTTCAGTAAGTCACAAGACACAAATTTTATTTTTTAACTATTTTGTTTAAAAGTTATGTGTACAGTTTACTCTGATTTTGAAAAAAATATATGAAAATGTCATTTTTATTCAATCGTTGCTATTAAATGATTTCAAAACAATTAAATTGGTAAAGGTAGTTCGAATTTGTACCGTGAAAAAGTTTACTAGCATAAAAAGTGTTATAACAAAAAATACCTTATCAAAATCCGTTTTGAAATTATGTTTCCTAAAAATACCATCATTAATAGGTACTGACATTTTATTTATATAAAGTACTAAAAAGTCAAAATCGGTAAAAGTCAAACCAGAATATTGCTATTGCAAGTGATAGGGCTTAAATTTTCTACTCACGAAAAAAATAAAATTACGAATTTCTTTTGTTTAAAGCTGTATTCAACGTTTTACACGTATTCTTTACCGAAATAAGTAAAATCACATTATTGAAAAATTGTATCACAAATTCAATTATTCTCCCTCAATTGAATTGTTGTAACACTTGCAAAATTAATAATAAAAGTGCAGTTGAAGCTGTTATTCTGATCTATCTAATTCAAAACCAGAGTATAGGTTTATGTATTCGCTCATTTTTCCTTCAATAATCTTTGAACTTTTAAAATGTATGTTGAACTCAATCATTTAAATGACAACAAATATCATCTGTAAAGAAAAGACGAGTACCTATTATGACTTCACAACTTAAGAAGGCTCTTATGGAAATTGTCCTTTTTTGGCACTCACATTGAGAGGTAATTTTGATGAGTGACATACACTTAGCTTAGAATTTAGTGATTGGAAAAAATCCTGAAGAAAGGCGTATTTTTCCCACTTTTTGTTTCGGGGGGAAAAACCTTTTCGAACTGTAATTGTAAGGCACGGTATTGTGAATTGAATTCTTTCTTTGGGATTCTGTCTGTAAAATTTCGTTTTCAATTAAATCTTAGTTGTTTTATTTCTACGAGAAATTTAGGTAAATTTTCTGTAGTTTTAAAAATTATATCTGTTTGAATTACATTTTGTACAACGTCGACAATACTTCGTAATACCAAAAACATTTTAACTAGGAGGATGAGTAAGGGTCGAACCCACCAGCGTTTACTCTTAACTGTGACTATCTGCTATCGATGAAGTCGTACGGACCTATGCATATTGGACAACATGTATGTGACATTGCGCCGATCCCAAGCTAAGTAGCTAAAGCACTTGTGTTATGGAAATTGGAAACAACAGAGGTACCACAACACCCAGACCTAAAACAATATAAAAAAACGTTTTCTACATTGACTCGACCGGGAATAGATCCCGGAACCACACGAAATGGTGACGCTTGTAACCCGCGTGCTAGCCAATCGACCACGGAGGCCGACAAAATGTTTTCGCAGTTTTTATTTATAAACAAACGGTACATATAGCGGATTAAATGCTAAAATTATTATCCACTAGTCATCCATAGGTCTTAGCAGAGAAAATACAGGCGGCGCGACGAAAGTAATAAAAGGACAAAATAGGCAGGCAAAGGCAGTTGCGCGCAGGACGCGATAGCGAACGCACGTAGCAGTGATCCGTACGATTTTGGAGTTTTATTTTTGTAAACTACCCACCTTTTAAAAATGGAAGAGGATGATGTGGGCGATAAGGACAAAAGTGATACCGAAATATTAAATGAATGTGAAAGGGAATTAGAAGAATTAACGAGAGAAAAAAGAAGGAGGGAAAGTGAAGAAAGAAGTGAAGAAGGATTCATAACAGTCGTTCGCCGGAAACCGAAGAGATTGATAAGAAGTGAGTCAGGTTACCCTTATGATGAAAACAATAAAGAAACACAAGAAAAAATAGATGAGTTAGAGGGAGATAAGAATGTAGTGTGCTTGTTTTCGACTCAAATGTTACCGAAACAAATGGCTTTGGCTCGACTTCTAAGAAATGAAGGTATACAAAACATTTGTAAGATAAAATATAAAAGTCCTTATAGGCTATTTATATCATTTAGTGAGAAACATCAAGCTCAAAAACTGGTAGAAAGTAAGAAGCTGTCCGAATTAGACATAAGAGCTCAGTTTACTGACCACAGTTCTTTCTCGTATGGCATTATAAGAGGAGTAGACTAAGATATGAGTGAAAAAGAGATTTTAGAAAACCTGAATGCTCCTTGCGATATAATATCAGCTAAAAGAATGAAGCGATTAAACTTTGAGAACAAATGGGTAGATTCTGAAACTGTACGCTTATGTTTTAAAAGTGTATCGATTCCGCGAGTCATCGAAGCTTATGGCATTAACTTCTTGGTGGAAAAATTCGTGTTTCCAGTTACTCAATGTTCGGCGTGCTGGAAATTTGGCCACACAAAGAAATTCTGTTCTGTTAATAAAACCTTTTGCCCTAAATGTGGTGGAGAACACAGTAACTGTGAAACTGAAGATTTCAGGTGCATAAACTGTAAAGGTCCACATATGGCATTGAATAAAACTTGCCCGATTTTCATCAAAGAAAAGGAAATACGTCGTTTAATGAGCGAAAAAGATGTGACTTACAAAAAAGCTTTAGAATTCTACTTACAAAACAATAAGAATAATAATCTGCAATTGAACAAAACTGTAAGTAGCGTACATACCCCTATCTCATCTACTACATCATCTAGCGCTAATCAAGATGTGAGAACGTACAGTCAAATCCTTCAAGAAACTGCCAAAATTCAAGAAGATAAAGAAGAAACATCTACTTATAAGAAAAGCTCAACTCAGAGAAAGAATAAAAATAAAAGTCTAAAAGGAAATCATATAGAAATTACACATTGTAATCCGATGGAGAGCGAGAACGAAGGACCAGAATATGTAGAAACAAGGCGAGAAACAACAGAAGATTCAGCTAAAAGAAGAGAAAGGAAATTTGATTTATGGAATTTAATTTTAAAATTGAAAAATATTATTTTGTCTCAGGATAAATTTGAAAACAAGATACTTTCTGTGCTTAAAGTAATAGTTGACGAATGTAAATCAGTTGTACTTAATTTGTTTTCTGGCGGAGATTTAGCTGAACGCTTATATAAAACATTTGATGGGTAGACAGTTTATTAATATTCTACAGTGGAACTCACAAAGTGTGCGGCCTAAATTAGTAGACTTTGACGCTTTATTAAATAAGGAAAAAGTGCATATAGTAATACTTAGTGAAACGTGGTTGGAAGAAGACATCCCAATCCATCTTCGCAGTTACAACATCTATCGCAAGGACAGATACGACGCTTATGGAGGAGTAGCTGTGATTGCTCATAAATCTTTAAGTATACAGGTTTGTTCCATCAATAACATTAATCCGGGTATAGAAGCAATATATGTGAAACTATTTAATTGTAAATATTTAGAAAATATTATATCCATCTACTGTCCATCAACAGTGCGTACAAATCAGTCAGATTGGGATAACATTTTTAGCCTAGCTTCAAGGAAAACATTTATTGCAGGAGATTTTAATGGACATCATTGTAATTGGTCTGTTAAAAACGATCAAAGAGGCCTTCAACTATTTGATTCAGCATTGGAACATGGTTTTTCGTCATTGAACAACGGAGAACATACTAGGGTAAAATTAGTTAACGGTACACTGCAGAAATCTTCCCCTGATATTTCTTTTTTGTCGTCTGATATAGTGATATTTTTTAATTGGCAAGTTCTTAACGAAAACTTAGGTAGCGATCATCTAATCATTAAAATGACATTGAATTTTAATGATAGCCTTGATTTTACAGTAAGGAGAAATTTTAAACAAGCAGATTGGATTGCATATAAAAAGGAACTTAAAGACTCTTTTTTTAATTTTGACAGCTCTAATTGTACTGCTAACAATATTCAAGAATACTAAGATTTCTTTTTGGACAAAATTTATCATGCATCCAATAAAAGTATCCCTTTAATCAAATTATGCACGAATCCTACTAATAAATTTAAACCTAAAGAGTATTGGTGTCCCTCATTGTCTAGAGCGGCAGCTGAACGACGACTGGCTCTAAGTACCTTCAGAAGAAATCCTACTCCAGAAAACCTAGAAAAATTAGAAAATAAAGTCGCTGAAACAAAGAAAAAAATACAGAAAGCTAAAAGTAAAAGTTGGCAAGATTTCTGCAAGAGTATTGATGAGTGTACATCTATTGCTGAAATGTGGGCTAAAATGAGGTGGTATAAGGGCTGCCGTAATTCAACAAGCGTAATACCAGACGTGAAAAAAAAAGAGTTATTACATTCTCTCACACCGGATACTGTTGCCAATTGTCCCCCTCGTTTCCAATCTAGTAATTATTTACTGGAATCCCCGTTTTCTATTCAGGAATTAGTTAAATTATTGAAAACACACGATACCGCTCCAGGAAATGATAAGATCACATACTCTATGATTTATCACTTACCGTTATCCGGTATTTTTTTTCTTTTGAACTTATTTAACTCTATTTTTAGATTAGGTATCATTCCACAACAATGGAGGTCAATATTAATTGTACCCATTCCAAAACCCGGAGTTGTCATAAATTCTAGCAATGATATGAAACTGAGGCCTATTGCTCTGATTTCATGTATATGCAAAATATTTCATAGTATGTTAGCCAAGAGATTGGAATGGTTTATTGAAAAGCATAGAATCTTATCCAACTATACAAGTGGTTTTAGAAGAGCGCAATCATGCTTAGACTGTTTAACTCGGCTTGTAACATACGTCCAAATAGGCTTGGCCTCTAATATTCCAACTGCGTGTTGTTTTCTTGATATCGAAAACGCTTATAATAATGTTTTAGTGGAAAAATTAGTCTGCGTTCTAGATGATTTGGGGGTTGGAAAGAGCATATGCCAATACTTCTGGTCTTTTTTAAGTGATAGATACCTTACAATTAAAAGTGATAAAGAGGATGACAGTACAGAAGTTAGACATGCTAGAGTAGGATTAGCGCAAGGCGACCCTATTTCTCCCTTGTTATTTAATATAGTAACTCACCACGTATGTCGCCAAATTTCTAATGTCATGATCTTGCAATACGCTGATGACTATGTATTATATATAAGTAGCAAAGATTTATTAAAATGCGAAATGGAATTACAATCAGCAATTAATAACATGATTTATTTGTTAGATAACATTGGTCTTCGATTATCTGCAAATAAAACTAAAATATGTTTATTTAGTAGGGGTTTTAGGAGGAAACAAATTATGATTAAAATTAATGAGCAAACGATAGAGGCACAGAGAAACGTTAAATACCTAGGTATGTGGCTGGATGCATGTTTGCGATGGAACAAACATGTTAATGAAACTGCGGAAAAAACCCTAAAGTTCCTAAATATTTTAAAGGTGTTGTCAGGATCGGGATGGGGTCTCCATCCTAACCATATGCGATCTTTATATATATCATTAATTAGAAGTCGGCTTGATTATGGCTGCTTCCTCTACGACAACAGTGCCAAAACTAATTTAGAAAAACTTGATCGGATTCAAAATCAAGCATTAAGGGTTATCGGAGGTTTTATAAGAAGTACACCGATTCATGTCATGGAGTGTGAAATAGGCATACCACCTTTAGGTTTGAGGAGATTGTATCTTGCATATAAGTACTGCATTAAAAATATGTCACTGTCGGCCAATTTAACCATAAAACTCTTGAACGATCTTTGCTCAACCAGTTTTGATAATTATTGGCAGAGAGTTAAAAAACCTTTACTTTGGACAGTCTACAGAGAATGTAAAATTATCAATATGTTCAGTTCAAATCCTATAGAGATGTTTAACTTAGATACATGGGTAAACAGCATAAGAATAAGTGATATTATATTTTGTGAATTAGATTGTATTAGGAAAACTAAAAAAGATCTAAACTTATGTATAAAATTTGAAATTTTAAGAGAATTATTGGTAAAATACACTGGTTGGGCGAAAGTGTTCACTGACGGTTCAAAGAATAATGACGGGCTAGGAGCAGCTTATATTGACCCTGTTAGAGGCAAATCAGCACTGTTTAAAATTGATGCAACAGTTTCAATTATGTCGGTGGAACTCATTGCCATCTCGGAAGCATTAAAATATATTGAAAGTCAAAGCTTAACCCACTGTGTCATTCTGACAGACAGCAAGAGTGCTCTTCAACATGTGGCTCGGTGTGCCTCTGGATATAGCAGAGGTGCTCCGATAGCCTATGACGTCTTGAAAATGATACTAAAGCTAAGAAACGATAGAGGCATAAATCTGAGATTGCAATGGATTCCATCCCACGTAGGATTAAGTGGTAATGAGGAAGCTGACAGACTAGCCAAAATGGCTTGCACTGTTGGTATTATTTTAACGTCTTACCATATTACACTGATATAATACCTAAATTTAAAAAACTATGCTATATCAAATTCAAAGAATATTTTGACAAAAGGAGTGTTGAAAAAGGGATTTGGTTCAAAACGATCCAGTGTCAGCTTCCTCGGTATCAGTGGTTCTATCACAATAGTTTAAGCAGAAAACACATTGTTGTACTGCACAGATTGCGTTCTGGACATTATCCGTCAAATAAATTTGCATTCCTTATGAGGAAGGTCCCTTCCCCAAATTGTGACATTTGTGGCACTATTGACGACGTCCAACATATTCTTGTCGAATGTGAGAAATATCGTTGTGGGAGGGATTCAATGATTCAGAAGTTCAATATAAACATGTACGATGTAGATGCATTCATTAAAATTTTATCTGACCCTACATCTGAGGCTGCGAAATGTTTAGCAAACGTATTTCTGAAACCTTGAATTCCTTCTACCTGCGCAACTGTCCGTGTTTACTCTATGTATAAAATAGATTAAGGCACGATGGGGCTGGCATGTGATGTATCAAAAGCCCCAAAATAAATAACGATTGAAAAAAAAAAAAAGGACAAAATAAAGAGCATGACAAATTAAAAGGTACAATTTGGTAACCATTCAATGATAGTAAACATAATTACTACTTATGATATAATAGATATATATACACATAGTGCATATACATACTAATGATGATCAGACAGAGTCAGATGGACGGAGCTCTTCCTAATAAAGTACCCGCAAGGCCTTCTTGAAGGAAAATTTGGATATGGACTCTTGACTGTCTTAATAATTATCATTTTAGTTTTCGTTTCTTCTTAAGCAGTAGTCACCTAACTACTTTCTCTCTTTATTCACTTGTCAGCTTTGGAAATAACGGAAAGATGGCTAACTTGTAATTTTGCAGAAATTTTGTCCTCCTCTCAGTCGCAAAGTAGGTTAAAGGCATATTTTTTCAGGCAGCAATATTTTGCAAATGAAGATTTTTTTGGCTTTACTTTTTATCTGCAAAGTGAAAAGCAATAATAAGGTCCACCATTGGTACTTTTTGCCTGTAAAACAAAAATAAATTACAGAAATAACAGCCTGCCATTGATTTGCAAAGCAACCGGTTCTTAGCAGCTTCCAAGTAAGATTATCTAATGAAATCTGATGTTAAAATAGTTAGATACGGGATCGCTACCATGTACTTTATTATTATTTATTTGCTTGTGACCATAATAGTTTAAAACATTATATTGAAGAGTGATGGTTGCAGATTAGCTTTTTTTTTAAACTAACGGCTTCTAGACTATCGCAGCATGTCGCATCTCTATTTTCTAAACCTACCACGCCTAAACAACCCCCGCTGACGATTTCGCTACCCACATGTCATTTGCATACTCACTTCGGACGGACGAAGTTGCAAAATTACTGTTAGCCAACAGTTTTCTAGTTAATTTTGTTGTTGAACTAATTTTGGCATGCGACGGTTTTGAACCCAAATTAATGAAGACAGACGCCGCGCCGTGTTAGTATTTTGATATCAAATTTGCCTAATAGTTTTGTGAGTGGCCAGCATTTATTGAGCACATGATTGTTTTAAGAGTAAAATCACCAAAGGTCTTCATCGGAAAAGTAAACTCTGGAGAAAATGCAAATAATTACTGGCATTGTGCAGACACAAAAGTTGAAATGCTACTGCAATTTTATTAATCAGAGGGCCCAAGATGCTTGCCTCTGTATCGTTTATCAAGGCTATCGATAAGCCAGTATAAAGCGACACGCCCGTGTCCACCAAGTGCTCGGTTTGGACGGATTCTTCTTTGGAAGCCAAAAAAAATATATCAAAATATGGTTCGGCCCGCGGCAACGAATTTGCCTCATGGCGCGCGTGCCTCAGGTTGAGGCAGCGACTTTACTCATGCGACTGCCTCGCCAAAGTCTGCCTCGAATAGATTATCTGAAAGAATGAATATTATCTTGTAATAACAAAAACGTTTGTTGCTTTATACCTTTAGTATTATTAATCCACAAAAATACGACGCGGAGCGAATTGTTGAGCTGTAATTTCCAACTTAATGGTTTCCCTTGTTCAAACGCATTTAAAGGATAGAGAAACTATTAGAAAGCTTATGTACCGTCCATTGGCTGAGAACATGATTACGTTACCATCCGTAAATTAATCAGGGCTTGACTGTGGCATTAAGGGTTAACATTGTTGACCTTAAGTGCCCTGTCTAAGTGAGTAAAGGAAGAAGTGGCAGTATGATGCTCGTATATACAACTGAATGCTTATAATTCGATAATCGGAGGAAGATCTTTTAACCTCATCCTTTAGGTATGTATATTTTGGTACAGATATGCGATGGGCTATCAAAAAGTTATTCAAGAAAAACATTCTTACAATGTTAGTTTTATCATACAGTAGATATATTTTTTTCTTTCAAAAATTAAACGGCCTTCAAAAAAGCTTAAAATAAGCTAATAATAATGTCTTCTATTTAGGAGAAACAATTTTTTTTGAAGTCGGTGCATGATTTTAAGCTTACGTAAGTACACCAACAGTCTATCTACATACATAAGGCACCGACTCCAAAAGAATTTGTTTCTCCTAAATAGAATAAGAGAGATTTTTGAAGTCGGTTTAAATGTTCCTTTTTTTATTTTATGACTTTTAGTTATAACTCTTGTCTCAAAAATTACTTGTTTGAATGCTTGACGACCTCCATGGTGTAGAGGCTAAGTACGCTGGTTTCAAGGCGTCGCCGTTCTGAGGTCCCGGCTTTGATTCCTTGTCGGGTCAATATAAAAAACAATATTTTCTATATTGTCTCGGGTCTGGGTGTTGTGGTACCACCGTTGTGTCTGATTTCCATAACACAAGTGCATTAGCTACTTACTTTGGGATCAGAGCAATGAATGTGATTGATGTCCAATATTTATATTTATTGAATATTTCCTTACTAAATTTTATTTTTGCCAATTCTGACGATATCGCATACATACAGGTCGAATTGATTGCCTACTTCTTTGGAAATCGGCTAAAAGAAGTTGCTAGTAAAATAATAAACTACTCGGCATACATTTTCAAATCAATATGAGGAAATCATATTTTTTCATCACCTATTTCTAATTTACTTTGATTTAGAAATGGAACTCGTGAAAACAATGAAAGGGCGTATTATGGTTGTTGATTATAGCCTCTTGAAACAAAATCAAAGTGAAGCGCGAACTCTACCGGAAGTCATCAAAAAGGGCCTTTCATGCCTTCCGTCACTCAATATTGACCCGAAGAAGGGTTGTAAGAATGCGGAAGTGCGTTTCAGGGATGTACTCAGGTGCAAAAGAAATAATAGACATGATATTTATGTTATATTTACTAATCTGTTTTTTAATCTAATAGAAATAAACATAGATTTATAAATATAATTCTTATTAACCGACTTGGAGGTTTTCAGTATAGCCTGTATTTTTGTATGGATGTTCTGCGATAATCTCGTGTTTGACTTAACCGGTTTTGATGCGGGTAGTAAAGTACTTGTAACATTTAAAAGAAGGTTTTTGTAACAATTTTAGTTTAATCAAGCATATTCTATTTATGAAAACCGACTAAATCCAGAAATTTTAATACAATCAATGAAACCCAATAAAATGACTTAAATAACACATTAAATTTCATTTTTTTTGTTTTTATTTACATCCACATATTCTGTGATCCGTGTCGTCTTCTTATTAAAATAAATTTTAATTTGATTTGAAGTCGGTGCATGATGTTCTTGCGCAGTTCAAATAGCGATGCCGTCGCGATGCTAACGCGCGTTAGCATCTTTGCGGTCGCGATGCAGAAACTATAATTTGACAAATTAAATTAAATTAAATTCTTTCCTTTCCTTTCCTTTGGACATTCCCACACGTCGCCATCTAGTCCCAAAGTAAGCTACTCAAAGCTTGTGTTATGGGTACCAGACAACGGCTAAAATACTTAAATACTTTTTGTTTGTAAATACATACATGATATACATAGAAAAAACCCAGACTAATACAAACAGACATGTTCATGCACACAAATGTTTGTATTGTGCGGGGATCGAACCCGCACCCGCTGCGTAGTAGGCGATTTCTCGACCACTACACCAGACGGGTCGTCTATGTACTGTATGTTGGCGACTGCATCGATACTACCGCGACTGCATTGATTTTAAAATAAATCTGTTCATTGCTTGAGTCGTGATGCTGGAGTGTGTACCTAAGGGGTCTACAGGTTGTGATTAGTACACGACGTTTAAAATCATTTTAAGAAGAGTTTAATCATATTAGGTTATTATACTCACCTACCAGAACCTGTTTTTTATTTGCTTGAGAACCTACATTCAGTGTTGGCACACTTTCGGCCTCACCTAAAATAAATAAACACGGTATCAACTACTGTTTCAACACTTTGTAGCTAAAATGTATGTCACCTATATGTCATTTGGCTTGATTGACGTTAATTTTATACTAGCCATATCATATTTTAAAAAATGTTATATCATATTTAAATAAGTCTAATAGCATGGTTGAAATGTATCCGTTATTACAACCCTGGTCACTCTGCATATACTATCTGCACTTTGTCAACCGTATCGGGTTCAAATGTTTTATCAACAAACAGTCAACATTTCCAACCGGTACAGTCAACCTCAGAGATTTGGTTCATGAAAAGTTACATTCAAAAATCAAAATAAAAATAAATAAAAAATCCATTCGCGCAGATTTAAATTTTCAAGGGTGTCTGCCACATGTAGAAATTTGTAAAAAAATGACGAACACATTTTCTCTATCACCAATTGATTAGGTTTGTCTTGGTAACATAAGTGTTCATAAATGTTATTCTGAATCAGAAGTGATTCTTATCTCCATTGGTTAATGGTTAAATGACAGTTACTCAAGTATCGAAATGGACTTTTTAAAAATGTAAAATTCTGTAAAATGACTTATGTTTTCCTTCATTTATATAAATTTAAGAATTATTTATTTATTTATATTATTTGATGCATATAACATATCAACTACCATTTCATTACAATATAATACAAAATTTTACATTATAATTTTGTTGCAGCAAGAGCGATTACACACAGCATGCTCATCAGGTCAATAGTGTAATTTGGTGAATTAAATTGAATTAGGAACTTTGTATAATCAATAAAAGAAAATAATTGGATTAGTATCCTAAGGGTCTGTTTCGCCATCGACACATAAGCATCAAACAACGATTATTTCAAATATAAACTCTAACCAGAAGTTTTTAATTAGGACATCACTAAACAGGCCTTAAGTAACATGTCAAGCTTATTGCGGTTAACTGTATTCTTCAGTACAGTTGTATAGAGTTGACAAGTTTTAGAGCGTGCTAAGGTCAGCAGTAGTTTTGCCCGTGGACTAGTGAAATTAAAGTATTTGTGTCTGTGAATGTACATTCATGACAAATGACACACTACAGAGCACAAGATTTTGGAAATTGAAATTAAGGTATGTATCAAATCAAAAGTAACTTTTTATTCTAATATTCTAGTTTACCTAAAAAAAAATATTTTACTTTTCTCAGATTTTTATTTTATTCTTATTCGAAGTAATTTTGCTCTTGACCTAGCCTAGACATGATTGGGCTTAGACAGAATCGATAGATTATAAATTAAATCACAAATAAATCAAAACGGATCACAAACACAAAAGAGGGTGCACTAATTAATCTATAAGCCATTGAACCGTATAAAGCAATAACAAGACGGTCAGCTTGAAGCATTAATCTCAGTCCTTCTCAGACGAAAATATGAAGGACATGAGAAAACCGTAACATGGGTCACTTGAGATGTGCGTACGTACCTATTTCTTTGTTGTTACCGTGAAACAGCGCAGTCACCCTATTTAGTTTGTTTGAACGCGCTAATCTCAGAAACTACTAGTCCGGTTAAAAATTTGTTAGATAACTTTTTTATCGAGAAAGGCTAAAGGTTACGATGGGAAAAAAGGAAAATCAAAACGCACGGACTTAGTCACGGCGACAGCTATAGGTATCAAAGCAAGTTTACATGCAAGAATGTGCAAAATTATCATTATTCACTCGTTATGGTCCTGTTTCAGCGGGGAAGGTGGATTTGTTTTTTTTTCTCTTTTATACAATTATATTATTAGTCACTCATTCATTCACGCCTTACACAAACAATATTATCTGAGCAGCCGTTCAGAGCGGCAAATTAATAATACTTTATTTGAAAATTATAATCAATTATAGATACGACGCGTTTGGTGTATTGGTTAGAGCTCTATTACGCCGGCCGTCGCGGGTTCCATTCCCGCAAGGGGAAAATTTCTTGATCGATAGTTAACACAACTTATTTTATTATAACGATACTGCAGTATTTATGAATAAAAAAACGTGAATCTATAGTCAGAATGGCTATTTAAATGACCGTTGGTTTAAGTACAACGCAAAATTGAAAATATTCAACCAATATACGACTAACCGACTGCGCGGGACATATTATAGTGCACAAGTGTGTGCGCAAGCACAGCTGGTGCACTCTCTATTCCTTTCACTTGCATAGCCCGATGGGACAGCAATCTGAGACGACCGGAGAGAGATCAGGCGCAGGAAAACGGCTTTACTTGCTTTCCGAAGCACGGAACACTTACTTCCAAACTGCGGGCTGCCCTAAAAATTTCTAGATAGCAAAACCCGCGTACATATTTTTGGCCCGACCCGGGGATGGAACCCAGGACCCCTGACGCAGCCATCGCTTTAAAATACAACCGTCCTAGCGCTGCGCTACTGAGGCAGTTATGGTACAATCCGTTAATGCCCAGTGTCGAATAGCCTTAACCTGAAAAAGCTAGCTATAAACAATATAATAAGATGACAAGGAAATTATAAAATGGATGAATTTAATCTTATTGTGTAATCCATGTTTAGTTTCTAAATCTAAATGAAGAGTTCTAATAGTCTTTATATCATCATAAGTAGTGTGTCAAGCTTTACCAATGAAAACCCTAAATCTAATTGTTTGAAATAGAAAATATTTTCATTTCGGATTTAAAACAGAAATAGCCTCCTATATCTTTTTACCTTTCCTACTATGTAGGATCCTTACTATTTACGATGAAATCTTTGAAAAATAAACAATATTGAAATAATTCTCCTTCGATGTACGAGCAAATAAAAATGTCGTAAAAAGTGCAGCAACGCTCTATACAGAGTATAGAGAGTGTCTACAAAATATTACCTACGCTTTAAAATGGAATTATACACCCACTTTTTTGTGAGATATTCAAAAGTGATGGTATTAACTTAATACCTATTACTATTTGTGAATGGACAATTGGTATAGGCAGTGACAGCATCCCAGCTATTATTTTTTTATCCGTGATTGAAATATCATCCAGAATTCAAATATCGAAAACTAAAAATTTTAAATACGAGAGTTTATTAAAAGTAATTAATATTTTTTTTTTACTTATTGTGACCGCGTGTGGGGTGCTTGAATAATAAACACGTAGTATAAATCTCCAGGTTCTTCTCCAATAGTTTTATTCCAACAAAATAGCACAAAGATAGGGCACAAAGTGAAAGTAAGTACAAACAGAGACTATATTCTGGCATACAGTTCGCTTTTATACAAATCAAAACCCTGAACAACGGTAGGAAAACAGTGGGGACGACATCCGTTTCCATATATGAACATTTACTATAATATTTATTTGTAGGGATAAACAATCTGCTAATTAAATATATAAATTCATTAATTATTTAGTTATTCATCGTAATGAATGTAGTAAGCCTTTTAGATTATTATTTTAATAGTTACAATATTTAAAATAAATCTAACCTCCACCAACCAATCAGAGTCAACTTCCTTTTGGCGGCAAAATGAACATTTGTTATACGGCAAACATAAAAATCTAATTAGTGTCCCAATAATCTTTAAATAATTAATTTACAATTAATAAAATATTATTACAATAATAAGATAATCTAAAGATTAATCCAAAATATTCTTATATCATAGCCAAGTTACATTCAACATGGTGGATACTTCCGGCATTTCCATAACAAATATTAAATAGGTTTGACACCTAGATAGGTGTATGAATTATGATGTATTGAACATAATATGAGGAAGAGAATGTGTAATTTAGTGAATACAGTGGGGTTACATAAGTCACACACAGTGAGCATATGGTTTAGTGCATAAGTCTACTATTACAGAACTAAGTAAATATGTGGGGCAGACTAGGATCGGGAATCATCTTGTAACACTCGGCCATCCTGCAACCACCGTGTCACACGGTGCTCTGGTGGTGTTTTGGAAGTCTGCGTTGTTGGTGTGCTGAAAATGAGAAAGAGCAGAATCAACAAGTATACTGGAAACTTGCAAGAAATTTGTTTGATGGACACGGTAATAATTTGCTTTGGTGGACACGGTAATTCTGTTACTTTGCATTACAAAGAAAAATTTCTAGTAAGGAAATTTCAGCATGAGTAATGAATTCTGAAGGGGTATTAGCCGACACCAGTTACACAGACATAACTTTACGTAAGTCACACACACTACTTGACCTAGATCCGACAGACCATAATTTATATTCATCACACATGTTTGCTTTATGTAGCTCACACAGCAATGATTTACGTAGGTCACACAGGCAATACTTTATGTTGCTCTCATAGCATTGATCTACGTAGTTCACACAGATATAACTTCACGTAGGCCACACAGACACTGCTTCTCACACAGACAATTTACGTGGCTCACACAGCATTGCTCTACGTAGTTCACACAGTACATCAAGTAGGCCACACAGATACTGCTACTCACACAGAAAATTTACGTAGCTCACACAGCATTGTTCTACGTAGTTCACACAGTACTTCACGTAGGCCACAATCAATCAATCAATCAATCAATTAATAAAATCAATCAAAATCTTTATTCGCATTAAAACATGATACTGCTACTCACACGGACAATTTCCGTAGCTCACGCAGCATTTCTCTACGTAGTTCACACAGTACTTCACGTAGGCCACACAGATACTGCTTCTCACACAGACAATTTACGTATCTCACACAGCATTGCTCTACGTAGTTCACACAGTACTTCACGTAGGCCACACAGATACTGCTACTCACACAGACATAATTTATGTAGGTCACATTTCACACCAGCATTGCCTTACGTCATTCATACATACATTACTTTACGTAGCTGCATAGGTCACATAGACACTGCTGCTTACACAGACAATTATTATCCGTATGTGACACAGAAATCAGTTTATTTAGATCACACAGAGTTTACGTAGGTAACATAGCCAACGATTTATTTTGGATTATTTGAAATACTGTAGCTAATACTAATATACTCCAATAAATTAAACTTCTATTACTACTGCTCCGATATAAATGTTTAAACACTAATATCAATGTTTTTTTGTTTAAGGTTGAAGAAAGAAAATATTCTCAACGGAGGAAAAAAGAAACCCGAACCGTTGATTCCTCATTAAACAACTATATTTATTGCATTATGTTGTAAATTTTTCATACTGCAATAAAAAATATATTGTATGCGTGGTTTTACTTACAGTTAAATCAAATCTGTTGTAAACGGTACTCGTAAAATATACGTACACATAGTTATTGTTTCACCCAGAACGAAGTTATTAGGTTTAACAATTCATCACTAACTACCCCCTTTTACACGCACTAACAAAAGTATAATCACCGTTCAAAAAAAATAACCTTACTAACTTACTCAATTAACTTTCGTCTAGATTGATTGGATTATTTCTGTCTACCTCCACGTCGCTAAGCTTTCACCAGAATAATTTGGTTATAGGTTACCTAACAATAAGATCTTTATCAGCGTAATCGTAATGTATGCGTTATTTTCGATCAAACGTTGTCTATGTGTAAAACTATGTGTGATCCACCTAGCGATTGCGTGTGAGCATCTCGAAAGCTCCGTATTGCACTGGTCGATGGCAAATTTTAGTATTTAATGGTTTGACCTATTTAGTCTAAATACGTCACTTAGGAGTAAACATAATGCGACTCACCTTGAGGTGGCTGGAGCGGCTGATGCGTTGAACTGGATGCTGCGAACCATCAATCGATGCATACGTGGCCGCTGGAGCGCTGCGCTGGTTGGTGTCGCGTCGTTGAGTACGGCAGACTCGCATCTCTGGCTGACCCGTCGACGGATGTAGCACCGCCTCACTCCTGGTTGCTGCAGTATCGTTGCCGTTGGTCATGTTGCACTGGTTCTTTCTTTCAGAGTTTCCTCTTCTCCAAGTTGATTTTCACAATGCCGTCGTGGCTTGTACTTGTAGTTTTCGAGCAATGATAAATAGGAAAGTATCCGAAGAGTTCACGCAGCTGGTTGATTTTGAGCAGTCACTTTGTGATGTTGCCTCTTCTCCAAGTTGATTTTCGCAATGCCGTCGTGGCTTCTACTTGTACATTTTCAAACAATGATCAATAGATTAGTATCTACAGAGTTCACGCAAATGGTTGATTTTGAGCAGTCAATTTGTGATGTTACACGTACTTTCTTCTCGATGAAATTTGGGGATGTCTTCCGCGTAAGCACGTGTCACTCGACGATGCCTTTCTCTCATGTCTTCCAAATCTTAGCAGTCTTCTTGGTCCTTGAATCTTCCTTGGTCAGAGCCGGCAGCGTAAGGCCCGTGATTTTCGCACATCCCACTTCTGAGGTGTGACCGCGTGTGGGGTGCTTGAATAATAAACACGTAGTATAAATCTCCAGGTTCTTCTCCAATAGTTTTATTCCAACAAAATAGCACAAAGATAGGGCACAAAGTGAAAGTAAGTACAAACAGAGACTATATTCTGGCATACAGTTCGCTTTTATACAAATCAAAACCCTGAACAACGGTAGGAAAACAGTGGGGACGACATCCGTTTCCATATATGAACATTTACTATAATATTTATTTGTAGGGATAAACAATCTGCTAATTAAATATATAAATTCATTAATTATTTAGTTATTCATCGTAATGAATGTAGTAAGCCTTTTAGATTATTATTTTAATAGTTACAATATTTAAAATAAATCTAACCTCCACCAACCAATCAGAGTCAACTTCCTTTTGGCGGCAAAATGAACATTTGTTATACGGCAAACATAAAAATCTAATAAGTGTCCCAATAATCTTTAAATAATTAATTTACAATTAATAAAATATTATTACAATAATAAGATAATCTAAAGATTAATCCAAAATATTCTTATATCATAGCCAAGTTACATTCAACATGGTGGATACTTCCGGCATTTCCATAACAAATATTAAATAGGTTTGACACCTAGATAGGTGTATGAATTATGATGTATTGAACATAATATGAGGAAGATAATGTGTAATTTAGTGAATACAGTGGGGTTACATAAGTCACACACAGTGAGTATATGGTTTAGTGCATAAGTCTACTATTACAGAACTAAGTAAATATGTGGGGCAGACTAGGATCGGGAATCATCTTGTAACATTATAGATAATTTAAAAAGAAGTAAACAATAAACCAGTCCAACTATTGAGATTGACTGAGAATTTTTTTTTACAACAGAGATACATTGTATTTATGAGACCTTGTCTTATTTCCACTACGTGTACACCAATTTGTCTGATCACATCTGAATCTGAACCTGAATCTTGTTACATTATCACAATAGTTTATTGAACTTTATACACCCTGTACTGCAGTTTGTGTAATAAATATGATTCTAAACACAATGTGAACGAATGCGAAATGTTGTATTTGCTACATTGTATACAGCTGCTTATTATTTGCTCATTTTGTGATAACTATGAATCATCTTCTGGACTCGTCATAGGCAATTTACGGAAAAGAGAGAGTATCCCTTTACACCAAATAGGAAGACGATCAGGAATAATGGATGAGTCAAATAACTTACAGTATAGAAAGACCGTAGATATAAAACCCGATAGAAGATATGAGGTAAGTAGTATTTTTATATTTGGTTGCTTATGATCCATCTCCCCCCTCCAACGCTCTTAATTTTGAACTAAGCTAGTGATCATTTTTTTCTTCTTCTTCTTCGAGTCGACTGGTGACAATCATAATATTTTCACCCAGTGTTGTGCACCGTTAATTGCCTGCTGTAGGTAGTGAAGCGTGCATGAGCTAGGTGTAGCTGAGCGTACATTTGGGGCAGGACAAAAGATGGGTCATGGTCTGCACCGCGTCACAACCACACTTGTCATTTCCGGAAAAAACCCACTTCTTCCGGTTTTCTGGATGATTGTGCCCGTGATTATCTGGCAGGATTCGTTTAAGGCCACGTCGACTTGTCTGGCAGGAGATGAACGTGCCCAAACCGAAAATTTGAGAAGATAAAAGAAAAATACACATTGTAGATATTTACAAATAATTTCAACAACTAAGTATTTCTTGAACAGTTTCTTTGCGCATTCGGGCAATTCGTAACAAAATAGTACTAAAACGAGACTATTGACATACCTTTTTAAACTGGTTTTCTTTAAAATTGCACCAAAAACGAGCCCCTACACGACGTGACTCAAGCTGCCGTAAATAACACGAGTAAGGTAATTTGTGTAAAAGTAGAAACAAAAGTCACTGCAGTATGGTATTTTCCTCGATAAAATTCATCGTAGATATTGCTTTTAAAGTTTTATTACTACATGCCTGGATACACTGTAATGTGCCACCAACTTATCTGATGAATGGCCAAAAATAGAACTACAGCACCGTTACCATGAGTTTACTCGATAGCGACAACGGTTTTATTCGTTAGTGCCCAGGTAACACACCTTTCTATATGGAAAATTTTAGTTCTGTCAGTGACCGCTAGAGGCACTGTGCAATTTTCGATAGACATTGCTTACATCGTCGCTTGAGTGATTAAATATAATTAACTTTAAAAAAAGTAAAAACGACTTCAAAACCATGTGCTGTGATAGTTGATGCTTGATGGTCAAAGTGATGGCACTGACTCCAAAAATAAATAGTTTGCCTAAAATTGATTCCTTTCCTTTCAATTATTCAGAGTTTATTTAAGATTTTTTAGTGCATTTTGGTTTTGATGTCGGTTTTAACTTTCTTTTTAAAGTTAATTTTATTTCTTCACTTTTAAAGATTACAGGAGAGGGGGGGGGGGGGGAGTTGCATCTTATAACTCTGTTCTTTAAGAAGCCACAAACTTCCTATCATAAGTTTGGTCATTATGAAGGTGCAGTCATCAAACTACCGTTCGTGATATGAGTTCATGTGGTGAATAGTCCCAGTAGCTTTATCTGCCAAATGACTTACCATATTTGTATAATCCGTTAGTTACTGATCATTTGTCGATGGTGAAACAGGCCTTTAAACTTGGTTTCGTTTTCTAGTTTACAGAAAGTCTTCGATATGATCAAGAGGAGAAAGGCGAAATACAAGGTAACAGACAAATGAGATGGCTGACGTTTGACGGTGATGCGGAGCTTGGCATCGGAATATGAATACCGACATAATATTGTATACATATAGATTTCATTGTTACTTATTTCTTAGAAAATAGCAAAAATAAAATTATTTTATGAACATATAATTACCATCTTTATTTACTATTAGGACTTTTAAAGAAACAAGAATATGCATAAGTTTCAGTAAAGTCGAGTTTCAATAATTCCAAATTCATAATTTGTGTTAAATCGCTTTTATAAGCGTGTTCCCAAAATTGAAATGTATGAAGAAAATTAACTCAAACTGAGAAGTAATTTATCTTGTAATCGTCTACCCGTTCGTTCGCGGGTAAATATTGACTTAGGGCGAAGCCACACTGGGGGTTACTGTTGCGTTAGATCAGTCCAACCGACACAATGATTGTAACGCAGTGTGTGCTAGACGAGCGCTACGATATCGCAACGCAGTACGCTTACGCACCATCTGCCATTGCGCCTGATTGTATATGTTATGGACGAGATGATTAATGCGGGCATTATTTATAATGAACGAGCATTATAAAATAAATAAATTCTTTATTAAAATTCATTGGTCCTGAGCTACATCGTAGATCTTAAAATTAATTACTAAGTGCATTCTCTTATTTACCTGAACTAGGATAAACCTGTATCTCAGGCTAAATAGAGCTTACACAAGTTATTTAAGGCTTACATAATTTAACAATAATAACAAAACATAAACAAAATTTAAAATAAGTCAAAGTCAAAATAAAACCATCATCTAAAAATAATTTACAGCAATACTAATTCATACATTTCAGAAGCGTCAGCATAATTGCATTTTCTACGGCAAATTCAGTGCGTGTTTGTTTCTTGACACATAAGTAAATTTGTTTGCTAATAGTTATTTGGTCAAGGCAACAGGTAGCAAAATTATTTGTCAGAGGTAATACGAGGGTCAGTAGGACAAAGCTGAAGCCCTGGTTTACTTTTCATTACAATACATTAAATATTATTCCTAAGTATAAAATAAGACAAATCTGTGTTACCTACAATATTCAACCTTATGTAATACCTCTATCTTAGTAAAATAATTACGAGCCCTCATAATCGACAGTACCAATGTAACGAGTCTCAGCTGCCCTTTTGGCCGGGCAATCGACATCTCCCGTCTTGTGAGCGTGCGGCTTGTTGAAGCGCAAGCATGTAGCGCACTTTAGTGGTTCAGCCTTCTTCGCGCAATCTTTCATGGCATGCCCCAGTTCTCCGCAGTGACCGCAGGTGCTGGTTTCTTCCCGACAGGTCTTAGCTGCATGTCCATATTGCTGACATTTATAGCATCGTGTAACAAGCGTGAAATCTCTTATAGGGCAAGAAGACCAGTTCACAAAAACTCTATCACTGGTCATCAGGGCTTTGCGGATCAGAGCAGGTACTTGAATGATGTAGTTGCAATATTCAGCGTCTTTCTTACCAGATTTATGGCTCAGTTTACGAACAAAAAAGACTCGAGTGACAATTTGTCAACTAAGTTCTGATGGTAAATGTACGTAAACTCTTCAGTTTCTCGTAAAGAAGTGGGCACACCGATGACTGTGATCCTGGGCTGACGTTTTTGTGGCTCATCCACAATAAGGCCAGAGTTAGTCAGTATTGGCGAATGCTTCAGCTTCTCGATGTCGTCTTTAGTGTCGGTGCTAATAATCACTCCGCCATTCTTTGTCTTCCGCAAGCCCCTCACGTGCAGTTTCATTAGATCAGGTTTAATAATTTCTTTGACGAGGGTTTTCGTGTCCTTACTCGACGTCATTTTATCATTGGGATAGATGGCAACTGATTTGATGTTTCTCGGTTTAATCAGTTCATTTGTGCTTTTTTTAACCATGTCGGCGTAGGACACTGATCCTGAGGCTGGTTTCGACGATTCTGCGATGCTCCGTTGGAGATCTTCAAGTCTCTGTGATAGGTCTAGGTTTTCTTTGAGGGCATTGATATTTGTCGTCTCGTTGAGATGTGCCATGGCTTATTTTTCTAAGTTATTTATTCTGCCTTTCTGGTCTGAGTTCAACTTTCCCTCAGCGGCGATAGTGCAGACTTCATTAAGGTATTTCTCAATAGTGCTGATCCAGTTCTGAATCTCCGGTGTGCTCACTACTTGCAGTGAGTCCTGCTCCTGTGGGACGAGCACGGGCGCCGGGCGCGGCGAGGGCATCGGTGGGCTGCGAGGCGTTAGAGCACTCCGGTTAAAGGCACTATCTGCCATTATAACTTATTTAAAATGCACTATTCTTCATCACAATGTATGATTTTGTGACACTGATTCGGAATCTGGGTCAAGAATTTTGCAAGTAAATATTAATTTATGAAATTATATACTAGTCGACACGTCCGATCGCATTGTCGGCTTGGCAAGACTTTATGAATAATGTCTGGCTTTATCGAGCTAAGTGATTAATTACTATCTTAACTTTATTATTTATCACATTGCACGGTACACGGTACACGGCACATTGCATAGTTACCTGAAAAATAGTCTACCAATAGAGATAGCTTTTCTTTCCATATTAGAAAATATCCGTGCCGATTTTATTCCAAGGCAATGGAATAAAATCGGTATGGGCATTAGAATCATAGGTTCTTTACTTGGTTTGTTTGAATTCTCCTGACATACTTTACATCTCTTTTCATAGCTTTCTATGTCTTTGATAATACCAGATCAAATTATAACTTCACGCGCGCGCCTTTTACATGGATCGACTCCTAAGTGCCCGTCATGAATAAGATTCAACAATATGTTCTTTTGTTCATCGGGGTTTAAAACTTGATTATTTTTAAATATAATCCCATCGATACTATACAGTTCATGTCTAATAGACCAAAAGTATCTCATTTTATCATTTAATTGATAAACATTGAATGATTTCCGGTACATGTAAATTACTAATTGTATTATTCCAATCGGACAAACCAGTACTAAGTAATCACAAGAATAATATACTATGAAAATTTAAATTAAAACACAGTGCGCGTTTTAAGTCGCTATAGCTTCTTGATGTCTCGCGGTCTCGAAGTTTTTAGAAAATACCTGTGTTGGTACCATTAGATTACGACGGTTTTACTCGCTAGCGACGACGTAAAAAAAGGCTATGGAAAATAGCACAGCGCCTCTAGCGGTCACTGATAGAACTAAACTTTTCCATATAAAAAGTAACGTTGTCGTTATTGAGTCGCTAGCGAGTAAACACACGGGGAAGGTACAAAAGTAGGAAACTGGAAGGGAAAAAGTTCTGCAGCGATATCGATATCAGTTATATTAATAGTAATATAATAGCTGGCTATAGATAGCTATAGCCAGCTCTATTACCAACCGAGTCTTGAGGGCCCTTATGTCAATACAAAGTGCAAGCGAGGTGTACTCAAGCTGATAACATGCCGACTATTAGGTACTATATATTGATAGGTGTAGTATAAAGCTGAAGATTTTGTTTCAATGAACGTGCATATCTCAAATATAGATCTGAAAATAACTCTAAAACATAGCTCCGGCTACGTAATTCGCCGCCTAACCACCTCAAGAACCATGCGTCAATCATTCTTATTAATTTACATAATGTAATTTTATAGCTTGATAACAGAAAAATATGACGTCAAAGTTTCCAATCGCCATAGTAAATCTATGGTAAAGTAGCGTTTTGACAAGAAAGGTCATCAACGATTAAGTAAGAAAATGCGTTTATTGGTTTACATCACAAGCACACGCAAACACACAAAATATTAAGGTTAAATGAAAAACACAAGAAAAAAATTTGGGGTAAAAAGTGGAACGAAACAATGGTTTATGCCGTTTACCATACTAGGCCTAGGTGAGAGTGAGTGAGTGTATGATTGACTACTATACCAAAAAAGACCTCAGCATAAGCTATTGGCAAGCCACCTTCCTAAATCAATCCAACTGTGATCGATTATTGATTCCCTACTGACATATTAAAAAGCTGTTATTTTTGTTAACAAACAATTAGAACGAAGCAAAGATTTATAGACAGCCACACACTTGTTAAAGGGTGAACAACCCTCTAGTATTTAACATAGGTACTAAAATGTGTTTCGTAACGGCGCTGGAATGTCTATGGGATTTTTTCCCGGCCCCGGCACGTCATAGCGTGAATCATCCTTCAGACAGGTCCAGACGGGACGGACGGGACCGGGGACGAAATAAGGATCGCTAAGACTGCTATTTATACGATATTCGATAAGCGAAGCCGCATTAAAGTGCTAGTTACAGATAGTATGTGAACTGAAAACCAAAAATGTGAAGAAAAACCAAAATCCAGTTTTGATACAGTCAAAATAATCAGTACATATTATTGTTATTATAATATTTTTACAGGATTTTTAAATAAATCAGTTTGTGAATCAGTCATGTGGTCATGAGGAGTTATAATACCAATCACGCGATATAAACATTTATCAATGATGGCGGCTAGACGGAATAGTTTTAATGACACTTACAATATTGTAAACAAAGCAATAATGTATGAGCAACAAATTAACGAAGAAACTTAATGTCACGTTTCATTACTGGGCAAAGGCCTCACCTCAAGCATACGGTGGCATGAGCCATAATTCACCACGTGGCCTTAAATAAACAAAAAAATACATTTATCAAGGCATTCGAAATGTTATATATTGTGTCGAAAATATGCTTAGAAACTTTATAAAGGAAAACCGAGGACTTATAGTTTAAGCTTTTCTATTCTCAAATAAAATTATTTGCTAAATAAGTACTATCCAAAAAAATGAATAAGAGATGAGGTATTATTAGTATGGTGACAGATAAAACGTCAAGTTTTTGCCCATTATAGCAGTTTATTATTGTCGGTAATACATTCAATACGTGTCACAAAATCTACCACTTGTCAAATTACAGATTCAATTTTAGCTCATTAGATAGTGCTATGAGTGACAGCTAAAGGTAGAAAGATTTTATATTGAACGGTCGCCTTCGCCTGCTAACTAATCTGTACAACAATAGACAATACTAAAAATACTGAAAAAAATAAAAAGTCAATATAAAAAGAAAAAAGTGTCAAGATAACATTATGTATGGCGGGCACCTGAATATTTTAATTGTGGATATCATCATTGTTAAAAATAATTGTATATTTTTCTTGTTCAAAGATCACATAAAAACACGTTTTTTGATATGCTAAGCAAAAAATAATGAAAGCTCTTTTATATCAATAATATGATATGACTGAATTATCTTTGTCTCCTTGTCTGATTGTAGCAAATAAAGACTAAAGACCTTTCCATCTAAGGGATTAAAAAGCTATTTTCCACCTGGGTATCTCCACATGAAAGTTAAATTTGCTGAACAGGAGAGATGAAAAAATATTTTTGTATCAAAGTAACAAGTAGAATTAATAACAAATTTCTCTCATGGATAGAAATTTATATGGTGTTGTAAAAATGAGGAAATTTAAATACCCGCCGTTTTTAGTACAACCCCTATTATTACTGAAAATTACTTTACAACGTTCATGGAATCAGACTTCAATGTTGACAAATATTTAATAAAATAAGGGTTCCATTAAACATTACATTATGATAATAATATTTTGGGTACTAAAGTAGATACTCCGTGGGTTGTAAGACAATTACTAACGGCATGTTTCATTTTTTCCTAATAAGTATTGGTTCGCGTTATCTGTCCAATACTTAATACGAAATGAAGTTCCATATTTGAATCAATCGTTAGTAAATGCTTGTTTGTCGATGGTGAAACAGCACTTAGTCTTTTGTGAAAGAGGCCGAAAGAGATTGTTTTACAATAACTAAGTAAGTTATTGTAGTAACTAAGTAAGTTATTTGCAATCTATCAAATATGAAATGACGATTTTTATTTGAATTATTCGTTTGGTAGAGCGAGCGACCTTAAATTGTGAAACGGGTACACATAATTTTCAGACTGAACCCTAATTGCTAACACGTAAACAAATAAGCGTGTTTCAGTAATCGACAAACATCGTTCAAAGGGTCGCTGTATCCGAGCCCTGCACTTTGGACAAAGGAAAAAATGGGTCAAACACAGCTGAAAAAAAATCTTGGCTTCTGGATTCCTATCAAAAGTAAGTTGGACTTGGTGACCCTATTTCGCGCCCATTAGGTCTGTAAAAAATATTCTAGTAAAAAACACTGTGGAGGAAAACATTGCAATTGCCATCAAATCCGATCAGCAATGAGATTCAGAACGTTCGATAAGCCATTTGGCTTGGGTTTCAGCTAGATTTTCTATTCATTTTTCAATTAATGTCGCAGTTTGAACGGATGTCGATATGTGGGTCCGGTATCAAATACATTTATTATTACATTTCAATTTTATTAAGATGTGAAAGTTATCGAATCGTCACCGAATCGGTTTTGAATCGGGAGATCGCTGCCGTCTTGCCAGCTTTAGAGACAAAATAACTTGCACTACCTACGCAATTTTTCATAGACGTTTATCGTTTGAAGTGCCCCAGTTTATGCGTCGTGAGTGTGTGCATGGAAAATTCGTGGAAAGGCGGCAGAGAAGAATTTGTCCACATATTGTGTGATAAAAAAAAATAGTTCTTAGTACTAGGCGACTCTGCAGTGCGCCCACAGTACCGGCCAAGGTTTATATAATAGTAATCTCAATCACAAATTTTCTTTACAAATGCAATTACAAATTGTTTACTAAGTTAGTGCCTAGTAGGTAGTTTTTAAAATGTATATTTTTTATATTGATTTATGTAAGAGCTTAATACAAGTTTGTGAACTAACGACAACATTACCGTCTTTTACAGAAAACAAAGTGCATGTTACGAAATTTCAAACAGAAAGAAATCAGGCAACGTTTCAAAAGTCCTTGCGAATGACACTGATAATTGGACAGCTGTTCTCTTTGATACCGGTCACTGGGATTTGCAGTAATAGCGCTTCGAATGTCAGGTGAGCTCGGCTCTACACTTGAATAGGAGGGATGACGCCACCAATCGGTAAAACATTTTTATCATTCAATAACGTGGTTATTTATTTTACCAAAAAAAGGAGCTTGATATAGGATTATTATGACTATTTACATAAAAAAGGTGTTCTTAAAAAAAATATCAACCAAACTTTTTTAATTCCCATCAAACATATCATTTTTTTAAGTGCTTTGTAATTTTAATTTAAAAAAAAAACTTAATTTGGTGTACAGTTGATTAAAGTTATTATTGCCAAAATACTTCAATTAAGGTAGGGACTGACCCTACCTTAATTGAAGTACTTTGGAAATCTAGTTCCTTCATATCGCTCGTTTACTATCGTCCAATACAGCTCGTAGTTCAGTCCTTCAGTAGCTCCGTGATATTGAGTAAAGCATACAAGTATATTGTATATTCGTTAGTTACTGCAAGACTGAGACAGTAGCACGGTTTGGCTCGCGGGGCCTCAGGGAGAGCTCAATTTAAATTCGTGCCAAATTAATGTTTTAAATAGCGCAAGCAGAAATATTATTTAACCTCCTTGCAATAAGACTTAGCATTGTTTCAAAGATTGAGATGATTTGTTTAGATAAATGTTAGTTAATTAAATATTGATTAAGTTAATATTAGTTTATTTTAAGATAATTACTAGTTGCAATTTTGACTGACAGCTGTTTTATAAACATAATTCTAGACTGCGGAAATCTTTTTTTTTGGTCATAATATACAATCCGTACATGATACATTCACAATTAAGCTGAATGAATATTAAGTAGTAAGTGTAATTGTGATAGTCGATCTACTGAGTTAAATAAACAAGATATGTGATCTTCAGCTCCCACTGAACTATATCACTCTATTCATTTTGGTGAACGGTTTTACGTACAGTTGATTCATAAAGTTTCGATGACATCTATAAATCTTCCCATATGCGTTTAAAACCCGTTCCAGTTTGTGTGTTTTATGTTTCAGGTTTGTTCTTACGTCTTGGAAATGTTTATATTCCACCTTTTCACTATTTGGGCAAATTTTCATGACGGTGATGTGCATTCACAAAGTAGCCAATACAGCTTCTTCACTAAATGGCAGCGGTGAGTACCTTGAAAACTAAAAATATTTTCAACGTCTACACTCGGGAACACTAATTGGCAGTTTATATTTACATAAATTACGGTATTAATAATATATGAAAAAATAACTAGCTAATTAGTATTGATTATCGGCTAACATTATAATGAGTTATTAATAACTGCCTCAGTGGCGCAGCGGTTAGAGGGTCGCATTTCAAAGCGACGGCTACGCCAGAGGTCCCGGGTTCGATCCCCAAGTCGGGCCAAAAATATGTACCAGGGTTTTTCTGTTCGGAAATTCTCAGGGTAGCCTGGAGTTTGGAAGTTGGCGCTGTTTCACCCCCATGCCTTAGAAAAGCACGTAAAACCGTTGATCCCCCGATCTCTTTCCGGTCGTGTCAGATTGCTGTCCCATTGGGCTATGAGAGTGAGAGGAATAAAGAGTGTACCTAAGTCTGCGCACACACTTGTGCACTATAATATGTCCCGCGCAGTTGGTTAGTCATTTGTGACTGGTCATCGTAGTTGAAATCGGCTAGGGGACTATTATTAATAAGTTACCTTGGTATTAGATTTATCGTACGTATCTGCTGTTTTCCTAAAATGTTTGTCATTATTTACTCAACTCTTCGACTGTTTGTAAGTCTGTCCGCGACAATATTCCAGCGAAAAATAAATAATAAATTATTACAACAATCAATTGCTTTTAAAGAAATGCTGGCGGTTTCAATTTAAGTTACGAAACCAATATTTGAATCTGTAATGGATATTTGCTCAGGTGTCCTTTGAGCAGCTGTTTTAAGATTTGGTTTTCCATGAAATATTTCTGAGGTATTTATAAAAAAAAACATGATACGTGTTTTCTAATTTTTTTTAACGTTATTTATTTACTATTAATTATTATTTTAGTCAGTATTATCATCATCATCATCATTTTGTAATATTAGAGCTAGGCTCTTGTTGTCGAGGTTTTTCGTGTCTAACCACTTACTACCAAAATCGTTTGTACGCACGACACAAAAATGGGCGTCACATCTAAAAAAACGTCGCAAGGTTGCTAGGTGCAAAGTAGGTGGGGGAACCCAAACTGATGATAAAGCTCGCAGTGTCCGAAAATATTAATAACATTGGCGGACGCATGTCACCATTTCCCTAGCAATTTTACTACAAAATTTTGCGTAGTCGGGCATTTTATTTTATTATTAAGTAAAAACTATAATATTAATTAACGTTATTAAATATAATACAATATTTCATTAAAAAAACTTACAACTTACTTAAGTTTAATTACTTTTCGTAACGACAGTCAGCCATTTGTCATTTCAACGTCCAGCGATAGTTTGTAACGCTGTCATCACTCACGGTCCCAATAAAAGACCACCAACGTACCTATTGAAACTTTGCTCACTAAAATCTACAGTGTCCAAAACATCAGGTTACCCACTTTTGTTACAAACTAGCCCTTATTACAACTACATAAGATACCGCTGTGTTGACTTTGACGTGCTGTTGTCCGTACATATTTAGTAAGTGTGATAGCTATAGTTTGACTATAGTTTTGTCTATAGTCTGGCAGCTTTTCTAGTTAGAATATAATTATTTTTTCTAGCTCCAGTCATATTCTACGGCACTACGTGTATCACTATGGTTATGTTTTTCTACATGGCCACAGCTTGGCCTTGTCTTGTCCGACATATAGCCAAGACTGAGGAATTGGATCCAAATTACGACTCTGTATTGACTTTTAAGTGTAACGTCACTTGTGTTATTGTGCTGCTGTTAGCTTTATGTGAGTATACGAGTTATGTGACAATTAATTATCGAATGTTTATCGATACACGGTGACATTGTAGGGTTTTGTCAACGACACCTCCTAATATATCAATCAATACCTACACCACTGTGAGACCATCATTGGAATCATGAATTAGTTTTCTGGCTCTCACATTATCGTGCTGACAGATTTGTACGGGGCATTTGCACTTAAGAGGATCATGTGCAGGTGGAACGATTGGCTGGATTGTCTACATTGCCACTCGATCGCAATCGAAATTTGCTTTCCAACCCGACGACAACGTTTTCCTACTCGTAATTCTTCATGGGTTTAGACAAACTGGTTCATTAATTTTAATATATCCTAAACTAAGCTTGTACGTCTAGCTTTTTCTAAAATAAAATTCATTTTCGTAAATATAAGATCACATAAATATTCATTGTTTGACCAGAAAAACATTTTCAAAATTTTGACTATTTTATAACAATCATGCCTTTAATTTTCAGAAACTAAAGACGTAGAAAACTTAGTTTCGGATGTATGAAAACGATTGAGGCTAAATTTGTCTTATTCTTTAACGGGTTTGAAAATATATTTGCCCGCAAAAATATTTAGACTGCAAATGTAGGCAATACGTTAATAGCTCCGCTTCGATTGCACACGATAAGTTTAGCTTTCCAAAATGCTCTCATAGTAAAAGTTGTTTTTATATCAAAACATCCATTCACCTTATCTAATTCGGAACTCCTTGCTCTGTTATCCTATAAGTATTACTTGTATGATAATGAAATGGAGTCATTCTTAGTCTTAGCTATGTTATTCATGCTTCCCAAAGCATGTCGACTTCTTACTGTCCTGTCTAATTTGTAAATGCACCTTCAAAATGACAATATTTTTACATGCGCTTCATACTTTGCTTATTTTTTCAGTGGAACACATACTATCCCTACTATCAGCGTTTGCGGGGTCAATGGTGTGTCAAGCCGACAAACACTTCTATGAAGGGTTTGTGACACATTTTTACCCGTGGGTTTTCAACGTCCTTCCATACTCCGCAGTTTTAGGAGCTACAACACAGGTATTTTTTTGAATGTTAGCCATTAAAAAACGAAATTTCAACATTTACATAAAGAGAATAAAAAATAAATTTTATTAAATAAGAATTGATTGTTAATTGTTATTCAAGTCAAAAATCTCAAGTAAAATTACTTAATTTTTCAGTTCCTCCATTTTCAGTCGACATTTATTTGGAACTTTTCCGACTTATTCGTGATATGCATGAGTTACTACCTGACATCACGTCTTGAGCATATTAATGGGAAGCTGTTGACTGCACAAGGGAAGGTATGAAGAAAACATTTCTTATCATCGTTACTTAACTGCTTTTTGAATATTGTAAAACAATATGTAACTTTTAAAAATAATATCAGTGAATGAAATTAAGTTGCTTTATTTACCAAACCCATGGAGGGTATATATATTCAACGATGAACCTACGAAACTTGTAATTTGAGTTTATATTATTTGGTTTATCATATTTTATTGGACCAGAAAAGAAAACCGAAATTCACCTAAAACTGAAAAACGTTTTTTTTAATGGATTTAACCATTCTGCATGTAAGTTTTGACCAGGTTTTGACCTTACCTATCACCAAGTTCTAACTGAAAAGCTCGCAGTAGAAATTAATTGTGTTATACTAGTTACTTATCAGAGGTTGCAATGCAATTTGGCCTAAGCGAAGATTGATATAAAAAACAGCCAAGTTCGAGTCGGACTCGCGCACTGAGGGTTCTGTACCAACTTTAACTGATAGGGGTCACTTACTTCTACTTGCCAAAATGACACAATATTTTATTGACTGCATAAATAAATTAATTTTTCATAGTGTTTTTATCATCATCATGATACACAGAGTTATATTGCAGTTGTTTAAAATGTGCTAAATTTACAACATCTATTTTTTTTTTAAATCACAATTTTCATTTGCTAAGTTCAGTTTAGTTGCTTTACTGACATGTATGAGAAGCCTCCTTAAATTTAATTATTTTTTGTGTCAGAATGGTAAAGCGGTCAACAGGAAACACCTTCCTACCAAGATTCAAATGCTAATTGTTTCAGAGTGAAGTGTCTGTGACATACGGACGGACAGACAGACAGGCAGATAGATTTGACAAAACTATAAGGGTTTCGGTTTTTGCCATTCGGCTACAGGACATTAAAAACTTTTTAATTGTACAAGAACAAAGATACCAATGTAAGTTCGTACATACCTTTAGTTTCACAAGTAACCCAGCGTATTGAGGATGATGAACTCCTACTCTATAATTGATTAAATTACACAAAATTTAATGCAGTAAAATAGCAGCTCTTTTTATAATTGTTTCTTATTTCGAATCTTCATAAACGAAGTTACTTTTTTTTTAGAGTAATTTATTCATACTAAAAAATATTACGTAAGATGAAAACATGTTTTTATTTATGTAGATATTGTGTAATTAGGATTCCTTAGTTTCGGCAAGTCGGTCTGTCTGTCCTTCCGTATGTCACAGTCACTTTACTCTGAAACTATTAGTATTACAAAGTTAAAACTTTTTATGATCAGTAAAATATCAAACGACGAGACGAAACTGAACTTTGTGCTAGTTTTGTCTACGATAGTAATGCCATAATTTATATAATTTTAGTAATGCCATGATTATTCGTCTAAAAGTAGAAATATTACACTTCTACTAAAATTAAAAATTACAGTACTTACCCGAAATCTTCTGGAAGACAACGCGTGAGGACTACTGCCGAGCCACGCAACTCGTGCGCAGGGTCGATGAGGTCATCAGCGGGATCGTGTTCATCTCCTTTGCAAATAACCTGTTTTTCATCTGTCTGCAGCTGTTTAATACTTTGGAGTGAGTTGAAACTTGTAGTTCTAGATAAGACTCAAAGTAAGATAAGTGTCACTTATATAGTCGGCACGTTAGGAACTTAGTCGTGAGGCCGTAATATCAATCGAGGTAGGAATATGTGGCGCACCGCTTTAACGGCAAGTGGAAGTAAGATAGACTTTGTACGAGCAAGCAACGTACAGTTTTCGTTAAGTCATCATTTACCTGTATTCATCATTTGTCTCGTAACCAAGTTAGTTTGCATAAAGCAACAATCATTATCGTATTTTTCCTTTGTACCGAGTTTAAGTCCAAATATACATAAATTCAATCGTAATCAAGCTTCGGTTCACCCCGAAATATGATACTGATACGACTCCGTTGATAACATGTAGACTATAGTCACGATTATCGTTTTATTGTTGTATTGTTTTCGTAACACAAGAAGTAAATTCCTTACTACGAAACCAGGATAAATTGGTATGCTGTCTGGCGCATATTTATTTTCATACCATGTCTTGTCGTTAAGCATTGTAATCAATAGTAGATCTTAAATGCACGAAGCGACTTTTAGCAGCGATGCAGTCGTGATGCAGCATCGATGCGCTCGCAAAATGTCAACCTTTACACACTTGCGTTACTTTTAGCATCGATACAGTCGCGATCTTTACGCGTGTTAGCATCGATGCAGTCGCTATGCAGAAGCTGAAGATATTGGCTTTTGCATCGATGCTAACGCCCAATCGCATCAATGCCTAATCTGTTAATTGCGTGAGTCGTAATACTTTCGCGCGTTATCAAAACGCGCGACTGCATCTATGTCAAAAGTTGCAGTGTATAAGGGGTCTAATTGATTGCCTTTTGTCTAAAGCCCCAAGAGTGAAAAGTCAGTTTTTTTAAATATTAAATTTTTGATTTTCGTTAAGTAACAGAAGGGGAAAAAGCGAAGATCTATGTAAATGTATCCAACTTTTTGTTACGTAAAGTATTTTTTCATTGCTTTATGATAAAAAAAACATTTTTTTTTTGCAGAGATGGAATAAAAGGCACTGGCGAATGTAGCAGTCGTTCTAAATCGTGAGTTCAGAATAATTTTGCCTAGCAAGTAAATTACTTTACTATGATTGTACAGTAGCCAGCACATCAGGTTACCAACGTTTTTTGCAAACTATTCCTTATAGCAACTGCATTGGAGCTCTCAGTGTTTACCTTGACTTGCTGTTGTCTGTACAAACGAGATGACATGTAAATTCGGTCTCTTAACTTTATGATTTCAGCTAAACCTTTTACGAGTCCATTGTGGAAAGTCAGTAAATATTTAAGAGCCCGCGGTACGACATTGCGAAACAAATTATATTTTTTTCATAAAAATACAGAGATTACGATTTAAGTTTAAGAGACATTTTTATAAGAATGTTTTTTTATGCCTGTATCGTGTGAACGAAAAATATAAAACCCTGAAAGCAATACATTTAATCGTATTGAGACTCTCAAAGTTCATAGCATATTTGTTTTTGAGATCTTAGTTTTTGTATTTTTTAACAGTTCGCTAAAATTGTAGTTATTCACGTGGTAAAATAAAAAACTATCATAACGCTCTTAGAAGTAGTTTTTGTATCGCCAATTTGCTTTTCATTACTAATATGTTCATTTTTCACGTATAGGTACTCTGATTTTTAACTAGATAGACCAAAATGACATTTGGAGAGTAACCACTTTTTCGTAATCTAGAAATAGTGTTGTTCCTATATTTTTTTTCATATTCAATTGTTGTTTATAATCGATTAAAAAAAAAATGAGGTCGTTCTAAATCGTGAGTTCAGAATAATTTTGCCTAGCAAGTAAATTACTTTACTATGATTGTACAGTAGCCAGCACATCAGGTTACCAACGTTTTTTGCAAACTATTCCTTATAGCAACTGCATTGGAGCTCTCAGTGTTTACCTTGACTTGCTGTTGTCTGTACAAACGAGATGACATGTAAATTCGGTCTCTTAACTTTATGATTTCAGCTAAACCTTTTACGAGTCCATTGTGGAAAGTCAGTAAATATTTAAGAGCCCGCGGTACGACATTGCGAAACAAATTATATTTTTTTCATAAAAATACAGAGATTACGATTTAAGTTTAAGAGACATTTTTATAAGAATGTTTTTTTATGCCTGTATCGTGTGAACGAAAAATATAAAACCCTGAAAGCAATACATTTAATCGTATTGAGACTCTCAAAGTTCATAGCATATTTGTTTTTGAGATCTTAGTTTTTGTATTTTTTAACAGTTCGCTAAAATTGTAGTTATTCACGTGGTAAAATAAAAAACTATCATAACGCTGTTAGAAGTAGTTTTTGTATCGCCAATTTGCTTTTCATTACTAATATGTTCATTTTTCACGTATAGGTACTCTGATTTTTAACTAGATAGACCAAAATGACATTTGGAGAGTAACCACTTTTTCGTAATCTAGAAATAGTGTTGTTCCTATATTTTTTTTCATATTCAATTGTTGTTTATAATCGATTAAAAAAAAAATGAGGTTGTTTAAATTTGTGTTACGCTGAAGTATAGCAAAACTACGAAACTAAAATCTGTTTACAAATCATGTTTTCTACATGATTGTTTATATTACTTAAATTGTAACTTTACTGCTTTCTACAAATAGATTTCAAGAAACCTAAACAATAAATATTACAACGAAAGGTACCAATTTTTTTCTTACTCCTTACAAGTACTGTTTTATGTTTTACGTTTAATTATAGGTTTATCTACTCTCATATCGTTAAATTCAAAATACAAAACTCAAAACGAGTTTATATAGACGAACTTTATAAATAGTATATCGAAATGAAATTAAAATAATTAATTATGACACTATTTCTCTAACAAAATAATGTTATAATACACTTTTTTTTCATTACGATACAGATTACAGATCATAGATACATCTATTTAATTTTTTATCTGTGGCTGCGCGCGCTTTGGCGCATGCGCGGTGATAACGGGTATTTTGGCGTCATAGTACGTTTGTGTTTCGGTAGATAATTATTAGTGTTTATTAAAATGTCTGATAGTGAAAGTGCAAAAAATTTGACGCCGCCCGACATTTTAGAGACTGCGACAGCAGTCTGTCTTAATCTACTACCAGTAAAGTCAAGAAAATTATACGATAAATGTTATCAAGACTTTTTAGCATGGAAATCTTTATCTTTTATTTGATATGTTCGTGTTCAATGAGAGTAGATAAAGTAGTGTATGAAACTGCACATAACTAGGTATTATACACTCATGTGATAGGTACTTTTAAAAAACTCGCTTCGCTCGTTTTTTAAACTCACACTCGTGTATAATACCATAACATAATACATAATGAGAGCATTATGTACCAGTTTCATAAACTACTATTATGTTATGTTTACTTGTATTATTTATCCTTATGAGTAAAATCAAATTGTTGACTCAAGTTAAATTAAGTGCGTACAATAAATTGTTACATCACTGATATAATTACGCTTGCAACATTAAAAAATAAAAAATAAAATTGAAGCTGTCATTCTGGTATTTCTAATAAAAATGAGTTTTTGCGCGGGAAACGAAAAGGGAAGGACGGACCATATTTCTTCATTTTAGAAATTGTTATTTTCGGGTCAATTATTGTGATTGTGCGGTGGAATTGTCATGATAATTCGTGCTTTTGAAGAAAACAATGAAGTTAAAGTGAGAATTATGGTGAAGCGTGCTCTAATCGCGTCGTCTTACCCGGATCGCTGTTCCTGCGCTTAGCTTCCTTGTTGAGCATTGGAATGCGGACCACCTCGCATTTCAATGAGTTAGGTTAAGTTAGGCTAGTTTAGTGTTAGTTTTAGTTTTAAGTATTGAAAAATGAAAATACGATAATGAAGAATTGTCTGTATGGCGTACAGCCGAGGACGTTAAACTTGTATATTAAAAAAAAATCTAATAAAAATCAAAGATAGATAGTCCACAGGTATTTCTGAAAACTGTGTCTATGCCTTTTCAATTCACTTTAAGATTGCGTTCCTAAAATAATGCAATTTTTACTTAAACTGTTAGTACCTAAAATGCAAATGGTTATAAACTTTTTAACCCGCATCTTGTTTTTAAATTTCAAGCCTCAAGCTAATTTCACAAAACTGTTTACAATTTACGTCGTTGTAAAATTAAATTCAGTTGTTAAATAGTTAACTGTTTTCTAGATATATAAACACTGTCATATTTATTATAGTATGAAAAGCAATTCCGCAGTTACACAAAATAGGTACGTATCTACTAATCTACACTCCAGCCTACAGACTTTCTATCGGCTGATAGTTTAGTTGCCTTCGTTACCAGTATGGAGAAATATGCTAGTTTGCACTCTGTTGCTAAACAAAAGAAGTCGACCTTAATATTGGACGATAAGAAGTCTGCAGTCTGCGCGGGCTCTTAGGAAAGAAATCAATAATTTCGACGACCTCAGTGGTGTAGTGGCTAAGCACGCTGGTTTCAAGGCGTCTCCGCTCCGAGGTCCCAGGCTCAATTACCGGTCGGGTCAATAAAGAAATCATAATTTTCTATATCTTCTCGGGTCCGGGTATTGTGTTACCGCCGTTGTGACTGATTTTCATAACACAAACGCAATTAGCTACTTACTTTGGGATCAGAGCAATGTGTGTGATTGGTGTCCAATATTTATAAATATGTATATATAAAAAAAACGGAATTTGAATTAAGCATTGATTTGCTTTTATTTTTAATACAGAGCTGTGAATGCTCTTTTCAACTGACTTCATAAAAGGAGGAGAATATCAATTCGACTGTATGTTTTTTTTATATTATGTTACGTCATATGTTTATAATTTGTGGACATTTTTTTTTAAAACAAAACGTCTGCCTAGAGTTAATACAATCTTGTTAGTCCCATTGTTGCCAAGTTTGGATCTGATGATGGCACCTTCATGCAATCGAGGCAAATGCTCAAATATTAAAGCCGCTTAAGAGTTCAGTAATTATAATGACTGAAATTATGATAGGTAATTTGCTTTCTTCTTATAGAACAGATTCAAGTAGTGAAATATTTCTCTACAATCACAAAAAAAATTGAAAATAAAATTATTAAAAAAAAAAACGGTCGGATTGATGTCGGTTTGAACTTTTTCTGTAGAAGTTAATTTTCGATAAAATGGTTAATGCAGTACGTTATACCCCATAATTACTAAATTAAATCCGGTGATTTTCTCACCTATGTAAAAAGATTGCATTTCCTTTTATAGACGTTTTTGTTTATCATTACCTAAGATTCAAAAGAACTATCATTCATTAATTTTGCAGGACGTCCGTTAATCTACTTGGAGGATACGAAGAAGCTGCCTACTTCTTATTTTCATTAGTATACCTGATTTTGAGATCGGTAGCCGTCTCGTTGATAGCGTCCCAAGTGAATGCTGCGTCAACTGTGCCTGCTCCTGTTCTGTATGATGTACCTTCACCAGTGTATTGTGTGGAGGTGAGTCTGTCATCACCTTCTTTAAGAATCGTTGTTAATGTTTTTCGTATCAATATTAATAATAAAAACTCGACTTTACGGGACCCATCCATTTTTGTGAAAATTAGTTTTTTTGCATGTTTCAACTCATGTTTCAGGAGAAAGTTTTTAAGTAGCTGATTATTAGTAGCTCCCTTAATTCATATCGGACAGTTTTGAAACAACCTGTAAAATATTATTTTTTCAAATGAGGTTCAGCTCTATGAATAAATTTAATAATAGCTGCGATCTTATTAATCAGCTATCAGCTTTTAAAATAAGCTAACTTAGCATGGAAATGAAATAAAGTCACTCATCATTGTTTTTTCATTTACCTACAGGATGTAGTTTTAGTCGGTGACATCCAACTCAGGGACGATAATGTGAATTATGCTTCGTCTAAAAAATACATCTTCTTTTAATTATATGCAAGTTTTATTTTTAAAAAAAACCTTTTCGCGACATTCAAAAAGAAGGTATGGGAAAATTCGCACTCTCGCGCGTATATCGCACTTATTTAAGAAATATGCGCCGTAGCTAGTAAGCTGCGAAAAGGCGATTTGGTGTTGGTAGTTTTGATTCTATCGCTAGTACCGCAATAATTCATTGATTTTGTCATTTTTTTCCATTTAAAAATATTTTTTTTGGCATCCGTATCGTTTGTCACACACACCCCTGAGTCGCTCGTCACTGACCAGAACTACAAACTGTATATCAAACCTGTTAGTTCTTTTGTAGTTCCTAGTAGGTATTAATTATTCCAAATGTGTTTCCAGGTCCAAAGATTCCTGGACCAGGTAAACGGTAACAAAGTGGCATTGAGTGGTCTTCAGTTTTTCAGCGTCACACGAGGACTTCTTTTGACGGTACACCGATTTTGAAATATTCCCTGTTTCACCATTGACAAATAAGCATTAATCGGCGGGTGACCGTTGGGGCAGAAAAGTTTTGAATTGGAGACCCTTGGCCAAAGACACAGCATTGGTCATCCACCGACAAGATGGATAGACGACCTTGAGAAGATCGCAGGATCACACAGGATACAGACTACTTGTGATTGGTTGCTGTGGAAAATAGTGGAGGAGACCTATGTTCAGCAGTGGACATCCTTTAGCTGATAGTGATTATGATGGATAAACGCATAAATTAAATATGGAACGTCGTTTTGGATGTATAATACGGAATAGATTACGCTTACTAGAACTTATTAGTACATTGTGGAATAGGATCTAAGATTTTTGTAACGTTGAAAAAGCCGTGATTACTTACAAAAAGTCACTTGTCATGCATACATTTTTGTGTGCTTCAACGTTTGTTCATCTAATCCTTCATATTTTTATATTATGTTTTCTATGAAACTATGTTAATGAAAAATAAATTGTGCTTATCAAAACACAATTCAAGAATCCTTGCCTAAAGCCAGTTTTTTTAAAGATATATAATGTAAACACTAACGTCGCTGGTTGCGGACAGATGTAGGTAGAAGAGTTTGTCTGTGGGAAAGTCGAATTAAAAACTGGTCTCATTTTGTTAATTTCAGGTGGCGGGTACAATAGTGACGTACGAGCTAGTGATGTTTCAGTTTACCCAACCGTCGTCAAACTCAACGGTCAGTTCTTTAGCGAACGTGACATCTACTGTGATGACTACTATTGCTACAGTTTAAAGTGTGTGCTTGTAGAAACAACCATTAGTCTAAATCATCTTGCCTTTTTCATGGACGACGTTAGTACACGAACGCATTTGCTTGCTGCAGCAATGCGGCTGAACAATACATCTAGCTATGGTGGACGTAGTATATTGTGAATTTTACATGCCGTATTCAAATGCGTTGGTGTCTAACGGCGTGAAAATCTTTAGTTATGTCATGATGCGTTTGAGTATCTACTTAAATCACGCCAAAAGAAATCTCCGTATATCATCTCGATTTAAGTAAAAATATTGAAACAGCCGATCTAGCAAAATATATAAATATTTTTTTGGAGAAAGCACTTTTTGGTTTTATATGTTTGGCATGTTTTTAATAAAATTTCAGATATTCCATTTTTTATCACTTAAGATATTTTCTCAATGTAAGACAATACCAGAAACGTGCTATGAGTGTGCTAGAAATGTGTTAAGCACAAAAATCAACACTTTGCACACTGAACCCGAATACTACCCGTATTATACAAGAATGCAAATCGCACGCAGCGTAAGACTGACGAAATGGACAGATGACATAGTAAAGATTGCAGGCTTACACTGGATGCATACCGCTTGAGATCGGTTGCTGTGGAAAGCCGTGGAGGAGGCCTCCTTAACGGCTGATAATGATGGTGATGATGATGATGATGAGCGAACCACAAATTGTTTCATATTTCTTTAGCAAGGTCTACCTAAGGCTTTGACCCAAAAGTGTCGTGATCAGTGTCGTGACTATCAATGCAGAGAGTAAATTACGGCGACGCCTTTATAACGGTCATCACACGCGTTTACACATGGGCTACAACCCGTATGCTCACCGGTCTAGCAACGTAGCGTGGCATGCACGAAGCGTGTCAGCACCGGCAAATGGAACGTTTTAGTGGGCAATGTGTCATTGTCTTCAATATAAAGATTTTTTTGCCGAACCCATTCCTAGCACGGTCATGGTATGCTAAACTGTACTAGTTAACACCTTATGGTAAGAAATAAGAAGAATTGGGCATTGAACTGAGAGAAACGCTGCTGAAGACGTAGAGACAATAGACTGACAATTTGACGAATTGGCAGTGCTGTTTTAAGAATGGTATTTTATTTCTTAGTTTTTTTTATCTTGACTTTCCAAAAAAAAATGATAGTGTTCTGTTTTCATGATGTACACACACACACTCAAGACACTTATAAAATATTTTTATAAGTGTCTTATATATATATATATATATATATATATATATGGTAGCGTAAATAGCTCTAACAATGTCATGATTTGCTGTAACCTAAGAATAGCTAAATTACTACAGAAACTGCGAAGGTAATACAAAAATCTGTCTATACCGAGAACCCTGCAATCAAGACTCTACAACATTCATTCTTTAAATTTGGCCTTTGGTTCTATCAGGTGTAATTTAAGAAATAAGCTTACCAGTTATTACTTTTTCAAAGACTTAAAATGCTTTGTGTTCGAATAAGTTCGGATGTTTTAACTACGTAGCTATTTATATTCTTGCAACTTTGCGGTAAGGTTGTCTCTCTGGCACTTTAGGGTACCGTAAATGAAAGAACAGAGTTTTTGTTTTTCAATCAAGCAAGCTTAAAAAAATGCTCATATTTCGAATCCGGCGATGAGGTGGTAAGAAGTTATGTACTATCCTTAGTTTCATTTGAAAATGAATTGAAATCTGTTTTATGTAACTGAACTAAGTAACATACTATGGATACACTATGGGTACTATTGATAGTAGGTACAGGTATTTTTTAAAAGTGTAGATCCATCAGTATTATTTAGAGCAATTATCTATATTTTCAATTAGGTACCTAAGAAATAATTATGTTTGTGAAGTAACAAGGGCTTATAATCACATACATCGCTTTTCTGTTTTAAACCGAATGAGATGGAACTCGATGCTACAGTCTTTGGTTTACGATTCTTTATCACGTTTGTTTGTATTTTACTAAATATTCCCGAGTCTTTTAAAATTTCATTTTCTTTATAAGCAGTGGAATAATAGCTTAGCTAAGTATTCATCTGGTAAAACTGAATATTTCATATTTTTGTTTGATACACAAAGCGAGATATGTTTTGAATGTCGTGTTGCCTCCTTTTTATTTGGCTATTTTAATTTTGGTACTGAGATCAGTCTTTCAAAACATTGGCTATTTTGTAAAGTACCTACTCATTTATAAACATTCCTACGTAGATGTTGTTATTCCTAAAATGACAGAATAAAAATCAATTTTGTTAGTTGTAACGTCTCGGGAAGATTTGTTAAAAAAGATCATTTTTGCCTCAGTAAATATAGTTGAATATAAGTCAAAGTACACCATCTTGTTATACTTACGTCTTGTTTTGGTCAAAAATGAACATCTTTGATTCCTTGATTAATATTTAGTTTTTTTTTTCTAATTATTAATTTATAAGTGACATAAGCCCTAGTAAAACCATATCACAACCTTTAAAATGATTATTCTTTACGACATCTCAGTTAAGTATATGAACGGATCCGGGCAGCTTTTTAGCATTTAGAACAGTTTGCGAACCCGCTACGACGACCTGTCTCTAGTAATTTATTACTATTCGTTTTTAAAGGTTATTTAAAGTAGCTTTGAATTCGATTTATAAAGTCTTGGCTGACATGGAAATTTAACCAATGTGGTTTGTTCAAAACGTTATTTAAGAAATTGATCTAAAGAAGTTATTTAAGCTATAAGAATAACAAAGCATTTATGTAAAAGGTTTTTTTTATAACAAAATGTAATAACATATTTTTATGCATTGACACGGCATCATATCCTGAAGCAAGGTCGCTGAAAAACTGTCGTAATCCAGCCTAACCCGTTCTTATACAAGTGGATCACAAATTTTTCTCCAGTGAAAATGAAAAATAACGGTCATACCCAGGGTCTGTTTATTTTACGAATCGCATAACGTTAGCAGTTATCGTTAGATATGTGTACCGTTTTACGATAGTATCGTAACTTTCCGGAATCACCGATGCAGTGTTTAACTAACTTTTAATCTGATTTAATTGATGACTATTTAAATGAACAAGGGCTGATTTTTCAATAGTCAGGTAATAAATATTCGTATAACAAAATACAATATGGCTTATTTTAAAACGTCACCTAACTGTCAGCAATCATACGTAACTGTCATTTTTTATAAATCTGTCGCTTTATAATTTATCAGTCTGATAAGTTTTATCTGAAATATGGAAAATCGGCCCAAAATCGATACATAAAGATCTAACTAATGACATTCAAACTTAGATGAATTAATCAAAACAAAGGCATGATCTTGTTTCCAAAAAATAAAATATGTTGAAATCATAGCTTTAAATTGACTGATGAGTTGAGTTGCGTGTACAATCTTTATACTTAAACGAAAGTCTTGTATATGTATAAGTTATATATTACGTTAATTAAGTAGATACATACTACTTTTAATCGACGAGTCGATTTTCATGATTTTTACTTTGTTGGATTTGTCCTGGCCCCAGATAGGATACCTACTAACCATAAAACTGGCTAGTAAATAGACTAATAAAACTAAATATGGCTTCCTTAACCTGACCCCTACCTAACCTAACCCCCCCCCCTCGTGTGATCACTAAAAAAATGACGACTTCAAAACGAAAATGCACTAAATAACCTTAAAACTCTTGACCTTTTTGACCTTTTAAAGAAAAAAAATCTATTTTAGGCGAACAATTTATTTTTGGAGTAGGTGCCATCACTTCACTATCTAAGGCATCAACTATTCGAGCACCGACTCCAAAAGTAAATTGATCGCCTAAATGGAGTTTTTTCCTTTAAAGGGTCAAGAGTTATTTTAAAGCTATTTAGTTTTGAAGTCGGGTTTAACTTTTTTAAAGTTAATTTTGGCTTCAAAATGTTTGATATCAGATAGTTTTTCTGTTGTCCACAGAAAAAAAAAGTGGGTAGAGTAAAGACATACCTTATTTTTGCTCCTCATATTTAATATTCAAAACAGATTAATAAGTACATTAAATCACAACAAACACAAGTGCAAGTGAAGTGCAAACATAACACACATGATCACTTCCAAAATATATACAACACCTTAACGGGAGAGCACAGGGCCGCCTGGAGTTGCGTAACATGCAAGAGTAAGCGGCCCAAGGGTGACAACACTAACACTCCAGTGCGTGCTGCGACGCCGTAGAGTACAGGCTGGACGCCGCGGACCGGCGCCGAGCGGAGGCCGACCCGGACGCCAAGGCGGGCGTCGTCGCGGGGCTGGAGCGGACCGTCGCGGAGCTCAAGCTCAAGCTCAACGACCGGGAGCAGGAGGCGCTGCTGTCCGACCTCGAGATCGGCCAGCTCCCGGAACAGAAGGGGGAGAGCGTCATGCACGCCGTGCTGGTGCTGGCCGGGCGCCTGGGCGTGCCGCTGGAGGAACGCGACGTGGTGTTCGCGGAGCGCGTGGGCGCGCCCCCGGCGGAGGGGGGCGGAGCCCGCGCGCGCCGCGTTATGGTGCGCCTGGCGCGCCGCCAGCTGCGCGACGAGCTGCTGCGCGCTGCGCGCGTGCGCCGCGGCCTGACGGCGGAGGGCGGAGGCAGAGTCTTCGTCAACGAGCGCCTGACGCGCCCCAACCGTCAGCTTTTTCACCGGGTGCGTGAGGAGGGCCGACGGCTGCAGTGGAGGTACACTTGGACGACGGGGCCGCATTTATGCCCGCAAGGGTGACGGGGCGCAGGTCTACCAGATCCGGACGACGGGTGACCTCGAGCGGGTTTTCTCCACCGTGCTTTAGTGCTGACACGGCGAAACCAGGCACTGTAACAGGACAATGCTTAAGTAAAGAACGAAAGGTAAAAGCAAAATGTAATATTGTAGTATTCAAAAGAGAAGGTCTATTACCTTTTTTCTTACTGTCTGTAGTATGTAATTTAGAAATGAAATTTTTGAATCGCATTATTGATGCTGCTAAGTGGTCGCCTTTGTTTCAATCTGTGTGTCATGCCAACCTAAAAATAGTAAGAACACATATTATTATTATTTTTCTGGTAGTGTTGATAATAATTAATAGAAAATATTTAATTTACCCTATATTTTATATTATTTTTCCTCAAATCCATTTAATTGATAACAACATTGCAAATCTTATTAATATTAATCTGTTAATGTCATTTATTTATTGTATTATCAACTTGATCAATAACAGTATATACTATTGGTTTTTATTTAACTCACCTATGACACAGGCGGCAGGTTAAAAAACCTTGTAGTTGGACTATTCAATGCGGGTTCTCTGGGGACGAAACATGAGGAGCTCCTGGTGGCGGTAGAGGAAGAGGATCCGGATATACTAGCTATAAATGAAACATGGATGGAGGACCAGGACGACTGCCGTGCTCCCAGGCTACCAGGGTATCAACTTAAGCACATACCTAGACCTATTTGCATACCTAAGGATCGTGGGGGGGTGTCGGCTTCTACATTCGCAGAGGTACTAATGCTCGAATATGCCAGCACCCCAACACTGAGGCTGCAGTGCAACAAATGTGGATCTCCCTACGTGTGCAAAACAGAGTGGTTATTGTGGGAACGGCTTACAAACCTCCATGGCAGAATGTGGGGGTGATTCTCGATGCAGTCACTGAATCTGTGATATCTTTTGGGGGGGCTGATGGTATCATACTTGTAGGAGATTTCAACATTGACCAGCTGGTGGAGAGTTGCCCTAAGTACAGAGCGTTTACTCAGTTCACGCAAACACTGAATTTGGTACAACTGGTAAAGGAGCCAACTCATTTTACTGACCACAGCAGCACTCTGATAGATGTGGTGTGTACCGATGTACCAGCTACTCGGGTAGCAGTACGGTATTCCCCAGACATGGGAGCACATGCCATGATACTGGCACAGTTCAAACTTAAAAAGACAAAAACTAGCCCAAGATGGGTAACGTACAGACCCCTAAAGAACATACTCTTAGATCAGTTTGACAAAGACCTCTCTGCAATCGATTGGAACTTCTTCGAGAGACCACACGGAGTGGGCATCAATAATCTTGTCAATGCCTTCACATTGTGCGTCCGGGGATTGTTTGATTTGCATGCTCCCACAAAAACTAGAAAATTCATAAATCCTCCACACCCTTGGATCACGGGCACTATTAAGGAAATGATGCGTATTAGGGACAGATATTTCAACCAATTCAAACAATATGGCACCGCATCTCTCAAAGACAGGTACACGATAATGAAACACATAGTACGGGAGGCTATAGAGAGGGAGAAGGTTAGTTTCTTCGAAATACACATAAATAATCACCTTAAAGAGCCAAAAAGATTATGGAAAAATCTCAAGACTTCAATACTTCCTGATAAAAATATGCCTTTGGAACTACCACCACATTTCACTGATCCTAACCTCATAAATGCACACTTTCTGGACGCACCTGGCTGTGAAAATGTCACTTTATCACAACTCACTTATTATGAATTACATAGGTTTAGTGATCAGGCTATATTTTATCTTCAAGCCGTAAACAGTGACCTAGTAATGAAGACCATTAACCTACTTCGCTCAAATGCTCAGGGGATTGATGAGATCTCTTTGGATATGCTCTTGTTGATGCTGCCGCATTTACTGGATGCTATCACCTCCATGGTAAATCAATCTTTGGTGGAACATAAATTCCCCGACAGTTGGAAGGTAGCAGTAGTCAGGCCACTACCAAAGACCAGTCCACCGGAGGTATTGCAAGATCTTCGTCCTATTAGTATCCTACCCTGCTTATCAAAAGTACTCGAGAGAATAGTATGTGACCAGTTGACAAAATACTAAGAGGACAATGACATGCTGCCTCAACATCAATCTGGATTCCGTAGGGGCCATGGAACGGGAACTGCACTCGCAAAGGTGGTAGATGACTTGCTGTCTGCACAGGATCGGGGGGATGTGACACTCCTCCTCCTACTAGACTATTCACGGGCCTTCGACTCTATCAGTATCCCTCTGTTGCTCTCAAAGCTAACTTACTATGGACTTGATTCCGGAGCCATAAAGTGGTTCCATAGCTACCTATAACAGCGACAGCAGTATGTGGAGATAACTGGAGCAAATGGTGTCACAGTGCAATCAGCACCACACGTGGTGAGTAGGGGGGTCCCCCAGGGCTCAATTTTGGGCCCAATTCTCTTTATCCTGTACTGTGCTGACATCATTAATTGCATCACTGGCTGTAGCTACCATCTTTATGCAGATGATCTGCAATTGTACTACTCATTTGACCCTGAGCAGTGTAGAAGCGCAGTGACGACAGTAAACAATGAGCTGGAGAGGATAAGCAAGTGGAGTTACAGTAACTGCCTCATGCTAAACCAAAAAAGTCCAAATTTTTAATAATAGGAACACCTAAAAACATCCAAAAATTACACATGAATACAATAAATATAACCATAAATGGAGATCCAGTGGAAAGGGTTGACAGAGCAAGAAACCTGGGCCTGCTTTTTGATAGTAATTTAAGATTTGAAAGTCATATCGCAGAATGCACGAGAAACTGTTTTTATCGACTCAAGCTATTATACAAACTGAGCGAGGCAATCAGAAAAGCACTCTGCGAGTCACTTGTACTATCAAAGCTTAATTATTGCGATACGGTGTATGGTCCCTGTCTGCTGGCGAGGTCGGAAAAGCTTATTCAGCAAGTGCAAAATGCGTGCGTGCGCTTCTGCTATCATATCCCGCCTCGAACTAACGTCTCTCCATACATTAGTGCTGCGAGCATGCTGCGAATGGAGGCTCGTAGGAAACTTCACTTGGCAAGCCTCATGATTGAAGTCATTAAGATAAAGAGACCACGCTACTTACATGAGAACTTGACATGGGCACGGGGTGGGAATGGGCATGGAAGGAGGGAGTGTGCTAGCGTGTTCCTGACCCCAAGACATCGCACAGTTGCATTCCGCGGCTCCTTCAAATTCGCTGCGACACGGTGTTGGAACTCGCTGCCCCCGCCATTGCGCGCCCTGAAAGTAAAATCAACGTTTAAATCAAAACTTAAACAGCACTTACTACATAATCAATGTGAAGACGAAAAGCACAGGTTAACTTACCAACGGGGTATGCGCGTCAAACTAGGGGGTCGCAAACCCAGACAGGTAATTACATGCCGTGGGTTCAGGGTTCGTCTTCGTAATTTAACTGTCCGCGTATGCACGCATAGTTATCGCGCATGGCGGTGACGCGTGGAGTCTATCGCAGTCTTTTGCATTGACCAGTTCCGGATGATACGATCATTTCTTTTGTGTAATATTTGGTAGCCATTAACACAACACAATTACTGCTATCAATTAATGCCAACGTGTCCGACAAAACGTGTTTGCTATTCTTGTACGTGGCTGGGTGGCGTGGCATTATTATCGGTTTCACTCGTATGTCGTCGGAATGCGCATGATGGCCGACCGCCACAGATTATAAAAACATTGTCTATGGCCGCCGCAATAAAGCCAAACCAAACTTTTTTTATTTTATTTTATATTTTATATTATTTAATACACATCGATAATATTATGTATAATCAAATGTTGTGTTACTTATATTTTATTGTTAATTTTGTGATATATATTTCTTATGGGTGTATAATTCATTTTCAAATTATTACCACCCACTAAGGCACCCGCTGAAAATCAGCGTCGTGGTATGCGTCCCGCTGCCACGACTTATGCTGAGCGGGTGCCTTTTTGACTCAAGTCGCCTGCTTTTGTATTATTAATATAATTAATGTAATTTTATTTGAGTCAAATAAATGCATTTTCTTTCTTTCTAGAATAAGAATAATAATTTAGAATCTACATCTACTGTTACTGATTTCCATAACACAATTCATTAGCTTATTTATCTCAGGATAAGGGGCCAATTCTCGTGCAATTCGTATTACGAAAAAAGTTCACCGATCTTTGTCAAAGCAAAATTGTTTTTGATATCTCAGGTTCACGATTTCTATGTATTAAGATTTTGTTTTTGCGCTAATTTTTTTACGTGTAGATATTTCACTTGATTTTTAGCAAAACGGTTACGCTCGCAATCGAATTACCAGATGAAAACAGTTCGATTTTTTAAATGAGAGCCCTCAGAGCCCCCAAAGTGAAGTAAAATGTATTTTTTGCTTCACGATCTCTCATCCGTGTGTAGTGTAGTCCCTATGCCTACAATTTTATGACATTCCTAACTGATACGAGATTCCTTATAGCATAAGCATAAAAGCGTCAAATAATAGCCAAAAGTTATATCTAAATTAAATAGCCAGACTCAGATTCAAATCGTGAATAGAGGATATACATATTACACGCTGACTCTAAATCACAAAAATATAATTATAAGAACTCGAAACTAAAAGTTTTCTGAGGATAAACGTTGTGCCGTCGTATAAACTGACTTGAAAAAGAAAGTATTCTGGTAATAATAAAATAATATCATGTTTTATTTATTTTACGCAATTAACAAAAAAAAAACTAGTTTTACTGTTGAGAGTCCATAAATTTGGCAAAATGAACTTAAAAACTTTTTCCATAAATAAAATACAAATAACAGTTAGCTTTCTTTTAGCATACAAAAGCTTTACAATATTCGTTGCGATTTCAATATTGCATTCTCTAAAGACTGTGTTTATTCAATTTTGCAGACATTCCACTCGAAACACTCTGTAATCTCGTAAATCCTTTCCTTTTTTAAAGCATTGATAAAAACCTTTTAGAAAGGATTATGTGCAGAATCCGACGTTGGAATAGAGAAAAGAATTACTCCATTACAAACGGAATTCAATAATGTTTAAGTCGTTTTGTGTTCGTACAAAAGAAAGAAGAGTAACGTCTCCAAAAATAAACTTTAAAAAAAAGTAAAAACCGACTTCAAAACCAAAATGCACTAAAAGTCTTAAATAAACTCTTCACCATTGAAAGGAAAGAAATCCGTTTTAGGCAAACAATTTCTTTTTGGAGTCGGTGCTGTGATAGTTGATGCTTGATGGTCAAAGTGATGGCACCGACTCCATTGACGAGATGAGATGAGACCCCTTGCGCAATTTCACAAATGCTCTTCAGCCGAGTTGGATTCGTCGATGGACTGCAGGTAACACACTACTTATGGTATTTTGGTTTGATCCGGTGTCTTTCAATTTTAATAATATGGAACTTTTCCAGTTCAGAAAAAAAAACCTTTAACAGTTAAAATAACCTAAAACGGCTTGTACATGTTTTAATGAAGTATCCCTGAAGTTTAAGTTCTATAACACAACACTTGACCGTATGTCACCAATTAAAACATTTTAAACCAAAAACCAAGAATACCTAGAGAAGTGTTAGGATATTTAAATGTTAATTGGATAAAATAAGTTGGAAATAATGAAATTAAACCCTCCTAGATTTGAGAGCGCGACGGACAAAGTTTTTATTTTCCTTGTGATCATGATTGTTCGGGTTTCTCTTCAATTCTGCCTATAAATTGACGTAGAAAACTAAAATCTAGATCTTTAATTAAAAAACAACAAACGATGCATTTAACTTTTTAAATAACATGGCGGTCTCAGTGAACTTTTTTTCTACCCCAGCCCTATTTCTTGGTTATAACCTTATTCGGTCTAGAAAATTGTTGTTCATAAAAATTGAACCACCTTAAAAATACACTAAAAGGACCTAATTAACGCACCAAGTCATTCAAATGAGTTGTTTGCTCCTGTTAGCGTTATTTCAGATTTTTTGGTGTTATTTTTTTAAGTCAGTTCAATTTAAAAAAAAAAATACTTAGTTCTCGTTTAGGTTGCGATGTACATGATTGAACTAAAATAGTTACATAAACCTTCTCCAGCCAACACGAGAAATTCGCGTACTAACATAAAAAGTAAAAATAAAAACCACCTTTTTGAACTCAGTTAAAAATGAGCATAACTGATAAAAGATGTGCTGATTTTGACGAAAATTAGTACAACAGCCATTTTTTTACCGTATTGTATATAAGATTTCTCTATCTATATTAAATTTGTTTTTAAAGGCATGTAGCTTAAAAAACAAGTTTTAGTTTTGTTTTAAAACCTAAAACCCGGCTAACTGCAAGTCGGACTGACACACTGAGGGTCAAGGGCCAACTTCAACTAAATTAGGAGTCCACTCACTTCCACTAATCCAAAAAATACCACAATATTTTGTTGACAGCAAAAATAACTTAGTTTTTCATAGTATTTGTATGAAGGAAAAAGTCATATTTGCGCGCTTATTGTGAAATTTGCTAAACCTCAAAAAGTACTACCTATCGTAAAACCGTCCTTTGAAAGTTTTTGTAAAGATCTACATTGTGTATTATTTTCATAACGTTGACTAGCTCAGTTCAAAAGTTAAGTTTTTACTTTGCCAGCGTCTATCTCTCAAAACGTTAGACTTTTAGGGAAAATGGTTTTAGTAACCTCGATATCATTTTAATAGTCCTATCCAAAGACCCTACACGCATAGGTAGATTTTTTTTAAAGTTTAGGTTATTTCTAACAATTATTAAAAAATAGAGCAACTGTAAATTTTTGAGTCAACGATAACACTTTTTAAAATTTTAGCAATTAAAAAAGTATGGAAACTCTTTTATTTTAATAATATGATGTGAATCAATTATCTTTGACTCCATATCTGATCGTAAAATATATATCTACAAAGATGTGAGGTTATTTCTTTTAACATAAAAGCTACACCAAAAAATACTGTAAGGTGAGACGAACATCAATGAAATGCTAATGAGTTCTTCTAACCAAACTCATTGAAAAATATTGCTTTCGAATCTTAAAAAGCCGTCTGCAATCAAACTTGACCCTTATTACAAATGCAAGATAAGAAGGCTTTTAAAAGTAGGTTTAGACTTTTTAAGTCTATTAGCTTTTTTTTGTTAATGATTATCATAGAGCGAAACTACATTAACTTTAGGCATTCGTTGCGTTGCGTTGACGTCAGAGCGATGGAGCTCCATCGTTTTACGCCGTTAGTCCACCAATGCGTTAACATGCAGCAGCGATGCGGCTGAAGGACACCAACAAGGATGCATCTATCACATGTATCTATGTAAATGCATTGGTAATTACGGCGTTTCATACAGTGCGTTACGATTCGTTTCATCGTTTGACGCGCGTCCAACGGATGTAAGCGACGCAACTCTACGATGGTTTCACTCTGATTGTGGTATTTTTGTCGTGAAAATATAAGAAAAAAAAATTATTTAACCTTATGAAGATTATTTACCACATTAAACGTCATCACGTCAATCCACCAGGAAATTCATGAAAAATAAATTCTAAACTATTCAATTCAATTTTAAAACCCTTTTGACTGGGCAATGTTATTTTTGTTCAATTTCCCTTGTTCATAAATATAAAACAAGGGTCCCACGAATACTTCTAAATTTTTAATCGTTTCCTTTTCATAAGAGACATTTTTTTTAATATGTTTGCAACAAATTGCAAACTTTAATTCAAACTTTACTCACTCGTGCTGAATAAAATATAATCATTTTTTTTTTTGAGTTTGATGAAACTTGGAAGAGTTTTAATTTCATATCAAAACTTTCAGTGGTCTGAGTGAAGTTTCAGTAAAATATTGTTGAAATGATTATAAGTTTGCTTACATCATTTTTCAAGAAAGTGGCCTGTGTCCGTAACATTTACTTAAAAAGGCAACTGTGTTGGACGAGGAATCAAAACCCGTGTCTTACGCTATCCGGGCGTATGCCTATGCCACTCGGCCACCGACACATTGGCAAGCCTGTTGAATTTTCGTCGTGACATAGTTGCTTTTTTTCAAGTTATAATAAATAACAGTTTATTATTGATTGCGTATTAGCAGTAGTACATATTATTACATCAACAGTCATCCACCATCGAACTAGGAATTAACCTGTATCTCGGAGTGGTGGTAGGCATGATGAGGATTTTCACAGTAAAGAAATGGTAGTTAAAAGTAAAAATTAAAAGATGAATACTATGAAATGCCCAAACTAAATCCCTATCTGAAAAAAGGGCAGAAAACGTTAAATGTTAACAAGAAAACGGTTCTTTTCGTCTGAATTTTCTTCATAATTTACACAACATTGTCGTAAATTAAGGGGTCAAACCGAAAAACCGTGTATGTAACAGATTCCCGGCTCACCCGACCACAAAAATGAATAATAGTCTTACTCATTTTGCGAGAATAAAGGAGAGACCTTGATCTTGGATAATAAAGGCAAAAATTCAGAATGATTATTAGAAGACACGTGTTATAATTATGAATTATTTATTTATGGATAATAAAGGCAAAAATTCTGTACGATTTCAAAAAGATACGTGTTATAATTATGAAAATTTTATTTTTTATTTTTAGATGAAACATATGACAGTAATGTAGTGGAATTGTTGATATAGAAACTATTATATATATATATATTTTAACTATTACTATTTTTTTGTGAATAAAACTAAAATCTTTTAAGCAAGACTTATGGTTTATCTATACCGCCCGGTGTACTTAAGGTTTATCCACACCGCCCGGTGTATTGAGCCGGTGGCTCGTGCCGGCGGCCATGCTGCAACAACATTTTCCGTAGTATCTGATAACTCTTGAAGTAGGCCGCCAGCAGAGCCGCCGGCAAGTGTGCATACTTTGCAAGGTTACCTGATTAAAAAGTACAGTCCTATTATTGAATGCTGTCATTTAAAAATAAAACGGTACTTTAACGGTTCTATGCCTCATACTTACTAAGTTTTTGGAATAAAGAACCCCTGAGTAAGTTTGAAAAAATTGTTTAGTGAAAGTAATCAACTAAGGTATTGGAAACTAATGAACTTTATGTCTAACGAAAATATTGGACGAAGAAAACGAATCTTATGTACATAAAGGTACCTTTATTTTTAGTAAATCGCTTAACCATACAACGTTTAATAATCACCTGTTGAATTGTAACAACACCAACTCATACGTGACAATAGTACCAAATAGCTGCAAACAAAAAATATTATGTTTAAAATAAAATTGTGAGGATTTTTTATATTGGTACTAAAATTTATTTTTTGTAGCGTGATCTTTTTAAAATCTATATATACACATACACAAGAAAGTCGTCTTAGTTACACTATTTATAACTAAAGAAGTGATGATGTAGCTTTGAACCAGGAGAAGGACAAAGGATACTTTTTATGTCGTTAGATGGGACCAGGGCTGGGGCAGGACGGGACCGGGGAATTATGTTCCGTGGGACCGCTTAACTTTAAAAAATACTGGGCTGGGCGGGACGGGATCAACACGGGGCGAGGTTAGGGCTAAACAAAACTCGCTGGATCCGCTAATTTAATATATTTTTCTTTGAAAAATATTTTGGAGCATTTTAGTGAAAAACTCTTTTATTCCTAGTTCCATTATCACAATTACATTACTTACAGTAAGGATCATCGTTTTGGTCACGTAAAAGAAATCCAGACCATTAAGAGCCACCTTTATGTTATTAATTTGAGCTATAAACCTTTCAACCTGGAATAAAGGGAGATGATTTAGTAAACGAAACTCCGGAAGGCTAAGACAAAACAAAGCTTCTTAAATAATTAATAATGTATTCGTTTTAATTTAAGTAATAAGCTTTCATCCACTGACAACACAGACAGACGACCTGGATGCAGACTGCTCGCAATAGGTCGCTGTGGAATAACCTTGGAGGAGGCTCATGTTCAGCAGTGTACGTCCTTTAGCTGAAAATTATGATAATGGTTTTTCGATCTAAAAAAACGCCAAGGAATCTGCTCATCACACAAGTATTTGCCCCACTACATTAAACGTGTCATCAACAGTTATGTATATACTTTAACATATTTAAGTTGTAACATTAACTCATATATTTCATTATATGTTAACGTCAAATATAACTCTGTTATATTTAAAAAGCCTTAATAAGTATAAGGATATCCAAATGCCGAGCTAGCGCGAGGTTTCATACAGACAGCGCCATCTCTTGATGTCCTTCGGGAACTGTTTTTGCAATGTAGTTTGTTGGTTGCTGCAAAACTCATTTACCTCAGCATCGAACCTCGAACTGGGTATCTCGTACAGATATACTAGTGGCACTACTGAAGTCGAGTGTATTCTGGCAGCCAGGAGAAGTACCAGTAAAGTACGAACCACCAGGAATGAGAACGAGTACGTGAAGTATACGGTATGCTCCATACCGTGAACGGTTCTGAAATACAAGGGCAGTATGAAATTTATTGCGGTTCGTCATGAGTTCGTACACAACGTGTATACAAGTAACTCATTATTTTAAAAGAAGAATGTACAAAAAATGGTACTTAAAAATACTATCACTTACTTGTACGCATCTTGACCTTTGAACTGACAACTCACAAAGTGTCCCGTTTGATTTTTGCTAAAAACAGTTAAATTAAAATCTTAATTGCTAGACACTACGTACCAATTAAAGACCCTGCATTAATTTTTACCAACTCGCCCCACAAACGTACAGCTGAATAGGCGTACACTCTTATTAAAAAAAATGATATTTTAATGTATTTTTATCAGTATTATTTCCCTTATGATGTTTGGTAAAGACTTCTCGTTCGTCGACTAGTTAATTACAACTTTGTTGAAGTCTTTTAAACACTGAAATAAGTATTTTTATCAAAACTTTAAAACCTGGGATAATAATTTCTATCGTCATCGATAGTTTTATAGGGTTAAAGGGGTTAGACATATCGATGGTGGAAGTATCAATTAATGTAAGGGACATGTTGCGCAAAATGAGTTATACATACCACCGTATTCAGAATTTTAGGCTCTATCGATTGGTATACTTGAAATTTTGAAATCTTTGAAAAAGTGTCCCTTACATTAAATATTTTAAGTTATCATTATACGACTTTTGGCAATAAAAATAATTTAAAGGACGTCAATTTATTTTACTTCTTACAAAATAGAGTAAGTCTTTTTTAATAATACAATTTGGCCCTTACCTTAAACTGTTGGAAAGAGGACTACAAGTAGAGGCAAACAGAAAAAGATGTTAGGCAATACAAACCGAAATCCAGAAAAAATACAATGACGATAAATTACCATATCTATACTAATATTATAAAGCTGAAGAGTTTGTTTGTTTGTTTGTTTGTTTGTTTGTTTGTTTGTTTGTTTGTTTGTTTGTTTGAACGCGCTAATCTCAGAAACTACTGGCCCGATTTGAAAAATTATTTTTATGTTAGATAGTCCATTTATCGAGGAAGGCTTTAAGCTATATAACATAAAGTTACGACTCACAAGACCACAGCAGCAACGAAAAATGTTGCGAAAACGGGAGAAAGATATTCCTTTTGAGAGCTTCCGCTGCATACGCTGCGGAAACCGTTAAAGTTACACAAAAATCATGTATGACAAGATTGTTTAGCATTAAGAGTTCTATAATAAAGTCCGCGACAGCATAAGTCTATCTTTTATGGTTGACTTACTACAACCTTTTTTATTTTAATAAATCGAAAAAAATAATGCATCATTTTTAGAGGTGTATTATACACACAGGTATTTATTCTTATCAAAATAAATACATTCATCATCACGAGCATTTCATTAAGAACAAAGTTGCCCTTTATATCATTTGATTCCAATAAATATCTTAGGAGCTATCACAGTTTTAACATAACTCCGCACCAAAATAATTTTCGCAGCTTAAGTACAACGTGCGCTTGCGTTAATTATATTATAAAGCTGAAGAGTTTGTTGGTTTGAACGTGCTTATCTCAGGAACTGCTGAACCAATTTGAAAAAATATTTCTGTGTTAGATAGCTTATTTATTGAGAAAGGCTTTAGGATATAAAACATCACGCTGCGACGGGAGAGGAGGGAGCAAACTCAAAACGCGCGGACGAAGTCGCGGGGGACCGCTAGTATATTATAACGCTGAAGAGTTTGTTTGTTTGAACGCGCTTATCTCAGGAACTGCTGGACCGATTTGAAAAAATATTTCTGTGTTGGATAGCTTATTTATCGAGAAAGGCTTTAGGATATAAAACAAGACGCTGCGACGGGAGGGGAGGGAGCAAACTCAAAACGCGCGGACGAAGTCGCGGGGGACCGCTAGTCGGTTATAAACTAAAGGGCCACATTTCAAAATGTAACTTTTTGTCACACAGCACAAGTGCTTTCCTGACAAAAAGTTACATTTTGAAATGTGGCCCTTTAGTTTATAACCAGCGATATCTTTATAAAGAAAGGTTACCGATTTCCATTCCAAAATATAAGAATCTTAAAAAGTTATGCGATTCTGGAATAATTCAGATTTCATGCTGAATATCTAAACCTTCCTTATAAAGCACCTGTAAAGGAATACTGAATGAAACTGACAAAGATGATATCGACGGTAGGCCTGATGAAGATTAAATATAATAATGAAAATATAATAATTAGAAGTTAAGAATTGATTGTTTGCTGGACATGTGTAAAAATTTAAAACAAGAATGTTTTGTTTGAATACGTCTTAAATGTATAACTTGATAAAATCACAAATGCTAACCCCGGCAGATTTCCATATAAACTATATTTTTAATTATTCTAAAATAATAATTCTTTAGAAAACGTTTCGTTAACTAATGAAATTATAAGAAATGAATATGGTTTATATAAAACACAAGAATAAGGGCCACTTGCACAGTCCAGGATAAAATTTTAGCTCAAAGATAGTCCATAACGCTAGATTAAATCAATAATTTAATTTGATATGCAAATTTATTGATTGATTGTTGTGTTAAGGACTAACTCTGGATTAAAATTTAGTCGACTGTGCCAGTGGCTCTAAATGGTTAAAATTTAAAAGTTTTAGTACTTACAGAAACCGAAAATGATTAAATATTAAGAGAAAAATAACAGATTTTGATTAAAAATAGGCTTGAATTTTCATAATTATAATTGTAAATTAAAAAAAAATATAGCATTCATTTATTTTAAAATAATTTGTGATATAAGTTTGTATGGCAGCAGATAGCCTATAATTTGTAAGAATTTTTAAGTTAATAAACCTAATAGTAAATAAATACGAGGCTCATTAGATAAGTTCTTTTTTTGTTACTGTTTTTAGGCTGTGTTACCAAAATGTTAATATGAATTTTAACATTTTGGTAACACATTGGTATCAAAAAGAATATTTATATTAAAAATAAGCTAATTAACAAATATTATCTATATATTTTATTGACTTACATCATTATTCACTGTTAAAATTGTTAGTTACAATAATATTACTATCGTTTATTTATTCTTTCATGTTCCTTACAACATACAGGACGTTCCATATTGTGAAATTCCAACATTGTAAGGTACAATCAAGGTCGGATCTTTAATGTAAAGGACATGCTATCTTTTAAACTACCGAGTTTTCTCAGATTTTGCGTTTATATTATGAAAGAAGAGAAAAATCTAAACAACTTTGCCATAGAAACCATTTAAATCCTAATTTCCGATGAAAATATATTGAGGTGCAAAGGATAAAAAAAACTTGTTTTGGTCATCCTGAAAAGTCGTATTTTGTCCCTTACATTAATTGATACTTCCACCATCGATATTTAGTAGGGAAAGTGCACAGAAAGAAAACCTTTTTAAATAACAAGAAAAAATTAAGAAAGAATATTGGGAACGGCCGTTAGTAAAATACTAACCCTAACTTAATAAGGTATCAAAAGACCGATACAAAAGAATAGACATAACTCTGTGAGGCGAGTACTGAATCATCTGTTAAAATATGAACGCTGCCATTGCTTATAAATATTTAATGTACTGAATGCATTCTTATCATATTTTTTTTTAAACTGTGACAGCCTGACAGCTCTACTGTTAATTTTGTGTTCTGTCTGACCTCCTCGGCTCGCTAGACTAATTTATAATTTTATTTTAATTTAATAATGTAATTACTATTTGACGATGTATTGCAACTTTATTTCATGAAGAAATAAATGCTTGTAATAATCAGCGTGCGGTCTTTTCAATTCCACGAATCCTGCTGCGCCACTTCACTCGCCCCTGGATCAGCTCTCGCAACAGGTTATGGGCCCAGTTTCGAAGACAGGAAACGTGGAAGGTGAAAAGGCTAAAACCAAGAAGCACGTTGGTTATCCTCAGAAGCTCATGCAAAGGAATTCCAAAGCGGTGAGAATTTTTTTTGAGAAAAAGTGACCTGCTTTTACCCTCTAAAAGTCACTTCACAAAACCGCATGGTCATGGAGAATTCTTCGAGTACATCTGCAGGAAGTTATGTAATCAGCGGCGGCTTTAATTTTGAGAAACTAGAAGGCGTCTCAAATTATGTCAGCTGGAAGTTTGCAATCAAAAACGCTTTGATTCTAGAAGGATTATGGAATGCCGTCCTAGGCACAGAGGCTGACGAATCAAAAGTAGCCAAAGCACTAGCGAGAATATCACTAAGCCTTAAACCCTCTTTATACCAAATTTTACATGGTATTACCACAGCAAAAGCAGCATGGGACAAACTGAGAAATGTCTATGAAGACAAAGGATTATTCAGACGGGTTGGTCTACTTCGGCAACTTCATAGGGTGGACTACAATCAACATCAAAATATGACAAAATACATCGACACAGTTTTCTCCTTAGTATAGCAATTAGCGGACATTGGTAAGGTCATTGAAGATGAAGAGATTGCGGAGATACTTTTATCTGGGCTCCCTCAGGACTTCGACACACTTGTATCGGCCTTGGAGACAGCATCGTTGACCAATTCTCTATCTTCAGAAGTTGTCCGTGCTCGATTAATTCAGGAAGAATACAGAAAATTGCACACCGAGAACCAGCAAATACTGCACAGTAACAGTAATTCATCAAGTGCACTTATCGTCAAGAAGAAGATCGTCTGCAATTACTGTAAGAAACCTGGACACATTCAGTCGCGCTGTTTCAAGCTGAAGCGCCAAAAGCAAGAAAAGCGTAATCAAGAGAACACTGCATACGCTTCATCGTTCTACGCGTCTGATAGTGTGGATTTTATAGTGGATAGCGGATCGTCTTCGCATATGTGCAAAAATAAAAATTACTTGGACAATATTAGACAAAATAAGACTATAATTACTTGTGCAGATAAAGAAACTAAAATGAAAAGCTCTGGTGTTGGAGATATTCACGTAAGCATTAATGGTTGTAATAAAATTTTGAATGATGTCATGTATGTTCCACAGTTGACCGAGAATTTGCTTTCTGTGAGTAGATTGTGTGAGAGGGGTATGGTTGTGATTTTTAATAAGGATGGGTGTTCTGTCTATGATAGTTGTGATATTCAAGGCAAGCCTATTATGTCTGCTAATCTAAGTAAGGGTGTTTATAGAATGAAATGTACTTTTGCAAAGGAGCGGTCGATGGCTGTTCTACATGAAGTGCAGAAAGCACAGACCGCAAAGTATGCTGGGTCAAATGGTTTGAATGCTAATTTATGGCATAAAAGGTTAGGGCATCTGAGTCTTCAAGGTATGTATACACTTCAGAAATGTGCAGCACGTAAAGTATCTTTTCAGGTTGACAAGGAGAATCTAGTCCCGTGTGTCGCCTGTCTGGAGGGGAAGCCGGTGGCCAAGGCTTATCCGAAGGAAAATACAAGACGTGCAAGCCAGCCGTTAGAGTTGATACATAGTGACGTCTGTGGCCCGATGAAAGACCCCAGCTGGAGTGATGCAAGGTACTTATTAACACTTACTGATGATTATTCTAGAAAAAGTTTTGGATATTTGTTAAAGAAAAAGTCAGAAGTTTTAGACTGTTTTATCCATTTTAAGAACTTTGTTGAAAAGCAGACTGGATTGCATATAAAATGCCTGCGTTCTGATAATGGCGGTGAGTACTGCAGTGACAGTTTTAGGAAATTCCTTGAGAAAGAGGGAATAACTCACCAGTTGACTGTACCGTATTGTGCTCAACAGAATGGCGTGGCAGAGCGCCTTAATAGAACTTTAATGGAGAAGGCTAGGTGCATGTTAATACAGGCAGGTCTCTGTAACCGTTTTTGGGGTGAGGCTGTTATGACGGCAATTTATTTGAAGAATAGATCCCCCACTGCGGCGTTAGCAGGACAGGTGCCTGAAGAGGTCTGGTCCCGACACTCAGTTTGTCTCGGACACCTACTGATTCCTGAGCCTACTCGTACAAGTAAATTGAATGCTAGGGCAAAGTTATATATTTTTGTCGGTTATTCAGAACGAACAAAAGGTTACCGACTCTTAGACCCATCTAATCCGAGGAGAGTAATTATATCTAGGAATGTTAATTTTATAGAGGACAGATTTTATAAGGATTTTGAAAATAATGACATGAAGAACAATTTAATAAGCGATAATTTAAATGAATTTATAATTTTAACAGAATATAATAATGAATTAAATTGTAATAGAACTGAATATAATAATGATTTGAATTCTACTCAGAATAATAATAATTCTAGTCAAAATATTAATAAAAGTATTAATTCAAATGATAAACATGATTTTTCGTATGAATTTACAGATGTTGAGTCTGGCGATGAATCCGACGAGTACCCAGATGCAGAGCAGGCCTCTGCTGAGCCTGAGTCTTCAGTTCGGGAGCCGGAGGCGCAGCCGGTGACTGGCGAGGATGCAGCAGCTCGAGGGGAAGGCGCGACTAGTACAGTAGGTCCTGTCACTGTCAGCGGCCGCCCCGTACGCAGTACACGTGGTATACCGCCAATTAGATATGGCGATTATGAAATCGGTATGTACGCCAACTCTTTATTTGAAGAACCCCAAACATACGAAGAGGCTATGACGTCATCAGACTCCTCCGAGTGGAAAAAGGCAATGAAAGAAGAGTATGAGTCACTTGTTCAACATAATGTATGGGAGTTGGTTGATCGTCCTTCTGATGCCAATGTCATTAAATGTAAATGGGTGTATAAGAGGAAACATGATACGTCAGGAAATTTTGACAGGTATAAAGCTCGCTTGGTCGCTCGCGGCTTTAGTCAAAAGAGAGGACTGGATTATTCTGAAACTTTTTCGCCAGTTGTTCGACATTCAACAATGCGTATTCTTTTCTCACTTGCACATGAATTAGATATGTCTATAGAACACATAGACGTAACTACAGCATTTTTGAATGGCGACTTACATGAAAGAATATACATGGAGCAACCACAAGGTTTTGTCAGTGATGAGAACAAGGTGTGTATGCTAAGAAAAAGTCTGTATGGATTAAAACAGGCTAGTCGCATGTGGAATCTGAAGGTGCATGATTTACTGTCGAAGAATGGCTATGTGCAAAGTAAGTGTGAGCCCTGTGTATATGTCAAAAAGTATGGAAGGGATCTCACCATCATAGCTTTATATGTTGATGATTTTTATATTTTTTCGACTTGTAATACAGAGGATTTATTCAAATTATTGAATGAAAATTTTTGTATAAAGCATCTTGGTTCACTTACGAGTTGTTTAGGCATGCGTGTCACTAGAAATAAGAATGTTTTAATCTTGGATCAATCTGAATATATTAGGAAATTACTTCAACGTTTTAATATGACAGACTGTAAGCATGTATCCACACCTATGATAGCAAATAGTAATTTATCTAAAACAGACAATGAACCTTTAGATGATAATGTTTATCAGTTCAGGCAATTAATTGGCTGTCTAATGTATTTATCGGTTTGCACGAGGCCGGATATAGCTTTTAGTTGCAGTCAGCTCAGTCAATACTTGACCAATTTTGATAAAAGTCATTGGGTAGCTGCTAAACGAGTATTGCGATATTTGGCGGGTACCATTGATTTAGGACTTTGTTTTTTACAAGAGTAAATCTCTAGATTTGTTGGCATATACAGACGCTGACTGGGCTAACGATAAATGTGATAGGAAATCATACACGGGCTTCGTTGTGAAACTAGGTAATAATACAGTTAGCTGGGAAGCTAGAAAGCAGCGCTGTGTGGCACTGTCCAGCACTGAGGCTGAGTATGTAGCCATAAGTGATGTTGCGAAAGAGTTATGTTTTATTCAGAATTTCTTGTTGGAAATTTATGATAAACATATAGAGACTATTATCTATAATGATAATCAGAGCGCACATAAACTGTTGCTGGCAAAGGAGTACTGTCATAAGCGTACCAAGCATATTGACCTACGTTACCATTTTGTAAAAGATTATGTATCAAGACGTAGAGTTACAGTTAAATACTTACCAACTGACCAAATGACAGCCGATCTATTTACCAAGCCCTTATGTAAAACTAAACATTTTAATTTTGTCGAAAATTTGAATTTGAAGCATCTGTGATATTAATGTTTAGAATATTATTGTGAATGATTTTGTTTGTTGTTTTGCCTGATAATACTGATAATTGCCTAATAACTTGTAATAATGTTATGTACTGACTGACATAAGATAATGGTAGTAGAGCAAATATTGTACATTACTAAGATAGAGTTTGGTAGAGACTTATTTTGTAGAGTCTTATGATAAGAATGAGGGGAAGTGTTAAAATATGAACGCTGCCATTGCTTATAAATATTTAATGTACTGAATGCATTCTTATCATATTTTTTTTTAAACTGTGACAGCCTGACAGCTCTACTGTTAATTTTGTGTTCTGTCTGACCTCCTCGGCTCGCTAGACTAATTTATAATTTTATTTTAATTTAATAATGTAATTACTTTTTGACGATGTATTGCAAATTTATTTCATGAAGAAATAAATGCTTGTAATAATCAGCGTGCGGTCTTTTCAATTCCACGAATCCTGCTGCGCCACTTCCACTCGCCCCTGGATCAGCTCTCGCAACATCATCCACCCTCAGTAAGCTTGTTACGTACTTCAAAGTATAGAACAGCTGTGTACAAATCCAGTACAAATTGCTGCCGAAGCAAATTACTATGTAAATCCCGAATCGCTCGTTAATGAGTTTCACCAGGCGTATTATTTTCAAATGCTGCGTCCGAAATTCGTCACATGCGTAGTACTCCTGAAAATGTCAATATTAGAGTAAGACTTTCAGTCTAATTTTTATACAAGCAATTTGTAATTATTATATACCTCGCGTTTATGGTACAATATATAAATCAGAATTTGCCTAACCAAATTTTTAAAACCTATTTCGAAGTGTTTGCCTCTTTTTGGAATCAAGATGAAATAAAGATATCCATTTCTTCTTACTTATAACTTACTAGCGGTCCCCCTAAAATTGTCCGCGCGTTTTGAGTTTGCTCCCTCCCCGCGGGTCACAGCGTGATTTACTATAGCCTAATAATACCTTCCTGGATAAAAAAGCTATCCAACACAAAATACATTTTTTCAATACGGTCCAGTAGTTACTGAGATTAGTGCTTTCAAACCAACCAACGAACAATCTCTTCATCTTTACAATATTAGTATAGATATGCAAGCAAAGTTAAATAAGATTTTGTAAGGTTCAATTGATGAGAAGATACCCTAAACATTAACTGCGATTAAAATAAAGAAATAAATAAACGTGTACTAACTAAATGTGGAAATTGACGGAAGTAATATTATTACTTCTGTGTGAAAAAAAAAGAATAATTTATTTAATAAGTTAAAGGTATGATACATACCTATACTAATATTATAAAGCTGAAGAGTTTGTTTGTTTGTTTGTTTGTTTGTTTGAACGCGCTAATCTCAGAAACTACTGGCCCGATTTGAAAAATTATTTTTATGTTAGATAGTCCATTTATCGAGAAATGCTTTAAGCTATATAACATAAAGATACGACTCACAAGACCACAGCAGCAATAAAAAATGTTGCGAAAACGGGAGAAAGATATTCACTTTTGAGAGCTTCCGCTGCGTACGCTGCGGAAACCGCTAAAGTTACACAAAAATCATGTATAACAAGATTGTTCAGCATTAAAAGTTCTATAATAAAATCCGCAACAGCATAAGTCTATCTTTTATGGTTGACTTACTACAACCTTTTTTATGTTAATAAATTTGTAAAAAAAATAATGCATCATTTTTAGAGGTGTATTAAACACACAGGTATTTATTCTTATCAAAATAAATACATTCATCATCAAGAGCATTTCATTTAGAACAAAGTTGCCCTTAATATCATTTGATTCCAATAAATATCTTAGGAGCTATCACAGTTTTAACATAACTCCGCACCAAAATAATGTTCGCAGCTTAAGTACAACGTGCGCTTGCGCTAATTATATTATAAAGCTGAAGAGTTTGTTGGTTTGAACGCGCTTATCTCAGGAACTGCTGAACCGATTTGAAAAAATATTTCTGTGTTAGATAGCTTATTTATTGAGAAAGGCTTAAGGATATAAAACATCACGCTGCGACGGAAGGGGGGGGGGGAGCAAACTCAAAACGCGCGGACGTAGTCGCGGGGGACCGCTAGTATTTTTATATTAAGTAATAATTACCTGTTTTATAGCGGCTTCAAATAATCGATTAAGCATTTTGAAATACTCGGTAAGATAAATACTGATTACCATGATCAGTAGGTCATTGTAACTCCAGATGAACGTTGCTTGGACGTTGAAGACCTAGGTATCATATGAAAATAATAACTTCACAAAGTTAATAAATCTATTCAACTATGACTTTAAAATAATCAAAATTCTTTAATATCCCCAGCTAAGGCCTTGATTAAGGAAACGCGTGGCGTCTAGAGTATCGCGTGCGGAATACAACCCCATGAGTTTGATGTAAGTGCGAACCGCGCCGCCCGAAGCGACGCGTGACGGCCCATGTCTTATTAAAAGAGGCCTAAGTTTAGCCACCGAGATGACACTTTTTCTTTCTTTTCTTGCATTTAAAGCCGTTAAATTAAGTATCATTATATGAACACCCAAATTATATGGAGAGGATGACAAAGTTCCTGGTTTTGACAAGTTTCCTACAAATTTCCTGCCATAATTGAATACTGCAAATCAGCATTCTCTGGGCGGCTAAACTATATCAGCCGTTATTTCTCTGTTGTCAGACAAGGATTGTAACAAGGGCTGTAATAACGATTGTATTTCATACCTCAATTAGAACTCCTTTCCATAAACTATAAGGCGTATATGAAAAAATCCACGGTTTGTCGTAATGAAAAAACATTTCTGCTATTCTATTAGGATCGCAAACCTTCGCCACAGTTACACCGTAGAATATAGAGAAAAGATGTTCTACTGGAAATGAAGAAAAAAAACACATTAATTAGAACTTCTTGCATTTTGCATCGACTTAAAAAAATGTTAAATAACGTCATTGCTCAGTGCACAGCGAAATGCGAAAATAATGCCCAAATGTGAGTCTCAATGTTCGACTCACATTTGGGCATTATTTTGGGGTAATAGAAAATCAATCTACTAAGGTTGGATATGATCATTCATAGGCCTAAACATACGGAAGATAATTTTGTTCTTCGTTTTTGTACTCGAAAAACTCAAAGTCGTTTTTCGACGTCAAATTGTAATTTACTCATAGAGGGTAGTAAAAAATCTTTGATGGAATTAGGTACCAAACTCGCATAAGAGAACGATCGTATATAGAGTATTATTATACGGCAATTCAATGCTGCACCAAAGCAGTATAGTGTGAAAGTACAAATCCTGTCAACTAAACAATGTCGGATTATATCGTGGAAAAGTATCGAGCTGTCAAGAGTTTTGAATTTGACAAAACATTTTGACATAATGACATAAATCATATGGCAAGCGGACTTTACTTCGTTATACATGAATTAGTTCTTATTTCACGTAATACGGCGGGTAAGGATAAGACCTACTTCCGAATAAACGCGAAATTCTATCAATAAACTCTCGAATGACAAACGATTTATTCTAAGGTTAACATTTATTCTCGTTTAGTTGAATTCACCCTGCTGTTCTTTCAAAACCCAAAAATTGTCTTAAAAGAAAAGCTGAAATTTATATGAAACCTAATCGAAACAACTTTGCATGCACTAACCAAAGAGAGTCTGTCTCTATAATATTGCATCATAATCATTTTTAGCAACTATCTTAAGTATGGTTGTCCTATGTATGGCTACTAAGCCATTAACCTATTTAGCTAGTTTAACAAAAGTTAACTGGAGGACAAGCAAAGGCCTCACCTTAAGAATGAGGTGGTATGAGCCATACTCCATCCACCACTCGGGCGTAGTGCGGTTTGGAGGGGTCTGCATTGTTCAACGTAACAAAATTAGCAGCCTATTTAAGTGTTAACAGTTAGTTTCCTTACTTAAAGCAGCGACAAGAATGAAGACCATGATTCCGGTGCAGTGCTTTGATACGTTGGTGGAGAGAGGAGGCAGATTGTTTTCTATAGCTTCAACCTTCATCACCAGCTTGGGCCAGTATCTGCCAATGTTGGCCAGAATGCAGAAAGATACGATGCTTGATGTGTAAAATAAGAAGTTGGCTGAAAGAAATAAGATAAAAACTTTCATGATATCCATGTAAAACGCTAGTTGAGTAAAATGATGCAAAGGAAATACAAAATCAGTGAAGTAATCCCTAGTTAACTAATTTGACTGACTTCAAAAAAGGAGGTAATCAATCAATGTGTTTGTATGTGATAATTTTGTAATTTGATAATATTTCCGTATGTTGATTTATAAGGCTTCCAAACACGTATGCAAAATTTTGTAAGTGTATGTACCTATGTTTGTATGATTGTATGTATGTCAACGGATTTCTCAAAAAACGTTGTCAGTGCCCGAATCCGACTCGCACTTGGCCGGTTATTTAATCACTCACGTCAAGATGGTGTGTGATAAAATAACTGAATTTTGTGAGTACTTACGTCTTTTTTGTGTCATTTCCATTGAGATTCGTTTTCAAACGAGAAATCATAGCGAGATAATTCAATTTTAATTTAATAATGTATAAAGTCACCTCGTTTTAAGTGATAATATTTAAAGAGTTGAATCAGCATTCAACACAACAAATGGAACATTTTTTGTAGAAAACACTTTGGGTTTTTATACGCTTGTTTTTGGGAAAATTAATGATTAAGAAACTTTTTTTTTTCAGTATTTTTTTTTATTAATGAAGTATGAAATTAAAGAAAAAGAACGATTGGGCATTGAATTGAGAAAGGTGAAGCTGATGACGTAGATAACTTTTAAAATTGTCAGGGTGCTGTTTAAAATACAAAAAATAATAATAGTGTCCTGTTTCTATGATGTATACAAATACACAGTTAAAATATTATCACTTAAAACGATTTGACCTTATATATTTCAACTTAGGGTACAGTATAAGTAGTTTCATCAAAATAAGTCCAGTAGTTTTTGATATATGATTAAACGACTAAGAATCATGAAATAAAACTGTAATTCAAAAAATTAAAACGCCCTCAAAAATTGAATTAAGATGTTAAAATACGCATTTGTCCTTACTTAGGAGAAACAAACTAATATCGAGTCGGTGCATGACATCAAGCTTGCCTACACCAATAGTCTACACTCATCATGTACCGACTACAAATAAATTTGTTTCTTCTTAGTAAAGACAAACGAGTTATTATTACCTCCATAGTCAGTTTATTGAAGGCAGTTGAATTTTCTATTTAATTGAATATATTTCCTTCAAACATTGAGCAATACTTACTTACGTTAGTGAGAGATACTTTATTTTGCAGAAGCCAGTAAAAACTCATGATAAACATAAGAATTTGTCCATAAAGACTAATAAAATACAGCAGAGAATATGGCGACCGAAGTGTGAATCTGGAAAGAGGTTCCAATTATTTTACTCGGAATAAAATAACTTTTATTTACATGATCGATAGTTAACGCAACTAATGGAAAAAATCCTGTACGAATTTTTGAATATTTTAAAACACTCGTATTTATTTTATTGATATAATGTGTGGGACCCATAAGTTGAGTTAACTATCTATGAGGAATCTGACCCGAAGTCCTAGCTATAATACACTTGGGTTAATTTAACGTATTTTTATGAGTAACACCGATTGGTAATAAAGGGATTGTACCCTATATTTTAACAGTATTGTGCTTGTAGGAACGATTTTAGTTTTACATGCCGTGAAGCGGAAAAATATAGTGAACACACGTAAATACACGTGATCATTATCTCTTATAGCCGCGAATGTGAAAACCAATCTGTTAGGTAATCTTCTTTCAATCAATAAAAATACCTACCTTAGACCATCGCTCCTCGAATTCATCAGACCTTGTAAAGGGAGGACGCCCAGAAGACGTCCACAGAACAGAGTCAATCGCAGAGCTGAGTGTAGACCACCAACGTCCCGTCTTGTTACATTCAGTTTCTTTTCCAAGTCGATACATTTATTGTTCGGCCCGTCTGCTTTCAACATCTTGGACTTGAATTTTTTCATGATTGAATGAATAATTCTTCTTGGAAATCTTAGTAAGAAATTTAAAAAAAATTAGATTAAAAAACAAACTATTAACCAATAAAAGCCTTTCTTTCTTTTTTGCCTGACACGTTCCTGGCACGATTTTGGTATGCTACAGTGTAGTAGACAAAAACCTTAATGCGTACTTTCTTGTCATCGGTATTTTTAAACGTTCGGAGCAACTTTGCTCCTTTAACATAACAGTTTTATCGAAATGGATTTATGAATCGAACTTTCCGTACATTAGTATGTGAATGATATATTATATTTATCTACTCGGCTGAATATTGGTCTTGTCACATATCTAGGTAACATTATTATAAGGAACCCCGATAAATATTTTTATACAATGATTCCGCCTACCAGTTATAAGTATGAGCTTAACGACACTTAAATCAAATATGAGCATCAAAGTGAATCAGAATAACAGGCCTCTCCGTCGTTTAAATTCCATGTTATTTTTCTGTTAGATACTGAAATATCGTCCTTTTGGTTTATGAAATAGATGGCTGTATCATTTCCTAGTTGGTATCTCTTGACATATTTATTTAAGCGAGTTGTATCAATAAACACGTCTCTACGAGTGTCGTTAATTTGTTTCCATAACCCAGTATAATCTATGGTTGGAAATTTTAATCTGAAGTTTCAAGATGTATGGAAGTAATAAACATTTTGTTCGAAAAATTAAACATTCTGATTTAGCTTTTGTGAAACGTTGAAGTTAAAAAACAATGTTGGGTTGGTGTATGCTCTATATATACGTTTTACTGATGTTCAGATTAAATGTTGGTTTTTAAAATGCACTATTTTAATAAAGTTTAATTTTAATAGTTTTACTGTAAGCACTTCAAATGATCTGGGTAGTGGTGCACACTAATGTAAAAGAACAAATTGTAAACTTCGAAGTGTGGATGGTATCATACACAATTTATAATTTTTACTACATCAGCTGATTCATCTAAAGTTTATGGTCCTCCGTTAAGACCGGACCTAGTTAGGTGAAACCAGACCAAACCTGCGCATCCCCTGCTATCAGCGTCCGTCATCCTAGTTTATTTACTTTTAGTTTTATTTTTATTACGTGTTTTTGTATTTGATATTGTCTCATAAGTTTTAATTTTGTGTTTTGGCAGGTTTTTGCAAATTTCTTTTTGTGATCAGTGTTAAGGCTTATGAGTACTTTATCTCTATTAATACTAATTTGTAATTCAAATAGGACTTTTAAAGGTAAGAGAGGCCTTAATATTCATATTGCCCGTAGTCATAATAGCACCAATTTACCCGCGTCTCTCCCTATTTCCTCTATTCCAAATCCTCTATCTTCTTCTCAATCTTTTGAATCTATCATCACAAACCTTCACCAATCTACTCCGCTGGATAAACGGATCCCTAGGGGAGCGAGAATAGCTTTAGCTAAATGCCTTTCTTCTTGTATTGAAAAATGTTTCGATAATACTGAAACTGCCTGGCAAAATCTTTTTACTTTTTCATACTCATTTTTTCACGTAATTTCTCCTTCTAAAACTTTAACTCGGGCGCTATTAGATAATGCTTCAAATTTCTACAATCCGTCCCTTCCATTCAGTTCGTCTTGTACGATATCTTCTAAATTTAACGTTTATCGTACCGTTGAGAACAAGGTAATGGACGGCGACCTGAAAAACGCAGCCCGAATCTTGTTCTCAGATGACACTCTCGCTCCCCCTAGTCAGGAAACTCTCGAGAGCCTTCGTAGTAAGCATCCTTCACATCCAGATTCTCCATCTTTACCTGTTTCTCCTCCTCAAAATTTCCAACCCTTACAGATACTTGATGACGGCGACACGTTTGCTGCCATTATATCATTTCCGGCTGGTTCTGCTGGCGGCATCGACGGCATCACTCCCCAACACCTTAAGGACTTGGTGAGTGCTTCCGCTGCTGACGCCGGTAGAATTTTGCTTTCCAACATTACGAAATTATGCAACTTTCTCTTATCTGGCAAGGTAACTGAAAGTTTTGTCCCATTTTTATTTGGTGCTAGACTTTGTGCCTTTCGAAAAAAAGATGGTGGCATTCGCCCTATTGCTATTGGCTCAACGTTTCGTCGTCTTGCAGCCAAATTAGCCTGTCGTGATCTTTTTTCTCCTTTGAAAGAGTATTTTCAACCCATTTAACTTGGTTTCGGCAGTAAGGGAGGTTGCGAGGCCGTGGTTCATTCCGCTCGCAATTTCCTCTCCTGTGACGAATCTGAAGTTTTTTTGAAAGTTGATGTGAAGAATGCTTTCAATTCTCTTGACAGGTCTGTCTTGCTGAATGAAGTACAGACTTACACTCCACAGATTTATCCCTTTGTTTTTCAGTGTTACCATAATCAATCAAAATTACTTTACAATGAACATTCAATTGTTTCTGCAGTCGGTGTTCAGCAAGGCGACCCTTTAGGTCCAGCCCTTTTTAGTTTAGGCATCCATCCTGTCATTTCATCCTTAAATTCTAAATTTAATGCCTGGTATCTGGATGACGGGTCCTTTGGAGGCAAAGCAGATGTTGTTTTCCAAGACCTTGTCCAGATTATAGAAGGATTTAAGAAATTAGGCTTGGAACTGAACCTTTCAAAATGTGAACTTTTTATTAATGATCACGTTTCGTCTGGTTCCTGTCAGGCAATCATTGATAAATTCAATTCCCTTGCTCCTAACATCAAAATTCTGAATTCTGAATCGCTCTGCCTCCTGGGTGCCCCTCTTCTTGATCCCAGCATCGAACCTTTTCTAGATAAAAAATTGAATGATTTCACCCTTTCAGCCCCTACATTAGAACACCTAAATTCACACATTGCATTTACTATTCTTAAATCGTACATATTTCTTACGTGCTAGTCCTATCTGAAAAAAAAAATAATTATTTAAAACTATTTGACACCACCCTTAAAAACGGTTTGGAATTTTTTTTAAATTTACATTTCGATAATAATTCTTGGGCTCAGGCTTCGCTTCCTATTCGTTTTGGTGGTATCGGAATTCACCAAATTTCTAGTATAGCCCTCCCCGCTTTTCTCATCTCTTTGCATAGCACTTCCGTTTTAGCCGGAAAAATCTTTGAACATCCTCGGCAACTTTCTGAGGTGAGAGAGGCGGAGGAGTTTTGGCAAGACCTCTGTCCTAGAGAAGACATCCCAAAGGAACGTCACCAGCAAAAACTTTGGGATGTCCCTCTTGCGAGAGAGACCTTCAATTATTTACTTCAAAATTCCGTCAGTGACAGTGGTCGCGCAAGGCTCTTGGCAGTTTCCTGCAAAGATTCTGGTCATTGGCTTCATGCTTTACCGTCGAAAAATTTGGGCACTCTTTTCGTTAGTGAGTCTTTCCGGGTGTGTGTGGGTCTCCGCCTTGGTACCCCTATATGTGAAATTTTTACGTGTCCATGTGGCAAGGAGGTTGATAAATTTGGTCTCCACTGCCTTTGTTGCCAGCAAAGCGCTGGGCGTCTCGCCCGTCACGCTACCCTTAATGACGCCATCAGAAGAGCTCTTGCGACCATTAATGTTCCTTCCACGTTGGAACCACGTGGTTTTGGTCCGTGATGATGGCAAGAGACCCGATGGCCTAACGCTTATTCCCTGGGAACGGGGTCGGGCCTTAGTTTGGGATGCAACTTGTGTCGATACTTTGGCCCCTTCCCATCTCAGAGAATCAGCCCTTAAAGCTGGAGCAGTAGCGGAGTTGGCTGAAAACGCCAAGCGTCGCAAGTACGTTTCACTTGCAAGTGATTATGTGTTTGCGCCGTTTGGCGTTAAAACATTTGGGCCGTGGGGACCCTCTGCTAAATTGCTGTTTAGAAAAATTGCGCCAAAATTAAATTCTTTAACAGCCAATAAAAAAGCTGGCTGGTTCCTAGCCCAAAGGAACAGCATAGCTATCCAACGCGGCAACGCAGCCAGCATCATAGCCTCCTTGCCGCAAGGAAATGGTTTCGTTTTTGAATAGGTATTAATATTAAGTTATTTTTTTATGTTACATGTCTTAGTTTATTTTTTTCTTGGGTGAAACCACTTTAATATCATTTTTAAGAATGCCCCGCAAAATGTAACTAAGCTTTTCACATTTCGTGTTAAAATAATTTCACTTCTCGCGTCATCTAGTCAAAACGAAAAGTATTAATCTTCGCTTAGCAGACCTAAGAGGCCTTTACAACGCTTTCAGTGTTTTTGCTTTCACTAAATAAAGAATTTTCTGCTTTGAAACAAAAGATTAAGGTCTGAAATAAGATGTGATGAATGTTGGTCTTCCTTCTTTCGTCTAGGACTCATTATCTCGAAGGTTTAAGCGACACTTTTTTCGTGTAAGTAAAAAAAATAATTTGGTAATTGATTTTGTTTGTCAATGTTTTTTCAATTTGTCACACTTTTCCCCATGAACTCTATAAATACGGCACTTGTCTTTAGAAACAGGGTATGGACTGTAAGCTATCGATACAATAGCAGTAAGCCGCTGACATATTGTCATTGACCGACTGCTGTTGGCTAACCTGCCATTCTCGACGTCTATCAACTACCTACCTACTTCCCAAAAAAATAAAACAGTATCTTTTTAGGTTTTGTAACACATGTGTGAAGTTTTGTATTTTTGTGTATATGTATGTTTGTTTCAAAATTTCTCGAAAACGAGAAGTCAACGAGAAGGCTACAGAGTAAGTTTCATCAAAATCGTTCGAGTGGTTTTTAGATGTGAGCAATAACTAAAAAACATGAATTAAAATATAATTTCAAAAAATTCAACCGCCTTCAATAAACCGATTTTCTTTTTTAAAATAAAGCATTCGTCTTCTATCTAGGAGAAACAATTTATTTTGGAGTCAGTACATAATGTTAAGCTTACGTTCACTAACAATCTACTTACAGCATAAATAAACACAATACACCAAAGCCTCAATAGATCACCACACAAAAATTCAATCCAAATCTGACGATATCACATACATGCAGGTCAAATTGATTACTTCATTTTTGAAGTCGGTAATAAACACTACCTTTAATTGATAATGTTAATCGGTAGGTATAAAGTAAGTCTTTTAAAAGTAACTATCGATTTTTGCAACCGTAAGCTGTCTTTCATCTTATTGTCTGCAAGCGAATGCGGCGTTTGCTTAAAGTGAAAGTTTTGTTGGCTTTGGCTTTTAAAACTTCTTATCTACAGCAGACAGCACCTTTAAACGTAAACATTGTTGATGTGTAAATACAAGTTGGTAAAAAAAATCTTTAAAAGTTTTCTCTTCAACAAATAGTAAAAGAAGAGGCTAAAAAGATCGCGGAATTGGCTAATATCTTGCACCCTTTGATATTACCATGACTTAAAAGAATTGCGAAGTCTTTAAACATCGTTTGGGATGTATAAGGCTCCGTAAAAATCTTCATAAACTTTCAAATACCTCCGGGTGAGGATTCTCTGAGGATTGGAAGCTTTAAGTTGTATCTGCTTACTTACAAAATACCATAAGTTTTAAGATTTGAAATTCTCGTCTTGATTATGTTTGCACAAGGCTTCGGTCAAATTATCCCGCTCCAAACTTGTTACGCGAGAGAAGTTGTCCACATTAATATTATAACAATTATTTTTATTCATGCAACTCATGCGCCCCCTTCAACCCTTTGAAAGAAAAAGATAAATGTACTGTATTTTGAAAATTTTGTACTAGCGTGAAAAAAGTGTTTTGGGAAAAACTATAGTTTGGTCACAGTTATTTGATTTTTAGTACTTAGGGATTTATCCAACGTCAGATAAGACTATACGACTGAATAAGTAGGTTTATAACGACTAATTTTAAATTAAAATTGACATAAACGACTGCTGACAAAAAGATGACGCTATAAAATAGTATTCGATGGTAAACATACAGGCATATTATACTGCTAGACTTCTGTTTAATTTGCTTAAGCGTATGGATGTGGTCTATGGTACTATAGCCTTTATGGAAACCGGCTTGTTTGGCTGGAAGTCATCAAACCTACGTGCAAGACGATTCGTGATGACCCTTGAAAATACTTGTAGACATTAGTTATTCAATAGATTTTTTTTTTTTTTGAAAACAACACCTTGAGTTGACCAAAGCCTTTTATGTCAGTGATTGTTTTAGAAATGGTTGGGGTCAAATATTGGATGTTAAATAATTATTTTCAAATGCACGTAATTTAAATTTACTATAAGTCACTCTAAATATAAATATCCTTTGGACATTCCCACACATCGCCATCTAGCCCCAAAGTAAGCTACTCAAAGCTTGTGTTATGGGTGCCAGACAACGGATATAATACTTAAATCCTTTTTTTTTTGTAAATACATACATGATATACATAGAAAACACCCAGACCAATACAAACAGACATGTTCATGCACACAAATGTTTATATTGTGCGGGGATCGAACCCGCACCCGCTGCGTAGTAGGCGATTTCTCGACCACTACACCAGACGGGTCGTCGATAAATGGAGTTACGACCCAGTGTTTGCCTGCGCCCGGCACCACTGCTGACACCGCGATTGCTAAGATGAGGTTTATTTTGTTTGAATATAATTTAATGGAAATGTATTTATCCAGTTATATTTATAAAACAATTTTTGAAGCGCTCAAAATAAAAATAAATAAATGAGGAAACTGTATATTTAATCCTATAAAATTGGAACTCCAATAATATATGTCAGAAAAAAAGCATTTTTTTTTTTTGAAAAAACGAAGTTACGTAATTAAATTTTACACATCTCTGTCTTTTTTCTCATTATTTGTATATCAGCTTAAATCTACTAAATATACTTTATAAATATACTTTGGACATTCCCACACATCGCCATCCAGCCCCAAAGTAAGCTACTCAAAAGCTTGTGTTATGGGTGCCAGACAACGGATATAATACTTAAATACTTTTTTTTTTTGTAAATACATACATGATATACATAGAAAACACCCAGACCAATACAAACAGACATGTTCATGCACACAAATGTTTGTATTGTGCGGGGATCGAACCCGCACCCGCTGCGTAGTAGGCGATTTCTCGACCACTACACCAGACGGGTCGTCGAATTTATTCCTTTGCACGGAAGTTTTTAAATTCTGTCTACACGAGTGGTTTTTTTATAGAATTTGGTAACCTACAATAAAATTTTCAAAACAAAGAAAATTTACATTTGTACATTTTATTCTTTGTATTGGTCTGCAGACATTTAGAATACATTTAGTTTATTTTATCATTGTTTTTTTTTAATCTCAAGCCGTAATAGATACAATTTAATTATTATGTAACTATTTCAGTTTGATATACGATGGAATAAAAAAAACACGATTAAGGGCCGATTTTTCAATAGTCAGATAAAAGTAATCAAACTGATAAGATAAATTATAAACCGACAGATTTTAAAAAATGTCAGTTACATTGCTGACAATAAGGTGAAGTTTTCAAATTAGCCATATTGTATTTTGTTCGACGAATATTTCTTATCTGACTATTGAAAAATCAGCCCTTAATGTGTGTTAAAAGTAATACCTCTAATTATGCAGTTTTTCTTATAATCATTCTCAGATGAATATGCACAAGTAACATATACTAACATACGCAAAAAAAACGTCCGTGTGCACAAGAGTTTTTTAAACGAAAATTCTTTCTTAGATTGCTGGTGCGCAAGTAATTTATTTCGTTCGACGGCGGAATTCCAATTGGCTAGATTATCTTTTCGGCGCAGTTGCGTGCCAAATAATGTTCCCGCCGTTAGCGATGTATCAATCTTGTTCAGTGAACTTGTTACTGTCGAAACTTTTAAGAAAACCCATTAACATAATTTAATACTTGAGCTAGAAAACATAAAAGGGTGCCTGTAGCCCCTATTGGATGAGAAGCGCGAAGAACTGATCACAATGGTGCTTTTAGTTAATGATTTCGGCCGTCACTATGTTTTAAATTTATGTTAGTGTACCCATCATCATCATTTTTAGCCAAAGGACGTCCACTACTAAACCTCCTCCCACACGGCTTTCCACAGCGACCTATCGCAAACGGTCCGCATCCAGTTTAATTCCGCCATCTTTACAAAGTCGTCTATTTAACTTTTCGGCGGACGCTACGCCTTTGGTGGAATAGTCTTCAATCCAGAACTTTTATTGCCTATTGCTACTTAAGCTTACTAATTCACAGTAAACCAAATAGCAAAAACTAATAATCTCGCAAGTAATATAACTAGAGTAGTAAGGTACGTGGTAGCTTATGTTAAAATGATCTTATTTCAGTGTTCTTCAAGAGAAATATCTATCTATTCCATTTCTATGATAAGAACTTTTAAAAGGTCACAGTTAACAGAAGCACAAAGAAAGAGAGCGGAAGTGCAACTTCCTACAGCAACGGACGGCTTGTGATGGTGAACGATTGAGGCATAGAAATAGATGCATTTATATGGAGCTTTTGAGCAAAACCTGAGATCCCAGCATCATTAGAGTTTCCTCGGTCGTTATCGGTTCTAATCCTATTCCGGGCAAAAAGACAAATACAAAAAAGTAAAAACATGAAAATTGGTGAAACTAAAGAACGGGTCTGTAGTTAAAAGTTTTTTTTTAAACTTTTATGTACATAAAACACATAAGATATAGTGCACGTAACGATTTTATAACGATCTCCGTGGTGTTGTGGCAAAGCACGCTGGGTTTTCGGTCGGGTCAATATAGAAATCGAAATTTTCTATATTGTCTCGGGTCTAGGTATTGTGGTACCACCGTTGTGTCCGTTTTCCATATCATAAGTGCATTAGCTACTTACTTTGGCATCAGAGCAATGTACGTGATTCGTGTCCAATATTTATTTATTATTTATCTACTTCAATTAATTTTATCGCCACAGTCTTATGCTTCAAACCCCTACGAACTCATATGGGACGTGATATTAATTAATAGGCTATTGAGTCTGAACTGTCGGAGCTTCACTGCTTACATAAAAAGATATGAAAATTTAGACATTAATAATTAAAACCAGTCTTGGTGCGAGCCTATGCAGTCAATGTAGTCATTAAAACAAACAAACTATCTACAACTTGTGCAACTAATGCGTGATTATCTATACTAATATTACAAAGCTGAAGAGTTTGTTTGTTTGTTTGTTTGTTTGTTTGTTTGTTTGAACGCGCTAATCTCAAAAACTACTGGCCCGATTTGAAAAATTATTTTTACGTTGGATAGTCCATTTATCGAGGAAGGCTTTAGGCTATATAACATAAAGATACGACTCATAAGACCACAGCAGAAATGAAAAATGTTGCGAAAACGGGAGAAAGATATTCCTTTTGAGAGCTTCCGCTGCATACGCTGCGGAAACCGCTTAAGTTACACAAAAATCAAGTATGACAGGATTGTTCAGCATTAAGAGTTCTATAATAAAGTCCGCAACAGCATATGTCTATCTTTTATGGTTGACTTACTACAACCTTTTTTATGTTAATAAATTTGTAAAAAAATAATGCATTATTTTTAGAGGTGTATTATACACACAGGTATTAATTCTTATCAAAATAAATACATTCATCATCACGAGCATTTTATTTAGAACCAAGTTGCCCTTTATATCATTTGATTTCAATAAATATCTTACGAGCTATCACAGTTTTAACATAACTCCGCACCAAAATATTGTTCGCAGCTTAAGTACAACGTGCGCTTGCGCTAATCTATAGTAATATTATAAAGCTGAAGAGTTTGTTTGTTTGAACGCGCTTATCTCAGGAACTGCTGGACCGATTTGAAAAAATATTTCTGTGATGGATAGCTTATTTATCGAGAAAGGCTTTAGAATATAAAACATGACGCTGCGACGGGAGGGGAGGGAGCAAACTCAAAACGCGCGGACGAAGTCGCGGGGGACCGCTAGTTACCCCATAAATAACTTCGAGTGGATTTGTGTGAAAGTCAGAAAATCATCAATCAATCACCCAAAAAAAAAAAAAATGACCCAATTGAGGATTTTATTCAGATGCCAATAAGTTAACACAGTTTTGCGGCAATGATGATTCTAATGACGTCTGTACAGTGGCCAGCACATCAGGCTACCCACTTTTGTTGCAAACAAGCCCTTATTACTACAGAATAAGATACCGCAGAATTAACCTTGACGCGCGGTTGTCCGTACAAAGTATTATTTTATTTTTGTGTCATCCTTGTCCTGGGAAGTATTCCTTCACAAAAATAAAGTAAAAATAAAGTAAGCCTGTAACGTCCCATTGCTTGGCGTAGGCCTTTCCTCGACTAATAGTTAAGGGCACTTTAAAAACAAAAGCTACTTTTGAAAAAAAGGCGTCATCAAAACTCATCATAATACATTCTAAGCTTTTACCGTGAATGCAAAGGGATAACTTTTTGTTGCAATCTCTGTTGCCCGTGACCTATTTTCGAAGAAGAAATAATATTATTATTACTAATAACCCAATAGTAATCAACTGATATATCAAGAGTTCTTAAAATTACTTTTACAAGTCTGATAAGTGTCCATAGAGGTCTTAAACTATGACTAAGTATTAATGATTGCTACGCATAAATGATGAGACCCTAAAGAAAGATAAATACAATACATTAACAACTTTCAATGCACTAATCAACAAACAACTTTCAAACATACGGCCAAATAAAATATAAGATTATAACAATCTAAAAACTTTTCTCAGCCCAAACAAAGCCAATGCAAAAACTGGAAACCAGTCTTCAGTTTCAATTCGATATATAAACATTGGGAGTTGAAATCTATCATCGATCAGCAAGATGAAATCAGATCTGGAAGACGTTCATTAGCAACTTCCGAAGTTTTCGTGGTACGTGGTACGTCGCGACGTGAATGACACACAGACTTGGTATTTGTCGCACACTGGTCGCTATTTTGGACTAAGAGAAGCCGTAACTTTTTGAAATTAAGAGTGATTCTGTCGCTTTGTTTATATAATTTAACCTTGAGTCAAGCAAGAGTTAAATATCATAAATTTATACTTATATTATAAAGCTGAAGAGTTTGTTTGTTTGCTTAAACACACTACTTTCAGGAACTATTGGACCAATTTAGAAAAAATGTGTTGGATAGCTTATTTATCGAGGAAAGCTTCAGGCTATAGTAACTCACGCTGCGACCGGAGGGGGGGGGGGGGGGGGGGAGCAAACTCAAAACGTGCAGACGATGTTGTGGGGGATCACTAGTGAAAAACTAAAACGTTCCCCATAAGAAGCATAGTGACTTATATAGTGTCTTTACTAATCAACACATGGGATTTAAGGAAATGATACACTTATTTTTACGATGTTTACCTTAAAAATAAGTGTATCGTTGCATTAAATCCCGTGTGTTGATTAGTAAAGTACAAAATGCAACAAAGTTTTAAATCATTTATATAGTGTCTATAGTGACTATACAAAGTAACTTTTCAAGATGTGCATATGGCATCTTAATTTTTATTTTATTCTCTATACATTATCGTCAATGTTTAAAGCTTTTGACCCCGATCCCATATAAAAAATTGTATGCATTTGTGTATTTTTTGTATGTATTGGTCTCATTCATCTCCTAAAATTTGGCAGTGTGTCGCCCAGCATTTATAGCCAAGTGCGTGCTTTATAACCTAAAAGCCATTTTCGCACTGCACCGGACCATACCATCGTGACATGACCGTGATAGAAACGTGTCTGTCACAAAAAGTAACATCTTGCCCACTGAACCCGTGCAACGCGTATGATACCCGTATGATGTCCGCAATGATACCCGTATGTATGTAATATTTTTTTTGGTGGTATCTTGATTCGAGTTGTATTTTGTTGAAAAGATCTACCTAAGGCTCTGATCCAGAAGTGTCGTCTAAATTACGGCGACGCTCTTATAAGTAACGTGAACACATACGAACGTGCAACCGTACAACGTAACCCGTGTGCTCATCGGTCAAGCAACGAAGCGTGGCATCAGTACCGGCAAAATATGCTCCGTGCATGGCACGCAACGGTGTTGGTCGGTGACGAAACGGTCTAGTTGGCAAGATGTCATAGGAATATTTTTTGCCGGATACGTCATGGTATGCTACGGTGTGCTGGGCAAAGAGTTTTAGAATTGACCTGTCATTGTCACTACGTGGTAAGAAAAGTGTGCAAATATTAACTATATTGACAAGAAACGGACGAACGCGGGTGGGTGAGCAGAGAAGCGGGAGAGGCGTGACATGCATGACAGGTCGATTCTTACGATAACTGAGTACAATAAAATATAACTGATCAGCCTCAGTATGAGGTCCTCTAGTTAGACTTAAAGACATGCTGAGTATATGGTTGGTATATTTAAGCGACTGCGCCAGAAGGAAGGTTACGTTTCTTAGGTACAGAGTATTACTGTTGTGACCTTAATGTAGCCGTTGTCGTTGATTTTCTTTTCTTGTAGACAGTGTGTATTGACGTCTTTTCGAATACATTTCACAACGAAGTTTCGAAAGCCGAAATTGCTCAAGTTATGATTATCACATTAAACCGGGTGTAACTGTACTAACTGTGGTGGTTTACATAATCTGTGCTGAGTTCTGATTGTGACACTCGTGCTCTCTTGATAATTATTCTGGGTCTTTTGTTAAGTTTTTGTAGGCGAAACAGTTTGGTGGAAGTTTAAAAGTAAAGTTAGCCACGGTCAAAGTGACCCCATTTGTTTTACGAGTGATACCTTCCTTTGTTTTACATACAACAAGATATTATAAAAAGAGTTGATTATCTTCAAATAGCTGAACAGATTTTCATTTAACGTAGCTAAAGAACACATGGGTTAAAATGATCTATGACACAAAAAAAAAACGGAAATTGGTTCATCCCTTTGTGAGCTACGACACAGACAGACACGTTAAACCTACTTGTGTCGGGGGTTAAAAATATACTTTAAAATTTCTATTCTATGTCTGTACTCGTTTGGAAAAAGAATGAAATTTTGTTCTGGCTAATAACTTTTTTTTACATGAAACATATAATTGACGATTGTTCAAGTCCAACCGTACCAGTATTAACCGTAATGATAAACCAACTCAACACTCTGCAGCAACATACAAAATCACCGATGCAACGGTAGCATTGCCACTTAGAAACAGGAGCACAAACTAGTCGCACTCAACACTGTATGCTAACTAAGCTTTCGCAAGGCCCTTATTTCTGGTTAAGTTTTATGTAACTAATTGCACTCAAAAAGTAGTATTTATCAAATATGAGTCAAATCTGACTCCAATAAGTTCAAGGGTTCCTCAGGGTTTAACTCTAGGTCCATTGTAATTCGTGATATTTATAAATAACGTGTATCAATGTTTTTATTTCTGCAATTTCCTGCTGTATGCTGTTAAGAATAATTGCCTTTCATACTATTATTACACTTGTCGATCACGTCGAAATTGAACTAGACTTTGAAAGACTGGCTAGACCTCTACTGGACTATGCTGACTCACTTGTAACCCATTTAAAACGAGTGTTTCTCTATCGAAGTAAAAAAAGTAATCTACGTTCAATGCACTTTATACGTGATACTGACCTTTCAAAAAGACGTATCCAACTCGAAACTATGGACAGATAATAACAGATTCGAGTAAAAGTGTAATACTTCTGTCAATAGATTGTGCTCTGCTAGACTCGTCCACACCACACGTCCTTTAGCCAACTAGTTGAGTCAGCTTTATGTCGTACTAACGCTGGTAATGGTTCTCCTCCTTACCGTCTTCTCGATGTTAAAAGAATTTGTAGCGGATGACGGTAAGCTCGTGATGCTATCGGCTACTCCGCGACAATCACTGGTGTGTTTATACCTCTAAAATACACTTTTATAATCAAACAGCTGCATAGTTTCTGTAAGCATATTCTAGTACATAATAAAAAGCTTGTACTGGATAAGATAACCCTTTATTGCATACACTTGTATATTTGCAAATACTAGTACTTGTATATTTTATAGGATATTCTTTAATTGTTTGCATTGCACTTAATAAAACGACAATGCTACTTGCTATCTGTGCATATAGCAGTTTAATTACTTTTGAATTAATGAGATTCATAGCATCTTTCATATCTACCATATTGAACTTTTTACCTTTTATAAATAAAATACTTTTATCACAAAACTACACAGTCTGGCCATAAAAATTATTACTGTTAAAATAAGAAAGATATTACATTTGAATTAGGAATCTGTCATTTTTATACGATTGCTCATTGAGTTTTCTAATTTTGGCGCCAATACATTTTATAATATTTTGCGATATTAAAACGGAGTGGTGTGATAGAGAGAACTGAATCGCATTGATTGCATCACACAAAATTGGTATGGAGCCAAATGCAATTTTTAAAACTCTCCATACGCTTGGTATTACTCAAATGTTTGTGTACCGGGCTATCTATATAGGCGTCCACGTAGCGTTCGTACGAAAAAGGTGGTCAAAGCAGTAAGGGAAAAAAATCGCAGAAATCCTGTCCGAAAGCAAAAGATTTTATCTCAGGAGCTGAAGATAGCACTCAGAACCATGTCGCGTATTTTAAAAGATATCTTAGGACTTGCAGACTATAAGAGACGCACTGGTCATTTTGTAACTGTTTTGTAAAAGTGGTCACAGAAAATATTTGTTTACGGATGAGAAAATCTTTACAATCGAGCAACATTTTAACATACAAAATGACCGTATTTACGCTCATACCTCTAAGGAAGCATCCCAATTAGTTGGCAGAGTGCAGCGTGGGCATTACCCGACTTTAGTGATGGTTTGGTGGCGTGTTGGCTATGAAGGAGTGACTGAGCCATATTTTTGTGAAAAAGGTATCAAAACATCGGCGCAATTGTATCAAGCTACTATTCTTGAGAAGGTAGTTAAGCCCCTTAACAACACCATATTCAATAACTAAGCATTGTCTTTCTAACAAGACTCGGCGCCGGGTCATAAAGCTCGGTCCACGCAGTCTTGGTTAGAAGCGAACGTTTCGGACTTCATCAGAGCTGAAGACTGGCCGTCGTCTAGTCCCGATCTTAATCCGCTGGATTATGATTTATGGTCAGTTTTAGAGAGTACGGCTTGCTCTAAACGCCATGATAATTTGGAGTCCCTAAAACAATCCATACGATTGGCAGTGAAGAATTTTCCCACGGAAAGAGTGCGTGCTTCTATTGATAACTGGCCACAACGTTTAAAGGACTGTATTGCAGCCAATGGAGACCACTTCGAATAAGCTTTTTATGTTTTAAATTGTTTTCTATTTATGTATAAAACTAATACACTGTAAGAGTAATAAATAGTATTTGCATGATTTTTTTTTTCTTTGTGACAATATTTATGGCAAGACTAGGTATTCTCCATTCGATTGATCATGATGAATTCAAGTAAAGAAAACGTAAGTGTATGTAGCGCTTCTAAACCGTCTCATTTTGTAATCGTACGCATCTGCCCTACAGTTCGTAGATGATGAAAGTGTTTCTAACGACAGCAAAACGGAAGTGCTGCATTTAAAAAGGTATCTGCACTTTGCGTAATACGTGGGTAGGTACTTTTATCTGAATTTTCAATCATACAAAAATATGTTACGAATATCAAAAAAACAAATACAAATAGTAAGTCCATTTTTAGTTTATATCAATCTATCGCTCTTAGGCAAGCTGAAGATAGAGTGGCGTGGAAACACCTCGTAAGAGCATCCTCCAAGGCTTACCAGGACGGGCAGGACCTTCAAAAATGAAGAGAAGATTAAGAAAAGACCTATTCATTAATGAAAAATAAACTAGGAGTTCAGCACGATCTGGACGTCAACTTTAGATCCAAGAGAATTAATGATAAAATATTGAGTGCTTCCCTCATAAATCCAAAGAAACAATCATGCTAAAAGTGCCTTTGACATTTTGATTGCCTACGCTTGGAAGAATTGAGCCAGCTGACAGAAGATTAAGCCATCTCGATAATGTTATGAACGGAAAAAGCATAGAACCATTATCTCTAGGTACTGTAATAAGTAATAGTGTCTACTTCACAGATACCATTCCGCCACTCTTTTTCCTTTGTGATTTGTCAGTACATCTCATTAGGAAAGATAACCAACATTATCATTACTTTATCTAAATTTTCTTATTTCTATATCTATTGCGTGCTCCGTTAAGTCGCAATTTTGACGCGAGTTTTCCAAGTGGGAATTCCCGATCCAATTTGGTTTTCCTCAGTATTAAAATTTAATTTCAACACTCGAAATTTGTGATGGATTGAAATTAAAACACTTTAGTTTGAAATGAAACAGATGATATAAATAAAACAGAATAGTTCAGTAAGCTTGACTACTAGTACCTAGTATTATACATATCATCTAGGGCTTGACTTATCTCACATTCAGACATTTCTTATCTTCATATTTAAAATAAGCGACTGTCCGTCTGTAGGCAGAATTTGAACGAGCGTTTTTAAAAAAGGTGCAACTTATTTGACCTCTGCTGACTACTGCGGTGTGTGAGTTAGCGGTCACGATTAATTTTTGATTGCGTCATATCATTACTAAGAGCGCTTTCTTAGGCGGCTTGAGCAGCGCTACGGTCGCGTGACATTCGCGCTGCTGGTAATTTCATTTATGTCGCTATAATGTGAAGGCGCGTACAAAAATCTGAGTACAGATTGTAGGCAAATATCTGACTATTTACATATTTACATATTATAAAATATCAAAGAAAAAGTGCTACAATGCTTAATTGTAATCTGGCCTTTTTTACTAACACGTTTTATTTACTAACACGGCCCGTTCACACTTTACACAGACAATAGACTACAGCGTACATTATGGTTAAAGGCATTTATAATAAATTGATCTTATTCTTAATTAGCTCTCAAGAACTGAATTTGCCGCCGTATCAGGTTTCAAATTTTTGCTCTGCGGCCTAATGACCCGCCATCGAGTCATAGTCGGGCCGAGGTCTTTTGCCCCGGCTTTTGTGTTATGCCGCCTTTTATCCTCCTGGAGAAAAAGTGTTTGCGTTTTTTTTTTGCTTAACCTGAAGGGTTGTGCAGACCTTAACTTCTGAATTTGCGGTGAAGTGTTTTTCCATAGTAATTGTCACCAATCAATACCTACGCACGGTTTCTCCTTAACATAACTCAATCTCATTTTCAAAGTCTTCCTAATTACAAGTTTCGCTCGAATAACTCAAATCCGGGACAACTTTGTCGTAACGACGTTTAAACAACTTGTTTTGACATTAATTATTAGTTTCGTAATAAAGGAATTCTTATATAGAACACATCTCTGTCTTATAGCCATTTATGGCTTAATCATACTACATACCTCGACGATATGAAATATTTATGCAAGAACCAGGTAACTTTATAAAGTCAGAGTAACTTGTAAAAATTTTACAGTTTTTTTAAGAAAAAGTTTTAATTTTACAGATTCGTTACATATTAGATGATACTAATAGATTGACTTTTGTATTTATGCTGCTGTAAAAATACATGTTTGATACTTAAATTGAAAACTTAAATTAGTTTTTGACAAAACAGAGCATAATATGCTCCGAAAGGTATGCATCTGAGATAATCCAGATTATCCTCTTTCTAATGTAAAAAAGTATTCCATGTAAGTATCTATTAACTACAATAATTTAAGTACCTCCTTCTGAGTTGCAAAAACAAATTGATAATCTGCATAAAAGTAGCCACAGTCGTAGCTGATCTTACTTAACAGTATGTAACTATACAAAATAAAAGTGTTTAGATTTCCAATACATTGCATTCTTCCATATTTTTTATCGTAGATATTAACCCCGTAAAAGACTCATCCGTAATAAATGGGCTTGACTGATTTTATGGAGTCCATAAAAAATATTATTACCTCAGTAACATTTTGGTGCCGGAATAGCCACTATTTTATTACTATTGTGCGAAAAACTAGATCTTTGAGAAAATATATGGGGTGAATTACTTCATGCGTAAAAGCTAGGTTAAGTTTTTAAGGGTTCTGCAATTCGCTTACTCCCAGAGCCATCTATGTTCATTTTTCCGAACTTTCCTATTAGCTCAAGTATCCGAACAGTCAAATGTTTTCATGCTTGTGTAGTGAATTCCTAAAATATGTGGCAGATGTCACTTTTAAGTTATTTTATTTTAGGTTTACAATACCACATTGACGCACTGAAGTGTTTATAAACCAAAATGGACAAACCGCGTGGACAGCTAGACAAAAGACACAGTTAGTGTTTCAGCTTCAAGTTCGCAAAGCAAACAAGATTTTACAGGTATATTATACACTTCCTTTTCTGTTAACCACGTACCTAATTAATATTTGGTTTTAAAGCACTTTCTACACGAACACAGTTAAATAAAGTATTTAATTTGCTTATATTTTCGAAAATACATCCAGTAAGAATTTTTTGTATTCTTCTTCTTTGATTGAGTATAAAATTCTTGCGTTTGCTTCAGATTTTTCCACGAATATGTTTGTCGTAAAACCCCTTTTGTCACCTTTAACAAAAAAGTATAGTCACATTGAGGGTTACTGTTCTTAGACACACTCGTAGGGTACCATTTACTCTACATGAAATGACATTAAAACACATTTATTAATAGTTAAAGTTTGTAAGAGTATAGGTTGGTAAAAGCTTATCTCTGTAACTAGAAATAAACTCTGTAAACCCCAGTACGGTCAGTGACACTGACGCCGTTCCATTTCCGACAAATCGGAACTTCTTCCTTTTCTATGAGTGATCGATCATTTAACTACTATTACTAGCCTTGCAGATACATAGTGTACTTTACTTACCACACAAGTGAATACCGTGTTTTGAATACCGGTATTCACTGACCAGACCCGGATTGACTACAACAGCTACTGCGGCCGGATCTAGTGCATGCCATCTGTCACTTTTAGGCAGTGAAACTTTTTCGAATTTGTTCATGGATCTCATTATGTCAGTGTCTATGAATCCAAGCGTTTCTTCTCGCCAGTTCTGCAATATAAGATAAGAGTTTGGAATCTTAAACTTATAACGAATAGGCTTGCATTGCTTATGACTCTACGCGCCATGCGTTGTCGACAGTCGAGCTCACATAGAAAAATATAATTGTTTCAAGGGACATTCTAGGAACGAATGCATGTGTGCATTAAGACACATTTGACGTTTGTTTGAAAAAATGGTTCAACTGTGTCTCGGTTAATTTTAATCGCTTGTTTATTTCTTTGATTTGTTTCATGTCTTAAGTGAAAAACAAATAGGTCATCAAAAGTTGACTTACCCTGGATATATTCAAATATGTCATCACTTGAGAGAATGGGATGAAAGTGACTTTATCCGGCTTGGCGTGTTTAGCCACGATATGGTATGCTTCAACGTCCATGTGTGCATTAAATTCAGCTTCGGGATATTCTTCATCTCTTCCTAATCAGAACAAAAAAAAAGAATTATCTCCCTTCTCCCCTGCCTTTCACCTTATTCTTAAGAAGAAAATATTAGTGAAATTAGCATGGTTAAGAAAAAGAACACCTGATAGAACACCATCAGCAGGACTGGTAATAGTTTCTAAGATACACATCAGCTTTTTGTCAGCTGAACTGAGCCTATACCATAAAATTATTATGAAGGGATAGTACTTCTATGGCCTATACCTATGTGTTTACAAGATTTAGTAAACGATGACATGAAGGAGTTTGTTGTGTTTGTGAGTTTCACTAAAATGTCATTATTCCGCTACTCATTTAAGTCGTATCGTCATGTTTTATAGCCTAAAATATCCTTTAACAAATAAGCAAGCAAACACTTTGTTTAAAATTGGTGCAGTCGATTTAGAGATAAACGCAAACAAACAAACACATTTATCAGCTTTATAATGTTAGTATAGAGTAGTATTATATTATGTGGGGTATAGATTAGGATAGCTTTATAATATTGTGATTACCTAACTTAGTATAAGAAGAGCGGAGCTTACTAATCATTTTTAGAGTTCCGTGGCCGAATGCCAAAAACGGAACGCATAAAGATTCGTCAAGTCTGTCTATCTGTCTGTTCATCCGTATGTCACAGCCACTTTATTCTGAAACTTGTAGCATTACATAGATGAACTTGGTAGGTACATTGTTAAAAGATTTGCGATTCCCATACAAAAACAATATGACATTTGAGGGGGGCATCCTTACATAAAACTTTAAGAAAAAGAACGGCCAAGTGCGAGTCGGACTCGCGAACTGAGGGTTCCGTGCCAACTTTAACTGAATTAGGGAATCCACTTACTTCTACTTAGTAAAATACCACAATATTTTGTTGACTACAAATATAACTTTGTTTTTCATAGTGTTTGTATGAAGTACAAAGTTATGTTTGCGGTTGTTGAAAACATGCTATATCTCAAAAACTAATCGTTCGATCTTGTCCAAACCAATTTTCGTTGAAAGTATTTGTTACGATCTATATTATACATTTTTTTCAAAACTTATACTTTCTTGGTTTAGAAGTTAGATGGGGGGGGGGGGGGACGCCCACTTTACCACTTTGGAAGCGGATAGCTATGAAACGTTAGACTTTAAAAGAAAATGGATTTAGGAACCTCAATATCATTTTAAAAGACCTATCCATTGACATCCCACGCGCATAGGTTTGACATTTTTTTTTTTTGGTTTTAGTTTCATGTATGGGAGCCCATTAAATGACATTATTTTTTATTTTTTGTATGAGAATCGGTAAGCGGTTGCTAGGATACATCTTCCTACCAAATTTCAACAGTGTAATGCTTATAGTTACAGAATAAAATGGCTGTGACAAACGGACGGACAGACAGACAGACAGACAGACAGACGAACAGACTTGACGAAACTATAAGGGTTCCGTTTTTTGCCATTCGGCTACGGAACCCTAAAAATGGTCAAACCTATGCATGTGAGGTTTCGGATAGGTCTCCTAAAATGACATCGGGGTACCTAAAACATTTTTTTTCAAGTCTAACATTTGGCAGCGCTTCCAAAGTGCTAAAATGGCCCCTTAAACTTTTGAACAAAACAAGTGACAGTTTAATAAAAATGCACAATGTAGTACTTTACAAATACTTTCAAACAAAAAAAATTGGGTTTGATAGAGATCGAACAAAAGATATAACACCTTTTCAACAACCGCAAATATAACTTTATCCTTCATGCAATGAAAAACAAAGTTATTATTGCTGTCAACAAAAATTGTGGTATTTTGGCTAAGTAAAAGTGGGTGGACCCCTAATTTAGCTCAGTGACATAGAACCTCAGGGCACGAGTCCGACTTGCTCTTAGCCGATTTAATTTATAGCTGAGCCAACATAAAGTTGCCAACGGAGCGTGCGCTATGCCGCGCGTCTTATAAATGAAGTGTTTTTTTTTTTTTGTGACGCTGCCAGCAGTGCCAGCTTACCTAGCTGGCAACTTCTTAAAAAAACATTAATGGCGAACTGCTTTTAGAAAACAATCTCACTTGTGCATTTCACTTCTGTTAGAATACATTCTTTCGGGAAAATATTAGGTAAATATCACCTATACTTTGTAGAATCTTTGTTTTTTTTCCAAATCAAAAACAAAAATAACACGTTGTATTGTTATATGGCAACTGAATGCATATTAACAGATTTATTATTTACCATGAATATGGCCAGCGGCTACGTAGAGATGCTCCAGTCTGTCCAAAAACTCAGGATCTGTTTTTATAGCCAATGCCACATTCGTCACTGTGCCTATTGTTAGGACTGTTAATTCTCCTGAAATAAATATGGTCACATAAATCATTATCGTTATCTTAAAAATCTATTTTTACTTAACAAAATCCATTCGTAGAAAGCAACTACCAGACAAGGAATCGGACCTTGTGTCTAACGCTGTCCGGTCAAATGCCTATACCACTCTGACACGCCAGAGGAATTTTGCAAATGCTTTCTTTAACTGGTAAGCTGTACAAGTGCAATTTATAAAAAAAAAGTTTTAAGCTTGTAAAGTGACAAAATACAATAAAAACAAAAAAAATAATTAAAGCTTTTACGTGGTAGATCCATGCTATACTTGAAAATAGTCGTGTATAGTTTATTTCATTTTCATTCTTTTTATATACCTCTGTGAGTTTTAGACAGATCTATAAGCGCTGTCACAGCATTTTTCTCCTGCGCTGGTTTGAGATCTTCAAAGGATAGGCCAGAGTCTCCAAGACCGTCTTCACCGAACCACGCACCAGCGTCAGGAGTCGTTACCAGAGATGATTTAGCACCTCTGTAGATTGGCACCTGTAAACGTCAATTAAAAACCAACGTTTATATACAACAGTATCCCGAGTATCCTGAGCGACAAGCCGGACAGCCCCCTTCTGCGGCACTAGGTACAAACACAAGTGCGTGTGTCCGGTGCTCCAGAACGTGGCAGATATCTATACTATAATATTATAAAGAGGAAAGATTTGTTTGTTTGTTTATTTCTCCGAAACTACTGGACCGATTTGAAAAAATCTTTCATCATAAGAATCCTGCTTTATCTGCGATGGACAAAGGCTATATTACATTATCAAAAAAGTAAGGGATCCGTATGAAAACTTTGATTATGTAACCGAAGGTGTGAAAGGAACATCATTAAATTGCGAACGCTGCGAAAACTATTGACAATAGAGCAAAATAATGTACTAGAGTTTTGTAAAGGACATCATTATCTACAATAAAACCTGCAATTCTATATGCCTAACTGTAACAGATACGCCACTATAACTCTTTTTTATGTAAGATTAAGGACGGTACAAAGTAGGTTGCATTATTCGTACCTTGGTATTAATCCTTATCCAAATAAACAACTTTATATTCAAGGTTTTGTCAATACCTGTAAATAACTTTTTGAATTATTCAAATCTGACATACTATTCAAAAGATATCATGAGATTAATATTTATCAAATTCATCAGTTGATTCTACTGCTCTTAGTGACTCTGGTTTGGTTTATCGGCCATAGATGGCGCTGTACTGCGCTTTAACTCGCGGTAAAACTCGATTTTTCCCAATAGCTAAATTGTAAGGTTGTAAGAATGATTGAATAATGAGTTGTCTTCTATTTAATCTGTATATAATAATTGAAAATGATGTCAAGATGTTTGCAACTGAATAAGCATGTTGTATTTATTTGGTGGCTCTAAAATAGTCGAACTATTACGAACATGAGTTCTTAATGTATCGAACCCATTAAGTGTTGTTAGTAAGTTATACTACATATCCTGTAACGGCTATAACTGAAAATTAATTATAAATATTGATAAAAAACATGAAGGTTAAAATAAGTCCCGTTTAATATTTGGCACTTATTTATCAATAAATTGTATTAGTTCCTGCTGATATCGCCATTTCATTCCTGTACAATCGCAAGCAAATAATTTAACTTTTTTATTCGTGCATGCTAAATATTTTATTAAGTAAAATAATATAACTCAATAATGAAAAATGCCTAAACGACCAAAATCACTGCTTTCTAGAAGTAGTTCCCAGGCCAGGGCATCAAAAATACGTCGACATGAAGAATCTTCATCACAATATGAAAATCGCCTGGCAAGTCTGAGGGAATACACGTCGCAATCGCTAGCCTGAGAAACAAGTATCGAGCGTTCTCAGCGGCTTGCAGAGCAACGTTTGAGAACGTCTCAAGTCCGCGCGCTTGAATAGGATGAAGAGCGTTCACGCGGCTAGCTGCACAAAATTTGAGAACGTGTCACGTCCGCGCTCGAGAATCGAGTGAAGAGCATTCTCAGCGGTTCGGTATGAGTTTTAATAAAAACTCCGCGCCAAAAAAAATCTCGCAGGAAATCCAAAATTTACGTGGACGAAGTCGCGGGGGACCGCTAGTCTTAATTAAAACTTGCCGGCAAAGTTTGATTTAAGTGTATATTTCAATTTAATCTTATTTTGTGTTTTATTGTAGGCCTTATAATTTGATTTTGTGTTTAACATTATTTTATTGATTTGAATTTGAATTAAGTGTTGTGTTTATTTTAATATTATTGAACTTTATTTAATTTTGGATTTATGTAAAAAAAATATACAGACTCTGTCTGAAATAAAAGTATTATTTATTTATTTATAAACTGTAACTTTTTTATGAAACGGACATGTAAGCCCTTGCATCTATGGTTTGGGTCCAAAACTCGACGTACTAGTTTTAAACCTAAGGTCATATCAATAAATCGACTCCGACCAGCGAGTTCAATTTCAACTGTTATTAGCTATCGAGTTGAGACATTGTTCAAGTGTGTACTCTCTGTTACTGTTGCGTAACTCGTACACTCTCTGTTACTTCTCTGTCATTATTCGGTGAGAACGTAAATTCGACGTGAGCGATAGGAGATCACATACACCCATAATTATAATCTATATTATATATACTCCCAAGCCGGTTTCGGCTACGGTGACTTGTATAATTGAATTCCTTTAGTCCGCAATATGAGGGCTACGTTGGGCTGCCCTATCATGTTCTTTTATATTACTACAGTTGCCAATCTTGTGGTTCGTGACCCTTTTTTTATAATTATTTCATCTATACTAAAGTTAATGGTTTAGAATGTTTTAACACTCACGGTGTCATATTTTATATTCATAAAGATGAAATAAGAAACCAAAAATTTTTTTGCGCACGGGCCGGGACCCGAACCAGCAACCTCCCGGCCGACCGGGCCAAACGCTTTACCAATCGAGCCACCGTGCCGTCAGTCCGACCCTTCGAAATCCGTGGTCTCCCATGGATACGTCATTGCGTGACGCTTAGCGCCATCTAGCCGTCTGTTTATAAAACAGTGGGCCCAAGCAGTTATTCTTTGCAGAATAAGTTCAACTTGGAAATTGATGACGCTTCGCTATCTAATCCAAATATTTGCGCAAATTTTGGTTTCTTATTTCATTCATTTCATTTTTATAAATATAAAATATGACACTGTGAGTTTTAAAAACATTCTAAACCATTAAAAAGCGAAGCGTCATCAATTTTCAAGTTGAATTTATTCTGTAAAGAATAACTGCTTGGGCCCACTGTTTCATAAACAGACGGCTAGATGGCGCTAAGCGTCACGTAATGACGTATCCATGGGAGACCACGGATTTTGCAGGGTCGGACTGACGGCACGGTGGCTCGATTGGTGGAGCGTTTGGCCCGGTCGGCCGGGAGGTTGCTGGTTCGGGTCCCGGCCCGTGCGCAAATTTTTGGTTTCTTATTTCATCTTTATGAATATACTTAAGTTATTAAAAATCAATACAGGGTGTAGATCCTCCATGCTGTTAAACGCTCTATACCTGTCTGTCCGGAATAAAGTAAAAGAGACAAAAAAATATTGAAGCCTTTTTTAAAGTACTAGTTAATTAATAATTTGCCAAAAGCAAGTGAATCAATATACTCACATCTTGCTTGTTAGCTATTCGGAGTATTCTCTGGTTGTTGTAGAAGACATTCTCTTCTGGGGTGTTTCCGTTGGCAGTTGTCAATACTATCACCTCTGGTCTGAAATATTATTTGACTAGTGTAACTTCTGTCTACTATGAAAGGTTTTCGCCTATTGCTCCGTAGCATACCATAAACGTGCTTGGTACGTATCAGGCGAAAAATATAATTTGTCGAAATGAAACGCTTCTTTACGGATTTATTTTTCATTTCTCTCCAAATCTTAACAAAGAAGATGGTTGGAAATTTTTCCACCCATCTTCTCTCCGAATCTCAACAGAGAAGCACCTCCAAATTCTCTTTCAAGAAGGTCCTCTGGGAACTTTACAAGGAAGAGATATCAAACTTGTCTCACTGACCTCTTTTTTTTTCTCACATGTGAACCGTTAGTATTATTATTATGTGTATGCACTATGTGTATATTTATTATTCCATAATTATGTATAATTCATACGATATTTATGTTATAAGTAGTATGTATGTTTTTGTTTTGTTTTGAATACCTATTGTAGTTTTAATCAAGCTCTCTCTTTTGCCCTTCTATCACACCTTCGCGCCGCCAGCATTTTCTCTGTATATACCATAAAATTATTATCCCTTTGGAATAGAACGACAAAAGCGAGATGTCACTAGCAGCAAACTGTGTGATAAAAAGAGATGGGTAGCAGAACCATTTTTGGCAGATGTCAAACAGTTCGGAGGCTTATGAAAGCTTGCTGAAAATTTCTCTCATTTGAGTTTTTGAAAATTTATGTGAAATTGTGTATAATTTGAAGAAATATTTCTGTTGAAACATGGTGACTTGATCGGTGATTGATTGTTGTTCATTACAGCGGAATAACCCAACAAATAATCATTCTACAGGTAAATTAGTCCAAAGCGAAGCCTCTTAATATACGACTTATATTTACCAATGCGCTTCAAATTTAAAGTACGCAGTTTGATTATTCTATTCTACAAACGTTAATTTACGTAAAAAGTAAAGACAGAATAACACAGGGAATGTATATTGTGAATATTTTATATAATGAAATAATATTTAGTTTTACACTACAGCTGCATGTTCAATATTTTGTGTCGGCTGTTTATCATGCAGTAAACTAATATGTTTATCTTAGGAACATTGTTATTAATCACCTGATCGAAAGGTCATCTCATTTAAAGCTCTTAATGTTACTTACTTATGTTAGTTACTGACATGTTAAATCGGTTTCGTTTGACAGCTTTTACTTGTCCTTCTATTCCGATAGGAATATTAATTTTATGGTATATACAGTCTGGCCATAAATACTCTTACAATTAAAAATAAGAAAGATATTACATTTGAATTTGGAATCTGTCATTTTTATACGATTGCTCTTTGTGTTTTCAAATTTTGGCGCCAATACATTTTATAATATTTTGCGATATTAAAATAGAGTGGGGTGATAAAGAAAACCGAATCGCTGTGATTGCATTACACAAAGTTGGTATGGAGCCAAATGCAATTTTTAAAACTCTCCATACGCTTGGTATTAGTCAAATGTTTGTGTACCGGGCTATGAATTCTCATATAACAATGAGAGCTCATCTGTTTGTGACGGATAAAGATCTGGCCATTCACGTAGTGTTCGTACGAAAAAGGTGGTCAAAGCCGTAAGGGAAAGAATTCGCAGAAATCCTGTCCGAAAGCAAAAGTTTTTTTCTCGGGAGATGAAGATAGCACCCAGAAACATGTCGCGTATTTTAAAAGATGACTTTGGACTTGCAGCCTATACGAGACGCACTGGTCATTTTTTAAATGATAATTTAAAAAAGAATATAATGGAGACCACTTCGAATAAGCTTTTCATATTTTAAATTGTTTTATATTCATGTATAAAACTAACACACTTGCAAATAATATTTATTTTTTTAATGCCAATATTAAATATTATTTGCATTTGTTTTTTCTTTGTGACAATATTTATGGCAAGACTAGGTAGACCTATAGTTGACTGGTAGAGAATGATTTTAGCATTAAGTCCGCCATATGTACCTTTAGTTTGTGCATGAAATGTTTTAAATAAATAAATAAATGGAATCATAATTTTCAATAAAGTTGTTGTTAGTTTAAAAATAGAGACTTACCCGTCGAAGTGCTTCTCATATAACAAAGCCAAAAATATAGCCATTGCATCATCAGCCCCGGCATCATTGTCAATAATCAACTTAGGCTTCTTTGGTCCTGAACTAGAATTTGAAGATACATTAACATGTCTTAACAATCACTGATAGCTTAGCGCGGATCATAGTTGTAATATGACTACCAAAAATGACTACCAAAGTAAATAGAATGAGGAATAACACACTGCGACTTTTAGCATCGATACAGTCGCAAACTGTCAACATTTACACACTGCGCTACTTTTAGCCTCGATGCAGTAGCTCTTCTGCATTAATGCTAACGCGCGACAGCATCAATGCTAAATTATATATGTTCATTGCGTTAGTCGCGATGCTAAAGCGCGTTTTCAAAACGCGCGACTGCATCGAGGCTACAAGTCGCTGTGTGTATGGAGTCTTCCAGCTAAAGCGGGAGCAGACATGACTTTATAGTAGCAGTCCATAATTAATACTCAGGCAGGCAAGTGTTTTTAATGGAACTTGACAGCTAATTGACAATTGCTATTATTTATTTATTTAACCGACTACCTAGTTTGGAAATCGTGGGATTGTACCGATATGGCGAGCTGCCACATAGATACTTTTAATATGCAAAACTTACTTATTTGTAAATATTTCTTTCTTTTTATTTTGACATTGTCAATCTTTGAGTTGTCTTAAAAAACAATCGATTATTGCGGCATTGCATTTTTACAAAGGAACTTTTAGTCCATTGAATAAAAAGTTCTAGAGTGCGTGAGTTAGTAACGTAAGATATTTCTTTAGAAACATGTCAAGAGTCCCTAGGTAATAAACATACTAAAACCCCGGGACACTAGGAGGAGCCCCGGAGTGGGGGGAGGGGGGGAAAGGGTCCATTTTTTCATTTTTCGCTTAAATCTCAAAAACGGTACATGTTAGAGAAAAACTTTCAAGGAAAAGTTGAAAGGCCATAAAATTATCTACAAGTTGTACCTAAATCATTTTTTCCTATATCCTACCATTTCTGAGTTACACGCAGTAAAAAATGCTTTGGCTCAAACAATTTCCCCATACTACATACCCATGTTTATCACATCAATCGATCAAAAAATATTTCTTTCTTCCAAAAAACTCAAATGTGCAACTTGTGACCGGTACTGATAGATTGCTCTTAATTCGGTCTATAATTGGTAAAATAAACACATTCCTCCATGGAAGCCTTTTGGAATCGATTGTCAAAATATTATATTAGGGTAGTTTGAGTTACTGAACTTGATCTTTTTCTTTTTTTCTTTCAAAAAACTCAAAAGTACAACTTGTGACCAGTACAGATAGATTGCTCATAATTAGGTGTATCATTGATAAAAGTACCAGATTCCACCACGGAGGCGTTTACGAGGAATTGAATTTTATTAGGGTAGTTACGATACTTGAACTTTTTATTTTTTTTCTTCCAAAAAGCTCAAAAGTGCAACTTGTGACTGGTACTGATAGATTGCTCTTAATTAAGTCTATCATTGGTAAAAAAAACACATTCCTCCATGGAAGCCTTTAGGAGAGTTTAGGAGTTCGAATTTTTCACCTTTCATGGGATGTAGCTCGTAAACGGCTGCGAATAGAAAAAATGATTTAGCTACAACTTGTAGATAATTTTATGGCCTTTCAACTTTTCCTTGAAAGTTTTTCTCTAACATGTACCGTTTTTGAGATATCAGCGAAAAATGAAAGAATGGACCCTTTCCCCCCCTCCCCCCACTCCGGGGCTCCTCCTAGTGTCCCGGGGTTTTAGTATGTTTATTACCTAGGGACTCTTGATATGTTTCCGAAGAAACATCTTACGTTACTAACTCACGCACTCTAGACCCCCCTTGGAGGGACTCATTCAATGGACTATTTATAATTATTAAATTTTGCATCCTAGTCTTAAGTTTTTATCCTTTTCGTCGTCTGTAAATATTTCTCCTTCTCTAATCTGTGCGTTGTGGTTTATGTGAGTGTATATATTTGAACTGCAAATATACATGTATAAATAGACTTCCACTTCTTTCGCTACGAACATCCGTATGTACATTCATTACCGACAGGACCCCATACCAATAAAATTTGAATCGTTTATTCATACAGCTGACAATTATCTTGATTGGTTAGGCCTTGACTAAATTCAAAAGACAATCTCGGCATTAATGAAAAAGATAAGATGAAAAATTGTATTCAACAAGTATTTTAGGTAGATATAAAAAATAATTGGTACACTTACAAATCAGCAACACTCAAACATAGAGAGACAAATAACATTAAACTAAACATTATAAACCGAGCAAACATGCTCTCTTGACAATATCGCTAGATAAACTACACTGTATCTTTGGTCTTTGCCCTCATTTTCAATATCACATCTCTTTCACTAAAAGAACACAGTAAATATAAAACAACCACCTCATCAAATTATACAGTTCATGAATTCACTACATTGGTGTAAACATAGTTTTATTAGTTCATTTTATGTAACAAAGTCATACTTTATGATTTTGTAAAAGTTGCATATTCTTATTTTAGCTCAATCGAACAGAAACAATTTGTTAAAAAAATACAGAGTTGCATTTTGGCCCGGAAAAGGTCCCGGGTTAGAATCTCAGGCGGGTCAATGTAGAAATCTGAACTTTCCACATTGTCTCGGGTCTAATTGTTGTGTTAACGTTGCGTTCGATTTCTATAACACAAGTGTATTTGCTACTTACTTTGGGATAAGAGGAAATGTATGTGATCGGTGTCCAGTTTTATTTATTTAGATTCAATCTTTGTTTTGTCCATGTAATACTTATTTTAGAAACCCAGACAGTTTTGGTCTACGCTTTTAATAAAATTATGTCTTAATCGTTTAGTAGAATCAGTAAACCTTCAAAAGCATTAAACTAATGGTTTAAACACTTACGAGTCTTACTGATTGTTAATTTTTGGATAAATATCAAAGTATATTAAAATTTAATACACTAAAGTAATAATTATGCAGTAGGTAATTAAGTGAAGTAACATCATACTTACTGTTTCTTTAAATCCATTATGCTATAATGTTATTATCAGCGGCAGTATTTAGTCAGACACACTTACAACGGATCAAGTCAGTACATATGTCCTATTTTTGACACACGCCTCTAATGTTTACTCGCACACATCTGGCTCACTATTTAAATGCAAAAGAACTAATATTTTACTTAAAATTTACTGTAAACCTTTTGTAAAACATTTCTTATCGTTTCTAACCGTAGACAGAGAATCCAGTAGATAGGATTCTCTGTCTACGTTTCTAACAAAGAGCACTCGATGACTAAACAATTATTACTGAATGTCAGTATTGTCTGTCACAATGCTTGTCCTAACGTCAGAGTGTGAAAGAGATAAAGTATACCGATAGTGATAATGCTTGGTGTATGAATATAATCTCGATAGTCTTTTCGTCACGTGGTATTTATTTACTTTTGTGTGTGGCGAAGTCAAGTGCATGTTTTATTATACGGATTTGTTTCTGCTCAAATAATATATGTACCTATAATATATAAACGTGACTTTTAAATGCATTTGAACTCGTCAATTGTAAGTCCAATAAAAAAAGAAAGTTGAAATTTGCTTCTAACGATTTTTGGGAGAGAATATTTCACTGGAGGTGTAATGATAATTACCTTAATCATTAATAATATTTAAATATCTTGTAATATATTATGATATTATGTTTATTGGACAGAAATCACAAGGTAGGTATATCACCATAAAAATCAATTGTTACGTTCAAGAAAGTTTAAATAAAAATAAAATCCGCATTTAATCATTTTATTTTATTTTGAACTACGTCCAAAGAGTTCCACTAGAAATTGCTGATATTCAACATCTTTAATAGAATAGATCATTCGAACGTTTGCTTCATGTTTGTCAGTGAACGTATTTGTGTTGAGACCTCTTTCCTCACCTGAAAAAAAAACTCCTCTTAGCAAATTGATTTTGCACAAAGTAAGTATATCCTATTATAATGATTACTGTCTGGAATTCTGGATACAACTTTATGCCTTAGAGGTAAAAAAATAATCAAATGGGATGGCTGACATTATTTAGCATTATGAAGATACATATCACATTTGATAAAAACGTAACATCAAAAAAAATAATTAAGATTAAAATCTAGTGAATGATTAAACACTTGTGTGTCAAGTCATCATATTTAGTCTGTGTTGGATTTTTGATTTAAATAAAAAATAGGTACCTAAGTAGTGATTTCTGTTCAAAATACCTACCACAAATCACAATATCGTTTTTGGCATATTTATACTCTTTGACCAGTTCAGGTTTCACAGCTGCTGCAATGGCCGAAGGGTCCAAAGATTGCCATCTGCCTCCAGGTCTCCCCAAGGATACTTGTTCGTACTTGTTCATTGCTTTGACAATGGAACTGTTAATGGCACCTAGAGTATCTGTTCTCCATGACTGGAAAAAAAAAACATCAAAGCTATTAGGATACATTACATTAACTGCATCTTGAACAAAAAAAATTTTGCTCTTGGTTTTAAACTTTTAAGTTTTGACGATCTCCGTGGTCGAGTGGCTATCACGCTGGTTTCAAGCGTCGCCATCTCGTGAGGTTCCGGGTTCGATTCCCGGTCGGGTCAGTGTAGAAAATGATCTTTTCTATTGTAGAGAATCAAACTCGGTTGAGTTTATAAAGTTCTTTATTCGATCAACACACTTATCTTTGATACAAATTACTATCTCTAGCCACATCAATAATTATAACTACATTTTAACATAGGTTCCTTCCCTTAACCTTTCGCTTCGGCGGTCAGCACTAGACTGTCTCGCCTTTCGAGTGCACTTCGCAAGTCAGAAAATAAGAAGGGGCAGCCAGTGTTGCCATTTTTAAATAGCGATAACGTTATTCGATAAAGTAACAATACTCGATTTTATATAAATATAAATAACGTTAACTGTTATTATGAGGAGTTAAGATTACAAGAGGCTACCGATTGAATCTAAGTACAAAAATCATCACATTCGGCCATCCGACCTAATGCACCTCCTGGTGCATTTTCAAAAATATTTACAATGGCACATTTATATCAATACTACTACAGCATACTACATTTATCATACTACAAGCAATAAAAATTAAGCTGTTGGGCTAACTTATTAATTCTAAGTTTACTTTAGCGTACACATTAGAAAATCATCACATTCGGCATTTAAGTTTAATTAATTACAATTATCACATTTCTAGTTCTTTTAATAATTATAACCTATTTTTGGTTGACTTGAGTTGCTGTAGCTTTGACCAATATAGATTGATCTATTGAATCTTTAGATTGATTATACTTTGCCTGCTTACCTGCCTTATAAGACTTGTGACAACGAACATTTTATACATTTTATGTAAACGGGTTCATAATCTATTATGTACCTATAGTTTCATAGTTACTTCGTTCTACAGGCTAATAAGTTAAGAATGGTTATGTTATTATACTTATGATAACAATCGTAACTATTAATTTGACTAATCTTTTTTTTACTCCTGTCTATGAATGACAAAAAGTCATTTATCGAAGCCATATTTATTTTATTTTAGTCTATTATCTTCTAATATACTTAACAAGATTTAAAAAAAAACATCTGATTTTAAGATAACAATACGGCAAGAATCTAACTAAATTGTCTTTTAAATTGATGAATGAATGAAAATGTATAGGTAACCTATGGTAGTTTTAAGTGTGTGACATATAAACGATCCTAACTTAAAAGAGACCTTATCTACATAAACAGTTCATTTAAGAAGTAATAAACCAGTCAAGTCAGTAAAAAGACAAATTAATTGGACACCAATCACATATCCAGCAATATGATAATAGTTCACAATTTGTATAATGATACGTATAAGGTCAATAAAATAATCAGGTTATAACAAAAGTTCCTTTCTGAAACACAGTCTCATGATTTGAATTTTTCATATTGAGTAATGTATAAAACTATGTATTGAGATAGATATTAGAAAGTCACTAAAGCATTCAAAATAAATGTCACTTATTAATCGTGGAGAACATAATCAAGAATTATTGAAGCTACTTAGATAACTTTTAAAAAAAAGTTAAATTTCGTAAATTGCGTGGCGCATATCAATGAAAGTTATGAATCTTAGCACTTAAAGTCATACGAGAAGAATTAAGCTAGTATGTGGTTTTGGTTTTTTTATTGGAATTGAATGGTTACCTTAATGTTTGTTCTCAATATCTTATAAATACTGTTTACGGAGATTCAGACATTTAAGGGATCATTATTATTATTTATAGAATCTCTTATGATCTTACAATTTATTGTTCACATAAAATATTACTTTGTAGTTTAACTTTCTCTAATATGTATGTTCGGATGAGAAAAAATCAATATTTCAGGGCCCATATTAATCATATTTGTTAATTATTAACGAACAGTACATGAAGGTGTGGTCTTAATTTCGTAGCAGGAACAAGTACCTACTTCACTTTATTAATCATTATACAATTAATATAAATAGAATTGAGATTAGATTTAATAGTCAAATGACATTAATAATTAAACCCTACCACGAATACAATTTACTCAGCAAAGTTAACTTAATGATATTATGCTGTTACATGTAAAAAAAGAATAAACTGCATGATATTGCCAAGAATACAGAAAAATATCAAAGTGGGGAACTAGAATAAAAACTAGTTTTGATATAAAGCCTTTGTGCATAATTATCTATTAATTGACCTATGAGATCACGGTCTCCTATTTACGCTGACGTTTTGGCGTGTAGACGTCCCTAGTCCCCATCTAAATGTATTGCGATGCGTCTTTAGTTATTCCAAACCCAAGCATATTGCAGAGCAAACGTCGTGTTTGGCGTCAATATAATATTCATAAATGAAAATATATTTCTTTTCAAGTCAATGCTCAGTACATTATGTAAGGTCACCTCGTTATAAGTGATAATATTTTAACAGAGCATCAAACAATAACATAGAAAGAGGACCCTTTTTTTGAAAATTACATTTTTGCATACGATTTTATTTTTCTTAAAAAAAAAAATATTCTTTAAGGGCACCCTGACCAGCGACAATGCCTTTCGTCTCTTACATAAATACTAAATTGAGCGAAAACTAGACAGACGTATATAATAAAAGTGCTAAGAGACAATAAGTATAAAAATAATATCACAAAACAAATGTTTTTACAAATTGTCGGAGTAATGATTTATAGATAAACAAAGTCATTTAAAACAAATTTATATAGACATTGAGGATACATTAATTTAACTGACTGTCTACTACAGGAATACTTATAGGAAGGTTATTCAATAAGTAAAAGTAAAGTATAGCTACCTAAGCTCATTCTTGATGTATAATTTCAACTATTTTTTTTTTTATTGTTTGTGCAGTATTACAGAAATATTGTGTAGTAAGTTATTTGGTTCCTAAATGTTTAAAGTAGTCATAAATAAATATTAATATGTATAAGTATAGGACCATCTGTTCCAAAATTAATATAATTACTCCACAATTTATTAACAGGTAAAACTCACCTATAAAATTGCTTTACTTTGCTGTACCCTACCGGGTGTGCACATGTAGCGAGCGATGTTAAGTTTGTAATTAATTATTTATCTACTGTGTATTTCTTTCATCAAATAAATGATAATTGATAAACTTTTTATATACATTTTATGTCTTACAAGTTTGGCGGTTAACTGCGCTGTCAAAATTGCAACGGAATCTGCTACTCTTTACAGTTCTAGTATGGTTAAAACGACAGAACAATTTATATAAAGGAAGTAAGGGTATTTTCTATGGATGTTGTAAGTAACCCGACATTAAAATTACCGCGTCAATGAATTAATTAAATCTTTGTTTTGAAATAAGTCACGACGTTAATTCAAGTAAGAATTTACTGACATCGTGTGCTAATAGGTATATTTTTCTTATGATCGTGGTAAATGCGCGGTATTTTTCGCAAAGTCAACTTAGTATAAGATTAGGTCTGTGGGAGCGATTAAAAAATGAATATTACACTAATTTATTTTTAATTAAAGCATTGACAGTGATCTCATACAAGACGGTGAAAAGGGCTTCTGATGTTTATGCATTTACCAAAATTATCAGTTGTACGGAAAACAGCACGTCAAGGTAATCTTAGGTTAAGTTTGCAACAAAAGTGGGTAATTTGATGTGCTGTCGACTGTACATATATTCAAAATTCTGTACTCAATCGTAACAAAATAACCCATTCTACTAAGAAGAAGTGATGATATTTTTTTTCTTTAGTAAATGATAAATAACATCCTAGCCTACCCGCGACCACGAACGCTACAATGGTTAAAACGTCGGGAATCAAGATAAACTTCTGCGAAAAATATCAGAATTGTGTGTACAAGGACTTATCCAGTGAATGAATATACTACAGTTAAAACATAGTAGTTGTTATGTTTTCCTCTTTGTGATCGGAGCCAAACAGTTACTTCGGATTGTGTGAAACGGTAATTTCAGGTGACTCGACGGCTTCGAGCATTGGTGACGCCGAAATGGTACTTTTTGATTTGTGACTTCCTTTAGAAGATGTCGATGTCCTCAACCTCGATCGCGAGCTCTTTCGTCTTTTTAGGCCCAACCAGCCTGGTTTGGTCTCGTGCTCTTCAGTCTCATCACCTCGGAAGAAAAAGAATACCAGCATTAGTGTTGTTATCAACAAAATCATACTTTGGATATGGTAATTATTTACTAAGTTATGGTTTAAATAACTATCTTTGTAAATGAACTGTATGTATTTATGAGAATAAATGTCTTTAAACCTAATTATTATGGAGCCATATCTTCATTTATTAGAGCATAATTTTAGTAAAGGAATAATGTTGCAAATAATCCTGAACGCAAGTAAGTGCGCCTATATGGCTCACATGACCGTTGCTAATGAAAATTTCTAGTAAAAGAATTCACAGTTAGACTTGACCTTTTGTAAAACATACATAGCTTCTTCATGGCACAAATGGCCCGATCTAATCGAGAAAAATACATAGCTAGTATACATAACTGATGTACATGTATTCCACAATACATGAATTTAATTGATTAATTGATTGACTGACTTGGCCACTACTACTGCTTTTGAATAAATAAATGTACAGAACTATGGACACACTTGGTCCACGCGACACACCTGGCCGCTATTTGAGGACACACTTGATCCATGCGACACACCTGGCCGCTACTTAAGGACACACTTGGTCCACGCGACACACCTGGTCGCTACATAAGGACACACTTGGCCCATGCGACACACCTGGCCGCTACTTAAGGACGCACTTGGCCCACGCGACACACCTGGCCGCTAAAACTTCTTTGTAAAATCTAACACTATGGCCTTTATTTCAAGTTATATATTGAATGAGTACGAATGTATATAAATTTAAAATTAAAATGTATAAGAATTGAAATTGGGTTGAATTGGCAATAAGGCATTTACCTTAAAATGCCGTTATATCAAGTCATATCAAATGAAGTGAAAGAAAAAATATTCTAATTTAATTTACTTGAGTTGGCTTAAATTGAACTCAGTTAAATAAGTAAAAAAAACTCAGTATTGTTTAACTCACTTACATAATCAATGGGTGTAAATACCCTAAAGAGCACTCAATTCATGTCATATAACGAAATTGAATTGAAATAAGAAATGATTCGAATATTAACATTGGATTGAATTGGTTGAAATTTAACACAATTGATTAAAACACACAATTGTTGAACTCACTAACATAGTTTATAAGTCTGTTAACAAATTATGAATGCAAAGTCTGAAATAAAGATTTTTTACTGTATAATTATTTATGAACACAAAAATATTAGCCCTAGAACAGTTACAGGTTGAACGGTTATTCTCAATCAACCAAACATAGCTACCTACAATAGGCAGTGACATGATAATATTTAATACCTATTTCTTTTCGTATTTCCTATTAGGATGAAGGAACTACTGAGGTCATTTATTATATTTAGCTATTTAGTTGCACGTACTCGTGTCTCGTATCCACTGAACATTATCAAGGAGTAGCCTTGACCAAATGGTCAGTTAGAAACTTAACACAATTTAGTCAGGATAATAGTGCAACAGCTTAACCGCAGCAAAATATTATCCCAACTAATGCAACCTAACACTACCCCGATAATTATGAGAAAAAAAATACTATTTTGTTAAACATGCCTACGTAGTTGACCCAATTTAATAAATCGCGCATTTAGCTTTCACATACCATTAGCAAAGGGTAGCCTTGCCCAAATGATTTGATGATAGCTTAGCACGACTGCGTCGAGTTAGCATAGGCCCAGTTCATATTAAGAACAACCTAGGGCTAGCCCGACAATTTGTTACCTACCTACTTTGCTTATGAGCATACTCGTATTAGTCACCCACCACAGATCATTATCAAGGAGTGGCCTTGACCAAACAATCAGTTGGGAACTTAACACGATTAAATCAGGATAATATTGCTACAGTTCAACCGCAGCGGAATATTATCCCAACCAATGCTATCCTATTGTGGTATTTATGGCGTTATCTTCAAGAAAATTTTCTTAAATAATATTACTTGCTCTTATCATTTGAAAATAATAGTACATACCTTTTGTGGGCTGTAGATTTCATCCCACTTCTGAAGTGTAGAGAATCAAACTCGGTTGAGTTTATAAAGTTCTTTATTCGATCAACACACTTATCTTTGATACAAATTACTATCTCTAGCCACATCAATAATTATAACTACATTTTAACATAGGTTCCTTCCCTTAACCTTTCGCTTCGGCGGTCAGCACTAGACTGTCTCGCCTTTCGAGTGCACTTCGCAAGTCAGAAAATAAGAAGGGGCAGCCAGTGTTGCCATTTTTAAATAGCGATAACGTTATTCGATAAAGTAACAATACTCGATTTTATATAAATATAAATAACGTTAACTGTTATTATGAGGAGTTAAGATTACAAGAGGCTACCGATTGAATCTAAGTACAAAAATCATCACACTATATTGTCTCGGGTCTGGGTGTTGTGGTACCACCGTTGTATCTGATTTCCATAACACAAGTGCATTGGCTACTTACTTTGGGATCGGAGCAATGTATGTGATTGGTGTCCAATATTTATATTTAAAAAACACTGCAGGACAGTCAACACTTCTAAAATGAAGTTAATTTTTGTTTAACATGTAAACAAGGTTGAAATTTAATGAACAAATAGCAAGCCATAGCAAGCACGCTGTTAGAACTGGTACAAAGCCGTTTTCGTTAAAAGTTGCATTACTCGTAGGGACTTCATTTAGAATTTAAATACACTTTAGTTAAGATTCAGAATTTTATATCAGAACAAAAAAAAACAATAAGCATAAAATATCTTACCCTTGTAAAGTTCAGAAATATCCTCGTTTGAGAAAATGGCACTATAGTAACTTTGTCTGGTGTTGCATTCTTTACGACGATGTGGTATGCCTCTGGATCCATTCTGGCATTGAATTCTGGATTCGGGTGTAATTCATCTGAAACCATAATAATTATCAGGATATCATTATGGTGTTATTAATGTATCTAATATTCCAACCCCCCATCTTCAAAATAGTCTCAGAAACCAATAAAATAAGATTGTTTACTTTTGTCCACCACAATTTGCTTCTACTATGACTCTCGTTTAGCAGGATTTTTAGATTAAGAGTTCTTTAATTTAACGATGGTTCTATTGTTTTAATAAGAAAGTAAGTAATAAAAAAATATCTGAGCGCCGGATACACAGAGAAGGAGATGGCGACGAAAAGTAAAGGCTAAATGCTGTTTTTTGGAGTTTCGGGCATTACTGTTTGTCTTTGCTGGCTAACATGATATCACGGAGTAATCTATGATTATGTTTTTACTACTTATGTTCGAATTCCTTATACTTTTGAAGCTTTAATCGCTCACGTCAATGTTTACCACCATTCAATTAACTTTCGCGGATGGATACGGCTGACAGGTAGCCGAAATTAAAATTAGACCATTCAGGTACTCACTATGAATATGACCTGCTGCGACATAAAGTTGAGATAACCGGTTTATAAATTGAGGATCCAATTTGACAGCTAAAGCTATATTGGTCAAGGTTCCAATCGTAACAACAACAAGTTGATCTGAAACAAAAACAAAATGCATGAGTTCATTGAACCATTATAAATAAGATATTGTTCAACTTATTTAAAAAGGTTCACATTTGCATTGCAAATGTTGCCGTCTTCTTTATTGCGTCAAATTCTTATTAAGTTCTAACCCATTATAAAAATTACAATTCCTTATTAAAAACAATTTGCATGTTATTGTTTTGGGAATGAAGGTGAATTCTGTGATTTAATTACCCGTTGTACGGACAAGAGCACGTCAAGGTAGAAACTGAGCAGTCTTATGTAGTTGTAATAAGGGCTAGTTTGCAACAAAAGTGGGTAACCTGATGTGCTTGCGACTGTACTTTGTCACTATACATTGGTATTGTCATATAATTATTTTTGACACAATGTATATATTATGTTACTTACAAAAGGCATATGGCAAACGGCTAATTTCGTTAATCATATCAGTTCTACAGTATTGTAATGTAAACTTAAGTAAAGTAACAATGCCATATTGCAAGGTTTCTTACCTTCATAAATTTTCGATAGTTCAATGAGACGCAGAATGGCATTTTGTTCTTGTACTGGAGCCAAATCGGTCACATTTTCTCCTGTATCTCCTAAACCATCAATACCATAGTACGCGTTTGTTGCTGGAGTATAAACTAGGGATGATTTAGCACCTCTGTATATTGGAACCTGTTCAAAATAACTCTTTAGTAAAATAAAAGTTTTTTTTTTTTAAATAAATAATAGGTGCTCGTAGCGCAGTGCTAGTAATATGAATATCGAAGTTCAGCAACATACGGCGCGATCGTGTTTATCCAAAGCATTCCGACCACATAAGTGATGCATATCACACAAGCCTTATGGGCGGCTTGATAACATCTAACAGCAGTTAGTCGTTTGTCTTGCAATGAACTCGCGCGGTGGAGTTTGGCTCAAACTACCTCGTAGTTGACGTAAGGCCTTTACCCAGTAGTGAAACGTTACAGGCTAAATATCGAAGCCCACTAAGCACCCGTCACGGTGACAGCACCATATCAAACCGAGGCGTTCAGTATTCTTTGAATGAAACTCCTCACTTCAACGCACAACTATCAACTTCGTAACGTCACCACCTCAGATCGAGATCACGGTCACGATCGGGACCCACTCTCGACCAGCAGCACATGCGTTGTATCGCGCTAACGGCACGTCGCCCGCTGGTTGACGACTATCCATCCATCCTGTCAAACGGGCCGTCATTCACAAGAAGAACTGTCATAAGTTGTAGCAAACACGATTCAAGGCGAGGCGTGGCTGTTCCCTTTACGTAACGAGCTTTCGTATGGTTGACGCCTAGTTGGTGCTGTTCCCAGGTGGGTTTGATTTGCTTCAACCTTAACTTTGCTTTTACTTAATGTTAAAATATATCTCTAGGTATGTGAACATTCTCGTTCATCAAATCTTTTGAAAGTATACTTTACACTTTAACCTACAAATGTTATCTACGAAAATCTTGACATTATTTATTTATACCAAATAAAATTAAAATTCACTTACATCTTGCCGGTCTGCAACTTTCAAAATCTTTTGATTGTTTAAAGCGACGTTGTCTTCCAAAGTATTTTCATTACCAGTGGTTAGTGCAACTAATTTGGGTCTATAATAACATTAATAAAAATCATGATCGTTATTTGTTCCTCAAAACTAGTATTATTTTGCTATTCTAAATATTTTGATTCAACATAAATAAACTCATTTAATTTAATTGATTGTATCTGATTTCTGCTTTAGTCTCACGGTTTAGGGACTTCATTTCTCAAAAGAATTACCGATAATTCACTTACTTAAAAAATTACATTACATATATAGTTTACGAGTATATAAACATAGCATAACGAGCGTACTCTCTCTTATCATTGTTATTAAACCTCATTAACGGTATTCATATAATTAACTCTAATTCAAACTTACCCATTGTAATATTTCTCGTATAAAAGAGCTGCAAAAATAGCCATAGCATCATCTCCCCCCGCGTCATTGTCTATTACTAGTTTTAGACTTCCGCTAAAACAATTTATATTTTTATTGCCATTTTTCAGATCATTGTTATTATTTATTTTTCAATTTTGGAAGACTAACAGCTAGAAGAAGATTGTTTTAAACTATATGTCCATTGGTAGACTCACAATAATAATAATAACAAGATAACGACAAGTGTAAACACATGTTTACAAAAGCCTCAAACTAGATGTTCCTACTGTTTGTTAAAAGATACACCAAAGATAAAAAAAAAACGTCCAAGTTTTAACTGAATTAGGGACTTCACTTACTTCCACTTAGCTAAAATACCACAATATTATTTTGATGACAGCAAATTACTTTGTTTTTCATAGTATTTGTATGAAAAACAAATGTGCTATATCTCAAAAACTTCTCGTTCGATCACGTCCAATCTAATTTCCGTTGAAAGTATTTGTTAAGATCTATTTTATATATTAAAAAAAAAATCACTCGCTTAGTTTAGATGTTAGATGGGGGACGCCTATTTTACCACTTTGGAATCGTCTAGCTATGAATCGTTAGATTTTAAAAGAAAATGGTTTTCAAGGTTTTGAAATGTAATTTTAAGAGACCTATCCATAGACACCCCACACGCATAGGTTTGACTAAAAAAAGTAAGTTTAAGCCCAGATAATATAATACTATTTAAGTATGGTTAGTTAAGTAGCTTTAGGTTTAATGTATGGGAGCTCTCTTAAATATCTGTTCTTTTTGTAAAATAATCGTAAAGCGGTTAACAGGATACATCTTCAACTGTTTAAACTTTATGCAGCTAAAGTGAAATCTATGTAAGTATGTCACCCTTATGCCAATGAGGGTTGTCAAAAATGACGCCCACCAGGTGGCAGCACTTAGGCGTCAGGTCCAACGGTCTGTCAAAATACATACCTAATATGTTGTGTTTTCTGATATTTATTGTTATTTATTTATTCATACAATAGTTGCAAAAAGAGTACTGTTTTCTAAAATGCCGCAGTGTTGTACAGTGCCCTATGTGTGCAACAGGAGGACATATGTTCCCTATACCTGATAAAAGCCGATTGAAACAGTGGCTTGTAGCTATTCACAGAGATAAATTTACTCCTACTATCTACTATCCCTATGCAAATACGATTATTATTGGTAATTACATAATATACATACTGAATTTAAAAAAAGTAACTACATTTTTTATCAGTTCTGTCTTATTACAAGTCATACTATAATGAATAATAATATGCATCTGGAATAGGCTTACAGATGTTTTATTAAGTACAAGTTGATGATGTAAAGGAAAAGGCAGGTAGTCATGGTCATGTATCACATATTGCAAGGTAGCCTGTCCAAAATTCCACACAATCCTATTCTTCATAGTATTATTATAGTATTTCCTATTATTCATATTTAATTTTCTTTAGTGCCAGTGTCTTTGGCGCTTCTGTTTTTTAGATCATTATTTATTTCGGCAACCTTTTTATGTCTGTAAACGATTATAAAAGCACATTGAATTCACAAATACGTAGAATTTACCGAAATTCGGTAGATATTAATACTATGTGCAAGTTGTTTGGACCTGACGCTTACGTGGCGCCATCTGGTGGCAGAAAAAATATCAACAACCCTCATTGATTGATCGGCTTTGATTTTAAACTAGACATATCATATTTTAACCTGTTTAATTATTTGTAATAAGGCTGATAGTTTTTAGCAATGACATGTAGTTTTGTCAAGGAACTTGCTATTTGTCAGTTAACAGGTGTTTCCATTTGAAGTAGGTAAATTAAAATTATTCTTTTCTATAGTATAGTTATTTTTTTAAACATATTGAAATAATACAATGGAACTTATGAAGAAATGTAACTTGGTATTATCTAATTTAATTAGTTCATGTTTGGCACATGTGTATATTTCCGAGACACTATTTTGCCGGTCTATCCGGGTTAATGATCTACATATTGTGGTTGTTATATTCAATATTAAAGAATATTGTGGTACACTATCTTAATTAAAAAGATATTAGTATTCATTAAGTTAACTAAAGTTTTGTAGGTATTTACCTCTCTCTGGCGAAACTTGATTGAAATGATACCAAAAACGTAAAACAAACCCAATATTGATACATTTTTATGCAAACGTGTTGTCACAGTGACACTTTATCAGTAACTAGAGATGTTTTGCTGCAAACTTTGATCTACATTTCAATAAAGCATGAAATATTTACGTTAACGCTTATCAAGAGTCAATGAGAGATCACTATTCGTTTGAATATGTTACATTAGTAATAGACTGTTTAATTTTGCTTGCTAATACTTCATATGAATTGATTTAATATTAGATTTAATATTAAATTAGAGCATTTAAATAGGTAGCATCAACTGTTATAGTTTCTTAATATATCTGTTTTCCTGCAGTTTGATTGATTTGTTTTTCTCATGTGTGATACTGCGATATATTTTGTTATCTGTATTAGTGCACTTTTTGTGCAGTTAGGTCATACCTTTGGCAAAAAATGGAGACGTTTTCCTTAGAGCTTTATTTATTTTAAATTGTTAGATATTTATTTTTATTATTAACAGAAATGCATTGGTATTAGTCATGACGGGTCTAAACGCGCAGGCGAAGCCGCGATCCACCACTTGACTCGTGCGTTACCACGAAAGTTGCCGAAACATTTAGCAGAGAGGTAATATCATTACTCACTCAATAGTTTACATTCGCGTTTAGACCTTCATCATGTCTAATAGTAATTGTTTGAAAGGTTAAAATTTTATATAGACAACCAGCTCGCCCCTATTTTTGAATCACTCGTATTAAGATGGCGTGTGATATATTAATTGAATAATGTCTGATTTTCAATGAAAATTAGTAAATTTACTGTTTTTTGTGAATTCTAACGTCTTTATTTCGCGTGATTTCTATTATTTTTTATTTCGTTTTTTTAAAAAAAACCACACGCCATATTAAAAAATAAGAATAGTTAAAGGTACAATCAAATAGCCAAAAAACATTTACAGAATAAGTTTATTATTTTAATTCTTATCAGCAGAGAATACTTTTAATAAATACTCCTTGAACTTATCTTCGTTAGCAGAATATACCAATTCCATGTTTCCATGGTCAGTCTTAAAGTCGTTAGTATTGACGCCTCTCAAAGATCCTGTAAGGCAAAAAAAAAACAATTAATTATTATTTTGAATATCAGTTCCAGAAATACTGCCTACCACCAGAATTCTCTAGTTATTTTTTGTGCCTTCAATCTTTAAAAATGTATTGCTGTTTGTGTAAGTCTTGGTTGAATTCGAGAACGCCGGTACCGATTTGTCTTATTTTAATTTGGCAGTCTTGAAGTTCAGGGAAGATTTAAAAGGTAATAAAATATAAGATAATAACTTTGAAACAGGGACGGGGCCATCCAGGCCGACGATACGAAGTTTGAAGGGATTGCTAGTTATTATTATAAAATAGGTCCACATTTTTTTAGCTATCACTTCTCATGAAAAGTTTGTAGGTGAATCGAGTAGAATTAAAACGCCATACTAGCGCTTCATACATTCTGTATATGATGTGGGATTATGACCTACAACCACTGGCAAATACATTTACACTTGGATGACATACAAATCATATCTCTTGTTTTTTTTAAAGGATTTATTTATTTAAAAACTTCATGCACACAACAAAATATTGTAGGTACATATGGCGGACTTAATGCCAAAAGCATTCTCTACCAGTCAACCATAGGTCAGGACAGAGAAAAATATATATACAGGCGGTGCAAGTAAAGTTATAGAGGCAATAAAAGAGAAGAGAATAGCGATAGAGATAACTATAATACGATGATTAACATACATACTGCCTATTACTTATATACGATTATATAAAAATAATGAAATAATATATTTATTATATAAACATACACAAGTTTTACTCAAAATAATATTTAAAACATCTTACCACACAAAATAATACTGTTATTAGTTGTTCGGGTGCTCTCAACAATACTTTTTTCTAAAGCTATAGACATCACCATCGGGTCTAAAAGCTGCCATAGCTTTTCTTGTGGAAAAGATACTCGTTCGAATTCATTCTGTGCTCGCATTATCTTTGAATCTATTGTGCCTAATTCATTAATTCGCCACTCCTATAAATAAGACATGTTACTTTATTATTAAATAAAATCACCGATTCCAAGATCTACTTAACTAGACACCCCTTAAACCCTTTACACAGTGCGACTTTTAGCAGCGATGCAGTCGCGATACTTACGCGCGTTGGTATCGATACAGTCGCAATGCAAAAGCTGTAAATTGTTAAATTATGTACTGAATTTTGGCCACTGCATCGAAACTAACGCGCGTATCGGTGCAGTCGCGCTTTTGCTTTAATACTAACGCGCGACTGCATCGATGCTAAATAAAATCTGTTTATTACGCGAGTCAGTGATATTTTACGGTCAGCAAAAGACGCGTTGTCTACTGTCAGTGTTACCAATTGAGTCGCATCAGTGTGTATAAATCTTGCTTTCGCTCACACACGAACACGGCGGCGCGTTGGCTATTCCTATCTCTATTGGCAAGACGGCCTCAAGAAGCTAACGCACCGACCAAAGCGCTAAATATTTAAACTTAGTGACACTATATAGAATGAATATGCGCCAAAAAACACACCAATTGTCGTGGTTTCGAAAAAATATATTTCTGCCCTTGTGTTACGAATACCAGAACGATTATGACGGGGTCGTCTTCTATAAATACCTAAATACATATTTACATCCATGACTTAGGTATGTTCGTGCTCATCACATCACACAAACATTTGCTCTTTGCGGGATTAGAACCCGCGACGGCTGGCGTATCGCGTCTAGAACCAAGCTTTATGACACGCGTCATAAAGAGTATATTGAAAGCTGCCAAGTTCGAGTAAAACTCGTATTCTAAGAGTTCCATGCCAATTTTTATTATGTTAGGAATAGACTTACTTCGCATAGCCAAAATACCATAATATTTTATTGATAGCAAAAATTACTTTGTTTTTCACAGTGTTTGTATGAAGAATAAAGCTACATTTTCCGTTATTAAAAGTGTGCTATATTAAAAAAAAACACTAGCAAAGACATCTGCATCGTGTATTTTTTCAAAATTTTCATTAGCTAAGTTCAAAGTCAGATTGGGGACGCCCCATTTTAAAATTTCTATCCATAGACACCCACCCGACATGCATAGGTTTGAGCAAAATCATATTATTTTTTATTTAAGTTCTATATATCGCAGTCCCCCAAATATTATACTTTTTTATTTTTTGTATGAAAATCGTAAAACGGTTTATAAAATACACCTACCTATCAAGTTTTATCGGTGTATGCGAATAGTTTCAGAATAAAGTGGCAGTGACATACGAACGGACGAACAGACAGACAGACTTGACGAAACTACGGCCTTGCGCGTAGCAACTATGCACGTAGGCATATTGACGCAAATCAAAGTGATACTTTATGTGCTTATCATTTATTTTGTAAACAATTTTTACCACTTCATTAGGAATTAGAATAGCATAACACAGACCTTTGTAACGTTCAATGATTGATTCATTTTGTTGAAGGGCACAACTGTAACTTTATCAGCCAATGCATGCTGGGCTACTATGTGGTAAGCTTCAACGTCTAGCTGTGCATTGAACTCTGGTTCATTATTGCATTCCTCTGTAATAACAATAATAAATATTTGTTTATTCAGACACCTAGATCCAATTTGTTAGTAACAATATAATCTTATACTATGTTAGTAGATATGCTTGATACGAATTATGATTAATTATGCGGCAACAGCTAAGTAGTGCTGCTCATTTTAGCAGCCCTACCCAGTGTCGCAAAAAGGGAGAGTCAAATCTCTCTGCAATCACTTTCAGGATGCTGTTGGAACTGCCACGCAACCTTGTGAACAGAGATGCTGCTTTTTTGCGCATAATGGCGTAAAAATCATCAGTGCGTTTTCAAGCAAACATTCCAGACGCGCTAAAAAAGCGAGGCAATCCCAGAAGCACCCTAAAAATGTTATTATATTGGATACGGAGGGCGCTGCACGATTTTTGAGTGTATTTAATCCACAGGCTGCTCGCGTAAAAAGACTGGCAATATGCCTTGAATAGTGTGACTTTAGGGTCCTGTGAGCAGCGAGCAAACCTGCGGGCCAACATATTACCTCTCACCGCCAACGCCCTACGTCCTTATCATCTTTCTATGTCCTTATCATCAGACATATCTTCGCAAACAATATGCCTAAGATATTTAAACTGCCGTTGTCTAAGAAGCGGTTTCCCACATAACGTAATTGGTGGCAGATTATCTGTCATTTTAATTTTTGACTGAAATACTGCATACTCGCTCTTTTTTGTGTTATAGACAAGTCCATGATCCAGGGCATATTTTTCACAAACCTTCAACAACTGCGCATGGAACTGATTGACGGCGCCAGCAGAACCATGCCAAGTTATTCATACATACGCCGTCAATGTAGCATCCAACATGTTCTCTACTGAGGTCACCAATCAGTTCATTTATGTACAGATTAAAGAGCCTAGGAGAGGACAACCCCCCCCTGTCTCACCCCACACTCCAACCTGTACGGGTCAGAAAGTACATTGTTCCATTTGACACGATTAACTTGATTCTTGTACCAATACTCAAGAACTGAGACCTATTCACTCGGAACATTAGCATCCTATAACTTTTTCCACAAGATGTCATAGCGCACCAGATCAAAAGCCTTAGGCAGATCCAGGAAACATGCAATTACAGGGGTTTTTCTGCCGGTATAATACCTTACTATGGACTTAAGACCTAGAATCGCAGTCTCCGTCGATAAACCACGCTGAAAATCGAACTGCACGTCCTGTAACTTTACATAATGGCTTAAATGCTCGTCCAATAATCTGTCCAAGAACTTCAATGGTATGGTTGCCAGTGAAATTGGTATATAGTTGGAACTATCAGCTATATCCCCGGTCCTGTTCTTGATTATTGGCACAACGATCGTGTCTAACATTTAAGACGGCAGATAAGAACGGTTTAAGCACAAAGAATAGAACATGGCCAGCACTCTGTAAACATGTCTCCCCGCATATCATAAATGTTCTACACTTAGTCCATCATGACTGGGTGACTTACCCCATGTCATTTCATTCAAATTGACGTCAACGCCATGTCATTGAAATTGACGACCCGTCTGGTGTAGTGGTCGAGAAATCGCCTACTACGCAGCGGGTGCGGGTTCGATCCCCGCACAATACAAACATTTGTGTGCATGAACATGTCTGTTTGTATTGGTCTGGGTGTTTTCTATGTATATCATGTATGTATTTATAAAAAAAAAAAGTATTTAGGTATTATATCCGTTGTCTGGCACCCATAACACAAGCTTTGAGTAGCTTACTTTGGGGCTAGATTTCGATGTGTGGGAATGTCCAAAGGATATTGATATATTGATATATTGATTTGTTTAAAGGCTTTATCCACCTGCTTGGCGGTGAATAGAATCACCTCCCCCTTTTTACCAATTGTATCCCTTTAGCACTGGTAATTTGTATTGGTGACCTTACTATAAACTGATCCCTAAACTTATCTGCAATGGACTGAGGGTCACTTAGGTCTCCTACTCTCGTTGGTCTTCCGGGTCTAAGATTTAATTTATTAGAAAATTTCCAAAAACTGCTAAAGTTCTTCTGTTTATGCAATGACGCCATCATATCCAAGGTTATTTGTTGTTTATGATTTTGACACCATTTAAGTTTCCCTTTAAATAACCTACGACTAAAGCACATTTCGTCATAGACACTACCAGTGTTTGGTTTACCATGAAGTCACTATAAAGAAAACTTCAACTTTGCCTCTCTATGAGCCTGACTAACATACATGTTCCATCCCTTTATACATCGCTTTCTACCCCGATGCTGCCTCTGACCATGGCTTTCTTTAGCTGCCTCTTGCAAGACCTTAATTATTTTATCATACATGTCACTTAACACTAACTTATGATCACTATCTTTACATATACTATTACAACAGAATGTTAATTCCGTTGGGAAATGAATATTCCTCAAACCTTTATGACATAACTCTGAATATAATTTAATTTCTTTTTCTTGCCTCGTACCCCAGTTCACCTTGTTATATGGTTGTTCAAGTGCAATTAATTTAGACGGAACAATATTAAGATCACATACTATTATTAGTGGAAAATGGTCAGACCATAGTACGTCCTGCATAACATATATATTTTTAACAGTCATCCATGACGCTAATGTTACCAAACAGTGGTCCAACCAGCTCTCCTTGATCCATGCGCTTCACTAACATAAGTGTAACTGTCCGAATTTAAACCTAACATATCAATGTCTCACCACGCCATTTCTGTTCAGTACAAAATTTTATAAGTTCCTTACCGAAAAAGTTACTAAGGTCCGCATTAAAGTCCCCCAGCAGATATACTGACTCCGAATCACAACTTTCCACAATAGCACTTAGTTCCGCCATACCCTTCGTAAATTCTAGTAAATTATCAGCCGAGTCTGTCGGCATATAAACACAACAAAATACAACTGAACGCTCACCCAAGGACACCCTAATAGCATATAACCGGTTTGATATACACTGTAGCACCGATACCGAGCGGGAAAGACCTTTACGCCACAATATCGCCAGTCCACCGTAGGGTCTGCCTCTTAGGATACCTATTGAGGTATCTACTGCCGACTTGCCAGTGACTTGAAATCGCTATGTATGGATCCAAGAAAGGGAATATCATGGGGCAGCAGCCAAGTCTCTTGAGGAGCAATCACGACGGCTTTATAACACAGATGTCTTATGTTCGGCATAGACCTTTTAACTGACTTGCAGTTAAAAGTGGTCAAGGTAGTAAAGCGCGTATTATTGTTACTAGTATAAGATCCGTTATTCATGATTGATATTTATATTTTATCACCGGACTGAGTCTTTCAGTCTTGATCTGTTCGCTTTTTGAAAGGTATTAAGCGTCTAAAACTAATACCATCGGGCCAAATGTTTTCATCTAAAAAGATATCGACCTTTATAGATGAAAACATTTGGCCCGTTTGCTCATAGCAACATATGCTTTATAAACATTGTAATTTCTATCTTCCTTGGTAAGAACCTTTTCAATGGTTATAACTTTACCCGTTTTATCTTTTATATGTTGAATTATATCGTCAACTGACACGTCTTTATGTACATTTGATACAAATAAGGGTACATGTCTGCGGCCTTAAAAATTCCTTCTAATTCACCATTTTACCAATAAACCGGTTTCTTAGTTTACGTCGATGAACAGTTTTCCATCCCTCACTCTTCTCTTCTATTTTCCATTAACCCGGTTTTTTGACGGCGTCTGCTATAGTCATTATTTTCGCAGGCGCATTGCTTGTTTTTAATAAATCAACTGGTGTCTGTCAATAAGAATTCCTAAATCTTCCGAGATTTGGTACCTGGGAATAAGTAGGTAATGTTACCTGAAATTCGTTATTGTGATTGATCCATTCATTTACATTGGCTAATACATGTTGCTAAGCGGAATCGGAAAAGTATGATCAATTTGTTTTATAAAAAAATAACATACATGCATACCTACAAACATACAGGTTGAACTGAGAACTTTCTTATCTTTTAAAAACAGAGGATAAGTACGGAAAAATAAAGATACAGTTGTTTTTACGCAAAATAATTACTTCATAAATAGAAAATTGAGTGTTTGATAATATATTTGTCACATAAAACATTCAAAAATAAATAAACACAACCATATGACAATTCAACTGCATTATATTCAAGACGTTAGTTTGCACATGCATTGTTAATGCAATTTATATAAAACACACGAAAATTGTGTACGCTAAACAATTGTTTTAAATACTTAAAATAGAAATGAAAGACAACTTACATGTCCTATATAATTTATTAAATACAGTTACGCTTAATCATATAATTAAACTAGTTACATAATATACAATTTAATAATTTAGAAAAAAAGTACAAGAAAATACAACAAAGTTACGTTTTACAAAAAATATGCATTTATATGCCAATAAAAGCAGTTAACTTACAAAGAAAAATAAGTTAAATAATAAAAGTTCTAAATCTAAGTCTAATTTAAACGACCCATCTTGATCTACGCATCGAATCACAGTTACATGGTCGCCTTTGTAAACCTCCAAAGGATGTTTGACGGTAAACACAATGCAGTCAACGAAGCTAGAGTTACGTCCGGTCGATATTCTATGGCCATTTTCAATAATTTCTATCTCGTACCAACATAGTATAGCATTGCAGGTGCCGTCTCTCACAATGGACAATGATACCTCACTCGACCTTAACTCTCGACAGCAACGCGCCAGAAATATTGGATCTGAAAGACTTTCGTACTGCAATTGAGTAGGATCAATGCAATAAATCTGTGATAGCGAGAACAAATTGACTTGTTTGGCCAACGGCAACATCGTTTTATCATCTTCAGACATTCTATTACGCTGGTCCAACTTTTTACTACTAATCAGCTGTCCCACCAAAGATACGCTCGCTGGCATAAACAGCCCTCCACTGAGCAAATGCGAATGCTTCAACTGACGAGCTAAACGGTTGTATATCAAATCTATATCACCACCCAAATCCAAGGCATTACAAAATACCGCGTGAAACACTTTGCCTTCAAATGTGCCTAGGTGCAGGTTGCGGATCAGAAGTATCTTCACTTTTGAGAGGCAAATTCCATGCCTGCAGAAAACCTCTTCGATAAATTTCCGATCTTGACGATTACGAGCAGCACACACTAAAGAACGAGCACCACGTTCCAGCATTTTCATTCCAAAGAGAGGGAATGGACTCAAATCTGCAATATCAATCGTATCTATTGGTGCCATTTGAGTCACGTGAACAGTCGCTACCTGCACACTTTTCATTATCTCATTGACATAAAAACCATCATTTAAAAACGCTATTATATGAGACGAGATTCTAGTAATGAGTTTTCTACAGTCAGGCAAAAATTTTAAAATCCCCCCAAACGTTGAAAATTGGGCACAGAATGTCTCGCCTTTGCAGTACCACGTTGGAATATAATCGAAGAAGACTGCTGGAAGCCACGCTTCAGTTCTGTCTTTAGATCTTGGGTCGGTTGTGAGAGTAACATTATCAGTCATATAAAGTGTGAACCAACCAACCAGCACATTAACTTCGCCACTGCCAGTAACGGTTAAATACGCATTGTCTGGAACCACTGCCGCTATCTTTTGAACGATATCGGTGTACGAATTAAAGTCTATTTGAAACACCAACGTTTCTCGCGTTAGAAACTTCAAATCTCTGCACGATGATATGTCTTCGCCTTGATATGACTCACCGCTACATGTAACTTCTGTATGAATATATAAATCCTCTACCCTGAGTAGAGATTTAGCGTCCGCAGTAACTTGATATTTCTTCAGAATCTGATCACAGTTCGCTCCAGCTACGTAGAAGTCCGCTCGACCAGGTACAACTAGTCCGTACTCTGCCAAGCTTTTTTCCCACGCTGTTCGCAAGCTCACTAGTAGATTTTCACCCAAAAGACCGGAATCAAACTTGTTCGTTATCAGTAATGTGCGGTCTCTGCAGATGTTTGTAATATTCATGGCACCTGTTCCATTGTTTATCAAAAGTATGTCCTGCACATTATTCTGGCGAAGTATCTTAGCAGCTACACTCGCCCATGTGGTTGTAAAATTTGGTTGAGCAGCAGAAACAGTGACGCAGCCATTATTGTATTCTGCAGATACGCCTTTCTCAGTTGCGTTATCGTTTTTAAAATAAATGATCTCATATAATGCTTGTAGATACGCCTGGTGTCTTCTGCCATCGTTTAACATCCGATAGTTTTTACGAGCGAAGAGTAGTTTCTTCGTGCAGTCGATGTGTTTTTGTGCGATCACTAAGCTTCTATCGATTTCGAGCGCCTTCTCAAAATGGCACAAAGCTTCGCACATGAAGTTATTGCGAAGAAGATATTTGCCAACGTCACATAGTAGACTAACATTGCCAGGAAACACTTTCATTGCTGCCTGAAAGTTGTCAAATATCTGTGCAAGTTCGTTCTTCATAGCCAAGTGCTCGTTAAGACGCATCATGACAACTCGGAATTCGAACTCAATGTTCTTCTTAACATGAGGATACTCTTGAACAGCTGACAAGTAAAGATCGAAGGCGTTCTTGTAAGACTGGAGATACGCGAAGCGTCGCGCGTCCAGTAGAAAGTCGATAGGCATTGGGGCTGGTTCTTCCATGGTTCAGTTCTGATTGCCACAGAAATGAAGTTTCACTAGGTATCACAAAGTTCACTTGCGGTATTGTCACTAGCACCGGAAAGTCATTTCGTAGAACGACAGGTTTTATAAGTACTACAGATTGTTAATAAGAACATATAGCGCGTCGTACGGAGGTCCGAACGTATTGAAGCCTAAGCACAAACTGATACTAAATAAACAAAATACCCAACTTTCCTTTTGCATGTACCGTTGTCAATAGATTAGCAATGTACCTGGCAGACCCTTTGGCTCCAGAGATCCTATTGTTTTGAATAACCACTGCAGGCAATTATTAGGGGGCAGGTAATTTTAACACTAAACAAAAGACAGCCACGTGTTTTTTTCGTTGATGAATAGATGGATGTTAACAAAGCACAGCAAACATAATTAAAAAAGTAGGTAGGTACTTATCTTTTGTTCACAACTTTCACAAGTTGTTTTTGAAGATAATCCTTTGATTCAATGTAATGTCCTGATTACGTGAGTTTAGCAAAACTGGCAATTTTCGAACTTCATAACCAACAGAATCAATCAAAATAAAAACGTGCGAATTAAATACCAAAGGTAAAAAAATAATATGGATACCTGAGACGAACAGAGACCTAATTTTTTGAGACTATAACCAAGTTAATACCTTTTAGAAAAAATAATCATCATCAATATCAGCAAAATGACGTTCACTGCTTTTTAACAGCGGCCGATCACTAGCTAGTCTACATCCCGTTAGATCCTGCTATCTTTACAAGAAAAAATAATATCTTACCAAATACGTTTCCAGCACCTATGTAAAGTTGTTTGAGCCTGCCGATGAAGTCAGGGTCTAATTTGATAGCCAAGGCAATATTTGTCAAGGGGGCTATGCAAACCACTATCAGTTCACCTGGAAACATAAAAAAATACTTTTATCATAAAAAATAAGTATTCTTATACTGCGATAAAAGGCAATAGGCAATAGGCTGGGATATAAGGCAACCCTTAAAACTTTAAACTTTATGGTAGAAAATTATATTTCACGTGATTTTAAAACTATAGTAGTCTTTGTGGTTTTATTACTTTAGCGTTACTACTATTAGTTCGCGTATGTGAACGAGACACAATGCAAATTCTATTGTTATGCGGTTGCCTGCAACCGCTCGGGTGTTGAAGCAATATTCTCAGTTCAAGTATAACGGGACAAGAACTAAGCCTTTCTATGGGAATATACAACACAGATATAGTAAAAGGCTAGAAACGACGACATCCGTCAATGGTTAATGTTAAACGCTGTGTTAAAGTTTTCACTAAAATAACACTTTCCACAACCGAATTATTAAATACTACAATCGTACGTTACCTTTGTATTTCTTAGATAAATCTATGAGGGCTAAAGCAGCAACCAGGCTTTCGGCTTTAATGGGGCTGTATTCTACGTTCTGAAGGTCTCCTAGCCCATCATTACCGAAGAAGAAATCAGATGGGTGGCCTCTTACTAAGGCCTCCACACAGCCTCTATAGATTGGCACCTTAAAAGTAAAATGCCTTATAATGTTTATTAACATAAAAACCTTAAAAAGACAAAAAATAACTTAAACATTATGCCCTGAAAAATTAAGAAAGAATAGATAAGATAATAAACGTTTATTGCCTTAATAACCAAAACGGTAAGAATGATAAATTAATGGGTATGAAAAAGCGACCGGTTTAAAAAAAAGGCAGACTAAAATTCGTCCATAAAAGTTTAAAAATTAAATTTAATTAATGGGTAGAAAATGAGCGCAAAATAAAGACTAAGCACTTTAGGGGCGAACCCAAATAAAGTTAAATCGCATTGTACGAAATAGTACCTAAATTCGCTATATGAACGCGGCTCTAATGGAATTTTAAATCATGAGGATGGATTATCCCTCAAGCGTATGTGAACGAGACACAATAGGTATTCTATTGTTATGCGGTCGCATGCGACCGCTCGGGTGTTGAGGTATTAACGTTCATGTATGTGCGCTTTCGTTATCTAGGTAGTTCTTGTCTAAAATTATCCTGTTTTAAATTTAACTATTGGTTTTAAAATAAAATAAATATATCTTACATCTCGTCTTTCGGCAACCCCGAGAATCCTTTGGCTATTTATGTAAACTTGGGCCTCGTTTACATTTCCATTTACAGTAGTCAATCCGATAACGTTTGGCCTGTAAATAAGATGATTAAGTTTCGTTAAAATACGAGTTTCTGGTGAACTGTACTGGAAACTGTATTATACAACCCTTAACTTAATTTTGATACCTTTGCCCTTGATATAAAACGAGTTTTATTTACTTTAGTTATAAATAAGCAACAGAAAGCCGACCTCGCAATACAAGTAGTAATTTCCAAAAACATCTAAGTAAATGTGTTTTGTCGCTATACAAACTAAATACTATAAATTGCTCTTGTAAAAAGCTATTGTGTCATCCAAGGATTTCCTTGTTGTTTTTTAATTAAATGGAATTCATATTGTATATTTAAATTACTTTATTACAGTGTGACCCAGGGGTAAGTGACATCCCGATATAAGGTGAATATAGACCTAAAATTAAATTTAAAAAAAATGTTTTAGTATTCATGCTGCTATTGAAGAATGGAAATTTCATTTTGTACTAAGACGCGACGTATAAAAATGGCCAACTTATTTCGAAATCGTTGGCCCAATTAGAGGAAAAAAATATGATAAGTCAAAAACATGACAATCAAGATTAAAAATAGTAAACAACTCACAAAAAGCACATTAACACAAAAGGCTTATCTACCTAAGAGATGAATGACGCCATTTGTCAACTTTAAAATATCGTAGCCAGAGTGTTTATTGAGTAAGGTCATAGATTTTTATGTTAACCTAGAGGTTAAATTATACGTAATCATAAAAAAAAAATTAGGATAATGGGCATTACTGTGGAAAATTTTGCGATAATGGCAAAAAAACATCGAAAAATCAATTTCCATACAAAAAAAACGAGAAAAAAATTAATAAAAATTTAGTTTACTACCACAATCTAGAACATTATTTACGTACCCATCAAAGTATTTTTCCTGAAGTAGAGCTATGAATATCGCCAATGCGTCATCAGCCCCTCCGTCATGGTCAATCACAAGTTTTGTGTGATTCTTAGAGCTGAAAAATATATTTTTTAAAATATATTCTGCAGGATATGGTTTATAGCAGGCGTCAAATTGATGAATGATCAAATTTGTCTCGCTCTTGTCGGTGGAGTTTTTTTTCAAAACTCCAAATTGTGCAAGATACTGTAGTGGTTTCTTTCTTGCTTTCCACACCGCATTTAAGGAACCTGGGGTTACCCGCCTCTCAATGCCCAGTTAAACGCCTTTCCTGGTATATTATATCTTCAGCCTTCTGCCAGCACTAATGTTGCTGCTACCCATCACCAGGGTACCTGCTTTAACTCGCCATTTGTCACAGGATCGTCGCCGAATATTGTGGCTTTTAATATAGAAGCCCATTCCATTGGAATCCCCACTACATTCTGGTAATCCTGCCACCCTTTGCATGGGGACTGCTTTTTCAACAAAATCGCTAAGTATCGTAATTATCTGGTGACCTTTCTCTATTCACCACATGTGATCTCGCTAGTAGCCTACAGCTCAGCCCTGATACGGAGCTAGGGCTGAGGCGACAAATTGTAGGAAGTGAAAAGACTGATGTGCATACAGATATTCACTTTAGTAAATTCATAATTGTGGTCTTTCAAAAAAATATTCTACGCTAATGATTTATACATTATTATGGCGATAGCAAATTAAGTGTAGAGCATCTTTTGATATAAAAAAATTGATTGTGATAGAAATAAAAAAGGGTGTTGGTATTGATGACATTGCTTGCAAAAAAGTAAAAAGCTAGCTTTATTTGCTGTGTGCAAAGTACGTGGAGGGGGAACCCGATTCGATGGGAGCGCTTACAGTGACCAAAAAAAAAACAATGTTGGAGACGTCTGTCAACATTTCTCTAGCAATTTTAGTACAACATAAGTTTATATTGATACTAAAGAGTAAAGTAAGTAAAGTTAATATGTAAAGATATTTTATTGAAATAACTTTGTTTTAATTACTTTTCGTAATAACAGCTAGCCTTTTGTCATTTCAACGTCCGCCAATATATTGAGGCGCCGTCGTCGTGAACGGTCCCAATAGCCTTAAAATAAAATAAAATTAACAAGTAACTCGATTATACAACTGAATAAATACCATCAGCTGCTATTACAATAAGTTTATTTCTATTTGTATGATGATTTTCAGCTCTATGCTATATTTTCATGAGTAATTCGCAATTGCCAAAAATTATCTATCGACAGGTTAAATTGATTTTAAATGATTGGACCTTGTGTGCCAATTTTATTGCAATTTCTATGAAACAATGCAACCACGCGTCTGGTGTATGCAAATCGCAGGCCTATTTATCTATACCTTTTTCGTCTTCAAGGTCCAAAATATGGATTTAACTGACAGGTAGCTGAAGTATTAGGCAAGAATTTTGGTGGGATACGTAAAATGTTTCATTAAATAAAATAGCCGAGTCAAGGCTTTTACATTGGACAAATTATGAAGAAGTTAAGGATTAGATTTGCCAAAATCAGTTCAGCTATGTAATCAAAAACTGGATATCATACATTAAACATATATATATTGTTACAAACTGACGGGAAACTACAAATAAATAATGTTATTTTGAATAATATGATTACTTTCCATGCCTAGCAAATAAGTTTTAGTTTCCATTTGATTATGTGAATAATACTAGCGGTCCGTTATGCTCCAGTCTAAGAACCCGGCCCAACTTTATGGTTTTTAATCTATTCGGTGCCAAGACAAATCCGTAAAGTAAAAAATCATGATTAACGTTCCACCCGGTCTGGAGTTACTAGTGGGGTAACTAACACTGCTTTCATTTATGTATAATGTTAGATAGATAGGTTTTGATTAAGCTAAAACCATAATAAATCTAAAGAACAACTATCTTTTGCATTGATATGTTAGTATATTTGCCTACTACAAAACATCTTTCATTTAAAATTGATCTCCATTGTATTGCCATTATGAATGGTTTAATTAAGAAGTTTCTGTTCAGTACCGTTACCATAAACTGACGACGCACATACGGGTATTTTCATGATCTACGCGGCCAAAATTATTTTATTGGTTAATTGCTATCTAAACGACTTAAATAAATAAAAAAACACTTTTTTACAAAAATCAATATATTATTACAACAAAATATACTTAACACAAAAATATTATAGAATTATTTTACTTTTTTGTACATAGAATAACGCTTAACAATGCTAAGTTTGTTGATTTTCTTCGTAGCTCTCTGATGTATTTGTGTATCAACTTTTTCATTGTTATTTCCACAAACTAATTGAAGAGGTACGAAGCAGCTTTGAAATATGTTTGAATCAGTATCAGTATGAATTTCTAGTTTTTTCTTGAACTGTGATTGTTGGGACCCATCGCAGCCCCATTTACTTATAACAGTTAAGCATTCACGCTCTTGCTCCTTTAAATTTATTAAAACCTCTTCTAGGTACTCCGATGAACGCCGAACGGTAACATCTATTAGAGGCTGTAACTGAGCTTCTGCACTGGTACTCGTTTTGGTCGGTTTTCTCTTTTCTTGATTTCGTAAGATAAAATGCTTTTTATATTTGGTTGCTCTTGTCGGAGTACTGGTGATATCTTTAAGGACACCACCTGCAAAGCATGTATGATGATATCCTTTTTAAAATTAAAACGAAGCTCTTCAGTTTTTCGCCTTTTGGTTCCCTCACTTGCGTCTTCGAACGAGTTAGCTGGTCGACCTAGCCATTTTTGTGAAGTCTAAACAACAGGTATTTCAAAAGTACCTTCCAGCCAAGACCGGTTGTATTTCATAAAATTATCTTTTATATATTGAGCTTTTGTCCACCTTTGTTTGATTTCTGATTTGAAATGGGCAAACTACGTTATAATTTAACAATTTCATCTTTATTGTAATATTCACTTAACAATAGTTGATCTTTTAGATAATATAATTTGACGTCCAAATAAGGCATATTTTTATTCTTCATGCGATTGAACAAGTATTATCGGGTCATAATTCTTACTCCTGATGCACCCCCTGAACCTAAAACAAATTATTAATATGTTAAAAGTCGATTAAAAATATTTCCAATTTTAATTGATTTTTTTTCAAACATCTTTAATCCCTGATAACTGTTTTAATCCGGACGTTTCCGGATAAGTTTTTGATAGTTATTGGGAGGGAAATGATAAAATAATAAACTGTAATTAAAATTATAGCCCGATCTACCCCGATACATAAACAAAATCACAGGTAACGAAAAAATACTGATAGAAATCGTGGTTCGAAAACGAGTCTTTTTGTCATTAAATAAATTTGGTACTTTAATAATTGATCACAACTTTATCTACGTAGTTTATAAGTCTCTTACCTTGTCCATCAGAATCCATCATATTCAATTCGAAAAAAGAACTTGAAAACACAAAAAATCAATTTGAAAGTTTAATGTTTAAGTTTAAGTTTAAAGTTTAAAAACGCGGAGAACAGATTCGTGCACTAGGTGAAACGGTCCGATTCCAAATGACTCTACGGGGTCGGGGTGCGAGGTAGCAGGTAGATAATGCATGGGTTATGTTCCCGGGTCTATCCTCTTTTCTTGGAACTAGGACTTATGAATATTATTGCTATTTTGTTTTTCGCACTTTTGGCCGCGTAGATCGTGCAAATACCCGTATGTGCGACGGCTTTACTCGCTAGCGACGACGTAAAAAAAGTCTATGGATAATTGAACATCGCCTCTAGTGTTCACTTGTAGAACTAAAATATTCTATACACTTTTTTTGGTCGTCTCGCTAGCGAGTAATACCGTCAACTTATGGTTACGATCTTGGTCGAACTTGAAATGCTGGACCTTATTAAAGATAAGATAATTAACAAGTAAATTGCGATAAAGATCTTGAATTATGTGTCTCTTTGAACTATTACTACTACTAACTATTCAACGACAGGTATAGTAACATAAGAAGCAAATGATGTTAAAATATATATTTTATTACGCTGCCATGCACTTTTTAACGTGTATCTTAGCATCGTAAGTGTCATTATTTGAAGAAAATATACAATAGATGATTGACATTGCATTGTTTAATATAATGTACATACACATTAACGTGCCTGTGACTAAATGCACATACTAAGTATTTTTTATCTTTAAAATTGAAAATTTAAATAATGCCTGTTATGTTAAAATTTAAATAAGAATACCATGGATATCGCCATTCAATTCAATACGCGTAATTGTCATAAAAAGATCCTTGTTTTAGTATTTTTACTAAAGAGTGTTTGATGATAACACTACCAATTTTATGAAGTAAATTATATAAAATAAAAATCATTACGTACCTTTGTACAAGTACCGATGATAAACTTAACATAAAAACCATTATAAAATTTTCACTTTTTGACATTTTAATAATATAAAACTAAGTTAAAAATATACGAATGAAACAAAGACTTTGCGACTTGAAATTGTAATGAACGTTTAAGATGCTAGCTGACATTAAAATGTGTCGCACTGTTCGCGGTGGTTCTTGTCTTTTATATTAACGTCATTCAAGAGCCATAGTTTTAAGGACAAATAAGATATATTTTATTGAAGACAAAGCCAAAGAATAAAAAGTAAAAAAAAAAAACAATGAAACACTTTGAGGTCACTAAAATATTATCACTGCGAGTATTACACAAGAATATTTGATAAGAACCACGTGTTACAACAAAATAAATCGGTCTAATGTGTGCACTCTCTGAGTTACTACTGAACCATTTGTCATGAATATAACAATAATTAATTAAATTACAAGTTCTAAGACCTAGCAAATACATTAATAGTCCATCAACGGCATTCTTAATGCGAAATGATTCATTCAGTTCAAAATACAAATGTTTTAATGCTTTAAATTACATAATTAAAATATAAGCCAATCAGTTGTAATATAAAACCACATTATTATGTAGATGAAGACAGAAAGGTATTAAAATAGTACATGAATAGACTTTATTTTAAATTCAACATTTTTACTACCTATATACAGGATGTTTAACAAATCAATGAAGTGGAAATACAGAAAAATATTATAAAATACATTCTAAATAATTATTGGCAATAAATGAGTATATTACTCACTACAGGAATGTGTTGATCAATGTGTTTGACTATGTTACTTTTAAACTACTACCTGTCAAAAAGTATTTGCGAAAAAATGCTCTATTGTAGACTCGACTCCTCCTTATTTTATTCGTCTCGTACTTTTTTTTACCTATTGATATATAAAGCAATCATTTACGATACAACTTCCCTAAAAAATGATGATTTTATTTCATTCATGAGTAAGTAAGATTGAATATTTTGGTGACACATACATAATACTTCATTAGAATACTATTCATCACTTTGTCGCCGTTCGCTAGTACCTCTTTAATGAATTTACGCATGAGAATTCCTCATGCGTATTCCTCCACTTAATCTTTATTTTTTACAGTACATAAATCATACCCATATTTTTGAAAATACCGTTCATATTTCAAGACTAGCGGTCCCCCGCGACTTCATCCGCGCGTTTTGAGTTTGCTCCCTCCCCTCCCGTCGCAGCGTCATGTTTTATATCCTAAAGCCTTTCTCGATAAATAAACTATCAAACACAGAAATATTTTTTCAAATCGGTCCAGCAGTTCCTGAGATAAGCGCGTTCAAACAAACAAACTCTTCAGCGTTATAATATACTAGCGGTCCCCCGCGACTTCGTCCGCGCGTTTTGAGTTTGCTCCCTCCCCTCCCGTCGCAGCGTCATGTTTTATATCCTAAAGCCTTTCTCGATAAATAAGCTATCCAACACAGAAATATTTTTTCAAATCGGTCCAGCAGTTCCTGAGATAAGCGCGTTCAAACAAACAAACTCCTCAGCTTTATAATATATTAGCGCAAGCGCACGTTGTACTTAAGCTGCGAACATTATTTTGGTGCGGAGTTATGTTAAAACTGTGATAGCTCCTAAGATATTTATTGAAATCAAATGATATAAAGGGCAACTGAGTTCTAAATGAAATGCTCGTGATGATGAATATATTTATTTTGATAAGAATAAATACCTGTGTTTATAATACACCTCTAAAAATAATGCATTATTTTTTTACAAATTTATTAACATAAAAAAGGTTGTAGTAAGTCAACCATAAAAGATAGACATATGCTGTCGCGGACTTTATTATAGAACTCTTGATGCTGAACAATCCTGTCATACATAATTTTTGTGTAACTTAAGCGGTTTCCGCAGCGTATGCAGCAGAAGCTCTGAAAAGGAATATCTTTCTCCCGTTTTCGCAACATTTTTCATTTCTGCTGTGGTCTTATGAGTCATATCTTTATGTTATATAGCCTAAAGCCTTCCTCGATAAATGGACTATCCAACGTAAAAATAATTTTTCAAATCGGGCCAGTAGTTTCAGAGATTAGCGCGTTCAAACAAACAAACAAACAAACAAACAAACTCTTCAGCTTTATAATATTAGTATAGATAAATTGAGATAAAACGCGCCAGACAACACATCAAATGCCATGGTTTTCAAATAAGGAATAAACTGCCTTGTGTTACGAATATCAGAAAACCATTACGCCAGAGGAGTCTCCTATTAATACTTAAACATAGAATTATCCTTGAGTTGGTATAAATGTTCGTGCTCATCACATAAACATTTGTCCCTTGCGTATTCGAACCCGCGACCGGCGGGCACAGTAGTCAGGAGCGCAGGAGGTAACCATTTCACCAGACGCGTCGTCACATCTATACTATATCTATACTAATATTATAAAGCTGAAGAGTTTGTTTGTTTGTTTGTTTGTTTGTTTGTTTGTTTGTTTGAACGCGCTAATCTCAGAAACTACTGGCCCGATTTGAAAAATTTTTTTTATGTTAGATAGTCCATTTATCGAGGAAGGCTTTAAGCTATATAACATAAAGATACGACTCACAAGACCACTGCAGCAATGAAAAATGTTGCGAAAACGGGAGAAAGATTTTCTTTTTGAGAGCTTCCGCTGCGTACGCTGCGGAAACCGCTAAAGTTACACAAAAATCATGTATGACAAGATTGTTCAGCATTAAGAGTTCTATAATAAAGTCCGCGACAGCATATGTCTATCTTTTATGGTTGACTTACTACAACCTTTTTTATGTTAATGAATTTGTAAAAAAATAATGCATCACTTTTAGAGGTGTATTATACACACAGGTATTTATTCTAATCAAAATAAATACATTCATCATCACGAGCATTTCATTTAGAACAAAGTTGTTCTTTATAGCATTTGATTCCAATAAATATCTTAGGAGCTATCACAGTTTTAACATAACTCCGCACCAAAATAATGTTCGCAGCTTAAGTACAACGTGCGCTTGCGCTAATTATAGGTATTATAAAGCTGAAGAGTTTGTTGGTTTGAACGCGCTTATCTCAGGAACTGCTGAACCGATTTGAAAAAATATTTCTGTGTTCTTCTCAATAAATAATAGATAGCTTATTTATTGAGAAAGGCTTTAGGATATAAAACATCACGCTGCGACGGGAGGGGAGGGAGCAAACTCAAAACGCGCGGACGAAGTCGCGGGGGACCGCTAGTAATATTATAAAGCTGAAGAGTTTGTTTGTTTGTTTGTTTGAACGCGCTAATCTCAAAAACTACTGGCCCGATTTGAATTTTTTTTTTTACGTTGGATAGTCCATTTATTGAGGAAGGCTTTAGGCTATATAACATAAAGATACAACTCATAAGACCACAGCAGAAATGAAAAATGTTGCGAAAACGGGAGAAAGATATTCCTTTTGAGAGCTTCCGCTGCATACGCTGCGGAAACCGCTTAAGTTACACAAAAATCATGTATGACAAGATTGTTCAGCATTAAGAGTTCTATAATAAAATCCGCGACAGCATATGTCTATCTTTTATGGTTGACTTACTACAACCATTTTTATGTTCATAAATTTGTAAAAAAATAATGCATTATTTTAAGAGGTGTATTATATACACAGGTATTTATTCTTATCAAAATAAATACATTCATCATCACGAGCATTTCATTTAGAACCAAGTTGCCCTTTATATCATTTGATTTCAATAAATATCTTAGGAGCTATCACAGTTTTAACATAACTCCGCACCAAAATAATGTTCGCAGCTTAAGTACAACGTGCCCTTCGCTATTATTATAAAGCTGAAGAGTTTGTTTGTTTGAATGCGCTTATCTGAGGAACTGCTGAACCGATTTGAAAAACTATTTCTGTGTTGGATAGCTTATTTATCGAGAAAGGCTTTAGGATATAAAACATGACGCTGCGACGGGAGGGGAGGGAGCAAACTCAAAACGCGCGGACGAAGTCGCGGGGGACCGCTAGTTAATGATACAACCACAAAGCTAAAGGTATTTAAGTAATTATACACTTCTTAGCATTTCTTCAGATTAATACAGTATTCCTTAACGATAAGAATGATCCGTAATTACTTAATTATTCAGTTAAAACTATTTAAACTTTCAAATGAGTAATTTAACTTTCTAAAATGTAATTCACATCAGTTTTCGTGCCCAACTATATTAGACTTAATTATGTATGTGTTAAAAAAATTCATTAACAAAAATACTTACCCCTGCGTATAAAAGACTATTATTGCTAGAATTGAAATGATAAGCAATACCAAAAACGCAGTCAAAATAGTATACAGTTTTTTATTTTCCATCACAAAACATTTAATTCACTCACAATCAAATCTCCTTACATCTTTGAAACTTTTTATTTTATTAAACTATTTTAATAAACGAAAATGGAGTAACTACAACCGTATTAGACCACATCGCGTTTGTGATTGAATGACAAAATGCTTTTCATTGGCTTAATGGATAGGTGATGTTGGTTTTACAATAAAGTAAGATGTAGTGTAGCCGCTCAGTTTGCAACAAGCGTATCAGTAGCGTTTTTATTAATTATAGGAGCTGTAAACTTTAATTTTCTAACTAACTTTATCACAATAAATTTGGGTCTAATTTTTTTTTAAATTGTTATTGCGATGTAAAAGCCAACCATTTTGACCGAACTGAACTTCTTTCCACCAGCACACATCTGTCATCAATGCCTTTTATGAAAATTGTATCCTACCAAAAACGAGACCACTTTTAAAATGATACTACATACTTCAGTATTACATTAGCCTTGGCCGTTTCACTATTGTCTTACTACAGTAGACCTCGATTAAGACGACGCGAGGCGTCCAAGGCGCGGCAGGCGTTTTTAAACTTTTTTAGTGAAGCGGCCTGCGTCATTCAGCTAGTGTTGTAAAATTAATAAATCTGACTAGTCACAACTGTCATGAACCTTATATGATCAGTCAAATACTGACCGTATGTGATGAACCGTAAATTGAATTTCCTGGATCAATTTTAGCAAAAAAATACTTAATTATATTTTGTTTCGTTGTTTAAATTAGTTGTGATTATATAATATGAGTTTTTATTGTAATTACTAACAATCTTGTCATCTTACATTCAGAAATGAGTAATTAACAAATTCAGCCAACAAAAAATATATCATAGAACTCATATTGGGTCAAATTGATTGAATTTGACAGTATTTGTCGGGTTACATGTATAGTTTGTAACAAATGTGATTGGTCAGATATAGACCTTTACATAAAGATAAATGCTTGAGAGAATAGTTCACGATGGTATTTATTGTACTAGTGGCTTATCAGAGCATCAGCATGGCTTTCTTAAACGTAAATCAACCATAACTAATTTGTCAGAATTCAGTAACTATATGCTTAGCGAAATGCAGTGTGGTAGACAGGTTGACGTAATCTATACAGATTTTAAAAAGCTTTTGATCGGGTAGATCACGTCATCCAGCTTAAAGCTTTCTTAAATCTTTTTGAGCTTGGCATTCGTGGCGATTTACTGAGTTGGATAAAGACCTACCGTGAACCGACCACAAGCAGTTGTAATGGGAGGGTTCAAGTCCGATTATGTCAATGTTCTCTCTGGTGTTCCGCAGGGGTCACATTTGGGACCCCTGTTCTACTGTGCTTATATTTATGATATAAATGAATGTTTTTAACATTTCAATCACTTGTTATATGCAGAACGCCCGCGGCGTCGCCTACCGCTCCAAACTCAGCTTCAGACGCACCGTATGCGTGAAAAACTGCTTCTCAGTAAATGTACTCATACAACTCTATACTAAAAATGTTTGATTTAAATGCAAACCGCGCCGCCTGACGCAACGCCTGACGCCCCGCGTCTTCTTAAAAAGCGGCCTGCGTCGTCCCAAACACATTGCACAAACTCAAACTGGAGGTGCTGGCAATGAAGGAACTACATTAATTTGCGCACGAGCTGGATTCGAAACAACAACCGTTGGCTAACCGGAACTACTCCATTAATTTCCAGGGTTACCCACTAATACCTCCATAGTTTTCCTCAGGCTATATCCTACGGAAATCACAATAGTACCAACCTTTAAACCTACTTCCATTAACATGCATTGTTCTGTGTCTATCATATCATATTTCATTGCCGGGATGAAAGTGTTAAATTAAATATTCAAGTGGACGATAACAGCTCTTATTTAAACCATTAAAACACTTTATCCCACGGGTTTGCTTGATTACAGCAAAGTTAAGTGTGATAAAAATGTGCCAAAATAACTAATTACTCGTAACATTTCCTATGTCTCAGATTTGCTTCGCTTTTACATTGAATTTCTATAAGTAAGCCTGATTTAGAAAAAATGATTATCTAATAAAAAATCAAACGCAACGATTGATCACATTTAGGTACATACAAAGTCCTAAAACAAGTCTTGTAAACGGTATGTATTAATTTTATATATCAAAGGACATTCCTTAATTGAAAAATTCGTTAGTTAATGCTTGCTATTTATTTGACGATGGTAAAACAGGCTCTTAGTTTTATAATTCTCGTCTCTTTTGGTAGTAATCAGTTTCAATAAATAAACAGGAATATATCTTTTAAAAGTGGTCATGTTTGTATGTGTCTCGTGTCATGTCTGAGCACGTGTTAGTCATGATTCGTGATCTCACATCAGAGATATTTCTATGTTCGTGTTCGTGATTGAAATTAATATTTTACTGCATTACATTAGATTACATTATATTGTAACAAGCATACAGTGTAATAATGTTATCAGTGTTGTCAGTAACGCTTATTAATTCTACTTATCTTGATTTTCTATGATACATTATAAATGACCGTAAATATGTAATCAAGTTAGTTCTAAATATATATTATTTATTGAAACTATACTTAAGTGCAATAAGCACTGAACTGTACGATTGACGGACTTAATGCCTTATGGCATTCTCTGCAAGTCAACCGCCTGGGACATGTAGAGAGTTTATTCTGTGGCAGAATGTTTAAAAGTACAGAGGACGTGTTGTTGGCAAAGTTTTGAGACTTAAAAAAGTGGCATGCAATAAAAAAATGCAAGAAAATATCTCGCATTGTAGATCGTTATTATTATGTGCCTACCTTAAATTAATTTCACCTTACATTTCAAGATTTCCCGTAAAATAAAGTATCTGCAGTACCTACTGACTGACCGTCTTATTTATAATAACACAAACAGTCTATTTTACCTTTTTTAACCCTTCAAATTAATAATCCTTTCCAAAGGGATAATAATTTTATGGTTTTAACTATTATCTACACTGTTTTGTCTTGTTCTTTCTTCGCGCTTTCATCATTTGACAGAAAGTGATAAAACAGTGTAATAGCTAAAATGGGTTTATTACACTGTTTCAATTTAATGTATGAGGGGGTACGTTTGTAAAATATTATCATTAGTTTCAATAGATTTCGTCACATGAATTCTATTTTAATCAATTTCTTTGCAGCTAGTGCCATCTAGCTGAAACCGCTAGAACTACGATGTCTTTCAGGTATCATGTAGGTGTGATAACAGTACTGTTCTCGTAAGCATCTATAGGGGGAAGATGCCAGTTGCTATTTACTGCTTACTTCGTGACATAGAGGGCGTTGTACCAGAATAAATAGAACTTCATTTTTTTAGGCCTCGTTGCACCCCTGCACATAGTATTGGCACTGGAAAGTGCTACAGCGATCATGCAAGTGGTGTAGTTATGCAAATGACCATTTGCAATGGTTATTCCATATAGCAAAGGCTAATTTTTTCAGTCAAAATTTCAACGAAACCCTCGGGTAAATAAACTGTACATAAACTGCATTTATAGCTGTAGGACAAGAAACCGTTTTATTGAAGATTAAATTGAAAAAGCTAGCCAATGCCTTTGTAGTAGTGAAATATATTTTTGTTTGGGCTAATTTAATAGATTATTTTTAAGTGACCACCAAATGAAAATGTATTTACAAGAAACAAGGACAGAGGCTATGATAAACAATCTGACTTTAGTAAAAGGAACTTAATAAGCATTGCTTGACACGTTCAATTTCATTAGGCGCCCGTCTTTTTTTAACGAACTTAAAAGGAGGTGGTTATCAATACGACTGTATGTTGTGTGAGTGTGTGTGTATGCTGTGTTCCCTCATATCAAAGTCATAGACCGATTTGAAATTTTTTTCGCCAACCCAGAGGTTTTTGTTGGCTTTTAGCTACTTAGCTTGGGATCGGAGCAATGTATGTAATGTTGTCAAATATGTATTTATATCATAAAATTATTATCCCTTTGGAATAGAATGACAAAAGCGAGATGCCACTAGCAGCAAACTGTGTGATAAAAAGAGATGGGTAGCAGAACCATTTTTGTCAGATGTCAAACAGTTGACCGCCCTGCAGAAGCTCGCTGAAAATTACGTGCATATGATTTTTCATATTTAAAAGTGAAATTGTGTATGTTTTGGAGAAATAATGCGTCTGAAACATGGTGACTTGATCGGTGATTGATTGTTATGCATTACAGCGGCATAACCCCAACAAATAATCATTTAACAGGTAGATTAGTCCAAATCGAAGCCTCCTAATATACAACTTATAATTACAAATGCGCTTCAAATTTAAAGTACGCAGATTGATTATTCTATTCTACAAACGGTAATTTACGTAAAAAATAAGACAGATTAACAAAGGGAATGTATATCGACGAATATTTTGTATAATGAAATAACATTTAGTTTTACACTAGAGCTGCATGTTCAATATTTTATGTCGACTGTTTATCATGCAGTAAACTACTATATTTAACTTAGGAACATTGTTATAGATCACCTGATCGAATGGTTATCTCATTTAAAGCTACAAATGTTACTTACTTATGTTAGTTACTGACATCTTAAATCGGTTTCGTTTGACAGCTTTTACTTGTCCTTCTATTCCGATAGGAATATTAATTTTATGATTTATATACATATTTATATATTTATAAGGTGCTACCCCCCCCCCATCCTGTAATCACTAAAAGTAAAGTATATAAATTAACTTTAAAAAAAGTAAAAACTAGAACTGGGTCGAGTACTTGGTTAATACTCGGTACTCGGCAGTTTTTTGATCGTACTCGGTCGAGTAACTCGGTTTTAATGCCGAGTATACTCGGTTTAAGTAAAGTAATATTTTGCGGTAATTATCATCTAAACAACAGGGAAGATCTTTCACAATCTTTACTAAACGAGTAGTAATGACAAAATGAGGCAAACTAGTTAACGAAAAAATCAATATGTGAAATTTTATAAAGTATAATTATGATTCAGTAACACAAAGCTCTCTGCACTTTTTGGTAACAGCCTATTCATTTTTTCTTCGTAGATGATACCAGCCTCCAAAAGTAACTCGCTATAGTGAGGGAGGCGAATAGGGGAACATTCGGTAATACTCGAGCGTGAAAGTTAAAGATATGAGAGATACCTTGGACTTAAAAGAACAACCTCGTAAAGTATTTAGCTCTATATATAGTGACACGCGCGCCTAGGATAGACGATCAGATTAGTAAAAAAATCGATAGTCTGAAATACTCGAGCGCGTCATATTAAGATATTGGGGGTTTATTTTAGTGTTATAAAACTAAATTTAACTAATCTGACGATAAGTCCTTGACGCCGCCGAGTTATAGGGTCGCGAACTTGTAAAAAAAAAAACGTTAATCCGGCATTCTCGAGCGCGCTTATTTTTTATTTTATTTTGAAGAATATAATCTAAAACGTACTAAAAATACAAAATCTGCCGGTTTTCGCATGACCGGGAGTGTGGAGGAGCCATTTCGTCTTCCGAAAAACGCGTTGCGGCATATAAGTCGCGAACGATACATTTTACAAAAAAAAGTTTAAATAAACAAAAAAGGTAATTTTATTTTAAATAAAAAAGGTCTCTACATTTTTGTCCAAAGTTAAAACTTTTTGACTTGAAGCATCATAAAAACTCAAACTCCCGGTTTTTTGAGTATATCTTAAAAACTGAGTTTGTTAAAAAAACTGATATGAAATAACGATGATTAAATTATGGTACTTTTATTACATCTCATTTTTTTTTTCTAAAGCTTCTCGACAATTTTCGTGGGCTCGGAAAAAGTTACGCGTATTTGTATACAAAAGTATTATTAACATGTACAGTTTCATGTATGTATATTATTCAATAGCCTGTTGATCCTCAAATTCTATTTTGGACGTACCGTAAGCAAAACGAAGTGAAGAATTATTAAAAAGAAAGAAGAAAGGAAAAAAAAGAAACCAAAAAACCTTACCGGTCAGATTAAGAGAACCCACCAACATTTTTGTCAGATTAAGAAAATATGCTTTCAGGATACCGAGGTAAAGATCCTCTATGAAAATCTGACGCGCTCCAGTATTTCAAAAAAACTTTTTTTTTGCATTTTCAAAAATTCATCGTAACTTATGGTCACGCCGAAATCGTCTGTTTTTTTAAAGGGAGCTCCCTTGGGGCCTACTTAACACCACTTCCGAATATCTGCCGCGCTCGAGTATTTTTTTTTTTTGCATTTTTGACTACTTTATATGCCTACCCCCACCACGCAAACCGGCAGATTAGTATACCGGCACTTGGGGCATACGTAGTATGAATATCTGACGCGCTCGAGAATGCCCAAGTAACTGTTTTTTTTAAACATTTTTGAAAAACCGTACACGCCAAACCCACCGCTTAAATGGTTTTTACCATACGAGCTTTTCTTTTCGAAATTATTTTATCTTTCGATTTTGATAGGTCTCGACGGCGCCGTTGAATTACGCCATTTAGCTACCTCGCCTCCCTAACTACTATGCGTGGTGCTTGCAAGTGCTGGATACCTTGTTTGGTGCGCTGCCCACCACTTGAAAGGGCTCTTGTCATTTGTCAAGGTATTCTAAAGAAATGAAGCTTTTTTGTGTAAAGCTCAAAATTGTGTGGCAAGGGGTACCAATCTCGCACAACAACCACTCGAGATATCTTGGCGTTTCGCTAGACAGATCTCTTACTTATAAGAAGACCTGCGATAACGCCAAGAAGAAAGTGCACTCGCGGAACAACTTATTGCGTCGCCTAATTAAACTACATACATAATATAAAGTATTGTATGAGTATGAATAGTCATTATTTATTGGTAGTTAATAATAGATAAGCATGTATCTTATAAGTTGATAATTTGATTGTTTCATTTCAAATCTTGATGTAATATTGATATGAAAGAGCGGGGCTACCTGCCACAAGTGTTATATAAATACTTACTAGGTAGTCTCGATTACAATCATTGTTATAGTTTTAAGCTTGGAATGAAATAAAATCTTTATCTTATCTTATCTAACTACCACCAAATGGGGAGCTACGCCGCACGTGCTGCGGACGACAGGGCTAGCGCTCGCCTACTCAGCTGGCGAGTACGCATCTCCTGTTTGGAGCCGCTCTGCTCATGCCAAGTCAGTAGATGTAGCCCTGAATGACACCTGCCGGGTCATCGCTGGTTGTCTGAAACCTACCCCAGTGTCAATGCTATATCCACTGGCTGGTATAGCACCTCCGGAAGTCCACAGAGCTGTAATGAGCTGTTCTGAAAGGGCAAACGCAGATTGCGACTCACGGCACCCTATGCACGGCTACGTCTCAGTGCCGCAAAGGCTAAAAAGTCGTCGCAGTCTTATTAAGTGTGTCGCCCCACTTTCTACCGAACCCGCACAGGCCAGACGTGATCTTTGGCGCGTAAAAGCTTCTCTGCCTACTCCCTTTCTCCCACTTGCCGAGAATCTCCCTCCTGGACATGATCTACCGTGGCCGATCTGGAAGTCCTTAAACAGGCTACGGACTCAGGTTGACCGAAGTAAGGAGAACATGGCCAGGTGGGGATTTTCGGCAAGATCCGATGTGGACTGTATTTGCGGTGCAATGCAAACTATGGCACACTTAACATCGTGCCCGGCGTGCCCTAACACCTGCACGCCAGCGGATTTAATGAATTGCAGTCGATCCGCAATACAAGTGGCTGAATTCTGGGCTGCAACGATCTAATTCCTCGGGTTTCATCGACACGCTAAGAAGAAGAAGTAACATCGCGCTCTAGTGGCTAAATGAAAGCTGATTCTGCGCGAACCGGTTTGTACTTTTTTGACACACCCACAAGCAAGAATTTTAAACCGAGTTACTCGGCCGAGTAGGTACTCGGTTTTTAAAAAAATGGAGTTTTACTCGGTACTCGTTACTCGGCAAAAGTGCTACTCGGCGCATCTCTAGTAAAAACCGACTTTAACACAAAAATACATCAAAAAGTCTTGACCGTTTAAATGACAGGAATCTATTTTAGGTGAACAATTTCTTTTTGGAGTCGATGCCATCACTTTGACCATCTCAAGAATCAACTACCATAACAGCACCGACTCCAAAAAGAAATTGTTCGCCTAAAATGGGTGTCTTTCCCTTTAAAAAAATAAAAGTTTATTTATGACTTTTTAGTGCATTTTGGTTTTGAAGTCGGTTTTTACTTTTTAAGCGCAGTGTATTAAACACTTTATTATATCTTCACCAAAACGCACCAAAAATAGCATAACCTACACAAAATCTGTTGTATTCCTAAAGTTGGGGATAAAATAATGAACCATTTAATGATATTCTTAAATTATTATATTTTATTTTTAGTTATACGAAGATAATATTTATTAAGCGGAGTTGCTGTGAAAAGGCCTGAAATCATCCTGAAATTAAAAAAAAATATGTAAAACATTTTAAATTCTTAAACTAGAAAAAATACTTATAAAGATGTTTAATAAATTAAAATGTTGAGCTTGGTAACACCCTCGTTCTAACCTTTAATGAGGACACTGCGACTTTAAGCATTAATCCATGCATGCAGTCGCGCGTTTTCGAAACGCTTGACTGCATCGCGACTCACGCAATAAACAGATTTTGGCATCGATACTAACGCGCGTTAGCATCGATGACGTCGCGTGATTATACATCATTCTTTAGACAATTTGGTGGGTCTTTATTTTATTGATTAAAAGGTACACCAATAGCGCCTCGCCTCCTTAACTGCCTCGGTAGCGCAGCGGTTAGTTAGTCGGACTTTAAAGCGACGGCTGCGCCAGAGATCCTGGGTTCGATCCCGGGTCGGGCCAAAAATATGTACCTGGGTTTTTCTGTTCAGAAATTCTCAGGGTAGACCAGAGTTTTTAAGTTGGCGGCGTTTCACCCCTTGCCTCGGAAAACACGTAAGGCCGTTGGTTCTGCGTCAGATTGCTGTCCCATTGGGCTATGAAAAGAGAGTGCACCTGTGCTTGCGCACACACTTGTGCACTATAATATGTCTCGCGCAGCCGGTTAGTCTCCGTGCCGAGCCACGGTAGTCGAAATCGGCTAGGGGGACTCTTACACCAAAAGCGATACATAAGAAACGTATTGTAATATAACAAATACATAAATGATCGTGACTGCATCGATACTAACGTGCGAAAGCATCGCGACTGTATCGATACTAAAAGGAGCGCAAGTGTGTAAAGGTGGCCCATCTGCCACTGCATCGATGCTAAAGGTCGGAGTGTGTAAAGGGTCTAACTTTTCCGATTTTCTTAGAAAATTATAATTTACCTGATGATAAAACCACCAGTTCCGTATAGTTTTGCTGACATTCAGAGGAATCAAATCACTATATTCTGGTGCATCTGGGTGTATTTTAATGTGAGTAAATAAGTTCTGGAAGATAAAATTAATAGCTTACTTTACCAATGCATTAAATTTTAAATTAATTACAAAAAATCATAACAATTGCAACAGCATTTTTCTAGGTAAGGGTAGGTATTATTTGGTACTTTAAGAATACGACTATAAACATAATATTTATATACACAAGAATCAGATGAATGGCATATTAATTTAAGTTTATCCATAGAACGAAGATTTTAGTCTTATGGCTATTTTTTAAAGTATGTCGTTCTTATTAAAAAGACCCTCAAATTGTAAATACGCCTGACGGTCAATTTTTGACCTAATCTCGTTGTTATTTATACACATATTTTGTTTTATATTATTGGCAATAATTTATAAATGAATTTAAAGTTATTTTAAGTTGCAAAAAAGATTTTGAGGTTATAAATTTAGAAAGGATTTAACAACTCGCGCGCATCATCATGAAAATGATTAAAGGGTCTCCAATCTAAAACTTTTCTGCCCCAAAGGCCATCAGTTCTTCACACTATGTGCCCTGCCCATTGCCACTTGAGCTTTATAATTCTGAGGAATATGTCCGTTTTCTTAGTTCTGCTACGTATCTCCTCATATCTGATTCGATTTCGTAGTGAAACACCAAGCATAGCCCTCTCCATCGCTCACTGAAACTCCGAAAACCGTGAGGGAGGAGCCGAAGGACGTCCACTGCTGAACATAGGTTCAGCAGTGGACGTCCTTCGGCTGAAAATGATGATGATAATGACGAAATGATTGAAGCAAACCTTAGAGTTCCAGAACCACTTGTTTTTCGCTGAAGCTGGCTTTTCCTCTGAAGTATCCGGATAGTCATGTGGTAATTCAGTTTCTTTAGACGATAACTCAACGTCATCGGAGCTCACACTCTCATCATTTTCGTCATCTTGTTCTCGTAAAACGGCGTTGATATCTGTCCGCAGCATGCTCTTAGGAAACCCATTCCCGTATAGAAACTGTAATGTTTTTTATTTGTTTGGCAATAGTTGTATTTTTGAATTGTTGGACAATCGTACTATTTTTTATTCGTCGAACTAATGTACTATTTTTGATATTTTTGATAAAACCCTTCACGGTATTCTTTGCATCTTCAAATGCTTTTTTAATGTTTTTAAAAAAAGTCGATCTTATAATACGAAGATGTGCACTTACAGGCCTTTTTGGTGCATACCTGTAATTGAATAAATTAAAAGAACATAAATTGCACTTGTGAATAGCAACTGTGTCAGACAAGGAATCGAACGCTGTGTCTTTTGCTATCCGTGGGCATGCCTATAGCGTTACGTTATAGGCATGCGCCTAGAACGTATTACGTTATGAAGTATATATAATATTTCGTTATCAGGTTTGTATAGTGACAAAACAATATAAAAAAATATATGAATTCAAAGATTTTTTGTGTGTCCTTTATGCATCAACGATTTATGGCTAAGACTGTCGCGGCGTAGCTATGATGTCTAGGCTCAGCAGGTTTCATAGTTGTGCTGATGGAAACAGCTATCTGAATAGTTTAAAGGACGGTTTGATACCGGTCTCCCTACTTCTAGTCGGACGCAATGAAGATCGAGCAGCTACGCGTAACAGATTCCAGGTCTTGTCGTCTTGGTTTAAAGCGACTTTTTGGAGTTCAGCCTCTACGGTGAAGAGACGGTCTGGTGTCTTGGACTGACAGATTGACAAACTTACGGACAGATTACTAATTTGACTATGTTTTTGAAAATTTTACTGGTTAATATGGTGTAGTGTGTTGTGTGAGATTTTGAGTAAAGGACGACGAAAGCCCTTGACATAAACAGCGCGTAGCCTGTAATAGAAACATTGTTTTTATCAATGATTCTACAGAGTATACTTAGGAAACTTCACCTGGCCATAGTGCTTTAAAATGATTTTTCTCAGAGATATAATAATCCAAAGTTTTTGTCTCTTTGGTTAAGAATGTTATTAATAGACACAGTGTTATTTTTGTTTACTTATGATATGAATAAGAAATCAAAAATTGCGCACAGGCGGTATTCAAACCTGCATCTTCTGGTTAACTGGCCCGGTTATCCAGACGATGCAGGTTCGTGTCCCACCCGTACAAAATACATTGCTGGTTTGATTTATTTTGTTGTAAAATAACAATATATTTATTTTATAACAATAAATAAAAAGCATATAGAATTAATTACTGGTTACCTAAAGAGCATATATCTTAATATAGGCCACACCCTTACCTTACAGTTTTGTCAAGGCTATCTGTCTGTCTGTGTGTCCGTCTGTATGTTACAAACACTTTGAAACTATTAGCATCACACAGATGAAACTACTGGTAGGAAGGTGTATCCTGCCAACCGTTTTATTCCCATACAAAAAAAAAACATTTGACGGAGCTTCCATACATAGAACTAAAACATTTTTTTTTGTCTATACATATGTCTCTTAAACTGAAATCGAGGTTTCTAAAACCATTTTATCTGGAAATCAAACGTTTGTAAGATAGACGCTAGGAAGTAGTAAAATGGGCGCCCTCACCCCCACCCTCTAACTTTTGAACTTAGCCAGTTAAAAAACACAATATAGATCTTTACACAAACTTTCTACAAAAACTGGTTTGCACAAGATCGAACTAGTAGTTTTTCAACAACCGCAAATGTAGCTTTGACCTTCATACAAATACCATGTAAAACAAAGTTATTTTCGCTGTCAACTAAATATTGTGGTATTTTGGCTAAGTTGAAGTAAGTGGACCCCTAATTTAGTTAAAGTCAGAATTCTCAGTGCGTGATTCCAATTGCACTTAGCTGTTTTCTTTTGTATAGACCGATGAGCAACAATGGTAGAGCAAAAAATTGTGCACCTTTTTTCGTACCTACATTGTTTGTAGTGACACCCGTTATCGTGTCAAGTGTGCAAGCGAGTTTCATTTGAAAGTAGTAGGACGGTTCGAGTAGGACACTTCGAACAAACATACATTTTGAAAACTTGTATGTTGATTACAAGGAAATGCTTGTTATAAACCGAATTACTGAGGCAATTCTCAAGCACCGTTAAACCGTTAGAAGCGGTGCTGAGAAAGTGTATTGAAACTATGTTTTACAAAACACGGTTAAGCGATCTATTAGCGACATTTATAGCAATGTAAGTGTTTGTCAGTTAGTTGTATAAAATTGTCTAGTATATGAGCAGCATACGATATCAATGTTATTAAAAGTCAAGGAGATATATTAATTGACCTTAAGGGGCTACCCGCATTTTTAACGCGAACACTAGCGCGACTTTAGTAGAAAAATCATAACTCGTTAAATAAAAGACCAATCGAAAATCTGATTGGTGCGATTGTAGCTCTGACTATGTGGTTTAGCCACAATGTTTAAGTTCAATAAAACAGAGTTATCTGCAGTTACAGTTAGAAAAATTGCCAAAAGTGGCCATATTTAGCAGTTTTTCTTACTCTTACTACAGTAAAGTACTTTAGAAACAATTTAAACGTACTAAATAAACGATAAAACCTGTACTACAATCATGTTTACCAGACTTTTGATTGGTCTTTTATTTAATGAGTTATGATTTTTGTACTAAAATTTTGTGTTGCGCTAGTGTGCGCGTTAAAAATCCGGGTACGCCTTAATTGACTCATCTAAAAAATAAAATTAAAACTCACTTTGCTACAGGCGGTGCCGAACTGAAACAAGACACCGTGTTGTGTTAAATTCAGACTTATTTTGTGCCACTGCAAGTGACTGAAAATATGTTCTACTAACTGTTGTTACTAAAATTTTGTTGAATTTACCACCGTCAATTTAAAAGTATTTATGTTAAGAAATTATTACATTACGTCAGTCATGATTAATACCTATATTTCGAGAACGGATGGACCGATTTTCAGGATTTTTACTTTGTTGTATTCATCGCCACCCCAAATAGGATATGACGAGATCGGGGGCGAAACGTAGTTTGCTTAATCCGCTAGTGAAGAGCAAAACTATCGATAATATTATACTGAATCCATTGTTGTTTTCAAACTTTAGACTAACCTTACAATTGTTTTTTATACCAGTAAATTTTCACTGTTAACAAGTCTGGCAGTCAAATGTAGACTATAACTGATAATAACTGTCCGTCCGTTTTCAGCAAAATAAAAAGATATTGTTAAAAAATATTTGGGTGGAAAATCTTACTTGTGGTCTCCCAGTAAACCGTATTGTTGACTCTACAACAAAAAATACACACAATTTTAATATAATTATGATATTGATTCATAGCAATTGTGTAAAGTTTCATATTTATAGGTATTAAAAACTAGTAACTCACTGGTTTTGGTTTGTCCATATTTGAATTTTCTTTGTATGTTAGTTCTACAACTCTGAAAAAAATTTTGGATTAAACGTTACTGTATAACAATGTATTTGCATCTTAAGTTTATTTTTTTAGACATGCCGTCGTAGTATTAAAAAAATATTTATTTATTTTAAACTTCATGCGCAAATACATGGAGAACTTTATGCTAAAGGATTATCTAATAGTGCTTATCAGAGAAAATGCAAGCGGTAGCGAAGAAAAAAAAATATCGTGACGTTAATAATTACAAAAAGTATTTAAAATAATGTTAAAAATACATACTACTAACATGAATACCATATTTATATACATATTACAGATTTTTGATTTAAACAAACATTAAAAGTTTGGGGTTCATATTTTGTTAGAACAAAGCATTAACGTTTAGAGCAGGAAAGACAATTTTTAAATTGACGAATAATATTTTCAAAATACGGGCATCTTTATTTACCGGTGGATATCAGAACTTCGTGGCTTTTTCCTGGCTTTAACTGACCCGTGCAAGTTTCGTAAAAGCTGATCAAATAATTTTTTGCCATTGTCCTAGAAAAAAAATCGTACAATTCTAGAGACAGTTTACTTTATTAATATAAAAAAAGATTTGAGTAACTACTATAATTTTACTTACCAAATTCAATACTACCGAAGATACATCAAATCTAAAAAATATAGGAATGGTTAACGAGTAGAAAATCGAGAAGCATGGAATGTCACTAACAATCGAGTGTTGGTGCCCCTGCCCTTCACTAGCTTTCATCAGTGACGAAAGATCGCGCAAATGAGTAGTTTTCTTGTCATTAGACGTTCATTTTATCGATAGATGGCGCTTGCGTCACTTTACTAAATACATTTTAAAACTTAATTTTTAACATTTAGTTTCATATTACAGCAGGTAATAGCTTATCTACAACGTAAATAATACACAGTTAAACAATATTAATGTGTACCTTTAGTTAATAATAAAGAACTATATTATCTATACTAATATTATAAAGCTGAAGAGTTTGTTTGTTTGTTTGTTTGTTTGTTTGAACGCGCTAATCTTAGAAACTACTGGCCCGATTTGAAAAATTATTTTTACGTTGGATAGTCCATTTATCGAGGAAGGCTTTAGGCTATATAACATAAAGATACGACTCTTAAGACCACAGCAGAAATGAAAAATGTTGCGAAAACGGGAGAAAGATATTCCTTTTGAGAGCTTCTGCTGCATACGATGCGGAAACCGCTTAAGTTACACAAAAATCATGTATGACAGGATTGTTCAGCATTAAGAGTTCTATAATAAAGTCCGCGACAGCATATGTCTATCTTTTATGGTTGACTTACTACAACCTTTTTTATGTTAATAAATTTGTAAAAAAATAATGCATTATTTTTAGAGGTGTATTATACACACAGGTATTTATTCTTATCAAAATAAATACATTCATCATCACGAGCATTTCATTTAGAACCAAGTTGCTCTTTATATCATTTGATTCCCATAAATACCTTAGGAGCTATCACAGTTTTAACATAACTCCGTACCAAAATAATGTTCGCAGCTTAAGTACAACGTGCGCTTGCGCTAATATATTATAAAGCTGAGACCGATTTGAAAAAATATTTCTGTGTTGGATAGCTTATTTATCGAGAAAGGCTTTAGGATATAAAACATGACGCTGCGACGGGAGGGGAGGGAGCAAACTCAAAACACGCGGACGAAGTCGCGGGGGACCGCTAGTAATAATAATAAGTATTTTAATAATTTTACAGGTTGGTAACGCATTTTACAATATTTACTTGTACACTTTATTCATGGTCTATGGTTTTCCGCCAACATGAAAAAGTCAATATTCTTAAAGCTATCCCAATGACATCTAGTGGAAACTATAAAATGATGGGAGAAAATTGCTCATTCCACGCGCTAAATGGTGTGTTGCTCTGTTTTCATCATAAATAATATATTGATTTCCAAATGTGTTTCAGTGTCAAAAGTATCATTTTTCTATTAATAAAAAAACTATATATTAAATACCGATTTCAGCGCTGTTGACCTACGTTATGGTTTAATTATTAGAGTTTACAATGCCTTAATCAATTACTCACTTTGGTTTAGGAGACTTGTTTTTTACTGGTGCTACCTAAAAAAAGTCTGATCTCAATAAATTAGTCAAACACTCTTTCATCATCTTGCTGGAGAAACAATATATATTAATAAATGTTAATTTACTTTATAACTAATATACATGAAACAAGAAACAAACCATTATGAAGTCTGTAGGAGATCTACGGAATCCAGAGTACAATACTCTTTCATTTCTTCCATCGTACCTAAAAATGCGTCCATTTTAATATATTACACTTTTTCATTATCAGCCGTAATCCACTGCTGAGAATCTCCTCCCAATCGGTCACTTTTTACTGAGTATAGTGTCTCTGAATTAAGTCAACCAGTTTTTAATGTAACGTAGCCGAATGGCTAAAAACGGAATCCTTATATACTTGTTTCTGAAGTAATCTTAAGTTTCGTCAAGTCTGTATGGTCTGTCCGTCCGTCTAACAGCCACTTTATTCTGAATGTATTTGCATTACACAGTTGAAAGTTAGTAGCTAAATTTATCCTGTTAATCGCTTAACGATTTTTATATAAAATAACGATAATTACGGGGCTCCCATACAAAAACTAATACTTTTTTTACTCAAACCTTTCCCGGTTTTTACCGTTCTACCATTTATTCCGCAAGTTGCTAATGCTCTGGGATCTTTCATCAAAAAATAATACACCACTGATTTATTATTGTCTTAAAGACAACTTTAAGGTTATAGCACATCGTCCGCCCATTACCGTGAAACCGCCTTTTAAAGTTTTTTGGACTTTATTCAAAAAATGTCCAACTTGTATTTGATTGTCCTAAACCATTAGTTGACACATATAGCCACGAACAAACTGTTTAAACCAGGTGATATAAATCCTTAAAGATGCTGAGATATAAGATTAAAAACAAAGGCGGGCGAAGTTATCTCCCAAACCTGTCATCTTTGCCCACCCCTAATACCTTAGCAACTATAAGGCTGTTAGGAAATGCAAAACAAAGTGTGACATTACTGTTTTAAATAAATAGAAGCCTATTTTTTTATGGCGATGGGCAATGTTACCCTGAAATTTTGGATTAGGGCTGTGCATCAGTTAAAAATAAAATAAGTACCTTACTTTGAGCCGGTGTGTATTTTTATAGTTAAAGAAACAGAAAACTCTTCAGCTTAGTAAAATTAGTATTATTGATTATGAAACATAAACGTATAATGCTTCAATTGATAATTATTTACAGATATTATCTTATTTTTTTCAATAGTGTCAACCCTAGTATCATTTAAGAGCTGGGCAATGTTGTTAACCTCCGTCTACTGAATGGCTGGCAACATTTCCTACACAACTCTCTCGTTAGTTAACACAAGTATTTAAATTGAAACATAAATAAAAACAGCAGAAATTAATGCCGTACACGTCATAAAAAATTGTCCCGTCTGCGCAGCATTTTCTGGAAATGTGGGCCGCAAAACTGAACTAACATATTTTGCCCACTTGCAACGAAGCCACCTTGACGGTAGCTGACGCATATCCGAATGAAGCTAGCTGCAATTGTAGTGGTCAGTGTTATTAAATCGATGTTCTAGTTTTCGCAAGACACTTTCCATTTGCTATAATAAAATTTCTATAGGCAGTTTTATTAAACTTTCAAGTTTGGGCAAAGTTGTCTGCCATGGGCAAAGTGGTCCGGTTTCACGGTACGGGAAAACAGCAAATCACCTCAAGGCGTTCAGTATTAATTGTATGAAACTTATAAACGTTGATCTATCAACTTCGGAACGTCACCACCTCAGATCGAGATCAACAACTCCCAGATCCACTGTCGACCATTCAATCTGGGCTGTCATTCACAAGAAGTTGTTGCTATCCGTTGCCGATCCCATGCCGAGGCGTTGCTGTTCACATTACGTAACATGCTTCTGTATGGTGGACGGCTTGTTGCCGTTCTCATTACGGGTTGATAAATGTGCTTAACCTTTAAGTAACAAAACAAAATATCGAAAGAAATACAAACAATAAAAATTGCCACAGGCGTAATAGCAATTTGCGGGGCAATACGTTTTAAGTTATGAACATTGATGGCAACCAATAACCTCAGTCCCAAGTTGTTGACATTTCCATAAACCCCAGCTCCATTTTCTAAGTCTTTGTGTGGAAATTTGACAGCTGATTTGAGCATGCCCAGCGCTGGTCTGATGAGCGTGTGTCCTGGAAGAATTGGCTCTGCTTCGGGAAGATGGCTAGCGGCGTAAGGAACACCGAGAATCGTACCCATCTCTCCCAAATCTAGACGCCGCCGCTAGGAAACAGGAAGAAGAACCGCCTTACCACAAATGATCAGGCTAGGATTGGACTTAGGTTTAGCCCATATTCCCAGTGTTCCATTAAATGGTTGTTGTACTGGCACTTTTTAAGTTGGATATTGTCTTTTTTTTAAGAGGACAATAGTCGTCAATCATATTTATTACTTGTCCAGAGACTTTCGTCAAAAGTTTAAAGGTGTCTGGGAAAATATGGGTTAAATATCAGACAGCTAGTTTAAAATCAATGTGAAATCAGTAACATGACATAAAAGTGACATATATCTTGATTTACCGACATCATTATATTTAAACAGAGATCCAAACCTAGTCTGATTATTTTTGGTAAGGCTTGAAGGGTTTATTTATTTGGGACATCACAAAATACACATTTGGTCATATAATAATACATAATTTTGGCTTTCATTTCTAGAAAAAATAACATAACAGACAACAGACATAACAACACATATATATTTACAAAAATAAATTGATATTTAAAAGGGATTCCTCACTATTCCCTGATTTTTAATTAGATAGACTACAATGACATTCGATGGATGGCCAATTTTTTGAAATTCAAAAATAGTGATGTTCCTTAATAATCGAAGAATTCAATTTGTTCAATCGTTGTTTTTATGTGATTATAGAATAATTTAGAAGTTGTATTTTGAATTTGTGTTGTGCAGAAATACTATTGGCATGAATTAGAAAAAGGCATTTTAAATAAGCTACAAAATTAAATAAAATGCTTAAAAAATGGGTTTGATACCTAATTTCAACAACCATATGATCGAAATTTAAATAATCAATGACCCAATAACTACAACTTACAAGACCAACGATTCAAAAGATCGACACTTCATAATATCGACAGTTCATTTTATCAACAGTCGAAATAATAAAAAAATTAATATCTTAATCGATTTGATCAACATTTTTTCAGTAAGTTTGTGTTAATTAATCATTTTATCAACCCACAATACAAGTTATATTAACTACTTGGCCCACTGTTGCATAAACAGACGGGTATATGGCGCTAAACGTCACGCATAATGACATATCCATGAGACCACAAATTTCGCAAGGTCTGACTGACAGCACGGTAGCTCAATTGGTAGAGCGTTTGGCCTGGTTAGCCAGAAAGTTGCAGGTTCGAGTCCCGCCCGTGCGCAAATTTTTGGTTTCTTATTTCATCTTTATGAATATAAAATATGACTGTGGAAATATAATACAAAATACTAATAATACTAAATAAATACAAAACAAAACATGGATAATTCATCCAAATAAATAAAAACTGATTATTTAAAATTCATATCACAAGTTCAATTAATCGCACACAATCGAGTTGTCATAACACTATTGCACTACGCTTGCAACATTAAAAAAGCAAAAGTGTGATTGAAGCTGTCATTCTGGTCTATCTAACTAAAAATCAGAGTATAACTTTATGTAAACTCGTAAGTATGCACGTTACAGAGAAAAATAATCTTGTCAAAAAAGTAAAATATACAGGCAAACAACAGGGTATTATTTTATGAGTTTTTTTTACCTTCCGGCCGACCGACCGGCCCAGTTGCGTAAACGATAGTTTACTCAACTAATGGTTTAATGCAGTTACCAGCGGTCGAATATTTAAAATCCTCAATGACCACTGGCATTTAAATAGCCATTCTGACATCCACCCAACTGGGCCTTAGAAGTACGGCGCCCTTTGACACCTGTTTCGTTCACGGATGAGCTTCAATATAAAAGGAACAAAAATAGCTTATTTTTTTACCGAAGGGCTAGATTCTCTGTCATCATTGTTTTCATTTCTGCCTTCTCGCTGCCTTTGTTGTTGCTGTAATTAATGTCATGCTTTGATGATATTGTATCGAAATCTGTCTTTCACATCCCATATCAGCACAACCCATTTGCCATTTGCTTTCCCATATGATTTTAAATTTTTCATGTTTTTTTTACCATCATTTTCTATATAACAAAGGCAATTCATGTTACATTTTAATTTAATTGATAAAAGCAAAATGAACTGAACCATAATACCAATTCCCATAGAAAATATTTTAAGCTGTATACAAATACTAAAAGCACTTACTAATGTACTATCTATTTCTTTCCGAAAGTTTAAACCTTTACATTGGAATGCACTCTGAAAAAACGTTATGCATAATAAAATTAAAACAAACTCATTTACTTTATTTTTCACATATTAAAAAAAATCTGTTGCGGTTTCAGAGGCTTTAAGTTACGTTCGCCGTAAAAATTACTAAATATTAAAAACACGATTCCAATAAGAACTCACACATATCACAATTAAATATCCTACAAACTTCATACTAGCTGTATGCCCATAGCCTAATTATAAATACTACCAACTGGTTAGTTGAAAGCAATCAAAGTTTTTTCCATTAAAACCCTATCTTTGATTGAAAAGTTAAATACCGTGGAAACAGAAAGCAAACAGTTAAATAAGACCAATTGTTTGACGTCTTGAAACTTGAAAGTTGAGGTTAATATTGATAAGTAGTTTTCAATACAGATAAAAAGTATTGCACTAAGAAAAAATACTCTACGGCTACTTGAGCAAAGTCATTATGTTTCATCTTTGTTGTGTTGCAGCGGTCCATATCTACTATACCTATAAAATACTTTGTCCTAAATGACTGACTAACTGACGGATCAAAGCACAGCCTCAACCGCCGATCGTAGAGACTTGAATTTAGAAGGTGTGTTTTTTGTTTATCGTAGGGATCCGATAAGAAATAATTTTCCAAAATTCCAATCCCGAAGGGGGTGAAAAAGGGCAGAATACTTTGTTAAGTTGGATTGAGGGAAACTGCGGAGAATTAAGAAGGTAAATCTGGATGATCGAAGGGAGCCCTCGTCACAACCCACTGCCCTCGTCCGGGCTTTGGGTATGCATAGTGCATTTCCTCCGCAATAGAAGCTAAGCTTATTTATCGGGAAAGGTTATAGAATTAGTTCAATCGCTTTAGGTGATAAAACATTTCGCTTCTACCTTAGGGAACGGAGTAAAACCAAATCACGCGAATGAAGTCGCGGGCGGCCGCTATTAAGGCATAAAATATAAGTATAATTGAAACAAACTTACGAAGTCGCGAGCATCAGCTAGTCAGTCATATGCGTTGCACATGCATTCCGTTGACGCAACGCATCACACCGTGTGGTATGCATGCCGTTCAGATTTATACGTAAAACGACAGAAATGCACCGTTCCGGTGACTCAGCATCGATGCAGCAACGCAACGGAAACGAAAAGCAATCCATGTGGTTTTGCTCCAAGTGCGCCTTCACATTAGAGCGACAGCAGCGCGTCTCTCTAATGTGAAAGGCTTACTGCTGACATTTTATGTATAAAATTGACAGAAGCGCGACTGCCGCGCGACCGTCGCGCTGCTAAAGTCGCCAAAGTGTTAAAGCGCTCTAAGAGCTCATGGATATCTGCAGTTATGAAATATTCGTCTCAAGCTTGTATTGCAAAGTGACATAAATAATTCATAGATTTTTTGCGAGTTCAGCGGAATCTTGTGCATTTTAGTCATATGTTTTGTTCTAACGGAATAAAAAAAAAACACTTCATGCACAAAAAAAAGGTACATATGGCGGACTTAATGCTAAAAGCATTATCTACCAGTCAACCATAGGGCTATACAGAGAAAATGCTGGCGGCGCGGAGGAAGTGATAACAGGGCAAAAGTGAGAGCTTGATTAAAAAAAAAACAAGGAGTTGTCATGAAGCTTGGGATTTCCATCAAAGCGGATGGATAGAAGTCTTTCATTGACAAACGCTAGCCGTGAACCGCCATTGACGTCATTTATCTGTACCGTTACCATGAGTTTCCGGAGGTCTTACTTGCTAGCGACGACGTAAAAAAAGTGTATGGAAAATTGCACAGCGCCTCTAGCGGTCACTTCCAGAACTATTTTCCATACAAAAAGTAACTTGGTCTTTAGCAAGTAAAACCGCTGTAAACTCATGGTAACGATACTGTTCTTTAGTCGTCATCGTGCGTCGGTCTATAGTTACTTGACACCTAAAAGACGCTTAATTAGTGCTAATATACAAACCTCTTCCCTTCAACATTTCTTTCTGTTTTCAGACATTTTTCCCACATACCTAAATTCATGAAAACTTGCAGCTGAATATGATTCCTCCGGTCTTCAAGTCATACAGCGGTCGATTTCCTGGACTTAAAAACGCACACCGCAAACTGTCTGACTTCTGCTTTAGAGAGCTCGTGTATACAGTGCTGCGGTTAAACCGCTACGGCGTTTTTTATTTTTAGTCGCTAGTCCCCATTACTATCACTACATACTTTTTTATATACTTATAAATACTACGATCGTTTATTTATTTATTTATAATTTGTCCGCGCAATTTAAGTTTGCTCTCTCCCCTCTTGTTGCAGCGTGATGTTTTATAGCCTAAAACCTTTTTCGAGATATAAACTATCTAACACAAAAATATTTTTTTCAAATCGGTCCAGTAGTTAGGGGAGATTAGCGCGTTCAAATAAACAAAGTCTTTAGCTTTATAATATTAGTATAGAAAATAGGTTGTAGTGAGTAAACCATATAATATAGACATATTATCCTGTCGCGGACTTTGTTGTAGATCTGTTAATGCATAAGAAGAGATTAGAGAGAGAGAGAGAGAGAGAGAGAGAGAGAGAGAGAAGAATAATCTCAACATACATGGTTCTTTCACAGTGGAAGTTCTCAAAAGGAATATTTTCCCCTGTCTTCGCAACATTTTTCGTTGCTGCGCTGGACTTATGAGTCGTATCTTGATGTTATATAGCTTAAAGCCTTTCTTGATATTTAACGTAAAATATTTTTTCAAATGGGTTCAGAAGTTTTTGAGATTAGCGTGTTCAAACAAACAAACAAACAAACTCTTCAACTTTATTATATGACTAATATTTAATATAGATTGACTTTAGGCGCTCCATACTACCTATATTGATAATGTCGTACCTACTATTTAGGAAATGCATTACTTTACAACATTTTTGAGATAGTGTGACTGACTACAGCATATCATAAGCAGAATTTAATGTTTCTTCCATCAAGGGTTCTTATCGACTTTGGTTTTAAATTATATTGATGTATTGTAAAATAACATTGATAAATCGTGAAAATATGTTCTTCCCAATATATCTTAAACGCAGGAAGGTTATAACTTAGTTTTGTTTTTTAATACTATTTTGTCCCTAGGCAAACTCATTAATATACAAGTAAATTGAATTTGTTAAAAGTACGGTACTGATAACATTACCGTGGCACGCAAGAAATCGAACTCTGTGTTTTACGTTATCTAGCCGTAATAACTAATACTCTGTCACTGGCACATTGAGACAAAGGTTCAAAATGTATCATAAACGAGTATGGTAAAATGCTCAAACGACAATTCATCAAACCTTGACATCTCGATCCATTTAATTCGTATCAATTACTGTCAACTGCAATAAATTGCCGACGATCTCGGAAAAATAAGAAAATCGCATATCGTGGCGGGTTTATTAGGAGATGGAGATATACACAGCAATTGTGTCCAAAACATAGAAAAAACTGCCTTAGAAACTATCGCACTAAATAATTGAATTTACATGTGTTTTCAGGCGATGGCCAAGTCTCAATATATTTATATAAAACATTAAAGAATTTTAATATTGATATGCGTCACTATAAGATGCTGTTAATTATTACGTAACAACTTAATGCTTCGAGTACGGAGATTCCAGACACAATTGATTTTCAATTGTTATGGACCACGATCGTGGTCTTAGAGACTGGGCGTATTAAGACAGAAAGTCGCTTAAGTAGAGATTGAATAAATTAATAACCGACTTGGTATTACATGGATCTCACAACTTTTTACCGCAGAACAACTGAGTTGCGAGACTTGGTTTTTTTGACAAGTATTGTTTTTGATGGGATATCTTTTACGACTACTCGTTTTTGAGACATCCGTGAAAAAACATACAAATATACAAACATACATAAGTACTTACGAAATACAAATATTATCAAATTCTAACGATCTTACTTGCGAAATCTCCAGCTAAGATATAGCCTTAATCATGCATTACTTTTTTGTATTACTTGAGGTTCTGTGTGCATGTGCATTCTGCTAGCAAATCAAGACATTCGTGGCAAAAGGAACGGAATATGCTAAATTCTTTGGAGCCGTTTTGAATACTGATGTCCAGAATTGGCACCGCAGTGATATCGTGGAATAAGTTTACCAGTGTAGCTCGGAAGCTCAACTAAATATCTAACACGTTCCCTTGACAAAACAGTTAAGAGCGAGAGATATACATTGTAATGGGTTCAGCACAACCACAAAAAAAAACGTTTAGTACTACCAAGATTTTTTATTACCAAAAGTAGCATTTTCATCTAATTATGCAATAGTTACCAGTGGCTTTGTTCTAGTAAGTGTGCGACGTGCTGCTCAATTAATTTGAAAATTTTGATAAAATAGTTTATAAGCTCATTATAAAGTTGATTGTTTTAATGAATTTCAAAAGTCAACATTATTACCTTGGCATGAAAACTAGTTTTGTTTTTAGTCTAAGGTTTTTATTATGCTTAAGAATGTTCCTGACAAACGAAACATGGAGGGAAAGTCCTCGTTGCCCTCATTTAGCATGTAAACATCACGTTTTGAACTATGTTCATGCCATTTCAATTGAGCTAGGTTACACATTTTTTATTTTTTTATTTTATTTATTTGGGGAGGGGGGGGGGGGGTTACACCTTAGGACTCTGTTCTTTAAGACGATATAAATTATCTATCATAAGTTCTGCCATTATATTCCCTGAACTCCTAAGCGTTAATAATGAGTTCCACCATCAGCTCAGCCTCACACATGTTGACTATTAGAGGCAACAACACGTCAACATTAAGTTTATAGTAAAAAAACACTAAACGTGCCTTTAAAATTTAAGGGGTTAGCCTCGATTGCACCAAGATCCCATCATCAGATTCCGCCTTGGCAACAATGGAACCAACTAAAAGGTATAACCTCAAGGTAGACGCAAAAAAATCACATCGGTCTACAAATGACTGCTATATGAGGTAACACAGCCACAAAAAAAACATACATGGTCGAATTGATAGCCTTCTACTTTTTTGAAGTCGGTTAAAAATACCGTGTAGTATTTACCCTGACGTGATGTCGTCCGTACCAATTACCGCTTCCTTCCTGCATTTGAGTGGCATATAAAGGAACTAAGTTACCTTTGCCTCCATTCTATGACTCTGGTAAGGTCCCGATAAGCTTTAAGGCAGGGAACCCTGAGAACTATTCCTATTCCGGGAACTCTATTTCCTTCGCTGCAAATATTTGTGGAACGTCTGATCTCGAAGAAAAGGTCAATACGTGTCTATTGCAGCCGAGACTGTTGGTGACATTTATCCCTTTTTCTTTCAAGCCGGTTAAGCAACGCTGATCATTTGTAGTTATAGTATTTTTTCACAGATATAGGAATAATTAACATCAATATTTGAATATTGATGGTATTTTTTTAAAATTAATAATTAATTAATGAAATATTAATTTTCTGAACTACTACTTTGTTGTTTGTTTATTTTTAAATGGCTGCATTAGTTTTCCTTCTAAATTCATCGTTGTGGAAATTTTTCACGTATCCACCCAAAATGTTTAGTTGGAGACAGGGTGGAACATTGGACTCTTATAAAGGAGATGTCCCATCCCAGGCCTGTACCATGTACGTAGTACCAAAAAATTCGTAAAAAATTGCTATTTCCATTAAAAATACAATAAAAATGTTTTAGTCCGTAGTTTAGTGGCTTAAAAATAAAATCAAACACATTATTTATTTGTAAAGATGGCAACTGTAGTTTTTTCATTACTGGGATTTACATAAAAAAAACTGTCAATGTCAACTGTCATGATCAGTGCTGGTATTGATTTTCATTCGTTCAGTTTGTTCGTTGCGTTTAAAGTGTTTTGAGTTCTTCCTTTTTTATAACAACCTCGCTTTCTTTTGGATTTGGTAACTTTTTCTCAAAAGTAAACTGACAGACAAACGTCATTCAAGTGTCAAAGATGGCGTCCTCCGCCATATTGCACTGAGTTGCAATAATGTGGTTTATTTTATTGTTTCAGCCAAAAAACTAAGGCTCTCCATAGAAATTAGTCTTATTAAAACTGTATTACACATATTCGCCTATAATTAGGTATAGCGTACATGGACCTGGCCGAGGCTTCATACATTTTTGGGACATCTCCTTTGCCTTTTAAAAACTGAATGTTACAGAAACATTTTACTTAGCCGAATAATTACTCACAATCATTTAAAAGACCTATAGATCGATAGGCTCGATAGACTAGGCAAGAGAAAATAAAATCCCCTCTTGTAGAATTTAGAAGGAAAACAACAAATAACGTCATACAAACAATATATTACCTTTGAGAGATCTGCGGTGTAAGTCTCAAAGCAACAAATTTGTCATTTTTCGTCTACAATTTAAATTTTCTGATTCATCAAATATCATTTATACTTACTTTTATCTTTAATAAATATTAAAAACAATGTAATTTTTTAAGCTTCATCGATAAATTCTTCTCAAGCTATAAATACATAAGAACACCTTGTCTCTGCGTTGTCTACGCGATATTAAAAAAAATGCTTCAGACTACAACGGCAGAATACATATTTTCATGCGAAATTTCAGTTCTCTAATACGTCAGATCTTTGAGCTTTTTAAACTAACAAAAATACAAGCATTTCATCATGATGTCATAAGTTGAACTTCATCGAAAATACATTTTTCTCAAACTCAAAGCAAAATAAAGTTACAGAACAAACTGCCCACACTTTATGGCGGTCTCTACCTAAAAAGTATTATCCTACTAACGGATGATTTGTTATGGTTAGAATCGCAAAAAGATGTTTTCGAAAGCAAACTCAGTAGTCTGAATAATTGTTTATTTATCGCCTAATGTAATGGTTTGAAGTCGTCCTGAAATATGAAAACAAATATCTTTAAAGGTTTATTTTTAGCAAACCTTAGACCCCTTTCACATTGTGACTTTTAGCATCATACGACTCACGCAATGAACAGATTTAATTTCGCAGAAGTCGCGACTGCATCGATGCTAACACGCGTTGCGGTCACCAAAATGCAGAGCATAATATATCAATTTCCAGCGTCTGCATCGTGACTCGATTGAAACGATGCTAACGCGCGTTAGCATCGATGCAGTCGCAAAATGTCAACCTTTACACAATGCGCTACTTTTAGCATCGATAGAGTCGCGATACAGAAGCTGGTAATTTTCAAATCATGTACTGAATATTGGCAAATGCATCGATACTAACGCGTGTTAGCATCGGTGCCGTCGCGCTTCTACATCAATGCTAACGCGCGGCTGCATCGATGCTGAAAGTCACAGTATGTAAGGTGTCTTAGGGCCTCTTAAAAGACTTAAAGACTAATTTTCCATTAACATAAATTACTGGCTCAACTCAACATACTTTCCTGTCTCAAATATAGTATCGAGAATGACATCATCTAGACGGAATGATAACTCATCTAGTCACGACCACGCCGTGGGTTTTGCTTGTTTTCTCTATCAGTGAATATTTTCATAATTCTTTTACCTGGTTGAAATACCACCACTTTCTACCAAAGAAAAGATCTGCACCATTTGGCCCTGGTGAAGCGAACGGCGGTCCGTAAGGGTTAATATTCATATGATCACCATCCATCTATAAACAATTAAAGTATCTTTATGACTTCATTAAGGCTTGCAAATTTTCATAAATATAGTTTTTTTTTTCTTAACACCGATCTCATACATTGCTCTGATCCCATTGTAAGTAGCTAATGCACTTTTGTTATGGAAATCAGACACAACAACAAAACCCAGACCCGAGGTAATAAAGAAAATTTTGATTACTATTATTGAGCCGACCGAGAATCGAACCTGGGACCTCGAAGCGGCGACACCTTGAAACCAGCGTGCTTAACCACTACACCACGGAGGTCGCCGTCGTCGTCGTAATGTAGGTTTGTTGACGTATTCTCGTAAAAGATATCGAGGTGGTCCTTTTTTAGTTCAAATATTTTAACTTAAGTACAGTGTAAGTTTCATCAAAATCGGTCTAGTAGTTCGTGTTTATGGTCGCATAATAACAGTTTTACTTACAAAGTGGTTCCACATGAAATTCTGCTTGTATTTTCCTTTGAACAGAGTGAACGGGTTTCCGTCGTTTTTCTCATTGTCCGAGCTTTCTTCTGATGACGAAGATATACTAACGCTGTCTTTATGTTTTTTACGTGCTCGCCTTATGCTTCTCAAGTCTTTCTGAAAATATCAATCAAATTGATGGATTGATGAAAGATACTGGACAAATCCAAGGTGTATACATAAACTCGACTGCCTCAAAAAGTGGTAAGTTGAACGACTATCTACGAGAGTTCAAGGTCTTAATTTTGGGTAAGGCCGTAATTAGTTTGTTTCATGGTGTTTCTGAATTTAAATAACTCAGAAACAAGTCAGAAATTTGGTGATGATACCAGAAAACATTGGTGAATATTAGAAAAGACGGTTAATTTTATTTGAAAAAAGACTGTGTTCGAAGTTGCCGCGCTGTTTTGATTCGTATTGCCCACTAAAAAAGGATCTATCGTTGGTTTTATGACGATAACGCCATCTACTGGAAACGTCGACATCACGTTGCAAAGACTTTGAGTCTGCTTATCGATAAATCTTTGCGCTCGACGCATGTAATATTCAATTTCACCACGTCTATGTAAGCACCAGCCTCGTGCTTCGGAAAGAGACTTTCTCGTTTGGAGACCTTACCGTTTCGTAACCCTCATTCAATACTACACAAAAGTTGCAAAAATTCAATACGACACAATAACGTATGGTAAAGTATACCTTTTTATACTCCATACGTTTTGTGGCGTTTGGGCAACCATTGTGAGGGCTTACATTTGGTTTTGTTTGGCCAATTTTTTGCCTAAGTGGTACAGTCAAGTAGAAAAATATAATGCGAACTGTGAAAATTTTATATTTTTTAAAATTTTATATTCATATTTTAACGTCAGTCACGAGTATACATATCTTTTAGCAAAATGAATGTTTTTAAAGCAAATTTTACAAAATAGCATATATCCAGCAGTTGAAGTCTTAAAACTTTTGCATCTGATTAGAAATCCATCAAAAAATATTTGACCAAACGCCGCAAAATGTATAGATCTTAAATAGTTAACGAATCTGAACTTTTCAATATACCTAATATTGTCATCGAACTACCTATTCACAAATTAAAGTTACATGTCAAAACTACCCTAATGTCGAAGGGGTATTATAAAATTCAAGACTATCTTAATGACGAAAATGTATGGACGGTCCAGCCTGCACCAAACTGATGTACCTACCTGTTTATTTTGATTTGTATCATTTTTGAGGCAGCTAGTGGTGACTGAGTTTGTTCCGGCGTTTCTTCTCAGCACTTGCCAAATTGTCTGTGTTTTGTCTCGAAGCGCTAGTAGGGCCCAAAAGATAAGGAGACATGTTCTTGCCCCATACGTGCCAAAATTGATTCATATTACACTAATTATTGACGTTCATAAGTGGCATTTTGTGTCCTAAATTGAATGAATTATTATTGTTTTTTTTTTGATTTTTTGATTCTGTAGGTATTAACTGGAGTTTATGAAACGGGAAGTTGACAAAACGGAAAAGACCCTTTGGAAAGCAAGAAAAAGCGTTGGTCTTGCTCCTGATCCATGTATTGCTCATGACAGATTTATGTGTCATAGAACTATGAGGATATTAGGATAATGATTGAAAGAAAATTACGCACTTGCCTAAGAATTAAAACACTTCCCATGCTAATACTAGTAGATATCTTCAACAAATCAGAGTACCTGATTTTCGGACGTTATTGGTAAATTTTAGTCTCAATTTTTTTTAGGCCCAAACTCATCTTATTTTTGTGAAATAGAAAATTATCTTAAGAATACAGCGTTTCTCAAGATTATTTTCTGGTAATGTAAGCTGTGACGTCATGAACAGACACACTCTGCGCGTTTATAATATTAATAGAAATAATGGATTTAATAGAAATAATTATCATACCCCATCTGACGAAGACCTGTAATGAGGATATTGATTAATATGAATTAAATAATTTTTATTATTCATAAAGATGAAATAAGAAATCAAAAATTTTTGCGCACGGGCGGGACTAAAGCATTAGATAGCGAAGCGACATCAATTTCCAAGTTGAATTTATTCTGTAAAGAATAACTGCTTGGGCCATCTGTTTCATAAACAGACGGCTAGATGGCGCTAAGCGTCACGCAATTGACGTTTTCATAAGAAACCACAAATTTCGCAGGGTCGGACTAACAGCACGGTAGCTCAATTGGTAAGAGCGTTTGGCCCGGTTTGCCAAAAGGTTGCTGGTTCAAGTCCCGCCCGTGCGCAAATTTTTGGTTTCTTATTTCATCTTTATGAATATAAAACATGACACTGTGAGTGTTAAAAACATTCTAAAATTTTTATTATGTTTTTGACATAGATAAATGCTTATTTACTTACCCATCATATATCTCATTAGCGTTATTTTCATCTTCAATTCCCTGAGAAAAAAATTAAAAAATAAATCAACGTATTTTAAATTTCAAAAAATGAATTGTTTTTATTTAGTCTTGCTAAATTGGTCGTGCTCGTTTTAGCTTTAAGATATTCCAAGAAGGTAGGGTGAGAAAATTTTATGAAATTTCCCGGAAAATAGTAACACTAGAAATTTTATTTTATAATATATACAAAACTTGTCCAATGTCAGTCGGGAAAATTAAGGTCTGAAAATATACAGCAAAAGAACACTATTAATATAATCTATAACTGTTTTAAAAAAACTGCTTAAAAACATATACTATCTAAAAAAAAACTATTTATTCTTAGATCTCATGTTATTTCCTATCATTTCTTATTGGTTTGTGTAGGTGTATATTATTATGTATGATTTTTATTGTGTTGGTATATACTCGTAAATTAAACTGTAATATTTTAGAAACATGTGTAAATTTTATTTAAATTATTCTTTATTTGTATTTATTTTTATATAATTTTAATATACAAATATATTATTCAGTTCTCAATTTTCTTTTATGCAGCAAATACCCCTTCCTATAAACCTCATAATATCTTTACCCAAAGTTTGTCAGGAAGAGATCGCTTATAGCGATAAGACCGCCTAAATTGTACATTTTCTTCAAACGAATTTGTAAATTAATGTATGTTGTGCAATAAAGAGTCATATATCTATAATCTCAAATATTACCAAATTTCCCCATCTGAGCTGAGTTTCCTTTTTGTTTACTAATGGCTGCGACATAATATCAGGCCTGAAATAAATACGAGCATTTAGTACAAGTATTATTACTTTTCTATATTTTTGTTATCTCTGATCTCTATATAAGTTCTGGCTAGCGAAATTTTTCGATTGTTGAACAATCCTTTATTCTTAAATGCAGTAAATTAATATGTAGGTAGGTATGTATACCTTTATTTCAAAGTCAAAATAGTTGACCTAAAATAATTGAGGCGCGGTAGCATCGTCATGTATTGTATGTTGGGTAGTCCAAAAGCCCACTAAGGGTGTCGCAAAAGCATAGTGATTGCCCACTTCATAATAATATATTGTGAACAGAACGCCTTTGGGTGTGATAACAATACAATTTCTATTATCTGGAATAGGTACTGTCTACTAAAGTGTTAAGGCTTCGTACCGACACGTACCGATCAGTAATGTATCCATCAGTGTTAGTGAAAAATGATATTGTAGCATAATAATAATAGTCCCCCTAGCCGATTTCGACTACGGTGGCCAGTCACAACGACTAACCGACTGCACGGGACATATTATAGTGCGCTAACACAGGTGCACTCTCTATTCCTCTCACTCTCATAGCCCGATCGGACGGCAATCTGTCAATCTGACACAACCGGAGAGAGATAAGGCGCAGGACCAACGAATTTAGGTGCTTTCCGAGGCACGGGGGTGAAACACCGCTAACTTCTAAACTCCGGGCTACCCTAGGAATTTATAGATAAAAAAACCCTGGTACATATTTTTAACCCGACCAGGGATCGAACCTCTTGCGCAGCCGTCGCTTTAAAGTGCGACCCTCCTACCGCTGCGCCCACCGAGGCAGTTACATTTTATTATATAATATTGTAGCATATATCTTGTACCTACGATGCTATTCACACTCGTCAGTGACAGTGTTGTTCAGTAGTGATCAGTGATCACTTTCGCTGAGTGCGGTTAGCGTTGTACAAAATGTATCCTTCATTGTAATTTTTCACTGACACTGAAGGACAATTAAAACACACAACAGTGCCGGCACAGCGCCGAAACATGCCTATAATTTAGCCGGATGCGCACACAATAGTGCCGGCAAAGCACCGACACTTGCGTTGAGTAACGTATTCAACAGTGTCAGTGAATATTGATATTGCATACATCTTGCACGACGCTATCCGCAATGTGACAGTGACGTTCAGTGATCACTGTGCGGATTGGCCTTCAACGTGTCCATCAGTTTTTTTAACTTTCGGGTTGCATTATAACTTAAAACTTATAACTGCGGGTCTATACGCAACGCATATTATGTAGTAGTATTGTTACTACTTACACCCTCGACGTTTCAACGGTGTTATTGTGTGTGCATCCGGCTAAATGTGTCGGCTCTTTGCCGACACTGTTGTGTGCGAATCGGCCTTTAAGGTGGGCAAACACTGTCACTGGATAATCATCCTCATATTACAAAAAAGGTAGCACCAGCCTAAACCAAAGACAAATATCACCCAATTATTAAATAAAGTATACCTGAATTATTGAACGGTGTCATATTATGACATTTATTCTTAATCGGTGGGCAATCAGTGTCATTGGACAATCACCCTCATATTACAGAAAAATAGCACCAGCCTAAACCAAAACAAAGATTATCCAATTATGTAATAAAGTATATCTGCATTAGTGAACGGTGTCCTATTATGACATTAGTTCTAAATCGGTCGGTTAATCTATACTAATATTATAAAGCTGAAGAGTTTGTTTGTTTGTTTGTTTGTTTGAACGCGCTAATCTCAAAAACTACTGGCCCGATTTGAAAAATTATTTTTACGTTGGATAGTCCATTTATCGAGGAAGGCTTTAAGCTATATAACATAAAGATACAACTTATAAGACCACAGCAGAAATGAAAATTGTTGCGAAAACGGGAGAAAGATATTCCTTTTGAGAGCTTCCGCTGCATACGCTGCGGAAACCGCTTAAGTTACACAAAAATCATGTATAAGAGGATTGTTCAGCATTAACAGTTCTATAATAAAGTCCGGGACAGCATATATCTATCTTTTATGGTTGACTTACTACAACCTTTTTTATGTTAATAAATTTGTAAAAAAATAATGCATTATTTTTAGAGGTGTATTATACACACAGGTATTTATTCTTATCAAAATAAATACATTAATCATCACGAGCATTTCATTTAGAACCAAGTTGCCCTTTATATCATTTGATTTCAATAAATATCTTAGGAGCTATCACAGTTTTAACATAACTCCGCACCAAAATAATGTTCGCAGCTTAAGTACAACGTGCGCTTGCGCTAATCTATACTAATATTATAAAGCTGAAGAGTTTGTTTGTTTGTTTGTTTGTTTGAACGCGCTAATCGCAGAAACTACTGGCCCGATTTGAAAAATCTTTTTTACGTTGAAAAGTCCATTTATCGAGGAAGGCTTTAGGCTATATAACATAAAGATACGACTCATAAAACCACAGCAGCAATGAAAAATGTTGCGAAAACGGGAGAAAGATATTTCTTTTGAGAGCTTCCGCTGCGTACGCTGCGGAAACCGCTTAAGTTACACAAAAATCATGTATGACAGGATTGTTCAGCATTAGGAGTTCTATAATAAAGTCCGCGACAGCATATGTTAATCTTTTATGGTTGACTTACTACAACCATTTTTATGTTAATAAATTTGTAAAAAAATAATGCATTATTTTTAGAGGTGTACTCACACAGGTATTTATTCTTATCAAAACAAATACATTTATCATCAGGAGCATTTCATTGAAAACAAAGTTGCCCTTTATATCATTTGATTTCAATAAATATCTTAGGAGCTATCACAGTTTTAACATAACTCCGCACCGAAATAATGTTCGCAGCTTAAGTACAACGTGCGCTTGAACGTGCGCTTGCGCTAATATATTATAAAGCTGAAGAGTTTGTTTGTTTGAACGCGCTTATCTCAGGAACTGCTGGACCGATTTGAAAAAATATTTTTGTGTTGAAAGAGAAAAGCTTTACGATATAAAACATCACACTGCGACTGGAGGGGAGGGAGCAAACTCAAAACGCGCGGACGAAGTCGCGGGGGACCGCTATTATATTATAAAGCTGAAGAGTTTGTTGGTTTGAACGCGCTTATCTCAGGAACTGCTGAACCGATTTGAAAAAATATTTCTGTGTTGGATAGCTTACTTATCGAGAAAGGCTTTAGGATATAAAACATGACGCTGCGACGGGAGGGGAGGGAGCAAACCCAAAACGCGCGGACGTAGTCGCGGGGGACCGCTAGTATCTTAGAACGGGTCCAAGTCTGGTACAATATTTGTAATAAGGGGGTCACTGTCTGGTTTTTCCTTTAACATTTACGTTTTTTATACCTTGTACTTACGAATTTTTCATTTGGTGCCCGCGACATTATTACTATCTACAAAAAATGATATAGTGCATAAGTACAAAATTAAAAGTATTTAAGCTATACTGCGTGTGGCCTGTACTAAGAGCAAAAATTTTAATCCATACAGAGTATACATAGTTACATTCACTGGTCATAGTGTTCCGAAATGATTTAACTCAGAGTTATAGTTATCCAAATTAATATCCCTAATCAGTGTTTATCCAAATCGCTAACTCGTTTTAGTAAATGTCAAGTTCTATGACTGGATATTCATTTGTTTACTTCGATTTATTTTGTTTGAAAATAAAATTTATTTTTAACGATTTTAAATAAAAACCATTTAGAATTATTTATTGGTTACTAAAAGTGTCTATATTTAAATGTTTTCTCCTATTACAGGCCTCAGGCCTGTATATATAAATTAGGGTCTATATAAATGTATGTTATAAAGCTTACCACATCTGTGGGACTGAAATAAATAATAATATAACTATGCCATCTCTTCGTTGGTAATAAAACAATTCTTACATTATTCACAACATGATGATTGTTAGTTTTAGAATATGGTAAAAAAGATACAATTACCTTTCGTATCCGTTATGCAATTCGATGTTTTCAATTGCTTGACGAAGTAGAGTGTTCTATAACAAATGTTTCGTTTAATAAATTATTTCTGACTCTTGAATTTTACTTAATAAGACTAACTCACTTTTAATACGTGATAAACACAAAACTTAAACGTACTCTAACTTTTATTCACTGTTTACGTCTCGAAAAAGGACTTGATATTGACAAAATAATAAATGTTTCGATTACAAGTCCCAACTGGTGTCTTTTCACGACTTAAAAGCTCGATCTTATAGGTGAACCGCGAAACTGAGACGTGACGGCGATGACGACAATGCACATAAACGTCAATATTATTTGTGAGAATTACTGGTACATACAAATAATGTTTTGTGCAGAAAAGGTAACAAAAACGGGATAAAAATATCCTATGTCCTTTTCCTGGTTCTAAAATACCTCCCCACCAATTTTTAGGGTTCCGTAGCCGAATGGCAAAAAACGGAACCCTTATAGTTTCGTCAAGTCTGTCTGTCTGTCTTACTGTCTGTTTGTCTGTCTGTCTGTCTGTCTGTCTATCCGTCCGTATGTCACAACCATTTTATTCTGTAACTATAAGCATCACACTGTTGAAATTTGGTAGGAGTATGTATCCTGTTAACCGCTTTACGATTCTCATACAAAAAATAAAAAAATATGTCATTTAAGGGGGGCTCCCAAACATGAAACTAAACCCAAAAAAAATATGTTAAACCTATACGTGTCTATGGATAGGTCTTGTAAAATGACACCGAGGTTCGAAAAACCATTTTCTTTTAAATTTTAACGTTTCGTAGATACACGCTTCCAAAGTGGTAAAATGGGCGTCTAAATCCCCATCTAACTTCTAAACTAAGCGAGCGTAAATTTTGAAAAAAATATGTAATGTAGATCTTAACAAATACTTTCAACGAAAATTGGTTCGGACGGAATCGAACGAGAAGTTTTTGAGATATAGCACATTTTCAACAGCCGCAAACATAACTTTGTACTTCATACAAACACTATGAAAAACAAAGTTATATTTGCTGTCAACAAAATATTGTGGATTTTACTAAGTGGAAGTAAGTGGATTCTAAAATTCAGTTAAAGTTGGCACGGAACCCTCAGTGCGCGAGTCCGACTCGCACTTGGCCGTAATGTAATGTACTTTCTTGAGTTATAATAGTGGTCAAACTATTGTAAATTTGGTAGAACTTTTTTGATTTATCACCATCAAAAACTTAGATACTAAATCGGAGTTAGCATTATGTCAACCTCTTGCCGCGTAGTTTACTCCTAAGGGACGTTATCTTTTACAAATATTTGCCACGTGCGAGCATTGCCCCGTTTCCATTATACTAAAAAGTTTCGGTTACATTATAAAATGCCTCTAGGCCCAATTTTTTCATCGATAGAAATGGTAAACTTACGTTACGTATTTTGTGTGTTTTGAAGAAAAACTGCCTTGTGCAAATGTCAGAATGGCAACTTTAATGACAATTGTTAAAACACACACAATCCTAAATATTCAAATGCTGGTAAATAACCTTTACCATTACTATTGATAAAGAAATTAGACCTTAGAAAATAATAATAAAGTAAGGGTCTGGGGTTCAAATCCTCGACTTGGCCACTCAGAAATTGGCAGAACTTGCGTTGAAAAAGAAATAAAAACTATAATAATTTATTTCAGATCTCATCTTTTACTGGCCAGCAATTTTTTATTATTAGGGGCCGTATCTCACCGAAACTACAAATGACGACGTTGCCGGCTACGTATCAAAGCAGATAATATTGAAATTTATAATAACCATACTCCAATATTATTTGCTGGGGTAAGTAGCGTCATACTAATATAATACGGCTTCGTTACGTATTCATAAAGATGAAATAAGGAACCAAAAATTTGCGCACGGGCGGGACTTGAACCAGCAACCTTTTGGCAAACCGGGCCAAACGCTCTTACCAATTGAGCTACCGTGCTGTCAGTCCGACCCGGCGAAATTTGTGGTTTCTTATGAAAACGTCAATTGCGTGACGCTTATAACAAAAAAACATTTCGCATCAATGCAAGGTTTCAAACGTTACTTAAATAATCTTCCGCTGAATTTTGTATTCCGATGAATGGAAACAGTGTCTTATTTTGTTATCTGTTATATATCCCGCAGGAATTCAGCTTACATTCTAATATTTTTTGGCATCCTCCACGGTTTCCTGAAGTTTAGGCATTTCCCTTCCATTACAATTTCTCATTATTTTGTCAACTTAAATTATTGTAAAATAATTAACATGAATAAATATTACTTACTATTAAAGCGCTACTTTTTCGGAAACCAGTGTATAATAGGCGGTCAGGAGATTTTCCATATCTGAAGAAAATTAAAAATGTCACTAAGTACGGACGACAGCACTTCAAGGTGAACACTGCGGTATCTTATTCAGTTGTAATAAGGGCTAGTTTGCAACTAAAGTGGGTAACCTGATGTGCTAGCTACTGTACAAATATTTTCCTAATTATCTTAGAGGTACTTGTACTATAGGAAAATGAATATTTAATTTAATCAAGCATTTATCAAAGTATTCTTATAAAAAAACTTTCAACCCTACTTCTTTGCTTTCCTTTTACATTCTTACGAAATTTGTTTGACGAATGACTACTGTGTTCAAAGTAGTGAAAATATATTGGAAGGGTCTATCCCTATAGTCCAAAAGCCTAGCATTTTACGACCAGACCTTATCTTTGTACGCCCAGTTGATTTGTCCTTCCAATTCTTTTCTGTTTATGGTAATATGAGAAAGATGACTTATATGAATAACTAGCGGATCCCCGGCTTCACTTGCGTGAATGTCGGATCTCAATAAATATCTTTATGAATAATACCCTATATGCTATTCCGATTTATGAACTATATTTTTGTAAATTATGATCAAAATCCATTGCGTGGTTTTTGCGTGACAAATATACACACTCGCACATTTTCGCTTTTATAATATTCGTGTCATGTACAAGGTTTCGTTCTGAACAGTTGACACCTCATTGAGAAGGTGAATCTAATAACATCCTTACACTGTAATCTCTATCTCACTTGCACTTACCGATGAAGCGGCGCGCTGTAAATTCCTATTTCTTTTTACATTTTAGGGTCTCACGACTAAGTTTATAATACGCGCTAACTAAAGTGGAAGTTGTAGGTACAATAATTTATTTTTACTACAGAGCAATGCCAAAACTGGGTTAAATGATCATTGTCTCTATTTTCACAATGGCGTCAAAGAAAATGATAACTATACAATGATTTCCACCCAATTTATCAATCAACCTATGGCCTTTTCGTCAATTTCAGAAGATTTATGATGTAACGTTTGAAGTACATAAACCAATGCCAGAGCGGCAAAACAAAAGAGGTTCGCGACCGAAGGAGTCACGTCACTTTGATATTTACTTAATCACAAAAGCACTTGTAGTATGAACATTACTTAATCACAAAAGTACTTGTAGTGTGTAAGTGAATCGGGAACAAATTTCTTGACTTTAACTGCTTGCTTGCTGGCCGGCAAAGCCGGCCAGCAAGCCGAAGCTGCGGGCTTTCAAACCACCTACTCTTCAGCTCGCGGGCTGGCTCGCCCCTCCGCGCCTACGCGATTTTGAATTACACTCTAGGGGTGGGGCAAACGTGGAGTCGGTTTTGAACCGATTCGTTTCTGTCACTAACTTTTGTACCACAACTAAATGACTTTTTAATTCAATGTTAGGGTAAAATACTATTTAAAAGAAATAGAAATATGCGTAGTGAAATTATTCTAAAGGAAATTCTGCTTTTTGCATGGTATGCCTTGTCAAATTATGCCAAAGAAACATCTTACTTAATAAACAATAAGCTTAGCGAAAGTATGCAAAGTGAAATTTTGCCAAAGGTAATCATGCCGTATAAATTTATGCTATCTTAAAAGTATGCCATTGTAAATTCGGGCTTATAAATATTCGACCAAACAATAATTATGACAGAAAATTCTGCCTGAATAATATTCGACTAAAGAAAATTATGCCAAGTGTGTTATGCCAAGTGACTTTCGGAGCAAAAAGATTCTGCCAGATAGAGGGAACCCCTTTAATTTGAAATGACGCTCGTTTTTTGTCGTGTGTGCAAAGAATGTTCGTTTGAAAGTAATTAGGTGAAAGAGATCTCAACTATACATTAAAATCACCTTCTGCATTAAATTTTACTTAAAATTTAACGCAGAAGTTTTGTCACTTGCATTCCAATTTACGTCTCTATCTAAACGGGTTGCTGCTTTGAACCATTTCATGTCCCCTTTTCCTTCAAGAACTTACGTTATACTAAGCTGATTCATATTTCCATAGACCGCATTCCCCTTGCTGTCTTGCGGATACTTTATAGATGATTTAAGACTCCCAGTCTCAGGCTGTATGAGGGTGTGTCCAGGTAACGATGGGGCAGCTTCAGGAAGATCTTCTGGGGCTGAAGGACTCAGACCTACACCATCACTGTTGAGCAATTTTCCCCCCTAGAAAAGTATGAACAAAATTTTCAAATACAACTTATAAACTTTAAAAACTACAAGAAAACATGACTTCCTTACTGAATGGGCCACGTGACACGTTTGATTGTTTTAGTCATTCGACCCATCTTCCTAGATAAGTAACTGAATCTGAGTCGCACATTTTATCATTTAAGGTTTTTTTTTAAACACACTGCAATGTCCATAAAGATGAGATGAACAATGCATTGTGTTTCAAAAATTAATAATAAAAAAATAAGTTATGAAATTTCATGTCCTAAAAAATGGCACACAATTTGTCAATAAATTAGCTAAAGTAAATAAAATGTTTAATAATCCTTGTAACATAATGCAGTAATTAAGTTTTTGTGCATATGGGACGTAAGGGAGCTTAACCAAGACCCAAAGCTCCAAGCCAACCTCACCTTCACGCGGTGCGTCCTGTTTCAACAGACGAGGCTCTGGCGACCGACCGATGGCGGGATAACCATCCAACAAAAGGCGCAGTAAAATGTTGAGCTGTGACGGGCAGCAGCGTCACAGCTGCAAGGGGCTGCGCCTCTGCGCTCGCCAACCCGCCTGCCAAGCGTGGCGAGTACTGGCAAATACCCCCCTCATATGTTAGTACACAAAAAAACCAGGCCCCCAGTCTCCGGCAGCCCCGCTATTCCTGATTCCGGTAGCGGTCACGGTAACGGCGGGGCAGGGGGTGCTAAGAATCCCCGGAGGCGATCTCGCTACCACCCCCAACGACAACTGGCCCTGGTAACTTATAACGCGTGCACACTGAGGACAGACGAGAAGTTGCTCGAGCTGGAGGAAGAATTGAGCAGGTTACACTGGGACATAGTGGGTTTATCAGAAGTCCGTAGAGAGGGCGAGGACACGATAACTCTGAAGTCTGGCAACCTGCTCTTCTACCGGGAGGGTGACCAAAAGTCCCAAGGTGGTGTTGGGTTTCTTGTCCACAGGTCCCTCGTAAACAACATCGTAACCATCGAGAGTGTGTCGAACAGGGTGATATACCTTATACTCAGAATAACCGAAAGGTATTCGCTGAAGGTCATACAGGTATATGCACCGACCTCGAAACACCCGGATGAAGAGGTGGAGGAAATGTATGAGGACGTAAGTAGAGCCATACACACTTCCAAAACCTATTTCACTGTTGTTATGGGGGACTTCAACGCAAAACTCGGCAAGCGAGGCGAGGATGAGTTGAAAGTGGGACCTTTTGGATATGGTCAAAGGAACGCCAGGGGAAATAGGCTGGCCGACTTTCTGGAGAAGGAGGGACTCTTTGCGATGAACTTTTTCTTCCAGAAGCCGCCTCAAAGGAAATGGACCTGGCTGAGTCCGGATGGCAAGACGAGAAATGAGATAGACTTCATCATGACTACCAAGAGACGGTTATTCAATGATGTCTCCGTGATCAACAGGGTAAAAACCGGTAGTGATCACCGTATGGTCCGAGGCATATTGAATATAAATGTCAAATTGGAAAGGTCCCGCTTGATGAAGTCCACGCTCCGACCTACTCGTGCCCATATCCAAAATCCCGAGAGCTTTCAACTCGAGTTGTCAAACCGCTTTGATTGCCTAGAGAATTGCGTATCAGTGGACGAAATAAACAACGGGTTTGTGGAAACTGTCCAAACGGTCGGATCTAAGTTTTTTAGACCTGGCCGTAAAAATAGACCTCAAAAACTCTCGGTCCACACTCTCGACCTTATGGCAGAACGTCGATCTATGGCACTGCAGACCTCCGTTAATGCTCAAACCTACAGGCAGCTTAATAGACGAATAATGAAATCTCTGCGACATGACATTCGTTCCTTTAACACGACTAGTGTTAAAGAAACAATAGAGCGAAACCAAGGCTCCAAAGTGTTTGCAAGGGACATGTCTATTGGGCAAAGCCTGTTGACGAAGCTTAAGACGGAGGACGGCAGTGTAGCGTCGACGAAAGCAGAGGTTTTGAGGGAGATCGAAAGGTTTTATGGACAGTTGTACACCTCAGTAGCCAAACCCGTTGATAGCTCGACCGGAGACCCACGAGCTATCCTGACCCGACACTACACTGAAGACATCCCGGACATCAGCCTCTACGAGATTAGGATGGCCCTGAAACAGCTTAAAAACAATAAGGCACCTGGCGAGGACGGAATCACAGCAGAGCTCCTGAAAGCGGGTGGAACACCGGTACTTAAAGTCCTTCAGAGACTCTTTAATTCCGTTCTGCTAGAGGGCATCACGCCTGAGGCATGGAACAGGAGTGTGGTGGTGTTGTTTTTCAAAAAAGGAGACAAAACCTTATTGAAGAACTATAGACCCATCTCACTCCTGAGCCATGTCTACAAGCTGTTCTCAAGGGTCATCACGAATCGTCTCGCACGTAGGTTTGATGACTTCCAGCCTCCCGAACAAGCCGGATTCCGAAAAGGCTACAGTACCATAGACCACATTCATACGCTAAGGCAAATTATACAGAAGTCCGAGGAGTATAATATGCCTCTATGTTTAGCTTTTGTGGACTATGAGAAGGCCTTTGATTCGATCGAAACTTGGGCGGTGCTTCGGTCTCTTCAGCGGTGTCACATAGACTATAGGTATATAGAGGTGTTAAAGTGTCTATATAACAACGCCACCATGTCGGTCCGAGTACAGGAACAGAATACGAGGGCGATTCCATTGCGAAGAGGTGTAAGACAGGGCGATGTTATATCTCCGAAACTGTTTACAGCGGCATTGGAAGACGCCTTCAAGCTCCTGGAATGGGAAGGATTCGGCATCTCCGTCAATGGCGAATACATAACACACCTTCGGTTTGCCGATGACATAGTCGTTGTGGCAAAGACGCTGGATGATCTAGGCACTATGCTCGAAGACCTCGACCGAGTATCCCAACAAGTGGGTCTCAAAATGAACATGGAGAAGACGAAAATTATGTCGAGTTCCCTTGTTGTACCCACTCCAGTATCCATTGGGAACTCAACTCTCGAAGTTGTCGACGAGTACGTCTACCTGGGACAAGTGATCCAATTGGGTAGGTCCAACTTCGAGAAAGAGGTCAATCGACGAATCCAACTCGGCTGGGCAGCGTTCGGGAAACTGCGCAAGAGCGTCTTCTCGTCTCAATTACCTCAGTGTCTGAAGACGAAAGTCTTCAATCAGTGTGTGTTACCAGTGATGACATACGGATCCGAAACGTGGTCTCTTACTATGGGCCTTATAATGAAGCTCAAAATTACACAACGAGCGATGGAGCGGGCTATGCTCGGTGTTTCTCTACGAGATCGAATCAGAAACGAAGAGATACGTAGAAGAACCAAGGTAACGGACATAGCCTTGAGAATCAGTAAGCTTAAGTGGCAGTGGGCAGGGCACATAGCGCGAAGAACTGATGGCCGTTGGGGCAGGAAAGTTCTAGATTGGAGACCCTTCGACCAAAGACGCAGCGTAGGACGTCCACCAACAAGATGGACAGACGACCTTAAAAAGATCGCAGGATCAAACTGGATGCAGACCGCTAGTGATCGGTCGCTGTGGAAAGCCGTGGGGGAGGCCTATGTTCAGCAGTGGACGTCCTTTGGCTGATTATGATGATGATGATGATGCATAAAGGAAGACACTACACATATAGTTATAACTTTGCTTGGTACAGATTGTGTTACTGATCTTAAAGAATTCAACAATGAAACAAAAAAATATACGCAAACTCCGCTCAAAGGTATACTCTTAGAAATAAACCACAAACTTTGGACATATTAAACCTTTCGTGAACCGTTCTTCACACGAAGGAAGTTCACAAAGATGTGAACTTAGGTGTACGATTCTTTGGTCAACTTCATCTATGGATATAACATCTACATATTTTTAATTTCAGACAAAAATACATAAGTATTTCTGATACATGTAGTGACAGTTTAATATTGAAGTATGTATATAAATATATTGGTAAATTTTAGGCATATAAAAGCCGTCCAGACATTTCCGTCTAAAAGTAATCCGAAACTAGTGAAGTAAGGTTAGCTTGTAAATGTCCTATTGCAGATTTGATGACGCATTTGGTGTATTGGTTAGCGTTCCTGACTATTACGCCGCCTTCGCGGGTTCGAATCCCGCAAGGGGATATGTTTGTGTGATGAACACGAACTATTGTACCTAAGGCATTGATGTTTATTATGTATTTAAGTATTTATGGGAGACACCCACATATAATTGTTGTCTGGTATTCGTAACACAAGAATGAAAATTCTTTTATTCGAAACCACGACAATTGGTGTGTCACCCATGATGTAACCCGGAACCAACGGCTTATAGTGTCTTCGGAATTATGGATATACTTGTAGTATATGTCACTCATATGGCCGGAATGGTCCCCCATCCCAATTACCAAAACGCAGCTGCCACAGCGCTACGAGCACCTTATTTAATCAGTACCTAATTTGTAAAATAAATAAAAAACATTTAGATGACACTCGATTTTTCGTGTCAAGTTCAAAAGCTTTTATTTGCATATATCTTATGAAAGATGATCAATACTAAGATTATAAAACTTGGAAACAACTGGCAGACAACTTTGTAGAAGAACGAGTAGGTCTGTGATGAAACAAAGAAAATCATTGTGCTCCCCACTCAAAAGTTAGCGGTACAGACGTACTGAGATGAAATCTACGTAAAACATACAAGGTGAAAAGAAACGAAACTAAGACAATGCATATTTGGAAACATAACATTTTGCAATGTTAATTTAAATACAGAAATCGATTTTTGCAATATCCTGCTAATGTTATAAATGTCAAGGTTTTTGAGGATGAATAGATAGATGAGGACTGAATAAGAATTTTTGTTACTCCTTCGTGATAAAATTACAGAATGGATTTTGTTGAAACTATACAATAATATAGTTCATACAATGAAATAGCGCACATGTTCTAAATTAAAATATATTTTGAGCTCCAATATCTAAGTTGTTGAGCTGCAGGGAGCCGTAAATTTAACATATGCTCATTTTTTATTTTAAAAGCTGCATGACTGATTAACTATTGTATAATAATAATAATATCCTTTGGACATTCCCACACATCGCCATCTAGCCCCAAAGTTAGCTACTCAAAGCTTGTGTTATGGGTGCCAGACAACGGATATAATACTTAAAGATTTTTTTTGTTTGTAAATACATACATAATATACATAGAAAACACCCAGACCAATACAAACAGACATGTTCATGCACACAAATGTTTGTATTGTGCGACTGAGATATTGTTTGAATCCAATTTAATTAATTCGATCACACTGATTTCGCGTTTGAAACACACTAAACTTGTATCAAAAATATCATATATTTAAATCATTGCCCTGTATTTCGGTTAATATTTAAATGCAATTACCGTGATTGAAAACACGTAAGTATCGAATCTTGGTCGTTATTCCATTAAAGCGGCGATGTGGGAAGTTACTCAAGAGCACTAGATGCTAGAGCGGCTTCGGGCGGAAACCAGCTATGCTTGATAACGGAATAAGCATAGAAAAAGTCTACCGCTGAACTAACTTTGCGAGTGGAGCAGCAAGGCAGTAAATTGACATACGTCCGACATAACTGTCTCTCCACATTACCCGCTATGTGTGATCAGAATTCTTATTTATCCCGACGTATCGACGGCCGGTTATTCCAAGTAGCCTCCACCTCCAACGCTCTTACTGGGGGAATTGGGAATTTGTTAAAAATAATGCCCCAGTTGCCACCGTGTCTCCTTGCCCCACTGCGCCCTCGAAATAAGGCACGAGTGGCAACTCGGATATTATTTTTAACGAATTCCCGGTTGTCCCTAGTGGGGGCGATGCCGATGGAGGCAACTGGGAATAACCGTCTACGTCTAGCTGGTATCAATCACATGCATTGCTCTAATCCAAAAGTAATAGTAATAGCAGTAGTAAATGCACTTGTGCAACAACACCTTAACCTGAGAAAATATAGTAAATAGAGGTTTCTTTATTGTCCCGACCGGGAATCAAACCTAAGATGCGGCATCGCCTAACCTAAATCCAGCGTGCTTAGCTAAAGAATGTGAAGAATGAAAGAAATGTTAAAGATATATTGTTTTTAACTTTCATGTTTTTTTTTTTTTAATAATAAATATCCTTTGGACATTCCCACACATCGCCATCTAGCCCCAAAGTAAGCTACACAAAGCTTGTGTTATGGGTGCCAGACAACGGATATAATACTTAAATACTTTTTTTTTTGTAAATACATACATGATATACATAGAAACACCCAGACCAATACAAACAGACATGTTCATGCACACAAATGTTTGTATTGTGCGGGGATCGAACCCGCACCCGCTGCGTAGTAGGCGATTTCTCGACCACTACATCAGACGGGTCGTCATTATTACATCAGAATAGTTAGAAGCGGGATTGCAACCATGTACAGTCACCAGCACATCAGAATATACTTTTCTGTTGAAAAAATATTCCTTATTACAACCGCCTAAGACCTCAGTGTTCATCTTGACGTGCTGTCGTCCGTACCTCATTATGAGCTGTTTGGTATAAGACTGATGAGCCACCCTTAATTTATGTCAACTCTATATTAAAATAGGCATGTTTCTATGTTTTGCTTTTACCATACTGGTCTCTAGACATGTGTAGTGTCGATATTCTCAACCACTTTAAACGTGCGCAAAACCGGTTTGTGCTGGACGATTTTGAACTTAATTCTGTGCAGCACGCGCATCAGTTTTGAAAATCCTTTTCAGTTGTTCAGGAACGTCATTTGAAAAATACCAGGTAGAGTTTAGTTTGTAAGAGGACAACGTGTCTCTGATTCGAGAGTCTATGATTTTTTGTGTTAAGATAACAGGAAAGGGTTTTAAAATAACTATGACAATGTTGTCCAGGTATCTTCATAAAATTTATTTGTCTTCCTCAAATAAGAATAAAAAATAATTTATTTATTAAATGAATAAATCCCTTTTATTATTTTCGCTAAAATTTGCTGCAAAAACTCCGTCAAATAAAAAAAACACATTAGGCAACATCTAGTTAGATGCACTTTCATGAATATATTTTCAATGACGTCTGCCTTTGACTTGAGAGTCAAATATATTTGTTTTTATAAACGTAGGTCCTATATTCAAATCAAATCAAATCAATTTATTTGCATAAATGTGGTATTACATAGATGGCTTTAAAGATCAGCACACTTAACATTACTGGCTTACAAAATTAAATGCATTTCTAAATTATGTAATTCAATCTGAAAATCCTAACCCGACACCATATTTTTATTCCAGACAGTTAAACTTTTCAATTTCAATGTTCAGAACAGTATAGTAGTGTGCATTGGATAGTAATTACGAGTCCATTTGCATTTACGTAGATGCAAATGGACATAAGTGGATTTCAGATTTGTTAGACCAAATGTTTGTACAAATGTTGCTAATTAAACTAATTAGAATGTGTTTCATTCGCTTAAGCTAATGCGAATTAGAAATAGTTTAATGTCCAACTCATTGGTTAAACCCAAAATACAACTGGAAATCGGTTAATATTCAAATTAAAAAGAGGTAATTGTATTTGCGAATGTTTGTAACGAATTTCGAAAATTCTTATAGATGAAATAATAAAAAATATGAAACTGTGAGTGTTAAAACATTCAAAAACCATTATTATCACCACTTACGTTCAGGCAACTTTTTATGGAAAAAAAGATCTACTGATTTTAATATCATCATTATCAATATTTTCAGCCAATGGACGTCAACTGCTGAACATAGGCTTCCCCCACGATTTTCCTCAGGGACCGATCACAAGCGGTCTACATGCAGTTTGTTCCTGCAATCTTTACAAGGTCGTTCGTCCATCTCGTCGATGGACGTCCTATCCTGCGTATTTGGTCGAAGGGTCTCCAGTATAGAACTTTTCTCTCCCAAAGGATCAGTTCTTCGCGCTATGTGCCCTGCCTATTGCCACTTGAGCTTACTGACTCTCGGAGCTAATTTTGCAATAATACTTAACAAACATTGTTTTCTTAAAGCAATAAGTTTCATGAGTTAATAATATTGCTTCGATACATGCGTGGCACTAGACGATGGAAGTGAATGACGTAAGTCGGCGCTGAAACAGCGACGTGTTGTAGGTTAACAATGGTGTATTGATGACTAGCCACTGACATGTCGACGGCAACAATTGAGAAAGACTTTCCAGCCACCCGTCGAACATCGCGTTTTAACAGCCCGGCGAAGTTAAGCTGATGAAACATAGACGCTCTCTTTACTGTTTGCCGTTACGTTTGTAGACAGAAACTGCTTTCTTTGTGTATGATTCCATAAAATTATTCGAATTCCAACCCTAAACACCGTCTTTTTGACAATTGATAACTGTTAATATCAACATTCGTGAACTTACAATAATTTAGACCCCTTACACACTGCGACTTTTAGCATCGATGCATCGGGACTCACGCAATGAACAAATTTAATCAAGCATTGATACTAACGCGCGTTAGCATCGATGTTGAAGCCCGGCTGCATCAAAATTCAGTACATAATTTGACAATTTCCAGCTTCTGCATCGCAACTCTATTGATGATAATGTGCATTAGCATCGCGACTGTATCAATGCTAAAAGTAGCGCAGTGTGTAAAGGTTGAAATTTTGCAACTGCGTCGATGTTAACGAGCGCTAGCATCGCGAAGTTTCAAGAGCTATTTATTATTTCACACCTGCGAGATCAATTCAGAAATACGAGAATTCGTAGAAAAACTAAGTGGCAATGGGCACGGCACGTAGTGAGCAAAGAACGAAAAGCCGTAAAGTTCTAGGGTGTAGAAGCCGTAAAGGACAGAAAAGTTCTAGGATGGAGACCGTCCGACAAAAATTGCAGCATAGGACGTCCACCAACAGGCGATCTTGTAAATATTGCAGAACGATCTTGTAAAGATTCCATACTGGATCCAGGCCGTTTGCAATTTATTGCTGTAAAAAACTCTGCTGATGGAGGCCTTTGTTCAACAGTAGACGTCTTTTGGCAGATAATGATGATGATGAATAATTTGATCAAATTTACGTCAAGGTAAACACTGCGGTGTCTTATGTCGACATCAGCACGTTAAGGTAAACACTGCGGTGTCTTATGTCGTTGTAATAAGGGCTAGTTTGCAACAAAAACCACGTGAAATGCTGACAACTGTACCTACATAAAGTTGAAGTAGTCTGTGATATTCGTAACTAAGTAACATCAACAGATTATACAAGTAAGTTTGTTGACACAAATTCAATATCAAAGACGCAACTTCCGATACGACGAATGAAATTGCTTCTATATTAATCTACTAATTGAGGTTCTTTTCTTACTAGGATACTATAAATGTAATTAACTGGATCAAAAAAGTTACAGTATATTTTTAAATGTTACCATAGCTGTTGATAATTATAGCAGTACTCTGTCACACGAATGGCATAACAACTACGGCTATGATTACAGAGTGTTGACGGGCATTTCATTCAAGCAATTCGGGCATCCTAGTGAGATATGCCTTTTTTAACATTATACGCCTTGCCAGTGATAGTTTGCTTCGAGCCGAAGGCAGGTGTTTATTTATCGTTACTGAACTAGTTAGGTAAAGCGATATGATATATATTTAAATAGATTCTACGTTTGAGTGAACATCGAAATACGATTGTCGAATCGAATCGTAATATGGAATCAGAGCAATGTATGTGATTGGTGTCCTAAACATTTTAAATACTTTTTTAAATATAGGTACAGGCCAAAATATTATAGCTTTGTAAAGGAGGTTTAATTTTATCAACTTCATCAAACACGATTGTAAAAGATGTTAATAATATAAATTTTAAGTATAAATAATTTGGTTGAATGTTTTTATACTTAGAAATTGAACACATTGGAATATGATCCTTTTTGGGAAAAGTATAGACCCTTCGACCAAAAGCGCACCATAGTGCGTCCACTGACTACATGTTCAGACAACCTTATTTTTTTTAATATTTACGAAGCAGATATTTGACATCGATCGCACCCGATAACAGGTCTGGATGAGGTCTTAGTGGTTATCTGCTTAGTAGCACTCTTTCCTTAAAGAGGTCATATTCCTTAGGGAAAACTTCAGTAGGCAGTGAATTCCATTCCCTAGCTGCACACATTAAAAAGTGTCAACAAATCGCTTGGTGCGAGATGGTGTAATGTCACTAACATAGGGGTGGTACGCGAGCTTAGGTCTGGTCTCCCTGCGATAAATAAAAAAATTGCACTCCGGGAGTGCCGGCAGAAGTGAAAACTTGAATATCAACGTTGTGCATTATTGATTTTTTGGAATAGTTAGGGAATAATTTTGAATGAATTGCTCTTATTATCAATATAAAAGTACTATCATTTTTGTGATAGAATACAACAATAATAATAATAATAATATATTATAGAATACAATATTTATTTATAACGCTATCGTACACAAACATTACAATTTATATTATATTAAATTACATTAAAAAGTTTATCTCTCAGAAAAATCAACTTACATCCATAATTTCGCCAACCGTCTTACGGTTTTTCGATCAGCCCACGTGTCCTGACGCGAGTTTCACATTTTTCCCCCATCCCATAAAAGTGCTCAACGCCGCTAAAGAAGTTTTCACTTCAATAAATTAATAAAATTGAAAACCAATCACATACATTGCTCTGATCCCAAAGAAAGTTGCCTATGCGATTGTGTTATGGAAGTCATAAACAACGGTGGCACCACAACACCCAAACCCGAGACAATATAGAAAATTATTATTTCTGCATTGACCCAACCGGGAATCGAGCTCGGGCCCTCGGTGCGGCGACGTCTTGAGACCCAGCATACTTAGCCACTACACCAAGGAAGTCGTCAAAGGAGGAGGTCAGGTTATGGAACGGAGCTGGCGGAACAGATCATGCAGTGAATATGCTCAGTGGCCGAAGTACAGCTTATAAAAAATTGACAGGAATGCAACTCTGCGGCTGTGGTAAAGGTCCTTCAGCGAGGTTTCAACTAGCGCATCATCGATCAGCCTCCTCGCACGCTTTTCGATCGAGTCCAAAGCAGCCAGGTGACACTTTGCTAAACCATCCCAAAGGTGATAGCAATATTCCATGCACGGTCAGATCCGTGCTTTATAAAGGAGCAGTCTTGTTTTGGGTGTGAAATATCGCTTAGCCCTTGAGACGATTCCCAGATTTCTGGCAGAAATTTCAACAATGGACTCAATGTACTCGCCAAAGTTCAGTGTGGAGAAAGATCACAGTGACATTGCAGGATCACACTGGATGCAGACCGCATGCAGCCTGTTGCTTTGGAAAACCTAAAACCTTTTACACACTGCAACTTTTAGCATCGATGCAGGTGCGCGTTTTGAAAACGCACTTCAGCATCGCGACTGCATCGCTGCTAAAAGTCGCAGTGTGGTCTAAGGGGCGGCCGACGTTTAGCAGTGGACGTCCATTGATAACTTTTTGCACAACATATTTTTAACAAAAAGTAAACTTATGCCAAGTGGCATTCTCTACCAGTCATACTTTTGGGATAAGCTGAAATATTTGGCGGTGCGCAAAATTAACAAAATGAAATGATGATGGTGATAGGTATTTCAATAAACGCAATAAAGTGGTCCTTCTAATTGCTTCCTTGGCTCTGTTCTAAGCTTATTACATTCTGGCGTCAGTTTGACCACGTAAGTGCCTCAAGGTGATAATCTCCACAGAACATCCTCACCAGGTAATTGGCAACTAGCGCCATAGCCAACGTTGTGTGCAGAGCTATTACATAACTGAATCCCTTTCGACGGAGAACAGCATCTACGCAAAAGGCTAACTTTGTGTAGAACAACAAATTCTGAAATTACTGCATCTGTTAAACACACTAACACTATATTTTACGTACGCAAAGTACCAACTGTTGTTATCATACGCTTAATACTATTCACGTAGAATGCCAACGGTCACCGTCTTAATGTTAATTTAGAAAAAAAAACATAAGATATTTGAGGTGCTCGTAGCGCAGTGGTAGCAGCGCTTTGGTAGTGATACCAAAGTGAAGCAACCTACAGCGCGGTCGTGTTTGGATGGGTGACCATTCCGACTATGTAAGTGACGTACATCACGAGCATCTCCGTGCTTAAAAAGTACCGTTAAGCCGTTGGTCCCGGCTAAAATCGGTTGATATTAGTCGTTAAGCATAGTCAGAGGCCCTATGGGCAGTTTGATAACATCTGACAGCAGGGTCAGTCGCTTGCCTTGCAAACACCCCTCCACCAACCCGCACTGAGCCCGCGTGGTGGAGTATGGCTCGAACTACCTCATAGTTGAGGTAACGCCTTTACCCAGCAGTAGGATGTTACAGCTTAAGTTTTTACATAAATTTATGATGAAACTTTTCAAAACATTTATAGTGAGCTGCGAGATAAATGAGTAACAACCTAGTGTCTGAAAATAAGACAATCCTCTCTACCAATACAAATGTACAAATCCATCTGTTAATACTTTTTTTTTCGCCTTATGTTTAAGGGTACAAGTAAAAATTCACACAGAAAAAAATCAAATGAATAAAACAAGAAAAAAATAAACACTGAAAAACATCGGGAAAACAAGTCATCTTCGTCTTGCACTCGTTCTAGCTATGACAGTATTTGGAAGCTTCAAAGAAAGCGGCCATTTTAGCTGTTGCTGAATTTATGCATCCGGCTGAGACTGTCACAATAGATGAGATAAGGTATACAAGTTAGTTTGGAATCGAGAATTCCAAATGCATCTACAGATGGCGCTGTTCAAGGTTTTTTATGCCTTGATATGTAGGAAATCAAAAAACGAATTTCTCTGACCATTCTAATCGGCAATGTTTGCACACATTTTCTAACTAGATTGGCTAATGTAGCCACATTAGAGCACATGATAGTGAATCCCCACTTAGGCCTAATAGTTCAGACTAAAAGAATTCTTTATAATATAAATCCTTTCCTTTGGACATTCCCACACATCGCCATCTAGTCCCAAAGTAAGCTACTCAAAGCTTGTGTTATGGGTGCCAGACAACGGATATAGTACTTAAATACTTTTTGTTTGTAAATACATACATGATATACATAGAAAACACCCAGACCAATACAAACAGACATGTTAATGCACACAAATGTTTGTATTGCACGGGGATCGAACCCACAACCCGCTGCGTAGTAGGCGATTTCTCGACCACTATACCAGGCGGGTCGTCCCAGGTGTAGTGGTCGAGAAATCGCCGCAAATAATGGATATATCCTTGGGAATAGTAGTAGTATGTTTGTAAAAAATATGACACAATATGGTTGCGAATATTGTTCTAAGAAGCATGATACTGACCTGCAAAATTTCTTCGTAACGTGAAGTTACGCGATGACAAAATTTTATTGGACAGTACAACAGCGACCCGGGCCGAGCCACTCACTCAAGTAACGCCGTAAGCAAAACGCTCACCGACCGAATGCTATGTTACGGCAACATGATCAAGTTAGTCTCGCGTTTGACATCCCCTCAGTTGTGCCTTGTGATCCGTCAACTTTGGGAACATAAATCAATAAATAAATATGCGCCAGATAACACATCAATTGTCATGGTTTCGAACTAAAGAATTTTCTTCCTTATGTTACGATAGGAAAAAACGATTTTGGGCATCTCCCATTAATACTTAAATACACATAAACATTAATGACTTACGGTCAAATGTTCGTCGTGCTCATCACACAAACATTTACCCCTTGCGGGATTCAGACCCGCGACGGCTAGCGTAATAGTCGGGAGCGCTATCCAAGACACCAAGCGCGTCGTCAAATAATACACTTTGGCATATTTAAAGGTGCCATCAGGTTGTTCGTGCTTTACACACGTCATCATCATCATCATCATTATCAGCCAAAAAGACGTCCACTGCTGAACATATGCCTCCCCACGGTTTTCCATAGCGACTGATCACAAGCGGTCTGCATCCAGTTTGATCTCGCGATCTTAACAAAGTCGTCCATCCACCTTGTTGGTGGACGTCCCACGCTGCGCTTTTGGTCGAAAAGTCTCCAATATAGAACTTTTCTGCCTGAACGGCAACGCTTTACACACATAGTCACAAATTATCACTTCTATCAGTTTCATAATAGATCCGTCGGTTAGCTATCGATTTTCCGTTGCTCTCGTTACTGACAACCCTTGCTCTTACAGTCAGCTTAAGGACCGCTTGGCACTAAAAGTTTTTATGCCGTATGTTTTTTTATACCCACAATGTTTTATTTTTAAAAAAATATTTGAATAAAAACAAAAAAATGATGTGAAACTAAAAAACCAATATATATTTCCAATAATTAGTAATAATAAAACTATGCTGAGTTCTTTTAAGACTTTTTTTATAAAACTAACTGAAATAGAACAACTCGAAAATTCGTCTACCTCATTTAATTACGCTACTATACTTTTAAGATTGGTCACATACCTTAGATGTTATTGATATAGGTAGGATTGTCAATACTTACGTCGTGCTTAAAATAAACGTTCAGCCTATTAATTTTATAGTAATAAAACATCACATAAACATTAAACGCCTCGCTATATTTAGTAATTTGCAAACACGTGGAAACACGTTTATTTATCAAATACCTTAAAGACGTTGATAACTTTATTTATAACCAGATCATGCTTAGCTTCTATGTTCTGAAACTGAAAACAAATACCAAGATAACAAAGTAGAAAACATTTCATGCAGGGTCTAAATAGACCCTTTGCACACTGCGACTTTTAGCAGCGTTCCAGTCGCAAAATGTCAACCTTTACGTGTATGTAAGCAAAGATGCAGTCGCGATGCTAACACGCGTTAGGACCGATGCAGTTCGCGATGCAGAAGCTGGACATTGATAAATTATGTACTGTTCTTTGGCGACTGCATCGATAGTAATGCGCGTTAGTATTAATCGTGCTTCTGCATCGATGTAAAAGTCGCAGTGGTTAAGGGGTCTTAAATAAAAAAAGTGTTACTTTTTACCAGTTGATTTTGTTGTCAAAGCATAATATCATACAAGTTATTTAGATTTAAGTACTTACAGCTAAGAGCAGTAAAAGCGTATCCAGATTCATTGCGCACAGTATTTTACGATAAAAATATAATGAATTTACCACATGACTTTACTTTGGCAAATGCCACGGAATGTTATTAAATCGCTGCCATCAGTGGAGGCATACCATGAAATTACATTATTTTTACTCAATTACTTTTGAGTCACAAACTTTATTATCGCTCACTTATTTTTGGCTAATAATATTTTAGGCTTTTGTGAGTAATAAAAGAAAGTTGAATTAATATAAGGTCTGCTTTTCTAAGCTAGTCAAATATTGTTAACAAATTTGAAATTCTTCTTGAACGAAATTATCAATTTTAAAATAATACAACGTGTAATGATGACACCAATTAGACACAGCCCAAATGATTTTTAATTTCATTGACTTAATTCTGAAAGAAAAAAATAAAATTTAAGGTTTTATGTGGTATTTTAGTTTCACTGGCACTTCTGATAATTTCTTGCTCTACAGACGACGCTCTGTCGAGAGAGGAGTCAGTAGGTAGGTACTTCACCGGGCCGCTGCGCCGTGCTGACATTATTTTTATTATTACTATCTACACTCATAAAGAAATAACAATTGCTTTAAGTATTTTGGCAAGTTTGCGCACGTGATGGCTTGTCTTAAAAAATAGACAGGGCAACATTTAATTGGATACTTTTTGAAAATTGTGACCGATATTAAAAAATGGTTTAATTGATTCTACTCGTTATTTCAATCAATAATTTTTCAGGTTTTGCGCATTCAACGTTACATGTTATAAAAACACAAAATCACTACTTACATTATAAATTCATCGTTGAACACGGAACTCTTTTTAAATCAAATTGTTAATATTTTTTTTGTGATTTTAATATAGAAGTTATGAAAAGATTGTAAAAAAATATTGGTAAAAAGTCAAAATAGACTTTTGATGTTTGTTTAAAGGGTTTAAAGGTTAGAAACATATCCTTTAAATTTTTATAAAAAAAAATAAAAAAAGACAATTTCACACTTTACTTACCAACGCGGCGGTACCTATTAATAGTTCCTTGCAAAAAAAAAACATATGTAGTAAAAATCGCAAATTTGTAATGTACCAACTAAAAAAAAATTGACAATAGTTGCAAAAAATAGCTAACTCGTAGTACACGTCACCAAAAAACAAATCCAGTGATTAACACACGTTAAAGCAGAATTTAAGTTTAATGTTATAAGTCTTTTGCCAGGTAACTAATTTATTTATTAGAAGGAAACAGTCTTCAAGATAAATAGCGCCAGCTAATGGAGTTCAACATTCAAAATTAAGAAACTTAAGCTTCAGTATTGTACAATTCACAACAAATTATACAAAGGGAGAAACATCGTCTATTTTGATTTTAGCAATTTCCGTACCTCCTGACCGCTTCAAACGTGTCTTTGGCCAATTAAACTTTCAGTATTAACAAACTTACACTATAGTCCCGCAGAATTGCTCAGAACTCTGAAACGTCTAAGTTTGAGTAACCAACTTTGAGTTCATTCAAAAATAGACCGTAATGTTTGAAGTTTAGGTCGACATAGATTAAGAGCTATAGAACCTTGTCGCTACATAGTTCACTGTCGATAGTTTTTCAATAGTTGAGAAAAATCCAAAGTAGAGCAAAATAATCTATTGGCCCATAGATAGTATCGATACTATTGGTGGTACCTTTATACACGCGCAGAGAGATATCAGATTTGTCTTATACTCACAAGACTAGCGGTCCTCCGCAACTTCTTCCACGCGTTTTAAGTTTGCTCTTGCCCCTCCCATCGCAGCGTGATGTTTTATTATCTATGACCTTCCTCGATAAATAAACTTTTTTTTAAAATCGGTCCAGTAGTTCCAGAGATTAGCTTGTACAAACAAACAAACTCTTCAGTTTTATAATATTAGTATAGATTGCTGGCGGTCAGATAGATTGTCCTGAGCTCTTAGACAAGCTGTGCATTTGCACACTAAGGAAACCTCTGAAAAATCCCAACCTTTTGCACATCCCTACAGTTAACACAAATTTCAGGCGAAATTCTTATTTACATAGAGCAGCTTACCAATTTAACGAATCTATGGCTTTGATTTGTTTTGTACTAGTGAAAGTCAGGTCAAGAAACGATAATGTAATGACTTTTTAACTGTTGAACTTGCCTTAGCTTATGTGAATAAGTTTAACTAATTTAAGCAACAACTTATCGATTTGCCAGAAATTTTTAATTTTACATTTTTGTCTACTAGTGGAAACATGGTAGTACATGTAAAGTACCTTCTTTTTATTTATAGTTTTTAAGCAGTGGTGTTCTATCTGTAAGTCTCCCAAGAATTGTAAAATAAAATGCGATATCATAATATGAAACGATACTGTTAAAGCTCTTTATTGAATGGTTTCGAATATATTTAACACTCACAGTGTCATATTTATATCCCGCCAGAGTGCAATTTTTGGTTTCATATTTCAACTCTCTATTGAATTCAATATCGATATTAACCCTTATAGCGCAAAAATTACGAAAGTTTCTATAGTAGTAATAAGAGTAATTGGAGCTGACACAAGCGATAGTATCGATACTATTATTAGTGCATTCAACATTATGTATTCATATATATGATTCGCTAGTATCGAACTATTGATAGTATTCCTGTGTATTTATAGTATTGAACTAAGCTAAGCTTTAGATATGTATTTTTTATTTTATTACACTGTAAATTGTACAATTGGCGGACTTAATGTCTTAAGGTCAGGTCTATTGATACTATAGATGATTCACAAGGTTAAATCAATAGTCAAACAATAGATAGATCGGCAACACTAGTGTTTAAAGTTAGGGGTGAAGCAGGGGCCACTTTCGTGCATCTAGCCGTGCCATATCTACATCTTCAACCTCTATGCGATTGAAGGTCAAAATTAAGTGGCCTCGCTTAGCCGTTTAGAAGTCTGATAAAAAAATATTTTTAAAAATTAAACCACCTTCAAAAAATCGACATAAACTCTTGAAGTGCGTAGAGTGTTGGTATATGTAAGCTTGACATCATGCACCAACTTCAAAAGAATGTTGTGGATGGACTTAAAAGATAGTTTAACTCACTAGCCAACTCTCTTAGACTCATATTTGGATTTTCGAGCACTAGCTTCTTGATTTAGTCGATGTTTTCTTTGGTCGTAGCGGTCGAAGGTCTACCAGAACGAGGCAAGTCTACTACTACTTCTCGGCCTACTTTAAAAGCCTTATACCATTCACAAATACTGTTGGACAGCGTTTGGCAGGGTGTTTGTGCGCAAAGATGACACCTCCAGGATTATTTGTATTCAAAATGAAGTCCAAGTTCACCAGCTCATGCAGAAAACCTGACTAGCTAGTCTAGAGTCGTACTGTTATATTTGTAACACTACATACTCTAATTATGTAACCTGTACATGTCTTAGTAACATGACATACACTTTTTTTATTATTATATTATTGGTGATAAAACCTGAACATAACTATATTACTAAAAATCTAAGTTACATTAACACACAAACTTTCACTATTTCATTCAAACCCATACTCACACACAAACAATCACACACTCATGCCTCAAATGATGCGACCAAAAGTATAACGCAACCCTACCGAACGTTATCTTATATTACTATAACTGAGTTCTGGGCATTCGTAAGTCTGACTCACCTATACTTGTGTTCGCGGCCAACTTGTTATAATTATAACCATCCTAGTTTAATTACTTGTATTGACCTTCATTATATAAACCCTCAATATAGATAATATTCATACTATTCAGGAATTAGACTCCTTACAAATTACTAAATCATTTAACTGCAATGTACAAGACTTAAGTAAATGTATAATTTCAACTACTGATAACAATAGTTTAACAGTTATTACGCAAAATATTAGAAGTATATATAGGAATTTTGATGATCTACAGGTTACACTGTCACAGCTTAATTTAGAAATAGATATTTTGATACTAACTGAATGTAGACTAGATTTAAATAAACATATACCTGTGCTAAATAACTACACCTCATATCAAACCGCTAAAATATTGAATCAAAATGATGGTGTTGTCGTCTATGTCAAAGATCATCTCCGAGCGGAAATAACTGAACTGAGTCTTACCAATGCAACCGGACTTCAGATTGTGATTGCCAATTACGTTTTTCTAGCCATTTACCGATCGCCCTCCCACTTGTATGCTGACAGTTTTATTGACTCCCTTAATACTCATATTGAAACATTATCCCACTTTAATAACGTCTCAGTTATAGGAGACATTAACATAGACTTATTGTTTTCAGAACAGGAAAAGTCACACGAGCGTAAAAATCGACTTAGGTATCTAAATGATTTATCCCTACATGGCCTGTTGCCAGGGCACACCTTTCATACTAGAGGTGACTCCTGCCTAGATCATGTTATGATAAAACTAAATACTGACACAAGCTGTGCTTCAGTGGCAGTTTTAAACACCTCAGTCACGGACCATAACCTTGTTTTAGTTAAATTCTTTAATGTTTATAAAAAGATCATGCCCTGCAAACGTAAAACTGTAACAGATCTAGAAAACGCGTATAAATCCCTTGGAGACTCTGACGTGACTCTACTTAATACTGACAGTGATCCTGAAACCTTGGCTAATGCATTAATAGGAGTTATGAGAACAGCGATCCAAACCAACTCTAAGACATTAACTGTGTCAGGTAAAAAAAGGATTCTAAAACCTTGGTTAACTCCTGGAGCCCTAAAATGTATTCAACTTAGAAATAGCATGCAACTAAAGGTTAATAAAGAACCCCATAACTTAATCTTGAATATAACCTACAAACTTTACCTTATTTTTTGTTCGAATCTTATAACTAAACTTAAACGTAAATATAATTGCGAAAAAATAAGATATTCAGTCAACAATCCTAAACAACTATGGTCAACTATAAATGATATTGCACGATATAAACCTCCTAAAACAAAGAATTCTGATCTATTAAACTTAAGACTGAAACCACAAGATTCAGTTAACGAAATTAACAACTTTTTTGTCAATATAGGAGCCAACCTGGCTGACCTCATAAAACAGACTTTACCTGATGTAGGGGGGCTAAACGGTTTTTCGTGCTGCTGGAGACATATCCCGAGGAAGTTGACAGTATACTCATGAACCTTGACTCTGGCAGCGCACCCGGTTGGGATGGGATAAATACCACTTTTCTAAAGCGCGCGAGAGACTTCGTAGTCCCGTACATTTGTAAATTGGCAAACCATTGTTTTAACTACGGAATTTTTCCTAGTGCCCTTAAACGATCTCTAGTTACACCTGTTTACAAGAGCGGAGACAAGTCTGATGTTAACAATTATAGGCCGATATCTGTTTTAACGTCAATTTTCAAAATTATTGAAAAACTTATTAACGTTAGGCTCACAAATTATCTCAACAAATTTAATATAATATCGAAATTCCAATTTGGCTTTCGCAAAGGATTATCCACCCAAGACGCAATACTAGATCTAACCTCCACTATAACTAAAGAAGTTGACAAAGGAAATAAATGTTTAGCTATATTTTTGGATCTAAAAAAGGCCTTCGACACGGTCTCTGTCTCGGTTCTTGTAAACAGACTTGAGAGAATAGGGATCAGAGGAAATGCACTCTCACTATTCGTGAGCTACCTCAGTGACAGAACTCAATCTGTAAAAATAGACAGTTTCGTCAGTGATGAAAAAGCAGTCAATTATGGCGTCCCGCAGGGAAGTGTCCTTGGCCCGACTCTCTTTTTAATATATATTAATGATCTATGTAACTTACAGGAAGTCGGGGGAAGGATACTCTCCTACGCAGACGACACTGCTATAATTTTTACTGATAAGACTTGGAGTTCTGTTCATGAGAAAGCTTCGCATGGATTGATGCGTGTGTCTACCTGGCTGAAAGAAAACCTTCTCACTTTGAACATCCAAAAGACCAACTATATATGCTTTGCTCCTTACATAACATCACAACCAAGTACTGACCTGATTATTCGAATCCATAGCTGCAAAAATCCGCAAATCTCACAATGTGATTGTCCTATTCTAAATAAGGTTAGCCATACGAAATACCTCGGTATCATTATTGATCAAAGGCTTAGTTGGCACTTTCAACTTGAGTCGGTTATTGATCGTATAAGAAAACTAATCTGGGTCTTCAAATCATTGAGGCCGGTGATGACTATTTCTCTGCTTAACAAAGTCTATATAGCCTTAGCACAGTCTATCATCACCTATTGCATACCAATCTGGGGAGGTGCAAGCAAGACTAACTTTTTAGATGTGGAAAGGGCCCAAAGATCGTTACTGAAAGTTATGTACTACAAACACTACAGGTTCTCTACCCACAGCTTATATAATATTGGTAAGCTTCTCTCGATTCGTAAGCTATACATACTCAATTTAATCTTAAAATTTCATAGATCTGTTCCATACAAGGAATCCATTAATAGAAAAAGGAGAAAAGATATTATTACTCACTCGCCCGCAGTACGGACCGCATTTGCTAAAAGACAATACCTTTCCCAATCGTCATTTCTATACAATAGAATAAATAAAATTGTTAAGATATACCCTATGCCTTTATACATATGTCGAAAAAGCCTTACGCTATGGTTAGAGACGCTAAATTATGCCGAAGTCGAAAATCTACTTACTAGAATTGTATAACTTCACTGGCACAATATCACTTTCACACACACACTCACTCACACACACACACGCACGCGCACACACACACACACACACACACACACACACACACACACACACACACACACACACACACACACACACACACCTATTATTTTGTTAAACTGTAAAATTAGTCTGTTATTGTTATTTGTAATCTATAAACTGTTTTCGACTGTATCCATAAGGGTGGAGCGAGACATTCCCAACACAAGTGTCTTCTGACTACTTAAAGGGAAGTCTCAGCAATTTGTTTGTTACTTACTTTATTGAAATAAAGATTTTTTTTTTTTTTTTTTTATAAGCCCTTAATTTTAATATTCACGATTTGCCATAGGTATTTCGCAAAATTTTTAGTGATTTACCACATGAAATATCATTCGAAACACAAAATTTAAGGCACACTCTTTGTTCAACAATATTTTCCAATGGTAAAAATTGCCGAGGACTCAAAACTATGGTCATAGTTAACTAAAAACCGGCTAAGTGCGAGTCGGACTCGCGCACTGAGGGTTCCGTGCCAACTTTAACTGAATTAGGGAATCCACTTACTTCTACTTAGTAAAATACTATAAAATTTTGTTGACTGCAAATATAACTTTGTTTTTCATAGTGTTTGCGGTTATTGAAAATGTGCTATATCTCAAAAACTACAAGTTCGATCCCGTTCGGACCAATTTTCGTTGAAAGTATTTGTTAAGATCTACATTTCATAAAGCTAGCTAGGTTATATATATATATATATATATATATATATATATGCTAGCTAGGTTATATATATATAGGTTGACATAGAATTTTTTTTGGTTTAGTTTCATGTATGGGAGCCCCCTCTTAAATGTTTTTTTTATTTTTTGTATGAGAATCAGTAAGCGGTTAACAGGATACATCTTCCTACCAAATTTCTGTAATGCTTATAGTTACAGAATAAAATGGTTGTGACATACGGACGGACAGACAGACAGACTTGACGAAACTATAAGGGTTCCGTTTTTTGCCATTCGGCTACGGAACCCTAAAAAGTGTAGTTGAAAACAAATTAAATGACAGACCCCGCTCAAAATTTGCGCGCTTAATCGGTACAGTGCTACCAACATGCAGTAAAAAAAATAGAACGACCTCTTTTACGCAGGTCTTTTTATTGACACATTCCCGATACTTTTTACACAAAGTAGTATACCTAAAGAATCTCGATATGACATCTTGATTTCAAGATATCCGTGGCCAAACCTACAAATATACAAACAGACATACACTTACAAATTTAGCCCACGTGTTTGGAAGTTATAAAATTCCAAAGATATCACATTTCAACCATATCACATTGATTTAATTAACTTCTTTTTTTTGTAGTCTGTAGAAATAGTTTTATAAGTAGCTACGAAATTTACATTAGTTTATCAGATATATTACATTTTAGGAAAATGCTTTATAAAAACGAGTATACTAGTGTTAGATACACACACCTTATCACAAAATAAAACATTGAAATGTAATACTATTGATTGCAACTTAAAAAGGTTTTCATGGTCGTTTGGAATATTAATGATAAAACTTAATAGGTAGTCAAATTAAAATATAAAGAGTGTACATCTTTAACATTCTATGGCCCCAAAATAACGTATTAAACAATGCACCTTTTTTATAAAACTCTGGTGAAACACTATTAGTGTCACTTTATTGGCGGTAAAACGTTCTCAACAAACGAACCGTATACATTTCCAATAGGATGATAGTTAGCTACAAAATAAATTCCTCATTTTTCTGAGTTAACTACACCCACACCTATTTCTTTACATTCCTTCCATATCACTTGAGTGAAATGTCCGGCATTAAATGTCTTTGGTTCAACTCCGAATTTGTAGTGCCTGATTTCACTGTACCATTTGTCTACCGGCACTCTTCCAGATAAAGTAAAATTGGGGTTCGAAGATCTGGTATAGTAAATATTCTCACCATAATGATATTGATCGCTATGCAACAATTTGTCTTCTTCTGCAAATGTTTTTGCCCAAAGTTCAGCGACTTTGTTAAGTTTTAGACTGATTTCTAGTGGAGGAACGCCATGTTTTTCTCGATACTCGTTGTGAGCTAGCAAAAAATCATTCACAAATGTACTATCAACAATAAGATTTTGAACTGCGGATTTTAATTTACGTAAATATGAATGAAACCTTTTCTTGGTTGTCTTAGACTTTCTATCTTGTCTTGGTTTTCTATCTACCCTTTTGTGGTGGCCAGTGTATCTTTGGATTAGAGCAAAAAGTTCTATTTCTTGTCCTTTATCGTCTTCTTCACCTATTTCTAATGCCTTAACTTTCATATGTTTGTTATCAGAACTGAATGATGTACTCTGAAATATACTTGGTTATTAATGAAATCTCATTCTCCGACAATGTGGTAATATTTTGTGTTAGTTAATGCAATACTTACAACAAGGACCAGTAAGATGATTTTACATTTCATGTTTTTCCTGTATTTATTTTTATCACTTATTTCTGTTCAAAATCACAGCAAAATTTTCAGCTTCTTGGGGAGGCATATCGTGAAGTTGTTAAATTTTACAAGAATTACTCTTTAAAACAAAGTTGATAAACAAGTCCAATTGTTTGTACGGAATTTTCTTATTAAGATTCTTTTCTCAAATTCACGACGTTCTACGGGCGCTGTAACACACTAGTTTTATGACCAATTGCAGTATTATCAAATGTTACGTAGGTATGAAATATATGTTTTTATTTCTGTTTATGTGCAGTTAAATCTTTTTACTCAATAAATAGGCACGGTCCATCCACATATACATCCTTTTTATGTCAATCACATGATCGTGCTCTCCGTTCTTCCGAAGATCTCCGACTAGGCATACCGGCTTATCGCTCCTCCTATCAATCCAAGTCGTTTACAGTGACGGGTACGCGGCTGTGGAATACGCTCCCTCTTGAGATCAGGAGGTCAGAGACGAAACTGTTTCAAAAACAAGCTGCGTAGGTTTCTGTTTCATTGATTGCGAAATATGTATGTGTGTATATTTTTAGTTATGTGTTTAAACTCTTTTATACTGTATATTTAGTGTATGTATTTTATGGTATGTATTTACTATTATATTTTAAACAATAGTATTTGTTGCAATTTTAATATCTATTAACAATATTCTCCTGCACCCATAACAATCTCTCTGCATGATCTAAAGGTATGACTGGGAGAAAATGCTATGAGCACTAAGTCCACCTTTTGTACACTTTTATTTGTGAAATAAAGTTTTTAAATAAAAATAAATAAATATACAGATATTACGTTAAAGATATCACACAGTTGCATACAGTAAAATAGGGAATACAAATCGTGAAAATTATTTATTTCTGTTATGTTCGGTTACCATTAAATAATAAATAACATAGTAAAAACAAATGCGACTTAAAACTACAAGTAAATATTTGGAATGTGTCTGTCTTTGGCAAGTGATTGATGATATATGGAATTTTAATTGATTGGTGGACGGACTTTTTTGGCAAAACTTCCCATAACATTACCAGGTGGGTAATAATTCGCTACTACGTAAACTTGTCCGTCTTTAGATTTTGCTATGCCTACGCCAACTTCTTTTGTATCTTCCCAGACTACCTGAGTGAAATGTCCCGAACCAAGACTCGTGGGCTCTCTGCCAAATGTGTGATCTTTGATTTCACTGTACCATTTATCAACTGGATCTTTACCAGATACTGTAAAGTTAGGATCTGAAGACCAGGCAAAGAATATGTTCTCGCCATATTCATTCTGATCTCTGTGCTCCATATTTCCTTTCTTAGCAATAGTTTTTGCCCACTCTTCGGCGTATTTGCATAACTTCTTACTTATATCTAGAGGTGGCACTCCGTGTTTTCTTCTATAGTCATTGTGAGCCTTTAGGAACTCATCTTCAAATTTATCACCAGAAATAGACGTGGATTTGAATTTGCTCACCAAATCTGATGCGATTCCGCCAAAGTTTTTACTGTTTCTGTTAGGAGAAGCAGGAGGCGGTAGGTTATTGTTTGATTCCCTTGTATAGCTTGTGGTTCTGAATTGCAAAGCACCAGGGGGCAGCACATTCTTGCTGAACTGCCCGCTGAAGTTTCCAGGTGGATAGTAGTTGCATACTACATACAGTTTACCGGATTTACTCTTAGCACTGCCTACGCCTAGTTCTTTGGTATCCTTCCAAACGATTTGTGTAAAATGTCCACATGTAAGAACCTCCGGTTCTCGTCCGAAGGAATATTCATTGATTTCGCTATACCACTTGTCGATGCAGTCTCTTGCCTTGATTTTGGTGTTAGGATCTGAAGACCAACCGCAGTAGACGCTTTCTCCATATTTTTGATTGAGACTGTAAGCCATAGAGTCCTTTTTCGCCAGTTCTTCTGCCCACTTTTGGCTGACTTTGCATATCTCTTTGCTCAGAACTAAAGGCATGACGCCATGCTCTCGTCTGTATTCATTGTGGACTTCTAATGCTTCGTTGTCGAAGTCGTTTGACTTGGAGCTGAATAGTTTACTCTGAAAATAGAGATACATACAATATTATTATTATTATCTAAGTGAACTATAAAATATTGGCAGGTATGTTTAGATTGTGCAACAGTTGGAATTGTAGTTAAAACGTATGCTTCACGCTCTATAAATTATATTTGCATTGTTTATGCTCTTCCGCCGTCAAATCCTGATAGTGCTACAATGTAAACAATGAAAGTAGGTCCATTGGTGTTTGATTATGGATGGTCGCGCAAATGTCTCTTAAAATTGTGTATTAGCAAAAGTCGTTTTGTAACAACCACTTATTTTACCATAATTATACTACCATTTAAATCGAATTTTAGCACCTAACTAGGTGCGTTCTATCGAAAATATTTAATGTAATTTTTAAGCCATTTGCTGACTTGACGTCCTTACTTGGGTCGTTTGCAATATACCTAATATTTTTCAGTTTTAGAGTAGACTTTACCAAAGTCAGAAAGAAATATTATACCGAATAAATATAAAACGACCGATATTGAAATCACATTTACATAAATGATTGCTGCGAAACAGGTGACGTTTTCAAATTAGGCTTTTTGTATTGTTAACTGTTTTCAATATTTCGACTAATATTACTTAACTGACTTTGCTAAAATCGACTCTTAGTTAAATATCACTACTCCATCTAGCTTTATTATGTTGTTTTACTGATTCATTCAATTTCAAGGTTACATTTTATCGTATGTAGGTACCTCCCTTCTAAATCATTCTATATCTGAAGGAAAACTAAAGCGTTTTATAAAATGACTAACCCGTTATCATTGTTTTGTTTGCCTAGATTATAGTTCTTTACTTTCCTATGTCCGTATTGACATTATTAGTAATTTGACCTTCATTATATTTTTAACGTAATTTTGTGTTTATGGTTTAAAGACTCTAGTTCTTCCTTTTTATTGATAACTCTAGTGACGTATATCTATACTAATATTATAAAGCTAAAGAGTTTGTTTGTTTGTTTGTTTGTTTGAACGCGCTAATCTCAGAAACTACTGGCCCGATTTGAAAATTTTTTTTTGCGTTGGATAGTCCATTTATCGAGGAAGGCTTTAGATTATATAACATAAAGATACGACTCATAAGACCACAGCAGAAATGAAAAATGTTGCGAAAACGGGAAAAAGATATCCCTTTTGAGAGCTTCCGCTGCATACGCTGCGGAAACCGCTTAAGTTACACAAAAATTATGTATGACAAGATTGTTCAGCATTAAGAGTTCTATAATAAAGTCCGCAACAGCATATGTCTATCTTTTATGGTTGACTTACTACAACCTTTTTTATGTTAATAAATTAGTAAAAAAATAATGCATTATTTTTAGAGGTGTATTATACACACAGGTATTTATTCTTATCAAAATAAATACATTCATCATCACGAGCATTTCATTTAGAACCAAGTTGCCCTTTATATCATTTGATTTTAATAAATATCTTAGGAGCTATCACAGTTTTAACATAACTCCGCACCAAAATAATGTTCGCAGCTTAAGTTCAACGTGCGCTTGCGCTACTATATTATAAAGCTGAAGAGTTTGTTTGTTTGAACGCGCTTATCTCAGGAACTGCTGGACCGATTTGAAAAAATATTTCTGTGTTGGATAGCTTATTTATCGAGAAAGGCTTTAGGAATAAATAAAACATCACGCTGCGACGGGAGGGGAGGGAGCAAACTCAAAACGCGCGGACGAAGTCGCGGGGGACCGCTAGTATTATTATAAGGATTGTCCTGCGAGTACTTGACAAAAACAAAATAAGCGGTTGACTGGTAGAGAATGCCTTAAGGTATTCAGTCCGCCAATTGTACAACTAACAGTGCATTTCAGTTTAAATAAATATATAAAAACTGGGTGTTATAGGGATACCGTAAGAGCAAATATAAATAGCTAAGATAGAAAATTGGGACATTATGAAATGCCAAAAAAGATGTGGCATTTTAGAAAAAAATATCTAAGCACCAAAACCACAATGTTTCATCATAGAAATTGATGAAAGGCTTTGGACATTCCTGTGGACATTCCCACACATCGCCATCTAGTCCCAAAGTAAGCTACCTACTCAAAACTTGTGTTATGGGTGCCAGACAACGGATATAATACTTACATACTTTTTGTTTGTAAATACATACCTGATATACATAGAAAACACCCAGACCAATACAAACAGACATGTTCATGCACACAAATGTTTGTATTGTGTGGGGATCGAACCCGTAACCCGCTGCGTAGTAGGCGATTTCTCGACCACTACACCAGACAGGTCATCTTGAAATGTGTGGCAATATCTTTGTGCTCCATAATAAGAGGCAAAAAATTGAGTAATGTAATACTACTATTTTAACTGTCATCCTGCATTGTTCATGGTGGGGAGTGAAATATTTTTATCAATAAATTTATTTCCATTTTTTTATTTCGACTGAAATTGAATTTGGTGATGACATGTTTCTTTCGTAGAAATATTTGTATTGATAAAAAACATTATTGTAATGTTTCTTTGATAACGACAAATAAATATCGTTAGCGGTGATAACAAGTTATACAGTCATGGACGATTTCAATGAACGTAATGATTTTGGATTAACTTATCTATCATAGAATTTGTGGAATGCGATATTTTTGTGTTTGTTAATCCTGTCACTACTTTTGTGTATATAAAATTACTAGTCTTAAAAAATAATATTCTGAACAAATGTTTCTGTCATTTTTATCGGATTTAGTTTTAATTGAATTTAATAAAATACCTATAAATTTGATTCTTGATTGGAATGGATTAGAAAGTGTATAGTTTTCAGCCAATACACTTTTATAGTTCATGTACTACAATAAGGTAATTTAAAATATCTATAATAATATTAGAAAGCTGAAGAGTTTGTTTGTTTGAACGCGCTAATCTCAGGAACTACTGAAGCGATTTGGAAAACATATTTTGTGTTGTATAGCATATTTAGCGAGGAAGGTTTTAAGCTGTAAAACATTACGCTGCAACTAGAGGGTATAAAAGAAACTTTAAACGCGCGGACTAAGTCGTGGGGGACCGCTATACTGCATAATTGCGGACCAAAACATGTCAAAAAACGAAATAAGTTATACGTATACAAAAGTGTTATTTTAATCTACGGTTTGCCCCTTATGATGGAGCACAAACATATTGACACCCATTATCACTGCATGCAGATACGTGAACGCAGCGAACTGATGAGTGCGTTCCCACTATACCTATCTTTATCATGACAGATACTTATCGTTGAATGAACTGCCGCCTGTTCCTATTATATATATAATTAGCTATCGCACGCCGTTTTTTATGGTTATTATTATATTCAAATTTTTAAAAAAATGGTCTACTCGTTCTTGAGTTAAGAGTGGTATAACTAGCACGATTATGTTTTATATTTACAGTGACTCCAGTCATGCAATAATTAAACTTTAAAGTCAATAGCTACAGTGAATTTCATTCATGAAAATACCCCATATGGGGCGGCAATTCTAAACCCTTGGCCTTAAAAGTTTAATTATTTAATTATTACTGGACTACCTGTGTCGATACGACTTACGAATATCATGGATGACAGTAAATCAAATCGTGTCGTCCTACGGCATAATGGGAACGCGCTTACTATAAGCCGCAACAATTGAATTCTGTGTCAGCAATTATCTTGGTATAAAAAAAGTTGGTAAGTAAACAAACTGTTATCTGGTGACTACTATAAATAGGAAACCTAGAATCCTTGTTTATAGACTATAATCTAGGGTCAAGACTACTGTCGCAGTAATAATTTAAAAGGACTTGGCTGGCACTTTAGAATGCGTTTATGAGTTCTCTGGAGTAACGACTTGGTTAACAAGGAGCTATTTCTAGGAATACTGTTCTTTTTTTAGCAGGCAAAGTATTTTTAATGCAAAATTATTTTCAAAGTAACCTTCTTAAAAATGAGCGACTGTTGTTTTAAACTGTACTTATATTATAAAGCTAAATAGTTTGTTTGTTTTTTTGAACGCGATAATCTCAGGAGCTACTGAACTGATTTGAAAAGTTTTTTGTGTTGGATAGCTTATTTAGTATAACATCACGCTGCCACGGAAGGGGAGCAAAATTCAAAACGCGCGGAAAAACTCGCGGAGACTGCTAGCACTTATATAAGTACCAAAAATTTATCAACGACAAACTGATTGGTACAGGATTTTTTTCAATTTCAATAAATAATCAATCGTGTCGCTAGGTACATATTATATTGTACTTAATAATGTTTTTTAAGTAATGAGTTCGTTCTTGTCTTAATACAAGAATAGACAACCGAGAATACGATGGGGCGAGATCACCCTTTACCATTAAACAAACACTGTAATAGTATCAGCAGCGAAATTCTTGTAATAGGTATTTATTTATTTTTTTATTTTTCTTTGTTTCACAAATCTTGGTGTACGAAGGTAGACTTAATGCTAAAAGCATTATCTGCCAGTCAAACCAGAGACGGCAATGGGTGCAAAATAGATAACAGATAAAATAAATGAAAAAGCAACAATCAACTAAATTCTATAGTAACAAATCAACCTAATTAATTTTATATAATAAATATTGCAATAACATTAGGTAGGTATTTTCTAAAACTGACAAGTTCCATAACATTTTTAGTAGCTTAACACTTTTTTGACAGGCGAATCCCAATTTTTTAATGAATCAAAATATCCCAATGGCCAGTTATATTAAAAAATAAATGCATTAAAAACAAACAAAAAAACGCAAATTATTTACCATTCTGCGCGCCCGACCTCAATCCGTCAATGCCACAACCGAAAAAATTACAGACGTCCCTTCAATGTAATGCCACTTTGAGTCCTGGCAATTGTACATGATTATCCTGCCAGTGCTATAAACTCTTTATCGCGACATCGCTCTGTTTCTACCGATTGACGTACGTCAAAGCGAGATAACGGTAGTGTGAAAATTGGGTGAGTTGCGATCGAGTTGGATTTGCGATAATGAATCGACGAATGCGATAAGGGGTTAAGGCTAGTACCTACATACAAGTTATGTTTGAAATTCGTAATCAACTAACATTTCAGAAAAATTGTTAAAAAAATGTCTTGATCACACAAATTCTTTAAAATCTCTCTACAACCACTTTCAAGAATCGTTTAATGTAAAAAAGAATTGTAATATTATAAATATGTACGAAATAGTTATAACGGAGGTGCGATATTTTAAAGTAGAGACATCAGTTACGTTGGAAATATTCAAAAAGTCATTTTTAACCTAATCTTTTGTGACAAGTTATCAAATGTTTGAAACAAATAATTATAATAATATAATCAAAAATAAAGATGGGGGTAAGACACCCCCATTTCTTTTTGCTTGTCGTATATTGTAAACAATCTTGAAAATCCTAATCACCAAAATAATATATTTAAAATAAATTAAAACCCAAAACTCACGAACTACAAAGGTAATTCATTTTAGCACTTAAATCTTTTTGATTCAAATAGAAAATTATTTTTATTCGCTGATATTATTTTAAAAATTTTAAAAGATGACGACGAGACGACGAGAGACGAAGAAGAGAAGACAAAAAAAACGAAACTATAGATTAACCTAACTGAATAGAATAAATGAATTTTTAATTAAAATGACTTTAGTTATATTACTTTTCGTAATGACAACCAGTCATTTGTCACAATCAACGTCCGCCAATAGTTAGTGACGCTGTCGTCGCAGTCCTAAAAGTACAGTGGCCAGCAGATCAGGTTACCCACTTTTGTTGCAAACTAGCCCTTATTCCAACTGAATAAGATACCGCAGTGTTTACCTTGACGTACTGATGTCCGTACATAAGTTATTTAAACTATAATTTCACTAAATGGTGCCCAACAATTTAATCAATTTGGGTATCGTGATCATATAATAATACTTGTTTTGTTATAAGGTCTGTAAAACCCTTAATAAAAAAATATTTTTTAAAAGTATTTATAAAAATAATCTTTATTTGCAACATTAGAAATAATGCAATGTTGCATTATTTACTAGCAAAACGAAATGTGGGCTAAATTAAAACTTATTAAAGCAGGCATACGATTGAGGCGAATCATAAATTCAGAATTCGTTTTGTTGCTTGTTTTAGTCAATGTTATATCATTAAAATATAACCCAATCATCGAACCTTTAGAAGAAGGAAAAGTATAATTGTTTTCCTCATTAAAATATTTTAATAGGATCTTTCCTGCTTAAACAAATTTGATCAACTTGATACCATACAAGGTTTTTATTATCGCCTTAAAACAGTTTTAAATTATTACTTTATATATTATAACTCACATTAATATTCTTAAACATCGGCATCTTCAGCTTTTTTTTGCAATAACATATATTTAAATGAACACAAATCAAACTTTCACATTGTAAAAAATCACTACGTTTTGATTCACAACCTGTTGCAGAATGAACCAAGCGTGTCTCTATTTGGTAAATAAAAAATCGTCAAGCGTGAATCCCGTTTGAAGTTACTGAGTTCCGTATAAATTATTTACTAATCAAAAGATTGTTAAGTGTAAAACTTAAAATAAAATGAAAAGTTGCTTAAAAGAACGCTTTCACATACCTGGGTCTCAATTACAAAATTAAGAAGTAAATCTTTCAATTCTGTCTAATAAAGAAACAATACCTTTAATTTTATTTTCTTTTCTTTAAGCCATGGCCGTCAACTAAGCGTTAGCGGCATAAACCAAATTTTACAGAAGGCTAATTTTATTTTTGCATATAAACAAGGTATAACAGATACTAAAATAATCGTTTACTTTATACTGTCACAGATCTCTAAAAAGTACAGTTAGGTACAAGTCGCAGCGCAGGCAAAGAGTTCGCAAAAACAAACGGAAAAATGAATGGTAACCGAAGTTGATAGGGCACGTAATTATATTTGATTACCAGCCTTCACTCAATTTCTTTCTTTTTGTCTTACGAGATAAAGTTGATATTCGAACAAATATTAAAATTATATTTTCCCACGATACGGGATTTATATGGATCAGTTTTGGATTCCTTGAAGTATTGCTTATTGAAAATCAAATAATATGCTAATAGCGTGAATACGAATGATGCTAGAATCATGTTGTATATTTTCAAAGCTTATCTAAGTATGAAAATTTCAGCTTATTACACTTTTATTAGTAACCTTTGTTTTACCGATACTTTTCTGGAAATGTATTAATTGGTAAATTAATAAATATAAGTAATATGAAACACACACCATAGCTATAAAAAAATAATGAGACAGTATATTTTTTACATATTTTACAGATTTTAAATAAAATAACAAAAAACTCAAACAGTAATAGTCTTATCCATAGAGATAGATCAATTAAAACTATTTTTTTATAAGTAATTTAATTTACATTTATATGCTGACCCTACGACACATTCGTGATGTGTAAATCGCACCCAATTGTACGTTTGTATAATTACCACGCATTGCAATAGCCGGTCCAGTTGTAAACTCATTTGTCGGTTATGACTAACACTTAACCGGGTTTCAAGTCCGTCCTCAACTGAAGGGCTCTGTTATACTTGTTATAACGGTATTACGCCTAACGGAAAGTAATAAAAGAAAGAAAAAAAAATACTAAAAAATAATTACTTATCAACCCACAGGATTTGTCGCAACGATATAGTTATTTAAACATCGTTTTAAATCCCGTGTGTTGAATAATTTTGTACGAAATGCAACAAAGATTTAAAACATATAAAATATCATTATATACAATTATTTCTGCTAAGCCCAAAGGCATGACTGGTAGAGAACGCCATAATGGCGTTAAGTACACCTTTTGTCCTTTTTTTATAATTGTGCAATGAGGCGTAAATAAAATAAAATTAAATTCAATTCAATATTGAAAATAAAATTTTAGCTCAAACTTAAAAAAAAAACACTAGATATTTTTTTCATTAAAATAATCTGAATTTTAATCAGGTCAAATTTTTAGCATTTCTTTTCAAGATCTTGAATTAACACAAAAGATCGTTTAATTCGATGGTATTTTAAAGAACCTTTATTTAACTTTGACTCTGACTTGCTATTAGTGTGGACTAGTTCTTATCAATAAGCCGATAAAGAAATTTAGATACGGCCATCATAACAAATTATAGTTGCAAGGAAATGCTAGCGCTCGTTAAACGCGATACCACGCCACCTATTGTGATTGATTCGAATTTTTGACAATACTTTGTGTAACATTCTCTAGATGGCGGTTGAGTGCATGAATTAAACATCTTAAAACAAATAAATCAGTGTCAAAAAAATACTGCTTTAAACTTTCGTATAATAATCCAGCGCGTCTAATTAATATGAGAGCGTTTATTTCGAAAGATGTTAGGCAATTGCCATTTTTCTTCGTCAGCGTAGAGTTTTGCTGTTAAAAACTCAAAAGGGAATACCAACCCATGTAATAAATCATTTTGTATTGAAAATATTAAAAGTCAGCAATAATCTTAACGATATTAACAGAAGGTTGTAATAAATAAACTTAAATAATAGCAATAATATATAATTAACCACAAGTTATTAAACTTTAATTCATCGAAATAAAAACATCATTATTTTTCTATACATAATAGAAACCTACCATTTATAAAATATTGCCTGTATCAATGCTGTCTTTGACCCCCTTTGAAGTTAACCTATTTTTAAAACCCTATCCACACTGCCACTTTTAGCGATGCGATGCTAACGCGCGGTAGTATAGCTGCAGTTGTAAAATGACAACCTTTACACATTGCGCTACTTTAAGCATCGATACAGTCGCGATGCAGAAGCTGGATATACTCTAATTATGTACTGAATTTTGGCGACTGCATCGATGATCTGAAGTGCGTTTTCAAAACGCGCGACTGCATCAATGCTAACAGTCGCAGTGTGTAAGGGGTCTAAATGTTCCGTAACATGACACTATTTTGAACAATTTTGACGATGAGCTCTGACATAGTAATAAATGACGTTAATTAGGCCACTTTAGGAAACACCACTTAAGTTGATTGAAGACAAAAATAAACGTCTTCTCTTACAATTAGGTAAGTGTCTTAATCACTATCTTGAAATAGCAAAATTGGTTTCAACTGTTTGTACAGCACCAAATTATTATGGCTAAAAATATTTAAAAAAAAAATAGGCTACCATCACTGTTAAAAAGTACGGATAACAGCACATCAATGCAATCACTAAATTACACAGTAAAGTGCTGTTATCCGTACTTTTCAACAGTCATGATAATCTTATTTTTTGGAATATTTTTTTAGCCATAATCTTAAAGCAATAAAGGTTAGTTTGCAACAAAAGTGGGTAACCTGATTTGCTGTCGACTGTACAATGTAGCAAAGCTAAGGCTGGATCTGAAGGTCTAGCGGTTAATTTAAGACTAGTGGTCCTCCGCAACTGCGTCCGCGCGTTTTGATTTTGCTCCCTTCCCTCCCATCACAGCGTCAACATAAAATATTTTTTCAAATTGGTTTAGTAGTTCCTGAGATTAGCGCGTTCAAACAAACGAACAAACTCGTCAGTTTTAGTGGTATAATATTAGTATAGATGTGAGTAAACACGAAACTTATTTTAAAAAAAAGTTAAAATATAGTTTTTGTAACAACAAAATAATCTATATTTGATGGACATTAACACACTAAATTACGTACATACAAAAGATAACTCATGCACACGAGTCAAAACAAGACAAGACTATCATTTCAATTTTAAATCTAAAAAGACGTCAAAACAGAGACATTTAGAATGACTTACAATATAGTGACATCCAGGTAACACACAGGGGATCTTCATTATCCTGCCACCGAAAGTAAACAAGCTTTAATATATTAAAAAAATTCAAACATGGCTACTTGAATAGAAATTTGAGACTGCCGCTAGAGCCTGATAAAATCGGATAGATACTTTATAATCGAAGATAAGAGCACATTCAGTGGTGCAAGTCATAAACAGTTAGCGGCGTTTCCTAAAGATATAATATGGATTTAGAAAATGCTTCGTCACTCCAGCCAATACTGTTACTTTTGTTCAACTATCGACAGTATATCTCTTAAGTATCAACTAACTGGTGGCAACGTTAATGACAGCAATGTAGTCGACCAGGAGCTCTATTTTAGAATCACTCGTTTCAAGATGGCGAGTGATATTTATTGATTAATGTGCGATTTTCCAATGAAAATTAGTATAATTCCACTCAGGAATGATTCGAAAAAAGATAACTGATTTTTTTGAGTACCAACAACTATATTTGACGTGATTTTCATTGATTTTTAATTAGTTTTCAAACTCAATTCACACGGCATAATCAAGCGAGTGATTCAAAAATAGGGCCCCAGGGCCCTTATTTTTGAATCACTCGCTTGGATATGGCGTGTGATTTTCGTTAGAAAGCGAACTAAAAATCAACGAGAACCAAGCAAAATTTATAAGTGAATACTTACAAAATTAAGTAATGTTTATTTCAATTACTCCTATGTGGAATGTAACTGTTTTTAAATCGCAAATTGTACATTAATTAATGAGTAGCACATCTCATTTTGAATCGAGTTATTCAAAAATAGGACTCCAGGGCCTCTATTTTTGAATCACTCGCCTTAAGATGGCGACATTAATCGAATAATGTCAGATTTTACAATAAAAAGGAGCATAATTTCACACGGGAGTGATTTAAATAAGATTAATCAATTTTGTGCGTACTAACGTCTATGTTTTGCGTGATTTCCATTGATATTTAATTCATATTAGAACAAAAATCACACGCTATATTCAAGCGACTGATTCAAAAATAGGGCTCCTGGGGCCCTATTTTTAAATCACTCGCGTCAAGACTTATTTTTCTTCTTTTCAAATTTTTAGTTTTTTTTTATTCAAACTTGTTGTAATTTCTAGCTTATGTGTGACTTCAACTGTTTTGTCATTTTACATCTCATGACGTGTCAACGTAGGCAGGCAGCTCAGATTGACGTTGACAGGCTTGAAGTAGGCGGCACGCTTGTTCATTGATAAAACTCCAATATTGGAATGAAAATTTATTAAAATCCACATAGGAGGTATTTGAAAAAAGATAGCTCAATTTAGTGACGTCTACATTTCGCATGATTCTCGTTGAGTTTTATTCGTAATCACACGCCATTTCCAAGCGAGTGGTTTAAAAATAGAGCTCCAGGACATTCATGGGTCGTCAACATGGTCAGCATCAAAATTTTCAACAGTAGAATGTCGATCACAAGGCCACACAAAACTTTGATAGTTCGATATAAAGTCACGCCGCCGACACTCGTCCTACGATTAATTTGTTTTAGAGGTTTATAGGTATTTATTAATATTGGTTGACGCGTTTGGTGTATTGGTTAGAGCTCTTGAGTTTTACGCCTACCGTCGCAGGTTCGAATCCCGCAAGGGGCAAACATGTATTACGGGGGTTTAATATGTATTTACGGGAGACGCCCCCGTCATAATCGTTGTCTGGTATTCGTAACTCAGGTAGGAAATTCGAAACCAAGACAATTGGTGTTTTGACTGGCGCATATTTATTTATTTATTATTAGTAAATTAGCGTACAAAATGGCTTACCAATGGCTGTCGTCAACAAGCTGAGACTGAAACTCGCTCTATCATCCGCTTATGACTTGGAGTCCAACTACGTAAGAGCAGCGTTAACAATGTTTGCGAGAAAAGATAGTCGAGAATTTACGGCATTTTGCAATGTTTACTTTACTAGATACATGCAATGAGTCAGATGATCGGCCAAAACAGTGACCATGTTTGTTCACGTAATTTTACGTTGTAGTAAATATCTTACAAGATAAGAACTCAACGGCATCGTAACTAGCAACCTTCTTAGTCAATTAATGATAACCTTGATTATTTTAAAAACAGTAAAAATTTGCATGAAAATCTTCATGATTTGCTGTGTGCGAATTAGGTGGTAGGAGAACCCGAATCGATGATATCGCTCGCAGTGACCGCGCAGTGATTCCTGTAGCTATTTTTAGCACAAAATTTACATAGAGAAGAAGGGGGCACCTTACCACAGGGACAGATTTGACCATAATGATTTCTGAACGCAGCTATATTTTAATATTGGAAAAACTGGCTGATACAAACGTCAAGTCACAAGGCGCGCGTATTTTGTTGTCAAAAAAAATATGATCTACTTTCATATTTATACCGGCGAAGTGAAAAATAAAAATAAATGTTTTTAAAGGATTTGCAATCACGTGGTTAAAGGTTTCCAACCTTTTATATGTCTTTGCAATTTCGCTTTACAGTTGATTTTTTATGAGCCCAATAACATTAATTATTATTATTATTAAATATGACAAATTTGCTAATGTGCCTCGTTCTCTCTTATTCGTGCATTATGTTGTTTTAATTAAATTTAAAACTCACACACAAAGGATAAATATTATTGAATAGAATAAATTGATACTTTTTGTAATGACAGCCAGCCTTTCAAAGTCCTCCAATAGTTTGAGGCGCCGTTGTCACGCATGGTTCCAATACTAAAGTGTGTATAGGTTTCTTGTAGATCTAAAATGCACACCTAAAATCTGTATTAATCCAAAGAGCATTAAACGTTACATCAACTTCTTAACGTTGAGAAAATCTATACATAAATTCAGCAGGAAAATACTGGCAGCTGAAAATATCAAAGCGATTTCTAACCAACAAGATTAGGAGCGAAATGTAATAGGATTTTACCCATCAATAAAAAGTAAAAGTTCCGAAAAGTTTTATGACATGGCTGTATTGCACGTAATAAACGTAGAGGAATATGAATTTCTATATTTTGGATTGAAAATAAGTTTCTCAACCGGCTCTAGCACAAAATCAAATAATTATTAACACGATGAGACTTATTTTTTATCAAATATACTTTTTAACACATATTTCTTGAAAGTATATTGCCTATATAACTACCATAGAAAAAATGAATAAGGTTAGAATGGCCTCGGTCGGTGCGGCAGCGTGCTAATATTGTAGGCATATGCCTGCATTGAGCCGTAGTTAGCTTCAGTCGCGTGACAAGAGCGTTGCATTATTTTTTGTCAAAAATGCCGTCTTGTGCTATAATTACTTGCAGAGCGTGAAGCCAGGTCATACAAAATGAGAGTGGAAGTGTATCTTTTCAACGGAGAATAATAAAATGTAGTTATTTCGACATTATTTGCAAATAATCACTTTGAAATTATGATATTTCAAATGACAGCGGATTCGTTGCACCAAGTTTAAAAAAAATATTCATTGATGACAGTCCACGCATATTTCTAACATATCTGCTATCTTAGTACGCAATGTATCGCGTCTAATTTGGTTGGTTCACTTGCATACTCATCACTAGGGATGTAACTCACAGCACAGTAAGAATATCGATAAATGGTAATATCCCTACTGTTGTATTAAAAGATTTATAATAAATATTTGCAAAAATAAGTAATGTTTATTATTTTTTTGAAATATAATAAATAATTAAATGTAATTAAGCTGAAGAGTTTGTATGTAGGGACGCGCTTATCTCAGGAATTACTGGAGCTATTTGAAAAAAAAAACTTTATTATATTCTTATTCGTGCAAGCAAAATAACGTATTCCTGCAATAAAAATATAACTCGGCAAAAACGCACTTAATTAATTCACAACTTTTGTACTTTCGTTGTTATTAATTTTCATTTTAATTTATCGGTTGATCTATTTATTTGTAAAATAGGGTACGACAATGTAATAAACACATAGTTTAATAAATAAATAAATAAAATAAAATGTATTTAACAGAAACATGTCCATAAGAGTTAGTAACATTTTCATTAGAATAGTTAGATACGGGATTGCTACCATGTACCTTATTATTTATGAGTTTCCGATATTTCGGCACTGTTGCAAGCGCCATGATCACGGAGTTAACTCCGTGACTCGTGTCAGTAACTCCGTGATCATGGCGCTTGCAACAGTGCCGAAATATCGGAAACTCATAAATAATAAGGTACATGGTAGCAATCCCGTATCTAACTATTCTAATGTGAGTGACCATGAAAGTTTAAAACATTATATAGTAACATTTTCTCTTAATAACTATGTCTGTTAAAAGTGATTATAATTATTTTTGGTGTCTTTGGTGAGTTGAACCTGAATCCAGTGTCGTATAATGACACTGACTGTGTCCAACCTCTCCACGACCGATCTCAGGAGGCTGTTGGAGCTGTCGCTATAATATCGTGTATCGTGTATGTACCTATTCAATACTCTTTCACAAGTTGCACATTGGTTTACTGTCAACAATGTACTTCCTCCGGTAGTGATATCGAAGTTAAACAACATACGGCTTGCTCGTGTTTTTAATGGGTGACCATTCCGACCATATAAGTGACTCCATATAAGTGCTCGTGGTTTACCACGAGCATCTCCGTGCTTAAAAAAACACGTTATGTTGGTTAGCTAGTATCGGTTGATATTTTCTTACACCATCAAAAAGAAAATTTCCTCAGAAATGGTTTAATTTTTACAGTAGTATGGGGTTAAAACTGATGAAATACTTTTGTAAGCCAGTTATTTGAAGTCAGTACCTACATATACATTTATTGTTAGTTTGCATATGATTCTGTAATTTTCCAAACCCCTACAACGCTCCTTTGGTGACGTGATTAAAACACGAACAAAAACACTGCAAAGTTAACTGTTAAAATCATGCAGTTGTACATTTCTTAAACTTAACCACCATACTAACTTGGGTCATATTTATCATACTTGGCCTACTGTTTCATAAACAAACCGGTTAGATGGCGCTAAACGTTACGCGTAATGACGTATCCATGAGAGACCACAAATTTCGCAAGGTCGAACAGACACCACGGTAGCTCAATTGGTAAAGCGTTTGGCCCGGTTAGCCAAAAACTTGCTGGTTTGAGTCCCGCCTGTGCGCAAATTGTAAGCATTGTAAGATATAATACCTGAATAATTTAGACCAAGCAAATATCTTTAAACACTTTTCTTACCCTTTCTTAACATTGGAATCTATAAGTCTCATATAAGAAATATTACTTATTTTTTATACATAGAATGATTCAATTCTACTAATAAAATTATTTTTAGATACTACTCTTATGCTTATGGGTATTAGTTACTATATTTCAAGTACCGTTTAGAAACTCAATTTTTTCTTTTATTGTTTTTACTGAAAAGCAATAGTATAACCCTTTGCTGCGATCCAATGAGCTGTGAAATTATCCAAATTAACTCAAACTTAAATCCTACATGTTGGTTCATATTGAGAAACAACATTACACCGGTAATGGAGTTTATCAACGGAACTAATCGACTTTTACCACATCACTAGTATTTTGACATAAAAGAACGAACGTATCTGAATGAGGATTGGTGGTTTCACCGCTAGCAGCTCTGTGATTGGTAGTTGGTTTCAAGTACTAATGACACCAATCACAGAGCTCCTAGCAGAAAATGTGATTGGTTTGTAATAAAGATGCGTTGATTCTTTGATTGGTACTTGAAACACTGCAGCAACAGCGCGGTAACTCCCACCGGCTACAGAGGTTCCCATACAAACGAGCGATCAAACCCATTCTAACCTTATTTATTTTTTCTATGATAACTACATAGCCTATGATGACTAGCCTGTTGAAAAGTGATCATCAATTTAATTTATTTGAATCAATTTTCTTTCATGACCTTCACTCTTGTTAAAACCGAACGAATTGATAGTTTTAACAAACATATGATAACAGATCAATGTATACTCTGATCTTTAATTAGATAGATATAAATGACATTAACTGGTTCCATGCCACAGGACGCACCGGTGCGTTATAACAATTAAATTTCTAATTGTGTTTCAAGTGTGGCAGCAAATGGGATAAGTGGGTGGCCACTTTTTCGAAATTCTTAAATAGTGTTGCTGCAAATTTTAATTTCACTCCAGGTTATTAAATTATGTTTCATACAAAGGAGATCATTATTTTTCGAAATAAAAGATTATTTTACGGATTTACTTTTTGCGAATTTATTAATTTTATTAGTAGACTAAGATGTTATTTGTCATTTACAGAGTTTTGAAAAAATTAAACTACCGTGTCGCTCAATAATATTAATTAACGTTCCTATCCACGCAGAAAGAGCTAACTGTGTCTTGTGATCTTACAGTTAGTGGTCTATCTTGGGTCCTCGCAGGCACTGGATCCCATGCTGATGGAGTTTTCCAACCGTCTTCTCTGATGAAATTTGGATGATTTCTTATTTCTTTAGCTTCGCATAGCATACCTGGAACAAACCGATCTTCTTTTGACAGTACTTTGGGCTGGTCAAAACGTATGAAGTGGTTGGGTTTGTCTAAGGCATGTTCACACACTGCAGATTTTATGTTCCGTCTATGTTTAACGTCAGCTATTTGTTCTTTTATCCGCACGCCTATACTTCGTTTGGTTTGCCCATCTTATACAACCCTGCATCTTGAAGAGGTATGGTGCACTTGACAGGTGGTAAAAATGGGTTAATCTTCTTTGGCGGCTTGAAATAAGTCTAGATGGAAGCTCGCTTCAAGATATTGCCAATCTTGTCAGGGACCCCTTTATGTAAGGTAGTACGGCAGGTTGGCGTTCAACGAAGTTTTTTTTATTCTTTTTTATGAAAATAATTATTAGGTCAAAATAGTAAAAATTAAACCACGTCTGCTCTAGGTACAGCCATCTCTAGGCAAATGCGGTACTTGTGTAGTTAAATTAGTGAGCTCTTTGCAAAATTATCATCCAATCAAATTAAAGACCCGGTACTACGTACTCAAATCAGAAACAATCAAAGTAAATATAACAACAAATTTCTTTTTTCCAGGATACGAGTACGCGCGCGATGACATATTTATATATCAAACATTGTTAAAACGATTCCATACGATGCCGGGCAAGAGATTCTATACGTTTCCCGTTCGTACTTATCCGCTTTGAAATATGTTTCCACTTTGAGTGAAAACCTGCATGGTACTAGAAATATCGTCGTGTTACGTAACTGGCATAAAAAAGTGGTCACGTGTTATCAATCTATCTCGTGTAATAGGGGCTGTAACATTAAGGCTTTTTAGACCTTGGGTATAGAAGTAAAGTTTAGTACCTATTCACATTTTGTTTCATAATTCTTCAGGGTAAGTTGAATACAATGCTAACCGAAAATTGATTAATACATATAATCAATTTTTTATTTCTCTATACCTACAATAGAAATGGTCGCGTCCATATACATTGTTTGCCCCAAAAGTAAAATAATATGCGTCAGACCAAACCTGAATTAATATGAGTCCATTTTTATGATATTTAAGAATTTTAATAAATGTATCCATATTCGTATAGAAAATTCAACTAATTTATTATAACAACATCACAATAGAATATACTTTTGACGTTTGGCTCAACTGAAACGACAAAAACTGTTAACGGAATCGACTACCAAGTACCTAGTGTCATCTTTGCGGCCTAAATCGATTCGATCGCATTCAAGATTTACTGAAAGCAAACCGTCATTTGCCTTTTCTCTCCAAAAAAAACAATTGCTAGCGCTTACCTTTAAGAGCTAACTGATGACTCTATGGCACAGTCCACTATTTTGGTGAGCAGACGTCACCAATTATCAAATCAAATCCAGCGATTTCCGGATAAAAAAAGTTTCAATAAATCGTTACATCTCTTATTTTTTGTATTTTAAACCCAGCGTTCTGAATTAAACTAAATACAATATTTTGTATTAATAATTTATTGTTTTTTTTCAAAATGCTGAAGACTTGATATATTTCTCTAATCAAACATGAAACGACTCTGGGGTAGGCTACGACCGTCTTCTTTATCTTCATCTTTAGCTTATCGTATTGGTACTCTACTATGGGAAAGTGATTTTGCTATTAGTCCCATACAAAAAAACATGTTAGACCTCGTAATAAAAAACATTATCTTCGTACGTAATAACATTGCATAACAAACTACTTTATTTTTCAATATTTCAAGACAGACAGTTCATTGAACCTCTAACTAGCCATTAAAGATTTGGTTATAAAGTCACGACTTCGCCAATATTCGAGACGTCCCGTGTATTCACCAATACCAATAATTTTCATCAAATCATAACCAGTAATGGACATAAAATTCCAGCCCATTGAAAACGGCAGCGAAAGAGGCCGTTAAATAAGCGAAAGAAACTCTTGTGGGGAGTTCTATTTAATTTATTTTAGGAAATCAACGGCTTTTTATTGTGCACAAAAAAAATATATACATATTTATATACAAATTTGTACAAAAGGTGAACTTAACGCCATATGGCATTTTCTACCAGTTTTAATTTATTCAATTTCATTTTTCATATACTACACCTGTTTTCTTAAAAATAAAACCTAGAATTCTACAAAGTATAATGAATATTTTCCAACAGGAATTTATTCTAAAAGAAGCTTAATGCACGAGTAAAGTTGTTTTTTAAAATCAGTTCTTCATCATTTGCTCGCACGCACGCTCATCGTAAGAACTTTATTGGTTAAGTAACCGTCAGAAGGTAGCCATTACTTAGGATTATTTTTTTCGCTGGACATACTAGAACGCATTTTACTACTACTATTATTAAGACATACCGAGAAAAAAGTGGTGATTGAATTATTTGGTATGAAATTCAAAATAAAACACAAAAATGCGATTTTTATTAAAATCTTTTAACACGACCTTTATTTGTGTAGTTCGATTGATATTCTTTAGTTTCAGGTAAACATCAAGAACACGTTGTATTTTTTTAACCTATCCATTGTTTTGTGATACTTTTTCCATCTCAAAAACTCTTATTTTGGTTTTAATTGAGTGTGTTATCCTTGTTCACTTTATTTCTTTACCTAACTTTTGATGTTTTGTTTCCAGATCTACAGGAAGACTTTTGACATGAAGACTTGATGCCAAAATGAAAAACGTGTTTGCTAGTTGCGCTACTGAAGTACCGTAAGTATGTGTATTTTGTGGTTGGTATTCATTTCGAACTGTCCTAATGAACAATTTGAAAATCCTTGCAATGACTTGCTTTACATATATTATTGTTTTTATAATGTCTCATAAACAAAAACTCTAGCTCTATGGCCACAAATATAGTCGTGGATGGAAAGCAGAGATAATGGTGTACGAATCGATTCTGAGGGTCCTTGCGACCTCTGAGGGCTATAAAAGATGTAGAAGCATTCTGTGAATACATTTCAACTGTATAAATATACATGTTTCAAAGTGAAGGCCGAAATGGATTTGACGCTTAGATTTAGTTATGAGAGAATATATAAGGAAAAGATAAGATATAGATAAAAATTGTTACTTGCCAGCCAAAAAACCGGCCAAGTGCGAGTCAGACTCGCACACTGAGGGTTCCGTGCCAATTTAAACTGAATTAGGGAATCCACTTACTTCTACTTAGCTATTATACCACAATATTTTGTTGACAGCAAACATAACTTTGTTTTTCATAGTTTGTAAGCAGAACAAAGTTATGTTTGTGGTTGTGGAAAATGTGCTATATATCAAAGACTACTAGTTCGATCCCGTCCAAACCAATTTTCGTTGAAAATATTAGTCAAAATCTACATTATATTTTTTTTTCAAAATTTGCACTTGCTCGGTTTAGCAAAAGAAATAATATCGGTTTTAGTTTTATGTATATATACCCCTTCAATATTTTTTTTTTGTATAAAAATCGTATAATGGTTAACAGGATACATCTACCTACCAAATTTCAACAGTGTGATTGATGCTTATAGTTATGACTTACGTCTGATACACGGATAACTGGCTGTGATATACAGACGGACAGACAGACAGACTTGCCATTCGGCTACGGTACCCTAAAAATGTATTAAAAAATATATATATATATAAATTGACCATTTACCAACTGATGACGAACAGAATAATGACCGTGTATCAACGCCTTCATAGATAATAGCCACGGACAGTGAGTGAACTGGCTATATAACCCCACCTGTATCTAAGTTCGTCCGCCACAGAATCGATATGGCTGTAATTAATCGATGTAACACAAGACGCCCGTTACGAGGCCCTTAGCGCGGAAATTGCCGTCCTGATTTAGAGGTGCAATCTGGAGCTATTTTTGAATCACCCGCATCAATATTCCGAGTGATTTTCAAAGGAAAATTCCTTTGAAAATCAATTAAAAGTTAACGAAAATCACGCTTAATGTAAATAAAAGTGGTTACATAAATAAGTTATCTTTTTTTGAATTACTGTTGTGTGGTTTTCAACTGATTTCTATTTGAAAATAGATAACTAATCAATGAAAATAACACGTCATATTAAGGCGTTTTATTGAAAAATAGGGCCCCTGGTTGTTATTTCAGTATTCATTATTGGTACTAAAATAAATAATTATAGGATTCGAAGATTCGAAGCTTGTAGAATTCGATGAAGGGAAAACATCGTTGGAAGTAATTATAACTGTTGACGTAAGGTTAGTCCATATTCAAAATCGTTATTAAGAAAAATTATAAGTGAAGTTATATGTATTTTGGTAGTTCGATTAATGATCAAAATGTCTGTTTTCTATCTGGAAGTTAAAAACCTATTCTAATCTACTAACATTATAAAGCTAAAGACTTTGTTTGTTTGAACGCGCTAATCTCAGGAGCTAATGTACCAATTTGAAAAAATATTTTTGTGTTGGATAGCTTTTTTATTGAGGAAGGCTTTAAGCTAAAAACGACCAAAGGAGAGGAAGCAATCTTAAAACTCTCGGGACCGCTTGTTGCCTATAAAAATTAAATGAGACTATAACGACTTATCTGCTCTCAAAATAAAAGTTTTTACTCTAAGCGTTACGTGAAACATTCATAAATGAGTATATATATATATATATATATACTCATTTATGAATATATAATATATATATATATATATATATATATATATATATATATATTGTTTCAAAATTGTAGCTATACTACCATTTGATTGGTGAAGTAGTTTTTTAGGGTTTGGTAGCCGAATGGCAAAAACGGAACCCTTATAGTTTCGTCAAGTCTGTCTGTCTGTCTGTCTGTACGTTCGTATGTCACAACCACTTTATTCTGTAACTATAAGCATCACACTGTTGAAATGTTGTAGGAAGATGTATCCTGCATAAAAAATTGAAAATAATGATAATAAAGGGGGGGAGGGGGGGCTCCGATACATGAAACACAAACCGTTTTTTTTTGTCAAACTTATTTATCGACTATCACCAGTCTATGAATGGGATCTGATAAATAGATGCTTTCAAAGTGGTAAAATGGGCGTTTTTCCCCTCTTACTTCTAGGTAGACTAAGCGAGTGTAAATAAAAAAAAAATGTAGATCTTAACAAATACTTTAAAAAAATGGTTTGGATAGGATCGTACTAGTAGTTTTTGAGATATTGCACACTTTCAACAATCGCAAACATAACTTTGTACTTCTTACAAATGCAATGAAAACCAAAGTTATATTTGCTGTCAACAAAATATTGTGTTATTTTAGCTAAGTGGAAGTAAGTGGATTCCCCTTATTCAGTTAAAGTTGGAACGGAACCCTCAGTGCGCGAGTCTGACTCGCACTTGACCGGTTTTTTTTTTCAACGAATATTTTATCTGTCTCCAGCATTCTATTGAACCAAAAAAAAAAACGACCGCTTATAAAGTTTTAAAGAAAAACCATTCCATTTATCTGGCAAGAATCTTCAATTAAAATTTCAAAGCATTCTTACAATTACGTGATGTCGTGATCGATGTTCAAGATTCTTCAGATATCCTTCGTTTTTCGCTCTAGAGCCCCGCAAATTTTGTTCATTAACTAATTAGATTCATTTTGGTGAAGATTGTGTAACATTTACACGAGACTGTATTGATTAAATGTCTTTAGGGATTCATGTTGAATATCTTACGTGGAGATTAAACAATTAAAATAAATTGGATCCTGTTTTAGGTTAGCGTTAAATTTATGCTACGAAGACGTGTTAGTTACACCCACTTAAATAAATAAATAAATATTGGACACCAATCGCATACATTGCTCTGAGCCCAAAGTAAGTAGCCAATACACTTGTGTTATGAAAATTAGACACAACGGTGGCACCACAACACCCAGACCCGAGACAATATAGAAAAAAAATATTTCTATATTGACCCGACCGGGAATCAAACCCGGAAATTCGGATCGGCGACGCTTTGGAACCCAGCGTGCTTAGCCACTACATCACGGAGGTCGTCAAAAAAAAACTTTCAACTCAAGAACGTGTGAAGAGATTTTCATGTTTTTTTCTTTGCTGGATTTATCTTGGCCCCGAATATTACAATAGCAGGATCGGGGAGGGTCAGGCCCGGGTCGAACTGTTAATTATAAATACTAACTAATCAATGTGAGCGATCTACTACGGCTTTAACAAACATACATCAAAAACTTTACCAGCGCAGGAAGCTTAGCTATTCATTGCCAGTCCATTTTCTGAACACAATACAGGTCGTTAGATGTCAGTAATGGTCGGAAATTACCTACACCGTGATTTATAACGCTTGCAGTATGGACGCCCCCGATAGATAGGGCAACCTTAGAGCTTTTAGGGTCCCTTCACACTAGTGTTACTCTTAATATAACAACAATAATAAATATTATTTATTGCACAAATAAGGACATAAGAAACAATAACAATATAGGCAAATCATTTGTACAATATTGGCTGTCTTATCGCTGGAAGCGATCTCTTCCAGACAACCATTGGGTAGAGGAAACAACGTTTATCAGTGAGGTAGAAACGGTGTGCAAAGATATAGCTGGAAATTTTAATATTATACTTTAAAGATAGTTACATAATAGAAGTAAGAATAAAAATATATAACTAAACACTAAAAATATATAACTAATACACTTATATCACAAATACAATAAAACAAATGAATAAATACAAAACAAATTAATAAATACATATAATATACGTGCATACTACGATAGATCCATTATAGAAAAATTTCCTTTTATAACCTTCACAAAAAAAATAAAACCCATTAAAAAAACAAAAGCACTAAAAAGTCACTCTTGACTCTGAAAAAGAAAGGAGTTTTAGTCCAAAAAAATATATATTTGAAGTTGGTGCCATCGTTTTTGCACTCTCAAGCATCATCTATCAGGGCATCGAATCTAAAAATGTATAGTTCGATTGGATAAGAATGTTTTTAACACTTACAGTGTAGTATATTATATATTTTTAAATATGAAATAAGAAACCAAAAATTGCGCTCATGCTGGACTCGAACCAGCAACTTCATGGCTAACCAAACGCTTTACCAATTAATCTACCATAATGTCGGTCCGTACGGCGTATCTATAAGACACCAAAAATTTCGCCAAAAAGATCGGACCGGCAGCACGTTAGGTACTCAATTAGTAGAGCTTTTAGCCCGGTTAGCCGAGAATTTGCTGCTTTGAGTCCCGCCTGTGCACAATTTTTGGTTTCTTGTTTTATCTTTAAGAAATTAAGTTCGCCTAAAATGGGGATGGACCCTAAGAGAGAGTTAAAAGAGAGTTTTAAAGAGTTAAAAGTTTTTTTTAGACTTTTCATTGCATATTGTTCTCGAATTCGGTTTTTACTTTTCGTGACATTTATCATTTAGTTTTGTTTTTTTATTTTTAAAGTTTTGTTGTTGTTATCACTAAACTCCTAAATGTTAAGGAGTTTAACCATCAGCTCCACGAAATGGTGATTATCAGACGTAAAAGAACAAAAACACTATGCAAGCGTTGTGATTTCCATAAAATAACAAAATAACTGAAATTATGAGACAGAACCGGCTACATCTTTTGACGGCGCTGATTCTCAATTTTGTGTTTGTTTTTTTACAGCTAAAAGAGACTATCAAAATCAATATTTGACTACCATTGCAGTATCGTATCTTAACGTGTTTTGAGGTAAAAATTTTGAAGCGAAATTGCACATGAAAATTATTATGCGTTAAATTTATGGACTTCAACTCTGTAATTTGTTTACATAATGCATAGCCGTTATATTTTAGCTTTTAAATTTACCATATACGTTAGTGCTGTGATTTTTTTAAGTCTCTACTAACTACTACCGTTTAGTTGGCAGATAGTGGGAACTTAGGACTATAACTAAAATTCTACCTTTGAAACTGAATGTTACGGAAACAGGCCACTTTTAAAAAAATGATAGAGGCAAATACATATTTATTTTAGACGACTTACGCAACGATTCCCTACACAATGGGTTTGGCAGGAGAAAAAAAACATCATCACTTTACTTCTATCAGAGGTACCCCAAAAAATGTATTTTCAAAAATTTTATTTTTCACTCTGGCATTAGAACCCGTACCCATGCCAAAATGCAGTTTTCTAGCATCGCTGGTCTTTTCGCTAAACTGCGGACTAAGTTGCTTCGCAATCGAAACTCCACTGTCTCAGCTGCCAATTATTGACACAATTCTGAATACCTCTGAATCTCCCAAACGTATTCTTATCTACTGACACAAATACCTAGCTCTCAGCGATGTCAAGTCTAACCGAATGACGATGCAAACAAACTTAACTGATCAATATCCTACCAGTCGGAATGATGGATGTTGCTTTAGTAAAATTGGCAGTGGTCAAAGTTTGGGGCTTGAACATAAAAGCCAGGCTGTTGAACTCAATTTATTTTCGGAAAATTGAACTCTCATGTTCAAATAGCCCAGTAGAAAATAGCTTTTCCATCCCTAGGGTGGAAAGTAATTTAGTTTCAATTGCAAGGATTAGACATGGAGTTAAATATATTTGACCATGGACCCTAATTGTAATTTCAATTATAACATATTAATACATTAACTTTAATCGTAAAATGTCAATAATAAAGTTGGGACCAAATGACATTATAAAGGAAAATAATGTTGGTACCTATTGATATACTAGCAAATTTTTACAGAAATTAGTGCAAAAAGCTTGCCTCGGGTGAGGATCGAACTCACGACCTTAAGATTATGAGATATCATTAAAAATTAATGAGCTTTCCATAATCGTTTGCTTAGCTTAAAATTAAAAATTTTGTTTATTATGATCGTTGATATAATATAAAATATTAAATTAGATTAATTGTATATAAAAAATATACAATTGATCTAATTTTTTACAATATAAGGTTCAACAATTAAAATATTCAAGTGCCCGCCATATCTACATGGTGTCAAAATTGCACATTAAATTGAAACTTTTCTATTTTTCTTCTGTCTTTGACAAATTGTTTTTTAGTTATGTATAATATTAATGATATTATTGATATCATCAAAAAATATGTTAATTAGAAAATCTTTCTTACTCACTCACACTTTTAGCTGTCACTCCTATGAGTGCTATCTCATGATACAAAATTGAATCTGCAATTTGCAGTAACCTGTGGTAGTTTTCGTGACCAGTTAAAGGTTGCGTTCTTCCACTATTATTATTGTCTGTGAGAAAAAATCCAACGATACTTTTAAATATCAGGGTGCTGTAGTACCACCGTTGTTTCTGGTTTCTATAACCCAAGTGCATTAGCTACTTACTTTGGGACCAGAGTAATGTATTTGATCGGTGTTCAATGTTTATTTTCATTTATTTATTTAAACACAGAATTGAATTGTTTGATATTATCCCCGTTTTTATACTCTGTTTTCTTCCAGGCCGTTACTTATTCTCGTAATCATGTGTTGTATTAACGGCAGGAAATAAACAGACGTGTTGTGCAAAATCTTTTGGTTTCATCCCTCGACGAACTACGTATTACCTCATCACCACATCTACAGTCACATAGCAAATTATCTTTCTTACAGTCTTAATGAAAAATAGTATGTTTAACGCAGGTAAAAGCACCCATTGCAGTTCCGTAATATTGGCGCACTCACTTCGTTCGAGCGCCAGAAACATCTCGAGTGAAATGGGTCGCTTTCTCCCCTTGTATGACCATCTACCACTTGTTCTCAATAAATATACTTTATTTGAGCAAAATTATTTAAGTAATCTCTGTACATCAACGTATACAAGATGTCCAAAAATAGAGTCAAGCCGAAATCCAGAGGGAAGCATGGCTAGAAGGCTATCCCTGAAGTCCAGTGCTAGAGTATGACTTAGGCAATCCGAATAACCCCTATGTATGTTTCGCGTTTTTTGATAGTTTTCGAGTGTACTTTTTTTGTTTGTGTAAAGGCTAATAAGCATCGTTACAAAAATAAAAATAAAATATAGAGAAACACGGTACATACACAGGGGTGATTTCGGTAGCCCTAATGATGTTCTTGGCTTTGGTTTGACACAAATTTTGGGACAACTGTATAAGTAAACTTTACCCCCGTTATTCGATAGGTAGTTTATTTGGAAAACTCAAAGTTAACAACAGCCAGCATAACATTATTTTTTTAAATATTTTAGCTAAAAAATAACGTTTCAGCCCGTGAAGGCCACAAAGTGGATGCCGACCTACCGAAAAGTGTCTTATAATTACATTTTTGTTTTTATAGTGTTTTGTCACTTTACAAACTTAATAATATAAATTTCACTAGTATAAAACAACTTTGGCTCTGTGACAGACGAGGTATTTGACGTAACCTGTGGTAAGTTGCTTTTTACAAGTATAAATTGCTTATATTATCGAAAAGTGTCTTGTTAGTAAAATAATAACACCTAACTTGTAAGTGATGTCGTATTTTACTGTTTATTTTTATTACATCTTTTTCATAATTTTCAATTGAGTAGGCTGTTTTTCTTTTGTTTGTGGCTAGGGTAAGTTAACTGCGCGTGTGGGCGTAACGATGATTCAGTTTCAGAAACATATGAGTTTGCTTTTTATATGGCAAACTCATATGTGCTAAAGTTATGGAGTTTCGCTTTATCAAGTTGCCACAAAGTGTGAAAGGATGTTTTAGAAATATTGGTAATTTAACATGGTTTCAAAAGTTTTTCTTAAACTTGCGGATCAAGCAAACTTTATTTCGCCCCCATCCTCGTCTTGTCCGGCCTCGTCCCGCCCAGCCACGTAATTAAAGAAAAATGTTAAGGGTGGACATTCCTTATCACTAAGGGGTATGGAAAATAGATGTTGGCCAATTCTCAGACCTACTCAATATGCTCACAAAATTTCATGAAAATCGGTCAAGCCGTTTCGGAGGAGTACGGGAACGCACGAGAATTTTATATATAAAGATTTATTGAGTTCTTTTAAAATCTTACAGCTATAAGTTTAACTTTATTATAAGGTTTAAAAATAATCGGTGTAAAATTAGTGATAAGATAGTTTAAATGGACTAAAGAAGTAATAGAAGTTAAAGACTCAGATGACCTTTCAGGAATTTTGCATCTGACGTAAACAGCTCTGAAAATTTATTTGATGGTAAATAATGAAACTAATCTTTACACGCATAAGCTATTTATTCTTTTACATGATATTTGATACTTAACGGCCTTAACCTTTCGACCATAACAACTACTTTCGGCCTCTATTTTAAACGCTCACGGATTAAAAAGCCGCCGGCGGTCGTATAAACAAAAGCATAACAAAAGACTGTTGATTAACACATCCGTGAGGAATTGTATTTTTATATATAAAAATTGTGTATTTTTTTTCATTAAAATAATCAATACAAATAGGTACATTGATTTATTGATGATTCATTACAACACAGCCTGCTTATTTATTAAGGAAAAAATAAATAAAGTGGCTTAAATCTGTATATACTCGTACGTGATATAAAACTTATAGTAAGTCACAACAACTTTTAACTTTGAAAGTAATAAGTCTATTTACGGTCATTGTTTTACCATAAATCAAAGACGATCGCCCAAACACTAAGGGTACAGCCAATGACCCTGTATCTCCGACTTAGTTCATACTTAACAAACTTCGGAAAGGTCGTACAATGCCTCACAAAAGTTTACCCCAATATCTATCATACCGCCTTTGCAATAAGACGTTATTTTGTTGATTTGTGTGACCAATATCGGGTGTTCGGTGATCTAACAATATTTACAAGGGACAACTTATCTGGACTTAGAATGTAGTAGAACATAAATTTGTTGGAGTTTACTATTTTCGACATTGTTTCCTTCGAGTTTATTGTGAGCAATAAATAACAAAAAAGAGTTTGGGAAAAGAGCGCGTGACAGTGGAAAAGGAATAATTCATTTGTACTGACTTCAGAAAAAGGAGGTAATCAATTCAATGTGTATGTATGTGATATTGTTAAAATTTGACAATATTTGAGTATATTTATCTATTCAGGCACACGTGTGAAAAAATTGAAAAAAGAAAAGTGTATGTATGTTTGATATTTGACTGTTTGTTAGATGAGATGTTTGTTTTTTAGTTCAATTAAGTATACTTTACCTTAGGGCACAATGTATATCCAGTCCAGTAGTTTTTGAGAATATGGGTAATCATTTTTTTTATTTTTTATTGGAGTGTTGTGGGAAAGTATTGTGAAATAAATTATCGATACCATTTATTATATACGAAAATCTAAATTTGGGATTTTTTTGTATAAATGTTTGATATGGAAAGCCATAACCACTGTTACCAATATTAAAGTGTTTAAAATATGGTGATAGAAAAAGCGATTGTAACAAAGAATCATGCAGTGAGCGCTTGATGCTACACTTTCTATTCGACAAAAATACTTATAGTTGCTTGATGATCGCAAACGATCCCAATTCATAATATGCATTTTTTTGGGTTCTGTAGCCGAATGGCAAAAAACGGAACCCTTATATGTAGTTCCGTCAAGTCTGTCTGTATGACTGTCCGTATGTCACAGCTACTTCATTCTGAAACTATTAGCATCACACTGATGAAATTTGGTAGGAAGGTAAACCTGCCGCAATACGATTCTTATACAAAAAATGAAAAATAACGATATTTAAGGTGTTATGTTTATAGTAAGCTTTATGCATTCATTCATTCTAAGTCCGAGTAAAAACAGTCGCAATAAATTCATCGTCCAAACCACACGCATTTTTCGTTGCACTCCGTACCCTGCCATTCGATAGTCAACCTAATTTTCAAACACCTAAACAACATAATTTGGCCCGTACCGATCCGGATACTTAAGCAGTAAACAAGTGACCAGCTTTGTTCCCGTGCGTACCGAACAATAGGCCGCGCGATAAGGATTTCTACCTGTGTGCCGTGCCGTGCTGAGTGACATTGGAATACAGTTCTTATGTGTAAACTATTACGTCTGCGTTATCGAAGGAACCATTTACGCTTTTTTACATTTATTCAAGTTGTTTACTTCAAACTGTGCATAAAGAACTTTTATAATTAATCGAAGCTGTAAACATTTACGTGTTTCATGAAATCGTAATACAACGCTATTTATGTACAACAGTGATACTAAGACTTTAATATGGAACAATTACTACTTCAACTTGATGAAACGGCTTGTTTGAAGAACAAAACACAAACGAATCTAAGAAAATGTCCTAAATCTAGGTTGACTAAAGGATACCTACAAGCTCGAATGCAGTGTATCGATGAATACTGGAGATTGTTTACGTCTACACATCAAGAACTCGTAAAGATTACGCCACGAGATAAACGTGCTGATATTTCGTATTTTGCTGACGACCACTACGGAACTTTTGAGGACTTATACATATGTACCAAGGGCGATCTTCGAGATGCAATTACGTTGCTGGAAAATAAAGAGAACCAACAACAACAGCAATCACAAGGAGGAACTAGTCACAACAGTTCAGCTGACGTTTTGCCTACGCATCAGCCACTGGTTAAGCTGCCGAATATACAGTTACCTACTTACAGTGGAAGTTACGAAGAGTGGCCTACATTTCAAGATCTGTTTATGAGTTTGGTACATAACAACAGCGCATTATCCGACGTACAAAAGCTTCACTACTTGAAGACAAGTCTCGCCGGCGAAGCGGAAGCACTACTTAGGCATATTCGTGTGACGGAAACAAACTATAGTGATGCGTGGAACACTTTAAAAAGTAGATACGGAAATAAACGTGTTATAGTATACTCTCTGTTAAATCGATTGTTTTCATACAAAAGGTTAAGTATTCAGTCTGCCAATCAAATTGAAATGTTACTCGATAATACTAACGAATGCATTAATACATTAAATAACTTAAATATTCAAACCGATTCTTGGGATCCTTTAATTATATTTCTTGTAGTACAGAAATTGGATCAGGAGTCACGTAAGGATTGGGAAAACTTTGCTTTCAAAAGTGACTCGGATGAGTTGCCTTCGTGGTCTGATATGAAGTGTTTCTTAGAATCTAAGTTTCGTACTTTGGAGTTCGTTAATCCAGCCACGACGCGTACCTCCGAGAAGGTCAGAGAGAAAACGTTCCACACAGCTACATCTCAGGTAAAAGCATGTGTTTTATGCAACGAAAATCATACTTTGTGTCATTGTAAACAATTTTCAAAGATGTCAATAACTGAACGAGGTGAGTATGTAAGAAATCAAAACCTGTGTTTTAATTGTTTGTGGACAGGGCATTCAGCTATTAAGTGCCGTGTGCCAATGTCTTGTCGTATATGTCACTTCTACATCAATCCAAGAATGATGAGACAAATACAAATGTTGCTATTTCAAATGTAGAAGAGTCAGAAGTACATGTCAATACAGTGGTGACGTCACACGCACACTGCAAGATAAAACAAGGTTATGCTTTATTAGCTACAGCAATGGTTAAAGTTAAGAGTGAAACAGGACAAACCATGATGTTACGAGCGCTAATAGACAAAGGATCACAGGCATCTTTTATCAGCGAAAGGGCGACTCAACTACTGAAACTAAAGCGGAAACCTATACAGGGTAATATCATTGGAGTTGGTTCTACAAATACTAAAATCAACAGCATGGTGCAACTCCAGATACTTTCTACACATAATACGGAATTTTGTCTTCAATCAGAAGCTTATGTTATGCCTAAACATATCACGACAAAATTACCTACCAAATCTATATCTGTTAGAGACTGGCCTCAGCTACAAAACTTGCAATTAGCTGATCCAGCTTACAACAAAACAGCACCAATCGATATGTTGATCGGGGTAAACGAGTATGCACAAATTATTCAGCCTGAGATAATAAAGGGGCCCCCAGGGACACCGTGTGCTCAAAAGACTGAGAAAAGCCACAGAGAAACAGAAAAGCCGTCTCTGCTAGTTATGCATCATCAGGTTGATTTGGATGAAATGCTGAAATCAATGTGGGAATTAGACCCTAAAAATGGAAGAAAACTTACACAAGAAGAGAAACAATGCGAGGAAATTTATCGAAATACACACAAAAGAAACGAAAAAGGAAGATATATAGTCAACTTACCATTTAAAAACGAAGAACAGAAATCATTAGATGGTAACAGCAAAGAGATAGCAATGAGAAGATTTTTACAATTGGAAAGACAATTACAGAAGAAACCTGAACTTAAGAAGAAATATACAGAGGTTATTGAAGAATATGTGAACTTAAAGCATGCAAAAGAAATACCAAAAGAAGAGTGTGATAAGAAAGCAGTTTATTTATGTCATCATGCAGTTATACGTAATGATAGCGAGAGCACACCAGTTCGTGTCGTGTTTGACGCATCATGCAAGGGTACTAATGGAGTATCTCTAAACGACGAACTGCTCGTAGGTCCAGTCTTGCAGGAAGATCTTCGCAGTATAGTCTTGAGATGGAGAATGAACGCCGTTTCAGACCTGAAAAAGATGTACAGAATGGTGTTAGTAGCAAAAGAACATACGGATTTTCAACGTATACTGTGGAGAAAAGACCCTACTGAAAATATCAAAGAATATCGTTTACTTACCGTAACGTTCGGAACTGCATCTGCACCTTACCTCGCTGTGAAGACGTTGATACAGCTGGCCGAAGATGAAGGTGCCGACTTTCCGATTGCTTCTAAAATCCTGAAAGAAGATTTTTACATGGATGACGTTCTGTGTTCATTTGAGGATGCTGCTTCAGCCATAGAAGCTAGTGAACAGATGATAAACTTGCTGAAAAGAGGTGGATTCGAATTACAAAAATGGTCATCTAATAGTGCAGAATTCATGAAATCTATCAAACCTGAAGATCGATCATCAAAGGTACAACTGAATTTAAAGATAGACGGAACTATCAAAACTTTGGGAATACTGTGGGATTTAGCAAGAGACGAATTCAAATATGATATTAGCTTACCTCCTGTTGTAGACAACACTTTTACAAAACGAATCATTCTATCAGAAATACAAAAACTTTTTGATCCCCTTGGATGGATTGCACCAACCATAGTTATGGCTAAGATCTTGATACAGAAATTATGGTTGAAGAAATTAGACTGGGATGAACAAATTGATGAGATGCTGATAGAAGAATGGTTAAAAATTAGACAAGACTTCGAAAACGTTAAGAACATTCGTGTCAACAGATGGTTAGGATTTTCTACAAAAGACAGCGAACGGATTGAGCTGCATGGATTTTCAGATGCATCCGAGAAAGCATACGCCTCAGTTGTTTATTGCAGAATAATCAATTTCGATGGCACTATCACTACAAAACTGCTTGCAGCTCGAACGAGAGTCGCTCCTGTCAAGACAGTTTCAGTACCAAGATTAGAGCTCTGTGGTGCAGTTTTACTTTCAAAGCTCCTTAAACATGTGGCAACTGCAATGCGAATACCTGCAACACAAATTTTCGCTTGGACTGATTCGTCAATCCTCTTATCTTGGCTGTGCGGAGAACCATCGCGTTGGAAACAATTCGTCGCGAACCGCGTCGTCGAAATTCTGGAGAATGTCAAGCACGATCAATTGTTTCATGTTGTGTCTGATGAAAACCCCGCTGACATTGCTTCTCGTGGTGCGCCTTTCTCGAACTTGGAAACTTGCTGTCTATGGTGGGAAGGGCCTGAATGGCTATGTCAACAAGAAATTAAATTTACACGACCGAATGTGACACAAACTGAAATGGAACGGAGAAATGTACAAGTAAATTTAAAGGTAGAGGATGAGAAGAAAATTGATTTCGAAGAATTTACTACTCTAAATGAACTTTTAACAGTGATCGTCTACAGTTTAAGATTTTTACACAGCAAGAAGAATCCAGACGGGATAGAGAAACCTATTACTACACAAGAATTAAACTCTGCTTTGAAAAAGTGTATTAAAATAGAACAAGATGAATTTAAAGAAGAACTCGAAGACCTGAAAGCAAATAAGAACGTAAAGAAAAGTAGCAAATTAAAAACACTAAATCCGTATATCGATGAAGATGGTATACTCAGGGTGGGCGGAAGATTAAGGAATTCTAACTTACCTGAAGACAGCAAACATCCGATTATCCTGAAAAATAAAAGCAAATTAACTTACCTGATCATCACTGATGCACATAGAAGAACTTTACACGGTGGAACGCAGCTAGTTTTGACTTATCTTCGTTCGAAGTACTGGATTCTGCAAGCAAAAATACAGTTAAAGCACACATTCATAAGTGTTTGATATGTGCTAGGCAGAAAGCACTTGTTAAGACACAACTGATGGGAGACTTACCGCAAGTTTGCACAACACCTGCGCGTCCTTTTCAACATAGTGGTGTTGATTTTGCTGGTCCTTTGTATGTACTGATGTCAAAGGGACGTGGAGCTAAGCAGAATAAGGCATATATAGCCATATTTATATGCATGTCAACCAAAGCCATTCACTTGGAACTTGTTGGTGATTTAAAATCTGAGTCTTTCATTGGGGCGTTTCGTCGATTTGTAGCTCGCAGGGGCAGATGTACACATTTATGGAGTGATCAGGGCAGGAACTTTGTTGGTGCTAACAAACAGCTAGCAGCAGAATTTCAAATCGCACAATTGGAACTCCCTGGTCATTTACAAGATAAGTTAGCCTTAGAGGGTACGCAATGGCACTTCATTCCCCCCTATAGCCCGAATTTCGGAGGACTATGGGAAGCCGGAGTTAAATCTATAAAATACCACCTACGGCGAATACTCACAGCACATCTGATCTTCGAAGAAATGACCACAACTCTGTGTGACATAGAAGCTTGCCTTAATTCACGACCTTTGGTTCCGATAGACACTTCTGATCCAGACGCACCGGAACCGTTAACGCCGGGTCACTTTTTGATAGGGGAGCCTCCAGTTACTGTACCTACTCCTGATTTACAAAATATTAATTTAAACCGTTTAAATCGTTGGCAAATGACTCAAAAATTGGTAAGGGATTTTTGGCAAAGATGGCAAACTGAATATTTGGCTAGATTACAAACTAGACCTAAATGGCTTAAAAAACAAAGTGAATTTAATATAGGTGACATTGTATTACTTAAAGATGAACAATTACTTCCTGGCAAATGGTCATTAGGTAGAATATTTGCCAAGCATCCTGGTCCAGATGGCTGTACCAGAGTATATGGTGTTAGGTACCATAATGATGTTGTAAAACGTTCTATTAGTAAGTTGTGTGCGTTACCTATCAATGATAAAGATAGTTTGGTTGTTTGATTGCATACATTATTATTTTAACTTTCATGCATGTATGAATTTGTTATAATTATCAGTGTATTCTTTTGTCTAAGTTTTAATATTTTGTTAACTTTGGTCATATATGTTTGTGAGCATAAATTCTATGAAAATTTAATTGATATCAAACGATTGTAAGTACATGCATGCGTACCATTGTCATCGACCTTTGTATTGTAAGGTTAAGGATATTTTTTGAAAGTCCTGTCGTACTTTGGTGGGCGGCATGTTATGTTTATAGTAAGCTTTATGCATTCATTCATTCTAAGTCCGAGTAAAAACAGTCGCAATAAATTCATCGTCTAAACCACACGCATTTTTCGTTGCACTCCGTATCCTGTCATTCGATAGTCAACCTAATATTCAAACACCTAAACAACATAAGGGATCCCCCATTAAACATGAAATACATGAAACTAAAACCGTACATGAAACTAAAACCTATTTTTTTTAATCATAATAGTCTTTTAAAGTCTAACGTTTGATAGATAGACACTTTCAAAGTGGTAAAATGGACGCCCCTTCTCCCCAAATTTTTTTTTCAATAAAAATGGTTTGGAGGGGATCGAACCAGTAGCTTTTGAGATAAAGAAAATTTTCAACAACCGCAAACATAGCCTTGTTCTTCATACAAAAACTATGGAAAACAAAGTTATATTTGCTGTCAACAAAAGATTGTGGTATTTTAGTTAAGTGGAAGTAAGTGGTTAAAATTGGCACGGAACCCTCAGTGTGCGGGTCCGACTCGCACTTAGACGGTTTTTTTTAAATAAATTTTGGACACCCATATTACTTAAGTGAAGTACTAGTAGTCGAGAAAATAGAGAAAATTATGATTTCTACATTCAACTGGCCAGAAATCGAACCCGGGACCTCAGAGCTGCGGCGCTTTGAACCCAGCGTGCTTAGCCACTTCTCGTAACTACACCACGGAGGAGTTAAAACAGTATAGGATGAAGTGCATAATTATTCTGTGACTAGTGGTCCCCCGCGACTTTGTATAATCTGATATTTTATAATCTAAAGCCTTTGTCAACAAATAAGCTATCCAACACAAAAATATTTTTCAAATGGGTCTAGTTGATTCTGAGATTAGCGCGTTTATACAAACAAACAAACTCTTTAGCTGTATAATATTAGTATAAATGGCACAGTTTTTCAAAATACAAGAAATGATATTTTGATATACTAACACATGTGTAAATCACAAAATTCGATTAACTAAGCCATCAAAATTTTCCATTAAAATAATTTACTGGATTTTCTTCGGAGCTTTTAACCTTCCCCAAGGAAATTTTATTAATTAGAAGGAAAAAGTTTCAAATGGCGCTGCTAAAACGAATAATAAAGATTCATATCGGTTATCAAATTTTTACGATCATACCGAGGATGGAGGCCTAGTAAAAGTATCAAGTATAAAGGTGGTTGCAGACTTACAACTGTCTTTTAAATCTATAATCTTATATACTAATTTTCATAGATAGTTGTGTTTTTGTTATTATTTCTAGTTGAAAGAGTCGTCTCGTTCAGTTCGGATCCCGCAGGTCTGCGACTACCATTCTAATGGTTGCCATACAGTTTTATCTTTTTTACTGTTTTTGGCTTCCGCAGTGCCTTTCTTTTGACAAAAAAATATATGTATTTAGTAGTACTGTAGTTTTTTTTAAATTTTATTTTCACACACAAATATGTGCTGAGTATGAGAATAAAAGTCGGGTTTACCGTTCAGAAATGAAGAATATAATAAATCAAATAATGTTCCAAAGCTAAAAATTCTTTCACTTATAAAGGTATTAACTAGTGTAATGTTTGTAATAGTACTAGCGGAAAGAAGAATCAATCCCAAAATATCCACCTGGAAATAGTTTTCAAGTTATTAGTTTCTTAATGACAAAATTTGAACAGTATTTGTGAAACAGTTTGATAATTACAAGCAAACTAATATTAGAGAGAACAGAAATTCCACATTGGGCGTAATTCCAGGTATACTATCAATAGTCAGATAAGAAATATTCGTCGAACAAAACACAATATGGCTAATTTGAAAACGTCACATAATTGTCAGAAATCATACATAACTTTCATTCTTTAAAATCTGTCGCTTTGTTATTTATCAGTCTGATAAGTTTTATCTTACCATTTAAAAATCGGCCCTAAACAAAATGTTTCTTTTACTCTCAAATAAATGAATTGAGACAGACTACAATGATCAAAATACCTGGCCAAGTGTGATTTGGACCCGCGCACGAAGGGTATCCACTATGTATGCAAGCACTTTCATTGCCCTAAAACTGACCTGTAAAACATGATTAAGATTGCCTTCCATTTAATAAGCATTTGATTCCTTTTAAATAACAAATTATTCGAAATTTTGAGATAAAACTGATTGTATCTTTAATAACAATGACTCACAACTCTGACTTTTTTACAGCTTCAAAAGACAATCAATACCAATATTTGACTACAGTTTCAGTTTCGTATATTAACGTAATTTGGAGGAAAAAATATTGAGCGAAAATTCCCATGAAAATTATTTTGCTGTAAGTCTGATACTCTGTCATTTGTTTACTTATCAAATCCATAATAGTTTTCCTTCTAAATTCATCGTGTGTGCTTTTTTTTTTACTTATACAATTACTTTAAAATACCTATTTAACGATACCCCACAGGATGGGTTTTGCAAGAGAAGAAAAATTTTCATCCCCTCGTTACTTGTATAAGATATACCCCATTTTTTTCATATTTTTATCACTTTGGCAGAGTGATTAGAATACATATCTACACCAAATTACAGTTTTTGAGCGCTTCGGGTCTCTGCGCTTCTTTTTTGGACGAGGGTTCTTTGTTGGACTACGGAATCCTAAAAATTTCCAACTACAGCTTTCAGTTGCTAAGAAAAATAAGTTTTTTTGCAGAGTTTAGTGTAATCCATAGTTTTTTTTTAAAAGTTTTCGTAGCAACTGACACCTGTTTAACTTGACGTCTTTTAATTATAATAAATACACTATAAATTATATTTATATATATACTTTTAATTATAATAAATACACTATAACAATACACTATTAATTAATTTAGAGGAGAAAGAGACATTTATTTCAGTTTAAGATAAGTCTATACATGTATAGTATAGTCCCCCTATTCGACTACGGTGGCCTGTCACAACGACTAACCGACTATAATGTCATGTTATAACCGATGTCACTATACATGTACCTAGAATCAAACCCATTTAATTTAGACTCGTAAATATAACTATTACCAATAAACTTGAGGAATAGTACCGAAATACTTTGACCTTTATACCTTCCACTTTGTATCAAATATAATAAAACAGAAGCTACCTACATTTGGTCCGGATCCGAGATTGAATCTGAACAGCCCTTATCTTCAAATGCTTTCAAGATAGTATGAGGAATCGCGTTATGATATTTTTAGAGAAAGCTTTGGAAATTAGAAAACTGACTTTTGTAACAAAATTATATTTGAATCAATGATGTGCCTCTAATGAACCTTAAAACCTTTGTATATTAATAAAATACAAGTATTCAATTTGCTACAAAAGAGTTACCTTTAAAAAACTTTGTTAAAAGTTGAGTATTTTTATTTTTTTAAGAAAATGTGTGTTTATGAATTGCTCTTAAAAAAAGGAACTGTGTCAGACGAGGGATCGAACCCCGTGTCTAATGCTATCCGGACGTATGCCTATGCCACTCGGCCACCACACATTGGCAAGCCTGTTAAATTTTGCAAGTGCTTTCTTTTTAACGCGTAGGCTGGGTGACCTCATCAATGTTGCGTGATTACACGCACAATATCTGAAATAAATATTATAACAAATAAGTAACAATCAGTTAAGTTGAAGGAAGCTAATTTATAATTATGTTTTGTTTTTATAGCGTTTTGTCACCACACAAACTTAATTATATATTGCACTTGAAAAAACACTGCCACAATTGTTTTTTTCAATTGCAATTTATATTATTAAGTTTGTGTGGTAACAAAACACTATAAAAACAAAAATATAATAATAAACTGGGTGTTTATTGATTTTATAGTAGATGAACTTTCTAACTAACTCCAATTTTAGCAGCCTGTTTGACTATATCGTAATAAGTTGTGGTAATCATCATTTGCCATGTTTTTTCAATCGAATTGACATTTCATATTTAAATTATCCGTTGGTAATTGATTATATTTTATTGACAGTGAAACAGACCCTAAGCAGAAACTGAAAACCCTAATATTATATTACATCTTACATAATTCCACGACGCGTTTGGTGTTGTGGTTAAATCCTGAAAAGGTCAAATGTCTTCGACGACGAGACGAGCTAAAAAAAACCGGCTAAGTGCGAGTCGGACTCGCGCACTGAGAGTTCCGTGCCAACTTTAACTGAATTAGGGAACCCACTTACTTCAACTAAGTAAAATACCACAATATTTTGTCGACTGCAAATATAACTTTGTTTTTCATAGTGTTTGTATAAAGTACAAACTTATGTTTGCGGTTGTAGAAAATGTGCTATATCTCAAAAACTGCTAGTTCGATCCCGTCCAAACAATTTTCGTTGAAAGTATTTATTAAGATCTACATCACATATTTTTTTCAAAATGTACACTTGCTTGGTTTAGAAGTTAGACAGGGGGGACGCCAATTTTACCACTTTGGAAGCGTCTAGCTATGAAACGTTAGACTTTAAAAGAAAATGGTTTTGGGAACCTCAATGTCATTTTAAAAGACCTATTCATTGACACCCCACACGCATAGGTTTGACTAAAAAATATTTATTTGGCTTTAGTTTCATGTATGGGAGCCCCCCCCTTAAATGTCTTTTTTTTGTATGGGAATCGGTAAGCGGTTAACAGGATACATCTTTTTACTAAATTCCAACAGTGTGATGCTTATAGTTACAGAATAAAATGGCTGTGACATACGGACGGACAGACGGACAGACTTGACAAAACTATAAGGGTTCCGTTTTTTGCCATTCGGCTACGGAACCCTAAAAATTCATGTATGTTTATAATGTATTTTCATATTCATGGGAGACTAGCTCGTCATTATCGTTGTCTGCTATTCGTAGCACAAGAAAGAACATTCCTTAGTTCGAAACCATGACAATCGGTGTGTTGTCTAGCGCATATTTGTTTATTTATAAATTCTAACAGATAACTTTCCGCTCTAACCAAACAAATTCACATGGCATTTATTGTTTTTATTTGCCAAACCAAAAGTGACCAAGGACCATTTATAGCCCTTCACTGCAGACTTTGGGGCTGCCACCTAGTGACCTAGTTTTTCAGCACGATTGCGAGGCAGGTCGATTTGACTCCCTATAATCCCTATTATTTGGCCAACTGACAGGTGAGCCAATCGGGCAGATTGCCCGCTTATTGGAAGCCATAGATTAACTATAGCTGTAGATGCCACGAAACGTCGCTTACGTAAATACCAGCAGTACGCACTGTAAAAGTTGCCTTTGGAACGGAATTTTCCGCTTATGATGGATGTGCATAACCAGCAATAGTCAGCTGAGGAAGTCTCAACATATTTTTCCTGTCAAACAACCAGATGGCGCTCGAAAAAATCGACACAACGTTTGTGTTTTCATGAATTTTTTGATTGAGAATCTAATTAAAATGGCTAATATTTGTTCGTTTTTTTATAGATGTAGGTAGCTACATAATTTAAAAGAATATTCGATGGAGCAAAGTGACCAAACAGATCTAAAATAGGTTTATTCGACTGTTCAAGTTATTATGAATAAGGCTGTTAATATATACATTTTATAAGAGCTTAATGTACCACATTTTTTGGAAAAGTATGTTTCGAATTGAATTAAATGCCGTGTAGAGCTCAATTTTTGCGGGGTCTACAAGTAAATTGGTCTGAACTGGTAGCGAAATAAGGCTTTAGATATTGCAGCCATAATGGTAGCGCATGGATTAAGCAGTGCTTTCCGGAAAATGCGATCATAAGGAAAATGGCGAAGTTATTTTAACGGTAATAATAACAACAATGTGGATTTCTGGGACCCTGAATTTTATATTATTAGAACAAAATCAACTAATAAGTATCGAAATATTACTCTTTAAATTTAAGGGTATCTTTCAAATTGATTATTGCTATATATGCTTATCTAACGTCAGAAAGAAACAGAAGTGCTTTTATACAGTATTTTTTCTATATTGACATATTTTAATTTATGTGGGCTTGATTTTTCCGTCCTTTTTAGGGATTAAACGCTACCTATCATGGGTAGCGTTATCTCTACCTTGTATTTTTCTACTAATTTTTGAAAATGGCTTGCCAACGAAGATAGGCTAGACACGCAGGATATATTTTAGTGCCCAGGTGTGTGCGCAAAACAAAATAACACTCTCTATTCCTTCACTCTCATTAACTCGAAAAGACGGCAGATCTGACAGCACCAACGCCGAGATCAGGCGCATGACCAACGCCATAACATGTTTTTAGGGCACGAGGGTGTCATAACAACCATCAGCCTGACTCCGAGCTGTTTACGAGTATTTTCAAGACAGAAAAATCCAGAAACAAATTTCGGCCTGACCCGAGATTCGAACCCGGGACACCTTTGGTAACAACGAGCGAGCTTACCGCTAGCGAGGCCGATTATATTACTTGTACGTATTAATAACTTGATGATGTCCAACAATCATTAATAAATTGGCCTTACTAATAAAATTGAATTGTATCAATTTTGCAACTTCGATCTTAAATACCTGAAGTTAAAACTTCAAATAAAAATTCATATCAAATGAAATTATACTTTATTCCTAAGTTTACATATTACGAGAATTAGCTTTAAAGTGGCTAAAATCAGAGCCATACAAATATAATTATCAATTTTTATAAGTTTTAAATTATCAGTATTTTTTCTGCACTGTTAAAAAGTAATGACCTAATAATATTATAAAGTGAAAGGGAAAGGGAGGGAAAGGGAGTGCAAATAGATGTAGATTTTATCGATACTAAAATACGTCGACTCCCAGCACAGCTCAAGCCAACTGTCACACAGTACTCACAGTTGCGTTTGTACCAAAGTCTGGTTAGCAGCCAACCGTATAATGATACGGGCAGACGGACAACGCAGTAAATTGTACCTTATAATTAACATGGGCTTAGGATCCTGTACATACGACTAAAAACTGAACTAGTAAACCTTGGTCTACAGTAATTATAAACTAGCAAAGAGCACCCTTATTTATTTAACAAGAGGTGCATTGAAATCCGCGAATAGTAATTCAGTTGAATTAGAACAGGCAGACGGACGTGGGAGAGAACTATGTTTTAATGTTTGAAAATTAAGACATCTTATACATATAATAAAACATGGATGCCTTGCCAAAATATGTTTCACTCTCTTAAAAATCAGACGGGCCACGCGATCGGATAAGTACATATGGGAATCAATATTTTTTTATCTTTTTTCGACCTACGTTTAAGGGGAAAGTTATTTTTCGCGTTCAGTTCAGGATAAGTAAATTACTAATTTTAGCTGCACCCATTGCCAATCTCCCTCATAATTTGTCGCTTACTTATCACTTGTAACCTTGGTTATCCTAACAAATAAAATATACTAAACAAATGACTTATAAGTTTGACTGGCTGAGAATACCTTAATCAATATTTCCACCTCGTCTTCGCAAAAATATTTTCTCAAAAGTTTTAACCCCAATAAAATGAAGCAGACATCGTATTGAGGATTTTGTTCAAAACCATGAAGCCACCTGCGCCATTGTTCGGAATTGGTTTTATAAATAACCACAAGCCATAATGTAATTCCAATGACTCCACAACAATTCGGAACACGATGGCAAAGCATGACAATAGCAGCTAGGCGACAAAAAATCAATGAGCTGCGAGAAGGCTTATTTGTTGAAAAACTTAAATAAATATGTGCCAGACAACACACCAATTGTCTTGGTTTCGAAGTAAGGAATTTTTCTTTCTTGTGTTACGAATACCAGACAACAATTATGATGGGGGCGTCTCCCATATATACTTAAATAAATATAAATATCAATGACTTAAGTACAAATATTCGTGCTCATCACACAAACATTTGCCCTTTGCAGAATTCGAACCCGCGACGGCTGGCATTATAGTCAAGAGCGCTAACTACTACACCAATCGCGCGCATTGTTACCTATTGACGAATATGTAACATAAATACTTGAATAACTACAATGTCTCGTTTCTGCCGAGCATAAAACTGTGTTATAACGAGTATACAAATTGATCGAATTAATTTTGTATTTGCCTGACTTTACGGAAAAAACTTTTTTTTTTGGAACTTACTTTTTTGCAGTGGAGCATTTTGACGAAAAAGGCAAAAGAAAATTTAAATAAAAAAATGTGTGGTTTTATCTATTTTATCTATGCAGATCGATGTACAACGTGAAATCCGTTTCGATAAATCTCAACCTTTTTAAATCCAATAATGCTGGTAAAAATTGCTCGGGGAATTATTATGACTATAGCACTTTGAGGGAGGATTTAAAATGTAACTAAGCAAAAATTGTTGCAAAATTCTGAAAAAAAAAGTGTTTTATTATAATAATAAAGATAAAAGGAGGACTCTACCGCCTTATGAAACAAAGTTTTATTTGTGGCGATTAATAAAGATCAATATAAATTTAAAGCAGCCTTACTCAATGAGAGAAGCCTGCAGCCCGCTGAGTCTTTTTGTGCAGCCCGCAAGCCTGATCCAAGACCTCCTGCGGGGCTCGCTATGAATCTTGTCATGAAATGGAAAACATAGATCTAAATTTTCGCTCTCGCTACGCTCGCGTTCACATTATAATTTTCCAGCTTTCAGGCTTAAATAGTGAGCAATTTTTATTTTCAATTGATTTAGCAAGCACTATCTCGTATGACAAATCGCCAAATCGCAGTTGCTTCGATTAGTGTGTAAAGTGAGGATAATATTTTCGTGCTTCACGTTCACAATCTTATTTTGCCGTTGTTCTGATCTTTTGGACTTCCAACCATCTGCATATGACCATGTTTTGGGCAAATAAACATTTTCATTTTCATAAACACACATAAACGGACGTCGGCCTGGCATAATCGTTTTTTTTTCAGGACTCTAATTTTTTCGCTCAATATGCTCGCATTCACCGTATCATGTTCACGCTAGTTTTTACTCTGTTTTACAGCGTCCTGTCTCGCATGAACACTTTTATCAAATCGCGGCTAAACGCTATGCGCTCGTTAGGGTGGAATTTGGCCCGAACTATCACTTCTTCAACGTCTTTACTAAAAATGGTTGAGTTCCACTTTTTCAAAACATAATTTGTTTGATTGAACGCCCAATCACAGAAGTGCTGGTACACATTCAAAATGTTTTTTTAAAACGCAACCCTTATAGTGTATGTCTATCTATATTATGTATTTATCGTCACCCCCCCTCCTATGTAACTTTTAAACTAAGCGAGTGCAAAATTTGAATAAAATAGATGATCAAAAAGTAAAAAAAAATGTTATGTTTCCTGTCAACAAAATATTTAGTATTTTGGCATATTAGAAAGTGGATAAGTAGAAATAGGTAGTAGTAGTAGTAATAAGTGGATCCCTAATTATGGAGGATAATAATACCTATACAGCATCACGCACTATACACCTATTGTTTGAGCGTAAAAGTGAAGCATCCATCAATAATAATATATTTTCCTATTGTTACGGTAAAAGGTATTTTTGCATATTACGGTTGCTATAATATGAATACCTCCCTGCCTACATCGGTGACGCAGCGGTTAGAGGATCCCACTTTAAAGCGACGGATGTGCCAGAGTTCCCGGGTTTGATCCCCGAGTCGGGCCAAAAATGGGTACCTATGTTGTTCTGTTCAGAAATTCTGAGGGTAGCCCGGAGTTTGATAGTTGGCGGTGTTTTACCCCCGTACCTCGGAAAGCACGTAAAGCCGTTAGTCATGCGCCTGATCTCTCTCCGCTCGTGTCAGATAGCTGTCCCATCGGGCTATGAGAGTGAAAGGAAGAGAGAGTGCACCTGTGTTTGCGCACACAAATGTGCACTATAATATGTCCTGCGCAGTCTGTTAGTCGTTGTGACTGGCAATCATACTCGAAATCGGATAGGGAGACTATTATTATTACTATTATTACAGGACTAGGGCTGGGCAAAACACAAAACAAATATGTTTCCATAATACAGGTACATTTAAATAATAACATGTATGTATTACAATGGGAGGGAGCGAATGTAGTGAATTAGATGTAGGTGGTGTGCACTTTACACGGTGGATAGACTGAGAGCCTAAGTCGTAGGAAATTATTTAAAAAACAAGCAAAGTCAACGGTCTCTATGTCAACGGTCTCGGTCTTTGTGTAAAGCCACTCAGAATGCACGTGTCATGTAGTCTATACGTGGCAATATTTCTCACAAAGCAGTGGAGCAGTCATGTCAATCTAGCTCAAAGCTGTCCAACTTGCGAACACTGGATTTACCTTTCACTTTTGTTAAAAGGAAGCGTGACACAAAATAATATTATACAGTAACATTGAACTTAAAAAAAACATCCAGCTGAAATTCATATTATAAATGTCAAAGTTTATAAGGATGGATGAATACCTACTCATTCACGCAAAAACTACAAAATGCATTTTGATGAAACTTTACAATAATATGATTTTTACACTGGAATACCTCGGTGGCGCAGCGGTTAAAAAGTCGCACTTCAAAGCGACAGCTGCGCCAGAGATCCCGGGTTATAAATATCGGGCCAAAAATATGTACATGGGTTTTTCTGTTCAGAAACTCTCAGGGTGGACAGTGAAAGTTGGTGACGTTACACCCCCATGCCTCGGAAAGCACGAAAAGCTGTTGGTTCTGCGCCTGATCTCTCCCCTATCGTGTCTGATTGCTGTCCCATCGGGGTATGATAGTGAAATTGAATAGAGAGTGCACCTGTGTTTGCGCACACATTTGTGCACTATTACATTGTTTGAGGAACTATTTTAGTGGAGTATAGAATACAATTTTTAATAAAATTTACTGGGATACAATATTAACGCCGGTGAGGGGACACACGCGTACTCGCGTGTGAAGCGGCGGAGTCTAGTTGAATAGTAATAATAATAAACAAATTAAATACACTTTACATTTTTAATGAGATCTAAACCAAGTCTGTTTCTGATGCTTATATACCTAATTAAAAAAAAAACTTTGGCTGTGGTTTTATTCATAATTAGGATTCGCAATTAAATATATTTAAAAAAATATATCAGGGTCGGTTGCCATTTAAAATCTACTCGTTAGATTGACCGGGGATTAAAGTTATGTTTTTATACAAGTTTAATAAAATTAACTGTATTCCTTCTCGACGGTGATTCTGTTGCTAAAATACGACAACTTTTTGTATGGAACCAACAACGAAACCCTAAAAAAATTTTTGACTTTTCCATATAAACTAACATCACCTGATCGGCATCTAGTATGGCAAAGTGTTTTTTGTTTTGGGATTACGATGTTGGTCTCATACAAAAAGTTGTTTTATTTGAGCATCTGAGTTAGCCCCACGAAGGAATGCAGTTTATATTGATAGACCCTATATATTGCTGAATGAATGAGTTACCGAAATGTTCTCACATTCGCTACTTTTTTGATAATGATGGAATAAATAGAAGAGATGCTACTGATGTTTTTTTTAAGCCTGGTTTTAGCATTTTTAAAGTTCTAGCATTAAATACACGTGGATCATTGCGATATGAGATTAAAACTCTGTATGCAAAATTCATATTATGGGACTTTAAAAATTAAAATTTTAACGTTATTTTACTTGCGAATGAATATCGGAATTAATTCAAACATTTTCTTTGGGAGCTAGATAAAGACATAACGAAAAATTAAGTTCTGTACTAGGTAGGTACCATTTTCTTACCCAATACCTTAAGTTTTAAGTGGTCTTAATGACACCACGCTAGTTACATAAACAATTAATGACAAAATTAATGTTTTCTAAAATGATAAAACCATATCAATTTGTATATATAAAAATAGTTTGAAATACATGTAATTGAACGGATTATATTAAATATCAGTGTGTTTTAATAATCACAGTTAATTTAAATTACCAAATTATACACTTTTCATAGCAGCCCGATGCTTTTCTTGTTCGAAAATGAAGTTGGATTCGAAAATGAAGATGAAAATGAAGAAGGCCGGGAACCTGTAAAAAAACTAATCGTATCTACGAAATATTACGCAACAGCAAGTAAGCTACGAAGAGGCTACCTGGTGTTTGAAGTTTTGAATCGATCGCTGTATCGCATTAATAAATAGATTTTGTGGTATTTTTTCCATTGCAAAGAAAACCCTTTTTTTTGGCATCAGTATCGTTTGTACAGTTGCTCGTTGCTGACCAAAACATCACCCTGTATTTTAAAATATATTGTAAAAGGTGTTAGCTAATTGTTATTTTTGACGCACAGACGGGTTCGTGCAAGTGCGAGATTTCGAACATCACCATCAAGCTGATCTCGATTAAAACGACTAAATGAAAACTCGCCACGCCTGCTGTTTTATATTTATTTCGTTTTCGCAATAAAAAATTTTAATTTGGTACCCCTTCAGCTTATTTGAAAATAAATAATATCATAAAATTTTACTGAAAGGAAATTATACCTGTCGAAAGTTCGAAAGTTCACATCAACAATGAACAGTTAAAAGGTTGAAAGTTACTTAAGCAAACAAACGGGTATTCCAAAACAAAACCAACCCAAAATATCGCCAAAATTCAACAATAAATTAACTTTTTTCTTCTTTTATCCACGCAACGATCTTTTTGGAAAAATGAAGTCATTATTTGAACAGAAACTCGACAATAGAGTACAGAAATGGGCGAATCGCGAGCACGAGTGAAATTAGCCGTTGACACGTTAGACCAGTTTCAGGGAAACATGAGAGCTCCTTTGTGCTGAACGAATAGTGCTGCTGTTGAATACCTACATATCGATGACAACAAGATTAGTTCTGGATTTTTTTAAATAATGGAGGCTTTGACTATTTTGACAGGTTTTTATTGGCTTATCTTTGAGATTAAAACCTAGATAACTATTGATAACATTCTGAACAATTCACCGTTGAAAGAAAGCTGAAAATTGATAGGAATCCAAACCTGGAAGATATGACAATAATGTCAGCATGTCTATACATTGGTTTTAAAAATACCGACAATTTACATTACTGTGTGATGTTGGTTTGCTTAAGAAAAGTAGGGTATCTATGTTTAAAACTTCATCTTGGCACTAGATATTAGCATCTGCCGAGACCTACAGAAATTTAAGCGTCCTACCAATCCTAGGGGATATAGGTATGGACCCCGTTGTAAATATTTTTCTACGTTTTATCGAATAAAATTGTAACCAAACACAACATAAATATCATCCATTATTTGTGAGATATAAAGGGTTTTGTGCAAAAAACATAAGATATTATAAAATATGCAAATGCTGCTTCCTCCCAGGGTATTTGGACATGGAACCCATTGATAATATTGCAAATTTCACATACTAGACAAGTGAAGTATCATTTTAAATGTCATTTTCTGCGCTTTCTTGAATGAGATCATATTAATCTATAAATGGATATTTAGCAAAATAGGAAGGGATTTTTGGGAGATGTAGTGTATGAAGTATTTGTAGTAACTTACTTGGTAATAACCCCTTACACCGCCACGCTGAATAAAATTAATATTTCGCAAAATATCGATCCTATATTCATGAATATGGTCTCATTTCATACAGCGCAAGAAAATACATCAAATGATACCACACGGGGAAGCCGGAAGGTTGCCTAATTTTGGTACGACTCGGCAGATTCTGATTCCTAGTGCCGAGATGGAGTTGTAAGCCAAAGTTTTATTGTCGTAATTATTTTGCCACCAAACGGTCTTATTTGGACTTATTTAACCTGAGTATAATACTTTGCTGTGCCTTCATTTCATAAACATTCTACTTAGATTTTAAACAAATTACTTTCATTCTATGAACCCTTGTTTTCTAAATCAGCAGTGGTAGCTATTCGATAAATCCGTGGTAGCAATATCGAGAGTTTGACATCACTTACAAATCTCATTCTGAAAACAAAGAGGTATAAAAAGATTACACCAGTTTGCTTTGTTGCAAACTAACATTATTTAGACAAAAAAATAAGTTTGTAGGTAGGTACTTACCACTTTTGACTGGGATTGATTTAATTATCGTCTGAGTCTGACTGAACTGAGTCAAACACCCTTTAAACTCCACGTTTAAAGCACTTCCCATCAATCAAAAAGCGATTTAATACTCCTGCCCAACATGAATCATGTTTTGGGTTTGTTTACTTTAGTTTGTAAAACTAAAACGAAAAGGTACCAGGATTACCAAATTGGTCAAAAAAAATAATGTTAACAAATAATAATAATAAATGAATTCTCAGAATTATGTTTTTTTAGGTACTTCGTATAAAAAAAAAAGATTTGACCTCCTAGTATGCGTGTGCCAAACGGCTACATCGATTTGAGGTTTTGAAATTAAGCTCGCACGAAGTGACGATGTACCCACGTTTATTGGTTCTTACATAATCATGGCTCATGTGAAACATCATTCACCTAAGACCCTTTACATACTGCGACTTTCAGCATCCATGCAGTCTTGCGTTTTTGACCAGCAATACACAGACTTTTGCATCGATGCATTAATATCGATACAGTCGTCGATTTATAGATACAGTTCTCAATGGCGAAGTGTTTTGCATCGCGACAGCATCGCGAGTGTATGATGCCTTAATCGACGCTAGAAGTAGCAAGTGTGTAAAGGTGGATTATTATGACTGCATCAATTCTGCATCGCGACTGCATCGCTGCTATAAGTTGCAGTGTGTAAAGGACCACAGACGTGCGCTGTGATTACAGTAGGTACCTATATTATGTAAGACCAAACGACACCCCTAAGCCTGTTTCCGACACTAAGCTAAAGAGACGGTTGTAATCCAACGCACTATCGCACGTTGTAACCACACGCGCCACGATATATCTTAGGCGGTATTGAATGATTAATTATTAGTCAAATGAAACAATAGCTCAGTAATTCTCTACTGCATCATTGATTAATAGAATGTAGCGAGCTTCTGCGTATGTTCTGCTCAGTAGGGAAATTAATTATTTGAAACTTCTGCATAAGTAATACAAAAACCTACAAAAGATTTTCCTATTTCAAAGTATTTTAAATCAAACGATTTAAAATATTAAATTAACTATAAGACTTACAAGCTGTGTCATTAAAACAACATTCAAGTATAGAAAAATACATTTTAAATTGGTCAGATAAAAAGTTATCACAATAATTGACAATTATTCTGGTCCTAGCGCATTTTTTTTTTGTAATAAGGGGGCTGAAAGATTTTTTTTCATAAATCAGAATATCACACCATCAAATAGGTGTCTCATTTCATCAAATAGCCTTCCATTTAGATATCGAATCCGGTATACTCAATAAACGTTATCCTCCTCGACAGGGCTGTCAGTTTTTTTTTAAAACTTTTTTTTCACTTTCATAAAATTGATCAAAAACAAGCTACAACCGATGATATCTTATTTGGTAAGGCGTAATAAACCCCCTGTCGAACTCGACACGATACAATATGGTTGAAATTTATACTTATTTCATCTAAAGTCAGGTTGCAAACAAGCAAAATTAGATTAACGTATCGTACAGAATATTTTCTTCAATTAGGCATACTTATCCTTTCAACGTGATTTAGTTGACACGATATAAAAAGTGCTATTTGAGCATGAAAGTCATCCCCAAAAACGAATATTAAACTTCAGATTAAAAAAAATGTTTGAAAGAAGCCTCACGCGATTCACTGATCCATATTTGATGGCGCCTTACATCAGCTCTGCAGCAAGAAGCAATATAAAATTCCATCTCCCATACAATGGCGGCGCTTTGTACGCGGATCGGAGACTGACAAATATTTATCTTGCTGAGTCTAGACGGAGTTGCTGAGATTTCGTTGCTATTTTAATAGATAGAGCGTGTTAAAGTATTTAAGCTTCCTAAAGGCTTTAGGGTTAATGAATATGTTTTGAATAGATTTATGCTCGGTGTTAATTTACGAGATCAGAAATGAGGAGATCCGTAGAAGAACTAAAGTAACGGACGTAGCCTTGCAAATCAGTAAGATCAAGTGGTAGTGGGCAGGGCACATATGTATATGCAGAAACGTTCTTGATTGGAGATGCTTCGACCAAAGGCGCAGCGTAGAACGTCCACCGACAAGATGGACAGACAACTGCTCGCAAAACCGTGGGGGAGGCCTATATTCAGTAGTGGACGTACTTTGGCTGATAATGATGGCAAACAATGTAATCAAAACTTTTTTTGCGGTTTATAATGTCCTTACAAGTTCTGGTTTGCGTTATCTTTCGAATACTTCCTACGTCATTACGGTACAACTATGGAATAATTATTTTATTCGTTAGTTAGTGCTTATTCGTCGATGGTGAAACACGCCCTCTAATTTTTAGATAAGAGGAATCCTATTTTATACTAAAAAAATCACAAACTGTTAGATTCCATTCAAAAACGTTTATTTGCGTGACACCCAATATAGTATCTTTTTACAATAGGAAGACTTCATAGATTACAATACGTTCAAACTCAAAACAGAAATTCAGTATCCTATTATTATTATTTAAATAATATTGGACGCCAATCACATACATTGCTCTAATCCCATAATCCTAAAGTAAGAAGCTAATGCAGTTATGTTATAGAAATCAGACACAACGGTGGTACCACAACTCCCAGACCCGACACAATAAAGACATTTTTGATTTCTATATCCCGACCCGACCGGAAATCGAACCCGGAACCTCGGAGCGCCGACGCCTTGAAACCCAGCGTGCTTAGCCACAGAGGTCGTCGTTTGGAGCGAAACATTATTTATTTTGGAAATTAAACAATGTGTTATTGATATAAAGTAATTAAAATTAGAATAGTTTACTTTTTCTTTACAATACCACGTGTTTAAAATAGACACTGTTTAAAGTATTTGAACATAAAAAGACACAACTAACATTATTCTTTGACAAACTTATAGATACAACAAACCGTAACCATAAAAAGAAGTAGTTTTTTTATACAAATTTGTTAGGCCGATTTACAATGTCCCAAGAAGGTAAGGTATGTCCATTCGGAACTGTTCAACAGAATAGTACTCAAGGGAGGAATATTCTTTGGGTCACGGTGTAAATAGCTGCGTTTAGCGTTTTGAAGAAAACCTCTTTTTTCCTGAATTCCAAAGGAAAGGAGGAGTTGTAACAGCTGGGTAAACGGGGTGAAAGAGTTTTAATGCCGTTACGGTGTTGGTACTCCAACACATTCGCATGCGGTAACGATTCGACTGAATGGCTCCTCATTATCACATCTAGCTATGTTTAAACGCGACATAATAATAGGTTTTTATAACGTAGGCTTTGTATTCAAAAAGCTATTGAATCGTTATTCTTTATACTGTTTGTAAGCTGGCTCGCAAATGTGCTGGGAGATCTTTTTATAATAATAATAAATATTGGACAACAATCACGTTCATTGCTATGATCCCAAAGTAAGTAGCGAATGCGCTAGTGTTTAGGAAATTGAAAACACAACATTGGTACCACAGCACCCAGACCCGAGACAATATAGAAAATTATGATTTCTATATTCACCCGACCGTGAATCGAACCTGGGACCTCAGAGCAGCGACGCCTTGAAAGCCAGCGTACTGAGCCACTTCACCACGGAGGTCGTCAAGATCTGATGCGAGATCACCTTAGGTAGGTTACCCAGACAACCCAGAACAGAGTTCTCTAGCGCAAATATACCAGGAGACCCATGCCCCATATGAACTGGGAATAAGGACTAGAAATGTTGATGATGATGAAATCCAAGCAGAAGAGAATCAAAGTCTTTAGTAGGCCCAAATTGGCGAAGCCCAAAAGTAACAAAAAATCGTTAGATACGCTCTTATTTAAAACTTAGGCCATATTACATGGGCTAGGTAAGGGACGCACTACGATCTTCATTCGTGCCCTAAATTTCTTTTTATTTATACACACATACCTTTTTGAATTCAGCAGAATAAAACAAGGGTACTTGGCTAGAACAAGGTTCTCTTATGTTTTTATTCTATTTCATATCGACATAGGTACTCAAAGTACTATACTTTTTAGGTAACTAGGTTATAAGTACACTATATGATTACACCTATATCACATGTGAGTTAGTAACAGCTAGTATGTAGGCATGAATAAATAAATTAATAAAGCTGAATTTCTAATGCTACCCGGATGAAAAGAATCCAAATTAAGTGTTTTTTTTTAAACGCTTCGTTTTATATGATTTAAAATTTGTTCGTTTTTCTAGGATCATCAATTTAAACTCCTCAAATACCAATACGAGGCTACTCGTTACGATAAATTACTATATTTTCTTCTTCTTTTCAGAGTCGCACTTTAAAGCGAGGGCTGCGCCAGAGGTCCAGGTTTAGATCCCCGGGTCGGGCCAAAATTGTGTACCTGGGTTTTTCTGTTCAGAAATTCTAAGGGTAGCCCGGAGCTAGATCCCCTCGCCTCGAAAAAGCACGTAAAGCTGTTGGTCCTGCGCCTGATCTCTCTCCAGACTGACGTCCCATCGGGTTATCATAGTGAGAGGAATGGAGATTGCACTTGTGTTTGCGCACACACTTGTGCACTATAGTGCATATCTCCGTGCAGTTGGTTAGTCGTTTGTGACTACCGTATTGGAAATCGGCTAGGGGGGACTATTACTATTTTATTTTCTTCTTAACAATGGCTTGAAGCAGATATTGAAGTCTATTTTAATCCCGTTCCATAGCTAGCTCTAACAAAGTCTTTCTTCCAACGAAAATTTCATTCGTATTGACATTCGCAAACTATCTTTCTACAAAGAGAAAGCTCCGAAACTATGTCATTCTTTTTAAAATAGGGCCAGAATTCTTTGATCCTGAATATTGAGGGCGAAATGCGAATTCAGATGCAAATCTCTCCGACAATACTTCAAAAATTAAAAAAAAAGGATTAACTGTACTTCACGAATCAACCGTTTATTAAGAGTGATGAAACAATAAAATTGGAAACCTTATATGGAAATGCAAACCCAACATTATTTTTATTAAAAACTATTAGCAACCAGAGGTGGAATTGTGTGAAGCAATCGTATTCGTTTGACAGTTCAAAACGTAGATACAGTATGATCTGTCAAACGGCACAAGAAAGCGTTTGACAGATCATACCGCAATCACTGCCTGCCGCCTACCGCATCATGCAATCAAATTATTTTTGTCACAATTCATGACACATCATGGTGTATCCACACTGGCCGGCAGATGTGTCGGTGGCCTACGTCATGACTTGTTTAATACTATAGAAAATTCGCCACCAACACCATCGCATTCAGATGACCTCCGTGGTGTAGTGGCTAAGGACACTGGTTTCAAGGCGTCGCCGCTCCGAGAACCCGGGTTCGATTCCCGATCGGTTCAATTGAGAAATCAAAATTTTCTCTAGGTGTTATGGTTCCATCGTTGTGTCTGATTTCCATAACACAAGTGGAAGTAAAGTTAGATCGTAATACGGCCCCCAGATCAATGTACGTGATTGATGTCCAATATTTATTAAATCGTAAGCAATCTTGATACTAAAGAATTGTGAATAAAATAATTATATTTGTAAACAATATCGACGAAATTGCAAATATCACATCTACTCGTAGCTATTAAACGGAGCTCAGTGTCGGAAGTCTCGACATAGTTCCGTGTAAAACCACCAGGTGGCGCTCGAAAAATTCTGAGACAAAATTGGTGTTTTCGTGTATTTATTGATTAAGAACAATTGTTCAATGAAGTTGAAAAACTAAAAATATTTTAAAGATTTATTAAAGATATTGCTACGTAATTTAAAATGATATTTGATGTATAAGAAAATCATAAAATTAAAATTGTCGACGCGAAATGTCAAAAATTATGCTTCAGACTTCGCCCGCAGGTAAACACGGTTTACTTTTGAAAATCATTTTTTGGTTTACAATATTTTTAACACTCACAGTGTCATATTTTATATTCATAAAGATGAATAAGAAATAAATATTCAAACCACTATATATAGCGAAGCGTTGTCAATTTCCAAGTTGAATTTATTCTGCAAAGAATAACTGGTACTTGGCCCACTGTTGCATAAACAGACGGGTAGATGGCGCTATACGTCACATCCATAGAAGACAACAAATTTCGCAAGGTCGGACTGACAACACGGTAGTTCAATTGGTAGAGCGTTTGGTCCGGTTAGCCAAAAAGTTGCTGGGTAGAGTCCCGCCCGAGCTCAAATTTTTGGTTTCTTATTTCATCTTTATGAAAATTCTTTTTTTTGTAGAACACAACATGCGACGCCATTTTACGGCGCAAGAGAGAGACACAATATACATGTCACACTTTTAGCGCGAATGCGCGCGCAATCTGGGGAAGGAGCTATCTTTTTAAATGCCTTACACTATGTTAGAGCGAGACATAGCATATGCCAATGTCACATGCCGCATTCAAATATCAAATTCTAAGCGAAGGCGTTGGTGTAATACAATACAACAAAACGTAATGGCCATTAAACTCCGCGGATAAAGAGAAGAAATTTGACAAGAATCAGATCCATTGTCCAACATTGTATAAGATGGTAGTACTTACAGAGTTTACGACACCGTGTTTTATTGTGCAGTATCTTGTAAAAGGAGTTTATGCTCGATCCTGAAATGCAGCGAATTGTTGGTACCATGGATAGTCAGAATTTAACGGCCTAAGACCCCTTACACACTGCGATTTTTAGCCGCGATGTAGTCGCGATGCAGCATTTATGCAGTCACGATGCAGCATCGATGCAGTCGCAAATGTCAACCTTTATAGACTGCGCTACTTTAAGGAGCGATGTAGTCGCGATGCAGCATCGATGCAGGCGCAAATGTCAACCTTTTGTCTGCGCTACTTTCAGCATCGATGCAGTCGCGATGCAGAAGCTGGAAATTGACAAATTCTGAACTGTATTTTGGTGACTGTATTGATGCAGTTGCGCGTTAGCATCGATGCTAAATTAAATCTGTCCGTTGCGTGAGTCACGATGCTGAAGCGGGATTTCAAAAGGCGCGACTGCATCGATGCTAAAATTCGCAGTGTGTGAGGGGGTCTTAGGATCGTTTTCCAAAAAAACATTAGCCGTAGCCCCTTGGGGGACCCTTTCCAGGTTTTTGCTCCTATCACGTGTCCTTGTGCAAATATCATTATGGTAAACTCCAAAGAGAGTTTCTTTCAACTCAAAATTTGATACTAAATTGACTTCACTGGGTCCACTTGTTAATAAAATTGGATAGGTATTCAAAGAAGTACGAGCTTCTGTTGAACCCACTAAGTATCGTCGAATCTATACGCTCTTTGCAAGCAAACCAAGTAATATTTGAATTCGTTTCAATTCAATGCAGTATGTGGAGGCTTAGAATGTCTACTATTCTACTCGATCACAGACACAGCTCACATAGATAAGTCAGTCAGTAAGTCATGGAAATAAGAAACAACGGTAATACCTACCACAACACCCAAACCCGATTTCAGATTGAATATTGTGATTTTATTACTGACCCGACAAGCGCTCAATTTTTACTCGCTCGAATATGAAATGTGTGATTTTTGTTCGAAAGCGAATTTTAAAAATCACAGAAATCCGAGCAAAATACCTAGTCTAATATTGTCACAAAGAAAAAAAAAATTGAATGCAAATAATATTTATTACTTTTACAGTGTGTTAGTTTTATGCATAAATATGAAACATTTTAAAATATAAGAAGCTTATTCGAAGTGGTTTTCATTGGCAGCAATACAGTCCTTTAAACGTTGAGGCCAGTTATCAATGGAAGCACGCACTCTTTCCATGGGAAAATTCTTCACTGCCAATCGTATAGATTGTTTTAGAGACTCCAAATTATCATGGCGTTTAGAGCAAGTCGAACTCTCTAAAACTGATCATAAATCATAATCCAGCGGATTAAGATCGGGACTAGACGACGGCCAGTCTTCAGCTCTGATGAAGTCCGAAACGTTCGCTTTTAACCAAGACTGCGTGGACAGAGCTTTATGAACCGGCGCCGAGTCTTGTTGGAAAGACCATGCTTGGTTATTGAACATGGTGTTGTTAAGGGGCTTAACTACCTTCTCAAGAATGGTATCCTGATACACTTGTGCCGAAGTTTTGATACCTTTTTCACAAAAATATGGCTCAGTCACTCCTTTATAGATAACACCCCACCAAACCATCACTGAAGTCGGGTAATGCCCACGTTGCACTCTGGCGACTAATTGGGAAGCTTCCTTAGCGGTTTGAGCATAAATACGGTCATTTTGTTTGTTAAAATGTTGCTCAATTGTAAAGATTTTCTCATCCGTAAACAAAAATTTTCTGTGACCGCTTCAGTAGTTTTTTCGATTTTACCACCCTATTTTTAAAAAAAATATCAGTTAAAAAATGACCAGTGCGTCTCTTATAGGCAGCAAGTCCTAAGTCATCTTTTAAAATACGCGACCTGGTTCTGGATGCTATCTTCATCTCCCGAGATAAAATCTTTTGCTTTCGGACAGGATTTCTGAGAATTCTTTCCCTTACTGCTTTGACCACGTTTTTCTTACGAACACTACGTGGACGGCCAGATCTTTTTCTGTCACAAACAGAAGAGGTCTCATTGTACCTATTGATAACCCGGTACACAAACATTGGATTTACATCAAGCGTATGGGGAGTTTTCAAAATTGCATTTGACTCCATACCAACCCTGTGTAATGCAACCACAGCGATTCGGTTCTCTTTACCACCTCACTCCATTTTAATATCGCAAAATATTATAAAATGTATTGGCGCCAAAATTAGAAAACACAATGAGCAATCGTATAAAAATGACAGATTCCAAATTAGAATGTATTATCTTTCTTATTTTTAATTGTAACAGTATTTATGGCCAGACTGTGTATATACGTCAATAATTACAAAATTGAGCTGTTTTTTTAATAACTGCTGTGCGAAATTTAACTGTTGTATTAATAAATTAATGTATATCACACACATTTCTTACGCAAGTGATTCAGAAATAGGGCCCCTGAATTTTACTAAATGTTAGAAATATGTGTAATTAAAAGTGATGGTATACTTACCAAATAAAGTGTATTATACCAATTTAATGTAGTATAAATTGTACTTAACTACGGATTTATAATGTGGGGAAACTCTGTAGATGTGGATAGACTGTTAAAATTACAAAAGCGATGCATTTGGGTGATAAACAACGCCTGGAGGCCGATTCTCGCGGCCATCGAACCTTTTTTCGTGTGGTAATTCAATTGCGAGTGTAACTATTTTACCTAAAAAAACAGGCAAAAAAAACTATCGCACACACCAAATTTAAAAACATAGAAATCGTCTGACCCTGAGAAATCAAAACTATTCTTTCTTCGACAAAGACAATTCGATCGGTGAACTTTTTTTGTATACGAATTTCCAATATTTAAAAAAAACGTAATATTGTAATAACTCACCAAAAAAGAGCCAAATTTAAGCAGATGTTCTTAAACTATCGCTGTCACAAGGTAATATAAAAAGATAATATAGTTTATATGTGCATATTAATATTTATTCACCTACCTGACGAAATAAAACTGTTAGATGGTCTGACATTTAAAAAAAAAAGAAAAAGGAATGGCTACTGTTGCATTGTTTTTATAGTGTTAAGGAGTACCTAAATTTTTCAAAAATCAATTAGATACCACTTAATTGTAAAAGTTTGCACGTTTGCGTACATGCTGAATACATTTACTTTGTTTATACTTTAAGACATTATATAAAATATTATTCTTGCAAGTCGGTTTTTCTGTTCAGAAATTATTAGGGTAGCACGGAGTTTGGAAGTCGGCGGTGTTTCACCCCCGTGCATCGGAAAAGCACGTAAAGCCGTTGGTCCTGCGCCTGATCTCTCTCCAGTCGTGTCAGATTGCTGTCCAATCAGGCTATGAGGGTGAGAGGAATAGAGAGTGCACCCGTGCTTGCGCACACACTTGTGCACTATAATATGCCTCGCGTAGTCGGTTAGTCGTTTGTGACTGACCACCGTAGTCGAAATCGGCTAGAGAGACTATTATTACTACACGTGCAAATAAACTTTCTGATTTCTGCTATCAGTAAAGTAACTTTAATCGTGGACGTTTTGATATTTTTGGGTTGGCGTAACTTGCTGAGCTGTGTTGTTAGAGAGTATGTTATTAATGTTTGCTGACGCTCACACGTTAGCAGAAAACTATCAATTATTAGCCGTGCGATCGTACACGTGTTGAAGGTTGACAACTTAAGTAGGCAGCAAAACTGAAATGAGTAGGTACACAAAGGTAAATGAAAGTAGAATCATGACTTAATCGAGTTATAGTTCTTTGTACCATAGATGGGGCAGAGAGTGTCCGCAACAGTCTGCCATCGCGTTCGATCTTGAGCGATATTACTATCTAATCTAGTAATAATAAAAATAAAAATCTTTATTGTAATTTCAAATTTACATACAAGGTTTGGTACAGCTTCTTTTAAGTTCTAAATAAACCGTATAAGTGCGACTCGGACTCGCGCACTGAGGGTTCCGAGCCAACTTTAACTGAAGTAGAGAATCCAATTCCTTCCACTTAGCAAAAATACCACAATATTTTGATGACAGCAAATAGCAATTTATTTTTCATAGTGTTTGTGTGAAGAAAAATGTTATGTTTGCGGTTGTTGAAAATGTGCTTTTTCTCAAAAATTACTAGTTTGATCCCGTTGAAACCAATTGTTGTTGAAAGTATTTGTTAAGATCTACATCACATTTTTTTTTTAAATTTACATTCGCTTAACTTAGAAGTTAGATGAAGGGGGGAGGGGGGGAGGACGCCCATTTTACTACTTTGGAGCGTCTATCTATCAAACGTTACACATTTTATTAGTCATTAGTCATATGTATTCGTCATTTTAGAAGACCTATCCATAGACACTCCACACGCATAGCTTTGTCAATTTTTTTTTCGGTTTTAGTTTAATGTATGGGAGCCCTCTTAAATATTAATATATATTTTTTATTTTTGATATAAGAATCATAAAGCGGTTAACAAGTTACATCTTCCTACACATAAATTTCAACAGTGTGATGCTTAAAGTGGCTGTGACATACGGACGGAAAGACAGAAAGACAGACAGACAGAGTGTATTAAAACTCAGGTATGTATTTTTGGCTTAACCCGGGGATCGAACCCGGGACCTCTTGCGCAACCGTTGCTTTAAAGTGTGACCCTCTTAGCGCTGCGCCACTGAGACAGTCATTTATCCAGTTTCATGGGTAGTGTAAGTATATTGTAATTGATTACCCACTTCGACGCATATTTTTAATCTTACTTATCATGTTGTTGGTTATCCTAAATATTGTATTTAATGAGGAGTACGATGCGAGGAGGAGTGTATTCTTGTATTAAGTGAATTATGTAAATTTGCCATTATGATAAATATATTTAAATCCTAATGAATGATCTACAAACAATTTCGCTCGTCTTTGTAGACCCATACTCGGTCTCCAAAGATTAATTACATTCAGAGAAAATCCATCGATATTCTTGCCCCTGTTCAGACCAAAACGTAACCATACTTTTAGTCCCATCGCAGTCCAATTAATTACCTATCTGTTCCAAGGAACCAATAGGAACTGATACCCAATCGAACATCCCGATACGGTTGATATGATAATAATGCAGTGCATACACTCCCTAGCCCACGGCACGTTTGACCCAAATACGTAATCAAATTTTGCCACCATCTAGCTCTATCGTGAACACTATACCTATGATTATGGGCCTCAGGGAATTGGGTTAAGGGCCTTTTACGCTAGTGTAATCGGCTGGTTTATCTTTGAATCGCTCATTCGATTGTCCTGTATCGGAAGAGAAAGATACGACGTGCATAAGTTAGAATATAAACCTTATTAAAAACTTACGAAGACCTATCGATAAACACCCCACACGCATTGGTATGACTTATGTTTTTTTGTAGTTTCATGTATGGGATCCCCCCGCCCTTCCCCCAAAATGACATATTTATTTTCCTTTTTTTAAGATTCGTAAGGTGGTTAATATGATTCAGCTATCTACCAAGCTACAGCTGTGCGATGATAATGAGACAAACTTGAAAATACTAATTTAAAAAAAACGATTTTATAGTGTAAGTATTATACTTATTTTTTACAAAAAATACAAACGTAATAATCTAAAATGCACTTGAAAAAATAAACTGTGTCAGACGAGGAATCGAACGCCGTGTCTTAACATTGGCAAGACTATTGAATTTTACAAGTGCTTACTTTAACGCGTAGGATATTGTGAGAGTAAACTCGCAATATTGATGAGGGCACGCTGCCTTCGCGTTAAAGAAATCAATTGCAAAATTCAACAGGCTTGCCAATCTGTCGGTAGCTGAGAGGCATAGGCATACGCGTAAGACACGGGGTTAGATTCCTCATCTGACAAAGTAGCTTTTTACATTTAAAATTAAAAAAGTAAAAACCGACTTCAAAACCAAAATGCACAAAAAAGTCTTAAATAAACTTTTGACCCTTGAAAGGAAAAGAAGCCATTTTAGGCAAACAATTTCATTTTGGAGTCGGTGCCATCACTTTGGCCAGCAAGCATCAGCTATCAGAGCACCGACTTCAAAAAGAAATTGTTTTCCTAAAATGGCTTCCTTTCCTTTCAAGGGTCAAAAGTTTATTTAAGACTTTTTAGTGCATTTTGGTTTCGAAGTCGGTTTTTCGAAGTCGTTGATTACAGAAGAGGGGGGGTGGCGTGGGGGGGGGGGTATTACCCATCATAAGTTCTGTCATTATAATTACTGAACTCCTAAGTGTTAAGGAGTTCCACCATCAGCTCAGCTCCACAAAATGTTGATCATCAGACGTATCAACACTAATAGTCCGTTTTTTGCCTTTTTAAACTCTAAAAAGGGACTGAATAAGTTTTGATGACATGTGTAGATGAAGAATAGTCAAATAAAATTGTTAAACGGTTTTGCTTTATTATTTTCATTAACTGTATACGTTCACAGCTATTAAACAAAAATCGTGGCTAAGGTTTAACAAAGCATTTTCGCAAATCATAGTCCATTGAAAACGTAAAAGGCTTTTCATACATTAAAAAGTAATAATTCAAAACAGTAGTGCAAAATGTTTTAGTAAAAGCTTTTTTAATTCATCTCCGGAAATATAGGGTGATAGGTAAAATAAATGAAGTGGGGGGGCTTATATTAATCGGGACCCGCAAAAACGTTACCGGCAGCCGTTAGGGATGTTAGTTTGTTCTCGTTACGGCAATCGTATTGATCATCATGTCTTTTTCCTGCCGGTTGAATGCCCTGTGCGTTTTCAATGTTTTTTTTACTGTTCTAAAAATCACTCAGCTGGCGATTATAAAAGAACAAAAGTAAATTGAAAAAATATAAAAAAATAAACCGCCTTCAAAAAATTGCCTAAGGAGGTTAAAATAACGCATTTGTCTTCTATTAAGGAGAAAAAATATGTTTCAGAGTCGGTGCATGATGTGCGTAGACTGTTGGTGTAAGCGTGACGACATACACTGACTCCAAAAGGTTTTTTTTTGTTTTAAATAGAATTCAAAAGCGTTATTTTAAGCGTTTTAGTGTTTTTTTTGAACGCGGTTTAATTTATTAAAAAAATGTTTTTTCATGATTTTTATTTTTATTAAAATGTTTGTACACTTACTAAATTTAACAAATGTGTTTGGAAGCCTTACCAGATCAACATACTCAAGTATCATATCACATACGTACACATTGAATTGATTAACTCCTTTTTTTAAGTCGGTAATAAAAACACCTTACGTATTTATTTCGCGCACATTTATTTAAAACTATACTCCAGATATTTTGAATGCTTTACAGCATCCGTGGTCAAAGACAAGACTAAGGTGTTATTTGTCATTACATGACTATGAAAAATAAAACTGCCATCACTAATTAATACTCAGGTAGTGTATCTTGAGATCTTGCAGTATATGATGTTGCTCGGATTTTCAAAATAATTGGACCCCTTGCAGGTTGAACTTCCTAACCATCTTCTCTGTTGAAATTTAGATATTTTCCTTTTTTCAAGGCCTAACGTAGCATGCGAGAGAACGGCTTTAGTACTTTTGCGAGTTGGTCTTAAAGAATTAAATTGAAGTCGTTAGGTTAATCTAGAGCATGTGATACGACTGTTTATAATTACAAGTTGATGGTGTCACACTTGAAAACTTTGGTTAATAATAACAAATGTATTGGTCAGACATTTTTGACTAAAATGTTTCCTATTCCTTGGCTAAATTGTTACTTAGCGTCAAGCTATATAATATCACTTTTTTAGCGAATTCAAAAACAAGGAGTACGTATGAGATAATCGTCTTCAAATTTCGTAAGTGTATGTCAGGATTTCGAAAACCAGAATGTATAGCGAATAATTCTTCTTTAGTATCAATTCAATTTGGTATGTTTAAAACTTAAGTACTGTGTAAGTTTCATTAAAATCGGTTGAGTGGTTTTCGAGATATGAGTAATAACTAAAAATCATGAAATTTTAACACTTTAAGAGGGTCAGAGGGTCAAACGCGTTTACCGTACCAAGAGTGCAGATATTTTCCTGTTTTGCGACCCTGTAGAGATTAGTCTCTGTCAGAAAAACATGTCGACATAGTATACCTCCTTGTTATAGCTAGACGCTTTACACTCCTTAACGGGCCTCAGTATGGCTTAAACCTAATTTTAAACCCGTTTTAATGAGTTAAGTGCACAGAAAAATAAGCAACCCATTTACCTTTTTTGCATTATTAATAAGTGATTATTGACTACAATTTTACAAGAAATAGATATCAGACTTGTCTCACTGACTTTTTGTTTTCATGTGTACCGTTAGCATTATTACTGCGTGTGTTACGAGTAACTGCCTTTTGGTGGAGCGGTAAGAGGGTCGCACTTTAAAGCGACGGCTGCGCCAGAGGTCTCTGGTTTGATTCCCGGGTCGGGCCAAACACATACTCGTTAAACGTTTAGAAATCTGCGGTGTTTCACCCCCGTGCCTAGGAAAAGCACGTAAAGCCGTTGGTTCTGCGCCTGGTCTCTCTCCGGTCGTGTCAGATTGCTGTCTCATCGGGCTATGAGAGTGAAAGGAATAGAGAGTGCAGCTGTGTTTAAGCACATACTTGTGCACTATAATGTGTCTTGCGCAGTCGGTGAGTCGTTGTGACTGACCACCGTAGTTGGAATCGGATAGGGGGACTAGTATTATTATTATGTGCATGTCCTATGTCTATGATTATACTCGCAATTCCATATTAATTTATAATGAAGTATACGGTATTCATGTTATAAGTAGTATATATGTTTTGCTTTTGGTTTTATATACTTTAAAAATTAGAATTTGTCCTTTATCACTTATTTTGTCCTTTTATCACTTCCTCGCGCCGCATATATTTTCTCTGTATAGACCTGTGGTTGACTGGCAGAGAATGCGTTTTGAAAAACCGCCATATGAAACTTTCGTTTGTGCATGAAGTGTTTTAAATAAAACGAAGAAACTTTTTTAGTACAATATATGGAAATTTTGATTGACATTTTCTTATTTACTACGTCAAATATTTAATTATGATATGGTAATTAAGGGTGAGTATTGGCCGGAATTCGACTTTATCGTTCTCGACATTTGCAGTGAAAATGCACCATTTACAGAGTTAATTTTATTTTCAGTGTTTGTCTCGGCAATGTCTCGTTCTATTTACTGCGACAAAACAACGTATTTGCACTAACACATACACAATACATAATCCTATCTTAGTACAGTCGGTTAAAAATGTTTTTACCGACTTAAAAAAAGGGAACAATGTAAGTTTCATTAAAATCTGTTAAGTAGTTTTTGAGATGTGGGTAATAAATGTTTATAATTTAATACAAAATAAACCACCTTCAAAAACTGACTAAAAGCTCAAAATATTGCTTTCACTCGAGTAAAAACTTCAACAGTTTTCGCCAACATGTCACCAACTCTAAATGAATTTGTTCTTCCTTCTCCGAAGGCAAATTCGTTATTTTGAGCTTTTTGACAGTATTAAGCAGGCGGGTGAGTTTTTTAAATTAATAATAGGGAAAGTATAAAAATTGTATTAGCATAGGTTGCTTTTATGCTTATCGATGTTCTGCAATGTTTTGACTCTGAAAAGTGTTTTTTTCTTATCAGAATATTTATTTTATTGATAGAGCAAGAGAAGGAGAGCAGAGTTAGCCGTGGCATTATTATAGTAAATCTGTTTTTCTACAGTAGGTAGGTTGCATGCGACCACGGCTATCCTTAAAAAAATATCTCTATTTATCTTGCCACCAATAATATTCTTTCCACGTTGAAACCACGTGGTTTGGTCCGTGACGATGGCAGGAGATCCGATAACCTCACGCTTATTCCCTGGGAACGGGGTCGGACCTTTGTTTGGCTTGCAACTTGTGTCGATACTTTGGCCCCCTCCCATCTCAGAGAATCAGCCCTTAAAGCTGGAGCAGCAGCGGAGTTGGCTGAAAACACCAAGCGTCGCAAGTACATCTCACTTGCAAGTAATTATGTGTTTGCGCCGTTTGGCGTTGAAACATTTGGGCCGTGGGGAACCTCTGCTAAATTGCTGTTTAGAAAAAAAAATGCCAAAATTAAATTATGTAACAGCCAATAATAAAGCTGGCTGATTCCTAGCTCAAAGGATTAGCATAACTATCCAACGGCAACGCAGCTACCATCATAGCCTCCTTGCCGCAAGGAAATGGTTTCGTATTTGATAAGGAAGATTTTAAGTTATTTTTTTATGTTGCATGTCTTAGTTTTATCTTTTCTTGTTTGTAATTAAATAAAATTCAATTATTAAGGACGACCACCCTATTGCATTTGAGTATTAGTCCATATAATATGAACCATAGAACAGTGGTTAAATAAAGACCGTCAAATATTTGTGAGAACATCTGTAAAATGATGTTGTTTTGACTTATATTTAAAAAAAAAGTCTCATTAAGTTATCAGATCGGTGAAAGTCAATCGTTACGTTTACTTTACTCATATCATTTACAGAAGAACTTATTAAATCGATTTTGTACCGTTTTGAATGTCATTGTGCGCAAACCCAGTCGGTACCGCAAGGTCTGACCTATGTAAGCCTTGCTTTAATTAAATCAGACCCTCCGAAGATTCCTATTAGATTTGAGACTTAGGATTTATATCAGACATCGTTTAACTAAAATTTAAGCTGTTCAGTTAATGATTTTTGTTTTGATTCAATGTTCACGTCAAAAAAAAAACAATTTTGGCCTTGACGACAGCAGGTGTAATTAGCTCAGATAGAATTTCAAAAACACTTTTTTTTAAAACATCTTCATCTTTATCAGCCTACCTCAAATTATAAAAAGAGGTTCTTAATTCTTATTGCGATGAACACAATAAACTTACTATGATAACGAGAAGACATCTTGAGTGTAACTTACAGAATATAACTTGCTAAGAGCAACTTATTTACAAATAAGACAGTCTAGTGGTATACTCGTATTTCATAAACTTTATAGCACGTGTACGAAAATGAAAATGTATGCATAAAGCATTATCTCCCAGTCATACCTATAGGTCACGCAGAGGGATTGTAATACGTGCGGGATATGTTCTATAAAAATATAACAAGCTTAATAATATAAAATGCACTTGAAAAAAGCAACTGTGTCTGACGAGGAAACGAACTTGTGAGAGTAATCTCGCAACATTGATGAGGTCACGTAGCCTACGCATTAAAGAAAGCACTTGCAAAATTTAACAGGCTTGCCTATGTGTCGGTGGCCAAGTGGCATACGCCTGGATAGCGTAAGGCACGGGGTTCGATTCCTCGTCTGACACAGTTGCTTATTGCAAGTGCATTTTATATTATCAAGTTTGTATAGTGACAAAACACTATAAAAACAAAAATATAATTTTAAGGTAAGAATTATTATATTTAAACATCCAATCATCAGCTATAAAGAGCTGCATTACTAAAATATATTTTTCAATTAAACTATTTTCAAAAAAATACTGAAAAGCTCAAAAGAAAGTTGAAAGAAAAAATTTCTAGCACGCTGAGTTTCAAAGCGTCACCGCTCCGAGATCCCGGGTTCGATCCCCAGCCGGGTCAATTTAAAAATCATATTTTTATATTATATTTTCTATTTATTTATTTTCAATTCTTTCGGTTTTACCAATATCTCAAAAAATTCAACACTGTGCCCTAAGTTAAAATATACCTAATTAAGCTAAAAGAATTAAGTAAAAAATAATCTCGCTATGACATCTCATTTTTTCGAAATCCGCGGATAAACATACAAAACTTAAGAAATTTAGCACACGTGTTTGGAAGCATTTAAAAGATTGATATACTAAAATAACACAAAATCCAACGATATCACATACCGCCACATTGAATTGAATAATTCTTTTTTGAAAACTGTTAAATCAACTCACAGTGTAGTAGGAAAAGATAAAATACATTGAAGGAGTAATGAAATCCTGAATTCCACGTGGCTCCCTCAATTTGTGTTACGTAGGCCGCACAATGATTTATTGGCGTAGAGTCAATGATGTGTTCAGATATAGAGAGAGTGGAAGGGAACATAATATATAGGAATAGGAGTCCCCCTAGATGATATCGACTACGGTGGCCAGTCATAACGACTAACCGACTGCGCGGAACATATCAGTGCACTAGTGTACAATAAGTGTGTGCGCAAACACAGGTGCACTCTCTATTCCTCTCACTCTCATAGCCCGATGGGACAGCAATCTGACACGTCCGGAGAGAGACTAGGCGCAGGACCAACGGCTTTCCGTGCTTTCCAAGGCACGGGGGTTCACCCCCGTGCCTTGGATACACCACCAACTTCCAAACTTCGGGCTACCCTGAGCATTTCTGAACTGAAACCCAGGTACATATTTTTGACTCGATCTGGGAATTGAACCCGGGACCTCGAAAGTGCAACCCTCTGCTGCGCCACCTAGGCTGTTAACGTCACGTTTTTATTAACTCACATTAAAATAATTCATATAAAAGTCATGAATGATGTATTGTTTTGTAGCGTACCGTCGCTCACGGTCAATTTACTTTACTATTGAAAACCGACTATTTAAAAAAAATGGGTAAATTGTATAAAAAATGACAAGTTTTTGTAATAGCATATAAGATAATATTAGTAAGCTCATAACCTACTTTACATACATTTGGATTTATCGATCAGTGGCACTGTCTGGAACAATAAAAAGTTGATTGACCCTTATACAAACAAACAAACTTTGCTTACTTGTTTCTGAAGTTTGAAACAAACTTTTTCTTTATAATACGCTTATTACCTTCGGAATAAGTAGTTTTAATCGATTTATATAATTTTAGGGTATAAATAATTAATTTGCCAGCCAAACTCGTTATGCTACAACAAAAATAAGGATCATCAAGATAAACAAGAATAACGCATACATAATTTAATTTAAAATATTTTTTACATATAATACATTTCACAATACTGTTACAAAGGTGAAAGAGAAAGTAAATTGTTATTTTTACAAGTGTGAAAAGGACGCAATGTCCTTGACGCCAAGTCGATCATTGATTGGTTATTAATAATTCGAGTGTGCAGTGAAGAGCAGTGATCGGGCAATAAGTGACATTTTGTATACACTGGAGTGTAACTAAAGCGTATTCATCGAATATTCCTGATCTGGCGTTAGAAAAATCATGCGTCAGTCGGATAAGTCTTGTCTGTTGTTAGTAAAATCGGCACTTAGTCAGTTTTGTGGAGTCGTTCTTTTTAAATTTTATTTTATTTCAAGGTTTTTAGTTATTAACTTATTGATATAAAATAAACTGGACCCGACTATTGTAGTTGAAATATACCTGATTGAACTAAAAAAGAATCAGGTCGCTATGACTTCTCGTTTTCAAGAAATCCGTGGACATACTAATATACAAACACACAGTATACACATACACTTACGAAATTAAGCACACGAGTTGGAAACCTTACAAGATCAACATACTCAAATATTATACAATTCCAACGTCATCATAAACACTAACATTGATAACCTCCTTTTTTAAAGTCATTACTTCAACAGGCAAACTTTAGAACAACGATGGTGTAAAAGCTAGAGGTAACTAATTCCATTTTCTATCGTAATCAGAAAATAAACTGTTATTTTTTAGCGTTAGGCTGTTAAGTTATCGCTCAATATAATATGAAGGCGATATTGAAACCCGATACCTCCCCTGAAGCGTGCGACGCGACGTCGCAATTTGATTTATAGCATGGCAAGTCACATTACGGAAGATTTTGAGCTTATGCCACAGAATATAGTAACTTGCTATGCTTATGATAAAGCCGTAACACGATGCTAAGATATTGCGAAGTTTGAACAGGAACAGAACTTTGAATTAAGGTCTTGGAGGTCGTGGTCATCGGATAAAAAGAATAACTGATACAAGAATAGTAAACAAGCGTTCGAAAAACCGGCGAAGCACTTCGAAAAAAGGTAGGTAGTGCCCTTGTGCTTCGCTTAATTCGGCTTTGGCCTCAGATAGCTGATCAACCATTATCAGATTTCTGGGGCCACGGTAATAATTCATTGTAATAATTATTAGCCTGTTACTAGCACATCTCAACTGCTAAAAAATGCTGGGTTGAGATCCTCACCTTGAATGTGACGAGGTAGGTTAGAAGTCTCTGCAGAAGCGTTAACTTTTTTTAAGTCAAAACCGCATGCACACACGTCACAACGGCTTCAACGTTCAAACGGGCTTCACTTCAAACAAATGTCGATACAAGGTGCAAACAATGTTAAAGTGGTTAAGCAGAGGCCATCGTGCGACAGATAACTAAAATTAAACTGTAAATGTCTAATGCAATCCTCACCTTAAGTATGTCGTGGTATGAGCTATATTCCACCACGCACATTGGTGCTCAGTGTAAATATTTGGTAGAGAGGATTTTTAAGGCAAGAGATTAGTCTAAAGTCATAGAAAATATTCATTTATGAAAATTGGCCCACTGGGAGCACTTTTACACGTCTTAAAACCCTACCACGGCTTCGGGACAATTGTGGGCCAGTGCTGAGAAGAAGCTGCGCAAGAAACTCAAACACTATTGCCAATGCCTCTTTTCAAAAGGTTTACAATCATTGTAGTGATCATGCAATTCCATGCATTATTATCTTTTAAATTATCATCTAATTTTTAATACCCTTTCGTCATAAGGATTTATCTAATAACAGTTTAAAATTTATTAAGCGGTAAGTTTACAATGTGTATTGGTAGTTTATTGAAAAATAATAACCCTTTTCCCATGAAAGATAACTGACCTTTCGAAGCCTAAATTGTGGAATAGCAAGCTTTTCCTTATTTCTAGTATAATATTTGTGTGTCACTTTTATGCGTGAATGAATGATTTTTTTCCGTACATACATTGAATTTTCATAAATATACTGAGAGGCTACAGTTAACATTTTAACTTCTTTCGTAAGAAATCTTGGGGTTTAAGATTATAAATAGCTCGCACGGCTCTTTTGTAATACAAAAATTGATTCTATATCAGCAGCCGCGCCCTACAGTAAAATGCCGTAGGAAATCAAGCTATGGAAATAACGAAGAAAAAAAACTAACCTAGCTGTTTTTACATCAGTCAAACGTCTAATCTGCCTTACAGCAAAAGCAGCTGACCTTAGTTTCTTAATATCATCTGACAGTAAGGTTGGCCTTGTTGTCAGATGGTATCAAGCCATCCATAGGGTATCCGACTAGGCTATACGATTCAATATCAACCGATACTAGCCGGAACCAAAAGCGTAACGTGTCCTACGAAGCACGGAGAAACTCGTGATATACGTTACTTATATCATCCCACCCATCAAAACGTAGGTTCATCATCATTATCATCATTATCAGCCGAAGGAACGCTGCTGAACAAAGGCCTCCCCCACGGCTTTGCACAACGATCACTCACAAGCGGTCTGCATCCATACAGTTTAATCCTGCAGCGATCTTTCAAGACACTGTTTAACAATCACTAGCAAAGCGCTGCTACCGCTGCGCTAATAGCACCTCTACGATAATTATATAAATAGATAAAATCGATTTGAGATATCTTCCATAGAATATACATCCTTGTTGCATTGAAATAGTCTGATTCCACGTACGGAGTAGTGGGCGCGGATCGATTCCAGTGCGAATGTATCGCCATTAGCCGTAACAAGTTAATTTCGTCAGTGACGTCACCAAATGGTCCCTAATTAGTTTTTCCGACGTGTTTGTCCTTTTTGCGGGGCAAATGAAGCGTAGAAATAGGAGTAATTTCCCCGGAATAAGCGAGAGTGAAGGAACGGTCTGGTGTGGAACAAATTGCTTCCTATTATTTTGAGAATTAGGTCTTTATTATTGAGAATCATTAATTAGCGGTAACCATAACGTGACTAGAATACTAAAGACATTGACTATCAACTGGTTTATTAGGGTTAAAGACTGAAAATATAACGTTTGACTTTCAGATAACATGGTTTCAGTAACCTCGAAGTCATTTTTGGACATAGACATACATACATATAATTGACCAAGTTTTTCTAAAAATTTAGTTCCATGTATGTACATTTTTTTTTTGTATGGGAATCGTGGAGTAGTTGGATACAACTACCTACCAAGTTTCATCTATGTTATGCTAATAGTTTCCAGACAGACAGAGAGACTTGACGTAACTACAAGTTAACTATAAGTTCCGTTTTTGCCATACGGCAACGGAACCCTAAAAAGTTAAACGTTTTATCACTAGGATCAGGATCACTGAAAGAACAGAATGTAGGGACATGCTACAATTAATTTCATGAATGTAATAGTTTGTGAGGGTGTATGTACATTGCACAGTACGTTTGTTACCCCTTCACGGAAAAAACTACTGAATGGATTTTTATAAAACTACAATAATACAGCTCATACATTCAATGCTACGAACGTACGTGAAACGCGAATTAAGTCGCGAGGAACCACTAGTAATGTGATAATACCAATCTTCTAATCGACGACCCGTCTGGTGTAATAGTCGAGAAATCGCCTACTACGCAGCGGGTTGCGGGTTCGATCCTCGCACAATACAAACATTTGTGTGTATACATGTCTGTTTGTATTGGTCTGGATGATTTCTATGTAAATCATGTATGTTTTTACAAACAAAAAGTATTTAAGTATTATATCCGTTGTCTGGCACCCATAACACAAGCTTTGAGTAGCTTACTTTGGGACTAGATGGCGATGTGTGGGAATGTCCAAAGCATATTTATTTATCTATTATATTATATTTTCTAACTTGAAATAAGGGCACAAACTGATGTTACTTTCTCCGTATACTGTTTCAATATATCGAGCATTACTTGCAACTAAACATCGCATGTACGTCATAATAAATATTATAAAGCGGAAAGATTTGATTGTTTGTTTATTTTCATCAATTTGGTTCCGAAACTACTGGACCAATTTTAATAATTCATTCAGCATTAGAATATTACAATATCTGTGATGAACATAGGCTATATAACATTTTCAAAAAAGTTACGGATCCGAAGGAAGACTTAGATAATGTAATCGAAACCGTGTGTAAAGAAAAACATTATGTCGTGGACGCTGCCTAAACTATTAACGATAGAGCAAAGTGATGTATAGTTTTATAGAGGACATCGATGAGAAAGGAACGTGTTTTGCATTAAAACATTTCACGGGAGATCCGGAAAGTAAACGGGTAACGCCACGAGAAACCGCTAGTGTCTCATACCATGACATAAGCCGGCTTGCACTGTTTAGTATACTGGTTCAAACTAGATACAACATACAAGCGAACAAGACAGCGATGCTTCGCCGGATCATCCTTTATGCACATGTTATAACCAAACTGCATTTAGGATAGTGCAGGTAAACATGTCGATATTCATAAAAAAACTTAAGTTAAAACTTCGTCGTAAGGTCTCTGGCATACGAGCGGTACTTGACGACACCTGTACCGTTACCATGAGTTTACGGCGGTTTTACTCGCTAGCGTCGAAGTAAAAAAAGTCTATGGAAAATTGCACAGCGTCTCTAGTGGTTACCAGCAGAACTAAAATTTTACATACACTTTTTACGTCGTCGCTGTGAGTGAAACCGCCGTAAACTCATGGTAACGGTACTGTGATCGAAAACGTATTGACGTTAAACTAGCACTTTTACGGGCAGCCGCTGTCATTCGACACGGAACCACCAATAAATGGCAGCCGTCGGCATTTCGACGGATCGCAAATTTCATCCCAACCGACCTCTAATAGACCGATCATTAGCGTTCTGCATCCAGTTTGAACTGAATGCAGGATCTTGATTGCAGGATTCTTGTAGGTTGACGACCTACGTCACGTCTCTGGTCAAAGGGTCTCCAATCTAGATTTTTTCTGCCCCAACGGCCATTCGTTCTTCGCGCTATGTGCCCTGCCCATTAACATTGTAGTGCCGACAAACAGCTGTATTTTGTGGGGCAAAGCCACAATGTAAGCTTTTCAACATAAGCAAAAAAGCAACGGGCCTTGGGACAAATGTGTGTTTGCTACTTTGTGCAAAAGCATATCGATAAACTGTATAAACGTCCTCTCACTAGCTCCAATTGCATATTATAGAGTACGAGGCTCGTAGACACCACCATAAATTAAAGTCTTGGCTATGCACCGCCTTTGAAGCCAATTTTAGCGAAAAGCAAACATAATTATATAAAAGATGCTAATTTTGAAAAGAGAAAGCGAAGAAAAGATAAAGTATGTAACACAGAGACGGTGTTTCTTGCTGTGGCTGGTCAGCAATATCAGTTTCTAAGTCCAAGGCTCTACAACAAAATTAATAAGGTACTACAAATTTACAAAATGAACTATCACGAGTGTAAATCAGTTCTTAACCGATGGCTATATACACTTAGCTACAATGATATCGAAAACCTTATCAATCTCACTTAGTTTTATGGCATCCTTCATTCATAACTTATATCACACATACAAACTTTTCTAAGCGCTCTTACACATGCACATTTGCCTACAAGCATGCAGGCTTGCACACACACGCACGCACGCACACACTCACACATTCACACACTCTCTCTCTCTCCCTCACACACACACCCACACCCACAAACACACACACCCACAAACACACACACAAACACACACACACAAACACACACACACACACACACACACACACACACACACACACACACACACACACTTACACACACACACACACACACACACGATGATTTTTGTTTACTTGTAATTATAGGAAAGTAATTACTTAGATTTAGCTTGTACCTGTAATTAGTGGAATAATACTGCATATTAATGTTACTGGAGGTGGGCGTCAATAATTGCAACACAGTTTTTCAAAACTATAGCAGTTATTTTCGTGCACATTTTGCATTGTACAATTGTTTTTTTTATTCCCAATAAACTTTTATTATTTTATTATTATTATAATTTCAGCGAGAGACTTTCACAGTACACCCTATAAATAAGCGGGTAAGAGAAAAACATCGCGTTGCTCCCTAACTGGTTAAGTTTTTGGAGATTTCCCTAATAAAAGCCTTATTTTAACTAATAGCCCGACGGATATTTGTCAGATTTCATGAAAGTGTTTATATTTTTATACATTGATGCCACTGCCTAATATTATAATAATAATACACCCACACTCACATTCATAATATATCCATGCCTTAGGGACAAATGTTCGAGCTAATCACACAAACATTTTACAGACATTATTAACATCCCACAATCACACATTTTTAATAACTCTAAGTTAAACAATACCTAATTGAATTAAAAAAAAAACTGGCCAAGTGCGAGTCCGACTTGTGCACTGAGGGTTCCGTGCCAACGCTAACTGAATTAGGGAAACCACTTACTACCACCTTCTTCCATTTATCTAAAATATATATAACTTTGTAGTGTTTGTTTCAGAAGTACAAAGTTATGTTTGCGGTTGTTGAACATGTGCTATATCTCAAAAACTTCTTTTTCGATCCCGTCCGAAACAATTTTCTTTGAAAGTATTTGTTAAGATCTACATTATATATTTTTTTCAAAATTTACACTCGCTTATTTTAAAAGTTAGATGGGGGGACGTCCATTTTACTTTTTTACTTTCTTTGGAAGCGTCTAGCTATGAAACGTTAGACTTTAAAAGAAAATGGTTTTAGAAACCTCTCTATCATTTTAAAATACCTATCCGTAGACAACCCACACGTATAGGTTTGACTAAAAAATTTTTTTTTGGTTTTAGTTTTATCTAAGGGAGCCCCCCCTTAAATGTCATATTTTTTGTATAAGAATCGTAAAGCGGTTAACAGAATACATCTTTTTACCAAATTTCAACAGTGTCATGCTTATAGTTACAGAATAAAATGGCTGTGATATACGGACGGACAGACAGACAGACAGACAGACAGACTTGACGAAACTATAAGGGTTCTGTTTTTTGCCATTCGGCTACGGAACCCTAAAACTAGCTATGACTTTTTGTTTTCGAGAAATCTTGAGACAAACATACAAATATACAAACACTTTTGCACACGAATTAGGAAGCCCGAATAGATAAACCTACTAAAACGTTATCTAACTCTGGCATACCACATACATACAGGTCAAATTGACTACTTGTTTTTTTAAGTTTATTCTTCAGTTAAGGAGATACAAATTCTTTTGGGATCAGTGCATGATGTACTGTTTGTGTACGTAAGCTTGAAATCATGCTCCAATTTCCAAAGAATTTGTTTCTTCTAAATAAAAGACAATTGCGTTTTTTAAAGTGATAGGTTCATGTGTTCATGAAGCCGGAAAAAACTATAATTTTCTAGATATTTTTGTGTATGCTGTATAAACTGTAAGAGTTACACCAATTTTATTTAAGAAGAAATATTTTCTTTAAATATTTTAACAGAAAAGTCCGTGAGAGCATATAGCTATCTCTAAAGGTTTACTTGCTATAATCATTTTTAAAATAATGAAAATTTGTGAAGGTTTAATGACAGATCCCATATTGACGTGGGTAAAGCCACGGGGGGCCACTGGTACTTTATACTATTTTTACGGCCAAAATCTATTAAGCCATCGTAATTGTCATTCCCATCTGGGATGCCTTATTTTAGACGAAAATTAATAGCTTTTAGCAATTTGAACAGATTACACTATGGTCCAATAAATTGAAACGGATTTGAAGAAATTTAACTGAATTTATTTTTTCCCCTCCCTTATTTTGTCTTTATCTTACTCTATTGTATTATTGTGTCCACAAGTAGGTAATTGCGATACTTTTCTGAATAGGATATTGATACCCAAATTTCAAGTTGATTCAAGTGTCAACTCTTCGTAATTATTAGTCCGGCCAAGTTAGCTACAAAATAAGTAAGAGCTAGAGTTATTAAATCGAAAACCAGTACTTACTTTGTTGTAACAAAATCCTTCCTCTAGAGTCCGAATGCCGGTTATAGTTTATATTATTTAAACTACGGCTACGGAGCTATTATTTTAATTTGCTTCAAAATTTCTGTTAAACCCACACATAGGACTCAAGAATTCTAAAATAGTGTTAATCGCTTAGTGCCAGTGCCTTACAAAAGCGAGAACCAACCGATCCAAGTTTACCTACAAACCTGGGACGTATTGGTTAGCTGCTGAATATTTATGTTTTTAGTAGGCATTGGCAATAATCTCACTTTTGGTAAATGATAATTGGTACAGCCGAGAATGAACCATAATATATAACATATTTTCATGAAATAAATTTTAATGTCTGTTTAATTTCCGTCCAAATTTTCTTAACGACCAAGACTGAGATTACTGAAAAGTATTTTTCTTTTATTTCAGGGAAAATATGTCAATCTGGCAATCCAAAACAGCATTAACGTTTCGTATTGGTTTAAAATAAAAAGAAAATATACGCGAACAAAAGTGCCAGCTGCTTATTACATTCGAAATCCCAATCTTCTTTAGGAAATGACACAAAATCGGAATGCTTCTTCTGTATCAGATTATGATCAATGTTGTGGCGATCAAATAAACGTGTTATACAGGATTAAGTGTTTATCGATTTCTATTATATTTTTTGTAAAGACGGTGAATATGAACAACTTTTACTAGAAACAATAGTGAAATCGAGAATAAAAACAGCTGGTTTATACAAAAGTTCAATTGGCTCGCAGTCAACGTGTATGGAACGGCTGGTTTTTTTTCTCGACTTCACTATTGCTCCAATAGTAAAAGTTGTTCATATTCATCAGTGGAGTTAGTCCAAAAAATCTGAAAACTGATAAAAATATCAGCCTGTAGAAAATAATGGTACCTGCCACATTTTTTTTTGTTTTGCTTATCTTTGAATGCCACAATAAGTGGTTAATTAAATTATGAATGAAGTAAAAAAGTTGAAGTTCTATTCTTCAATAGCCTTGTCTTTGGAAGTGCATTTCAGAAACAGATTTCCTGGTTGAAGCTTCATTCAAAGCATTTCCTTATACACTGACCAGTAGGACTCCAAGCTAAATAGGACTTACGTGTAGTTAACTAGAATACAGTCTTGAATAGCGTGGTTAAAAATTCTGTTAGCAAGAAACTTTTAAAAGGATTTGACTGAACAGAATAGGGTATTCAACTTAGTCTACGAAAATTCTATGTAAATACTTACAAACTAAAATGCTATCATTAAAGTCTTATTTCAAAAGTCTTGTTGTTAAATACTAAAACTTTGATTTCTTTCACTTTAATTTTCTCATTAAGGTCTCATTATAACGAGGTATTTCAACTTTATTACTCTTAAATCGTCCTTTTTGGGGTTCCGTAGCCGAATGGCAAAAAACGGAACCCTAATAGTTTTGTCAAGTCTGTCTGTCTGTCCGTCCGTACATCACAGCCACTTTATTCTGTAGCTATAAGCATTACACTAATGAAATTTGGTAGGAAGATGTATCCTGTTAACTGTTTTACGATTTTTATAGAAAAAATAAAAAAGTAAGGGGTGTCCCATACATAAAACTAAAACCGTTTTTTTTTAGTAAAACCTATGCGTGTACGTCTATGGATAGGTCTTTTAAAATGACATACAGGTTTTGAAAACCATTTTCTTTGAAAGTCTAACGTTTCACAGCTAGACGCTTACAAAGTAGTGAAATGTGCGACCGCCCTCCCCCCCATCTAATTTTTAAACTAAGGGAGTGTAAATTTTGAAAAAAATTGTAATGTCGATCGTAAGAAATACTTTCAACGGAAATAAGTTGGGACGAGATTGCACGAAAAGTTTTTTAGATATAGCTCATTTTCAACAACCGCAAACATAATTTTGTTCTTCACACAAAAACTAAAAAAATAAAGTTATATTTGCTGTCGACAAAAAATTGTGGTATTTTAGCTAAGAAAAAGAAGGTGGTAGTAAGTGGTTTTCCTAATTCAGCTAACGTTGGCACGAAACTCTCAGTGCGTGAGTCCGACTCGCACTTGGCCGGTTTTTTTAAAAACACTTCATTTTTCAGAATATTACAGTGTCGTAAATGTATTACCTGAAAAAATCCTAAGGTTCTATCCAGATTTGGGTGACCAAATCTGGATCTGGAAGTTTTGTGAACAACTTATCAGAATAACCGGGCGGCGTTATTACTAAAACGGCCAAGGATATTATTTTTTGGTCTTGGTTTGGTAACTTTCTTGCGTGTGTGCTAAAGAATTAAATAATTAAGGGTTCTTTCTCTACGTGTATATATTAAAGTAAGACTTTTTAAGGTTCCGTAGCCGAATGGCAAAAAACGGAACACTTATAGTTTCGTCAAGTCTGTCTGTCTGTCTGTCCATATGTCACAGCCACTGTATACTAAAACTATTAGTATTACACAGTTGGAACTTAGTAGGCAGATGTACCCTTTTAACCGCTTCACGATGCTCATACAAAAAAATAAAAAATAATGATAATTAAAAATAATGATACTTATACATGAAACTTAGTGCTGAACATTGTTTTTGACAAACCTATGCGTGTAGGGTATCTATTGATAAGTTTTTAAAAATGCCATCCAGGTTCCTTAAACTATTTTCTCTAAAAGTATAACGTTTAAAATATAGATGCCTCTAAAGTAGCAATATGCCCCCCCCCCCCATCTAACTTTTAAACTAAGCGAGTGTGAATTTTGAAAAAACACATGTATGTGATGTATATCTTGACAAAGACTTTCAACGAAAATTGGTTTGAATTACAATATGTCTAATTTAAAAACATCACATAATTGTCAGCAACCATAGGTACCTGTAATTTATCAGTCTGACAAATTTTATCTGACTATTGAAAAATTGGCCCTAAATATATTAAAATGAGACTTTTTTTAATATTAGATGGCATCAAGAGTCCTGCAATTAGTAAGAGAAAAGAATAATTCAATATTAATCAAACAAAGGCACACGATCATATCGCTTTATTCCAAACAAATCATTTTTAAATTTTTCACACATGGACACATCTCCATCAAATTTTAGGTATGTACACAAATATATTTTAACATTTAACTTAGTTTTTACGTATTTACAGCACTATATTATTTTGATAGTTATAATAAGTTATAATACGTTTTTCTCTTGACAAAGAATGAATACATAAAATCGACTGACATTGAGCTAAATTGACTTTTATTAAGTAAAAAAAAATTGATAACATATCTTATAAAATTTACTTGACTTGGGACTAAACATCAAGTTGATTATGTTGAACTAAAAAAAATCTAATACGGACATATTAATTTTATTTTTTTTCATAGAAAATAAAATGAATAAATAACAATATTCGTACATAATTCTTAAGTAGATTATAATATAGATACTACAAAATCTACAAAACAAATCCACGATAATATTTTTAATCAATCAACATCAGTTTTGTGTTTTTTATTCATAATCATCCGCGACTCATTTTTAAATGACTGCCGATTGGATATTCGAGTACTTAAAAAAAATATAGGATACAAATTTAAATGCTGGAATATCCAAACAAATAGTTATGACTAGAATAAATTTATTTAATCATATTTCTTCTTACATTAAAATTAATTGTTTTTTTATCGATTTAAGTATCAGGCAACCCAAAGTAAAATACAAACAGTTTTTGGATAAAGCCAAAGTGAGATTAAGTGCTAAAATTGTGTGACGGTAAAAATCAAAAAGACTTGGAACAAGTAAGCTTTAACCATTTCCTAATAAGTTATCAGATATTTAAGACAAAATCCGATACTTATAATCACTGATCTGAAAATTGGATACATATTTACCTAAAGTTTTTTTTTCAGGCGGCTTCATGAAAACATTTTTGTAATATTAATCCCGAGATTTAAGGAAATTCGGGAATGCAAAACTGGCCTGTAATGTGACGATGAAATGTCATCCTTAGTATGTTCTAATATTTTATAAAACAGGGGTCCGGGATTATAAAATATTTTTCATATGTATGAACTTGAAGTGAATTTTAATTTTTCCTATCAATTTATGGGAAAACTTACTGTAATAAGAGCAGTAGACAGTGGATACACATACAGTAGTACTCCCGATTTGTTTCTTTGATGAAAATACTAAACTTGTCAATTCCGGGATTATTTCAATTCAAAAGTGCACTCCATAATATCCAACACCTTAACTTTAGGTGAATATGCATCCGATTATCTGACCACTTCTTAAAATATAAGCAAACTGTCAAAATCAAAATCAAGTACCAGCAAATTTCAAATATCGATAATGATTACTATTGATAGTCACATCACTACTCCTAAGCACCTACTTCATTAAATATCTCTAGATAAACATTCAGTCTTTAAAAATAATAAATTTTCATTTAAAATTCTAGTTGCGAAGCGTCAGTGTTTCATAGAGTTACAAGGCGACCGAATAACTGAGGTGTTTATGGGATACAAATAGGCCAACATTTACTTTCGATGCAGGCTCTAGAGACAGCCTAGTCCCAAAACTAGGCCAATATTTTACCATCATTCAAATCTATATAAATATTGACTTGTCAAGAAACATCAATTAATCAAAGAAAGTTATATGCCTTGATATTCATTTACAAGACTGGAAGTCATTATTTAAAAAAAATGCATTGCCACTAAAGCCAATTTCTTCATCGATAGTAATGGTAAATTGTCGTTGCTACGGTTGAATATTTACGATTGCGTGTATTTTGAAGAAAAAAACTTTAACCAATGGTCATTAAAAAAAACATTACGACATTTCGTTTACGTATTTTTTCTTCCAAACACACAAAATCGTATTGTTTTACCGCTGTTAATGAAATTATACTATAACTTTCGATGATGAAATTGGATCTTAGTGGCAAAGTGCTTCGATCGAAGCGATTATTTATTTAGAAAAACTCAAAAACATTTGTAAAAAATACTAAAAGGTGTATGATAATACCTACATGTAAAATCGGAAACAATAGCACGCGGTGAAAAAAACTTCTTTTTTAGCTTGCGATATCTCAGATACCAACTCAGTCGAACGGTAAGCCGACAGTTTATTTATTACTACAGATACTGTATGAGGTCAGACAGAAGGCGTATAACTATTTGTGCGCTGCTCGGTTATGTGAATACAGTTTGAGAATAAAAAAATATACATTTATTATGTGGAGAGATGAGTACGTACACAGTTTGTGCACAAAAAACGTAGGTACAAAGCTACAGTGTAGTAAAAGCGCATTTAACATAAAATACCTACACGCGAAAATACACTATATTATCCCTTTTCATTAAAGTCGCTCTTTCTACACACACCTTACTTTCTGATGCTGAAATAGGTTTTCACTTTATGTAACAATATTTTGCGCGTACATTTTTGCATCTACGTTTATTGTGGCACGTAATAGACTGCGAAATAGAAGCGTTCTAATGTAAAGCTCCGGTTCACACAAATTGAGATCTCACTTGGCGATTGACTGAGAGCGCGCCCAAACCGGGGTCCGAAGAAGGACGGACGCGCTCCCAGGGTGCTGGCTACCTCCTAGACTTACAATACTGGCAGAGCAATACCTTCTTGAAAGCCTGTCGGAACACCTTATTGAATATAGTGTAGAAAATTGGATTCACCATCGAACTCGCGTACCCCAACCACAGCACGCAATCAAAAATCCATGGAGGAATTCGCCGTTCGCACTCTGGACAAACTGCAGGCACCATATTGAGGACAAAAAATGGCGCCCAAAGCACGACGAAGGTAAAAAACACGACTCCGAGGACTTTAGTCGCTTTCTGCTCCAATCGCAAAATTCTACCATGGCGAGAGGAGTTTCTTGAAATCACACTAGAATTTCTTGAATGGTGTGCTCTTGGAGCCTGACGTTGGAGATTTGGGGTAACCTGCTGCTGTGGACGCGCGTTTATCGACCTCTGTGCTCGGATACTGCGTACAGGCGTCGACAGAGTAGTACGTGCTCCTCCGAAACTAGACCCTCTTCTGAATCTCCTCGCTTCATCCCATGTGACCATTGATGCTGCACCACGACTTGATCTTCTGAAGTACTGCTGATCATCACTTTTCAAATTACCATTACGAGGATAACCGTTACAGCCGTTTATGTCTCCGCCAGGGACTATGATTACTTCTGTCGTTCTCCTGGGTGGAGTGGATTCCGAGCCAAAGTACGGACATGTGCAAGGTGGTGGGAGGAGAAGGCCGTCTTCGGAACTTCTTGACTTGGCGGTCAATGTTGCAGGAGCTAATAATCCATCGTTGCACTCGTCGTCTGACGCACTTCTGGGCCTGTGTAAGGGTGTATTTGGGTCACCGGTAGATGAAGGACGTCTTCTGTCTTGAAGCATTGACGACGGTGAGCTCGATGATACGCTGAGTGATCCCGGTGTGAGCATGCCTCCTCTTTCTGATATGTTTGTTCTGTCAACAAAACGTGCAATAAGTTTCAAAATATCAACTAAATTTCGTAAAGAAGAAGGAGCAATAAAAAGAAAAAGCTCAAGCACTTCTTTTTGTGGAGATGGAAATGTGTCTCTACCTGTGGAACAAGAGATACTGCTTTCATGACCAATCTTAACTGGTAGATTAGGTTTTGTGCTCCATAAAATAATGAATAAATGACAATCACAAGACACTTTTGAGCGTTCTTGAGTTCAGACACAAAGCTGTAGGACTCGCGTCCCCATCCCCACAAATCCGTATCACGTTCAGCGCGAAATTTTGAAGCGTATGCCAATTGTTATACCCTTTGCACTGTGGCTTGCTCGCAGCAGAAGCTTCTAGGCCGCGAGACAGACGCAACATCTCGGCTCCGAAGTGATGCAGTGCTGTCATTGCTGAAGGGGCAGGCTCGCTGTGCAATACAACACGGTATGAGGCGTACGCACACAGCAACATCAATAGCACATAGATTAAGGTACACAAAGACGGCAGCATATGGACATATCCAAATCTAAATGTCTTCACAACTTTTCATAATCATACCAATCAGAAATAGCATATTGGTTTGAAGTGTTTTTAAATATATGGTCTGGTCAATGTGCTGCCGTGATACGAAAACAACTGTGTTTAAAGTGACGTCATAACTTTAAAACCTTGTTACAAAAATCGGACAGCTGAAATTTATTAGTTTTACTGAAATATATTCCTGTTTGATCTAATTGGTGTAATCAGGGAAAGTTTTAAATCGATGACGACGTCATCTTTTCTCGACACAACACACTATCGATTGTTTGAGACATATAGTTTACAATTTGCAACATTTATAGACAGACAAGAGTTTCTACAGCCAGGCAAAGATGTATTGCAACACATAATTTACTATCCGGTTGAAAGAATTGTTGAATTCTTTTTATATTTTGGCCCAAATACCAAATCGAATAAGCGCTCAACACAGGCATAAAATTGTTTCAACCTCGTAGCCTTATTCATAACAAAAAGCCATATTCATACTTCAAAAAAATACTCACGCAAAAAAATGAAACTATTTAAAAAAATGTAATTATTATTTGATATGGGGCTGATTTTACAGCTGTCAGATAAGACTTATCCATCTGAATAAACACGCTGACAATTATGTGACAGTTTCAAATTAGGCGTACTGTATTTTATTCGAAGAATATTTCTTACCTGACGTTGGAAAAATCAGGCCTTAATTATTTAATTTTACCACCTATATAAGTGCATGCTAGAAAAATGTTTGATCATTTCTTTTTGCCCATAAATTTGAACTGAGGTTTGCTTTTACAAACTAAATAAAAATAACTTTTGTCTTAGAATGCACTAATTGATATTAAATTATTCAGAGAAATTTTACAATAATAGTCCTTTCCACTTCCTTCGAGTTCCGTCTTATTAAACAAATCTTCCTGTTCTTTCATGTTATCAGAGAAACTAGGTCAAAACCTTTGGAAAAGTTCACTCGGGATCAGTTAGAAGAACTGAATAATTTAATACGATGTAACATTATATTTGTTATGTTATGCTAATAAGGCTTAAAACACAAAAATATATTGAATATTTTTGCTACTAAAATAACGTTTACAAATCAAAATAAATTAATATATATATTTATTAAAACGGTTAAACTCGCAATCGCATTACCACACGAAAAAAGCTCGATGGACATGAAAATTGCCTACATGGTATTTAAAAACATGAAAAGTTGAATACTAGACAGTTTCATGGAAAAATAAAAGCTTGGAGCCAAAAATAATCTCTAAAACAAATCGCACTCGGTTTGCGGTGAATAAATAAAAACCGGCATTCGCAGAAACTGTAATGTTTCGATGGCGTGTGAGCCCTATGATTCGGGGCTAGTGCAGTGAAGCAATAGTTAAAATTTAAATGCCGAGTAATAAAATTACTCGATGTCATAGCGCCCTTGAAACCTAACATTTAGATTTTATTTTTAGGAAAGCAAAACATTTAGTAACTTTAGTTTACGCAAATACCTACACACACACACATTCTCGCCGATAAATAATAAAAAATGACAACACAAACAAAACAATTTTATTTATACTACGGTTCCACCAAAAGTTATTTCATTGTTTTTAATTATCGAACGGCTTGACTACCTTTACATAAACCATCGACAAGCTACAACACTTTTCTGACCAATTATGAAATGTGTAACACGCTGGTTCGCAGAAACTTAACTGTTCATTTTCTGCAGTTTTATAAATTAACTTCTACCCGCTGTTTTGAACAACACTGTAAGTAACATTTTATTAGGCTTTTAAATATCAGTTTAACATAGCGTAGTTTCTAAAGCATTTGGATGCTTCCATTTTATGTTTTTAAAGTATATAATACCTGTTTAATACGTACGTCATTTATCAAGAGTTGATTATGAGTTTTGTCAATTTTAAGTAAATAATCGCATGAGCGGGTCATGCAATTTTTGTAATTATACATATACACTGAACGCTTGTCTGTAGCCACGAATACAAAACCGGCCAAGTGCGAGTTGGACTCGCCCACTGAGGGTTCCGTGCCTACTTTAACTGAATTAGGCAATCCACTTACTTCTACTTAGTAAAATACCATAATATTTTGTTGAAAGCAAATATAACTTAGTTTTTCATAGTGTTTGTATAAAGAACAAAGTTATGTTTGCGGTTGTTGAAAATGTGCTATATCTCGAAAACTACTAGCTCGATCTCGTTCAAACTGTTCTCGATCTCTGTTCTCTTGAAAGTATTTGTTAAGATCTACATTATATATTTTTCCAAAATTTACACTTGCTTAGTTTAGAAGTAAGAGGGGGGAGACGCCCATTTTACCATTTTGGAAGCGTCTATCTATTAAACGTTAGACTTTAAAAATATGGAAAAATAATGATATTTAAGCCCCCTCCCCCCCTAATAATAATCGTAAAGCGGTCAACAGGATACATCTTCCAACCAAATTTTAACAGTGTGATACTTATAGTTTCAGAATAAAGTGGCTGTGACATACGGACGGACAGAGAGACAGACAGACAAACTTGATGAAACTATAAGGGTTCCGTTTTTTGCCATTTGGCTACGGAACCGTAAAAAGTGGCTACGTAATAACTTTACTAGCTCTATTTCATAACTTAAATCACAGAGGTTTTACGGCGTGAAGTCAGTGCTGCATTGCCGTTCCATTATTTTGCTTAGTAATGGCCCTAGCTGTTTTTATTTTACAGTTTGCTCTCCATATTCGAAAAACTTTTAAAATTTTTGCCTTAGATAGCATTGGTTGGTAAAATACAGAAGTTATTATTCTACTTTAGGCCCACATGTTAGACTATTCTATGAAAAATAATATAACATACAATGACAAAACAATATAACCATATCCTTATGACAATGATTGCAGTAGCAAGAGCCCATTCGGCGACTATTGGCGGCCACAGGATCTCAAGTTGCAGAAAGTTAAACAGTTTTTAAGCATATAGGCAGAAATTTTGTCACAATCTCACCTGCTGGTATGTGATGATGTAGGTAGGTAGGACGGATCATAGTTGATTTGTAGCATAATTATTTCGTTCGTTTATTATTTGAGTGGCCGCATTTAAACCAATAAGGGCCTTGTGGCCACGATTAGTTGCTTGCATCGTGCGCACACTTACCCACACACGTTCGTAGGGTTCCGTAGCCGAATAGCAAAACCGGAACCTTTATAGTTTCGTCAAGTCTGTCTGTCCATCCGTATGCCACAGACACTTTATTCCGAAACTATTATCGTTACACAATTCAAATTTTGTAGGTATATCTTGGTTTACGCTTTAAGTTTCTCGTACAAATTTTCATAAAAGATTTAATTCTTCTATCATAAAATGGTTCAATTGTTAGGGTTCTGTAGCCGTATGGCGAAAACAGAACCCTTATTGTTTCGTCAAGTCTGTCTGTCTATCTGTCCCTCCGTATGTCACAGCCACTTTATTCTGAACCAATTAGCATTACATAGATTAAACTTATTAAGTAGTTGTATCCTGCTAACCGCTTTACGATTTTCATATAAAAAATAAAAATGTAATGAAATTTGAGGGGGCTCCCATACATGAAACTAAAACAAAATACATATATTTTGCATAAAACAAAATACATATATTTTACATAATTTGTGGTGTCTATAAATAGTCTAAAGCGTATGTGAGTGAGACGCAATAGATATTATATTGTTATGCGGTTGCCTGCAACAGCTTGGGTGTTGAGGCGTTAAATATGACATAGAGGTTCCTCAAACCATTTTATCTGAAAGTCAAACGTTTGTAAGATAGACGCTTCCGAAGCGGTAAAATGGGCGTCTCTATGGGCGTAAACTAGTGAAAATTGTGGAAATGTATATCTTTATAAATCCGGAGTTTATGTGATACAGCCTATTTTCAACAACCGCACATATAACTTTGTCCTTCATGCAAACACTTTGAAAAACGACTTCGTTTTTCATAGTGTTTGCATGACGGACACCATACCACAATATTTTGTTTATTGAAAAAATAACTTATTTTTTTCTATAAACAAAATATTGTCGTATTTTGGCTAAATGGAAGTAAGTTGACCCCAAATTTAATTAAAATTAACACTGAACCCTCAGTCGGTTTTTACTCAAACCTTTGCGCGTCTTTATGGTTCCTCAAATATTTTTTTCTAGGAGTCACACATTTGAACGATAGATGCTTCCAAATTGCTAAAATTAGCGTCGTCTCCCCCTTTAAACTTTAGAACTAAGCAAGTTAAATTTAAAAACCGGTCAAGTGCGAGTCGGACTCGCGTACTAAGGGTTCCGTGCCAATTTTAACTGATTTAAGGAATTCACTTTGCTAAAATACCACAATATTATGTTGACAGCAAATATAACTTTGTTTATCATAGTGTTTGTATGAAGAACAAAGTTATGTTTGCGGTTGTTGAAAATGAGTTAAAGTTAAAGATCTACATTACGTATTTTCTCAAAATTTAAACTTGCTTAGTTAAGAAGTTAAATGGGGGGACACCAATTTTACCACTTTGGAAGCGTGTATCTCTGAAACGTTCAAACGTTAGACTTAAAAGAAAATGATACCCCACACGCATAGGTTTGAGTAAAAAAAATCGGTTTTAGCTTCATATATGGAAGCCCCCCCCCCCCCCCCCCCCCATAAATATCATTTTTATTTTTATTTTTTGTATAGAAATCCTAAAGCAGTTAACAGGATACACCTTCCTACCTAATTTCAACAGTGTGATGCTTACAGGTACAGAGTAAAGTGGCTATCTAGTCAAACACGACTGGCTGGAAGGATATTATAGTCGCAGCGCGTGTCGCTCAGAACGATGCTCTATACAACACGGCGTATAACGCGTCGAGTGAAGTGGCGTCGATGCCGCATACATTACTATAGTTTGAGTTAGCGCGTAAGTCGACGCAGGTCGCTTAATGCACCGCCTCACTATAAGGCCGCAAACTGGCCAGCCGCGGGTGCGGGCGCGGGCGCGACTGCGGCACGAGCGGCAAGGGTATTGCCCGCCGCCCGCGCCGCGGCCCACCAGAACGGTTAATACACACTTAAGGCGCTACCCGCATTTTTAACGCGCATACTAGCGCCACTTTACTATAAAAATCATAAATCGTTAAATAAAAGACTAATCAAAAATCTGGTAGACACGATTGTAGCTCTGGTTATGTGGTTTAGATACAATGTTTAAGTTCAATAAAACAGAGTTATCTGCAGTTACAGTAAGAAAAATTGCCAAAAGTGGTCATATTCAGCAGTTTTTCTAACTCTAACTACAGTAAACTACTTTAGAAACAATTTAAACGTAGTAAATAAACTATAGAACCTGTACTACAATCGTGTCTACCGGATTTTAGATTGGTCTTTTATTTAACGAGTTATGATTTTCCTACTAAAGTGGCGCTAGTGTCCGCGTTTTAAATCCGGGTAGCCCCTTAAGCATAAATATCAAATCGCGCGAGCTCCGCGGTCGCCTCCGCGCCCGCACCCGCGGCCGTCCAGTTTGCGGCCTAAACGGTAGAAACGCCCGTCGCACCGCGGGAAGCCACGCCATACGCGACGCGCGAAGCCACGCTTCTCCTTTAAAGAGGCCTGAGTGTTTGTTACACCTTGTGCGCAAAAGCTTTTACAAACTATTAAGAGCGTTTAACACTTAAACGCATTAGTCGCTACTTCGTCGGCTTGCGCGACGCAATATCCCACTAGGCTATTAAATAACTTCATTTCCTTCGTATTTCTAACGCCAATAACGCAAAGTATATATTTTAGAAGGATCAGAAGTGAGCGATTATAGCATTTGGCACTGATGGATACGCGGGTACATGTATGACGGTGCTGCGTGGACTAAGACCCAAGCAATTTCGGATAATTATGAGTTTGGTGCTGAGAAAAAGCAGTGGGTAGCAAGCAAGTAACTCATCATCGATCGTAGCGATTGAAGTTCGTGCATGCTGTTGTGGGTAGCTTCTTATCAAAAACTTGCAATGTATGAGTCTGATTCGCAGTTTACAGGCGGTTATCAATGGATATTCATTTTTAGGGTTCCGTGGACAGATAACAAAAAACGGAACTCTTATTTACTTGTTTCTAAAGTTTACGCGTACGCTATTCATTGATTAAAACACAATTTAATTATAATTTGCCGGAAATGTATAAAATGTTACATCCCGATGTTTCAAACAATTTAGAGAGTTTTTGGTCAAGGGTAGGCTGTTAAATCTTTATAGTTTCGTGATGCCTATTGGCCTGTATGTCTGTCCGTCCGCATGCCACAGAATTTTTATTCTGAAACTATTAAGTAAGACCACAGAGTTCAAGTCTATACTAATATTATATAACTAGTATAGAGTTGGTTTGTTTGAACACGCTAATCTAAAAAACTAATGAACTGCTTTGAAACAATATTTTTGTGTTGAATAGCTTATTTATCGAGAAAGGCTATGCTATGTTGGTGTTATCTTTAATAAACCGTATCTCCATTAAGCTATGGTGTAAATATATTTGACACTTGCGTTATCAAAGTTATAAATACATAATTTCCCTGCAGCTTCCACAACGTAACATAACATAAACATAACGTTCATGTTGACAAAACTGATTAGTATCTGTATGAGCTGAATCGCTAATATCAGAACCGTGTATAAACATGATATTTCGCAATATTCGCATGTTGAAGTCATGCAAATCCACTGAAACTAGGCATTGGCGATAAATTCACGTTATAAATGCTATAAATTCAGAACTTTAGTGCTGACAGCTATATTTTTACGAGCAAAATTCTTAGTTTTTTTTATATATCCTCGATAAAATGGCATTAAGTACCAAACTTGATGGTAGGTTATGTGAAATATTTTCCAAAACTTATTCAAAGGATAAAAAAGTTAACTTATTATCATAATAAATACCAGCCAAAGGAAATCACTTCCTCCACGGTTTTCTAGGGCGACTGTTGATTATCATAAAAAATACCTACTGCATTATTTAAAAATAAACATAGTTTTTTTTGTCGCATGGGCAGTAAGTGTTATCTAATTAGTAAATGTTACTTAGATCTCAATACTTTTTCGGCAAGGTCCACAATCAAACACAGTCTTAAATATTGAATTTATGCCTTAGTATTTTTTTACATTTATGTTCTAGTGCAATTCTGTTTATAGCTGGTCCTACCTTTACTTTTCATCCTGTATTTACACGCCTTTAAGTTTTTATAGACCGTTCTAATAGACTTTTAATGACTAAAAAATGTGTCATTGTTGGTGAAGCAAACCTAGCGTAAAGTAACAGCTAAATATATTTTCGAATATGGCTAATATCTTATCGGATGGTAGATTTATAGAAAATAAAATTATGTTTGGATTATTTATTCGGTTTAATCAAAGAGATGTTACTCATTTCAAATCAAGACATATATTTACAAACTACAAAGAAGGCATAGGAATATCAGTCTATTGCTATGTTCTAAAAATAAATGACTTTTTTCTTACGTTTGGAAAAAAATCCCCTAATTATTAACTTTACAATTCCAAAGACTTCCCATCTCATATTTTAAAAGTGTCTTATAACAGGCATTTAATTTTGTCCCTAAAAATATTTAAAACTTTTACCGTGGTAACTTTATATTTTATCTAACAGTAGAAAGGCGAGCCTTTGCTTGAAAAAATAATGGTTCAAATCTTTTTTGTATTAATTATAAGCGGAAAAGAAAACCCTAGATAAGATCTCAAATACTTGTTTATTTTTGGTTTCGTATTTCTGATTTGTTAGTCTGAGTTTCATTCAGTTTATCTGTGTCTGAAAATTATTTTTATCCCCTTATATGAATAAGCTATATGAATATTATGAAATAACGCAAACAGTCTAATAAACCTTTGATAGTTACACTGTTTTGTCTCGTTTTTTCTTGACGCACTGTCATCATTTGACAGAAAGTGACAAAACAGTGTAATAGCTTAAATAGCTTAATTGAACTGTTTAAGTTTTTATGAATAAGGCTGTGAGTCTAAACTGCAGACTGGTATCTACGGAAGTGTTGACATATTATTTCCCTGTAAAACTGCAGCATTTTTCGACCGCCACCTGGTGGTTCTACAAGGAACTATGTCGAGACTTCCATAGCTGATCTCCTATGCTGACTCCTAAACACACTTCATGAACTTTTACTAATAAATCGATGTGTTCTAACCCTCTTTCTTGTATATTATATCATTAGGGTCTAACAAGCCCTTCGGAATGAAAAAAACTTTGATTAATTCTATCGAGAAAGTTCCTTGACAAATTAACGTCACTTCACGTACAACACAGCCTATCCAACCGAATGATACTAATGTCAACCTTATAGTCATGATAATAAAGATTTAAGTACAATTTTGTTTTGGGTATATTTGTGCTGCCAAGTGTACTCGTTACTAGAAAAAGTTGAGGAGATATTAGTTACTCGTAGTGTGTGTTGTTGAAGTGAAACTTCTTTATCGGCGTTGGAAAAAAAATACCGTCACATTTTTCGGTTACGCGTCACATTTTTTCGTTACGCGCCATCTTTTTCTTGCCTCTACCACGGTTTGTTTCAGACGAAGAGTACTTTCACTTTCTCATGCTGTAATAATCTTAGTAGCAAAAAGATAAAGTGAAATAATTGTATTATTTGTATTCATGTATGTATTCATTCATTTCATTAATATTGACTCATAAAGAAAAGGTTGTTTTTGTTTTTTGTAGTTTTCTGACCTATTTATAGTTGCTTTAGAAAAAAGAGCAATACAAAGCATTAAAATATGAGACACTAAGACCTCATACACGGCGACTTTTAACATCGCGACTCAAGCAATGAACAGATTAAATTTGGTTTCGATGCTGTCGCGCGTTAGTATCGATGCAGAAGCGCGACTGCATCTAGCTAACGCGCGTTAGTTTCGATGTAGTCGCCAATGTATAAGTCAATGTCCAGCTTCTGCAACTGCACGGCACTGATACTAACGCGCGTTAGCATCGCGACTGCATCGATAAATGCTAACAGTAGCGCATGTGTGTAAACGTTGACATTTTGCGACTGCATCGACGCTGCATCGCGACTGCATCGCTGCGGAAAGTTACAGTGTGCAAAGGATCTAAGACACAAAAAGCAGTAAAGAAAAAGCCAAATATTAACTAAGAACTTTTTTGCGTAATAAGATTTAAAAAGCGTGACATCAAAAGCACAATATGAAGGTATTAGTGTGAATTTTTTCCACTTTATACTAAAAAACAGCCGAGAAATTTCCGCAGGCATTTTAGGAAATAACATATCTTACGTTCTACCTGCCACTGCGACCAATCAATTCTAGTACCATTTGCATATTGATTTATTTTACAGCACAGCGATTTATTGTTCAGTCACTACTGGAGACATATTATGTACTATATTTTTGCGACTGCATCGATACTAACGCGCGACTGCATGTTACTAAATTAAATCTGTTCATTGCGTGAGTCACGATGCTAAAGCGCGTTTTCAAAACGCGCGACTGCATCGATACTAAAAGTCTTAGTGATAAAGGGGTCATAATACTTTAAAAAATGTACGTGTACCAAACCGTCACCAAGTGAGTTGGGTACCATACCTTTAAATATGACTATTACTATGGCGTCTTGGTGAGGTACGGCCCTTACGCCATTAGTACCGCATTTGCATGGGGAATTCGCGTAAACTTTGACTCGTTCTGACATAACTGACATGATAGATGCATCTTTAAGAGTGGAAATCTCTGCCCGCATCTGTGTTTCCAATAGTCTACAACTTTGTCTTTTTTTTAAAAGAGTGAAAATGTTTCTTCTAGGAGCGCTCTTCATCGTGGTCCCTGTCCATGCCTCGTCTGATAAAGTCTAGAGACAAGAACGAACCTATATCATATAAAAAAAAAAACTTTATTGGTATCGTTCACCCACATCGCTGCCGCATGCGAATGCGTTGATGTTCACGCCGTTGATGAATCGAAAGTCATTTCAAGACTTTAGCAAAAACTTTTTGATGACTCTCTTTAATTTATTCTCAATTTTGTGATAAATAAGATATGTTTTACCTGATGTACATACAGAGGGTAAATGGAAATTTATTTTTAACGAATTCAAGGTTATCTAATACATAACAAAGTGAACTTTGTAGGTACACGTTAATAAATTTCACAAGCAGGTGCTTAATGAAACATTTTGTGGTTTTCATTATAACGGGAACGAAAGTTTATACCAACATTACCTCTATATTACCTAATTTTGATTGTGTGTATTTCAAATTGTTAAATATACCTAGACAGGGTTTTTGGTTTTTACACCAACGGAAGTTTTGATCAGGCAAGAAAATTAAAAAAGCATTTCTGTTCATTTATGAGGGGTTAACTTGTTTATACAGGATGTTGTTCTGGTCAGTGATATCCAACTCAGGGATATGAGTTATGATTATTCCAAAAAAAAAAACTATGGGAAATCTCGCAACCTCGCGCGTAGCTAACGCGTATCTACGAAATACTACGCCGTAGCTAGTAAGCTACGAAGACGCTATCTGTCGTTAGTTAGTTAGGTAGTTGTCTCGAATCAATAAATTGAATTTGTGGCCTTTTACATTAAAAAATAAAATTGGCATCAGTATCATTTGTGCAGCCATCCCTGAGTCGCTCGTCGCTGACCAAAACAACACCCTGTATAGTGAACTTATAAACTACCAGTTAAGTAGGTACCTCATAAGTCATGCATAAACTGTGCCGTTATTATGAGATTCGTTTGTTTGTATACTCGCTAGCGACGGCGTAGAACAAGTGTATGGAAATATTTAGTTCTGCACGTGACCGCTAGAGGCGCTGTGCAATTTTCCACAAACTTTTTACGTCGTCTCTAGCGAGTAAAACCACAGTAAACTCATAGTAACGGTAATGATAAATAAATAAGTATTACGCTGTTAATATCTACACCAACGCAGTCGCATGCGGAATATGATATTTGATTTGGATGCGGTAAGTGAAGTGACATTGGTATTTGCTGTCTTGCTCAAACCTAGCCAAATATGATAGTTGCATCCTTGTCAGTATCGTTGCGTCAGATTGCTGCCGCATGCTATTGCATTGGTGTAGCATAAAGCACATGACACACAGACAATATAGAAAATTGTGATATTTATACAGGCTGTTGTTTTGGTCAGTGTCATCCAACTCAGAGAAGATAATATGAGTTAACTTTATTATAAAAAAATATTTTCTTTAAATTTTACGCAACTTTTATAAAAGAAAACCCCATCACAAAATTCTTAAAGACAACAAAACAAAACTCGCACTCTCGCGCGTAGCTTGCGCGTGTCTACGAAATACTACGCTGTAGCTAGTAAGTTACGAAGAGGCGACCTCGTGTTGTTAGTTTTGACTCGATCGCAATATTGCAATAATAAATAATTGTATGATTAAACGAACTTACCCTAAGTGAAGTTCAATCATAATTATATGAATCTCTTTGTCCGACACCATTTAACATATGTAGTCTATGCTTCTATGCTAGCTCCATCAAAAGTTTCAAAGCTCCAAAAAAAATACTTTACCGGATCCTGAACGTGCTGTCATCTGTCAACAACTTCATTAGTTCAAAGTTTTATGAACAACCCTTCTGGGAGGGGTTGGGAGGGAGTCCGGTGTCGGACAAAGAGATTCATATAATTATGATTGAACTTCACTTAAGGTAAGTTCGTTTAATCATACAATTATATTTTCTCTTTGTCCGACACCATTTAACATATGTAGAAGTTTAAAGCCTGGGTTGTGAATAAAAAATAAATAGTAAAATAATAAAATGAATGAAACATTTATTTATAATCCCAAACTAGACATTTTGTCATAATAGTTTAAATTAAACACACTTATGTATCTATGAACATGTCAATTATTTATCAATCAATAATCAATCATAGTAATTTAAAGTATCTTAATCAATAACCTGTAATAAATATTACAATTTACTTAATTATGATTGTTCCTACTAGTATTGCAAATGACAGAGGAAAAAGAAATAGGTCCATCTATAACAGGCTTATTATAAAATCTGGCAAAGACTGATGAATTATTAGACCATCCTGCCGTTTTTCTAATGAGATCAATGTTAAGTCCAGCCCTCTGGGCTGCAGATGTTGCTGCATGTCTGGTACTATGTGCCGAAAATATGGAAACATCTATTCCAGCTTCCTCTAAGGTGGATTTTATCCATCTGCTGATAGATTGAGATGATGCACCCTTATAAGGTCTTTTATGAGTCAAAAACAAAGAGTCTACATTCTGTCTTATGTTTTTTGTTACCTCTATATAGTCAGTAAGAGTTTTTACAGGACAAATCTCTATTTTTCATTATAGCTTTAAATACAAAACAGACTGGATAGCACTTCGACTTGAAGTTTTTATATTTGAATTTGCACACCATTTGATGTAAAAGTTATATTTTTTAGTTTAATAAATGCCAAAGTTTGAACTCTATGAGCGGTAGTTAAGGCGAGCAAGGTAACTAACTTTTTGGTTAAATTTTGTAAACCTAAATTTTCATTATGAAATTGAGATACTAAGAAATCTAAAACCTGTCCAGGGTTCCAAGTGACATTGTACCTTGGTTTAGGTGGCTTTTCCCTGAACACCCCTTTAAAAAACCTTTTAATCCTATCGTCACTACCTATTTTCGGATTAATTATTAATGACAATGCTGACCTAGCAGAATTAAGAGTACCATATGCAGCTCCAGCTTCTAACCGTTCACTCAAAAATTTTAATATATAAGGAATTGATGATTGATAGGGGTCAATGTTGTGAAAATTACAATAACTCCACCACTGCCTCAGTGGTGAGTCATATTGTTTGAAAGTATTTTCAGATAAAGAATTCATCATGACCTTAAGGGCAGAGTCCGGGGTCCCACGTCTTATAAATGCTTGGCTGATAGCAGCCCTGCTGCCAGGGTAAGCTGTTGATGTAACGGATGTTCCTGCCTGTAAGGTGATGATAACAAACTTTTTTTTTTAAATATTTATTCACAATTCTGTCTGATCGCTTTTGTAACAAAACGGAAATAGGAAATGGTATTTTTTTCGGTTGGCACCAAAAATTCGTTTTTTTACTCACTTTCAAAAATCCAACATTCGCGGAAACTTGAGTGACTGAATAACGAGTCGAGTTCTTGAGTGCTTTCAAAATGGGAAAGAGAAAACATTCTGAAGAAGACAAATTGAATTGGAAGAAAATAAGAAAACTAGAAAGGAAACTTCAAAAGAAACGAGAAGAATCAGAGAGTGAAGAAGGGACTCCACGAGGCAGTCCAACAAGTGACAGGTCACCGTAGAGTGGTGCAGAGACTGAGCTGATTAATTCAGGTGGGTTATCGTTACATTAAAAACTTACAAAACAAAATTGGCTACTACTATTACACTAAGACAATAAGCGCTGTCACTTGCGGGCAGACATTGTCTTCAGTTGGTTACATAGGAAATGAACTTTATTTATTCAGTACCGTAACTGACAAATTAGCACTACCACTTAGCGGGTAGACATTGTCTCTAGTACATGCAGTGTTCCAGACACTGCGGGAAGATGCTGTTTTCATTTCAAATTTACACTCAATCTGATTACCTGACAATTAGCGCTACCACATGGCGGGTAGACATTGTCCTATTATATGCCAAGAGTTACCACATAGCGGGTAGACATTAGCATCATTTTACATACATAACTTGTCTGACAATTAGCGCTACCACATAGCGGGTAGACATTGTCCTCTAGTTACAGCAGTACTGCTACATAGCAACATACCAGTACTCCCTGATTCTTACAGCTATTCCATTTATGAACCTCATTATTCACTGCTGAAAACAACACTTCAAAACCGTGATACATTACGTAAATATCACTAAACTTGTAAACAAACATAATACGAAACTGTGACGGCATGGCGCACAAAACACATAATGAAGTTGTTGACAGATGACAGCACGTTCAGGATCCGGTAAAGTTTTTTTTTTTGGAGCTTTGAAACTTGTGATGGCGCTAGCATAGAAGCATAGACTACATATATTAAATGGTGTCGGACAAAGAGAAAATATAATTATTTTGTGAGTTTTTTTTGGTGAGTTTATGATCGTTTGTAACTGATTCGGGCGTCGCTGACCAAAAAAACACCCTGTATTGAACGATGCACACAATATCAACGTATACAACATCTCCAAACAACAAAGAAAATTATGATTTTTATATTGACCGATTCATATTTACACACGTTATCGATACAACACCTGAACAGCTTCATACCTTGAGTCCTGTATCCACAGGTCTCTCGTATCCAACGGAGGTAGTTCGGTCTCAGTGGAGGCTGCTGAGTGCTGAGGAGTCCCACCTCTTGGGCCCAGAAACCTTCGCCAGGTGCACCTGCGTTCTGAAATATAAACTCTATGTAAGTATACAATTTAAAAAAAGTAAAAACTGACTTCAAAATCAAAATGCACTAAAAGTCTTAATTAAATTCTTGACCTTTAAAAGAAAGGATCTATTTTAGGCAAACAATTTCTTTTTGGAGACAGTGCTCTGATAGTTGATATTTGAGATGGTCAAAGTGATGGCACCGACTTCGAAATAAATGTTCGCCTAAAACGGATCCTTGCCTTTAAAGGGTCAAGATTTTATTTAAGACTTGTAAGTGCATTTTAGTTTTGAACTCGGTTTTTACTTTTTTTGAAGTGAATTTTATTCGTTCATTTTAAATTATTATAGGAAGGGGTTATGTCTTTGTTCTTTAAGAAGCTACAAATTACCTATCATAAGTTCTGTCATTATAATTACTGAACTCCTAAGCGTTGAGGAGTTTCACCATCAACTCAGCTTCACATGATGTTGACAATCGGACGTAACGACATGTCAACATTAAGAATCTAATACAAAAACACTAGTCGTGCCTTTTAAATTTAAGGGTTTCCCTCGATTGCACCAAGATCCCATTATCAGATTTTGAATTGGCAACAGGCAGAAAAAAGTTTTATATCAGTCCATAAATAACTGCTAAAAAAAACACTCGAATTGCTAACCTCCTCCTTTTTTGAAGTCGGTATAAAAAGTTACATTGCAGTAGCACTTGCTAAGATAGTTTTTTTTTTTCATAGTTTAATCGTTTACATAGTGTTAACTGATCTTCGTGTCACTAAACATTGTGTATGTTGTGACACTGCACATTCGAGGTTGGACGCTCGAGAGAAATAATATTATAGTATTATTAGTCTAAACTTAACATACCTAGTAAAAACATTATTAAAATAATCCAATATATAACTTGCTACCGGGTGTCAATAGCATAAACATATAGGGTAATGATGACAAAGAAATGAACTTAATGTTTGCTTACTGGGTCAGTAAAGGGTCCCGGACGGTTGCATTACAATTAGCATCTGCAATCTACGCTGTAATAAAAAGGGTAGGTAACTACATATACGTCGAACCAATTCATAACGATCTGTCGCGCGCGGACCGAGTCCGAGTCGTGCTTAAAACTACCATTTACCTATCTATAACCTTATCGGGTGAATAATTTTATTGTACTCGCAGGCGCATCGGTTAAAGTGAGTGCGTAAACAGGGTGACTGCCATTTTGGTTTAGTGTTTTAAAGGATAAGTTAGACGAGTTACTCATATATTACTTACTAAGAAAGAATTTGTTAAAGATGGTTTTAATATTTTTCTTGTTTATTTTATCTATTATTTTAGTTGGTAGTAAATTAAATAATAATAATATCTTGGAATAATATATTAGGTTGTTCTTTTCTCGTATACGTTTTTAGCTGAGATTGTGGTTATTTTTTTTGTTTGTTGTTTTTCTTGTATTTTTTATTGTGCTGTAGATGGATGTGTAATTCTTTCCGATGGTAATATTCAATTGGACACCAATCACATACATTGCTCTGATCCCAAAGTAAGTAGCCAATGCACTTGTGTTATGGAAATCAGACACAACGGTGGTACCACAACACCCAGACCAGAGACAATATAGACAAGATCGTTTTCTACATTGACCCGACCGGGAATCGAACCCGGAACCTCACGAGATGGCGACGCTTGAAACCAGCGTGCTATTCATTTGACCACGGAGGTTGTCTAAAATCTAGTATCGTATTGAAACGATCAACGATGGTTAATTAAAAAACACTAAATAATTGAATTTACATGTGTTTTCAGGCGATTGAATTTACACGTGTTTTCAGGCGATGGCCAAGTCTCAATATATTTATATAAAACATTAAAGAATTTTAATATTGATATGCGTCACTATAAGATGCTGTTAATTATTACGTAACAACTTAATGCTTCGAGTACGGAGATTCCAGACACAATTGATTTTCAATTGTTATGGACCACGATCGTGGTCCTAGAGACTGGACGTATTAAGACACAAAGTCGCTTAAGTAGAGACTGAATAAATTAATAACTGACTTGGTATTACATGGATCTCACAACTTTTTACCGCAGAACAACTGAGTTGCGAGACTTGGTTTTTTTGACAAGTATTGTTTTTGATGGGATTGAAGTTCTCTTGTGTACAAAGGATGGTTAGGTACTGTACAACGTTTTGCATTTGTATTCTGGAAAATTGAATTAAGGATTCTACAAAGTATGAGTAATATTTCCCTAAAAGTATTTAACAGAAGTGTGTTGTACGTGAAAGATCGTTTTTTAAAATCCGTTCGTCATTATTTGCTCTCAGTGTTTTGCGACGTTGCCAACTTAAGGGGGGTTTACACGGGTGACTAAAGCCGCACGATTTTTGGCGCGCGGCGTAAATCAACCATCTAAATGGCAATTCAGCTAAGTTGCAAGTGAATAAAGCCGCAAGTCCCAAAGTTGGGTAGCATCCGACTTTGGCCGCGCGGCAACCGGCCGCATGCGACTGGTGACTAAAATCGACCGTCTAAACGATCAGTTGCAGGCGATCGCCCGCCGCATGAAGGTGTTTCGCGCACGCACGTGTATTTATTTACTACAGCGTTTCTGTGTATAAATGTATCGTAACAACCATGAATAAAAATAACACCATACAGTTTTTGGAATGCTATGAAATGCATCCATGCTTATGGAACCCAAGAGAACAAGATTACAGGAACATTAATGTACGTTCAGCGGCTCTTAAATCTATTATTCAAGAAATGCGTTTGTCCATGAATAATTGAATAATTAATTATTTCAATTCCAGCACAAACGGCTATTCTGTTCAACATTTTCGATGGAAATGACAGAGCCGCATGCGATTTTTGTAACCTGTGTACCTAAATGGGCTAGCGATGCGGCTTGGTGAGGCAATTAGTGAAGCGACTCGCCGCACGGCGAAAATCGACCCGTGTAAACTCCCCTTTACTCAACTTCATTCATAACACGCACGGTCGGTATTGCGAACGCTACGTTGCCAACTTTACTTTACACCGAGTTCAAGTTTGTACCAATAGTAGAATCAAAATAGTAAGTGAACTTTTACTCAAATTAAGAAATAGATCATTTTCTGAAAAAAAAAGAGAACACGATGTATAGATTCTATTACATTACCAATAGGTGGTCAAGTTGACCGATAATTCTAACGTAGTTAGAGGTGACTTTTTACAAGATCGATTTTTTAATCCACAGGGGCTTATCTTATTTGTATGTTTAATTTATTAGCTAAGAGCATATAAACGAAATCTAACGAATCTCGAAATAGACTGAACAAATATTAAAAGTCCTCATCAAACATTCTTAATTACGAATCCAATTAATGAGGTACAACCTTCAAAGAATTCTTAAATATTCTTAATGCCAGGCCTTATTGATAATTATTCCTAAAAGCATGATCTGTGTAGCTCAGTGATAAGCGTATCACATAAAATGATAAAATTTAGTTGATTAAAATTATGAAAAAAATTAAGAGTTCAAGGTCTCTTAGCTGAAATTGAATGTTGAAAGGTCGTCTTATCTTAATGTTCCGTAGGCTCAAGCGTTATGGGAGAGCCTGCCTTCGATAATATTCGGGACTTACAAATTACTGTAGATGGTTACGATAAGTGTAGAAGGGTAAGTCTAGTCTAGTAAAAGTGTTTGTAGCGCAGTGGTGGCAGCGCATGAAGTTAAGCAACATGTGGCGCGGTCGCGTTTGGCTATTCTGGCGTTATAAGTGACGTATATCACTTGATCTCCGCGCGTTAAGCTGCAAGAGGCCTCATTTGTTATACAGTCATGCTGTTAGACAGCTCCAATCGCACTGAACCTGCGTGGTGAACTGTGGCACATACAACCTGATACTTAAGGTGAGGCCTTTGCCCAGAAGTGGGATGATACACCCTAACTACTATTTTTTATTGAGCGTAGTTTGCTACAAAGTCATTAATTGTTTAGACTAATGCCAAATGTAGGTATACGTTTGTGTCTACATCAATGCTTTTGAATTCACAACATTCACAACAAAATGTTTATATGCATTCGTAAGAACTTCAAAAATAAAGCCTTATTTTTCCTTTTTAATTGCTTTTCAGTATGCTTCCAAATAATATTTGTTTAAAAACTCTCCATTCTTGTAGAACGTACGTACATGCGGTCGGATGTTACGAGGTCACATTTTTTGCTATATTCGATTTATATAAAAAAAAACATTTATAGTGTTGAGGTCTGTAGCAATCGTAGAAGTAAGATATCGGTATCAATGGTATATCGATTTAGTATTTACTTTATAATGTGATATTACCTAATTTAAGTTATATGTATGCCAGAGGGCTATGGGGCGTAGCGTTCTGGGGATAAGGAAGTCGGATCGAATCCGGAACGCCAAAATCCGATTTAAGGGAAAGTGCAGAAAAGGTTTACTAAAAATTTTTTCTTCCGTTGTAACCTGGGGCGCTCCTCGGGGTCATACATGGTAAGGCTAAAGAAACTTAAAATTTGAGTAGCTTGACTATTCGAAGGCAGCAATTCGATTTAAAGGTCCTACACAAAATCGTGCATCACACACTTGAATCCCCTGATCTTACCTCCTCACTAGCCTTCAACATTAGGGTTAACATAAGGCGTTCATTACCCACTTTTGTCTTGCCCGATACAGAAACAATGTCTCACGACACAACCCCGACGCCAGAATGTGCTTGACCCGATGACAGAGCTTGACATATACAACGCTAGCACAAAGTACAAAGCTGCATTATACCTAGAGTTGTCGCAGATGACCTCAGAAAAAAAAAAAACCGGCCAAGTGCGAGTCGGACTCGCGCACTGAGGGTTCCGTGCCAACGTTAATTGAATTAGGCAATCCACTTACTTCCAATTAGTAAAATACCACAATATTTTGTTGACAGCAAATATAACTTTGTTTTTCATAGTGTTTGTATGAAGAACAAAGTTATGTTTGCGGTTGTTGAAAAAGAGCTATATCTCAAAAACTTCTCGTTCGATCCCGTTCGAACCAATTTTCGTTGAAAGTATTTGTTATGATCTACATTATATATTTTTTTCAAAATTTACACTCGCTAAGTTTAGAAGTTAGATGGGGGGGGACGCCCATTTGTCCACTTTGGAAGCGTCTAGCTAAGAAACGTTAGACTTTAAAAAAAAACGGTTTTAGGAACATCCGTGTCATTTTTGAAGACCTATCCATAGACACCCCACACGCATAGGTTTGACTAAAAAATTTTTTTTCGGTTTTAGTTTCATGTATGGGAGCCCCCCCTTAAATATCATTATTTTTTATTTTTTGTATGAGAATCGTAAAGCGGTTAACAGGATACATCTCCCTACCAAATTTCAATAGTGTGATGCTTATAGTTTCAGAATAAATTGGGTGTGACATACGGACGGACAGACAGACAGACAGACAGACAGACAGACAGACAGACAGACAGACAGACAGACAGACAGACAGACAGACAGACAGACAGACAGACAGACAGACAGACAGACAGACAGACTTGACGAAACTATAAGGGTTCCGTTTTTTGCCATTCGGCTACGGAACCCTAAAAACTAATTCATTTATTTCGGACACAAAAATACATGGGTCAGTAATACGGGTGAAAATCATTGAATCTTATTTTGTGTTTTAATTTAAATCTTAGCTTATATTTTAAGATAATTTGTTTACACGTAACTTAAGTTTGGCGCACAGGTGTACTTTAGGGCATTAGTCCAGTTCCTCTTAGTTTTAAATATTTATAATATACACTGAAGGGTTCCGTACCAACTTTAACTAAATTAGGGAGTCCATTTACTTTCACTTAGCTAAAATACCAAAATATTTTGTTGACTGCAAATATAACTTTGTTTTCAATATTGTATAAAGAACAAAGTTATCTGTGTGGTTGTTGAAAATGTACTATAACTCAAAAACTACTCGTTCGATCCCGTTTAAACCATTTTTTTATAATTTTTTTTGTTAATATCTGCATTATTATTTTTTAAATTTGCACTTCTAGTTTAGAAGTTAGAGGGGGGGGGGGGTAACCTTTGGAAGCGTCTATCTATAAAAAAATAGTCTTAGAAACCTTTATGTCAATTAAAAAGACCTTTCCATTGATACCCCACCCCGAACGCATAGGTTTGCCTTCCCTTAAATACATTTTTTATAATAATCGTGAAGCAGTAAAAACAGGACACATCTTGATACCAAATTTCAACAGTGTGATGTTTATAGTTACAGAATAAAGTGACTGTGACATACGGATGGACAGACAACCTTGACGAAACTATAAGGGTTCCGTTTTTTGCCATTCGGCTACGGAACCCTAAAAAGGACTAAGATCATCACCTACTGGCTGCCTACATGATGGACGTCATCTGAAAGGCAGATCCAACATGCGATCTAATAGGCGTTATAATCTAGACCACTTCTGCGAAGACTGGCCAGCCCAGACCGGTCACCGCGACCTTGGGACTTGGGACTCTCGGAAGAGGCCTTTGCCCGCAATAACGGCTAAGCAAAAAAGTTATGTTGACACTTGACAGTAACCAAACAAAGCTTACGTTCGCAGCTTGTTCCTTATTAAATATTATTGTGTTGTCTTAAAGTTACTAAAATATTTTCTCATAACTACAAATTTTATATCAATTGTATTTCGAATAAGGAATAATGATATTTACCTATTTTTGTATTTGAACTAAAAATTATTAGAATGCATAATTTACATTTTTATTAATCTTCAATTTATCATACCGTAATTTATCGATAATATCAAAACAACGCTAAGCAAGCTTGTATAAATTCTGTTAACATGTCATTGCAAAGGCGTAGGCTGTGAAATGCCTTCTTTCATATTTTCTTTTCAGTTTTTCCAGTTAACTTCAAAAATAAAGCGCAAAGAAATTTGAAATATTGTTTTACGTTTTTAAAATCGCTATGTCTCGAAAAGGTTTTTCGAATCTTCATATCTTTATCAAAATTAAGAGCTGCTTTTTATAAATATTCAAGTAACTTAAGTCCCCGCTAGTTTGGCAAGGTGAAAATTTTTGAGTAAGTACACCAAAACATTATATTTTAAGCTACCATAGAAATATTGTCTGTCATCAAAACCAAAGTACGACTACGACACCAAAACTTTGACGACGTATTTGAAGCCCATACGCTAAATGAAAATACTGTTATTACTCATATCCACCGTAGGCATATTTTGTTTACAATAGTTCCAAATGGTACATTATCGGTATGTATTTAATCCGTTAAAAGGTTTCGAATTTGAATGTACGAGGTTTCGCTTTTGGGCCTATTTATACCCAGCTCCTAAAGGTTGGACCCATTTGCGACCACTAAGTTTTTTGTGTAATACCGACTTAAGAGACCCAAGACATTATTTGAGCATTAAGAAATGGGGGCTTGAGACGAAGTGATTGAATATGAAATATGAGTGACTTTTTAGTTTAAGCATAACGTGCGTAAAAAGCTTTTAGATTAATAAATACCGTCTTTTTATTTCAGGGAATCGCACTTTGCTTATGTTTTCTATTCGCCATGTGTTCTAAATAGTACATTATGATACAAGTGTGCTAAGTTGACCATTATATACAAGGCAATATTGTGTGCGCACGAGCGAAAGCGAGTGCGCCATAAGAAAGCCGCGTATGTAATGGTCACAGGCACACGTGTTTCATACGACGTTTTTCAACACACTTGCCATTAATCCAAACTTCGTCACACCACAGCCGCCAACTATTTACGAAAAATGGCGCGTTGTTTTTTTTTCTTGCCGCGAAACTGATGCGCGCGCAAGGTTAAAAGGCGCGAACTAGATCGGAAAACAGCCAAGATTAAAAATGTAATAATTCGTTATTTAAAACACAAATTATAGAAAATTTTAAATGAATTTGAGTTATTTTTAGTAATAAAGCTGGATTTACCATTTATTGAAATAAATATGTACATACTGTTATTTTTCACATAGATACTGTTTGTTGTGTAGTAAGTTATAACCCGACTAAATTATATCGCTTTATCTTCTTACTTACTACTTGGTACTAGGGTACAAATGTAAATTGGTCGGGTTAATAAACAAAAGGCACTAGTGCAATAATATACAGAAAAAGCACGCGTGTTTAATATCTATGATTATGTGCCAAAAATCGGTGGAATAAAAACGTCATTTTGAGCAAGTGTGTTGAAAAACATATTGTAACACCATATAATAATGAAAAACAAAATCAATTTTAATGTTTGGTTGTCCGTTACGATTTCTTTTACTATTGATGTGTACTAGTTAAAAGTAAATTAAAAATAAAGTAAGGTTTGTAACGTCCCACTCTGTTGGGAAAAGGCCTTACCACAACTATGAGGTTGTTGAAGCTACACTCTAGTCAGTGCAGATTGGTGGAGGGGTGTTGCAAGACAAGCGACTAACTTTGCCGCCAGATGTTATCGAGCCGCCCATAAGGCCTCCGACTAGCCTTGACGATTGGTCCCGGCTAATATCAACCGATGTTAGCCGGGACCAACGGCTAAACGTGCCTTCCAAAGCACGGAGATTCTTGTCATATACGTCTATTGTATGGTCGGAATAGACACCCATCAAAATACGATAGTACGTTTGTTAACTTCGGTATCACTACCAAAGTGCTGCCACCACTGCGCTACGTATGACACCTCTTTTGCGAGGCGCAAGGCGATATAACTTTGGCAAATAAAAACACAATTTTAAGACTTTTGCTGTTATGTGCAATACAGATACGCCCAACATAGATATTACTCAATCGACAATAAAAGTTATTTTAAATATATTAAGCAGGCATGTAATACAACAAATCCATTCCATTAAAAGTTGAAAAATTATCGTCCAAATTTGACGAGTCCATTATTAAAGATTGAAAAAGCGTTGCTCAGCAAAGAATGGACTCCAATCCCTCAGGATCGGCTTGTACTGACTTGATGAATGAAAACGTAAGGGATTTTAGGAACCCCGGATCGTAAGCCTATTAAAAGCATTACTGTGGCCGTCGTGGTTTGAATGAAATGCTAGATTAGATAGATCCTAAAAGATCTTAGACCCTTTTTTATTTTTTATTTTTAGGGATTACAAACAAATGTGTTACAACAATTAATAATAACATATAAAATTATAAACTATGAGTAGTAACACATCCCACCACGTAATCCACGTATAAGTATACAAAATGAATAAAATATACGATATAACATGCGTACGTCTGAATAAATAATTTAAAAATCTACCAAATGCCAGGTTGTAAAAAAAAATGTCATATTAAAATAAGCAAGAGAAATTAAAACAATTTTCTTTGCTATATTTGCGCGTGCTTCTGAGCACAGCAGGCCTAAGATGCGTGCCTTTATATCATTTATCGCCACAATCGATAAATTTTCAATCATATTTAAAAAGTTTTTAACTACTTTAAATGTATTCATTTGTTTTTAAAAGCAATCAGGATTGCCTTATAAGTGAAAACAATGTGGAAAAACATATTGTTTATCAAATATTATTATTTTATCGACGCGATGAACGGCATAGAGTTGTGCATGTTAGACCTACAGAGCGTCTGGGAATATTGTATTTAATTTGTTACATAAGCTAATGCGATCATTTTTTTTATTTATTAAGTGTGTGTCCTTTTTGTATATTGGGTTCCAAACAGGCTCGGCGTACTACAATTGAAATCTCACTAGAGAACGGTATAAAAAGCAAGAATGTATTAGGTTTTTTTAAAGTTAACTACAGATCTGGACATGAAACCATACATTTTATATGCTTTGTCAATTATCGTGTTAATATGTATGTCCAAGGGTGGATCTTTCAATAGTCAGATAAGAAATATTCATCGAACAAAAAACAATATGGCTAATTTGAAAACGTCACTTAATTGTCAGTAATCATAGGTACCTCACATTTTTTTAAATCTTTCGCTTTATAATTTAGCAGCCTGATCAGTTTTATCTGACCATTGAAAAATCGGCCCTAAGTGTAGTTCAGGATCGAGCACAATGCCGAGATCGCGGATTACTGTCACTCTTTAATAATTAATATATTCCATGTCCAATGATAATCGAAGTTGCAAATAGTGTTCTATTTGGTAAAACGTATGTAATTACATTTGGGGAAACTCAGAAATAATTTGTTTGTCTTACAGTATTCGGTTAATTTGTCAAGGTCCGATTGAAGAAGAATGCAATTATTAACAGATTTTATTTCTTAGAAATTTCCTTAAAAGTTGTAACGCTTTGATTACTGTATCTTTTAGCAGCAATGCAGCATCGATGCAGTCGTAAATTGTCAACGTTTTCAAACTTGCGCTACTGTTAGCACCGATAGAATCGCTATGGTGACGCGCGTTAGTATCGATGCAAAAGCGTGACTGCATCGATACCAATGCGCGACAGCATCAATGCCAAATTGAATCTGTTCATTGCGTGAGTCGCAAAAAAATCGCAGTGTGGGTCTTAGTAAGGGGTCTTACATACGGACGGAAGTTAAATCTATATAACGGCAGCCGGTAAATTCGTCGGTGTAGGCGCCAAATATTTAACAGTTATTTGCTGTCGATATGTCAAGAGCTGTTGACACCGCGCCATCACCATGCCGTCGATACGATAAAGATCCCTTACTCAGCGAATTTTAGCATCAACTCAGTCGCGCGTTTTAGAAACGCACGACTGCATCGCGTCACACGCAATGAACAGATTTAATTTGGCATCGATGCAGTCGCGTATTAGTACAGATACCGAAACGCGACTGCATCGATGCTAACGCGCGTTAGTAAGTTGCGAATATTCCTCTACACTACAGTACACAATTTGTCAATGTCCAGCTTCTGCATCGCGACCGATGCGCGTTAGCATCGCAACATTATCGATGCTAAAAGTAGCGCAAGTGTGTAAAGGTTTATTTACATTTTGCAACTGCTAGGATGCTGCATCGTGACTGCATCGCTGCTAAGAGTCGCAGTGTGCAAAGGGTCAGAGATGTACCATAGCCATAGTCGTTATTTGCACTTAAAACAGAAGTACTTAAGCTTACTGTACCACGAAAAATAATAATAATACTAACTGTGTTTATAACAGTGGTTACGCACTTCATTCGTTGCTAATCAGTAAGATGGGCTTAAAATGCTCTTTGTTCTCTAAAAGATAATGCAAATGCTACGCAGCTTAACGTTTCGTTTGATCGTAACATGCTTTCTGCTCCAGATTTTCCGTGTAGTGTAGTCGAATGACTACTTCAAATCTTATTTTGACGAATATGGACTTTATTTATTTATAGGAAAGGTAATATTTACTGATACTCGTAGTTAGAATTCTGATAATGTCAATAGCTAGATTTTACCGTCAAATCAAACTTGAATGTTGTCCTAGAATTACAGAAGGCCGTATAATTCTGAAAACGTGCGTTAATGCGTTCAAATACTATCCTATATTTTTATATGATCAATCTGACTGAAACGTATTATTTAATGTTGTTCGACATGAATTTATTTAACAGCTGTATACGATTCTGAATGTTCTGCGCCGTTCAAGCCACCGGAAATAATTTATGGAGGAATCTAAACATGTAAACTCCTTTTACTTGAAATAAAAGGGTAACAATACCGCCCGCGTCCTTATAAAGGTGTTCGCCCACTATACCGTAGCAATCCATGAACGTGCATGGTACGTGTCAGGTATAAACATATTATTTGTAATTAAATCAAATCAAAGATTTGCACCGCACTGAAATCTAATGTCTTACGCTATCCGGGCGTATGCCTATACCACTAGGCCACCGCCACATTGCTAAGCCTGTTGTATTTTGCAAGCGCTTACTTTAATGCGTAGGCTGCGTGACGTCATCAATGTTGCGAGATTGCTCTCACAATGTCCCGCTCGGCTTCGCATCTTTACTCTCGCTCCATAAACGGTGAGATATTACGCTGTCAATCCGTTCAGAGGGCAAGGTATAGTGTTGCTTTTCGTACCTGCCACGTTCATAGCATGGACATACTCGTAGTATGGTACGGTGCAGCGGAAAAACCTTTTGATGTTACGTAAGTATCTAGCTCCCATAATAAGGTGGATATATGGCCGTTTCTCACGGTAGTCCTGTTCTGCGAGATCACAGCATTACTGAACCCCGCAGAAATTTCTGGCGTTCACACGACAGTTTTTTGCAGGTACGTTTCGTGTCCATTGCACTTGCACTGACCATTATAGCGGCTTGCTGTATCCTACCTTTACCTACTAACTACCTATATTTTATACCTACCTATCTACCTCTATTTACTTGATGTCATTTTCGATGCGAAACTGATCCAATTTAATTACAAATCAGGATCAGATATACAGGTATCAGTTTATTGCTGGTCACTGCAAATGGTATGTCCGTATGAATATTAGAATATAATAGAATTATTATTGATTACAACATATATAAATAATAAAATTACCCATGACACTTAAACAATTGAAGAAATACATTAATATTAATTTGTAAAAAACACTAATTAATAAATTAACAATTAAAATATTCAAATTTAAAATTAAACAAACAAACAGGATCAAAAATAAAGGTTTAAAAACAAATTAAGACAATAAAAAAGTACATTAATATGAATTTGTTAAAAAAACTCAAATTAATGAATTAACAATTAAAATATTGAAATCACAAACTAAACCAACAAACAGTAAAATTAATAAAAGTATAAATAAAATAAAATAATCACAGAACGAAATACAAAATTATGTTAATTGCGCTTGCAGGCAGCGCCCTCCACTAGCATTAAAACACGTATACTACAAAACGGGATCCTGCAGAAAAAAAGTGTCTTCAAACGAAGTGACGCCATATTTGAATGATTCATTGCTAAGTTCTAATTTGCCGATAGTGGATCAGGTCCTTTATGTAATTTGAAATGAATTTATTTAACAGCTGTCCGCAATTCTCAATGTTCTGCGGTTAAAGCTACCGGAAATGATTTTAGGAGAAATTCAAACATAAATTCATTTTACTGAAAGAATAACAAAATCTCTTACACGTCCTTATTATAGGCATACGCTTATTATACGAATTTCATTAGTGTTGGTGTAAATTTAATACATTAAAGTGGTGATTTTCTTTATATTTTTGGTTACTTAATCAGTGTTATACTTCGTCGTTCCACTATCCACATTTTATATTTATTTAAACTTACATGATCACTAACATTAGAATTGATTGTAAGGGGATTGCTACCGTGCACCGATTGCGGAACATTTGGTAGCATCGGGTTCAAATAACTGGATTGAGTTTCATTACCCTCAGATAATTTTAGACAGAACGCCTAAATACGAATTATTTACATTCCTAGATTGGTCAAGGGAGCTATTGAAATTACAAAATACAAAAATTCCAATCGTGAGACTGGGCTTATATTGTCTAATGTCTGGAATTCTGTGATTCGTAAATGTAAGAACTGAGAAATTCAACAAAACTTCGTTACTACGTAACGTAAAGACGTACGTGCAGATAATGTTAGTGTTTTATGTCGAGAACAGGTACGAGATAATAGTGAGTTTGTGAACAATGGTACTGCAATATATCGCAATAAAATACTTCGAAGGAGGGTAAACCGATATGTCTACCAATAACAGCTTACTCGCAATAACTTCAGTCACGCCGTGACCATGGCACTTGCAACAGGGCCGAAATATCGGGAACTCGAAAATATTAAGATACATAGTAGCAATCCCGTAGCAATATACCTATTCTAGTATCCATATCTTGTTTTAAGTTTCAACATTATTTCAAGTCCAGCTATTTTTGATACCACTTGACGTTTCACCAAAATTTCACCTCATTTCAGGTAGCATCTGTGAGGACTCTACAGTAAATAAGCTTTCTAGAAGTTTCGCAGACTCTATCACGACGATAGGATTTCCCGCTGAGTTGTTTCAATCGGATTGGTGGATCTAGTCTGAGTACCGTCGGTTGGTTTTAGTCACAATTGATTAAAGCAAGGTAGACTTATGTCAAAGTTAGTTAGGCTATGTCTGAGATTTCTGCTTAACAATCTGCTGAACCGAAATAACATCAATACACATATATCCGTCTACATATATTTTTCTACAGTTTGTGATCCAGAAACGGTTACTGTTTGAATTATGACATTCAGAATAGTGGTAAAAAAGCTTTGGATCAATAATTGATATGGGGACCCTCTGCAAATTTTCTGCTTAGAAAAATTGCGCTACAATTACATACTGTTACAGCCTTTAATAAAGCTGGCTGATTCCTAACTCAAAGAATCAGCAAAGCTATCCAACGCGGCAACGCAGCCAGCATCAGAGCCGTAATACCGCAAGGAAATTTATTTTTTATGTTGCATGTATCAGTTTTAATTTTTCTTGTTTGATTTTAATAAAACATTGATGTATAAAGCTCTCATATTTTTATACTAGCGGGCCCCCGCGACTTCGACCGCGCGATTTGAGTTTGCTGCCTCCCCTTCCGTTGCAGCACGATTTTTTAAAGCCTTCCTCGATTAATAAGCTATCTAACACAATCTTTTTTTTTCAAATCGATCCAGTAGTTCCTAAGATTAGCGCATTCAAACAAACAAACTCTTCAACTTCATAATATTAAACTGTAATTATAAACTGTAATGAAGGGACCGGTCGTAGACCAATAGCGACGATCCCTTCAAATTCGTTATAATCTTGTACTTAGTAGGCTTAATCAGTTCATAAATATTGTTTCAATAAACAAGTTACCAAATAAATAAATAAACTTCATAATATTAGTATAAGTGGGATACATTGCCATGTTATTTATTATTATAGTCTTAATTGAGTCGTAGACATTTGTGACACAAATATAACGAAACACAAATACAAAGTTGGTATCAAATATACCAACTTTTCTTTGTATTTCTCTTTAGAAAAGTAAAAAATAAAAAAGAATCAACCTCCAAAATCCGATGGCCAAAATTGCAGTCAATAAGCATGGTCCTACTTAATCAATTTAAACCATGTTATAGTGTTCACATGCTAGTTCACATTGTGTTTAGTTTAAAGGCTTAGGCATTAAAATGATTTTTGGATTAAGTTAGCGAATTCAGAATTGCAGCAAGTCTTTGTGTTCAGATTTACACATTTGGAACTTATTTCTTAAGAACCAACACCATTTTACCAAGTTTACTAAGTGTGTAAGGGTATAAGTCTGTCTAAGACGATGAAACTTTCATAAGTATTCTTGTTAATAAACTTAAGGGTCTTACAGTGGACACAATTACAGTTTTCATTATAAATACGTCATATATACTTTATTAAAACATTTGTACACACAATTCAATATAGTGACGAGGGTTTATATGACTTTCATCACATCAGTGAGTTAATAATTCTTATTCGGTTTTGAAGTTAACGCGAATACAACTAATTGATTTCGACTTTACGGATTGATTTCGCGCACATTTATTTGTAGTTAAACGCCTGGACGTTCGAATGCTGAGATCCGCCTTAGGAGCATAATGTTCTATGTACACACAACAGCACGTCAAGGTTAACACTGCAGTATCTTATCCCATTTAGACAGATATTTTTTTTATACAAAAGTTTAGTTTTTTTGGTAAAAACTTATTAAATGAACCCTAAAAAGGATTAAAAAATATTTTAAAAAATATTTAAGAAATGGGGGGCTATTAGGGGGCCGTACCGTATAGGGTACAGTAGGACTATAAGTTAGCAAAAAATACAACTTTTCCTAAATTGAGTTTTTATTTAATTTTTAGTGTGATACATAATAAAACATTCTACATGGACACCAACATTGCATTTAACACCAACATTGCATTTAACGCATCTTATAGGACATCGTCGATGGCACTGTCCACACCTGGTTCTTTTTTCCTGCTTGGTGACATAATGATCTTTGCCGTCATATCAAGAATCAGAAGTTATTAAAGATGGCCGACTAGGACCTGGCTTTTCTCGCTGTTTATTACCATCAATAATTGCATTTGCAATGCGTCGTCGAAAATTTAGCAAATCCATGTTTCCACCATTATATCTGTAGAGTAACCACGCATTTTGGACAGACATATCAATACACTGAAGAATCAGAGGCATATACCACTTTTTTCCTCGAATGCTAGTTTATAATGACGATATATTCTGGTCTGATAAATCTACACCGCCCATGTTCTTATTATGTTGTTGAATAAGATGGGGTTGAGACACAGATATCATCTTTTTTTGTTGCTGAGAATAGCGTTCAGTTTTGTGGACCGGGCTTATACCAACTGCATTGGAACAAACTAATACCACACTGTTATCATGCCACTTGCAAATGATAATATCATCAGATGCACGATAATCGTAAAAGACTCTCTCTTTTGTTTTTGCCTCCTTGTTTCCCAGTAGCGGACACTTTCCAGACCTATTTTCCCTAATAGTTCCAGTAATACGAAAGCCCCTCTCAGTCAGTTCTTGAACCAAATGCAAACCCGTAAAGAAATTGTCTACAAAGAGATGGTAGTCTCTGCCGTATCCCAGTTGCGCTAATTTATCTGCATAATTCAAAACCACGCTAGCACCGAGGCCAAGCTGAGAATATCGTGCATCTGTAAATGTAGACGCACCTTGATACGGTTCAAAACATGCAATGTAGCCACCTGATGTTGCACCGACCCATAATTTGTATCCGTATCTTATAGGTTTGCCTCGAATAAATTGTTTGCAGCTATGGTGACCGAAATACGGGACCATTGCTTCATCAACGCTATGATTCTTTTTATGTGGACAGTGCTCAAGAAATTTCGCAGCTAACAGTTTTAGTAGAGGGCGGGTTTTGGCAAATTTATCAGATCCAACTAAATTCAGATAATCAGCAACGTGAATGTTGGAATATTTTAGTGTGAATCTATCTCTGGACAAGGCTGAAGCAATCAAAGCATTTCTTGAATCTGGTGCATTTTCCCAATACATTCTTCTTCTGCTTACTTGAGAATAGCCGCTTACTAACATAATTCCAACCAAGCATTTTATCTCCTCAGTCTTGACATCAGCTGGAAGAAGTTTGCGTGCTAGATATCTATTTGTTTCCGTCGTTAGCAAATCAAATACGTCTTCTGAAAAAAATAACGAAAACCACTCTAATGGAGTTCTTTCAAGAGGAACATGAAAAAGAGGTTGCCAGGTGGTAGGTTTAAGCTAGATAAGATAAGATAAGATAAGATAATCATTTATTGCCTCAAAACTGTGTACAATAGTTGTTAAAAATAAAATAATGTTTCAACAGTTTACCCATTTCGGGCATACAATAATAATAAAGATACAGTCTAAATTGATAAAATAATAACATAATTTTAGTCAGAAAGAATAATTATATCGAATAGTCAAATTAATAAAATAATATTAATTATTAGAATAATTTATGAATTATTAAAATATTCGTCCAGTGTATAAAAACATTTTAGAAATAACCATTCTTTTAGTTTTCTCTTGAAAAGAGGATTTTCCAGGGATTTAATGCCAAGTGGTAAATGATTAAATACCCGTATTCCTGTTACTACCGTGCTCTTTTTGCCGATATAGCTTGAGGACTTAACAATACACACATTATAAGCATACTGAGACCGGACATTCTGTCTTATTGCACTTTTCACACAAAAGTGATCCTTATTATTTTTTATAAAAACACAGATTTCTAATATATAAATACATGTCAATGTCAGGAATTTAAATTGTCTAAATACATTTCTCAAAGTCTCTAATTTATCCATATTAAACATTATTCGAAGGCATTTCTTTTGCAATATAAATGTACTCTGGACATTAACAGAATTTCCCCAAAATATTATGCCATATGTCAGGAGTGGGTACACATAACCATAATAATCATTTTTTGCAACATCAATCGAAGCCACCCTGCTCACAATTGTCAAAGCGTAACAATAACTAGATATTTTTTTATTTATCTTTTCGATGTGTGACTTCCAATTTAAATGAGTATCTATGTTAACACCTAAAAACCTTAGATCCGATACAGTTTCAACATGCTTATCATCAATATTTACATCTAATGGTAGGGGATTCTTTTTATAATTTCTAAACTCAATTATTTTAGTCTTATCTAGATTTACTTTTAAATTAATTGATCCAAGCCATTTGATTATTCTATTTAGTGTTTTGTGAATTTCATCAAGAAAGATATCTTCATTTTGTTTATTTTGAGATATAAATATTGTAGCATCATCAGCAAACATAACACATAAGTGTTCAACAACTAACGGGAGCTCATTGACATATACTAAAAATAGAAGAGGTCCTAATACGCTACCTTGTGGGACGCCAATACATGTGTTTTGAAATTCGGACTGAACTCTGATAATAGATTTTGTTCTTTTGTCGTAAACATCTAATACGGTTGCTTGAGTTCTATCTGTGAGATAAGACTCCATAAGTTTTAGAGCATTTCCACGTATTCCTATTTGTTCAAGCTGTCTTAGAAGTATATCATGCTTTACACAGTCAAAAGCCTTTGAAAGGTCTATAAAAAGTCCAATACAAGTTTTTTTCTGGTCGATATCTGTCCAAATATGCTTTAGGATTTGGAATATAGCCGACGAAATGTTTTTCCCTTTTTGAAACCCAAACTGATTTTTGTTTAAAATACTGTTTTCATTAAAAAATAAAACTAACCTATTATATATAATTTTCTCAAATATTTTAGCGAAATTCGATAGTAAAGCAATGGGTCTATAGTTGTTCATGTCACTTTTTGCACCTTTTTTATGAAGTGGTTTTATTAGTCCCCTTTTTAAATCATCTGGGAAAACGCCAGTTTCAAGTGTCAAGTTTAAAATGAATGTCAACGGATCAGCTATGATATCAGCACTGGACTTTATAAGCGTCATGGGTATACTGTCACGACCTGTGCTTTTTTTATTTTTTAAATCTCTTAATACTTTTTTTAAGTTCAAGTGTATTAACTGGAAACATGAAAATGCTGTTTAAATTTGAGTTTATTATTGGTTGATAAGAAATGTCATATTTAGTCACTGGATTATTATTTAAATTTATAAAATAGTCATTCATTATTGTAGCGATGTCAATGGGTTCAGTAATTTTAATATTATCTTTAGTTATGGATTCCACTGTTTCTTTAATACTATTTGTTTTTGATGTATTTTGCTTGATTATTTGCCACATTGCTTTGCTTTTATTATTACTTCGGTTTATGTATCGAATGTTTGCATATTTTTTGGCTTTTTTAGTAACTAATTTCATGATTTTGCAGTATGTTTTGTAGGTATTTTTAACTACTGGACAATTTGTGTGTCTTTTATGTAGATGTAATTGTCTTTTCGTCTTACTAGAAATGCCAATCCCTTTTGTTTTCCAATTTGGTAATCTTTTATACGTAATTTTAATTCTTTTGATAGGCACACATAAATCGTAGACAAGGCTAAAAATTTCTGAGCTAAAAGCTGTAAGTCTCGTTTTCTCCAATTGTACTTCATAACACGTTTTGGCTCCTGAGATTTATGAGGCTCTTTTTCTCCAGTTTCTGGTTCTTGGTCTTCACTTTCTGGCTCTTTTGTAGACGCAGCAAGCTCTGCTGGTGCTCGAAGTAAACTTGAAGGCAAGTTATTTATGTTTACAGCAACTTCTTCGCCCGAGTCTTCGTCAGTCTGGTTATCATTGGCGGTATCAGGAGGTAGTAAAAAAATGTCTAAATCTTGACCCTGATTGCTGGAATCATCATCTTCTTCTAAATATGTCGCAATATCGTGAAGCGTCAGTGACCTAAAATAAAAAGAAAAACAAAATAAGAAATACCAACAATACGTTATACGTAAAAATGCTAAACATAGTCCACCATATACGGTATACCATAGTACCATATACGGTACACCTAGTGTAGGATTCAATATATCTTACCAAAATAGCCTAAGCTGGACTTGTATGTAGCCATAACATCAGTTATATTCTAATCTTCAAAATAATGCTAATAACTAATGGAATTCATAATAAATAACAGAACACTTACCTTCTTGAAGACATCGTAACAATAATCTTTCGATTTAGCCGGATATTTTAACTTAAAACTTTTTACTTTAAACACTGTAAACTTAAAACTAGCACCTCGAGCGTTTTGTGACCACTCAAGAATAAAGTGGATAATTTGTAGGTATATCAAAATATTTTTAGAAAGTTACTGTACCGCATAGGGTACGGTAGGTCTATATGGGTGTACATAAAGATGAAATAAGAAGCCAAAAATTTGCGCACGGGCGGGACCTTGAACCAGCAACCTCTTGGCTGACCGGGCCGGGTCTTATGTACTTGTAATAAGGGTTAGTTTTCAACAAAAATGTATAACCTGATGTGCTGGCGACTGTAAAATAGTCGTTCACCCATTTATGTTTATAAACGTTATATTTTATTAAAAATAGGTTAAGGTTTCAGGTACACACAAAAGTTTATTTAAAGCAGAGCAACAATGAAAAATGTTGCAAAAACGGGACAAATATTCCTTTTGAGAGCTTCTGTTTCGTAGGCAGCGTAAACCGTTTATGATTTATTAAAATAAATTTGAAATCCATTAAGATAAATAAGTAAAGTCTGCGACATCATATGTTTATTTGATATGGTATACTCGTTACAAACTTTTTTTATGTTTATCAATTTAATACAATATAATGTACTATTTAAAAAGGTGTTTTGATGGACAAGGGTTTTTATTTTATCAAAATTAACATATTCGTTATCATGAACATTTAAACAAAATTGCCTTTTATATCATTTTATTTCAATAAATATCTTGGAAGCTATCACAGTTTTAAAATAATTTCGCACTAAGATATATAAGTGCAAACCGTGTGTGTCGCCTTTATCAATAAACATTAACCCGGATACTGTGAGTGTTGTGTGTCGCACTGAACCTACTGACTCTAATTCACGTGCACAACAAATATCGGATAGTTGGAGGGTAGCAGAAGAACCGGCCGCCCGATGCAGACGAAGACGCCGAGCGCCAGTCTCCTCGTGACCACGACGGTTGCAACACCGTCGAAACGTCGAGGGTGTAAGTAGTGACAATACTACTACATTATTTACGTCGCGTTTAGACCCGCAGTTATAAGTTATAATTTCGCACTAAAATAATGCACCTGCGTTTTCTCCAAGTTAGCAGCTCTAGATTCATTTAAATGTTTATTTTATCTTTTAGAAACAGGCTTAAAACAATTGTGGAAACAAGTTTTTGTTTTTGTAATGCGATTGAATGAATGATATTTAGTTAAATGTATGCTCACTCAGTCCTAACAAGCGGGCAGCCATGTCTTTATAGTGAAATAATTTTGTCAATTTATGCAGTGTTATTTATTTTATTAAACTCTCTTTAATTAGAGCCTGTAATTTTAGATCGTCATGTTACGTATTTAAAATTTTACTATTTATTTCTTGTGCTCACTTCACCCACACGCTATTGTATTTCCATGAACTAACTTAGATTCGCATTCTATAGTTAGTTAGTAAGTTTAAATAAATAATAAATAAATATCCTTTGGACATTCCCACACATCGCCATCTAGCCCCAAAGTAAGCTACTCAAAGCTTGTGTTATGGGTGCCAGACAACGGACATAATATTTAAATACTTTTTTTTTGTAAATACATACATGATTTACATAGAAAACACCCAGACCAATACAAACAGACATGTTCATGCACACAAATGTTTGTATTGTGCGGGGATCGAACCCGCACCCGCTGCGTAGTAGGTGATTTCTCGACCACTACACCAGACGGGTCGTCAAGTAGGTATGAAGATATAGCTGACCGCTTGTGAAGACTGAATGAGCAAACATTTAACTAAATATCTTTCATTCAATCGCATTACAAAAAAACACCCAGACCAATACAAACAGACATGTTCATGCACACAAATGTTTGTATTGTGCGGGGATCGAACCCGCACCCGCTGCGTAGTAGGCGATTTCTCGACCACTACACCAGACGGGTCGTCAAGTAAGTATGAAGATATAGCTGACCGCTTGTAAAGACTGAATGAGCAAACATTTAACTAAATATCTTTCATTCAATCGCATTACAAAAAAAAAAACAATTGTTATAAACCTGTAACTAAATGATAAATATACATTTTATTAAATCTAGAGCTGTTCACTTGGTGTAAACGCAAGTTAATAATGCTCGCAATTACACGCGCTTGCGCTAACCGCTATGGTTTCTGGCATCTTACTTCCAATATCTTTATATATATAATTCTTCTCTGAGTGTGTATGAACTTCTCTCAAACGACTGGACCGATTTTGATGAATTTTTTTGTGTGTGTTCAAGGGGATCTGGGAATGGTTTAGATTCACAATTTTTTTGCGGATGAAGTCGGGGCCCACTAGTATATACATATACATGAATTGCTGTTCGTTAGTCTCACTAAAACTCGAGAACGACTGGACGGATTTATCTTATCTTAGTCTTAAAATGTTCGTGGAGGTCTAGGAAAGGTTTAAAAGGCGAGAAAAAATCGAAAAACGCGCGGACGAATACGCGGGGGACCACTAGTGAACATATGATTTTTGCGGTTGATTTTTTTACGGAAAATTGAAAATTTACGCGGGGCCGCTAGTTACAAATAATTAATGTGCGTGAAATCAATCCGTAAAGTTTTTATCCACTTATTATTCTTCTTTTTCTTTTTTATATTCGTATATAAAAATAAAACAAAATTGAAACTTTTGATTCACTAAGGTTCGTGTTTTGCGCTAACATTGGACACATAAACCTTTATTTAGCCAACAACAAACATTCGTACCAATAGAATTCAAATCCTATTTTGTGTGACCTCATTTTTAACCCCCGACGCAAAAACAGAGGGTGTTTTAAATGTAACGTGTGGGGCTGTGTATCTGTTTGTGGTATCTTAGCTCCCAAACGGATAAACCGATTTTTGTTTTGTTTTTTATGTTGTAGATAATTCTATCCCGAGTGTTTTTAGCCATATTTCATGAAATTGAGCTGGTTGAAGATTATCAGCTCTTTTTAAGTTGATGAGGGATCTGATGACTGAAATTTGGTACCGTGTTACTTCAGATGATATTGAAAGTATACGACAAAGTAACAATGACCTGATCAGCCGTTTAAATATGTATGTATATGTATAATATTTTTTTAATAGTTAATGAGATCTGAATTCCATCTATATGTCCTATCGATAACGATATCGTGCAAATAATTTATGTCGGGGGTTTTCATTTCTATAATTTTTGCAACACTTATATTCTTGTATTATAATTATAAAACAACATTCTGTATGACATGTTATGAGTTCTAATAACATGTCATACAGGATGTTGTTTTGATCAGCGACGAGCGACTCAGGGGTGGCTGTACAAACGATACTGATGCCAAAAAACAAGTTTTTTTTTTTAATGGGAAAACCCACAAAATCAATTTATTGATGCAATACAGGAGCGTTCGAGTACACTATAGAAAACTAACGACAACAGGCAGCCTCTTCGTAGCTTACTAGCTACGGCGTAGTATTTCGTAGATACGCGCTAGCTACGCGCGAGTGTGCGAGTTTCCCCATTCGTTTTGTCATTTTTTTGAATGTTGTGAAGAGGTTTTCTTGTTTAAAACTTGCACGTGATTTAAAGATTTTTTTTTAGAGTAAGTATTACCCATATTATCATCCCTGAGTTGGATGTCACTGACCAAAACAACACCCTGTATATGTATGTGACAGTGGGCGTTGCCTGCTTTGTTAGTGTAGTGGTTAGTAACGCTAATTGCTACCCTAGAAGTCCCGGTTCGGATTCTGTATCAGGCCGAATTTTGTTTCTAAGTTTTCTTGTCTTTAAAATACACGGAAGCAGCTCGGAGTTGGACGACCATCGTGGTGTAGTGGCTAAGCGCGCTTTTCAAGGCGTCGCCGCTCCGTCGCGTCGTACGCGTCATATTAACAATATCTCGCGCCGATGGCCAATCGTAGTTGAGGATGCTACCAGGAGAAGGACGTTCAGTGAGAGTTGTGCGGAGGCTAGGTCTAAAAATATGTACCACATATATTGTACAAAACTAAGGCCCATTTTTATCATTAAAACTAATGATATAAAAACCGGCTTCAAAACCAAAATGCACTCAAAAGTCTTAAATAAACTCTTGACTATTGAAAGGAAAGGTGGGGTCTAGGCAAACAATTTCTTTTTGGAGTCGGTGCTGTGATAGTTGATGTTTGATGGTCAAAGTGATGGCACCGACTCCAAAAAGAAATTGTTTGCCTAGACCCCACCTTTCCTTTCAATGGTAAAGAGTTTATTTAAGACTTTTTAGTGCATTTTGGTTTTGAAGTCAGTTTTTACTTTTTTTAAAAGTTTATTTTATATCTTCATTTTTAGTGATTACATAAGAGGGGGAGGGGGGGGGGGAGTTGCACCTTATGATTCTATTTTTTAAGAAGCTACAAATAACCTATCATAAGTTCCGTCATTATAATTACTGAACTCCTAAGCGTTAAGGAGTTTCACCATCAGCTCAGCCCCACAAGATGTTGACTATCTGACGTAACAACACGTCAACATTAAGATTCTAGTAAAGAAACACTATACGTGCCTTTAAAATTTGAGGGTTTCCCTCGATTACACCAAGATCCCATCATCAGATCCCAAAATGAAAAAAATGGGACCAACTAGAAGGAACACCCTCTAACTAGGCGAAAAAATTTTTCGAATCGGTCGACAAACGACTGAGATATGAGGTAACATGGATACAAAAAAAAACATACAGTCGAATTGACAACCTCCTTTTTTGAAGTCGGTTACAAATGTTGTTACCGTTGATTAATGATGGGCACTTGTAATTACTTAATATGTTAGAGCAAAGTATATTTTCAGCGAACTCATAATTGAAAGCGCCTGTAAGCAATTTTATTATGGCGAGTCAGAGTTGGGCGCTGAAACCGCTTTCAGCGATGCAGGACGTACAATTTTTTCACAAGTTAAATTGGAGTATTAAACGTAACCTGAAGAAAAGCTTTTTATAATAATGTTAATGTAGTAATGCATTTTAATGTTACAAGTATAGTATTTTACAGTAAACTTTGTAATTTCTTTGTTATTGAAGTACATACTATACATCTCGGATGTTTTTCCGTTTATTTTAGAGCACGTTCGATTGCACAGTCGCCACAAAATTGTCTCGTAAGACAATATCTACTCCACTAGCACGGTATTCTTTCGAAAACCCAAGCGACACCACATACTGCAAGATCTCAAGACACAGTAAGCTCTTTCTGTGTGGATAGGAACGTCAATTAATATTAATGAGGAATGGTGGTTTAAGTTTTATAACTTTGTAATGACCACTAACACCTTAGTCTTTCCTGTAACCACGAATGCTGAAAAGCAATCAAAATGTCAGGATAAATGTGCGCTAAATCAATCCGTTAAATGTTATTATTTTAATGATAGTATAGTATTCGCGTACACTTCAGAACCAAATATGCAATATCAATTTTAAACTTAAGGTAAGTAGTTACCATGTATGGTACTCGTAGTAAATTTGTAATGATTAAAATGTCTTTGATGATCTTCAAGCATCTTAATGATCGCTTAGTGATATGAACCTTAAACAACAGTAAGACCCTTGGTTGGATTTCAACTTGAAAAATATATTTGGATCATTATATAAATACTCAGAATTTTACTGACTCAAAGCCGAATTAAAATAAGTCCACTCATTCAAAGGGCTTATCATCTCAAAGGTTTTTTTATTATAACAGAGAAGGCATATCTCCTGTGACAAATTAATCCTCTATCTCTGCGGATTATATATTTTTTATTTCGATGTAGGAAATTTGTAATTGACTCTAAGAGGACTTCATTATGGGTAACAAAATAAAACAAAAGAAGATGGGACACACATAATCAGCTTTTGACAAAACATAAGCGAGTCCCCTTGCTTGAGTACTTAAGAATATCTTTTTATTTACTTGTGAGTCAGAAAAACACCACAAAGTAGCTAAAATATGTTTCTTACGCAGAGCTAAGTATACTGGTACTAATGTCTTAAATAAGCATCGATGCAGTCGTGCGTTAGCATCAATGCAAAAGCGCGAGTGCATCCATGCTGAAACGCGTTAGTATCGATGCAGTCACCAAAATATACATAGTACATAATTTGTCAATTTCCAGCTACTGTATTGCGATTGCATCGACGCTAAAAGTAGCGCTAGTGTGTAAAGGTTTACAGTTTGCGACTGCATCGATGCTGCATCGCACCTACATCGATGCTAAGGTGCGATAGTATCGGTGCAGTCGCCAATAAACAGTACATAATTTTTCAATGTCCAGCTTCGGCATTGCGACTGCATCGATGCTAAAAGTATCGCAAGTGTTTAAATATTGACATTTTACAAGTGCATCAGTGCTGCATTGCAAATGCATCGCTGCTAAAAGTCGCTGTGTGCAAAGGGTCTAAGAATTACATGGCATCCGCTGCGCGAATGCTATAGTTTATAAGCTTTTTTGTCTGAGTTGAGAATATCCGGTGAATTATAGTTCATTAAAGAAGTAGTATTCAACACAATTGAAATCAGTTATTAAGTAGGTACACTTAACGTTTAATCGTATATATCGATCAATATCGTTAAAGTCCGTTCCGTTTTGCTTTCCGAACATTGTTAACAATCTTGACATCCCTTTTTATCGAAATAATTCATTACAAAATAAGATCAAAAATCAAAAAATCAAAATCAAAAAAATATCTTTTTAAATCAGATTGTAATTTTATTTTATTGACTGATATTGTTTTAAAAGTAATAAGAAGATTGTTTACATTATTTAAATAGCAAATACAAACGGACTTTACAATACCCACTCATTTTTTACATTACAATGTACCTATGCAGTAAAGTCACTGATTTAAATTGTGATAAATACTATTATAATACATTCAACTAAACTATGATTTCAACCGTGACTTTTAACTCAGACAGTGTCCCAAGGTATATTAATTTAGGTTCCACAGTTAAACTAGCTTTCGAATGTTATTAGAATCAAACCTGGACCCGTTAACAATGTTATGATATTCAATTCCCAGGAGTACACCAAATTACATCCATTTCAGAAAAGGTTGAAAGGGGACGATCCCTTTTTTGAGACGCAATCTTATTTTTGGGTATAATACGTTTCATACTTTGCCTCCAGCTGTGTGTGTGGTAAACCAATTGATCAATACCAAGGTAAAACAAATAAAAACATTGAAATTGAATGTCACGCTAACTAGAAATGTGGTGAAGGCCAGACGCTGTCTGATCCTTATCAATTTTAAGGACATTAAGGTTTGTTTTATTGAGGATGTAAAACTATTAATGATAAGCAGAACGCAAGGACGTTCTTTTTTGTGTAGATGAAAAATTTTGGGTGATAACTAGTGTTCTATTTTATTCGTCAAATTATCGCTGGTATTAAATTCAGAATAGCCAGTTGCAATTAGTTAAAAAAATAATGACATGATCCTTCATCTAAATATTGAGTTTGAGGTAGCAACGATTTAAAAAAAATATCATCATTTGTGTCAAATAAATATTGCACAAACTAAAAGGACATTCAGGCAAAACCTATGTTCTTTTTCTGGCGTCAGCACCAGCACAAGCTCAAGGGGCTAGAGTAGAATGAAAGAATTATATCGTCTTGGTATCTTTCATTTGCTCAATTGTCATCAGCTTTATCTTTCTCAATCTTATTATCGGCAAAACGTTGAAGTAAACACCTATTCATGGGCACGAATCAACTGTTTGTCCACGAGGCATCTAGTTCCTTCTTTATTGTATACTGTAGCAGGTGTGCAAGTTTAGGAGGATAAGGATAGAACAATACGGAACTGTCTCTTTCACACTTTCTCATACGTCAGCTATCTAAATAAATACCGATAGGAGGCGCACCGAGCCAGCCAGCCGCCCAGCCGGCGCCCAGGCCCTTTCTCTGTCGCGCCAGCAGCTGCACTGTCAGCGCGTATGTCAATAACATGACGCCAAGCGGGATGTAGAACGAGATGATGGAGCCGATGGCCTTGTATAACGGGTCCGGGATCTGGCAGATTCCGTCTATGAGCACGGATTCCTCGTTCTGTGGACAAGAGAGTAGTGTTTATAAAATTGATTTATCTGGAATTCTAGATGACCTTTAAGTATTAAGTGACAGTCTCACTTTTTTTTTAGAACTACAATGAAGAAACTCCTCTCTCAGCGTATTATTATTATATACACATCGTATTTATAAGACCTTGTACTTATCTCTACTATGTGTACCACAATGCAATGCAAAAGAAAAAACGAGAATAAAAATAATCACGAATGATTATCTTTATTCTCTTTTTTTCTTTTGCATTGCAATCAGAATGATGAATCTGAATCTGACATTTTTTTTTTTCTGATCAGAAATACTAGGTATATCCATTTGGACCCAACCTGACATCGAACCCGGCACAACCATCGCTTCAAAGTGAAACCCTCTATCCACTACGCCACTGAGGCTGTTAGGCAGCCCGGAGTCTGGAAGTTGGCGGTGTTTTACCCCCGGGCCTCGGAAAGCATGTAAAACCGTTGGTCCTGCGTCTGATCTCTCTTCGGTCTCAGGTATCAGATTGCTGTCCCATCGGGCTATGAGAGTGAAAGCAATAGAGTGTGCATCTGTGTTTACGCACACACTAGTGTACTTTAATAGGTCCTGCGCATTTGACTAGTCGGTGAAACTTTGTAGACAGCAGTGTTTAATTTCTAATTGCTACTTTAAACCGGTTGTGTTAAGTACCTAAGCACAATCTACCAAGTAAGAACTACTAAACTAACCAGCAATTCAGGCATATTTACTATACCCAGTGCCCAAGCAACGCTATAGTTTAGTTATTTTGAAGATTTGTGATTTATCATGGTATCATCTTCCATTGTTACAATAACCAATATCAATACTCATCTATGCTGGTCCCAAAAGACTGGGCCACAAGTCGTTTTTTACCCCACTTCAAATATTTCTTGTCAATACTGTCAATACCATCACAAATTCAGAAACTGATTAACCAATGCTTTACGGCTTCCATAATACGGGAACCTTCGGTACAATCTGTCGTTATCTCTATGGCGTAAGGTGTAAAATTGAATGTCTTTTTGAAACGTACAATTATCGTGAAGAAAAGTTCTACAGAGTGAAATATGAGGACACTTAATGAAATTGGATCGGAGGTAAGTTGATCGATAACCATAACTCAACGGTTTCGTTTTATCGGATTCCTTTCACACGTATTTTTGTGCGAACTGGATGTGATTGTGAAAAATGGCACGATGGGTTATCATCATCTTACTCTAGCTTCAGTTGAGTTGTTGGGGTAAAATTCCAACAAACCTGCACAATTGAAGCATGCTGTCGCATGAATATTTTACTTTCTAAATACAACTGTAGAATTATCTGGTCTGTTAAGCCCATTATAGCTTTATAAGGAAACTCAAAATCACTCAGCAAGCGATAGAGAGAACTATGCTCGGTGTTTCCCTACGAGATTGAATTAGAAATACGAAATACGTAGAAGTACTATATTCACAAAGATAAAATCAGAAACCAAAAATTTGCACACGGGCGGGACTCGAACCAGCACTTTCTGGCTAACCGGGCCAAACGCTCTATCAATTAAGCTACCGTGCTGTCAGTCCGACCTTGCGAAATTATTGAAAATTTTTGGCTTCATCTTTATGAATATAAAATATGACACTGTGAGTGTTAAAAATACTCTGAACCATTTGTATTTTTATTTTTTAGGTTATTTAATGTAGAAGGCTACAAGTTATTATACTTCAGTAATTACATTCCGAACCTTACATTACAATTGTATATTGATTCCTTGCATTTAAACCCCCTTTACTCATTAAAAATTTTACATATGTTAGCACTTACACGTCCATTGGAAAAGGTTAATAAACTTAGAACTAAATTTCTAAAAGCTCGGTATTAATAATGCAGGAGCTCGTTTTAGCTGGAGGGGTTACAAACACTAAAGCACATCGCACGCGCCCATCTCTTAAATAATTTAATTATTCTCGAAGATGTCGGATCGATAGTCTGCCAGATGTAGCAATGCGTGAACGAGATAGTTACTATCCATGAAATTTTGATAGTAATGTATGTCTTATGTTGAATTAAGATCAACGCTATCACAACCACTCAATCTGTAAAATTTTACTTTGAACTTTCATAACGCCTTCGCATCGTCATCAATTCAATGAATATACTCGTATCATTAGTGTATTGTTTTATCCATAATTTTTTTGTGAATACTGCACCTTATTGACTATTGTATCTTATGAAGCTTTTAGAATTTAGATGAACAGACTACGCATATAGCAATATGACAAGTATTTTCCCGAAAACATCCAATAGCTTTTTGGCTTGCGCAAAAGTCAAAAAACAGTCATAGTAAATACAATAATAATTTGAAACCGAAAACGAAAAATAAGCATTGAACATTTCCGTGCACGAAAACAAAATACACAGAAAAGTCTCACGCTCACATTTCATTTATCTGAATGCATTATTTGATTTATGATTGTATTCATTGAAAGCGGTTCACTTGGAACTTTTTGCTTTATCAGAATGAGTGATCTTTAAAAATGACGTAATTTAATATATTGAAGATATTTAATAAATCATTATCGAGCTCTATCAACCTACATCCACAAAGGAAGGTGAAGAAACCACCGCTTTCTTATCCCAATATGAATATTCGCCGAATACTTGCAGATTAATTAAATTTTGGGTATCAATCTTCTAATCTTGGATCGGATTTGGACATAACGACCGAGCTCATTTTCCGAATCTTCGATAAGATGCAATCAATAAGATTTTTTCTTCGTTTTGCCATGTCGAGGATTATTGAGAGTTGAATTTCAGGCGCTCTTCGGTTAAGGGACTTTACCTAAGCTCGATTGGCAGAATATAAAGTAATTACTGAGATACATTTGCGATTTGCTTGCTACGGCCGAAGTCTAATAAGGGGTAGATAATTTATATTTTATGCTGCATCAATATTCGTTTCATTCTATCCATCAATAGTCATTTATTTAATGAATCGTAAAAAAATCATATTGTTAAGGTTAATTAAATATTCTTCTCAATCGATAAATACACAAAAAAAATTGTCTCAGCGATTTTCGAGCGCCACCTGATTGTTCTACAGGTAAACTATGTCGAGACTTCCGTATATGGTTTTATTTGAAAGTGAAGCCTTATTTATATGTAAACGAGAATATATATTTAATATAACACGGGATATAGATACACTAATACGGTTCGTACAGTCTGTAAAATTAAATTGGCTTGATCCCTATTTTGTAAAAGATGCATTTCATTGTCACTAGAACAAACTTTTTCTTTCACTCTTAGGAAATTTCTGTACTACTGAGTAAAATAAAATGATATTGCTATGGTCGAAAATTTCAATTTTTATAATGTAGTACCTCTGGAGCTCTATTTTTACCGATTTTTAAAAAAGGAGGTAATCAATTTAATGTATGTGTGACTGGGATATCATTAGAATTTGATAATATTTAAGTTCGTTTATCTATAAAGGCCTCTAAACACGTGTGCAAAAAATGGAAGTAGATATGTATGATTGTATATTTGTATGTTTGTCTACGGATTTCTTGAAAACGAAAAGTCATATCGAGATGATTTCCCAAAAATACAGTGTAAGTTTTTGTTGAGTCATTGTTGTTATCAATGTTTTTGAGATATGGGTAATTAAAAATCATGAGATAAAAAAAAACAATTAAAAAAAAATAAACCAACCAAACCAACCAAACCAAAAACGAGACTAAAAAGCTCAAAATAAATCATTTGCTTTTCAGGAGCAACAAATTAATTTAGAATCGGAGCATGATTTTAAGCTTACGTTCATTCATAGTAATTAAAGTAATTAAACGTAATATGTTATACATATGTGCGTCGAATGTTATACTGTTTGTGTTCTTGTAATAAATAAATAAATAAAATAGTCTACGCACCTCATGCCCCGACTTTAAATTAATTTGTTTCTCCTAAATAGAGGGAAAAAGTGTTATTTTGAGCTATTTGACAACTTTTGGGGGCGATAAAATTTATTTGACTACTTTTTGAAGCACACACTTTTATTCACGTGTTTTTTTTTAAAATGTTTAATTTGGGATGAAATCAGTACAAAACATTCCTTATGAGTTTGCGTCTACCGAGTAATTACCGTTGACTTTTATTTGGTTATCGCACAAAAATAACTCGGAACCATAGACAAAGAAAACTCGCTCCGCTACACAATGCTCGGAACAATGACGCGAGTGATTCAAAATAGAACTCCTGATTCGTAATTTTTCGAGAGAGCGCTCCGTATTTACTGGGCAAATGACTGTCTATGGGCCAATGGGACTCTATTAAAACTCTATTAGGCTGTCGTTGGCAGGAAATCGGAAGTATTTAGGATATTGTAAAGGTGGACGTCCACCAACAGGTGAACGTGTCAAGAGGACATCGCCATTCATAGTAAGATTTGCTTTTGCTTCTTGTAATTTATTACTTCAATGAAACATGAAGTGAACTTTATATATGTGTTCACGGACAGTAGTTAGGTAGTTAATATAAATGGTCTCATGTCCTATCTAATAAATATATTATGAAATATACCACAATTGTTTAAGGGTGGTTAGATAGTTGGTATCAAAATTTAAACAGGGTGTGTAATAGGAGCAAAACATTAAAATATAGGCCCCTTAAATAACCAGTAATCAATTCTTAGTGTTTTAAATAACGTACTTAAAATAAATTTACTGTTAATGTTTTACAAAATGAATCGAATCAGTAATGTATTCCAAACAAATGTGTCTAGTCATAGAACTTGACACTGTCATTTACTCCACGAGTTTGATATACATTGATTAGGGATAAGTATCTCTGAGCTCAAGTATATTGGAGCACTATGAACAGGTATAGGTTACTACGTATACTCTGGAGAATATATAGAATTTTGATCTCTTAGAACCAGGCCATACGATGTATAATACATCGAATTTGCAAAATTTAATAGCTTCATTGGTTTGACACAGAACTTCAAGTTTATTTCATTTACTGTCAATAAATACAGAAGATATTACAAAAGTTATTGCAATATTCTATAGCAGAGTGTACAGTGAAATCAATTTGAATTCTTTATACCTGCTACGAGTAGCAGACATTGAATTTTATGAGATCCCCTGTGACTTTTAGTGCACCAGACGAGTCAATTTAGAAACGTTCATTTCGTAAATTGGCACATTTCGTACGAAATCTGGAATTTTATGGAGATCACTTTACTTAGTATGTACCTCTACACCAGTAGGTACATACCAGTTATACTATTTTACCTTTTTAAGGTTTGAGTTTCTTTCATCTTAATATACGTAATTTATTTACACTTTTACGGACAGTACTCCAGACACAATTGAAATTTTATTGTTATCCCGCCTATTGGCGGTCACTGTCCGTGAAAGAGTTAAAAAGAACAGAGAAAGCATTTAACCACCAGATAGGTTTATATAAGTAAGCATTTAGTCCTATGATGTAAATCATAATAACGATTTATTTAAATGACACTTTTAGACCCCAATCAGACTGCGACTTCTACTATCGAGAAGTCACGCGTTTTGGTAATGCGCGAGATCATCGCGACTCACGCTATAAAGATTTAATTTAGTAGCGATGCAGTCGCGCAATAGCATCGATGCAGTCTCCAATATACAGTCATAATTTGTCAATGTCCAGCTTCTGCATCGCGAATTCATCGCTGGTAAAAGTCGCAGTGTGCAAAGTGTTTAGTAAATTGTTAAGAATGTAGAATCAACTTTATCTTTCGACACTTCTTATCCAGAACCTATTTACTCGTATGTTATCATTTTGAAATGTTTCTGTTATGAAATATAGATTCTTAATTCCCAAATATTCAGTTCATGCCTCAAAAGGTATTGTCTTAGAACTTCCGAGAATTAATCCTCTTTCAAAGTATCTAAATAAAGATCCATGAAACACTAAGCGTCTAAAAGTTGCCAGCAAATATTCAAAATCGGGATTGAATCCGGAAACTGAACAAAATGTTTTGGAACACACAGTATTCATGTCCCGCCATCAAAGGATCCTCCCAGAATCTATTGCAATTAATAAATGGGCTACGTATAAATATTCAATTAAAAAATATAAATGACACTCATTTTTATCAGAATTATTAATTTTAAAATTGTTCAAATACACGTAACGAGTCACCTTAATGAATAAATTATCTTTTAATGCTTAGATTTGTATACATAATAATAGCTAAACAGTTTAAATAACTTTTATTAAAATTGTGAAGATTTATTTGTACACTGTCGACGAGCAAAGAAAAACTGTCTTTACAGCTCTGTACAGCCATAAGCCAGTTCTTATACTTGTGAGATTATTCAAAATTTCAACCTTTCTAATCAAGTATCATATTTTTCCTTTGAAACCATTTAGTTAGATCACTTTTACAGATTTTTTAGAGCTGATTTTGCCATCATCAGATAAGACTTATCCGACTAAATAATTATAAAACGAACGATTTTAAAATGACAATTACATAAATGATTGCCGACAAATAGGTGAAGTTTTCGAATTAAGCGTTTTGTATTATATTCGAATTAGGCGTTTTGTATAAATCGAGCCTTAAGTATCTACGGTTCCATAATGACGCTCTAGTTATCAATTCGATAGTGTCGTTGTGTGTGGTAAATATAGCTGTTTCTTTTATAAAACTTTTCTGAAATTTTTCGAGTAACGTTATTACTATGTAACTTCTAAACGTAAGTATTCAAATCAATTCATAACGTATTTGACAACTCCAAATACCGTATGTCTCGTGGAAGGCTTGGCTTCGGCAATATGAAAAAAGTTTTGCAATATTTCAAGAATTGAAGGAACATTTTATGATTTTTTGTTTTGGGCCCATGACGTGACCTGCCACAAAACTTTTCGATTTAATAATTCAGTAAACCCCACAACGGAAGTTGAGTTGTAAAAGTATTATTAAAAAAAGACTCGATTACACGTTGTTTATTATTACGGACTCGCGCACTGAGGGTTCCGTGCCAACTTAAACGAAATAAAACGCCCACTATATTTTGATGGCAGCAAGAAAACTTTGTTTTTCTAAAGTGAATAAAGGACTAAATTATATTTGCGGTTGTTGAAAATGTGTTATATGCCAAAACCTGTTTTTAAAAAACCGATTTTCCAATCGTTAAAAGTTTATGTTGCCATCTACATGAGATATTAAAAAAAAACTTGCTTGGTTTTAAAATTAAAGGGGGGGGGCGCCTATTTTACTATTATAGACGCGTCTACCTCTCAAAAAGTGGTTTAAGTAACCTCTAGGTTATTTGAAAACTATGCATATACATTTTTTTTTATTATTTTAGTTCCATGTAGTGTTTTTTTTTAAAATTTAAGTTCCATGTATGGGAGTCCATAAATAAAATTATTGTTTATTTTTGTATAATAATCGTAAAGTGGTTAACAGAATACACCTACCAACTAAGATTCAGCTGTTTGATGTTCATAGTGGCTGTGACATACGGACAGACAGACGGACAGACAGGGACAGACTTGACGAAACTATAAGGGTCCGTATTTTACTTTCGGCTGCAGAACCATAAAAAAGTAAAAAAAATGAAATGCACTAAACAGTCTTAAATAAGCTCTTGACTCTTTAAAGGAAAGGATTTCATCTTATGCGAAAAAAATCTATTTTGAGTCGGTGCTCTGATAGTTGCTTGACATGGTTAAGGTGATGGCACCGACTCAACTTATATATACTAATTACATATCACAAGTTCGGTCATTACAATCACGAAACTCCTAAGCGTTAAGGAGCTCCACCTTAAGACCCGCTAAACACAACGTTGACTATCAGACGTAACAACATATCAGCATTAAGAATGTAGTACAAAACACCATTCGTGTCCATAAAATCTGCAGGTTTACTTCATCGCATCAACTCATTCCATCATCAGATCGCGACTTAGCAATAACGGGACCAACTATAAAGTATTACCTCTAGGTAGGCGGAAAATTATTTCAATTCGGTCCACAAATAGCTGTGATATGAGGTAACATTTAGGAAAAAAAAACAGTCTTATTGTTAAACTCCTCCTTTTGTGAAGTTATATACGGACACACCACCTTCATAAATGTGATAAAGTTGTTTTTAAGTAATATTATTTGTAATTTAAAATTTTTACTTTTTAAACACTGCATGCACAAACAAACGGTACATATGGCGGACTTAATGCTAAAAGCATTTTGTACCAGTAAACCATAGGTCTACACAGTGAAAATACTGGCGGCGCGTACGAAAGAGTAAAAGAAAGAGGTTGACGATTAAAACTACAAAAGGTATTAAAAACGAAAATACAAATACATACTACTTATTACATAAATACCGTATACATTAATACTTATTTATGGAATAATAAATATACACTTAATACTTACATACATGAATCATACTAATGGTACACATGAGAGAGAGAAAAAAAGAGGTCAGTGAGACAAGTTCCCTGTCTCTCTTTCTTATAATGTGCCCGGAGGGCCTTCTTAAAGGAGAATTTAGAGGTGGATGCTTATACTGTCTTTGGGAGGTCATTCATTCATTTCATATTGAACAAGCTAGATTAACCAATTAAATAATATCTGCTCAATAGATTCGACAGATCACCAGACAAATTAATTGATTATTATTAATGAAAACTTTACTTGCTCGTATAATTAATAGTTGTTTGTCAAGTGGCAACAATTGAAATTTTGAATCTCATCAAAATTGATTAAGCAGTTTAAACTTGTGGATGAATATTTATAATAGTTTCCTAACTTTTTGTTTTATTAATGCATCTGCAAACTATTGAATGGCTTAATTAAATTAGCTTCTAATTATAAACAGAGATGCTCATAAGCTCATGCTTGCATTAGCAGAAAACTAATATCAATATATTGAAACAAAATTATTTTCATAATTTCAATCCAGGCTTCTGATAACTTATTAGAAAATGCTTGAATGAACTAAATTAATAGAATCTGCAGGTCTTAACCTTAAAGCCACTGATGTTTTCACAATCCCGAAGAACATTGAAAAAAACTTTTATCACACCAGTACTGTTCAAACGGTTTGGAGATCTGAATGAAGATTTAAGGCTTCAGATGCCTTATTATATGGCATCCGTATTATTTACCCGACTAGGGTTTTAACGAGACGATAGTTAACCATTTTAATGTTTTGTGCTCAGTAATGGCGACGTGGATTGCTTCGTTATTTGCACACATAATAATCTTCAAGGAATAGAAGTCAGTGGGACAATAAAAAGGTTTTACGGCAAGACGCTATTAAAAATGCCATAGAGCCATTTTAGATAGTTGACAGAAATAACAAAGAAACGCTCGAACATACGAAAAAATCGAAGTATCGTCAGTCACATTTTAGCTGCCAGCAAGAGTTTTTTTTAAACAGATGTCTCGTTCAACATTGTGTGCAGTGGTGACAGCGCTTTAGTAGTGAATACTGAAGTTAAGCAACCTACGGCGCGGTCTTAATAGTAATAATAGTTAAAGAACAAAGAAAGAACTTACCTTAGAATACATGAGGCTCAACGGAAGACTCATCGCCGTCGACAGGATCCACACGAACACAATTTTGATGGTCACCCTCTTTCTTGTCTTGTTTCTCCCAAACCTCATAGGGTAACGCAGAGAGAGGTATCTGTAATCAAAGGAGTGTATTTATTATTTTGCAATTCGGGTAATATAACTTTGATATCTATGAAAGACAAAGTGATATTTGAGGTTGTTAAAAAAGGGCTTTATCTCGAAAATTACCGATTCGGCATTCAAAGCATTTTTTGTTAAAATTTTGAATCTAAATAATCCACCATCAAAAAGGTGACTAAAAAGCTAAAAGCTTAAAATATCGCACTTGCCATTTACTTAGATGTCAAGCCTACCTACACCTACCATCTATACTCATCATGCACAACAAAATAAATGATATTTTTTCTCCTAAGTAGAGGGCAAATGCGTTATTTTAAGCAGTTATTGGAAAGGCGGATTTTTGTTTATTTTATTTTTTTGTTATTTGACCTTATCTCAAAAACTACTGGACCAATTTTGATGAAACTTTCACTGTACCTTCACTTGGAACACACTCGTACATAATCGAACCAAAAGTCGTGTCGTTATGATTTCTTGCGTTCCGAGAAATCCGTGAACCAACAATAAATCTACGAACGAGTTAACTAGTCTACAATTGTTTGCCAAAGCTGCAGCATTATCAAAATCAATGTGATGTCATGTTTATCAAGATTTACAATGCTGTTTTGATTTTTTTTATTTTCCGAAAATTTTGTAAAATGACTTGGAGACAAATCATCTATAAAGTTACTGTCATTTTGAAGCAGTTAATAAATTATATTGACATAAATTAAGTCTACAGGTAATTAAAAAAGTAAAAACCGACTTCAAAACCAAAATGCACTAAAAAGTCTTAAATAAACTCTTCACCATTGAAAGGAAAGGAATCCGTTTTAGGCAAACAATTTCTTTTTGGAGTCGGTGCTGTGATAGTTGATGCTTGATGGTCAAAGTGATGGCACCGACTCCAAAAAGAAATTGTTTGCCTAAACGGATTCCTTTCCTTTCAATGGTGAAGAGTTTATTTAAGACTTTTTAGTGCATTTTGGTTTTGAAGTAGGTTTTTACTTTTTTTTAAAGTTTATTTTATTTCTTCATTTTAACTGATTACATAAGAGGGGAGGGGGGGGGGGGGGGAGTTGCATCTTATGATTCTATTATTTAAGAAGCTACAAATTACCTATCATAAGATGCGTCCTTATAATTGACACTGAACTCCTAAGCGTTAAGCAGTTCCACCATCAGCTCAGCCCCACAAGATGTTGACTATCAGACGTAACAACACGTCAAAATTAAGATTTTAGTGAAGAAACACTATACGTGCCTTTAAAATTTAAGGGTTTCCCTCGATTACGCCAAGATCCCATCATCAGATCCCAAAATGGAAAGAATGGGACCAACTAGAAGGTACACCTAAGTAGGCAAAAAAATTTTCGATTCGGTTGATAAACGACTGAGATATGAGGCAACATACATACAAAAAAAAATGATAAAAAAAACATACAGTCGAATTGATAACCTCCTCCTTTTTTGAAATCGGTAACAATTAACTACATTTGCATGTCATATGTAAAGGTAAAGCATGAGTGCTATATGTTTTTATGTTATTAACGCCATCTGTATATGACCATGTTTTAGGCAAAAAAAAAACGTATTCATTTCATTGTATTTCAAACATACATACACTAACGAAATTTTGCACATGCAGGAAGCCTTTATTAATCCCTCAAGCGTATGTGAACGAGACACAATAGATATTATATTGTTATGCGGTCTCATGCGACCGCTCGGGTGTTGTTGAGATATTATGCAACATACTCAAATACTATCAAATTCTAACAATATCACATACCAACACATTACATTTATAGCCTCCTTTTTCTGAAGTCGGTAATAATAAAGTACCTGTCGACACTGATGGTACAAAGATGCATGATGGAGGCTGTGCAGAGCAACACGTCTAAACAGATCCACGTCAGGCAGTACACTGCTGGAAACGGGAAGTAACCTGAAACAAATAAAAAAGACAATGTGAATATGATAACAAAGGAATAATAACATTTAAGTTTCAATAAAAAAAATACGCAAATAAAAATGCGGCTGGACAGATATTCATTAAACATGGCTATGAACGAAAATTGGTTCATCCATTTCGGAGCTTCGATTTCACAGAGAGAGACGTAAAACATATAAAATCCCTCTATTTTTGTAGGGGGTTAAAAATTTGAAACTGAATAAAAATCAATACCTACAGAAAGTTTCCTTCGCCTTAACGCCGAGATTCGTAAGCGTAGGCGGACTAATAGCGTAATTAAAAGACCCTTTACATACTGCGAGTTTTAGCAGCGATACAACTGTATTAACTTTCAACTTTCATGTAGGTAGAGCAATGAGGTATTAGGTAATAAGGATTAAAATAAATTAATCAGAGTAATACCGAAGACCTCCGTGGTGTTGTGACTGAGCACGCTGGTTTCAAGGTGTCGTCGCTCCGAGGTCCCGGGTTCGATTCCCAGTCGGGTCAATATGGGAATAAAAATTTTCTATATTGCCTCGGGTCGTTGTGCTTGTGCTACCACCGTTGTGTCTAATTTCCATTACACAAGTGCATTAGCTACTTACTTTGGGATCAGAGCAATGTTTGTGATTGGTGTCCAATATTACAATATTACCTATATGATAAGTGAGCGTTAGTGACAAAATTTATTAAGGTTGGTTGACAAGACATTATTTAATAACATTAAAAATGCGACTAACGTCAGAAACGTGTGTATCATTTTTTTTGCAGACACAAATACCTTTATATAACAAACAAATGTTAACCAAAAGCTATAAATATTTATGGCAACATAAAAATGATGAATCTACTTCATTAGGTTACCAAATTAATGCAAACAAAGGCGGCTTTATCAAAATATACTGAATTTATTTCCCATTTGAATTTATTAGTCAGAAACAATTTATCAGGCTGCATTTTGTATATTAAATTCTGCAATGCCCAATTTGTAACTGATATTTTATCTTGATTGATGGAAGATAATCCGTGATGGGGACTGCCCGACCAACTGCCCGATTCATGTAATCAAATCTCTTTAATATAAAAATGAATCCATATTTTTATAGGTCACGGCATTATGCATTCGCTAATTCTTCTTTTGTTGTGTTTGTTATTTTTTTTATTGAGCGGGAAGACACATTTCATGATATTTACTTTATCAGCTTCGTCACCATCCAGAGTAAGATAGGTAATAATAATAAAAATTACGGGGTTGTTAGTGAAACAAAGTTTTCTAGGTCCACTAGTTTTTAATATTTTTTGCAAAACTCATGTAACAAAATTTTGACGGGAGTTCCGCTTGGAAGAATCTACATTAATGCAAACTGAGGCCTTTATCAAAATGTACTAAATATTTGAATTTATAAGTCAGAAACAATTCGACCTCCGTGGTCGAGTGGCTAGCACGCTGGTTTCAAGCGTCGACATCTCGTGAGGTTCCTGGTTCGATTCCCGGTCGGGTCAATGTAGAAAACGATCTTTTCTATACTGTTTCGGGTCTGGGTGTTGTGGTACCACCGTTGTTTTCGATTTCCATAACTCAAGTGCTTTAGCTACTTAGCTTGGGATCGGAGTAATGTTGTCAAATATTTATTTTATTATCAGGTTGCATTTTGTATTTTAAATTCTGCAATGTCCAATTTGTTACCTATATTTTACCTTACTTGATTATATTTTAACTTACTTTCTTTTTCAATAAAACAGTTTAGCCTCGAAAGCATGTGAATTGAATTCTTATCTTTTAGAAATGCAGCTTCACAAAAACATTTTATACGACACATAAAAATAATTTAGTTCACCACTGGTCAATCTTTATAAATATTTTCATAATTTAATTTCACCATTTCGGGCATCAATTCCCATGACGTTTGATCTCCGAGCATTTCGACGATGAAAATTTAATAAACATTTTGCCATTTTCAGCTCTATCAATTTTCATTAAAATTTTTAAGAAAACAAAAAATTTGGTACTTTTTTATACATATTCTTTATTGCACTTAAAAGATGTGTAGGAAATACATGAAGTCACAATGTAAACAAAGGTGGGCTTATCCCTAAAAGAGATCTCTTCCAGCCAACCCATAGGTGTTGGAATTGTAATATTTGCGGTTATCGGCAGTGCTAAATTAAATTACAGAAAATAAAAGTTATAATGTTTTTATATTTTTTAAATAATAATAATTAACTAAATACAATAAATATATATGTAACATATATATTGAGATAACGTATATATCCATAATAAAATAAATATATGTATAAATTTATACTCTACGAACAAGAGGGTATTTGAGAAAGCAGAAGTTCTTTTACTCTTTTCTTGAATATATGTATATTAGAGCTTTCTTGCAGTTCTAGCGGCAGTTTGTTCCAGAGTCTAGCAGCGTAGACAGAGAATGAGTCAAATAAAAAGTTTGTATTGCTCCTTGGAATTTCGAGTGTGGCGGTGATGCAAGGTCTCCTAGAGCGTGTGGAAGGGGGCAGTCGTTTGAATCGATATTGGAGATAGGTTGGGGACTGAGGATTGTAGAGGATGTTATACAGGAAAGTGAGGATATGCATGTCACGACGGAGGCGAATCGGAAGCCATTTTAGCTGGGTGCGATAGCTGGAGATGTGGTCATATTTCCGTAGGTTAAAGATGAACCTAATGGTCAGGTTCTGGAGACGCTCCAGTTTATTAAGCAGCTCCTCTATCAGATCCAAAAAGGCAACATCGGTATAGTCGAGTATTGGCAACAAAAGAGACTGCGCAAGCATAACTTTAATGTTGTTTTTATGTAACCTTTAGTTTAATTCTACGTGATCGTTATAGTTTTATACGTACCTTTTTAATTTACCTGTAAATTAAAAAGGTACGTATAAAACTTAATTAAATAAAGGCCAATAATTGGCAACAGCGTCGAATATATCACATTCAGAGTAAATTATTTCATTATTGCTTCTACTGAAAAGTTCAAGTGTATGACTGTGTATGATTTTACGATTTTCAACTCTATGAATTTTTAAAGTCATCATTTCAATGTGTATGTATGTATGTATGTGTTATCGTTGGAATTTATTATATTTGATTATGTTGAACTTCAAAGCAGTATGCTTATTTTCGTACGTATATGTATGTTTGTATATTTATATGTGTGTATATTTGTCGACGGTTTTCTCGAAAATGAGATGTCATAGCGACATTATTCTTTATTTGTTCAATTACGTATATTTTGACTTAGGGTACAGTGTAAATTTCATCAAAATCGGCAAAATAGATTATAAGATCGGGTATTAACTATACATTATTAAATAAAAATTAAATAAACAGCTGAAATTTATAAAATATTTTGCTTTAAATTTCCGCCAAGCGACGCCGGCGCAGACAACTAACAACACGAACCGTCACCGCGTTTAGTATTAGTTCAGGCAAATGCAGGATGCACCACCCGCCCTCCCTCAATACACATGCGGCACAGCTGATGCAATTATTAGTACTCAACACCAACGTGCAAAAAACCTCGACGCGTTTCGCCACTATACGTGGCATCCTCAGGAGATGTTGTCGCCTCGGCGGAGCACGGACAACTGAACTGTGTCGGCTAGTAGAAAGTAACGCCTGATTCCATTTATTTATTAAATAAACAGCTTTCTAAAAACTACTTCAAGTGCTAGAATAACGCATATGTCTTCAGTTTTGTCATTATCATCTAAAAGACGTCCACTGCTGAACAAAGGCCACCCTACGGTTTTCCACAGCGGCCAATCGTCCAAGGTCGTTCGTCGATCTTGTCGGTGGACGTCCCACGCTGCGCTTTTGGTTGAAAGATCTCCAATCTACAACTTTTCTGCCCTAACGGCCATCAGCTGTTCTTCGCGCTATGTGCCGTGCCCATTGCTACTTGAGCTTACTTATTCATAGGGATATGTCCGTTACCTTCTTCTAAGTTCTAAGTATCTTCTCGTTTCTGATACGATCTCGATGAGATAGACCAAGCATAGCCTTCTCCATCGTTTATTGTGTGACTTTGAGCTTCTTTATGAGGCCCATTATAGAGACCACATTTCGGATCCGTGTGTCATCACTGGTAATACACACTGGTTGAAGATTTTCGTCTTCAGACTCTGAAGGTAACTGAGACGAAAAGATGCTCTTTCACAAATTCCCGAACGCTGCCCATTCGAATTGGACTTATCGATTGACCTGTATCTCAAAGTTGGACATACCTAATTAGATCACTTGTCCAAGGTAGACCTATTCGTCGACATCTTCGAGAGTTGAGTATAGATACTGGAGTGGGTTCAACACGGGAACTTGACATAATTTTCGTTTTTCTGTGTTAATTATCAGACCCACTTGTTGGGATACTCGGTCGAGGTCTTCGAGCATAGTGCTAAGCTTATCCAGGGTCTTTGCCATAACGACTTTATCATCGGAAAATCGTAGGTGTGTTATGTATTCACCATTGACGCAGGTGCCGAATCCTTCTCATTCCAGGAGCTGGAAGGCGTCTTCCAATGCCGCTGTAAACAGTTCCGGAAATATAACGTCTTCCTGTCTTACACCTCTTCGCAATGGAATCGCCCTCGTATTCTGTTCCTGTACTCGGAATGACATAGTGGCGTTGTTATACAGACACTTCAACATCTCTATATACCTGTAGTCTATGTGACACTGAAGAACATCGAAGAGACTGAAGCACCCAAGTTTTGATCGAATATAAAATGTCAAGCACATTATTGATAATCGTTAGAAAAATAAATATAAAATCCTATAATTTTGTCATATTATTGATAGAAACAGCTCAAATATTCTTTCACTGTGTAAAACATTATTTCAAAGAGCCATGTATACAAGGCAGCCTTAAAAGGTATTGACCAAAGTCAGGCCCAGATTGCGTCTTTGTAGTTTATATTTCAAAAATCTTTTTTGAATTATAATTGCACTGGTATTTTAAAGGTTTACTTAGTTACCCATTAAATACCAGTGTAAGTATTGAATTACTTAAGTAAAATATAACAATTACCTTCTGAATGTATCAAAATGAATGTAGGTGAGGTACAATAACTCTGCAATCACAAAACATAACCTCAAAATGTCTAATCTGCCATTGAATTCCTCGTATACCCCTAATTATTTTTCAAAAATATTTTTGTCTGCATTCTTTCAAATATACTTCCGAACAATTCAGAAAGACGCATCTGCATGCGTCTTTCTGAATTGGTCTGTCTTTCTTGTCTGAATCGCAAAGTGGGCCAAGTCTCTATAGAGTTTTGGTCATGATCCTTTATTAAATGGCAATTGTTTTATGCGTTCTGGTAACTATTGTGGATTGGGACGCATATCCAATAGCAATTTCGCTGAAACTTTACACTTTTGGGGGTGGCAACAGGTACAAGTCTTCTTTCTTTTGCTTGTTTGAAGTGATGCATATTTAGTTTTATAAACTTACTAACTTCAAGTTCATTGCTGGTTCGATTTATTTTGTTAGAAAGTACGAAAATAACTTGTTTTCATTATTATAAATTTAAACAATGTAGAATTGAATACTGTATACTTAAAGGGTCTTTATTTAAATTGTATGCTCCTATTACAGGCTGTACCCTGTATATTTTCATGCCTCATTAATTTCATGTGTATTTTTAATTGAATTTTAGATAATGATTAGGTCATTCATTGGCTGCAGTGTTGACTACATCATATTCTGCGTATAATCTGTCCGTTAAATTAATATATGAATGAACGTCAGATCTAGAAATAAAAGAAATACGAATAAGCTTAGGTTAGCCCCGGTAAATCACTGAGGCAATATATCACAGATTCTACCACTCATAGTGTCAGGGAATATCATAAAATTAATATGGGAATATATAAAGTGACGGGGCTGGAAGAAATAATTCAAGAAGCTAGTTATTTTATTCAAAAAGTTGATATAAGACTGGATTTAGGGGTTGCTAGTAAAATAGCTAAAATATATATTTAAAATATGGACATTTGTAAACTTTACTATACTGTATCATAGAAACAATTTATTTTAGTTTCGTTCAAAAGAAATGACCGATTTCCTGAACTTGCTCTAAGAAATGAGTATATTTCGATGTAAATTATTAAAAAATATAGACATTTAGCGACCAACGTTCTGTAGTGGCTAAGCACGCAGGATTTCAAGGCTTTGCCGCTTTGTTTTCGGTCGGGTCAATGTAGAAATCAGAACTTTATATATTGTCTCGGGTGTGGATGTTGTGGTAACACCGTTGTTTCTGATTCCCAAAACACAAGTACTTTAGCTACTTAATTTGGAATCAGAGCAATATGTGTTAGTTTAGATCTCAACTTGCAGTTTACGGTAAAATATGGCCAATTTTCGCGTCAATTAATCTACTGTGCACGGCTTTAACAAAGATTTTTCTCTTCACTCTAGTGAATTTAAAAATCTACCAGTCTAAAAAAATACTTTTAAAATTTTTGTGAGAGCTGTACGTACTCTTTTGTAACATTTCGTTAATTCATTCTTTTCGGCTTAATATGCCCGTAACTTAAAAAAAATACTATCTATATTTTGTGCTCCAAGGGAACCATTTAAGTCAGTTAAGAAGGCACAAATCAATACCCAGCTCACCTCGTAAATCGAAAAGTTACTGACAAGGGATGCCAATAAGCAAAACAAAAAACAATCTGAGCATTCTCGCTTCTCTGAAGAGGGCCAACATTGCTCATTACGCCCCTATGTTTACACAGTCCTGCAAATAGGACGTAATAATCCTGAGTGAAAAGGGATTCAAGTAGTTTATTGACAGAAGAAAGGTGGGCAGGCCAATAAGTATTAATAAAATGCATGTGGAGAAAATGTTTTGAAAGATTATTAAGAAATAGGAGTGAGAACTATTATTAGAAGCGGTATTTGTATAAGTCTGGCGTAGATGAAAATAAGAAGCTGAAAACAGATATTAAATTGACATTAATTGATAAGGCACGTTGTAAAGATATTTTCAGCTGTGAGAAAAAGGACACTAACAAATAGCAGATAAACTCCTATCTGTTAGTGTCTTTATTTAACATTTGTTTGCAGATCTGCCTACCTAGCAGAGAGATTTTAATGTAATCGATTTATTACTGGAAAGATTTTAGTTTGTTCTTACGTTATTTTTTAGTATTTTTTTTTTAGTTGTACGTTATTCATAAGTGACAAAGGCTTATGACAATAAGGACTCAGCACATAAGCTGACAAAGACTACATTTCACCAATACCATAGACCAGCGCCACCACAAGTTGACTTGCTTTTTACTAATTGTCAAAACGCTATTCTTCTATTGATTTAATATGGTGATTTTAAATGGTAACGTCATATTTTACAAAAAAAGAAAACAAAAATTGCGCACGGGTGGGACTTGAACCTGCAACTGCTGGCTAAGTGGGCCAAACGCTTTTCCAATTAAGCTACCGTGCTGTCTGGTGTCTTATGGATACGTCATCACGCGTGACGTCAGCGCTATCTACCCGTCTGTGTAGGCAACAGTGAGCCAAGTAGTTATTAATTACAGAATAAATTTAACTTGGAACTTCATAAAAGACCAGAAATTTCACACGGTCGGATTGACAGTACGAAACACCGACAACAATTGGAAAAGCGTTTGGCCGGTTAGCCTGAAGTTGCAGGTTGCAAGTCCCGCCCATGCGCATTTTTTTACTTTTTTCATCTTTGAGAATATAAAACATGACACTGTGAGTGTTAATAACATTCTTAGACATTGTGACGCCACAGTTTTCTATGTATAACTGACGTACTTTTTACCGTCTACATTTATTTATTTTTATTAATAACATTTCTTGTACAGAAAAAAATATTAGAATGGCTTAGACACAAAACGTGAACAGACAATGATAAAGACCGAATAATAGTTTATACATTCAAATGTGTTAGCCAACTAGTTGAAACTGACTGCAGGTGCTTTGGCTCATCCCGAATAACCAACCTAAATACTAAGTTTGCCTGCATCTGAAATTGAAAAGTTGAGAGTCTACTTCTACTAGTTGCGAACGGAGTAGTTCATCTGACAGTAATGAACGAAATATAGAGCCAGTAAAGATACAAGTTTGAGACTATATTCCTTCATAAAAAGACTTAAGACCCGCCCCGGCATGCACGCATGCATGTTTGATCCATCTCGAAAGGTTCAGCCAGCGTTTACAATGTAAGCGCGAAGCAATGGTTTTTACTTACGACTTTACTTCTTAAAATAACTACTATTTTATGCATGTAAAACCATGTAATCATAATTCTTGTCATAAATCATCTAACAATTCAATAAAACGCATAGAAATCCGTTACCTAGTTGTAAAGAATTTAAGCATACATACAGGCTGAAATTTTTATAAGTAACTAAATTTTGAGAAAAGACTTTACAGATGCATATATATACCTTTTACTATGAGGGCTATAGTGAATTCGAAAAGAGTTTTTTCTCGATTTCACTATTGCCCTCATGGTAAAAATTGTTTATATTCATCAGTGGAGTCTTTACACAAAATTGGTTTATTAAATGAAATTTCAGCCTGTATATGCAGACAGCGGGAAGTGACTTAAACTCAAAAAGATTTCCTAGAATCAAAAAGATGTGTTAGAGTATCTCTAGGAATACCACGCTAACCACAGATAAATGTGTGAGAACAGCAAAGCATAAGTATCATTATAATTTTGAGACATTTTGTGATATGAAGAGTAGATTCTACCAACCTCAGATAAGAAATATTCGCTGAATATGATACCAACCGCCTTTAAAGTTTTTTTTAATATAAGTCATACATAATTTATAGTTAAATAATAAACAAGAAAAAAAACTAAGACATGCAACATAAAAAAATAACTTAATATCTACCTATTCATCCAACCGCCTAATATGAAACGGCACCTATTTGCCAGCAATCATTTACGAAAATGATATTTAAAAATCGTACGTTTTATACTTATCCGGTCAGATAAGTCCTATTTACCGTTGGTAAAATCAACTCTAAGTCCGTTTTTGTCCAATATTGGAAACAGTGTTGATATTTTTTTTATCGAAACGATTCATTTATAATAAGATGAACACAAAACACAAAAAGGTATCTAACCTGAGTAATTCATTGTCGAATATTGAGATCATTTTACTGACTTCAAAAAGGAGGTAATCAATCCAATGTGAATTTTCTTTCAATTATGTATATTTCAACTTAGCATACAGTGTAAGTTTTGTAATAAGCGGTTCAGTACGTTTTGAGATATAAGTAATAACTAAGAATCATAAAACACAAAAATATTATAAAAATATGACCGCCTTCGAAAAACTAACAAAAGCGGCCTTACCTGTCTTCCATTTATGAGAAGCAGAATCTTTTTGAGTGCCGTGACATGAAGTGCAAATTTCGTCTCGAAAAGAATTAATTATATCACTGATGTTATTCTAATAGTTATAAAAATATTGTTTCTTATATTCAAAAAGCAAAGTTAAAGGGCCTTTAGGAATTCAGTTGAAGGAATCGACTTAACCTTAATTTGGATCGAACTTCACTTAGAGTATGTTTGTTTGATCATAAACACTGACGAATCAGCAACTCGCCAGATGATTTTACTTTTATCTTTAACGGTTTCCCGAACAGAAATTCAAAATACCTTAAGGAATTTACTCGCTATTATCTTACATGTTCATGGATGTAGAAGAGACTCGGAACAAAACCTGTTACTAAGAAGTTTTCTCACAACATAAAAGTTTTACGTTTTGAACCGGATACTTACGAGCTTGTAAAATTGGACTGAAGTTGAAACAAATAACAGGCTTCTTAAATTGCTTGTGTAGTCATTCCAGTATTTTATCTACGTCTAGAGTGTACTAATAAAGCAAAGGGCAGATAGAATGAAACCTCATAATTACCTTTGTAAATCCATGTTATGTATAGAATCCATTATAACAGCAAGTAGGTGACATCTCCTTATCTTAATAAAATATATATTTAAATGGTTTTACCATTTTATTCTTCAATTTCAATCCTTATCTCTCAAAAACAAACCATTTCTTATCGTGTCTTTTGCAAAAGTCCCTCATGACATGTTTTCGTTTTTAATTCATTTCACCGCTTGGGCTAATTCACTACAGTCAGTTTCAATTTTTAAACAAATTCAAGTACAGAAACATAATCCTAACACTAGTGTCTAAAAGATTAAAGAAGTTGAGAAGGAAGAACCCTAATTTTAAAAAAATAACATTTTACTTACTTATTCTTACTTATTTATTCCTTCATGTGATGATGTTAATCCGACGTTTATATAGTTAAAAAATATTACGATGATTCAAACGAGCTTTAAGATATTCTCAACTGTTGTAAAAGTATTGCAACAAAGTCTGTTTGTTAAAATTGTTTTTGTGAATTACGGCGCTCAAAAGCAAGAGTTAAATTCCTTGTGAATGCCTGACAGGAAAATGTTTAAAGTATTTCATGATAACGTCAGACTGTAGAATTTAACTGTTTAACAAAGAAGAAGAATGGAAATGTGTGAATTAGTGAATAGATATATATTTAAAGTACACGGAGAAGGCTTTAAGATTGAATTCTATCATTAACCATGTAATACGAGTTGCAACGAGGTATCTACTTCTAGACTTTCGGTAGGTAAAAGGTTCTGATTTTTTTTTATATTTCACAGTTCCAAATAGTCTTAGAAAAGGCTTGTTTTTACAAAGACTAGGCCAGTTTTCTAAACACTTAATGATAATTTGTAATAGTTTTGATGTACCTATTATTTATATTAGCATGACATAAATCTTTACTTTGTATAAAAGAAATATGTACAAATATTGAAACTAATAAAACTTGCATGCCACACCATGGTAAAACATGAGTACTATAGTCCATTTATTTTATGTTGATCGCTGAGACGCTGTCATTTCAACATTTTAGTGATGTCATCATCATCATTATCAGCCAAAAGGCTTTCCACAGCAACCGATCACTAGCGGTCTGCATCCAGTTTGATCGTGCGATCTTTATAAAGTCGTCTGTCCATCTTGTTGGTGGACGTCCTACGCTGCGTCTTGGTCGAAGGGTCTCCAATCTAGAACTTTCCTGCCCCAACGGCCATCAGTTCTTCGCGCTATGTGCCCTGCCCATTGCCACTTGAGCTTACTGATTCTCAAGGCTATGTGTAGGCTATGGAAAACGTGGTGACGTTTTCAACAAAGTGTTATAAAACAAGTGATTTAAAAATTAGCATTGAATTTATAATGGCAGCAATAAATTAAGTGAAGCTGACAAATAGGTGTATTTGTAAGCAATCATTTACATTATATTGATTTAAACTTACATGGTCATTAACATTAGAATTGATTGTAACGGGATTGCTACCATGTACCTTATTATTTTTGAGTTTCCGATATTTCGGCACTGTTGCAAGTGCCATGGTCACGGCGTAACTGAAGTTGTTGCGGGTAAGCTGTTATTGGCAGACATATCGGTCTACCCTCCTTCGAAGTCTTTTATTGCGATCACTTGCAGTACCATTGTTCACAAACTCACTATTTTCTCGCACCTGTTCTCGACACACAACACTCATAGTATCCGCACGCGAAACAACATTTTGCCGAAATATATGGTTTTTGCATTTACGAATCACTGGATTCCAGATATTGGACAATTTAAACCCATCCTCACGATTGAAATTTTTGTACTTTGTGATTTCGATCGCTTCCCTAACCAATCTTGGTATGTAATGGCGTTCTGTCGAAATTATCTTAGGGTTATGGAACTCAATCCAGTGATTTGGACCCGATTCTAACAAATGTTCCGCAATTGCTGACTTCTGTTTGTCATTGTTTTTGACCGCTTTTATATGTTCCGTTATTCGGCATGTAATAGTGCGTTTAGTTTGGCCTATGTACGAACTACCACAGCTGCAGTCAACTTTGTAGACTCCAGGTTTTTGTAAAGGAAAACTGTCTTTGGGAGATCGCAGACATTATGCCACTTTTTTTAGTGGAGTGAAGACAGTATTAATTGAGTATTTATTAAGAACATTGGAGATCGTATAATAAGGTACATGGTAGCAATCCCGTTACAATCAATTCTAATCATTTACATGAATGCCATTTTAAATTCGCTCGTTTAATAATACTTATTCAGTCGGATAAGTCGTTGTTAGTTATCTGGCGTTGATAAAATCGGCCCTTAGACGTTTTGTATTTTACTCGACGAATATTCCTTATCTGATGTTGGTAAAATGAGCTAGGTCAGATGTTAAGTACATCAGGTAATAATAGTTGTGTTTGTATTTTGTATCACCTTAAAAAAGTTCGTATTTATTGTACAGTTAGAAAAAAATCTTGAGGCGATTCCTTTTAAATGCTTCTAAATGTTTTACTTACACACTTCCAAATCATTAAGATACAATAAAGTGCTTTTGACCTACCTACATTCCGTTATCTACTTAAACACAGTTTCGCCTATTTCCAAACAACATCAACGTCTTCAAACAAGGTAACTGTGCTAACTCAGTTACAAGTCTTCGAGACAATCAAATTTCTAACGAACCTATATAACTTTCATTGGAGGTATTGGTAACTTGATTTACTCTACCTGGACTGTGATTACCGACGATTAGACGCTAGTGATGTCGATATCCACCTATTATCGATATCGATACTTTTTTACAAAATATTATTTTTATAGAAAAAAAATGTTCGAAAATCAATAGTACCGTTCCTGCAGTGCCGTTCAACTACGACATTAATAGCATTTTTGCACTTGTACTAAAGAAGAGTTCGCCCGCTCACCTTCGGGTCATTGTCGGGTCACTGTTCTAACTAATCGAACCTAGATGACACCAACAAAGAGGAGTTATGGCGCTCGTCAGCCGATGCCGCGGCACGCTTATTTCACTCGCTCGCCTTCGCGCGTTGTCGGGTCACTGTTCTAACCTAACCTAGATGACACCAACTAAGGGGAGTTCTGGTGCTCAGCGGCGTTCCTTTTTTAAGAAGAAATGCGAAATATAAAAACTTAGTTATACTTAAGTTACCCTATTTGCTGTCTTTAATAAAATATTTGCACTATTGAAGTCTTAAAATTCAATAAACAATACAAGTAAACTGATCAATATACTTTATAAAAGTATGTTAGAATAATCGTGAAAATTAATAATAGATAAAATTAAAGTTAGATGAAATGATTGTTACATAAATTAATATATATATATATTATATATTATAACGGTTATGCCACAAATGTTAGCGCAAATGTTGTTATTTTATTTATTTAAAACACTTAATGCACAAACAAAAGGTACATATGGCAGACTTAATGCTAAATGCATTCTCTTTACCATAGGTCTATACAGAGAAAATGCTGACGGCGCGAAGGAAGTAATAGAAGGGCAAAAGTGAGAGCATGACTACGATTTGGAAGGGTTAAAACTACAAAAGGTATATCTAACAAATAAATATAATCTGTTCCAAACATTATGTTAAGCAATCATTACGTTAAGAGTGATTAGTAAAAGTGACATTATATCAAAAGTTTTTCATCAAAACAAGGGAGCACCTAGTTTTTCTACGTATCTCTTTATTTCTGATTCGATCTCGTAGAGAAACACCGAGCATATCTCCATCGTTCGTTATATGATTTTGAGATTTCTTATAGGCCCATAGAAAGTCACTTCACTCATCACTCATTATTTACCGACTTCAAAAAAAGAGGGTAAGCAACAATACGATATTACTTTGGGATAGCTGTACCAAAAAAGCGTTTTAGATGCGCTTGTCTTCAGTTAGGCTTCCTTTCTATCTATTTGTTTGTAAATAAGCAGAACCTGCCTTTCAATTAAAGGGATTAAGAATAAACATCAAAACCCTTGCGGGTTGGCTTCTTGACAACATTGTTTGTTATCACCGCCGAAAGCAAACACGTTGATATAAATGATTGCGAAGCATTGATCGTTTCAAAAGCTTTCAGACAAATTAAAACGTCAAACATGACATATCGATTAGGCAAGTTTGTAAGCAGTAGGAGCGTTTCCCCGCGGCTTTACCTGCTTTAAAACACTCAATTTAAATTATTAGTATATTATTATTATTATTATATATTATATTATATACTTTTTGCATTTTTATTACCTATAGTAGCAATATTACAATAAATATAGTTACTAAGCAAATTGAAGGGAAACTTATCGATTACAGTACAACCTTATTTCTATGAGATACAAAAGACGAATTTGGTCCAATTAAAACCGAGTTTTGCCGGCAAAATAGATTATACTCAGGTAATTTACGCTCTGAAACGCCTACCAGCCAGTCCATGCAAGGTTCATAATAATGAAGGATGACGGTCGAAACCATTTATTAAGTTTCACAACTCAATATTTTTAATTTATGAAATCAAGGTCATCGTAACTAATCAAACCCTAAAAAATATAAATATTTTATAAGGTAACGCAGTGGTGTGGTATGGCAGTGACTGCAAAAAACTGGTGCCAGTATTTAAGATATTTTGTCATTAAACTGGACAAGTTTCACTTTTATAATGACAGTATGCACAAACACAGTTACCATGGCAACGCTGTAAAAGATAAGAATTTACAGCGCGCCGCTATATAGGTAGTCTGTTGACAGGACTCAGTTGACAGACAACCGTACCTGAAAAAAAACTGCCGTCTAAGCTCACCAACATATTCTGCGGGATCCATTAATGCTGTGATCGCGCAGAACTGGGCTGCCTTTGGTAACAGCCCTAAGGAAATATAGATGTAGATACCTGCAGTTACTCGGTTAGCCAAAACAGGATTTGCGAAACAACTGTTATTGAAGCTGGTAGGCTCAATCTGTAGGTCAGCCCACAATGTTACCCGCCAGTCCATTACGGAGTATTGTTGTGGAATCTGTCTGCAAACGTGCCTACAACGCGCAGCCTAGGCAAGTCAGCCGCTCCATAAAAAGGTAAATTTAATTAATTAAATTGAGCACAAAAGATAGTTGCGAACTCATATTTTGGATGTTTTTATCTATTACCAATCACGGCCATTCGACTAATCTAAAAGTTGAAGTCTGTTATAAAATTTATTAATAACAGTAAATTATGCAAAACATATAATTCCACTGCTAGGAAAACCGCTTAGATTGATCGTGAAATTGAACATGACTTAACTATTTAGGTAAGTGGATTTGGAATTTCGTCTTGAACTAAGTGCTGTTGAGGTAGACGTATAAACGTCACCCTGTACATACATAACGCTATACTATGTAAAGCCTCAGCATACATAAGTATGTAAACAGGAGACTGCGACATGCAACTCAGGGCTGGTTGTACAAACAATACTGATGCCAAGACAATATAAAAATATCTACATAATTTTGTCTGTAGGGATTGATGTCACTTAATAGAGGGCTAAATGTCATAAGATTTAAAATTATAGTTTAAAAGAAACTAAAAAACCACGCTTTTATTGCTAATCGAACTAAAAAGTAGAAAATATTTTTTATTACAAAGAGTTTATATTACAGTAGTAGAAGATCGAACAATCAATCAAAATTAATTACTTCAAAATAAAATTAAAAGAAAATTTAAGTTATTAGGAGAATAATTTCATTCAGAGTAAAAAGCGTGAAAATTATTTTCTACTTTTTAGTTCGATTAGCTATAAAGCGTGTTTTTTTTAGTTTTATTAAACTGTAATTTATTTGTCATTTTGTAGTTCGATATTTAAATTAAACATTAAAGCCTGAAACTGCAGATATGCGCAGATAATGCGATAGCTCTATTTTTATTACTCCTTTACAGAGGATCCACGAAAAAAAATATTAATCCTTGCGGTCCTTATATCTATGTAATTCATTCAATATCCTTAATATTGAATGAAATACATAGATACAACCCAAGCTAATAAAAAAGTGGTAAAAAGGTAAATTTTGCTGCCATCTTCACTGTCTTACATTTTTATATTTGATGAAAATATGTTGATAGAATAAATATTACTCATACCATTCCCTGAGTCTGATTTTTGTAAAGAAAAAGGCAAAATGTATTTTTAGAAAGAATTGTCTGGAATAAGGTTTAACATAAAGGTACATAAACGTGAAAGAAACGACCTGTCTGCTCTCCAATGGCTACCATTCCGTTCCAGGCCGCTTTCGACAGTCAGCGTTCCGTTCCTTTTCAATGGAACCACGAATTAAGTCAGCTTTATGCGGCTTCGCATGGCGAATTCCTTGTTGTCAATTTATGCGGATGAAAATCCGTTCGAATACTTAAAATGTGAATTACTTTAATATCAATTTGTTTATTGTTTCGCTACTAAAATAATTTAATTGTAAGGCAAGAATTTAATAGCATGGACAGTAGAAAAGGTATGATTGAGAAGAGAAGGGAGTGAGTGGATAAGAATACGAGATATCCAGTACTTGCACGGAGCAGCTTGTCAATAAATTTACGTATTAAATGGAGTTCATATTCTCGTGAAGTACTTGCCAGTGACAGACTATTGATAATATTATTAAATTTGTTTGTAATATTCAATTTTATAATATTTACATTGAGGAATCTTACGTCTTAATTTACTTTTTTTTATGTTTTTGTAGTAGCAGTATTTATTTTATTGTTAATTTGAAGTTTTTATATCCCACATCAGTTATTAAAACTTGTCACAATGCTGTATTGTCACTATTCTTAAGTAGATAGATTGTTTTTTTTTTATTTTTTATTACGACTTAGCCCGCGGATGTTCGTTACCAAATTGCCCCTGACTTCAAAGCTGAGGTTCTTTTATTGCACCATTATTCAGTGAGTAAAAAATTGCTAGTCCAGTCTTTCATAGTTGCTAGCCAAATTTTGTAACTAGGTGCCTTTTGAGACCAATACCTAGCATTCCCATTACCATTTATCCTACTAATAATCTGATTGTGAGATATGATTTTCTGCTTCACGCTAAACCTAAAAGATAATAGATTTTGATAAAATTTACAATAATATTGTCGACACATTGAAATAACACAAATGCTGTAATTTATACAATATCATTTTGTGAGATATGACATTTACGCTGATGAAGCCGTGGAAAACTGCTAGTTTCTTTATATGTATTTGTTTATTGATACCAGTGTCGGAAGTCTCGACATAGTTCCGTGTAAAACCACCAGGTGGCGCTCGAAAAATGCTAAGACTAAATTGGTGTTTTCGTGTATTTATTGATTGAGAAGAATTTTTGAATGATGCATAAAAATCTACAAATATTTTTTAAGATTTATTAAAGATATAGCTACGTAAGTTAAAATGATATTTGAAGAATTAGAAAATCATAAAATTGAAATTGTCGACGCGAAATGTCAAAAATGATGCATCAGACTTCGCCCGCTGGGCAGCGATTCCACTTTTCTGTGTAATTCGATATCGTGTTTATTTAACCGTTTTACCCAAAAGATCATGTAAATTATTTTCACGTAAAAAAAAATCGCACAAACGAAATCGAAATGCATAGAAGTCGGGACTCTAAGAAATAAAAAACAATTATTTCTTCCACAAAGAAAATTCGATCGGTGAACGTTTTTCTTATACAGACTGCACGATAATCTGCCTCCTGTTTGTTGCTAGTACTATCATCATAAAGGAAATAGAGGCTGTTAAAGTGCCAAGGAATGATCTTGTTTGTATCCATCCATTCAGCCATCGCAGCCTTTATTTTACCCCTCCTCCATACTTATCCATCTTCGTCTCATCCTTCCTGCGTGGCATTGGATATTATCCACCCAACGAAGTGGTGGACGGCCGCCATCCTGCGTGCGCCTATGATCGCCACACCATAAACTTTTTGGTCCACAGATTTTCGTACATTCTATCTATATATCCTGCCTGTCTTGTTTAGTTATAGAATATTTATTTTTGATGGTAGAGACATTATAATATTTGTCTCCAAGGGGCATATTAAAAGATAACGTGTTTCCCGGACAAACTCAATTATAGTGAGCCGTGGGCAAATGTCAGATACAAGAACGTCACAGCTTGGCAAAATGTTAGGGCAACCATAATGTTTGCTAACCATGATACGCGTTACTGGGTAATTTTGCGACACGATTCCAGAATATAAGCAATAGAAAATGCTATTATGAGCCTTGACAATCCACTGTCAATAGAAGATCCGAAAGTAGCTGAAAACTGCTTTAGAAAATAGATTTGTTTTATATAAATGCATAAGTAGTTAGTTACCTTGGTAAATAACAAATTTCAAGACAATGTTGTCGATATTTTATTTTTCTAGTTCTTTTAGAAAATTATAAGTGAAATATAAAAGAAACTTAACTTGAATTTAAAGCTGTATTTTTTATAAATATTTTGAAAATGGGACAAACGATCCTCTATTGATCAAAGAGGTAAATTAATATTACAAACTTGTGCCAAATATTACTTTCAATCTAGGGCATCTGGATATTGATAATTGTAACCAACAGACTGTGGTTTTAATATTTTGGCGAGCTATTTCCCAAATTTCTTAATTGGAAACACCTAAATTATTACACAGAGTATCACAGAAAGATCTATATTGAGTGACTATTAAGTCAAACAATTCGTTTTTGAGGAAAAATATAGTAACAGGGCCATAAAAAGTATCATTAACAAAAGTTGATGACATAATAAGTTTTGTGTGTTTATGTGTGTGTGTGTATGAATCTTGACATTATCAACTTTTAGTTTGAATGTATAAACACATCTAAATGTTCTATATTCTAAATTTCATTTTTGTTTTCATCGCGTTTTTTCACTTTACAAACATAATAATATAAATTGCACTTGTAAAAAACAACTTTGGCTCTGTGACAGACGAGGAATCGAACCCCGTGTCTTACGCTATCCGCGCGTATGCCTATACTACTCGGCCACCGTCACATTAACAAGCCTGTTGAATTTTCCAAGCGCTTACTTTAACGCGTAGGCTGCGTGACGTCATCAATATTGCGAGATTGCTCTCACAATATCCGAAGGAAATATTTCTAAGTTACTAAGTACTATGTTCTTAGTTAACAAGTTACACTAAAATTATAGTTTAGAAACTTGAGCCCCTTTTTACGAAAAATATAAAAACCACCAGGCCGTTAACCTAGATTAAGGGTTACGGGCCGGACCAATTAAAAAAAGTTTACCTCTATTGAAAGCAGTAATTATGACATTATTTTTAAATTGGTCGGTTATCTCCTAAGCACGGTTATAATCATAATATAAATTTCATTATCAGCGGCTGAATATTTATGATTGTGGGTTTTGAAGTAAATAGTGAAATGTCAGAATGGCTTTTTAATGACCATTGGTTCAGGTAATTTTCTTCAAAACACACAATTGTAAATATTCAACAAGTCTGGTAACAACATTTTTTACTATCGATGCAGAAATTGGGTCCCAGTTATTAAAACATAAAAGAAGGTGTAAAACTAAGTTAATATTTGAAACTCACCTCGAACTAACGTCAGGATCCCCAACGGCATGACCAGAATCGCGACCAACAGATCCGTTATGGCCAGTGACATCAGAAAGTAATTCGTCACGTTTTGCAATCGTCTCTCCAAGTATATCGCAAGGCACACCAGCACATTGCCAGCAGCAGTACACAACACCAACACCAACGCTACCAACGCCCACCAGTTGTTTACTTCGTGGTCCAACACTACCGTTCCATTCCTTTCCGTCACGTTGCCAGTTAGATTGAAGGCATCCAACGTAAAGTTGACGTAACCTTCCCAACTACTGAAGTCTTCGTTTTCAGAGATGCTTAGATGAGGATTATAGAACACGAGCTCATGCATTGTGGTCTTCTGGGGCAGCCCAGTTCATGTTTGGTAGCCGCTCATTCATCTTATTTCGTAAATGTGGTAGATTGTGAGTGGGAGGTCCATGGTTGACGTGTTTAGAACTGCGAGCTGAAGGTAGACATCTGAAACAAAATTATTTACGTGTAAATGCATATGCAAAACGATTCTTTTGTTTTATGGCACTAATTAATAATACATAAATATGTAATGGGACTTGTTGCTGTAACTTTGCAAGGACTACAACCTAAAAACATAATTGAAATAATCTCTTCATTATAATTGTGACTGCATAACATTTAACGATTTTAACATCGTGACTCGCCAAACGGGTCTTTTCATCAACATGTTCCACCAAACAAGGACACGATTCTCCTACCGATTTTCAGAAATGGCGGCCCATCTCAACAGAGAACTCAACTTATATATACCTACGCAGGAAATATTAAAGTGCCCAATTGTCTGCGTATTACACGAAGTGCACTCTCTGTTTTTTCACTCTCATTGAGACGGCAGTCTGACAAGTCCGATGAGAGATAAGATAGTAATTTCCCTAGGATCCTTAACTTTAGAGAGGTAGATGGGTTGTTGAACATAGATCAATATTTTTTAGATCCTAGCCGCAAACTTATCAAATGAATTACTGATTTCAAATCTAACCTACACAGGACAGCAAGGCAATTCAGCACGTTCAATGAGCCATTGGGCTTGGGCTTCGGCTAATTTTCTATTCATTTTTAAATTATGTCGAAGTTTGATCAGATGTCGATATGTCAGTTCGGTTAACAAATATAACTTTATAAAATGATTGCATCGGATAAATCCACGTTATTATAATTTTATTATATGTAAAAGTTATCGAATCGTAACCCAATCTGTAACTGAATGGTTCTGAATCGGGGGGCAGATGGTGAATCACCCCCGCTAAACAACTAAGTTTAAATGAATGCAGGAATAGAGCGGTAACAAGGGAATGACGTTGTGTGAATCAAAACAATAGATTCAATAAACCAACGACTTGGTGGGAGAAATTAAATAAAGTACTGTAAGGTTGGTTTTAAACGTGTTAAAAAAACCGTCCAAGTGCGAGTCGGACTCGCGCACTGAGTGTTTGGTGCCAGCTTACTTGCACTTAGCTAAAATACCACAATATTTTGTTGGCAGCAAATATAACTTTGATTTTCATAGTATTTGTATTAAGAACAAAGTTATGTTTGCGGTTGTTGAAAATGTGCCTAGTTCGATCCCGTCCAAACCAATTTTAGTTTAAAGTATTTGTTAAGATCTACATTACGTTTTTTTTTTACACTCGCTTAGTTAAGAAATCAGAGGGAGGGGCGACGCTCGTTTTACCACTTTGAAAGAATCTATCTATCAAACGTTAGACTTTAAAAGCAAGTGGTTTAAGGAACCTTTATGTCATTTTAAAAAACCTATTCAAAGACACCCCCTCCCACCATGCATAGGATTGACAAAAAAATATTTTTTGTTTTTTGTATAAGAATCGTAAAGCGGTTAACAGGATACTTCTTTCTACCAATAGAGTGATACTTATAGTTAATAAAGTGGCTGTGAAATACAGACGGACAGACAGACAGACGGACAGCCTTGACGAAACTATAAAGGAACCCTAAAAATGTATTAGTGTGGTGAAGGTACCTACGATACCATTTCGCTGTTGATCGCTTTGGTTATGTTTAACTCAATTTCATATCCGCAATACATATGCCTGCATGCTTTAATAGAGCATCCAAATTACATATCCATTCTATTGTACGGTAAAGCTGTTTGTGGTAGGTACTCAAAACACATGACTGACCGTCATTGTTATTTATGAATTCAGATAAGAAATATTTATTTACATAAACATGTGTACACGCACAGTTTTTAATATTCACATACACAAAAGCACTAGATTTTAGTAAGGTTTTGTCTTTGATAATTTAAGAAATAATTTTATGGGCAATATTTATTCGTAAAAACATGTGTGCACACGGTTAATAATATTCTCATACACAGGCCTAGATTTTAATAACGTTTCACTCGCCTCTCAAATATGAATATGAATACTACATATAACTCTAGGGACCACAGCATTTTAAGGTTAATACTGCGATATCTTATGTAGTTGTTTTAAGGGCTTTAGGTCAACCGCAAAACTAAAACATTTGTGACGTCAGTTTTTTGCCTTTGTTTTTATTTTCCTCTTAATGATGTTCTTCGTATCATCCCTATGTGATATCTCCAAAACTGTTCACAGCGGCATTGAAAGACGCCTTCAAACTTCTGGAACGGGAAGGAATCGGAATCAATGTTAATGGCGAATACATCACACACCTCCGATTTGCCGATGATATAGTCGTTGTGGCAAAGACGCTGGACGATCTTAGCACTATGCTCGAAGACCTCGACCGAGTCTCCCAACAAGTGGGTCTTAAAATGAACATGGAGAAGACGAAAATTATGTCGAGTTCCCTTGTTGTACCCACTCCAGTATCCATTGGGAACTCAACTCTCGAAGTTGTCGACGAGTACGTCTACCTGGGACAAGTGATCCAATTGGGTAGGTCCAACTTCGAGAAAGAGGTCAATCGACGAATCCAACTCGGCTGGGCAGCGTTCGGGAAATTGCGCAAGAGTGTCTTCTCATCTCATCTACCTCAGTGTCTGAAGACAAAAGTCTTCAACCAGTGTGTGTTACCAGTGATGACATACGGATCCGAAACATGGTCTCTTACTATGGGCCTTATAATGAAGCTCAAAATCACACAACGAGCGATGGAAAGGGCTATGCTGGGTGGTTCTCTACGGGATCGAATTAGAAATGAGGAGATACGTAGAAGAACTAAGGTAACGGACATAGCCTTGAGAATCAGTAAGCTCAAGTGGCAATGGCAGGGCACATAGCGCGAAGAACTGATGGCCGTTGGGGCAGGAAAGTTCTAGATTGGAGACCCTTCGACCAGAGACGCAGCGTGGGACGTCCACCAACTAGATGGACAGACGACCTTATAAAGATCGCAGGATCAAACTGGATGCAGACCGCTAATGATCGGTCGCTGTGGAAAGCCGTGGGGGAGGCCTATGTTCAGCAGTGGACGTCCTTTGGCTGATAATGATGATGATGATGATGATGATGTATCATCCCTATGTATTAAACGATCTTTCTTTCACCTCAAAGGAGGACATTTAATTCATGATTATAATATGAAGTAGGTACATAAATTAGGAAGATACGTTGATAAAATTGACGTCAAAAGGGTCTTAGTTTCGCAGTTTACCTTATAATTTGCCACAAAAGTATTATCTGATGAGTTAGCGACTGTGCACGAATTCTGAAGCGAATTGAAACTCATGCTGAAAACTTGAAGAATGTAATGTCTTAAAGTTTTAAGCATGAGTTTCAGAAGTCTTGAGATACGCATGGAAGATGGTGAACGAATGAAGTTCGTAACTTTGTTGCTTGTCGAAAGTTAGCAAAAGTGTCCGAAGGTTAATGAATTGTTTATGGTCTATCATCAAAATTTGACTTAAACCGTGAAACCAGGCCGTGTTTATTAAATTTGGCATAATTGATCGATGTTTTCCTTAAGCGCAAATATCCATGGCGCGTTCCTAATATCGTGGCTATAGAACACGTAGCTAGACTATTTTATTTATTTATTTAAAACACTTCATGTACAAACAAAAGGTAATATGGCGGACTAACACTAAAAGCATTTTCTAACAATCAACCATAGGTCTATACAGATAAAATGCTGGCGGCGCGAAGGAAGTGATAGAGGGGCAAAAGAAAGAGCTTGATTAAAACTACAATAGGTATTTAAAACAAAAATAAACATACATACAACTTATTACATGAATACCGTATACACTAATACATAATTATGGAATAATAAACTTACACATGTGAGAAAACAACGAGGTCAGTGAGACAAGTTCGATTTCGTTGCCTTGTAAAGTGCCCGGAGGGCCTTCTTGAAAGACAATTTGGAGGTGGATACTCGTACTGTCTTTTGAAGACCATTATAAAGTCGAATGGCTGTGAGGGTTAATGAATTGGACATAAAGCTGGAAGAGTGACGCGGAGTGAACAGTTAAAGAGAGCTACTGGAGCGAAGGGACCAGTCATGAGAAGAATGGAGATACAAAAAATTGTCTTTAGGATACGACGGAGAATTGGGATTGCAAAGAATGGATTACAACATGCAAAGTGTTTGAATGTGTTTACGCTGTCGGATGGGAAGCCAGCCAAGCTGGGTGCGACTACCTAATTTAATGATAGGTGTTAGGTATTTATGTGGTGGTGCGCTGGTGCGGACACGTCGTGCGCATGGATCCTACCAGGTTGCCAAAACGAATATTTTACTCTGAGCTCAGTTCAGGTAAACGCAAACCGGGGCAGTACCTGCAATACAGAGACGTGTTAAAGCACCACCTGACTGCTGCCAACATACCGTATATCTCGTGGGGGAGGTTTTCTACAGAGTGAATTGAATGAAGAACTGCTGTCAAGTCGGGTTTGAAAGATTATGAGCGAGCCCGGCTTGAAGATCTCGACGTATACGTTCAAAGAATCTGGAGTCTCTACTGTGCCTCTTCCAACCAGACTTTCAAATCCTAATTTATATGTGTGTAGCGACATCTATGATCAACCGCTGTCATAACATATCCTCGCAACACACTGACTCGGCTCGACACGACTAAATGGCGCTATAGTCGAAGTATGGAGACTGAACCGCGATATTAAAGATTTAGAGCGGGCTAACTACATATGTACAAACCAAGACGGTGATCATAGGACCTTGGTCCACGGCCATAACACCCGGTCGGTAGGAAGCGCTTTCCCTTGCCTTCCTAACTCTGTTGCGCAAAATCTGCAAGTCATGCTCGTGCCTATGCAAGAGCCCAGGCTAACACTAGGTATGGGTGTCGCCGTCGACGGATGCGTCTTGGAGGACATCATCGTCATTCATGTAGCGCGTCGTTGTGTTAACGTAGGAAGTCCGCCGACAAAATGGACTGACGATCTTGTGAAAATTTCAGGATCGCACTGGATACAGACCGCTTGTAACCGGTCGCTATGCAAAACTTTGAGGAAGGTTTCAGTTCAGCAGTGGATATTATTTGGCTGACAATAATGTTCTAGATTGGAGACCCTTCGACCAGAGACGCAGCGTGGGACGTCCACCAACAAGATGGACAGACGACCTTATAAAGATCGCGGGATCAAACTGGTAGCAGACCGCTAGTGATCGGTCTCTGTGGAAAGCCGTGGGGGAGGCCTATGTTCAGCAGTGGACGTCCTTTGGCTGTTAATGATGATGATGATGAATAATGATAATGGTGTTTTATGTAGCTTCTGAACATGCTTTTGGCGTCAACTTCGTGTAACTAGCTTCGTAAGAGCACCATAAGACCCTGATTTTATTTGATAAGATTAGTTTTAGGCTACTTAACACGAGATAGATAGTACAGGGCAATAAATAGTTAGTCCGATGTAAATATTCGATATACATGCATATATATCTTTTTAAAGCTAATAAAAAAATGAAAGTTTAGGCCTCAAATATAAAATGAAAGTTTTACTTTAGAACGTGCATGGTACACTCCTGAGTAGTTTTTATTTTTGCTTCTTTTTGCATCTGCAGATATTATAACAAAGCATTATCTCAGTTGTTGTTTTATTTTTTCGTTCTACCATTTATTTAGCCAGTGCAACGTAATCTTGAAGACAGTCCGAACATTAGTCAAAGTCTTTAAATGTATAAGTAGACTGCAACCCAGACATTTTATCGTAACAAGGTTGGGAGATTTATTGGGGCTATTACACTCGGATTCACAACTCTGAGCGGCTGTCAGGAGCAGTGATCCTACGAAAAAATACCTTAAAATGCCCTCGCCACAGAGTAGTCAAATAATCAGTTGCAACACCAAACATTTAAGTAGGTAAGACTTATAAACTGTATTTAAACGGGTGAAATAGACGTGCTTAAATGTTAAGGCTTGGTTCGGGTTGTAAAGCGCTTACGGCGATTCGCTCGATGGTCATCAACTATCCGCTCACCTTGTCCAACGAGCTGTCATTCTTAAGAACAACTGTCACAGGTTGTTTCAAACAGGATTGCGTCCGTAGAGGCGAAGCGTTTACCATCTGGTGCCTATAGGATAGGCGAGGCCGAGGCGTTGCTAATCACTTTATGTAACGTGCTTCTGAATGGTTGACGCCGCGTTGACGCCTCGGTGACGCCTGGTTGGTGCTGTCCCCAGTATGAATGAATTATATGCCAACTTTTACTCTCGCTTCAAATTAATATAAAATGGCTTTAGTAGTGTTATGTAAAGCCATGCTCTCAGAATCGTCCTCTGAGAGTAGCCCAAAACACACAAGAAAGTTTTGACTGCTGACCGTCCATTGCAAACCTCCGTCCGGAGTGAAACGAGAAACCACAAGGGTATTTAGAAGTCGTTATTTTCACACCAACACTTCTAATGTCAACCCTATTCAACAGTCATGTAAGCTGAAATTGGGATGTCCGTCGCCAATTTGCATAAATAAGCCATTAACACTTTGTTTGGCTCATAAAAGTTGAGAGGCTTGTTAGAATTTTTCTTTCAGATTACGTTGACCTTTTTATCTTTATTTATGAACATTTTAATTCATACCTTCAACGCAGAATTTTCTCTACTTTTTGTACTTTTTTAACAAAGAGGAAAATGCCTACTTAGTCTACAATCCTTTGATTAAAATAGAGTTCCATTTTTCACAAAATCGTAATAAGCCGGCTTTATCATTAAGTAACTGGAGCGTTAAAACCTCATTAAAATCGATTAAGTTTGAAACTTATTTGTAAGAAAAATGGACGTGGCTTAGAGAAAAATCATTAACATGATTGAAAAGGTGGAATACAAAAAATATAACAAACATAAGTAATTCATATCTCAGAATGCGAAAAGTAATTTTATCAAGTTATCAGTTTTTGACAAGATGAAGTAGAATTATATAATTGAATAAATAAATGTTACATTTCGTATTAAAATAATAATCATCATCATCATTATCAGCCGAAGGAAAAGTATAAAAGTAAGTAAAAAAATACATAATTATTAAAAAAAACAATATTTTAGGTTTTCCTTGGTAGCCCTGCGACTAAATTAAATTCGCACTTTTAAATATTTTGACCGCGCTCTACTTTGACATTTCCTTGTCTTCACCCCAATATGGTCCCCAGGAGTTAGCCACGAGCCAATAGTCTTTACAGTCTTCATTAGTGCCAAACCCGATCACTCTGTCGGCATAGTTTAATTCGTTATTTTCGAATTTATGCTCATAAACACTTCCATAATATTCTTTAGGACACTAATCACTGAAAATCCTTTAACAACGGGACTATCTCATCACGGATGGAATCAATATCCACTTTAACTCTGTATGCTTTCATGCCGTTAAGAAAGACTTATGGTTATATGCAAAAGTCTAACATTTGGAAGATAGACGCTCCCAAAGTATTAAAATGAGCATCCTCTAACTTTTCAACTAATCAAGTGATTATTTTGAAAACAAACAAAGGCTGTAGATCTTAAAAAATACTTGCAACGGAAATTATTTTAAACGAGATCAAACTGGTTATTTTAGAGATATGGCACATTTTCACTAACCGCAAATATAACGTTGTTCTTCATACAAACACTATAAATAAAAATAGTTGTAATTGCAGTCAACAAAATACAGTGATATTTTGGCTCAGTAGGTAAAATGACCTCTAATTCAACAAATATGGTAAGCAACCCTCAGTGCGCGAGTCCGACTTGTATTTGACCGATTTTCAACTTTGCGATTGTTGTAGCAGTTGTCAAAGTTAATATAAATCGCAAAACTTCAGCCAAAGCACATGTTTCTGGAAAACTTTACGAGTTAGCAAGAAAAATGTCGTGTTGAATATTCTGCCACGTGATATCAGATTTCCCAATAGGCGTCAGTTTGTGGATACTTTGGTGACCGACATTTTATTTTCAATCTGCATTGTGGCACATTTTGATTTATTCAAAAGAGATTCTAGACGATGACGCGTTTGGTGTATTGGTTAGAGCTCCTGACTATTTCGCCGGCCGTCGCGAGTTCAAATCCCGCAGAGGGCAAATGTATGTGTGATGAGCACAAACATTTGTACCCGAGTCATGGATGTTTAATATGTATTTAAGTATTTATGGGAGACGCCCCCGTCATAATCGTTGTCTGGTATTCGTAACACAAGGAAGATTTTTTTTTACTTCAAAACCACGACAATGGGTGTTGTCTGGCGCATATTATATTTTCTCATAATACTTAGTATCTTTTATTATTAATTTTTATTTCTGTAGAGGTAAATAGGCAATATATTAATGAGCGTTCAGTGTCCTATTCAATTCACAATTTTTCATCTGGAATATTTAATTTCACGGATTGGTAAATCGGAAATTTCTCAATTTTGATTGTGGATCAATAACTATAATGATGACCATAGAACAACAAATTATCTTTAAATAGAAATGGAATTTAAATGTTTAGATTCCATCCTCTATTTTATCTTTTCGGTCGGTTAGGTTTCTTTCAATTGTCGTTTCACGCATGATTACTTTTCTATGCTATTCAAAAGACCCGAAAAGTCTATGCTTACACAAAATAACAATGCCAACATTGGAAGAGAAGCCTTCACTGACCCTAAAGAAAAAGGGAATTTGGTGAAAAAGCGTGGGTATTACTTTTTAACTTATCTTTAGAGCAACTGTGGATGGCTTCATTAGACTAGTTGTAATTTTAATACCATATTCCTGAAAGAAAAATTGATGTTTTCTTTTTGATTTTTGAGCGATGGTTATCATAATGTGGTCAGTTATTTATTTAAACTTTATTGGCTGGCTCAATGCCTTGAGGCATTCTTGACCAATCAACCACTTGAAGTCTAATTAGTGGCGGAACATCACAAAATGATTAATACTTATTAGAAACGACATCGTTTATTAAATAGTGCTTATTTGTAAATGGTGACAAAGAAAATTGCCAAGGCCTTTAGCAAAATTTATATATTTTTTTTGGACACCATTCACATACATTGTTCTGATCCCAAAGGTATTATCAGACATGTAAATCAGACACAACCGTGGTACCACAACACCCGGATAGAAAATTATGATTTCTACATTGACCGGACCGGACCGCTGCTTAGCAACTACACCACGGAGATCTTTGAAGAATAATATTTTTTCTTTCAATATAGTTATTTCAGATGACATAATAGTAGGCAAGACCGATTTCGTTTAGTTTTATCGAATAAATGCCATGCTTATTCAGAAATTGATAATTTCTGGCGTCAGTAGGTTCAAACGTTTCCGCACCAAGTCAAATTATAGGCAATTAAGTCAATAGTTTCCAGTTCATTACTTATGCCTCCGCTGTGACTAACTGTTACTTAATATGTAAATATAACTGAAAGGAGAATAATACATGTCGGTGCGTATTACAGAAACAATTTATTAAAATTTAAACATAGCCTTAGATTTTGATGTTGGTATTTGAGTATGATCGCTGATTGTCAATATTTTGAGTTTTGGTAATTAAAGCCCTATTTCAAAAAAAAAAAAACTAGTATAAGATGTTGAAGTCCAAGTTTCTTCGCTCTTTCATATTTGTACTTATAATAATAATTTATGTTTGCAAAGTTTTATTTAAAAAAGGAGTCGTGTATTCGTCAGTTCTGTAATGTACTATCGGATTCAGATTAACATTTATTTATTGTCAAAGCCCATTAATAGTTTAATACTAAAAGTCAATTCTTGTTTAATTTATTAAGAATGGAAATATCAATAAACCAAACGTATTTCAAAACGTTTGATGGAACTACAAGTATCAATGGGTGAATTACACACCTGCCTAAGATTATAATGAGTGCCATCATAACCATAATAGTTATGAACACTAGCTCATTAAAATAGCTACTAATATCATATGCTGTCTACATCTATTAATAACCAACCCGTTTCTGCCAATTTAATTACATCAGATCGTCTATTGATTAGGACCCTATTTTTTAATCACTCGCTTGAATATGGCGTGTGAATGAAAAATCAACGAAAATGAAAAATAAATTAAAAATCAACAAAAATCAAGCTAAATAAAGACGTGAGGACTTATAAAATTGAATAGGCTTTTTAAGTGCCTCCCGGGTGTATTTTACCTGCTTTTCATTCGAAAATTGAATTTTAAAAATTGAATATCACACGCCATAATGACGCAAATGATTTAAAAATAGAGCCCCTGGAGCCTTATTTTTTAATCTCTTGCTTGAATATGGCGTGTGATACTCGTTCGAAAACGAATAAATAATGGGATTCACGTGAAATAAGACGTTACCTAGTATTCACATAATTCAGTTATGTTTTTTTTTCATTACCCCAATGTAGATTCATAGTATTTTCATTGGAATGCCATTTAATTTCAGATTTCGCGATTGACGCGAATGATTCAATAATAGAGCCTCTGGCAGCGTTAGCAATCACGTCTGTCGTTTTATTGGTTTAACTTTCAGGTGCTGTTCCATTTGAATCTTGTAATACGAATTAAAAATGCGTCTGAGATCGTAATTACTTAACCATTATCAGGCTTCGGACATAATGTATCCCACATAGTTTTTGCGATGCTGTAACCAGGTTTAATATTAACGAATAAGTATATATCATTACATGCGTAAATAAAAACATTTATCTAAAACAGTCATCACCCTGATTATGAAATGTCTTAAAAGACCAGCTTTTAGAGTTCCACAGTCCAACAAAGAACCCTTAAAGTTTCGCCACGTCCGTCTTTCCGCCTGTTTGTTTGTCCAGAAAACTGCGATTTAGTAGGGTATGTATTCTTTTCTTCCCGCCAAAGTGGTAAAATTTTTTTTTGGAAATTAATTTTTTTTGGGTACCTCTCATACAAGTAACGTGTGGGTGATATTTTTTCTCTTGCTGAAGTCATTGTGTGTGTCGTCCATCGTTGATAGGTATTTTAAATTTATTATAAGTACCAATATTATATATGATGAATTAAGAAGGAAAACTATTACGGCTATGCTAAGAAAACAATTACAGAGATGAAGTCCATAAAAGTAAAGCAAAATAATTTTAATGTAAATTTTCACTTAAGATTTTTTTTAACTCTAATACGCGTCAAGATATGAAACTGAAACTGTAGCTCAATATTAATTTTATTGTCTCTTTTTAACCGACTTCAAAAAAAATCAAAAAAAAGGTTATCAATTCGACTGTATGTTTTTTTTGTATTTTTTTTTGTATGTATGTTACCTCATATCTCAGTCGTTTGTCGACCGAATCGAAAAATTTTTTCACCTACTTAGAGGGTGTACCTTCTAGTTGGTCCCATTTTTTCCATTTTGGCATCTGATGATGGGATCTTGGTGTAATCGAGGGAAACCCTCACATTTTAAAGGCATGTATAGTGTTTCTTAACTAGAATCTTAATGTTGACGTGTTGTTACGTCTGATAGTCAACATCTTGTGGGGCTGAACTGATGGTGGAACTCCTTAATGCTTAGGAGTTCAGTAATTATAATGACGGAACTTATGATAGGTAATTTGTAGCTTCTTAAAAAATAGAATCATAAGGTGCAACTCCCCCCCCCCCTCCCCTCTTATGTAATCACTAAAAATGAAGAAATAAAATAAACTTTAAAAAAAGTAAAAACCGACTTTAAAACCAAAATGCACTAAAAAGTCTTAAATAAACTCTTCACTATTGAAAGGAAAGGAATCCGTTTTAGGCAAACAATTTCTTTTTGGAGTCGGTGCCATCACTTTGACCATCAAGCATCAACTATCACAGCACCGACTCCAAAAAGAAATTGTTTGCCTAAAACGGATTCCTTTCCTTTCAAAATTGAAGAGTTTATTTAAGGCTTTTTAGTGCATTTTGGTTTTGAAGTCGGTTTTTACTTTTTTTAATTGGAGTTAAAAAACAAAATTGTGAGTCAGCGTTATAAAAAGATATAACCGTTTCTGTCTCGTTATTTCGCATATTTTGTTATTTTAAGAGATTTATAACCTAAAGGCAATCTTAATTAAGTTTATCAGGACATTACTAAGGCAATAAATGTGATAACACAAAGTAAATACGGAACCCTTCGTGCACGAGTCCAACTCGCACTTGGCCAGTTTTTATTTTTTAGTAATCATTTCCCTACTCTGTTACTTTTTATTTTTTGCGTAAGACTTGTGTGCGTTTCTTCATAAATACAATGAAAACATATATCTTGAATGTTAGAGTAATATGGCAGAGATCTGGCTTTAAATCCTAAAGGTCATAATCTTTGTCTGGTATTTGTAACACATAAAATTTAATTTATTACTTCGAAACGAAGTCAATTGGTCCGTGGTCGAGACAACTTTTTGCATGCCAACTTTTGGTAAAACATGTGAACCTGTGATATTAAATAAGATCTTATAATGTACCATGTTTTTCGCAAATAAATATTTGACTTTGACTTTGACTTTGAGCGGCTAGCACGCTGGTTTCAAGCGTCGCCATCTCGTGAGGGTTCGGTTCCCGGTCGGGTCAATGTAGAAAACGATCTTTTCTATATTGTCTCGGGTCTGGGTGTTGTGGTACCACCGTTGTGTCTGATTTCCATAACACAAGTGCATTGGCTACTTACTTTGGGATCAGAGCAATGTATGTGATTGGTGTCCAATATGAAAAAAAAAACTCGACTTTTCAAAAAAAAAACTCGTCTTTTCAAAATTGGTGTGTTTCCTGGCGCATATCTATCTACTTATTTATAGGAAACTTTACAAACCTACATACTTTTTTTAAGAATTAAATCGCAGTTCACGTATTTTTGAGGAGAACGTGGGTCAAACGTGACCCAACCACAGTGACCCAATTACTGCGTAATTGCTTTTTTAAAGCAGCGGTTTACTTGATAGGAAACATTATTGTAATTACCACCGCAAGTTAAAACGGAATAAGGGACATTAATATATGACGCCATTTAAAGGGTTAACTGGTAGATAATTACAACAAAAAGATAATTTAGGTCCGATTTTTCAATGCTCAGATAAAACTTATCAGACCGATAAAATATAAAGCAACAGATTTAACAAAAATACAGGTATCTATGACTGCTGATAAATAGGTGACGTTTTCAAATTAGCCATATTGTATTTTGTTTGACAAATATTTCTTATCTGACTATTGAAAAATCAGCCCGTAGGCATGCGATAAAGTATTTATTTAAATAAACGTAAATAAATGAGACAACTAAATATTCGTGAGTTAACGTCATCCTTAATAGCAATTTCAACTTATATCTTCAGTAAGGTAGGTATTGAAAAGTAAAAAAAAATCTTTACGATAAAAACTTCCATTATACTGTGAAGTAAATAATATAACATTTTTTTTTCGCTTCTTCAAACATCTTCTCATTCACTCGCGAATTATCTCCACGAACAAAAAAATAGTTCAATATTTTTCAATTTTAGATTGTTCAATTTTGTTTTTGTTTCATATTGTTTTGTTATTACTCATATCTCAAAAACTATAGGGCCGATTTTAATGGTACACTTACATTCACTGTACCCTTAGTTAAACCTGAACACAAAATAATCATTTCGCCGTAACTTCACATTTTTGAGCAATCCTAAGACAACTGTATAAACATAGAATTAAATTCTGACGATATCACATACATATAGGTACGGAAGTCTCGACATAGTTTCCTGTCAAACCACCAGGCAGCTCTCGATAAACGCTGAGACAAAATTATTATTTTCGTGCGTTTATTGATTGAGAAGAATTTGTGATTAAAGCTAAAAAAAATATTTTTAATTTATTAAAGATAGAGTAGGTAAGTTAAAAGGATATTTGATACAGCAGAAAAAAAAATTCTACGCAAAATGTCAAAAAATTTGCTTAAGACTACCACCACATGTCGAATGATTATCTCTTTTGTTTCAAGTCTGTAAAAATACCCTTGCAAAATAAAAATAAAAATGTTGCAAATCTCCGGCTAAATTCCATCGAAATATCTCTTACAAATTATACAGTCTGCAAAGCACAATCATTGGAAGAGAGTTTTAATTAACCTACATTTGTAATGAAACGTGTATCCTTTCTGTATCGTTCATCTCTGAAAGCCGTAAAGTAAAAATAGAACAGCTGTAATGTATAAAAAAAAAGTTTTACAGACAGACAAACTTTTTATATTATTTCCCTTAGGATCTATAAATATGTTCTCTGGTGAAACGACTTCAAACCTACAAATGTTACTGTAAAAACTGTTGGTGGTTCTGAACATTGTTATGAACAAAAATTTTATAGCAGTAATTCTTAAAATTTGTTATTTCAGTCCATTGTTGGCTTGTAAGCATTTTAATCAAATTAACATATAAATTATTTATTTTAATTTCATTTGCGCAGATACATCATAGAACTAAACATTAATCTGAACTAGATGAAACTACTAGGTAGGCCTTGTAAAGAAACTGCCTCAGTGGCGCAGTGGTAAGAGAGTCGCGACGGCTGCGCCAATGGTCCCGGGTTCGATTCCCGGGTCAGGCCAAAAATATATACCTGGGTTGTAATATATAGCTGAAGATAGTTTTCTGTCCAGAAATTCTTAGGGCAGTCCGGAGTTTGGAAGTTGGCGGTGTTTCACTCCCGTGCCTCGGAAAAGCACGTAAAGCCGTTGGTCCTGCGCCTGATCTCTCTCCGATTGTGTCAAACTGTCCCATCGGGCTATGAGAGTGAAAGGAAAAAAGAGGGCACCTGTGTTTGCGCACACACTTGCACACTATAATATGTCCCGCACAGTCGGTTAGTCGTTGTGACTGGCCACCGTAGTCGAAATCGGCTAGGAGGAGGAAGCTCAAAATCGCACAGATAGCGTTGGAGAGGACTATGCTCGGTGTTTCTCGAAATAAGAAGATACGTAGAAGAACTAAGGTAACGGACTAACACTGAGAATTAGTAAGCTCATGTGGCAATGGGAAAAGCACATAGCGCGAAGAACTGATGGTCGTTGTGGCAGAAAAGTTCTAAATTGGAGACCCTTCGACTAAAGACGTAGCTTAGGGCGTCCACCGACAAGATTGATAGACGACCTTGTAATGATCGCAGAAATAAACTATGCAGACCGCTTGTGATACGGTTGCTGTAAAAAACCGTAGAAGAGGCCGGTTGACAGTGTACGTCCTTTGGCTCAAAATGATGATGAGGTGAAACCTGTATCTCAAGCTAAATAGAAGTCAAGTCTTTTACTTATCACAATTTAACAATTAATAACATAAAAGACTTGGAGTAAAACCAAGTCTAAATAAATCTATTCGTATACAAATTCTTGTGTGGAAATTAAAAATTGTGTGCACTAGCTAATCAGTTAAGGTTGGCCACAATCAAAATGAACGAAAGTAGTAAAGTTTTGTTTGCGTTCGTTGGATTTCTGTTTAATTTAGACTATGTAGATATACCAGTTCTAGCCCGGCTTTTTAACGGTGCACACGCCTGTATATTACCATAATTAGCGGATTACGAGACGTTTCTTGAATTTCGGTTTCCCACCGCCTTTTGAGTTATGTGACGAAGTAGCGAACGCGTGTAATTATACTCTAAGCATTAAGTATGCCGACTGTTAATGTTTTATGGTTTTCAAATTTTGAGCGTGAACGAGCAATTTAACGTGGTTTGAAATTTGTAATTAAAACGATACATATTAATTCAAGATGGATCTTCTAAATTACCAATTCACTTGGATTAGATGTTATTCTTGCAGTTTTAGAGTGAAGTTGATGAGTAAAGAAATAAGACGAAATATCGATGAAAAAATTGTTGAATAAATAATATACTATCATCATCATCATCCTCTTATCCTGTTCCCAGCTTACTAAGGTAATTCGCACTATGTTTTTCTCTTCCACACAATACTATATTTTTTTGCAACGTATCTAGAGCCCCAGATCAGGATCATTAATTCAAAGTCTTTTACTTAAATGTTAATTAAAGTTAATCTGCAACATCCCACTGCTGGGTAATCCTTACTTCAACTATGAGATACTTTTAGCCATACTCCACCACGTGGGCTCAGTGCGAGTTTGTAGAGGGGTGTTTGCAAGGCAAGCGACTAACCCTGCTGTCAGATTTTATCAAGCCGCCCATAGGGCCTCTGACTAGCTGTACGACCAATATCAACAGATATTAGCCGGAACCAACGGCTTAACGTGCCTTCCGAAGCACGGAGATGCTCGTGATGTTCGTCACTTGTATGGTCAGAATGGTCACCCATCCAAATACGACCGCGCCGTAGGTTGCTTCACTTCGGTATCACTACCAAAGCGCTGCTACCACTGCGCTACGAGCAACTCAACAACAGGGTAAAACCACAGAAAATATAATAGTACTACGTACAGAAGGATCACTGTGCTAAGAATGATAAAGTAAAAACAACTTTCGCTGCAACGCAATGAAATGCAATTCACTTCGCACGATTTTAATTCAAGGTTGTTTCATCTACCTATCTATACCTGTCTCTTTCTAACACGTTACGCTTTCCCTGTTTCGCGGCCTTGAATGTGTTAGGGTTTCGAGCGGCGCGTGGCACGAACATACGCGTAGGTACACAACGCGCTACTCAAGAAAATAAATAGTCTAGAGGACCTAGTACATTTCTTGACTGTGTTCTATTGGAAAAAGTAATTGATAGTGTCAGCGTTCGTTTAATATTAAAATAAGTGTTTACTCTGTCTAATTTAATTATTTGGTACAAAATTACTGAATGCGGAGAAATGAAAGTACAAACCAAACACACATGTATGTACGGACAACAGCACGTCAAGGTAAACACTGCGGTATCTTATGCATAGTGTAATAATGGCTAGTTTGCAACAAAAGTGGATAACCTGATGTGCTGTCGACTGTACATCACACTTAACCAAATAAAATTGTATAGTGGAATTATTTTCTCCGTGCAGTTTGGGACATAAATCATAGCTCGGCCTCAGCCCGGTTAGGGCGGTGAGTATGTTGCGCGGGCGCACCGCCGTTTTAAAATTTATATTATTTAAAAAAATTAGTTTATCATAAATATTTTCAATAAATACAAAATTTTATGTTAATTATTTTTTTATAAAAAAATGTAAAGTACATTCGCCAGCATCTTAGGTTACACACACTGTTGTTGCAAACTAGCCCTAATGTCTACTGCATAAGATACCAGTGTTTACCTTAATTTGTTGTTGTCCGTACTCAACTACAAAAATAGACTTTTGTTTATATGAACCTTATCTATCGTACCTTTATAAATGCTATCAAAATCGATTAATTTTATTGGAATACCTATATATTAAGGGTGATATTATATAGCTAAAGTAAAATGATAAACTGTAGCTCTTGGACTATTAGATTTTGGACTAGGTACGTAAAATCCTAACACAAAATTACTTAAGTAATTTGGTAGGTACTTATAAATATTATGCTAAATTTAAAGTAAGTTTATTGTCCTGTTTTCGTTTATTTAAAGCTAGATTGACGTAAGTAACTGGGTAGGTATCTTAAACTCAAACCTATTTCTTTGAACAAGAAATGTTGAATACCTACCTACAAAATTTGTTCTGATAAATAATGTCATAATTAGGAACACATATCTTAAATTATTAATAGTTATTTAGTTGTAACGAAGTCAGTCACAGGCTGAGAAAATAAACACAGTGACAGGCGCGTGGCGCGTTCCGCGAGCGGCAGCCCCGCGCTCATTTATGCTCGGCGTACCGAGTCGCTCGAACGTACCTAAACTTCGGAGTGACACCCCCCTGGTAAAACTGTAAATGTTAATACTTAAAAAAATATGCGAATTTTATGAAAGCACGTAAGTCACGTAAGCTACTTTTTTACAAAATGATAAGCAATAAATCATTAAATTGCTGGGTGTACGAATCCGCGTATGAGCTACTTGTAAAAACTGCTTATTGGCTTTATTAAGATTTTACAGGAGGAAGAAAAAACTGATCTCAGCGATTTCCATTCCGATTACCGACTGAACTTAATAGCTAATTATTTATAATATTCTTTATTGAAAAAAAAACGTAAATTTGCTCGCCTTAATTTTAAGCCAACTGGCTTAGATTTTGCGTAAAGTCACTTACGCGGTTTTGTTTAAACTAATTAAAAAAATAATTAGGTTATTATGTTTACGCGGTTTTGAAATAAAACAATAAAGTAGAAGGTTGTATCAATTATTAGGAAAAAATATTATCAAAAATATGATGTGTTTATATTAAAAAGGTTTACCTACACATACCTAACTGTAAAGAGAGAGAGAGAGAGAGAGAGAGAGAGAGAGAGAGAGAGAGAGAGAGAGAGCGCGGTAATTAAAGAAAGAAGAATAATTGAAGTTATTAATTTAAGTCAGGTGTTACTTTGTCGAGATGACCAAAAGTCTAATATATAGGTCGAGCGTTGTTAATATCGATAGTAAAAGATGAATGAGTCCCTAAAGACTGGTTCTATCTCAGCTCCTTTAAACTCATAATAATGGCAGCTTAACGAATCTATAAATACATTTAAACTAAGCCGAATACTAATTATCTCCGAGTAATGAATGTTCCGAAACAATCCTGAGGAGAGCTGATAAATAATTAGTCATTCTTCAAACAAAATTGAAGCCAAGCGGACATTCGTTTCCCGGGAAAGGAAGAAGCTATGGATTATACGGCTGTAGATTTACCTGAAGGAGAATCGCTAGTTTGATCTAGTGACGTGCAATAATGTAATATCTAGCGTGTATAGAGCTCACTTCTTTAATATGGCAAAGGTTAACATCTTCTTAAAAGCAACTTAAAACAATATAAAGATGTCAGCAGATTTTTGTCTCTTCATACAATACGTAGTTTCCGACCCAAATGAAAAAAAATGTTTTCAAAAAATAAGCGGTCGCATGAGACCGCACAACAATTGAAATTATATTGTGTCTCGTTTACATACGCTTGAGGGATTAATTACGATTCAATAATATTTAAAATCAGAAATGAACGTTAGATGAAGATTAGCTATCACATTTAATACTGCAACTACGCAATGTGGATTTAAAAATATTTCAGACACTCACAGTACTATTTTGTATTCTTATAAGATTAATTAAGAGACCAGAAATTTCGCGCGGTCAAATCGTCACGGCACGGTAGCTCGATTGGAAACTGCGTTTGCCTTGTTCGCCACAGGTTGCAGGTTCGAATCAATTTTTGGTTTCTTATTTCATCTTATAATTATTCGCAAAGTGGAGTTCTTGTAAAATTGTCAAAAATCTAAGCTACATACTACAAAGCCTATAGTTTGCATTTAGGATCGCTTCCTGTTTCTATAAACTCTATTTTCGGAAACTTCGTATGACGACTTCCACTAATTTGACAGGTATGTAAACGTAATGTGCTTACAAAAATACTATTGTTGGTATGGCTATTTTTGACTAAACTCTTCATACTTTTCATCGATAAAATCGTCTTTGTAAACATTAGGGCCATCACTAGTTAGGGCTGACTCATTGCTTTGAAGTGAAACAAAATGAAAATTACCGCCAAGAGAAAGCTAAAGGTGTGGTTTCTATTTTCTTTTGCTATCGGTAATCTTTTGTAAAGGCTGTTTGAATGGACTTGAGACAATAGTATCTTCGCCATGACTTTGATAATTTATCATCATTATGTCTCTTTGTTAGTTTGACCAATAAAGAATGAATTTGAGTCAGCCTTTCGGTAATTGTGTTTATTTGAAGTACTATTGGAAAAAAACAGGAGTGTTACAAAAAATAACAATCCTTGAATGAATGATACCGCAGTTCTCAAACTTGCAAGTACACACACATCACTGATATTGGTACCACCTATCAAAATAGTTGATAAATAGTTATCACAGAAAACAAAGAATTGCGAGGACTATGGTACGATAGACGACGTCCAACATTTGTTGGCGGAACGTGCCAGAAATCACAACCAGTGAGAGTCCCCTCATCACCATTACCATTAAGCCTTTTTTATCTTGACAGCTTCTGGCTAAATAAACCCATCCGCGAACGACACTTTCGTCCGCAATATGTATGCGAACTGACAGTCCGTTGTGAAGGAACCCTCTGCACAAGCATGTCATTTTTTCTGCTTTTGGGCCAGAATGAAACCAGGCGGTATGGGTCTCATTGCCCTCGTAGATGGCTTTTGTCCACTCATCGCGGTCAGTAGCCAGATCCTGTCGTGTCGCGATCGACGTTGAATGCGATCATGTCGCGTTTTGCGCAGTCTTTTAATAGCAGTATGGGACGTCCAATTTTACGCTTCGAGAAAACGACTTGGCTCAACGTGGTGGCAGTGCTACTCATTCGTTGTACATGCTCTGGCCACCGCAAACGTCTCTGTATAATTAGGGCGGTGACGCTACGAATATATGCAATTTCTAGCACTCTCTCGTTTGTTACTCTGTTCTTCCATGTTATGTTGACAATGCTACGAAGACAGCGTATATGAAAGGTGTTAAGTCGGCGTTCCTGTTTTGCATACGACGTCTAGGTTTCAGCTCCGTACTTGCGGTCCCTCATACAAGCTCATTAATTGAACTGCCTTAGAATAGGTATCTTCAGGTATATATTGGGACAACCTTGTTTAGACTTGGCTAGTTAACTTGCTGATAGAGCGGATAGTCGCTGATTCTCAGCTAGAATTTAGTTTAACTTCCTATTTATAAAGTAGTTTATAAGGTACTAGCGGTTCCCCGCGACTTCGTCCGCGCGTTTTGAGTTTGCTCCCTCCCCTCCTGTAGCAGTGTCATGTTTTATATCCTAAACTCTTCTCGATAAAAAAGCTATCCAACACAAAAATATTTTTTTCAAATCGGTCCAGCAGTTCCTGTGATAAGCGCGTTCAAACAAACAAACTCTTCAGCTTTATAATATATTAGCGCAAGCGCACGTTGTACTTAAGCTGCGAACATTATTTTGCGGCCCTGATTAATGCCGAGATTAACATCGAATATGAATCGACTCATACTCGATGTTAATGTTTAATAAGTGTGTGTGTTTGTCTGCTTACTGTATGTGTTAAAACGAGTCTGTGAGTGGAAAAAATACGTTTAACTTTCTTTCTTACTTTCTGTTCATGTATTAAAAAGTTGCTTACTTCAATGGGTGAGTTGAATTGTGTAACGATTGCTTCAATACATAAAATAATAATTATGAAGTAATTCGGAATTTTCATGTTATTGGATCAAATCACGAAAACTTTTTGTAGAATATAAACATGTATTTCTAAGTCAACAAATTAACTTACTGTCCCATTTCCATCTTCGGTCAGTACACACGTGTGAATTGGCCAACTCTAACGTACGACAATTACTTTTATTGTCGTCGCCCCGACCGGGAGACAATTACGGAGTTCTTCTACTCCATTAGCCTCTTTCTCTATTGCCATCGGATTCGTCCGTTTGCGTTCCACTGAGCACTTTTGAAAGGCGTTCAAGCATTTTTTGTTGTGAGTGATCAGTTATATGATGACAGAACTGCATCTACAGAGGTTGCCCAAGACCGTGCAAAGTGAAAAAGAAAAAGTAGGAGGGCGACATAGCACGCAACTGGGATTAACGCCGGGATTATGATGATTATGCGAGCTGTATTGTTATCTACTCAAAATAAGTAAGTGTGTAAGTAAGTGGTCCAAATGCTTAGCCAATTAGGTAAAAAATGACAAAAAGATAACACAAAGATGAACCATATCGCTAAGCTAAAGAGAGGTAGCATAAGTAGTTACTTATATGAAAGAATAACGGAGTCATCTACCACATTGTCCCTTGCAAGTTTCTTTTTAATGGAAAACACATTGTGAGGAATTACAATGTATTTGATACTTGTACAAGAAAGCTGAGCTTGTATGGTTCATCAATTTCACCTTCACCAACTGGACACAAGAGACAGGACACACCTGTGTCCGTTTGGTAAACTTAAAGATTAATTAGTCATCTGGACACGCCAAGGTTTTGAGCGTGTCCACAAGAAACCTTAATTTTAACTTGATTTTGATTTAACTTGACTTAATTTCACTAGCAAAAGAATAATCTAACTTACCGACAAGAGAAAATTACAACCAATAGCGGTAGACAAATATAATCGCAATTGGTAACAAATGGTGTGTGTTTGAAAGCAATAATAATATAAACTGTAGACACGTTACGCCAAGAAAATACGTCTCTTCTAAAAGCTTCCATGCGATTGTCCTTTTCACCCACGTTTGATCATTCACATTATCACATTTCAACTTCACTAAGCCTCCACATATTTTTCCGGAATCACAAACTATCCAAAAACGTCTCGTAAGTCGGCAATCTCTTCCACCATAAAAGTAAATCAGCCGTTTAATTCCGACAATATACCAGACCTTTGGACGCAGGTGATACCATCGCTCTGAGAGTTAAGCTTGGAACATATGGATAGAGGGGATTAAGAGATGTTGTTTCTGTAAGAGGAAAAACTACTGTATTGATGACGCATACGACACTTTTTCTATAGTGTAGGAAATCTGGAGTAGTATTCACTTTGTTTTCTATTAAAAAAATGTTCTTAACATTATTATGAAAAATGAACTAATAGCGTTTTGATTATAATAGCTGCAATTTAGGAGTGATCTAATTCAGAAAGCTGTACTTCAGTCGTGGTTGTGTAAGTGATAATTTCGCCCATTTAATTACGGATACAAGCGTGATCTTACCATGCTCTTAAAAATGCAAAACACGAATCAACTAACTAACTAACGTTACTATTCGCTAAACATAACAAATAGTACGCCTACGGCAAAATCATAAAATCGCTCATGACTATTAACATTGTCGGTACTGCAAAATGTCATTTTTTATTTTATTGCATAAATCGCTTCTAAATAATCATGTCTATCATCAGTCAAAAATAAAAATATTATATTATTCAAAGTTTTTGAAATAACAACGTTAAAAAAGTCGGATATTACCTAAATGACTCGTAAACAATGTCGGGTTATAATCACCAACGATTTTAGCGGGGCGCGAAGGTAGGAGAGTGCGCGCGATCTACCAGTTCTGACGTTGTTAGCGGGATGAAAGGACTTCGCGTTTTCACTTGTTCTTTAAGACAGTTCATTGCTTATTCTTTACTTTTTAACACCTTTTACTATGTTTACTTGATCAGCACCTTTTTATAAAACTAGCTACAAGACGAGGTATAGAAAGTAGTAATAATATGAGTGAAATGGAGTTATATGCCGATGACAACATTGTGATTCAAGAGAAACCAAGTATGAAAACAGGTATTTATTATTATTAATTGTATTAATTTGACCATCTATTACATTTGAGTTTATGGTTTAATACTATTGTGAATGAAATACAAAATTTATTTAGCGTTCCCTCAAAAGTACCTTAAAAATGTAGTATGTTCTACATCCGATGTTGTTATTCGACTTTTGAAATAGCAAAAATGTCGATAGTACCACTTCCGACATTGCTTATTGGTTTCAGAATTTGCTTAAATGTCCGTAGTATCACATCCGACGTTGTTAATCAGTTTTGAAATGGATTGATTGTCAATACTGTCACATCCGACGTTATTAATCAGTTTTTTAAATGGCTGAAATGTCGTTAGTTCCACATTTGACATTGTTTTCTGGTTTTTTTTGATGGCTTTAATGTCAGAACTGCTATATCTACCCTTATAAAGCAGTTTTTCAAATGAGTTGAACGTCAGTAGTACCTTAACATACATTGCTGAATTGTTAAATGAGTCATATTTGTCATAAAATTAAGTTTTTAAATGCATGCCTACAATTATAAATACTAAAATTGTATGCTTATTGAAATAAATTATTTTATTTTAACACAAATTAATACTTATATTTTAATAACTAATACAATAAATGTGTTTGTTTTTCAGTTCCACTAGAATCTCCTTTAACGGAAAGTTGACAAGATGAGTTAATTCAAATGCATGAATAACTCGGCGATATATTCAATGATCATCTAACAAAGTAAATGTCCCTGTCGTCGTTACAACACCGGTACCATCACTACTTCCGCCACCTGATTGTAATGTAAAAAGAAGTTTAATTATCTCACAAAAAATGAAGGTTATATAGAATATAGTAATATCATTTTGAAATTTAAATAGGCAATATAGCTAGTGGCACTCAAACTTCAATGCCTTTACCATCTTCAATACATGAGTGCCATGTAGAATTTTGTGCCTGTTTTGAAAACGTGAGCCCTTTAGTTTTGACCAATGACGGCCTTAACATAGGACAGCGGACTCTTGCGCTGCGCGGGAGACTAATGCGGGGCTTGCGCGGGCGACTGTTCCTATTGACGAGCTCACTTGCCTATTACCGCTCTTTTGTTGTCGTTTGTATTCATGTTTGTCTAACTAATTGGTTTCTCTTTGTTGATATACCTTCGTAAATACCATTATTTGTTGGTTTTATTTTTATTTTTTAATTACCGATCTGGTTGATATTTAAATATAATTGTTATAAATGTAATGCTGAACTATAGCTTGCATAAGTAATTAAGTTATTTAAGAGATTAAAACGTTGCTACGTAATTCACGTTTCGTAAATAGATATTAAGTGTTTATTTTGTAAGTTTTGACAAGCGAAACAGCTTAAAAACGTGTTAACAATAAGTCATTACATTCTAGGATTACAATGTACACTGGAAATGTAAAACTGTTCACTTTTTATTACAATAAAATAAAGAAATTTTGAACTGAACTGAAAAAATGACGGCTTGTATGGAAATTTGTCTACACCTTCTGTAGCATCCACAACAAGTTTTAACACCCCCACTTATGACAAAAAATGGAAAAAGTTTTACTAATGCTAGAAGAAAGGAAGTACCAGCCAAAATATTAAAAGAACCATGCAACGAAACATATCGATTAAAATGCTCAAGTAAGTTTGATGAAAACCAGCGTAATATATTTTTTTAGAAATTTTGTGATCTAGGAGATTGTCAACGTCAGTGGTAGTTTGTTATACGTTTACAAAAAATATATACCAAAACGCCGCCAAACAACCGAAACTACTAAGCACGATTGCAAGGACTCCTTTTTTATTTCCTACCCGACAGCAAAACCCAAAATGTCAAGGTGCGCAAAACTATGTTGACAATTGCGTGGGTCAGAATAGAAACAAAGTTATTTTTCTCTCTATATTCTTGCAGCAACAGAATTTGGATTGATGATTACTCTCCGTTTTATGGGAAAGGGGCATACGCAAAATGATGGGGATAGCATGCATTCCACCATAGAGCGTGCAAGTGACCGGAAGATGGTCTATGTACCTACCAGAGAAATGGTATTGCCTCGTTCGCTGGGCCAAAGTTGTAGGAGAACCTTATGAAGTTATAGAGATGACAACTCTAGAAATACTGTATTTTAAATCCTTGCTGCTAAATAAAAATTGTAACAAAGATAAATACATTGGACTCGCGTAAAAGAAGTTACAGTCAATGCTCATAGTTTTGACAGAATTGAATATAAATTATGATTTTGAGAATGCACATAAAATTATTGTCGTCTTATCATCTGGTACCCGGAACACAGCCAGATTATCTCGCGAATTTTCTATCAAACAGGCATGTGAGGGAAAAAATTCCCATAAGTCGCAACAAACATAAAAATTTACTCGGCTTATGAAAAAGTGGCATAATCTCCGCAAAAAAATCACAATTTTTATGAAAATTCAAATTATATGATGGATCGGAAGCAATATCGGATAAAGAAGACTGATTTAAATAAGTTATTGTATTAAATATCTTTATAAGTGATAATTAATATTTTTATGAAACCAAAAGTTTTGTATTTATTTTAGGTAAATGTTTTTAATATTTTAATTTATCAACAAAGAAACCTTAGTCGAACTAAGGTTTCTTTGTTGATAAATTAAAATATTATTTCATTAAATTTTTCAGTAAGTTATACATACAACATAGTATTACAAACATTTAGCAATGACGTAAATACCACTTGCGATAAGCCATAATCCATTTCGTACAGGCGACAATGTCGAATCTGGCACTTCTGACTAATCAGCATTCATTTAATACCGTTAAAAGGGTTACAAGTGACTTTTCTCATATTTACACATTAAATACCGGCTACATATAATACTGTCCTAAATACACATAACTTGCATATCATTATTTGAAATTTTCACTTTTCTCTTTTAATTATGAACAAAAATATATACAATTTACACTTTACATCGCTCTCCTGTTAAGTTGCCGTTTTTCATATCCGACAATATTAATAGTCATGGGCGAAATTTTGTTTTGATGCTAACGACTGATTTGCATAGCCTGCATAGAAAATTCTTAACAAATCTACAGTGAGCCATCATCGCTGCCACATCAAGATCAGGTACAAATGTATTTTTTAGTTATACAAGAGTTTCTCCACCGTACTTTGTATAGGACGCTTTTAGTGAATGCCCTGCCCTAAAGGGTGGGGACTCTTTAGGGTCGGGCAGTATTCGCCACGTTCACCTCAGCTCGTAAGGGTTATAGACGCAAGTTTCCTAATTAAGGTCACTAATAGTAATGTCCATCGTTTCTTTGTTACAGTATTAGGGTTGACGACAACGAGAATAGGGATTGTAGGGTTAAAAGGTATTAATTTTGGAACTGAAATGTTGTTGTAGATTCTTGAGCAAATAAAATTAGGAAAGTATGTTATGGAATAACGCGTTTATTTTGCGCATGGAAGTTCGTACAGGGAAATGAATATTCACGTTAGTTCTCAACACTTCAGTTTTAACCCTCTGTTTACTGCTCTTACTAATTTATTTATTCATGTTTATGTTGAAAAGTAAAAATCAACTTCAAATTTATGATGATCAGAACTCACTTCAGATTATCGTTTTAGACCAAGGACGTATAAATTCAGTTAGTTTGAATAAATATCTCTTATAAATTGGAATATACCAGGCCACTCAGAAACTATTGTTTTTTTTTTATGTATGGGAGATTATTCATAAGTAAAAATAGGTGTATTCCATTTTCAAAATTTCTCTTCACATTTTTTGCGAGCTAATTCAAAATATCGAGTCTGACTAAAAATCTGCACCGGGAACATTTTAGAGCTATGATTTTTTACGATTTCAAGTGTCGCCTGAAACCAGAAGAAGCATTCGATAGACTTCAAATGGCATTTATGGATGAAGGCTCCTCCAAGGCCGACGTGTATCTTTGGTATACAACGAATTCAAGCGCGATCGGCCAACCTCGGGGGATGAAGAACGAAGCGGTCGCCTTTTGACAACTGTCAAAAGGCGACCGGCGAACGGCGATTACAGAAGAAAACGTGCTACCAGTGAAAAATTTAATTCAAGATAATAGATGAATTTCAAATCCGGAGATTCAACCCATAATATATTGAAGATTGAATCGTGAAGCGTTCACAAGATTCTATTCGGGCATCCTCGCGTGGGGAGGACCGGGTGGGATGGTACCGCGATATGCTGAACAAGTTTGAAGCAGGCTCGTCTCGGCGTGTTTACGATATCGTTACAGGTGGTAAGTCCTGGCTATATCGACGATCCAGAAACTAAGAGAATGTCGACAGTTTGGGTGTTTCAAAATGAACCAACGCCTACCAAAATGAAGCGATCCAGGAGCGGGGGGAAAATTTTGATCGCCAGCTTTTTTAATTTGACGGGCCACTTGATATCGATTCCCTTAAGAGATCAAAGAATCATCAACACCAAATGGTATACTACCAAATGTTTACCAGAAGTTTTCTCTGTTGTGAGCAACAAGCGAGCAAACACTGGCCTTCGCAGACTACTGCTCCACCACGACAATGCGCCTGCACACACCACGCTCAAAACGAGGGACTTCCTAGACAGCACGCCAGTCAAACTCCTGGGTCACCCTCCTTACAGCCATGATCTAGCACCAAGTGACTTCTTTTTATTTATATTCGTCGCTTGAAGTTGCGCTGGCTGCGTTCGAGCAGGCTGTTAAAGAGGTGTCTACGGCAGACTGGAAAAAGTGATTTGAAAACTGGCTAAGACGCTGGTGGACTGGTGAAGAGTACTTTGAAAAGATTTGCTAAAAAAATATGTACCTGTAGAACTATTTTTTTAGTGTCCCACGTATTATACCTGTAACAAAAAAACATACATTTAATTAGCAAACTAAAGTTACTAACCACAGTGTTTGAATATATTTTAATAATCATAATTTTCTTCGGAACTATAAAAACCTTACAAATAAAAAAAACATATTTTAACAAATTATTTAACTTTCATAATCAATATTGGCCGCAAATATTCTTCCCCTTTTGCATATTGTACAACACAATTAAAATCAAAATAACATCTCGCATAACCACCAGTTATAAATAAATAAATATTCTTTGGACATTCCCACACATCGCCATCTAGTCCCAAAGTAAGCTACTCAAAGCTTGTGTTATGGGTGCCAGACAACGGATATAATACTTAAATACTTTTTTTTGTAAATACATACTTGATATACATAAAAAACACCCAGACCAATACAAACAGACATGTTCATGCACACAAATGTTTGTATTGTGCGGGGATCGAACCCGCACCCGCTGCGTAGTAGGCGATTTCTCGACCACTACACCAGACGGGTCGTCTGGTGTAGTGGTCGAGAAATCGCCTACTACGCAGTAATCGAAATCGCAAGTTATATGTTTTACTTTTCAATTTCAAAATTTCCTGCATTCCACTCACCTCCATATTCATTCCACGGAATTTTCTCATTAGTATTTTTCAAATAAAAAACAAAAAATCATTTCTGTAGCTCTTTGTAGATTATAAAATACTAAAAAATTGCATTCACATTGTACTTGTTATTTCCTTTGGAAAGTACCACAAATGAGTCACAAGTATGTTAGTGGTTTAATTACTAAAAAGAGTATTAGAGTTTATTTTAAAAGGTCTTGAGTGGAAAGACCTGGTATAATGGCTATTTCATAGTCATATTATGATGAAAAAAAAATTATTAACTAATTGAACAGTTCGGGGGCCCTATTTTTTAATCACTCACGTCAAGATTACGTGTGACATTGATTGAAGTCCAATTTGGGAATGAAAACCGTTGAAATCAACACTACAAAAACAGGGGCCCAGGCCTGATTTTAAATCGCTCTCCCCTTACCACATTAAGAGCCAAAATCGCTTGCATCTCTTAAAGGGACGCTCGTTTTTGGATCGTGTGTGCAATGAATTTTCGTTTAAAGTTAGGCGCCAGAACTTCATTATCTATACTAATATTATAAAGCTGAAGAGTTTGTTTGTTTGTTTGAACGCGCTAATCTCAAAAACTACTGGCCCGATTTGAAAAATTATTTTTATGTTGTATAGTCCATTTATCGAGGAAGGCTTTAAGCTATATAACATAAGGATACGACTCACAAGACCACAGCAGCAATGAAAAATGTTGCGAAAACGGGAGAAAGATATTCCTTTTGAGAGCTTCCGCTGCGTACGCTGCGGAAACCGCTTAAGTTACACAAAAATCATGTATGAAAAGATTGTTCAACATTGAAAGTTCTATAATAAAGTCCGCGACAGCATAAGTCTATCTTTTATGGTTGACTTACTACAACCTTTTTTATGTTAATAAATTTGTAAAAAAATAATGCATCATTTTTAGAGGTGTATTTATTCTTATCAAAATAAATACATTCATCATAACGAGCATTTCCTTTAGAACAAAGTTGCCCTTTATATCATTTGATTCTAATAAATATCTTAGGAGCTATCACAGTTTTAATATAACTCCGCACCAAAATAATGTTTGCAGCTTAAGTACAACGTGCGCTTGCGCTAATTATATTATATAGCTGAAGAGTTTGTTGGTTTGAAGGCGCTGATCTCAGGAACTGCTGAACCGATTTGAAAAAATATTTCTGTGTTAGATAGCTTATTTATTGAGAAAGGCTTTAGCATATAAAACATCACACTGCGACGGGAGAGGAGGGAGCAAACTCAAAACGCGCGGACGAAGTCGCGGGGGACCGCTAGTATCTGATATTTTTTTTCATAAAATAAAAAAGTACTTGCCTTTAAGTAAAAGTAAAGTTAGCCCGTAATATTCCACTGCTGGGCAAAGGCCTTACCTAAACTATGAGGTAGTATGAGTCATACTGCACCACGTGGACTCAGTGCGGGTTGGTAGAGGGGTGTTTGCAAGGCAAGTGACTAACCCTGCTGTCAGATATAACAAAGCCGCCCATAAGGCCTCTGACAAGGCTTAACGACTAATATTAACCGATAGTAGCCGAGACCAACGGCTTAACGTGCCTACCCAAGCACGGAGATGCTCGTGATGTGCGTCACTTATAAGGTCGGAATGGTCACCCATCCAAACACGACCGCGCCGTAGGTTGCTTTACTTCGGTATCACTACCAAAGCACTGCTGCCTCTGCGCTACGAGCACCTCGTCGCCTTTGCCTTTACCGCAATTTATTTCATCTGAAGTATAACTGTAAAATTGTTACTATTTTGTATACAGTCATTGAAAGGCAACAAGATATAGCGTGACAAAGTCACACTACATATTATCAGATATAATGAACCCTGGAGGTACTGTAATTATGGAAGTAAGATGCTGCAACGAACTATTAAGTAAAAATTCATGCACTTTTTCCATTCACTCAACAGTACCCTTCAATCGCTTTTAGTAATATTCATTGCTTCATTTGAAATTAATAATTAATTTCTTCAAAGCAAAGGCGCTAAGCGCAGCGGAGTGAAAAACGCTCCATTTACGGCCGTTCCCTATATCCATTCTAACTGTGGTTTTGCCCTACTAGAGTTAGAAATGGTTATCTACCTTTAGATTTTTTGTTTCTATAAACCTACTGGCAGTAGGGTAAACTATCTCTGGATGCATCTTATCGATGGGAGGACGGATAGCTTACTAGGGATAGGCATTTGTATGAAATTGACATTTATTGCGTTCCTATAATGTTTTTCATCTGACTGTCAGTCAGTTTGACTATCTCTAGTAACCGCAGAATTCAATCCTAGGATTTTGGAGGATAACGCTCTTGTACACCCCGGAAAATTACAGGTTTTAAATGTTTCATTGATTTATTTATGTAAAAGTCCTGCTGCTCACAAGGTTAAGATAGAAACTTTCTCCCTAGTGGCGAAGATGTTCCTTTACCCTAAGAAACTGACCCTAGCAATAACCCCGCCTAACAAAAGATACTTAGATATAATAAGGATGATGTGGTAGGAGAGCTGCGTTCAGGTCATCCAGGGCAGCAGTGTTAAGATGGTAGGTAGGTGGTGGGACCCGCTACCAGTCTGACAGACTGCCCAAACTGATCATAGGGACGGATAAAGGTGTCTGCTGCAGAGAAGGGAAATGAGAACAACAAGGACGGATAATATCTGATTTATTGGTAGTAAATTAGTTTATTTAAAATATTAACAGATACATTAATAGGTGGGCCGCCAGTGTGAGTTCCGACGGTGCTGGATTCTGCTATGTAGGTCACTGACATGTTCATAGTTGTAGAATGTAAGGCGCTACCTCGTACAATTTATGAAAAACATATAAGTTTCGGGTGGCGAACAATATTGAATCCAAGTTCAAGCAGTCAACTTTTTCTCTGGGAACAGCTGAGTGACTGGGAAGGTATCCGATGCTTTGCATAGCATTCGATGAGCCTGAAATAATTCCACCAGCATCATCATCTATTCCTTTGTCAAGGGAAGGTGGACTTTTTGCTGTGGCTGAAAGAAGTAAATAAAACAAATCAGTATAACATGAAAACAACTGGTATTTAAGCAAAGGATATTGACCAAAACTCTATAGAAACTCTGCACACTTTGCGGCAGCATGCGTCTTTACAAAATGTTTGGTTAAAATATATACTTAAATATTTGAAAGAATACACACAAAAATATTTTTGATAAATAATCAGGTTTACAAGAAATTCAATGGCAGATTAGGCATTTTTAGGTTATGTTTTGTGATTGCAGAGTTAATGCACCTCACCTACATTCATTTTGATACATTCAGAAGATAATTGTTATATTTTACTAAAGTAATTCAATACTTAATAATTTAGTTACCCTTAAAATACCAGTACAATTATAATTCAAACAAGATTCAAAGAAGAACAAGAAAATATAAACTACAAAGACGCAATCTGGACCCGACTTTGGTAAATATCCTTTAAAAACCGTAAACGACTTGTTTGTGAAAGTACAATTGATACTCACTCACTCCCTGCACTTTTGCACTTATTTTATGGAAATAAAGTCCTCCTTGAATACATTGTTAACCAGCTGGACACATTGTTTTTTCTAAGCAATCGGACTGATAGCATTCTGAAACGTTTGCGAAAATAAACTGGAACTATAACTTTCTAATTCTTTTCAATCGGTCGTTTTGAATTTTAAAATTTATAAATACTTTTTACGTTAAAAAGTATTGATTTTCAATCAATTGACGTAGGTATGATGTCAATCAACAGCTGTCTGTCAGAGCTCAAAAACGTTCCATTTTACGTAAAGTCTGCTGCATGCTTCACATAATTATTTTACCCAAAATAGAACATATATATAAATTAGGTACATAGCAATAAAAATAAATATTACTTTAAACGTATTATATAAATATTATCCTTGGTGTATCATAATGACGACAAATATCGTGAAAACGTTGACGCAACGTAATTGAGAGGGTTTTGTACAACTGCGTAATTCGAAACGTAAGGGAGGGCTTGGATAATGTAGCCTATCTTCTGCTAACTGGAGATAAGCAACACCTATCTGTAATATAGAAACTGTTTATTATGGTCGATAGCTGGTAACAACAGTTCGAGGATAGCTATCTATCTTTGATCTTAGTTTGCATATAGGGAACGGCCGTTAAAGTTTGAGTGCGGTTTAACTGGCGAGCGCTTCTGAAAATTCTTAAGGCTTTGAGCCAGGTTTTAATTACAAATGCAGCTTTGTGGGTTTCTTCGAGGAAATTGCAAAAGAAGTATCAATTTTATATTGAAAAATTTAAACTGCCTTCAAAAACTGTCAGTTTTTGTTTTTTTATTTCATGATTTTTAGTTATTTTACCCATTTCTCAAAAACTACTGGACTGCATTGTGTGTATTTTTAAAAAAGCTTTAGTAAAGTGCTAATGGAAAGATAACGCTAATGGAAACTTACTCCGGCATTGTGAAACAAGAACATAAATTATATTAATTTTATAAAACAAAAATCTATAGCAGTTTACCGCAATTTGACTACAGATTGACAATGATCTTTTGGTCGACGGCAAAAGTTTTAACCAACGCTGTTATTTTGGTAAATACGGTTGTCAGATCCAGCTTATGTAAATCACTACGATCTTACAGGCGATCGCACTATTTTTCCTAATGTCTCCTGGTGTTTCATTTTAGTTACTTTCTTTTTTAAAACAAATTTAGTATTTTAGAATACGTTAAAAATATGATTTAACATAAAGTTGAAATTTTTTATAGTTGAATATTCGTTGATATTTAGTATTTCCGAATACGTTAAAAATATGATTTTACATAAAGTTGAAATTTTTTATAGTTGAATAAACAAAATACAAACATAGATGCTTATACTGCTTTAAATAAATACTCTTTTCTTTGACTTTGCCGTGGTTGGGTAAAAAATAAGCTTCCGAAACTCCCTGCATTTAGGGAGATTTTTTGCATTGACTACCTCGCTACTCAATGCTAGAGCCCCCCGGTTCCAATGATCGTTTTAGCACTATAAACTTTGCAAAATAGTGTACTTCTCCAAGCAACAGATTTTTTTAAATGTATATCTAGTTAACTAATATTACTAGGTGTTGATGACGCGTTTGATGTACTAGTTTGAGCTCCTGACTATTAGGTACGCCGGCCGTCGCGGATTTGAAGCCCGCAAGAGGCAAATGTTTGTCTGATGAGCACGAATATTTTTACCTGAGTCATGGATGTTTAATATGTAGGTATTTAAGTATTTATGGAAGACGCCCCCGTCATAATCGTAGTCTGGTATTCGTAACACAAGGAAGCAAATTCCTTACTTCGAAACCGCGACAATTGGTATGTAGTCTGCCGCATATTTATATTTATTTGTTTTTGTAATTTGAAAATTTATTAATTTATTAGTTTTCGTAATTTGAAATTATAATACAAAATTTATGTAATGTGTCATGTTTTAAGTTATAAATAGAGTCAAGACAGACAACTTCTAAAGATACGAGTATTTTTTTTATTGATGGGTTCATTCGTTATTTATAACGAAAGAATGGTTACAAATAGACCTCTGCGTAGTCAGTTCAGTAAGAATTCAATCTGAAATGTTACACAAGTTGATGTCACAATATATCTAGATACAGTAGTTGAAATAAAAACTACTTTTTTACGGATTAACTTTTCGCGAGTTTATTAATTTTATCCCGACGTTTCGAACACTTTACAGCGTTCGTGGTCACGGGTAGACTAAGATGTTATTTGTCATTTACAGAGTTTTGAATAATATACACTACTGTCACTCATATTATTAATTAACGTTCCTATCCACGCAGAAAGAGCTAACTGTGTCTTGTGATCTTGCAGTGAGTGGTCTAGCTTGGGTCCTAATTAGAACTGGATCCCATGCAGGTGGAATTTTCCAACCATCTTCTCTGTTAAAATTTGGATGTTTTCTTATTTCTATAGCTTCGCGTAGCATACGTGGAATGAACCGACGTTCTTTTGATCGTACTTTAGGTTGGTCAAAAACGTATGACCTACGTTTATCTACCTATACATACGTTTTGACCAACCTAAAGTACTATCAAAAGAACGTCGGTTCATTCCACGTATGCTACGCGAAGCTATAGAAATAAGAAAACATCCAAATTTTAACAGAGAAGATGGTTGGAAAATTCCACCTGCATGGGATCCAGTTCTAATTAGGACCCAAGCTAGACCACTCACTGCAAGATCACAAGACACAGTTAGCTCTTTCTGCGTGGATAGGAACGTTAATTAATAATATGAGTGACAGTAGTGTATATTATTCAAAACTCTGTAAATGACAAATAACATCTTAGTCTACCCGTGACCACGAACGCTGTAAAGTGTTCGAAACGTCGGGATAAAATTAATAAACTCGCGAAAAGTTAATCCGTAAAAAAGTAGTTTTTATTTCAATGAGTAATATTCGCGTAAACTTCAGAAACAAGTATAGATACAGTAGGCTCATTCCTTAGTTTGTATTTAAAATGTGTTTAGATTAAAATTTATGTCAATTTACACAAAAAAGAAACTCCTAAGTTTAACTTTTTCAACCTGTTAAACAAGGGTTTTAAGCCAAAATGCTTTGTCACAAATCACATACATAAGAACTTGAGAGTTAAATTACGTCTGTCTGTATTTTTTATACTCAGCAGTAGTAGAACACTAGCAATAACGATTTTATAATTGTAAAGCATCAAATAACCAACTTATGTTATCTCTAACAAGCGTGAAGAAGCTGTCAAACTCCATAAGAAAAAAACATAGCTGACGAAGCCAGCTACGTTAAAATTAGAGCCACAACCAAGAATTTTCATATCAACAAGACCTACTAAACCTATCTGTGTTGTGTAACTGTAGTTATCGAACACTACAAGAATTATTTATTTTTCCAAGAATAGACGAATTCTTTAGACGTTTATATATTGGTATTGAAGTTAACGGCATTGACGTCATGGAATTTAGTTCTATTGATTTGTTAATGGCGGTTACAAGTAAAGCTATTTTAGTGTGAAAGGAAGTTTTAACGTTTAAAAATATAGGTACACGAACACAGGTATTTGACATTTTCCACTGTAACATAATGGTTTGTAAGTTGATTGTGCAAAAAAACTTTGGGACTGGACAAAATATTTTTTATTTATATGTGGCATCTATAAAATCATAATTGTGGTATTTAGCTAGTTGCAAATAGAGGACCCATTTCAGTTCATATGTTGTTTAAGGCGCTACCCGGATTTTCAACGCGCACACTAGCGCCACTTTAGTAGGAAAATCATAACTCGTTAAATAAAAGACCAATAAAAAATCTGGTAAACGAGATTGCAGTACATGTTCTATAGTTTATTTAGTACGTTTAAATTGTTTCTAAAGTAGTTTACGTAGTTAGAGTTAGAAAAACTGCTAAATATGGCCAATTAATGATATTTTTTCTAACTGTTACTGCAGATAACTACTTTAGAGACAATTCAAACGTACTACATAAACAATAGAACCTGTAATACAATCGTGTTAACCAGATTTTTATTGGTCTTTTATTTAACGAGTTATGATTTTTCTACTAAAGTGGCGCTAGTGTGCGCGTTGAAAATCCGGGTAGCGCCTTAAGCGTGAGTCCAACACGCACTTGGCCATCTTTTTCATACTGTATAATCTTTTGTAGCTGGCCGCAAGGCAAAAAAACTATTTCAACCTCTTATCGTGACGTCTAAGAAATAAAACCTACATGTATCAAACAGTTTTTTCCTTGAACCGTTTCATATCCTTTGATGTGGACTCAATACTTGAAATCAATAAAACATTTTGTTACGTTTTCCACTGACTTAAATATAGCAAAGGCATTATTGCCTTCAATGACGATACAAAAGTCAAGGTCTGAGGCCATTTGCACCGCACAATAGACAAATACTATCTGCTGCATTTTCCACCACGTCATGTTACCACCTTAAATACAACCATATAGTTTGTAAAATTAAGACCACTAACGAATATTTAGTACTCAAAAAGTAGCTCCTACTATTCTCGATGCTAAACTTCAGGAAAATGTAAATCAAAGCAACGGTTCAATAATAAAGAAACAGGTTCGTAAATATTAAAAGCCATTTGCCTAATATTTGACATAGGGCTTCATTTCAACCTTAGTAGAATTCATTGTAGCGACGCGGCTAATGTAAAAGTTACCTAAATGAAAGACAAAAAAAGTCAAGCTTTTTTTAAAAACCCCAGTCACTATTGTCCCAACCACACAACCTTGCTAACCACAGTTCAGGGTCGCTTGATCAATGACGCTGAGCAGATAATTACCGAGCTTGACAAAGCTTTCCACATCAATTTCAGGGGACCTCACCTAATAAATGATACAACACATCAGACTATACTTGTTTGTTGAAAAGTAACCTTTATTACAACTGAGTTAGATACCTCAGCGTTCAGCTTTGCGTGCTGTTGTCCTTACGTCACTATTAGTTGACCGCTCCTTAGTTTTGTTCATGTTTGTTTCATTAGACCTTTTTTATTAACTTTTCTCAACTGTTTGCAAAGCGCAAAGTTTACTAAGGATGCAGGTGGCCTGTTGTAGGTTGAACTGATTTCTCTTTATTTAATGAGCTTGGTTTAACTTGCCTCAAAAAAAAGCATAAGACAGAATTTTAGACCTCTTACACACTGCGCTTTTTTTAGCATAGGAGCAGTCGCGATGCTAACGCGCGTTTGCATCGATACAGTCGCGATGCAGAAGCTGGAAATTGGAATTTATATACTGTTTTCGGTGACTGCATCGATACTTACGCGCGTAAGCATCGATGCATTGGCGCTTTTGCATCGATGCTAACGCGCGATTGTATCGATGCTAAATTAAATGTGTTCATTGCGTGAGTCACGCTTTTAAAACGTGCGACTGCATCGATTGAAAAAGTCGCAGTGTATAAGGGGTCTTAGATAATGTTAGGGCCGTTTCCCATGATAAACTTGGTTTCCAGTTCAAGATGAATTAATGCTTTTTTGTTCTACTTCTGAGAGTGCCATGTGTCTGTCTCACTTGCACTTGCCGAAAAAGCGGTGCGCTGTCACTGTATATCTCTGGCTGTTCTTTGAAAACAACATGACCGTGTGAATAAATATTAAAACTTGTATACTACTAAACAGGCTTTGCAGAAAACAGCGTAGGATGTCTCCGTGGGAAACGGTCCTTAGAAGTCAGAACCTTAGAATATTTTTACTGCTGTGCATTGAATATTCCATATTGAAACCAAATGTTTTCTGGCTGTAAAGATTTGCTCTCGTATTGGTAAATTAACAGAATTATCTCCACTAGTAGTGCATTTAGTATTATGTCTTTGTAAACATGTACCAAGTAAATAAAACTGTATGATATTAAATTAAGGAATATCATTTTTAAATTTACTATTAATGCTTTTACTTTAACGCTGACCTTGACCTTAACCCCTGGAATAGGTGACTCATTGCATTTTCCTAGAACAAGCGACAATGGAGTTAATAACCTACTACTTATTTATACCGCGAAACCGCTATCTATTTTGCGCTTCGCCTATGCCAGCTATAAATACAGAGCTGCTTGATAATATATTTTGTTGGTTATAGAAAGCGTAACTAGGTGATTGACATTGTTTCAACCGCCTCTTAAATAATAATTTTGAAGATAAATTGTATATTGAAGTCATCTAAGCTGTTATTTTTGTCTATATGAGTTTGGTTTTATTCTCCGTTCAGTATTTTTAGGGTCCCGTAGCTGAATGACAAAAAGCGGACCCCTATAGTTTCGTCAAGTCTGTTTGTCTGTCCGTCCGTATGTCATAGCCACTTTATTCTGAAACTATAAGTTTTACACAGTTGAAACGTAGTAAGTAGATGTATTCCGTTAATCACTTTACGATTCTCATACAAAAAATAAATAACTAAGATATTTAAGGGGCGCGGGCTCCCATACATGAAACTAAAACTATGTGTGTCTATGGGAAGGTCTTTTAAAATGACTTTCTAAAACCAGCGAGGTTCCTAAAACCATTTTCTCTAAATGTCTAACGTTTGAGAGATAGACGCTTCGAAAGTGTAGCAAATACGACTGACTATATTTATTTATAGGAAAAATATGATAGAGATGAATGTTCCCGCATCGTAAAAAGAACATAGTAATGCCCTGTCTTAATGATTTTGGAATTCTATTGTCATACATTAGATAGATGCCAATCAAAACGGAGACATAATTATATATAAATATTTAAATCAAAATTATCCACCTTCAAAACACTGTCTAAAAAGCTGACAACAAAGCATTCAACTTCAATGCTTTTAAAGTATTTTTTTTTCTTTATGATTGTTTTCTTAAAAACTTTCAACTAGACCGATTTTATTATATTATATATACTTACACCCAAGTTAGAATATACCTACCTGATTTAACTCAAAAGAATCATCTCGCTACGACAAGAAGTCCGTGGACAAACACTCAAACATACAAACTTAAGAACATACACTTAAGTAATATTGCACACGTTTTTGGAAGCCTTACTTGATCGATATACTCAAATATTATAAAATTATAACGATATCGCATACATACTTTTTTTTTGAAGTAGGTAAAAAACAAGAGTAACGGCCTCTTTCACAATGTCTTAATAAGTCCCCATTTGTGTTTTCTGTCTAGTAATTCATACAAAATTACGATTGATGATTGTTTATATTATTTATTGGTTAGTGCTTAATTATTTGTCGATGGTAAAACAGACCCCTAAATCTGTACTTATATTATAAGCTGAAGAGTTTGTTTGTTTGAACGCTCTAATCTCAGGAACTTCTGGGCCGATTTGAAAAAATATTTTTGTATTAGATATCATATTTATTGACAATGGTTTTAGGCTATAAAACATCACGCTGCGATGGGAGTGGAGGAAGCTAACTCAAAACGCGCGGACGAAGTTGCGGAGGACCGATAGTAGTAAAATTACATGATATTGATTCACTTCTCATCATAATAGTATGCACTTAAGCTGAACCAATATTAGTGATTGCAATTACTAAATACTCTGCTCCAATGACCAGCATCGTTCGTTCGTATTAATTTGACAGCTTTGATAACCTAATGCGGGCAGCTGATGATAGCCCATCAAATACAGAATGTATCTATTTGCTTTGATCTGTCAATCATCAGACTGTAGAGCTAATAAACTCAATAGCGATCGGTTTGTTCTTGCCAATTGGCGAGATTGTCAATGTGCTAACGATCGTGGTGAACGATGTAAAACATAGAAGTATACTTAGTGCTTGTGTTTTTCGGTTGCCTTCTGAACCTTCGATTGACGTCATTTGAAATGATGCACATATAAATCGAAGTGCTGTTTATTATTATGTAAATATTGGATTTTATATTCTCCAGCAGGCCTAAGATGCGCGTTTAATTAACATTTATCACGGCAATCGATAAATTTCACGTGACATGTTTTAAAAAAATTTAACGAACTTTATTGTATTCAGTTGTTTTTGAAAGCAACGAGAATTGATTTACAAATGGAAAATAGTTAACAAAACAGGTTGTTTAGGAATTAAAACTATTTTATCGACGCGATAAACGGTAACGAGGCGTGCATGTTAGGCTAACTGGAAAGCTTTTGGAGAATTCAGTAGTAGACTTCTTGTTGCTGATACTGCTGATAATACATACTTTAAACTACATCTTCAAGCCTTGCACAATACTCCTAGGTACTGAAAATAATAGTGAAATACAGCGCGTGGCCTGAAACAGGAGTTTAAAAAAATAATAATGATGATATTATGGAGTATTCGTTGTTACCTTGATCTGGTCATAGTGCTCTTCAATGCTTTAACCCAAAAAATAATCCAAAGCTACAATTCTTAATGAATGTTTAATTAAATCGTTTTCTTGTAAGTAAATCATAATGTTAATTTCAATGACCGCACATTTGTTTGCAATACATTGCTGGTTTGATTTATTTTGTTGGAAAATAACAACAAATTTATTTAAAAAAAAGGTATACTAATATTATAGAGCTGAACAGTTTCTTTTTTGTTTGTTTGAACGCGCTTATCTCAGGGTCTATTGGACCGATTTAAATAATTTTGTGTTGGATAGGATCGAGAAATGCTTAATGCTATAAAAGACACTGCGGCGGGAGGAGAGAAAGCAAATTCAAAACGTATGGACGCAGTCGCGGGGGACCGCTAGTATAGTATAAATATTGCTATCATAACACTCTTAAATAGATGTCAATTAAATCAAATTTCAAAAGGCTTCTACACTTTGCTCTTTTCTATCTGATTAATTATGTAGACAGACAATTTTAAATCGAAAGGTTGTGTGTCTTCTTAAAGACTGAAATATATCAATGTCAATTTACATTTTATTGTGAGCTGATAAAGAGCAGTTTTCATGTAAGCTACGATCGTTTATCTCAGTAAAAGTAACCGAAAAAATGTAGGTACATAAAATATATATCACTAGGTAAAAATATCACAATTATCTATACGATCTCAGGATTATGCTCACATAAATAAAATATTAAATATTGGACACCAATCACATACATTGCTCTGATCCCAAAGTAAGTAGCTAATGCACTTGTGTTATGGAAATCAGAAACAACTGTGGTACCACAACACCCAGACCCGAGACAATATAGATAATTTTGATTTCTATATTGACCCGACCGGGAATCGAACCCAGGACCTCGGAGCGGTGACGCCTTGACACCAGCGTGCTTAGCCACTAAATTCGAATTGATTCGAGATGGTGACGTTACGAAGTTGATAGATGTGCGTTGAAGTATGGAATTTCACACAAAGAATACCTATACTGAACGCCTCGAGTTGATACGGTGATGTCACCGTGATGGGTTGATTAGTAGGCTTCGACCTTTATTGTGTTAGTACCAAAAGTACAAAAAGGAGAAAAGTTCAATAAATACGGGTTGCATAACTAGTAAGTATAGATCATGCTGCTAAATTACAGATGATGATTTAATCACTATAGTTGTTATAAAAAATCATTCCCACGTTACTTGTAGGAGAAGTACCCCAAAATATAATATGTTTTTTTTTACTACTTTGACGGGGAGATTTGAATCTAAGCCAAATTACTGTTATCTTGCCTCTTAGGTCTCTGCGTTGAACTGCGGACGGACAAACGGACATACGGACATGGCGAAACTCTAAAGGGTTCCATGTTGGACTACGCATCCTTAAAAACCGATCATATATAATAATGAAAAAATAAAATGTACAATAATATACATAATCATAAATCTCCTATTGAAACGGTTTTTTTTTCAAAGTTATTACGATATTCAATTCGAATGGCTTCGAACGCAATCTCACTGCCAATGCCCGTTTTCATAATCGATAGTTTTTACTAATTAAAACGGTGGTAGCGTTTGAATATTTATGATTGTGCGTTTCTAGAAGAAAAATACCTTAACCCATTGTCAAAACCGCTTTTTTATGACTATTAATGAAGGATATTTCTTTAAATATTAAACAATTATTTGAGTCAACTATCAATCGCGCAACTGAGTCTTAGAATTAAACACATAATAAAAAAGCAACGTCAACACGGGGTAAACACATTTTTTTCTCAGAGTAATTAATAACGTTATACAATAAAACTTTGAAGGGGACTTGTACCTAAAATATGCAAAGTATTTTGCGGAAGGTCTTCCACCCGGCGGGTTATTACAAAATTTAGTTTGAGCACAACACGCATTGTTAGGCCGGGGACATAACACAGACGACAAGTCTCACATGTTTTGAGTATACTGTTAGAATAATATTACCGTTATTGATCACTGGTGTACTTTTAAAAAAACAGTTTTTGAAAGCGGTTTTTTATATTTCATCATTTAGAGTCATTCTTAATAACTACTGGACCCATTTTGATGAAACTTACCCATATCTCAAAAACTGCTGAACTGATTATGATAGAACTTAAACTGTACTCCAAGGTAAAATATAACTGATCGAACTACAACTTTTTCGTTTTCAAGAAATCGGTGGACAAACATACATAGCTATACTTACGAAATTTTGCACACGTCATTATTATTATTATTATTATGAGCCCATAGTGTCCCACTGCAGGGCAAAGGCCTCCCTACTCCTTTTCCATTCTCCACGATTTTGGGCAACTGCATGCCAGTCCCTGTCAAATGAGTCCAGCTCGACAGCTGTCGCTTTTTTTCTGGGTCTACCATGTGGCCGCCTTCAATTTAAGGGGATCCACTCGGTGCATATTTTGTCCCAGAGGTCATCCGACATTCGGCTTACGTGACCAGCCCAGTCCGACTTTAGTTGAGCAGCTTTTCGGGAGACGTCGGTGATAAGTGAAGAGCGTAATGTGGTGTTCCGGATTCGGTTAGTCAGTTTTACCCCCAGTATACTGCGCTCCATTGCTCTCTGATACGTCATACTCAAATATTATTAAAATCTACTAACGATAGACATACATATACATTGAATTCATTACTTCCTTTATTTTGAAGTCGGTAAAAATTTAACACCAAACATGCTCATTGCTCCCGCGAAACTGCGACCGCTGGTTTTGTAGTCCGGAGCGTGGACCACGGCACCAGGGGTGTTGTCATCTTCGATTCTTTTACAAGAAACTAGTAAATTAAGGTAAAGAAAGCAACACTCACTACTGGGCCTTAGCTGAACTATGAGGTAGTTTGACCCATACTTCTCCAAGCGGGCTCAGTGTTTGCAAGGCAAGGGACTAACCTTGACAGATGTTATCTAGCCTCTGACTGGGCTTAACGAATAATATCAACTGATAGTAGCCAAAACCAACGACTTAACGAGCCTTGCAAAGTACAGAGATGTCGTTCTATGAGAAACTATGAATTTTAAACACAAAGAAGATTTTATACTTCACCAAAACGATGTCATGTAATGAGTAGATGCAAATGCTTTGAAGTCCGTATGCAGCTGAAATACAATTCCATTTCCTGCACATTTGGATGGGACAATATTTAAATTCCGCAAAGTCACTATACCCGCAAGTGCTGACATCTGAACGTAGGGGATTTTCAACAGCGTCGGAGAATGCAGTTTGCTATCCACTAGACGTTCGTTTTGTAAAAGTTATAGCTGGATGGTGCGCAGAGAGATAAAGAATCAAATAACACATATTTAAAACTGAGTTAATTGTATCTATTACGCAATGACGTATCCAAAAGAGACCAAAGATATGATATACGGTTCAATACTTCGGTTATGGTATATATAACACACTCCATCTCGGTTGGATAAATTGACATAACATCATTAAGTCTTCTTCTTCTTATCGTGTCGACTTTGGCGTTATATTTTTGAGGACCAGTACTCGGCGACTGACACAGCGTTATCAGTGGCGTTGTACAGGTCCGCACGTGTGCAGGTGAAGGGACACGTAGGGCAAGACAACAGGTGTGCCATCGTCTGTGGAGAGACACCACACAAGCATGCGTCGTCCGCAACATAACCCCATCTGTACATATTCTCCTTGCTTCGGCTGACTTGTGTCCGCAGTCTATTTAAGGACTTCCAAGTTTGCCAAGGTAGACTATGTCCAGGGGGGAGCTGTTCCGTTAGCGGTATAGGTGAATTGTTGGGGTATCTCTCCTTCCAAAGTCTTATCCGGGCTTGATTATATTCGCCATCAAGAGGAGACACCTCTTTGACGAAGCTACGCCGACTCTTTAGCCTCTGGACTACTGGCATATGTTGGTGCAAGGGGTGCCGAGCGTCCGTCTCCTTCTTAAGGCGCTCCAAAGAACTTGCCACATCCCTGCGTACGTCCGGGGGTGCAACACCAGCCAGCGGGTACAGCATACCAACAGGAGTTGGTTTTAGACAGCCCGTGATAATTCGGCATGTGTCATTTAGTGCTGTGTCCACTAGGCGCGTGTGTGCTGATCGGCTCCAAACCGGGCTGGCGTATTCACCAGCTGAAAAGGAAAGCGCCAATCCAGTCGTCCGCAAGACTTGCGGAGATGCTCCCCACTTTGAAGATGTTAGGCGGCGTAAAAGGTTGTTACGGGTGCCCACTTTCTGCTTGGTGTTGATGCAGTGTTGTTTGTAGGTAAGGGCTCTGTCCAAGGTAATGCCGAGGTATTTAGGAGTAGAGCAGTGGACAATCGGCACATCCCTCCATCGAATATTGAGTGTCCGCTTGGCCTCGCGGTTGCGCAGGTGGAAGGCGCAGGACTGGGTCTTCGAAGGATTCGGTCGCAAGGAATTTTGCTCATAATAGCAGCTAAGGGTTTCCAGTGCTTCGCTTAGATTCCTTTCGACTTCTTCAAAGGAAGGCGCCTGAGATGTCAAGGCCAGGTCGTCTGCATATATGAAGCGATTAGTGTTTGGCGCAAGAGGCTGGTCATTTGTATAAATATTAAAAAGCATAGGAGCCAACACACTGCCCTGGGGAAGGCCATTTTTAAGGGTTCTCCATCGGCTTTTTTCGGAGAAAAGGTGGACCTGAAAGCGCCTGTTGCGGAGAAGTTCACTCAGGATTTGGGTAAAGCTGTGATCACAGGTAAGCTCGGACACCTTACATAGAAGCCGTTTAATGTTCACTGTGTCATACGCTGCGGAAAGATCCACAAAAACCACACCAGTTACCCGACCCAGCTCAAATCCATCTTCAAGGTGTTGTGTGAGGTTTAATGACTGGTTACAGCATGATTTTCCCGGTCGGAAACCAGCTTGTTCGGGAATGAGCATTGGGTCCACAACACTGACGAGGCGGTCCAGTAGCATTCTCTCCAGCAGTTTGTATGTGTGACACAGTAAAGATATCGGCCGATAGCTTTTAGGATCATTACTAGGCTTCCCAGGTTTTAACAGTGCGACCACCTTGGCTTTTCGCCAAAGACGCGGGATTCGAGCAGACTTAAGACAGCTGTTAGACAACTCTAGCACCCAAGAGATAGCAAGAGGGCCGAGGTTTTTTAATTGCTCGACAGAAATGTTGTCAACCCCAGATGCTTTACCACTTTTTAGGGATTTGATGGCCGTGACGATTTCTGTGAGTGTAAAAGGCCTACTGATTGTTCTGCTATTATTTGGATTGATGCTAGTTTTAGGTGTTCGGGTTTGCCGGTTTTTGGTTCTTCCGTTCAGAAGAAGTTGGTGGGCTACTTGGTTAGGTGTAACCTGACCGGGTGTGGAGGCAGTAGGAGGTTCGCCGGTTAGCTTCCGAATTGAGTTCCAAGCTTTCTTGCTGTTGTGTGTCAGGTCAATATTAGTCACCATGGCTGTCCATCTTTCTCGTCGAGTGTCACTGATTTGGGACAGTAATTCCTCACCAGCCTAGACGGTTTCTTCCGAGAAAGGGTCATTGGTAAACAGCTGTTCGTACTGCTTAAATAAATCAGCTGATTCGCGAGAGAGCCCTGGGACATATGATGTGCGGCATCCTCGCGGGATGTGTTTGCAGGAAGCGGATGCTACGATCTGTACAAACAGGTCGTAATTTTCTGGAATAGGTGAAACATTGCGGAGGTTGTCGTCGATAAGCTTGGCGTATTTATCCCAGTTAGCCTTTGTATAATTGAAGCGGCGCCTGAACGGGACAGAGACGGGGCGGACTGCCGCTTGTATGGAATACATTATGGGCCTGTGTTGGGTTCTTGGAATAGGGCGGCACATGGACTTCACACACTGTTGCGAGATACAAGAGCTACAGAAGATCAGATCTGGGTTATATCCGTGGTGCCACCTGCCACTATAAAAAGATGCTGGAAGCTTAGCGTTGTGAATCAATGTAAGATCATTCGCGTCCGCCCACTCTTCAACTGCCTGGCCATCTTTGTCTGTTTCACGGTAGCCCCAGCTAGTATTGTGGCTATTAAAGTCACCCACAACAAGTTTGGTCTTGTAGTTATCATAATTATTGGGATTGTGGAACCGGAATGGAACGCCAGGTGGTTTATAGATTGATGTTATTATGCAATCCGAGATGTCTACTGTGATTTGTTCTACCGATTCATTCGAGTAACAGTAGGTAGACATTGCTTTAGCGTTGGGGCCGACAAACACATTAAGTCGACCTTTGACATTTCAAAGGTGGACTTATAGTTAATAGACAGCTTCTTGTTTACATTTCACACAAGATGTAATAACATAGCAATGGCTTTAAAATTATTATTTTTTCGTGAAATGCGTCTTTCTTACAAATTAACTGCTTTGTGCAACTTATCGTAAAATTCATTTCAAGTGTATATCTGTGAAATATGAAACCGGTGACTCGTAAGTCACTTATAAAGTTTCCGTTTCAATTTTATTATTCAAAAGTGACACAGTTGCATAGTGGATGCACTCTCACCGCGTATGTACTCGTATGTTAATTTCAAAATGTCGAAGTATTGGATTAGGTTCATTTCTGTTAAAGACTGCACTTTGCACTTAGTGAACTATCATCTTCGAGTACGTCATACGGTTACACGAGGCTTACACTACGTAAAACTATTAGTTATTCCGTGTTCACAAAGTTAACCAATCGTAGATATTCTCATTATAATCGTTTTGGCAAACAAATGTTACAGTGTGTGGCTTAAAAAATATCAAACCAGCAATGTATTGCGAACAAATATGTTTAGTCATAGAACTTGTCATTTTCATTTACTACAATGAGTCACCGATTTTGATATACACTGATTAGGGATTATAACTTTGGATTACTAAATCTCTGAGCATTATAGAGCACTATAACCACGTCGAAGTAACTGCATATACTCTGTAGGATCATTGATTAGAATTTTTGGTTTTATTTTCCAGGCCACACGCATTATTGTTATTCTAAAAAGAAAACCGGTCAAGTGCGAGTCGGACTCGCGCACTGAGAGTTCCGTGTCAACTTTAACTGAATTAGGGAATCCACTTACTTCCACTTAGTAAAATATCGCAATATTTTATTGACAGCAAATATAACTTTGATTGTCATAGTGTTGTATGAAGAACAAAGTTATGTTTGCGGTTGTTGAAGATGTGCTATATCTCAAAAACTTCTTATTCGATCCCGTCCGATTAAATTTTCTTTGAAAGTATTTGTTAAGATCTACATTATATATACATATATTTTTCAAAGTTTACACTCGCTAGGTTTAGAAGTTAGATAGGAGGGGGACGCCTATTTTACCACTTTGGAAGCGTCTAGCTATGAAACGTTCTAACGTTTCATTTCGTTGAAAGTCTACTTTAAAAATAAATAATTTGAGATACCTCGATGTCATTTTAAAAGACCTATCCATAGACACCCCACCCCACACGTATAGGTTGAACTAAAAAAAAATATGGTTTTTGTTTCATGTATAACAGCCCCCCTTAAATTACATTTTTTTTTAAATTTTTGTATGAGAATCGTAAAGCGGTTAACAGGGTACATCTTCCTACCAAATTTAAACAGTGTGAAGCTTATAGTTACAGAATAAAATGGGTGTGACATACGGACGGACAGACGGACAGACAGTCTTGACGAAACTATAAAGGTTCCATCTTTTGCCATTTGGCTACGGAACCCTAAAAATGCTGGGAAAAACTTTATTGGATTTTAAGTCGTCTTTGCTTATTTGTTTCAATATTTGCACCATTATTCAAGGAACTAGCGGTCCCCCGCGACTTCATCCGCGCGTTTTGAGTTTGCTCCCTTTCCTCCCGTCGCAGCGTCATGTTTTATATCCTAAAGCCTTTCTCGATAAATAAGCTATCCAACACAGAAATATTTTTTCAAATCGGTCCAGCAGTTCCTGAGATAAGCGCGTTCAAACAAACAAACTCTTCAGCTTTATAATATATAGCGGTCCCCCGCGACTTCGTCCGCGCGTTTTGAGTTTGCTCCCTCCCCTCCCGTCGCAGCGTGATGTTTTATATCCTAAAGCCTTTTTCAATAAATAAGCTATCTAACACAGAAATATTTTTTCAAATCGGTTAAGCAGTTCCTGAGATGAGCGCGTTCAAACCAAAAAACTCTTCAGCTTTATAATATAATTAGCGCAAGCGCACGTTGTACTTGAGCTGCGAACATTATTTTGGTGCGGAGTTATGTTAAAACTGTGATAGCTCCTAAGATATTTATTGGAATCAAATAATATAAAGGGCAACTTTGTTCTAAATGAAATGCTCGTGATGATGAATGTATTTATTTTGATAAGAATAAATAACTGTGTGTATAATACACTTCTAAAAATGATGCATTATTTTTTTACAAATTTATTAACATAAAAAAGGTTGTAGTAAGTCAACCATAAAAGATAGACATATGCTGTCGCAGACTTTATTATATAACTCTTAATGCTGAACAATCTTGTCATACATGGTTTTTGTGTAACTTTAGCGGTTTCCGCAGCGTACGCAGCGGAAGCTCTCAAAAGGAATATCTTTCTCCCGTTTTCGCAACATTTTTCATTGCTGCTGTGGTCTTGTGAGTCGTATCTTTATGTAATATAGCTTATAGCCTTCCTCGATAAATGGACTATCTAACATAAAAAGAATTTTTCAAATCGGGCCAGTAGTTTCTGAGATTAGCGCGTTCAAACAAACAAACAAACAAACAAACAAACAAACAAACTCTTCAGCTTTATAATATTAGTATAGATTAATCCCAATAAAAATGTTAAACAATCTTATTATGGTAGTAACTTTGCTCGAAGAAAGTGATTTATTATTATTTATCTGAGGTATAGTCTCATTCCGTATAGCATCTCCGTGTTTCGGAAGGCACGTTAAGCCCCGCCCGTGCGCAAACTTTTGGTTTCTTATTTAATCTTTATGATTATAAAGCAGTATTAGTCGCTTGCCTTGCCAACACCCCTCTACCAATCCGCATAGAGCCTGTGTGGTTGAGTATGGCTCGAACAACCTCATAATTGAGGTAAGGCCTTTTCCCAGTAGCAGGACGTTGCAGGCTAACTTTACTTTTACTTAATGACTCGTTACTCAATAGGGCTAAATAATTTCCTCCTGGCCATGCCTATCTGATTATGGCGGTCGATCTCAACTGAGATTGGCCATTAGGGATTTTGTTTATAGCGCTCAAGTATGTGTGCAATACATAAGGACACATTCTGTTCCTTTAATTTTATTAGTTTGGTAAAAATAGATGCATCATGACCGATAAGAGATCAAGGGGCCCATTTTCAATCACTTGCGTCAAAATGGCGTATGATATTCTTTGATTATTGTCCGATTTTCGGATGAAAACAGTCCGATTCCACACAGGAGTGATCGACAAAATTCACTAAATTTCATGAGTATTCACGTATATATTTTGCTCGGTTTACGTTATTTTTTAGTTCGCTATCGAACGAAAATTACTCGCCATATCGGTTAACATGCCTTAGGAGGCGTGGGGGTGTTGTCACCACCAATTTCCTAACCCCAATCCCCTCCTATGTAATACTAGCATAGTAGCTGTTACCTGTATTTTGAAACACAAAAATACATTTCAAATAGCGATTCATAGTAACTGACCGGTAGCTCAATTTCAGCCAATTTGCCTGAATATTTCTCGTGCGTGAATAGAGCAAATTGACTTGTCACGATATGGTGACGACCATTTGCCTTTTTTCGTCGGATGCCATTCAAAGAATCGGCCCATGAACTCATTTAAGTAAGGACGGTTTATTTTTTCACGTCACGTCTATGTCACCAAATGTACATGAAAATCTTGAGAAGTTTTCAGGAAGGCTCTATGGATTACATGTTTTATAAAGATCTGACCTCAGTAACGGAAGTCTCGACATAATTCCCTCTTAAACCACCACATGGCACTCGTTAAACGCTGAGACAAAATGGTGTTTTCGTGTTTTTATTGATTGAGAAGAATTTTTGAAATAAGCTTAAAAATAACATTTATTTATTTATTTATTAATGATATAGCTACGTAAATGATAAAGATATTTAATGCATCATAAACTCATTATTTCAGCAGGTATGTTTGTACGTAGACCATGCACTTGAACATTTTACGTTGTGTGTTAGAATAACCCTAAGATAGTTATCCATATTCAATGAGTTGAGTTGTTCACAATAACTTATACAGTATTTACTCAAGTAATTGTTGTGACACATTTGTTTATGTGTGTTTACGTTTTATTTTGCCACCCCTTGTATTATCTTTTACTCCGATAGGAATTGATGCTAAAACCTATCTCAAGGGTTCAGTTACACTTCTCTTAGTAATATTATAAAGCTAAAGAGTTTGTTTATTTGAACGCGCTAATCTCGGGAAGAACAAAACCGATTTTAAAAATTATTTTTGTGTTGGATAGCTTATTTATCGAGGGAAGTTTTAGGCTATAGAACATTGCGCTGCATTGGGAGGGAAGGGAACAAACTTTAAACGCGCGGACGAAGTCGTGGGGAACCGCTAGTAACCGTATAAAGGACCCATAGCCACTATATCCGCTGACAAATTGAATCTACCCCCGGCACCGTAATGGAATCTCAACATGTAGTTATGACTAGAAACTTGCTTAGCTGTAAAGGACGGAGGTAAGTTTTAGCGTTCATTTACTTAAGACCTGTTTCACCATTTACAAATAAGTACTACGAATAACTACAAAATTGAATCGTCAATTCGCATAAAGTATGGAATAAAATCAGATCTTACCAAAAGTAAGTGTCTCTCTCTCTCTCTCTCTGCTTATTAAATGAGAAGAAACAAGATAAACAACAAACTAAACAGGGCGCAATGATGCAGTTTTAATAGGTTAGCGGCTCAGCTTTACTGTCAAATTAGAAATTTGTATTGCGATTTCGCATGATATTTATAATATTAAAACAACATAAATATTCATACCTTTGTAGAATTATTGTAATACTTTTATATTGATGAGTCGGAATTGAGCAGCCTGGAAATTTAACGAAATTATAAATGAAATATTTTTAATTTGTGTTGTGCAGACGTTTATTAGCATTAAATAAAAAACTATTATACAAAAAAAAAAGTCTTCAAAAATCATTTTTCCTGCAAATCTTATCGAAATAAATATTTTAAGAATCCAGTTAAAAGTTTATATAGATAAAAATAATACACGAACTAATGCCATTGCAAGTGAAATTACTTAGTTTTTTTCACATAAAAAAATAATTATTTTTGCATGCAGTTGTTTGCAACGTTTTACATTATTATATATTATGCAAACAAGTCAAATCACATAATTGCAAAATAATATCATTTTATTCAATCAATCGCATACAATTGAATTTTTACAACACTGTTGTACTACGCTTCCAACAATAAACAAGGAAGAGTGCGATTGAAGCTGTCATTTAGGTCTATCTTATATAAATCGGAATATGGCTGATGCCACCAAATCCAAAGAGCTTTAAAATCGGTCAACGTCTTTCATGATTGCAAGCCAGTTTTTACGCAGCCATAAAAACAACAACAAAAGCCCCGAAAAAGGCAGATTCAGAAAGAACTTTATTAAGCTTTGTGCAAAGGGTGGATGTCAGGGTGTGATAAATGGTCTTGTTGTTAACCCTTTCAGAACCATCCTTAGGGTAGGCCTGAAATGCCCTTTCAATAGCCGGGGTCATATTTTGCGGTGGAGCAAAGAATGCAAAACAGATCGTCTATATAATTGATGTTAGTTCCGTATTACGTAGAGGTTTTAAAGCAAAAAAAGGTTGGGTCATCTTTTTCGGATTGGATTTTCTTTCACTTAGTAAAATAACTTATTTTATAGTTATAATGCACCTTTTGACTGTAAAAAAGCTACCGGTTAGCGGCCTTTAATTACTTTATATCTAATCTCCTCTATTTTGGATACTTTTTCCTAGTCTTTGAGTGTAACTCGTAAAACCACCGTGTTTTGTATATCACAACCCCGCTTGGCGTTTCTACAATAGAAATAAAGTTAAATAGTTTTTTTAAGAGGGCATTGCAAACACTTTACACAGAGACGAACTCTCTAACCCAACTCTTTGACATTAAATTTCATATCACAATATGATTTATATAGGTATTTATTAATTATTCTTGGTATATTCGTATAAATAATAAGCAGTATACATCCCGCCCGTGCGCTTATTTTTGGTTTCTTATTTCATCTTTATGAGTATACATCTTTTTCATCGTATTGTAGTCATCTTTATCTCTATACTCTTCACTTTATAGGTAAAGTGACGAGTATAGAGATAAAGATGTAGGCCTCTGTAACTTTATTTGCACGGCCTGTAGTTTCTTCTCAGACCCATGGTTGACATGTAGAAATTGCTTTTGGCATTAAGTCTGTCATACGTACAATTTCATTTTTAGATTTTGAAGTTTAATAATAAATAAATAAAAACGTATTCGACGGAAAAAATATGTTTTTTTTTCCAATAAAAACCTCATTCCTAGTAAATAGCTAAAGCAGTTGTGAAAACAAAATGTAAAAACTTCGTACGTAGATAACCCAAATTGTACCTTATTATATACCAAAGAAATAAACGCTCGTGTTGCTTACAAAATGAGATAGCCCGTCTCAAATTAGCTTGACTTTTCTACCAGACAAGTAGCCGAGTATAGATTGATAGCGCGGTCGGACTGACATAGACAAATGGCTAACTCTAACAAGGTCTTTGGACGCTCTTCAGATATGGCCGATAAAAATGGAACTGAAAAATTGCTGATTGCTGTCGGACATCAGGGGTTAAGGGAAAAGGTTTTTATCGGTGATCAGCATTTTTTAACAGATTTACAAACCCACGTTTTTAGATTAGTGATTTAGGTATGTAGATTAGTTTACTATTAAATTAATTAGCAAACAAAATTTATCATATTGCATGCATACTTCTTTAGTCGATACGGAATACAACCATTACTTTGAGTATTGATCTATTTACGTACATAAAAACAGAGTCGTAGTTTTTTATGTGGTAATTGGATTTATAGTTTTAATCTATTTAATTTTTATTATTGGATTTAAGTTTTACAACACCAGTGGCTTATAAACTATATATTATTATTGTTTTGGTTTTTGTTTTCAGACACAAATAATGCTTTCATAGTTTTATTTACAATGAATAAATACAAAATATTTTAAAATTTGCAGTATAAATAAACATGATTTAATCAGTAATTTTCCGTGTAAACATACCCATTCTAAGAATTACCATTGTAATTCATCACCAAACACATTTTTGTTTGTATTACTCGTGTGTTTCATTCCTTTCACGTACCTCGTAAACAAAGAGTTGTGTGTGATATACACGCACCAGGATTTACCCCCTTTATCAAAATATAGCCCAAACAAACCAGCTGGCTTATTAATACGAAAAAAAAGGGAATGGAACTTTGGACAACTTTTCAAACCGCCATTCGTCAATGATTTCGTCAATTCTGTCTGTCTGTCCGTCCGTATGTCACAGCCACTTTATTCTGTAACTATAAGCATAACACTGTTAAAATTTGGTAGGAAGATGTAACCTATTAACCGCTTTACGATTCTTATTCATAAAATAAAAAATAATGATATTTAAGGGGGTGCCCATACATAAAACTAAAACCTAAAAAAAATTGAATCAAAACTATGCGTGTCCATGGATGTTCCTAAAACCATTTTCTTTTTAAGTCAAACGTTTGATAGATAGACGATTCCAAAGTGGTAAAAAAGGTGTCCCCCCTCTAACTTCTAAACTAAGCGAGTGTAAATTTGGGAAAAATACATGATGTAAATCTTGATAAAGACTTTTGAAGAAAATTGGTTTTAAGTTAAAGCACATTTTCAACAACCGCAAACAAAACTTTGTTCTCATACAAACACTATGAAACACAAAGTTATATTTGCTGTCAACAAAATATTCAGGTATTTTCTGATTCAGTTAACATTGCCATGGGACCCCCTTAGTGCTCGAGTCCGACTCGCACTTCGCCGGTTTTGATTTTGTTAGAAAGTAAGCGGCCATTAAAGATTCCTGCAAAAATGGGTTCCTAATTTTTTTTACAAATATTTAAAAATCTTCTAATCCTGGACGGTTAGCTTGGCCATAAACAGACTGTTAAGGATGCTCAAATTGTCAGTACATACGACATCTCATCATATGATAGTGACATACTACAAAGTCATATAAAAAGTATGGAACCACTGTTGCATAAACAGACGGGTAGATGGCGCTTAACGTCACGAGTAATGCCGTATCCTTAAGATACCACAAATTTCGCAAGGTCAGACGTGCTGTCAGTCCGACCTTGTAGACCGACCGGTAGCTCAATTGGTAGAGCGTTTAGCCCGGTTAACCAAAAAGTTGTTGGTTCAAGTCACGCCCGTGCGCAAATTTTTGGTTTTTATTTCATCTTTACGAGTATAAACTATGACACTGTGTTTTTTTTTTAATAATAAACTTAACCAAAAGTATGGAAAAGTACAGAGCTAGTTTTAAAGAAATCTATACTAATATTATAAAGCTGAAGAGTTTGTTTGTTTGTTTGTTTGTTTGTTTGTTTGTTTGAACGCGCTAATCTCAAAAACTACTGGCCCGATTTGAATTTTTTTTTTACGTTGGATAGTCCATTTATCGAGGAAGGCTTTAGGCTATATAACATAAAGATACGACTCATAAGACCACAGCAGAAATGAAAAATGTTGCGAAAACGGGAGAAAGATATTCCTTTTGAGAGCTTCCGCTGCATACGCTGCGGAAACCGCTTAAGTTACACAAAAATCATGTATGACAGGATTGTTCAGCATTAACAGTTCTATAATAAAGTCCGCAACAGCATATGTCTATCTTTTATGGTTGACTTACTACAACCTTTTTTATGTTAATAAATTTGTAAAAAAATAATGCATTATTTTTAGAGGTGTATTATACACACAGGTATTTATTCTTATCAAAATAAATACATTCATCATCACGAGCATTTCATTTAGAACCAAGTTGCCCTGTATATCATTTGATTTCAATAAATATCTTAGGAGCTATCACAGTTTTAACATAACTCCGCACCAAAATAATGTTCGCAGCTTAAGTACAACATGCGCTTTCGCTAATATATTATAAAACTGAAGAGTTTGTTTGTTTGAACGCGCTTATCTCAGGAACTGCTGGACTGATTTGAAAAAATATTTCTGTGTTGGATAGCTTATTTATCGAGAAAGGCTTTAGGATATAAAACATGACGCTGCGACGGGAGGGGAGGGGAGGGAGCAAACTCAAAACGCGCGGACGAAGTCGCGGGGGACCGCTAGTAAGTAAATAGTGTGGCTTTACAAAACCTAGGCCCCTATTTTTGAATAACTCGCGTCAGGATGGCGTGTGATATTAATTGATTAATGCCCGATTTTCCAATGAAAAATAGTTTATTTTCACACGGGAGTGATTTTACTGAATTTCACAGAATTGTATGTGTTCTAACGTCAGATTTCGCGTTATTTCTATTGAATTTCTATTCGACGACCTCCGTGGTGTAGTGACTAAGCACGCTAGTTTCAAGGCGTCGCCGCTCCGAGGTCCCGGGTTCGATTCCCGGTCGGGTCAATATACAAATCCAAATTATTTATATTGTATCGGGTCTAGGTGTTGTGGTACCACCGTTGTGTCTAATTTCCATAACACAAGTGCATAAGCAACTTACTTTGGGATCATAGCAATGTATGTGATTGGTGTCCAATACAATAATATTCCTTTTTTGATTCAAAGATAGAGCTTTCGAGCGAAAGCATGGTTTAAATGATAATAATATATGTTTATGGCGTAAAGTCCGCCTTTTGTGCAAATTTTAGTTGAACAAAAAAGTACAAATAATGAAACCTATAAAAACCAGCTTATTGGCCACTCAACCACGGATATTGAACCATGGAATATTGAAAACAATATGGGTCGGCTTTTTTGTTTGATCTATGGAGGTTCTTGCCTAAATATCGCGCTACCAAACGGACGTTTCGTATACAGTCATAAATATGTCTTATTTTATGATTAAGTAGGATTTCTTGCGTGACAAGAAGCACAGAATTAAATTACGACAATGCATCATACAAATCGTTCTAATACAGGAAAAGATTTATTATTCAAGGCCTGTTAATTTTTCACGTAGTCTCTCGTTAACCACATGATGGTTTCGCATGAATATTCGACTGTAAAAGATAATTGAAACAAGTCTAATAAAAGCTTGTAAAATAAACACACACAGTGAATTAGACGAAGACACAATGGCTTCTGTTTTAGAGTAATTTACCGTCAAAGGCAAAGCGGAAACCTTAACTGTGTATAATAATTTATGATCAGCTTTACTATTCGACTAGAGGTCCCCCGCGATTTCGTCCGCGCGTTTTGAGTTTGCTCCCCTCCTGTCTCAGCGTGATTAATATAGCCTGAAGCCTTTCTCGCTTAATAAGCTATCCAACACAAAAATATTTTTCAAATTGGTCTGAGATTAGCGCGTTCAAACAAACAAACAAACTTTCAGCTTTATAATATTATAGTATGGATGTCTGACAGTCGATTGGCTTTTTTTCTGAGGAACATATTATGCGATTTACCCGGTAGGTTCTTTCTTACTCATTTTTATTTTCTGCCTAAAACAATACAAACAATCTTTATCGGCAACCAGCCGTGGTTTTAAAAATGTTTTACGGCTACCCGACCTTAAGGCAGACCCTAAAATATTTGGGTAACAGAAACCCGAAGTATTCGTATACAAGTTACTGCTTCGGCCTTCGCCGCTTAACATTTTATGGTTAACCCTATCAATACTAACAGAAACGACATCGGTTAAAACCACAGTGGGGTTTAGGTAGAAGGCTTAATGGCTGTTCCCATCAATATACTTCAAAGACAAGGGAACATCTTCTTAATGTGGTACGATGTGACATAAAGTGAAGGCGAACAATTTTAATCAAATTAAAACGAATTCGATAAACTAACTAAAAAGTCTAAAATAACGCATTTTTCTTCTATTCAGGAAAAACATTTTTCTTGTTGGAGTCGGTGCATATTTTCAGCTTTTTAGTCAGTGTTTTGAAGGCGGTTTAATATTTTTTTTCATTGTTAATTTCAATATTTTTCATTAATTACTCATTACTGATCGGATTTTGATGAAACTTACTTTGTACCCTAAATTGAACTTTACCTGATTCAACTAAAATCATCTCGCTATTGATTTTTAGTTTTCGAGAAATATTCAGATGATTATACAAACATATTAAGAAATTTTGCACACGTATTAGGAAGCCTCAATAGATCATCTTACTAAAATTCAATCTAATCCTGACGATATAACACACATACAGGTCGAATTGATTACCTTCTTTTTGTCCGTAAGAATATAGACCGAACTTTAATGAACTTTGGAACATACCTATGAAATTACACACAAGCTTTACACACACATACATAAAACTAATCTCAAATACCAAACAAACTCAAAGTATCACACACACATACATAAAACTAAGCTTAAATACCAAACAAACGCAACGTAATCAACTAGGCAGGATAACAATATTCTCCGGACCGAATTCACCCACGGCCGCCAATCTCACTTAAGATTAGTCATCGGGACTGGAACGTGACATGATACAGTATTCAATTCCACTCTCTGCTCTTTTACTTTCATAGTTTAGAAATCCGAAATGGCTGGAGAGAGATAAAGTGTAGCACCAACATTCATAAAGATGAAATGAGAAACTAAAAGTGCTGTCTGTCTGAACTTGCGAAATTTGTGTGGAAATCTGTGGAAGACAGATAGCACGGTAGCTCAATTGATAGAGCGTTAGCCAAGAAGTTGCTGGTTCAAGTCCCGCCCGAGCGCAAATTTTTGGATTCTTATTTCATCTTTATAAACATAAAATATGACACTGTGAGTGTTAAAACATTTTAAACTAGTAGCACCAATAGCTTAGCGTACTTTCGGAGGCACGGGGTAATACACCGCCTTTCTCACTCCAAGACTCCAAGAGCTTCTTTGTAAATTTAAAACAGAAAAAATAGGAACCGGGCCAACAAAGCAGTCATTTGTAAATACTATTTGGCTCCACTAATAATGCTTACACTATGAGAAGGCCAAGATTAAGCATCGAACTTGGCATGGTTTTCAAGACATATCGATTTTTCAGGAGTAGGCCTACCAGCACCTTTTGAATTGAAGGTTCGTCGTCTGGAATCAAACCTTCACCTTTACGGCTTGCGTAAGCAGGTATTATGCAAAGTGCTTTAAAGGAAATTGGCAAAATCATTGTCAACGTGTGTAGGTATTACGAACTATTTACTACACAGGATGAAAATCAAGTTACAGCAAACGAACACAAAGCAGACCATAAATCCGACATCAAAGGTAGTCTGAATTGATATTAAACTTAATTTGTGTTGGACGAGTAAAGCAGACAGTTTTCATTTCATTATTTTTGGGAACGTTAACGTACGTGTTGTAAATAGTTAATTATATTAATAAATAAAAGGGGATGATCAAATTATGACGTGTCACGGCGCATAGGGTGAAAGGAAAATTGAATGAGAGGGTGAAAAAGTATGATTTATTTTATAAGTGGCGTGGAATGTGGTCCGTTTTGTTAGGATTTATTTATAGCAAAGAATTTTTTTTGTCTTTCGAGAATGGAGGAATAGCTTTTTATCTGTTTGAAAATTGGACTCTTATTTGATTACTTATTATGAAGGCTCCAAGTTAATTTGTGCCTTTTGTAAACTCTACTTCTGTATATTTCTAAAACCATTTTCTTTTAAAGTCTAACGTTTCATAGCTAGACGCTTCCAAAGTGGTAAAATGGGCGTCCCCCCCCCCCCCCATCTAACTTCTAAACTAAGCTAGTGTAAGTTTTGAAAAATATATATAATGTAGATCTTAACATATACTTTCAACGAAAATTGGTTTGGACGGGATCGAACGAGAAGTTTTTGAGATATAGCACATTTTCAACAACCGTAAACATAACTTCTATAAACTACTGCATACAAACACTATGAAAAACAAAGTTATATTTGCTATCAACAAAATATTGTGGTATTTTACTAAGTGAAAGTAAGTGGATTCCCAAATTCAGTTAAAGTTGGCACGGAACCCTCAGTGCGCGAGTTCAACTCGCACTTGGCCAGTTTTTTAATTATTTTATTTATTTATTCATGTTTTTTAATTATAACTATATTTCGAACGGGTAGATGGCGCTTAACGTCACGCGTAATGCCGTATCCTTAAGATACCACAAATTTCGCAAGGTCAGACGTGCTGTCAGTCCGACCTTGTAGACCGACCGGTAGCTCAATTGGTAGAGCGTTTAGCCTGGTTAACCAAAAAGTTGTTGGTTCAAGTCCCGCCCGTGAGCAAATTTTTGGTTTTTTATTTCATCTTTATGAGTATAAACTATGACACTGTGATTGTTTTTATAAATAAACTTAACCAAAAGTATGGAAAAGTAAAGAGCTAGTTTTAAAGAAATAAGTAAATAGTGTGGCTTTAAAAAACCTAGGCCACTATTTTTGAATAACTCGCGTCAGGATGGCGTGTGATATTAATTGATTAATGCCCGATTTTCCAATGAAAAATAGTTTATTTTCACACGGGAGTGATTTTACTGAATTTCACAGAATTGCATGTGTTCTAACGTCAGATTTCGCGTTATTTCTATTGAATTTCTATTCGACGACCTCCGTGGTGTAGTGGCTAAGCACGCTAGTTTCAAGGCGTCGCCGCTCCGAGGTCCCGGGTTCGATTCCCGGTCGGGTCAATATAGAAATCCAAATTTTCCATATTGTATCGGGTCTGGGTGTTGTGGTACCACCGTTGTGTCTGATTTCCATTACACAAGTGCATAAGCTACTTACTTTGGGATCAGAGCAATGTATGTGATTGGTGTCCAATACAATAATATTCCTTTTTTGATTCAAAGATAGAGCTTTCGAGCGAAAGCATGGTTTAAATGATAATAATATATGTTTATGGCGTAAAGTCCGCCTTTTGTGCAAATTTTAGTTGAACAAAAAAGTACAAATAATGAAACCTATAAAAACCAGCTTATTGGCCACTCAACCACGGATATTGAACCATGGAATATTGAAAACAATATGGGTCGGCTTTTTTGTTTGATCTATGGAGGTTCTTGCCTAAATATCGCGCTACCAAACGGACGTTTCGTATACAGTCATAAATATGTCTTATTTTATGATTAAGTAGGATTTCTTGCGTGACAAGAAGCACAGAATTAAATTACGACAATGCATCATACAAATCGTTCTAATACAGGAAAAGATTTATTATTCAAGGCCTGTTAATTTTTCACGTAGTCTCTCGTTAACCACATGATGGTTTCGCATGAATATTCGACTGTAAAAGATAATTGAAACAAGTCTAATAAAAGCTTGTAAAATAAACACACACAGTGAATTAGACGAAGACACAATGGCTTCTGTTTTAGAGTAATTTACCGTCAAAGGCAAAGCGGAAACCTTAACTGTGTATAATAATTTATGATCAGCTTTACTATTCGACTAGAGGTCCCCCGCGATTTCGTCCGCGCGTTTTGAGTTTGCTCCCCTCCTGTCTCAGCGTGATTAATATAGCCTGAAGCCTTTCTCGCTTAATAAGCTATCCAACACAAAAATATTTTTCAAATTGGTCTGAGATTAGCGCGTTCAAACAAACAAACAAACTTTCAGCTTTATAATATTATAGTATGGATGTCTGACAGTCGATTGGCTTTTTTTCTGAGGAACATATTATGCGATTTACCCGGTAGGTTCTTTCTTACTCATTTTTATTTTCTGCCTAAAACAATACAAACAATCTTTATCGGCAACCAGCCGTGGTTTTAAAAATGTTTTACGGCTACCCGACCTTAAGGCAGACCCTAAAATATTTGGGTAACAGAAACCCGAAGTATTCGTATACAAGTTACTGCTTCGGCCTTCGCCGCTTAACATTTTATGGTTAACCCTATCAATACTAACAGAAACGACATCGGTTAAAACCACAGTGGGGTTTAGGTAGAAGGCTTAATGGCTGTTCCCATCAATATACTTCAAAGACAAGGGAACATCTTCTTAATGTGGTACGATGTGACATAAAGTGAAGGCGAACAATTTTAATCAAATTAAAACGAATTCGATAAACTAACTAAAAAGTCTAAAATAACGCATTTTTCTTCTATTCAGGAAAAACATTTTTCTTGTTGGAGTCGGTGCATATTTTCAGCTTTTTAGTCAGTGTTTTGAAGGCGGTTTAATATTTTTTTTCATTGTTAATTTCAATATTTTTCATTAATTACTCATTACTGATCGGATTTTGATGAAACTTACTTTGTACCCTAAATTGAACTTTACCTGATTCAACTAAAATCATCTCGCTATTGATTTTTAGTTTTCGAGAAATATTCAGATGATTATACAAACATATTAAGAAATTTTGCACACGTATTAGGAAGCCTCAATAGATCATCTTACTAAAATTCAATCTAATCCTGACGATATAACACACATACAGGTCGAATTGATTACCTTCTTTTTGTCCGTAAGAATATAGACCGAACTTTAATGAACTTTGGAACATACCTATGAAATTACACACAAGCTTTACACACACATACATAAAACTAATCTCAAATACCAAACAAACTCAAAGTATCACACACACATACATAAAACTAAGCTTAAATACCAAACAAACGCAACGTAATCAACTAGGCAGGATAACAATATTCTCCGGACCGAATTCACCCACGGCCGCCAATCTCACTTAAGATTAGTCATCGGGACTGGAACGTGACATGATACAGTATTCAATTCCACTCTCTGCTCTTTTACTTTCATAGTTTAGAAATCCGAAATGGCTGGAGAGAGATAAAGTGTAGCACCAACATTCATAAAGATGAAATGAGAAACTAAAAGTGCTGTCTGTCTGAACTTGCGAAATTTGTGTGGAAATCTGTGGAAGACAGATAGCACGGTAGCTCAATTGATAGAGCGTTAGCCAAGAAGTTGCTGGTTCAAGTCCCGCCCGAGCGCAAATTTTTGGATTCTTATTTCATCTTTATAAACATAAAATATGACACTGTGAGTGTTAAAACATTTTAAACTAGTAGCACCAATAGCTTAGCGTACTTTCGGAGGCACGGGGTAATACACCGCCTTTCTCACTCCAAGACTCCAAGAGCTTCTTTGTAAATTTAAAACAGAAAAAATAGGAACCGGGCCAACAAAGCAGTCATTTGTAAATACTATTTGGCTCCACTAATAATGCTTACACTATGAGAAGGCCAAGATTAAGCATCGAACTTGGCATGGTTTTCAAGACATATCGATTTTTCAGGAGTAGGCCTACCAGCACCTTTTGAATTGAAGGTTCGTCGTCTGGAATCAAACCTTCACCTTTACGGCTTGCGTAAGCAGGTATTATGCAAAGTGCTTTAAAGGAAATTGGCAAAATCATTGTCAACGTGTGTAGGTATTACGAACTATTTACTACACAGGATGAAAATCAAGTTACAGCAAACAAACACAAAGCAGACCATAAATCCGACATCAAAGGTAGTCTGAATTGATATTAAACTTAATTTGTGTTGGACGAGTAAAGCAGACAGTTTTCATTTCATTATTTTTGGGAACGTTAACGTACGTGTTGTAAATAGTTAATTATATTAATAAATAAAAGGGGATGATCAAATTATGACGTGTCACGGCGCATAGGGTGAAAGGAAAATTGAATGAGAGGGTGAAAAAGTATGATTTATTTTATAAGTGGCGTGGAATGTGGTCCGTTTTGTTAGGATTTATTTATAGCAAAGAATTTTTTTTGTCTTTCGAGAATGGAGGAATAGCTTTTTATCTGTTTGAAAATTGGACTCTTATTTGATTACTTATTATGAAGGCTCCAAGTTAATTTGTGCCTTTTGTAAACTCTACTTCTGTATATTTCTAAAACCATTTTCTTTTAAAGTCTAACGTTTCATAGCTAGACGCTTCCAAAGTGGTAAAATGGGCGTCCCCCCCCCCCATCTAACTTCTAAACTAAGCTAGTGTAAGTTTTGAAAAATATATATAATGTAGATCTTAACATATACTTTCAACGAAAATTGGTTTGGACGGGATCGAACGAGAAGTTTTTGAGATATAGCACATTTTCAACAACCGTAAACATAACTTCTATAAACTACTGCATACAAACACTATGAAAAACAAAGTTATATTTGCTATCAACAAAATATTGTGGTATTTTACTAAGTGAAAGTAAGTGGATTCCCAAATTCAGTTAAAGTTGGCACGGAACCCTCAGTGCGCGAGTTCAACTCGCACTTGGCCAGTTTTTTAATTATTTTATTTATTTATTCATGTTTTTTAATTATAACTATATTTCGAACGGGTAGATGGCGCTTAACGTCACGCGTAATGCCGTATCCTTAAGATACCACAAATTTCGCAAGGTCAGACGTGCTGTCAGTCCGACCTTGTAGACCGACCGGTAGCTCAATTGGTAGAGCGTTTAGCCTGGTTAACCAAAAAGTTGTTGGTTCAAGTCCCGCCCGTGAGCAAATTTTTGGTTTTTTATTTCATCTTTATGAGTATAAACTATGACACTGTGATTGCTTTTATAAATAAACTTAACCAAAAGTATGGAAAAGTAAAGAGCTAGTTTTAAAGAAATAAGTAAATAGTGTGGCTTTAAAAAACCTAGGCCACTATTTTTGAATAACTCGCGTCAGGATGGCGTGTGATATTAATTGATTAATGCCCGATTTTCCAATGAAAAATAGTGTAAGGCTAGACGCGGGAGGCACAATGAAACCAAGTGATAGCGCGCACTGTAGGTTTATTAAGAGCTAAAATTACACTTATTGAAGCCTTATATACTAACTTACATAACTAACATGGGGTGAGGCAGCGCACACACTACACCTCCCCCGTTTTTTAAAAACAAAAAAAAAGAAACATACTTGGTTTTTTTTTTGTGAAATTAATAAATTTTGAAGAAAAACCTTTTAGAAAAACCCTCAATTTGACAATTAAATGTTTAAGTGAAAGTAATTTTGAATAGTTACAAAACTAACCAAGACATCCAACTGATATAAAAATAAAACTGATTGTAAAAAAAGTTGAATCACAAACATTTTTATTAAACTTTTCCAAAGAATACATTATATAAAATTCTGCAAAAAAGATTTATTATAACATACATACATACAAATGCGAGAGTTTATAATGCATAAATTATTATATTTTACCAATAATTCTATTTTCTATTACATACAAAAAGACTGTAGTATTGAAAATGTAAATGCAATATTGAGCATCATATAAATAAAGACAATAAATCCAAAATGAATTTCACATGAAATTTTGTTATTTTAGTTACTACACATAATTGAAAATTCGTTACATTATTATGTTCAAAAATATTATTTGATACTTTTAATCATTAAAATGTTTTTTATAGATAGTTGTTGTATACCGACACTACTATAATTTATATTTCCAAATATCGTATTAATTTTTAAAGTAAAATTAAACATTATATATGTTTTTTTTAAGAGGTTACCATATGCTTAACATAACACAAGTATAAAAATAGAGTTAAGGGCGGGCACTGTTAGCAATCAGAGATTCGAATCATAATAATGTTCAGAAAATATTTTCTTTTAGTTATTTGTCATACTTCAATTTCAAAAGTCAAACGTGTTGAACTTTATCTTTAAAATAAACATTTTATGCACCTATTAGTCATAAAATCTATTTTGAACAAAATTAAGAATAAAAAGTTTTAATTACAAAAAATATAAGGAGAGAAATACCACTCATCAAACATAAAAATCATTTTCAGATAGGTATTTATTTTTTTAAGTAACCATATCATGAATACAATATTGACCTTTCTAATTCCTCATTATTTTTTATTGTAATATTGAGATGAAATCTCGTATTTTCGTCATGTCCTAGTTTACAATAATGACCACCTCGTCAGGTGTTCTTACTGTTAAAAAAATCTCCTCATCTATCACTCTTTAATCATCACAATTATTGTCATCGCTGGTAGCTACAGCTTAGTGTCATTTTCGTACGTACGTATATTAATATTATATTATCGATCGATATTTTAATTTATATTTATTAAACAACATCTGGCCGGCCCTATTTATTTATTTATTTTATTGGTACATTATACATTTTATTTTATAGTCGACTTTTAATAAAAATATTTATTTATAACATGGGCCGTGCACGCCCTAATATTAATATGAAGGTCACGATTTAAGTCTCTACTGGACTCCAACTTATCTCACGGAGGAAAACTCGTTCACACCATGATCGAATGGAAGGAACTGACACTTCTTGTACCTTTTTTATACCTTTTTTACCATTATTAAATCACATAAATATCATAGAGAATCACGAATTAAGACCTTATACTTAGTCTCCAACAGGCTTTAGCGATGAAGCTCGTTCACGTTGCGTTTACCCTGAAGGAACTGATCTCTAACTCATCTTTTCTACCTCAACTTGTATCAATAATACTTAATAACAAGTTACTACTCTCATATTTTCCATATTGGGATTACTCAAATCGATTTACTTATCTTTGCATTAAACTAAACATTTACTTCCGAGAATAATTTAGCTTACAAAATATTGTACTGCTTTCGGATGATCAGCCCAATTGAACTACTTTACTTTGTTGACCAAATTACTCGCACATCTTTACAACTAGCCAACATACATAAACCCCAATTATGTACTAATAAACATTGTCATTTATCAGTGTTTATGGCATTACTTACAAACTTAAGTATGCCTATATCCTTAGCCGTAATTAATCGCAAAATTCTGCAGCATTTGCGTCGTAATGATAAGTCTTATATTTGTTACGTCTTCTTAGTAACTTGTGTCAATCCATGTAAAAATATAGGTATTTTTTATAATAGTTACGCAAAACCTATTGATAGCTACTTGATACTCGCTAAGTACATAAATAGAAATCAATTACAAATATTTTATTCATAACCTGACATAAAAATAGATTTGTATAAATCGAACTCTACCTGGGTGGCATTGTATAGAATAATGTTACCGATATTTTGCTGTATATGCGTACTAATAAGGGATGCATCTGTTACCTTCTACTAACAAATGCACACGAATTAATAAGTCACAGTGTATGACGCCTTATTTGATAAAACATTTCAAAACATTCTTATTACTGACCTTTTAATAGCTGAAAATATTAAATAAAATTTAAAATTATGTTTTTTTTTCTATCATGTAATTTTTAGAGAACCATTAATGAAAACTAAATTTTTGTTATAATAACCTCTAATTCCATAACTACTATAGGGCTGGATTGTAACGTCATCATTGCAATTTAAAAAATAATGCTAGTAATTTTTAAGATGTAAATTATTATCTGAAAGTCATCTTGAGTGAAAAATAATAATTGCATGCCTACCTTAAGTAAAGTAACTATATTATCAGATCAGTGAATCAAACATAGTGGAAACTCAACCTGTTTTTATTGAATGTAATACTTATTAAAATTGGAAATAAATCTGCCACTAGGCATAGTACGGACACAGAATTTTAATACAGTGTGTATTAAATATGTAAACAAATAAAATGTATTTGATTGGTCAATAGGTTCAAAATTCTTATTGCATAAAATATTGTAATCTAGACAGCTCTGTATAAGTGCGATTTGAGAAAGGGTTTATTTGTCAAGGTAACTAAGAGAAGCGAATAACTGTTGGGAAATTCTCAAAAAATATATATAATTTTAAAAGTATGGGTGTAGAATATGCATGCGACAAAACATTAAACATTTAAAACTTCCCAAATAGTTTTAGGGTTCAGTGAATCGTATCAAAATATAAATGAACGTAAATTTAATACCTACTTTGCACAAAACTCGCATCGTTGATAAGTACGCTGAATAAATACGAGTATATGAATCGCATATTACAAAATAGTATGAATATTATACCTTACCTTAGTAAGTACCGGTAGTTACATGTGTACCTGTCATTATAAAAGACAATACTATCCAATGAGTTGGTTTAGACTCGCCAAAAATATTTCCATTACATTATAAACTTATTACATTCGAAACCATTCATGAAATAAAAACATTACCATTTCGACGCAGTCGGGTACGGAGCACTTCGCAACTCGCAAAAGCGCATCAAGTTTCAAGACGAAACTACACGCGTCTCAACGTAAGCAAATTTTTCTATAGTCACTCGTCATTGTGCATGATTTAATGTAATTAGGTCAAACATGATTTTGAACCATCAAAGTGTGTAATTATCAAACATATATTTTATATTGGTTTTGAAATAAATCTAGTTTTATACTGATTATAAGAAAACTTTATGAAACTAATGGCTCTAAAATATTTGTTACAAAGAATGATTGCAATTATTAACTTATTATACTAGTATGAATTTGATTAGAATTCACTTGTATGTAAACTGCATTTTTAAAAAAAAAATGAACATGAAATAAATAACTTTACTTACTCTGAAAAAAAATGGAACAAAAAAAATCTGACCTGATTGACGTCTATATAAGAGTAAATCCTGTAATTTTAAAATAAATTAACATTGAACAACGGATGAAATAAAATCTGCTTCGATTTGTTTTTCTAAAAAAAAATAACACTAAATCTATCTTAAGAGATGCGTAACTACTTAGGGAATTTGAACTTTTTAATTTGTTTTACTTACAAAATTGGTAACAGTGCCCTTGAAAAGTTTAGATTTTAAAAGTATATCTTATATATCTATTCGATTATATATTTTTATATATTATGAGCCGCTATATCTATTCTAGGACACTTCCTAACTATACACACACAAAATCACTTTTTTCACTCTGAGGTCGTCGTTCGCGACTCGCCGACCTCCCGGCAGCAGCGTCCACCATGGACACCGACTACTCCCGGCGCCCAGCATCATTCTCATTCACACATCCGACTCCAACAGACTCCTTGCGCCCAGCATATAATCACCATAACACCACCATCTGGCGCCATCGCACGCCCGGCAGCCAGGAAATCACTCCTCCGGCTCCATTTTCTTCAGCACCTTTCATGATTCATTTTAAGTACTCGTATTATTATAGTTCATTTTTAGCAAACACTTGTATATGAAGTCCGATAAAATCCTTTGTAATAAAATCCATTCGCCAATAATACTGATTTTGTTCCCGTGCTCAGTACTGCCCGAGGCAGCACTGGCAGGGTCGCCATGTAAGGCTAGACGCGGGAGGCACAATGAAACCAAGTGATAGCGCGCACTGTAGGTTTATTAAGAGCTAAAATTACACTTATTGAAGCCTTATATACTAACTTACATAACTAACATGGGGTGAGGCAGCGCACACACTACAATAGTTTATTTTCACACGGGAGTGATTTTACTGAATTTCACAGAATTGCATGTGTTCTAACGTCAGATTTCGCGTTATTTCTATTGAATTTCTATTCGACGACCTCCGTGGTGTAGTGGCTAAGCACGCTAGTTTCAAGGCGTCGCCGCTCCGAGGTCCCGGGTTCGATTCCCGGTCGGGTCAATATAGAAATCCAAATTTTCCATATTGTATCGGGTCTGGGTGTTGTGGTACCACCGTTGTGTCTGATTTCCATTACACAAGTGCATAAGCTACTTACTTTGGGATCAGAGCAATGTATGTGATTGGTGTCCAATACAATAATATTCCTTTTTTGATTCAAAGATAGAGCTTTCGAGCGAAAGCATGGTTTAAATGATAATAATATATGTTTATGGCGTAAAGTCCGCCTTTTGTGCAAATTTTAGTTGAACAAAAAAGTACAAATAATGAAACCTATAAAAACCAGCTTATTGGCCACTCAACCACGGATATTGAACCATGGAATATTGAAAACAATATGGGTCGGCTTTTTTGTTTGATCTATGGAGGTTCTTGCCTAAATATCGCGCTACCAAACGGACGTTTCGTATACAGTCATAAATATGTCTTATTTTATGATTAAGTAGGATTTCTTGCGTGACAAGAAGCACAGAATTAAATTACGACAATGCATCATACAAATCGTTCTAATACAGGAAAAGATTTATTATTCAAGGCCTGTTAATTTTTCACGTAGTCTCTCGTTAACCACATGATGGTTTCGCATGAATATTCGACTGTAAAAGATAATTGAAACAAGTCTAATAAAAGCTTGTAAAATAAACACACACAGTGAATTAGACGAAGACACAATGGCTTCTGTTTTAGAGTAATTTACCGTCAAAGGCAAAGCGGAAACCTTAACTGTGTATAATAATTTATGATCAGCTTTACTATTCGACTAGAGGTCCCCCGCGATTTCGTCCGCGCGTTTTGAGTTTGCTCCCCTCCCGTCGCAGCGTGATGAATATAGCCTGAAGACTTTCTCGCTAAATAAGCTATCCAACACAAAAATATTTTTTCAAATCTGTCTAAAATTAGCGCGTTCAAACAAACAAACAAACTTTCAGCTTTATAATATTATAGTGTCTGACAGTCGATTGGCTTTTTTTTCTGAGGAACATATTATGCGATTTGCCCGGTAGGTTCTTTTTTTACTCATTTTTATTTTCTGCCTACAACAAAACAAACAATCTATTTTCGGCAACTGGTCGTGGTTTTAAAAATGTTTTTACGGCTACCCGACCTTAAGGCAGACCTTAAAATATTTGGGTAACAGAAACCCGAAGTATTCGTATACAAGGTACTGCTTCGGCCTTCGCCGCTTAACATTTTATGGTTAACTCTATCAATACTAACAGAAACGACATCGGTTAAAACCACAGTGGGGTTTAGGTAGAAGGCTTAATGGCTGTTCCCATCAATATACTTCAAAGACAAGGGAACATCTTCTTAATGTGGTACGATGTGACATAAAATGAAGGCGAACAATTTTAATTAAATTAAACCGAATTCGATAAACTAACTAAAAAGTCTAAAATAACGCATTTTTCTTCTATTCAGGAAAAACATTTTTCTTGTTGGAGTCGGTGCATATTTTCAGCTTTTTAGTCAGTGTTTTGAAGGCGGTTTAATATTTTTTTTCATTGTTAATTTCAATATTTTTCATTAATTACTCATTACTGATCGGATTTTGATGAAACTTACTTTGTACCCTAAATTGAACTATACCTGATTAAACTAAAATCATCTCGCTATTGACTTCTAGTTTTCGAGAAATATTCAGATGAATATACAAACATATTAAGAAATTTTGCACACGTATTAGGAAGCCTCAATAGATCATCTTACTAAAATTCAATCTAATCCTGACGATATCACATACATACAGGTCGAATTGATTACCTCCTTTTTGTCAGTAAGAATATAGACCGAACTTTAATGAACTTTGGAACATACCTATGAAATTACACACAAGCTTCACACACACATACATAAAATTAAACTCAAATACCAAACAAACTCAAAGTATCACACACACATACATAAAACTAAGCTTAAATACCAAACAAACGCAACGTAATCAACTAGGCAGGATAACATATTCTCCGGACTGAATTCACCCACGGCCGCCAATCTCACTTGAGATTAGTCATCTGGACTGAAACGTGACGTGATACAGTATTCAATTCCACTCTCTGCTCTTTTACTTCCATAGTTTGGAAATCCGAAATGGCTGGTGAGAGATAAAGTGTAGCACCAACATTCATAAAGATGAAATGAGAAACTAAAAGTGCTGTCTGTCTGAACTTGCGAAATTTGTGTGGAAATCTGTGGAAGACAGACAGCACGGTAGCTCAATTGATAGAGCGTTAGCCAAGAAGTTGCTGGTTCAAGTCCCGCCCGAGCGCAAATTTTTGGATTCTTATTTCATCTTTATAAATATGAAATATAACGCTGTGAGTATTAAAAACATTTTAAACCAGTAGCACCAATAGCTTAGCGTACTTTCGGGGGCACGGGGTAATACACCGCCTTTCTCACTCCAAGACTCCAAGAGGTTCTTTGTAAATTTAAAACAGAAAAAAATAGAAACCGGGCCAACAAAGCAGTCATTTGTAAATACTATTTGGCTCCACTAATAATGCTTACACTATGAGAAGGCCAAGATTAAGCATCGAACTTGGCATGGTTTTCAAGACATATTGAATTTTCAGGAGTGGGCCTACCAGCACCTTTTGAATTGAAGGTTCGTCGTCTGGAATCAAACCTTCACCTTTACGGCTTGCGTAAGCGGGTATTATGCAAAGTGTTTAAAGGAAATTGGCAAAAGCATTGTCAACTTGTGTAGGTATTACGTACTATTTACTACACGGGATGAAATCAAGTTACAGCAAACAAACACAAAGCAGACCATAAATCCGACATCAAAGGTAGTCTGAATTGATATTAAAGTTAATTTGTGTTGGACGAGCAAAGCAGACTGTTTTCATTTCACGTACGTGTTGTAAATAGTTAATTATATTAATAAATAAAAGGGGATGATCAAATAATGACGTGTCACGGCGCATAGGGTGAAAGGCAAAATTGAATGAGAGGGTGAAAAAGTATGATTTACTTTATAAGTGGCGTGGAAGGTGGTCCGTTTAGTTAGGATTTATTTATAGCAAAGTATTTTTTTGTCTTTCGAGAATGGAGGAATAGCTTTTTATCTGTTTGAAAATTGGACTCTTATTTGATAACTTATTATGAAGGCTCCAAGTTAATTTGTGCCTTTTATAATACTCTACTACCGTATATAGAGGTCGGCGGTAAATTTTCTGAAAACAGTAAAGTGTGCAAGATACATATACATTATTGCACAGATATTACGCACTACTAAATTGCACTCTAAGTATATTTTCTCTCTTTGTTTCGAGGAGACGTCAATTTGGCAGGCTCTGTGGAATAAATGCCAAAAGCATCTTCTAGCATTCCACCATAGGTCTGTGGTCTGAACAGAGAAAATAATACATAATGCGAGTTAAAATTTAACCACTAAGGCCAGAACACGGTTTGAAATAAAAAAAATACAGCCTTCAAAAACCTGACTATAAACTAACTATTGCTCACCTACTTGGTGTAGGTGCACATCACCACAAATCATGCACCAATTCCAAAAGTATTTATTTCTCCTAAATAGAAGACGAATAAGTTATACGAGTATTAGGCTTTTTAGTCAAATTTTGAAGGCGAATTTTTAGGGTTCTGTAGCCGAATGGAAAAAAAATGGAACCCTTATAGTTTCGTCAAGTCTGTCTATCTGTCTGTCTGTCCGTCCGTATGTCACAGCCATTTTATTCTGTAACTATAAGCATCACACTGTTGAAATTTGGTTGGAGTATGTATCTTGTTACCCGCTTTAAGATTCTTACAAAAAATAAAAAATAATGACATTTAAGGGGGCGCTCCCATACATGAAACTAAAACCTAAAATAAAAATATATTTCAAACCTATAGGTACGTGTGGGGTGTCTATAGATAGGTCTTTTAAAATGACATAAAGGTTTCTATAACCATTTTCTTTTAAAGTCTAACGTTTCATAGCTAGACGCTTCCAAAGTGGTAAAATGGGTCCCCCCCCCATCTAACTTCTAAACTAAGCTAGTGTAAGTTTTGAAAAATATATATAATGTAGATCTTAACAAATACTTTCCACGAAAATTGGTTTGGACGGGATCGAACGAGAAGTTTTTGAGATATAGCACATTTTCAACAACCGTAAACATAACTTCTATAAACTGCTTCATACAAACACTATGAAAAACAAAGTTATATTTGCTATCAACAAAATATTGTGGTATTTTACTAAGTGAAAGTAAGTGGATTCCCAAATTCAGTTAAAGTTGGCACGGAACCCTCAGTGCGCGAGTTCAACTCGCACTTGGCCAGTTTTTTAATTATTTTATTTATTAATTCATGTTTTTTAATTATAACTATATTTCTAAAACCACTGGACCGATTTTGATGAAACTTACATTGTACCAGATGAACTATACACGAAAGAACAAAAAGAAATCATCTCGACTTTCCATTTTCGAGAAATCCTGAGACAAACATACATTTTTTTACATATATAAACATATATTTTGCACACGTGTTAGAAAGCGAATACTAAAATAATATCCAATTCTGACAATATCACATGAATACAGGCCGTATTGATTACCCCCATTTTTGAAGTCGATAATAAACAAAATATCCAGATGAGACAGTTTCATCTTTTTATTCATCGTATTGGAGCGTAAAATATCATCTCAACCTTCATTAATGGCCCGAAAATTGATTTCACATTAGCGAAATGTCTCGCCTCAAGGGAACTACTAGCGGTAAGGTGAACACTTAAAAAGCAAGGTTACAATTATTATTACGTCATATAAAAAGCGTTTAAAGTAAACTTCATTCTAGGTCCCGTTTTATAGTTATGATCATATTCCAGGCCATTTACCCGTTGTCAAGATAAAAATGTAACTATTGATTATCTATGAGTGTGACTAATACAACTCACTGTTTACAAAAAATAATCTGAAAGGTTTTTTTTACCTTTATTATTTTTGAGAGTATTTTGTACACTTTTAGTGAACGTTCTCAGATACTTCTTTTTCCATCTTCCTAACCAGTTCTCGTCTCATTTACCTCACTATCAAGTCTTCAACCAGTGTGACATACGAATCCAAAACATGGTCTCCAATTATGGGCCTAATAAACAAGCTCAAAATAACAAAACGAGATATGGAGAGAGCTCGGTACTTAACTGCGAGATTGGTAGCAGACATAGCCCTGAGAATCAGTCAGCTTAAGTGGCAATGGGCAGGGCACATAGCGCTAAGAACTGATGGCCGTTGGTCAGAAAATTCGATCGCAACTGGTGCCAGGTCTGGATGACGTCTAGAGGGTGCTGCATATCCGTTTATATGCAACCTATTCACTCTTGCCTTAAAACAGCTTGGGTCACCCTTTGACCGATGACGCAGTTCGGGACGTCCACCGACAACATGGACAGATGTTGCAAAGAACGTAGGATCACACTGGATGTAGACCGCTTGTGTGACCGCGCGATCGGTCACTGTTAAAAGCCGTGGGGGAGGCCATGTTTAGCATTGGACGTTCTTTGGTTGAAAATTTGAGGATAATCAACCAGTAAGTTTTTATTTGAGAAAACTACTGCTTTTAAATTGAAATGTGTAATCTATAAACCGTTTAAGGCGTAGAAATTCAAGTGCTCATAAATAAATGACCATTAAAATTTACCTAGGCCTGTTTCACCATCGTCCAATAAACACTAAGTAACTAATAATTCAACAACAGAACATTATTTCCTATGAATTAGTTGTCAGATAATGCTTATAGGGACACGAGACTATTAGGGACTTTAACTGCCTCAATGACGCAGCGGTAAGAGGGTTGCACTTTAAAGCGACGGCTGCGCCAGAGGTCCCGGGTTCGATCCCCGGGTCGGGCCAAAAATATATACCTGTTTTTTTTCTGTTCAGTCATTTTTAGGGTAGCCCGGAGTTTTGAAGTTGGCGGTGTTTCACTCCCGTGCCTCGTAAAAGCACGTAAAGCCGTTTGTCCTGCGCCTGATCTCTCTCCGGTCGTGTCAGCTTGCTGTCCCATCGGGCTATGAGAGTGAAAGGAATAGAGAGTGCACCTGTGTTTGCGTACTCGCTTGTGCACTATAATATGTCCCGCGCAGTCGGTTTAGTCGTTGTGACTGGCCACCGTAGTCGAAATCGGCAAGAGGGGCTATTACTATTATTATTATTGGGACTCATTCAGAATTATAAAATAGGGGTTTAAATTGTCAAACACAACCTACATGAGCACCTTTCAGCTGTGCTGTACCATGGCGCGTAATTTTCGTTTTTATGCAAGAATTTAGTTTCAACAGTATGTTAATTGTATACAATTTGAAATAGTATTCTATTGTATCCGTGCATTAAGACAAAGCCATTAGTTTTGCGAGCATTGACTTCTAATGCTGCCTCAAACCAAGGTCAGTTCGATTTACTGTTTTAATCATAGTGACTTACAACTGTGTCTGACATTTCATACGACTGACTAGAGTCTAATTAAGCCTAACAAGCATTTGTTTTGATAAATATCTCATTTAATTTCAATTGGCTGATGAAACAAAGGAGAGGTTTAATTATTTAATTCTACTTATATCAATTGAAAGTTTTAAACGTAGGTTCATTCGCTACTATCGACTGAAATTCACTATTAATGCTTCAACACCCGAGCGGTTGCAGGCAACCGCATAACAATAGAATTTGCATTGTGTCTCGTTCACATACGCTTGAGGGATTAATATCTGTTTTTGAAAGACAAATAATAAATAGTAAAAAGGTCTTACTGGTTGGAATTTAACCATTCTACTTGGTCACATAATCACTCAAAACCAAGTGAGATAACGGAATTATGTGTGATTATTAACTTAATAATATTAGGTTTAGGGCAACAATTTGTTATTCTCTTATTGTTCAGCTAAATTAAATCCATTGTAGAAACAGGCCTCAGAGATTGCTACAGCACTTTAGTGGAGCACCTTTTGATTTCAACCCGTGACTGTCAGATATAATTATAATAAATAATTAATCTACATTAAACGACTTAGACCCACTTATACAGGCTTAGCATATTTAATCGGGGTTAAAATTTCGCATCCCCGCATCGTTCTGTCAACATCAAAGAAACAAAACTCCAATTAAACCTAGAGTTAGGCTTATCTGGATTGTGAGATTTAGCCTTAGACATTTTAGGAAATAGGTTAATAACCTAAGTAATGTAACCTAATACGTCTTGCACTTTGGCGACATTTTGTTGACATTATTACGAAATGCCATGACTCGTGATACATTCGTTTTTTTTTGTGTTCCATAATTGCACGAGAAAGCCTTTGATGCGTAAATGCATGCACTGTCAATACAACATGCTTCAGCAAAACTTTAAAACGATCGGTATTTTAAGGATACTCATATTTTTATCCGTGCATTATTGACGGAATAATGCTCTTTATTGTAGCAAGTCAACAAAACAAACTTGACTATTATCTGCTTCCATCCGTTTTATTTTTTAGTACATTCGCAGCAACAATAGGTTTGTTACTGTTTAATGTAATCCAAGCCACTCTTCCGTCCAGTATTGCTTATCTTTCATTATAAAAATTTATCCATATTTCCCTTGGTCACACGTGTAAACGGTTGGACCGATTTAGCTAATTCAATTTTGTTGTGTTTGTTATTGTTCGGGGATTCTTTTGAAAGAAAAAAATGCAAAATAGCAGGCGTACCGATTTTTCTGATTTTTATTATGTTGGCTTCTTCAAAATTACGGAACCGTGGCGTGACGGGGCCGGAGACAAAACGAAGGTCGCTGCCAATATTTTTGACTGATCAGATGCTATTATTTTAAGATCTTTATTATAAGTTACAAACTGTACCTGCATTGCTCGACTTTATGGAGTTTTTAATAAAAAAGAAAAGAATAAAAAAAGCTTGTCCAGTTAACTATTATAATATTTATGCAACCTTATTCGTTTTCTTAAAATTAAACAAATCGAAAAGTGACGAATCTATTTTTACCGCGACTGTACATAAAACGAAGCTATCCTCACTTCAAACTGGTTTGAACCGCTTCAATTATGGCCAAGAAAATAAAAAGGTGGAATGAAAAAATAAAGAAATCCTCGTGAAGATGAATCCACACAGAATCTATTGTCTGACAAGATTTGAAGTAGTAACAATGTTGTTTGTCGCACAAAAACACTTTATACATATTTTCTTTTCTATTGAAAAATCTTCTTTGAAATGAGTAGTTTTTCAAATTCTATCTGCAGATGCACTGGATAATATTTTCAAGTTGGATCCTTTAGTTAGTAATATCGGTAACACAGAAAAAGTTTTTCTACAGATTTCTTGCAATTTCTTCTCTAATAAATGTCCCTGTAAGGTAAAAATAAGTACCTACAATAGGTACATATTTGGTTTTTGTCTATACCACTAGTAATTAAAATTAGTTAGTAAGCAGTTTAAGCTATAGAAGGCTTTTAATAGCAAACATTTTCTTTTACAAAAGTTTTAATGAGTCAGTTAGTGCGTGAATTAAACTTGATCTATGTAAATTGGTAAGTTAGGTAGCTTTTTTCTGTACATCAAACACTTGAAATATGAAGTCAAAAAACTACAATGCATCTTCTAACTTTTGGTCAAAGAATCTTGATGTTATACCTAAAAGAGTGTTTTCAGTTCACTGTAAGGTTTTCTTACTATTTCATTTGAGGTTGCGCCGCAGAACCAACATTCCTATAAGGCCGTCAACAGAACGGCGTCATTACAGCCCGGAGCAACGGAATGAGGCTCGCATCTTTAGAAATACTCGGATTATCTACTGAAAATGGCAAAGTTTATCTTAAGAATGAGTTCAACCAACGGACATAGAAATATTAGTGATAGGTAGGTGGCACAGGCAAGTAATGTTAGGCTATCGAGATTATATTTTTGGCAGATTCTTACGGGACTAATGGTAACTAATGAATAAATACTTAAGTAACTTTAAGAGCTGTAAGAAATAACTTCATATTCAGAGCTTGATATTGGACTTTGTTTTCGGAAGGCTTTGCTGATGTTATCGTATGTTTTTTAAAAATAGTGGATAACATTATTTGATTCATATCCTTAAATCGTACTTATTGTAGCTTTTGCACTTATGTTCTGTCAACAATATCAATGTATATCTAATAAATAAATTAAAAATATGCGCAAGACCACACACCAATTTTTTGGGTTCAAAGTAAAGAACTTTATTCATTGTGTTACAAAGCAGCAAGCAAGCAGTAATCAGTAACTCTGACCACTGCACCAAAGTACCAAATTAAAATAATCATTTTTACTACGCCGGGATACACTAGGTACTATGCACCGCAGAAATAACGAAACCATAAGAAATGCGTGACTCTACCCCGAGTATTATGGCAAGTAACGAAAATTAACGTTAAAGAAATTAAATTCGAGTTCCAGGTTTTTTTTGTCTTTATTTAGGGACTGCTTTAGAATGTTTTTAACACTCACAGTGTCATATTTTATATTCATAAAGATGAAATAAGAAACCAAAAATTTGCGCACGGGCGGGACTTGAACCAGCAACCTTTTGGCAAACCGGGCCAAACGCTCTTACCAATTGAGCTACCGTGCTGTTAGGCTGACCCTGCGAAATTTGTGGTTTCTTATGAAAACGTCAATTGCGTGACGCTTAGCGCCATCTAGCCGTCTGTTCATGAAACAGATTATACTTTTATACATATTGTATATAACAGTCCTATATTAACTTATCATAACCATTCAAAATTCGACGGTATTAAACTGAATTATTACTTGATCTTAAATTAATACGACTTAGTACAAACACTAGCATCGTTTTGGTGTATTTAGATATCGGCTCGATCCGGTAGAATGCCCCGTCCTCTAGCACCAGAGAGCACCAGATTCTGTCTTTTCATTTCAAGATTTTTTGTCAAATAAAAAGGTTATTGAAAGAACTTTCAAAACTTTATTCAACAATTCATTAGTAACTATGAGCGTGAAAACCAAAAGTTTCGCAGCAAAAACAAATAATAAGGCATCTGCGTTGCAACTCCGAGATTTTGTCGACAACTCTTTGTATAAAAGACAATGAGAATTTTAGGCCTTATTTACTTGTGTAAACAAAGTTTCAGTCGAAGTTAAAATGAAAATTGCGGACCGTTTTGAATTCAGAATTTGAGTGTAGCACTTTATTTGCTTATATTTTGTGAATTGAGTTTGTTGGTTTGCTAATTTGCAATGCTGGCACTGATATTGCTTTGAAGAGAGAGCTTATTGAAAACGTTTACCTTGAGTTTCAGTGCACGATGCTGTTTAAAATAAAACTTAGTTATTTTTAAGATTAAGGCCTGATTTTTTTAACGTTAGATAAAAAATATTCGTTAGATAAAATATAATACGCCCATTTTAACGTCACCTATTTGTCGGCATTTATTTATATAATGATCATTTTAAAATTGGTCGTTTTATACTTATTTAGACGGATAAGTCTTATCTGACGCTGGTAAAATCGAACCTTAAAGTATTTTATTGCTGTGTATAGTCTTACAGCATTTACAGATACATGCGCCAATAAAAATCTCTTACTCTGTAACCTATGACAATGTCTATTTTCAAAAGGTTACAAATACAATTTTTAAACGTATGGACTTACTTTAATCACCACAACCGGTGATCAAAGCTAGTCCATACATTTTTATCTTTCAAATTATCATGTACTACTCGTCATAAACGACTTGTATTTGCAATGAAACCCTGGCCTTTCATACCCAACTTGTTATTCCATGAAACGCCACGCGTTTTGGGAATATTTATGGTTGTAGGTGTGGTGTGTATTCCTAGTAATTGTATTAACGACCACAAAAAATATTGTTTCAATTGAATAGCTACCATTTGCTGTAGTTCCTTAAATACGCGCTCAAACAAACAAACAGATAAAACTGAAGTTTTGGAATGCATACAAATATTGTGTGAATCAGTCCAGTGATTGACTGATGAGAAATGCTCTAGAATTTTAAGCATACCATCCTACAACGAGTAATATTTTTACGATTTGTCAATGTATGTTTGTTCAGCTTCATGAAAAAACTGTTAAATAGATTTTTAAAACTCTCCAAAAGTACAGCTTATAAATATGAATAAAACATAGGCTATCATCAAACCATTTACTATATTTACGGGAGCAAAGCCAAGCCAAGCAAAAAATAATACTAAAATATAATTAATAAATAATAATTTTAAACCCTCTTGATTTCCTAAATACATAATTGACGTTATTCCAGTATTACGTAAAATTGTACCGTGTTAATGCCAATTACGGGATCTATTTTTAGAAATCCAATCGTGCTAATTACGTTTTAATGATTGAATTTAAATGAAAACACAAACAAGTTCCTACAAATTAGCTATGATCACGTAATAGCGTTCAATTAGAATACCTGAAACGTCCCCAGAATCAATGCTCTTTGTTTTTAAGCTATTTATTACCAAATATTGTTATTCAGGCTTCGTTTCACCATATGAGCCTGTGTTTGAATAAGTTTCTATTAGCATTATTTGTCCACTACTTCATGCAAAATGACGTCCCATATTTGAATTATTTGTTGGTTAGCGTTTTTATCAATGAGAAACAGGCCCTCAATAGCGGATTATTAGGATTCCGTAGCTGAATCGCAAATAATGTAATCCTTAAAGTTTCGTCAAGTATGTCTGTCAGTTCGTATGTGTCATTCATATTATTCTAGAACTAATTATTAACTTTACATGTTTGAAACTTGGTAGATAAGTGTATTAACCACTTAACCATCCTCATATTCAAAAAATGGTCTTATACAGATCAAAATGGTTTTTGGCATATGACAAATTAAACTTTTTCCTACATACAAACACTTTGAATTTCAAAGTTATTTTTGCAGTCAAAAAATATTGTGATATTTTTGCTAAGTGGAATGTGGACCTGTGATTAAAGTTGGTACGAAATCCTAAATACTGAGTCCGACTCGCGCTTGACTGGTTTAAGTTTAATTTAATCATTACAATTCATTACTAGGAAAACAATTCGCGATGTTCGTAAATTGGGCATTGCAAATGCGTGTCCCTGGAGGCACCTTAAAATTATGTGTAAAAATTAGAGAATTCGATTCTCATGAAATCCCTAATTTTCAACTTAACTTCACGATAGACAAAAACTAGTTGATAAATCTATTTGCAACTTTAGCTGACAGTTTGAGTATCACTTAGCGTCAAATGATAGTTTAAAACTCGTAATTTATGTTTCATACTGGCTGAACTTAGTATCGCAGTGAAATCGCGTGTCCAAAATGCTAGATCAAACATTAACGACAGTTTTCAAGTTAGCAATGTTATCGCTTGACACTAATACCTCTTTTGGTGACTAATGTGCTAACTATAAAACCTCTTGAAATAACTGGCAACATTAAAAAAGTTACGTTACAATATTAACTTTCATCAAGTCCATTTTTTATTGGTAAATATTGTAAGGAATCTTTTTATAACTAAAATAATTTCTGTAAAAATTTTGTTGACAATTTTGATATAAATTTTTTTTTTCGTTTTTAATTGAATCGTTTTGGTAAAATGGAATGTCATGATCGATTACAATATTCGAGAAGCAAAGAAAAAGCGACTTCAAATAACAGACAATGACAGCCAACCAATGTTGTATTTTTCAAAATAGGTAACAATAAGGCAAATTTCTTTAATTAATAAGACTATAAGACAGTTTTGTTAAGACAAGGAGGTGGCGTTATCTTGTGAAATAGTTATAAGTATGGTGTACCTTTGGGTTAGGAACAAGCCAGCTTTATTATTTGCCAAAATAAAATTTAATTTAGGTGCAATATTCCCGAAACAGCAATTTGGTAGAAGGTCCCACAAGTTAATGAGTTGTTCGCTACATTTCGGTAAAAAAAATCTCCAACACTTCATAAACCAGACGATGATCGTTTCAGTTTGCAATACATAATGAAACGATGGGCTGTATATTTTATAACTTTAGTCAAAAACTGAACATTAATTGAGTTAGTGCCATTATAGTTTTTTATTTTAATGGTGATACATTTTTTAACATGACACAATATAAAACTTTAATTAAATTAAAAGTTTCCAAAGTCTAACAAACCAATGCCTTATTAATAACGAACTTTTATTTTGATCCACAGTGATAACTTACTATTTTCTATTCTTATTGAAAAATAAATAAATAACTCGCAAGAAACGAAACTCGAAATTTAGTGATTGACAAAACCTAATAGGTTTAAAATCGTGTACGACTGAATAATCAGTAATAATTAGTCATAAAAGTCATTTATTTAGACAAATAGCCACCCAAACCAAATCCACTTTAACACGTCTTATTATAGTATTATTTTACTTATCTTATTTAACTAGACAACTGGCCATTGTTTATACAGTTGTTAAAATGTTTAATAGTAGTATCTCTAATTTATTTCTTAAAATTAATATTTTTACGATGTTCCATGCAGCTTTTGCTAGATTTTGGAGCTAGAAAATATTCGATACAACAAATATATTAATTAATGCAAAACCGCATGAAAAATATAATCGCCGTCGATATAATAGGCTATATTTATTCAAATGAATGGTATCTTACTTGTACTTTTTTAACTACTAATTTCCTGTTTGTTTTTGATAGAACGATCAGTCAAAAAGTTTACTCATAATATGGTATCTTTATGTTTTGACCCGAAAAAGGATTTAAAACATGCAAAATAAATAAAAAATACAATAAAAACAAACATAGGACTAATCAGTTGCTTTGTACGAAAACCATGGGTTAAATTTTATTGGGTTACATCACTAAAATGTTTGAAGTGTTAACGTCTTAACGGTCATCTAATTTGGTAAAATCAACTATAATGAGTCGGCGACAATTATATGACAGCTCAAAGTGCTTCACTCAGCTATCAATTATCTGTACCTGAACGTTAATTACTATCGATCTGTCCATGTCAGAAGGTCCGTGAACGAACAAATGATTTTTGATCTTATCTAAGTAATTGGCTATGAATATTGTAGGCTGGTTTCGAAAAATTTTGGTGTATGTTACGGCTCCGCGTGAAGTCACTTTGATGTAACATAAGTTTGTCCACACGTCACTAATGGTTTTGTTTTGCGTATTTCACCTATAATTTCCTAAATTTACCCCGTTACTTGTAATTTTTTACGTGTCCCGGCTCCTTATTATATATATCTTTATTACTCCACAAAAGGTCGAGTAGATTGTAGAGTAAATAAGAGTAAATACTCACTGAGAGTCGAACGGTTGGAATCTCGTCACATCACGAATTTCGATTCGTTTGTGTGTGCTTTCGACCGAACAGCTGTCGACCATCATGAAAGCAGAGTTTCGACCGAAGGGTGTTCTGTATCGTCGGTTTCAAGGACGGTTACCGGACACCAAGTTGCGCAATACTAAGCCGACAAATTAGTGTTTCCATTTTAATAATCTTTCTTTTTGTTCTTTTTATTATGCCATATTGTATGTATGTTAGTCTGTAAGGTATTCATTCTACGGGTCTAATTGCTTATGTAATTATTTGTAGTCCAGTCTGATTATGAATAAAAAAAAGTTGAATAACTTACAAAATGTAATACAGTGTTTTGTCACTTTCTGGCAACTTGCATAGCTAGAATATCTGAATTCGTATGACTATACTGATAAAACATGGTGTGACAGTTTATACGATATTCAACGTTTATATTAGTAACGGGGTAACTATAAAGATTGACGGAATATAATAATTTCATCCAGATAATATTACTTGGAAAAAGAAATTATTTATTATGACATTCACCTTTCGCCAAAACAGTACCAACTTGTTACGCCAGGCTGTTAATATTCTTTATAGTATTGTACAATTACAAAAACATAACCGTCTGCAAAAACTGTTAAAAATGGAATTGATGTGCTTAGTGTACGTAAGCTTGACATCGTGCATCGATTCTAAAACAATTTGTTCCTCGTAAATGAAAGACAAAGGCAGTTTTTTTTATAGTTTTACACTTACAACATTTTGCACACGTGTTTACAGATCAAAATGTTTAAATTGTATAAAACAGCAAAGAAATCACATAGATACAGGTCGGGTTGTTTAAGAAAAAACCGGCCAAGTGCGAGTCGGACTCGCGCGCTGAGGGTTCCATGCCAACTTTAAATAAATTAGGGAATCCACTTACCTACACTTAGTAAAATACCACAATATTTTGTTGACAGCAAATATAACTTTGTTTTTCATAGTGTTGTGTTGGTGTATGAAGTACAAAGTTATGATTGCAGTTGTTAAAAATGTTTTAAATCTCAAAATACTTCTCGTACGATCCCGTCCGAACCAATTTTCGTTGGAAGTATTTGTTAAAATCTACATATATATTTTTTTAAATTTACACTTGCTTAGTTTAGAAGTTATTTTTGGTTTTAGTTTCATGTCCTGCCCTTAAATGTCATATTTTTTTATTTTTTGTAAGACAATCGTAAAGCGGTTAACAGAATTCATCTTCCTACTAAATTTCAACAGTGTGATGCTTATAGTTACAGAATAAAATGGCTGTGACATAGGGACAGACAGACTTGACGAAACTATAAGGGTTCCTTTTTTTGCCATTCGGCTACGGAACCCTAAAAAAGAACCAACTAAGTATTAACAATGCTAATCTGATATATAATTTAAGATACTAAGAATTAAATAGCCCTTTGTACCTGCCAATACATGTTGTTAAAATATTAATTGTAAATTCACAACTTCCGAAGGTTGTCTTAACATAACAGAAACGTTACTGGAAGTTACAATCATAATACATATGTAGTTTTACCTAATATGCTTAACAACACAAACAATACTTTTGTTTGTGTTACGCATATTCGATAATACTACGTATTTATGATCATTGACCCCTTTAACCTATATTAGTTATTTAGCCTAGAGTATTTTGATAACTGTCTAGAAGTTCGGAAAGGTCAGTGGAATTCGTATTGTATTGTATTTATTCTGAGAACTGGATCGATTACTCTCTGTTGTTAATAGACCACTGTTTTGATTTTTGCTTGAAATATGAAGATAAACCAACGTTGATTCCGCATGCGGATACGATGCAAATGACAGCGCTGCTATCGTCAGCGATCATCGTCTGATGTGTTTACTTGACGATGTTTTCACGGAAATCAACTTTAAAACTTATATGCTAATGTTGTAAAATACAGTATTTGTTAGCAGTCAGTAATCGTAATATTAAGAAGGTTAATAACGCCGATAGTAGGCGTATGCAGCGGCGATGCGGTCGATACTCTATCGACAAGATCATAATAATTTATTCCTCGCCATTTCTTATTTGAAATTAAAACAAAGATAAATAAATTGAAAATTAAACACAAATTGAGTATTGAAAGCATGTAATAAACCTAATTTTAAACAATTTATTAAACATTTCTATTCCAACACATCAAAAGTTAAAATGGCTTCTAAATATAAATTAAATTAAATTAACCAATCACGGAGTATAATTATTCTTAATTAATTAATCAAAATTTCTCAAATATAGGTTGCCTTACCAAGTACGAGTACAATAGAGCAATAGAATAATTAAATAATTAAATCAACAGAATAATGAATGAATATAAAGTAATTATATGGCTGGCTGTCACCTGAAATAGGAGGAATCTTGTATCTCAGGATGAGAGCCCTCCACCCCTTATTCATACCATAATTAAATGGTCAAAATATTATACCTATATTATTTCAATTTCATAAAATAAGAGAATTACAGATGGACGTGCCTATTGATTGGTTGAGTTAGTCATTGTGGAAGAGTAAGTGATTTAGTGTAAGTGTGCGTGTGTGATGTGTGTTGTGTGTTGTGTGTGTGTCCATGGTTAATTTTATCGCTACCGCAGTGCTAATAGAAGTGACTCAGTGGCCAGGTCTGAGAGTCCACTTAACTAATATTTTAGAGTTAGTAGTAGTAGAGTAGTCTTAAGGTGAAGATATCATGATAATAGGATATCGATAAGATATCCACAAGGATTAAATTATCACATCTAGCTATGTTAAAGCTAGACTAAAACGACATGAATGATTATACATTTTACAGAAGCTGAAAATCGTCAAATTATGTGCTGAAGTTCGGCGACTGCATCGATACTAAATAAAATCTGTTCATTGCGTGAGTCGCGATGCTGAAGCGCATTTTCAAAACGCGCGACTGCATTGATGCTAAAAGTCGCAGAGTGTAAGGGGTCTTAATTACGATAATGAGTTTATTTTGCCTGAGATGATCTCTGAGACGTTATTATCTCGTAAATTTTAGTGATGTCACCCATAAGGTTCAACCAATGTTTTTCGTACGTTCGTACGTACGTAATATAATCGATTGTTGCTTTTAGTTTTTATATTGTAATTTTTATGTTTAGTATTTTGCGTGTACTGAAATCGTTTCCTGGCTGGGGTATATACAGAAAATATTTTTCTAATCCTTTTGACTAATCGTTATGACGGAAACAGGTAGAAAACAACTATTAGAACAAGTATAAGTAAGACTCCATTCATTCAAATAAATACAGCCTGATGATATTTTATTTGCGGTTTTCACCAATTTATATAAATTAAACTTTAAAAAAAATATTCGGACGTACACAATTTTAAACCGGTTGTGTCAATCACTATAGTTCAAAGTCCGTTACATGCATTTTTTTTTAATAAGAAAAGAAAAATACTTATCATCCCGGTGGATCAAAATAAATATTCATATTTAATAAGGCATTGTTTTTTTATGTGACGGTACAAAATCTTTTTTTATATATATATAAACTTTGTAAAACGAGAGTGTTGTTCTTGGAATATGATACCTATTACATCAATGATCATGTAATGAAACGGAAGAATGTGTCATGTCAAAAAAATGTATCAGCAATCATCAGACTATAATAGACTCTTAAACTTTTTAGTGTCGTTTTCACCATCGTAAGATAAGTCTACTCATCAACTACTCTACTTATCAAAAAAAAATGTCAAAAAAAGATTCTCCACGCCTCCTTTCTTTAAATAATCTCAAAGTACTGCACAGAACCCTAAGGAAGCCGGCTACTCTTTCCATCCCACACAGTGCCACGAAATATAGGCAGAACTCTTTTTGTTACATCTCCCAATGCATTTAATGTTATGGCCGATGACCTCGAGCTAGACTTATTTAACACAAGTATTAGTACTCTAAAAAAGCGTAACTCACAAAGATGGTTCAAAGTTCAAAAAAGTTCATGATGGTTCGAGGTACAGCACGTCATGGTAAACACTACGGTATCTTATTCAGTTGTAATAAGGGCTACTTTGCAACAAAAGTGGGTAGCCTGATGTGCTGGCGACTGTACAAGCTGTACTAAGTATTTACCTATAAGTGGCATCACGTGTAAATGGATCATAAGATGAAATAAAAAAACAAAAATTTGCGCACGGGCGGGACTTGAACCAGCCCGGTCAGCCAACCTCTTGGCTGACCGGGCCAAACGCTCATACCAATTGATCTACCGTCCTGTCAGTCCGACCTTGCGAAATTTGTGGTCTCTTATAGATAAGTCATTGCATGACGCTTAGCGCCATCTAGCCGTCTGTTTATGAAACAGTGGGCCCAAGCAGTTAATTCTTTACAAAATAAATTCAACTTGGGAATTGATGACGCTTCGCAATCTAATGGTTTAGAATGTTTTTAACACTCACAGTGTCATATTTTATAATCATAAAGATGAAATAAAAAATAAAAAAATTGCGCCGGGCGATTTGAACCAGCAACCTCTTTTATGATTATATGACATTGTTAAAAACGTTCTAAACCACGTATAAATGGATTAAAGTTATTTATCTAGTGTTAAGTTACTGTAATGTTTAATTAATAAAATAAAATAAAATTACTGAATAATTGTAAAACGACCGATTTAAACTGACATTACATAAATGTTTGCTGAAAAATAGGTGACGTGTTCAAATTCGACGAATATTTCTTATCTGACAATGGTAAAATCGACCCTCAGGGGTTTTTACCCGAAAAGCCAAAGAGAAAGTTTTGTTTTTTATAATTATTTAAAGCCGTGTCACCATGTGGTCGACAGAACAACCACAACGTTCGCTGTGTCATCACATCACGCCACATGGCAATTACGTCAGTTCATGGTTTTAACCACCAAATAATACGACGACAAGCCTCTTTGATTAATTGTTTTATAATTATACTCGTGAAAACTTAATAGCGGCTATTTGGGTATTCGTGTTAAGGGATTTCTCAACGTTCGGCGAAGGATGAGTTTACGTTATGTTTTCACAATTTGGTGGCCAAAAAGGCAGTACCCTTCTGGGCAAGCTGGAAAACCAAATCTGTTTATAAACATTTGATTTGCAAAAGTTAAAACTTTTTTACACTATGCTAAGACCCTGCGTCGCCATCGACTAAATCCTGATTTAACCATCGTGAGATAAGGAATATTCGTTGAATAATATACAATACGCCTAATTTGAAAACGTCATCTATTTGTCAACACTAATCAACGAAAAATTGAAATAATTAACGTTATTTCGTATAAAGTATGCAGGACGATGTAGGACAGAGAACGCTTATGAAAACTTATTCAGACATTGTAAAATAGATAACTAATGAAATCAGTCGTTATTTTCCGGAAATACATTATTAAGTTGAATTTTATAAAATTACTAGCGGACCCAGCGAACTTTGCTTCGCCCCTAGCACCGTCCCGTCCCGGCCCTGTCTCGCCCATCCTCGTAATTTTAAAAGTTAAGAAAAACACTATTATTGATCAGGTATCGAGAGGGATGAAAAATGATCAAATTACTAAAGTGGCTATTAAATAATAGGGGTTGGTGATAAAAAGTAAAAATTTAGGGTTGTATGTATGTTTAATGCTACATTATGAAAAAACAAAAAAGAAAAATTTCGTGCAAAAATAAAAAAATAAATAATTAAGGGTGAACAACCCTTATCACTTAGAGGTATGAAAAATCGATAGTAGCCGATTCTCAGACCTACTGAATACGAATATAAAATTTGGTAAGAATCGGTAAAATCGGTAAGCCGTTTCGGAGGAGTTTGGGAACGAACATTGTGACACGAGAATTATATATGTATATGTCATATATATATATATATATAAGATTTTAACTAGCTGGCAACTAGCACACGAACCGTCAACACGTTGAGTATTAGAATAGGCAATTGCAGGATTTTATTGATAATATTCGTTTACACTGAGTCGGAATTGAGCTGCCTGGAAATTTAACGGCTAAAGTAAGATCGTAATACACCCTTAGTAGAATTTAAAATGTGACGTTTAGTTGAATATCGTCACCGGTTAAGTTTACGTAAAGCTCCATTTAGATGGTAGAATTGCCCCCCAGTTTCGAGCTAATACTACAAATTTCTTTGCTTTTGTAGCAACTTTCGTAGCAACATCGCACTCCATGGCAGCGCTACATGTCGAATGTCGCACTTTATTATTACTCTAACAGCCTCGGTGACGCAGCGATAAGAGGGTCTCACTTTCAAGCGACGGCTCCGTCAGGTCCCGGGCTCGATCCCCGGTTCAGGCCAAAAATACGTTTTTTGGTTCAGAAATTCTCAGGCCCGGAGTTTGGAAGTTGGCGATGTTTCACCCCCGTGCGTCGGAAAAGCACGTAAAGCCGTTGGTCCTGTGCCTGATCTCTTTCCGGTCGTGTCAGATTACTGTCCCATAGAGCTATGAAGGTGAAAGGAATAGAGAGTGCACCTGTGTTTGCGCACACACTTGTGCGCTACAATATGTCCCGCGCAGTCGGTTAGTCGATGTGACTGGCCACAATAGTCGAAATCAGCTATGGGGACTATTGTTATTATTTGTACTCTTAAAAAAAGCAAATCTTTATTCTTACACTTGTTACATTTTCCTCGTCTGTTTTATTATTATATTCTGCCAAAAACAACAAAATAAAAACAGTAGAAACTGTTGCACATTGACACTTTCGTAATTTGCATTTTTGCGTACAATTGAGGTATTTTGATGGAATGTGTTACCTTGTAGTATGTAATCGTACCTTCAAACAAAACAATGCGACATAAAACATAATTAGTGTGAATTTACAAAATATACATATTCGAGTCTTAAATGCCATTGTTGGTGTTTGTTTATTTTCAGGAATTTGACAAAGTGAGTTTTCAAGCTTGTTTATCTAAAATTTTGAGCAAAGTTCACGAACAAAGATAGTCACTTATTGGAAAGAACGTGTTTTATCTTCGCAATCAATTATTTAATTAAGACCCAGTAAACTTGAAGGTACGATGGGCACTTTGTGTAAAAATATCAACAACCAAACAGAATTCTTAATTAAGCTATCTTAATGAAGCGAACGAAATTTTATCTGATACTGGGGTCGTATTTGTGAAATACTTGCGCCAATATGACGTGGGCTTTACAATTACGAATCAATTAGAGGTCTAGAAAAATCACGCCAGTTTATTATTATTGTTCATTTATTTAGCATTTTTAAAATATAAAACTAAAGTTACATTTTAATAGACATTGACAAAAACCACTGAGGTTTGTCTACAAAGTCTCGTTAGTCTAACGTCTCAAAAAAATACATTAAATACCTAACACAAATTGATACTATTATTAAAACAGCTAAATTTAGCTTTATTAAGTAGCATTAATCCCTCAAGCGTATGTGAACGAGACACAATGCAAATTCTAATGTTATGCGGTTGCCTGCAACCGCTCGGGTGTTGAAGCATTAAGTGACTCTCATTAGAACTAATAACACAAATATTGCAGGTGCATTTTGTTATATTAAGTAAAAATATTTAAGTTTCGTTTTGATATTATTTTTTCTCCCGTCAGAGAAAAGAAATTGATGTCAAGTTTAATTTATACAATAACAGTTCATGGACATATCCCTTTGAATCAGTAAGCTCAAGTGGCAGGGTCAGGGCAGATAGCGCGAAGAACTGATGGCCGTTGGGGCAAAAAAAGTTCTAGATTGGAGATCTTACGACCAAAAGCGCATCGTGGGACGTCCACCGACAAGATCGACAGACGACCTTGTTAAGATCGCGGGATCCCACTGGATGCTTGTGATAGGTCACTGTGAAAAACCGTGGGGATGTCCACTGCTGAACATAGGCATATTCAACAGTGGATGTCCTTTGGCTGATAATAATGATGATGATGATGATGAACGGTTTATGGAATCTATTGTTAAATTTTGAGGACATAATTCATTATGAAAAATAAAACGTAGCTGTTTAAAAAACACACAAACTTGGAGCTATAAATAAAGCTCACCCTTTCAAATCTCCTTACTTTTTAATTAAAAATATTGGAATATTCCTTTGTATTTTTCATTGTTTTTTCCTGCAAGCTGGAAAAAACTCAGACAAAACCCCGCTTAAAATAAATATGTATTATAATAACGTTCGAAGCTTTGCATTGTAAGCTGGTCTTAAGAAATTTATATCCTTCTACCACCTTGCAATATTCATAATGAAACACATTTGACGTTTTTATGGTTTCTTTTTTTATAAATTACAGTCTATCTGTTTTGGTGGCGCAACTGGAAGTGAGTCGCTCTTTAAAGCGATGGCTACGACAGAGTTAACGGGTTCGATCCCGGGCCGGTCTAAAAATTTGTACCTGGGTCGAACTGTTCAGAAATTCATAGGGTAGACCGGAGTTTTGAAGTTGGCGGTGTTTCACTCCCTAGCCTCGGAAAGCACGTGAGACCATTGGTCCTGCGCCTAATCTCTCTCCAGTCGTGTCGGATTGCTGTCCTATCGGGCTATGAGAGTGTAAGGAATATAAAGTGCACCTGTGATAGCGCACACACTTGTGCACTATAATATGTCCCGCGCAGTCGGTTAGTCGTTGTGGCTGGCAGCTGTAGTAGCCAAGATCATTACATTTATTTACATAATAAATAGTAACACGCTACGTGAGTCAAAAGGGCATATGTCCCTTGTTTTTGCATCATTAAAAAAACCTTTTGACTCTATACTTTAAGAAGCTACAAATTACTTATCATAAGTTTTGACATTATAATCACTGAACTTCCAAGCGGGTCAAAGCGGTTTCTAAGGGTTGGCAAGGGTTTAACCTTTTACACACTGCGACTTTTAGCAGCGATGCAATCGCGATGCTAACGCACATTAGCATCGATGCAGTCGCAAAATGTCATCCTTGACACACTGCGTTACTTTTAGCATCGTTACAGTCGCAATGTTATCGCGAGTTAGCATCGATACAGTCGAGATGCAGAAGCTGGAAATTGTCATATTATGTACTGAATTTAAGCGACTGCATCGATGCTAAATTTAATCTGTTCATCGCGTAAGTCGCGATGCTGACGCGCGTTTTAAAACGCGCGACTGCATTGATGCTTAAATTCGCAGTGTGTAAAGGGTCTTAAGGAGTTTTACCTTCACGTAACAGCATGTTAACATTAAGATTTCGGTACAAAACACTAAACATCCCTTTAATATTTGAGGGTGTCCCTCGATTGCACTATGGTCCCATCATCAGATCCCGACTTGGCAAAAATGGTACCAACTAGAAGATATAACCTCTAGATAGGCGTTTTTTTAAATGATTGTGATATGAGGTAAACATGTACAAAAAAATCGAATTGATAAACCTCCCCTTTTTTGAGGTCGGTTAAAAAACTATGAATTCATCTTTGTAACTTGACATTGTGACATAACTTTTTAATGGTCGTTTAATACCTCACTACAGGTCTAAGGGGCTTGAGTTTTATAATTAAAGCGCTTGCAAAATTCAACAGGCTTGCTAATGTGACGGTGGCCGAGTGGTATAGGCATACGCCCGGATTGCGTAAGACACGGGGTTCGATTCCTCGTCTGTCACACAGCCAAAGTTGCTTTTTACAAGTGTAATTTGCAATTTATATTTAGGCTTGAGTTTTCTTTAACAACACAAACAATCGCTAAATATCTGCCGTTTAGCCCACCGTATCACGTAAGGTGGTCATTTACGTCGTCGCTAACGATAAATTACAAAATGTTGTAGCTTATCTTAAGCGATCAAGAAGTCTTACTTATGCTATCACCGAAAGCCTCCTCCATTTATTACCAGTCCCCGTAAAAATATCTTAATTTTTCTGACAATGTGATCAAATCAAGCAAAAAGCCGTGACTTTGGAATTATGTCACGTAAATGATTAAAATACCTAGTTATATTTTAAAAAACTGGGAATTTAAGCAATTAGTACAATACTAGGGGTTCAAGTAAAATATGTTTCGCCCCAAACCACGCACCGCTTCTTCTCCATTTCACGGTTATTATCCTATTCTGGACCGAGACAATAAAGTAAAAATCATGAAAATCGGTCCACACGTTGTCGAGTTACATATGGTGGAATAAAGACGTTTTTTTTCATATATACTAATTATAATACAAAACGCACCACGCATCAACCTAAAATTGAATAAAGATCCGAATTCACAATGTCTAAGTAAATTTCGATTAGTGTTTCTGTCATACGATAAAAAATAAAGTTCGAACGAATAACAAACGAATAGTTTGCTATGTTTTAGCACTCACAGTGTCATATTTAATATTCTTGAAGATGAAATAAGAGCCCGTTTAGCCCGGTTATTTTGCCTGAAGTTGCAGTTTCGAGTCCCGCCTATGCGCAATTTTTGTTTTCTTATTTCATCTTCAAGATTTGCTTACTGTTTTTGCGACTGCCAGTAATCTACTGTCAGTGGAGTACAAAATCTTTTGCCTTCGAAAATATCAGCCGGTTTCTGAATTGAGCATTTGACGTTGAGAACAACTTAAGATCGACTTAAGTATGACTCAAAAGTATTTCTGTTTCTAAATTAAGTTTAAGTGTAATTTGAGCATTTGAGGTTGAGAATTCTCAACTTTGACATCAGCTAGTGCTTAGCTCGAAATTTGCGTTGCACAACACTAATGACAGTACTCAAAGCCTGCTCACTGTGATCTTAAGCGTCTGACAGCTAAGCAACCCAATGAGGGTACTTAAGTCCTACTTAAATTCAAATTTGGGACAATTTGCGAATTTTGCGACCAGCTTAATTGGGGAAGGCTACAGCTAGCTCCAACAGGTGATGAGGAAGTGCAGACAAAACGCTATAATAATACAAAGTTAAAATAATCTCAAAATATACTATAATTCAAACAAAGTTATATCTATACTAATATTATAAAGCTGAAGAGTTTGTTTGTTTGTTTGTTTGTTTGAACGCGCTAATCTCAAAAACTACTGGCCCGATTTGAAAAATTGTTTTTTACGTTGGATAGTCCATTTATTGAGGAAGGCTTTAAGGCTATATAACATAAAGATCCGACTCATAAGACCACAGCAGAAATGAAAAATGTTGCGAAAACGGGAGTAAGATATTCCTTTTGAGAGCTTCCGCTGCATACGCTGCGGAAACCGCTTAAGTTACACAAAAATTATGTATGACAGGATTGTTTAGCATTAAGAGTTCTATAATAAAGTCCGCGACAGCATATGCCTATCTTTTATGGTTGACTTACTACAACCTTTTTTATGTTAATAAATTTGTAAAAAAATAATGCATTATTTTTAGAGGTGTATTATACACACAGGTATTTATTCTTATCAAAATAAATACATTCATCATCACGAGCATTTCATTTAGAACCAAGTTGCCCTTTATATCATTTGATTTCAATAAATATCTTAGGAGCTATCACAGTTTTAACATAACTCCGCACCAAAATAATGTTCGCAGCTTAAGTACAACGTGCGCTTGCGCTAATTATAAAGCTGACTTTGTTTGTTTGAACGCGCTTATCTCAATAACTGCTGGACCGATTTGAAAAAAATATTTCTGTGTTGGATAGCTTATTTATCGAGAAAGGCTTTAGGATATAAAACATGACGCTGCGACGGGAGGGGAGGGAGCAAACTCAAAACGCGCGGACGAAGTCGCGGGGGACCGCTATTAATTACAAAAATACAAAGGTGAATACAAATAGAAGGTAAAAAGGATTGGCACACTGGTAAGGGTATGCGATCCGGTCCATACAAGATTGCCTGCATCCGGTCGATTTTGTTAGCTTCTTCCAACTCCTTCTTTAAAATCTTTACCTGCAAATCTTGTTTTTTTTTTTTTATCTAAAGTATATTTTTCTTAATAATTTCACTGTATTATTTTTAAAATCAGGTTTGAAATGGTGTTTTTTATTATTTTTCACCACTATAATTTTCCTTCTCTTCCTGTATGTAATTGAGACATCTTTTTTTCTTTGTGGTTTCCATTTCATAAATTTTGAAACTATTTTTACTTTGAGAAAGAGGTCAACCGTCGGATCCTAATCTGCTGGGCAGCGTTCAGGAAACTGCGCAAGAGCGTCTTCTCGTCTAAATTACCTCAGTGTCTGAATACGAAAGTATTTAACCAGTGTGTGTTACCAGTGATGTCATACGGATCCGAAACGTGGTCTCTAACCATGGGCTTCATAAAAAAGCTCAAAATCACACAACGAGAGATGGAGAGGGATATGCTGGATGTTTCTCTACGAGATCGAATCAGACGATACAGAGATACGTAGAAGAACTAAGGTAACGGACATATCCCTACGAATTAGTAAGCTCAAGTGGCAGTGGGCAGGGCACATAGCGCGAAGAACTGATGGCCGCTGGGGCAGAAAGTTGAAAGTTCTAGATTGGAGACCTTTTGATCAAAAGCGCAGCGTGGGATTTCCACCGACAAGATGGTCGAACGACCTTGTTAAGATCGCGGGATCACACTGGATGCAGCTCGCTTGTGATCGGCCGCAGTGAAAAACTGTGTGGGTCTATGTTCAGTTCAGCAGTGCACGTCCTTTGGCTGATAATGATGATGATGAATGTATTTCGAAGTTCTTCAACTAATAAACTTTTCAATCATAAAACATTGCAGGAAATCAAACATTATCAAGTTTGAGTATGACATTGACATACATTGATTGTTTGACAAAAGAGATTCCGTTCTCGGCAATCGTTCGCAATTTAATTTTAAGAATTTAATCAAAATGTAGAATAGTGCCTATTTAACTTAAAATCTTATTCGCAAACTAATGCTTTTAGGGATATATGAGTGACATAATGAAATCCAGAATTTATTAATGCCTATAATGAAACCAAATCTCTTTTTAAATAAAAACCGGTAAAAGTCAGTTGTTTTTACTTGTATCGGAACGTTGCAGTATAATCAAGGATAAATCTCAGTTGAATGTGGTTTGAGGCTATCTAAAATTTACGAATGAAACGTAGGAAACTTAAGTACTCATCAACTATTTGAGCAGATCTCAACAGATTTTCACTCAAATGCTCAAATCAGAAACCGGCTGTATATCAAATAAAAAACGTATGCCTGAAACATGTACGAGTAAACACTCGTAGTCGTAGAACATGAAAATAAAGTTAAAATGATTAAACCTTCATGGAACGCCATGGTTGAGTATTTTTTGACAAACATTTTGAAGACTAAGGACGTGTTTCACCATCGGCAAATAAGTACGGAAGGAGGTTAATACCTCCTTCTCCTTAACCTTGCGTGGATAAGCAATTGGTCGGCCGGACGCGGATCGCGCGCTAACAAGCTGCGTGCCTGATTATGTGTTTGCATGCTAGCATGATTCAACTGAGTGACAGACGTTGAAGCGCAGTGTGCGGATAAACCATAAATTTACTATCCCTTTGGGATAGAACGAAAAGAGCGAGATGTCACTAGCAGCAAAATGTGTGATAAAAAGATATGCGAGATACGATGTAGCAGAACCGTTTTTGGCGGCTGTCAGTCAGTTTGGAAGCCCATGAAGTCTCGATCAAATTTACTTTCATGTGATTTTTTATTTATTCAAGTGAAATTGTGTATATTTTGAAGAAATAGTTCTCCTGAAACATGGTGACTTGATCGGTGATTGATTGTTGTTCATTACAGCGAAATAACCACAACAAATATTCATTCAACATGTAAATTAGTCTAAATCGAAGCCTTTCAATATACGACTTATATTGACAAATGCGCTTCAAATTTAAAGTACGCAGTTTGATTATTCCATTCTATAAACGTTTATTTACGTAAAAGTAAAGACAGAATAACACTGGTAATGCATATCAACGAATATTTGGTTTAAAGAAATATTTTTTCGTCTTACACTCGGGCTTCATGTTCGATATTTTGTGTCGACTGTTTATCATGCGGTAAACTAATAAGTTTAACTTAGGAAAATTGGTAAAAATCACCTGAACGAAAGTCTAAGTTAGTAACTGTAATTTTAAATCGTTTCGTTTCACAACTTGTACTTGTCCTTCTTTGCCGAAAGGAATATTAATTTTATGGGTAAAACCAATCACACGGTTTTAATATTGTAACTAGATTAAGTTTTTCTGTATGATTATCCTTCACTACAACAAATAAATCAAATCAAATTTACATTGGATTACATATTTTAAGTATTCGTCAGAAAACATTTACCAATCAAAATATATTAGAACAACTTTAAAATAAAAATACTGTATGTTTCTGATTTTTGCAATTCGATTTAAATAAGCGAATAGTCCTAAAGAATTTTCTATATCTGTTTTTGCATATTGCGAGATAAATGGGAAAAAACATAAATCCCTCAAGCGTATGTGAACGAGACACAATGCAAATTCTATTGTTATGCGGTTGCCTGCAACCGCTCGGGTGTTGAAGCATTAAAAATGCATTTGTGCGTACCTGAATTTACAATCTCATTAATTATTTATTTTCAATTATGATGGTGGAGCTGAAAACTTGTAATGAAATAAATTACACATTTAAATATTAGTGTCGTGTGCAAATTTCTTTGCATAGCTAAATGGTTAATTCATTTTCAGATAAAGTCGACTCATGAATAATTTTGCGTTTCTAAAATGTACTATTTCATATATTAAAGATGGAAAAATATATATACTAAGTTCAGTTCAGTCTTATTTTTAATAGAAACCGAGTAATAATACATAAAAATAACGAACATAAAACCTACATACAACCTACATAAGAGTGCTAGTCAAAATGCAAGTTACGGTATATCCGTAGTCCGGTTCAGTGTGTTCCCGGATCTCCCATGCAAATCGGATAGTAGATAAGTGAAAGTAAACCTATAGTCAAAAGTTTTTTTTAAAAATATTTTAGCTTTTATTGAACAATGAAATTCGCATTATTTTTGTATTGGGATGCTACGTTCAAAACGCACAAAAATATTATAATGACTATATCTTGAGAAATCTTTGGTATACTACGATGATAAATTAATAATACGTATCCTAAGCCAAATACCTACTGGACAGAAATATGAAATAATAAAACGTTGGCTAAAACTAGTGATCAGGCCCTAAACATTGATTTTTGTGAGTCAAATGTTTTATATTTCGTACGTTTTTTTATTAATCGTAAAATGTCACAAAATTGTACCCATAATACTAGAACATTTTATGATTTGTTGTGATTTTGTATCTCTAATATTACCTTTCGTTTGACATACAAATCTACGCATTAACTCTATTGACTATTGTATGCGAAAACTCTAAGGTAGATAACTTCTTGCGTAAGGTTACGTATTGGAATATCATCAAAAAAATAAATTCCATTCGAAATGTACAAATTAGAAGAAGAATCAAAAAATTAAGAAGAAACTACCCATACCTTTATTTATCGAAGCCTCGTCCAATCGAATTTGAACTGGCATAAAACGAAACAGTATTTGAAAAAAAGTATAATACCAAAACAACACAATCCACTGTCACTTTTTTTAATAAGAAAGAAAACTTTTTACCGCCACTGGCCGTATGGAACGCGGTTCGAATTTCGAATATCGAACAGTAGACGAGCGGCTGCCACGGCGGTTGCCGCTGAATGAACCGCACCTGTTGTGTTCAGGGATAAGGATGATGGCACACTGCTTGTAGAGCTGAATAGTCCGTGTGTGTATGAGGCCTAATGTTTAGGGTTCAACACGAATAGTGTCGCAATGATTTCACTGCAACAAGACGTTGCTGAAAGTACTTAAATAAGGCAAGCGAATTCATAAGGGTTAACGAACTAAATCATTAAATGCCTTAACCAGTTGATCAGAGTCATGTCTTACCAGCTTAAAAAAAATCCGCTGGTTTTTACTGAGCATTTTTTTCTACCTTACTTAGAGCCAATTTTACCAACGTCAGATAAAATTTATCTGATGAAATTAGTATAAAATGACCGATATTAAAATGAAACTTAAATTAATGATTGCTGACAAATAGGTGAAGTTTTCAAATTAGGCGTAAAGTGCTATATCTGATTAATATTCCTTATCTGACGTTGAAAAAATCAGGCCTTAGACTTAGGCCTTATCAGAAGGTTAGGCCATAACTTCACGTGAAAATTCATAGTTGTAAATTAATAAACAGTACGTTTGGAATAATGATTTACTCCTGTAAGTAACAGTGACTATTATTGTTTGTAAAACTAATGAACAACGTCGTTATAGTTATAATTATGTCTCATTTTCGGTGAGTAAAGTTCTTAATGCAAAGAAAAAGAAAGAAAGAAAATACATTCATTTGACTCAAATAATTAGATCAAGTATAATCTATTACAAAAGCAGGCGACTTGAGTCAAAAAGGCACCCGCTCAGCATAAGTCGTGGCAGCGGGACGCACACCACGACGCTGATTTTCAGCGGGTGCCTTTGTGGGTAGTAATAATTCGGCAATCAATTATACACCAAAAAGAAAAATAAATAAAATATATGCCTTTGAACCACTTCATTCTAATTTATAGGTACCGACACTTATTAAGTTTACTATTTGAAATTTTCCCTAAAACTAATTTTCAAAGAGCATATTGTGTCTCTGCATCAAATGTCCTAAAGTTGAAATTTAATAACAAAGCACAAGTTAATAATTTATCATAATACGGAACCCTTTGAGTGACCGTTTTATTCGCACTTAACAGTTTACGTTGTGGTTTAATGTAATGGCGGACCCCATTGTAGCAGTTTTCGGACAATTAAATTGAATCGTAATCTCTTAGATAGATTTTGTAGCGTTTATATTATATTCTGTAATTTTGTACAAAGGAGAATAGAGATTCCGAATTTATGACAACAAAAGACGGCGAGATTGTCGAATCATTGTTTTGTATTAGGATATGAGATTTCAATTAAATTATTCGTGCATATTTTACCCGACTACGGCATGGAAAAAAGGAATTTTTAATTGATTTTGGTAGGTGGACTAGATTGTACAACAACTGTACTGTGAACATAGGGTCGATTTTAAAATTTAATAAAATAAGCTGTGTGTGAGATATTTTCTAAGCACGCTGGGTATTAAGGCATCGCCGCTACGAGGTCCCGGGTTCGATTCCCGGTCGGGTCAAAATAAATGGGTGTTGTGGTACCATCTTTGTGTCTGATTCCCTTAACACAAGTGCATTAGCTACTTACTTTGAGATCTGAGCAACGTATGTGATCGGTGTCCAAAAAAAATTTGTCCAATATATTTGATGACGCTTTTGGTGTAGTGGTTAGAGCTTCTGACTATTACGCCGGCGGTCGCGGTGTCGAATCCCGCAAGGGGCAAATATTTGTGTAATGAATGAGCATGAACATTTATTTGTGCTTAAAACATAGATGTATAAACATTTAAGTAATTATGGGATACGAATCGGTTCAACAGTTCCTGAAATTAGCGCGTTCAAACCAACTTATCAGCTTTATAATATTAGTATAGATGAAAACTACTCGTATACACATATGTAGCAAATTGAGTTCCAACTTTGTAAGTAACTCGTAACTGCTTTATGTTTAACATACTATTTTCATAACTTCAAAGTCCAAGTCCGTAGATGGGGGGCCAGAAAACTATGACACAGGATATTTTAGTATACGGGCTTTATTTTATTTATATGGCGTATGAGTTCGTTGATTAGTGATCGATTTGTCGATGAATAACAGTTGCAATCCACTTTAAATTGATTTTCAAACGAAAATCACTCGGAATACTGACTCGAGTAAATCAAAAATAGAGATCAAGTTCCGCTCCCGCACTCTGGCAAGTTTATGGCATACTTTAATATTATGAATAGTATTTAAGATAAATATATTACAATTATTTTGTTATGTACGTGCCTACATAGATAAATAAATATATTGGTTTGATTGATTTTGATAATAAAGTTTTATTATTGCTGCTCAGTCGTGTGACTTACCATAGAGATATATCACTGATATTATTTTTTTATAGATGCCGCCATAATAACTTGACGGCAAGGAACTGATAACTTCGAGCCGTCCTTGTCGAGAGTAGTATGGTTTCAACACATACTTTCCATTGTGAGAGCAAACCCGCAATGATGATGTCACGGCTACGCGTTGAAGTATGCGCTTGCAAAATTCAATAGGCTTGCTAATGTGACGGTAGCTGAGTGGTTTAGGCATACGCACAGATAGCGTAATACACGAGGTTCGATTCCTCGTCTGTCACAGCAAAAGTTGCTTTTTACAAGTGCAATTTATATTATTAAGTTGGAAAAGTGAAGAATACTATAAAATCAAAAAAATAAATTACACGTCTTTCCTTCATCCTCATAGTTCAGGTGAGTGCTTGGTTGTACTCGTATATTAATTAAATTTTTATGATTTGCATTGCCTTATGTACAATGCTTATTGGTGCACAGCGTCACTTGTCTATTCTAAACTACAACGTCTTCGAGTACAAGTTTTCCGTGTTGTCGCGGTATTTTGGTTTCGGGTGTCACGGTTTTACCGAAAAATCCAAGTAATAAACCCATACGGAAAAATCAATTTTTGTATCTATGTTACCTCATATCTCAGTCGTTTGTCGAGCGATTCGAAAAATTTTTTGACCTTCTAAGAGGGTATACCTTCTAGTTGGTCCTATTGTTGCCAATTTCGGATCTGATGATGGGATCTTAGTGTAATCGAGGGAAACCCTCAAATTTTAAAGGCACGTATGGTGTTTCTTTACTACAATCTTAATGTTGACGTGTAGTTACGTCTAATAGTCAACATCTTGATCTTGTGGGGCTGTGGGTAATTATAATGAAAGAACTTATAAAAGATAGTTTGTAGCTTCATAAAAAACAGAGTCATAAGGTGCAACTCCCCCCCCCCCCCTTCCTGTAATCTTTAAAAATTAACGTTAAAAAAAGTAAAAACTGACTTCAAAACCAAAATGCACTAAAAAATCTTAAATAAACTCTTGACTATTGAAAGAAGAGGAACTCTCGTTCTCGTTCCTCTCCTTTCAATAATCAAAAAAATAATTTAAGACTTTTTAGTGCGCTTTGTTTTTTTAGAAGTAGAGTTTTTTATTTGCTATAGAATCTCCCGACAAATAATTTGAAACGAAAGTTATTTTAATTTATTTCCGTTTATGTACCAACTAAAAATCATTATTTTTATTATTTATAATTAGTATTCTACTTTTAAGATATTTTAAAGACTGGTGCCGGATATATGAAATATATAATATAAGGGCCGCTGTATTTGGCTTCTACGTCTAAAACCAAACTACTAAGCCTTTTTTAAAAATAAATAGTGGCCCACACACTAACAAGACTTAATTGAAGTTCAAGGGCAAACATTGAGCGTTCATTTTGCTTTATTTTCTTAGTGAAGACGCGTCGGAGTTTATGCAAACAGAATGTGCTTGTTTTTGTTCTTAAGCTGGAACTTTTTGATTACTTTGTTTGAGATTTTATTTCCCTTTTTATTTGCAAATGGAAAACTTTCAATTATATTTTTTTCGTTGTAATCTTTTAACATTTTATTTTTCTATCAAGTATTTTCAACGACAAGTTACTTGTAATAGGTATATTAAAATTAGACTTAAAGCATCTTTGACTATCAACAAATCAGCAGTAACCAGTGAATAATTACCATGTACATATAAATAAAAAAAGACGTGTATATCCTCTCCAAATCTACAATTCAATTTTTAAAATATTTATTTTCATTTGTTAGTAATACATATTTTTTGTTAGTAAATAATTGATAATTACGAACTATTTTTTTATTCTACAAGAAGGGTAGAATAAAAAAATAGGCCCTTACCCCTATAGGGTAAGGGCCTTCTCCAAAGAATTCCATAAACCTCTATCCTGTGCTTCTTTGACTCAGTCAGGGCCTGCTTTTACTTTAATTTCGTCATCATAGCGTGTCATGGGTCTGCTTCTTCTCCGCCTGCTGTGTGGGTCACTCCAGGATGCAACTCTTTCAGTCCATATCTGGTAAAGTTTTAGAGCATTATTAAGATCGTCAGTGCTTTATTTTATTTTATTTATATTTAGCGCGCTCTTAACCTCGTTGGCAGGTTATTAATAACTTAAATATGGAAACGTGATTTCTTATCAAGTATTGGACAGATAACAAAAACCAAAACTAAATTCAGACATTGTGAAACAAGCTGTTACTATCGTATTACATTCACTGAATGTATTGTTCAATAGGTACAAATGCCAGGTGTACTTACTAACCAAAAACCCTGTATACAGATAAAAAAAAAACCATTATTCATTTAACCAAACTAAAACTATGCATGCAATTTATGCGTAACAAGTTTGCACTACGAATATTCGTAGCTCGTAGCACGTAGCTCGTAGTCTCGTAGCCGCCTACGATTGGTTACGAGAGGAATAATAATGTGCTAGTTACATCATTATCGTCGGTGAGTTAAATTGTAATAACGTTTGGAATTTGTTTTGGGATACGAAGTACTATGAGGCTCTGAATGTTTGTTCATTTTTATTTGCCAGTGTTTTACTTCAAATAAATGTCAAACACGAGAGATAAATAAGTGTATTCAGCTTTTGAGATGAAACTCAACATAATGTACTCGTAAGTATATAGTTCTCCTCAATAACAAAAACAAACAATCAAAGAATGAATACTTTACTTACTGCTTATTTTTTAATAATGAAACAGTTAATCTAACCCTTTGGTAAGTGGTAAACGTTAATTGTTACTTTATAAGCTATCTATTTATATATTTACACTTTGTACACTGCGAAATTTAGCAGTGATGCAGTTGCGATGCAGCATCGATGCAGTCGCAAAATGTCAACCTTTAAATTGTGCGAGTTTTAGCATTGATGTAGATGTAGTAGACAAAAATTATTTACTATATGTATAACCCCTTACACTACGACTTTTAGCATCGATGCAGTCGAGGTGCAGTATCAATGCAGTCGCACTTTTACACACAGTCGCGATGCTAACGCACGGCGTTGCAGAGGCTGGACATTGTCAAATTATGTACTGGGTATTGACGACTGCATCGATGCTAAAGCGCGATTTCATTGGTGCTAAATTAATCTGTTCATTGCGCGAGTCTCGATGCTAAAAGTTGCAGTGTGTAAGGTGTCTTAAACCTTCAAAACAACCGTTGTCAAAGCTTTTAAAAATAAAAACACCCAACTTTTTTAAAATATGTACAAAACGCAACTATCACTATCCTTAAAACTCTGTTAACATTTTTAAGTGGCTCTTATCGGTTCCGTGGCAGTCCATATTTTTCCACAATTTCCATATAAATCAACCATCGAGCTTACTACGTGGATCCCTGGAAATTGCTTGCTTTTAGTGGCTTCGTTCGGCATCTACTTTTAGGGGCCATTGTTTTTTTGATTAAAAACCTTTTGGTGTTAATAAATTGGTACATGAGGATAATCCTGAAATGTGTACTGATAAGTATCTCTATACAAGTTGCACTTGTAAAAAGCAACTTTGGCTCTGTGATAGACGAGGTGAATCGAACCCCGTGTCTTACGCTATCCGGGCGTATGCCTGTAACACTCGGACACTGTCTCATTAGCAAGCCTGTTGATTTTGCAAGTGCTAACTTTATCGCGCTGGCTGCGTGACGTCATCAATGTTGCGAGATTGCTCCTGCAATATCCGAAAGAAATATTTTTACAAATATTTAACAATCGGTTAAGATGAAGGAAGCTAATTTATAATTTCATTTTTGTTTTGATAGTGTTTTGTCATTATACAAACTTTATAATATAAATTGCACTTGTAAAAAAACAACTTAAGCTTTGTGACAGACGAGGAATCGAACCCCGTGTGTTACGCTATCCGGGCGTATGCCTATGCACTCTATAAGTATCTCTATGATTGTATGAGTAAAGTTGTAAAGCTGAAATTACTGAATTGATTTTATTTGAATTATATCATGTATTAGTGGTATTTTCAATCTTTGTTTGATCTCGGAGGCCTCTTATCTTCAATAATTTTATTTATTTATTTAAAGACTTTATTGCACAAATTTAGTGTACAAAGGTGGACTTAATGCTAAAAGCATTCTCTACCAGTCAAACCTTATGGTCATGCAGAAAGGTGTCAACGGGTGCAGTGAAAAGCTTCTAAAGAAAAAAGGAACATAGTAACAATAATCCTATTATCCTATAATAATAAATATTCATATTATAATATATATACATATATATATATAATTTGTGTATAGTTAAAGTTACTATTTAAATGTAGGTTTATCTATTTATATAATATATATATATATATATATATATATATATATATATATATATATATATATATATATATATATATATATATATATATATATATATAATTATACGTACATAAGCATAAACAAAGAAATAATAGATACATATAATATTAATATTACTATGCAATTATTCACTCTTTCAGAAATGTGCGAACTTTATTCTTGAAGGATAACCTCGAATCAGTCTTCCTTATATCTAGGGGAAGAGTTCCAGAGTCGTGTAGCTGTCACTGTAAATGACTTTGAAACATACGAGGAGCGGTGAGCCTGCGTACCTAGCCGAAGGTTGTCAGAAGAACGGAGAGAACGATCATGAGTTTGACTTAAAAAAGGGAACATATTTCGAAGGTAAGAAGGGGCAGAGGGGAATAGGGTAAGAAGGAGCAGAATAATCATGAAAATTGGTCCACACTTTTTGACTTATAAGTGATTTTTTTTCATGTATTGTATAAGATACTCGTAGATTGATAGAAATAGAAATACAGGGTCTGTCTGATAGAATAAAAAATGTATATGTAGGCCCTTTAAATAACCATAAATCAATTTTATAAGGTTTAATTTTATTATAATGAATAATAATTTTATTTTTTATTTCTAAATAAACAAAACGAACCAGCAATGTATTGTAAGCACATGTGTCCATTCATAGATCTTAACGTTTTAATTTACTACCACGAGTTAGCGATTTTTGTTATACATTGATCAGAGACTATTAACTTGACGTTACTTTATTTCTGAGCTTAAGCATTTTAGACCACTATATCGCTCCTATAGAGGCTATACAGGCCACTGTCTAGATAAACCGATGGCGATGAACATAATATATAGGTTCTAAAAGCAATTTTTGACTTTTTATAACGTATTGTTATTTTGTTCTTCCTTAAAAAAATATGGAACCACTTTTAAAAAGTCTCACGAGCTAAATATTCATCTTAGCTCTCTTTATTTTTGTACTGTGATCAGCACCTGAGATTGTTTGTACTTACTTTGAAACGCTGGATATACTACGACCTTATTATTTTTTCAATCTTTTTCCATGGTAAATAGCCGTTTTGTTTTCTAGTCAGCATCACAATAAATAAGATACTGGCTAGTGTTTTTACAGTCACTTTCATGCGTATCTCATTAGCTAATAAGCCAATACTAATATATTGATTTAAACTTATATGGTCAATAACATTAGAAAATATTGTATTGGGATTGCTACCATGTACCTTATTATTTTTGAGTTTCCGATATTTCAGCACTGTTGCAAGTGTTCACGGCGTAATTACGTGACCATGGCACTTGTCACTACCAAGTTTATTTCTTTTATTTTTTAACAATGTATTAGAGATATACACGACATATGACGACCTCCGTGGTGTACCTCCGAGGTCCCGGGTTCGATTCCCGGTCGGGTCAATATAGAAATCAAAATTTTCTATATTGTCTTGGGCCCAGACCCAAGTGGTACCACCGTTGTGTCTGATTTCCACAACACAAGTGCATAAGCTACTTGCTTTGGAATCAGCAGTGTATGTGATTGGTGTCTAATATTTATTATTATTTATTATTATACACACACTTGTTTCTACTGCAACTGTAACTAACTATAAATATAACGATCACCTCTCATGAATGAATTGACATGACTTTCTAAGATTACCCAAAACAAATTAGGACAAAGGTATTTTCCGATCGACAACAGTCTTTTACAAACAAAAATACAGATTTAAATGAATAATACCATTACAACTTAACTATTGGTATTTTACAGCCTTTTAGTGAGAGGCCTGTCTATACTGGTAGTTTATAGCTTAATTTGAATATAGTCATACCTCCACTCTTCTCATGACCGGTCCCTTCGCTCTAGTAACTCTCTTCAACTATTCACTCCCCGTCACACTTCTGGCTTTATGTCCAATTCCTTTACTCTCACAGCCATTCGACTTTGGAATGGGCTTCCAAAAAGTGTCAAAACATCTAAATAGAAATTTACCTTCAAAAAGGCATTGCGAACACTATATAGAGACGAACTCACTGACCCGTCTCATTGACATTATCTTATCTATGTGTATGTACCATATTATGTATATTTAAATGATGTGTATGTTTATATAATAAATATATTATTTCATTAATTTTATATAATCGTAAATAAGTAATAGGCAGTATGTATGTTTATCATCGTATTATAGTTATTTCTATCGCTATTCTCTTCTCTTTTATTGCCTTTATAACTTTACTTGCACCGCCTGTATATATATTTTTCTCTGTCCTGACATATGGTTGACTGGTAGAGAATGCTTTTGGCATTAAGTCCGCCATATGTACCTACAATTTTATGTTGTGTGCATGAAGTTTTTAAATAAATAAAATAAATAGTGTACCTATATACATAATACCAGCGTTCATATTCCGCTCAGCTGTTATTTCACGACATTCCTAAGCTTTTAATACATTGTGCACACAATAAACTGGAATGACAAATATGAATGAAAGTAAGTGACATGAAAATTACAATGTTTTCAATTTTCGGGGATCATAAGAAAAAGTTTTTTTTTTGCATTACCTACTTAAATAATTTGCTACAAGTTTTGAGGGTTTAAAAGGTATTTTTCAACACACTTGCTCAAAACGACGTTTTTATTTCACCGATTTTTGGCTCATAATCATAGATATTAAACACGCGTGCTTTTTCATTATATTATTGCACTAGTGCTTTTAGTTTATTAACCCGACCAATTTACATTTGTACCCTAGACCAAGTCGTAAGTAAGAAGAAGAAGCGATTTAATTTAGTCGGGTTATACAATACTTTTATTTTAGCAACAAACAGTATTTATGCGAAAAATAACAGTATCTACATATTTATTTCAATAAATGGTAAATCCAGATTTATAACTAAAAATAGCTCAGATTAATTTAACATTTTCTGTGATTTGTGTTTTAAACACGAATTATTACATTTTTAATCTTGGCTTTTGGCCAATCTAGTTCGCGCCTAAGCCTTGCACGCGCATCAGTATCGCGGCAAGAAAAGAAAAAACAACGCGCCATTTTTCGTAAATAATGATTGTCGGCTGTGACGAAGTTTGGATTAATTATGAAGTTTAATATTAATGAAAATGTCTACTTCAGGTAAAGAAAATGAAGAAAACCTATTATTAACTCCGCCGGACATACGTAACAAGGCGAAAAACGCGTGCGAAAGTCTTTGCCATCAAAATCGAGTGAAATGTATTTTTACTGTTTTAATGATTAAAAACATAGTAAATGAAGAGTCTTGTTTTTTCCTCGCAAGTGTGTTGAAAAACGTCGTATGAAACACGTGTGCCTGTGACCATTATATACGCGGCTTTCTTATGGCGCACTCGCTTTCGCTCGTGCGCCCACAATATCGCCTTGTATATAATGGTCAACTTAGCACACTTGTATCATAATGTACTATTAAAGATCTTGAAGTGTATTTTTGGAAATATCCTTACTAATATCATTAAAACATTACTGCCTGAAAGGGTAAAAATAATCATATTAATATTAAATGGAAAGAATATTTACTAAACCGCCCTTACTCTTTACTTATACCTTTATCTTATATATTTATCTTATATATCTCTATATTTAACCTTGTTTGGATTTTATTAAAAACTATTAATTTATTCAAAAACAAATATGTTTAAAGGAACCAACTTGTTGATCCAACAGTACCACGTTTAATCAGGATTTGTAAATGTCATCAGTAATTCTAAATGATAAAAGCCACATTTCTGCATATCATTTGTAAAGCCGAGCCGCTAATAATGGTAAGTATTTTTTCTTTCTTGCGTTGAGTACCTGACAGATAACCTCTTTGAACGATGACCTTATTTGAAAGTTAAAATCACACAGCAGCAGGTAAACAAAACAAATTAAGCAGTGGAGTGCGGAATCTCTCGGAGCAGGCGCATTAATTCGCTCACACGCATACGGCGTGTTTGTGAAGCGAGGTGAGACGAATAAGGTTGTACTTGACATTGATTAAAAGGCATTTTATCAAGAGGCTTTATTTAAATAATATAAAAAGCACTTAAGCCCAATTTCTTCATCGAAAGCGATGCTAAAATGTTGTTGCCAATGGTTGAATATATAGGAATTTGTGTGTTTGAAAGAAAATATGCCTGGGCGCGTATTGCGATGCAGTTTTGGGTAAGTGACTCAGCTTTACTGTGAAATCAGAAATTCGTATTGCGATTTCGCGTGATATATATAAAATTATTAAAATAAAACAAATATTGATATTCGTACCATTGTTGTATTATTATTTTATTGATAATATGCGTTTACACTTATTTGGAATTGAGCGGCCTGGAAATTGATAGGCTAAAGTTGGATTACAATGCCAAGGGACGTATTTTGATCCACCTTCAATGCCAGAATGGCTTTTTTATTTGATTGGCGTTTAGACAACCTTTTTTTTAAATAATGGTTGTGCAAAAAAGCTGAAGAGTAAGTTTGTCTAAACGCGCTAATCTCTGGAATTGAGAATTTTGTTGGATAATTTATTTATTTATCGGAAGGCTTTAGGCTATAACACATACGCTATAACACGCTAAGACGGAAGGGGAAGGAGGGAGCAACTCAAAACGCGTACACGTAGTCACGGGGTAATGCTAGTAAATAAAATAAATGTCATTTTACCATTACAATCGATGAAAAAATTGGACTTCAGAAGGAAAAATTATATAATGTCTACTACCAGCGACAGTTTGAAGCGGTGAAGTATTAAATACGTTTGTAACAACTCAATATTAATTAATCAATGGCTCAAAAGATTAGCAAAGCTATCCAACGCGGCAACGCAGCCAGCCACATTGCCTCCTCGCCGCAAGGAAATTATTTCGTTTTTGAATAGGTAGATTTTAAGTATTTTTTGTTGTTGCGTGTCTTATTTTTTTTATTGTTTGTTATTAGTAAAGATATAGACATCTCAATATTTATTTTTTTGCTGCAGCAAATACCCTATATACTTATTTTGAAAAATATTTGGCAAAAATTATCCCAAATAACCAATCACGGAAACGCCAATTTTATGTTTACTCTTCTAATACCAAGCGTAATCTGGCGTTCAATGATTGAAACTTAGTTGGGCGTCCACTTGATTCAGCATTACGTATAATATTTCATTCGTTCAATTTTGATTTTAGCTGACGCCTAATATTAACTTTTTTAGGGTTCCATAGCCGAATAGCAAAAAACGGAACCCTTATAGTTTCATCAAGTCTGTCTGTCTGTCCGTCCATATGTCACAGCCATTTTATTACGTAACTATGAGCATCACACTATTGGAATTTAGTAGGAAGATGTATCCTGTTAACCGCTTTACGATTCTCATATAACAAAAAAAAATACTTTTAAAAAAAGTAAAAACCGACTTCAAAACCAAAACGCACTAAAAAGTCTTAAATAAACTCTTCACCATTGAAAGGAAAGGAATCCGTTTTAGGCAAACAATTTCTTTTTGGAGTCGGTGCTGTGATTGCTTGATGGCCAAAGTGATGGCACCGACTCCAAAAAGAAATTGTTTGCCTAAAACGGATTCCTTTCCTTTCAATGGTGAAGAGTTTATTTAAGACTTTTTAGTGCAATTTGGTTTTGAAGTCGGTTTTTACTTTTTTAAAAAGTTTATTTTGTTTCTTCATTTTTAGTGATTACATAAGAGGGGGGGGGGAGGAGTTGCACCTTATGATTCTATTATTTAAGAACCTACAAATTACCTATCATAAGTTCCGTTATTATAATTACTGAACTCCTAAGCGTTAAGGAGTTCCACCATCAGCTCAGCCCCACAAGATGTTGACTATCAGACGTAACAACACGTCAAAATAAAGATTTTAGTAAAGAAACACTATACGTGCCTTTAAAATTTAAGGGTTTCCCTCGATTACACCAAGATCCCATCATCAGATCCCAAAATGGAAAAAATGGGACCAACTAGAAGGTAGACCCTCTAAGTAGGCGAAAAAATTTTTCGATTCGGTTGACAAACGACTGAGATATGAGGTAACATACATACAAAAAAAAAATAATGATAAAAAATAAAACATACAGTCGAATTGATAACCTCCTCCTTTTTTGAAGTCGGTTAAAAAAATAAAAATAATGTCATCAAAGGGCTGCCATACATGAAACTAAATCAAAAAAAAAATTTGGCAAACCTATGCAAGTCTGGATAGGTCTTTTAAAATGAATAGGGGTTTCTAAAACCATTTTCACTGAAAGTCAAACGTTTCTTAGCTCGACGCTTCCAAAGTGGTAGAATGGGCGTCCCCCCATCTAACTTCTAAACTAAGCGAGATTGTAAGTTAAAATTTATTATTATTATATATATATATATATATATATATAATGTAGATCTTTACAAATACTTTCAACGAAAATTGGTTCGGACGGGATCTAACGAGAAGTTTTTGAGATATAGCACATTGTCAGTAACCGCAAACATAACTTTGTACTTCATACAAACACTATTACAAAAACAAAGTTATATTTGCTGTCAAATAAATATTGTGGTATTTTAGCTAAGTGGAAGTAAGTGGATCCCTAATTCAGTTAAAGCTGGCACGGAACCCTTAGTGCGCGAGTCCGACTCGCACTTGGCCGGTTTTTTTTTCTTCATAACTGTTAAATTTTTACAGACTTTAAATAAAGGAGGTAAATAATTCATTGTACGTATGTGATATCGTTAGAATTGGATATTATTTGAGTATTCTGATCTATTAAAGCTTCCCAACACGTGTGCAAAATTTCGTAAGTGTGTGTATGTTTATCTACGGATTTCTCAAAAACGAGTAGAAATAAAATTGAAGGAAATGTATTTGCCTAAAACACGGTTTACATAAGAAAATTATTCAATGTACTCATGTTTTACCATCATTTGGCATGCAAATTTTATAAGTTTTAATATTCTACACCACCAGAATCGGATTTTAATACAAGTTAAAGATTTATGTCATTATATCATAAATAATACATCAATTTAACCGTTAAAAAACTAATTTATAGTCAAAGCGAGGTGTTTTATATTTTAATTTCAATCAGTTATATTTCAACTTAGGGAACAGTGTAAGTAAAATGGAAATCGGTCCAGTAGTTTTTAAGATAAGAGTAATAACTAATTAAGATTTGTCTACGCTACGTACATCATGCAACGACTCCAAATAAATTTGTTTCTGATAAAAGAGGACAAATGTGGACTTTTTGCTGTAGCAAGGTACGTAATAACGCTAATTGTTATCTTCACTCTTTACTTTTTATTGATAAGAAAGTGTTTTAATAATAAATGAAATTGTATCCCACTTCATGCATGAGTAAAAACTAAACCCTTCACATGAGTTTTCGTTACAAAAAAGGTAAACAAAGATCCTTGTGCGCCAGTGTTTTCAGTTATCTCAAAGATTGGAAACAATGACGATACAGTTTACTATAATAGAATGGGGCCCATTGAAAGGGATAGATAGCACAAATTATAAGCACACAGAAGGTCCAGTATGGTCATTCCATTTTCAACGATATGTGGTGTCAATTTAATAACCTTACATAAGACGTATGACACAAAAAATATAGAGAGACTAAAAAAGCACAACAATTGAATTATTTGAATATTTAAAAAAACTTTATTTTTGTTACCACAGTGTAAATTAAATTTTTTCATGAGTTTTATACATACACGTAACAAGTGACATAATAATTAACAAACAGGTAAGTGAAAACATTTGCTTTAGGCTTCACACAAGGCCACGCCTGTGTCGTGAAGGCCAATAGAAAGAAATTGAGTTGTTAAAAAACAGTGGGAGAAAGAAAATAAGGACTAGGAATACAACAAATAACTAACGTTAAATTTATAAATTTAAAATGAGTTTTTAGTACTACGGGGTTATATACTTTGAAAACTGACTGATTTTAAAGTCTTCTTTTAGGATTATAAATATTATTATGGAACGTCCATTCGTATAAAGTGTTGAATAGAAAGTACTTACCAAATAATAAGTCCTGACACGTTTCAAAATTAGGATATTGTGAAACAGGTCGTCATCATCATCATCATCATCATTATCAGCCAAAGGACGTCCACTGCTAAACATAGGCCTCCCCCACGGTTTCCACAGCGACCAATCACAAGCGGTCTGCATCCAGTGTGATCCCGCGATCTTAACAAGATCGTCGTTTATCTTGTCGGTGGACGTCCCACACTGCGCTTTTGTCGAAAAGTCTCCAATCTACAACTTTTCTGTTCTTCGCGCTATGTGCCCTGCCCACTGCCACTTGAGCTTACTGATTCGTAGGGATATGTCCGTTACCTTAGTTATTCTACGCATCACCTCATTTCTGATTCGATCTCGTAGAGAAACACTGATCATTCCATCGCTCAGTGTGTAATTTTTAGCTTCTTTATGAGGGAGTCAGTTTTAAACAGGTCGTTAACAGGCCAAAATATATTTGATATTGGTCTGTTGAACAACTTGTTAGTAGCGCCGACTTCGGGGGCTGCTAAATTGTGATTTATTTTACTAGCTCAAGCCTTAAGTTTAAATAGCGATTACCTTACTCATATCATATCTTAACCATTCGGTGTGGAAGAAGCAATTATGTCATTTATTTTTTCAAACAAATAGCCAACCAATTTTGCTACGACGCGCGATATCACTTAATGGTTAGTAATGAAAATTGATATGATTAATGGGTAAATGTATAAAATCATAATTATTTTGTTCACATTAGTAACATCCTATCAAGTGGACCTTCTGCTCGCTATTATATTATGTGTAACCGATACACTTTTTGTTTGCTAATACATTTTCTGCCGAGCACACATTCTGTTCCATAGATTTGATACAAAATTGGACCTTTCATACATGTGCGACGGGACATAATAATAAACAAAACGTAGGTAGGTATTCTTTTAAAAGAAACAATTGCCTTTGTAGTTTTTGATCATTGTTTCATAACGTTTACCGTATTACCGAAAGCTTTATTTTGTCTAAGAAATAGGTTTTAGGGCTGATTGTTCAATGGTCAGATAAAACTTATCAGACTGATAAATTATAAAGCGACAGATTTTACAAAATGACAGTTACGTATGTTTGCTGACATTTAGGTGACGTTTTCAAATTAGCCATATTGTATTTTGTTCGACGAATATTTCTTATCTGACTGTTGAAAAATCAGCCCTTAGTATAATAAGTTTTATCTAATTGTCATTTAAGTAGCTGTGTCAAAGAAAGAATCGAACCTTGTATCTTATTATCAGTGCGCATGGCTATACCACTTGAACGGTTCTTGAGGTTCAAATAAATAAAATGGCCCAATTACACACAAACTATATATTAAAATATTTTAGAGTGAAGAAACATACATTTTTATTGAGCAAAAAACAATTGAAGTGCGCGGGGACGCGCCAGTTCTACCATCCTTACAAATATAAAAACTGCGCAAGGCGCCAACATAAATATATTATGTTTGGGGTTGCCAACAGGATTGGTGAGCCTGTTGAATTTTGCAAGTGATTTCTTAAGCTGCATCACCTTATTATAAGATATTTTATTAAGTTTGTATGGGCCGATTTCACCAATGTCAGATTAGACTTACTCGACGCAATAAGTACAAAACGGCCGATATTTACATAAATGATTGCTGACAAAAAATTAAAGCTTCCGAATTAGTTACGTTTTGTTATGTATTTGAAGTATATTCCTTTTTTGACTTTGGTAAAATCAGGCCTAAGTAAGAAAACACTATACTTAAAAATAAAAATAAATAAGTTACAGTTTTATTGAATTTATGTTGTACTAACAGAAAGTATTAAACTCAAACTCTCCTAAGCCATAAAAATAAACTTTTTATACCATTATAGACTACTCTAAAGTGCTCGTTTCTCAATTATTACTTAGAGTCGTCCCCTGCACAGCTGTATAGGAAGGTATTGTGCTTGAAGCTTTATCCTTACTCTGATGACCCATTGCCCTAACATTTTTATTCAACTATCTCGCTCACTCTTTATCACAATAGCATGAGTAACAGAGAGGGTTGGTATGGAAAATACTTTCAGTATGAAGTAGGGGCTGTTTTCTAAAGAACATTCGAGATTTCGCGACACGCGTCTTTACGAGTACCTTTTTGCGAGACACCTTCATTGAGATAAATAGAAGGCCTTTTGTAAATACGATTCAATGTTCTTGTGTTTCTGTATGTAGGTAGTATTTTTAACTGAACTCAGATTTGCGTAGCGCTTTAATTGAGATGTTTGAGTCGTTTATTTAAAACCTTAATATAGCCTTAAACATTAGTCGGTCGAGATCTTTTGCATCTAGCCACCTTATGACCCCGTACATACTGCGACATTTAGCATCTATGCAGTTCCCAAAACGCGCGACAGCATCGCGACTCTCGCAATGAACAGAGTTTGTTATAGATGCCAAAAGTATTGATGTAGTCGCGCGTCAGTTTCGATGCAGTTGCCAAATAAATATATAGATACAGTTCTCAATAGCCAGCTTCTGCATCGCGACTGCATCGCTGCTTAAAGTCGCAGTATGCAAAGGGTCTAAAAGCCAAAATCACTTACACCGTCGTCGTTGCGTCGTCTTTTGTTTGAAGTAACGCCCTTTTTTGAGTTGTGTGCAAGCAATTTTCGTTGAAAATTGGTTAGGGGTGCAAGACCTCGAGCGTACTTAAACCATAAAGTTATATTTATACATAGATTAGGACTCCAGCTGAGAATTAGTGTCAATCGAGATGGTAGATACTTACTATTACGGCTCATATAATATCAAGTTGATGTAATTTGTGTCTATATTGTAGGAGGTATTTCAAACTATGCATTAGGAATGAAGAGAGCTACTCGAAATCAGTGACTAATCAACTTTATCCTAGTAATATAGTTCAGGTAGGTTTGATTAAGCACTACAATGATACATCTATACTAATATTATAAAGCTGAAGAGTTTGTTTGTTTGTTTGTTTGAACGCGCTAATCTCAGAAACTACTGGCCCGATTTGAAAAAATATTTTTATGTTAGATAGTCCATTTATCGAGGAAGGTTTTAAGCTATATAACATAAAGATACGACTTACAAGACCACAGCAGCAATGAAAAATGTTGCGAAAACGGGAGAAAGATATTCCTTTTGAGAGCTTCCGCTGCGTACGCTGCGGAAACCGCTAAAGTTACACAAAAATCATGTATGACAAGATTGTTTAGCATTAAGAGTTCTATAATAAAGTCCGCGACAGCATAAGTCTATCTTTTATGGTTGACTTACTACAACCTTTTTTATGTTAATAAATTTGTAAAAAAATAATGCATCATTTTTAGAGGTGTATTATACACACAGGTGTTTATTCTTATTAAAATAAATACATTCATCATCACGAGAATTTCATGTAGAACAAAGTTGCCCTTTATATCATTTGATTCCAATAAATATCTTAGGAGCTATTACAGTTTTAACATAACTCCGCACCAAAATAATGTTCGCAGCTTAAGTACAACGTGCGCTTGCGCTAATCTATACTAATATTATAAAGCTGAAGAGTTTGTTTGTTTGTTTGTTTGTTTGTTTGTTTGTTTGTTTGTTTGTTTGAACGCGCTAATCTCAAAAACTACTGGCCCGATTTGAAAAATTATTTTTACGTTGGATAGTCCATTTATCGAGGAAGGCTTTAGGCTATATAACATAAAGATGCGACTCATAAGACCACAGCAGAAATGAAAAATGTTGCGAAAACGGGAGAAAGATATTCCTTTTGAGAGCTTCCGCTGCATACGCTGCGGAAACCGCTTAAGTTACACAAAAATTATGTATGACAGCATTGTTCAACATTAAGAGTTCTATAATAAAGTCCGCGACAGCATATGTCTATCTTTTATGGTGGACTTACTACAACCTTTTTTATGTTAATAAATTTGTAAAAAAATAATGCATTATTTTTAGAGGTGTATTATACACACAGGTATTTATTTTTATATCAAAATTAATACATTCATCATCACGAGCATTTCATTTAGAACCAAGTTGCCCTTTATATCATTTGATTTGAATAAATATCTTAGGAGCTATCACAGTTTTAACATAACTCCGCACCAATAATATATTATAAAGCTGAAGAGTTTGTTTGTTTGAACGCGCTTATCTCAGGAACTGCTGGACCGATTTGAAAAAATATTTCTGTGTTGGATAGCTTATTTATCGAGAAAGGCTTTAGGATAAAAAACATGACGCTGCGACGGGAGGGGAGGGAGCAAACTCAAAACGCGCGGACGAAGTCGCGGGGGACCGCTATATATTATAAAACGGAAGAGTTTGTTTGAACGCGCTTATCTCAGGACATCTGGACCGATTTGAAAAAATATTTCTGTGTTGGATAGCTTATTTATCGAGAAAGGCTTTAGGATATAAAACATGACGCTGCGACGGGAGGGGAGGGAGCAAACTCAAAACGCGCGGACGAAGTCGCGGGGGACTGCTAGTTATATTATAAAGGTGAAGAGTTTGTTGGTTTGAACGCGCTTATCTTAGGAACTGCTGAACCGATTTGAAAAAATATTTCTGTGTTAGATAGTTTATTTATTGAGAAAGGCTTTAGGATATAAAACATGACGCTGCGACGGGAGGGGAGGGAGCAAACTCAAAACGCGCGGACGAAGTCGCGGGGGACCGCTAGTATACCTATATAGAAGATATTTCAATACAAGCCGTTAAGAATAAAGGGCGCTATTCAGAATCAGTAAAGCGCTGTCATATTTAGGCGACTTTAGCAGCGCTACGGCCGCGAGACAGACGTGCTGCTAATAGTTTTATACATCAATGGCAGCATACACGGGAATATAGCTCAAGACTCTATCAGACGTCACATTTTAGGAGTACAAGATAAACAGTAAACTCGCGTGTTCTAGTACTTCAGTACTCACTCAAGATATGTACTCTCTCAAGAGCGTGAACAAACGTAATAGTCGCTTAAATGTCAACTGTTTTCTAAATTAATTCCTAAGAGAGTAGGATTTGAAAATAGTCAATCTTGAACTGAAGTCAATCCACGATTCCGTCCAGAACTTCCATCATGTAAAACTTGAATGAAAATACGTATGAAATGGTTATTTACACGTTTTAGTTAGGCATTGATTATTCGGTCAACTGACCACAATGTAGCAATCATCAGCACTTACTAGGCTTTACTCAACAAATTAACTTTGCATTAGCTCGTGGAATACAGCGAAAACGGTCGCAAACCAACGTGATTCGACGTGGTCGACACCATAAAGTGATTTTGTTCTTTCTTATAGAAAAGAGAGATAATGTAGTGTAGTGTAGTGTAATTAACGGCGCTTGGTTTTTGAATAATTTTTCAACACAATTGCTCAAAATGCCGTTTTTATTCCACCGATTTTTGGCTCATAATCATAGATATTAAACACGCGTGCTTTTTCATTATATTATTGCACTAGTGCTTTTAGTTTATTAACCCGACCAATTTACATTTGTACCCTAGTACCAAGTCGTAAGTAAGAAGAAGAAGCGATTTAATTTAGTCGGGTTATACAATACTTTTATTTTAGCAACAAACAGTATTTATGCGAAAAATAACAGTATCTACATATTTATTTCAATAAATGGTAAATCCAGATTTATTAATAAAAAATAGCTCAAATTCATTTAACATTTTCTGTGATTTGTGTTTTAAACACGAATTATTACATTTTTATCTTGGCTTTTGGCCGATCTATTTCGCGCCTAAGCCTTGCGCGCGCATCGGTATCGCGGCATGAAAAAAAAACAACGCGCCATTTTTCGTAAATAATAATTGTCGGCTGTGGATTGGATTAATGTGATTTGGATTAATTATGAAGTTTAATATTAATGAGAATGACTACTTCAAGTGAAGAAAACCTATTATTAACTCCGCCGGACATACGTAACAAGGCGAAAAACGCGTGCGAAAGTCTTTGCCATCAAAATCGAGTGAAATATATTTTTACTGTTTTAATAATTAAAAACTTAGTAAATGAAGAGTCTTGTTTTTCCCTCGCATGTGTGTTGAAAAACGTCGTATGAAACACGTGTGCCTGTGACCATTATATACGCGGCTTTCTTATGGCACACTCGCTTTCGCTCGTGCGCACACAATATCGCCTTGTATATAATGGTCAACTTAGCACACTTGTATCATAATGTACTATTAAACCACTGTTTAAGAAATGCAATATTCTGCCCCTGCCTTGCATGTATATAAAAGACGTTTGCATATTTGTCAAGACTCATCCTGTTTACTTTAAAAAACGAGGAGACGTTATAACCCGTCAAAAGCGAGTAAAGTTTAAAAATCTACTGTTCCAACATCGATGCTGTGAGGATATTTATAAGAAAAACGTCTATAATATGACAATAGCAATATATAATAAATTGCCGTAGGATCTGAAGGCACTTGAGGGTAATCTATTTAAGAAAGTGTTAAATAGTTGGCTATTATGTAATTGTTTTTATAGTGTTAGTGATTATTTAAATTTAGAATAATTTATTAAATTTATATGACATCCTCAATTTAATTATTATGGCATATGACACACCTTAATTTATTAAATAAGGACATGATTATTTTATTTACTTAAATTGAATAGGATTTTAATCTGGATACAATTACGAAGACGGATTTTTGACCTTTTCTGTCTGACCTTGTATTTGTATTTGTATGTATGTACAGACACTACAAATAAATGACACTTGATGCTATTTGAATGGACATTATAGCTCGACTAACACATTTTCATGATTAAGTTGAAATTTATAAAATTATTTTACTTTAAATTTCCGCGAAGCGACGCCGGCGCAGGCAACTAACTACACGAACCGTCACCGCGTTTAGTATTAGATCAGGCAAATGCAGGATGCACCACCCGCCCTCCCTCAATACGCATGCGGCACAGCTGATGCAATTATTAGTACCCAACACCAACGTGCAAAAAACCTCGACGCGTTTCGCCACTACACGTGGCATCCTCAGGAGATGTTGTCGCCTCGGCGGAGCACGGACGACTGAACTGTGTCGACTGGCGAACAGGCCTTTTATACTTTCCGTCCACTAATGAGGTGACGTAATCGTTGTCACGGAAATTTGAAAATGAAGTTAATCCGTTGGTAGTTGACGGTTATTATTAATAGATTGTTGATTTGAAAATATATTTAGAAGTGGAGAGGCGGTATAACTGACCTGTTCGTTCAACAATGTAAGCGTATTATCTTTATTATGTTTTATTATTTCTAATTGTTCCAAAACGGATAGTTTTAAGCCTTTTTCACAAGTATGAAGGACAGAAAATGTATGATTATCAGGAATACTATGTCCTGAATCTAAAAGATGTTTGGCGAAATGAGACCTCTCAGGATGGTTGTTTCGGTAAGCGGAAATATGTTCTTTATAACGTGTGTTGAAGCTACGGCCGGTCTGACCTACATAAATGGCGTTACATGCACTACAGGTAAGCCTATAAACACCAGATTTTTGGTGTTTATCAAGCTTATCTTTTCCGTTACAAACTAATCTTAAAGAATTATTAGTTTTAAAAGCTACGCGGATATTTTGACGTTTTAATGTTTTAGAAATACGCTCCGACACCTCTCCTAAGTAAATCAAACTAGAATTATACCTGTCTACCCTTTCTTCAGGAACAGAGTATAATAAACTAGTTATGATTTTGTTAGTCTTGTTTTTTATTAAGTTGTCAATAATGCATCTCTTGTATCCGTTTGATGATCGCGGCCATCTTATGTTGCCACGGATGACAAGAAGATCCGTGGCAACATAAGATGGCCGCGTTCAATTCATATATTCATCGTCTCTTCACTGTACCACTTAGTAAAGACAATTACCATAAAGAACTTAATATTTTGTATCATATCGCCATATCAAACGGATACAAGAGATGCATTATTGACAACTTAATAAAAAACAAGACTAACAAAATCATAACTAGTTTATTATACTCTGTTCTGTGCTTCGCGGAAATTTAAAGCAAAATAATTTTATAAATTTTAACTTAATAATGGATTTCCGCAAAGTAACGCCTGATTCCATTAATTATTTTCATGATTAGTTTCTTTTTTGAAATTGCTTTTTTAAGATAATAGTCTTTATATTACTTGTGTTTTGTTTATATTAATAGCTATATTGTTAAACAAATTTTAATAGTAACAGGCATATTTTATACATTCTCAAGCGGTTGACTGGTACCCTACCTACTCTGGGACTGAATGTCCTAACTAAGGCATTAGGTCCGCCAATTGTACAACTCACAGTGCAATAAAGTTTAAATAATATTTTAGCAAATTACTTTTAGTATCAACTGTCCCAATATGTAATAGAACTGTTGATGATTAAAGAATTTATAGATTTTCAAATAATGTAATAATAATAATAATAACAATCTTTGGACATTCCCACACATCGCCATCTAGCCCCAAAGTAAGCTACTCAAAGCTTGTGTTATGGGTGCCAGATAACGGATATAATACTGAAATACTTTTTTTTTGTTGTTTTGTAAATACATACATGATATACATAGAAAACACCCATATACAATAGTTTCAATTTGGACTTTTCGTCACTTAGACTTAGCTTTATTTCTTTATAAAGAAAAACGGTAAATCCCAGACAATATCGTAGATTTCGGGTTGAGATTTTTTGTAACGTTTTTTTATAATTGGGTCAAGATGGGGTTGGGAAGGGACCGCGGAAGCACGCGACATCGGCGTGACGTCATCGGAAATGAGTTGCCTCTGCCCTAATTGAAAATGCCGCTTTGATACCTTGCGCTTTTTCTGTGCACACCCCTTGTCGAAGGCACTGTAGGCTGTTATTGACTAAATAGTGGTGATGAACCCACTCTTAGGCCCGGTTACGTGATCGATAGTAACGGTAATTTGTGGTAACCAGCGGTTGAATAATTACGAAGTGTGGATTTTGAAGAAAAAATATCGTAACCAAATGTCAGAATGGCTATTTTCATGTCGATTTTACCATCACATAATTGGTCAAGTCAAATCCTTTTTCATGATTGTATCAAAAAAGGATTTGAAAAACTGACTAAATCTCCAGCTAATGTTCATCAATAGTCTACGCACATCATACACTGACTCAAAATAAATTTCTTTCTCCTAAACAGAGGGCAAATATGTTTTGAGCTTTTAAGTCAGTTTTGAAGGTGGTTTATTTTTTTAATACATTTTTTATATCCTACTTTTTGGTTATTGCACATATCTCAAAAATAGCTGGGCCGATTTTGATGAAAATTTCACTGTAGCCGAAGTTCTAATATACGTGATTGAACTAAAAAATAATAATTGCACTATGACTTCTCGGTTTCGAGAAATCTGCGGACAAACACACAAATATACAAACATACGAACTCGTGTTTGGAAGCCTTATTAGATTAACGTACTCAAATATTATCACATTCTGACGATGTCACATACATACGTATTGATTTGGTTACCTTATTTTTTTCGAAGTGGGCATTCCGGGCCATACCATATTTTTTTTTCGATACTAACGGCTAAAGAGTAGTATTCGCTGCCTACTATTTATAGTGTAGAGATCCTTGACACTGCACATTTTCAAGAAAAACAAAACCTAGCTGATTACTGTTTAGATAATTATAATTCGTCTGCACTGTATCATCATAATTAAGCTGTTATCGTTTTAAAATGAATATTGATTACCATGAATTCTACTTATGTAACGTCTAATTAAAAAATAATTGTTGTAATTCCTAAAAGATCTAGTTATGTAATATCTCTGCGGGATTCTCAAGGAATCATTGAACTGAAAACACAAGCCGCAGACCGGCAAAACTTCTCGAACGATTGTACTGTAATTAAATACCTTTTGGCCTTTGATCGCTAACAAGATTCAGCTGTCGAAATTCGCAGAACCATTGCAATAAGATAATATACCTATTAAATAGCTAGTTTAACAAAATAAATATTTAACGGCGAGGCGGTAGCGACGTGTTTTTGAACGAGAGTGACAGCTGTAACTCTGGCGGATTGTCTACCGCGTGGCCATCTTGGGGCTGCGTCTTGTCTTGTGAATGGGCGTATGAAGTACAAAACGAAAGAGTTGCTAATACCTAGTTTCATTAAAAACGGGTTTAATCTGATCAGTAATAATGTGTAGTTGGAGTTTATCATTATTTTTTGATAATGTTTCGGCCTTTTTTCGGAAATTTCTTGCCCTTATACACCCACGCCATATGCAGTATGCACCCGCTTTGATGACGGTATAGATTTTCGATATTTAGGGCTGATTTCACCAATGTCAGATAAGGGTTATCCGACTGAATAAGTATAAAACGATCGATTTTGACATAACATTTTCATAAATGATTGCTGACAAATAGGTGGCGTTTCAATTAGGTATATTGTATTGCATTTGACGAAAAATCCTTATTTGACATTGGAAAAATTAGGCCTTAATCCGCCAACGATCGTGTCACATTAAAACACAAGTTCTCACAAATCACCAAAATTTGCAACTTTGAGCGCGGTCAGTACTTGGATGGATGACCGCCTGGGAATACAACCTATCTGGATTAACATCAAATTTGGCTTTTCGTGGCAGAGGATTGTTTTTGTTTAGTACTCTATATCTACAAACTCTAGAAATCTTAACGATGACCTAAAAAAAAAATATTTTTCGCCTTTAAAACTCCTTTCAGACATTCAAATCGTTCAAATTAAAGAGTTTCTTTTGGAATTGCTGTACTGTGTGCTTAACAAATCGTTTATAAGAGGATACAGCGAGTGTTGGTATAAAAAAGAAGCACTGGCGAGCAGTTTCAAACAGTTTGATAATTCCTTTGGAGTTTGTTATTGGAAATAGGTTTTCGATTCAGCAAATTTCTCGATTGAAATATTCTTTAGAGCTAGTTGAATATGCACAAAAAAATTTGCTTACAAAGACCTTTGAAAAATTAATTGTGAAATCATTTAAAATGTATAGTAAATTACTCTAGGTAATTTTATTGCGTAGGTGCTATAATATAAAGAAAAGTATTTTTATAGATCTATCGGTTCCAACAGAAAAACTTTACTTTGAATAGCTATTCAACAATATCTTATGTAAGAAAATCAAATTATTTAATGAAAAAGGATCGAAAAAATATCTAAAATATTGTTCTCATACTTTTGAAATGTCGCCATTCAAAATTGATCTCGCTTCGATATTAACTTTTATTCAAATATACATTTTAATAATAAAAATGAATTGTCTGAACGTATTGTTCAGATTCTCCCACTTATCATTAAAATCAGAGAACAAAGCGTTAAAAATTAACCGTACAAAAGCCATACCTGTATCTACAATGATGTATTAAAACAATGAGTGTGTCTGACTTCGATTATTCTGTACAGAGCCAGAGCTGAACTGTGCGATTGCAATTTTAAAATTATTGTTGTTCTGAACAAGCCTTTACAATTTGATGTTTTTCGTAATTGATATGTGTACTGATGAAAGTATAGTAAATAAGATATATTTAAGATTGAATTTATAATCACACTTATGATATGAGTATGTTATTAAAACATTATTCATTAAAAAAATATAATTGATATAGCTGCAAGAACTTGACTTACTTACCTACTTTCGCAAGGTAGTTTTACTCAGAATCAATATTTTAATTCTTTCAATAACATGAAAAAACATAAACATTAAAAACTTACATAGACGAACATAAATTAGTAATTGCGTATTAATTAATAACATTTTGCAATGAAAATATTTCCAGAAGTTCTCTACGCATTCCCTACGCATTCATTTTCTCTCCCCAAAATGTGTTAATCGATTTAATAAATACTGAATAAGCACGGTATTTTCAAAGACATTGATAAGTATAACTAAATAAATGAAAGTACGTTACGGAATTAATATCGGTAAAACTACTTCTTAGGATCGTATTCAACACACAGTGTGGTGTATTATTGCCAAATAAATATGACTGTTGGCACATTTTATGCACAATGCCAAGACCATACCGTTGGCAGAGACAAATTCTATTTTTTTATTTCGCTAATAAAAGCTGTCTGCTGAAAGAAATACAGCTGGATACTATTTTCTGTAAAAATACATACATTGTAGTATACAAGAGATGCTATTTTAAACCGGGTTTGAATTGTTGCTAAATAGTAAGACAAACAATATATATATATATACTCGAATACGCGACTCACGCATTAAACAGATTGTATTTGGCATCGATAGAGTCGCGCGTTAGCATCGATGCTAAAGCGCAACTGCATCTATGATAACGTGTGAGAGCATCGAGCATTGTAAAAGTTGACGATTTGCGACTGCATCGATGCTGAATCGCGACTATAAAGGAAAATCTCACGCACACAAAAACGGATGACACTTCAAACAAAAGACACCAATAGATGTATGCGATTTAGTGAGGCAGCGGTGATTTCGATAGAACCAACTTTAACACATTTCTTTTCAATCAATAGAAAGTATTCGCTTTCCAATGAAACATAATTTTCCAACGTTTGGGCCGGACATCTGTATCGGACAGTGATAGCTATTGTAGTTACGATACGAATGAAGACCTATTCAATTTTTCAAGTCCACGCGTATATTTGTTACTAGCCAACAACGTTGCCTCATTTTTAATCGAGAAAATATGAGCTTTTGAACACAAACGCTCTTTCATCTTTTAATTCATTTAAGTTACCCTTTACGACTTTTCTGCAGTCATTTTCACCAAACAGCTATTTTTCATCACATTTGTTGCAACATTAAATGTACTATTAAATTCAAAAGTCCGTGAATTTGGTCAAGAGACCGATCAAAATCAGTAAACTCCGTGAAACAAGTGCACAAAAATGTAAGTGTAAAATCTGTCTTTTTTTCGTTTTAGTGTGCGTTTTAAAAACATTAGTGTCAGACTTTCTATCGACATAATTAAGGACATTGATTACAATACTATTTATACCTATAAGGGTACATTATTCAATAGTCAAATAAAACTTATCAGACAAATAAATTATAAAGCGACAGATTGTAAAAAATGAGAGTTACGTATGATTGCTAAAAATTAGGTGATGTTTTCAAATTACCCATATTGTATTTTGTTCGACGAATATTTATTATCAGACTATTGAAAAATCAGCCTGTAGTTACGATAAATATTAAGTTCTTATTTCTATAAAATAAAATGCCATAAACGTTGCACTTACATTAGCTTTATATTTCCAAGTAAAATATTTTTGGAGGTATATAATGTGATCCTTAACTTAAGGCAATGATTGCACTGCGGTGCGCGATAGCTCGTAATTCAGTATAATTTAGTATAAATTACGCGTGTTTAGTTTGCAACTGTAACATTTGCAGTGCCATCCATCACTGTTTATGGCCAAACTATCTTGGTATAGAAAGCTGAGCCCTAAAACTAAGAACGAGAGTCGAAATTAAAGTACAACTGTATGCGAATTCCCGGTAGTAGCTTGGAACTTAGGCGATACGTTATCCAGGTATTTAAGATTACAGGACCAAAATCTTGAGCAAACTTAGCTAAGTCTTATGTGCAAATATTTCAGTTATTGCCAAGTTTAATATTTCGATGCAGTTCAAGTTTAATTTTTTATAAAATTTCAAAAAAACGATCATGTAGCAGCACTAGAAACCTTCTAACAGATCAATATCGAAACCTTTATTTATCAAGATAGACTATTATTATTTAGCTGCCAAACAAAAATACCGTAAGTATAATGAAAATACTTTATAAACGCTAATTACGGCTTACTTACGGTTATTCAATAAAATATTAGCACCGCATATTTTTATTTGCATACCAATTACAAACACTGCGAAATTAGCTAAAATACATTGAAACATCAACAAAGTTTATAAAACGATTTGCTTTATAATTACGAAAGCAAACGAAAATTTCATTAGTGAACAAAGTGAACCGAAAATGGAAACTTTTAGCGTAATTCGATGCATAAAAAGTTAGCCTAAACTAATTAGTCAATGCACAATTATATTAGCGTAATGGAATTAGTTATGAGACAAAGGGTTCTACTAAACATCGGTACTGTTGGCTTATAAAAATATTTTATCTCGTTTAATAACATCATAGAGCTAATATGGATGACAGAGACGGATAGAGTTTTTAAAATTGCGTCGTTTTGAGTAGGGTCTAACTCAGGTCGACGAATGAGGGTTTTTGATATTTTTTCTGCCACCAGACGGCGCCACGTAAGCGCCAGGTCCAAACAACTTGCACATAGTATTGATTTCTACCGAATTTCGGTAAATTCTACGTATTTGTGAATTCAATGTGCTTTTATAATGGTTTAGAGACAGAAAAAGGTTGCCGAAATAAATAATGATCTAAAAAACAGAGGCGCCAAAGAAACTGGCACTAAAGGAAAATATGAATAATAGGAGATACTATAATAACTAATGAAGAATAGGATTGTGTGGAATTTTGGACAGTGCTACCATGCAATATGTGATACATGACCATGACTATCTGCCTTTTTCTTTACATCATCAACTTATACATAATAAAATATATGTAAGCCTATTCCAGGTGCATATTAATCACTATAGTAGCTTTGACTTGTAATAACACTGAACTGATAAAAATTGTAGTAACTTTTTTTTATTCAATATGTATATTATGTAATTATCGATAATAGGTGATCGTATTTGCATAGGGATAGTAGATAGTAGGAGTAAATTTATCTCTGTGAATAGCTACAAGCCACTGTTTCAATCGGCTTTTATCAGTTATAGGGAACATATGCCCTCCTGTTTTATTTGCACACATAGGCACTGTACAACACTGTAGTATTTTAGAAAACAGTACTCTTTTTGCAACTATTGTATGAATAAATAAATAATAAAAAATATCAGAAAATACAACATATTATGTATGTATTTTGACAAGTGGTTGGACCTGACGCCTAGGTGCTGCCACCTGGTGGGCGTCATTTTTGACAACCCTCATTGTTATGAAATGATTTTCGCAACAAAGCAATGTAAGTGAAAAATGTCTACAATGTTAAACAATACTAGCGGTCCCCGTGGCTTCACCCGCGTAAATTTTGGATTTCCTGTAAAATATTTTTACGCAAAACACAATTTTCATTGTGAGTAACAACCATAGGGGTTAGCGCAAATGCGCGTTGCACTTAAGCTGCATGTTTTTTTTTGTGCGGAGTTATTTTTAAACTGTGGTAGCTTCTAAGATGCTTATTGGAATCAAATGATGCACAGGGCAATATTGAAATGATGCACTGGGCAATATTGCCTTAACTGAAATTCTCGTGATAATGAACACGTTAGTTTTAATAAAACTAATACCCGTGTGCAGAAGACACCTTTGAAAATAGTACATTATTTTTAACAAATTTATGAACATAAAACCGACCACGTGCGATTCCGACTCGCGCACTGAGGGTTCCGTGCCAACTTTAACTAAATAAGGGTTCCACTTAACCTGAATACCACAGTATTTTTTGACAGCAAATATAACTTTGTTTTTATAGTATTTGTATGAATAACAAAGTTATGTTTGCGGTTATTGTAAAATGTGCTCTTTCTCAAAAAACTACTAGTTAAATTTTCGTTGAAAGTCTTTGTCAACATCTACATCATGTTTTTTTTTAAATTTACACTCGCTTAGTTTAAAAGTTAATAGGGGGAGGGGGGAAAAGGACGCACATTTTACATCTTTGGAAGCATCTATCTCTCAAACGTTAGACTTTTAGAGATTATGGTAATGGAAACCTACATGCTATTTTAAAAGACCTATCTATATACACTTTACACACATAGGTTTGCCATTTTCTTAAATTTTAGTTTCATGTATGGGAGTCCCCCTTAAATATCATTATTTTTTGTTTTTTGTATGAGAATCGTAAAGCGGTTAACAGGATACATCTACCTAATCGGTGCAAAAACCTAACCTTAAGATGTAATGCTAATAGTTTCAGAATAAAGTGGCTGTGACATACAGACGGACAGACAGACAGGCTGGACGAAATTATAAGGGTTCCGTTTTTTGCCATTCGGCTATGGAGCTCCAAAAATTATTGTGGTGAGTAAACCATATAAGATAGACATATGCTGTCGCGGACTTTTAATGCGCAACATCTAACCATACATGAATTTTATTAAACGGTTAACGCTGCGTGCGCAACGGAAACTCTCAAAAATAATATTTTTCCCCCGTTTTAGCAACCTTATTCATAGCTGTTCTGCTATGCCGTATCGTAACATTTTACGATTAAAGCCTTCCTCCATAAATAAGCTATCTATCTTTTTTCTCAAATTGGCTCAGTAGTTCCTGAGATTAGCGCGTTTAAACAAACAAACAAACTCTTTAGCTTTCTAATATAAGTATAGATGTTAAATTTTGCGTGTATATTGCGGTGATATTTTACGGGACTTTCAAACAGACGTATTGCTTTTTATATTGTAACCTGATGGTGTTACTCTCTTTTATAGGAGTAAAAGTAAAGTTAGCCTGTCAGCATCCTAGTGCTAAGCAAAAGCCTTACCTCAAGTATGAGGTAGTATGAGCCATACTCCATCACGCGGGCTCAGTGCGGCTTGGCTGATGGGTACTCGTATATGCAACAAGCGACCATCAGATCATCAGATGCTCTGACTAGGCTTAAAAATCAACCAGTATAAACCGGAACTAACTTAAAGTGCTTAGCGTGCCTTCCGAAGCACGGATATGCTTGTTCTTTCGGTTATGGACCAGATCGGTCGAACTGTCAAAGGTTACAATGCACGTTTGATAGGGTTTGGGGTGACTTCATTACATGTCCGTCGAAAGTACAACAATACACATACAATCCATCATATTTTTGCACAAAATTATACATTCGCTCATTGACTGCCCCTATTTAGTAGCTCAGTTATCTTTCAATACCCTGTATAGATGCCGTCGATCTAAATTGTTCGCTCTTGAAGTCTACAGGAATAATACTTCGTTTTATAATCCCCTTGTACGGATGCCTCGATTTTATGATGAATTGGTTGAGTCTCATCCGGACCTCGATATCTTTCAGTCCAAATTGCACTTGTTTCGTAAGAGAATTGACTGAACTCTTGATACCTGCCCACAACAATGAATACATTGTGAAATTAGGTAAACTTTGTTTTTTAGTTTTAGATTTGTTTGTAAACAGTTCTTAATAATATTTTCGAAATTTACTTACTGTTGCGGTCGTAAATATTTTTATGTAATGTTATTTTAGGTACACTATTTATAGGTTATAGTCTAGTTCTATAAGTGTCATTTGCATGTTTTTTAAGTCACCGGCTGTAACCTGTGTGTGTACTAAGCAATAAATGATAATAATAAAAAAAAGATGATAAATGTAAGCATTTTACACAATGGACAATATGTATAATCCCCGGCATTATCACCATCATCATCATTATCAGCCAAAGGACGTCCATTGCTGAACATAGGCCTCTCCCACGGCTTTTCACAGCGACCGATCACTAGTGGTCTGCATCCAGTTTGATCCTGCGATCTTTATAAGTTCGTTTGTCCATCTTGCCGGTGGACGTTCTACTCTGCTTCTTTTCTTTTCTGGCCCAACGGCCATCAAATATTCGCGCCATGTGCCCTGTCCCTTGCAACTTGAACTTACTGATTCTCAAAGTTATGCCCGTTACCTAAGTTCTTCTACGTATCTCCTCATTTCCAATTCAATCCCATAGAGAAATACCGATCATAGCCCTCTCCATCGTTCGTTGTGTAATTTTGAACTCGAGCGTTGTGTGATCTGATCAATTATGATGGTTGGTAAAAATACAAGCATATTTATTTTACTGACCCGCAAAAAGGCGGTTGTCAATTCGGCCGATATGTATGTCAAAATTGGATAAAATTGATTTTGGTCTATTAAGGCTTTCAACACGTGTGCAAATTTCGTAACTATGTATGTTAGTGTGCTTAGTGTACATTTGTATGTTTCTCTCAGGGTTTCTCGTTAACAAGAAGTAATACACATGTAGTAGAAACCTCCCCTAGAAACATGAACCCTCTAGAAACATGAAGTAGGACCCCAAATAAGGCAGTTATAGATAAAAAAAACTGTTTATAGAGAAAAGGTCAGACGGGTGACTTAGTCGCCTGAGTGTTTCAAGCCAAGCCATAAGAAAAATTGACGTTTTCTTATAAATTAATAACGTAAAACGAGCACTGGCGATACATTATGACGATGAAAACACGATCCCTTATGATGTCGCATTATAAACCAAACCCAGTAAGACCACTTTTCAAATTAAGAGAGACGATCTATATCTACGATCTTAATACTCGTAATGACATAGTTTTTTTTCCGGATATGGTGTAAAATAACACCATTATGGTGTAAGGATAAAAAACTAAATCCGTTCAGAGCTTACTCGTACGAGCAGATTAGCAAAGGCTTAAATTAAAATATTATTATGTTCATTCACTTTTTCTTACATTGACCGACGCTTTTAAAGGCTGTTGAAAGTCACAGGCAGACCTTCAAATCTGTATCAATACAGCAAATAGGAATAATTTAGTTGGTAATTTTTCACCTGAGACTCAAAAATGCGATTCCATTTTAGCAGATGCTTATACGATGGTATTACCTCTCAACTGCTTCAGTGGCGCAGCGGTGAAGAGGTTGCACTTTGCACACGTCCTGAGTTCGATCCCTGGGTTGAGCAAAAATATGTACCTGGGTTGTTTGGTTCAGAAGTTTTTAGTTCGAAGTTAGGAAGTTGGCGGTGTTTCACCCCCGTGCCTCGAAATGCACGTAAAACCATTGGTCCTGCGCCTGATCCGGTCGTGTTAGATTGCTGTCCTATCGGGCTTTGAGAGTGATAGGTGTGGAGAGTGCAACTGTGTTTTCACACACACCTGTGCACTGTTATATGTCCCGCGCATTCGGTTAGTCGTTATGATTGGCTACCGTAGTTGATATCAGCTACGGGAATATTTTATGTTGTTATGCATTGTCTTTAATTCCATTTATTTATTAAATGAATATACCGACAATTCTGTTAGCTAAGATTCTATTGTGCTGATAAAAAATACACGTGCGTTCAATACAAATTCCATCTAAAACAAGCCACGTGTTCCGAGGTCGGAGTGACGGCGGTGTCATGTTATATCATAACGTGTGAAAAATTGTATGACATATTTTTTCAGAGCCCGACTTACCACGTAGAAAGATTATTTCGCATCCCTCGGGGTATGTTCGCACGGAGAAAAATCTGAGTTTCAATTTGTGGTAGGTAATAAGTAATCTGCCCTCCCGATTGTTGGGGAGGATGTTATTTAAGACGATGGCTATTACCGCGTTGTTTCTGAATATTTGGGATCGATATGGTAAAACTATAGTCGATGTCCGATATAATTGATGTACTTTTTTTCTTCTTTTGTATTAAGATGGTGTTTGTTTTGACTACAGAACAAGCTAAGTGCAGCTAACACTGAGTCAAAGATGGAACGAGCTCTACCAGAAGAAGCCTTTTCACTCTGACTTTGAATACTTAATACTTATTATTATTTTATTCTTTTTTTCTAATTCAGACACCACCCATGTCTTTGAATGGACTTTTACCTTTCATACCTATTAAATAGTTTCAGTGATTAATAGCACTTTCTTTAAACAGGTATTTTTTTGATGATCTGAATTGGTAAAATTATTTTATAATGATGACTTAAGGTTGTTGGAATCAACCAACTGTCCTTATGAACCCACGGATTGAAGATGTAAGTCCTTTAATATCAAATCAATTTTAAATTGTGTACAATCTATTTGGAATGAGCAACCATCCCATCTCCACCGCAGGAATACCTCTATTGGGCCCAACCAACACTAAAGGTCCATTCAAACTCGTCAATCTTCATTTCATATTCTAAAAAATCATTTTGCTGTCAACAAAACACTCCATAAACCATAGACAAATGTGGATTCAGCCCAAAAACGGGTAACAAATCAAGTTGTTGGTACATTAAAGTCAAAAGCAGTTGCCCTACATCCCTACTATTACTTATTACTCCCTCGGTACCGTAAATTTTACTAATCCACGGATTTGGAAGGTCGAAACACCTAGCTAGTCTCATGGTAGTAAGAAATTATGAAACATTATACATACAGCACTTGCGGCTTTGCTAGGGAAGAGAAAACATTAAACACTAGATGCTCTAAGTGCCGTATAAAAATAAAGAGCTGTTTTTGCTAACCACGCAAATGTGGCCGTGGCTTTTCTCAGTCATCTACATTGTAAATTCGGAAAAAAAACATTATTTACTTTAACAGAATGCGGCACTTTGTGCAACCAAATTCAACCTGATTTTTCGCCATTAAAATGAGAACACTTTTCTTCTGACATACGAGTGTAGTAATGACGTCGTGTACTAAAGTACAAAAGTACTGACGTCATGTCCACGGCAGCCGTCAACAAACCGCTGTATTTTAAACATGGAAAGATTGACATGGTTATGACGATGATGGTCGCTTACGTCACGTCTATGAGATTGTGTCGTCGGAATATCAACAGCACGTAGAAGATATCGGCTGTCACTTTTCAGCGTTATAATGAGCATCATCAACACCCAAAAGTCAAGCCCAGTATCCACTGCTAAACATAGGGCTCCCCCATGGTTTTCCACAGCGACCGATCTCAAGCTCGCATCTAGTGTGATGCCATCCTGAGATCTTTGCGAGGGCATCTGTGTCTGTGCATCTTGTCGATGGTCGTCTTACGCTGTGCGTTGGTCAAATGGTCTCCAATCTAGATTGCTTCTGCCCCAGCGGTCAATTAACTTTCTCAGTTTCTGCCCTGCCCATTGGCACTTGAGCTTTCTGCTTCTTTTCAGCATCCGCTGTCAATGTAAAAGATTCGTTACGTGTAACAATATTGACGTGGTTCGCGTAGGCGTGAAACTGGAGCCAAAACTCGTATTACTAACACAATGTAGTACTTTACTACCCACACATTTGGCAAGTTGATTAAGTAAATCGATGTACGAAGTATGTATTCCGTAATGTAATTGTATTTCAAAAACCGACTTCAAAACCAAAATGCACTAAAAAGTCTTAAATAAACTCTTCACCATTGAAAGCAAAGGAATTCGTTTTAGGCAAACAATTTCTTATTGGAGTTGGTGCTGTGATAGTTGATGCTTGATGGTCAAAGTGATGGCACCGACTCCAAAAAGAAATTGTTTGCCTAAAACGGATTCCTTTCCTTTCAATGGTGAAGAGTTTATTCAAGTCTTTTTAGTGCATTTTGGTTTTGAAGTCGGTTTTGACTTTTTTTTTAAGTTTATTTTATTTCTTAATTTTTAGTGATTACATAAGAGGGGAGGGGGGGGGGGGGGGGGCAGTTGCACCTTATGATTCTATTTTTTAAGAAGCTACAGATTACCTATCATAAGTTCCGTCATTATAATTACTTAACTCCTAAGCGTTAAGGAGTTCCACCATCAGCTTAGCCCCACAAGATGTTGACTATCAGACGTAACAACACGTCATCATTAAGATTCTAGTAAAGAAACACTATTCGTGCCTTTAAAATTTGAGGGTTTCCCTCGATTACACCAAGATCCCATCATCAGATCCCAAAATGGGAAAAATGGGACCAACTAAAAAGTACACCCTCTAAGAAATTGAAAAAAAATTTCGATTCGGTCGACAAACGACTGAGATATGAGGTAACATACATACAAAAAAACTTACAGTCGAATTGATAACCTCCTCCTTTTTTGAAGTCGGTTAAAAATAGTGCATCTGAATCAGGAAATAAACATTTACGGTTGTAGATAATAACATGAAAAATAACAATAGCTTTGTGTCAAAGTCGTAGCCTTTTTTTCTACCCTCTATGGCCTGACCATATTTTTTTTTACTTTAAAAAGTTATTTTTTTGCATTGTCTATGCCTCTGCCAGGTTGATCCCTCTGTTGGATTCAACTGTGGATTCAGTCCTTACTGTGTGTGCAAGTCAGCCCCGGTCATATATATTTTTTTTGTGCGGAATAGATATTGAAACTTATGTGTTACACGTTATTAACGTCGTGAGCTATCATAAAATTGTAAACTTGTATTGCTAGCAAAGTATAAAATAAATGACATTCATAAAGATTCTAAACCATAAATGACATTGTTAGTGTTGTGAAGAAATACACCTTTTATTTCTTTCACCTTTTATTTTTTATACCTTTTATTCTTTTTGATAACTTTCTGGCTAAGACAACCATCTTTAATAAGCGAAATCCAAAAGATAAGTTGAATGCGACACATGCTGGGCTTAAAGAGCAAAACGCCATTTACGTAACCGAACATTTGACACCGGCTCTTAAGGACCTTCACTACCATACCAGGATAAAGGCGAAACAAAATGGCTACGACTTTGTGTGGATTAGGAATGGACGGATTTTTGTACGCAAATCAGCAGATTCTGATTTCATCTGGATTAAAGATTCTAAGTGCCTAGATAAGATTATTTAAGTAGCTATAGTTCTGTTTCCTCTACCTATATATAGTTTTTTTTTTTTTTTTTTTTGTTTGCATGTTTTTATTCTGAACATAAATAAAATTCAATACATTAAAATTGTTTTATCAAAATGCCCGTGGGCTTAAAACAAAAACACATGCTTTTTATAAGGAGGTTTGTTGTAATAATTATGATATTATTATTATAGTAGAGACGTGGTTGAATTGTAATATGTTTTCGGAAGAACTCTTTGATAATAGATACACGATTTTTAAAAGGGATAGGGAAACCACCGGATTTCATTGTAATAAAAAGGATGGGGGAGGTGTAATAATCGCGGTGAATAGTAAACTTAAGTTGAAAAGGATGACGTCGTGGGATAGTCAGTGTGAGGACCTCTGGCTCAGCTTAGATCTAGCAGTTTCAGAATCAGTGCGTCAGATAGCTTTCTGTGCTGTTTAATTGCCGTCACCTGTTAGCCGTAGAGTACTAGAACACTTTATTGATAATTGCAATAAGTTAGCTGAAAATGGCCTCCCTATGTTTATTGTAGGAGATTTTAATTTTAGGAAAATTAATTGGCAACTAGTTCGTAACGATAGTAATTATAGAGCACCCGGGTTAGCTAGGGATCTAGTTGATTTTGTACATTTACACAAATTTTATCAATTAAATAATGTGATGAACAACAAAAATGTAATTTTGGACTTGGTTCTGACAGATATTCCAATGTGCTCGGTCTCTAGAGCAGACAGTGCCCTCAGAAAAATTGATAAGCAACATCCTCCCCTAAATATTATAATTTCTTTAAGTGTGGAAAGGAAACTTTCACACAATCCCAATTCTTTGAAGCACAACTTTTATAAAGCTGATTACGACTCAATTCGAGATCATTTGTCAAAAATCGACTGGGCCGGAATTTTCAAAGATAAAGCCGATGTAAATGATATGGTTATGGTTTTCTATGAGGTCTTGTGGGAAGCTATTAAAAAACATGTTCCATTTAAAATTCATAAGAATAACGGTCGTTTTCCTCCTTGGTTTGATGGTAAACTTATTCGTCGACTAAGAGAAAAAAACAATATTCGATGGCGTTACAAACTATATGGAAATCCACGTGATAAATTGGAATTAGACTTGGTAAGTAAGCGCTGTGAAGCATTAGCTACTGAGAGATACAATGCCTACATCGCGGGCTTAGAAAAAAGTTTAATCAACAATCCCAAACTCTTTTGGGCCTTTGTTAAAAGTAAACGAAAAGGAAAAGGCTCTTACCCGGCGGAAATGAGTGACGGTACACTGACAACCTCTGACGGCTCGACCATATGCAGTATGTTTGCGGAGAATTTCTCATTAGCGTATAATGCCCGAGACGTTAATGATCACAGTGAACCTAGAAATTATCATGCGTCAATCGAAGCAATTAAAAATAATAGCCAGGCTTTTACAGAAACAATGATTACAGAAGTAGCCCTGTTAAAAAAAATGGAACTACTTGTTTGATCCAAGGGAGCTGGGCCTGACGACATCCCACCAGTCTTTATTGTGACATGTGCTCAGTCATTGGTTGTTCCATTATGCCATTTATTTAATAAATCATTATCTACAGGAGTATTTCCCAATAAATGGAAAGAGGCAAAAGTAGTTCCAATTTATAAGGCTGACGATAAAAGTTTGGTAAGCAACTATCGACGCATTTCAATTCTGTCCACCTTTGCTAAAATATTTGAAGCTTTGTTGTGTCCCCTAATTCAAAACCATTTGAAACAATTTATTAAAGAAAACCAACATGGATTTATTGCATATAGATCTACAGCCACAAATTTAGTTTGCTTTGTGGAGAACGTTATCCAAGCCATGGACCGAAAAATGCAGATTGACGTATTATATACCGATTTCAGCAAGGCTTTCGATAGGGTGCCTCATGATATCCTTATTGATAAGCTGTCTTGCTATAGGTTCGCTGGTTCATTTTTATCATGGCTGTCATCCTATCTAGAACACCGAACTTTTTACGTCGTGGTCAACGGGTTCTGCTCGAAAAAAAAAACTATAACTTCAGGCGTACCTCAGGGCTCGCATCTCGGTCCCATCCTTTTTAACTTTTTTGTCAATGATATACCAGACTATTAAGTAAACTCTCATGTATTTATGTATGCGGATGATTTAAAATTTTTAAGGCCTGTTCAGTCAGTAGTTGATTCAGCATTGTTACAAGAGGATCTAAATCATCTTATTTCTTGGTGCAGAACAAACCGAATGACACTGAATCCCAAAAAATGTCAACACCTTAAATTTACTAGAAATCATAACGTCATCCCTTATGTGTATAAAATAGACAACCATGTCGTTCAAGAAGTAGAGGTGATAAAGGATCTAGGTGTATTCTTCGACAAAAAAATGACATTTCAATCCCACTATGATAATGTAATTACAAAAGCATCTAAACTTCTTGGTTTTGTCATTAGGAATACTAAGGGATTCAGCATTAAAACTAAAAAAAAAATATACATTAGTTTGGTTCGTAGTACACTCGACTATTGTTCTGTTGTGTGGCGACCTCACTATGCTGTGCACGATCTGCGCATGGAGCGGATACAAAAGCGGTTCTTATGGCATTTGGCGCGACTAATTGGGAAGGCAAAAAGGAGTTTTTCATATGTTGACCGATTGAAGGAGTTTAGAATGTTATCTTTAGATAATCATAGAGAACTAACGGACTTACTTTTTCTTTACAAAATTTTCAATAGCAAAATATGCTGTCGACAATTACTGAACTCTTTCAGTTTTAATGCTCCTTCGAGATATCCTCGTCACTCGGTACTGCCACTGAAGCCTCCATTCAGAAAAACCGTTCTTGGATCTAACTCCCCGTTGCCCAGACTCTGCAAACTATTTAATAAATATAGCAACATTACTGATATAAATTTTGACTCCTTCTACAGCTTCCGAAAAAAGCTCATAAATTGTATTATAAGTTCGTCATAGTCTCGAGCGAGCAGAGTGCCATAATGTAATTTCCCGCTTTTCATTGTCGATCCTTTTTTTTATATAGATTTATTTTTATAGTGCATGCTGTGTTTACTTGTAAGTAGTTACTACACATAGCCTTAGTATTAGAAATGTAATTGAACTTTTTTGTGTATGTTAACTGTAAGTAAGCCATATTTATATAAATAAAATAAAAATTTCATCTGTTTGCAAACCTACACGCCCTCTGGCAATCACCACACACATTTAAAAAAAACAATCCGTCCAACGGTTAGTATCACAGTTACGGCTCTACTCACGTATACGCGATAAGAACAAGTTCTGTTTCTATGAAAAATATTAAAATCATAGGGTCATAAGTTTATGTTAAAAATTCAGTTGTCATATCAATAAAGCATATACCTCATACTAACCTATTCCTTCCGGCTATGCCTACTTATCAAAACATTGACTATGAAAGCCTACATTACACCCTATTCTGAACCATCAACGTTACAGAGTTAACAACCCACACAACATAAAGTAGTGAACTTTACGAGCACTATACCGATTCAAGCATTTCCTCCCCTCTAGCACGAAGGCTCTGCTCGTACCGTCTCTGGTTCTGCCCATTTTCGACTACGCCGACGTTTGCTGCACAAATGTCTCCCAAGATCTCCTCAGTAAAATGGACCGACTCCTCAACAATTGTATATGATTTGTGTTCGGTCTACGTAAATTTGACCATATATCCCAGTTTCGCAACCAGTTAGGCTGGCTCCCCATTTGTCAGCGTAAGCACATTCGGACACTTTGCATGCTATACTCCATTCTCTTCGATTCTAACTCTCCGTCCTATCTTAAAGATAAATTCTCATACCTCCACTCTTCTCATGACTGGTCCCTTCGCTCTAGTAGCTCCCTTCAACTATTCACTCCCCGTCACACTTCTGGCTTTATGTCCAATTCCTTTACTCTCACAGCCATTCGACTTTGGAATGGGCTTCCAAAAAGTGTCCAAACATCTACCTCGAAATTTACCTTCAAAAAGGCATTGCGAACACTATATAGAGAAGAACTCACTGACCCGTCTCATTGACATTAATTTATCTTGTGTACCTTATTATGTATATTTAAATGATGTGTATGTTTATATAATAAATATATCATTTCATTATTTTTATATAATCGTATATGAGTTATAGGCAGTATGTATGTTTAACGTCGTATTATAGTTATCTCTATCGCTATTCTTTTCTCTTCTATTGCCTCTATAACTTTACTTGCACCGCCTGTATATATATTTTTTTCTGTCCTGACCTATGGTTGACTGGTAGAGAATGCTTTTGGCATTAAGTCCGCCATATGAACCTATAATTTTATGTTGTGTGCATGAAGTTTTTAAATAAAAATAAATAAATAAAGTAGTCACCGCACTACTCCGTGTAGGTCTAAGTATACGAATTAATTATATAATAATAAATGAACAAATATATCATCAGTACTCATATTTTACCAAAAAAAAGGAAGCAATGTGTTAATTTTTTTAACAATCTAAGACACGTGATAGACCGTATGTTTTGAGCTGTCAAATGAATACGATTGCTTTCCACAATTCCACCTCAGGTTTTTGTGGTATGATAGAACTTATATTTGCACAATCTATTCTTTTTGTACATTTATAGCTTCAACATGGATCACACAACTAAATACCTAGTAAAAAAATAAAAGAAATTCAATAAGGTCCTTTGAGAAGACCAACGTAGCTGAGCTTGTAAAAAAATATACATGTATTATTGTAGTTTATTGACTTATTGAAAGAGATTTGGCATGACCACAAATGTACAATAACTCGATAATGTGTTTATTTATTTCAGGAAAAATACAGATTACAATTAATTACATTACATTGAGAGACTTATATAATGGCATTGTTTCTATTCTAGCCTTAGTCTAACTAGATGATGTTTCAGCAAAAAGCTAGTTTACGAGCGAGGCCTCTTGATTCTTCAAATGTACTTATTTCAATTGTTCTTTAAGTACAGCTATAGTTACTTGCTCCATTAAGAGCTACTTCATACAGCAAGCATGGGTCACCTCAGTAAATACCCAGAAAAAAAACGAAATGACTATAAGTACAACAGCTCAATAATGTGTTTATACCCTTAGTCTAGAAGATGTTTCAGCAAAAAGCGAGTTTACGGCCCCTTCAGCCGATGTAACACTTGGCCAGTTTAAGCGCAATCCCCGCAAGATGGCGCTGCCCGTTTATTGATACTTTTTATTTAGGGTCACATCTCACTAAAACCATATTTTTATTCCTGAAATACGTATTATATCTCAATTTAACACCCTAAAGTACATATACGAGTAACACATCATGGGGTGAGGTGGACAAATGCTTAAAATTATTTTTTACAAATCTTTTGTCTTTTAAAGGTCCTGGTTTATTTAAATAGGTTTATACATATTACTTCCATTAAAATCGTCTGTGTGGTATTCGGTGCTTTTACTTTGATTGATTCATTGATCACTTACTGGCACAGGAATATAACTGTAACTGTTTTAAATGGAATAAATGATGGTTTAGAATGTTTTTAACACTCACAGTGTCATATTTTATATTCATAAAGATGAAATAAGAAACCAAAAATTTGCGCACGGGCGGGACTTGAACCAGCAACCTTTTGGCAGACCGGGCCAAACGCTCTTACCAATTGAGCTACCGTGCTGTTAGTCCGTCCCTGCGAAATTTGTGGTCTCTTATGAATACGTCGTTGCGTGACGCTTAGCGTTAGTAGTTACTCCCCCCAAGTTACTAGATTTAAGAAAAAAACGCTGTCAAAGTTAAGTGTCTAGAAGCAACGGTTAATTATCGGTTAAAAACTTTGATATTGTGGTATAATTAGGAAGTATTGAGCTAAGGAACCAATTGAAAACTGTTTTGGGACTGCCAAAGATTGCGAAAATCAAAGAAAGTAAGTTTACTTTTGTCATTAAGCTCAGTAAGATATAAATTTGTGTAACAACTGAATTTATATGTTATCTTGGGGTGTGTAGGGCTGCCAAATGGGGAGAGTCGGGATGTGAACCGGGTGAGTCAAGACGACGAATGGGGGGACTTGGTTCATCTTTGGGTTGACTAGGGACAGTGAAGGGGTGTGTTGGGTTAATCGGCCTAGGGTTGTCAATAAGATATTATGGTTGTTTATTCTTAACTACGTAATACGCAAGTAGGTATCAAGGAAGCAGTTTGTTATGGAGTGACTTTTAAGACTAAGAATAGTAGAGGTGACTAAAGAAAGTAAAAAAGAAAATCAGCATCATCAAGAAATTAAAAAGACAGACAGACACAGTAATATTTCAGATAATATGAATGAAAACAATAAATTTCACGAAAAACAAGAGTCAATAGCGGGAAGCTATGCTTAGCAACAATCTCCTGAAATAAGTGTTTCCGAGAGAAGTCTTCTTTCTGAAATAAACATTAATGGTAGCTTGGCGAAGCAGAGAATAGAATTTGACAGTATGGAAATCAGTGATATGCCCATTGTTTTTGGTGATGATTTAGATTACCACTATGTAGTTACTGTTTTATCCGAAAACGAAGAAAATGCTCATAAAAAGGAAAACAATATTTATAATGATGAGACGACGACCAAGTCATCGAAACCAAAGAAACAAATAAACGTTATAACTGACGTAAAATTAAAATTACCACTACCTACCCTTGCCAAAGAAAAAACGTGCAATTAAGAAAAAAAATTATAATGATATGAAAGAAATACTAAGAATATTAGAAGATTAGAAAAGGCACATAGAAGCGAGAAGAATAGTTTAAAGGAGAGATAAAACTTTTGTTTGATACTAATTAGAATAGAATTACACACAGATTTTATGGTTGTTGTTTTGTTGTTGTTGTTTAGTTTAACAAAAAATGAGAGAAGTTAATTTAATTTTTGTAAGAAAGTTAATTGTTGATTTATAATACAGATACCTTCTTTTTGTTTTCATTTATTCATTTCATTAGCATTATCTCCTAGCATTGAACATTATCATCGTTAATCATTTGAACAAAGGTACCTAGGTACTTCCGATAAGACTTAATTTCCAAAATGTAAAATTGTCAACCCTACGAAAATTCCCAACTCGCCCATTTATTGACCCTTGTAACCCCAAGCACGGGGTGAGTTGAGATTGCACACTTTTTGGTATTTATTGGTGTTTATGAGGATAATTGCACCAAAATAACTAGAAAAGGTTAAAGTTTAAGAAGCCGGAAAGTAGCCATAAAATTTATAATTTTTATATTAATATACTAGACACTAAAATTTGGTTCCAAAGTTTGAAATTGTCCCTACGGTACGTGCCGTGTCCCATTTTACGGTATTTATTGAGTTTTTACAAACTATGTAACTTTTTTTACCCGAATAGGGAAGGGTTATGATTTGGGCAGTTTAAATGTATATATGTATGTGGGTTATGTTTGTTACATATTTGCAGCTGAACTACCGTTCAATTTTGGTGAATAAGGTATCTATCGATTTTTTTTATTTTACTCCGCGAAACATACGCTACCTTTTATTGAAAACTACAAATGTTTGTGTGATAAACACGAACATTGGTATCTAGATCATGGATGTTTATATTTATTTAAATATACGGGAGACGCTCCCGTCATAATCATCTTCTACATCATCAGTCTAATATTTGTAGTACAAGGAAGACCATTCCTTTGAACGAAACCACGGCAATTGGTGCAATGTTGTCTGGTGCATATGTATAAAAAAACTGTGGAATTAAGAAAACAAAATGCAGTTATAAAGTGGGGATGAAGAAGAAAAATTAAAGTAGACAAAATTCTAATTAAAAAAATGTCTATTCACAGTCCAGTTATTTTTAAACTGTTAATCTTTCTATGGCACAGTGGGTAAAATCCTTATATCCAGCCTTTTACAGCTAAAAGTATAGGCCGCAATTACAAAGTGTTAGGTTGGAGATGATTTTAATGATAATGGACCTTTATTCTGCCGGTTGATGGCAAAATTTTACGATAGACTGAATATTCGAAGAGTTTTATGTTTTGTAAAAATAATGTGTAGGCGGTAAGATACTATCATTTTTATACGGCTCCAATTTCAAGATGTGTTTCGGTGAGAAGGAAAGATAACATTTTGAAATTATTACAAGAAGATAGATACGTGGAAGATTTAATAAGCTTTATGGCCCAGTCAGCCAAGAGGTTGCTGGTTCAAGTCCCGCCCGTGCGCAAATTTTTGGTTTCTTCATTCATCTTTATGAATATAAAATATGACACTGTGAGTGTTGAAAACATTCTAAACCATTAAGGAATTCGTTTCATGGCTGTCCGTGGCTTGACCAAGTATGGTAATTTTCTTTTGGCAACACTGCAAAGTCACCCTGTATTATACATGAGTACCTATCTGACCATATAATCTAAAAGCAAACTTTTTCTGGGTAAACTGGCTCCGACGTAGACCAAATCCTATCTTGATCGTACTATTGGTTTTTTTTCGACAGAAAATGCCTCATTCTTACCATGTACCTCTAGTTTTAGTTAAAAAAAAACAAAAATAAGTTTTTGGGTTTCAATTTTCAAGATTTATGTAGACTATTTTGTAAATTAGGTGCATGTTAAGGCATTGTCGTATTTTATTGGTATTTTTACTTTAAAACAACACTTACACCGACCTTGTGAAGATCGAAGGTTCACAATAAATGAAAATCGCTTGCAATCAGTGCAGGCGCAGAAAATGTGGGACCACCCTTCTTCAAACAGGGTGGTATACCAACTATTCCGGTTAACCGGTGCCCTTGAGGAAAAACCAACGAGATAGCGCCCTGAGTATTTGCCCTGGGCATTCTTATCTACTCAAAATCATACACAGCTGTATATTAAATGGCTTGCAATATTTTTTATTACTAAAATGTTATTGATAAATCACTTGTCCATACGCCTGGTGTCGTTTTATTATTTATGTTATCAAGATGTTTCGGTAAAGTTCCGCAAAGAAAAATATTAGATTCGAACTTTAAAAGAATGAAGATATTTAAACAACTTATCAATGAACGACAGACCTTTGCGTATTTCTTGGTATTTTATACCAACTTTGTTCTGCGGCCCTTAAGGGAATTGTTAATTCGATTCTTAGATAATTGCTCATCAAAGATCTGCCTGAAGTTGAATATTAATTATAAATAACAAAAGGCAGCCAGTGAGAACTGTACAATATAACAGACAATTGAAGTTTCTCCAATCGCAGAGTTTCAGTTCGTTTCGAGTTTTCGCTTTTAAACTTTGTAATTGCCGATTTTATTTCTTTTGTTCGAAACGTTGAAATCGGTCTCCGAAGTGTTGTTTCAAGTTTTAAAGGAATAGGTAAGTGTCTATCCGATGGGTTTTTGTTATAAAATGGACAAGCCCTTTTGGTTGATCGTAGTTATGTACTAATCCTGTCAGGAACGTCAAAAATCTTGTTTATCCTGATTGTAGCGAGGTTCATCTAACACGACGTACTAATAAGTTTTGGCAGCGTCATCCGTCCAATTCTTCTTTTGACGATTCATATTTGGATTAATCGTTGAGTAGTGCTTACATATTTGTCGATAGTGAATCAAGCCATTACTCTCTTTGTTCTTGAACGAAGTATAAGTTTTAGGATCGTTTCCTTTGAGTTAAGGTAAATGTAAATTATTTTATTACTCTTAGGAGGTGATCGATTCGATCTGTATGTATTTGATGTCGTCAGAACTGGATACAATTTCAGTATGTTGATCTATTAAGGCTTTCTAACACGTTTGCAAAATTTCATAAGTGTATGTATGTTCATAAGTGTATGTATATGTGTATTTATATGTTTTTTCTTAAGATTTCCCAAAGCGAGAAGTCATATCGAGATAATTATTTTTTTGTGCAGTTAGGTATGGTTCAACTGAGGGTACACTGTAAGTTTCATCAAAATCCGTCAAGTAGTTTTTGAGATATGAGTAATAATAATAACTAACAATCATGAAAAAAATCATAAATAAACGTAAGCTTGAGACCTGTACAATATAACAGACAATTGAAGTTTGCACCCACTCCAAACAAATTTGTTTTTTGAGCTTTTTAGTCAGTTTTCAGGGCTGTTATTGTTTGTATTTTTGTTTTATTGTTTGTCGATTTATAGTTAATTTCTTTAGTCTTCAATGTTCGAAAACCTGCTGATATTATTTATGCCTACACTTAACACGATTAATTAGCAGGCGCCTCTACAAACTAAATTAATTAAGTTAGCTTAATAGTTATTATTCACAGCTCATGGTCGCTCGTATTGCTAATCTTTAATGATTCTGTTTAATAACATGGTTAATAAAAGGTAATAACGTAATGTATTTCCGAGCATATCAGGTGTAAATTAGTTTCGGCGTATAATTTAAATTAAGCCCCTGATTGCATATTCGATAAACTAAAATCGTTGTTACGGACTGGTGATAAAATATTATGCCCTGTGTGGTTTTGTCATTTCAATTATTATTTCAGCATAACCGTATTACTAAGGATAATATTGAGGCGTATTGTATTTTTGTTTTTATTGTGTTTTGACACATAAATTGTACTTGTAAAAACAACTGTGTTAGACAAGGAATCCAAAACCTGTGTTGCTATCCGGACGCATGCCTATACCACTCGGCCTTCGACACATTGGCAAGCCTGTTGAATTTTGCAAGTGCTTATATTTTTACAAATATTTAACAATCGGTTTTAATAACGTAAGCCAATTTATAATGATTTTTTTTAAATAATTTTTTGTCACTATACAAACATAATAACATAAATTGTACCTGTAAAAAGAAACTCTTATGATATTGAGGCGTACTTAATAGCGAGTATAATTTTAATACGTTCACTTTATTAAAGACTGTATAAAACAAAATACGAGTAAAAATACGTTTTTACTTAACGTTTCACCGCTGACTCGCTGAGGATCAAATGACCTTTTATTTAAAAAAAAACTGTGAAAGCACTCCGGGAGTGCCGGCAGAAGTGAAAATTTGAATATCAACGTTGTGCATTTTTGATTTTTTGGAATAGATTTTTATAGAATACAATATTTATTTATTGCGCTATCGTACACAAACATTACAATTTATATTATATTAAATTACATTAAAAAGTTTATCTCTCAGAAAAATCAACTTACATCCATAATTTCGCCAACCGTCTTACGGTTTTTCGATCAGTTCACGTGTCCTGACGCGAGTTTCACATTTTTCCCCCATCCCACAAAAGTGCTCAACGCCGCTAAAGAAGTTTTCACTTCAAAAAAAAACATCATTTTACTCCTGGCTGTACCATCTTCAAGACTTTTTCGTTTTCACTTAGACTGCAGATTCTAATTGGATAAGTAATTTAATGGAAGTGGGAGACCGCTTTCCATTTCAAAATGAACGACTTATCTGCGACTTTCTGAAAACGTGATCACAGAACAACGCTATGAGCACAAAGTAATTTAATCGTACGGGTCATTAGTTGTACTTAAATTAAATACACGATAATACCTTAACATGTGTCCTGATTGACAAAATAGTTTATTTGGTTCTGAAGCTTACGTGAATACTACTCATAAATAATAAAACTAATATACTGAGTGATGGAAGCTTTATTTTCCATAACTTTGTTATGTCAGGCATATAGTTTTAATAAAGTGTGCGCGAAATAAATCCTTAAAGTGTTAAATCCTTAAACTTTAAATTTACAGAATGCGGAAGCTATTAAAAGCGTGTCAAGAGTTTTTTTTTGCTCCGGTATCATCCTGCAACTGCAAACAGTACATAAATAAATAATATACAGAAAGCCTACTCTTGTTAGTATTTCAATTAATATAAAGACGTAAAATTCCATTACGATTACTTCTGACCTGCTTTGCTATTACACTAACAATCAAATACGTCTTTATTATATGTGAAAGTCATAAACCATGGCTCTCGTGGCTTGCTGTTTAATTTTCCAGAATATTTCCGTTATAAAATCGTATCGTAAAATCGTATAGGGCAAAAAATACACTTGTAGTAATGTTCTCGCACTCGACTTCCACAAGCGAAATTGTATAAATATAATTATTATCCTACATTCCTATTTGTTGGTGCTCGATTTTTTCTAGTTGATAATAAAGTAAATAAGATAACTGTATCTGTGTGTATTGTGAGCAAATCATGTAGTGGGAAGTTTAAAGAACTTGTGTAATTTCCTGCTCGACGAAGGGGCGAGTTTTAATGAACCTACGCACTCGCTGGGAACTAAAACATACGAGGATTAGAATTAATCACTCTTCTTACCTATGTCAAGATTAATTTAAAACATCAATGTTTTTACCGAGGAATTAATTAATAGGCTACTGAACCAAGTTTAATAAACTAGATAATACTTATTCTAAGTAAATAAATGAAACAATAACCTTGATGTTTGTAAAAATATTCAATATATACAGTATTGACTTATAATTTAAAAATTCAATTTATTGGACTTCACAAATGCTCGAACTGTCATGGTGTCCAACATGACGTCACTACTTACAATCGAAAGTCTTCTTGACAGCCAAATTATATTATTACATAATACATCATCATCACATCTACAATCACACAGCTAAATTTTATTTTTCCCTCACAGTCGACATGAAAAATAGTATGTATATGTCAGGTGAAAGCACTCTTGATCTATTGAAATTGAACTTGAGTAAAAAATGGCGCTTTCTGCCCTTGTGTAACAATCACTATTTTAGTTTAAGTGGTTAATTATAGTTAGAGATATGACAAGATATCTCCATACCATAATTAACTACTAGAAACTACGAACACTGTGATTTGTTCTGTCACAGTCACTCCCGGCCAGTGTGGACAAAGGGTGCTTAAAAGGTACTAATATTCGAATGAAATAAAGAAATCCGGGTATAGCATTTGGCAACAAAAGTTTATTCAAATTTGCTATTTCACAATTACCTTTTAACACCTTAAAATACAAAACTTAATAGCTCAGAATTCAGTAGAGACTAGGTTAGGTTCTAATTTAGTTATCTATATCTATACTATTACAAATCTTTATGTCCACAAATTTCTAATTAAATAAAGATAAACCACCAATTTAAGTTTTTAATTTCCTAATTGATTCCAAAATTTATCCTCAAATTATGCTTAAATTAATAGCTAAATTATCCCACTTTTCACTAAAGTTAAATTAAATACAAGGAAAACCAACCTTGGATTTCAACGCAGGTTACTATTTCAAATCTTTTTTGCATCAAACTACAGACAACTCTGCAACGTTACCCCAAAATTTCACCGATACCGGTCCATCCTCAAAACAGCAGACAAGAAGCAAATCAATCCATCAGGAAAATCTGACTTCAAAAATAATCCAAATAAGGTCTAAGTAAGGTCACTGAAAAGAATTTACAAAATGTTAGTTCAACACACAAACCAAAGTAAAAGAAAAAAAAACACTAACTTTTCATACATTCTTTTTTCATTTATATCAAATCATTTTCGAAATTAATTTATCCAAATTGACATGTTGGCGGCGTCTGAAACGATAAAAGGAACCATGTGCTCAGACTCTAAGAAATATCTCGCAACAAACAAAAATCAACGCAAACCTTTCTGCAGATACTTAGCAGGAATAACTATCAAACTACCAAAATAAATGGAGCGTGCCCCGTAATCAAAATTTTTACATTTCAACACACGTTCCACTCCGACGCACGACCAACAGTGGCGGAACCGGAAAAACCGCAGCTGTCACACTTGACAAATGTCAGTGTCAGCATCCGTCATATCTATGCAAAAATTCACGACTATGGACTGGAGTCCCATATCCATTTAGCTTTTCGTTTCATGCGAACTTAGACAAAATATACAACGTTACAGTTCCAAGCAAAAACTGGCTTATTACACTTTTTACACATCGAAGTAATGAACCCCGCGACATTAAACGGGACGTATGTCTATTCCATATCATATGACCACCGTGATAACCGTATTAGCCACTGTATAGAGCACGTTCAGTTTCATTAATTATGCGGATTTTACGCAGTTGTGAGGTAAGAGTTATTTTTCAACGAAAATGATTGTTTTGCTGCCGACCGTACATTGTTAAGTTGGGTGTTACTCATCATGACTCAAACTTCAAGAGAAATATGCTATACAAGGAAACGAAAATGACAAAATTACAATTTCAAATTAAGTCTTTTAAACCTTAAATTCCTTTTTATAAAAGTTTCATCTTAACATCATTCGAGGAAAAATGTATACCACTACAAAAATATGCAATAAATATGTATACCAACGCAAACATCTCATAAGATTTGATGGGATTTACAACGTGGAAAAATCTTTATATCTGACCTCACTGACTCTCAAGATATTAGATTTATGGAATTATTCATTTTGTAATAATGTTTCGTAAAAGAAATGTCGTTGCTTTAAGTATGCGAGATAAGACATGGCTATGAGTCTCAAAACGTTATTTACTTTTGGTGTGGAAACTATTCATTTGATCATCATGGGCATGACATAGTTTGGTATCAACCGACCAATTGAAATATAATATCATACCAGTCATACCTAGTGACAAAATTGAAGAATAGTCCCCCAAGTCGCTTCCGACTACGGTGACCAGTCACGACTAACTGACTGCACGGGACATATTTGCACAAGTGTGTGCGCAAACACAGGTGTACTCTCTATTCCTTTCACTCTCATAGCCCGATGGGACAGCAATCTGACACGACCGGAGAGAGATCAAGCGCAGGACCAACGGCTTTACGTGCTTGCCGAGGCACGAGGATAAAACACCGCCAACTTCCAAACGATTATATGATAGAGGCGATAGAGAAAAACACAGATTCATAGTATTTTGCCCCGACCCGGGGATCGAACCCGGGACCTCTGGACCTCAGCCATCGCTTTAGAGTGCGACCCTCTAACCGCTTCGCCACAGAGACAGTTTTATAAAGGTAAACTGTCTATTTGGTCACTTCACCCACGCCTTGTACTATTGAATTTCGTTGGATTGGCATGCACGTTTACATTTTAAAAGATTCAAAGTATGAACATTATTAACATGCACCTAACTGGTTTAATTTAAAGTCCACAACCTAACATGTATATAATTAGCCCATTGAGTGAGTCTGATAGCGTCTGACTAGGTTACTCATAAGGGAGGTTTGCGGCATTTGCATGGAAATTAACATCCTATCATGAAGGTGTAGGTCCACAATGAAAACTTATATTCATGTTTGTTTTCTTTTTGTGATTAATAACCGATTAGAGTTTTTATCACCTACTGAGTCTGATGACGGGATATTGGTGTAATGGAGGGAAACCCTTGAAGGAAATGACCATTATTGGCCAAGCCACGGCCAGCGATGAAACAAATCCCTTAATTTTACTCTTTTTTTGCATACTCAAAATAAATATTAATATCCTCAGAAATGTTCTTAGGTGTTTTTCAATTTAAATAGTACTTTGCGAAGTTCAGGGTTTTTATCTACAACTTTTTTGGGAAACTTAGCATGAATTATACTTTTCTTTGTATTCAGGGCTAAATACTAACCAAAAATAAGTAAATTCGATGCTGTCCTCCAATATCGGCCAAATCTTCTATGACCAGTGGCCTTTTAAAGGCACGTAAAGTGTTCTTCTATGGACGACAGCACGTCAAGGTTTAAACTTGCAGTATCTTATTCAGTTATAATAAGGGCTAGTTTGTAACAAAAGTGGGTAACCTGATGTGCTGACCACTGTACTAGTAACTTAATGTTGACCAGTCTTTACGTCTGGTAGTCACCATTTTGAAACTCCTTAATGCCTAGGAGTTCGGTGATTATTATGCCAGAACTTGTTATGTACTTTGTAGTTTAATACAGAGCAGAGTTAAAAAGGTGAAAACTAAAACTTTTTCCCTTTTTCATGATTGTATCAAAAAGTAAACGCCTTCAAAAAACTGACAAAATCTCCAGATTATGTTCATCAATAGTCTACGCACATCATGCACCGACTTAAAATTAATTTGTTTCTCCTAAACAGACGGCAAATGTGTTTTAGGCTTTTAGATCAGTTTTTGAAAGCGGTTTAATTTTATTAACCGACTTCAAAAAAGGAGGAGGTTATCAATTCGACTGTATGTTTTTTTTGTATGTTTGTTACCTCATATCACAGTCGTTTGTCGACTGATTTGAAAAAAATTTTCGCCTACTTAGAGGGTACACCTTCTAGATGGTCCAATTTTTTCCAACTTGGGATCTAATCGAGAGAAACCCTCAATTTTTTAAGGCACGTATAGTGTTTCCTTACTATAATCTTAATGTTGACGTGTTGTAACGTCTGATAGTCAACACTTTGTGGGACTGAGCTAATGGTTGAACTCCTTAAGGCTTAGGAGTTTAGTAATTATAATGAAAGAACATATTATAGGTAGTTTGTAGCTTCTTATAGAACAGAGTCACAAGGTGCAACTCTCTCCTCCCCCCTCCCCCTTCTCCTGTAATCTCTAAAAATGAAGAAATAAAATTAACTTTAAAAAAAGTATGAACCGATTTCAACATCACATCACATGACGTGATACATACACATTGATTTGATTGCCTCCTTTTTGTTTGAAGTGAGAATTCGAGGCTAAACCATTTTTTTTTCAATATTAACGGCTTAAGATCGCTGCCTACTATTTATAGTGTTTCCTCCCTTGATACTTTACATCTTCAAGAAAAAAAAAGTAGGTGTTACTGTTTTGATAATTATGATTCATCTGCACCGTATCATCAAAATTAAGGTGTTATCGTTTCCAAATTAATATTGATTATCATGAATTTTATTTAACTTCTCATATCAACAATGATTGTTGTAATACCTAAACGGTCTAGTTAAGTAATATCTCTGCAGGATTCTCAAGGAATCATTTAACTGGAAACACAAGCCGCAGACCGGCGAAACTTCTCGAACGATTGTAGTGTAATTAAATACCTTTTGGCCTTTGATCGCTAACGAGATTCGGCTGTCAAAATTTGCAGAGCCATTGCATTGAGATAATATACCTACTTATGAGCTAGTATAAATATTTGACGGCAAGGCGGTAGCGACGTGTTTTTGAATGAGAGTGACAGCTGTCACTCTGGCGGAATGTCTAGCGGGTTGGTGGCCATCTTGCGGCTTAGTCTTGTGAATGAGCGTAGAAAGTACAGACTGTCACGGAAGGATCGTTATTTCCTAGTTTAGGGCTGATTTTTCAATAGTCATATAAGAAATATTCGTCGAACTAAATACAATATGGTTAATTTAAAAACGTCACCTAATTAGCAGCAATCATACGTAGCTGACATTACGTCAAATCTGGTGCTTTATAATTTATCACTCTGATAAATTTTATCTCAAATCACCAAAATAAGCAACTTTGAGCGCGGTCAGTACTTGGATGGATGACCGCCTGGGAATACAACCCCTTACAGACATTTAAATTGTTAAAATTCGAGAGAGATTCTTTTAAATTTACTGTACCTACTGTGTGCTTAACAAATCCTTTATTAGAGGATACAGCGAGTGTTGGTGTAAAAACGAAGCACCAGCGAGAAGTTTCAAACAGTTTGATAATTCCTTGGAGTTTGTTATTGGAAATAGGTTTTCGATTCAGCAAATTTCACGATTGAAATAATCTTTAGAGCTAGTTGAATATGCACAACAAATTTGCTTACAAAGACCTTTGAAAAAATAATTGTGAAATCATTTAGAATTTATAGTAAACTACTCTAGGTAATTTTATTGGTTCTCCCTTGTTTTGTCGAACAACGTTTAATATAATTTCACTTCACAAACATTTAAAATATCTAATTTCATTTGATATAATTATTCGATTCCTATAATATTTATTTTATCTAATTTTGATTGACATAATTGTTCATGTAATATAATTTCATTTCATCGAATTTACACTTTGCCTAATATCACATGACATAATGTTTGCTTGGCCTAATGAGTGCTTAATCTAATTTTTATTTAACCGAAACTTTATAACTGAACTTAAATGATACAAAAAATTATCGGCGTGCCGCGGTAGCGGCCGCCGAGCGCCAGAACCCCCCTCTGTTGGTGTCATCTAGGTTAGGTTAGGTTAGAACAGTGATCCGACAACGCGCGAAGGCGAGCGAGCGAAGCGAGCGTGCCGCGGCAGCGGCCGCCGAGCGCCAGAATTCCCCTTTGTTGATATCATCTAGGTTATGTAGGTTAGACTAGTGACAGTTTTTTGTTGTTGTTTTATCTAGTGTTAATTTGTATAATAAAAATAAAAAAAACTGTCACTGTTCTAACCTACATAACCTAGATGACATCAACAAAGGGGAATTCTGGCGCTTGGCGGCCGCTGCCGCGGCACGCTCGCTTCGCTCGCTCGCCTTCGCGCGTTGTCGGGTCACTGTTCTAACCTAACCTAACCTACACGACACCAACAGAGGGGGGGTTCTGGTGCTCGGTGGCGCTCCTTTCTTGTGATGAAAAGTATGTAAAATGATAATTATACAAAATAAGATTAGATAAAACAAAAATTAGATGAAATGATTATTAGGTCGAATGATGATTATGCCTCTTAAATGTTAGCACAAACGTTGTTATATCAAACAAATATTATCTGTTATAAAAATTATGTTAAACAAAATTATGTTAAACAACCATTATGTTAAGAGTGATTAGTAAAAGTGAAATTATATCAAACGTTTTTCGACAAAACAAGGGAGAACCAATTTTATTGCGTAGGTGATATAATATAAAGAAAAGTTTTTTTTATAAATCTATCGGTTTCAACAGAAAAACTTTACTTTGAATAGCTATTTAACAATATCTTATGTAAGAAAATCAAATTACTCTATGAAAAAGGTTTGAAAAAAAATCTAAAACATTGTTCTCATACTTTTGAAATGTCGCCATTCAAAATTGATCTCGCTTCCATATTAATTTTCATTCAAATATACATTTTAATGATAAAAATGAATTGTCTGAACGTATTGTTCAGATTCTCCCACTTATCATTAAAATCAGAGAAAAAAGCGTTAAAAATTAACCGTACAAAAGCCATACCTGTAACTACAATGATGTTTTAAAACAATGAGTGTGTCTGACTTCGATTATTCTGTACAGAGCCAGAGCTGAACTGTGCGATTGCAACTTTAAAATTATTGTTGTTCTGAACAAGCCTTTACAATTTGATGATTTTCGTAATTGATATGTGTACTGATGAAAGTATAGTAAAAAAAATTGAATTTATAGTCACACTTATGATATGAGTATGTTATTAAAACATTATTCATTAAAAAAATATAAATGATATAGCTGCAAGAACTTGACTTACTTACTTTCGCAAGGGAGTTTTACTCAGAATCAATATTTTAATTCTTTCAATAACATGAAAAAAACATAAACATTAAAAACTTTCATAGACGAACATAAATTAGTAATTGCGTATTAATTAATAACATTTTGCAATGAAAATAATTCCAGAAGTTCTCTACGCATTCCCTACGCATTCATTTTATCTCCAAAATGTGTTAATCGATATAATAAATACTGAATGAGCACGGAATTTTCAAAGACATTGATAAATATAACTAAATAAATAAAAGAAGGTTACGCAATTAATCTCGGCAAAAATACTTCTTAGGATCGTATTCAACACACAGTGTGGTGTATTATTGCCAAATAAATATGACTGTTGGCACATTTTATGCACAATGCCAAGAAAGGCGAAGAACACATAACCGTTGGCAGAGACAAATTCTACTTTTTTATTTCGCTAATAAAAGCTGTCTGCTGAAAGAAATACAGCTGGATACTATTTTCTGTAAAAATACATACATTGTAGTATACAAGAGATGCTGTTTTAAACCGGGTTTGAATTGTTGCTAAATAGTAAGACAAAATATATATATATATATATATATACTCGAATACGCGACTCACGCATTAAACAGATTGTATTTGGCATCGATAGAGTCGCGCGTTAGCATCGATGCTAAAGCGCAACTGCATCAATGATAACGTGTGAGAGCATCGAGCATTGTAAAAGTTGACGATTTGCGACTGCATCGATGCTGAATCGCGACTATAAAGGAAAATCTCACGCACACAAAAACGGATGACACTTCAAACAAAAGACACCAATAGATGTATGCGATTTAGTAAGGCAGCGGTGATTTCGATAGAACCAACTTTAACACATTTCTTTTCAATCAATAGAAAGTATTCGCTTTCCAATGAAACATAATTTTCCAACGTTTGGGCCGGACATCTGTATCGGACAGTGACAGCTATTGTAGTTACGATACGAATGAAGACCTATTCAATTTTTCAAGTCCACGCGTATATTTGTTACTAGCCAACAACGTTGCCTCATTTTGAATCGAGAAAATATGAGCTTTTGAACACAAACGCTCTTTCATCTTTTAATTCATTTAAGTTACCCTTTACGACTTTTCTGCAGTCATTTTCACCAAACAGCTATTTTTCATCACATTTGCCGCTACATTAAATGTACTATTAAATTCAAAAGTCCGTGAATTTGGTCAAGAGACCGATCAAAATCAGTAAACTCCGTGAAACAAGTGCACAAAAATGTAACTGTAAAATCTATCTTTTTTTCGTTTTAGCGCGCGTTTTAAAAACATTATTGTCAGACTTTTCTCGACATAATTAAGAAGATTGATAACAATACTATTTATACCATTGAGGGCCGAGTTTTCAATGGACAAATAAAACTTATCAGACAAATAAATTATAAAGCGACAGATTGTAAAAAATGAGAGTTACGTATGATTGCTAAAAATTAGGTGATGTTTTCAAATTACCCATATTGTATTTTGTTCGACGAATATTTATTATCAGACTATTGAAAAATCAGCCTGTAGTTACGATAAATATTAAGTTCTTATTTCTATAAAATAAAATGCCATAAACGTTGCACTTACATTAGCTTTATATTTCCAAGTAAAATATTTTTGGAGGTATATAATGTGATCCTTAACTTAAGGCAATGATTGCACTGCGGTGCGCGATAGCTCGTAATTCAGTATAATTTAGTATAAATTACGCGTGTTTAGTTTGCAACTGTAACATTTGCAGTGCCATCCATCACTGTTTATGGCCAAACTATCTTGGTATAGAAAGCTGAGCCCTAAAACTAAGAACGAGAGTCGAAATTAAAGTACAACTGTATGCGAATTCCCGGTAGTAGCTTGGAACTTAGGCGATACGTTATCCAGGTATTTAAGATTACAGGACCAAAATCTTGAGCAAACTTAGCTAAGTCTTATGTGCAAATATTTCAGTTATTGCCAAGTTTAATATTTCGATGCAGTTCAAGTTTAATTTTTTATAAAATTTCAAAAAAACGATCATGTAGCAGCACTAGAAACCTTCTAACAGATCAATATCGAAACCTTTATTTATCAAGATAGACTATTATTATTTAGCTGCCAAACAAAAATACCGTAAGTATAATGAAAATACTTTATAAACGCTAATTACGGCTTACTTACGGTTATTCAATAAAATATTAGCACCGCATATTTTTATTTGCATACCAATTACAAACACTGCGAAATTAGCTAAAATACATTGAAACATCAACAAAGTTTATAAAACGATTTGCTTTATAATTACGAAAGCAAACGAAAATTTCATTAGTGAACAAAGTGAACCGAAAATGGAAACTTTTAGCGTAATTCGATGCATAAAAAGTTAGCCTAAACTAATTAGTCAATGCACAATTATATTAGCGTAATGGAATTAGTTATGAGACAAAGGGTTCTACTAAACATCGGTACTGTTGGCTTATAAAAATATTTTATCTCGTTTAATAACATCATAGAGCTAATATGGATGACAGAGACGGATAGAGTTTTTAAAATTGCGTCGTTTTGAGTAGGGTCTAACTCAGGTCGACGAATTGTTATGAAATGATTTTCGCAACAAAGCAATGTAAGTGAAAAATGTCTACAATGTTAAACAATACTAGCGGTCCCCGTGGCTTCACCCGCGTAAATTTTGGATTTCCTGTAAAATATTTTTACGCAAAACACAATTTTCATTGTGAGTAACAACCATAGGGGTTAGCGCAAATGCGCGTTGCACTTAAGCTGCATGCTTTTTTTTGTGCGGAGTTATTTTTAAACTGTGGTAAGTAGTGTATTATTGGGCATTCTGTCCCCCAGTCGTCCGCTTCGCTCCCGACCGTTCGCTTCGCTCACTCTGGTATGACAGAATGCCCAATAATACACTACGAATCAGTGGTGCAATATATTCAGCAAACCTTCAGTTCACAACCGGAAGTTCAAGAAACTGCGTGGCAGTGAATTTTTCATGAATCCCATTAAATTTATCTATCGTCACTATTTTCATCATTCCGTTGAAACCCGTCAATCAGAACGGTTGAGTAAAAAGAAATGAGATTTATAAAACAAAAAGAATCTCTTAGATTACAATGTATATGTCCAGTCTCTTCAAATCAGTGTAAGAGGCATGGCAAATTATTGCCAAACACTATCCGAAGCATTGTTTGTGGTCCATCAAACTGCGGAAAAACTAACTTAGTAATAAGTCTATTGCTACACCAGGATGGGCCTCGTTTTCGTAACCTTTATGTATATTCGAAGTCTTTGTATCAACCTAAGTACATATTTTTAGAAAAGGTATTGGAGAAAATTTCAGAAATATCTTACTACAAGTATAATGATAATAGTGAAATTCTAACGCCACACGAAGCTTTGCCCGACTCAATTTTTATTTTTGATGATGTTGCGTGCGAGAAACAAAACAATATTCGCGATTACTTTGCCATGGGAAGACATAAAAACATTGACTGCTTTTATATTAATCAAACCTACACCAAAATACCTAAGCAACTCGTAAGAGACAATGCTAATCTGATAATATTATTTAAACAAGACGACATTAACCTGAGACATATATACGATGAGCATGTAGGATCTGATATGACGTGGTCACAGTTCCGTAAAATGTGTTCAACAGTGTGGAAAAAACCATACAGTTATGTCGTCATCAATAAGGATTGTGAACGAAACAAAGGTTGTTATAGAATGAAGTTTGATACATTCATAATAGTGGATTAAATGTTTTATTTCTTGTATAAGTAACTATTACTTGGACGAAAACGAATCAGTTACAATCAGGAAGTCATACAAAGTGGAATCCTTAACAATGGAGCGAAACCTTAAGGAACAAATTGTAAAGTCAGCATCAGCTGTAAAAAAAAAGGTAGAAATGATAAAAGATTCAAAAAAGAACAACGACTTGGCTCTGGAAACAATATTTAAACCAATTGTAAGCCCCCTTAAACTATTGACTTGTAGAACTGCCAACAAACGCCTCATAGATGAAGAGACAGAACAAAGCCAATCAGTGAAAAGAACTAAACACACAAAAAGTGAGTCATCAAATATTTCTGACGAAGATTTTGATTACTTTAAAGCGGATGATGACAACGAAGAATATTTTGAAGAAGATGAAGTTAATATAGAAAATGAAAACTGTAAAACGCCTAACAAAACCCTTACTGCACCACCCACTGAAGGTGATGATGATCATGAGAGCTCATTCAAATCTCTTCAGTCCTCGCCAAGTACTGGCAATAATAATAATGATTCTTTATCATGGTCTGTATCATCTGAAGTAATGAAAGATATACCTTTTGGTATTAGGAACGTAAAGGGGAAACTAATGCTTGGCAATACGCGTGTTCACGATGATGACCATATTATAAAAATTGGAAGTCGTAGCCTCAAAAAGACTCCTGGCTTGAGAGAGTTATTGTATGAAAAGATCCCAAATTTAGAAATTATTACAGAACAAGATTTACAAAATTATAAATTAATACTTATGGATACCAATGCTTACAGACGCAACTTTGATTCTTCGAAACCAATTAACAGTAACAAAAGTTTTAAGTATATGAAAGTAATCAAACCATTATTTAAGTTCGCTAGAAGTCATACAAGTAGTTTGGAAAGTCTCCGACAGGGCAAAGGCATCGATATTTTAAAAGAAGTGAAGAACGATACCGATTTGGTTTACTGGGATGATCCCAATGAATTAGTGGAAAGGTTAAAATTACTACTTGGATCATGGGCAGCTGGCAACACTGGGGTACAAAATGAAATTTATGCAATACTTGAAGAGTTATATGAAGCTGGAATTATAAAACAAATCAAATATATAAAGCTTCCATCAGGAGGATCGGGCAGTGTCATTAATCTACGGAAGCGGACCAGACGACAATGAATATTGACAAATTTGGTCATCATATTCACAAACGTTTACGACTATCAGAATTCAGTAATATTCTTAGCGACATCCTAGTGCGAACAGATGAAGGAGACTTTGACTTAAAATCATCGAGATTAAAGGGACTACAAATTCCGGAAAGGACCGATGAGGCTGTAAATAAAGAATACGTGGATAAAAGTGTTGATGAACTAAAAAATGAACTGAATAATATTCAAAGCAATTTAAAAAAGTATCTTAACAATTTAGAAAAACTTACTACTACAAATTTTAGTAAATTGTACTACACAAAAAAAGAAATTGACCTCATGCTACCATCAAAAGTTGTTAATAATGAGTAAACAAGATATAGTTAACGAACTTCACAAGGCGGCAAGAAGAAATTTCATTCGTCGACATACTGTTATTAAAGGAATCGATGATTTATGGCAAGCTGATCTCATGGATTTTCAAAAGTATGCATCATTCAATAAAGGATACAAATATGTTTTAGTAGTAATTGATGCTTTATCAAAATACGTTTGGGTTAGACCGTTGAAGACGAAATCTAAGACATGCGTTGCAAATGCTATGCACAACATATTTTCTGAATCCACACGAAAGCCAAAAAATTTACAAACAGATCTAGGCACAGAGTTTTACAATGATTCTTTTGAAAAATTAATGAAAAGTAACAACATAAACCATTATTCCACATATTCTGTTAAAAAAGCTTCCATAGTAGAACGCGTAATTAGAACCATAAAATCCCATCTTTACAAAGCATTCAGTTTATGCGGACGATATGAATGGGTTCAAAGTAATTTAGATTCTGTTGTGAATCACTACAACAATACTTGTCACCGTATCACAAAATTCAAACCAATCAATGTTAATCGTTCAAATGAGCTTTTAGTAAGGTCTAATATTTTTAAAACACAACATGGAAAGATAGCACGTTCAGGTCCAACTTTGAGAGTTGGTGATTTTGTTCGTATAAGTAAATATAAAGGTGATTTTTATAAAGGCTATACTCCTAATTGGTCTACGGAAATATTTCGCATTGTTAAAATCGGTCAAACCAATCCTCAAACGTATCAAATAGCTGACAAACACAATCAAATTATCTTAGGTTCTTTTTACCGGTATGAGTTACAAAAAACTAATTTTCCTGACATTTACCTTATTGAAAAAGTTATAAAAAGAAAAGGAAACAAACTATTTGTAAAATGGTTAGGGCTAGGTAATGAAGAGAACACTTGGGTAAACAAAAAAGAATTAGTGGTGTAGTGGAGAGGTATATAAATAACACAAATCACTTCTTCACGACACTTACTGCTTATCAATGAAGGAAGGCAGTGGTATAATTGATAAATTGATTGATCGTTTGCCAGTTGAGCTACACTTACCAGGCTATCAATTTTGTGGTCCTGGTACAAAACTTCAAAAACGGATACAAAAAGGTGATCGAGGAGTTAATAGATTAGACGAAGCTTGCATGCATCACGATATTGCATACATTAATAAAGATTTAAAAGTACGACGTAAAGCTGATTTAGAACTTTTGAACATGGCTAAAAAAAGGTTGAATTCGAAAGACGCAGGCAAAGGAGAAAAAATTGCCTCATGGATAGTAAAAAACGCAATGAAAGCAAAAATCAAAGCAGGCGGAGCCATAAAATCGTTTCATAAAGGAATTAAAAAGATTAAATCTCATTTAAAAAAACATAAATCGAAAAATCACACTTCGTCTATAAAATATGCTTATGCAGCGGCAAAGAAATTGTTTCGGAATAAGAAAGGAATACGTTTGCCTCGTTATATTCCTCTCCCAAAGAGTGGTGGGGTTTTGCCACTCATCCCCATATTTGCTGGGCTATCGGCTTTAGGTTCACTTGCTGGAGGTGCAGCAGGTATAGCGAAAGCTGTTAATGATTCTAAGGCTGCACAAAAAAGTCTTCAGGAAGCTGAGAGACACAACAGGATGATGGAAGCAGTGGCTCTTGGAAAAGGATTATATATAAAACCACATAAAAAAGGAGCAGGTTTATATCTTAGTCCATCAAAAAACTAAATAAACGGCTGCCCAGACGTGCACTCACTAACCTTGATATAATACAACATGCCACTGATATACCTTATTTTCGTGGTGTTTACATGAGAGATACGTTACCATTGAAACCTAGAAAGATAGAATGTGGAATTATGAATTTGGATAGCAACATAAATCCTGGCACGCATTGGGTAGCCTATGTGAAGCAAAATGAATACATAGAATATTATGATAGCTTTGGAAATTTGAAACCACCAATAGAATTTATGAAATATGTACATGACTTGCCTGTAAACTATAATTATGCAAGACATCAAGCATTTGGTACTACAAACTGTGGGCATTTGTGTCTAAAATTTTTAAGAAATTATTGGAAGAATCATTTATATAATGAAAGAAGAAAATAAATATGTCAGTTTCAAAATGTCTTTCACTGTGTCTATAACTGGGAGAGGAGCTTCCTTATCAACAAATTACTCACCAACATTGGAGCTTCAAGGAGACTATGAATGTGGTCTTTTGTACTTTTCCACTTTCAACTCTATTCCTAATATAGATGAGCGTAATAATAAGTTTTACTATGGTGAAAATGAAATAATCGAAATTCCTGAAGGGTCTTACGAGCTTCAAGATATTTGTGATTATTTAAAATGCAACATTAAGAACACAATTTTAAAAATCACTTGCAATAATAATACATTAAAAACAAACATCTTTTGTTCAAAAGATGTTCATTTCAATAAGAGTGCCTCATTAGCTCAAATTTTAGGATTTGGGAAGGAAACAATAAATGCTAATATAAGTACAGATTCACAATATCCTGTCAACATTCTATCAACGACCATCGTACGGATCGAATGCGATGTTGTTAGTGGTTCATTTGTAAACGGGAAAGCAAGCCATATTATTTATGAATTTGTGCCGAATGTACCACCTGGTTATAGAATAATTGAAGTTCCAAAAAATTTGATTTATTTTCCTGTTAATCAATCATCAATAAGCGCTATCAATATAAGACTCTTGGACGCAGACAATAAAGAAATTAACCTGCGAGGTGAAGAAGTTCAACTCTATTTACATTTTCGAAGAAAATGATAAATTTCAATAAAAGCTCCCCTCAGTCGAATATTCGAGTCAGTGCTGAAAGATCATCCCGCAAAGGCACACCGCTACAGCTTAAAAAGAAACTTACCAAGACCAATAAATAATTCCTAAAGAAAATTGGGTTAATAAAATGAATATCTTAAATATATCTGAACAAACTACATACGACAACAGCATTGAAGGTTTCGAGTATCATTCATACAAGCCATACGTAACAAGTTTCAACAAGAATGATGAAATAAGAATTCCGATTAATCAGCAAGACCTATACGTACTGCCATCACTTAGTAGTCTGTACATCGAGGGAAAAGTGAGTGTTCATAACACCACGACCAAAGCAAAAATATCAGATGTAAACTTCGTTAATAATCCAGCATTGTTCCTATTTCAAGATATTCGTTACGAATTGAATGGAGTAGAAATAGATAAAATTAAAAATGCTGGTTTAACTACAACTATAAAGTCATATCTGTCCTTAAGTGAAAACGAGTCAAAATATGCTCGTGTTTGGGGGTGGTCAACAGGGGGAACCAAAAATACAGGAGATGGATCGTTTTCTGTATCAATTCCTTTAAGCAAGATATTAGGATTTGCAGAAGATTATAAAAAAATTATCATGAACTGTAAACACGAGTTAGTGCTACTTAGAAGCAATACGAACCTTAATGCCATAAAATTAAATGCAGGAGAAGCTGTAGATGATATTACAATAAATAAAATCATTTGGAGAGTGCCACACATTAAAGTGTCTGATCGAGAAAGAATAAATCTATTAAAGCATTTAGAGAGAGATCGTGCTATTCCATTAGCGTTTCGCAACTGGGATCTTTACGAATACCCATTACTACCTAAAACAAGCAAACATACTTGGTCTATCAAAACTTCATCGCAAATAGAGAAACCGCGCTTTGTTATCATTGCTTTACAAACTAACCGGAAACACAACAGTCAATTGTCAATGGCAGAGTTTGATCATTGTCACGTGCGTGATGTAAGAGTATTTTTGAATTCATCATATTATCCATATGAAGGATTGAACATCAATTTCTCCGAAGACAAATTTACTTTATTATATGAACAATATACAAGATTTCAACAGTCGTATCATGGACGTCGACCAGAGCCGTTGTTGAGCTTAAACGAATTTAAAAACATTGCTCCTTTATTCGTTATTGACTGTTCACGACAACACGAAACGCTTAAAGGATCTATTGATGTGCGAGTCGAAATTGAAACAGACCAAGAAATTCCAGATAAGACAGCTGCATACTGCTTGATTTTAAACGATTGTTTATACGAATATAAGCCTTTGAGTAACATTGTAAAGAAAATATCATGAATAATTATAATACAGTAATCGTTGATTTGCAAGGATTCAAGGACATCGATAATAAATTCTTGGTTAAAGAAATGGCTGTAGCTACTCCAGAGTATACTTACATGTTTTTAATAAAGCCTCCGTATCCGTTCTCTGCATTGAGTGATGAAGAAAAGAAATGTGTTCGTTGGATTGAAAGAAATAGAGGTTATTTATGGAGTGAGGGCTATATAGACTACAGAGAATTTCTTAGAATGATCAATGGTTTTTTGAAAAATAAAAGAATTATAGTCAAAGGGGAAGAAAAAGTAAAATGGATGCAAGAGTTGTGTGATAATAATAATAGTGTTTTCGATATAACGCGTCAAGGTACTCCTAATTTGAATAATCTTAATGAACTCTATTGTAAAGACAAAATTATGTTTAATTGTTTTTATCATGATAAGTATTGTGCGTTACGAAATGTTTTAAGTTTAAAGAAATGGTGTATGGATAACAATGTATTTTATTAATGCTTATTTTTTGAAATAAATAATTGTAACATTGAATTAAATGTTTTATTTATTTTTATACCTCAATTTATACCTACCTACATTTTTAGGGGACTTAGTAAAAAACATATTTTTTGCATATTAGTTAATTTATTTATTTAATTACATTTACAACTAGGATTATTAAACAATATTCTAATAACTTAAAAACGTAAATCAACTAAAAGTTAGAACCACATAACTTTTTTGATATCTTCTTAATTACACATTCTGTCATATCCATTATTTCGTCCACTGCGTCATGAACAACGTATTGAGCACTAAGTAACACGCACTCGCTGTCAGCGTCCGGCGTCGAGGTCGACGAGCTTGTCCTTGTTGATTCACATTCGCAGACCAAGTCCAGCACCTTTATCTGGATCATCTTGAAACCTTTCTGTTCGTTGCACACCACAAAAGATTTAGGAGCTATTCGCTTATTCTTTTTTGATGGAACACGTTTTCTCTTCTTTTGTTTAACTTCTGTCGATTGCGAACCAAACAAATCCTTGTATTGTTGCGTAAAGTTTTCTAATGGGTCTTGAGCGTATTGAGGAAAAACGTCGTATCCATCCGCCATTATCTGTAAAGAAAAAAAATCTCATATTAAAATCAAGAAGTTATTATTATAACTATAATAACCCTTTTATTTTAAAAAGTATTCGATAAAGGATAACTACAACATACCTGATTTATAATATAATTATTTCACAGTAGTCACAAAGCAGGTCTTTCGTTGCGGTCTCCCAGTTTCCTACTAATTTCAGTCAGCAGTTGTTCTGTCTTATAATAGATGACGTCCCAATGGTCGTACACCAAATACTGGCTTTTTGCTCGCCCTCTGATTTCCACTTCAGTTTTATCCGCTGAATCCACTGCTTCCATGATTTCTATTTTAATTATGAGCTTTGGTATTCTATGATCATTCGATGCAAAGTAGCTGGTTTGCGGTGAAGAGAGGTACTGATGGTTGGACTGCATTTTAAGTTCGACGCAATCTTTATGTGAATGCACTGAGCACGAATAATGAACTAAATTTAGAATGAATAAGCTTTGTCTATATAGGTAATCAAGAACATGAGACGTGTGAGACGAAGTGTCATAAGCACGTGTACTACATGTTTTAACATGTTCAATAATCATTTTTCAGTATAGCAAATATTTCTTCCAGTAAGTTGAAACGAAATACGACGCGCGCTAAATAACACTCGTGTTAGCAACTTGTTTTAACCTGCACTTTTAAATGCACACGTGTTTTTGTGCGATAACTGAATACCTACATAAACTCTTAACTATTCTTAACTATTCATTAGAAATAGGGGATATTTAATAAATCAAAAAAATATCGTATCATCATTTATTTGCGATATAAGTACAATGTACAAGGAGGTAACTTAATTTCTAGAATATAAATTCTAAAACAGTTCTATTAAAAGAGTCCATTCTATTACTTGCACAAGCATCAGTGTAATACCTTATATTATGGGTTCTTACAGTACATACATTACTTATGACATATTATAATCAGAAGACACAAAATCACTTCAAATCATTGTAAACTATTCATTACCATCATAAAATTACAGTGCAAATAGTTACCTAACTTTAAACAAATAATATACATTTCGTTTGATACAATTTAAATATTAAGAATGGCTCTATGACCCCAAGCTCTCGTAGATACTTTGTCAGACAAAATGTGACGCTTGTCATCGTTGCGGCTTAGTGCAACTTTTTTAAGGCTACGTGTGAATATTTCATGTTTAATAGATTTGAATAAAACGTTGGTTTTTCTCACTACATCCCCATCATATAAGCTTTTTTTGTATTGAGATATTGAAATATCGCGAACAACGCATGATTTCACCCCCTTTGCTTTTTTAATAGTACTGTTAACAGTTTTTATACAGTACAGTTTTGATCGTAATCCAACAAATTCTGATATTATGTTCCCTCCCATTTCGTCTTTGAAAAGACCAGGAACTTTTTTGTTCAAAAGTGGTAAGCTATGTATATTTTCTGCTGGAAAGTTACTAGTATCGAAATAATTCAATAATAATTGTTTTAAATCTTTATAGAAATCAGGGGTTTGAATCTGATAGACAAAACTGTCTGTGTCTGTGTAGCACATGCGTAAGCGGTTTGTATACGTCGGCTCAAAGACTGAGTAATGAAAATCATACATGTGGCTTTTGGACAGTTCCAAAACTGTAAACCCGATGTATATTGGTTTGTCTAAAACAACACGCTCAGGTTTAGTTTGTATTGCAACCAAATTTTCACTGAAAACTGAAGCACTATGGAAATTCGAATTTGCTATTAATCTATCAGCACAATATCTTTTTTTTGTTTTATTTTGTTTATCACTCCATTTATTAACTAAATGAACATTGACCCTTTTTTCATTATTTTCCAATGTCTTTCCGAAAATGCTGTTATTGAGCAGTTTAAAAAAGTCTTGTTCAAAAGTTGACTGAGCCTGTTGCCTTAAGCTTGTGTTTAAATCGATATATTGTTTCAAGTAAGGGCTCTGCCGAAACGTTATAGCTCGATGAATTTTTTTTAACTTTAACCCATGTTTTATACATGTTTTTAAATGAACATAATGGATTACGTAAAAATATTTATCATAAAGATTGGGAACAAGTTTTGAATTTTTCCCTCCAGGAGGAATACATTTTTCAGGACAAAATGGTAATTCATTATGCCTGTCATGCAACTCTTTTGGATAGCTAAGATCGACCTCGAGAATAAACCCGTATTCCGCGTTGTCAGGAATATTGGTTACATCGAGTCTAACAATTTCTGTTTGATTTAAAAACCTAAAGTCCGAGAATGGTAATGATTGACACATGCTAAATCCGTACAAGTTATTACAATCTATGTAAACCACGTAAGTTTCGGGTTGTTGTTTATCATATTCTGGAACATATTTGTTATTTGCTTTCGCATGCCTGTGTGAGCACATACACACACCTCCCCTTACACCGGATTGAATCATGCGCACCATGGCAAGGTCATCAATTAGCTCTAGCTCAACGCCTGTTTTAAAAAGCATCGCATCAAATGATAAACTCGGAGCAGTGACATAAAACGCAGGGTCTAACTGATAGTGAAGTTTACATGTTCTTCTGAATTTTTCGAAAATATCGGTCAATAAGATGACATCGACTTTTAGGTATAAGTCAGTATATTGGCCCAAGTTTTTAATATTGAATTCGGTCCATACGGATTGTGCGTGCTTATAATCTTCATCAGATATATGCTCATTTGTAATAGAACTGTAAAACATATTTTTTTCTGGAAGAGATCGCTCTTTATAACGGTCCCAACTATCCATGTACTCGTATGGGTAAATTCCTTTTCGTGTTAGTAAATTGAATTGTGTTTCAATAGGAAAGTGGGTACGCATATGATTAAATTCTTCTTTTTGAATAGTTTTAGCTAATCTGTTCAAGCTGGTACCTAAAAATTTAAACGAATCTACAAACCGAACTTGTATGAACTCATTGCCAGAAACAGGAATGAATTTTGTAAACGATACATAATTCTCCTTCGTTTTAGGTATAACTTTTATAGTTCCAGGCAATCCACCTAATTGTTTTATAAATAAATGGCAATCATACCCGGATAAATTATGAAAAAATATTGGAATAAACTTTGGTGTTTTGTACTGTAAATTACAATATCTATGTGCTGCGCCACGATAGAAACCGCTTATGTGGCAATGATCACGAACTTTGTCGGTAAACAAAAAATTGTCGCAAATATGGCAACGAGTAGCTTGCATAAAGTCAGCTTCATCTTGTTCTGTAAAAAATATTGGAGAGTTTTGGGATAAAATTGTATGAATCTCGCATACATCGCGATAGATAGAATCTATAAACTTTTGAACACAGTCTTGACCTCGATAAGTGACGTAACGATTATGACTTTCATTCACAGAACATACTATATTATATGCAAACGCTGCTGGAACATGGTGTTGTAACGTTTTTGTGTGTGTGGTATCGGAAACTAAAGAACTGTTCTGAGACGGTTCTAAAATGGTTTCAAAATCTGCATAAATTACGAACGGAACGTTTTGTTTACGGTCATAGTTTTTGAATTTAATTACCGAACCTTTTTCAGGTAAAACAGTAACGATACCGCTACATAAATGACTTTCGAGTTCTTCGCATGTAGTAAAATACACTAGACATGTGTCACAAAAATAGATTTTACTGTGATGTGATGTAATTTGACTCCGTATAAGTCGCGACAAATCTTTTATTAAACAATAGTGTGTAGTAGTCCCGTTATCTAATAGTAATAAATGAATAGTCTTTTTGTTTTGACTGTTTCCGGACTTATAAAGAGGTCCAATGATAGTCTTATTATTTTTTAAACCGTAAATGATGAAACTCAACCTAGGATTGTTTTTCTCAAATGTATTTATATCTGCGAATGTGACAGGAAAAGACAATCCTTCGTCATTTAGAACGAGACGAAAATCGGGATAAGATGAGACCCGTTCAGGATGCTTTTGCGAAGGATAAAGAGCAGCTACAACGCTCCATAAGAAACAAAACTGATCTTTATTATGAATGTTTATGCATGCTTTCTTATTTTGAATGCATTTTGGTAGTGGCAAAAAAGAGCTGCCTCCTAATGGTTGATATTTATTTATGTTAATTTCTAAATGTGAATTGTCAAGAAATGCCCAACCACTATCATTCTCCTGAAATTCGTCTATTTTCTTTTTTAAAGAACTTTGAAGCTTTAAAAAAATAGTGTTAAAATCATAGTTCTGATAAATAACAAAATTTTTTGTGAGAAATGATTTCATTTCTTGTGTGCTGTCTTTAAATAGTATGAACAGGGAAAATAGCTCAAAATTAACTTTTATAGTGGTATGCTTTTTTAAGGCATCATCAATAAGTAATTTTATTTTATTACTGATTGAATACAAAAAGGAGTCTAACGAGGCTTTATCAGTTTCAATTGGAACGATTCGATATGAAACGATACGAGAGCGAAATGCAGATGCAACAATTTCCACGCCATCGCTATGCGGTTGGGTGGAGTTATTTTGTTTATGCGATCGACTGCGTATATGACCTATCCAAGACTTTGAGCCGATCGATGTATTACAAACCGAACAGAATGGCATAATTGCTTAACTTACTTTTATTTGCAATGTTAAATATACCTACCTATCAAAATCAATAATAAATCAAAAAAACAATATAAGATAAGAAAATGTAATTAATATTTCAAAATGTAATTAATATTTATAAACTTATTGCTAAATTCTCTTACTTACTTAATATTAATTTTATTACTGTAATATACCGGGTCACTATTATTAAAAATGGCGTAGGCCTTGGCGAGGAAGTCCTGCAGGGATTCCCACTCGCGAGACTGTTCGGAGCACTGCAGCTTCACCGACGCCAACGCCTTCTTGTATCGCTGGTCTGCAGGGGTGTTTCTGGCGTCGTCGGTATTGTACACCTTCAGGTCCACATAAAACTCTCCATCGACAGTTGCGGCGCGACGACACTGACCGGACGACACGCGGGAGGTAAAGCTGGAGCCAAGGCTGGGGCGACCGGAGTCCTTGTTGGTCGTCCGCTCGTCGTTGTTTATAATGGCGAACAGACTCTTCGGCTTTTTGTGCGATCTGAAAAATCAATTATAATAAATAGCCTTTAAATAAAAAATAAATATCCTTTCCTACACATCGCCATCTAGTCACAAAATAAGCTACTCAAAGCTTGTATTATGGGTGCCAAACAACGGATATAATACTTAATTATTTTGTAAATACATACATGATATACATAGAAAACACCCAGACCAGTACAAACAGACATGTTCATGCACACAAATGTTTGTATTGTGCGGGGATCGAACCCGCAACCCGCTGCGTAGTAGGCGATTTCTCGACCACTACTCCAGACGGGTCGTCAGTATAATAATAAGAAATAGTAGATATGCTTCAAGTTAATAGGTATACAAGTATAGAGTAGTTTTAGTTTGGTATAGAGTAGTTTTAGTTTGGATATAGTGTATTAGTTTTTTTAACGTTTTATGTCTATTGTGTATGTATTATTAAGTGGTTATTTTATTACTCTCAACTGGCGGTAGCAGAGAGCTTTGAATTGAATGCATCGACAACCACATGTATAAGTATTATAACCTGATAAAAAATACTACTAAACTGGACTTACTGGGAAGAGGAAGGCTGCGTGTAGGCTTCCACGTTGATAACAGGAGGTATGGCGGATTTCCGCTTCCTGGGCTTTGGTGCGACGGCAGCTGGGGCAGGCTTGCTCTTGCTTTTGCTCTTGCTTTTGGCCGACGATTGCTGTGGTGGCGGTGGTGGCAAGGGCTCTTCAGCTGCTACCTCATCGCTGCTTGATGCGTACTCAGAATCCGACCTTAAAAGAAAAAATATGATAATATTTATAAAAAAGAAAAAACAATTATTTTGGACTGAGTCTAAAGCGAAAAAAATAATCATTAATGGCAAGGCGGAAATCAAACTGCCTAACACTTGCTTCAGGAAAGTAACGAAGATAATCACTATCGTTAAAATAAAACTTTGTAAAATGATTAAAATAATAAAATAATGAAGGTACTTACTAACATTTTTGGGTCGCAGGATCTGGTGTCTTGTGCTTTCACAGGAAAAATCTTGAGGAATAATAAATTTTTGCCACAGAAATCCGTATTTATGCGATAAATAATGAATCATCAGCAAAATGAAATCATTATTTGGTTGATAACGTAAGTTGCTACAAAAACAGCAAGCGATTGTATACCGTAATATAATAGACAGTCCATACATTTTATGAAAAGTAAGTATGTAACATATTCCCTTATACATTGCAACATTATCGTTATTTCATGTTCACATTTAAAGAAATCATAGTCGTGTTTCATTATGTAGCAGTCAACGTGAAAAAGAAATTTGAGTGCAATAAGTGCTAATATTTAAAATGGGTAGGTACTCAATCAATAACCTTACCAAGTACATGCCTTTTTTATGTAGGTATATATGGTTTTCAGAAACATTTATAAGTAGTTATTACTCGAAATATGATAGTTGTAAAGTTAATCCATTTGACACAGTTTTAATGTCAAAGTTTTTCATTTATAAGAATTGAAATAAATATTTGAAAGTGCATATCATACATAATAAAATTAAAGGTAAACGTGAGGTAAACATAGTATCCATGAGGTATTTCTGGACAAAACTCAAACAGTCATTTGCTTCTTTTTAATGCAACATAAAGTAAACACGATGAGTGTTAAGTTACAGCTCTCAAGCATTTACATAGAAAGCTTAAAAGCTGAGTCTGCAACTGCATCGTTAGTACAGGAGCCAACATGATTTAATCAATCATTAACAGGAATATTAAGCTTTTATTTCTTGTTTTTTTTTTTTTTTTTGACCTTATAACTTGAATTGGTGGTTCAGTTCATTTATATAATTACGATCTAAGATTATTCTTATAAGTCTATAAGTAACAAAAAAAAAAAAAGAAAAAAAAAACACTAGTAGATATCCAGATTTTCATTCATGAATATTTCAAATTATAAAAAGCATTAGGATCTTAAATGCCATGCGAGCATACCTACCTACAAAAAGTGTTCTAGTAATAATGACAGATTAATGCATCTGACTCCTAGACTAGACACAGGTAACTCACGTTCCCACGCAACGCGCCGCGTATCGCATCAGTTAAGCTCCGAGTCAGTTAGCATGAGTTTGAAGTGACAATTACTAAAAGTGTGTTTAATGTGTGCCAGTGTTTAATTGATTACAAAATGTAAGTATATTTTTTTTTCATCCACTTATTTGACTTGTAGCAGTAAGTAAAGTTTATTAATTGATTTTATCAAATGTATTATTATTTAATTTGGATGAAAAAGATTTAGTAAGACAAGTAAGCATAAAAGTAGCATGACTCTCCTTTAAATTCATTTGTATCTACATATGTTATTTTTTGTTTTGTTGTAATGTACCTACTTATTATCCAGAATTACCTCGATCATAACTTTTGGATTCACTCTAACACTTTATTATACGATTAGATTTTAAACTTTCGCGTTACATTGCAACTAGTACCTACTTTGATATCAGAATCTTACTGTAAATGTCTTATTTGGAATGTCATCTGAAAACATAACCCTGATCCACCCGTGTTTAGGTATTCCGTATTGATCTTTCAATTCATATTTTAAACTGGTTAATTAAAATACAGCTGTTATCAATTTCAGGTTGCTATGCTGTTGGGAGGCTGCCATACAACACAAATTACAACGGTATAGATATTTACTGCGTATAAAGAAAATGGGTAAGATTTATTATGTATTAATTCTAAATTGTACATTTCCATTAAAAAATGAAGAAGATTGTTGAACATTTTTATGAAAAACAATCAGATATTGGTGAAGTATTTCAAGAAGAGATGATTAGTGTGAAAGTGTTTTAATTATTTTATTTGCATTTAGCACAAACTACTTTTTTTATTTTGTTGACATGTAAAATGTTCAAGAGTTATTATACCTTATGTAGGTAGATACACATTAAAAATTTGCATTGTTAATAAAAAATGTATATATTTTGAGCATAATATTTACCATTAATTAAAATTTTACATTGATTAACAATAATATTTAAATTTTTTTATTACGATAAAATACATTACTTTTTTATGGAATTCATTCGGTAATAAAATGATTGAATTAAATTGATATTTAAACAAAATATAATTATGTTAGTAAGTAGGAAGGTTCGGTGAGAGAATCTTGCCATGGGTCTCTCTGAAGATACTTACCTTGGTTCTTCAGCCGAAATTGCTAGGCGATACATACAGTAATGGAATCTTGTCATGGGTCCGGAGCTGTTTGTATTATGATAGGTAGTAATTCGGTGAGAGAATCTTGCCATGGGTCTCTCTGAAGATACTTACCTTGGTTCTTCAGCCGAAATTGCTAGGCGATACATACAGCAATGGATTCTTGTCATGGGTTCGGAGCTGTTTGTATCATGATAGGTAGTAATTCGGTGAGAGAATCTTGCCATGGGTCTCTCTGAAGATACTTACCTTGGTTCTTCAGCCGAAATTGCTAGGCGATACATACAGTAATGGAATCTTGTCATGGGTCCGGAGCTGTTTGTATCATGATAGGTAGTAATTCGGAGAGCAAATCTTGCCACGGGTCTCTCTAAAGATATTTACAAACCGCAGTTAATCGTGTCCCATTAATTCGTAGTGTATTATTGGGCATTCTGTCATACCAGAGTGAGCGCAGCGAACGGTCGGGAGCGAAGCGGACGACTGGGGGACAGAATGCCCAATAATACACTACTGTGGTAGCTTCTAAGATGCTTATTGGAATCAAATGATGCACAGGGCAATATTGAAATGATGCACTGGGCAATATTGCCTTAACTGAAATTCTCGTGATAATGAACACGTTAGTTTTAATAAAACTAATACCCGTGTGCAGAAGACACCTTTGAAAATAGTACATTATTTTTAACAAATTTATGAACATAAAACCGACCAAGTGACAGTCAGACTCGGGCACTGAGAGTTCTGTGCCAACTTTAACTAAATTAGGATTCCACTTAGCCTAAATACCACAGTATTTTTTGACAGCAAAATAACTTTGTTTTTAAAGTATTTGTATGAATAACAAAGTTATGTTTGCGGTTATTGTAAAATGTGCTCTTTCTCAAAAAACTACTAGTTAAATTTTCGTTGAAAGTCTTTGTCAACATCTACATCATGTATTTTTTTTAAATTTACACTCTCTTAGTTTAAAAGTTAATAGGGGGAGGGGGGAAAAGGACGCCCATTTTACATCTTTGGAAGCATCTGTCTCTCAAACGTTAGACTTTTAGAGATTATGGTTATGGAAACCTACATGCTATTTTAAAAGACCTATCTATATACACTTTACACACATAGGTTTGCCATTTTCTTAAATTTTAGTTTCATGTATGGGAGTCCCCCTTAAACATCATTATTTTTTGTTTTTTGTATGAGAATCGTAAAGCGGTTAACAGGATACTTCTACCTAATCGGTGCAAAAACCTTACTCTACGGTGTAATGCTAATAGTATCAGAATAAAGTGCCTGTGACAAACGGACGGACAGACAGACAGACTGGACGAAATTATAAGGGTTCCGTTTTTTGCCATTCGGCTACGGAACTCCAAAAAATATTGTGGTGAGTAAACGATATAAGATAGACATATGCTGTCGCGGACTTTTAATGCGCAACATCTAACCATACATGAATTTTATTAAACGGTTAACGCTGCGTGCGCAACGGAAACTCTCAAAAATAATATTTTTCCCCTGTTTTTGCAACCTTATTCATTGCTGCTCTGCTCTTTTATGCTGTATCGTAACATTTTACGGCTAAAGCCTTCCTCCATAAATAAGCTATCTAACATTTTTTTTCAAATTGGCTCAGTAGTTTCTGAGATTAGCGCGTTTAAACAAACGAACAAAGTCTTTAGCTTTCTAATATAAGTGTAGATGTTAAATTTTGCGTATATTGCGGTGATATTTTACGGGACTTTCAAACAGACGTATTGCTTTTTATATTGTGACCTGATGGTGTTACTCTCTTTTATAGGAGTAAAAGTAAAGTTAGCCTGTCAGCATCCCACTGCTAAGCAAAGACCTCACCTCAAGTATGAGGTAGTATGAGCCATACTCCATCACGCGGGCTCAGTGCGGCTTGGCTGATGGGTGTCTGCCACAGGCGACCGTCAGATGTGTCAGATTTTATCAAGTCGCCCATATGGCTCCTGAGGCTCTGACTAGGCTTAAATATCAACCGATATAAGCCGGAACTAATTTAAGGTGCTTAGCGTGTATTCCGAAGCACGGATATGCTTGTTCTTTCTGTTATGGACCAGATAAATGTAGGCATTATACACAATGGACAATATGTACAAAATGTATTATCCCCGGCATTATAATCATCATCATCATTATCAGCCAAAGGACGTCCACTGCTAAACATAGGCCTCCGCCACGGCTTTCCACAGCGACCGATCACTAGCGGTCTGCATCCAGTTCGATCCTGCGATCTTTATAAGGTCGTCTGTCTATCTTGTCGGTGGACGTCCTACTCTGTTTTTTTTCTTTTCTGGCCCAACGGCCATAAATTATTCGCGCCATGTGCCCTGTCCATTGCCACTTGAACTTACTGATTCTCAAAGTTATGCCGTTACCTAAGTTCTTCTACTCGTACGTATCTCCTCATTTCCAATTCAATCCCATAGAGAAATACCGATCAAAGCCCTTTCCATCGTTCGTTGTGTAATTTTAAACTCAAACGTTGTGTGATCTGATCAATTACGATGGTTAGTGATAATAAAAGCATATTTTTACTGACCTGCAAAAAAGGGGGTAAACAATGCGGCCGATATGAATGTCGAAATTGGAAAAAAATTGTATGTTGATCTATTAAGGCTTCCCAACACGTGCAAATTTCGTAACTATGTATGTTAGTACGCTTGTACAGTATGTTTGTCTCAGGGTTTCTCGTTCACGAGAAGTTATAGAAATGTGCTAGAAACCTCCCCTAGAAACATGAACCCTCTAGAAACTTGAAGAAAGACCCCAAATAAGGCAGTCAGAGATAAAAAATTGGTTGCCTGTAAAGTCGGTATACGGGCGAAAGTTTTACGTGACAACGACTTTTTATGTCTGTCTCTCTCGTTCTTACGCGTGCCTCTCACTCGCTCTCAGTGCTGCGCGCGCGGCAGACCGATCATAGTTGAGTGGGAGAGAGACGCAAGGCATTCGGCGGGCCTCTCTCTCGTTCGGTGACTCACCGTAACGTTACCGAGTGTTACACTTTTTCATAAGTGACTCCCAGCCGCAACCTAATTTAAGACGTTGTCACGTCAAAAAATCTGTTATAGAGAAAAGGTCAGACGGGTGACTATAGTCGCCTGAGCGTTTCAAGCCAAGCCATAAGAAAAATTGACGTTTTCTTATAAATTAATAACGTAAAACGAGTACTGGCGATACATTATGACGATGAAAACACGATCCCTTATGATGTTGCAATATAAACCAAACCCAGTAAGACCACTTTTCAAATTACGAGAGACATGATATCAGTCTACGATCTTAATAATGTAAAATAACACCACATCCGGAAAAAAAACTAAATCCGTTCAGAGCTTACTCGTACAAGCAGATTAGCAAGGCTGGGGCTTAAATTGAAATATTATTATGTTCATACATTTTTCTTGCATTGACCGATGCTTTTAAAGGCTGTTGAAAGTCACAGGCAGACCTTCAAATCTGTATCAATACAGCAAATAGGAATAATTTAGTTGGTAATTTTTCACCTGAGACTCAAAAATGCGATTCCATTTTAGCAGATGCTTATACGATGGTATTACCTCTCAACTGCTTCAGTGGCGCAGCGGTTAAGAGGTTGCACTTTGCACACGTCCTGAGTTCGATCCCCGAGTTGGGCAAAAATATGTACCTACCTGGATTTTTTGTTCAGAAGTTCTCAGGGTAGTTCGTAATTAGGTCGTTGGCGCTGTTTCACCCCCGTGCCTCAAAAGCACGTAAAGCCGTTGGTTCTGCGCCTGATCCGGTCGTGTTAGATTGCTGTCCCATCGGGCTTTGAGAGTGATAGGTTTGGAGAGTGCAACTGTGTTTTCACACACACCTGTGCACTGTTATATGTCCCGCGCATTCGGTTAGTCGTTATGATTGGCTACCGTAGTTGATATCAGCTACGGGAATATTTTATGTTGTTATGCATTGTCTTTAATTCCATTTATTTATTAAATGAATACCACCGACAATTCTGGTCGCTAAGATTCTATTGTGCTGATAAAAAATACACGTGCGTTCAATACAAATTCCATCTAAAACAAGCCACGTGTTCCGAGATCGGAGTGACGGCGGTGTCATGTTATATCATAACGTGTGAAAAATTGTATGGCATATTTTTTCAGAGCCCGACTTACCACGTAGAAAGATTATTTCGCATCCCTCGGGGTATGTTCGCACGGCGAAAAATTTGAGTTTCAATTTGTGATAGGTAATAAGTAATCTGCCCTTCTGATTGTTGGGGAGGATGTTATTTAAGACTATGGCTATTACCGCGTTGTTTCTGAATATTTGGGATCGATATGGTAAAACTATAGTCGATGTCCGATATAATTGATGTATTTTTTTTCTTCTTTTGTATTAAGATGGTGTTTGCTCTTGACTACAGAACAAGCTAAGTGCAGTTAACACGGAGTCAAAGATGGAACGAGCTCTACCAGAAGAAGCCTTTTCACTCCGACTTTGAATACTTAATACTTATTATTATTTTATTCTTTTTTTCTAATTCAGACACCACCCATCTTCCAGATCACCAGACATCATTCGTCTTTGAATGGACTTTTACATTTCATACCTATTAAATAGTTTCAGTGATTAATAGCACTTTCTTTAAACAGGAATTTTTTTATTGATGATCTGAATTGGTAAAATTATTTCATAATGATGACTTAAGGTTGTTGGAATCAACCAACTGTCCTTATGAACCCAACGATTGAAGATGTAAGTCCTTTAATATCAAAACTATTTTTAATAGTGTACAATCTATTTGGAATGAGCAACCATCCCATCTCCACCGCAGGAATACCTCTATTGGGCCCAACCAACACTAAAGGTCCATTGAAACTCGTCAATCTTCATTTCATATTCTATAAAATCATTTTGCTGTCAACAAAACACTCCATAAACCATAGACAAATGTGGATTCAGCCCAAAAACGGGTAACAAATCAAGTTGTTGGTACATTAAAGTCAAAAGCAGTTGCCCTACATCCCTACTATTACTTATTACTCCCTCGGTACCGTAAATTTTACTAATCCACGGATTTGGAAGGTCGAAACACCTAGCTAGTCTCATGGTAGTAACAAATTATGAAACATTATACATACAGCACTTGCGGCTTTGCTAGGGAAGAGAAAACATTAAACACTAGATGCTCTAAGTGCCGTATAAAAGTAAAGAGTGGTTTTTGCTAAGTACGCAAATGTGGCCGTGGCTTTTCTGAGTATCTAAAACATAATTTACTTTGACAAAATGCGGCACATTATGCAACTTAATTCAACGTGATTTTTTGACATAAAAATAAGGATACTTTTCTTCTGACATAGAAGTGTAGTAAAGTACAACAAAACAGACGTAGTGTCCACGGGAGCCGTCAACAAACCGCTGTATTTTAAACATGGAGATTGTCATGGATATGTCGACGGTCGCTTACGTCACGTCTATGAGATTGTGTCGTCGGAATATCAACAGCACGGAGAAGATATCGGCTGTCACTTTTTAGCGTTATAATCAGCATCATCAACACCCAAAAGTCAAGCCCAGTATCCACTGCTAAACATAGGGCTCCCCCACGGTTTTCCATAGCCACCGATCTCAAGCTCGCATCTAGTGTGATGCCATCCTGAGATCTTTGCGAGGGCATCTGTGTCTGTGCATCTCGTCGATGGTCGTCTTACGCTGTGCGTTGGTCAAATGGTCTCCAGTCTAGATTGCTTCTGCCCCAGCGGTCAATTAACTTTCACACTTTCTGCCCTGCCCATTGGCACTTGAGCTTTCTGCTTCTTTTCAGCATCCGCTGTCAATGAAAAAGATTCGTTACGTGTAACAATTTTGACGTGGTTCGCGTAGGCGTGAAACTGGAGCTAAAACTCGTATTACTAACACAATGTAGTACTTTACTACCCACACATTTGGCAAGTTGATTAGGTAAATCCGATTTCTCAAGTTGCTGTTGTAATCTCGTTCTCTTAGGCAAAACTTAATAGTGCTGACAATTAGGCGTCCTAATTATGTTACGTGCTCCTTGAATGTGCAGTTATTGATGTAAGGAAGTAATTCGAGTTTTATTATTATACAATTTTCATGCAGCTGTGGAATATGAATGATATACATTACGTTAATTTGCATTCAGTATATGAAAGAGTAATAAACATCAATCATTTCAATTGCACTGGGAGTTTACACAAACACACACACAGAGTAAATGCAGACATTAGTAAATAAATTTACACATTGTTTTATTTTTAGTTTTCCGTTTCAGAAAAAAAATGTTTTCTTCTCTACCTATACCTAGGTTTTTATCCTATCGCAAAAAGCTGAGAAAGAGTAGAGATAGGTTTGGAAAAATGCTAAGTACTCATTAGTCGTGATTCCAAGGTGCTTGTGACGAATTATAATAAGTTTGTTTCAATGTGGCTCTGAAATTCATTCTCCTTTAAACGAATATTTGCAGTAATCAGGGTTCCGTAGCTTAATGACAAAAACGGAACCCTTAAAGTTTCGTCAAGACTGACTGTCGGTCTGCCGGCCCGTCTATTTGTCACAGCCACTTTATTCTGAAACTATTAGCGTTACACAGATGGAACTTGGAAGGTAGATGTATTCCCTTAACCGCTTACGATTGATGACATTTGGGGGGGGGGGGACTTCCATACATACAAATACAAAAGAAAAAGAAAATGTTGTATTTACTGTTTTAAAAATCCTGAATGCCAAATGTTAAAACTGCCTGAAAAACTTCAGATGCATATTCGACGCTTGCTTAAAAATATCTATTTCTAGTGCAAGAAGCATTCTTAGTGTAAATTCTCTACGTGACTCAATATAGCGAAAGCTCATTCAGTAAAATTGCCCATATCTCACTTCTCTAGTATTTAAAACTATTCCCGAAGACTTTTCTCGATGACTGTCGGCGTCGTTTTAATCATTATCAGCATAGGTAATATAAATTAATACAATCAACTTCGCATTTTAGTTTCAGGTTTTTTATTTACTTAAATCCCGTTTTTCCTACGTCAGATAAGAAATATTCATCGAATAAAATACAAACCGCCTAATTTGACAACGTCACTTATTTTCAGCAATCATTAATGTTCAGCAATCATAAATGGTATTTTAAAATCAGTTGTTTTATACTTATTCAGTCAGATGTCTTGATGAAATCGGTCCTTAATAACAGGTAGTATCAGTTCGCAATAAAATTGATATATCTACTCGTGTTTACCCCATAGTAATTGCCCCCATTTCATTCATTGCGATATCAATAGTACTTCGTTACATTGTTACTTTATTGTTTCTTGCATTGAAATCAAGCACAGCTAGTCGAGACTCAATTTTTTCATAACTTGCGTCGCCTTTTCGTTCAAAATTCTATTCGAAACCTGGTTAACTTTTTTATCACACTTGTAAAGATGTATTCCGTAATGTAATTGTATTTCAAAAATAGTGCATCTGAATCAGGAAATAAACATTTACGGTTGTAGATAATGACATGAAAAATATAAATAGCTTTGTATCAAACTCGTATCCTTTTTTTCTACCCTCTATGGTCAAGGCCGTATTTTTTTTTTACTTTTAAAAGTTATTTTTTTTGCATTGTCTATGCCTCTGCCAGGTTGATCCCTCTGTTTGGATTCAACTGTGGATTCAGTAATATATATATATATATATATATATATATATATATATATATATATATATATATATATATATATATATATATATATATATATATATATATATATATATATATATATATATTATATATATATATATATTGTGCGGAATAGATATTGAAACTTATGTGTTACACGTTATTAACGTCGTGAGCTATCATAACATTGTAAACTTGTATTGCTAGCAAAGTATAAAATAAATGACATTCATAAAGATTCTAAACAATAAATGACATTATTGGTGTTGTGAAAAAATACACCTTTTATTTCATCTGTTTGCAAACCTACACGCCCTCTGGCAATCACCACACACATTTAAAAAGAACAATCCGTCCAACGGTTAGTATCACAGTTACGGTTCTACTTACGTATATATACGCGATAAATCAAATCAAATCAAATCAAAATTTAGTTCAGATGAAGTGCCTCATTATAAGCGCATGCAGATCATCTGCCACAGTCCTCAGGATGCTGTTGTCACTTCCCCGCACTCGACTTATCAGTGACGCCACCTTCTTTAGAATAAGAGCCTGAAAACCGTCTGTATTGTATTGTGCAAACATTTCAGACGCACTACCGAAGCGAGGAAGTCCCAACATCATCCTGAAAATATTGTTGTATTGGATACGGAGAGTGTTAAGCAACATTTTAGTACAACAGGTCCACAGACCGCCCGTGTACAGATTCTGACAACATGTCTTAAAGAGAATTATTTTGACTTCCTCTGTACAACGAGCGAACCTGCGAGCCACCATTTTATCACGGACCGCCAAAGCTCTTCGCTCCCTTTCTATATCTACATCGTCCTTAAGGTCGTCGGTGAGTATGTGTCCTAGATATTTAAATTTAAAAAAAACTCGCTTCAACTCCACTCCACCGAGGTAGATTGGAAGTGTAGATTCAGTAAGCTTACCGGCGGCCTTAAAGACTATATATTCACTTTTTTGACATCATACGCCAGACCATGCGATTTAGCATAGCTCTCGCACACTTTTAACATTTCTCCGATAGCACTCGCAGTGAAGCACCATGTCGTCCGCGTAGCTGATGTTATTAACACTCACACCACCCACTTTGCATCCGACACCCATCCTGCTGAGTTCCACTATGAGGTCATTGACGTACAAGTTGAAGAGCTTCGGAGACGACAGCCCCCCTTGTCTCACGCCACACTCCAACCCTTACGACTCAGTGTTTGTTAGACCATCTGACACAATTCGTCTGATGTGTGTACCAATACCTACCTAAAGATATTGAGAATCTCAACCGGAATACCCCTGTCCCCCATCTTCCTCCAGAGTACATCATATGAAACGAGATCAAATGCTCTGGAGAGATCCAGGAAACAGGCGTAGACCGGTGCCTTTCGGTTTGTATAATATTGGACAGTATGCTTGAGACTCAGTATGACGCTTTAAGTGGATAGTCCGGACCGATAACCGAACTGCGCGTCATGTAGGTTCAAATACTTTTGCAAACACGTATCAAGCAAGCTGTCCAAAACCTTTGCCACTGTAGTGGCAAGAGAGATAGGGCGATAGTTGCCTTTGACAGATATATCTCCTGTCCTGTTCTTGACTATAGGTACCACAATAGTTTTCATTAGGTCCGGCGGCAAGTATGTATGCCTAATGCACAAATTAAAGAACATAGACTTTGAAGAAGAAAGGACCCTTAGCAGGTGCATACCAGCATGAAACGATAAGAACAAGTTCTGTTTCTATGAAAAATATTAAAATCGTAGGTTCATAAGTATATCAAAGAGATATACTTATGAACCTACGATTTTAATTGAGTATGTTAAAAATTCAGTTGTCATATCAATAAAGCTTATACCTCATACCAAACTATTTCTTCTGGCTATGTCTACTCATCAAAACATTGACTATGAAAGCCTACATTACACCCTATTCTGAACCATCAACGTTACAGAGTTAACAACCTACACAGCATAAAGTAGTCACCACACTACTCCGGGTAGGTCTAAGTATACAAATTAATTACAAATATATAATAAGTACTCATATTTAACCTAAAAAAAGGAAGCAATGTGTTTATTTTTTTAACAATCTAAGACACGTGAAAGACCTTTTTTTTAACTGTCAAATGAATACGATTGTTTTACACAATTCCACCTCAGGTTTTTGTGGTATGATAGAACTTATACTTGCACAAACTATTATTTTGTACATTTATAGCTTTAAATTGGGTCACACAACTAAATACCTAGTAAAAAAATCAAAGAAATTCAATAAGGTCCTTTGAGAAGACCAGCGTAGCTGAGCTTGTAAAAAAATATACATGTATTTTTGTAGGTAATTGACTTATTGAAAGAGATTTGGCATGGCCACAAATGTACAATAACTCAATAATGTGTTAATTTATTTCAGAAAAAAATACAGATCACGATTAATTACCTAACATTAAGAGACTTATATAATGGTGTTGTTTCTAGCCTTAGTCTAACTAGATGATGTTTCAGCAAAAAGCTAGTTTACGAACGAGGCCTCTTGATTCTTCAAATATATTTATTTCAGTTGTTCTTTAAGTACAGCTATAGGTACTTGCTCCATAAAAAGTTACTTCATACAGCAAGCATGGGTCACCTCAGTAAATACCCAGATAAAAAACGGCATGACTATAAGTACAACAGCTAAATAATGTGTTTCTACCCTTAGTCTAGAAGATGTTTCAGCAACAAGCGAGTTTACGGCCCTTTCAGCCGATGTAACACTTGGCCAGTTTAAGCGCAATCCCCGCAAGATGGCGCCGCCCGTTTATTTATGCTTTTTATTTAGGGTCACATCTCACTAAAACCATATTTTTATTGCTACAATACGTATTATATCTCAATTTAACACCCTAAAGTACATTTACGAGTAACACATCATGGGGTGAGGTGGACAAAGACTTAAAATTATTTTTTACATTTTTTTTGTCTTTTAAAGGTCCTGTTTTTTTTTAAATAGGTATATACATATTACTTCCACAAAAATCGTCTGTGTGGTATTCGGATCTTTTACTTTGATTGATGCATTGATCACTTACTGGCAAAGGAATATAACTGTAACTGTTTTAAATGGAATAAATGATTTATGTATTTATTGAGTTTTTAACAAACCATGTAACTTTTTTTACCCGAATAGGGAAGGATTATGATTTGGGCAGTTTAAATGTATATATGTATGTGGGTTATGTGTGTTACATATTTGCAGCTGAACTACCGTTCAATTTTGGTGAATAAGGTATCTATCCGACCCGTCTGGTGTAGTGGTCGAGAAATCGCCTACTACGCAGCGGGTTGCGGGTTCGATCCCCGCACAATACAATCATTTGTGTGCATGAACATGTCTGTTTGTATTGGTCTGGGTGTTTTCTATGTATATCATGTATGTATTAACAAAAAAAAAAATTTCAGTATTATATCCGTTGTCTGGCACCCATAACACAAGCTTTGAGTAGCTTACTTTGGGGCTAGATGGCGATGTGTGGGAATGTCCAAAGGATATTTTATTTATTTATTTATTTATTTTATTTTATTTATTTATCGTTTTTTTTATTTTACTCCGCGAAACAAACGCTACTTTTTATTGAAAACATCAAATGTTTTGTGATAAACACGAACATTGGTATCTAGATCATGGATGTTTATATTTATTTAAGTATACGGGAGACTCGGGCGTCATAATCATCTTCATCATCATCAGTCTAATATTTGTAGTACAAGGAAGAACATTCCTTTGAACGAAACCACGACAGTTGGTGCAATGTTGTCTGGTGCATATGTGTAAAAAAACTGTGGAATTAAGAAAACAATATGCAGTTATAAAGTGGGGATGAAGAAGAAAAATTAAAGAAGACAAAATTCTAATTAAACAAATGTCTATTCGCAGTCCAGTTATTTTTAAACTGTTAATCTTTCTATGGCACAGTGGGTAAAATCCTTATATCCAGCCTTTTACAGCCAAAAGTATAGGGCGCAATTACAAGGTGTTAGGTTGGAGATGATTTTGATGATAATGGACCTTTATTCTGCCGGTTGATGGCAAAATTTTACGATAGACTGAATATTCGAAGAGTTTTGTGTTTTGTAAAAATAATGTGTAGGCGGTAAGATACTATCATTTTTATACGGCTCCAATTTCAAGATGTGTTTCGGTGAGAAGGAAAGATAACATTTTGAAATTATTACAAGAAGATAGATACGTGAAAGATTTAATAAGCTTTATGGCCCAGTCAGCCAAGAGGTTGCTGGTTCAAGTCCCGCCCGTGCGCAAATTTTTGGTTTCTTCATTCATCTTTATGAATATAAAATATGACACTGTGAGTGTTGAAAACATTCTAAACCATTAAGGAATTCGTTTCATGGCTGTCCGTGGCTTGACCAGGAATGGTAATTTTCTTTTGGCAACACTGCAAAGTCACCCTGTATTATACATAAGTACCTATCTGACCATATAATCTAAAAGCAAACTTTTTCTGGGTAAACTGGCTCCGACGTAGACCAAATCCTATCTTGATCGTACTATTGGTTTTTCTCGACAGAAAATGCCTCATTCTTACCATGTACCTCTAGGTTTAGTTAAAAAAAAGCAAAGATAAGTTTTTGGGTTTCAATTTTCAAGTTTTTTTTACTATTTTGTAAATTAGGTGCATGTTAAGGCATTGTCGTATATAATTGGTATTTTTACTTTAAAACAACACTTACACCGACCTTGTGAAGATCAAAGGGTCACAATAAATGAAGATCGCTTGCAATCAGTGCAGGCGCAGAAAATGTGGGGCCACCCTTCTTCAAACAGGGTGGTATACCAACTATTCCGGTTAACCGGTGCCCTTGAGGAAAAACCAACGAGATAGCGCCCTGAGTATTTGCCCTGGGCATTCTTATCTACTCAAAATCATACACAGCTGTATATTAAATGGCTTGCAATATTTTTTGTTACTAAAATGTTATTGATAAATCACTTGTCCATACGCCTGGTGTCGATTTATTATTTATGTCATCAAGATGTTTTGGTAAAGTTCCGCAAAGAAAAATATTAGATTCGAACTTTAAAAGAATGAAGATATTTAAACAACTTATCAATGAACGACAGACCTTTGCGTATTTCTTGGTATTTTATACCAACTTTGTTCTGCGGCCCTTAAGGGGATTGTTAATTCGATTCTTACATAATTGCTCATCAAAGATCTGCCTGAAGTTGAATATTAATTATAAATAACAAAAGGCAGCCAGTGAGAACTGTACAATATAACAGACAATTGAAGTTTCTCCAATCGCAGAGTTTCAGTTCGTTTCGAGTTTTCGCTTTTAAACTTTGTAATTGCCGATTTTATTTCTTTTGTTCGAAACGTTGAAATCGGTCTCCGAAGTGTTGTTTTAAGTTTTTAAGGAATAGGTAAGTATCTACCTAATAGGTTTTTGTTATAAAATGGACTAGGTTAGTTGCACGAAGTTAGGTACTATTCCTGACAGGAACGTCAACAATCTTGTTTATCCTCCTTGTAGCAAGGGATAAATTTTCATCTAACACGACGTCCTAATAAATTTTGGTCAGCGTCATCCGTCTAATTCTTCTTTTGACGATTCATATTTGGATTAATCGTTGAGTAGTGCTTACATATTTGTCGATAGTGAATCAAGCCATTACTCTCTTTGTTCTTGAACGAAGTATAAGTTTTAGGATCGTTTCCTTTGAGTTAAGGTAAATGTAAATTATTTTATTACTCTTTTTAAAAGGGAGGTAATCGATTCGATCTGTATGTATTTGATGTCGTCAGAACTGGATACAATTTCAGTATGTTGATCTATTAAGGCTTTCTAACACGTTTACAAAATTTCATAAGTGTATGTATGTAATTTCATATTATATGTTTTTTTTCTTAAGATTTCCCAAAGCGAGAAGTCATATCGAGATAATTATTTTTTTGTTCAGTTAGGTATGGTTCAACTGTGGGTACACTGTAAGTTTCATCAAAATCCGTTAAGTAGTTTTTGAGATATGAGTAATAATAATAACTAACAATCATGATAAAAAATCATAAATTAAATAAACTGATTAAAAAACTCAAGATAACAAATTGGTTCTGTTTAGGAGATAAAAAATATTTGGAGACGGTGCATGATGTGTGTAGACTATTGATGAACGGAAGCTTGAGACCATGCACCCACTCCAATCAAATTTGTTTTTTGAGATTTTTTGTTCAGTTTTCAGGGCTGTTATTGTTTGTATTTTTAATTTTATTGCTTGACGATTAACAGTTAATTTCTTTCGACTTCATTGTTCGAAAACCTGCTGAAATTATTTATGCCTACACTTAACACGATTAATTAGCAGGCGCCTCTACAAACTTAATTAATTAAGTTAACTTAATAGTTATTATTCACAGCTCATGGTCGCTCGTATTGCTAATCTTTAATGATTCTGTAATAACATGGTTAATAAAAGGTAATAACGTAATGTATTTCTGAGCATATCAGGTGTAAATTAGTTTCGGCGTATAATTTAAATTAAGCCCCTGATTGTATATTCGATAAACTAAAATCGTTGTTACGGACTGGTGATAAAATATTATGCCCTGTGTGGTTTTGTAATTTCAATAATTATTTCAGCATAATCGTATTACTAAGGATAATATTGAGGCGTATTGTATTTTTTATTGTGTTTTGACACATAAATTGTACTTGTAAAAACAACTGTGTCACACAAGGAATCGAACCCTGTGTTGCTATCCGGACGCATGCCTATACCACTCGGCCCTCGACACATTGGCAAGCCTGTTGAATTTTGCAAGTGCTTATATTTTTACAAATATTTAACAATCGGTTTAGATAACGTAAGCCAATTTATAATGAATTTTTTTCAAATAGTTTTGTTGTCACTATACAAACTTAATAACATAAATTGTACCTGTAAAAAGCAGCTCTTATGATATTGAGGCGTACTCAATAGCGAGTCTAACTTTAATACGTCCACTTTATTAAAGACTGTATAAAACAAAATACGAGTAAAAATAAGTATTTTTCTTAGCGATTCACCGCTGACTCGCTGAGGATCAAATAATATTTTATTTAAAAAAACATCATTTTACTCCTGGCTGTTTCATCTTCAAGACTTTTTTGTTTTCACTTAGACTGCAGATTCTAATTGGATAAGTAATTTAATGGAAGTGGGAGACCGCTTTTCATTTCAAAATAAACGACTTATCTGCGACTTTCTGAAAACGTGACCACAGAACAACGCTATGAGCACAAAGTAATTTAATCGTACCAGTCATTAGTTGTACTAAAATGAAATACACGATAATGCCTTAACATGTGTACCTGATTGACAAAATAGTTTGTTTGGTTCTGAAGCTTTCGCGAATACTACTCAGAAAAAATAAAACTAATATAATGAGTGATGGAAGATTTATTTTCCATATTTTTGTTATGTCAGGAATATAGTTTTAATAAAGTGTGCGCGAAATAAATCCTTAAAATGTTAAATCCTTAAACTTTAAATTTACAGACTGCGGAAGCTATTAAAAGCGTGTCAAGAGTTTTTTTTTGCTCCGGTATCATCCTGCAACTGCAAACAGTACATAAATAAATGATATACAGAAAGCCTACTCTTGTTAGTATTTCAATTAATATAGAGACATAAAATTTTGCGATTACTCCTGCCCTGCTTTGCTATTACACTAACAATCAAATACGTCTTTACTATATGTGAAAGTCATAAACCATGGCTCTCGTGGCTTGCTGTTTAATTTGCCAGAATATTTCCGTTCTAAAATCGTATCGTAAAATCGTATAGGGCAAAAAATACACTTGTAGTAATGTTCTCGCACTTGACTTCAAAAGCGAAATTGTATAATTATAATTATTATCCTACATTCCTATTTGTTGGTGCTCGATTTTTTCTAGTTGATAATAAAGTAAATGAGATAACTGTATCTGTGTCTATTGTGAGCAAATCATGTAGTGGGAAGTTTAAAGAACTTGTGTAATTTCCTGCTCGACGAAGGGGCGAGTTTTAATGAACCTACGCACTCGCTGGGAACTAAAACATACGAGGATTAGAATTAATCACTCTTCTTACCTATGTCAAGATTATTTTAAAACATCAATGTTTTTACCGAGGAATTAATTAATAGGCTACTGAACCAAATTTCATAAACTAGATAATACTTATTCAAAGTAAATAAATGAAACAATAACCTTGATGTTATATATGATTTTAACCTATATGTTATATATAAACTTGATGTTTCTAAAAATATTCAATATATACAGGATTTACTTATGATTTAAAAACTCAATTTATTGGACCTCACAAATGCTCGTAGTGACATGGTGTCCAACATGACGTCACTACTTATAATCGAAAGTCTTCTTAACAGCCAAATTATATTATTACATAATACATCATCATCACATCTACAATTACACAGCTAAATTTTATTTTTTCCTCACAGTCGACATGAAAAATAGGTATATATCGGGTGAAAGCACCCATTCACTCTCGAACTTTAAATAAGCTAAATAAGCTAAACGAATGGTTTAGCTATAACTTACTAACAATTAATGCAACCAAAACAAATTATATAATATTTTCTGCTATAAATAAAAACAAGGGATCCCAAATACAGCTAAAAATTAATGAGCAAATTATAAACCAAAAATCAAGCGAAAAATATTTAGGCCTAATTCTAGACAACCATCTTAGATGGAGGCCACATTTAGACAAAATTAAACTAAAATTAGCATCACTTACCGGTATGTTGTACGGAATTACAAAATGTCTTCCTAGGAAAATGCGTCATCTTGTTTATAATTCTTTGGTTAAACCACAGTTGGAATATTTGATTGAGATTTGGGGCACAGCAGCGAAAAAAAACCTGGATATAATTCAAATAGCTCAAAATAAGTTAATAAGAACATTATTTAAGTATAACTATTCAACAAACACAGATAAAATTTATAAAGATACCAGAATTATGAATATAAAACAATTATATAGGTATAATACGTGTATACTGATTTATAAAATTTTAAACAAACAAATAAATATTAATTTTAACTTTATTAAAAAAAGTAATGGCCACAAAATGAAATTGAGAAATTCCAACCATTTGGTCACCTATAAATGCCGAACTAATTACGGTAAAAAAACAATAAAATATGAAGGAGTTAAACTATATAATTCGCTACCAAATTACATTAAAGAATCAGAAACTCTAAATATTTTTAAAAAACATCTGAAAAATTATTATATCCTAGAAGCAATTTAAATATTATACAATGTAAACTTTTTACTTTACGTCAACCTTAAACAAATCAATACAATAACCTACTTAAATTTATCAAAATAAATACTATTTTTATTTACTTCAACTACGCTCATCAATGCCGCATCCATTCACGCGTCTTGCACATACATCGGTGGACTTGTTTTTCTGTCTGAATGGTCATCGCGCAGCTCGGCTCACTTAAATTATTATATGTGTACCCTCAACTAGCTTAATAATATTGTACGCTCATCTGATACTATTTTTTATTGTAAACTGTTTTCTCAGTAAGTGAATTTGTAATTCTTATGAGAAATAAATGTCTTTAAACATAACTATTGTAATTGAACTTGAGTAAAATAGGTCGCTTTCTGCCCTTGTATAACAATCACTATTTTAGTTTTAGTGGTTAATTATGGTAAGAGATATGACAAGATATCTCCATACCATAATTAACTACTAGAAACTACGAACACTGTGATTTGTTCTAAGCAAAAACTGGCTTATTACACTTTTTACACATCGAAGTACTGAACCCCGTGACATTAAACCGGACGAATGTCTATTCCATATCATATGACAACCGTGATAACCGTTTTAGCCCTGTATAGAGCACGTTCAGTTTCATTAATTATGCGGATTTTACGCAGTTGTGAGGTAAGAGTTATTTTTCAACAAAATGATTGTTTTGCTGCCAACCGTACATTGTTAAGTTGGGTGTTACTGATCTCATGACTCAATCTTCAAGAGAAATATGCTTACAAAAAAACGAAAATGACAATTTCAAATTAAGTCTATTAAACCTTAAATTCCTTTTAAAAAAGTTTCATCTTAACATCATTCAAGGAAAAATGTATACCGCTACAAAAAAATGCAATAAATATTTATACAGGCACCAACGCAAACATCTCATAAGATTTGATGGGATTTACAACGTGGAAAAATCTTTATATCTGACCTCACTGACTCTCAAGATATTAGATTTATGGAATTATTCATTTTGTAATAATGTTTCGTAAAAGAAATGTCGTTGCTTTAAGTATGCGAGATAAGAGATGGCTATGAGTCTCAAAACGTTATTTACTTTTGGTGTGGAAACTGTTCCTTTGATCATTATACTAGTGTATGACTGGTATACCTAGTGACAAAATTGAATATTAGTCTCCCTAGCCGATTTAGACTACGGTGACCAGTCACGACTAACCGACTGCGCGGGACATATTTGCACAAGTGTGTGCGCAAACACATGTGCACTCTCTGTTCCTTTCACTCTCATAGCCCAATGGGACAGCAATTTGACACGATCGGAGAGAGATCAAGCGCAGGATCAACGGCTTTACGTGATTTTCGAGGCACGGGGGTAAAACACCGCCAACTTCCAAACGATTATATGATAGGGACGATAGAGAAAAACACAGATTCATAGTTTTTTGCCCCGACCCGGGGATCGAACCCGGGATCTCTGGACCTCAGCCATCGCTTGAAAGTGCGACCCTCTAACCGCTGCGCCACAGAGGCAGTTTTATAGAGGTATACTTTTTATTTGGTCACTTCACCCACGCCTTGTACTATTGAATTTCGTTGGATTGGCATGCACGTTTACATTTTAAAAGATTCAAAGTATGAACATTATTAACATGCACCTAACTGGTTTAATTTGAAGTCCACAACCTAACATGTATATAATTAGCCCATTGAGTGAGTCTGATAGCGTCTGACTAGGTTACTCATAAGGGAGGTTTGCGGCATTTGCATGGAAATTAACATCCTATCATGAAAGTGTAGGTCCACCATGAAAACTTATATTCATGTTTGTTTTCTTTTTATGATTAATAACCGATTAGAGTTTTTATCACCTACTGAGTCTGATGACGGGATATTGGTGTGATGGAGGGAAACCCTTGAAGGAAATGACCATTATTGGCCAAGCCACGGCCAGCGATGAAACAAATCCCTTAATTTTACTCTTTTTTTGCATACTCAAAACAAATATTAATATCCTCAGAAATGTTCTTAGGTGTTTTTCAATTTAAATAGTGCTTTGCGAAGTTCAGGGTTTTTATCTACAACTTTTTTGGGAAACTTAGCATGAATTATACTCCTCTTTGTATTCAGGGCTAAATACTAACCAAAAATAAGTAAATTCGATGCTGTCCTCCAATATCGGCCAAATCTTTCATGACCAGTGGCCTTTTAAAGGCACGAAAAGTGTTCTTCTATGGACGACAGCACGTCAAGGTTAAAACTTGCAGTATCTTATTCAGTTGTAATAAGGGCTAGTTTGCAACAAAAGTGGGTAACCTGATGTGCTGACCACTGTACTAGTAACTTAATGTTGACCAGTCTCTACGTCTGGTAGTCACCATTTTGAAACTCCTTAATACCTAGGAGTTCGGTGATTATTACGCCAGAACTTTTCATGTACTTTGTAGTTTAATACAGAGCAGAGTTAAAATGGTGCAACCTAAAATTCACCCCCTTTTTTATGATCTTATCAAAAAAACCGCCCTCAAAAACTGACTAAATCTCTAGATTATGTTCATCAATAGTCTACGCACATCATGCACCGACTTAAAATTAATTTGTTTCTCCTAAACAGACGGCAAATGTGTTTTAGGCTTTTAGATCAGTTTTTGAAAGCGGTTTAATTTTATTAACCGACTTCAAAAAAGGAGGAGGTTATCAATTCGACTGTATGTTTTTTTTTTTTGTATGTTTGTGACCTCATATCTCAGTCGTTTGTCGACTGATTCGAAAAATTTTTTCGCGTACTTAGAGGGTACACCTTCTAGATGGTCCCATTTTTTCCAACTTGGGATCTAATGATGGAAACTTGGTGTAATCGAGGGAAACCCTCAAATTTTTAAGGCACGTATAGTGTTTCTTTACTATAATCTTAATGTTGACGTGTTGTAACGTCTGATAGTCAACACTTTGTGGGACTGAGCTGATGGTGGAACTCCTTAAAGCTTAGGAGTTTAGTAATTATAATGAAAGAACATATTATAGGTAGTTTGTAGCTTCTTATAGAACAGAGTCACAAGGTGCAACTCTCTTCTCCTCCCCCCCCCTTTCTCCTGTAATCTCTAAAAATGAAGAAATAAAATTAACTTTGAAAAAGTAAAAACCGACTTCAAGATCACATCACATGACGTGATACGTACACATTGATTTGATTGCCTCCTTTTTGTTTGAAGTGAGCATTCGAGGCTAAACCATTATTTTTTCAATATTACCGGCTTAAGATCGCTGCCTATTTATTTATAGTGTTACCTCCCTTGACACTTCACACCTTCAAGAAAAAAAAACTAGGTGTTACTGTTTAGATAATTATGATTCGTCTGCACCGTATCATCATAATTAAGGTGTTATCGTTTCCAAATTAATATTGATTATCATGAATTTTATTTAACTTCTCATATCAACAATGATTGTTGTGATACCTAAACGGTCTAGTTAAGTAATATCTCTGCAGGATTCTCAAGGAATCATTTAACTGGAAACACAAGCCGCAGACCGGCGAAACTTCTCGAACGATTGTAGTGTAATTAAATACCTTTTGGCCTTTGATCGCTAACGAGAATCAGCTGTCAAAATTTGCAGAGCCATTGCATTGAGATAATATACCTACTTATTAGCTAGTATAAATATTTGACGGCAAGGCGGTAGCGACGTGTTTTTGAATGAGAGTGACAGCTGTCACTCTGGCGGAATGTCTAGCGGGTTGGTGGCCATCTTGCGGCTTAGTCTTGTGAATGAGCGTAGAAAGTACAGACTGTCACGGAAGGATCGTTATTTCCTAGTTTAGGGCTGATTTTTCAATAGTCATATAAGAAATATTCGTCGAACTAAATACAATATGGTTAATTTAAAAACGTCACCTAATTAGCAGCAATCATACGTAACTGACATTACGTCAAATCTGGTGCTTTATAATTTATCAGTCTGATAAATTTTATCTCAAATCACCAAAATAAGCAACTTTGAGCGCGGTCAGTACTTGGATGGATGACCGCCTGGGAATACAACCCCTTACAGACATTTAAATTGTTAAAATTCGAGAGAGATTCTTTTAAATTTACTGTACCTACTGTGTGCTTAACAAATCCTTTATTAGAGGATACAGCGAGTGTTGGTGTAAAAACGAAGCACCAGCGAGAAGTTTCAAACAGTTTGATAATTCCTTGGAGTTTGTTATTGGAAATAGGTTTTCGATTCAGCAAATTTCACGATTGAAATAATCTTTAGAGCTAGTTGAATATGCACAACAAATTTGCTTACAAAGACCTTTGAAAAAATAATTGTGAAATCATTTAGAATTTATAGTAAACTACTCTAGGTAATTTTATTGCGTAGGTGATATAATATAAAGAAAAGTTTTTTTTTATAAATCTATCGGTTTCAACAGAAAAACTTTACTTTGAATAGCTATTTAACAATATCTTATGTAAGAAAATCAAATTACTCTATAAAAAAGGATCGAAAAAAAATCTAAAACATTGTTCTCATACTTTTGAAATGTCGCCATTCAAAATTGATCTCGCTTCCATATTAATTTTCATTCAAATATACATTTTAATGATAAAAATGAATTGTCTGAACGTATTGTTCAGATTCTCCCACTTATCATTAAAATCAGAGAACAAAGCGTTAAAAATTAACCGTACAAAAGCCATACCTGTATCTACAATGATGTATTAAAACAATGAGTGTGTCTGACTTCGATTATTCTGTACAGAGCCAGAGCTGAACTGTGCGATTGCAATTTTAAAATTATTGTTGTTCTGAACAAGCCTTTACAATTTCATGATTTTTGGAATTGATATGTGTACTGATGAAAGTATAGTAAGTAAGATCTATTTAAGATTGAATTAAGTAAGATAATATATTCACACTTATGATAATTATGAGTATGTAATTAAAACATTATTATGCCAGAACTTGACTTACTTACTTGCGCAGGGGAGTTTTACTCAGAATCAATATTTTAATTCTTTCAATAACATGAAAAAAACATAAATATTAAAAACTTACATAGATGAACATAAATTAGTAATTGGGTATTAATAAATAACATTTTGCAATGAAAATATTTCCAGAAGATCCCTACGCATTCATTTTCTCTCCAAAATGTGTTAATCGATTTAATAAATACTGAATAAGCACGGTATTTTCAAAGACATTGATAAGTATAACTAAATAAATGAAAGTACGTTATGGAATTAATATCGGTAAAACTACTTCTTAGGATCGTATTCAACACACAGTGTGATGTATTATTGCCAAATAAATATGACTGTTGACACATTTTATGCACAATGCCAAGAAAGGCGAAGAACACACAACCATACCGTTGGCAGAGACAAATTCTACTTTTTTATTTCGCTAATAAAAGCTGTCTGCTGCAAGAAATACAGCTGGATACTATTTTCTGTAAAAATACATACATTGTAGTATACAAGAGATGCTGTTTTAAACCGGGTTTGAATTGTTGCTAAAAAGTAAGACAAACAAATACGAAGCTTTAGCTTGATGAGTAGTAAGAGCTGGTGATACTGATGGTCTGTAAAATACGTACATCGCAAGTCTCCTCAGACTCCTACACTTCGATTATTTGCATCGATGCAGTCGCGTGGCTTAAAACACGTGACAGCATCGCGACTCACGCATTAAACAGATTTAATTTGGCATCGATAGAGTCGCGCGTTAGCATCGATGCTAAAGCGCAACTGCATCAATGATAACGTGTGAGAGCATCGAGCATTGTAAAAGTTGACGATTTGCGACTGCATCGATGCTGAATCGCGACTATAAACGAAAATCTCACGCACACAAAAACGGATGACACTTCAAACAAAAGACAACACTAGATGTATGCGATTTAGTAAGGCAGCGGTGATTTCGATAGAACCAACTTTAACACATTTCTTTTCAATCAATAGAAAGTATTCGCTTTCCAATGAAACATAATTTTCCAACGTTTGGACCGGTCATCTGTATCGGACAGTGACAGCTATTGTAGTTACGATACGAATGAAGACCTATTCAATTTTTCAAGTCCACGCGTATATTTGTTACTAGCCAACAACATTGCGTCATTTTTAATCGAGAAAATATGAGCTTTTAAACACAAACGCTCTTTCATCTTTTAATTCATTTAAGTTACCCTTTACGACTTTTCTGCAGTCATTTTCACCAAACAGCTATTTTTCATCACATTTGCCGCTACATTAAATGTACTATTAAATTCAAAAGTCCGTGAATTTGGTCAAGAGACCGATCAAAATCAGTTAACTCCGTGTTACAAGTGCACAAAAATGTAAGTGTAAAATCTATATGTTTTTTCGTTTTAGCGCGCGTTTTAAAAACATTAGTGTCAGACTTTCTATCGACATAATTAAGGACATTGATTACAATACTATTTATACCTTTAAGGGTACATTTTTCAATAGTCAAATAAAACTTATCAGACTGATAAATTATAAAGCGACAGGTTGTGAAAAATGAGAGTTACGTATGATTGCTGAAAATTAGGTGATGTTTTCAAATTAACCATATTGTATTTTCTTCGACGAATATTTCTAATCTGACTATTGAAAAATCAGCCCGTAGTACAATAAGTATTAAGTTCTCATTTCTATAAAATAAAATGCCATAAACGTTGCACTTACATCAGCTTTATATTTCCAAGTAAAATATTTTTGGAGGTATATAATGTGATCCTTAACTTAAGGCAATGATTGCACTGCGGTGCGCGATAGCTCGTAATTCAGTATAATTTAGTATAAATTACGCGTGTTTAGTTTGCAACTGTAACATTTGCAGTGCCATCCATCACTGTTTATGGCCAAACTACCTTGGTATAGAAAACTGAGCCCTAACACTAAGAACGAGAGTCGAAATTAAAGTACAACTATTTGCGAATTCCCGGTAGTAGCTTGGAACTTAGGCGATACGTTATCCAGGTATTTAAGATTAAGGACCAAAATCTTGAGCAAACTTAGCTAAGTCTTATGTGCAAATATTTCAGTTATTGCCAAGTTTAATATTTCGATGCAGTTCAAGTTTACTTTTTTATAAAATTTCAAAAAAACGATCATGTAGCAGCACTAGAAACCTTCTAACAGATCAATATCGAAACCTTTATTTATCAAGATAGACTATTATTATTTAGCTGCCAAACAAAAATACCGTAAGTATAATGAAAATACTTTATAAACGCTAATTACGGCTTACTTACGGTTATTCAATAAAATATTAGCACCGCATATTTTTATTTGCATACCAATTACAAACACTGCGAAATTAGCTAAAATACATTGAAACATCAACAAAGTTTATAAAACGATTTGCTTTATAATTACGAAAGCAAACGAAAATTTCATTAGTGAACAAAGTGAACCGAAAATGGAAACTTTTAGCGTAATTCGATGCATAAAAAGTTAGCCTAAACTAATTAGTCAATGCACAATTATATTAGCGTAATGGAATTAGTTATGAGACAAAGGGTTCTACTAAACATCGGTACTGTTGGCTTATAAAAATATTTTATCTCGTTTAATAACATCATAGAGCTAATATGGATGACAGAGACGGATAGAGTTTTTAAAATTGCGTCGTTTTGAGTAGGGTCTAACTCAGGTCGACGAATTGTTATGAAATGATTTTCGCAACAAAGCAATGTAAGTGAAAAATGTCTACAATGTTAAACAATACTAGCGGTCCCCGTGGCTTCACCCGCGTAAATTTTGGATTTCCTGTAAAATATTTTTACGCAAAACACAATTTTCATTGTGAGTAACAACCATAGGGGTTAGCGCAAATGCGCGTTGCACTTAAGCTGCATGCTTTTTTTTGTGCGTAGTTATTTTTAAACTGTGGTAGCTTCTAAGATGCTTATTGGAATCAAATGATGCACTAAGCAATATTGAAATGATGCACTAGGCAATATTGCCTTAACTGAAATTCTTGTGATAATGAACACGTTAGTTTTAATAAAACTAATACCCGTGTGCTGAAGACACCTTTGAAAATAGTACATTATTTTTAACAAATTTATGAACATAAAACCGACCATGTGCGATTCCGACTCGCGCACTGAGGGTTCCGTGCCAACTTTAACTAAATAAGGGTTCCACTTAGCCTGAATACCACAGTATTTTTTGACAGCAAATATAACTTTGTTTTTATAGTATTTGTATGAATAACAAAGTTATGTTTGCGGTTATTGTAAAATGTGCTCTTTCTCAAAAAACTACTAGTTAAATTTTCGTTGAAAGTCTTTGTCAACATCTACATCATGTTTTTTTTAAATTTACACTCGCTTAGTTTAAAAGTTAATAGGGGGAGGGGGGAAAAGGACGCACATTTTACATCTTTGGAAGCATCTATCTCTCAAACGTTAGACTTTTAGAGATTATGGTTATGGAAACCTACATGCTATTTTAAAAGACCTATCTATATACACTTTACACACATAGGTTTGCCATTTTCTTAAATTTTAGTTTCATGTATGGGAGTCCCCCTTAAACATCATTATTTTTTGTTTTTTGTATGAGAATCGTAAAGCGGTTAACAAGATACATCTACCTAATCGGTGCAAAAACCTAACTCTACGGTGTAATGCTAATAGTATCAGAATAAAGTGCCTGTGACAAACGGACGGACAGACAGACAGACTGGACGAAATTATAAGGGTTCCGTTTTTTGCCATTCGGCTACGAAACTCCAAAAAATATTGTGGTGAGTAAACGATATAAGATAGACATATGCTGTCGCGGACTTTTAATGCGCAACATCTAACCATACATGAATTTTATTAAACGGTTAACGCTGCGTGCGCAACGGAAACTCTCAAAAATAATATTTTTCCCCCGTTCTAGCAACCTTATTCATAGCTGCTCTGCTCTTTTATGCCGTATCGTAACATTTTACGGCTAAAGCCTTCCTCCATAAATAAGCTACTATCTTTTTTCTCAAATTGGCTCAGTAGTTCCTGAGATTAGCGCGTTTAAACAAACAAACAAACTCTTTAGCTTTCTAATATACGTATAGATGTTAAATTTTGGATTCTCAGCAAGAAAGATATTGCGCTGATATTTATGTGACTTTCAAACAGAGGTATTGTTTTTTATATTGTGATCTGATGGTATTACTCCCTTTTATAGGAGAAAAAGTAAAGTTAGCCTGTCAGCATCCTAGTGCTAAGCAAAGGCCTTACCTCAAGTATGGGTAGTACGAGCCATACTCCATCACGCGGGCTCAGTGCGGCTTGGCTGATGAGTGTTTGCCACAAGCGACCATCAGATGTGACAGATTTTATCAAGCCGCTCATATGCCCCTGATATCAACCAATATAAGCCGGGACTAACTTAAGGTTCTTAGCATGCCTTCCGAAGCACGGATATGCTTGTTCTTTCGGTTATGGACCAGATGATAAATGTAGGCATTATACATAATGGACAATATGTATAATCCCCGTCATTATCCAGTTTGATCCTGCGATCTTTATAAGGTCGTCTGTCTATCTTGTCGGTGGACGTTCTACTCTGCTTCTTTTCTTTTCTGGCCCAACGGCCATCAATTGTTTGCGCCATGTGCCCTGTCTATTGCCACTTGAACTTACTGATTCTCAAAGTTATGCCGTTACCTAAGTTCTTCTACGTATCTCCTCATTTCCAATTCAATCCCATAGAGAAATACCGATCATAGCCCTCTCCATCGTTCGTTGTGTAATTTTGAACTCGAGCGTTGTGTGATCTGATCAATTATGATGGTTGGTGAAAAAAAAACATATTTTTACTGACCCGCAAAAAAGGCGGTTATCAATTCGGACGATATGTATGTCAAAATTGGAAAAAAATGTATGTTGATCTATTAAGGCTTCCCTACACGTGTGCAAATTTCGTGACTATGTATGTTAGTGTGCTTAGTGTACATTTGTATGTTTGTCTCAGGGTTTCTCGTTAACGAGAAGTTATAGAAATGTACTAGAAACCTCCCCTAGAAACTTGAACCCTCTAGAAACATGAAGCAGGACCCCAAATAAGGCAGTCGTAGATAAAAAAAACTGTTTATAGAGAAAAGGTCAGACGGCTGACTATAGTCGCCTGAGCGTTTCAAGCCAAGCGATAAAAAAATGACGTTTTCTTATAAATTAATGAAGTAAAACGAGCACTGGCGATACATTATGATGATGAAAATACGATCCTTTATGATGTTGCAATATAAACCAAACCCAGTAAGACCACTTTTCAAATTACGAGAGACATGATATCAGTCTACGATCTTAGTAATGTAAAAAAAACAAAATGCACTAAAAAGTCCTGAATAAACCCTTGAACATTGAAAGGAAACGAATCCATTTTAGGGAAACAATTTCTTTTTGGAGTCGGTGCTGCGACAGGTGAGGCTGAATTTTCAAAGTGATGGCACCGACTCCAAAAAGAAATTGTTTCCCTAAAATAGACTCCTTTTCTTTCTATGTTCAAGGGTTTATTTAAGACTTTTTAGTGCATTTTGGTTTTGAAGTCGGTTTTTACTTTTTTAAAGTTAATTTTATTTCTCTATTTTTGGAAGTTGCACCTTATGACTCTATTCTTTAAGAAGCTACAAACTACCTATCATATGTTCTGTCATTATAATTACTGAACTCCTAAGCGATAAGGAGTTCCACCATCAGCTCAGCCCCACAAGATGTGGACTATCAGACGTAACAATACGTCAACATTAAGATTTTAGTAAAACAACACTATACGTGCTTTTAAAATTTGAGGGTTTCCCTCGATTACGCCAAGATTCCATCTTCAGATCCCAAATCGGCAACAATGGGACCAACTAGAAGGTACACCCTCTTAGTAGGCGAAAAACATTTTCGATTCGGTCTACTAACGACTGAGATATGAGGTAACAAACATAAAAAAAAAAAAAAACTTACAGTCGAATTGATAACCTCCTCCTTTTTTGAAGTCGCTTAATAACACATATTCGGAAAAAAAACTATGTCCGTTCAGAGCTTACTCGTACAAGCAGGTTAGCAAGGCTGGGGCTTAAATTGAAATATTATTATGTTCATACACTTTTTCTTGCATTGACCGACGCTTTTAAAGGCTGTTGAAAGTCACAGGCAGACCTTCAAATCTGTGTCAATACAGCAAATGGGAATAATTTAGTTGGTAATTTTTCACCTGAGACTCAAAAATGCGATTCCTTTATGCGAATGCTTATATGATGTTATTAACTCTAAACTGCTTCAGTGTTGCAGCGGTTAAAGGGTTGCACTCTAAAGCGACGGCTGCGCCAGAGGTCCTGGGTTCGATCCCCGGGTTGGGCGAAAATATGTACCTACCTGGATTTTTTGTTCAGAAGTTCTCACGGTAGTTCGAAGTTAGGAAGTTGGCGGTGTTTCACCCCCGTGCCTCGAAAAGCACGTAAAGCCGTTGGTCCTGCGCCTGATCCGGTCGTGTTAGATTGCTGTCCCATCGGGCTTTGAGAGTGATAGGTGTGGAGAGTGCAACTGTGTTTTCACACACACCTGTGCACTGTTATATGTCCCGCGCATTCGGTTAGTCGTTATGATTGGCTACCGTAGTTGATAACAGCTACGGGAATATTTTATGTTGTTATGCATTGTCCTTAATTGCATTCATTTATTAAATGAATACCACCGACAATTCTGTTAGCTAAGATTCTATTGTGCTGATAAAAAATACACGTGCGTTCAATACAAATTCCATCTAAAACAAGCCACGTGTTCCGAGGTCGGAGTGACGGCGGTGTCATGTTATATCATAACGTGTGAAAAATTGTATGGCATATTTTTTCAGAGCCCGACTCACCACGTAGAAAGATTATTTCGCATCCCTCGGGGTATGTTCGCACGTAGAAAAATTTGAGTTTCAATTTCTGGTAGGTAATAAGTAATCTGCCCTCCCGATTGTTGGGGAGGATGTTATTTAAGACGATGGCTATTACCGCGTTGTTTCTGAATATTTCGGATCGATATGGTAAAACTATAGTGGATGTCCGATATAATTGATGTACTTTTTTTCTTCTTTTGTATTAAGATGGTGTTTGCTGTTGACTACAGAACAAGCTAAGTGCAGCTATTACGGAGTCAAAGATGGAACGAGCTCTACCAGAAGAAGCCTTTTCACTCTGACTTTGAATACCTAATACTTATTATTATTTTATTATTTTTTTATAATTCAGACACCACCCATGTCTTTGAATGGACTTTTACCTTCCATACCTATTAAATAGTTTCAGTGATTAATAGCACTTTCTTTAAACAGGTATTTTTTTGATGATCTGAATTGGTAAAATTATTTCATAATGATGACTTAAGGTTGTTGGAATCAACCAACTGTCCTTATGAACCCACGGATTGAAGATGTAAGTCCTTTAATATCAAAACTATTTTTAATAGTGTACAATCTATTTGGAATGAGCAACCATCCCATCTCCACCGCAGGAATACCTCTATTGGGCCCAACCAACACTAAAGGTCCATTAAAACTCGTCAATCTTCATTTCATATTCTATAAAATCATTTTGCTGTCAACAAAACACTCCATAAACCATAGACAAATGTGGATTCAGCCCAAAAACGGGTAACAAATCAAGTTGTTGGTACATTAAAGTCAAAAGCAGTTGCCCTGCATCCCTACTATTACTTATTACTCCCTCGGTACCGTAAATTTTACTAATCCACGGATTTGGAAGGTCGAAACACCTAGCTAGTCTCATGGTAGTAACAAATTATGAAACATTATACATACAGCACTTGCGGCTTTGCTAGGGAAGAGAAAACATTAAACACTAGATGCTCTAAGTGCCGTATAAAAGTAAAGAGTGGTTTTGCTAAGTACGCAAATGTGGCCGTGGCTTTTCTGAGTATCTAAAACATAATTTACTTTGACATATATAACTAAATTCAAGCGGCACATTATATAACTAAATTCAACCTGATTTTTTGACATTTAAAAATAAGGGTACTTTTCTTCTGACATAGAAGTGTAGTAAAGTACAACAAAACAGACGTAGTGTCCACGGGAGCCGTCAACAAACCGCTGTATTTTAAACATGGAGATTGTCATGGATATGTCGACGGTCGCTTACGTCACGTCTATGAGATTGTGTCGTCGGAATATCAACAGCACGTAGAACATATCGGCTGTCACTTTTCAGCGTTATAATCAGCATCATCAACACCCAAAATTCAAGCCCAGTATCCACTGCTGAACATAAGGCTCCCCCACGGTTTTCCACAGCGACCGATCTCAAGCTCGCATCTAGTGTGATGCCATCCTGAGATCTTTGCGAGGGCATCTGTGTCTGTGCATCTTGTCGATGGTCGTCTTACGCTGTGCGTTGGTCAAATGGTCTCCAATCTAGATTGTTTCTGCCCCAGCGGTCAATTAATTAACTTTCGCACTTTCTGCGCTGCCCATTGGCACTTGAGCTTTCTGCTTCTTTTCAGCATCCGCTGTCAATGTAAAAGATTCGTAACGTGTAACAATATTGACGTGGTATGCGTAGGCGTGAAACTGGAGTCAAAACTCGTATTACTAACACAATGTAGTACTTTACTACCCACACATTTGGCAAGTTGATTAAGTAAATCCGATTTCTCAAGTTGCTGTGGTAATCTCGTTCTCTTAGGCAAAACTTAATAGTGCTGACAATTAGGCGTCCTTATTATGTCACGTGCTCCTTTAACGTGCAGTTACTCTATGTAATAAAGTAATTCGAGTTTCATTATAACATTTTGATGCATAATGACTCAAAACCAAACAGCTAACCTAACGAAGTTATTTTGCAGCTGTGGAATATGAATGATATAAATTAAGTTAATTTGCATTTAGTATATGAAAAAGTTATATTTATCAATCATTTTAATTGCACTGGGAGTTTACACAAACACACACACAGAGTTAATGCAGACATTAGTAAATAAATTTACACATTGTTTTATTTTTAGTTTTCCGTTTCAGAAAAAAAATGTTTTCTTCTCTATCTATACCTAGGTTTTTATCCTATCGCAAAAAGCTTAGAAAAAGTAGGCATAGGTTTGGAAAAATGCTAAGTACTCATTAGTCGTGATTCCAAGGTGCTTGTGACGAATTATAATAAGTTTGTTTCAATGTGGTTCTGGAATTCATTCTCCTTTAAACGAATATTTGCAGTAATCAGGGTTCCGTAGCCTAATGACAATAATGACAAAAACGGAACCCTTAAAGTTTCGTCAAGTCTGTCTGTCTGTCTGCCGGCCCGTCCATTTGTCACAGCCACTTTATTCTGAAACTATTAGCGTTACACAGATAGAACTTGGTAGGTAGATGTATTCCCTTAACCGCTTTACGATTCCTGTACAAAAAATAATGACATTTGGGGGGAGGGACTGCCATACATACAAATACAAAACAAAAAGAAAATTTTGTATTTATTGTTCTGAAAATCCTGAATTCCAAATGTTAAAACTGCCTGAAAAACTTCAGATGCATATTCGCCGCTTGCTTGAAAATATCTATTTTTAGTGCAAGAAGCATTTTTAGTGTTAATTCTCTACGTGACTAAATATAGCGAAAGCTCATTCAGTAAAATTGCCCATATCTCACTTCTCTATTATTAGAAACTATTCCCAAAGACTTTTCTCGATGACTGTCGGCGTCGTTTTAATCATTATCAGCATAGGTAATATAAATTAGTACAATCAACTTCGCATTTTAGTTTCAGGTTTTTTATTTACTTAAGTCCCGTTTTTCCTACGTCAGATAAGGAATATTCATCGAATAAAATACAAACCGCCTAATTTTGAAAACGTCACTTATTTTCAGCATTCATTGATGTTCAGCAATCATAAATGGTATTTTAAAATCAGTCGTTTTATACTTATTCAGTCAGATGTCTTGATGAAATCGGCCCTTAATAACAGGTAGTATCAGTCCGCAATAAAATTGATATATCTACTCGTGTTTACCCCATAGTAATTGCCCCCATTTCATTCATTGCGATATCAATAGTACTTTGTTACATTGCTACTTTATTGTTCCTTGCATTGAAATCGACCACAGCTACTGGGACTCAATTTTTTCATAACTCGCGTCGCCTTTTCGTTCAAAATTCGATTCGAAACCTGGTTATCTTTTTTTATCACACTTGTAAAGATGTATTCCATAATGTAATTGTATTTCAAAAACCGACTTCAAAACCAAAATGCACTAAAAAGTCTTAAATAAACTCTTCACCATTGAAAGCAAAGGAATTCGTTTTAGGCAAACAATTTCTTATTGGAGTTGGTGCTGTGATAGTTGATGCTTGATGGTCAAAGTGATGGCACCGACTCCAAAAAGAAATTGTTTGCCTAAAACAAATTCCTTTCCTTTCAATGGTAAAGAGTTTATTCAAGACTTTTTAGTGCATTTTGGTTTTGAAGTCGGTTTTTACTTTTTTTTTAAGTTTATTTTATTTCTTAATTTTTAGTGATTACATAAGAGGGGAGGGGGGGGGGGGCAGTTGCACCTTATGATTCTATTTTTTAAGAAGCTACAAATTACCTATCATAAGTTCCGTCATTATAATTACTGAACTCCTTAGCGTTAAGGAGTTCCACCATCAGCTTAGCCCCATAAGATGTTGACTATCAGACGTAACAACACGTCATCATTAAGATTCTAGTAAAGAAACACTATTCGTGCCTTTAAAATTTGAGGGTTTCCCTCGATTACACCAAGATCCCATCATCAGATCCCAAAATGGGAAAAATTGGACCAACTAGAAAGTACACCCTCTAAGAAGGTGAAAAAAATTTTCGATTCCGTCGACAAACGACTGAGATATGAGGTAACATACATACAAAAAAAAAATACAAAAAAACTTACAGTCGAATTGATAACCTCCTCCTTTTTTGAAGTCGGTTAAAAATAGTGCATCTGAATCAGGAAATAAACATTTACGGTTGTAGATAATAACATGAAAAATAACAATAGCTTAGCCTTTTTTTCTACCCTCTATGGCCTGACCATATATTTTTTTACTTTAAAAAGTTATTTTTTTGCATTGTCTATGCCTCTGCCAGGTCGATCCCTCTGTTGGATTCAACTGTGGATTCAGTCCTTACTGTGTGTGCAAGTCAGCCCCGGTCATACATATTTTTTTTGTGCGGAATAGATATTGAAACTTATGTGTTACACGTTATTAACGTCGTGAGCTATCATAAAATTGTAAACTTGTATTGCTAGCAAAGAATAAAATAAATGACATTCATAAAGATTCTAAACCATAAATGACATTGTTGGTGTTGTGAAGAAATACACCTTTTATTTCATCTGTTTGCAAACTACACGCCCTCTGGCAATCACCACACCCATTTAAAAAAAACAATCCGTCCAACGGTTAGTATCACAGTTACGGCTCTACTCACGTATACGCGATAAGAACAAGTTCTGTTTTTATGAAAAATATTAAAATCATAGGGTCATAAGTTTATGTTAAAAATTCAGTTGTCATATCAATAAAGCATATACCTCATACTAACCTATTCCTTCCGGCTATGCCTACTCATCAAAACATTGACTATGAAAGCTTACATTACACCCTATTCTGAACCATCAACGTTACAGAGTAAACAACCTACACAGCATAAAGTAGTAAACTTTACGAGCACTATACCGATTCAAGCATTTTCTCCCCTCTAGCACGAAGGCTCTGCTCGTACAGTTTCTGGTTCTGCCCATTTTCGACTACGCCGACGTTTGCTGCACAAATGTCTCCCAAGATCTCCTCAGTAAAATGGACCGACTCCTCAACAATTGTATATAATTTGTATTCGGTCTACGTAAATTTGACCATATATCCCAGTTTCGCAACCAGTTAGGCTGGCTCCCCATTTGGCAGCGTAAGCACATTCGGGCACTTTGCATGCTATACTCCATTCTCTTCGATTCTAACTCTCCGTCCTATCTTAAAGATAAATTCTTATACCTCCACTCTTCTCATGACCGGTCCCTTTGCTTAGTAGCTCTCTTCAACTATTCACTCCCCGTCACACTTCTGACTTTATGTCCAATTTCTTTACTCTCACAGCCATTCGACTTTGGAATGGGCTTCCAAAAAGTGTCCAAACATCTACCTCGAAATTTACCTTCAAAAAGGCATTGCAAACACTATATAGAGAAGAACTCCCTGACCCGTCTCATTGACATTAATTTATATTGTGTACCTTATTATGTATATTTAAATGATATTTATGTTTATATAATAAATATATTATTTCATTATTTTTATATAATCGTATATAAGTAATAGGCAGTACGTATGTTTATCATCGTATTATAGTTATCTCCATCGCTATTCTCTTCTCTTCTATTGCCTCTATAACTTTACTTGCACCGCCTGTATATAAAAGTAGTCACCGCACTACTCCGTGTAGGTCTAATTATACGAATTAATTATATAATTAAATATAATAATGTATAAACAAATATATCATCAGAACTCATATTTTACCAAAAAAAAGTAAGCAATGTGTTATTTTTTTAACAATCTAAGACACGTGATACACCGTATGTTTTGAACTGTTGAATGAATACGATTGCTTTACACAATTCCACCTCAGGTTTTTGTGGCATGATAGAACTTATATTTGCACAATCTACACAACTAAATACCTAGTAAAAAAATAATAAGGTCCTTTGAGAAGACCAACGTAGCTGAGCTTGTAAAAAAATATACATGTATTATTGTAGGTTATTGACTTATTGAAAGAAATTTGGCATGACCACAAATGTACAATAACTCAATAATGTGTTTATTTATTTCAGAAAAAATACAGATTATGATTAATTACATTACATTAGGAGACTTATATAATGGTGTTGTCTAGCCTTAGTCTAACTAGATGATGTTTCAGCAAAAAGCTAGTTTACGAGCGAGGCCTCTTGATTCTTCAAATATATTTATTTCAGTTGTTCTTTAAGTACAGCTATAGGTACTTGCTCCATAAAGAGCTACTTCATACAGCAAGCATGGGTCACCTCAGTAAATACCCAGAAAAAAAAACGGCATGACTATAAGTACAACAGCTCAATAATGTGTTTCTACCCTTAGTCTAGAAGATGTTTCAGCAACAAGCGAGTTTACCGCCCCTTCAGCCGATGTAACACTTGGCCAGTTTAAGCGCAATCCCCGCGAGATGGCGCCGCCCGTTTATTGATGCTTTTTATTTAGGGTCACATCTCACTAAAACCATATTTTTATTGCTGAAATACGTATTATATCTCAATTTAACACCCTAAAGTACATTTACGAGTAACATATCATGGGGTGAGGTGGACAATTGCTTAAAAATATTTTTTACAAATCTTTTGTCTTTTAAAGGTCCTGGTTTATTTAAATAGGTATATACATATTACTTCCAAAAAAATCGTATGTGTGGTATTCGGTGCTTTTACTTTGATTGATGCATTGATCACTTACTGGCACAGGAATATATCTGTAACTGTTTTAAATGGAATAAATGATGGTTTAGAATGTTTTTAACACTCACAGTGTCATATTTTATATTCATAAAGATGAAATAAGAAACCAAAAATTTGCGCACGGGCGGGACTTGAACCAGCAACCTTTTGGCAGACCGGGCTAAACGCTCTTACCAATTGAGCTACCGTGCTGTTAGTCCGACCCTGCGAAATTTGTGGTCTCTTATGAATACGTCGTTGCGTGACGCTTAGCGCCATCTAGATAGCGAAGCGTCATCAATTTCCAAGTTGAATTTATTCTGTAAAGAATAACTGCTTGGGCCATCTGTTTCATAAACAGACGGCTACATGGCGCTAAGCGTCACGCAACGACGTATTCATAAGAGACAACCAAATTTCGCAGGGTTGGACTAACAGCACGGTAGCTCAATTGGTAAGAGCGTATGGCTCGGTCTGCCAAAAGGTTGCTGGTTCAAGTCCCGCCCGTGCGCAAATATTTGGTTTCTTATTTCATCTTTATGAATATGGAATAAATGATTTATGTATTTATTGAGTTTTTAACAAACCATGTAACTTTTTTTACCCGAATAGGGAAGGGTTATGATTTGGGCAGTTTAAATGTATATATGTATGTGGGTTATGTGTGTTACATATTTGCAGCTGAACTACCGTTCAATTTTGGTGAATAAGGTATCTATCGATTTTTTTTATTTTACTCCGCGAAACATACGCTACCTTTTATTGAAAACTACAAATGTTTGTGTGATAAACACGAACATTGGTATCTAGATCATGGATGTTTATATTTATTTAAGTATACGGGAGACGCCCCCGTCATAATCATCTTCATCATCATCAGTCTAATATTTGTAGTACAAGGAAGAACATTCCTTTGAACGAAACCACGACAATTGGTGCAATGTTGTCAGGTGCATATGTGTAAAAAAACTGTGGAATTAAGAAAACAATATGCAGTTATAAAGTGGGGATGAAGAAGAAAAATTAAAGAAGACAAAATTCTAATTAAACAAATGTCTATTCGCAGTCCAGTTATTTTTAAACTGTTAATCTTTCTATGGCACAGTGGGTAAAATCCTTATATCCAGCCTTTTACAGCCAAAAGTATAGGGCGCAATTACAAGGTGTTAGGTTGGAGATGATTTTGATGATAATGGACCTTTATTCTGCCGGTTGATGGCAAAATTTTACGATAGACTGAATATACGAAGAGTTTTATGTCGTGTAAAAAAAATGTGTAGGCGGTAAGACACTATCATTTTTATACGGCTCCAATTTCAAGATGTGTTTGATAAAAAAAGGATGGACATTTCTGTCAAAATATAGCTCCTGTGATTTTTTTTGTGAAAATAATTTATTATCCTTGTGTTTCGACTGTGCTTATCCCTGAAATAATATATATATGACTTAGGTAATTGCGTCTGTTGTTGATCTTTTTTTATTTTGTGAAATTATGAGTGCAATTTAAAAATTCAAAATCAGCTGATTGCTGTTTATTCTTGGTTGTCAAGGAGGCCATAAGATCTGTCACGGTACTCAGTAACCGTCCAATAAGAGCGCGTTCTTCTCGTGCTGCATAGCAACCAGCAGTGTCATTTACGTGCCAAATGTGTTCCTGATTTCGTTCCTGCTGTGATATGCAATTTGGTGCTAAATAATCAGTGTTATTGTGCAAAAAGGATTTTATAACGTAATTTCTAGTCTTAATATAAAATTTTTGGTTTACATTTTATAAAATTAAGTTTGAAATAATTTTGTATTTATGTAGTTTTTAGTAGTTCAAGTCTATTGTTTACATAAGTTGACATAAGTTTGATATTGTCTCATATGTTTTAATTTTGTGTTTTGGCAGGTTTTTGGGCAATTTATTTTTGTGATTAGTGGTAAGCTAATGAGTACATTATCTCCTTCGGTGGGCACCCACTCACAGCCGCAGTTCATTCACTGCTATTTGTAACACTAATAGGGCTTTTAAAGGTAAGAGGGGCCTTAATATTCATATTGCCCGTAGGCATAATAGCACCATTTTACCTGCATCTCTCCCTCTACCCTCTACTTCAATTCCTTTATCTTCTTCTCCATCTTTTGACTCTATTATCACAAATCTCCACCAATCTACTCCGCTGGTTAAAAGAATCCCTAGGGGAGCGAGAATAGCTTAGCTAAATGCCTTTCTACTTGTATTGAAAAATGTTTTGATAATACTGAAACTGCCTGGCAAAATCTTTTTACATTTTCATACTCGTTTTTACATGTAAAGTCTCAGTCTAAAACTTTAACTCGGGCGCTTTTAGATAATGCTTCAAATTCCCACAATCCATCCCTTCCATCAAGTTCGTCTGGTACGATATCTTCTTAATTTAACGTTTATCGTACCGTTGAGAACAAGGTTATGGACGGCGACCTGAAAAACGCAGCCCGAATCTTGTTCTCCGATGACACTCTCGCTCCCCCTAATCAGGAAACTCTCGAGAGCCTTCCTAGTAAGCATCCTTCACGTCCAGATTCTCCACCTTTACCTCTTCCTCTTCCTCAAAATTTCCAAACCTTACAGATACTTGATGACGACGACACGTTTGCTGCCATCATGTCTTTTCCGGCTGGTTCTGCTGGTGGCATCGACGGCATCACTCCCCAACACGGACTTGGTGAGTGCTTCCGCTGCTGACGCCGGTAGAATTTTGCTTTCCAACATTACGAAACTATGCAACCTTTTCTTATCTGGCAGGGTTACTGAAAGATTTCTCCTGTTTTTATTGGGTGCCAGACTTTGTGCCTTTCGAAAAAAAGATGGTGGCATTCGTCCTATTGCTGTAGGCTCAACGTTTCGTCGTCTTGCAGCCAAATTAGCCTGTCGTGATCTTTTTTCTCCTTTGAAAGAGTATTTTCAGCCCATTCAACTTGGTTTCGGTAGTAAGGGAGGTTGCGAGGCTGTGGTTCATTCCGCTCGCAATTTCCTCTCCTGTAACGAATCTGAAGTTTTTTTGAACGTTGATGTGAAGAATGCTTTCAATTCTCTTGACAAGTCTGCCTTGTTGAATGAAGTTCAGACTCACACTCCTCAGATTTATCCCTTTGTTTTTCAGTGCTACAATAATCAATCAAAATTGCTTTACAATGAACATTCGATTGTTTCTGCAGTCGGTGTTCAGCAAGGCGACCCTTTAGGTCCAGCCCTTTTTAGTTTAGGCATCCATCCTATCATTTCGTCCTTAAATTCTAAATTCAATGCCTGGTATCTGGATGACGGCTCCTTTGGAGGCAAAGCAGATGTTGTTTTCCAAGACCTTGTCCTGATTATAGAAGGATTTAAGAAATTAGGCTTAGAACTGAACCTTTCAAAATGTGAACTTTTTATTAATGATCACGTTTCGTCTGGTTCCCGTCAGGCAATCTATACTAATATTATAAAGCTGAAGAGTTTGTTTGTTTGTTTGTTTGTTTGTTTGTTTGAACGCGCTAATCTCAAAAACTACTGGCCCGATTTGAATTTTTTTTTTGCGTTGGATAATTCATTTATCTAGGAAGGCTTTAGACTATATAACATAAAGATACGACTCATAAGACCACAGCAGAAATGAAAAGTGTTGCGAAAACGGGAGAAAGATATTCCTTTTGAGAGCTTCCGCTGCATACGCTGCGGAAACCGCTTAAGTTACACAAAAATCATGTATGACAGGATTGTTCAGCATTAAGAGTTCTATAATAAAGTCCGGGACAGCATATGTCTATCTTTTATGGTTGACTTACTACAACCTTTTTTATGTTAATAAATTTGTAAAAAAATAATGCATCATTTTTAGAGGTGTATTATACACACAGGTATTTATTCTTATCAAAGTAAATACATTCATCATCACGAGCATTTCATTTAGAACAAAGTTGCCCTGTATAATATCATTTGATTCCAATAAATATCTTAGGAGCTATCACAGTTTTAACATAACTCCGCACCAAAATAATGTTCGCAGCTTAAGTACAACGTGCGCTTGCGCTAATTATCTATACTAATATTATAAAGCTGAAGAGTTTGTTTGTTTGTTTGTTTGAACGCGCTAATCTCAGAAACTACTGGCCCGATTTGAAAAATTTTTTTTACGTTGGATAGTCCATTTATCGAGGAAGGCTTTAGGCTATATAACATAAAGATACAACTCATAAGACCACAGCAGAAATGAAAAATGTTGCGAAAACGGGAGAAAGGAGAGCTTCCGCTGCATACGGTGCGGAAACCGCTTAAGTTACTCAAAAATTATGTATGACAGGATTGTTCAGCATAAAAAGTTCTATAATAAAGTCCGCGACAGCATATGTCTATCTTTTATGGTTGACTTACTACAGCCTTTTTTATGTTAATAAATTTGTAAAAAAATGATGCATTATTTTTAGAGGTGTATTATACACACAGGTATTTATTCTTATCAAAGTAAATACATTCATCATCACGAGCATTTCATTTAGAACAAAGTTGCCCTGTATAATATCATTTGATTCCAATAAATATCTTAGGAGCTATCACAGTTTTAACATAACTCCGCACCAAAATAATGTTCGCAGCTTAAGTACAACGTGCGCTTGCGCTAATTATCTATACTAATATTATAAAGCTGAAGAGTTTGTTTGTTTGTTTGTTTGAACGCGCTAATCTCAGAAACTACTGGCCCGATTTGAAAAATTTTTTTTACGTTGGATAGTCCATTTATCGAGGAAGGCTTTAGGCTATATAACATAAAGATACAACTCATAAGACCACAGCAGAAATGAAAAATGTTGCGAAAACGGGAGAAAGGAGAGCTTCCGCTGCATACGGTGCGGAAACCGCTTAAGTTACTCAAAAATTATGTATGACAGGATTGTTCAGCATAAAAAGTTCTATAATAAAGTCCGCGACAGCATATGTCTATCTTTTATGGTTGACTTACTACAGCCTTTTTTATGTTAATAAATTTGTAAAAAAATGATGCATTATTTTTAGAGGTGTATTATACACACAGGTATTTATTCTTACCGAAATAAATACATTCATCATCACGAGCATTTCATTTAGAACCAAGTTGCCCTTTATATCATTTGATTCCAATAAATATCTTAGGAGCTATCACAGTTTTAACATAACTCCGCACCAAAATAATGTTCGCAGCTTAAGTACAACGTGCGCTTGCGCTAATATATTATAAAGCTGAAGAGTTTGTTTGTTTGAACGCGCTTATCTCAGGAACTGCTGGACCGATTTGAAAAAATATTTCTGTGTTGGATAGCTTATTTATCGAGAAAGGCTTTAGGATATAAAACATGACGCTGCGACGGGAGGGGAGGGAGCAAACTCAAAACGCGCGGATGAAGTCGCGGGGGACCGCTAGTATTACTATAAAGCTGAAGAGTTTGTTGGTTTGAACGCGCTTATCTCAGGAACTGCTGAACCGATTTGAAAAAATATTTCTGTGTTAGATAGCTTATTTATTGAGAAAGGTTTTAGAATATAAAACATCACGCTGCGACGGGAGGGGAGGGAGCTAACTCAAAACGCGCGGACGAAGTCGCGGGGGACCGCTAGTGAAACATAATTTTCCAACGTTTGGACCGGACATCTGTATCGGACAGTGACAGCTATTGTAGTTACGATACGAATGAAGACCTATTCAATTTTTCAAGTCCACGCGTATATTTGTTACTAGCCAACAACGTTGCCTCATTTTTAATCGAGAAAATATGAGTTTTTGAACACAAACGCTCTTTCATCTTTTATTTCATTTAAGTTACCCTTTACGACTTTTCTGCAGTCATTTTCACCAAACAGCAATTTTTCATCACATTTGCCGCTACATTAAATGTACTATTAAATTCAAAAGTCCGTGAATTTGGTCAAGAGACCGATCAAAATCAGTAAACTCCGTGAAACAAGTGCACAAAAATGTAAGTGTAAAATCTATATTTTTTCGTTTTAGCGCGCGTTTTAAAAACATTAGTGTCAGACTTTCTATCGACATAATTAAGGACATTGATTACAATACTATTTATACCTTTAAGGGTACATTTTTCAATAGTCAAATAAAACTAATCAGACTGATAAATTATAAAGCGACAGGTTGTTAAAAATGAGAGTTACGTATGATTGATAAAAATTAGGTGATGTTTTCAAATTACCCATATTGTATTTTTTTCGACGAATATTTCTTATCTGACTATTGAAAAATCAGCCCGTAGTACAATAAGTATAAAGTTCTCATTTCTATAAAATAAAATGCCATAAATATTGCACTAACATTAGCTTTATATTTCCAAGTAAAATATTTTTGGAGGTATATAATGTGATCCTTAACTTAAGGCAATGATTGCACTGCGGTGCGCGAAAGCTCGTAATTCAGTATAATTTAGTATAAATTACGCGTGTTTAGTTTGCAACTGTAACATTTGCAGTGCCATCCATCACTGTTTATGGCCAAACTATCTTGGTATAGAAAGCTGAGCCCTAAAACTAAGAACGAGAGTCGAAATTAAAGTACAACTGTTTGCGAATTCCCGGTAGTAGCTTGGAACTTAGGCGATACGTTATCCAGATATTTAAGATAACAGGACCAAAATCTTGAGTAAACTTAGCTAAGTCTTATGTGCAAATATTTCAGTTATTGCCAAGTTTAATATTTCGTTGCAGTTCAAGTTTACTTTTTTATAAAATTTCAAAAAAACGATCATGTAGCCGCACTAGAAACCTTCTAACAGATCAATATCGAAACCTTAATTTATCAAGATAGACTGTTTTTATATAGCTGCCAAACAAAAATACCGTAAGTATAATGGAAAAACTTTAAAAACGCTAAGTACGGCTTACTTACGGTTATTCAATAAAATAATAGCACCGCATATTTTTATTTGCATACCAATTACAAACACTGCGAAATTAGCTAAAATAAATTGAAACATCAACAAAGTTTATAAAACGATTTGCTTTATAATTACGAAAGCAAACGAAAATTTCATTAGTGAACAAAGTGAACCGAAAATGAAAATTTTTAGCGTAATTCGATGCATAAAAAGTTACCCTAAACTAATTAGTCAATGCACAATTATATTAGCGTAATGGTTTTATTGGTGGTTATTAGTTATGAGACAAAGGGTTCTACTAAACATCGGTATTGTTGGCGTATAAAAATATTTCGACTCATTTAATAATTTTGTACAGCTAATCAAAATCAAATCAAAATCAAAAATAATTTATTCAATTTAGGACACAAAATGCCACTTATGAACGTCAATAATTAGTGTAATATCAATCAATTTTGGCCCGTATGGGGCAAGAACATGTCTCCTTATCTTTTGGGCCCTACTAGCGCTTCGAGACAAAACACAGACAATTTGGCAAGTGCTGAGAAGAAACGCCGGAACAAACTCAGTCACCACTAGCTACCTCAAAAATGATACAAATTAAAATAAACAGGTAGGTACATCAGTTTGGTGCAGGCTGGACTGTCCATACATTTTCGTCATTAAGATAGTCTTGAATTTTATAATACCCCTTCGACATTAGGGTAGTTTTGACATGTAACTTAAATTTGTGAATAGGTAGTTCGATGACATTATTAGGTATATTGTTGAAAAATTTAACACAATTTCCCAGGAATGAATTCATTGTTTTGGCTAACCTGAAGTTTGGAATGACAAGTTTGCTTTTATTTCGTGTGTTATACGAATGTATGTCACTTTTTTTCATGAAAACATCTTAATTTTTACGTACGTACATGATATTATCAAATATGTATTGAGAAGCGACAGTGAGGATGTTAATTTCCTTAAAGAATTCTCTCAGGGATTCGCGGGGACTAAGTTTGTAAATGGCACGAATGGCTCTTTTCTGTAAAATAAAGATGGTATCGATGTCCGCAGCAGAACCCCACAAGAGAAGACCATAAGACATTATACTATGAAAGTAACTAAAATACACAAGCCTGGCTGTTTCAACATCAGTCAAATGTCTAATTTTTCTAACCGCAAAGGCAGCTGAAGCGAGTCTCCCAGCCAGAGCGTCAACATGTGGTCCCCACTGCAATTTCGAATCCAATGTAATGCCCAGAAAAACAGTGGAGTTTGATAGATCTAATTTTTCACCGTTAAGTACAATTTCTGTGGTAGCTTGCTTCACGTTAGGCATGGTGAATTTAATACATTTAGTCTTTTTTGTATTAAGAAGCAAGTTATTGCTAGTGAACCAATTTGATACCTTAGAGAGAGCTCTGCTAACATTGTCAAATGATTTTTCGCCTCTTCTTGATTTGAAGATTAAAGATGTATCATCAGCAAACAGAACTATCTCACAGGAGTCAATGAACAGAGTTTGTTATAGATGCCAAAAGTATTGATGCAGTCGCGCGTTAGTTTCGATGCAGTTGCCAAATAAATATATAGATACAGTTCTCAATGGCCAGCTTCTGCATCGCGACCGCATCGCTGCTTAAAGTCGCAGTATGCAAAGGGTCTAAAAGCCAAAATCACTTACACCTTGCGTCGTCTTATGTTTGAAATAACGCCCTTTTTTGAGTTGTGTGCAAGCAATTTTCGCTGAAAATTGGTTATGGGTGCGAGACCTCGAGCGTACTGAAACCATAAAGTTATACTTGTACATAGATTAGGACTCCAGCTGAGAATTAGTGTCAATCGAGATGGTAGGTACTTACCATTACAGCCCATATAATATCAAGTAAATTTAATTTGTGTCTGTATTGTAGGAGGTATTTCAAACTACGCATAAGGAATGAAGGGAGCTACTCGAAATCAGTGACTAATCAACTTTATCCTAGTAATATAGTTCAGGTAGGTTTGATTAAGCACCACAATGATACATATACCTATATACAAGATATTTCAATACAAGCCGTTAAGAATAAAGGGCGCTATTCAGAATCAGTAAAGCGCTGTCATATTTAGGCGACTTTAGCAGCGCTACGGCCGCGAGACAGACGTGCTGCTAATAGTTTTATACATCAATGGCAGCATACACGGGAATATAGCTCAAGACTCTATCAGACGTCACAATTTAGGAGTACAAGATAAACAGTAAACTCGCGTGTTCTAGTACTTCAGTACTCACTCAAGATATGTACTCTCTCAAGAGCCTGAACAAACGTAATAGTCACTTAATGTCGACTGTTTTCTTAATTAATTCCTAAGAGAGTAGGATTTGAAAATAGTCAATCTTAAACTGAAGTCAATCCACGATCCCGTCCAGAACTTCCATCATGTAAAACTTGAATGAAAATACGTATGAAATGGTTATTTACACGTTTTAGTTAGGCATTGATTATTCGGTCAACTGACCACAATGTAGCAATCATCAGCACTTACTAGGCTTTACTCAACAAATTAACTTTGCATTAGCTCGTGGAATACAGCGAAAACGGTCGCAAACCAACTCGACCTGATTTTGTTCTTTCTTATAGAAAAGAGAGATAATGTAGTGTAGTGTAGTGTAATTAACGGCGCTTGGTTTTTGAATAAGTTTTCAACACACTTGCTCAAAATGCCGTTTTTATTCCACCGATTTTTGGCTCATAATCATAGATATTAAACACGCGTGCTTTTTCATTACATTATTGCACTAGTGCTTTTAGTTTATTAACCCGACCAATTTACATTTGTACCCTAGTACCAAGTCGAAAGTAAGAAGAAGAAGCGATTTAATTTAGTCGGGTTATACAATACTTTTATTTTAGCAACAAACAGTATTTATGCGAAAAATAACAGTATCTACATATTTATTTCAATAAATGGTAAATCCAGATTTATTAATAAAAAATAGCTCAAATTCATTTAACATTTTCTGTGATTTGTGTTTTAAACACGAATTATTACATTTTTATCTTGGCTTTTGGCCGATCTAGTTCGCACCTAAGCCTTGCGCGCGCATCGGTATCGCGGCAAGAAAAAAAAACAACGCGCCATTTTTCGTAAATAATAATTGTCGGCTGTGGATTGGATTAATGTGATTTGGATTAATTATGAAGCTTAATATTAATGAGAATGACTACTTCAAGTGAAGAAAACATATTACACTAGCCACCGATTGCGGTGGGGAGCTGCACGATGCTGAGTCTCAGAGTGACTTGGTTATAAGGCTTACTTCCAAAGATATCGAGAAGACAATAAAAACAATGTCTAGGGGAAAATCACCAGGTCATGATGGTCTTAGCATCGAGCATCTTTAAAATGCAGTTGTACATCTGCCACGAGTGCTGGCAATGCTGTTTGCCTTCTGCATAGGACACTCATATTTGCCCATGGAGCTTATGAGAACGGTTGTAGTACCTATAATAAAAAATAAAACAGGTGACATAGTAGATAAGACAAACTACAGACCAATCTCGTTAGCCACTGTAATCGCCAAGGTTCTTGACAGCATGTTAAATGATACACTCAATAAGTTTTTCACGCCGCACAATAATCAGTTTGGTTTTAGGCCAGAACTCTCCACAGATAGTGCAATTGTGTCCATGAAGCATGCTGTCAGGTACTACACCGATAGGAACACGCCAGTTTACGCCTGCTTCCTCGACTTGTCGAAAGCATTTGATTTGGTTTCCTACGATGTCTTATGGAGAAAACTAAGCCAAGTAAACTTGCCTCCTGAATTAATCAGCGTTCTTAGGTTTTGGTATGGAAACCAAATCAATAATGTGCGATGGGCGGGCACTCTGTCGGATTCGTATAGTTTGGGGTGCGGAGTGAGGTAGGGGGGCTTAAGCTCACCTACTCTCTTCAACCTTTACGTCAATGAGCTGATTGTCGCGCTGAGCAGTAGCCATGTCGGCTGTCATGTGGACGGTGTCTGCTTTAATAACATTAGTTATGCTGATGACATGGTGCTGCTGAGCGCGTCGATCGGTGGTTTAAGAGAACTCATAAGTATTTGCGAAGCCTATGCACGTGATCACGGCCTTAAATATAATAGCAAGAAGAGCGAACTTATGGTGTTTAAATCAGGAACCAAATGTCCGATTGATGTGCCTCCTGTTAAGTTGGCTGGCGTGGCACTAAAGCAAGTGTGTAAATTTAAGTATCTTGGACATGTATTAAACGCAGATTTAAAAGACGATGATGATATTGAGCGTGAACGGCGGGCGCTGGCGATAAGAGCGAACATGATAGCCCGCAGATTTGCACGTTGTTCGTATCATGTGAAAGTCACTCTCTTTCGAGCTTTTTGTTGCTCTTTTTATACGTGCTCCTTGTGGGTTAGACACTCAAAGCGAGCGCTAAACGCTCTTCGCGTTCAATATAATAACGCTTTCAGGGCGCTGTTGCGGCTGCCCCGCTTCTGCAGCGCGTCGTTGATGTTCGCTGAAGCGCACGTTGATGGCTTCTTTGCGACAATGCGCAAGCGAGCAGCCTCGATAGCGCGGCGGATGCGGGCCAGCGGCAACAGCCTCCTGACTGTAGTCGCAGGGCGGATGGATGGTCCATTTATGCGACACTGGATGTCACTACACGCACCGGTGCCCAGTAATAATTATATTTACTAATATAGTCACTAAGCAACCTTTGTTACTAACAAACATGGACTGATTGTAATTGTCTGACATTGAAATAAATTATTATTATTATTAACTCCGCCGGACATACGTAACAAGGCGAAAAACGCGTGCGAAAGTCTTTGCCATCAAAATCGAGTGAAATGTATTTTTACTGTTTTAATAATTAAAAACTAAGTAAATGAAGAGTCTTGCTTTTTCCTCGCAAGTGTGTTGAAAAACGTCGTATGAAACACGTGTGCCTGTGACCATTATATACGCGGCTTTCTTATGGCGCACTCGCTTTCGCTCGTGCGCACACAATATCGCCTTGTATATAATGGTCAACTTAGCACACTTGTATCATAATGTACTATTAAACCACTGTTTAAGAAATGCAATATTCTGCCCCTGCCTTGCATGTATATAAAAGACGTTTGCATATTTGTCAAGACTCATCCTGTTTACTTTAAAAAACGAGGAGACGTTATAACCCGTCAAAAGCGGGTAAAGTTTAAAAATCTACTGTTCCAACATCGATGCTGTGAGGACATTTATAAGAAAAACGTCTATAATATGACAATAGCAATATATAATAAATTGCCGTAGGATCTGAAGGCACTTGAGGGTAATCTATTTAAGAAAGTGTTAAATAGTTGGCTATTATGTAATTGTTTTTATAGTGTTAGTGATTATTTAAATTTAGAATAATTTATTAAATTTGTATGACATCCTCAATTTAATTATTATGGCATATGACACACCTCAATTTAATTAATAAGGACATGATTATTTTATTTACTTAAATTGAATAGGATTTTAATCTGGAATTCTGGATACAATTACGAAGACGGATTTTTGACCTTTTCTTCTTCTTTTGACTGGTACCCTACCTACTCTGGGACTGAATGCCCTAAGGCATTAGGTCCGCCAATTGTACAACTAACAGTGCAATAAAGTTTAAATAATATTTTAGCAAATTACTTTTAGTATCAACTGTCCCAATACGTAATAGAACTGTTGATGATTAAAGAATTTATAAATTTTCAAATTATATGATAATAATAATAATAATAATATCCTTTGGACATTCCCACACATCGCCATCTAGCCCCAAAGTAAGCTACTCAAAGCTTGTGTTATGGGTGCCAGACAACGGATATAATACTTAAATACTTTTTTTTTGTTGTTTTGTAAATACATATGATATACATAGAAAACACCCATATACAATAGTTTCAATTTGGACTTTTCGTCACTTAGACTTAGCTTTATTTCTTTATAAAGAAAAACTGTAAATTCCAGACAATATCGTAGATTTCGGGTTGAGATTTTTTGTAACGTTTTTTTTTTTATAATTGGGTCGAGATGGGGTAGGGTAGAGTTGGGAAGGGACCGCGGAAGCACGCGACATCGGCGTGACGTCATCGGAAATGAGTTGCCTCTGCCCTAATTGAAAATGCCGCTTTGATACCTTGCGCTTTTTCTGTGCACACCCCTTGTCGAAGGCACTGTAGGCTGTTATTGACTAAATAGTGATGATGAACCCACTCTTAGGCCCGGTTACGTGATCGATAGTAACGGTAATTTGTGGTAACCAGCGGTTGAATAATTACGAAGTGTGGATTTTGAAGAAAAAATATCGTAACCAAATGTCAGAATGGCTATTTTCATGTCGATTTTACCATCACATAATTGGTCAAGTCAAATCCTTTTTCATGATTGTATCAAAAAAGGTCTTGAAAAACTGACTAAATCTCCAGCTAATGTTCATCAATAGTCTACGCACATCATGCACTGACTCAAAACAAATTTCTTTCTCCTAAACAGAGGGCAAATGTGTTTTGAGCTTTTAAGTCAGTTTTGAAGGCGGTTTATTTTTTTAATATATTTTTTATATCCTCCTTTTTGTTTATTGCACATATCTCAAAAATAACTGGGCCGATTTTGATAAAAATTTCACTGTAGCCGAAGTTATTAGAACTTGATAGAACCTGATTGAACTAAAAAATAATAATTTCACTATGACTTCGCAGATTTCTCGAAACATGGTTTCGAGAAATCTGCGGACAAACACACAAATATACAAACATACGAACTCGTGTTTGGAAGCCTTATTAGATTAACGTACTCAAATATTATCACATTCTGACGATATCACATACATACGCATTGATTTGGTTACCTTATTTTTTTCGAAGTGGGCATTCCGGGCTAAACCATATTTTTTTTCGATACTAACTGCTAATGAGTACTATTCGCTGCCTACTATTTATAGTGTTCCCTTGACACTGCACATTTTCAAGAAAAACAAAACCTAGCTGATTATTGTTTAGATAATTATAATTCGTCTGCACTGTATCATCATAATTAAGCTGTTATCGTTTTAAAATGAATATTGATTACCATGAATTCTACTTAAGTAACGTCTAATATCAAAAATAATTGTTGTAATACCTAAACGATCTAGTTATGTAATATCTCTGCGGGATTCTCAAGGAATCATTGAACTGAAAACACAAGCCGCAGACCGGCAAAACTTCTCGAGCGATTGTAGTGTAATTAAATACCTTTTGGCCTTTGATCGCTAACGAGATTCAGCTGTCGAAATTCGCAGAGCCATTGCAATGAGATAATATACCTATTAAATAGCTAGTTTAACAAGATAAATATTTAACGGCGAGGCGGTAGCGACGTGTTTTTGAACGAGAGTGACAGCTGTAACTCTGGCGGCTGTCTACCGCGTGGCCATCTTGGGGCTGCGTCTTGTCTTGTGAATGGGCGTAGGAAGTACCTACAAAACGAAAGAGTTGCTAATACCTAGTTTAATTGAAAATCGGGGTAATCTGATCAGTAATAATGTGTAGTTGGAGTTTATCATTATTTTTTGATAATGTTTCGGCCTTTTTTCGGAAATTTCTTGCCCTTATACACCCACGCCATGTGCAGTATGCACCCGCTTTGATGACGGTATAGATTTGCGATATTTAGGGCTGATTTCACCAATGTCAGATAAGAGTTATCCGACTGAATAAGTATAAAACAACTGATTTTAACATAACATTTTCATTAATGATTGCTGACAAGTAGGTGACGTTTCATACCACCACCTTATTGGATTACCACTATAGCATTTTAATGAAATTTATATTTTTTTAAGAAATGATTTATTGTTTATTCTGTACTAATATTAAGATGTGTTGTATTTTTTTTTCTTTCTTAACTGACTAACTTTTTGATTTGTGTATTTAATTGTATATTTAATTTACATATTTAATTTAATTTCCATGTTAATTTCCGTGTTACGTATTTCTGCAAAATGAAAAATGTACTTACCTGTAAATGTAATGAAATGGCGAGGAATAAATGCTTTACTTTACTTGCTTTACTTTACTTTCAATTAGGCATATTGTGCTGCATTTGACGAAAAATCCTTATTTGACATTGGAAAAATTAGGCCTTAATCCGCCAACGATCGTGTCACATTAAAACACAAGTTCTCACAAATCACCAAAATTTGCAACTTTGAGCGCGGTCAGTACTTGGATGGATGACCGCCTGGGAATACAACCTATCTGGATTAACATCAAACTTGGCTTTTCGTGGCAGAGGATTGTTTTTGTTTAGTACTCTATATCTACAAACTCTAGAAATCTTAACGATGACCTAAAAAAAAAAATATTTTTCGCCTTTAAAACTCCTTTCAGACATTCAAATCGTTCAAATTAAAGAGTTTCTTTTGGAATTGCTGTACTGTGTGCTTAACAAATCGTTTATAAGAGGATACAGCGAGTGTTGGTATAAAAAAGAAGCACTGGCGAGCAGTTTCAAACAGTTTGATAATTCATTTGGAGTTTGTTATTGGAAATAGGTTTTCGATTCAGCAAATTTCTCGATTGAAATATTCTTTAGAGCTAGTTGAATATGCACAAAAAAATTTGCTTACAAAGACCTTTGAAAAATTAATTGTGAAATCATTTAAAATGTATAGTAAATTACTCTAGGTATTTTTTTTACGTAGGTGCTATAATATAAAGAAAAGTATTTTTATAGATCTATCGGTTCCAACAGAAAAACTTTACTTTGAATAGCTATTCAACAATATCTTATGTAAGAAAATCAAATTATTTAATGAAAAAGGATCGAAAAAATATCTAAAATATTGTTCTCATACTTTTGAAATGTCGCCATTCAAAATTGATCTCGCTTCGATATTAACTTTTATTCAAATATACATTTTAATAATAAAAATGAAGTGTCTGAACGTATTGTTCAGATTCTCTCACTTATCATTAAAATCAGAGAACAAAGCGTTAAAAATTAACCGTACAAAAGCCATACCTGTATCTACAATGATGTATTAAAACAATGAGTGTGTCTGACTTCGATTATTCTGTACAGAGCCAGAGCTGAACTGTGCGATTGCAATTTTAAAATTATTGTTGTTCTGAACAAGCCTTTACAATTTGATGTTTTTCGTAATTGATATGTGTACTGATGAAAGTATAGTAAATAAGATATATTTAAGATTGAATGTATAATCACACTTATGATATGAGTATGTTATTAAAACATTATTCATTAAAAAAGTATAAATGATATAGCTGCAAGAACTTGACTTACTTACTTTCGCAAGGGAGTTTTACTCAGAATCAATATTTTAATTCTTTCAATAACATGAAAAAAACATAAACATTAAAAACTTACATAGACGAACATAAATTAGTAATTGCGTATTAATTAATAACATTTTGCAATGAAAATAATTCCAGAAGTTCTCTACGCATTCCCTACGCATTCATTTTATCTCCAAAATGTGTTAATCGATATAATAAATACTGAATGAGCACGGAATTTTCAAAGACATTGATAAATATAACTAAATAAATAAAAGAAGGTTACGCAATTAATCTCGGCAAAAATACTTCTTAGGATCGTATTCAACACGCAGTGTGGTGTATTATTGCCAAATAAATATGACTGTTAGCACATTTTATGCACAATGCCAAGAAAGGCGAAGAACACACAACCATACCGTTGGCAGAGACAAATTCTACTTTTTTATTTCGCTAATAAAAGCTGTCTGCTGAAAGAAATACCGCTGGATACTATTTTCTGTAAAAAAACATACATTGTAGTATACAAGAGATGCTGTTTTAAACCGGGTTTGAATTGTTGCTAAAAAGTAAGACAAACAACATATATATAAATAATAAGCTTTAGCTTGATGAGTAGTAAGAGCTGGTGATACTAATGATCTGTAAAATACGTACATCGCTCCTCAGACTCCTACACTTCGATTATTTGCATCGAAGCAGTGCGATGCGCGGCTTAAAACACGTGACAGCATCGCGACTCACGCATTAAACAGATTTAATTTGGCATCGATAGAGTCGCGCGTTAGCATCGATGCTAAAGCGCAACTGCATCAATGATAACGTGTGTGAGCATCGAGCATTGTAAAAGTTGACGATTTGCGACTGCATCGATGCTGAATCGCGACTATAAACGAAAATCTCATGCACACAAAAACGGATGATACTTCAAACAAAAGACAACACTAGATGTATGCGATTTAGTAAGGCAGCGGTGATTTCGATAGAACCAACTTTAACACATTTCTTTTCAATCAATAGAAAGTATTCGCTTTCCAATGAAACATAATTTTCCAACGTTTGGACCGGTCATCTGTATCGGACAGTGACAGCTATTGTAGTTACGATACGAATGAAGACCTATTCAATTTTTCAAGTCCACGCGTATATTTGTTACTAGCCAACAACGTTGCCTCATTTTTAATCGAGAAAATATGAGCTTTTGAACACAAACGCTCTTTCATCTTTTTATTTATTTAAGTTACCCTTTACGACTTTTCTGCAGTCAATTTCACCAAACAGCTATTTTTAATCACATTCGCGCTACATTAAATGTACTATTATATTCAAAAGTCCGTGAATTTGGTCAAGAGACCGATCAAAATCAGTAAACTCCGTGAAACAAGTGCACTAAATTTGTAAGTGTAAAATCTATCTTTTTTTCGTTTTAGCGCGCGTTTTAAAAACATTAGTGTCAGACTTTTCTCGACATAATTAAGAAGATTGATAACAATACTATTTATACCATTGAGGGCTGATTTTTCAATGGACAAATAAAACTTATCAGACAAATAAATTATAAAGCGACAGATTGTAAAAAATGAGAGTTACGTATGATTGATAAAAATTAGGTGATGTTTTCAAATTACCCATATTGTATTTTGTTCGACGAATATTTCTTATCTGACTATTGAAAAATCAACCTGTAGTTACGATAAACATCAAGTTCTCATTTCTTTAAAATAAAATGCCATAAATATTGCACTAACATTAGCTTTATATTTCCAAGTAAAATATTTTTGGAGGTATATAATGTGATCCTTAACTTAAGGCAATGATTGCACTGCGGTGCGCGAAAGCTCGTAATTCAGTATAATTTAGTATAAATTACGCGTGTTTAGTTTGCAACTGTAACATTTGCAGTGCCATCCATCACTGTTTATGGCCAAACTATCTTGGTATAGAAAGCTGAGCCCTAAAACTAAGAACGAGAGTCGAAATTAAAGTACAACTGTATGCGAATTCCCGGTAGTAGCTTGGAACTTAGGCGATACGTTATCCAGATATTTAAGATTACAGGACCAAAATCTTGAGTAAACTTAGCTAAGTCTTATGTGCAAATATTTCAGTTAGTGCGAAGTTTAATATTTCGTTGCAGTTCAAGTTTACTTTTGTATAAAATTTTAAAAAAAACGAACATTTAGCAGATCAATATCTTAACCTTAATTTATCAAGATAGACTATTATTATATAGCTGCCAAACAAAAATACCGTAAGTATACCTAATTAAAATACTTTTAAAACGCTAAGTACGGCTTATTCAATAAAATATTAGCACCGCATATTTTCATTTGCATACCAATTACAAACACAGTGAAATTAGCTAAAATGCATTGAAATACTAACAAAATTTATAAAACGATTTTCTTTATAATTACGAAAACAAACGAAACGAAAATGAAAACTTTTAGCGTAATTCGATGCATAAAAAGTTAGCCTAAACTAATTAGTCACTGCACAATTATATTAGCGTAATGGAATTAGTTATGAGACCAAGGATTCTACTAAACATCGATATTGTTGGCTTATAAAAATATTTCGTCTCATTCAATAATATCATACAGCTAATATGGATGACAGGGACAGCTAGAGTTTTTAAAATTTCGTCGTCTTGAGAGGGTTCTACTCAGTTCGACGAATTGTTATGAAATGATTTTCGCAACAAAGCAATGTAAGTAAAAATGACTGGAATATTAAACAATACTCGCGGTAAATTTTGGATTTCCAGTAAAATGTTTCAACGCACAACATATTTTTCATTGTGAGTAACAACCATAGCGGTTAGCGCAAGTGCGCGTTGCACTTATACTGCATGCATTATTTACGTGCGGATTTATTTTAAACTGTGACAGTTTCTAAGATAATTATATACTTATATCTACTGTAACAATTTATACAGTGAGTGTTTAAGATGACGTGCACGTAGCGCAGTGGAAGGTGCTCGTCGCGCAGTGGTAGCAGCGCTTTGGTAGTGATACCGAAGTGAAGCAACCTACGACGCGGTCGTGTTTGAATGGGTGACCATTCCGACCATATAAGTGACGTACATCACGGTCATCTCCGTACTTTGAAAAGCACGTTAAGCCGTTGGTCCGGGCTAATATCGGATGATAGTAGTCGTTAAGCCTAGTCGAAGGCCTTATGGGCGGCTTGATAACATCTGTCAAAATTTTTTTTTAGCTTCTAAGATACCTTCTTATTGAAATGAAAAGATGCACAGGCCAATTTTGCCTAAACGGAAATTCTGGTGATAATGAATAAGTTTATTTTAAACAGAATTCGAGTAAAAACCCGTGTGCAGAACACAACTTTGAAAATAGTATAATATTTTGAACAAATTTATGAACACAAAAATGATTGTGGTGAGTAAACCATATAAGATAGACATATGCTGTCGCGGACTTTTAATGCGCAACAATCCGATCGTACATGAATTTTATTCAACGGTTAACGCTGCGTACGCAACGGAAACTCTCAAAAATAATATTTTTCCCCCGTTTTGCAACCTTATTCATTACTGCTCTGCTCTTAAATGCCGTATCATAATATTTTACAGCTTAAACCTTCCTTCATAAATAAGCTGTCTAATATAAATAAATATTATTCAAATTAGCTCAGTAGTTCCTGAGATTAGCACGTTTAAACAATAAGCAAACTCATTAGCTTACTAATATAAGTCCCTGTATAGATGTTAAATATTGGAATCCTAGCAATAAACAAACTTTACAAAGGTCGAGGAGATTGTAGAGTACATCCGAATCAAGACTGAATAGACATTGAGGGTCGAACGGTAGGAATTTCGTCATAATACGAAATTCAATTCGTTTGTGGTAAGGGTTCCGACCGAACAGCTGTCGACCTTCATGAAAGCAGACTTTTGGCCGAAGGATGTTTTGTTTCGTCGGTTTCGCGGGCGGTTACCGGACCTCAAGATGCACAACACGACGCCAGCAAAATAGTGTTTTATTCGTTTTTATCTTTTTATATTACTCGTATTAAAAGATGTATAATGTATGTAATAAGCTGTAAAATATATGTATGTTAGTCTTTAAGGTATCTTTTGTATGTGCCTTTGTTGCCTGCAATAAATGATCAAATTAATAAATAAAAATAAAGATATGACGGTCATATTTAATGGGACTTTCAAACAGAGGTATTGTTTTTTATATTGTGACCTGATGGTAATACTCTCTTTTATAGGAGAAAAAGTAAAGTTAGCCTGTCATCATCCTAGTGCTAAGCAAAGGCCTTACCTCAAGTATGAGGTAGTATGAGCCATACTCCATCACGCGGGCTCAGTGCGGCTTGACTGATGGTTGTTTGCCACAAGCGACCGTCAGATGTGTCAGATTTTATCAAGCCGCCCATATGCCCCTGATATCAACCAATATAAAGCCGGGACTAACTTAAGGTTCTTAGCATGCCTTCCGAAGCACGGATATGCTTGTTCTTTCGTATTTGTTTTCGTACGTTATGGACCAGATGATAAATGTAGGCATTATACATAATGGACAATATGTATAATCCCCGGCATTATCATCATCATCATCATTATCAGCCAAAGGACGTCCACTGCTGATCATAGGCCTCCCCCACGGCTTTCCACAGCGACCGATCACAAGCGGTCTGCATCAAGTATGTTCCTGCGATCTTTATAAGGTCGTCTGTCCATCCTGTCGGTGGACGTCCTACTCTGCTTCTTTTCTTTTCTGGCTCAATGGCCATCAGTTATTCGCGCCATGAGCCCTGTCCATTGCAACTTGAACTTACTGATTCTCAAAGTTATGCCTGTTACCTAAGTTCTTCTACGTATCTCCTCATTTCCAATTCAATCCCATAGAGAAATACCGATCATAGCCCTCTCCATCGTTCGTTGTGTAATTTTGAACTCGAGCGTTGTGTGATCTGATCAATTATGATGGTTGGTGAAAATAAAAGCATATTTTTACTGACCCGCAAAAAAGGCTGTTATCAATTCGGCCGATATGTATGTCACAATTGGATAAAATTTATTTTGGTCTATTAAGGCTTTCAACACGTGTGCAAATTTCGTAACTATGTCTGTTAGTGTGCTTAGTGTACATTTGTATGTTTGTCTCAGGGTTTCTCGTTAACGAGAAGTTATAGACATGTAGTAGAAACCTCCCCTAGAAACATGAACCCTCTAGAAATAGAAGTAGGACCCCAAATAAGGCAGTCATAGATAAAATAAACTGTTTATAGAGAAAAGGTCAGACGGGTGACTTAGTCGCCTGAGCGTTTCAAGCCAAGCCATAAGAAAAATTGTAGTTTTCTTATAAATTAATAACGTAAAACGAGCACTGGCGATACATAATGACGATGAAAACACGATCCCTTATGATGTTGCAATATAAACCAAACCCAGTAAGACCACTTTTCAAATTACGAGAGACATGATATCAGTCTACGATCTTAATAATTTAAAATAACACCACATCCGGAAAAAAAACCATATCCGTTCAGAGCTTACTCGTACAAGCAGATTAGCAAGGCTGGGGCTTAAATTGAAATATTATTATGTTCATACATTTTTCTTGCATTGACCGATGCTTTTAAAGGCTGTTGAAAGTCACAGGCAGACCTTCAAATCTGTATCAATACAGCAAATAGGAATAATTTAGTTGGTAATTTTTCACCTGAGACTCAAAAATGCGATTCCATTTTAGCAGATGCTTATACAATGGTATTACCTTTCAACTGCTTCAGTGGCGCAGCGGTGAAGAGGTTGCACTTTGCACACGTCCTGAGTTCGATCCCTGGGTTGAGCAAAAATATGTACCTGTTTGGTTCAGAAGTTCTCAGGGTAGTTCGAAGTTAGGAAGTTGGCGGTGTTTCACCCCCGTGCCTCGAAATGCACGTAAAGCCGTTGGTCCTGCGCCTGATCCGGTCGTGTTAGATTGCTGTCCTATCGGGCTTTGAGAGTGAGAGGTGTGGAGAGTGCAATTGTGTTTTCACACACACCTGCGGGCCTAAGATTCGCGCCTATTTATCATTTATCGCGGCAATCGATACATTTCAAACGTAATTATTATCATACTAGCGGTCCCCCGCGACTTCGTCCGCGCGTTTTGAGTTTGCTCTCTCCCCTCCCGTCGCAGCGTCATGTTTAATATCCTAAAGCCTTTCTCGATAAATAAGCTATCCAACACAGAAATATTTTTTCAAATCGGTCCAGCAAATCTTGAGATAAGCGCATTCAAACAAACAAACTCTTCGGCTTAATATATTAGCGCAAGCGCACGTTGTACTTAAGCTGCGAACATTATTTTGGTGCGGAGTTATGTTAAAACTGTGATAGCTCCTAAGATATTTATTGAAATCAAATGATATAAAGGGCATCTTGGTTCTAAATGAAATGCTCGTGATGATGAATGTATTTATTTTGAAAAGAATAAATACCTGTGTGTATAATACACCTCTAAAAATAATGCATTATTTTTTTACAAATTTATTAACATAAAAAAGGTTGTAGTAAGTCAACCATAAAAGATAGACATATGCTGTCGCGGACTTTATTATAGAGCTCTTAATGCTAAACAATCCTGTCATACATGATTTTTGTGTAACTTAAGCGGTTTCGGCAGCGTACGCAGCGGAAGCTCTCAAAAGGAATATCTTTCTCCCGTTTTCGCAACATTTTTCATTTCTGCTGTGGTCTTATGAGTCGTATCTTTATGTTATATAGCCTAAAGCCTTCCTCGATAAATGGACTATCCAACGTTAAAAAAAAAATTCAAATCGGGCCAGTAGTTTTTGAGATTAGCGCGTTCAAACAAACAAACAAACAAACAAACAAACAAACAAACTCTTCAGCTTTATAATATTAATATATTAATATATAGATTTAAAAAGTTGTTACTTACTTTCTTGCATTCATTTGTTTTTAAAAGCAATTAGGATTGATTTACCAGTGGAAAATACTTGTCAAAACAGGTTGTTTAGGAAATAAAATTATTTTATCGACGCGATAAACGGTATCGAGGCGTGCATGCTAGGCTTACAGTACACTGTTATAAGTCCCGCGCATTCGGTTAGTCGTTATGATGATCGTTATGGCTACCGTAGTTGATATCAGCTACGGGAATATTTTATGTTGTTATGCGTTGTCCTTAATTGCATTTATTTATTAAATGAATAACACCGACAATTCTATTCGCTAAGATTTTATTGTGCTGATATAAAAATACACGTGCGTTCAATACAAATTCCATCTAAAACAAGCCACGTGTTCCGAGGTCGGAGTGACGGCGGTGTCATGTTATATCATAACGTGTGAAAAATTGTATGGCATATTTTTTCAGAGCCCGACTTAGCACGTAGAAAGATTATTTCGCATCCCTCGGGGTATGTTTGCACGGAGAAAAATTTGAGTTTCAATTTGTGGTAGGTAATAAGTAATCTGCCCTCCCGATTGTTGGAAAGGATGTTATTTAAGACAATGGCTATTACCGCGTTGTTTCTGAATATTTGGGATTGATAATGTAAAACTATAGTGGATGTCCGATATAATTGATGTACTTTTTCTTCTTCTTTTGTATTAAGATGATGTTTGCTCTTGACTACAGAACAAGCTAATTGCAGCTAACACGGAGTCAAATATGGAACGATCTCTACCAGAAGAAGCCTTTTTACTCTGACTTTGAATACTTAATACTTATTACTATTTTATTCTTTTCTTCTAATTCAGACACCACCCATGTCTTTGAATGGACTTTTACCTTTCATACCTATTAAATAGTTTCAGTGATTAATAGCACTTTCTTTAAACAGGTATATTTTTTTTGATGGTCTGAATTGGTAAAATTATTTCATATTGATGACTTAAGGTTGTTGGAATCAACCAACTGTCCTTATGAACCCACGGATTGAAGATGTAAGTCCTTTAATATCAAAACTATTTTTAATAGTGTACAATCTATTTAGAATGAGCAACCATCCCATCTCCACCGCAGGAATACCTCTATTGGGCCCAACCAACACTAAAGGTCCATTGAAACTCGTCAATCTTCATTTCATATTCTATAAAATCATTTTGCTGTCAACAAAACACTCCATAAACCATAGACAAATGTGGATTCAGCCCAAAAACGGGTAACAAATCAAGTTGTTGGTACATTAAAGTCAAAAGCAGTTGCCCTACATCCCTACTATTACTTATTACTCCCTCGGTACCGTAAATTTTACTAATCTACGGATTTGGAAGGTCGAAACACCTAGCTAGTCTCATGGTAGTAACAAATTATGAAACATTATGCATACAGCACTTGCGGCTTTGCTAGGGAAGAGAAAACATTAAACACTAGATGCTCTAAGTGCCGTATAAAAGTAAAGAGTGGTTTTTGCTAAGTACGCAAATGTGGCCGTGGCTTTTCTGAGTATCTAAAACATAATTTACTTTGACAAAATGCGGCACATTATACAACTAAATACAACCTGATTTTTTGACATAAAAATATGGATACTTTTCTTCTGACATAGAAGTGTAGTAAAGTACAACAAAACAGACGTAGTGTCCACGGGAGCCGTCAACAAACCGCTGTATTTTAAACATGGAAAGATTGTCATGGATATGTCGACGGTCGCTTACGTCACGTCTATGAGATTGTGTCGTCGGAATATCAACAGCACGGAGAAGATATCGGCTGTCACTTTTTAGCGTTATAATCAGCATCATCAACACCCAAAAGTCAAGCCCAGTATCCACTGCTAAACAAAGGGCTCCCCCACGGTTTTCCACAGCGACCGATCTCAAGCTCGCATCTAGTGTGATGCCATCCTGAGATCTTTGCGAGGGCATCTGTGTCTGTGCATCTTGTCGATGGTCGTCTTACGCTGTGCGTTGGTCAAATGGTCTCCAATCTAGATTGTTTCTGCCCCAGCGGTCAATTATTTAACTTTCGCACTTTCTGCCCTGCCCATTGGCACTTGAGCTTTCTGCTTCTTTTCAGCATCCGCTGTCAATGAAAAAGATTCGTTACGTGTAACAATTTTGACGTGGTTCGCGTAGGCGAGAAACTGGAGCCAAAACTCGTATTACTAACACAATGTAGTACTTTACTACCCACACATTTGGCAAGTTGATTAAGTAAATCCGATTTCTCAAGTTGCTGTTGTAATCTCGTTCTCTTAGGCAAAACTTAATAGTGCTGACAATTAGGCGTCCTAATTATGTTACGTGCTCCTTAAATGTGCAGTTACTTCATGTAATCAAGTAATTTGAGTTTCATTATTATACCATTTTCATGCATAATGACTCAAAACCAAACAGCTAACCTAACGAAGTTATTTTGCAGCTGTGGAATATTAATGATATAAATTACGTTAATTTGCATTTAGTATATGAAAGAGTTATATTTATCAATCATTTTAATTGCACTGGGAGTTTACACAAACACACACACAGAGTAAATGCAGACATTAGTAAATAAATTTACACATTGTTTTATTTTTATTTTTCCGTTTCAGAAAAAATATGTTTTCTTCTCTACCTATACCTAGGTTTTTATCCTATCGCAAAAAGCTTAGAAAGAGTAGAGATAAGTTTGGAAAAAATGTTAAGTACCTACTCATTATTCCTGATTCCAAGGTTCTTGTGATCAAATATAATAAGTTTGTATCAATGTGTCACTGGAATCAGTTCTCCATTAATCGACTATTGTTTTTTTTTATCTTAGTAACAAACTCATAGTTAACAAGCTATTTTTCACAACGTGAAAAATAGCTTGTTAACTATGAGTCCTTTTTGTTCTCCCGAAAATTTAATATCAATCAGACAACATAAATAAAGCTCGTTTTAAAGGATTTTCCAAAAATTTGCATTATTCTCTAGTTACATACATAATAAATAAATTACCACCTTACACTCGGTGTGTTATATTGCGACCGATCAGTAAGTAAATCAAAAGTAGAAAGGCTGGCAACGTAGCGCTATGCCGCGCGTATTATGAACGAAGTTGTGTAAGCTGGGAACAATGCAAAAAAACACTGTGAGCAAACTGTTAGAATAAATCCTTTGAGAAAATATTACTTATACTGTATGGAACTCTTAGTTTATTATTCCGCAAAACAAAAAAAAAACGTTGTATATATATACTGATCTGCAAATCCTAAATTCCAAATGTTCAAAACTGCCTGAAAATTCTCAGATGCATATTCGAAACTTGCTTGAAAAGTTGCATTTTTCAGTGTAAATTCTCTACGTGACTCAATATACGAGGGTCAAACTGAAAGTTCTTAGAACTGGCCACTTATAAACAATATAATAAAAAAAATATTCTAAAATTTGAAAATAGAACTCTTTGCCAATATTACTGAGTATATATTTCATTCATTTGTCATTTGTTTTACGATTTGGCGGCAAATTGAAAATTGTCTGTGTCACGTCAACTTGAATTTAACACGAGAAAATTTTCGTGCAATGATTTTTTATGACTTTCGATGTCATTTATCTGTGTTGTGCGGCGTATGATAGAGACTGACAAAAGAGTGACCTATCAGCAGATTCGGACAAGCTTAGGCATCGGTATGAGTCAAGTGCACAAAATCTTCCACGAACATTTAGCGGTCAGGAAGCTTTGCGCCCGGTGGATAACTCATAATTTGACTAAGGCTAAAAAACTCCATCGTGTGGATTGGTGCCGTAAAATGATTGAAAGATTTAACGGAGGTGACTCAAATGCTGTGTTCGACATACTAACAGGTGACGAAAGCTGGATTTACTGTTATGATCCTGAAACCAAAAGACAATCTGCTCAGTGGGTGTTTCCTTTCGAGGAGTTGCCAACTAAAGTGAAGAGAGATCGAAGTGCGGGAAAAAAAATGGTGGCCTCGTTCTTTGGAAGGATAGGTCATTTCGCAACAATTGTGTTAGAGGATCAAAAAACAGTTTCTGCAGAATGGTACACTACCAATTGTTTGCCACTTGTCTTGGAAAAAGTTCGAGAGAAACGACCTCGCAGTAGGATCCTCCTTCACCACGACAACGCCTCGTCGCACACCGCCAAGCGAACGATCGACTATTTGGCGACATCAAACGTTGAATTACTGGGTCACCCGCCGTATAGCCCCGACCTCGCGCCTTGTGATTTTTATTTATTTCCAAAAATTAAAGAAAAACTTAAAGGAAAGCGGTTTATGAATGCTGAAGAAGCGGTGGCTGCGTATCGCGATGCCATTGAAGAGACCCCTAAGGACGAGTGGGCAAAGTGCTTTTCCCAGTGGTTCCATCGCATGCAGCGGTGTATTGACGTCAATGGACAATATTTTGAAAAGATATAATAAAACTAATAACTGGCTAATGTAATCAGTTTTTGATTTTCTAAGAACTTTCAGTTTGACCCTCGTAGCGGAAGCTTATTTAGTAAAATTGTCCATATTTCTCTTCTGTAGTATTTGAAACTATTCCAGAAGACTTTTCACGATGACTGTCGGCGTCATTATAATCATTGTAAGCATAGGTAATAGAAACTAAAACAATCAATATCGCATTTTATTTACAGTTATTTTATTTACTTAAGGCTCATTTTTTCAACGTCAGGAGGCCAATACTCGTGGCAATCGAACTTATTTCGTGTGGTGATTTGATTGCGAGTTTAACAATTTTACCTAGAAAATCAAATAAAATATCTACACGTAAAAAAACTATCGCCCATATATAATCTAAATACATAGATATCATGGCTCTGAGATATTAAAAAACATTTTTTCTTCGACAAAGAAAATTCGATCGGTGAACTTTTTCCGTATACGAATTGCTCGAGAATTGCCCCCTGATAAGAAATATTCAGCAAATAAAATACAAACCACCTAATTTGAAAATATTACCTTTTGTCAGCAATCATTAATATAAATGTCATTTTTAAATTAGTCATTTAATACTTATTCAGTCAGATGACTTGATGAAATCGTCATGTCTCCAGTTATAAAGTACAACTGAGCTTACCATCCGTCAACGTAGAGACTCTCGAGGTCTTTGCATTCTACACGCTATTCTTTATAACCCCTATTCCCCTTCTTATCTTCAAGATATGTTTCCATTTCTCTGTCAAACCCATGACCGGTCTCTCCGTTCACCTGACAACCTCCGGCTAGGCACGCTGGCCCACCGTTCCTCGTACGTTTCCATGTCTTTCACAGTGATGGCAACACGACTCGACGAAAATTCTCTTCCCTTGGATATAAAGAGAACCGATGCAAAGTTGCCTTTCAAGAATATAGTTCGTAGATTCCTGAAAGAGTGAATAATTGCATAATATTATTATTATATGCTTTATTTTTGTTTATGTATATACTTATATAAATTTTGTAGTTTATTTATTTATCGATATAGTTATTCACTTAGTTTGTTTAATTCAGTAGTATATTTATTAGATTCTTGTTACTATGTTCCTGTTTTCATTTGTTGTTTTTTTTCACTGCACCCGTTGCCATCTTTCTGCACGACCTAAAGGTTTGACTGGCAAAGAATGCTTTTAGCATTAAGTCCACCTTTGTACAATAAATTTGTGCAATAAAGTCTTTAAATAAATAAAAAATCGGCCCTTAATAACAGGTAGTATCAGTCTGCAGTAAAATACTCGTGTTTACCCCATAGTAATTGCCCCCATTTCATTCATTGCGATATCAATAGTACTTCGTTACATTGTTACTTTATTGTTTCTTGCATTGAAATCAAGCACAGCTAGTCGAGACTCAATTTTTTCATAACTTGCGTCGCCTTTTCGTTCAAAATTCTATTCGAAACCTGGTTAACTTTTTTATCACACTTGTAAAGATGTATTCCGTAATGTAATTGTATTTCAAAAATAGTGCATCTGAATCAGGAAATAAACATTTACGGTTGTAGATAATGACATGAAAAATATAAATAGCTTTGTATCAAACTCGTATCCTTTTTTTCTACCCTCTATGGTCAAGGCCGTATTTTTTTTTTTACTTTAAAAAGTTATTTTTTTTGCATTGTCTATGCCTCTGCCAGGTTGATCCCTCTGTTTGGATTCAACTGTGGATTCAGTAATATATATATATATATATATATATATTGTGCGGAATAGATATTGAAACTTATGTGTTACACGTTATTAACGTCGTGAGCTATCATAACATTGTAAACTTGTATTGCTAGCAAAGTATAAAATAAATGACATTCATAAAGATTCTAAACAATAAATGACATTATTGGTGTTGTGAAAAAATACACCTTTTATTTCATCTGTTTGCAAACCTACACGCCCTCTGGCAATCACCACACACATTTAAAAAGAACAATCCGTCCAACGGTTAGTATCACAGTTACGGTTCTACTTACGTATATATACGCGATAAATCAAATCAAATCAAATCAAAATTTAGTTCAGATGAAGTGCCTCATTATAAGCGCATGCAGATCATCTGCCACAGTCCTCAGGATGCTGTTGTCACTTCCCCGCACTCGACTTATCAGTGACGCCACCTTCTTTAGAATAAGAGCCTGAAAACCGTCTGTATTGTATTGTGCAAACATTTCAGACGCACTACCGAAGCGAGGAAGTCCCAACATCATCCTGAAAATATTGTTGTATTGGATACGGAGAGTGTTAAGCAACATTTTAGTACAACAGGTCCACAGACCGCCCGTGTACAGATTCTGACAACATGTCTTAAAGAGAATTATTTTGACTTCCTCTGTACAACGAGCGAACCTGCGAGCCACCATTTTATCACGGACCGCCAAAGCTCTTCGCTCCCTTTCCATATCTACATCGTCCTTAAGGTCGTCGGTGAGTATGTGTCCTAGATATTTAAATTAAAAAAAAACTCGCTTCAACTCCACTCCACCGAGGTAGATTGGAAGTGTAGATTCAGTAAGCTTACCGGCGGCCTTAAAGACTATATATTCACTTTTTTGACATCATACGCCAGACCATGCGATTTAGCATAGCTCTCGCACACTTTTAACATTTCTCCGATAGCACTCGCAGTGAGACTCAGCAGCACCATGTCGTCCGCGTAGCTGATGTTGTTAACACTCACACCACCCACTTTGCATCCGACACCCATCCTGCTGAGTTCCACTATGAGGTCATTGACGTACAAGTTGAAGAGCTTCGGAGACGACAGCCCCCCTTGTCTCACGCCACACTCCAACCCTTACGACTCAGTGTTTGTTAGACCATCTGACACAATTCGTCTGATGTGTGTACCAATACCTACCTAAAGATATTGAGAATCTCAACCGGAATACAGGGGTATTCCGGTTGAGATTCTCAATATCTTTAGGTAGGTACGCCATCTAGATAGCGAAGCGTCATCAATTTCCAAGTTGAATTTATTCTGTAAAGAATAACTGCTTGGGCCATCTGTTTCATAAACAGACGGCTACATGGCGCTAAGCGTCACAGAACGACGTATTCATAAGAGACAACAAATTTCGCAGGGTTGGACTAACAGCACGGTAGCTCAATTGGTAAGAGCGTATGGCTCGGTCTGCCAAAAGGTTGCTGGTTCAAGTCCCGCCCGTGCACAAATTTTTGGTTTCTTATTTCATCTTTATGAATATGGAATAAATGATTTATGTATTTATTGAGTTTTTACAAACTATGTAACTTTTTTTACCCGAATAGGGAAGGGTTATGATTTGGGCAGTTTAAATGTATATATGTATGTGGGTTATGTGTGTTACATATTTGCAGCTGAACTACCGTTGAATTTTGGTGAATAAGGTATCTATCGATTTTTTTTTATTTTACTCCGCGAAACATACGCTACCTTTTATTGAAAACTACAAATGTTTGTGTGATAAACACGAACATTGGTATCTAGATCATGAATGTTTATATTTATTTAAGTATACGGGAGACGACCCCGTCATAATCATCTTCATCATCATCAGTCTAGTATTTGTAGTACAAGGAAGAACATTCCTTTGAACGAAACCACGACAATTGGTGCAATGTTGTCTGGTGCATATGTGTAAAAAAACTGTGGCATTAAGAAAACAAAATGCAGTTATAAAGTGGGGATGAAGAAGAAAAATTAAAAAAGACAAAATTCTAATTAAACAAATGTCTATTCGCCGTCCAGTTATTTTTAAACTGTTAATCTTTCTATGGCACAGTGGGTAAAATCCTTATATCCAGCCTTTTACAGCCAAAAGTATAGGGCGCAATTACAAGGTGTTAGGTTGGAGATGATTTTGATGATAATGGACTTTTATTTTGCCGGTTGATGGCAAAATTTTACGATAGACTGAATATTCGAAGAGTTTTATGTTTTGTAAAAATAATGTGTAGGCGGTAAGATACTATCATTTTTATACGGCTCCAATTTCAAGATGTGTTTCGGTGAGAAGGAAAGATAACATTTTGAAATTATTACAAGAAGATAGATACGTGGAAGATTTGATAAGCTTTATGGCCCGGTCAGTCAAGAGGTTGCTGGTTCAAGTCCCGCCCGTGCGCAAATTTTTGGTTTCTTCATTTATCTTTATGAATATAAAATATGACACTGTGAGTGTTGAAAACATTCTTAATCATTAAGGAATTCGTTTCATGGCTGTCCGTGGCTTGACCAAGAATGGTAATTTTCTTTTGGCAACACTGCAAAGTCACCCTGTATTATACATGAGTACCTATCTGACTATATTATAATCTAAAAACAAACTTTTTCTGGGTAAACTGGCTCCGACGTAGGCCAAATCCTATCCTGATCGTACTATTGGTTTTTTTCGACAGAAAATGCCTCATTCTTACCATGTACCTCTAGTTTTAGTTAAAAAAACAAAGATAAGTTTTTGGGTGTCAATTTTCAAGATTTTTGTAGACTATTTTGTAAATTAGGTGCATGTTAAGGCATTGTCGTATATTATTGGTATTTTTACTTTAAAACAACACTTACACCGACCTTAAAAACAACACTTACCTTGTGAAGATCGAAGGGTCACAATAACTGAAGATCGCTTGCAATCAGTACAGGCGCAGAAAATGTGGGACCACCCTTCTTCAAACAGGGTCGTATACCAACTATTCCGGTTAACCGGTGCCCTTGAGGAAATACCAACGAGATAGCGCCCTGAGTATTTGCCCTGGGCATTCTTATCTACTCAAAATCATACACAGCTGTATATTAAATGGCTTGCAATATTTTTTGTTACTTAAATGGTATTGATAAATCACTTGTCCATACGCCTGGTGTCGTTTTATTATTTATGTCATCAAGATGTTTTGGTAAAGTTCCGCAAAGAAAAATATTAGATTCGAACTTTAAAAGAATGAAGATATTTAAACAACTTATCAATGAACGGCAGACCTTTGCGTATTTCTTGGTATTTTATACCAACTTTGTTCTGCGGCTCTTAAGGAAATTGTTAATTCGATTCTTACATAATTGCTCATCAAAGATCTGCCTGAAGTTGAATATTAATTATAAATAACAAAAGGCAGCCAGTGAGAACTGTACAATATAACAGACAATTGAAGTTTCTCCAATCGCAGAGTTTCAGTTCGTTTCGAGTTTTCGCTTTTAAACTTTGTAATTGCCGATTTTATTTCTTTTGTTCGAAACGTTGAAATCGGTCTCCGAAGTGTTGTTTCAAGTTTTTAAGGAATAGGTATGTATCTACCTGATAGGTTTTTGTTATAAAATGGACTAGGTTAGTTGCACGAAGTTAGGTACTATTCCTGACAGGAACGTCAACAATCTTGTTTATCCTCCTTGTAGCAAGGGATAAATTTTCATCTAACACGACGTCCTAATAAATTTTGGTCAGCGTCATCCGTCTAATTCTTCTTTTGACGATTCATATTTGGATTAATCGTTGAGTAGTGCTTACATATTTGTCGATAGTGAATCAAGCCATTACTCTCTTTGTTCTTGAACGAAGTATAAGTTTTAGGATCGTTTCCTTTGAGTTAAGGTAAATGTAAATTATTTTATTACTCTTTTTAAAACGGAGGTAATCGATTCGATCTGTATGTATTTGATGTCGACAGAACTGGATACAATTTCAGTATGTTGATCTATTAAGGCTTTCTAACACGTTTGCAAAATTTCATAAGTGTATGTATGTTTATATATGTGTATTTATATGTTTTTTCCCAAAGCGAGAAGTCATATCGAGATAATTATTTTTTTGTTCAGTTAGGTATGGTTCAACTGAGGGTACACTGTAAGTTTCATCAAAATCCGTCAAGTAGTTTTTGAGATATGAGTAATAATAATAACTAACAATCATGATAAAATATCATAAATAAACGTAAGCTTGAGACCTGTACAATATAACAGACAATTGAAGTTTGCACCCACTCCAAACAAATTTGCTTTTTGAGCTTTTTAGACAGATTTCAGGGCTGTTATTGTTTGTATTTTTGTTTTATTGCTTGTCGATTTATAGTTAATTTCTTTATCTTCATTGTTCGAAAACCTGATGAAATTATTTATGCCTACACTTAACACGATTAATTAGCAGGCGTGACTCTACAAACTAAATTAATTAAGTTAACTTAATAGTTATTATTCACAGCTCATGGTCGCTCGTATTGCTAATCTTTAATGATTCTGTAATAACATTGTTAATAAAAGGTAGTAACGTAATGTATTTCTGAGCATATCAGGTGTTTATTAGTTTCAACGCATAATTCAAATTAAGCCCCTGATTGTATATTCGATAAACTAAAATCGTTGTTACTAATAGAGATAAACTCGGTGTGTTGAAGAATATTCTTATTTCATAACAAAATTATTAATTAAACAATAATCAATGCAGTACCTAAGTAAAATTACGCGGGACAATTCCACAACAATCCAACTAATGTCAAACACAATCAATCTGACGGGTCTAGTGCTGTCTATAAGTCCTAGTGTTGTCTTTCATAGTACATAATGCCACAATCGATTATCCGTCTAACATTACGGACTGGTGATAAAATATTATGCTCCGTGTGGTTTTGTCATTTCAATTATTATTTCAGCATAATTGTATTACTAAGGGTAATATTGAGGTTTATTGTATTTTTTGTTTTTATTGTGTTTTGACACATAAAATGCACTTGTAAAACCTCGAACCCTGTGTTGCTATCCGGGCGCATGCCTATAACACTCGGCCTTCGACACATTAGCAAGCCTGTTGAATTTTGCAAGTGCTTTCTTTTACACGTAGACCAACGTGTCACAATATCAATGTTGTAAGATTGCTCTCTCAACATCCGAAGGAAATATTTTTACTAATATTCAACAATCGGTTAAGATGACGTAAGCTAATTTATAATGCATTTTTAAATAGTTTTTTGTAACTATACAAACATAATAATATAAATTGTACCTGTAAAAAGCAACCCTTATGATATTCAGGCGTACTTAATATCGAGTATAACTTTAATACGTCCACTTTATTAAAGACTGTATAAAACAAAATACGGGTAAAAATAAGTATTTTTCTTAGCGCTTCACCGTATTTGACTCGCTGAGGATCTAAGAACCTTTTATTAAAAAAACAAACATAATTTTACTCCTGGCTGTACCATCTTCAAGACTTTTTCGTTTTCACTTAGACTGCAGATTCTAATTGGATAAGTAATTTAATGGAAGTGGGAGACCGCTTTCCATTTCAAAATAAACGAGTTATCTGCGACTTTCTGAAACGTGATCACAGAACAACGCTATGAGCACAAAGTAATTTAATTGTACCGGTCATTAGTTGTACTTAAATTAAATACACGATAATGCCTTAACATGTGTCCTGATTGACAAAATAGTTTATTTGGTTCTGAAGCTTACGTGAATACTACTCATAAATAATAAAACTAATATAATGAGTGATGGAAGTTTTATTTTCCATAACTTTGTTATGTCAGGCATATAGTTTTAATAAAGTGTGCGCGAAATAAATCCTTAAAATGTTAAATCCTTAAACTTTAAATTTACAGAATGCGAAAGCTATTAAAAGCGTGTCAAGAGTTTTTTTTTTGCTCCGGTATCATCCTGCAACTGCAAACAGTACATTAATAAATAATATACAGAAAGCCTACTCTTGTTAGTATTTCAATTAATATAAAGAAGTAAAATTCCATTACGATTACTTCTGACCTGCTTTGCTATTACACTAACAATCAAATACGTCTTTATTATATGTGAAAGTCATAAACCATGGCTCTCGTGGCTTGCTGTTTAATTTGCCAGAATATTTCCGTTCTAACATCGTATCGTAAAATCGTATAGGGCAAAAAAATACACTTGTAGTAATGTTCTCGCACTTGACTTCCACAAGCGAAATTGTATAATTATAATTATTATCCTACATTCCTATTTGTTGGTGCTCAATTTTTTCTAGTTGATAATAAAGTAAATGAGATAACTGTATCTGTGTCTATTGTGAGCAAATCATGTAGTGGGAAGTTTAAAGAACTTGTGTAATTTCCTGCTCGACGAAGGGGCGAGTTTTAATGAACCTGCGCACTCGCTGGGAACTAAAACATACGAGGATTAGAATTAATCACTCTTCTTACCTATGTCAAGATTATTTTAAAACATCAATGTTTTTACCGAGGAATTAATTAATAGGCTACTGAACCAAATTTCATAAACTAGATAATACTTATTTTAAGTAAATAAATGAAACAAAAACCTTGATGTTTGTAAAAATATTCAATATACAGGATTTACTTATGATTTAAAAATTCAATTTATTGGACCTCACAAATGCTCGACCTGTCATGGTGTCCAACATGACGTCACTACTTACAATCGAAAGTCTTCTTGACAGCCAAATTATATTAATACATAATACATCATCATCACATCTACAATCACACAGCTAAATTTTATTTTTCCCTCACAGTCGACATGAAAAATAGTATGTATATGTCGGGTGAAAGCACTCTTGAACTTTTGAAATTGAACTTGAGTAAAAAAGGTCGCTTTCTGCCCTTGTATATCACTATTTTAGTTTTAGTGGTAAATTATAGTTAGAGATATGACAAGATATCTCCATACCATAATTAACTAATAGAAACTACGAATACTGTTATTTGTTCTAAGCAAAAACTGGCTTATTACACTTTTTACACATCGAAGTAATGAACCCCGCGACATTAAACGGGACGAATGTCTATTCCATATCATATGACAACCGTATTAGCCGCTGTATAGAGCACGTTCAGTTTCATTAATTATGCGGATTTTACGCAGTTGTGAGGTAAGAGTTATTTTTCAACGAAAATTATTGTTTCGCTGCCGACCGTACATTGTTAAGTTGGGTGTTACTGATCTCATGACTCAATCTTCAAGAGAAATATGCTTACAGAGAAACGAAAATGACAAAATTATAATTTCAAATTAAGTCTATTAAACCTTAAATTCCTTTTTATAAAAGTTTCATCTTAACATCATTCAAAGAAAAATGTATACCGCTACAAAAATATGCAATAAATATTTATACAGGCACCAACGCAAACATCTCATAAGATTTGATGGGATTTACAACGTGGAAAAATCTTTATATCTGACCTCACTGACTCTCAAGATATTAGATTTATGGAATTATTCATTTTGTAATAATGTTTCGTAAAATAAATGTCGTTGCTTTAAGTATGCGAGATAAGAGATGGCTGTGAGTCTCAAAACGTTATTTACTTTTGGTGTGGAAACTGTTCCTTTGATCATTATACCGGTGTATGACTGGTATACCTAGTGACAAAATTGAATATTAGTCTCCCTAGCCGATTTAGACTACGGTGACCAGTCACGACTAACCGACTGCGCGGGACATATTTTCACAAGTGTGTGCGCAAACACATGTGCACTCTCTGTTCCTTTCACTCTCATAGCCCAATGGGACAGCAATTTGACACAATCGGAGAGAGATCAAGCGCAGGATCAACGGCTTTACGTGATTTTCGAGGCACGGGGGTAAAACACCGCCAACTTCCAAACGATTATATGATAGGGACGATAGAGAAAAACACAGATTCATAGTTTTTTGCCCCGACCCGGGGATCGAACCCGGGATCTCTGGACCTCAGCCATCGCTTGAAAGTGCGACCCTCTAACCGCTGCGCCACAGAGGCAGTTTTATAGAGGTATACTTTTTATTTGGTCACTTTACCCACGCCTTGTACTATTGAATTTCGTTGGATTGGCATGCACGTTTACATTTTAAAAGATTCAAAGTATGAACATTATTAACATGCACCTAACTGGTTTAATTTGAAGTCCACAACCTAACATGTATATAATTAGCCCATTGAGTGAGTCTGATAGCGTCTGACTAGGTTACTCATAAGGGAGGTTTGCGGCATTTGCATGGAAATTAACATCCTATCATGAAGGTGTAGGTCCACCATGAAAACTTATATTCATGTTTGTTTTCTTTTTGTGATTAATAACCGATTAGAGTTTTTATCACCTACTGAGTCTGATGACGGGATATTGGTGTTATGGAGGGAAACCCTTGAAGGAAATGACCATTATTGGCCAAGCCACGGCCAGCGATGAAACAAATCCCTTAATTTTACTCTTTTTTTGCATACTCAAAATAAATATTAATATCCTCTGAAATGTTCTTAGGTGTTTTTCAATTTAAATAGTACTTTGCGAAGTTCAGGGTTTTTATCTACAACTTTTTTGGGAAACTTAGCATGAATTATACTTCTCTTTGTATTCAGGGCTAAATACTAACCAAAAATAAGTAAATTCGATGCTGTCCTCCAATATCGGCCCAATCTTCCATGACCAGTGGCCTTTTAAAGGCACGTAAAGTGTTCTTGTATGGACGACAGCACGTCAAGGTTAAAATTGCAGTATCTTATTCAGTTGTAATAAGGGCTAGTTTGCATCAAAAGTAAGTAACCTGATGTGCTGACCACTGTACTAGTAACTTAATGTTGACAGAGTCTTTACGTCTGGTAGTCACCATTTTGAAACTCCTTAATGCCTAGGAGTTCGGTGATTATTACGCCAAATCTTTTCATGTACTTTGTAGTTTAATACAGAGCAGAGTTAAAATGGTGCAACCTAAAACTCACCCCCTTTTTTATGATCTTATCAAAAAAAAACGCCCTCAAAAACTGACTAAATCTCCAGATTATGTTCATCAATAGTCTACGCACATCATGCACCGACTTAAAATTAAATTGTTTCTCCTAAACAGACGGCAAAAGTGTTTTAAGGTTTTAGATCAGTTTTTGAAAGCGGTTTAATTTTATTAACCGACTTCAAAAAAGGAGGAGGTTATTAATTCGACTGTATGTTTATTTTTTGTATGTTTGTTACCTCATATCACAGTCGTTTGTCGACTGATTCGAAAAAAAATTTCGCCTACTTAGAGGGTACACCTTCTAGATGGTCCAATTTTTTCCAACTTGGGATCTAATGATGGGAACTTGGTGTAATCGAGGGAAACCCTCAAATTTTTAAGGCACGTATAGTGTTTCCTTACTATAATCTTAATGTTGACGTGTTGTAACGTCTGATAGTCAACACTTTGTGGGACTGAGCTAATGGTGGAACTCCTTAAGGCTTAGGAGTTTAGTAATTATAATGAAAGAACATATTATAGGTAGTTTGTAGCTTCTTATAGAACAGAGTCACAAGGTGCAACTCTCTCCTCCCCCCCCCCCCTTTCTCCTGTAATCTCTAAAAATGAAGAAATAAAATTAACTTTAAAAAAAGTATGAACCGATTTCAACATTACATCACATGACGTGATACATACACATTGATTTGATTGCCTCCTTTTTGTTTGAAGTGAGAATTCGAGGCTAAACCATTATTTTTTTTTCAATAATAACGGCTTAAGATCGCTGCCTACTATTTATAGTGTTTCCTCCCTTGACACTTCACATCTTCAAGAAAAAAAAACTAGGTGTTACTGTTTAGATAATTATGATTCATCTGCACCGTATCATCAAAATTAAGGTGTTATCGTTTCCAAATTAATATTGATTATCATGAATTTTATTTAACTTCTCATATCAACAATGATTGTTGTAATACCTAAACGGTCTAGTTAAGTAATATCTCTGCAGGATTCTCAAGGAATCATTTAACTGGAAACACAAGCCGCAGACCGGCGAAACTTCTCGAACGATTGTAGTGTAATTAAATACCTTTTGGCCTTTGATCGCTAACGAGATTCAGCTGTCAAAATTTGCAGAGCCATTGCATTGAGATAATATACCTACTTATTAGCTAGTATAAATATTTGACGGCAAGGCGGTAGCGACGTGTTTTTGAGTGAGAGTGACAGCTGTCACTCTGGCGGAATGTCTAGCGGGTTGGTGGCCATCTTGCGGCTTAGTCTTGTGAATGAGCGTAGAAAGTACAGACTGTCACGGAAGGATCGTTATTTCCTAGCTTAGGGATGATTTTTCAATAGTCATATAAGAAATATTCGTCGAACAAAATACAATATGGTTAATTTAAAAACGTCACCTAATTAGCAGCAATAATACGTTACTGACATTACGTCAAATCTGGTGCTTTATAATTTATCAGTCTGATAAATTTTATCTCAAATCACCAAAATAAGCAACTTTGAGCGCGGTCAGTACTTAGATGGATGACCGCCTGGGAATACAACCCCTTACAGACATTTAAATTGTTAAAATTGAAGAGATTCTTTTAAATTTACTGTACCTACTGTGTGCTTAACAAATCCTTTATTAGAGGATACAGCGAGTGTTGGTGTAAAAACGAAGCACCAGCGAGAAGTTTCAAACAGTTTGATAATTCCTTGGAGTTTGTTATTGGAAATAGGTTTTCGATTCAGCAAATTTCACGATTGAAATAATCTTTAGAGCTAGTTGAATATGCACAAAAAATTTGCTTACAAAGACCTTTGAAAAAATAATTGTGAAATCATTTAGAATGTATAGTAAACTACTCTAGGTAATTTTATTGCGTAGGTGCTATAATATAAAGAAAAGTTTTTTTTATAAATCTATCGGTTTCAACGGAAAAACTTTACTTTGAATAGCTATTTAACAATATCTTATGTAAGAAAATCAAATTACTCTATGAAAAAGGGTCGAAAAAAAATCTAAAATATTGTTCTCATACTTTTGAAATGTCGCCCTTCAAAACTGATCTCGCTTCGATATTAATTTTCATTCAAATATACATTTTAATGATAAAAATGAATTGTCTGAACGTATTGTTCAGATTCTCCCACTTATCATTAAAATCAGAGAACAAAGCGTTAAAAATTAACCGTACAAAAGCCATACCTGTATCTACAATGATGTATTAAAACAATGAGTGTGTCTGACTTCGATTATTCTGTACAGAGCCAGAGCTGAACTGTGCGATTGCAATTTTAAAATTATTGTTCTTCTGAACAAGCCTTTACAATTTGATGTTTTTCGTAATTGATATGTGTACTGATGAAAGTATAGTAAATAAGATCTATTTAAGATTGAATGTATAATCACACTTATGATATGAATATGACATTAAAACATTATTCATTAAAAAATATAAATGATATAGCAGCAATAACTTGACTTACTTACTTGCGCAAGGGAGTTTTACTCAGATTAATATTTAAATTCTTCCAATAACATAAAAAAATACAAACATCAAAAACTTACAAAGACGAACATAAATTAGTAACTGGGTATTAATTAATAATATTTTGCAATGAAAATATCTCCAGAAGTTCCCTACGCATTCCCCACGCATTTTACCTCTTAGTTGAGGTAAGGCCTTTGCCCAGGAGTGGAATGTTACAGGCTAACTTTACCTACGCACTTTCTTCTCACTAAAATGTGGTTATCGATTTAATAAATACTAAATAAGCACAGTATTTTTAAAGACATGGATAAGTATTTTCAGGCGTTAAAATTAAAATTAACGAGTGCTATTTCTAAATAAATTAACCACTCGACTGTCCGCGCTGTCAGACTATGCTGTGGGAGAACTGTCCGGCAACATCGCCTCGACGGTTGAATGATAAAAATCGCGCGACTGTCGCGCGATAAAAACGATTATATAAAGAAAAGTATAGTTGTGATTACGAAAACAAAAATACTGGTAGATAGGTAATAGTTATAAATATATAAAAAGTTGAAAATATAATATACTTACTATACTATAAATCTTGGCAAAACTACTTCATAGGATCGTATTCAACATACAGTGTGGTGTATTATTGCCAAATAAATATGACTGTTGGCACATTTTATGCACAAAGCCAAAAAAGGCGAAGAACACACAACCATACCGTTGGCAGAGACAAATTCTACTTTTTTATTTCGCTAATAAAAGCTGTCTGCTGAAAGAAATACAGCTGGATACTATTTTCTGTAAAAATACATACATTGTAGTATACAAGAGATGCTGTTTTAAACCGGGTTTGAATTGTTGCTAAATAGTAAGACAAACAATATATATATATATATATATATATATATATATATATATATACTCGAATACGCGACTCACGCATTAAACAGATTGTATTTGGCATCGATAGAGTCGCGCGTTAGCATCGATGCTAAAGCGCAACTGCATCAATGATAACGTGTGAGAGCATCGAGCATTGTAAAAGTTGACGATTTGCGACTGCATCGATGCTGAATCGCGACTATAAAGGAAAATCTCACGCACACAAAAACGGATGACACTTCAAACAAAAGACACCAATAGATGTATGCGATTTAGTAAGGCAGCGGTGATTTCGATAGAACCAACTTTAACACATTTCTTTTCAATCAATAGAAAGTATTCGCTTTCCAATGAAACATAATTTTCCAACGTTTGGGCCGGACATCTGTATCGGACAGTGACAGCTATTGTAGTTACGATACGAATGAAGACCTATTCAATTTTTCAAGTCCACGCGTATATTTGTTACTAGCCAACAACATTGCGTCATTTTTAATCGAGAAAATATGAGCTTTTAAACACAAACGCTCTTTCATCTTTTAATTCATTTTAGTTACCCTTTACGACTTTTCTGCAGTCATTTTCACCAAACAGCTATTTTTCATCGGTTCTCCCTTGTTTTGTCGAACAACGTTTGATATAATTTCACTTCACAAACATTTAAAATATCTAATTTCATTTGATATAATTATTCGATTCCTATAATATTTATTTTATCTAATTTTGATTGACATAATTGTTCATGTAATATAATTTCATTTCATCGAATTTTCACTTTGCCTAATATCACATGACATAATGTTTGCTTGGCCTAATGAGTGCTTAATCTAATTTTATTTAATCGAAACTTTATAATTGAACTTAAATAATACAGAAAATAATCGCATTTATGCTTACGCTAATTTAGCGTCAAAAGACTTCCAGGGCGATTCTTGCGTCAATCGAACTTTTTTCGTGTGGTAATTCGATTGCGAGTTTAACCGTTTTAGGAAAAAAATCAAGTAAAATATCTACGCTCAGAACTCCCCTCTGTTGGTGTCATTTAGGTTAGGTTAGGTTAGAACAGTGATCCGACGACGCGCGAAGGCAAGCTAGCGAAGCGAGCGTGCCGCGGCAGCGGCCGCCGAGCCAAGAATTCCCCTTTGTTGATGTCATCTAGGTTTAACAGATTAACACTAGATAAAACAACAAAAAAACTGTCACTGTTCTAAACTACATAACCTAGATGACATCAACAAAGGGGAATTCTGGCGCTCGGCGGCCGCTGCCGCGGCACGCTCGCTTCGCTCGCTCGCCTTCGCGCGTTGTCGGATCACTGTTCTAACCTAACCTAACCTAGATGACACCAACAAAGGGGAGTTCTGGCGCTCGGCGGCCGCTACCGCGGCACGCTCGCTTCTCTCGCTCGGCTTCGCGCGTAGTCGGAACACTGTTCTAACCTAACCTAATCTAGACGACACCAACAGAGAGGAGTTCTGGTGCTCGGTGGCGCTCCTTTTTTGTGATGAAATGCAAAATATTAAAGCTTTGTTCTGCTCAAGTTGCCCTATTTGCTGTCTTTAAAATAATAATGTTAAAATCTTATAATTCAAAAAAATATATAGGGGAAATGATCATTGTACTAAATAAAAGTATGTAAAATGATAATTATACAAAATAAGATTAGATAAAACAAAAATTACATGAAATGATTATTAGGTCGAATGATGATTATGCCTCTTAAATGTTAGCACAAACGTTGTTATATCAAACAAATATTATCTGTTATAAAAAATATGTTAAACAAAATTATGTTAAACAACCGTTATATTAAGAGTGATTAGTAAAAGTGAAATTATATCAAACGTTTTTCGACAAAACAAGGGAGAACCATTTTTCATCACCTTTGCCGCTACATTAAATGTACTATTAAATTCAAAAATCCGTGAATTTGGTCAAGAGACCGATCAAAATCAGTTAACTCCGCGTTACAAGTGCACAAAAATGTAAGTGTAAAATCTATATGTTTTTTCGTTTTAGCGCGCGTTTTAAAAACATTAGTGTCAGACTTTCTATCGACATAATTAAGGACATTGATTACAATACTATTTATACCTTTAAGGGTACATTTTTCAATAGTCAAATAAAACTTATCAGACAAATATATATATTTCCAAGTAAAATATTTTTGGAGGTATATAATGTGATCCTTAACTTAAGGCAATGATTGCACTGCGGTGCGCGATAGCTCGTAATTCAGTATAATTTAGTATAAATTACGCGTGTTTAGTTTGCAACTGTAACATTTGCAGTGCCATCCATCACTGTTTATGGCCAAACTATCTTGGTATAGAAAGCTGAGCCCTAAAACTAAGAACGAGAGTCGAAATTAAAGTACAACTGTTTGTGAATTCCCGGTAGTAGCTTGGAACTTAGGCGCTACGTTATCCAGGTATTTAAAATTACAGGACCAAAATCTTGAGTAAACTTAGCTAAGTCTTATGTGCAAATATTTCAGTTATTGCCAAGTTTAATATTTCGTTGCAGTTCAAGTTTACTTTTTTATAAAATTTCAAAAAAACGATCATGTAGCCGCACTAGAAACCTTCTAACAGATCAATATCGAAACCTTTATTTATCAAGATAGACTATTATTATGTAGCTGCCAAACAAAAATACCGTAAGTATAATGAAAATACTTTATAAACGCTAAGTACGGCTTACTTACGGTTATTCAATAAAATATTAGCACCGCATATTTTTATTTGCATACCAATTACAAACACTGCGAAATTAGCTAAAATACATTGAAACATCAACAAAGTTTATAAAACGATTTGCTTTATAATTACGAAAGCAAACGAAAATTTCATTTGTGAACAAAGTGAACCGAAAATGAAAACTTTTAGCGTAATTCGATGCATAAAAAGTTAGCCTAAACTAATTAGTAACAGCACAATTATATTAGCGTAATGGAATTAGTTATGAGACCAAGGTTTCTACTAAACATCGGTATTGTTGGCTTATAAAAATATTTTATCTCGTTTAATAACATCATAGAGCTAATATGGATGACAGAGACAGATAGAGTTTTTAAAATTGCGTCGTTTTGAGTAGGGTCTAACTCAGGACGACGAATTATTATGAAATGATTTTCGCAACAAAGCAATGTAAGTGAAAAATGTCTACAATACAAGTTAAACAATACTAGCGGTCCCCGTGGCTTCACCCGCGTAAATTTTGGATTTCCTGTAAAATATTTTTACGCAAAACACAATTTTCATTGTGAGTAACAACCGTAGGGGTTAGCGCAAATGCGCGTTGCACTTAAGCTGCATGCTTTTTTTTGTGCGGAGTTATTTTTAAACTGTGGTAGCTTCTAAGATGCTTATTGGAATCAAATGATGCACAGGGCAATATTGAAATGATGCACTAGGCAATATTGCCTTAACTGAAATTCTTGTGATAATGAACACGTTAGTTTTAATAAAACTAATACCCGTGTGCTGAAGACACCTTTAAAAATAGTACATTATTTTTAACAAATTTATGAACATAAAACCGACCACGTGCGATTCCGACTCGCGCACTGAGGGTTCCGTGCCAACTTCAACTAAATAAGGGTTCCACTTAACCTGAATACCACAGTATTTTTTGACAGCAAATATAACTTTGTTTTTATAGTATTTGTATGAATAACAAAGTTATGTTTGCGGTTATTGTAAAATGTGCTCTTTCTCAAAAAACTACTAGTTAAATTTGCGTTGAAAGTCTTTGTCAACATCTACATCATGTTTTTTTTAAATTTACACTTGCTTAGTTTAAAAGTTAATAGGGGGAGGGGGGAGAAGGATGCCCATTTTACCACTTTGGAAGCATCTATCTCTCAAACGTTAGACTTTTAGAGATTATGGTTGTAGAAACCTACATGCTATTTTAAAAGACCTATCTATATACACTTTACACACATAGGTTTGCCATTTTTTTTTATTATTTTAGTTTCATGTATGGGAGCCCCCCTTAAATATCATTATTTTTTGTTTTTTGTATGAGAATCTTAAAGCATTTAACAGGATACATCTACCTAATCGGTGCAAAAACCTAACTCTAAGATGTAATGCTAATAGTTTCAGAATAAAGTGGCTGTGACATACAGACGGACAGACAGACAGACTGGACGAAATTATAAGGGTTCCGTTTTTTGCCATTCGGCTATGGAGCTCCAAAAATTATTGTGGTGAGTAAACCATATAAGATAGACATATGCTGTCGCGGACTTTTTTGCGCAACTTTAATGCGCAACAATCTAATCATACATGAATTTTATTAAACGGTTAACGCTGCGTGCGCAACGGAAACTCTAAAAAATAATATTTTTCCCCCGTTCTTGCAACCTTATTCATTGCTGCTCTGCTCTTTTATGCCGTATCGTAACATTTTACGGCTAAAGCCTTCCTCCATAAATAAGCTATCTATTTTTTTTTTCAAATTGGCTCAGTAGTTCCTGAGATTAGCACGTTTAAACCAACAAACAAACTCTTTAGCTTTCTAATATACGTATAGATGTTAAATTTTGGATTCTCAGCAAGAAAGATATTGCGCTGATATTTATGTGACTTTCAAACAGAGGTATTGTTTTTTATATTGTGATCTGATGGTATTACTAGGCCTCCATCACTCGCTCAAGGTCGCGCTATAAGTGCCTACCGCACAGGAGGTCGGTACCGACCCAAGCGGCAGTTGGTTGGCACACGCGAGACTGCGCGTTACTTAATTTTGACAAAGTTTTGATAAACCAGCCGGGAAGTACTTCGCTGAATGAGTTACAAAAAATAGTTTCATTCCGCCTTGCCCTTGCTTTCCAAAAGATTATTTATTAAAATTATTCATAAGATTCAGAATTTTTACAACAGTTAATTTGAATAACCGTAAGTTCAGCGACGGTAAAAAAAATATTGAACATTTCATAAAATTAAAGCATATATATTTTTTATCTGTATTGGTCTTGCGCAGATTCACCCAAATGAACCCTCTACCCGTGAACCCGTAAATCTCAGCCATATAGTCAGCAGGCCCCGAGCCACGCAGTAACAAAGAAACTCACAAACCTACCAGGCTACTTTTTATCCAGGGGACACATATAGCGGGTCCACGCGGGTGAAACCGAAGGAAACAACTACTATCAATAAGATCTCTTTTTTTTTTATTATATAATGTAACAAATATAATTAACAATAAAAAAATAAGTGTTTCAGCAACTTTGTGTTTAATTTACGCGCTCGGTACAACCCTAAAGTTTTCGCTTGATGACGCAATCACGCGGCGTGCGCGGGAAACTCGCTTCTCGGTGCGCGTTCGTAGAGTACATTTCTTACTGCAGCCGAGTTGCGGCGCATTTTGTAGGTAAATATAGCGTAGGTATTTTAGCTTTTGTATGGGAGTGATGTATCTGTTACGAAGTAACTATTCTCTAATCTGTGGTATTACTCCCTTTTATAGGAGAAAAAGTAAAGTTAGCCTGTCAGCATCCTAGTGCTAAGCAAAGGCCTTACCTCAAGTATGGGTAGTACGAGCCATACTCCATCACGCGGGCTCAGTGCGGCTTGGCTGATGAGTGTTTGCCACAAGCGACCATCAGATGTGACAGATTTTATCAAGCCGCTCATATGCCCCTGATATCAACCAATATAAGCCGGGACTAACTTAAGGTTCTTAGCATGCCTTCCGAAGCACGGATATGCTTGTTCTTTCGGTTATGGACCAGATGATAAATGTAGGCATTATACATAATGGACAATATGTATAATCCCCGTCATTATCCAGTTTGATCCTGCGATCTTTATAAGGTCGTCTGTCTATCTTGTCGGTGGACGTTCTACTCTGCTTCTTTTTTTTTGCGCCATGTGCCCTGTCTATTGCCACTTGAACTTACTGATTCTCAAAGTTATGCCGTTACCTAAGTTCTTCTACGTATCTCCTCACTTCCAATTTAATCTCATAGAGAAATACCGATCATAGCCCTCTCCATCGTTCGTTGTGTAATTTTGAACTCGAGCGTTGTGTGATCTGATCAATTATGATGGTTGGTAAAAATACAAGCATATTTATTTTACTGACCCGCAAAAAGGCGGTTGTCAATTCGGCCGATATGTATGTCAAAATTGGATAAAATTGATTTTGGTCTATTAAGGCTTTCAACACGTGTGCAAATTTCGTAACTATGTATGTTAGTGTGCTTAGTGTACATTTGTATGTTTGTTTCAGGGTTTCTCGTTAACAAGAAGTAATACACATGTAGTAGAAACCTCCCCTAGAAACATGAACCCTCTAGAAACATGAAGTAGGACCCCAAATAAGGCAGTCATAGATAAAAAAAACTGTTTATAGAGAAAAGGTCAGACGGGTGACTTAGTCGCCTGAGTGTTTCAAGCCAAGCCATAAGAAAAATTGACGTTTTCTTATAAATTAATAACGTAAAACGAGCACTGGCGATACATTATGACGATGAAAACACGATCCCTTATGATGTCGCAATATAAACCAAACCCAGTAAGACCACTTTTCAAATTACGAGAGACATGATATCAGTCTACGATCTTAATAATGTAAAATAACACATATCCGGAAAAAAACTATGTCCGTTCAGAGCTTACTCGTACAAGCAGATTAGCAAGGCTGGGGCTTAAATTAAATAATAATAATAATAAATAATAAATATCCTTTGGACATTTCTACACATCGCCATCTAGTCCCAAAGTAAGCTACTCAAAGCTTGTGTTATGGGTGCCAGACAACGGATATAATACTTAAATACTTTTTGATTGTAAATACATACATGATATACATAGAAAACACCCAGACCAATACAAACAGACATGTTCATGCACACAAATGTTTGTATTGTGCGGGGATCGAACCCGCACCCGCTGCGTAGTAGGCGATTTCTCGACCACTACACCAGACCCGTCGCCAAATATAAATATTATTATGTTCATACACTTCTTCTTGCATTGACCGACGCTTTTAAAGGCTGTTGAAAGTCACAGGCAGACCTTCAAATCTGTATCAATACAGCAAATAGGAATAATTTGGTTGGTAATTTTTCACCTGAGACTCAAAAATGCGATTCCATTTTAGCAGATGCTTATACGATGTTATTACTTCTCGACTGCTTCAGTGGCGCAGCGGTTAAGAGGTTGCACTTTGCACACGTCCTGAGTTCGATTCCCGGGTTGAGCAAAAATATGTACCTGGGTTGTTTTGTTCAGAAGTTCTCAGGGTAGTTCGAAATTAGGACGTTGGCGGTGTTTCACCCCCGTGCCTCGAAAAGCACGTAAAGCCGTTGGTCCTGCGCCTGATCCGGTCGTGTTAGATTGCTGTCCCATCGGGCTTTGAGAGTGATAGGTGTGGAGAGTGCAACTGTGTTTTCACACACACCTGTGCACTGTTATATGTCCCGCGCATTCGGTTAGTCGTTATGATTGGCTACCGTAGTTGATATCAGCTACGGGAATATTTTATGTTGTTATGCATTGTCCTTAATTCCATTTATTTATTAAATGAATACCACCGACAATTCTGGTCGCTAAGATTCTATTGTGCTGATAAAAAATACACGTGCGTTCAATACAAATTCCATCTAAAACAAGCCACGTGTTCCGAGGTCGGAGTGACGGCGGTGTCATGTTATATCATAACGTGTGAAAAATTGTATGACATATTTTTTCAGAGCCCGACTTACCACGTAGAAAGATTATTTCGCATCCCTCGGGGTATGTTCGCACGGAGAAAAATTTGAGTTTCAATTTGTGGTAGGTAATAAGTAATCTGCCCTCCGATTGTTGGGGAGGATGTTATTTAAGACGATGGCTATTACCGCGTTGTTTCTGAATATTTGGGATCGATATGGTAAAACTATAGTGGATGTCCGATATAATTGATGTACTTTTTTTCTTCTTTTGTATTAAGATGGTGTTTGCTGTTGACTACAGAACAAGCTAAGTGCAGCTATTACGGAGTCAAAGATGGAACGAGCTCTACCAGAAGAAGCCTTTTCACTCTGACTTTGAATACCTAATACTTATTATTATTTTATTATTTTTTTATAATTCAGACACCACCCATGTCTTTGAATGGACTTTTACCTGCCATACCTATTAAATAGTTTCAGTGATTAATAGCACTTTCTTTAAACAGGTATTTTTTTTGATGATCTGAATTGGTAAAATTATGTCATAATGATGACTTAAGGTTGTTAGAATCAACCAACTGTCCTTATGAACCCACGGATTGAAGATGTAAGTCCTTTAATATCAAAACTATTTTTAATAGTGTACAATCTATTTGGAATAAGCAACCATCCCATCTCCACCGCAGGAATACCTCTATTGGGCCCAACCAACACTAAAGGTCCATTGATACTTGTCAATCTTCATTTCATATTCTATAAAATCATTTTGCTGTCAACAAAACACTCCATAAACCATAGACAAATGTGGATTCAGCCCAAAAACGGGTAACAAATCAAGTTGTTGGTACATTAAAGTCAAAAGCAGTTGCCCTACATCCCTACTATTACTTATTACTCCCTCGGTACTGTAAATTTTACTAATCCACGGATTTGGAAGGTCGAAACACCTAGCTAGTCTCATGGTAGTAACAAATTATGAAACATTATGCATACAGCACTTGCGGCTTTGCTAGGGAAGAGAAAACATTAAACACTAGATGCTCTAAGTGCCGTATAAAAGTAAAGAGTGGTTTTTGCTAAGTACGCAAATGTGGCCGTGGCTTTTCTGAGTATCTAAAACATAATTTACTTTGACAAAATGCGGCACATTATACAACTAAATTCAACCTGATTTTTTGTCATAAAAATAAGGATACTTTTCTTCTGACATAGAAGTGTAGTGAAGTACAACAAAACAGACGTAGTGTACACGGGAGCCGTCAACAAACCGCTGTATTTTAAACATGGAAAGATTGTCATGGATATGTCGACGGTCGCTTACGTCACGTCTATGAGATTGTGTCGTCGGAATATCAACAGCACGGAGAAGATATCGGCTGTCACTTTTCAGCGTTATAATCAGCATCATCAACACCCAAAAGTCAAGCCCAGTATCCACTGCTAAACATAGGGCTCCCATGGTTTTCCACAGCGACCGATCTCAAGCTCGCATCTAGTGTGATGCCATCCTGAGATCTTTGCGAGGGCATCTGTGTCTGTGCATCTTGTCGATGGTCGCCTTACGCTGTGCGTTGGTCAAATGGTCTCCAATCTAGATTGTTTCTGCCCCAGCGGTCAACTACCTTTCGCACTTTCTGCCCTGCCCATTGGCACTTGAGCTTTCTGCTTCTTTTCAGCATCCGCTGTCAATGAAAAAGATTCGTTACGTGTAACAATTTTGACGTGGTTCGCGTAGGCGTGAAACTGGAGCTAAAACTCGTATTACTAACACAATGTAGTACTTTACTACCCACACATTTGGCAAGTTGATTAGGTAAATCCGATTTCTCAAGTTGCTGTTGTAATCTCGTTCTCTTAGGCAAAACTTAATAGTGCTGACAATTAGGCGTCCTAATTATGTTACGTGCTCCTTAAATGTGCAGTTATTGATGTAAGGAAGTAATTCGAGTTTTATTATTATACAATTTTCATGCAGCTGTGGAATATGAATGATATACATTACGTTAATTTGCATTCAGTATATGAAAGAGTAATAAACATCAATCATTTCAATTGCACTGGGAGTTTACACAAACACACACACAGAGTAAATGCAGACATTAGTAAATAAATTTACACATTGTTTTATTTTTAGTTTTCCGTTTCAGAAAAAAAATGTTTTCTTCTCTACCTATACCTAGGTTTTTATCCTATCGCAAAAAGCTGAGAAAGAGTAGAGATAGGTTTGGAAAAATGCTAAGTACTCATTAGTCGTGATTCCAAGGTGCTTGTGACGAATTATAATAAGTTTGTTTCAATGTGGCTCTGAAATTCATTCTCCTTTAAACGAATATTTGCAGTAATCAGGGTTCCGTAGCTTAATGACAAAAACGGAACCCTTAAAGTTTCGTCAAGACTGACTGTCGGTCTGCCGGCCCGTCTATTTGTCACAGCCACTTTATTCTGAAACTATTAGCGTTACACAGATGGAACTTGGAAGGTAGATGTATTCCCTTAACCGCTTACGATTGATGACATTTGGGGGGGGGGGGGGGACTTCCATACATACAAATACAAAACAAAAAGAAAATGTTGTATTTACTGTTTTAAAAATCCTGAATGCCAAATGTTAAAACTGCCTGAAAAACTTCAGATGCATATTCGACGCTTGCTTAAAAATATCTATTTCTAGTGCAAGAAGCATTCTTAGTGTAAATTCTCTACGTGACTCAATATAGCGAAAGCTCATTCAGTAAAATTGCCCATATCTCACTTCTCTAGTATTTAAAACTATTCCCGAAGACTTTTCTCGATGACAGTCGGCGTCGTTTTAATCATTATCAGCATAGGTAATATAAATTAATACAATCAACTTCGCATTTTAGTTTCAGGTTTTTTATTTACTTAAATCCCGTTTTTCCTACGTCAGATAAGAAATATTCATCGAATAAAATACAAACCGCCTAATTTGACAACGTCACTTATTTTCAGCAATCATTAATGTTCAGCAATCATAAATGGTATTTTAAAATCAGTTGTTTTATACTTATTCAGTCAGATGTCTTGATGAAATCGGCCCTTAATAACAGGTAGTATCAGTTCGCAATAAAATTGATATATCTACTCGTGTTTACCCCATAGTAATTGCCCCCATTTCATTCATTGCGATATCAATAGTACTTCGTTACATTGTTACTTTATTGTTTCTTGCATTGAAATCAAGCACAGCTAGTCGAGACTCAATTTTTTCATAACTTGCGTCGCCTTTTCGTTCAAAATTCTATTCGAAACCTGGTTAAGTTTTTTATCACACTTGTAAAGATGTATTCCGTAATGTAACTGTATTTCAAAAATAGTGCATCTGAATCAGGAAATAAACATTTACGGTTGTAGATAATGACATGAAAAATATAAATAGCTTTGTATCAAACTCGTATCCTTTTTTTCTACCCTCTATGGTCAAGGCCGTATTTTTTTTTTACTTTAAAAAGTTATTTTTTTTGCATTGTCTATGCCTCTGCCAGGTTGATCCCTCTGTTTGGATTCAACTGTGGATTCAGTAATATATATATTGTGCGGAATAGATATTGAAACTTATGTGTTACACGTTATTAACGTCGTGAGCTATCATAACATTGTAAACTTGTATTGCTAGCAAAGTATAAAATAAATGACATTCATAAAGATTCTAAACAATAAATGACATTATTGGTGTTGTGAAAAAATACACCTTTTATTTCATCTGTTTGCAAACCTACACGCCCTCTGGCAATCACCACACACATTTAAAAAGATCAATCCGTCCAACGGTTAGTATCACAGTTACGGCTCTACTTACGTATATATACGCGATAAATCAAATCAAATCAAATCAAAATTTAGTTCAGATGAAGTGCCTCATTATAAGCGCATGCAGATCATCTGCCACAGTCCTCAGGATGCTGTTGTCACTTCCCCGCACTCGACTTATCAGTGACGCCACCTTCTTTAGAATAAGAGCCTGAAAACCGTCTGTATTGTATTGTGCAAACATTTCAGACGCACTACCGAAGCGAGGAAGTCCCAACATCATCCTGAAAATATTGTTGTATTGGATACGGAGAGTGTTAAGCAACATTTTAGTACAACAGGTCCACAGACCGCCCGTGTACAGATTCTGACAACATGTCTTAAAGAGAATTATTTTGACTTCCTCTGTACAACGAGCGAACCTGCGAGCCACCATTTTATCACGGACCGCCAAAGCTCTTCGCTCCCTTTCCATATCTACATCGTCCTTAAGGTCGTCGGTGAGTATGTGTCCTAGATATTTAAATTTAAAAAAAACTCGCTTCAACTCCACTCCACCGAGGTAGATTGGAAGTGTAGATTCAGTAAGCTTACCGGCGGCCTTAAAGACTATATATTCACTTTTTTGACATCATACGCCAGACCATGCGATTTAGCATAGCTCTCGCACACTTTTAACATTTCTCCGATAGCACTCGCAGTGAGACTCAGCAGCACCATGTCGTCCGCGTAGCTGATGTTGTTAACACTCACACCACCCACTTTGCATCCGACACCCATCCTGCTGAGTTCCACTATGAGGTCATTGACGTACAAGTTGAAGAGCTTCGGAGACGACAGCCCCCCTTGTCTCACGCCACACTCCAACCCTTACGACTCAGTGTTTGTTAGACCATCTGACACAATTCGTCTGATGTGTGTACCAATACCTACCTAAAGATATTGAGAATCTCAACCGGAATACCCCTGTCCCCCATCTTCCTCCAGAGTACATCATATGAAACGAGATCAAATGCTCTGGAGAGATCCAGGAAACAGGCGTAGACCGGTGCCTTTCGGTTTGTATAATATTGGACAGTATGCTTGAGACTCAGTATGACGCTTTCAGTGGATAGTCCGGACCGATAACCGAACTGCGCATCATGTAGGTTCAAATACTTTTGCAAACACGTATCAAGCAAGCTGTCCAAAACCTTTGCCACTGTAGTGGCAAGAGAGATAGGGCGATAGTTGCCTTTGACAGATATATCTCCTGTCCTGTTCTTGACTATAGGTACCACAATAGTTTTCATTAGGTCCGGCGGCAAGTATGTATGCCTAATGCACAAATTAAAGAACATAGACTTTGAAGAAGAAAGGACCCTTGGCAGGTGCATACCAGCATGAAACGATAAGAACAAGTTCCGTTTCTATGAAAAATATTAAAATCGTAGGTTCATAAGTATATCAAAGAGATATACTTATGAACCTACGATTTTATTGAGTATGTTAAAAATTCAGTTGTCATATCAATAAAGCTTATACCAAACTATTCCTTCTGGCTATGTCTACTCATCAAAACATTGATTATGAAAGCCTACATTACACCCTATTCTGAACCATCAACGTTACAGAGTTAACAACCTACACAGCATAAAGTAGTCACCACACTACTCCGTGTAGGCCTAAGTATACAAATTAATTACAAATATATAATAAGTACTCATATTTAACAAAAAAAAAGAAACAAAGAAACAATGTGTTAATTTTTTTAACAATCTAAGACACGTGAAAGACCTTTTTTTTAACCGTCAAATGAATACGATTGTTTTACACAATTCCACCTCAGGTTTTTGTGGTATGATAGAACTTATACTTGCACAATCTATTCTTTTTGTACATTTATAGCTTCAACATGGGTCACACAACTAAATACCTAGTTAAAAAAATAAAAGAAATTCAATAAGGTCCTTTGAGGAGACCAGCGTAGCTGAGCTTGTAAAAAAATATACATGTATTTTTGTAGGTTATTGACTTATTGAAACAGATTTGGCATGACCACAAATGTACAATAACTCAATAATATGTTTAATTATTTCAGAAAAAAATACAGATTACGATTAATTACATTACATTAGGAGACTTATATAATGGTGTTGTCTAGCCTTAGTCTAACTAGATGATGTTTCAGCAAAAAGCTAGTTTACGAGCGAGGCCTCTTGATTCTTCAAATGTACTTATTTCAGTTGTTCTTTAAGTACAGCTATAGGTACTTTCTCCATTAAGAGCTACTTCATACAGCAAGCATGGGTCACCTCAGTAAATTCTCAGAAAAAAAACGGCATGACTATAAGTACAACAGCTCAATAATGTGTTTCTACCCTTAGTCTAGAAGATGTTTCAGCAACAAGCGAGTTTACGGCCCCTTCAGCCGATGTAACACTTGGCCAGTTTAAGCGCAATCCCCGCGAGATAGCGCCCATTTATTGATGCTTTTTATTTAGGGTCACATCTCACTAAAACCATATTTTTATTCCTGAAATACGTATTATATCTCAATTTAACACCCTAAAGTACATTTACGAGTAATACATCATGGGGTGAGGTGGACAAATGCTTAAAATTATTTTTTACAAATCTTTTGTCTTTTAAAGGTCCTGGTTTATTTAAATAGGTATATACATATTACTTCCACAAAAATCGTCTGTGTGGTATTCGGTGCTTTTACTTTGATTGATGCATTGATCACTTACTGGCACAGGAATATAACTGTAACTGTTTTAAATGGAATAAATGATGGTTTAGAATGTTTTTAACACTCACAGTGTCATATTTTATATTCATAAAGATAAAATAAGAAACCAAAAATTTGCGCACGGGCGGGACTTGAACCAGCAACCTTTTGGCAGACCGGGCCAAACGCTCTTACCAATTAAGCTACCGTGCTGTTAGTCCGATCCTGCGAAATTTGTGGTCTCTTATGAATACGTCGTTGCGTGACGCTTAGCGCCATCTAGATAGCGAAGCGTCATCAATTTCCAAGTTGAATTTATTCTGTAAAGAATAACTGCTTGGGCCATCTGTTTCATAAACAGACGGCTACATGGCGCTAAGCGTCACAGAACGACGTATTCATAAGAGACAACAAATTTCGCAGGGTTGGACTAACAGCACGGTAGCTCAATTGGTAAGAGCGTATGGCTCGGTCTGCCAAAAGGTTGCTGGTTCAAGTCCCGCCCGTGCACAAATTTTTGGTTTCTTATTTCATCTTTATGAATATGGAATAAATGATTTATGTATTTATTGAGTTTTTACAAACTATGTAACTTTTTTTACCCGAATAGGGAAGGGTTATGATTTGGGCAGTTTAAATGTATATATGTATGTGGGTTATGTGTGTTACATATTTGCAGCTGAACTACCGTTGAATTTTGGTGAATAAGGTATCTATCGATTTTTTTTTATTTTACTCCGCGAAACATACGCTACCTTTTATTGAAAACTACAAATGTTTGTGTGATAAACACGAACATTGGTATCTAGATCATGAATGTTTATATTTATTTAAGTATACGGGAGACGACCCCGTCATAATCATCTTCATCATCATCAGTCTAGTATTTGTAGTACAAGGAAGAACATTCCTTTGAACGAAACCACGACAATTGGTGCAATGTTGTCTGGTGCATATGTGTAAAAAAACTGTGGAATTAAGAAAACAAAATGCAGTTATAAAGGGGGGATGAAGAAGAAAAATTAAAGAAGACAAAATTCTAATTAAACAAATGTCTATTCGCCGTCCAGTTATTTTTAAACTGTTAATCTTTCTATGGCACAGTGGGTAAAATCCTTATATCCAGCCTTTTACAGCCAAAAGTATAGGGCGCAATTACAAGGTGTTAGGTTGGAGATGATTTTGATGATAATGGACCTTTATTTTGCCGGTTGATGGCAAAATTTTACGATAGACTGAATATTCGAAGAGTTTTATGTTTTGTAAAAATAATGTGTAGGCGGTAAGATACTATCATTTTTATACGGCTCCAATTTCAAGATGTGTTTCGGTGAGAAGGAAAGATAACATTTTGAAATTATTACAAGAAGATAGATACGTGGAAGATTTGATAAGCTTTATGGCCCGGTCAGTCAAGAGGTTGCTGGTTCAAGTCCCGCCCGTGCGCAAATTTTTGGTTTCTTCATTTATCTTTATGAATATAAAATATGACACTGTATGTGTTGAAAACATTCTTAATCATTAAGGAATTCGTTTCATGGCTGTCCGTGGCTTGACCAAGAATGGTAATTTTCTTTTGGCAACACTGCAAAGTCACCCTGTATTATACATGAGTACCTATCTGACTATATTATAATCTAAAAGCAAACTTTTTCTGGGTAAACTGGCTCCGACGTAGACCAAATCCTATCCTGATCGTACTATTGGTTTTTTTCGACAGAAAATGCCTCATTCTTACCATGTACCTCTAGTTTTAGTTAAAAAAACAAAGATAAGTTTTTGGGTGTCAATTTTCAAGATTTTTGTAGACTATTTTGTAAATTAGGTGCATGTTAAGGCATTGTCGTATATTATTGGTATTTTTACTTTAAAACAACACTTACACCGACCTTAAAAACAACACTTACCTTGTGAAGATCGAAGGGTCACAATAACTGAAGATCGCTTGCAATCAGTACAGGCGCAGAAAATGTGGGACCACCCTTCTTCAAACAGGGTCGTATACCAACTATTCCGGTTAACCGGTGCCCTTGAGGAAAAACCAACGAGATAGCGCCCTGAGTATTTGCCCTGGGCATTCTTATCTACTCAAAATCATACACAGCTGTATATTAAATGGCTTGCAATATTTTTTGTTACTTAAATGGTATTGATAAATCACTTGTCCATACGCCTGGTGTCGTTTTATTATTTATGTCATCAAGATGTTTTGGTAAAGTTCCGCAAAGAAAAATATTAGATTCGAACTTTAAAAGAATGAAGATATTTAAACAACTTATCAATGAACGGCAGACCTTTGCGTATTTCTTGGTATTTTATACCAACTTTGTTCTGCGGCCCTTAAGGAAATTGTTAATTCGATTCTTACATAATTGCTCATCAAAGATCTGCCTGAAGTTGAATATTAATTATAAATAACAAAAGGCAGCCAGTGAGAACTGTACAATATAACAGACAATTGAAGTTTCTCCAATCGCAGAGTTTCAGTTCGTTTCGAGTTTTCGCTTTTAAACTTTGTAATTGCCGATTTTATTTCTTTTGTTCGAAACGTTGAAATCGGTCTCCAAAGTGTTGTTTCAAGTTTTTAAGGAATAGGTAAGTATCTACCTGATAGGTTTTTGTTATAAAATGGACTAGGTTAGTTGCACGAAGTTAGGTACTATTCCTGACAGGAACGTCAACAATCTTGTTTATCCTCCTTGTAGCAAGGGATAAATTTTCATCTAACACGACGTCCTAATAAATTTTGGTCAGCGTCATCCGTCTAATTCTTCTTTTGACGATTCATATTTGGATTAATCGTTGAGTAGTGCTTACATATTTGTCGATAGTGAATCAAGCCATTACTCTCTTTGTTCTTGAACGAAGTATAAGTTTTAGGATCGTTTTCTTTGAGTTAAGGTAAATGTAAATTATTTTATTACTCTTTTTAAAACGGAGGTAATCGATTCGATCTGTATGTATTTGATGTCGTCAGAACTGGATACAATTTCAGTATGTTGATCTATTAAGGCTTTCTAACACGTTTGCAAAATTTCATAAGTGTATGTATGTTTATATATGTGTATTTATATGTTTTTTCCCAAAGCGAGAAGTCATATCGAGATAATTATTTTTTTGTTCAGTTAGGTATGGTTCAACTGAGGGTACACTGTAAGTTTCATCAAAATCCGTCAAGTAGTTTTTGAGATATGAGTTATAATAATAACTAACAATCATGATAAAATATCATAAATAAACGTAAGCTTGAGACCTGTACAATATAACAGACAATTGAAGTTTGCACCCACTCCAAACAAATTTGTTTTTTGAGCTTTTTAGACAGATTTCAGGGCTGTTATTGTTTGTATTTTTGTTTTATTGCTTGTCGATTTACAGTTCATTTCTTTAGACTTCATTGTTTGAAAATCTGCTGAAATTATTTATGCCTACACTTAACACGATTAATTAGCAGGCGTGCCTCTACAAACTAAATTAATTAAGTTAACTTAATAGTTATTATTCACAGCTCATGGTCGCTCGTATTGCTAATCTTTAATGATTCTGTAATAACATGGTTAATAAAAGGTAATAACGTAATGTATTTCCGAGCATATCAGGTGTAAATTAGTTTCGGCGTATAATTTAAATTAAGCCCCTGATTCTATATTCGATAAACTAAAATCGTTGTTACGGACTGGTGATAAAATATTATGCTCCGTGTGGTTTTGTCATTTCAATTATTATTTGAGCATGATTGTATTACTAAAGATAATATTGAGCCGTATTGTATTTTGTTTGTTTTTATTGTGTTTTGACACATAAAATGCACTTGTAAAATCTCGAACCCTGTGTTGCTATCCGGGCGCATGCCTGTACCACTCGGCCTTCGACACATTAGCAAGCCTGTTGAATTTTGCAAGTGCTTTCTTTTACACGTAGACCAACGTGTCACGATATCAATGTTGTAAGATTGCTCTCTCAACATCCGAAGGAAATATTTTTACTAATATTTAACATTCGGTTTAGATAACGTAAGCCAATTTATAATAGATTTTTTTTAAATAGATTTTTGTAACTATACAAACTTAATAACATAAGTTGTACCTGTAAAAAGCAACCCTTATGATATTGAGGCGTACTTAATATCGAGTATAACTTTAATACGTCCACTTTATTAAAGACTGTATAAAACAAAATACGAGTAGAAATAAGTATTTTTCTTAGCGCTTCACCACTGACTCGCTGAGGATCAAATAACCTTTTATTTAAAAAAAAAACATCATTTTACTCCTGGCTGTACCATCTTCAAGACTTTTTCGTTTTCACTTAGACTGCAGATTCTAATTGGATAAGTGATTTAATGGAAGTGGGAGACCGCTTTCCATTTCAAAATAAACGACTTATCTGCGACTTTCTGAAAACGTAACCACAGAACAACGCTATGAGTACAAAGTAATTTAATCGTACTGGTCGTTAGTTGCTGTGGTTAGTTGTACTAAAACGAAATACACGATAATGCCTTAACATGTGTCCTGATTGACAAAATAGTTTATTTGGTTCTGAAGCTTACGTGAATACTACTCATAAATAATAAAACTAATATAATGAGTGATGGAAGTTTTATTTTCCATAACTTTGTTATGTCAGGCATATAGTTTTAATAAAATGTGCGCGAAATAAATCCTTAAATTGTTAAATCCTTAAACTTTAAATTTACAGAATGCGGAAGCTATTAAAAGCGTGTCAAGAGTTTTTTTTTGCTCCGGTATCATCCTGCAACTGCAATCAGTACATAAATAAATGATATACAGAAAGCCTACTCTTGTTAGTATTTCAATTAATATAAAGACGTAAAATTCTATTACGATTACTCCTGCCCTGCTTTGCTAGTACACTAACAATCAAATACGTCTTTATTATATGTGAAAGTCATAAACCATGGCTGTCGTGGCTTGCTGTTTAATTTGCCAGAATATTTCCGTTCTAAAATCGTATCGTAAAATCGTATAGGGCAAAAAAATACACTTGTAGTAATGTTCTCGCGCTTGACTTCCACAAGCGAAATTGTATAATTATAATTATTATCCTACATTCCTATTTGTTGGTGCTCGATTTTTTCTAGTTGATAATAAAGTAAATGAGATAACTGTATCTGTGTCTATTGTGAGCAAATCATGTAGTGGGAAGTTTAAAGAACTTGTGTAATTTCCTGCTCGACGAAGGGGCGAGTTTTAATGAACCTACGCACTCGCTGGGAACTAAAACATACGAGGATTAGAATTAATCACTCTTCTTACCTATGTCAAGATTATTTTAAAACATCAATGTTTTTGCCGAGGAATTAATTAATAGGCTACTGAACCAAATTTCATAAACTGGATAATACTTTTTCTTAGTAAATAAATGAAACAAAAACCTTGATGTTTGTAAAAATATTCAATATATACAGGATTTAATTATGATTTCAAAATTCAATTTATTGGACTTCACAAATGCTCGAACTGTCATGGTGTCCAACATGACGTCACTACTTACAATTGAAAGTCTTCTTGACAGCCAAATTATATTATTACATAATACATCATCATCACATCTACAATCACACAGCTAAATTTTATTTTTCCCTCACAGTCGACATGAAAAATAGTATGTATATGTCGGGTGAAAGCACTCTTGAACTATTGAAATTGCACTTGAGTAAAATAGGTCGCTTTCTGCCCTTGTATAACAACCACAATTTTAGTTTTAGTGGTTAATTATAGTTAGACATATGACAAGATATCTCCATACCATAATTAACTACTAGAAACTAGGAACACTGTGATTTGTTCTGTCACAGTCACTCCCGGCCAGTGTGGACAAAGGGTGCTTAAAAGGAACTAATATTCGAATGAAATAAAGAAATCCGGGTATAGCATTTGGCAACAAAAGTTTATTCAAATTTGCTTTTACACATCTACCTTTTAACACCTTTAAAAAATCAAATACAAAACTTAATAGCTCAGAATTCAGTAGAGACTAGGTTAGGTTCTAATTTAGTTATCTATATCTATACTATTACAAATCTTTATGTTCACAAATTTCTAATTAAATAAAGATAAACCACCAATTTAAGTTTTTAATTTCCTAATTGATTCCAAAATTTATCCTCAAAGGGATTTCCTAAGTTATGCTTAAATTAATAGCTATATTATAGTACAAGGAAAACCAACCTTGGATTTCAACGGAGGTTACCATTTCAAATCTTTGTTGCATCAAACAGACATGACATACAGAAAACTCTGCAACGTTACCCCAAAATTTCACCGATACCGGTCCATCCTCAAAACAGCAGACAAGAAGCAAATCAATCCATCAGGAAAATCTGACTTCAAAAATAATCCAAATAAGGTCTAAGTAAGGTCACTTAAAAGAATTATCAAAATGTTAGTTCAACGCACAAACCAAAGTAAAAGAAAAAAAAAACACTAACTTTTCATAATAAATATTCACCTGAGGTTACAACATGATCACCAAATTGTGACTGTACAACTTACAGACACATATCAAAAGCAAAACCTAGAAATAAAAGAAAGTTCTAGTTAACCACTTTTTTTTTTTCTGAGTGAGGGTGGGTATACTTTTCATCACCCTATTTATGAAATCTTTAATAAACCAATTTAATACCTGCAACAGCTGGCTCGCCATATAAATTTTGAATTGATTACAAAACATTTATGCTACCAAAATATTCTATTTGAGACCTGAAATGATAAAAATTACAACTCTCAATACAATATGCCCAGATGTAGGTAGGCTACATTTTCTTTACAAGGATTTCCAAAGGAGTTTCCCAAAGTACTAACCATTTTCCAGTCATTTATATCAAATCGTTTTCAAAATTAATTCATCCAAATTGACATGTTGGCGGCGTCTGAAACGTTAAAAAGAACCATGTGGTCAGACTCTAAGAAATATCTCGCAACAAACAAAAATCAACGCAAACCTTTCTGAAGATCCTTACCAGGAATAACTATCAAACTACCAAAATAAATGGAGCGTGCCCCGTAATCAAAATTTTTACTTTTTTACATTTTAACACACGTTCCACTCCGACGCACTACCAACAGTGGCGGAACCGGAAAAACCGCAGCTGTCACACTTGACAAATGTCAGTGTCAGCATCCGTCATATCTATGCAAAAATTCACGACTATGGACACTTAGCTTTTTGTTTCATGTTCTAAGCAAAAACTGGCTTATTACACTTTTTACACATCGAAGTAATGAACCCCGCGACATTAAACGGGACGTATGTCTATTCCATATCATATGACAACCGTGATAACCGTATAAGCCGCTGTAAAGAGCACGTTCAGTTTCATTAATTATGCGGATTTTACGCAGTTGTGAGGTAAGAGTTATTTTTCAAAGAAAATGATTGTTTTGCTGCCGACCGTACATTGTTAAGTTGGGTGTTACTCATCATGACTCAATCTTCAAGAGAAATATGCTTACAAAGAAACGAAAATGACAAAATTTCAATTTCAAATTAAGTCTATTAAACCTTTAATTCCTTTTCATAAAAGTTTCATCTTAACATCATTCAAGGAAAAATGTATACCGCGACAAAAATATGCAATAAATATTTATACAGGCACCAACGCAAACATCTCATAAGATTTGATGGAATTTACAACGTGGAAAAATCTTTATATCTGACCTCACTGACTCCCAAGATATTAGATTTATGGAATTATTCATTTTGTAATAATGTTTCGTAAAAGAAATGTCGTTGCTTTAAGTATGCGAGATAAGAGATGGCTATAAGTCTCAAAACGTTATTTACTTTTGGTGTGGAAACTGTTCCTTTGATCAAAACCAGTGTATGACTGGTATACCTAGTGACAAAATTGAATATTAGTCTCCCTAGCCGATTTCAACTACGATGACCAGTCACGACTAACCGACTGCGCGAGACATATTATAGTGCACAAGTGTGTGCACAAACACAGGTGCACTCCCTGTTCCTTTCACTCTCATAGCCCGATGGGACAGCAATCTGAAACGACCGGTAAAAGCAGGCGCAGGACCAACGGCTCTACGTTCTTTCCGAGGCACGGGGGAGAAACACCGCCAACTGCCAAACTCCGGGCTACTCTGAGAATTTCTAAACAGAAAAACACAGGTTCATAATTGTTTGCTCCGACCCGGGTATCGAAACCGGGACCTCTGGACCTCAGCCATCGCTTTCAAGTGCGACCCTCTAACCGCTGCGCCACAGAGGCAGTTTTATAGAGGTATACTTTTTATTTGGTCACTTCACCCACGCATTGCACTATTAAATTTCGTTGGATTGGCATGAAGTTTACATTTTAAAAGATTAAAAGTATGAAAAAAAATTACATCCACCTAACGGGTTTAATTTAAAGTCAACAACCTAACATGTATGTAATTAGCCCATTGATTGAGCCTGATAGCGTCTGACTAGGTTACTCATGAGGGAGGCTTGCGGCATTTGCATGGAAATTAACATCCTATCATGAAGGTGTAGGTTCACCATGAAAACTTTTATTAATGTTCGTTTCCTATTTTTGTAATTATAAGGAAATGACCATTATTGTCCAAGCCACGGCCAGCGATGAAACAAATTCCTTAATTTTACTATTTTTTTGCATACTCAAAACAAATATTAATATCCTCAGAAATGTTCTTAGGTGTCTTTCAATTGTAATAGTTCCTTGCGAAGTTCAGGGTTTTTATCTACAACTTCTTTGGGAAACTTAGCATGAATTATACTTTTCTTTGTATTCAAGGCTAAATACTAATTGAAAATAAATAAATTCAATGCTATCCTCCAATATCGGCCGAATCTTCCATGACCAGTGGCCTTTTAAAGGCACGTAAAGTGTTCTTTTATGGACGACAGCACGTCAAGCTTAACACTGTGGTACCTTATTCAGTTGTAATAAAGGCTAGTTTGCAACAAAAATGGGTAACCTGATGTGCTGACCACTGTACTAGTAACTTAATGTTGACCAGTCTTTACGTCTGGTAGTCACCATTTTGAAACTCCTTAATGCCTAGTAGTTCGGTGATTATTACGCCAGAACTTGTTATGTACTTTGTAGTTTAATACAAAGCAGAGTTAAAAAGGTGAAAACTAAAACTTTTTCCCTTTTTCATGATTGTATCAAAAAGTAAACGCCTTCAAAAAACTGTCAAAATCTCTAGATTATGTTCATCAATAGTCTACGCACATCATGCACCGACTTAAAATTAATTTGTTTCTCCTAAATAGACGGCAAATGTGTTTTAGGCTTTTAGATCAGTTTTTGAAAGCGGTTTAATTTTATTAACCGACTTCAAAAAAGGAGGAGGTTATCAATTCGACTGTATGTTTTTTTTTTTTGTATGTTTGTGACCTCATATCTCAGTCGTTTGTCGACTGATTCGAAAAATTTTTTCGCCTACTTAGAGGGTACAACTTCTTATTAGTCCCATTTTTTCCAACTTGGGATCTAATAATGGGAACTTGGTGTAATCGAGAGAAACCCTCAAAATTTTAAAGGCACGTATAGTGTTTCCTTACTATAATCTTAATGTTGACGTGTTGTTACGTCTGATAGTCAACACTTTGTGGGGCTGAGCTGATGGTGGAACTCCTTAACGCTTAGGAGTTTAGTAATTATAATGAAAGAACATATTATAGGTAGTTTGTAGCTTCTTATAGAACAGAGTCACAAGGTGCAACTCTCTCCCCCCCCCCTTCTCTTGTAATCTCTAAAAATGAAGAAATAAAATTAACTTTAAATAAAGTAAAAACCGACTTCAAGATCACATCACATGACGTGATACATACACATGGATTTGATTGCCTCCTTTTTGTTTGAAGTGAGCATTCGAGGCTAAACCATTATTATTTTCAATATTACCGGCTTAAGATCGCTGCCTATTTATTTATAGTGTTACCTCCCTTGACACTTCACATCTTCAAGAAAAAAAAACTAGGTGTTACTGTTTAGATAATTATGATTCGTCTGCACCGTATCATCATAATTAAGGTGTTATCGTTTCCAAATTAATATTGATTATCATGAATTTTATTTAACTTCTCATATCAACAATGATTGTTGTAATACCTAAACGGTCTAGCTAAGTAATATCTCTGCGGGATTCTCAAGGAATCATTGAACTGAAAACACAAGCCGCAGACCGGCAAAACTTCTCGAACGATTGTAGTGTAATTAAACACCTTTTGGCCTTTGATCGCTAACGAGATTCAGCTGTCAAAATTTGCAGAGCCATTGCATTGAGATAATATACCTACTTATGAGCTAGTATAAATATTTGACGGCAAGGCGATAGCGACGTGTTTTCGAATGAGAGTGACAGCTGTCACTCTGGCGGAATGTCTAGCGGGTTGGTGGCCATCTTGCGGCTTAGTCTTGTGAATGAGCGTAGAAAGTACAGACTGTCACGGAAGGATCGTCATTTCCTAGTTTAGGGCTGATGTTTCAATAGACATATAAGAAATATTCGTCGAACAAAATACAATATGTTTAATTTAAAAACGTCACCTAATTAGCAGCAATCATACGTAACTGTCATTTTTTAAATCTGGTGCTAAATAATTTATCAGTCTGATAAATTTTATCTCAAATCACCAAAATAAGCAACTTTGAGCGCGGTCAGTACTTGGATGGATGACCGCCTGGGAATACAACCCCTTACAGACATTTAAATTGTTAAAATTGAACAGCTTCTTTTAAATTTACTGTACTGTGTGCTTAACAAATCCTTTATTAGAGGATACAGCGAGTGTTGGTGAAAAAACGAAGCACCAGCGAGAAGTTTCAAACAGTTTGATAATTCCTTGGAGTTTGTTATTGGAAATAGGTTTTCGATTCAGCAAATTTCACGATTGAAATATTCTTTAGAGCTAGTTGAATATGCACGAAAAAATTTGCTTACAAAGACCTTTGGAAAATTAATTGTGAAATCATTTAGAATGTATAGTTAACTACTCCAGGTAATTTTATTGCGTAGGTGCTATAATATAAAGAAAAGTATTTTTATATATCTATCGGATTCAACAGAAAAACTTTACTTTGAATAGCTATTTAACAATATCTTATGTAAGAAAATCAAATTACTCAGAGAACTAATTAATCAGAGAACAAAGCGTTAAAAATTAACCGTACAAAAGCCATACCTGTATCTACAATGATGTATTAAAACAATGAGTGTGTCTGACTTCGATTATTCTGTACAGAGCCAGAGCTGAACTGTGCGATTGCAATTTTAAAATTATTGTTGTTCTGAACAAGCCTTTACAATTTGATGATTTTTGGAATAGATATGTGTGCTGATGAAAGTATAGTAAGTAAGATCTATTTAAGATTGAATTAAGTAAGATAATATATTCACACTTATGATAATTATGAGTATGTAATTAAAACATTATTCATTAAAAATATATAAATGATATAGCTGCAAGAACTTGACTTACTTACTTTCGCAAGGGAGTTTTACTCAGAATCAATATTTTAATTCTTTCAATAACATGAAAAAAACATAAACATTAAAAACTTTCATAGACGAACATAAATTAGTAATTGCGTATTAATTAATAACATTTTGCAATGAAAATAATTCCAGAACTTCTCTACGCATTCCCTACGCATTCATTTTCTCTCCAAAATGTGTTAATCGATTTAATAAATACTGAATAAGCACGGTATTTTCAAAGACATTGATAAGTATAACTAAATAAATGAAAGTAGGTTACGGAATTAATATCGGTAAAACTACTTCTTAGGATCGTATTCAACACACAGTGTGGTGTAGTATTGCCAAATAAATATGACTGATGGCACATTTTATGCACAATGCCAAGAAAGGCGAAGAACACACAACCATACCGTTGGCAGAGACAAATTCTACTTTTTTATTTCGCTAATAAAAGCTGTCTGCTGAAAGAAATACAGCTGGATACTATTTTTTGTAAAAAAACATACATTGTAGTATACAAGAGATGCTGTTTAAAACCGGGTTTGAATTGTTGCTAAATAGTAAGACAAACAATATATATATATCATCATCATCATCATCATAATCAGCCAAAGGACGTCCACTGCTGAACATAGGCCTCCCCCACGGCTTTCCACAGCGACCGATCACTAGCGGTCTGCATCCAGTTTGATCCTGCGATCTTTTTAAGGTCGTCTGTCCATCTTGTTGGTGGACGTCCTACGCTGCGTCTTTGGTCGAAGGGTCTCCAATCTAGAACTTTCCTGCCCCAACGGCCATCAGTTCTTCGCGCTATGTGCCCTGCCCACTGCCACTTAAGCTTACTGATTCTCAAGGCTATGTCCGTTACCTTGGTTCTTCTACGTATCTCTTCGTTTCTGATTCGATCTCGTAGAGAAACACCGAGCATAGCCCGCTCCATCGCTCGTTGTGTAATTTTGAGCTTCATTATAAGGCCCATAGTAAGAGACCACGTTTCGGATCCGTATGTCATCACTGGTAACACACACTGATTGAAGACTTTCGTCTTCAGACACTGAGGTAATTGAGACGAGAAGACGCTCTTGCGCAGTTTCCCGAACGCTGCCCAGCCGAGTTGGATTCGTCGATTGACCTCTTTCTCGAAGTTGGACCTACCCAATTGGATCACTTGTCCCAGGTAGACGTACTCGTCGACAACTTCGAGAGTTGAGTTCCCAATGGATACTGGAGTGGGTACAACAAGGGAACTCGACATAATTTTCGTCTTCTCCATGTTCATTTTAAGACCCACTTGTTGGGATACTCGGTCGAGGTCTTCGAGCATAGTGCCTAGATCATCCAGCGTCTTTGCCACAACGACTATATCATCGGCAAACCGAAGGTGTGTTATGTATTCGCCATTGACGGAGATGCCGAATCCTTCCCATTCCAGGAGCTTGAAGGCGTCTTCCAATGCCGCTGTAAACAGTTTCGGAGATATAACATCGCCCTGTCTTACACCTCTTCGCAATGGAATCGCCCTCGTATTCTGTTCCTGTACTCGGACCGACATGGTGGCGTTGTTATATAGACACTTTAACACCTCTATATACCTATAGTCTATGTGACACCGCTGAAGAGACCGAAGCACCGCCCAAGTTTCGATCGAATCAAAGGCCTTCTCATAGTCCACAAAAGCTAAACATAGAGGCATATTATACTCCTCGGACTTCTGTATAATTTGCCTTAGCGTATGAATGTGGTCTATGGTACTGTAGCCTTTTCGGAATCCGGCTTGTTCGGGAGGCTGGAAGTCATCAAACCTACGTGCAAGACGATTCGTGATGACCCTTGAGAACAGCTTGTAGACATGGCTCAGGAGTGAGATGGGTCTATAGTTCTTCAATAAGGTTTTGTCTCCTTTTTTGAAAAACAACACCACCACACTCCTGTTCCATGCCTCAGGCGTGATGCCCTCTAGCAGAACGGAATTAAAGAGTCTCTGAAGGACTTTAAGTACCGGTGTTCCACCCGCTTTCAGGAGCTCTGCTGTGATTCCGTCCTCGCCAGGTGCCTTATTGTTTTTAAGCTGTTTCAGGGCCATCCTAATCTCGTAGAGGCTGATGTCCGGGATGTCTTCAGTGTAGTGTCGGGTCAGGATAGCTCGTGGGTCTCCGGTCGAGCTATCAACGGGTTTGGCTACTGAGGTGTACAACTGCCCATAAAACCTTTCGATCTCCCTCAAAACCTCTGCTTTCGTCGACGCTACACTGCCGTCCTCCGTCTTAAGCTTCGTCAACAGGCTTTGCCCAATAGACATGTCCCTTGCAAACACTTTGGAGCCTTGGTTTCGCTCTATTGTTTCTTTAACACTAGTCGTGTTAAAGGAACGAATGTCATGTCGCAGAGATTTCATTATTCGTCTATTAAGCTGCCTGTAGGTTTGAGCATTAACGGAGGTCTGCAGTGCCATAGATCGACGTTCTGCCATAAGGTCGAGAGTGTGGACCGAGAGTTTTTGAGGTCTATTTTTACGGCCAGGTCTAAAAAACTTAGATCCGACCGTTTGGACAGTTTCCACAAACCCTTTGTTTATTTCGTCCACTGATACGCAATTCTCTAGGCAATCAAAGCGGTTTGACAACTCGAGTTGAAAGCTCTCGGGATTTTGGATATGGGCACGAGTAGGTCGGAGCGTGGACTTCATCAAGCGGGACCTTTCCAATTTGACATTTATATTCAATATGCCTCGGACCATACGGTGATCACTACCGGTTTTTACCCTGTTGATCACGGAGACATCATTGAATAACCGTCTCTTGGTGGTCATGATGAAGTCTATCTCATTTCTCGTCTTGCCATCCGGACTCAGCCAGGTCCATTTCCTTTGAGGCGGCTTCTGGAAGAAAGAGTTCATCGCAAAGAGTCCCTCCTTCTCCAGAAAGTCGGCCAGCCTATTTCCCCTGGCGTTCCTTTGACCATATCCAAAAGGTCCCACTTTCAACTCATCCTCGCCTCGCTTGCCGAGTTTTGCGTTGAAGTCCCCCATAACAACAGTGAAATAGGTTTTGGAAGTGTGTATGGCTCTACTTACGTCCTCATACATTTCCTCCACCTCTTCATCCGGGTGTTTCGAGGTCGGTGCATATACCTGTATGACCTTCAGCGAATACCTTTCGGTTATTCTGAGTATAAGGTATATCACCCTGTTCGACACACTCTCGATGGTTACGATGTTGTTTACGAGGGACCTGTGGACAAGAAACCCAACACCACCTTGGGACTTTTGGTCACCCTCCCGGTAGAAGAGCAGGTTGCCAGACTTCAGAGTTATCGTGTCCTCGCCCTCTCTACGGACTTCTGATAAACCCACAATGTCCCAATGTAACCTGCTCAATTCTTCCTCCAGCTCGAGCAACTTCTCGTCTGTCCTCAGTGTGCACGCGTTATAAGTTACCAGGGCCAGTTGTCGTTGGGGGTGGTAGCGAGATCGCCTCCGGGGATTCTTAGCACCCCCTGCCCCGCCGTTACCGTGACCGCTACCGGAATCAGGAATAGCGGGGCTGCCGGAGACTGGGGGCCTGGTTTTTTTGTGTACTAACATATGAGGGGGGTATTTGCCAGTACTCGCCACGCTTGGCAGGCGGGTTGGCGAGCGCAGAGGCGCAGCCCCTTGCAGCTGTGACGCTGCTGCCCGTCACAGCTCAACATTTACTGCGCCTTTTGTTGGATGGTTATCCCGCCATCGGTCGGTCGCCAGAGCCTCGTCTGTTGAAACAGGACGCACCGCGTGAAGGTGAGGTTGGCTTGGAGCTTTGGGTCTTGGTTAAGCTCCCTTACGTCCCTTATATATATATATATACAGTTATATTTCAATATTTTATATATATATATATATATATATATATATATATATATATATATATATATATATATATATATATATATAGTCTATATATAGTCTCCTCAGATTCCCACACTTCGATTATTTGCATCGTTGCAGTCGCGCGGCTTAAAACACGTGACAGCATCGCGACTCACGCATTAAACAGATTGTATTTGGCATCGATAGAGTCGCGCGTTAGCATCGATGCTAAAGCTCAACTGCATCAATGATAACGTGTGAGAGCATCGAGCATTGTAAAAGTTGATGATTTGCGACTGCATCGATGCTGAATCGCGACTATAAACGAAAATCTCATGCACACAAAAACGGATGATACTTCAAACAAAAGACAACACTAGATGTATGCGATTTAGTAAGGCAGCGGTGATTTCGATAGAACCAACTTAACACATTTCTTGTTTCTGAAGTTTACGCGAATATTACTCATTGAAATAAAACAGTCTACCCGTGACCACGAACGCTGTAAAGTGTTCGAAACGTCGGGATAAAATTAATAAACTCGCGAAAAGTTAATCCGTAAAAAAGTTGTTTTATTTCAATTAACACATTTCTTTTCAATCAATAGAAAATATTCGCTTTCCAATGAAACATAATTTTCCAACGTTTGGACCGGACATCTTATCGGACAGTGACAGCTATTGTAGTTACGATACGAATGAAGACCTATTCAATATTTCAAGTCCACGCGTATATTTGTTACTAGCCAACAACGTTGCCTCATTTTTAAACGAGAAAATAATGAGCTTTTGAACACAAACTTTCTTTCATCTTTTAATTCATTTAAGTTACCCTTTAAAACTTTTCTGCAGTCATTTTTCACCAGATAGCGTTTTTCATCACATTTGTCGCAAAATAAGATGTACTATTAAATTCAATAGTCCGTTGAATTTGCTCAAGAGACCGATCAAAATCGGTAAACTCCGTGAAACAAGTGCACAAAAATGTAAGTGTAAAATCTATCTTTTTTTCGTTTTAGTGCGCGTTTTAAAAACATTAGTGTCAGACTTTTCTCGACATAATTAAGAAGATTGATAACAATACTATTTATACCATTGAGGGCCGATTTTTCAATGGACAAATAAAACTTATCAGACAAATAAATTATAAAGCGACAGATTGTAAAAAATGAGAGTTACGTATGATTGCTAAAAATTAGGTGATGTTTTCAAATTACCCATATTGTATTTTGTTCGACGAATATTTCTTATCTGACTATTGAAAAATCAACCTGTAGTTACGATAAACATCAAGTTCTCATTTCTTTAAAATAAAATGCCATAAATATTGCACTAACATTAGCTTTATATTTCCAAGTAAAATATTTTTGGAGGTATATAATGTGATCCTTAACTTAAGGCAATGATTGCACTGCGGTGCGCGATAGCTCGTAATTCAGTATAATTGAGTATAAATTACGCGTGTTTAGTTTGCAACTGTAACATTTGCAGTGCCATCCATCACTGTTTATGGCCAAACTATCTTGGTATAGAAAGCTGAGCCCTAAAACTAAGAACGAGAGTCGAAATTAAAGTACAACTGTTTGCGAATTCCCGGTAGTAGCTTGGAACTTAGGCGATACGTTATCCAGATATTTAAGATAACAGGACCAAAATCTTGAGTAAACTTAGCTAAGTCTTATGTGCAAATATTTCAGTTATTGCCAAGTTTAATATTTCGTTGCAGTTCAAGTTTACTTTTTTATAAAATTTCAAAAAAACGATCATGTAGCCGCACTAGAAACCTTCTAACAGATCAATATCGAAACCTTAATTTATCAAGATAGACTGTTTTTATATAGCTGCCAAACAAAAATACCGTAAGTATAATGGAAAAACTTTAAAAACGCTAAGTACGGCTTACTTACGGTTATTCAATAAAATAATAGCACCGCATATTTTTATTTGCATACCAATTACAAACACTGCGAAATTAGCTAAAATAAATTGAAACATCAACAAAGTTTATAAAACGATTTGCTTTATAATTACGAAAGCAAACGAAAATTTCATTAGTGAACAAAGTGAACCGAAAATGAAAATTTTTAGCGTAATTCGATGCATAAAAAGTTACCCTAAACTAATTAGTCAATGCACAATTATATTAGCGTAATGGTTTTATTGGTGGTTATTAGTTATGAGACAAAGGGTTCTACTAAACATCGGTATTGTTGGCGTATAAAAATATTTCGACTCATTTAATAATTTTGTACAGCTAATCAAAATCAAATCAAAATCAAAAATAATTTATTCAATTTAGGACACAAAATGCCACTTATGAACGTCAATAATTAGTGTAATATCAATCAATTTTGGCCCGTATGGGGCAAGAACATGTCTCCTTATCTTTTGGGCCCTACTAGCGCTTCGAGACAAAACACAGACAATTTGGCAAGTGCTGAGAAGAAACGCCGGAACAAACTCAGTCACCACTAGCTACCTCAAAAATGATACAAATTAAAATAAACAGGTAGGTACATCAGTTTGGTGCAGGCTGGACTGTCCATACATTTTCGTCATTAAGATAGTCTTGAATTTTATAATACCCCTTCGACATTAGGGTAGTTTTGACATGTAACTTAAATTTGTGAATAGGTAGTTCGATGACATTATTAGGTATATTGTTGAAAAATTTAACACAATTTCCCAGGAATGAATTCATTGTTTTGGCTAACCTGAAGTTTGGAATGACAAGTTTGCTTTTATTTCGTGTGTTATACGAATGTATGTCACTTTTTTTCATGAAAACATCTTAATTTTTACGTACGTACATGATATTATCAAATATGTATTGAGAAGCGACAGTGAGGATGTTAATTTCCTTAAAGAATTCTCTCAGGGATTCGCGGGGACTAAGTTTGTAAATGGCACGAATGGCTCTTTTCTGTAAAATAAAGATGGTATCGATGTCCGCAGCAGAACCCCACAAGAGAAGACCATAAGACATTATACTATGAAAGTAACTAAAATACACAAGCCTGGCTGTTTCAACATCAGTCAAATGTCTAATTTTTCTAACCGCAAAGGCAGCTGAAGCGAGTCTCCCAGCCAGAGCGTCAACATGTGGTCCCCACTGCAATTTCGAATCCAATGTAATGCCCAGAAAAACAGTGGAGTTTGATAGATCTAATTTTTCACCGTTAAGTACAATTTCTGTGGTAGCTTGCTTCACGTTAGGCATGGTGAATTTAATACATTTAGTCTTTTTTGTATTAAGAAGCAAGTTATTGCTAGTGAACCAATTTGATACCTTAGAGAGAGCTCTGCTAACATTGTCAAATGATTTTTCGCCTCTTCTTGATTTGAAGATTAAAGATGTATCATCAGCAAACAGAACTATCTCACAGGAGTCAATGAACAGAGTTTGTTATAGATGCCAAAAGTATTGATGCAGTCGCGCGTTAGTTTCGATGCAGTTGCCAAATAAATATATAGATACAGTTCTCAATGGCCAGCTTCTGCATCGCGACCGCATCGCTGCTTAAAGTCGCAGTATGCAAAGGGTCTAAAAGCCAAAATCACTTACACCTTGCGTCGTCTTATGTTTGAAATAACGCCCTTTTTTGAGTTGTGTGCAAGCAATTTTCGCTGAAAATTGGTTATGGGTGCGAGACCTCGAGCGTACTGAAACCATAAAGTTATACTTGTACATAGATTAGGACTCCAGCTGAGAATTAGTGTCAATCGAGATGGTAGGTACTTACCATTACAGCCCATATAATATCAAGTAAATTTAATTTGTGTCTGTATTGTAGGAGGTATTTCAAACTACGCATAAGGAATGAAGGGAGCTACTCGAAATCAGTGACTAATCAACTTTATCCTAGTAATATAGTTCAGGTAGGTTTGATTAAGCACCACAATGATACATATACCTATATACAAGATATTTCAATACAAGCCGTTAAGAATAAAGGGCGCTATTCAGAATCAGTAAAGCGCTGTCATATTTAGGCGACTTTAGCAGCGCTACGGCCGCGAGACAGACGTGCTGCTAATAGTTTTATACATCAATGGCAGCATACACGGGAATATAGCTCAAGACTCTATCAGACGTCACAATTTAGGAGTACAAGATAAACAGTAAACTCGCGTGTTCTAGTACTTCAGTACTCACTCAAGATATGTACTCTCTCAAGAGCCTGAACAAACGTAATAGTCACTTAATGTCGACTGTTTTCTTAATTAATTCCTAAGAGAGTAGGATTTGAAAATAGTCAATCTTAAACTGAAGTCAATCCACGATCCCGTCCAGAACTTCCATCATGTAAAACTTGAATGAAAATACGTATGAAATGGTTATTTACACGTTTTAGTTAGGCATTGATTATTCGGTCAACTGACCACAATGTAGCAATCATCAGCACTTACTAGGCTTTACTCAACAAATTAACTTTGCATTAGCTCGTGGAATACAGCGAAAACGGTCGCAAACCAACTCGACCTGATTTTGTTCTTTCTTATAGAAAAGAGAGATAATGTAGTGTAGTGTAGTGTAATTAACGGCGCTTGGTTTTTGAATAAGTTTTCAACACACTTGCTCAAAATGCCGTTTTTATTCCACCGATTTTTGGCTCATAATCATAGATATTAAACACGCGTGCTTTTTCATTACATTATTGCACTAGTGCTTTTAGTTTATTAACCCGACCAATTTACATTTGTACCCTAGTACCAAGTCGAAAGTAAGAAGAAGAAGCGATTTAATTTAGTCGGGTTATACAATACTTTTATTTTAGCAACAAACAGTATTTATGCGAAAAATAACAGTATCTACATATTTATTTCAATAAATGGTAAATCCAGATTTATTAATAAAAAATAGCTCAAATTCATTTAACATTTTCTGTGATTTGTGTTTTAAACACGAATTATTACATTTTTATCTTGGCTTTTGGCCGATCTAGTTCGCACCTAAGCCTTGCGCGCGCATCGGTATCGCGGCAAGAAAAAAAAACAACGCGCCATTTTTCGTAAATAATAATTGTCGGCTGTGGATTGGATTAATGTGATTTGGATTAATTATGAAGCTTAATATTAATGAGAATGACTACTTCAAGTGAAGAAAACATATTACACTAGCCACCGATTGCGGTGGGGAGCTGCACGATGCTGAGTCTCAGAGTGACTTGGTTATAAGGCTTACTTCCAAAGATATCGAGAAGACAATAAAAACAATGTCTAGGGGAAAATCACCAGGTCATGATGGTCTTAGCATCGAGCATCTTTAAAATGCAGTTGTACATCTGCCACGAGTGCTGGCAATGCTGTTTGCCTTCTGCATAGGACACTCATATTTGCCCATGGAGCTTATGAGAACGGTTGTAGTACCTATAATAAAAAATAAAACAGGTGACATAGTAGATAAGACAAACTACAGACCAATCTCGTTAGCCACTGTAATCGCCAAGGTTCTTGACAGCATGTTAAATGATACACTCAATAAGTTTTTCACGCCGCACAATAATCAGTTTGGTTTTAGGCCAGAACTCTCCACAAATAGTGCAATTGTGTCCATGAAGCATGCTGTCAGGTACTACACCGATAGGAACACGCCAGTTTACGCCTGCTTCCTCGACTTGTCGAAAGCATTTGATTTGGTTTCCTACGATGTCTTATGGAGAAAACTAAGCCAAGTAAACTTGCCTCCTGAATTAATCAGCGTTCTTAGGTTTTGGTATGGAAACCAAATCAATAATGTGCGATGGGCGGGCACTCTGTCGGATTCGTATAGTTTGGGGTGCGGAGTGAGGTAGGGGGGCTTAAGCTCACCTACTCTCTTCAACCTTTACGTCAATGAGCTGATTGTCGCGCTGAGCAGTAGCCATGTCGGCTGTCATGTGGACGGTGTCTGCTTTAATAACATTAGTTATGCTGATGACATGGTGCTGCTGAGCGCGTCGATCGGTGGTTTAAGAGAACTCATAAGTATTTGCGAAGCCTATGCACGTGATCACGGCCTTAAATATAATAGCAAGAAGAGCGAACTTATGGTGTTTAAATCAGGAACCAAATGTCCGATTGATGTGCCTCCTGTTAAGTTGGCTGGCGTGGCACTAAAGCAAGTGTGTAAATTTAAGTATCTTGGACATGTATTAAACGCAGATTTAAAAGACGATGATGATATTGAGCGTGAACGGCGGGCGCTGGCGATAAGAGCGAACATGATAGCCCGCAGATTTGCACGTTGTTCGTATCATGTGAAAGTCACTCTCTTTCGAGCTTTTTGTTGCTCTTTTTATACGTGCTCCTTGTGGGTTAGACACTCAAAGCGAGCGCTAAACGCTCTTCGCGTTCAATATAATAACGCTTTCAGGGCGCTGTTGCGGCTGCCCCGCTTCTGCAGCGCGTCGTTGATGTTCGCTGAAGCGCACGTTGATGGCTTCTTTGCGACAATGCGCAAGCGAGCAGCCTCGATAGCGCGGCGGATGCGGGCCAGCGGCAACAGCCTCCTGACTGTAGTCGCAGGGCGGATGGATGGTCCATTTATGCGACACTGGATGTCACTACACGCACCGGTGCCCAGTAATAATTATATTTACTAATATAGTCACTAAGCAACCTTTGTTACTAACAAACATGGACTGATTGTAATTGTCTGACATTGAAATAAATTATTATTATTATTAACTCCGCCGGACATACGTAACAAGGCGAAAAACGCGTGCGAAAGTCTTTGCCATCAAAATCGAGTGAAATGTATTTTTACTGTTTTAATAATTAAAAACTAAGTAAATGAAGAGTCTTGCTTTTTCCTCGCAAGTGTGTTGAAAAACGTCGTATGAAACACGTGTGCCTGTGACCATTATATACGCGGCTTTCTTATGGCGCACTCGCTTTCGCTCGTGCGCACACAATATCGCCTTGTATATAATGGTCAACTTAGCACACTTGTATCATAATGTACTATTAAACCACTGTTTAAGAAATGCAATATTCTGCCCCTGCCTTGCATGTATATAAAAGACGTTTGCATATTTGTCAAGACTCATCCTGTTTACTTTAAAAAACGAGGAGACGTTATAACCCGTCAAAAGCGGGTAAAGTTTAAAAATCTACTGTTCCAACATCGATGCTGTGAGGACATTTATAAGAAAAACGTCTATAATATGACAATAGCAATATATAATAAATTGCCGTAGGATCTGAAGGCACTTGAGGGTAATCTATTTAAGAAAGTGTTAAATAGTTGGCTATTATGTTATTGTTTTTATAGTGTTAGTGATTATTTAAATTTAGAATAATTTATTAAATTTGTATGACATCCTCAATTTAATTATTATGGCATATGACACACCTCAATTTAATTAATAAGGACATGATTATTTTATTTACTTAAATTGAATAGGATTTTAATCTGGAATTCTGGATACAATTACGAAGACGGATTTTTGACCTTTTCTTCTTCTTTTGACTGGTACCCTACCTACTCTGGGACTGAATGCCCTAAGGCATTAGGTCCGCCAATTGTACAACTAACAGTGCAATAAAGTTTAAATAATATTTTAGCAAATTACTTTTAGTATCAACTGTCCCAATACGTAATAGAACTGTTGATGATTAAAGAATTTATAAATTTTCAAATTATATGATAATAATAATAATAATAATATCCTTTGGACATTCCCACACATCGCCATCTAGCCCCAAAGTAAGCTACTCAAAGCTTGTGTTATGGGTGCCAGACAACGGATATAATACTTAAATACTTTTTTTTTGTTGTTTTGTAAATACATATGATATACATAGAAAACACCCATATACAATAGTTTCAATTTGGACTTTTCGTCACTTAGACTTAGCTTTATTTCTTTATAAAGAAAAACTGTAAATTCCAGACAATATCGTAGATTTCGGGTTGAGATTTTTTGTAACGTTTTTTTTTTTATAATTGGGTCGAGATGGGGTAGGGTAGAGTTGGGAAGGGACCGCGGAAGCACGCGACATCGGCGTGACGTCATCGGAAATGAGTTGCCTCTGCCCTAATTGAAAATGCCGCTTTGATACCTTGCGCTTTTTCTGTGCACACCCCTTGTCGAAGGCACTGTAGGCTGTTATTGACTAAATAGTGATGATGAACCCACTCTTAGGCCCGGTTACGTGATCGATAGTAACGGTAATTTGTGGTAACCAGCGGTTGAATAATTACGAAGTGTGGATTTTGAAGAAAAAATATCGTAACCAAATGTCAGAATGGCTATTTTCATGTCGATTTTACCATCACATAATTGGTCAAGTCAAATCCTTTTTCATGATTGTATCAAAAAAGGTCTTGAAAAACTGACTAAATCTCCAGCTAATGTTCATCAATAGTCTACGCACATCATGCACTGACTCAAAACAAATTTCTTTCTCCTAAACAGAGGGCAAATGTGTTTTGAGCTTTTAAGTCAGTTTTGAAGGCGGTTTATTTTTTTAATATATTTTTTATATCCTCCTTTTTGTTTATTGCACATATCTCAAAAATAACTGGGCCGATTTTGATAAAAATTTCACTGTAGCCGAAGTTATTAGAACTTGATAGAACCTGATTGAACTAAAAAATAATAATTTCACTATGACTTCGCAGATTTCTCGAAACATGGTTTCGAGAAATCTGCGGACAAACACACAAATATACAAACATACGAACTCGTGTTTGGAAGCCTTATTAGATTAACGTACTCAAATATTATCACATTCTGACGATATCACATACATACGCATTGATTTGGTTACCTTATTTTTTTCGAAGTGGGCATTCCGGGCTAAACCATATTTTTTTTCGATACTAACTGCTAATGAGTACTATTCGCTGCCTACTATTTATAGTGTTCCCTTGACACTGCACATTTTCAAGAAAAACAAAACCTAGCTGATTATTGTTTAGATAATTATAATTCGTCTGCACTGTATCATCATAATTAAGCTGTTATCGTTTTAAAATGAATATTGATTACCATGAATTCTACTTAAGTAACGTCTAATATCAAAAATAATTGTTGTAATACCTAAACGATCTAGTTATGTAATATCTCTGCGGGATTCTCAAGGAATCATTGAACTGAAAACACAAGCCGCAGACCGGCAAAACTTCTCGAGCGATTGTAGTGTAATTAAATACCTTTTGGCCTTTGATCGCTAACGAGATTCAGCTGTCGAAATTCGCAGAGCCATTGCAATGAGATAATATACCTATTAAATAGCTAGTTTAACAAGATAAATATTTAACGGCGAGGCGGTAGCGACGTGTTTTTGAACGAGAGTGACAGCTGTAACTCTGGCGGCTGTCTACCGCGTGGCCATCTTGGGGCTGCGTCTTGTCTTGTGAATGGGCGTAGGAAGTACCTACAAAACGAAAGAGTTGCTAATACCTAGTTTAATTGAAAATCGGGGTAATCTGATCAGTAATAATGTGTAGTTGGAGTTTATCATTATTTTTTGATAATGTTTCGGCCTTTTTTCGGAAATTTCTTGCCCTTATACACCCACGCCATGTGCAGTATGCACCCGCTTTGATGACGGTATAGATTTGCGATATTTAGGGCTGATTTCACCAATGTCAGATAAGAGTTATCCGACTGAATAAGTATAAAACAACTGATTTTAACATAACATTTTCATTAATGATTGCTGACAAGTAGGTGACGTTTCATACCACCACCTTATTGGATTACCACTATAGCATTTTAATGAAATTTATATTTTTTTAAGAAATGATTTATTGTTTATTCTGTACTAATATTAAGATGTGTTGTATTTTTTTTTCTTTCTTAACTGACTAACTTTTTGATTTGTGTATTTAATTGTATATTTAATTTACATATTTAATTTAATTTCCATGTTAATTTCCGTGTTACGTATTTCTGCAAAATGAAAAATGTACTTACCTGTAAATGTAATGAAATGGCGAGGAATAAATGCTTTACTTTACTTGCTTTACTTTACTTTCAATTAGGCATATTGTGCTGCATTTGACGAAAAATCCTTATTTGACATTGGAAAAATTAGGCCTTAATCCGCCAACGATCGTGTCACATTAAAACACAAGTTCTCACAAATCACCAAAATTTGCAACTTTGAGCGCGGTCAGTACTTGGATGGATGACCGCCTGGGAATACAACCTATCTGGATTAACATCAAACTTGGCTTTTCGTGGCAGAGGATTGTTTTTGTTTAGTACTCTATATCTACAAACTCTAGAAATCTTAACGATGACCTAAAAAAAAATATTTTTCGCCTTTAAAACTCCTTTCAGACATTCAAATCGTTCAAATTAAAGAGTTTCTTTTGGAATTGCTGTACTGTGTGCTTAACAAATCGTTTTTAAGTGGATACAGCGAGTGTTGGTATAAAAAAGAAGCACTGGCGAGCAGTTTCAAACAGTTTGATAATTCCTTTGAAGTTTGTTATTGGAAATAGGTTTTCGATTCAGCAAATTTCTCGATTGAAATATTCTTTAGAGCTAGTTGAATATGCACAAAAAAATTTGCTTACAAAGACCTTTGAAAAATTAATTGTGAAATCATTTAGAATGTATAGTAAATTACTCTAGGAAATTTTATTGCGTAGGTGCTATAATATAAAGAAAAGTATTTTTATAGATCTATCGGTTTCAACAGAAAAACTTTACTTTGAATAGCTATTCAACAATATCTTATGTAAGAAAATCAAATTATTTAATGAAAAAGGATCGAAAAAATATCTAAAATATTGTTCTCATACTTTTGAAATGTCGCCATTCAAAATTGATCTCGCTTCGATATTAACTTTCATTCAAATATACATTTTAATAATAAAAATGAATTGTCTGAACGTATTGTTCAGATTCTCCCACTCATCATTAAAATCAGAGAACAAAGCGTTAAAAATTAACCGTACAAAAGCCATACCTGTATCTACAATGATGTATTAAAACAATGAGTGTGTCTGACTTCGATTATTCTGTACAGAGCCAGAGCTGAACTGTGCGATTGCAACTTAAAAATTATTGTTGTTCTGAACAAGCCTTTACAATTTGATGTTTTTCGTAATTGATATGTGTACTGATGAAAGTATAGTAAATAAGATCTATTTAAGATTGAATTTATAATCACACTTATGAGTATGTTATTAAAACATTATTCATTAAAAAAATATAATTGATATAGCTGCAAGAACTTGACTTACTTACTTTCGCAAGGGAGTTTTACTCAGAATCAATATTTTAATTCTTTCAATAACATGAAAAAAACATAAACATTAAAATCTTTCATAGACGAACATAAATTAGTAATTGCCTATTAATTAATAACATTTTGCAATGAAAATAATTCTAGAAGTTCTCTACGCATTCCCTACGCATTCATTTTCTCTCCAAAATGTGTTAATCGATTTAATAAATACTGAATAAGCACGGTATTTTCAAAGACATTGATAAATATAACTAAATAAATGAAAGTAGGTTACGGAATTAATATCGGTAAAACTGCTTCTTAGGATCGTATTCAACACACAGTGTGGTGTATTATTGCCAAATAAATATGACTGTTGGCACATTTTATGCACAATGCCAAGAAAGGCGAAGAACACACAACCATACCGTTGGCAGACAAATTCTACTTTTTATTTCGCTAATAAAAGCTGTCTGCTGAAAGAAATACAGCTGGATACTATTTTCTGTAAAAAAACATACATTGTAGTATACAAGAGATGCTGTTTTAAACTGGGTTTGAATTGTTGCTAAATAGTAAGACAAACAATATATATATATACTCGAATACGCGACTCACGCATTAAACAGATTGTATTTGGCATCGATAGAGTCGCGCGTTAGCATCGATGCTAAAGCGCAACTGCATCAATGATAACGTGTGAGAGCATCGAGCATTGTAAAAGTTGACGATTTGCGACTGCATCGATGCTGAATCGCGACTATAAAGGAAAATCTCACGCACACAAAAACGGATGACACTTCAAACAAAAGACACCAATAGATGTATGCGATTTAGTAAGGCAGCGGTGATTTCGATAGAACCAACTTTAACACATTTCTTTTCAATCAATAGAAAGTATTCGCTATCCAATGTATACTAATATTATAAAGCTGAAGAGTTTGTTTGTTTGTTTGTTTGAACGCGCTAATCTCAGAAACTACTGGCCCGATTTGAAAAATTATTTTTATCGAGGAAGGCTTTAAGCTATATAACATAAAGATACGACTCACAAGACCACAGCAGCAATGAAAAATGTTGCGAAAACGGGAGAAAGATATTCCTTTTGAGAGCTTCCGCTGCGTACGCTGCGGAAACCGCTAAAGTTACACAAAAATCATGTATGACAGGATTGTTCAGCATTAAAAGTTCTATCATAAAGCCCGCGACAGCATAAGTATATCTTTTATGGTTGACTTACTACAACCTTTTTTATGTTAATAAATTTGTAAAAAAATAATGCATCATTTTTAGAGGTGTATTATACACACAGGTATTTATTCTTATCAAAGTAAATACATTCATCATCACGAGCATTTCATTTAGAACAAAGTTGCCCTGTATATCATTTGATTCCAATAAATATCTTAGGAGCTATCACAGTTTTAACATAACTCCGCACCAAAATAATGTTCGCAGCTTAAGTACAACGTGCGCTTGCTCTAATTATATTATAAAGCTGAAGAGTTTGTTGGTTTGAACGCGCTTATCTCAGGAACTGCTGAACCGATTTGAAAAAATATTTCTGTGTTAGATAGCTTATTTATTGAGAAAGGCTTTAGAATATAAAACATCACGCTGCGACGGGAGGGGAGGGAGCAAACTCAAAACGCGCGGACGAAGTCGCGGGGGACCGCTAGTGAAACATAATTTTCCAACGTTTGGACCGGACATCTGAATCAGACAGTGACAGCTATTGTAGTTACGATACGAATGAAGACCTATTCAATTTTTCAAGTCCACGCGTATATTTGTTACTAGCCAACAACGTTGCCTCATTTTTAATCGAGAAAATATGAGCTTTTGAACACAAACGCTCTTTCATCTTTTTATTTATTTAGGTTACCCTTTACGACTTTTCTGCAGTCAATTTCACCAAACAGCTATTTTTCATCACATTCGCGCTACATTAAATGTACTATTAAATTCAAAAGTCCGTGAATTTGGTCAAGAGACCGATCAAAATCAGTAAACTCCGTGAAAGAAGTGCACTAAATTTGTAAGTGTAAAATCTATCTTTTTTTCGTTTTAGCGCGCGTTTTAAAAACATTATTGTCAGACTTTTTCTCGACATAATTAAGAAGATTGATAACAATACTATTTATACCATTGAGGGCCGATTTTTCAATGGACAAATAAAACTTATCAGACAAATAAATTATAAAGCGACAGATTGTAAAAAAATAAAGTTACGTATGATTTCTAAAAATTAGGTAATGTTTTCAAATTAACCATATTGCATTTTGTTCGAAGAATATTTATTATCTGACTATTGAAAAATCAGCCCGTAGTACAATAAGTATAAAGTTCTCATTTCTATAAAATAAAATGCCATAAATGCTGCGCTTACATTAGCTTTATATTTCCAAGTAAAATATTTTTGGAGGTATATAATGTGATCCTTAACTTAAGGCAATGATTGCACTGCGGTGCGCGATAGCTCGTAATTCAGTATAATTTAGTATAAATTACGCGTGTTTAGTTTGCAACTGTAACATTTGCAGTGCCATCCATCACTGTTTATGGCCAAACTACCTTGGTATAGAAAACTGAGCCCTAACACTAAGAACGAGAGTCGAAATTAAAGTACAACTATTTGCGAATTCCCGGTAGTAGCTTGGAACTTAGGCGATACGTTATCCAGGTATTTAAGATTAAGGACCAAACCCTTGAGCAAACTTAGCTAAGTCTCAATATTTCAGTTATTGCCAAGTTTAATACTTCGTTGCAGTTCAAGTTTACTTTTGTATAAAATTTTAAATAAACGAACATTTAGCAGATCAATATCTTAACCTTAATTTATCAAGATAGACTATTATTAGTAGTGTATTATTGGGCATTCTGTCCCCCAGTCGTCCGCTTCGCTCCCGACCGTATTGGTGCAATATATTCAGCAAACCTTCAGTTCACAACCGGAAGTTCAACAAACTGCGTGGCAGTGAATTTTTCATGAATCCCATTAAATTTATCTATCGTCACTATTTTCATCATTCCGTTGAAACCCGTCAATCGGAACGGTTGAGTAAAAAGAAATGAGATTTATAAAACAAAAAGAGTCTCTTAGATTACAATGTATATGTCCAGTCTCTTCAAATCAGTGTAAGAGGCATGGCAAATTATTGCCAAACACTATCCGAAGTATTGTTTGTGGTCCATCAAACTGCGGAAAAACTAACTTAGTAATAAGTCTATTGCTACACCAGGATGGGCCTCGTTTTCGTAACCTTTATATTCATTCGAAGTCTTTGTATCAACCTAAGTACGTATTTTTAGAAAAGGTATTGGAGAAAATTTCAGAAATATCTTACTACAAGTATAATGGTAATAGCGAAATTCTAACGCCACACGAAGCTTTGCCCGACTCAATTTTTATTTTTGATGATGTTGCGTGCGAGAAACAAAACAATATTCGCGATTACTTTGCCATGGGAAGACATAAAAACATTGACTGCTTTTATATTAATCAAACCTACACCAAAATACCTAAGCAACTCGTAAGAGACAATGCTAATCTGATAATATTATTTGAACAAGACGACATTAACCTGAGACATATATACGATGAGCATGTAGGATCTGATATGACGTGGTCACAGTTCCGTAAAATGTGTTCAACAGTGTGGAAAAAACCATACAGTTATGTCGTCATCAATAAGGATTGTGAACGAAACAAAGGTTGTTACAGAATAAAGTTTGATACATTCATAATATTGGATTAAATGTTTTATTTCTTGTATAAGTAACTATTACTTGGACGAAAACGAATCAGTTACAATCAGGAAGTTATACAAAGTGGAATCCTTAACAATGGAGCGAAACCTTAAGGAACAAATTGTAAAGTCAGCATCATCATTGGAAGTCGTAGCCTCAAAAAGACTCCTGGCCTGAGAGAGTTATTGTATGAAAAGATCCCAAATTTAGAAATTATTACAGAACAAGATTTACAAAATTATAAATTAATACTTATGGATACCAATGCTTACAGACGCAACTTTGATTCTTCGAAACCAATTAACAGTAACAAAAGTTTTAAGTATATGAAAGTAATCAAACCATTATTTAAGTTTGCTAGAAGTCATACAAGTAGTTTGGAAAGTCTCCGACAGGGCAAAGGCATCGATATTTTAAAAGAAGTGAAGAACGATACCGATTTGGTTTACTGGGATGATCCCAATGAATTAGTGGAAAGGTTAAAATTACTACTTGGATCATGGGCAGCTGGCAACACTGGGGTACAAAATGAAATTTATGCAATACTTGAAGAGTTGTAAGAAGCTGGAATTATAAAACAAATCAAATATATAAAGCTTCCATCAGGAGGATCGGGCAGTGTCATTAAACTACGGAAGCGGACCAGACGACAATGAATATTGACAAATTTGGTCATCATATTCAGAAACGTTTACGACTATCAGAATTCAGTAATATTCTTAGCGACATCCTAGTGCGAACAGATGAAGGAGACTTTGACTTAAAATCATCGAGATTAAAGGGACTACAAATTCCGGAAAGGAACGATGAGGCTGTAAATAAAGAATACGTGGATAAAAGTGTTGATGAACTAAAAAATGAACTGAATAATATTCAAAACAATTTAAAAAAGTATCTTAACAATTTAGAAAAACTTACTACTACAAATTTTAGTAAATTGTACTACACAAAAAAAGAAATTGTCCTCATGCTACCATCAAAAGTTGTTAATAATGAGTAAACAAGATATAGTTAACGAACTTCACAAGGCGGCAAGAAGAAATTTCATTCGTCGACATACTGTTATTAAAGGAATCGATGATTTATGGCAAGCTGATCTCATGGATTTTCAAAAGTATGCATCATTCAATAAAGGATACAAATATGTTTTAGTAGTAATTGATGCTTTATCAAAATACGTTTGGGTAAGACCGTTGAAGACGAAATCTAAGACATGCGTTGCAAATGCTATGCACAACATATTTTCTGAATCCACACGAAAGCCAAAAAATTTACAAACAGATCTAGGTACAGAGTTTTACAACGATTCTTTTGAAAAATTAATGAAAAGTAACAACATAAACCATTATTCCACATATTCTGTTAAAAAAGCTTCCATAGTAGAACGCGTAATTAGAACCATAAAATCCTATCTTTACAAAGCATTCAGTTTATGCGGACGATATGAATGGGTTCAAAGTAATTTAGATTCTGTTGTGAATCACTAGAACAATACTTGTCACCGTATCACAAAATTCAAACCAATCAATGTTAATCGTTCAAATGAGCTTTTAGTAAGGTCTAATATTTTTAAAACACAACATGCAAAGATAGCACGTCCAGGTCCAACTTTGAGAGTTGGTGATTTTGTTCGTATAAGTAAATATAAAGGTGATTTTTATAAAGGCTATACTCCGAATTGGTCTACGGAAATATTTCGCATTGTTAAAATCGGTCAAACCAATCCTCAAACGTATCAAATAGCTGACAAACACAATCAAATTATCTTAGGTTCTTTTTACCGGTATGAGTTACAAAAAACTAATTTTCCTGACATTTACCTTATTGAAAAAGTTATAAAAAGAAAAGGAAACAAACTATTTGTAAAATGGTTAGGGCTAGGTAATGAAGAGAACACTTGGGTAAACAAAAAAGAATTAGTGGTGTAGTGGAGAGGTATATAAATAACACAAATCAAATCAAATCAATTTATTTGCATAAATGTGGTATTACATAGATGGTTCGATATTTTAAAGATCAGCACATTTACCATTACTGGCTTACAAAATTCAATGCATTTCTAAATTTCTAATATTAAGTACGTGTACCTACATTTGAATTAGCTAAACAAACAATGAAATTAACGGCATGTTGAATTAATTAAAATGTCAATTAAATGTGAATGTCAATTATATAATAAATTATGTCAATTAAGGTCAGTTTATAGGTTACTTGGATAGATACTCAGCAACAGAATAGAAAGCACTGTTTATGAGCCAATTGTACAAGTGACTTTTAAATAAATTTGGTGGTAAATTAGCGATGTCTGTGGGAAGATTATTATAAATTCTTACAATCATTGCATGGCTGTTTCTACTACATACACTAGTCTTTATATCCGGCAGGATCAATTTATTCGGATATCTAGTATTAAAGCTGCACAATTTTTTTTTCTTTATAAATAGTTCAGGGTGCTGCTTGGCAAACTTACAAGCTTCGAAAATATACATGGAAGGAAGTGTTAGTAATCTCATGTCTTTAAATAATGGTTTGCATGTAGTAAAAGGAGGAACGTGTGCTAAAGCTCGGATGCATTGTTTTTGTGCAATGAAGGCTCTCTGTATTTCTACCGAATTTCCCCACAGCAATATTCCATATCTTAAGTTAGCAGCTACGTAACCGTGATATGCCTTTAAGGCAGTTTGCAGATTGGTGACTGATGCCAATCTCCATAGCGCATATCTAAAGCGGTTTACTTTGTTACATACATGGTCAATATGTGATTTCCATGAGCAGTTTTTATCAAGTTTTAAGCCTAAAAATGTAGCATCCTCCGTTTCTATCACCTCTTGTCCATTGCATATGATATTTAACTGTTTTCTATTACCATTTTTGTTCAAGAATTGAATGTATTTTGTTTTGCTTACATTTATTTTTAAATTGTTAGAATTAAGCCAGTTTAATATATTGTTAACACATGCATTTACTTGTTCATTGTAGTCAAGTGATTTTTTGCTGGGTATAACAATAGACAAGTCATCCGCGAAGAGAAAGCATTTTTGTTTAGTGGCCAGTGGCAGGTCGTTTATGTATATGAGGAACAGTAAGGGGCCTAAAATACTGCCCTGTGGTACTCCAACTTCATTGGAATTCAGAGTATCTGATTTGGAAAATGTCTGCTCCATGTTCGTATTGAAGCCAGGTATCTCTACATACTGTGTGCGGTTTTTTAAATAGCTCGCAAGCCAATCCAAGGTTACTCCACGTAAGCCATATTTTTCACATTTTTTTAATAGCAAATTGTGACACACAAAATCAAACGCCCTTGTCATATCAAAGAATATGGCTGTAATGTTAATTTTGCGGTTTAAGTTATCTATTATTTCATTAATTAATTTAAATGCTGCCAATGTAGTACACTTTCCTTTTTGAAAGCCATACTGCTCAGAACATAAAATGTTATTCTTATTCATGAAATCTATTAATCTTTTATGCATAACTTTCTCTAGTACCTTTGATAAAATAGGTATCAAGGCTATGGGTCTGTAGTTGGCAGGGTCTTTTTTATCCCCTTTTTTATAAATAGGTTTTATGCCGGTTTTTCTAATATTTCGGGGAACACGCCTTCAGAAAGAGATAGATTTACAATGTGTGATAACAATGGCGCTAAAACATGAGAGCAGTGTTTTATTACTTTTGTCGAAATATTATCATAGCCAGTAGATAAAGTATTTTTGAGAGTTTTTATAATTTTTAGTATTTCTTCGTCGTTTGTTGGGAATAAGAATATAATTTTATCGTTTTGTTTGATGTCATGTTTATATGTGTTGTTATTCGGAAGATCAGTGTTAGTCATGTTTATAAAATAATTATTAAAAATATTAGCGATGTCAATTGGATTATTAATTTCAATGTCCCTATCTACAAGTATATAGTTGTCAAAATCTTTCTTTGGTTGTACTGTAATATTATTATTTATAACTTTCCATGAAGCCGAACAGATATTTTTGGCATTGTCAATATATTTTTTGTTGCAGATTTTTTGAGCCATTTCTATGCATTTTTTAAATAATTTATTATAGCTGTAGTATTCAAGTTTGTCAGAGTATCGTTTTGTTTTATAAAATTTAAATCTTAAGAGTCGTTTAGTTTTAGCCGATTTTTTAAGACCTTTTGATATCCAGTGAGGATGTTTTGTTTTATTATGTATTTTTATTAGGTTAATAGGGAAACACAAATTGTAATAAAATACTATCGTTTTGTGAAAGTACTCAAAAGCTCTGTTAGTATCAAGTTCATTATAGACCTCCGACCATGAGATGCTACATAGACAAGCCAAGAATTTATTCATATTTTCAAAAGTAATTTCCCTTTTTTGTATAAAACGAGGCTTGCCAGACACCTCTTTGTGTGCCGTTGGTATAGAAAAATATTGCCCCGTTTCATGGTCTGATAGACCTAACTGTAAGATTTCAGCAGTAGCTTCAGGTATCGTGCTTATAATTTGATCTAGACACGATTTTCGTCTGGTTGGCTTAGTGATGTGGAGTTTTAAGTTGTAGTTCTGTGTCAACATTTTATATTCCTCAAGCTCAGGTGACTCCTGAAGTAGGTTTATATTAAAATCACCTAACAATATAACTTTCTTTTTTACATTTTTTTGAATCTTATTTAGAATCAATTCAAGTTTATTTAAGAAAATAAAGGGATTACTGTTAGGAATTCTGTAAAGGCAAACGATTATGCATTTATGTTGTAGGAGTTCTATGCCACAGCATTCGAACGTGTAATCGGTGGTAAACTCTTTAAGGAATAATAGTCTCCTGAACTTGAGGTTGGCCTTACACAGAATACAAACTCCTCCGCGTTTTTTATTGTTACGTGAATACCAGTCAGCCAATACAAAGTTATTTAGTTTTAAGTTACATTCGCTTCCAGATCTGATAAATGTTTCAGAAAAACACAAAATATCAACTCTTTTCTGAGTATCATCTAATGAATTTAAAGTTATTTCTATGGTGTCTTGTTTACCTAATACGCCAGCGATATTCTGGTGGAGAATGTTTAAGTAATTTGCAGCGTCATCCTTAACGAAAAAAAGTATTTTGTGTTCCCTTTTTTTCTGGTTTATTAATTAAAGGGAAATAGTCTAATAATGTTTTTCTACTCTTATGTAAGCGTTGTGGTGTGTCCTTGTGTGTTTTACTCGTATGTGTCCCTGTGTAATGTGCTTGTGCCTGCGGTGTATCCTTAGTGGAATCAAAAATCTCAACATCCTTTCCATGAAAAACATTCTTGTTTCTGACACTGCTATCAGGTAAATTATTATTCTTAAGCAAACAGTTGGTTAGTTCTTTTAGCTCACTGAAAATATGACTTAGTCCCAAACCGTTGATTTTCCCCGAATCTGCGAACATATCCAAGTTAAGGTTTTTATTACTATCATAAAGTGTGCCATAATCGTGAGTTTTCATGTCTTGATAGAGTAGATCATTGAAGTCTTCAACACGGCAGTTGTGTAGAGTCCTGCCACAAATATACAGGGGTGCACATACTATGATGTTTGTCGACAACGCAATGTTCTGCAGAGAGTTCCGAAGATTGCATACTAATGAGTGGTTGTCATGTGATTCCCGGAAGTCAGCTTCTCCAATAAAAATTATACAGCAGTCGGTGGTTTTCAAATTTTTCACGTTTTTCTCGATGTTGTCAAGCAAGTTCAGAATACCTGCCCCAGGCTTACTTAAGTGTAAATAATTAAAGTTTTGTCCAAAAGATTTATCCAGTCTTCGCAGCACACCGTTTGATCTCAAAGTACTTAGCACAAGCAGGTTTTTCTTGCTTAAGTTTTGTGGTCTGTGGTTTAAATTATATTTTTTTGCAGTACATACTTGGTATTTTAGTTGACAGTCTTCTTTCGGCGAATTATGTGTTGGTATATCATTGTCACTCAGAAGTGATTTTTCAGATGAAGTTTTATTTCCATGTGTTATATCTGCAATTTGGTCATTAAGTTGTGATATAAGATAGTTTGCGTTTTCTAGCTGTTTTTGTAAAGTAGTTATAATATTTTGTGAATCGTCAACTTGAATGTTAGGTGAGGAGGATGTAGCTGAAATTGTAGGTGTTAAAGAGTGCCTTTTCCTATGCTGGGGATTATCAATATGCTGAGGAACCCTGCAGAGATTCTTAAGTATTTCTAGTTCTTTGTTTAGTTTTTTAACACATTTATTTAGATTGTTGTTTTCCAGTATTACTCGTTCCAACTCTGATTCTGTGGAGGCCAGATGCATTTTTAATTGTTGAATTTCCTCTTGCAGCTCGTAGTTATTAATTGTGTCATTCAACAGTGTATTTTCTGCACTTCGTGATAGTCTGTCCGTAGCAGCCATGTAAGAGTCTTCTGTTATTGTGTCGTTTTGTGTTGGAAAATCCAAATAGATGTTTTCTTCGCTTCGAGATTCCGTCGATTGCTCTGAGCAAGTTTTATTTATTGTTATTGCATCGTAGTTACTTTGCAGAGCAGGTTGTTTTCCTCTTGTAGTTGTATTTTGATGGACGGTATTACTCTTTGCTTTTGCTTGAGAACATGTTGGGCATTTCCATTTTTGTTTGTTTTCTTTGTTTGAGATACGATACAACTTCTCCGATAGTCCAACGCAGTCGAACTCAAACCTCCTTTCGCATTTAAATAGTCTGATTTGAATAGTCTTCACAATATTCACAGTTGACTTACATTTGTAGCAAAGAGCATTTTTTATTGTTTTGCTACTATTGGATAAAGCCCTTTGTTTTGCAGCACGCGTCAACATCGTGATAATTTATAAATAACACTTATATAAAATTTATTAAAAAAATAGGAATTCAAGATTTTTATACAGCAGCGAGATTCGAACCCAGAATCCTTGGATACGGCGCGGAAAGCTCAGTTAGTTAAAACAGCGCTCCAAACCGCTGCGCCAATCGACCAATAATTGTATCGGCGAATTTGTCCACTGCATAGCGCAGCTCGTTTTAGGTTGATAATCATCAAGTCATGCTCAAGAATCATAGATGTCAACACCGGTTGCAGTTTGGGGTGAAAGTTCTGTCATTTGCTACAAGATGGCGCTACTATGTAACACGATTGATGGTAGATGAAGATCTTTAGCGACTTATGAGTGACCGTAACACAACAATTAATCAAAACAGTCAAATGAACGGTTTTTAAGTTGTACAATTATAATGTTCAATTAATTATTTAAATGATTTGAAATTTCAATTTATTAATTATTAAAATCGGTCAAACCAATCCTCAAACGTATCAAATAGCTGACAAACACAATCAAATTATCTTAGGTTCTTTTTACCGGTATGAGTTACAAAAAACTAATTTTCCTGACATTTACCTTATTGAAAAAGTTATAAAAAGAAAAGGAAACAAACTATTTGTAAAATGGTTAGGGCTAGGTAATGAAGAGAACACTTGGGTAAACAAAAAAGAATTAGTGGTGTAGTGGAGAGGTATATAAATAACACAAATCACTTCTTCATGACACTTACTGCTTATCAATGAAGGAAGACAGTGGTATAATTGATAAATTGATTGATCGTTTGCCAGTTGAGCTACACTTACCAGGCTATCAATTTTGTGGTCCTGGTACAAAACTTCAAAAACGGATACAAAAAGGTGATCGAGGAGTTAATAGATTAGACGAAGCTTGCATGCATCACGATATTGCATACATTAATAAAGATTCAAAAGTACGACGTAAAGCTGATTTAGAACTTTTGAACATGGCTAAAAAAAGGTTGAATTCGAAAGACGCAGGTAAAGGAGAAAAAATTGCCTCATGGATAGTAAAAAACGCAATGAAAGCAAAAATCAAAGCAGGCGGAGCCATAAAATCGTTTCATAAAGGAATTAAAAAGATTAAATCTCATTTAAAAAAACATAAATCGAAAAATCACACTTCGTCTATGCTAATATGCTTATGCAGCGGCAAAGAAATTGTTTCGGAATAAGAAAGGAATACGTTTGCCTCGTTATATTCCTCTCCCAAAGAGTGGTGGAGTTTTGCCACTCATCCCCATATTTGCTGGGCTATCGGCTTTAGGTTCACTTGCTGGAGGTGCAGCAGGTATAGCGAAAGCTGTTAATGATTCTAAGGCTGCACAAAAAAGTCTTCAGGAAGCTGAGAGATACAACAGGATGATGGAAGCAGTGGCTCTTGGAAAAGGATTATATATAAAACCACATAAAAAAGGAGCAGGTTTATATCTTAGGCCATCAAAAAACTAAATAAACGGCTGCCCAGACGTGCACTCACCAACCTTGATATAATACAACATGCCACTGATATACCTTATTTTCGTGGTGTTTATATGAGAGATACGTTACCATTGAAACCTAGAAAGATAGAATGTGGAATTATGAATTTGGATAGCAACATAAATTCTGGCACGCATTGGGTAGCCTATGTGAAGCAAAATGAATACATAGAATATTATGATAGCTTTGGAAATTTGAAACCACCAATAGAATTTATGAAATATGTACATGACTTGCCTGTAAACTATAATTATGCAAGACATCAAGCATTTGGTACTACAAACTGGGCATTTGTGTCTAAAATTTTTAAGAAATTATTGGAAGAATCATTTATATAATGAAAGAAGAAAATAAATATGTCAGTTTCAAAATGTCTTTCACTGTGTCTATAACTGGGAGAGGAGCTTCCTTATCAACAAATTACTCACCAACATTGGAGCTTCAAGGAGACTATGAATGTGGTCTTTTGTACTTTTCCACTTTCAACTCTATTCCTTATATAGATGAGCGTAATAATAAGTTTTACTATGGTGAAAATGAAATTATCGAAATTCCTGAAGGGTCTTACGAGCTTCAAGATATTTGTGATTATTTAAAATGCAACATTAAGAACACAATTTTAAAAATTTGTTGCAATAATAATACATTAAAAACAAACATCTTTTGTTCAAAAGATGTTCATTTCAATAAGAGTGCATCATTAGCTCAAATTTTAGGGTTTGGGAAGGAAACAATAAATGCTAATATAAGTACAGATTCACAATATCCTGTCAACATTCTATCAACGACCATCGTACGGATCGAATGCAATGTTGTTAGTGGTTCATTTGTAAACGGGAAAGCAAGCCATATTATTTATGAATTTGTGCCGAATGTACCACCTGGTTATAGAATAATTGAAGTTCCAAAAAATTTGATTTATTTTCCTGTTAATCAATCATCAATAAGCGCTATCAATATAAGACTCTTGGACGCAGACAATAAAGAAATTAACCTGCGAGGTGAAGAAGTTCAACTCTATTTACGTTTTCGAAGAAAATGATAAATTTCAATAAAAGCTCCCCTCAGTCGAATATTCGAGTCAGTGCTGAAAGATCATCCCGCAAAGACACCGCTACAGCTTAAAAAGAAACTTACCAAGACCAATAAAGAATTCCTAAAGAAAATTGGGTTAATAAAATGAATATCTTAAATATATCTGAACAAACTACATACGACAACAGCATTGAAGGTTTCGAGTATCATTCATACAAGCCATACGTAACAAGTTTCAACAAGAATGATGAAATAAGAATTCCGATTAATCAGCAAGACCTATACGTACTGCCATCACTTAGTAGTCTGTACATCGAGGGAAAAGTGAGTGTTCATAACACCACGACCAAAGCAAAAATATCAGATGTAAACTTCGTTAATAATCCAGCATTGTTCCTATTTCAAGATATTCGTTACGAATTGAATGGAGTAGAAATAGATAAAATTAAAAATGCTGGTTTAACTACAACTATAAAGTCATATCTGTCCTTAAGTGAAAACGAGTCAAAATATGCTCGTGTTTGGGGCTGGTCAACAGGGGGAACCAAAAATACAGGAGATGGATCGTTTTCTGTATCAATTCCTTTAAGCAAGATATTAGGATTTGCAGAAGATTATCAAAAAATTATCATGAACTGTAAACACGAGTTAGTGCTACTTAGAAGCAATACGAACCTTAATGCCATAAAATTAAATGCAGGAGAAGCTGTAGATGATATTACAATAAATAAAATCATTTGGAGAGTGCCACACATTAAAGTGTCTGATCGAGAAAGAAGAAATCTATTAAAGCATTTAGAGAGAGATCGTGCTATTCCATTAGCGTTTCGCAACTGGGATCTTTACGAATACCCATTACTACCTAAAACACGCAAACATACTTGGTCTATCAAAACTTCATCGCAAATAGAGAAACCGCGCTTTGTTATCATTGCTTTACAAACTAACCGAAAACACAACAGTCAATTGTCAATGGCAGAGTTTGATCATTGTCACGTGCGTGATGTAAGAGTATTTTTGAATTCATCATATTATCCATATGAAGGATTGAACATCAATTTCTCCGAAGACAAATTTACTTTATTATATGAACAATATACAAGATTTCAACAGTCGTATCATGGACGTCGACCAGAGCCGTTGTTGAGCTTAAACGAATTTAAAAACATTGCTCCTTTATTCGTTATTGACTGTTCACGACAACACGAAACGCTTAAAGGATCTATTGATGTGCGAGTCGAAATTGAAACAGACCAAGAAATTCCAGATAAGACAGCTGCATACTGCTTGATTTTAAACGATTGTTTATACGAATATAAGCCTTTGAGTAACATTGTAAAGAAAATATCATGAATAATTATAATACAGTAATCGTTGATTTGCAAGGATTTAAGGACATCGATAATAAATTCTTGGTTAAAGACATTGCAGTAACTACTCCAGAGTATACTTACGTGTTCTTAATAAAGCCTCCGTATCCGTTCTCTGCATTGAGTGATGAAGAAAAGAAATGTGTTCGTTGGATTGAAAGAAATAGAGGTTATTTATGGAGTGAGGGCTATATAGACTACAGAGAATTTCTTAGAATGATCAATGGTTTTTTGAAAAATAAAAGAATTATAGTCAAAGGGGAAGAAAAAGTAAAATGGATGCAAGAGTTGTGTGATAATAATAATAGTGTTTTCGATATAACGCGTCAAGGTACTCCTAATTTGAATAATCTTAATGAACTCTATTGTAAAGACAAAATTATGTTTAATTGTTTTTATCATGATAAGTATTGTGCGTTACGAAATGTTTTAAGTTTAAAGAAATGGTGTATGGATGACAATGTATTTTATTAATGCTTATTTTTTGAAATAAATAATTGTAACATTGAATTAAATGTTTTATTTATTTTTATACCTCAATTTATTCCTACCTACATTTTTAGGGGACTTAGTAAAAAACATATTTTTTGCATATTAATTAATTTATTTATTTAATTACATTTACAACTAGGATTATTAAACAATATTCTTATAACTTAAAAACGTAAATCAACTAAAAGTTAGAACCACATAGCTTTTTTGATATCTTCTTAAGAACACATTCTGTCATGTCCATTATTTCGTCCACTGCGTCATGAACAACGTATTGAGCACTAAGTAACACGCACTCGCTGTCAGCGTCCGGCGTCGAGGTCGACGAGCTTGTCCTTGTTGATTCACATTCGCAGACCAAGTCCAGCACCTTTATCTGGATCATCTTGAAACCTTTCTGTTCGTTGCACACCACAAAAGATTTAAGAGCTATTCGCTTATTCTTTTTTGATGAAACACCTTTTCTCTTCTTTTGTTTAACTTCTGTCGATTGCGAACCAAACAAATCCTTGTATTGTTGCGTAAAGTTTTCTAATGGGTCTTGAGCGTATTGAGGAAAAACGTCGTATCCATCCGCCATTATCTGTAAAGAAAAGAAATCTCATATTAAAATCAAGAAGTTATTATTATAACTATAATAACCCTTTTATTTTAAAAAGTATTCGATAAAGAATAACTACAACATACCTGATTTATAATATAATTATTTCACAGTAGTCACAAAGCAGGTCTTTCGTTGTGGTCTCCCAGTTTCCTACTAATTTCAGTCAGCAGTTGTTCTGTCTTATAATAGATGACGTCCCAATGGTCGTACACCAAATACTGGCTTTTTGCTCGCCCTCTGATTTCCACTTCAGTTTTATCCGCTGAATCCACTGCTTCCATGATTTCTATTTTAATTATGAGCTTTGGTATTCTATGATCATTCGACGCAAAGTAGCTGGTTTGCGGTGAAGAGAGGTACTGATGGTTGGACTGCATTTTAAGTTCGACGCAATCTTTATGTGAATGCACTGAGCACGAATAATGAACTAAATTTAGAATGATTAAGCTTTGTCTATATAGGTAATCAAGAACATGAGACGTGTGAGACGAAGTGTCATAAGCACGTGTACTACATGTTTTAACATGTTCAATAATCATTTTTCAGTATAGCAAATATTTCTTCCAGTAAGTTGAAACGAAATACGACGCGCGCTAAATAACACTCGTGTTAGCAACTTGTTTTAACCTGCACTTTTAAATGCACACGTGTTTTGTGCGATAACTGAATACCTACATAAACTCTTAACTATCATTCATTAGAAATAGGGGATATTTAATAAATCAAAAAAAATATCGTATCATCATTTATTTGCGATATAAGTACAATGTACAAGGAGGTAACTTAATTTCTAGAATATAAATTCTAAAACAGTTCTATTAAAAGAGTCCTTTCTATTACTTGCACAAGCATCAGTGTAATACCTTATATTATGGGTTCTTACAGTACATACATTACTTATGACATATTATAATCAGAAGACACAAAATCACTTCAAATCATTGTAAACTATTCATTACCATCATAAAATTACAGTGCAAATAGTTACCTAACTTTAAACAAATAATATACATTTCGTTTGATACAATTTAAATATTAAGAATGGCTCTATGACCCCAAGCTCTCGTAGATACTTTGTCAGACAAAATGTGACGCTTGTCATCGTTGCGGCTTAGTGCAACTTTTTTAAGGCTACGTGTGAATATTTCATGTTTAATAGATTTGAATAAAACGTTGGTTTTTCTCACTACACCCCATCATATAAGCTTTTTTTGTATTGAGATATTGAAATATCGCGAACAACGCATGATTTCACCCCCTTTGCTTTTTTAATAGTACTGTTAACAGTTTTTATACAGTACAGTTTTGATCGTAATCCAACAAATTCTGATATTATGTTCCCTCCCATTTCGTCTTTGAAAAGACCAGGAACTTTTTTGTTCAAAAGTGGTAAGCTATGTATATTTTCTGCTGGAAAGTTACTAGTATCGAAATAATTCAATAATAATTGTTTTAAATCTTTATAGAAATCAGGGGTTTGAATCTGATAGACAAAACTGTCTGTGTCTGTGTAGCACATGCGTAAGCGGTTTGTATACGTCGGCTCAAAGACTGAGTAATGAAAATCATACATGTGGCTTTTGGACACTTCCGAAACTGTAAACCCGATGTATATTGGTTTGTCTAAAACAACACGCTCAGGTTTAGTTTGTATTGCAACCAAATTTTCACTGAAAACTGAAGCACTATGGAAATTCGAATTTGCTATTAATTTATCAGCACAATATCTTTTTTTGTTTTATTTTGTTTATCACTCCATTTATTAACTAAATGAACATTGACCCTTTTTTCATTATTTTCCAATGTCTTTCCGAAAATGCTGTTATTGAGCAGTTTAAAAAAGTCTTGTTCAAAAGTTGACTGAGCCTGTTGCCTGAAGCTTGTGTTTAAATCGATATATTGTTTCAAGTAAGGGCTCTGCCGAAACGTTATGGCTCGATGAATTTTTTTTAACTTTAACCCATGTTTTATACATGTTTTTAAATGAACATAATGGATTACGTAAAAATATTTATCATAAAGATTGGGAACAAGTTTTGAATTTTTCCCTCCAGGAGGAATACATTTTTCAGGACAAAATGGTAATTCATTATGCCTGTCATGCAACTCTTTTGGATAGCTAAGATCGACCTCGAGAATAAACCCGTATTCCGCGTTGTCAGGAATATTGGTTACATCGAGTCTAACAATTTCTGTTTGATTTAAAAACCTAAAGTCCGAGAATGGTAATGATTGACACATGCTAAATCCGTACAAGTTATTACAATCTATGTAAACCACGTAAGTTTCGGGTTGTTGTTTATCATATTCTGGAACATATTTGTTATTTGCTTTCGCATGCCTGTGTGAGCACATACACACACCTCCCCTTACACCGGATTGAATCATGCGCACCATGGCAAGGTCATCAATTAGCTCTAGCTCAACGCCTGTTTTAAAAAGCATCGCATCAAACGATAAACTCGGAGCAGTGACATAAAACGCAGGGTCTAACTGATAGTGAAGTTTACATGTTCTTCTGAATTTTTCGAAAATATCGGTCAATAAGATGACATCGACTTTAAGGTATAAGTCAGTATATTGGCCCAAGTTTTTAATATTGAATTCGGTCCATACGGATTGTGCGTGCTTATAATCTTCATCAGATATATGCTCATTTGTAATAGAACTGTAAAACAATTTTTTTTTCTGGAAGAGATCGCTCTTTATAACGGTCCCAACTATCCATGTACTCGTATGGGTAAATTTCTTTTCGTGTTAGTAAATTGAATTGTGTTTCAATAGGAAAGTGGGTACGCATATGATTAAATTCTTCTTTTTGAATAGTTTTAGCTAATCTGTTCAAGCTGGTACCTAAAAATTTAAACGAATCTACAAACCGAACTTGTATGAACTCATTGCCAGAAACAGGAATGAATTTTGTAAACGATACATAATTCTCCTTCGTTTTAGGTATAACTTTTATAGTTCCAGGCAATTCACCTAATTGTTTTATAAATAAATGACAATCATACCCGGATAAATTATGAAAAAATATTGGAATAAACTTTGGTGTTTTGTACTGTAAATTACAATATCTATGTGCTGCGCCACGATAGAAACCGCTTATGTGGCAATGATCACGAACTTTGTCGGTAAACAAAAAAATTGTCGCAAATATGGCAACGAGTAGCTTGGATAAAGTCAGCTTCATCTTGTTCTGTAAAAATTATTGGAGAGTTTTGGGATAAAATTGTATAAATCTCGCGTACATCGCGATAGATAGAATCTATAAACTTTTGAACACAGTCTTGACCTCGATAGGTGACGTAACGATTATGACTTTCATTCACAGAACATACTATATTATATGCAAACGCTGCTGGAACATGGTGTTGTAACGTTTTTGTGTGTGTGGTATCGGAAACTAAAGAACTGTTCTGAGACGGTTCTAAAATGGTTTCAAAATCTGCATAAATTACGAACGGAACGTTTTGTTTACGGTCATAGTTTTTGAATTTAATTACCGAACCTTTTTCAGGTAAAACAGTAACGATACCGCTACATAAATGACTTTCGAGTTCTTCGCATGTAGTAAAATACACTAGACATGTGTCACAAAAATAGATTTTACTGTGATGTGATGTAATTTGACTACGTATAAGTCGCGACAAATCTTTTATTAAACAATAATGTGTAGTAGTCCCGTTATCTAATAGTAATAAATGAATAGTCTTTTTGTTTTGACTGTTTCCGGACTTATAAAGAGGTCCAATGATAGTCTTATTATTTTTTAAACCGTAAATGATGAAACTCAACCTAGGATTGTTTTTCTCAAATGTATTTATATCTGCGAATGTGACAGGAAAAGACATTCCTTCGTTATTTAGAACGAGACGAAAATCGGGATAAGATGAGACCCGTTCAGGATGATTTTGCGAAGGATAAAGAGCAGCTACAACGCTCCATAAGAAACAAAACTGATCTTTATTATGAATGTTTATGCATGCTTTCTTATTTTGAATGCATTTTGGTAGTGGCAAATAAGAGCTGCCTCCTAATGGTTGATATTTATTTATGTTAATTTCTAAATGTGAATTGTCAAGAAATGCCCAACCACTATCATTCTCCTGAAATTCGTCTATTTTCTTTTTTAAAGAACTTTGAAGCTTTTAAAAAATAGTGTTAAAATCATAGTTCTGATAAATAACAAAAATTTTTGTGAGAAATGATTTCATTTCTTGTGTGCTGTCTTTAAATAGTATGAACAGGGAAAATAGCTCAAAATTAACTTTTATAGTGGTATGCTTTTTTAAGGCATCATCAATAAGTAATTTTAATTTATTACTGATTGAATACAAAAAGGAGTCTAACGAGGCTTTATTAGTTTCAATTGGAACTATTCGATATGAAACGATACGAGAGCGAAATGCAGATGCAACAATTTCCACGCCATCGCTATGCGGTTGGGTGGAGTTATTTAGTTTATGCGATCGACTGCGTATATGACCTATCCAAGACTTTGAGCCGATCGATGTATTACAAACCGAACAGAATGGCATAATTGCTTAACTTACTTTTATTTGCAATGTTAAATATACCTACCTATCAAAAACAATAATAAATCAAAAAAACAATATAAGATACGAATATGTAATTAATATTTCAAAATGTTATCAATATTTATAAACTTATTGCTAAATTCTCCTAATACTACTTACTTAATATTAATTTTATTACTGTAATATACCGGGTCACTATTATTAAAAATGGCGTAGGCCTTGGCGAGGAAGTCCTGCAGGGATTCCCACTCGCGAGACTGTTCGGAGCACTGCAGCTTCACCGACGCCAACGCCTTCTTGTATCGCTGGTCTGCAGGGGTGTTTTTGGCGTCGTCGGTATTGTACACCTTCAGGTCCACATAAAACTCTCCATCGACAGTTGCGGCGCGACGACACTGACCGGACGACACGCGGGAGGTAAAGCTGGAGCCAAGGCTGGGGCGACCGGAGTCCTTGTTGGTCGTCCGCTCGTCGTTGTTTATAATGGCGAACAGATTCTTCGGCTTTTTGTGCGATCTGAAAAATCAATTATAATAAATAGCCTTTAAATAAATAATAAATATCCTTTCCTACACATCGCCATCTAGTCACAAAATAAGCTACTCAAAGCTTGTGTTATGGGTGCCAAACAACGGATATAATACTTAATTATTTTGTAAATACATACATGATATACATAGAAAACACCCAGACCAGTACAAACAGACATGTTCATGCACACAAATGTTTGTATTGTGCGGGGATCGAACCCGCAACCCGCTGCGTAGTAGGCGATTTCTCGACCACTACTCCAGACGGGTCGTCAGTATAATAATAAGAAACAGTAGATATGCTTCAAGTTAATAAGTATACAAGTATAGAGTAGTTTTAGTTTGGATATAGTATATTAGTTTTTTTAACGTTTTATGTCTATTGTGTATGTATTATTAAGTGGTTATTTTATTACTCTCAACTGGCGGTAGCAGAGAGCTTTGAATTGAATGCATCGACAACCACATGTATAAGTATTATAAACTGATAAAAAATACTACTAAACTGGACTTACTGGGAAGAGGAAGGCTGCGTGTAGGCTTCCACGTTGATAACAGGAGGAATGGCGGATTTCCGCTTCCTGGGCTTTGGTGCGACGGCAGCTGGGGCAGGCTTGCTCTTGCTTTTGCTCTTGCTTTTGGCCGACGATTGCTGTGGTGGCGGTGGTGGCAAGGGCTCTTCAGCTGCTACCTCATCGCTGCTTGATGCGTACTCAGAATCCGACCTTTAAAGAAAAAATATGATAATATTTATAAGAAAGAAAAAACAATTATTTTGGACTGAGTCTAAAGCGAAAAAAATAATCATTAATGGGAAGGTGGAAATCAAACTGCCTAACACTTGCTTCCGGAAAGTAACGAAGATAATCACTATCGTTAAAATAAAACTTTGTAAAATGATTAAAATAATAAAATAATGAAGGTACTTACTAACATTTTTGGGTCGCAGGATCTGGTGTCTGGTGCTTACACAGGAAAAATCTTGAGGAATAATAAATTTTTGCCACAGAAATCCGTATTTATGCGATAAATAATCAATCATCAGCAAAATGAAATCATTATTTGGTTGTTAACGTAAGTTGCTACAAAAACAGCAAGCGATTGTATACCGTAATATAATAGACAGTCCATAAATTTTATGAAAAGTAAGTATGTAACATATTCCCTTATACATTGCAACATTATCGTTATTTCATGTTAACATTTAAAGAAATCATAGTCGTGTTTCATTATGTAGCAGTCAACGTGAAAAAGAAATTTGAGTGCAATAAGTGCTAATATTTAAAATGGGTAGGTACCCAATCAATAACCTTACCAAGTACATGCCTTTTTTATGTAGGTATATATGGTTTTCAGAAACATTTATAGGTAGTTATTACTCGAAATATGATAGTTGTAAATTTAATCCATTTGACACAGTTTTAATGTCAAAGTTTTTCATTTATAAGAATTGAAATAAATATTTGAAAGTGCATATCATACATAATAAAATTAAAGGTAAACGTGAGGTAAACATAGTATCCATGAGGTATTTCTGGACAAAACTCAAACAGTCATTTGCTCCTTTTTAATGCAACATAAAGTAAACACGATGAGTGTTAAGTTACAGCTCTCAAGCATTTACATAGAAAGCTTAAAAGCTGAGTCTGCAACTGCATCGTTAGTACAGGAGCCAACATGATTTAATCATGCATTAACAGGAATATTAAGCTTTTATTTCTTGTTTTTTTTTTTGACCTTATAACTTGAATTGGTGGTTCAGTTCATTTATATAATTACGATCTAAGATTATTCTTATAAGTCTATAAGTAACAAAAAAAAAAAAAAAAAAACTAGTAGATATCCAGATTTTCATTCATGAATATTTAAAATTATAAAATGCATTAGGATCTTAAATGCCATGCGAGCATACCTACCTACAAAAAGTGTTCTAGTAATAATGACAGATTAATGCATCTGACTCCTAGACTAGACACAGGTAACTCACGTTCCCACGCAGCGCGCCGCGTATCGCATCAGTTAAGCTCCGAGTTAGTTAGCATGAGTTTGAAGTGACAATTACTAAAAGTGTGTTTAATGTGTGCCAGTGTTTAATTGATTACAAAATGTAAGTATATTTTTTTTCATCCACTTATTTGACTTGTAGCAGTAAGTAAAGTTTATTAATTGATTTTATCAAATGTATTATTATTTAATTTGGATGAAAAAGATTTAGTAAGACAAGTAAGCATAAAAGTAGCATGATTCTCCTTTAAATTCATTTTTATCTACATATGTTATTTTTTGTTTTGTTGTAATGTACCTACTTATTATCCAGAATTACCTCGATCATAACTTTTGGATTTACTCTAACACTTTATTATACGATTAGATTTTAAACTTTCGCGTTACATTGCAACTAGTACCTACTTTGATATCAGAATCTTACTGTAAATGTCTCATTTGGAATGTCATCTGAAAACATAACCCTGATCCACCCGTGTTTAGGTATTCCGTATTGATCTTTCAATTCATATTTTAAACTGGTTAATTAAAATACAGCTGTTATCAATTTCAGGTTGCTATGCTGTAGGGAGGCTGCCATACAACACAAATTACAACGGTATAGATATTTACTGCGTATAAAGAAAATGGGTAAGATTTATTATGTATTAATTCTAAATTGTACATTTCCATTAAAAAATGAAGAAGATTGTTGAACATTTTTATGAAAAACAATCAGATATTGGTGAAGTATTTCAAGAAGAGATGATTAGTGTGAAAATGTTTTAATTATTTTCTTTGCATTTAGCACAAACTACTTTTTTTATTTTGTTGACATGTAAAATGTTCAAGAGTTATTATACCGTATGTAGGTAGATACACATTAAAAATTTGCATTGTTAATAAAAAATGTATATATTTTGAGCATAATATTTACCATTAATTAAAATTTTACATTGATTAACAATAATAATATTTATTTATTTTTTATTACGATAAAATACATTACTTTTTTATGGAATTCATTCGGTAATAAAATGATTGAATTAAATTGATATTTAAACAAAATATAATTATGTTAGTAAGTAGGAAGGTTCGGTGAGAGAATCTTGCCATGGGTCTCTCTGAAGATACTTACCTTGGTTCTTCAGCCGAAATTGCTAGGCGATACATACAGTAATGGAATCTTGTCATGGGTCCGGAGCTGTTTGTATTATGATAGGTAGTAATTCGGTGAGAGAATCTTGCCATGGGTCTCTCTGAAGATACTTACCTTGGTTCTTCAGCCGAAATTGCTAGGCGATACATACAGCAATGGAATCTTGTCATGGGTTTGGAGCTGTTTGTATCATGATAGGTAGTAATTCGGTGAGAGAATCTTGCCATGGGTCTCTCTGAAGATACTTACCTTGGTTCTTCAGCCGAAATTGCTAGGCGATACATACAGTAATGGAATCTTGTCATGGGTCCGGAGCTGTTTGTATCATGATAGGTAGTAATTCGGAGAGCAAATCTTGCCACGGGTCTCTCTAAAGATATTTACAAACCGCAGTTAATCGTGTCCCATTAATTCGTAGTGTATTATTGGGACGGACGGACGACTGGGGGACAGAATGCCCAATAATACACTACTATTATTATATAGCTGCCAAACAAAAAAACCGTAAGTATACCTAATGAAAATACTTTTAAAACGCTAAGTACGGCTTATTCAATAAAATATTAGCACCGCATATTTTCATTTGCATACCAATTACAAACACTGTGAAATTAGCTAAAATGCATTGAAATACTAACAAAGTTTATAAAACGATTTGCTTTATAATTACGAAAACAAACGAAAATTTCATTAGTGAACAAAGTGAACCGAAAATGAAAACTTTTAGCGTAATTCGATGCATAAAAAGTTAGCCTAAACTAATTAGTCACTGCACAATTATATTAGCGTAATGGAATTAGTTATGAGACCAAGAGTTCTACTAAACATCGATATTGTTGGCTTATAAAAATATTTCGTCTCATTCAATAATATCATACAGCTTATATGGATGACAGAGACAGCTAGAGTTTTTAAAATTTCGTCGTCTTGAGAGGGTTCTACTCAGGTCGACGAATTGTTATGAAATGATTTTCGCAACAAAGCAATGTAAGTAAAAAATGACTGGAATATTAAACAATACTCGCGGTAAATTTTGGATTTCCAGTAAAATGTTTCAACGCACAACACATCTTTCATTGTGAGTAACAACCATAGCGGTTAGCGCAAGTGCGCGTTGCACTTATACTGCATGCATTATTTACGTGCGGATTTATTTTAAAGTGTGACAGTTTCTAAGATAAGTATCTACTTATATCTACTGTAACAATTTATACAGTGAGTGTTTAGATGACGTGACGTAGCGCAGTGGAAGGTGCTCGTAGCGCAGTGGTAGCAGCGCTTTGGTAGTGATACCGAAGTGATGCAACCTACGACGCGGTCGTGTTTGGATGGGTGACCATTCCGACCATATAAGTGACGTACATCACGATCATCTCCGTACTTTGAAAAGCACGTTAAGCCGTTGGTCCGGGCTAATATCGGATGATAGTAGTCGTTAAGCCTAGTCAAATGCCTTATGGGCGGCTTGATAACATCTGACAATTTTTTTTAGCTTCTAAGATACCTTCTTATTGAATTGAAATGATGCACAGGCCAATTTTGCCTAAACGGAAATTCTGGTGATAATGAATAAGTTTATTTTAAACAGAGTTCGAGTAAAAACCCGTGTGCAGAACACAACTTTGAAAATAGTATAATATTTTTAACAAATTTATGAACACAAAAATGATTGTGGTGAGTAAACCATATAAGATAGACATATGCTGTCGCGGACTTTTAATGCGCAACAATCCGATCGTACATGAATTTTATTCAACGGTTAACGCTGCGTACGCAACGGAAACTCTCAAAAATAATATTTTTCCCCCGTTTTGCAACCTTATTCATTACTGCTCTGCTCTTAAATGCCGTATCATAATATTTTACAGCTTAAACCTTCCTTCATAAATAAGCTGTCTAATATAAATAAATATTATTCAAATTAGCTCAGTAGTTCCTGAGATTAGCACGTTTAAACAATAAGCAAACTCATTAGCTTACTAATATAAGTCCCTGTATAGATGTTAAATATTGGAATCCTAGCAATAAACAAACTTTACAAAGGTCGAGGAGATTGTAGAGTACATCCGAATCAAGACTGAATAGACATTGAGGGTCGAACGGTAGGAATTTCGTCATAATACGAAATTCAATTCGTTTGTGGTAAGGGTTCCGACCGAACAGCTGTCGACCTTCATGAAAGCAGACTTTTGGCCGAAGGATGTTTTGTTTCGTCGGTTTCGCGGGCGGTTACCGGACCTCAAGATGCACAACACGACGCCAGCAAAATAGTGTTTTATTCGTTTTTATCTTTTTATATTACTCGTATTAAAAGATGTATAATGTATGTAATAAGCTGTAAAATATATGTATGTTAGTCTTTAAGGTATCTTTTGTATGTGCCTTTGTTGCCTGCAATAAATGATCAAATAAATAAATAAAAATAAAGATATGACGGTCATATTTAATGGGACTTTCAAACAGAGGTATTGTTTTTTATATTGTGACCTGATGGTAATACTCTCTTTTATAGGAGAAAAAGTAAAGTTAGCCTGTCATCATCCTAGTGCTAAGCAAAGGCCTTACCTCAAGTATGAGGTAGTATGAGCCATACTCCATCACGCGGGCTCAGTGCGGCTTGACTGATGGTTGTTTGCCACAAGCGACCGTCAGATGTGTCAGATTTTATCAAGCCGCCCATATGCCCCTGATATCAACCAATATAAAGCCGGGACTAACTTAAGGTTCTTAGCATGCCTTCCGAAGCACGGATATGCTTGTTCTTTCGTATTCGTTTTCGTACGTTATGGACCAGATGATAAATGTAGGCATTATACATAATGGACAATATGTATAATCCCCGGCATTATCATCATCATCATCATTATCAGCCAAAGGACGTCCACTGCTGATCATAGGCCTCCCCCACGGCTTTCCACAGCGACCGATCACAAGCGGTCTGCATCAAGTATGATCCTGCGATCTTTATAAGGTCGTCTGTCCATCCTGTCGGTGGACGTCCTACTCTGCTTCTTTTCTTTTCTGGCTCAATGGCCATCAGTTATTCGCGCCATGAGCCCTGTCCATTGCAACTTGAACTTACTGATTCTCAAAGTTATGCCTGTTACCTAAGTTCTTCTACGTATCTCCTCATTTCCAATTCAATCCCATAGAGAAATACCGATCATAGCCCTCTCCATCGTTCGTTGTGTAATTTTGAACTCGAGCGTTGTGTGATCTGATCAATTATGATGGTTGGTGAAAATAAAAGCATATTTTTACTGACCCGCAAAAAAGGCTGTTATCAATTCGGCCGATATGTATGTCACAATTGGATAAAATTTATTTTGGTCTATTAAGGCTTTCAACACGTGTGCAAATTTCGTAACTATGTCTGTTAGTGTGCTTAGTGTACATTTGTATGTTTGTCTCAGGGTTTCTCGTTAACGAGAAGTTATAGACATGTAGTAGAAACCTCCCCTAGAAACATGAACCCTCTAGAAATAGAAGTAGGACCCCAAATAAGGCAGTCATAGATAAAATAAACTGTTTATAGAGAAAAGGTCAGACGGGTGACTTAGTCGCCTGAGCGTTTCAAGCTAAGCCATAAGAAAAATTGTAGTTTTCTTATAAATTAATAACGTAAAACGAGCACTGGCGATACATAATGACGATGAAAACACGATCCCTTATGATGTTGCAATATAAACCAAACCCAGTAAGACCACTTTTCAAATTACGAGAGACATGATATCAGTCTACGATCTTAATAATTTAAAATAACACCACATCCGGAAAAAAAACCATATCCGTTCAGAGCTTACTCGTACAAGCAGATTAGCAAGGCTGGGGCTTAAATTGAAATATTATTATGTTCATACATTTTTCTTGCATTGACCGATGCTTTTAAAGGCTGTTGAAAGTCACAGGCAGACCTTCAAATCTGTATCAATACAGCAAATAGGAATAATTTAGTTGGTAATTTTTCACCTGAGACTCAAAAATGCGATTCCATTTTAGCAGATGCTTATACAATGGTATTACCTTTCAACTGCTTCAGTGGCGCAGCGGTGAAGAGGTTGCACTTTGCACACGTCCTGAGTTCGATCCCTGGGTTGAGCAAAAATATGTACCTGTTTGGTTCAGAAGTTCTCAGGGTAGTTCGAAGTTAGGAAGTTGGCGGTGTTTCACCCCCGTGCCTCGAAATGCACGTAAAGCCGTTGGTCCTGCGCCTGATCCGGTCGTGTTAGATTGCTGTCCTATCGGGCTTTGAGAGTGAGAGGTGTGGAGAGTGCAATTGTGTTTTCACACACACCTGCGGGCCTAAGATTCGCGCCTATTTATCATTTATCGCGGCAATCGATACATTTCAAACGTAATTATTATCATACTAGCGGTCCCCCGCGACTTCGTCCGCGCGTTTTGAGTTTGCTCTCTCCCCTCCCGTCGCAGCGTCATGTTTAATATCCTAAAGCCTTTCTCGATAAATAAGCTATCCAACACAGAAATATTTTTTCAAATCGGTCCAGCAAATCTTGAGATAAGCGCATTCAAACAAACAAACTCTTCGGCTTAATATATTAGCGCAAGCGCACGTTGTACTTAAGCTGCGAACATTATTTTGGTGCGGAGTTATGTTAAAACTGTGATAGCTCCTAAGATATTTATTGAAATCAAATGATATAAAGGGCATCTTGGTTCTAAATGAAATGCTCGTGATGATGAATGTATTTATTTTGAAAAGAATAAATACCTGTGTGTATAATACACCTCTAAAAATAATGCATTATTTTTTTACAAATTTATTAACATAAAAAAGGTTGTAGTAAGTCAACCATAAAAGATAGACATATGCTGTCGCGGACTTTATTATAGAGCTCTTAATGCTAAACAATCCTGTCATACATGATTTTTGTGTAACTTAAGCGGTTTCGGCAGCGTACGCAGCGGAAGCTCTCAAAAGGAATATCTTTCTCCCGTTTTCGCAACATTTTTCATTTCTGCTGTGGTCTTATGAGTCGTATCTTTATGTTATATAGCCTAAAGCCTTCCTCGATAAATGGACTATCCAACGTTAAAAAAAAATTTCAAATCGGGCCAGTAGTTTTTGAGATTAGCGCGTTCAAACAAACAAACAAACAAACAAACAAACAAACTCTTCAGCTTTATAATATTAATATATTAATATATAGATTTAAAAAGTTGTTACTTACTTTCTTGCATTCATTTGTTTTTAAAAGCAATTAGGATTGATTTACCAGTGGAAAATACTTGTCAAAACAGGTTGTTTAGGAAATAAAATTATTTTATCGACGCGATAAACGGTATCGAGGCGTGCATGCTAGGCTTACAGTACACTGTTATATGTCCCGCGCATTCGGTTAGTCGTTATGATGATCGTTATGGCTACCGTAGTTGATATCAGCTACGGGAATATTTTATGTTGTTATGCGTTGTCCTTAATTGCATTTATTTATTAAATGAATAACACCGACAATTCTATTCGCTAAGATTTTATTGTGCTGATATAAAAATACACGTGCGTTCAATACAAATTCCATCTAAAACAAGCCACGTGTTCCGAGGTCGGAGTGACGGCGGTGTCATGTTATATCATAACGTGTGAAAAATTGTATGGCATATTTTTTCAGAGCCCGACTTAGCACGTAGAAAGATTATTTCGCATCCCTCGGGGTATGTTTGCACGGAGAAAAATTTGAGTTTCAATTTGTGGTAGGTAATAAGTAATCTGCCCTCCCGATTGTTGGAAAGGATGTTATTTAAGACAATGGCTATTACCGCGTTGTTTCTGAATATTTGGGATTGATAATGTAAAACTATAGTGGATGTCCGATATAATTGATGTACTTTTTTTTCTTCTTTTGTATTAAGATGATGTTTGCTCTTGACTACAGAACAAGCTAATTGCAGCTAACACGGAGTCAAATATGGAACGATCTCTACCAGAAGAAGCCTTTTTACTCTGACTTTGAATACTTAATACTTATTACTATTTTATTCTTTTCTTCTAATTCAGACACCACCCATGTCTTTGAATGGACTTTTACCTTTCATACCTATTAAATAGTTTCAGTGATTAATAGCACTTTCTTTAAACAGGTATATTTTTTTTGATGATCTGAATTGGTAAAATTATTTCATATTGATGACTTAAGGTTGTTGGAATCAACCAACTGTCCTTATGAACCCACGGATTGAAGATGTAAGTCCTTTAATATCAAAACTATTTTTAATAGTGTACAATCTATTTAGAATGAGCAACCATCCCATCTCCACCGCAGGAATACCTCTATTGGGCCCAACCAACACTAAAGGTCCATTGAAACTCGTCAATCTTCATTTCATATTCTATAAAATTATTTTGCTGTCAACAAAACACTCCATAAACCATAGACAAATGTGGATTCAGCCCAAAAACGGGTAACAAATCAAGTTGTTGGTACATTAAAGTCAAAAGCAGTTGCCCTACATCCCTACTATTACTTATTACTCCCTCGGTACCGTAAATTTTACTAATCTACGGATTTGGAAGGTCGAAACACCTAGCTAGTCTCATGGTAGTAACAAATTATGAAACATTATGCATACAGCACTTGCGGCTTTGCTAGGGAAGAGAAAACATTAAACACTAGATGCTCTAAGTGCCGTATAAAAGTAAAGAGTGGTTTTTGCTAAGTACGCAAATGTGGCCGTGGCTTTTCTGAGTATCTAAAACATAATTTACTTTGACAAAATGCGGCACATTATACAACTAAATACAACCTGATTTTTTGACATAAAAATATGGATACTTTTCTTCTGACATAGAAGTGTAGTAAAGTACAACAAAACAGACGTAGTGTCCACGGGAGCCGTCAACAAACCGCTGTATTTTAAACATGGAAAGATTGTCATGGATATGTCGACGGTCGCTTACGTCACGTCTATGAGATTGTGTCGTCGGAATATCAACAGCACGGAGAAGATATCGGCTGTCACTTTTTAGCGTTATAATCAGCATCATCAACACCCAAAAGTCAAGCCCAGTATCCACTGCTAAACAAAGGGCTCCCCCACGGTTTTCCACAGCGACCGATCTCAAGCTCGCATCTAGTGTGATGCCATCCTGAGATCTTTGCGAGGGCATCTGTGTCTGTGCATCTTGTCGATGGTCGTCTTACGCTGTGCGTTGGTCAAATGGTCTCCAATCTAGATTGTTTCTGCCCCAGCGGTCAATTATTTAACTTTCGCACTTTCTGCCCTGCCCATTGGCACTTGAGCTTTCTGCTTCTTTTCAGCATCCGCTGTCAATGAAAAAGATTCGTTACGTGTAACAATTTTGACGTGGTTCGCGTAGGCGAGAAACTGGAGCCAAAACTCGTATTACTAACACAATGTAGTACTTTACTACCCACACATTTGGCAAGTTGATTAAGTAAATCCGATTTCTCAAGTTGCTGTTGTAATCTCGTTCTCTTAGGCAAAACTTAATAGTGCTGACAATTAGGCGTCCTAATTATGTTACGTGCTCCTTAAATGTGCAGTTACTCTATGTAATGAAGTAATTCGAGTTTCATTATAACATTTTGATGCATAATGATTCAAAACTAAACAGCTAACCTAACGAAGTTATTTTGCAGCTGTGGAATATGAATAATATAAATTACGCTAATTTGCATTTAGTATATGAAAGAGTTATATTTATCAATCATTTTATTTGCACTGGGAGTTTACACAAACACACACACAGAGTAAATGCAGACATTAGTAAATAAATTTACACATTGTCTTATTTTTAGTTTTCCGTTTCAGAAAAAAAATGTTTTCTTCTCTACCTATACCTAGGTTTTTATCCTATCGCAAAAAGCTTAGAAAGAGTAGAGATAGGTTTGGAAAAATGCTAAGCACTCATTAGTCGTGATTCCAAGGTGCTTGTGACGAATTATAATAAGTTTGTTTCAATGTGGCTCTGAAATTCATTCTCCTTTAAACGAATATTTGCAGTAATCAGGGTTCCGTAGCTTAATGACAAAAACGGAACCCTTAAAGTTTCGTCAAGTCTGTCTGTCTGTCTGTCGGCCCGTCCGTTTGTCACAGCCACTTTATTCTGAAACCATTAGCGTAGATGTATTCCCTTAACCGCTTTACGATTCCTGTACAAAAAATAATGACATTTGGGGGGGGGGGGGGACTTCCATACATACAAATACAAAACGAAAATAAAATTTTGTATTTACTGTTCTGAAAATCCTGAATTCCAAATGTTAAAACTGCCTGAAAAACTTCAGATGCATATTCGCCGCTTACTTGAAAATATCTATTTCTAGTGCAAGAAGCATTTTTAGTGCAAATTCTTTACGTGAATCAATACAGCGAAAGCTCATTCAGTAAAATTGCCCATATGTCACTTCTCTAGTATTTGAAACTATTCCCAAAGTCTTTTCTCGATGACTGTCGGCGTCGTTTTAATCATTATCAGCATAGGTAATATAAATTAGTACAATCAACTTCGCATTTTAGTTTCAGGTTTTTTATTTACTTAAGTCCCGTTTTTCCTACGTCAGATAAGGAATATTCATCGAATAAAATACAAACCGCCTAATCTGAAAACGTCACTTATTTTCAGCAATCATTAATGTTCAGCAATCATAAATGGTATTTTAAAATCAGTCGTTTTATACTTATTCAGTCAGATATCTTGATGAAATCGGCCCTTAATAACAGGTAGTATCAGTCCGCAATAAAATTGATATATCTACTCGTGTTTACCCCATAGTAATTGCCCCCATTTCATTCATTGCGATATCAATAGTACTTCGTTACATTGTTACTTTATTGTTCCTTGCATTGAAATCGAGCACAGCTACTGGGACTCAATTTTTTCATAACTCGCGTCGCCATTTCGTTCAAAATTCGATTCGAAACCTGGTTATCTTTTTTTATCACACTTGTAAAGATGTATTCCGTAATGTAATTGTATTTCAAAAACCGACTTCAAAACCAAAATGCACTAAAAAGTCTTAAATAAACTCTTCACCATTGAAAGGAAAGGAATTCGTTTTAGGCAAACAATTTCTTATTGGAGTTGGTGCTGTGATAGTTGATGCTTGATGGTCAAAGTGATGGCACCGACTCCAAAAAGAAATTGTTTGCCTAAAACGGATTCCTTTCCTTTCAATGGTGAAGAGTTTATTCAAGACATTTTAGTGCATTTTGGTTTTGAAGTCGGTTTTTACTTTTTTTTAAAGTTTATTTTATTTCTTAATTTTTAGTGATTATATAAGAGGGGAGGGGGGGGGGCAGTTGCAACTTATGATTCTTTTTTTTAAGAAGCTGCAAATTACCTATCATAAGTTCCGTCATTATAATTACTGAACTCCTAAGCGTTAAGGAGTTCCACCATCAGCTCAGCCCCACAAGATGTTGACTATCAGACGTAACAACACGTCATCATTAAGGTTCTAGTAAAGAAACACTTTTCGTGCCTTTAAAATTTGAGGGTTTCCCTCGATTACACCAAGATCCCATCATTAGATCCCAAAATGGAAAAAATGGGACCAACTAAAAAGTACACCCTCTAAGAAGGTGAAAAAAAATTTCGATTCGGTCGACAAACGACTGAAATATGAGGTAACATACATACAAAAAAAATACAAAAAAACTTACAGTCAAATTGATAACCTCCTCCTTTTTTTAAATTCGGTTAAAAATAGTGCATCTGAATCAGGAAATAAACATTTACGGTTGTAGATAATAACATGAAAAATAACAATAGCTTTGTGTCAAAGTCGTAGCCTTTTTTTCTACCCTCTATGGTCAGGGCCGTATTTTTTTTTACTTTAAAAAGTTATTTTTTTGCATTGTCTATGCCTCTGCCAGGTTGATCCCTCTGTTGGATTCAACTGTGGATTCAGTACCTACTGTGTGTGCAAGTCAGCCCCGGTCATACATTTTTTTTTTATTGAAAATTATGTGTTACACGTTATTAACGTCGTGAGCTATGATAAAAGTGTAAACTTGAATTCTAGCAAAGTATGAAATAAATGACATTCATAAAGATTCTAAACAATAAATGACATTGTTGGTGTTGTGAAAAAATACACCTTTTATTTCATCTGTTTGCAGACCTTCACGCCCTCTGGCAATCACCACACACGTTTAAAAAGAACAATCCGTCCAACGGTTAGTATCACAGTTACGGTTCTACTCACGTATACGCGATAAGAACAAGTTCTCTTTCTATTAAAAATATTAAAATCATAGGGTCATAAGTTTATGTTAAAAATTCAGTTGTCATATCAATAAAGCATATACCTCATACTAACCTATTCCTTCCGGCTATGCCTACTCATCAAAACATTGACTATGAAAGCCTACATTACACCTTATTCTGAACCATCAACGTTACAGAGTTAACAACCTACACAGCATAAAGTAGTAAACTTTACGAGCACTATATCGATTCAAGCATTTTCTCCCCTCTAGCACGAAGGCTCTGCTCGTACAGTCTCTGGTTCTGCCCATTTTCGACTACGCCGACGTTTGCTGCACAAATGTCTCCCAAGATCTCCTCAGTAAAATGGACCGACTCCTCAACAATTGTATATAATTTGTGTTCGGTCTACGTAAATTTGACCATATATCCCAGTTTCGCAACCAGTTAGGCTGGCTCCCCATTTGGCAGCGTAAGCACATTCGGACACTTTGCATGCTATACTCCATTCTCTTCGATTCTAACTCTCCGTCCTATCTTAAAGATAAATTCTCATACCTCCACTCCTCTCATGACCGGTCCCTTCGCTCTAGTAGCTCTCTTCAACTATTCACTCCCCGTCACACTTCTGGCTTTATGTCCAATTCCTTTCTTTACTCTCACAGCCATTCGACTTTGGAATGGGCTTCCAAAAAGTGTCCAAACATCTACCTCGAAATTTACCTTCAAAAAGGCATTGCGAACACTATATAGAGAAGAACTCACTGACCCGTCTCATTGACATTAATTTATCTTGTGTACCTTATTATGTATATTTAAATGATGTGCATGTTTATATAATAAATATATCATTTCATTATTTTTATATAATCGTATATAAGTAATAGGCAGTATGTATGTTTATCATCGTATTATAGTTATCTCTATCGCTATTCTCTTCTCTTCTATTGCCTCTATAACTTTACTTGCACCGTCTGTATATATATTTTCCTCTGTCCTGACCTATGGTTGACTGGTAGAGAATGCTTGTGGCATTAAGTCCGCCATATGTACCTACAATTTTATATTGTGTGCATGAAGTTTTTAAATAAAAATAAATAAATAAAGTAGTCACCGCACTACTCCGTGTAGGTCTAAGTATACGAATTAATTTTATAATTTTATAATTATATATAATAATATATAAACAAATATATCATCAGTACTCATATTTAACCACAAAAAAGGAAGCAATGTGTTAATTTTTTTAACAATCTAAGACACGTGAAAGACCTTTTTTTTAACTGTCAAATGAATACGATTGTTTTACACAATTCTACCTCAGGTTTTTGTGGTATGATAGAACTTATACTTGCACAATCTATTCTTTTTGTACATTTATTCACACAACTAAATACCTAGTAAAAAAATAAAAGAAATTCAATAAGGTCCTTTGAGACCAACGTAGCTGAGCTTGTAAAAAAATATACATGTATTATTGACTTATTGAAAGAGATTTGGCATGACCACAAATGTACAATAACTCGATAATGTGTTTATTTATTTCAGGAAAAATACAGATTACAATTAATTACATTACATTGAGAGACTTATATAATGGTATTGTTTCTATTCTAGCCTTAGTCTAACTAGATGATGTTTCAGCAAAAAGCTAGTTTACGAGGGCCTCTTGATTCTTCAAATGTACTTATTTCAATTGTTCTTTAAGTACAGCTATAGGTACTTGCTCCATTAAGAGCTACTTCATACAGCAAGCATGGGTCACCTCAGTAAATACCCAGAAAAAAACGAAATGACTGTAAGTACAACAGCTCAATAATGAGTTTCTACCCTTAGTCTAGAAGATGTTTCAGCAACAAGCGAGATTACGGCCCCTTCAGTCGATGTAACACTTGGCCAGTTTAAGCGCAATCCCCGCAAGATGGCGCTGCCCGTTTATGATGCTTTTTATTTAGGGTCACATCACACTTAGACCGTCTTTTTATTGCTGAATCACGTATTATATCTCAATTTAACACACTCAAGTATATTTAACTCACCGTGGGGTGAGGTAGACAAATACTATTTTTTATAAATCTTTTGTCTTTAAAAGGTCCTGCTTTATTTAAATAGGTATATACATATAACTTCCACAAAAATCATCTGTGTGCGCTTCGGTGCTTTTTCTTTCATTGATGCATTGAGTTTTAACAAGCCATTTGTTACTTTTTTTACCCGAATACGGAAGGATTATGATTTGGGCAGTTTAAATGTATACCTTAAATTATGGATATTTTTATTATGTATGTTATATATTTGCAGCTAAACTACCGCTCAATTTTCGTGAATAAGGTATCTATCGTTTTTTTTTTATTTTACTCCGCGAAACATAGGCTACCTTTTAAGGGAAACATTAACATTGCTTTTAACAAAATTTGACGACGTCTTTGGTGTAGTGGTAAGCGCTCCTGACTATAACGCCAGCTTTCGCGGGTTTAAAGGTCAAAGAGGCAAATGGTTTAGAATGTTTTTAGGACTCACAGTGTCATATTTTATATTGACTACTACTTACTGGGCCAAACGCTCTACCAATTGAGCTACCGTGCTGTCTGTCGGACCCTGCGAAATTTGTGATCTCTTACGGATACGTCATTATGCGTGACGTTAAGCGCCATCTACCCATATGTTTATGCAACAGTGGGCCAAGTAGTTATTCCTTACAGAATAAATTCAACTTGGAAACTGATGACGCTTCGCTATCTAATGGTTTAGAGTGTCATATTTTATATTCATAAAGATGAAATAAGTAACCAAAAACTTGCACACGGGCGGGATTTGAACCAGCACTTTCTGGCTAACCGGGTCATAGTTTCCAAGTTTCAAAGTTCAATTTCCAAGTTGAATTTATTCTGTGAGAATAACTACTTGGCCCACTGTTGCATAAACAGATGAGTAGATGGCGCTAAACGTCACGCATACTGACGTATCCGTAAGAGACCACAAATTTCGCAGGGCAGCTCAATTGGTAGAGCGTTTGGCCCAGTTAGCCAGATTGTGCTGGTTCAAGTCCCGCCCGTGCGCAAGTTTATGGTTTCTTATTTCATATTTATGAAAGGGGCAAATGTTTGTGTGATGACCACGAACATTTGCATCTAGGTCATTATTGTTTATATTTATTTAAGTTTTTACGGGAGACGCCCCCGGCATAATTATTGTCTAGTATTTTTAGTACAAGGAAGATAATTCCTTTGTACAAAACCTTGACAATTGGTGCAATGTGTTGCCTGGCTTTATAAAAAAAAAACACTGAGAAATTTAGAAAAAAAATGCAGTTATAAAGAGGGGATGAAGAACACTAATGAAAGAAGACAAAATTCTAAGTAAAAAAATGTCTGTTCGTAGTCGAAATTATTTAAAACTATTTATATTTCTATGGCACAGTGTGTAAAACCCTTATATCCTTTTACAGCCAAAAGTTTAAGTCGCAATTACAAGGTGTTAGGTTGGAGATGATCTTGATGATAATGGTCCTTTATTCTGCCGGTTGATGGCAAAATTTTATGATAGACTGAATATTCGAAGAGTTTTATGTCGTGTAAAAATATTGTGTAGGCGGTAAGATGCTATCGTCTTTATACGGCTCCAATTTCAAGATGTATTTCGGCGAGAAGGAAAGATAACATTTTGAAATAATTACAAGGAGATAGACACGTAGAACATTAAAAAGTGAAATTGTGAAATTTATCTATCATAATTATAAGGTCAAATTGTTTCAAGTGATATAAAAATAACTGTGTCTTTATATGTATCATGGAAACAGAAAACTGGTGTGACCGCGTGTGGGGTGCTTGAATAATAAACACGTAGTACAAATCTCCAGGTTCTTCTCAAATAGTTTTATTCCAACAAAATAGCACAAAGATAGGGCACAAAATGAGAGTAAGTACAAACAGAGCACATATTCTGGCATGCAGCACGCTTTTATACAAATCAAAACCCTGAACAACGGTAGCAAACAGTGGGGACGATATCCGTTTCCATATCTGAACATTTACTATAATATTTATTTGTAGGGATAAACAATCTGATAATTAATTTTATTAATTATTTAGTTATTAATATTTCTGATTTTAGTTAGCCTTTTAGATTATTATTTTAATAGTTACAATATTTGAAATAAATCTAACCTTCATTAACCAATCAGAGTCAACTTCCTTTGGCGCCAAAATTAACATTTGTTATACAGCAAACAAAAGTCTAATAAGTGTCCCAATAATCTTTAAATATTCAATTTACAATAAATAAAATATAATTATAATAATTAAATCATCTCAAGATTAATCCAAGTAATTCTTATATCATATCCGAATTACATTCAACATGGAGAACACTTCCGGCATTTCCACAATAAATGTTAATATTATGACAAATCTAGATAGGTGTTTAAATTATGATGTATTGAACATATGACAAAGAGAATGGGTAATTAAGTGAATACAGTGGTGTTACATAAGTCACACACAGTGAGTATGTGGTTTAGTGCATTACAGAACGAAGTAAATATATTGGGCAGACTAGGATCGGGAATCATCTTGTAACACTAGGTACCTTTTTTTGGATAATCGTGATTTTCATTTTTTTGTTTGTTTTCTAAAACAAATATATATTTACTAAACATCACCCTGTTTATTTTAAAATTTCAATGCCCAAGCCGTTCTTTTTCTCCAATCTCAACCTTAATCAATAAAAAATCAAAATCTTAAAAAAAAAACATTTTTTTCCCTTCAAGACCTTCAAATCTGTATCAACACAGCAAATAGGAATAATTTAGTTGGTAATTTTTCACCTGAGACTCAAAAATGCGATTCCATTTTAGCAGATGCTTATACGATGGTATTACCTCTCAACTGCTTCAGTGGCGCAGCGGTTAAGAGGTTGCACTTTGCACACGTCCTGAGTTCGATTCCCGGGTTGAGCAAAAATATGTACCTGGGTTGTTTTGTTCAGAAGTTCTCAGAGTAGCTCGAAATTAGGACGTTGGCGGTGTTTCACCCCCGTGCTTCGAAAAGCACGTAAAGCCGTTGGTCCTGCGCCTGATCCGGTCGTGTTAGATTGCTGTCCCATCGGGCTTTGGGAGTGATAGGTGTGGAGTGTGCAACTGTGTTTTCACACACACCTGTGCACTGTTATATGTCCCGCGCATTCGGTTAGTCGTTATGATTGGCTACCGTAGTTGATAACAGCTACGGGAATATTTTATGTTGTTATGCATTGTCCTTAATTGCATATATTTATTAATTTAATACTACCGACAATTCTGGTCGCTAAGATTCTATTGTGCTGATAAAAAATACACGTGCGTTCAATACAAATTCCATCTAAAACAAGCCACGTGTTCCGAGGTCGGAGTGACGGCGGTGTCATGTTATATCATAACGTGTGAAAAATTGTATGACATATTTTTTCAGAGCCCGACTTACCACGTAGAAAGATTATTTCGCATCCCTCGGGGTATGTTCGCACGGAGAAAAATTTGAGTTTCAATTTGTGGTAGGTAATAAGTAATCTGCCCTCCCGATTGTTGGGGAGGATGTTATTTAAGACGATGGCTATTACCGCGTTGTTTCTGAATATTTGGGATCGATATGGTAAAACTATAGTGGATGTCCGATATAATTGATGTACTTTTTTTCTTCTTTTGTATTAAGATGGTGTTTGCTCTTGACTACAGAACAAGCTAAGTGCAGCTAACACGGAGTCAAATATGGAACGAGCTCTACCAGAAAAAGCCTTTTCACTCTGACTTTGAATACTTAATACTTATTATTATTTTTTATAATTCAGACACCACCCATGTCTTTGAATGGATTTTTACCTTCCATACCTATTAAATAGTTTCAGTGATTAATAGCACTTTCTTTAAACAGGTATTTTTTTTTGATGATCTGAATTGGTAAAATTATTTCATAATGATGACTTAGGGTTGTTGGAATCAACCAACTGTCCTTATGAACCCACGGATTGAAGATGTAAGTCCTTTAATATCAAAACTATTTCTAATAGTGTACAATCTATTTGGAATGAGCAACCATCCCATCTCCACCGCAGAAATACCTCTATTGGGCCCAACCAACACTAAAGGTCCATTCAAACTCGTCAATCTTCATTTCATATTCTATAAAATCATTTTGCTGTCAACAAAACACTCCATAAACCATAGACAAATGTGGATTCAGCCCAAAAACGGATAACAAATCAAGTTGTTGGTACATTAAAGTCAAAAGCAGTTGCCCTACCCAACTAGCAAAAACATGTCGTAAGCACGTTTCTCTTGCAGCAATCAGTCATAAGATGGATCTTAAAAATGTCGTATGAAAGCTCTATGCACGTTCTCTCAACGCGATTTGGGCGCACTTCTCTCAGCTTTAAATGCTGTAAACATCGTAAGATTATCATCGCAATAGCTAAATAATCGAAAGAATATCGAGTATTCGCAACGCGAATGTTATAAAGTGCTTTGAAAGCCATCAGTATGCTTTTATTCCACACTTTAGCTTTCTTCAAGTCGAGAAATGCTCTTTCATTCGATTTATTTGTCGTATTAAAGCTGTGCGGTTGCAATCACTCGACTCTTTGATTGTGTGAATGCAACCAAGCTGCTCTCATACAACGTGTTTTATTTCTTAACCAAAATGATGTTTAATATTGTTGGTGTTGGTGAAAAGAAAAAGAAAATAAATGTAAGTAACTGTTTTTTGACAAATGCCATATAGTTTTTTATCCATCTAAATAGGTTACGCGTATGACCATTTAAAGTTTGCTTTTTCATATGCGAAATTAACTTTATCGTATATATTGTTTACATTATTGATAATATTTCCATGGGCCACAAGATTTTTTAGTTATTAACGTTTTAAAAATAATATTAATTTAATAATTAAAATGATTTTGCCATTAATACACACAATTGCCATTACAGAGCATAATCACTCGACTTTTAGTCATAAAATAGCAATCCGGTTGCCATTTTACAACTAATCAGGGCGCCATTGTAGTTAGTTTAAGGTTCTCCACTCCTTTTAATTCTTTTCCACCGATTATAATCCATTTTTGCTATATAAAACCAATTAAACACATTTATCTCAACTTTAATCAACGATGCCCGACAAGATGGCGTTTGCAGTGCTGTAAAAGATTTTGTTCAATTTTCATACAACTATTACGCTGTATGATGGCTTCCAAATAATGTTAATAGAATCTTTGTGGCTATGATAGTTCAGTTTACAGCGTTTTCTCAACTAATATTTTCAAATCGAAAGAAAGCCTCTCAAATAACAATCATCTGACAGTATGTGCTATGAAAGTAACCGTGATGCTATTTAGTTGAATGAACCGCTTTTATTCCACAATAATGCTGTAATAATGATATATCGAAAGATAGTGGTATAAAAGCAAATTTAATGACGAAGTAGCAATTCAGTCGCTTTCATAAAGCTATCATAAGACTTACAGTTGTATGAAGGCTGTGAGAGATATCTTTACACAGTTTTCGAGTAAACGTGATATGAATTCGTCGAGTCAACGTTTACTCAGCATATTTAAAGAACCAAACAGCGTTGAATGCCAAAATATCTAGAAAGCTACTTTTATACGGCTTTTTGACAAATTGCGAGCTTTCATACGAGTGTCTTTCGATCTATAGTCGTAAAAACGTAATCTCATTACGTCTTTTTGCTAGTTGGGTACATCCCTACTATACTTATTACTCCCTCGGTACCGTAAATTTTACTAATCCACGGATTTGGAAGGTCGAAACACCTAGCTAGTCTCATGGTAGTAACAAATTATGAAACATTATACATACAGCACTTGCGGCTTTGCTAGGGAAGAGAAAACATTAAACACTAGATGCTCTAAGTGCCGTATAAAAGTAAAGAGTGGTTTTTGCTAAGTACGCAAATGTGACCGTGGCTTTTCTAAGTATCTAAAACATAATTTACTTTGACAAAATGTGGCACATTATACAACTAAATTCAACCTGATTTTTTGACATAAAAATAAGGATACTTTTCTTCTGACATAGAAGTGTAGTAAAGTACAACAAAACAGACGTAGTGTACACGGGAGCCGTCAACGAACCGCTGTATTTTAAACATGGAAAGATTGTCATGGATATGTCGACGGTCGCTTACGTCACGTCTATGAGATTGTGTCGTCGGAATATCAACAGCACGTAGAAGATATCGGCTGTCACTTTTTAGCGTTATAATCAGCATCATCAACACCCAAAAGTCAAGCCCAGTATCTACTGCTGAACATAGGGCTCTCCCACGGTTTTGCACAGCGACCGATCTCAAGCTCGCATCTAGTGTGATGCCATCCTGAGATCTTTGCGAGGGCATCTGTGTCTGTGCATCTTGTCGATGGTTGTCTTACGCTGTGCGTTGGTCAAATGGTCTCCAATCTAGATTGTTTCTGCCCCAGCGGTCAATTACCTTTCGCACTTTCTGCCCTGCCCATTGGCACTTGAGCTTTCTGCTTCTTTTCAGCATCCGCTGTCAATGTAAAAGATTCGTTACGTGTAACAATATTGACGTGGTTCACGTAGGCGTGAAACTGGAGCCAAAACTCGTATTACTAACACAATGTAGTACTTTACTACCCACACATTTGGCAAGTTGATTAAGTAAATCCGATTTCTCAAGTTGCTGTTGTAATCTCGTTCTCTTAGGCAAAACTTAATAGTGCTGACAATAAGGCGTCCTAATCATGTTACGTGCTCCTTCAATGTGCAATTACTGATGTAAGGAAGTAATTCGAGTTTTATTATTATCCAATTTTCATGCAGCTGTGGAATATGAATGATATACATTACGTTAATTTGCATTCAGTATATGAAAGAGTAATAAACATCAATCAATTCAATTGCACTGGGCGTTTACACAAACACACACACACAGAGTATTTGCAGACATTATTAAATGAATTTACACATTGGTTATTTTTAATTTTTCGTTTCAGAAAAAATACTTTTTTCTATACCTATACCTAAGCTTTTTGCTATCGCTGAAAAGCTTAGAAAAAGAAGAGATAGGTTTGTAAAAAATGTTAAGTAGGTACTCATTAGTCCTGATTCCAAGGTGCTTGTGATCAATTATAATTAGTTTGTTTTAATGTGGCACTGGAATCACTTCTCCATGAAACTTTTTTTTACATTTGCAAAGGATTAAACTCATAGTTAACAAGCTATTTTACACAACGTGTCCTTTTTGTTCTCCCGAAAATTTAATATCAATCAGACAACATATATAAAGCTCGTTTTAAAGGATTTTGCAAAAAATCGCATTATTCTCTAGTTTCATACATAATAAATAAATTACCACCTTACAAACAGTGTGTTATATTGCGACCGATCAGTAAGTAAATCAAAAGTAGAAAGGCTGGCAACGTTGCGCTATGCCGCGCGTAATATGAACGAAGTTGTGTAAGCTGGGAACAATGCAAAAAAACACTGTGAGCAAACTGTTAGAATAAATCCTTTGAGAAAATATTACTTATACTGTATGGAACTCTTAGTTTATTATTCCGAAAAACAAAAAGAAAACGTTGTATAAATATATATATATACTGTTCTGCAAATCCTAAATTCCAAATGTTCAAAACTGCCTGAAAATTCTCAGATGCATATTCGAAGCTTGCTTGAAAAGTTGCATTTTTCAGTGTTAATTCTCTACGTGACTCAATATAGCGGAAGCTTATTCAGTAAAATTGACCATATTTCACTTCTGTAGTATTTGAAACTATTCCAGAAGACTTTTCACGATGACTGTCGGCGTCATTATAATCATTGTAAGCATAGGTAATAGAAACTAATACAATCAATATCGCATTTCATTTACAGTTATTTTATTTACTTAAGGCTCGTTTTTTCAACGTCAGGAGGCCAATACTCGTGGCAATCGAACTTATTTCGTGTGGTGATTTGATTGCGAGTTTAACAGTTTTACCTAGAAAATCAAATAAAATATCTACACGTTAAAAAAACTATCGCCCAAATATAATCTAAATACATAGATATCATGGCTCTGAGATATTAAAAAACATTTTTTTCTTCGACAAAGAAAATTCGATCGGTGAACTTTTTCCGTATACGAATTGCTCGAGAATTGCCCCCCTGATAAGAAATATTCATCAAATAAAATACAAACCACCTAATTTGAAAATGTTACCTCTTGTCAGCAATCATTAATATAAATGTCATTTCTGAATTAGTCATGTCTCCAGTTATAGAGTACAACTGAATTGGCTTACCATCCGTCAACGTAGAGACTCTCGAGTTCTTTGCATTCTACACGCTATTCTTTATAACCCCTATTCCCCTTCTTATCTTCAAGATATGTTTCCATTTCTCTGTCAAACCCATGATCGGTCTCTCCATTCACCTGACAACCTCCGGCTAGGCACGCTGGCCCACCGTTCCTCGTACGTTTCCATGTCTTTCACAGTGATGGCAACACGACTGTGGAATTCTCTTCCCTTGGATATAAAGAGAACCGATGCAAAGTTGCCTTTCAAGAATATAGTTCGTAGATTCCTGAAAGAGTGAATAATTGCATAATATTATTATTATATGCTTTATTTTTGTTTATGTATATACTTATATAAATTTTGTAGTTTATTTATTTATCGATATAGTTATTCACTTAGTTTGTTTAATTCAGTAATATATTTATTAGATTCTTGTTACTATGTTCCTATTTTCATTTGTTGTTTTTTTTCACTGCACCCGTTGCCATCTTTCTGCATGACCTAAAGGTTTGACTGGCAAAGAATACTTTTAGCATTAAGTCCATCTTTGTACAATAAATTTGTGCAATAAAGTCTTTAAATAAATAAAAAATCGGCCCTTAATAACAGGTAGTATCAGTCTGCAGTAAAATTGATATATCTACTCGTGTTTACCCCATAGTAATTGCCCCCATTTCATTCATTGCGATATCAATAGTACTTCGTTACATTGTTACTTTATTGATCCTTGCATTGAAATCGAGCACAGCTACTGGGACTATTTTTTTATAACTCGCGTCACCATTACGAGTGATTTTCGTTCAAAATTCGATTCGAAACCTGGTTATCTCTTTTTATCACACTTGTAAAGATGTATTCCGTAATGTAATTGTATTTCAAAAATAGTGCATCTGAATCAGGAAATAAACATTTACGGTTGTTGATAATAACATGAAAAATTACAATTGCTTTGTGTCAAAGTCGTAGCCTTTTTTTCTACCCTCTATGGTCAGGGCCGTATTTTTTTTTTTTACTTTAAAAAGTTATTTTTTTGCATTGTCTATGCCTTTGCCAGGTTGATCTCTGTGGATTCAGTACTTATCGTGTGTGCGAGTCAGCCCCGGTCATTTTTTTTTGTGCGGAATAGATATTGAAACTTATGTGTTACACGTTATTAACGTCGTGAGCTATCATAAAAGTGTAAACTTGAATTCTACCAAAGTATGAAATAAATGACATTCATAAAGATTCTAAACCATAAATGACATTGTTGGTGTTGTGAAAAAATACACCTTTTATTTCATCTGTTTGCAGACCTACACGCCCTCTGGCAATCACCACACACATTTAAAAAGAACAATCCGTCCAACGGTTAGTATCACAGTTACGGTTCTACTTACGTATATATACGCGATAAATCAAATCAAATCAAATCAAAATTTATTACAGACTATAGGTCCATGGGTTAGTATAAGTAGCATTATAAAATGGGGGTTAGTAAATACTATTTAACGCGAGAATAATAGATTTTAAAAAAAAACTTTTTATTGTACCATGTACCTAAGTGGCACTCCGTGCGGACGCGACCCGGAAATGGTACTGGTAGCGACTTCGGTCATCGTTCAGATGAAGTGCCTCATTATAAGCGCATGCGGATCATCTGCCACAGTCCTCAGGATGCTGTTGTCACTTCCCCGCACTCGACTTATCAGTGACGCCACCTTCTTTCGAATAAGAGCCTGAAAACCGTCTGTATTGTATTGTGCAAACATTTCAGACGCACTACCGAAGCGAGGAAGTCCCAACGTCATCCTGAAAATATTGTTGTATTGGATACGGAGAGTGTTAAGCAACCTTTTAGTACAACAGATCCACAGACCGCCCGTGTACAGATTCTGACAATATGTCTTAAAGAGAATTATTTTGACTTCCTCTGTACAACGAGCGAACCTGCGGGCCACCATTTTATCACGGACCGCCAAAGCTCTTCGCTCCCTTTCTATATCTACATCGCCCTTAAGGTAGTCGGTGAGTATGTGTCCTAGATATTTAAATTTAAAAAAAACTCGGTTCAACTCCACTCCACCGAGGTAGATTGGAAGTGTAGATTCAGGAAGCTTACCGGCGGCCTTAAAGACCATATATTCACTTTTTTGACATCATACGCCAGACCATGCGATTTAGCATAGATCTAGCACACTTTTAACATTTCTCCGATAGCACTCGCAGTGAGACTCAGCAGCACCATGTCGTCCGCGTAGCTGATGTTGTTAACACTCACACCACCCACTTTGCATCCGACACCCATCCTGCTGAGTTCCACTATGAGGTCATTGACGTACAAGTTGAAGAGCTTCGGAGACGACAGCCCCCCTTGTCTCACGCCACACTCCGACCCGTACGACTCAGTGTTTGTTAGACCATCTGACACAATTCGTCTGATGTGTGTACCGATACCTAAAGATATTGAGAATCTCAACCGGAATACCCCTGTCCCCCATCTTCCTCCAGAGTACATCATACGAAACGAGATCAAATGCTTTTCGGTTTGTATAATATTGGACAGTATGCTTGAGACTCAGTATGGCGCTTTCAGTGGATAGTCTGGACCGATAACCGAACTGCGCGTCATGTAGGTTCAAATACTTTTGCAAACACGTATCAAGCAAGCTGTCCAAAACCTTTGCCACTGTAGTGGCAAGAGAGATAGAGCGATAGTTGCTTTTGACAGATATATCTCCTGTCCTGTTCTTGACTATAGGTACCACAATAGTTTTCATTATGTCCGGCGGCAAGTATGTATGCCTAATGCACAAATTAAAGAACATAGACTTTGAAGAAGAAAGGACCCTTGGCAGGTGCATACCAGCATGAAACGATAAGAACAAGTTCTGTTTCTATGAAAAATATTAAAATCGTAGGTTCATAAGTATATCAAAGAGATATACTTATGAACCTACGATTTTAATTGAGTATGTTAAAAATTCAGTTGTCATATCAATAAAGCTTATACCTCATACCAAACTATTCCTTCTGGCTATGTCCACTCATCAAAACATTGACTATAAAAGCCTACATTACACCCTTTTCTGAACCATCAACGTTACAGAGTTAACAACCTACACAGCATAAAGTAGTCACCACACTACTCCGTGCAGGTCTAAGTATACAAATTAATTACAAATATATAATAAGTAGTAATATAATATTTAACCAAAATAAGGAAGCAATGTGTTATTTTTTTTAACAATCTAAGACACGTGAAAGACCTTTTTTTAACTGTAAAATGAATACGATTGTTTTACACAATTCCACCTCAGGTTTTTGTGGTATGATAGAACTTATACTTGCACAATATATTCTTTTTGTACATTTATAGCTTCAACATGGGTCACACAACTAAATACCTAGTAAAAAAATCAAAGAAATTCAATAAGGTCCTTTGAGAAGACCAGCGTAGCTGAGCTTGTAAAAAAATATACATGTATTTTTGTAGGTAATTGACTTATTGAAAGAGATTTGGCATGGCCACAAATGTACAATAACTCAATAATGTGTTTATTTATTTCAGAAAAAAATACAGATCACGATTAATTACATTACATTAAGAGACTTATATAATGGTGTTGTTTCTAGCCTTAGTCTAACTAGATGATGTTTCAGCAAAAAGCTAGTTTACGAGCGAGGCCTCTTGATTCTTCAAATATATTTATTTCAGTTGTTCTTTAAGTACAGCTATAGGTACTTGCTCCATAAAGAGCTACTTCATACAGCAAGCATGGGTCACCTCAGTAAATACCCAGAAAAAAAACGAAATGACTATAAGTACAACAGCTCAATAATGTGTTTCTACCCTTAGTCTAGAAGATGTTTCAGCAACAAGCGAGTTTACGGCCCCTTCAGCCGATGTAACACTTGGCCAGTTTAAGCGCAATCCCCGCGAGATGGCGCCGCCCGTTTATTGATGCTTTTTATTTAGGGTCACATCTCACTAAAACCATATTTTTATTGCTGAAATACGTGTTATATCTCAATTTAACAGCCTAAAGTACATTTACGAGTAACACATCATGGGGTGAGGTGGACAATTGCTTAAAAATATTTTTTACAAATCTTTTGTCTTTTAAAGGTCCTGGTTTATTTAAATAGGTATATACATATTACTTCCACAAAAATCGTCTGTGTGGTATTCGGTGCTTTTACGGAATGTCTAGCGGGTTGGTGGCCATCTTGCGGCTTAGTCTTGTGAATGAGCGTAGAAAGTACAGACTGTCACGGAAGGATCGTCATTTCCTAGTTTAGGGCTGATTTTTCAATAGACATATAAGAAATATTCGTCGAACAAAATACAATATGGTTAATTTAAAAACGTCACCTAATTAGCAGCAATCATACGTTACTGACATTACGTAAAATCTGGTGCTTTATAATTTATCAGTCTGATAAATTTTATCTCAAATCACCAAAATAAGCAACTTTGAGCGCGGTCAGTACTTGGATGGATGACCGCCTGGGAATACAACCCCTTACAGACATTTAAATTGTTAAAATTGAAAAGATTCTTTTAAATTTACTGTACCTAGCATAAGCACCAGCGAGAAGTTTCAAACAGTTTGATAATTCCTTGGAGTTTGTTATTGGAAATAGGTTTTCGATTCAGCAAATTTCACAATTGAAATATTCTTTAGAGCTAGTTGAATATGCACAAAAAAATTTGCTTAGAAAGACCTTTGAAAAATTAATTGTGAAATCATTTAGAATGTATAGTAAACTACTCCAGGTAATTTTATTGCGTAGGTGCTATAATATACAGAAAAGTATTTTTATAGATCTATCGGATACAACAAAAAAACTTTACTTTGAATAGCTATTTAACAATATCTTATGTAAGAAAATCAAATTACTCAATGAAAAAGGATCGAAAAAATATCTAAAATATTGTTCTCATACTTTTTAACCGACTTCAAAAAAGGAGGAGGTTATCAATTCGACTGTATGTTTTTTTTTGTATGTATGTTACCTCATATCTCAGTCGTTTGTTGACCGAATCGAAAAAGTTTTTCGCCTACTTAGAGGGTGTACCTTCTAGTTGGTCCCATTTTTTCCATTTTGGGATCTGATGATGGGATCTTGGTGTAATCGAGGGAAACCCTCAAATTTTAAAGGCACGTATAGTGTTTCTTTACTAGAATCTTAATGTTGACGTGTTGTTACGTCTGATAGTCAACATTTTGTGGGGCTTCTTAAATAGAATCATAAGGTGCAACTCCCCCCCCCCCTCTTATGTAATCACTAAAAATGAAGAAATAAAATAAACTTTAAAAAAAGTAAAAACCGACTTCAAAACCAAAATGCTCTAAAAAGTCTTAAATGAAATCAATTTGACCATCAAGCATCAAATATCACAGCACCGACTCCAAAAAGAAATTGTTTGCCTAAAACGGATTCCTTTCCTTTCAATAGTGAAGAGTTTATTTAAGACTTTTTAGTACTTCCACTTATCATTAAAATCAGAGAACAAAGCGTTAAAAATGAACCGTACAAAAGCCATACCTGTATCTACAATATTGTATTAAAACAATGAGTGTGTCTGACTTCGATTATTCTGTACAGAGCCAGAGCTGAACTGTGCGATTGCAACTTTAAAATTATTGTTGTTCTGAACAAGCCTTTACAATTTGATGATTTTTGGAATTGATATGTGTGCTGATGAAAGTATAGTAAGATCTATTTAAGATTGAATTAAGTAAGATAATATATTCACACTTATGATAATTATGAGTATGTAATTAAAACATTATTCATTAAAAATATATAAATGATACGAGGGTCAAACTGAAAGTTCTTAGAACTGGCCACTTATAAACAAAATAATAAAAAAAATATTCTAAAATTTGAAAATAGAACTCTTTGCCAATATTACTGAGTATATATTTCATTCATTTGTCATTTGTTTTACGATTTGGCGGCAAATTGAAAATTGTCTGTGTCACGTCAACATGAATTTAACACGAGAAAATTTTCGTGCAATGATTTTTTATGACTTTCGATGTCATTTAAGTCAACAAGAAAGTTATGATAGACTACGATTGGCCTTTCACGATGAAGCCCCATCTCGTGCGACTGTTTACAACTGGTTTAATGAGTTTAAACGTGGTCGCACTAATCTCACTGATGATGTACGTGAGGGACGGCCTTCTACGGCGACGACTGAAAATAACATCTATGTTGTGCGGCGTATGATAGAGACTGACAAAAGAGTGACCTATCAGCAGATTCGGACAAGCTTAGGCATCGGTATGAGTCAAGTGCACAAAATCCTCCACGAACATTTAGCGGTCAGGAAGCTTTGCGCCCGGTGGATACCTCATAATTTGACTAAGGCTCAAAAACTCCATCGTGTGGATTGGTGCCGTAAAATGATTGAAAGATTTAACGGAGGTGACTCAAATGCTGTGTTCGACATACGAACAGGTGACGAAAGCTGGATTTACTGTTATGATCCTGAAACCAAAAGACAATCTGCTCAGTGGGTGTTTCCTTTCGAGGAGTTGCCAACTAAAGTGAAGAGAGATCGAAGTGCGGGAAAAAAAATGGTGGCCTCGTTCTTTGGAAGGATAGGTCATTTCGCAACAATTGTGTTAGAGGATCAAAAAACAGTTTCTGCAGAATGGTACACTACCAATTGTTTGCCACTTGTCTTGGAAAAAGTTCGAGAGAAACGACCTCGCAGTAGGATCCTCCTTCACCACGACAACGCCTCGTCGCACACCGCCAAGCGAACGATTGACTATTTGGCGACATCAAACGTTGAATTACTGGGTCACCCGCCGTATAGCCCCGACCTCGCGCCTTGTGATTTTTATTTATTTCCAAAAATTAAAGAAAAACTTAAAGGAAAGCGGTTTATGAATGCTGAAGAAGCGGTGGCTGCGTATCGCGATGCCATTGAAGAGACCCCTAAGGACGAGTGGGCAAAGTGCTTTTCCCAGTGGTTCCATCGCATGCAGCGGTGTATTGACGTCAATGGACAATATTTTGAAAAGATATAATAAAACTAATAACTGGCTAATGTAATTAGTTTTTGATTTTCTAAGAACTTTCAGTTTGACCCTCGTATAGCTGCATAAACTTGACTTACTTACTTGCGCAAGAGAGTTTTACTCAGAATCAATATTCAAATTCTTCCAATAACATGAAACAAACATAAACATTAAAAATAACATAGACGAACATAAATTAGTAATTGGGTATTAATTAATAACATTCTGCAATGAAAATATTTCTAGAAGTTCCCTACGCGTTACCTACACATTTTACCTCATAGTTGAGGTCAAGCCTTTGCCCAGCAATGGGACGTTACAGGCTAACTTTCCTTACGCATTAATTTTCTCTCCAAAATGTGTTAATCGATTAAATAAATACTAAGAGGCACGGCATTTTTAAAAACATAGATAAGGGTAACTAAATAAATGAAAGTAGGTTACGGAATAAATATCGGCAAAACTACTTCTTATGACTGGCGAAGAACACACAACCATACCGTTGGCAGAGACAAATTCTACTTTTTAATTTCGCTAATAAAAGCTGTTTGCTGAAAGAAATACAGCTAGATACTATTTTCTGTAAAAATACATACATTGTAGTAAACAAGAGTTGCTGTTTTAAACTGGGTTTGTTATAAGGTAAGATAAATAATAAATATACATCTATACTAATATTATAAAGCTGAAGAGTTTGTTTGTTTGTTTGTTTGTTTGAACGCGCTAATCTCAAAAACTACTGGCCCGATTTGCAAAATTTTTTTTACGTTGGATAGTCCATTTATTGAGGAAGGTTTTAGGCTATATAACATAAAGATACGACTCATTAGACCACAGCAGAAATGAAAAATGTTGCGAAAACGGGAGAAAGATATTCCTTTTGAGAGCTTCCGCTGCATACGCTGCGGAAACCGCTTAAGTTACACAAAAATCATGTATGACAGGATTGTTCAGCAGTAAGAGTTCTATAAAAAAGTCCGCGACAGCATATGTCTTTTATGGTTGACTTACTACAACCTTTTTTATGTTAATAAATTTGTAAAAAAATACACACACTGCGACTTTTAGCATAATACAGCTAGATAGGTACTATTTTCTGTAAAAATACATACATTGTAGTAAACAAGAGTTGCTGTTTTAAACTGGGTTTGAATAGTTGCTAAAAAGTAAGATAAATAATAAATATACATACTTATATTATAAATCAGAAGCTTTAATGAGTTGTAACGGCTGGTGATACTGATGATCTGTATAATACGTACATTGGAAGTCTCTGCCACCTTAGACACCTTACACACTGCGACTTTTAGCATAGATGCAGTCGCACGTATAATGAAATTATAACACTGAGACTTTTTCAATACTTTTATTCTTCGAACAGGGTACAACTTTAGATACAACCTCTTCAACTTGATGCCACAAACCAACTGAACTGCCGGACTCCGCGCTCTCCCCGAATACAAAACTCCCCCCCTCCAAAATATATCGGTGTTGCCAGCAAATAAATTTAAATGTAAATGTTATAAATACCAGTTCGAATAAATGATAGCAGCTATTTATTTGAAAATTACGACATTCGGCCGTCCTACATCGAGCAGCCTCCTGGCGCTCGAATGGCTTTCAGTTCAGTTGGGTTGAAACGAGTACACAAATAACCAAACATTACCTTATGATTTTGAATAGTAAATATAGCATCCGAGTGCAATCTAAAGTTTTCAAACGGAATTGAAATAATTTAACATGTGCATGAATAATTATTAATGCCAAGAAAATTATAGTGTAATAAATAAAACATGAAATTTTCCTTTTACACTCATAATAATGAAAATTTGGTTGCAAAATGCTAAGAAAGTATATATAAAATTTGTTTCAGATAATTCATAATTTCCTTGAGTCATTACGACATTCGCGCAGTAATAGCAAATATTCTACATTATATTACAACATTTTGTATATACCAGACCGTCTAGTACTAAAGTTAAATCTAAATACAAATATATCTTCTTATTGATCTACTTAACCATTCGAAACAGCATATAAATAATTTGAATACAATTTTGGTAAGATTTATCAAGATTAAGTAATGATTGAAACTGTAAATCAATATTAATTTAGTTTTCTTTGGGTCTTATTTTATTTTATATAAAATAAAGCAAATAATTCAAACATTGTACATCATTAAACATGGCCGATAAAAAATTGTGCCAGCAAACATTGTTAAATACTCGTATTGATCTTACAGCGTCGCCAACGCCATCACTAGATGGCGATAATTTATGATAGATACCATTCATGGACATGGTGATAAAATGCTATGAATTCGTAAAATTATATTTTTTTTAAAAAAAAGCCCATTGATTTGATTACACAGCAACAATGTCTACATTGAGTAATTATAAGCTGTAGAACTAATATTTTTAAAAATATTTTAAAATCTTGCAGATTTTGTGTACTACTTCGACTCAAGCTTATAACCGACTCAGTGTTTTTATTTAAGGTTGTCAATTGATCTAATCATTCATCAAAAGCGACGATTTCAACTATAGTAAGTTTACTTTTGCGTACTCTGAATATTCATAAAAAAAATAACTTTCAAAATCCTTTAAAACGTTCTCAACAAACGTAACTTGTAACTTTATAAGCGGCTGCTTAATACCCGACTTGTAGATTCACTACATTAATACTGTTTATTTTTACTCATTAACTAGCGGTAACTAAGTTTAAAGTGCAATTTGTTAATTAAGTTATAGTTTATGTAACGCTAAGTGCACATTATAAAGAATTAAATTGAATAAAATACCCTTTAGAATGTTTTGAGAGTTTAAGTCGTAATGTTATTCGTCTGTAAATAGTGATCTTACATTTACTAACCTTCAAACATAGGTAATATAGTTTTGTAATGTAACCTAAACATTTTATGTATAAAAAGTGCAGTGTATTGCATTTACATTATCAAGGTGTAATGTACCAAACATTTGCCAGACAGCTTAAAAACTAAATCCTATTCGCTTTATCTGTTAAAAGAAGCATGATACAACATTTCTTTAAAGATCTTGATATTTAGTAGTGTATAAATTATTTCAAATCCAATAAATCATCAAATTAGATTTAAAGTTTATAACACTTATTATTTATAAAATTATAATAAAAAAAACAATTACAGTTACTAACAGTTACGTAATGCGTTTCTCAAATGCGAACGGAGAACCGGCTAGGACGAAACTTTTATCAAACCCACCCGCAACATTATTGATACTTAATGAATGACTCGATTCTTGTTAAAGATTAGCCAAAAGTAAAAATAAAAATAATTCGTGTAACATGTCAATGCACCTGTTTGCAATTCCTAATACCATTTGTGTTTTGTATATATCTGGTCAAATGAATTGTATTCTTTGGGAGCAATAAATAATTACGGTATAACAAGCAAAAAGCTGTGGTGTACTTTTACTTAATTTAAAAAATAAATCACAATCATACCCTTTTTGTGAACCAAAATTCAGTGAAAACGATATATATAAACCCATACGATAGGGAATGAGGTTGTGCGCACAAGAATTTGCAAGTTAAGATGAATACACACAAAATAAGCATTCTTTTCCCAAATTTATTAACCTTATTCTGAATCAAGTAATAGTTTTTTAGTATGATGGTGAAATTATATTAAATGGTTCCAGTGTTACTAATTCAATCCACTGAGACCTAGGTGAGATACGGTACTTGTTTTCACAGTATGAAAACAAAGATAGTTTAGTAACAGAAACACTATGATATGTTTATAAAACTCATCGAAAGAAAAATATACAATGATATAAGTTGTAAGAATTAACAATTAAAGCTTGCTTTTATGTATTATTTTTGTTGTTCTGAATGTAATCATATAATGCAGTATTTAATGAAAATATGTCAAATATCGTGTTCTGATAACTACAACAGTAAAATAAAGCCTAAGGCAGCATATATAATAGGTACTTGCTTTACGATTTACTTAAATTAAATTTCAAATAATATTTCGTCAAAAATTTTAAAAGCTTTGGCAAACAGCCTATTCATAAGAATGTCTTTGGAAAAATTAAACTCCAGCTATACTAGCTGCTTAATATTGCTCTTTGGGATTATTTGATTGATTATTCCATGGGGAAATGTTTTTTTTTTTTTTATGAATCACCAGAATGATTTATAGACTTACGAATACTACACTTAAAACAATTGTTACAAAGAGGAAACCCTCAAGAGGGTAGGTCATTACAAAAGTGTATTATAACGCAGAAAATTATTTCAAAGCTAATAAAATGTACCGACTTAAATTGAATACCTACTACAACATAGTCAACTCCTTGAAAAGAGGCTTTGAAAACAGTGACAGTTTCTTGTGCTGCTCAGCATTAGGTACCCCCACAATTGCCCCAAAGCTGTATTAGGGTATAATTTAGAGTTTTGAGTGGGTCCAGTCAGCTACACGTCTTCCTTCTTGGCTCTGCCTCTCAGTGAAATCCTCCATCGTTCACCGTGGGGTCTTTGCTTCTTTCGAGCTCATGCGCGACATCGCGTGTGATGCAGACTCATCAGATCGCATGAAACAAAATCATTTGGATTCATCAGATGCCTTTATTGTATAATCATCATAAGATTAACTGATAAGATTGGCTGAGAATTGCCTTCATAACTTAGTAGAAATTAATAATAATTTATAATAATAAAATATGAAAAACTTTGTCATGTATTGATAAATTAGATTTCGCTATGGGACAAAACATTGCATCACATTTAAATAAAGTTTTCACGCCTTGCATTGCTTTTTGTAAAAACCTGTAAACCTGTGCTGTTAACTAGCATTTTATATTTTAACACATTTTTGCTAGTAAATGATTTGAATTTAATCAAGTAGGCAGAAAACATTTATTCATTAATAGGATATTAATTTTGAACCAGAAAATTTCAATTATGAATTCGAAGCTATGAGTAAATATTTTTCTCAAGGGTTTTTAAGAAGTAAAATAAAAGCAATTATGAAAAAATTAGCACAAGGGCATAAGGTAATATTTATGAAAATTGCATATTTTATTTAACTTTTACATATAAAAATGTCTTTCATTTATGGTAGGTAATTAATACAGCACTCAAAATTTCATCACCATTATAACTTTGCCTAGCATCAAGATTATTATCTGGCTATGTTAGCCACTTGTAAGTTTACCATTGACTTATATCACTGTATCAAAAAGCTATGTCATTAAGAGAATAGCCGCGTGGCAAACTCAGTTCATACTAGAGTACAAACGGGCATATAATCAGCCACAGTTGCCTCCGTCAGAGAAATAGCACACTTAACTATCATCTGACAAGGAACCTGTCAATTTGCACACTTAGCTACAAAATCAGTCCATATAAAAGTAATAAACTTAACAATTCCCCGACGAAAAAAACAACCACTTGGCATATTTAGTTACAAAACCAATCCATATAAAAGTTGTCAGTGACTATCAGTCTGACAGTGACACTTAATCACTCTAAAGCAAATAATTCTTATTAGGGTCATAGCCCACTTAACTATTTCTCGGCATGGAAAAAAAAATGAAGTAGCGTACTTAGCTACAAAATTAATTCATATCGAAGTACATCTTAATCAGTCTGACATTGACACACTTATCAATATGAAGGCAAATTATTCTCGTTAGGGGTAAAACTATCCAGTGAGGAAGAAAATAACCAGTTGGGATACTTAGTGACAAAATCAATTCATATGAAAGTAGAAACTGACAATTTATCAGTCTAGGGCAAACTATTCTTGTCAGGGTCATAGCACACTTAACTATTCCCCGACAAATAAAACAACCAGGTAGCATACTTAGCTACAAAATCAATTCATATGAAAGTAGAAACTGACAAACTTAATCAGTCTTAGGCAAATTATTATCGTCAGGGTCATAGCACACTTAACTATTCCCTAACAAAGAAAACAATAAAGTAGCATAATTAGCTACGAAATCATTTTATATTAAAGTACAAACTGACAAACTTAATCAGTCTAAGGCAAATTATTCTCGTCAGGGTCATAGCACACTTAACTATTCCCAGACAAAGAAAGCAACCAGGTATCACACTTAGCTACGAAAGAATTCATATTAAAGTACAAACTGACACACAATCAGTCTAAGGAAAATTATTCACGTCAGGGTCATAGCGCACTTAACTATTTCCTTACAAAGAAAACAATAAAGTAGCATAATAAGCTACGAAATAATTTTATATTAAAGTACAAACTGACACACTTAATCAGTCGAAGGCAAACTATTTTTGTCATAACACACGCAATTACTCCCTTACAAAGAAAACAACTAAGTAGCATACTCAGATACGCAATCAATTCATATTAAAGTATAAACTGACGCTTAATCGGCCTAGTCTTAATTATTTTTACGGTCGAAACATTAACTATTTACCAACCAATAAAACAACCAGGTAGAACACTCAGCTACGAAATCAATATATCTTAAAGTAAAAAACTGACACACTTAATCAGTCGAAGGCAAATTATTCTCGTCAGGGTCATAGCACACTTAACTATTCCCAGACAAAGAAAGCAACCAGGTATCACACTTAGCTACGAAAGCAATCCATATTAAAGTACAAACTGACACACAATCAGTCTAAGGCAAATTATTCTCGTCAAGGTCATAGCGCACTTAACTATTCCTTAACGAAGAAAACAATAAAGTAGCATAATCAGCTACGAAATCATTTTATATTAAAGTACAAACTGACACACTTAATCAGTCTAAGGCAAATTATTCTCGTCAGGGTCATAGCACACTTAACTATTCCCAGACAAAGAAAGCAACCAGGTATCACACTTAGCTACGAAAGCAATTCATATTAAAGTACAAACTGACACACATAATCAGTCTAAGGCAAATTATTCTCGTCAGGGTAATAGCACACTTAACTATCCCCAGACAAAATACATTATTAAAATACAAATGCACTCCGTATCGTGCCTGTGCCGTCGGAGAATAGCCCCAGCGATGCACAAAACACAACGTCGCACATGGGGACTAAAATAATTCGAATGCAAAGCGCTTCGTATCATGCCAATGCAGTCCGAGATTTGTTCAGACTATGCACAGAACACAACGTCACGCACAAGCATCGAAAGTCACACTTGAATTAAATTTATACGTCCCACTCATATTTAAATACAAGTGCACTCCGTATCGTGCCTGTGCTGTCGGAAAGTAGCTCCGGCCATGCACAAAACACAACGGTGCACACGAGGATTTAAATAATTCTAATACAAATGCGTTTCGTATCATGCCCATGTGGCTATGCACAGAACACAACGTCACGCATACGCATTTGAATGTCACACTTGAATTAAATTATGCTGCCTTGCCTTAGTCACGATTTGACTTTAATGCCAATAGATTCAACTTATTTAAATACAAGTACTCTCCGTATCATGTCTGTGCTGTCAGAAGCTCCAGCTATGCACAAAACACAACGTCGTACACGAGGACTCAAATAATTCGAATGCAAATGCGCATCGCATTATGCTTAATGCAGTCGGAGAGTCGCCCCGACCATGCACAGAACACAATGTCACGTATAAGCATTCGAATTCCACACTTAAATTAAGCTTACACGTCCTAATCTTAGCTACGCTTTGTCTTTTGACCAGGTTAAAACCTCATTTAACTATTTGTTTTAAAATATGCGACCGTATTTCTTAGGTTTTAGAAATAAATTTATCAATTTTTAAACATTGCTTTCAACTACACGTGCCCTCATATCGTGCCAGTTTCATCGGAGAGTAGCCCCAACCTCAAACAGAGCACACTACGGCACACGTGGATTCAAAAGCTTTGAATTTAAGTAGCACGACCGGAGGGTAGCCCCGACCACGTGCTACAAAGATCGTATTATTTAAAAATAAATTTCACTTGCTAATAAATAAATTGCACTTGCTAATAGTTAACTTTATCACTTCATATTCTCACTAACTTGGTCATAATTCAAGCATACACTATTTCACATACCTTGTTCTTTGTGGGCTGCAGGTTCTTGCGCACTTCTGACATATAATGAAATTATAACACTGAGACTTTTTCAATACTTTTATTCTTCGAACAGGGTACAACTTTAGATACAACCTCTTCAACTTGATGCCACAAACCAACTGAACTGCCGGACTCCGCGCTCTCCCCGAATACAAAACTCCCCTCCAAAATATATCGGTGTTGCCAGCAAATAAATTTAAATGTAAATGTTATAAATACCAGTTCGAATAAATGATAGCAGCTATTTATTTGAAAATTACGACACACGGTTTAAAAACACGTGACAGCATTGCGACTCACGTAAAGAACAGATTTAACTTGGCATTAATAAAGTCGCTTATATACAGAACATAATTTGAAAATATCTAGCTTCTGCATCGCGAACCGATGCTAACACGCGACTGCTTCGCAACTGTATCGATGCTAAAAGTAGTGTTAGTCTGTAAAGGTTGTCAATTTACGACTGCATTGATGCTGCATCGCTACTGCATCGCTGCTTAAAGCTGCAGTGTGCTAAGGGTCTTATTCCGTACAAACGGATATCTTATACACGCAAAAACGGATGACACTTTGAACAAAAAACGACACCAGATGCGATTTTTGGTGGTAAGGCAGCGGTGACCTCGATAGAACTAACTTAAACACATTTTTTTTTCAATCAATAGAAAGTATTCGCTTTCCAATGAAACATAATTTTCCAACGTTTGGACCGAGCATCTGTATCTGACAGTGACAGCTATTGTAGTTACGATACGAATCAAGACCTTTTCAATTTTTCAAGTCCACGCGTATATTTGTTACTAGCCAACAACGTTGCCTCATTTTTAAACGAGAAAATATGAGCTTTTAAACACAAACTTTCGTTCATCTTTTTATTCATTTAAGTTATACCCTTTAAAACTTTTCTGCAGTCATTTATCACCAAATAGCGTTTTTTCATTACATTTGTTACAAAATTAGGTGTACTGTTAAATTCAAAAGTCCTTTTAATTTGGTCAAGAGACCGATCAAAATCAGTTAACTCCGTGTTACAAGTGCACAAAAATGTAAGTGTAAAATCTATCTTTTTTTCGTTTTAGCGCGCGTTTTACAAACATTAGTGTCAGACTTTTCTCGACATAATTGAGAAGATTGATAACAATACTATTTATACCATTAAGGGCCGATTTTTCAATGGACAAATAAAACTCATCAGACAAATAAATTATAAAGCGACAGATTGTAAAAAATGATAGTTACGTATGATTGATAAAAATTAGGTAATGTTTTCAAATTACCCATATTGTATTTTGTTCGAAGAATATTTATTATCTGACTATTGAAAAATCAGCCTGTAGTTACGATAAATATTAAGTTCTAATTTCTTTGAAATAAAATGCCATAAACGTTGCACTTACATTAGCTTTATATTTCCAAGTAAAATATTTTTGGAGGTATATAATGTGATCCTTAACTTAAGGCAATGATTGCACTGCGGTGCGCGATAGCTCGTAATCTATACTAATATTATAAAGCTGAAGAGTTTGTTTGTTTGTTTGTTTGTTTGAACGCGCTTATCTCAAAAACTACTGGTCCGATTTGAAAAAAATTTTTTACGTTGGATAGTCCATTTATCGAGGAAGGCTTCTAAGTGCCGTATAAAAGTAAAGAGTGGTTTTGCTAAGTACGCAAATGTGACCGTGGCTTTTCTGAGTATCTAAAACATAATTTACTTTGACAAAATGCGGCACATTAAACAACTAAATTCAACCTGATTTTTTGACATAAAAATAAGGATACTTTTCTTCTGACATAGAAGTGTAGTAAAGTACAACAAAACAGACGTAGTGTCCACGGGAGACGTAAACAAACCGCTAGATTTTAAACATGGAAAGATTGTCATGGATATGTCGACGGTCGCTTACGTCACGTCTATGAGATTGTGTCGTCGGAATATCAACAGCACGTAGAAGATATCGGCTGTCACTTTCCAGCGTTATAATGAGCATCATCAACACCCAAAAGTCAAGCCCAGTATCCACTGCTTAACATAGGGCTCCATCATGGTTTTCCACAGCGACCGATCTCAAGCTCGCATCTAGTGTGATGCCATCCTGAGATCTTTGCGAGGGCATCTGTGTCTGTGCATCTTGTCGATGGTCGTCTTACGCTGTGCGTTGGTCAAATGGTCTCCAATCTAGATTGCTTCTGCCCCAGCGGTCAATTAACTTTCTCAGTTTCTGCCCTGCCCATTGGCACTTGAGCTTTCTGCTTCTTTTCAGCATCCGCTGTCAATGTAAAAGATTCGTTACGTGTAACAATATTGATGTGGTTCGCGTAGGCGTGAAACTGGAGCCAAAACTCGTATTACTAACACAATGTAGTACTTTACTACCCACACATTTGGCAAGTTGATTAAGTAAATCCGATTTCTCAAGTTGCTGTTGTAATCTCGTTCTCTTAGGCAAAACTTAATAGTGCTGACAATTAGGCGTCCTAATTATGTTGCGTGCTCCTTAAATGTGCAGTTACTCTATGTAATGAAGTAATTCGAGTTTCATTATAACATTTTGATGCATAATGATTCAAAACTAAACAGCTAACCTAACGAAGTTATTTTGCAGCTGTAGAATATGAAAGATATAAATTACGTTAATTTGCATTTAGTATATGAAAGAGTTATATTTATCAATCATTTTATTTGCACTGGGAGTTTACACAAACACACACACAGAGTTAATGCAGACATTAGTAAATAAATTTACACATTGTTTTATTTATAGTTTTCCGTTTCAGAAAAAAAATGTTTTCTTCTCTACCTATATCTAGGTTTTTATCCTATCGCAAAAAGCTTAGAAAGAGTAGAGATAGGTTCGGAAAAATGCTAAGTACTCATTAGTCGTGATTCCAAGGTGCTTGTGACGAATTATAATAAGTTTGTTTCAATGTGGTTCTGGAATTCATTCTCCTTTAAACGAACATTTGCAGTAATCAGGGTTTCGTAGCCTAATGACAAAAACGGAACCCTTAAAGTTTTGTCAAGTCTGTCTGTCTGTCTGTCGGCCCGTCCGTTTGTCACAGCCACTTTATTCTGAAACTATTAGCGTTACACAGATGGAACTTGGAAGGTAGATGTATTCCCTTAACCGCTTTACGATTCCTGTACAAAAAATAATGACATTTGGGGGGGGACTTCCATACATACAAATACAAAACAAAAAGAAAATGTTGTATTTACTGTTTTGAAAATCCTGAATGCCAAATGTTAAAACTGCCTGAAAAACTTCAGATGCATATTCGCCGCTTGCTTGAAAATATCTATGTTTAGTGCAAGAAGCATTTTTAGTGTCAGGACCAGGGTCGAAGTAGACGATTGAAAGAGGTTGTTCCAACACGATAGCTCTTTATTTTAAACTCACAGCATTTATTAACACTTTTAGTATAACACACTGGACTTAGTTCTAAGTAATAAGCACGATCTGTAGCCCAACGGACAGAGCTTATGCCAGACTAGCATTCAGTTCAACTGCGTGTTCCAGACTGCCCGTCTCAAATCTCGAGGCGTCCATTCCCGCGACCATGCCTTGGTGGGGGAGAGTAGTGGTGGCGGAAATGGACGGCGCGAGTTTGTACAATTACTTTTAATTTTGTAAATGTTCTTAAAATAAAATAAAAATATAATTGAACATGAACCAGTCAATATTTCATTAAATTATGATTTATAGTAATGATAAAAACTAGTTATAAATATATTTTAGGCCTGGCTTATTTATTTAAAATAACAGCGGAAATGGACGGTGAAGGTCACTACAATTACTTTTAAATACATAATTGCTCTTGAATTATTAGAAAAATAATAAATCACTAATCAGGGAATATAACATTCATACATTTTTAGATAATCATACAATTAACAATATTAATATATTTTAGGTAGGACCTTTTCATTGAAAACTCTAACAGTCGGCCTTCCTGACAATATGTTTGTCCTCAAACAGTAACTAATAGCCAAGATATTATTTGTTTCTTAAACAAAATTTACTAACATGCAACTAACTAGAAAAAAATCAAAACATAATAAAGTATATTATATAAACATAGTATGTAGGTATTTGATCCCTATTATGATTATTTCGCTTTGACACAAAAACAAAACTTAACACACTTAACTCAAAAGAAGTTACATAAATCATTTCATTTGCGTATACACTACTGCCAATATGACATTTACCTGGAACTACATCAGGTAGAATATACTCTTTCACTCAATCTCAACTTTCAAGAAACACCTGGAACTACGTCAGATGTTCTGCTCTAAAGTTGTCATTTCATTACGATCAGATATCTGGAACTACATCAGATATCGCTCTCTAAATGGGTATCTCACATATATCTCACTAAATATCTTACTTACTCTTTTGAACGTATTATGTTTCATTCTTTAACATTTGTTAGCTATTTTATTACAACATTTTATCTAGACTCACTATAGTTCCTAACTAACCAAAAATGAAATAAAAATATGGAAATTATTGTGTCTCTGCCTCGTTATCAGAACTACTCGACGTAGACTCTCTACGTGTCCCTATCCAAGGTTGGATCTGATCAACGGCCCACACATTGCAATATTTCCTTTTGCCTAAATTCGAACCCGGAATTGAGGAAACCTCGTACCTATCGTTGTCTAGAACTTTAGTGATTTTATAGGGACCCGAAAAAACAGGTAATAACTTTTTACTTTGACCTTCACTCGAACTAATTTGCTTTTTTACTTTCACTAAATCCCCAATGGTATATATATTTGGACTTTTACGAAACTTATCAAATCTTTCTTTTTGTTTTAGCTGGTCGTTTTCTATGTGTTTACTAATTTCGACTCTTATATTATCTTTGTCCGGTTGTTGAGATCGCGTTTCATGGAACAAATCAGAAAATGCGTTCTCACCAGCGTACTTAAGATTATGACCAAACAATGCTTCAGAAGGAGTTTTTCCGGTGCCTTTGTTCAGGGTGTTGTTTAAACCCCATTGAACTCTACCTATCTCTTGATCCCATTTTGTTTCACCTACTTTGTCTACATATGAGCTAAGGGCTCCTAACACTGTACGGTTATAGCGCTCTACCTGTCCGTTGGCCCTGGGTGACGCTACTGCATTTAAAATATGCTTAATTTTTGAGTCAATGCAAAATTTCTCAAATTCTTTTGAAGTAAAACATGTTCCCCGATCTGAAATTAAGCGACTGGGATACCCAAATGTACTAAAAACGTCACCCAGAGCACGGATAGTGAGATTTGACTTTAAATTTCGCAAAGGTTTTAGTATGCAATACTTTGTGAAACCGTCTACAATCAGCAATATGTAAACGTTGCCCCTACTACTTCGAACAAATGGTCCTAGATGATCTACATGGCAGGTGTGAAAAGGAATATCAACTTTAGGGATTGGGTGCAGGTAACTTTCTTTCTTTCCGGTTGTACCCTTCCCATAAGCACAATGAACACACGCCTTTACATATTTCGAAACAAACTTTTTCATCTTCGGAAACCAGAAGTCTTTTTTAATCTTAGACAGTGTTTTTTCTAGTGAAAAATGACCAATATTGTCGTGATTTTGCTGACAAATTTGCCATCTAGCTCCCTTAGGCACTACCCATTTTAACTCATCGCCTACTTTGCGGAAAAGTTTATTTCCTTTAACAGTGAAATTTTGCTTTATATCTACAACATCATTATAATCTGGGTCCTCTAATACCTTTTTAATATGTGTTAGTTTAGGATCGGTTAGTTGCAAACTCATGAGCCAATCCTCCTGAGTTATATTAAGTACCCTAGGTAAATCAGGTTCTAAAAACGGTTGTTTGGACTCTATTGGATTGCGGCTAAGCGCGTCCACGTGTGTCATGCAGTGATTTGGACGATAAATAATATTACAATCGTACTCCTGTAGTACCAACCACCAACGGGCGATTCTCGGCAAAATGTCTTTTTTTGAAAAAGTAGCCCTGAGTGCATTACAATCCGTCACTATAGTGAATTCTGTTCCTAACAGATATACACGAAACCGATTTAATGAAGTAATAACGGCTAATGTTTCGAGATCATATGCATGGAATTTTTGTTCGTCGGGTGTGGTTTTTCTACTGTAAAAAGCAACAGGTTTTAAGGGTGCACCATCACGCTCCTTTTGTAGCAGTATCCCGGCTAGACCAATTTTGCTAGCGTCTGTGTGAAGTTCCGTTTTGAAATTTGGGTTATACAAAGCAAGAACGGGCCGCTGAACAAGTTTTTGTTTTAATGTTTCGAACGAATGCTTTTCGTCATCGCTCCATCGCCACTCCACGGATTTTCGCGTAAGCTCAGTTAGTGGGCGTGCTATTAAAGAGAAGTCTTTTATAAATTTACGAAAATAACTCGTCAAACCTATAAATTGACGCACTTCGTGCACAGATTTTGGTTCTGGAAAGTTATTTACGGCTTCTATTTTAGATTTTCCAGGTCTAATGCCTTCGAGACCAATTTCATAGCCTAAATAATCTATGGAAGTTTGAAAAAAGAAGCATTTTTGAATATTTAACGTTAAATTTGCTTTATTTAATAACTTGAAAGTATTTTCTAACTTTACTATGCCTTCTTGAAAAGTTTTCGATACGATAATCAAATCGTCCATGTAGGCAAGAGCTTGCTTATTTTGTTGCCCATGTGAAACGTTATTAACAGTTGCTGATAGAGCCTTAGTAATAGTTCTTTGGAATATAGATGGAGCGTTGACTAAACCAAAAGGCATTCTTTTGAATTGAAATAACCCATCCGGTGTCACAAAAGCAGTCAAATGCCGACAGTCAGGTTTGATAGGGATTTGATAGTATCCACTTGTCAAATCTAGACTCGTAAAGTATTTGCTGCCACTAAGCTGATCGATTTGATCTTCGATTCGTGGCAAAGGAAAATGGTCTTTAACTGTGCGGCTGTTAAGTGCCCTATAATCGACGCATAACCTTTTCCCTCCATTCTTCTTGGACACTAGCAAAATTGGACTCGCATACGAAGAAACAGATTCTTCGACAATATCGTTCTCGATTAGGTCTTGAACGATAGATTGGACATTTTGACGTTCCGAGTAACTCAGTCTATAAGGTTTATAAACAACAGGATTTTTATCTTTAAGTTCAATTTCCATTTCTGTCAAACTCGTACAACCTAGTTCCGTAAGATTTTGCGCAAAAGTTGGCCGATAGTCTGTAATAAGTTGATATACTTTATTTTGTTCATCTAATGTAAGCTCAGGGTTAATATTTATGTCGGATCTAGAAATTGGTTCGTAATGCGATTGAGTTTGTACACGAAAACAAGAAAGGTTAGAATCAGCTTTTGTTTCACTACAAATCTCATTTATTATACTACCACGAATCAAAAGAGAATCTTTTTTTAGCGTTAAATTGTCGCGAGGAGTTATCACTAATATGGTCGTCTCATTATTTTTTACCCCATAAATACCTTCTTGAACCCAAAGTTCACACCCAGTATAAAAACGATAGCTACCCGGAACGTACAGTGTACCATTAGTGCCAATATCAGTATAGCATATGACTGATCCAGTTTTATGTACTTCAGTGTCATTACGAACGTATAATTTAACTGTCTGTTGTGACTCATGTTCGATCGTTGGTAAATCAGGATGAATGTCTCTATTAAGGATCTCTAGCGAACTATTAGTTTTAATAACTAGTATGTGTGGTTGCTCCGTATAATTTTGCCCGACCAGGATTGGGGTATGGAGATGTTCTGGCAGAACTACAAAAGCATCAATAATAGCCTTTACGGATCCTATACATAACGTAAATTTGGTTTTACCCAAAGGGAAAAGTTTTGATTCACCTACTCCTTTTATTACAGGTAAGTCACAGTTTTCATACGTGAGTCCGTATTCGCTAACTAAGTCACTCCTTATAAGAGAACAATCACTACCAAAATCAACGAAGCATAACACTTCATTTTGTTTATCGTTTATAGTACATTGTTTATAATATTTGCTATTACTGCTATTTAATATAGTGTCAATAGACATTACTCGCTTTTCAGAAGATTGCTTAATTTTATTTTTGAGATAGCAATCGTCAGTTTTATGACCTACCTTTTGGCATGTCTCATATCTTACTATTGGCTGTGGGCACGCAGAAATTCTGTGACCTGCCTGCTTACAATTGTAGCAAATAATAGCCCTACATTGTTTAGAATAATGCCCGGTTTTTTTGCACAGTGTACATGTCACATTGCTATTAGTTTGGGAGGGTGGCTTAAGTTTAGAACTCCTAAAGTAGTCATTCCTATCCCTACACACATCTTTGAGAAAACCTAGTAAATCCTCAGGTTGAGTAAATCTAGCTGACGAGGCACTTGCTCTAATAGTCTTATCATCTAACCCATGGATTATGCAATCAACAGCTTTTTTACCTGATATATCACAAGCATTCAAAAGCAACATTTTATCGTAATAATACTGATCTAATGATTCAGAGGATTTGTAACGTCTTTCTAACATATCAGATAACAAAACTCCATAGTTTGATTCAGACGGGAAAGCTCTTCTGAGGCATTGCTGCCATTCAGACCAAGGTCTGTTTATACTAGGAAGGCCTTCATACCAGTTTTTGGCGTGACCTACTAAACGAGGTAAAGCGAAATGTGCGGTTTGTTGATCAGACCAACCATATATTTGAGAACATTCATTAACTTTAGATATCCAAGTTTCAATCCTATGGTTCTTTACTGTTGGATCAAATTCAGGTATCATATTTTTGTCAAAATGCAACTTTTGATTATGCTGAGGTTTCATAAAACTACTCATAAAACTAATGAAATCATTGATATTAAGATTAGGTGAAAATTTTGACTGGTTATGGACACCTTCCCGAGATGTTCCAGCTTGTTGATATGGTTGGTAACGATATGAAGCTTTATTACGACGGTTAGGAGACATGTTGCTATGCAACTCACTTCTCCTGGCCGATGCTCTAGGCGGAGACCGACTCATGCGATAATGATCTTCATCATACCTCGTGGCTGCTGAGCGGGACGGTAGAATAGGGCTGCGACTCCGACTGGTTGCTCGCCTCGGACAGCTGCGGTCCCTGGTGTTCACTCGACTGATGCGGCCCCGGCTGTGTCTTGATCGGCTTCGCTTCTCTCTGCTCCGCCGCGGATTGTCCCGGTTGCGGTCGCGTGAACATCGAGGGGATTCAACTTCTTCGTTGCTTCGTGGAGGAGTGCTCACAACACGACTACGGCGGGGCTCCGCAGTACCATCGTGTTCGTACTTTTCCATGATTTGTTAACCTGAAAACATTTTTCGGATATAATATGTACTTTACACTATATTTATGTACTGAAAATAAATAGAAACAATACCACACACAATAAATTATGATGGGTAAAAAAAATGGTGTGTTTTATTCTTATTTTACATAATTAATTCTATTTTTTTTTCTCAAGCATATGTAAACGAGACACAATATATATTGTTATGCGGTTGCCTACAACCGCTAGGGTGTTGAAGCGTTAATGGTTACTATTTGCATTACTATGTATGAATTCAATTAAAGGCAAAGAAGAACATTTAATGTTTTTATCTTTTTAGGATAATGCACTAAACTATTCTCGTTGCGTGAAAGAACAGCAAATAAAACAGAACGGAGAAAAAAAAATATCTCAACAACGCAAACCTAACATTTGCATTTTTGATTTATTTATTTATTACGATCATTGATAGTGAGGTATACTATTAGTTCGTATGGAACTATGACAAAATAAACTAGAATAAATATCATCTACTAAGCATCCCAGTTACAGGTGAACAAAGCATTGATTAAATTACAACAGAGTTAGATAGTAGGTTTAAAATTTCTCCAAACAATGTAAACATTATATATGTATAAATCTTATTGCATACTAGTATTTGCAGTGAAAAATCGTGTTACTTGCCTTACAGTTTACAATGAAATCAGGATAATTGATTATTTACTATCAAAGAGAAAAAGAAGAGGAAAAGAGAAAGAAAAAAAGTACCTTGTGTGGCGTAAACTCGATCCTTACTTCTGATGTCAGGACCAGGGTCGAAGTAGACGATTGAAAGAGGTTGTTCCAACACGATAGCTCTTTATTTTAAACTCACAGCATTTATTAACACTTTTAGTATAACACACTGGACTTAGTTCTAAGTAATAAGCACTATCTGTAGCCCAACGGACAGAGCTTATGCCAGACTAGCATTCAGTTCAACTGCGTGTTCCAGACTGCCCGTCTCAAATCTCGAGGCGTCCATTCCCGCGACCATGCCTTGGTGGGGGAGAGTAGTGGTGGCGGAAATGGACGGCGCGAGTTTGTACAATTACTTTTAATTTTGTAAATGTTCTTAAAATAAAATAAAAATATAATTGAACATGAACCAGTCAATATTTCATTAAATTATGATTTATAGTAATGATAAAAACTAGTTATAAATATATTTTAGGCCTGGCTTATTTATTTAAAATAACAGCGGAAATGGACGGTGAAGGTCACTACAATTACTTTTAAATACATAATTGCTCTTGAATTATTAGAAAAATAATAAATCACTAATCAGGGAATATAACATTCATACATTTTTAGATAATCATACAATTAACAATATTAATATATTTTAGGTAGGACCTTTTCATTGAAAACTCTAACAGTCGGCCTTCCTGACAATATGTTTGTCCTCAAACAGTAACTAATAGCCAAGATATTATTTGTTTCTTAAACAAAATTTACTAACATGCAACTAACTAGAAAAAAATCAAAACATAATAAAGTATATTATATAAACATAGTATGTAGGTATTTGATCCCTATTATGATTATTTCGCTTTGACACAAAAACAAAACTTAACACACTTAACTCAAAAGAAGTTACATAAATCATTTCATTTGCGTATACACTACTGCCAATATGACATTTACCTGGAACTACATCAGGTAGAATATACTCTTTCACTCAATCTCAACTTTCAAGAAACACCTGGAACTACGTCAGATGTTCTGCTCTAAAGTTGTCATTTCATTACGATCAGATATCTGGAACTACATCAGATATCGCTCTCTAAATGGGTATCTCACATATATCTCACTAAATATCTTACTTACTCTTTTGAACGTATTATGTTTCATTCTTTAACATTTGTTAGCTATTTTATTACAACATTTTATCTAGACTCACTATAGTTCCTAACTAACCAAAAATGAAATAAAAATATGGAAATTATTGTGTCTCTGCCTCGTTATCAGAACTACTCGACGTAGACTCTCTACGTGTCCCTATCCAAGGTTGGATCTGATCAACGGCCCACACATTGCAATATTTCCTTTTGCCTAAATTCGAACCCGGAATTGAGGAAACCTCGTACCTATCGTTGTCTAGAACTTTAGTGATTTTATAGGGACCCGAAAAAACAGGTAATAACTTTTTACTTTGACCTTCACTCGAACTAATTTGCTTTTTTACTTTCACTAAATCCCCAATGGTATATATATTTGGACTTTTACGAAACTTATCAAATCTTTCTTTTTGTTTTAGCTGGTCGTTTTCTATGTGTTTACTAATTTCGACTCTTATATTATCTTTGTCCGGTTGTTGAGATCGCGTTTCATGGAACAAATCAGAAAATGCGTTCTCACCAGCGTACTTAAGATTATGACCAAACAATGCTTCAGAAGGAGTTTTTCCGGTGCCTTTGTTCAGGGTGTTGTTTAAACCCCATTGAACTCTACCTATCTCTTGATCCCATTTTGTTTCACCTACTTTGTCTACATATGAGCTAAGGGCTCCTAACACTGTACGGTTATAGCGCTCTACCTGTCCGTTGGCCCTGGGTGACGCTACTGCATTTAAAATATGCTTAATTTTTGAGTCAATGCAAAATTTCTCAAATTCTTTTGAAGTAAAACATGTTCCCCGATCTGAAATTAAGCGACTGGGATACCCAAATGTACTAAAAACGTCACCCAGAGCACGGATAGTGAGATTTGACTTTAAATTTCGCAAAGGTTTTAGTATGCAATACTTTGTGAAACCGTCTACAATCAGCAATATGTAAACGTTGCCCCTACTACTTCGAACAAATGGTCCTAGATGATCTACATGGCAGGTGTGAAAAGGAATATCAACTTTAGGGATTGGGTGCAGGTAACTTTCTTTCTTTCCGGTTGTACCCTTCCCATAAGCACAATGAACACACGCCTTTACATATTTCGAAACAAACTTTTTCATCTTCGGAAACCAGAAGTCTTTTTTAATCTTAGACAGTGTTTTTTCTAGTGAAAAATGACCAATATTGTCGTGATTTTGCTGACAAATTTGCCATCTAGCTCCCTTAGGCACTACCCATTTTAACTCATCGCCTACTTTGCGGAAAAGTTTATTTCCTTTAACAGTGAAATTTTGCTTTATATCTACAACATCATTATAATCTGGGTCCTCTAATACCTTTTTAATATGTGTTAGTTTAGGATCGGTTAGTTGCAAACTCATGAGCCAATCCTCCTGAGTTATATTAAGTACCCTAGGTAAATCAGGTTCTAAAAACGGTTGTTTGGACTCTATTGGATTGCGGCTAAGCGCGTCCACGTGTGTCATGCAGTGATTTGGACGATAAATAATATTACAATCGTACTCCTGTAGTACCAACCACCAACGGGCGATTCTCGGCAAAATGTCTTTTTTTGAAAAAGTAGCCCTGAGTGCATTACAATCCGTCACTATAGTGAATTCTGTTCCTAACAGATATACACGAAACCGATTTAATGAAGTAATAACGGCTAATGTTTCGAGATCATATGCATGGAATTTTTGTTCGTCGGGTGTGGTTTTTCTACTGTAAAAAGCAACAGGTTTTAAGGGTGCACCATCACGCTCCTTTTGTAGCAGTATCCCGGCTAGACCAATTTTGCTAGCGTCTGTGTGAAGTTCCGTTTTGAAATTTGGGTTATACAAAGCAAGAACGGGCCGCTGAACAAGTTTTTGTTTTAATGTTTCGAACGAATGCTTTTCGTCATCGCTCCATCGCCACTCCACGGATTTTCGCGTAAGCTCAGTTAGTGGGCGTGCTATTAAAGAGAAGTCTTTTATAAATTTACGAAAATAACTCGTCAAACCTATAAATTGACGCACTTCGTGCACAGATTTTGGTTCTGGAAAGTTATTTACGGCTTCTATTTTAGATTTTCCAGGTCTAATGCCTTCGAGACCAATTTCATAGCCTAAATAATCTATGGAAGTTTGAAAAAAGAAGCATTTTTGAATATTTAACGTTAAATTTGCTTTATTTAATAACTTGAAAGTATTTTCTAACTTTACTATGCCTTCTTGAAAAGTTTTCGATACGATAATCAAATCGTCCATGTAGGCAAGAGCTTGCTTATTTTGTTGCCCATGTGAAACGTTATTAACAGTTGCTGATAGAGCCTTAGTAATAGTTCTTTGGAATATAGATGGAGCGTTGACTAAACCAAAAGGCATTCTTTTGAATTGAAATAACCCATCCGGTGTCACAAAAGCAGTCAAATGCCGACAGTCAGGTTTGATAGGGATTTGATAGTATCCACTTGTCAAATCTAGACTCGTAAAGTATTTGCTGCCACTAAGCTGATCGATTTGATCTTCGATTCGTGGCAAAGGAAAATGGTCTTTAACTGTGCGGCTGTTAAGTGCCCTATAATCGACGCATAACCTTTTCCCTCCATTCTTCTTGGACACTAGCAAAATTGGACTCGCATACGAAGAAACAGATTCTTCGACAATATCGTTCTCGATTAGGTCTTGAACGATAGATTGGACATTTTGACGTTCCGAGTAACTCAGTCTATAAGGTTTATAAACAACAGGATTTTTATCTTTAAGTTCAATTTCCATTTCTGTCAAACTCGTACAACCTAGTTCCGTAAGATTTTGCGCAAAAGTTGGCCGATAGTCTGTAATAAGTTGATATACTTTATTTTGTTCATCTAATGTAAGCTCAGGGTTAATATTTATGTCGGATCTAGAAATTGGTTCGTAATGCGATTGAGTTTGTACACGAAAACAAGAAAGGTTAGAATCAGCTTTTGTTTCACTACAAATCTCATTTATTATACTACCACGAATCAAAAGAGAATCTTTTTTTAGCGTTAAATTGTCGCGAGGAGTTATCACTAATATGGTCGTCTCATTATTTTTTACCCCATAAATACCTTCTTGAACCCAAAGTTCACACCCAGTATAAAAACGATAGCTACCCGGAACGTACAGTGTACCATTAGTGCCAATATCAGTATAGCATATGACTGATCCAGTTTTATGTACTTCAGTGTCATTACGAACGTATAATTTAACTGTCTGTTGTGACTCATGTTCGATCGTTGGTAAATCAGGATGAATGTCTCTATTAAGGATCTCTAGCGAACTATTAGTTTTAATAACTAGTATGTGTGGTTGCTCCGTATAATTTTGCCCGACCAGGATTGGGGTATGGAGATGTTCTGGCAGAACTACAAAAGCATCAATAATAGCCTTTACGGATCCTATACATAACGTAAATTTGGTTTTACCCAAAGGGAAAAGTTTTGATTCACCTACTCCTTTTATTACAGGTAAGTCACAGTTTTCATACGTGAGTCCGTATTCGCTAACTAAGTCACTCCTTATAAGAGAACAATCACTACCAAAATCAACGAAGCATAACACTTCATTTTGTTTATCGTTTATAGTACATTGTTTATAATATTTGCTATTACTGCTATTTAATATAGTGTCAATAGACATTACTCGCTTTTCAGAAGATTGCTTAATTTTATTTTTGAGATAGCAATCGTCAGTTTTATGACCTACCTTTTGGCATGTCTCATATCTTACTATTGGCTGTGGGCACGCAGAAATTCTGTGACCTGCCTGCTTACAATTGTAGCAAATAATAGCCCTACATTGTTTAGAATAATGCCCGGTTTTTTTGCACAGTGTACATGTCACATTGCTATTAGTTTGGGAGGGTGGCTTAAGTTTAGAACTCCTAAAGTAGTCATTCCTATCCCTACACACATCTTTGAGAAAACCTAGTAAATCCTCAGGTTGAGTAAATCTAGCTGACGAGGCACTTGCTCTAATAGTCTTATCATCTAACCCATGGATTATGCAATCAACAGCTTTTTTACCTGATATATCACAAGCATTCAAAAGCAACATTTTATCGTAATAATACTGATCTAATGATTCAGAGGATTTGTAACGTCTTTCTAACATATCAGATAACAAAACTCCATAGTTTGATTCAGACGGGAAAGCTCTTCTGAGGCATTGCTGCCATTCAGACCAAGGTCTGTTTATACTAGGAAGGCCTTCATACCAGTTTTTGGCGTGACCTACTAAACGAGGTAAAGCGAAATGTGCGGTTTGTTGATCAGACCAACCATATATTTGAGAACATTCATTAACTTTAGATATCCAAGTTTCAATCCTATGGTTCTTTACTGTTGGATCAAATTCAGGTATCATATTTTTGTCAAAATGCAACTTTTGATTATGCTGAGGTTTCATAAAACTACTCATAAAACTAATGAAATCATTGATATTAAGATTAGGTGAAAATTTTGACTGGTTATGGACACCTTCCCGAGATGTTCCAGCTTGTTGATATGGTTGGTAACGATATGAAGCTTTATTACGACGGTTAGGAGACATGTTGCTATGCAACTCACTTCTCCTGGCCGATGCTCTAGGCGGAGACCGACTCATGCGATAATGATCTTCATCATACCTCGTGGCTGCTGAGCGGGACGGTAGAATAGGGCTGCGACTCCGACTGGTTGCTCGCCTCGGACAGCTGCGGTCCCTGGTGTTCACTCGACTGATGCGGCCCCGGCTGTGTCTTGATCGGCTTCGCTTCTCTCTGCTCCGCCGCGGATTGTCCCGGTTGCGGTCGCGTGAACATCGAGGGGATTCAACTTCTTCGTTGCTTCGTGGAGGAGTGCTCACAACACGACTACGGCGGGGCTCCGCAGTACCATCGTGTTCGTACTTTTCCATGATTTGTTAACCTGAAAACATTTTTCGGATATAATATGTACTTTACACTATATTTATGTACTGAAAATAAATAGAAACAATACCACACACAATAAATTATGATGGGTAAAAAAAATGGTGTGTTTTATTCTTATTTTACATAATTAATTCTATTTTTTTTTCTCAAGCATATGTAAACGAGACACAATATATATTGTTATGCGGTTGCCTACAACCGCTAGGGTGTTGAAGCGTTAATGGTTACTATTTGCATTACTATGTATGAATTCAATTAAAGGCAAAGAAGAACATTTAATGTTTTTATCTTTTTAGGATAATGCACTAAACTATTCTCGTTGCGTGAAAGAACAGCAAATAAAACAGAACGGAGAAAAAAAAATATCTCAACAACGCAAACCTAACATTTGCATTTTTGATTTATTTATTTATTACGATCATTGATAGTGAGGTATACTATTAGTTCGTATGGAACTATGACAAAATAAACTAGAATAAATATCATCTACTAAGCATCCCAGTTACAGGTGAACAAAGCATTGATTAAATTACAACAGAGTTAGATAGTAGGTTTAAAATTTCTCCAAACAATGTAAACATTATATATGTATAAATCTTATTGCATACTAGTATTTGCAGTGAAAAATCGTGTTACTTGCCTTACAGTTTACAATGAAATCAGGATAATTGATTATTTACTATCAAAGAGAAAAAGAAGAGGAAAAGAGAAAGAAAAAAAGTACCTTGTGTGGCGTAAACTCGATCCTTACTTCTGATGTCAGGACCAGGGTCGAAGTAGACGATTGAAAGAGGTTGTTCCAACACGATAGCTCTTTATTTTAAACTCACAGCATTTATTAACACTTTTAGTATAACACACTGGACTTAGTTCTAAGTAATAAGCACTATCTGTAGCCCAACGGACAGAGCTTATGCCAGACTAGCATTCAGTTCAACTGCGTGTTCCAGACTGCCCGTCTCAAATCTCGAGGCGTCCATTCCCGCGACCATGCCTTGGTGGGGGAGAGTAGTGGTGGCGGAAATGGACGGCGCGAGTTTGTACAATTACTTTTAATTTTGTAAATGTTCTTAAAATAAAATAAAAATATAATTGAACATGAACCAGTCAATATTTCATTAAATTATGATTTATAGTAATGATAAAAACTAGTTATAAATATATTTTAGGTAGGACCTTTTCATTGAAAACTCTAACATTAGTGTAAATAATTTTTAGTGACTCAATATAGCGAAAGCTCATTCAGTAAAATTGCCCATATCTCACTTCTCTAGTATTTGAAACTATTCCCAAAGACTTTTCTCGATGACTGTCGGCGTCGTTTTAATCATTATCAGCATAGGTAATATAAATTAGTACAATCAACTTCGCATTTTAGTTTCAGGTTTTTTATTTACTTAAGTCCCGTTTTTCCTACCTCAGATAAGGAATATTCATCGAATAAAATACAAACCGCCTAATTTGAAAACGTCACTTATTTTCAGCAATCATTAATGTTCAGCAATCATAAATGGTATTTTAAAATCAGTTGTTTTATACTTATTCAGTCAGATGTCTTGATGAAATCGGCCCTTAATAACAGGTATATAAAATTGATATATCTACTCGTGTTAACCCCATGCTGATTGCCTCCATTTCATTCATTGCGATATCAATAGTACTTCGTTACATAGTTACTTTATTGTTCCGTGCATTGAAATGGAGCACTGCTACTGAGACTCAATTTTTTTTATAACTCGCGTCACCATTACGAGTGATTTTCGTTTAAAAATCAATTTAAAAAAAACACGTAATAGATAGTTGCGAGTACTAACAAAATCGAGTAATCTTTTACATCACACTTGTAAGGATTTATTTATTTTTTAATCAAATATGATTTTCCTATAATTTATAATTATCGCCATATTTGAGGATTAGTAATTCAAAAATAGTTGCTCTGAATCGAGAAATAAACATGTAAGGTTAGTAAGGACAACATGTGCAATAAACATAGCTTTGTGTCAAGGTCGTATTTTTTTCTTACTTTAAAAAGCTTTTTATCATTACCAATGCCTCTGCATGCGGTCTGTAAAGGAGCACAAATTATTCAAAAAGGATTATAAAGAATATACGTAGTTACCTTGACCTAGTTTTAGTGCTCTAAAATGCTTTAACTCGGAGATATAGTAATCCAAAGTATTATAATTGCTAACTTGTTGTAGTAAGTGACAATATCAAGCTGATATGATTTATTTTGTTTGAAAACAACAGTTAATTTATTTTTAATTACAATAAATTTACACCATTTTGAATTCATTACTGGATACAGTGTTTTCATTTTAATTTTATGCTCCTTTTACAAGCCACACCCTGTATTTGTGTGAAACATACATTGGCACTTATGTATTACATATTATTTACGTCGAAAGCTATCACAAAAGTGTAAACTTATGCTAGCAAAGTAGAAAATAAATGACATTGTTGGTGTTGTGAGGAAAGACACCTTTTATTTCATCTGTTTGCAGCCTGACACGCCCCCTGGCATTCAACACACACATTTTAAATGGACAGTCAGTCTTAATTACGGTTCGGTAAGTTCTTTTTCTATGAAAAATATTAAAATCGTAGGGTCATAAGTATATATCTTTAATTGTGGATGTTGAAAATGCAATTGTCATATCAATATAGCTAATAATAGGTAGACATAGACGGAAGGAATAGTTTAGTATACCTCATACTACGGCTATGTCTACTCATCAAAACATTGACTATGAAAGCCTACATTACAACCTATTCTGAACCATCAACGTTACAGAGTTAACAACCTACAGAGCATAAAGTAGTCACCACACTACTAAGTGAAGGTCTAAGTATACGAAGTATAATAAGTACTCATATTTAACAAAAAAAGGAAGCAATGTGTTAATTATTATTACAATTTATGAAACATGAGGTATGATTGTATAAAGCAATCTTATTAATTTGACAGTTCAAAACGTACGATATGATCTGTCAAATGGCAGAACCGTACGTTTTGAACTATCAAATGAATACGATTGCTGTACACAATTTCATCTCAGGTTTTTGTGGCATGATAGAACTTTAACTTAAACAAATTATTCTTTTTGTACATTTATAGCTACAACATAGGTCACAAAACTAAATAAGTAGTAAATAAATAAAAAAAATTCAATAACGTCCTTTGAGAAGACCAACGTAGCTGAGCTTGTAAAAATATATACATGTATTATTGTAGGTTATTCACTCATTAAAAGATATTTGGCATGACTACAAATGTACAATATCTCGATAATGTGTTTATTAATTTATTTATTGCAGGAAAACATAACAGATTATAATCAATTACATTACATTATACTCTGATTTCTAATTAGATAGACCAAAATGACATTTGATGGGATGCCACGTTTCCGTAATTTAAAAATATTGTTGTTCCTAAATAATCGACAAATTGAACTTTAATTCAATCGTTGCTTTTTAATTATTTTTAATTATTAAATAGATTCAGTATGATATTATGTGGTGCAGCAGTTTTTTATAATGTGACTGTTTTACTTCATGCTAAAATAAAACGGTGATATTATAAATAAAATACTAAAATAAAATCGTATAATCATGTTTTCTTTAAATACCGCCAAAAATATCTAATAATGTATTTATAGAAAGTAGTAAGAAATCAAAATAGGTTTAAATCATTAAAGAATATTGCTATTGTAAGTGAAAGGTCTAATTTTTTTGTCTCATTAGTTACTATTTTTATTCATTTGTTTGTTCGTTTATAGCTGTATTCAAAATTTTCCATGTAATATTCATCCAAATAATTAGAATCATATTATTAAAAAACGAATTACAAATTTAACTTATCGCCCACAATTGAAATGTTACAACACTACTGCAATACGCTTGCAACGTTAAAAATAAATAGTTCCATTGAAGCTGTCATTTTGGTCTTTTTCATTAAAAATCAGAGTATAAGAGACTTATAATAAAATGGTAGTGTTACTAACCTTAGTATAGCTAAAAGATTTTTTTAGCAAAAAGCGAGTTTCCGGCCTGTTGAATCATCAGATCTACTTATTTCAATTGGTCTTTAAGTACACTTAAAAACTTATAGAGCTGTAGATACATGCTCTATAAAGAGCTACTTCATACAGCAAGCATGGGTCACCTCAGTAAATACCCAGTAAAAAAACGGCATGACTATAAGTACAATAATGTGATTCTACCCTCAGTCTAGAAGATGTTTCAGCAACAAGCGAGTTTACGGCCCCTTCAGCTGATGTAACACTTGGCCAGTTTAAGCGCAATCCTCGCAAGATGGCGCTGTCCATTTATGATGCTTTTTATTTAGGGTCACATCACACAAAGACCATTTTTTTTTATTGTTGAATTACGTATTATATCACAATTTAACACCCTTAATTACATTTAGTACATCATGGGGTGAAGTGGACAAATACTCATTTTTGTACAAATCTTTAAAAGGTCCTGCTTTATTTAAATAGGTATATAAATATAACTTCCACAAAAATCGTCTGTGTGGTATTCGGTGCTTAATTACTTTCATTGATGCATTGATTTTTTAACAAGCCATCAGTAACTCTTTTTATTAGAATACGGAAGCATTATGTTTTGGGCAGTTTAAATGTTTATATGTATTATGTATGTGGGTTATGTGTGTTATATATTTATATATTTGCAGCTAAACTACGGTAGAACGGTAGTTTGAACGGTAGAAAACAAAGGGAAACATAGGCTACCTTTTTTTAAAAACATCATCAACAACAAAATTTGACGACGTGTTTGATGTAGTGGTAAGCGGTCCTGACTATAACTCCAGCTATTGCGGGTTCGAATCCCGCAAGGCGCAATTTTTTTGTGATGAGCACGAACATTTTTATCTAGGTCATGGATGTTTATATTTATTTAAGTATTTACGGGAGACGCCCCGTCATAATCATTCTCTGGTATTTGTAGTACAAGGAAGAAAATTTCTTTGTACGAATCCTTGACAATTAGTGTAATGTGTTGTCTGGCTGTTATAAAAAAACTGAGAAATTTAGAAAAAAAATGCAGCTATAAAGTGGGAATGAAGAAGACTAATGAAAGAAGACAAAATTCTGAGTAAACAAATGTCTATTCGTAGTCGAGGTTTTTTTTTAAACTTTATATTTCTATGGAAGAGTGTGTAAAATCCTTATATCCGGCCTTTTACAGCCAAAAGTTTAGGCCGCAATTACAAGGTGTTAGGTTGGAGATGATTTTGATGATAATGGTCCTTTATTCTGCCGGTTGATGGCAAAATTTTACAATAGACTGAATATATAGAGTTTTATGTCGTGTAAAAATAATGTGTAGGCGGTAAGATACTTTCATTTTTATACTGCTCCAATTTCAAGATGTGTTTCAGTGAGAAGGGAAGATAACATTTTGAAATTATTACAAGAAGATAGATTCGTGTAAGATTTAGTTAGATTTATTGTCGCATTTTGGACAAGTGAAATTGAAAAAAAATATCTATTGTATAAGGTAAAATTGTTTCAAGTGATATTAAGTTAACTGTGTCTTTCTATGTCTCATAAAATCAGAAAACTACATATTTTTTTGATAATCGAGATTTTTTATTTTCTACAACAAATATTTTTATTAAACAGCACCCTGTTAATATTAAAAATTATCTATGTCATCGGCTTTGCCTCTCTTATTTCGATGCTCTAATCGTTTTTTTCTCCAATCTTAACCTTAATTAACAAAAAAACTAAATAAAACAAACGTAATATTATTTTATCTATGTTTTGTCAAAAACTAGCGAAAAAACCCTACCCTATAAAAATTAGTCAGCTACATTGATGCTAATGTATGAAGAGGCAAAACAAAATAGGTTTGAACAATGGCCCTATTGTAAAAGTTGCAGGTATTGATACTTTCATTCACCACTTAAAGGCGATTAATTTGGCCCATATTGGAGGACACCATCGATGTTACTTATTTATAACTTTCCCAAAAAAAAGTTATATCTAGATAAATACCCTGGATTTTGCTAAGAACTATCGATATTGAAAAAATCCTGAGCACATCTCTGAGGATATCGATATTTATTTCGAGTATGCAAAATAATACAATTAAGAAATTCGTTTCATGGCTGTCCGTGGCTTGACTAAGAATGGTCATTTTCTTTTGACAACACTGCGAAGTCACCCTGTATTATACAATTCAACAAAGGTACTCAACCTTTCTGGTCAGAAAGGTTGAGTACCTTAACCCAGAGTCCCAGAAAAAGTTTGCTTTCAGATTATATGGTCATATGATCTGAAAGCAAACTTTTTCTGGGTAAACTCGCTCCGACGTAGACCAAATCCTGTCTTGATCGTACCATTTGTTTTTCTCGACAGAAAATGCCTCATCCTTACCATGTACCTCTAGGTTTAGTTAAAAGTTTTCCAAGGATAAGTTTTTGGTGCTTTAGAATGTTTTTAACACTCACAGTGTCATATTTTAAATTCATAAAGATGAAATAAGAAACCAAAAATTTGCGCACGGGCGGGACTTGAACCAGCAACCTTTTGGCAAACCGGGCCAAACGCTCTTACCAATTGAGCTACCGTGCTGTTAGTCCGACCCTGCGAAATTTGTGGTTTCCTATGAAAACGTCAATTGCGTGACGCTTAGCGCCATCTAGCCGTCTGTTTATGAAACAGATGGCCCAAGCAGTTATTCTTTACACAATAAATTCAACTTGGAAACTGATGTCGCTTCGCTATCTATGCTTTAGAATGTTTTTAACACTCACAGTGTCATATTTTAAATTCATAAAGATGAAATAAGAAACCAAAAATTTGCGCACGGGCGGGACTTGAACCAGCAACCTTTTGGCAAACCGGGCCAAACGCTCTTACCAATTGAGCTACCGTGCTGTTAGTCCGACCCTGCGAAATTTGTGGTTTCCTATGAAAACGTCAATTGCGTGACGCTTAGCGCCATCTAGCCGTCTGTTTATGAAACAGATGGCCCAAGCAGTTATTCTTTACAGAATAAATTCAACTTGGAAATTGATGTCGCTTCGCTATCTATGCTTTAGAATGTTTTTAACACTCACAGTGTCATATTTTAAATTCATAAAGATGAAATAAGAAACCAAAAATTTGCGCACGGGCGGGACTTGAACCATTGAATTGGTAAGAGCGTTTGGCCCGGTTTGCCAAAAGGTTGCTGGTTCAAGTCCCGCCCGTGCGCAAATTTTTGGTTTCTTATATCATCTTTATGAATTTAAAATATGACACTGTGAGTGTTAAAAACATTCTAAAGCATAGATAGCGAAGCGACATCAATTTCCAAGTTGAATTTATTCTGTAAAGAATAACTGCTTGGGCCATCTGTTTCATAAACAGACGGCTAGATGGCGCTAAGCGTCACGCAATTGACGTTTTCATAGGAAACCACAAATTTCGCAGGGTCGGACTAACAGCACGGTAGCTCAATTGGTAAGAGCGTTTGGCCCGGTTTGCCAAAAGGTTGCTGGTTCAAGTCCCGCCCGTGCGCAAATTTTTGGTTTCTTATTTCATCTTTATGATAAGTTTTTGGGTTTGAATTTTTAAGATTTTTATCGACCATTTTGTAAATTAGGTACATGTTAATGCATTGTCGTGTATTATTGGTATTTTTACTTTAGGACAACACTAACAACGACTTTGTGAAGATTGCAGGGTCACAATAAATGAAGATCGCTTGCAATCAGTGCAGACGCAGGTAATGTCTTCAAACAGGGTGGTATACCAACTAAAGGCGACTTTGCCACAAGACGTGATATTGCTGATATAATTTATCTACTTACGATTATTTCAGGTGACATAGATTGTTCTGAACTTTTATCTAAATTAAATTTTCATGCCCCTAAAAGAGTTCTTCGTCATAGTGATCCGCTTCATGTGCCAACGGTGCATGTGCGCGTGGTGGTGTCCGCGGATTTAGATGCCACGAAAACCGTTTCTTATGTTGTTCGCCATTCGATAATCACATATTGTATGAGAGTCTGGGGTGGTGCTGCAAAAACTTTCATGTTGGAGCTGGAATGGGCGCAACGTGGTATTTCCAAGGTAATGCTGGGAAAACCAATTTTGTACCCCACAAATGTCGTATATAACGATATGAAGATGTTGCGCGTGAGGCAGCTGTATATCTTAACTGCTTTTCTAGATACTCACAGATCCGCCCCGCACCTGGAAAACTTTGACACCATTGTTAGTCGTCGTATCTACAGACTGCTTGTGCCCGCTGTAAGGACAAGTTTTGCGAAATGATTTCCCAGATACTGCCAGGTTGCAACCTACAACAACATGGCACCGATATACAACTTAAAGAACTGCTCTCTAAGCGAAGTAAAAAAACTATTTACGGAACGAAAAAAACGCGTTTTACGGTTACTTTGTTCTCTAGATTACACACAAACTGAATATCTGATCTGCAATAGCTAACCTAACATACTTATTACCATTCTCTCTCTTTCTCTCTCTCTCTCTCTCTCACACACACACACACACACATACACACACACACATACACACACAACACACACACACACACACACACATACGCGCGCGCGCACGCGCGCCCGCACGCACGCACACACGCACACGCGCCCGCACGCACGCACACACGCACGCACGCACGCACAACACACACAGTAAAAACCACACACTTACACCATTCACTGATCTTAAAAGTGCCAATACTTCAGCATATTACATTGCATCTGGTCTCTCAAGATACAAGCAAACCCTAGTTTGAGAGCCTCTGATAACTGGCGAGACTTAATGGCTTTTTCTTTGTTTAATTTAAGCTTAGACACATGTATTACTATTATTTTAGTTGTCAATAAAGATATTTTATTTTTTATTTAATAATTCAAATTACAGGCAAAATAGTTACATTTGGCGCGTTTGTAGCGACTTAAATAAAGTTCTCAAAGATACCGGCGTCGACATTCTTTATACCAGTGTTACAGAGGTAAGGCGACTGTTAAGTGAACTCTTTTTCATCGATTTGCAATTGCATAAATGTAGCATTGTAATAAGTTTTTTTTTACTTAAAATTGTTATTCCTTTGATAAGGCATAATATTACTTTTTTGTTTTAGTGTATCTTGGATTGTGTTCGATTTGTGCGTTCGTTTTCTTAAAGTTATTACTATTTGTAATAAATAATACACTATTTTAACCACTTATGGTGTACCGTTGTACATCTATAACGTGTAATAAATTGAGTACCTTAATATTTTTAGTATTCATCGGATCCACATGAACATTTTCATCACATTATCTTTGTTTTTCCATGCTTTCATTTCCTTTTTGCTGGTTCGTTTGCTGTAAACACGAACATAAGAGTTAATCATAGATTCTATCTACCATAACGCAGTTAGTATTTTCTCCCTAAAAAGTCGTACTGTAGACATTAAACTATAGGCATTACCTGCCTTTCTACTCTTCTTATACTATTACTCTCTATTTTTGGATTATTGATGTTTTCTAATCCTTTTTGAACAATATTTATTGTGAATCTAAAAATGTCAAACTTTCAAAGCTCTGTTATTCTACTTTTCTGTACATAATACTGTAAAAATACGCCGCCCTTTGCTGCCCCAGGACAATACTTATTGAAGATTTGAAGATACTTACTCACGCCCACTGCACTTTACTTACATTCATACAGACATCACCTCATCTCATTTTTCGGTACTGTATTCTTTTTGTTGTAATATAAATTCTATTCCCTCTTCTACCTCTTTCTTTTACCTTCTTCTACTTCTTCACATTTGTCGCTTCACGACAAATTGGCGCCCAACTTTTAGTCTTCAGTCTTCCCTCTTTCTTTCTTTTCTTACATCTCATTCTTTTCATCTTCTATCTTTTTCTAAATTCAAAAATAACACTTTATCTAGTGTTCTTTACCTTTTCACCCTCTTTACCTTTTCACCCTCTTTACCTTATCACCCTCTTTGACTATCTCTTTTGGATAACATATTATTAACTCCTTCACTATCTTCATATCTTAACCCCTTCACTACCATCTCATATCATTCTAAATCTTAACACCTTAACTATCATCTCAGAACTTAACCCCTTGAAACTCGGAGATAGTAAAATTTTGTTTTAATTAACTTAACTTGAGAATTATTAACTTAACTAAATCTACCTTAATTGGTCTTAAGTTAACTTTGTTCTTTTAACTTTACTTTGATTTAAATAACTGTTCTCTAATTAACTTAACTTGAGAATTATTAACTTAACTAAATCTACCTTAATTGGTCTTAAGTTAACTTTGTTATTTTAACTTAACTTTGATTTAAATAACTGTTCTCTAATTAACTAAACTTGAGAATTATTAACTTTACTAAATCTACCTTAATTGGTCTTAAGTTAACTTTGTTCTTTTAACTTAACTTTGATTTAAATAATTGTTCTCTAATTAACTTAATTAACCGAGAACTCTTATTTTTCTTAAACTCTCTTCCTATTTATTTTTACTCTTCGATTTTCTTTCTCAACCTATTTCTTCACTAATTCACTTTAATCACTATTTGAAGAGGAATTAAGGTACCCAATTTTATTTTGAACTTTATCGAATTATTCATAACTTTTTAACTTTACTATGTCTCGTTTAATTAAATTTGATTATCTTAACAAAGCTGAACTTATTTATGAAATAAAGATTAGACTTGAGGAACCAACAAACACGGTTATAGACTTAAGAAAACAAATACAACAACTTTCTTCGATAACTTCATCAGAGGAAATATTAATTTCTCCTCTTCCTATTGATGAGGAACTTCCTGAAATTGAATCTACTCTTAACTACATTGAAGGAAAAATCTCTAGATTAATACAGGGTGATTCTAAATTTACTCGCTTAATTGAATCTTATCTAAATCATGTTTACTATAGATTTGAACGCATTGATATTGACTTAAGTCCTGAATTCTTAACTACTTTTGATGATCTTAAAAATAAATTTGATGGCTTAACTAATAAATTTGAGTCTTTTACCTTTCATCCAGCTGAAGATATAGTCAGAACTATTGATACCTCAGCTCCAATTACTTATAATCCTATAGATCCTCAACCCTCTCATAACTTTGTAATCCCTCAAACCTCTTTTCAACCTCTAACTTCCTCCCTTACCCAACCTACTATAAATCTTAAGATTTTCAAAGATATAAATCGTTATTCTTATAACGGTAAATCTTGCCCCAGGCCTTTTCTTCAAAAGTTAGACGAATATTGTATTTCAAGAAACATAGATAAAAATCTTCTTATTACTCAGGCATATGAAATCTTTACTGATAATGCTCTCCATTGGTTCAGATTCCAAATTAAAAGGAATCCTAATTTATCCTGGTCTGAAGCTTCCCAACTTTTAATTAAGGACTTTGGTCAATTTGATTTTGATAATAAACTTCTTGAGGCTATTAAAGATCGGACTCAAGGTTTAAATGAACCTATAGCTATTTATATTTCTATTATGTCTGGGATGTTTGAGCGTCTTTCTGAAAAATTACCTGAATGTAAAATTGTTGACATCCTACTTAGAAACATTAGACCTTGTTACTCAGTTTTTGTGGCTCTTAAAGATTGTAACACTATTGATTCTTTATTAACTACTTGTCAGAGTTATGAAAAATTCCTTGATAGAGACCAAAACTTTAAAGAACCTTTGGAAAACTTTTTAACACCTGAATTTAATTTTAAACCTCAAACACCATCCTCCACAAAACCACAATTCTTTAAAAAACCTTATCATGTTAACACCGTTCAGGAAGATATTAATACTCTTACTAAGGACATCTTCTGTGTTCGTTGTCGCAAACATGGACATAATCTTAGATCGTGTGCTCAACCTCACTTTATAATTTGTTTTAAATGCGGTTTGAAAGATTTTAAAACCCCAGATTGCCCTAAATGTAATTCTAAACCTAACACTAGCTCAAAAAACTAATAACTGACTTGAATAGCACTTCTAAATTTGACATTACTGAATGGAATAATTGGATCTTAACTCTAAAAAATTTTTTTTCTTCTTATAAAATCTCTTCTACATTATATTCTAGTGAAATAGATTCCAAACGTCCTTTCATTAATGTGCGAATTTATAACTTAAATATTTCTGGTTTACTTGATTCTGGTAGTTCAATTACTATTTTTGGCAACAATTCTCACTTTAAAATTCTCGAACTGGGTTTTAAGCTTTTCAAGTCAGACTACATTACTATTTCAACTGCGAGTAATCAAAAAATAAAATCACTAGGTTATTTTGAATTACCAATGATTTTTAATAAACAAACACATTTAATTAAAGCTTATGCTTTTCCTGAATTATTTCCTTCTCTTATTCTTGGTATTGATTTTTGGAAGAAATTTAATTTACTTCCTTCTATACTGTCTTCGTCTGGACTTTCCGATCTCAATTGCTCATCTATTCAAGAAGCTAATAGAAAAGTACTTCCTTATGATCATCTTTCTGAAGATCAGAAGAATATCGCGGATACCATTATAGGTCGCTTTAGAGAAATTTCTTTTGAAGAAAAAGGAGTATTGGGACGAACTCATCTCATCACGCTTAAGATTGATACTGGCGATTCTCTTCCGATCAAACAAAGATGTTATCGGTTATCTCCTGTAAAACAAAAGGCATTAGTTGAAGAAGTGGATAAAATGCTGAAATGGGACGTCATCGAACCTGGTGAAAGTCCCTGGCTATCTCCAGTGATAATCACTCCCAAGAAGAATGGAGAATGGCGCTTCTGCATTGATAGCAGGAATTTTTAGTATTCATCGGATCCACATGAACATTTTCATCACATTATCTTTGTTTTTCCATGCTTTCATTTCCTTTTTGCTGGTTCGTTTGCTGTAAACACGAACATAAGAGTTAATCATAGATTCTATCTACCATAACGCAGTTAGTATTTTCTCCCTAAAAAGTCGTACTGTAGACATTAAACTATAGGCATTACCTGCCTTTCTACTCTTCTTATACTATTACTCTCTATTTATGGATTATTGATGTTTTCTAATCCTTTTTGAACAATATTTATTGTGAATCTAAAAATGTCAAACTTTCAAAGCTCTGTTATTCTACTTTTCTGTACATAATACTGTATGTATAGCTGTGTTTTACCTTTGTTTGCAATTTTCCTTTAATTTGCATTGGGTGATGATTCGTTTTCCTGTATTTTCGTAATTTGCACGATTATTGACAGTATTTTTATCTTTATTGACATGGTTGATATGACAATATCTTTCAAAGTCTGACAACTTCTATCAAAGTTTATTACTTTTTCGGGTTTATTCCTCTGTAAACCACCAGTATTCATGTTCTATTTTTGAACCTACCTCGATCTAAATTTGAACGGCCCCGGCCCCCTATATAAGCATTAATTTTTTTCATTCATTTCATTCGATTCCGAGTTCTAAGCTCGAACAGTTCTATTACACTCCAATAAATAAATACTCTACATCTTCCCTCAAGAAGTCTTGAAGAACCGCCGGTGACTACTGAAACACCTCCTCACGCTAGGGGAGGGACCGGACACCGGAGGAGTATCCAAGCACATTGACTGCAGTAACACCTCCTCGCTCAAGGGGAGGGACCTGTCTCCTTCTCGGAAGAGGATCCGAGACCAAGTACTTCTGGCACTCCAACTGATCATAACATTTTCTATATAGTGCCCGTTACCCTCATTACTGCACATCGGCGTCTCTGCTCTTCACGGCGCCTGTCACCGCTGCACATCGGCGTCACTGCTCTTCACGGCGCCTGTCACCGCTGCACATCGGCGTCACTGCTCTTCACGGCGCCTGTCACCGCTGTACATCGGCGTCGCTGCTACCTCCGCTGTGTCGGCCCTGCACTCCGACGCCGCCCTTTGCTGCCCCAGGACAATACTTATTGAAGATTTGAAGATACTTACTCACGCCCACTGCACTTTACTTACATTCATACAGACATCACCTCATCTCATTTTTCGGTACTGTATTCTTTTTGTTGTAATATAAATTCTATTCCCTCTTCTACCTCTTTCTTTTACCTTCTTCTACTTCTTCACATTTGTCGCTTCACGACAATGGTTCAAATATTGTATTCTTTGTAGCTTACTGTAACTTGTAAAACCTGGTTATCCTTATAAATAAAAACAAATAAATAAAATAAAAACGGTGTTCACCGATGCCCTTGAGGAAGAACCCACGAGATAGCGCCCTGAGCATTCGCCCTGGGCATTCTTATCCACTCAAAATCATACACAGTTATATATTAAATGGCTTGCAATATTTTTTGTTACTTAAATGGTATTGATAAATCACTTCGCAATTTAAAAATCCTTTCGCCTGGTGTCGTTTTATTATTTATGTCATTAAGATTTGTTTTGATGGTTAAGTTCCGCAGAGAAAAATATTAGATTTGAACTTTAAAAGAATGGAGATATTTAAACAACTTATCAATGAACGACTGACCTTTGCGTATTTCTTGGTATTTTATACCAACTTTGTTCTGCGGCCCTTAAGGGGATTGTAAATTCAATTCTTACAAAATTGCTCATCAAAGATCTGCCTGAAGTTGAATATTAATTATAAATAACAAAAGACAGCCAGTGAGAACTGTACAATATAACAGACAATTGAAGTTTCTCCAATCGCAGAGTTTTAGTTCGTTTCGAGTTTTCGCTTTTAAACTTTGTAATTGCCGATTTTATTTCTTTTGTTCGAAACGTTGAAATCGGTCTCCGAATTGTTGTTTTAAGTTTTAAAGGAATAGGTAAGTGTCTATCCGATGGGTTTTTGTTATAAAATGGACTAGGACTTGTTTGCACGTAGTTATGTACTAATTCTGACAGGAACGTCAAAAATCTTGTTTATCCTGATTGTAGCGAGGTTCATCTAACACGACGTACTAATAAGTTTTGGCAGCTTCATCCGTCCAATTCTTCTTTTGACGATTCATATTTGGATTAATCGTTGAGTAGTGCTTACATATTTGTCAATAGGGAAACAAGCCCTTACTCTCTTTGTTCTTGAACGAAGTATAAGCTTTAAGATCGTTTTATTTGAGTTGAGGTAAATTATTTTATTACTTTTTTATTTGACCGACTTCAAAAACGGAGGTAATCGATTCGATCTGTATGTATTTGATGTCGTCAGAACTGGATACAATTTCAGTATGTTGATCTATTGAGGCTTTCTAACACGTTTGCAAAATTTCATGACTGTGTGTATTGTATATTTATGAGTTAGTTTTCTTAAGATTTCTCAAAAACGACAAGTAATATCAAGATGATTATTTTTTAGTTCGATCGGATATGATTTAATTCAGGGTACAATGTAAATGTTTCATCAAAATCTGTCAAGTAGTTTTTGAGATATGAGTAATAACTCACAATAATGATATAAAAAATCATAAATAAAATTAAACCGCCTCTAAAAACTGTCAAAAAATTCAAGATAACACATTTGCTCTGTTTAGGAGAAAAAAAAATCATTGTGATGCATGATGTGCGTAGATCATTGATAAACGTTAGCTTGAGATGCACCCACTCCAAATAAATTTGTTTTTTTATAAAAGGTAATAACGTAATGTATTTCCGAGCATATCAGGTGTAAATTAGTTTCGGCGTATAATTTAAATTAAGCCCCTGATTGTATATTCGATAAACTAAAATCGTTGTTACGGACTGGTGATAAAATATTATGCCCTGTGTGGTTTTGTAATTTCAATAATTATTTCAACATAATCGTATTACTACGGATAATATTGAGGCGTATTGTATTTTTTTATTGTGTTTTGACACATAAATTGTACTTGTAAAAACAACTGTGTCAGACAAGGAATCGAACCCTGTGTTGCTATCCGGACGCATGCCTATACCACTCGGCCTTAGACACATTGGCAAGCCTGTTGAATTTTGCAAGTGCTTATATTTTTACAAATATTTAACAATCCTTTTAGATAACGTAAGCCAATTTATAATGATTTTTTTTAAATAATTTTTTGTCACTATACAAACATAATAACATAAATTGTACCTGTAAAAAGAAACTCTTATGATATTGAGGCGTACTTAATAGCGAGTATAATTTTAATACGTTCACTTTATTAAAGACTGTATAAAACAAATACGAGTAAAAATAAGTTTTTACTTAACGCTTCACCGCTGACTCGCTGAGGATCAAATAACCTTTTAATAAAAAAAAAAACATCATTTTACTCCTGGCTGTACCATCTTCAAGACTTTTTCGTTTTCACTTAGACTGCAGATTCTAATTGGATAAGTATTTTAATGGAAGTGGGAGACCGCTTTCCATTTCAAAATAAACGACTTATCTGCGACTTTCTGAAAACGTAACAAACACACACACACAGACACACACACGTACAAAGTAATTTAATCGTACTGGTCGTTAGTTGCTGTGGTTAGTTGTACTAAAATGAAATACACGATAATGCCTTAACATGTGTCCTGATTGACAAAATAGTTTATTTGGTTCTGAAGCTTACGTGAATACTACTCATAAATAATAAAACTAATATAATGAGTGATGGAAGTTTTATTTTCCATAACTTTGTTATGTCAAGCATATAATTTTATTGAAATGTGCGCGAAATAAATCCTTAAAATCCTTAAAGTGTTAAATAATTAAACTTTAAATTTACAGAAAGCAAAACCAATTAAAAGCGTGTCAAGAGTTTTTTTTTAGCTACGGTATCATCCTGCAACTGCAAGCACAGTACATAAATAAATGAATACAGAAGGCCCACTCTCGTTAGTGTTTTAATTAATATGCCTACAGACATAAAATTTTGCAATTACTTTTTTTTTGGTAGCATAATTCTATTACCATTAATGTTGCTCTTCTTTGCTACTAAATTAACTATCAAATACGCCTTTATACGTCGTGGCTTGCTGTTAAATTTGCCAGAATATTTATGTTCTAAAATCATTTCTACCGTACCTAGAAAAAGGGCAAACAAAGAAATAAAAAATACACTTGTAATTTTAATTCCACAAGTGAAATTGTATAATTTGGTTCACTTTAATTCGACAAGTGAAATTTTATAATTAATATCCTACATTTCTATTTTTTGGTGCTCGTTTTTTTCTATTTGATAATGCAGTAAATAAGATAACTGTGTCTATATCTATTGTGTGCCAATCATGTAGTGGGAAATTTAAAGAACTTGTGTAATTTCCTGCTCGACGAAGGGGCGAGTTTTAATGAACAACGCACTCGCTGGGAACTAAAACAAACAAGGATTAGAATAAATCACTCTTCTTAACTATGTCAAGATTATTTCAAAACATCAATGTACTTACCAAAATCAATAGGCTGGACTGGACTGGACTGGCTGGACCAAATTTCAAAAGCTAGATAATATAATTTACTAGATAATATAATAATACCAATTTAACGTGATATTTAAAAAAAAACGTAGGACTTAAAAACGTTTCAATTGTCATGGCGTCCTAAATGACGTCACTACTTCAATCGAAAGTCTTCTTAGCAGCCAAATACTATGAAGAGTTGTCGATGACAGCGAAAAAGCCCGCCATCGTGCAAGGCTTGACCTCACTTCCTTTAATAGGCGTTTACGGCTTCACGACCAAATGTGTGTTTAAGAAAAACATAGAATGTAAAATATTTATAATCCTAATTGGCATTCGGAAATAAATTAGTTTTTCATCTCTCCTGTTCGGAAAATGTAAGTTTCATATGTAGATCATGATGGTGGAAAATAGCTTTTCCATTGTAAATTTAATTATAAATAAAAAGTAGTAGTAAAGTAAGTAGCTAATGCAATTGTGTTATGGAAATCAGACACAACGGTGGTACCACAACACCCAGACCCGAGACAATATAGTTTTTTTTTCTACATTGGCCCGACTGGATTGGGAATTGATCCCGGGACCTCAGAGCGGCGACGCCTTGAAACCAGCGTGCTTAGCCACTACACCACGTAGGTCGACAAAAATGTTAACTATTTAGTTTCAATAGCTACGATCAGACATAGGATCAATTGTAGATTGTTATAAAAGGTGATATAAAGTGACGCATGCAGCTCGAGATATCCAACAATTCGAGAGTGTAATAGGTGCTTTCACCGGAGTAAACTTTCTTTTTTTTATTTCGACTGTAAGGGAAAAAAACTGTGTGGTTATAGATGTGATGATGAAATATTTTGTGGTTCGACGGGAGATGAAACACACTCTGATACGGGAAGTAACACAATCGCGATATAACATAAATACCTTATGTGTACGTAAAAATATTCAAAATGCAAAGCCAAAGTTTAAATGTGTTTATTAGGAGATGAAACCTCAAGTTTTTGCACAACATATCAGTCATATTTACTGTCATTCGTTTAACATACAACAAACAATTAGAAGGATTAGTAAGGGCATGGAAAAAACACAGTAAGTACATAAAACGCGTTCGATATAAGTAATTTAAATCTTTGTTGAAAATGTCGATTGTTTTCTTTTTTTCACACAATGATAATATTGGAAAACTGCAACCTAAACCTTGATGACAATACGTATGGCGGGCACCCGAATATTTTAATTGTTGGAATCATAATACTTAAAAAATAGATTAATTGTATATTATTTAAGTCAACGATCATAATTTTAAGATATAAAAAAAGTTTAGTTAAGGATAAAATATGGACAAGCTCTTTTATTGTAATAACATGATGTAACTCAATCTTTGACTCCATATCTGATTAAGGATAAAATATGGACAAGCTCTTTTATTGTAATAACATGATGTAACTCAATCTTTGACTCCATATCTGATCGTTGATAAATAAACATAAATTACTTTCCAACTAGGGATGGAATAGTAGATTATACAAGAGGCCGAAGTGACCCATTTCACTCGAGATATTTTTGGCGCTTTCACCTGAGTTAAAGATACTATTTTTTATTTTGACTATGAGGAAAAGTAAACAAATTTAGCAGTGTGATTGTGATGCGATATTACTTGTATGTTGTTTGGCGAGAGATGTAACGTTATAGGTATATAAAACACACGATTAGAAGAATAGTAACGGTACGGAAGACAAAAGAGTACAAAAAACCCGTCGATATCAAGTATTTAAAATCATTGTTAAAAATATCGATCGTTTTTTTCTCACAGATAATAAATGATAACAGTAGAAGAACGCAACCTTAACCTTGTCACCAAAACTACCACAGGTTATGTCAAATTCCAGGTTCAATTTTGCCTCATGAGATAGCGCTATGAGTGACAGTTTAAGGTGGGAGTGAGTAAGAAGATTAATAAACAACAAAATCGCGGCAAGTCGCCTCCGCCTGATTAATAATCTGTGCAATACTCGACCAAATTAAAAAAATATTTTGTCAAATACAAACAAAATATGACAATGAAAATGAAATGAAATGAAAAAAAGTGTCACTATGTATAGTAGGCACCCGAATATTATATTTGTAGATTTTAAGTTGTTAAAAGTTAGACCACTTGTAAATTTTAAAAATGAGTGACCATAATAAACACGCACTTTATGTTTAGCTAATCATAAAAATATCGAAAGCTTGTTTATTTTACTATTATGATGTGACTTAATTATCTTGAACTCCATGTCTGATCGAAGCAATTAACTAAATTACTTTCCACCCTAGGGATGGAAAAGCTATTTTCCACCCGTCTATCTTCACATGAAAGTTCAATTTTCTGAACAGAAGAGATGAAAAAGCTTTTTTCCATCCGGCTTTCGACAAATAAAAGTTCTATTTTCCGAACAGGAAAGATGAAAAAAGATTGAGTCACATCATGGTATTAAAATAAAAGAGCTTTCTTTAACTTTTTGCTTAGCTAAACATTAAAAAAACGTGTATATTATGATCGTTTATATAAATAAGATACAATTGGTCTTATTTACATGTACCTAGGTTACTACTGGGTTACATTAAATTCAACGACCTAACATGGTGTGTAATTAGCCCATTGATTGAGCCTAATAGCCTCTGACTAGGTTACTCTACTTATATTAATAATTGTTTCTTTTATTGTAATTATTAATTGTTTGTTAAAGGGTTTACTTTCTCGTTGCCCCCTTGTTGCTAAGTCGGGATCTGATGATGGGATATTGGTGTAATGGAATGAAACCCTTAAAATGAAATTACCATTCTTGGTTTAGCCACGGACACCGATGAAACAAATCCTTAAATTACTATTTTTTTTGTATTCCCAAAACAAATTTTAATATCCTCAGAGATGTTCTCAGATTGTTTTTTTTTTAATTGGGTTTAATCTGTTCAGTAATAATGTGTAGTTGGTGTTTATTAATTTTCTTATATCAAAGAACCAATTTTGATAATGTTTCGGCCTTTTTCTTTGGAAATTACTTGCCCTTATACAACCACGCCATATGCACCCACTTTAATAACATTATAGATTTGCGATATTTAGGGCAATTTCACCAACGTCAGATAAGACTTATCCGACTGAATATGTTTAAACGGACCGATTTTAATATGTCATTTTCATAAATGACTGCGGACAAATAGATGACGTTTTCAAATTAGGCATATTGTAATGTATGTGACGTTTTATTCCTTTATTCCTTATTTGACATTGGGAAAATCAGGCTTCAATCCGCTAATGATCATGTCACGTTGAAACATAAGTTCTCACAAATCACCAAAATTAGTAACTTTGAGCGCGGTTAGTTCTTGGATGGATGACCGCCTGGGAATACAACCTATCTGGATTAACATTATGTTTGGCTTTTTGTGGCAGAGAATTGTTTTTGTTGAGTACTCTCTGTATCTACAAACTCTAGATAACTTAACGATGACCTAAAGAATCAAAATATTTTTAGCCTTTAAAACCCCTTACAGACATTCAAATCGTTTAAATTGAAGAGATTCATTTGAAATTGTTGTACTGTGTGCTTAACTAATCGTTTATAAGAGGATACAGCAAGTTTTGGTATAAAAAAGAAGCACTGGCGAGCAGTTTCAAACAGTTTGATAATTCTTTTGGAGTTTGTTATTGGAAAAAGGTTTTCGATGCAGCAAATTTCTCGATTGAAATATTCTTTAGAGCTAGTTGAATATGCACAAAAATTTTGTTACAAAGACCTTTGAATAATTGATTGTGTATTCATTTAGAATGTATACTAAACTACTCTAGGTTTATTTTGCGTAGGTGTTATAATTTTAAGATAGATATTTTTTATAAATCTATCGGTTTTACCAGAAAAAATAGTCTTTACTTTGAAAAGCTATTTAACAATATCTTATATAAGCAAATCAAATTGCTCAATGAAATAGGATCACAAAAATCTTGTTAAAAAAATCAAAAATATTGTTCGCATACTTTGGAAATGTCGCCACTCAAAATTGATCTCGCTTCGATATTAACTTTCACTCAAATAAATATTCATAATATTGATAATCATGAATTGTCCGAATGTATTGTTCAGATTCTCCCACTTATAATTAAAATCAGAGAACAAAGCATTAAAAATTAACCGTACAAAAGCCATACTTGAATCTACAATGACGTATTAAAACAATGAGTGTGTCTGACTTCGATTATCCTGTACAGAGCCAGGGCTGTGCGATTGCAATTTTAAAATTATGGTTGTTCTGAACAAGCCTTTACAATTTGATGTTTTTCGTAATTGGTAGTGTACTGATGAAAGTATAGTAAATAGGATATATTTAAGATTCAATTTAGTAAGATAATTATTATAATCACACTAATTATATGAATATGAAATTAAAACATTATTCATTAAAAAATATAAATGATATAGCAGCAAGAACTTGACTTACTTACTTTCGCAAGGTAGTTTTACTAAGAATCAATATTTAAATTCTTCCAATAACATGAAAAAATATAAACATCAAAAACTTACAAAGATGAACGTAAATTAGTAATTGGGTATTAATTAATAACATTTTGTAATGAAAATATCTCCAGAAGTTCCCTACGCATTCCCCACGCATTTTACCTCACAGTTGAGAGGTAAGGCCTTTGCCCAGGACCGACCAGCCTGTAACATTCCACATGTTACAGGCTAACTTTACCTACGCTTTTTTTTCTCACTAAAATGTGGTAATCGATTTAATAAATACTAAATAAGCACGGTATTTTCAAAGACATGGATAAGTATTTTCAGGCGTTAAAATTAAAATTAACGAGTGCTATTTCTAAATAAATAAAAGAAGGTTACGGAATTAATCTCGGCAAAACTACTTCATAGGATCTTATTCAACACACAGTGTGGTGTATTATTGCCAAATAAATATGACTGTTAGCACATTTTATGCACAATGCCAAGAAAGGCGAAGAACACACAACCATACCGTTGGCAGAGACAAATTCTACTTTTTTATTTCGCTAATAAAAGCTGTCTGCTGCAAGAAATACAGCTGGATACTATTTTCTGTAAAAATACATACATTGTAGTATACAAGAGATGCTGTTTTAAACCGGGTTTGAATTGTTGCTAAAAAGTAAGACAAACAAATACGAAGCTTTAGCTTGATGAGTAGTAAGAGCTGGTGATACTGATGGTCTGTAAAATACGTACATCGCAAGTCTCCTCAGACTCCTACACTTCGATTATTTGCATCGATGCAGTCGCGTGGCTTAAAACACGTGACAGCATCGCGACTCACGCACTAAACAGATTTAATTTGGCATCGATAGAGTCGCGCGTTAGCATCGATGCTAAAGCGCAACTGCATCAATGATAACGTGTGAGAGCATCGAGCATTGTAAAAGTTGACGATTTGCGACTGCATCGATGCTGAATCGCGACTATAAAGGAAAATCTCACGCACACAAAAACGGATAACACTTCAAACAAAAGACAACACTAGATGTATGCGATTTAGTAAGGCAGCGGTGATTTCGATAGAACCAACTTTAACACATTTCTTTTCAATCAATAGAAAGTATTCGCTTTCCAATGAAACATAATTTTCCAACGTTTGGGCCGGACATCTGTATCGGACAGTGACAGCTATTGTAGTTACGATACGAATGAAGACCTATTCAATTTTTCAAGTCCACGCGTATATTTGTTACTAGCCAACAACGTTGCCTCATTTTTAATCGAGAAAATATGAGCTTTTGAACACAAACGCTCTTTCATCTTTTTATTTATTTAAGTTACCCTTTACGACTTTTCTGCAGTCAATTTCACCAAACAGCTATTTTTAATCACATTCGCGCTACATTAAATGTACTATTATATTCAAAAGTCCGTGAATTTGGTCAAGAGACCGATCAAAATCAGTAAACTCCGTGAAACAAGTGCACTAAATTTGTAAGTGTAAAATCTATCTTTTTTTCGTTTTAGCGCGCGTTTTAAAAACATTAGTGTCAGACTTTTCTCGACATAATTAAGAAGATTGATAACAATACTATTTATACCATTGAGGGCTGATTTTTCAATGGACAAATAAAACTTATCAGACAAATAAATTATAAAGCGACAGATTGTAAAAATTGAGAGTTACGTATGATTGATAAAAATTAGGTGATGTTTTCAAATTACCCATATTGTATTTTGTTCGACGAATATTTCTTATCTGACTATTGAAAAATCAGCCTGTAGTACAATAAGTATTAAGTTCTCATTTCAATAACATAAAATGCCATAAAAGCTGCGTTTACATTAGCTTTATATTTCCAAGTAAAATATTTTTGGAGGTATATAATGTGATCCTTAACTTAAGGCAATGATTGCACTGCGGTGCGCGATAGCTCGTAATTCAGTATAATTTAGTATAAATTACGCGTGTTTAGTTTGCAACTGTAACATTTGCAGTGCCATCCATCACTGTTTATGGCCAAACTACCTTGGTATAGAAAACTGAGCCCTAACACTAAGAACGAGAGTCGAAATTAAAGTACAACTATTTGCGAATTCCCGGTAGTAGCTTGGAACTTAGGCGATACGTTATCCAGGTATTTAAGATTAAGGACCAAACCCTTGAGCAAACTTAGCTAAGTCTCAATATTTCAGTTATTGCCAAGTTTAATACTTCGTTGCAGTTCAAGTTTACTTTTGTATAAAATTTTAAATAAACGAACATTTAGCAGATCAATATCTTAACCTTAATTTATCAAGATAGACTATTATTAGTAGTGTATTATTGGGCATTCTGTCCCCCAGTCGTCCGCTTCGCTCCCGACCGTATTGGTGCAATATATTCAGCAAACCTTCAGTTCACAACCGGAAGTTCAACAAACTGCGTGGCAGTGAATTTTTCATGAATCCCATTAAATTTATCTATCGTCACTATTTTCATCATTCCGTTGAAACCCGTCAATCGGAACGGTTGAGTAAAAAGAAATGAGATTTATAAAACAAAAAGAGTCTCTTAGATTACAATGTATATGTCCAGTCTCTTCAAATCAGTGTAAGAGGCATGGCAAATTATTGCCAAACACTATCCGAAGTATTGTTTGTGGTCCATCAAACTGCGGAAGAACTAACTTAGTAATAAGTCTATTGCTACACCAGGATGGGCCTCGTTTTCGTAACCTTTATATTCATTCGAAGTCTTTGTATCAACCTAAGTACGTATTTTTAGAAAAGGTATTGGAGAAAATTTCAGAAATATCTTACTACAAGTATAATGGTAATAGCGAAATTCTAACGCCACACGAAGCTTTGCCCGACTCAATTTTTATTTTTGATGATGTTGCGTGCGAGAAACAAAACAATATTCGCGATTACTTTGCCATGGGAAGACATAAAAACATTGACTGCTTTTATATTAATCAAACCTACACCAAAATACCTAAGCAACTCGTAAGAGACAATGCTAATCTGATAATATTATTTGAACAAGACGACATTAACCTGAGACATATATACGATGAGCATGTAGGATCTGATATGACGTGGTCACAGTTCCGTAAAATGTGTTCAACAGTGTGGAAAAAACCATACAGTTATGTCGTCATCAATAAGGATTGTGAACGAAACAAAGGTTGTTACAGAATAAAGTTTGATACATTCATAATAGTGGATTAAATGTTTTATTTCTTGTATAAGTAACTATTACTTGGACGAAAACGAATCAGTTACAATCAGGAAGTTATACAAAGTGGAATCCTTAACAATGGAGCGAAACCTTAAGGAACAAATTGTAAAGTCAGCATCATCATTGGAAGTCGTAGCCTCAAAAAGACTCCTGGCCTGAGAGAGTTATTGTATGAAAAGATCCCAAATTTAGAAATTATTACAGAACAAGATTTACAAAATTATAAATTAATACTTATGGATACCAATGCTTACAGACGCAACTTTGATTCTTCGAAACCAATTAAAAGTAACAAAAGTTTTAAGTATATGAAAGTAATCAAACCATTATTTAAGTTTGCTAGAAGTCATACAAGTAGTTTGGAAAGTCTCCGACAGGGCAAAGGCATCGATATTTTAAAAGAAGTGAAGAACGATACCGATTTGGTTTACTGGGATGATCCCAATGAATTAGTGGAAAGGTTAAAATTACTACTTGGATCATGGGCAGCTGGCAACACTGGGGTACAAAATGAAATTTATGCAATACTTGAAGAGTTGTAAGAAGCTGGAATTATAAAACAAATCAAATATATAAAGCTTCCATCAGGAGGATCGGGCAGTGTCATTAAACTACGGAAGCGGACCAGACGACAATGAATATTGACAAATTTGGTCATCATATTCACAAACGTTTACGACTATCAGAATTCAGTAATATTCTTAGCGACATCCTAGTGCGAACAGATGAAGGAGACTTTGACTTAAAATCATCGAGATTAAAGGGACTACAAATTCCGGAAAGGAACGATGAGGCTGTAAATAAAGAATACGTGGATAAAAGTGTTGATGAACTAAAAAATGAACTGAATAATATTCAAAACAATTTAAAAAAGTATCTTAACAATTTAGAAAAACTTACTACTACAAATTTTAGTAAATTATACTACACAAAAAAAGAAATTGTCCTCATGCTACCATCAAAAGTTGTTAATAATGAGTAAACAAGATATAGTTAACGAACTTCACAAGGCGGCAAGAAGAAATTTCATTCGTCGACATACTGTTATTAAAGGAATCGATGATTTATGGCAAGCTGATCTCATGGATTTTCAAAAGTATGCATCATTCAATAAAGGATACAAATATGTTTTAGTAGTAATTGATGCTTTATCAAAATACGTTTGGGTTAGACCGTTGAAGACGAAATCTAAGACATGCGTTGCAAATGCTATGCACAACATATTTTCTGAATCCACACGAAAGCCAAAAAATTTACAAACAGATCTAGGTACAGAGTTTTACAACGATTCTTTTGAAAAATTAATGAAAAGTAACAACATAAACCATTATTCCACATATTCTGTTAAAAAAGCTTACATAGTAGAACGCGTAATTAGAACCATAAAATCCTATCTTTACAAAGCATTCAGTTTATGCGGACGATATGAATGGGTTCAAAGTAATTTAGATTCTGTTGTGAATCACTAGAACAATACTTGTCACCGTATCACAAAATTCAAACCAATCAATGTTAATCGTTCAAATGAGCTTTTAGTAAGGTCTAATATTTTTAAAACACAACATGGAAAGATAGCACGTCCAGGTCCAACTTTGAGAGTTGGTGATTTTGTTCGTATAAGTAAATATAAAGGTGATTTTTATAAAGGCTATACTCCGAATTGGTCTACGGAAATATTTCGCATTGTTAAAATCGGTCAAACCAATCCTCAAACGTATCAAATAGCTGACAAACACAATCAAATTATCTTAGGTTCTTTTTACCGGTATGAGTTACAAAAAACTAATTTTCCTGACATTTACCTTATTGAAAAAGTTATAAAAAGAAAAGGAAACAAACTATTTGTAAAATGGTTAGGGCTAGGTAATGAAGAGAACACTTGGGTAAACAAAAAAGAATTAGTGGTGTAGTGGAGAGGTATATAAATAACACAAATCACTTCTTCATGACACTTACTGCTTATCAATGAAGGAAGACAGTGGTATAATTGATAAATTGATTGATCGTTTGCCAGTTGAGCTACACTTACCAGGCTATCAATTTTGTGGTCCTGGTACAAAACTTCAAAAACGGATACAAAAAGGTGATCGAGGAGTTAATAGATTAGACGAAGCTTGCATGCATCACGATATTGCATACATTAATAAAGATTCAAAAGTACGACGTAAAGCTGATTTAGAACTTTTGAACATGGCTAAAAAAAGGTTGAATTCGAAAGACGCAGGTAAAGGAGAAAAAATTGCCTCATGGATAGTAAAAAACGCAATGAAAGCAAAAATCAAAGCAGGCGGAGCCATAAAATCGTTTCATAAAGGAATTAAAAAGATTAAATCTCATTTAAAAAAACATAAATCGAAAAATCACACTTCGTCTATGCTAATATGCTTATGCAGCGGCAAAGAAATTGTTTCGGAATAAGAAAGGAATACGTTTGCCTCGTTATATTCCTCTCCCAAAGAGTGGTGGAGTTTTGCCACTCATCCCCATATTTGCTGGGCTATCGGCTTTAGGTTCACTTGCTGGAGGTGCAGCAGGTATAGCGAAAGCTGTTAATGATTCTAAGGCTGCACAAAAAAGTCTTCAGGAAGCTGAGAGATACAACAGGATGATGGAAGCAGTGGCTCTTGGAAAAGGATTATATATAAAACCACATAAAAAAGGAGCAGGTTTATATCTTAGTCCATCAAAAAACTAAATAAACGGCTGCCCAGACGTGCACTCACCAACCTTGATATAATACAACATGCCACTGATATACCTTATTTTCGTGGTGTTTATATGAGAGATACGTTACCATTGAAACCTAGAAAGATAGAATGTGGAATTATGAATTTGGATAGCAACATAAATTCTGGCACGCATTGGGTAGCCTATGTGAAGCAAAATGAATACATAGAATATTATGATAGCTTTGGAAATTTGAAACCACCAATGGAATTTATGAAATATGTACATGACTTGCCTGTAAACTATAATTATGCAAGACATCAAGCATTTGGTACTACAAACTGGGCATTTGTGTCTAAAATTTTTAAGAAATTATTGGAAGAATCATTTATATAATGAAAGAAGAAAATAAATATGTCAGTTTCAAAATGTCTTTCACTGTGTCTATAACTGGGAGAGGAGCTTCCTTATCAACAAATTACTCACCAACATTGGAGCTTCAAGGAGACTATGAATGTGGTCTTTTGTACTTTTCCACTTTCAACTCTATTCCTTATATAGATGAGCGTAATAATAAGTTTTACTATGGTGAAAATGAAATTATCGAAATTCCTGAAGGGTCTTACGAGCTTCAAGATATTTGTGATTATTTAAAATGCAACATTAAGAACACAATTTTAAAAATTTGTTGCAATAATAATACATTAAAAACAAACATCTTTTGTTCAAAAGATGTTCATTTCAATAAGAGTGCATCATTAGCTCAAATTTTAGGGTTTGGGAAGGAAACAATAAATGCTAATATAAGTACAGATTCACAATATCCTGTCAACATTCTATCAACGACCATCGTACGGATCGAATGCAATGTTGTTAGTGGTTCATTTGTAAACGGGAAAGCAAGCCATATTATTTATGAATTTGTGCCGAATGTACCACCTGGTTATAGAATAATTGAAGTTCCAAAAAATTTGATTTATTTTCCTGTTAATCAATCATCAATAAGCGCTATCAATATAAGACTCTTGGACGCAGACAATAAAGAAATTAACCTGCGAGGTGAAGAAGTTCAACTCTATTTACGTTTTCGAAGAAAATGATAAATTTCAATAAAAGCTCCCCTCAGTCGAATATTCGAGTCAGTGCTGAAAGATCATCCCGCAAAGACACCGCTACAGCTTAAAAAGAAACTTACCAAGACCAATAAAGAATTCCTAAAGAAAATTGGGTTAATAAAATGAATATCTTAAATATATCTGAACAAACTACATACGACAACAGCATTGAAGGTTTCGAGTATCATTCATACAAGCCATACGTAACAAGTTTCAACAAGAATGATGAAATAAGAATTCCGATTAATCAGCAAGACCTATACGTACTGCCATCACTTAGTAGTCTGTACATCGAGGGAAAAGTGAGTGTTCATAACACCACGACCAAAGCAAAAATATCAGATGTAAACTTCGTTAATAATCCAGCATTGTTCCTATTTCAAGATATTCGTTACGAATTGAATGGAGTAGAAATAGATAAAATTAAAAATGCTGGTTTAACTACAACTATAAAGTCATATCTGTCCTTAAGTGAAAACGAGTCAAAATATGCTCGTGTTTGGGGCTGGTCAACAGGGGGAACCAAAAATACAGGAGATGGATCATTTTCTGTATCAATTCCTTTAAGCAAGATATTAGGATTTGCAGAAGATTATCAAAAAATTATCATGAACTGTAAACACGAGTTAGTGCTACTTAGAAGCAATACGAACCTTAATGCCATAAAATTAAATGCAGGAGAAGCTGTAGATGATATTACAATAAATAAAATCATTTGGAGAGTGCCACACATTAAAGTGTCTGATCGAGAAAGAAGAAATCTATTAAAGCATTTAGAGAGAGATCGTGCTATTCCATTAGCGTTTCGCAACTGGGATCTTTACGAATACCCATTACTACCTAAAACACGCAAACATACTTGGTCTATCAAAACTTCATCGCAAATAGAGAAACCGCGCTTTGTTATCATTGCTTTACAAACTAACCGAAAACACAACAGTCAATTGTCAATGGCAGAGTTTGATCATTGTCACGTGCGTGATGTAAGAGTATTTTTGAATTCATCATATTATCCATATGAAGGATTGAACATCAATTTCTCCGAAGACAAATTTACTTTATTATATGAACAATATACAAGATTTCAACAGTCGTATCATGGACGTCGACCAGAGCCGTTGTTGAGCTTAAACGAATTTAAAAACATTGCTCCTTTATTCGTTATTGACTGTTCACGACAACACGAAACGCTTAAAGGATCTATTGATGTGCGAGTCGAAATTGAAACAGACCAAGAAATTCCAGATAAGACAGCTGCATACTGCTTGATTTTAAACGATTGTTTATACGAATATAAGCCTTTGAGTAACATTGTAAAGAAAATATCATGAATAATTATAATACAGTAATCGTTGATTTGCAAGGATTTAAGGACATCGATAATAAATTCTTGGTTAAAGACATTGCAGTAACTACTCCAGAGTATACTTACGTGTTCTTAATAAAGCCTCCGTATCCGTTCTCTGCATTGAGTGATGAAGAAAAGAAATGTGTTCGTTGGATTGAAAGAAATAGAGGTTATTTATGGAGTGAGGGCTATATAGACTACAGAGAATTTCTTAGAATGATCAATGGTTTTTTGAAAAATAAAAGAATTATAGTCAAAGGGGAAGAAAAAGTAAAATGGATGCAAGAGTTGTGTGATAATAATAATAGTGTTTTCGATATAACGCGTCAAGGTACTCCTAATTTGAATAATCTTAATGAACTCTATTGTAAAGACAAAATTATGTTTAATTGTTTTTATCATGATAAGTATTGTGCGTTACGAAATGTTTTAAGTTTAAAGAAATGGTGTATGGATGACAATGTATTTTATTAATGCTTATTTTTTGAAATAAATAATTGTAACATTGAATTAAATGTTTTATTTATTTTTATACCTCAATTTATTCCTACCTACATTTTTAGGGGACTTAGTAAAAAACATATTTTTTGCATATTAATTTATTTATTTAATTACATTTACAACTAGGATTATTAAACAATATTCTAATAACTTAAAAACGTTAATCAACTAAAAGTTAGAACCACATAACTTTTTTGATATCTTCTTAAGAACACATTCTGTCATGTCCATTATTTCGTCCACTGCGTCATGAACAACGTATTGAGCACTAAGTAACACGCACTCGCTGTCAGCGTCCGGCGTCGAGGTCGACGAGCTTGTCCTTGTTGATTCACATTCGCAGACCAAGTCCAGCACCTTTATCTGGATCATCTTGAAACCTTTCTGTTCGTTGCACACCACAAAAGATTTAAGAGCTATTCGCTTATTCTTTTTTGATGAAACACCTTTTCTCTTCTTTTGTTTAACTTCTGTCGATTGCGAACCAAACAAATCCTTGTATTGTTGCGTAAAGTTTTCTAATGGGTCTTGAGCGTATTGAGGAAAAACGTCGTATCCATCCGCCATTATCTGTAAAGAAAAGAAATCTCATATTAAAATCAAGAAGTTATTATTATAACTATAATAACCCTTTTATTTTAAAAAGTATTCGATAAAGGATAACTACAACATACCTGATTTATAATATAATTATTTCACAGTAGTCACAAAGCAGGTCTTTCGTTGTGGTCTCCCAGTTTCCTACTAATTTCAGTCAGCAGTTGTTCTGTCTTATAATAGATGACGTCCCAATGGTCGTACACCAAATACTGGCTTTTTGCTCGCCCTCTGATTTCCACTTCAGTTTTATCCGCTGAATCCACTGCTTCCATGATTTCTATTTTAATTATGAGCTTTGGTATTCTATGATCATTCGACGCAAAGTAGCTGGTTTGCGGTGAAGAGAGGTACTGATGGTTGGACTGCATTTTAAGTTCGACGCAATCTTTATGTGAATGCACTGAGCACGAATAATGAACTAAATTTAGAATGATTAAGCTTTGTCTATATAGGTAATCAAGAACATGAGACGTGTGAGACGAAGTGTCATAAGCACGTGTACTACATGTTTTAACATGTTCAATAATCATTTTTCAGTATAGCAAATATTTCTTCCAGTAAGTTGAAACGAAATACGACGCGCGCTAAATAACACTCGTGTTAGCAACTTGTTTTAACCTGCACTTTTAAATGCACACGTGTTTTGTGCGATAACTGAATACCTACATAAACTCTTAACTATCATTCATTAGAAATAGGGGATATTTAATAAATCAAAAAAAATATCGTATCATCATTTATTTGCGATATAAGTACAATGTACAAGGAGGTAACTTAATTTCTAGAATATAAATTCTAAAACAGTTCTATTAAAAGAGTCCTTTCTATTACTTGCACAAGCATCAGTGTAATACCTTATATTATGGGTTCTTACAGTACATACATTACTTATGACATATTATAATCAGAAGACACAAAATCACTTCAAATCATTGTAAACTATTCATTACCATCATAAAATTACAGTGCAAATAGTTACCTAACTTTAAACAAATAATATACATTTCGTTTCATACAATTTAAATATTAAGAATGGCTCTATGACCCCAAGCTCTCGTAGATACTTTGTCAGACAAAATGTGACGCTTGTCATCGTTGCGGCTTAGTGCAACTTTTTTAAGGCTACGTGTGAATATTTCATGTTTAATAGATTTGAATAAAACGTTGGTTTTTCTCACTACACCCCATCATATAAGCTTTTTTTGTATTGAGATATTGAAATATCGCGAACAACGCATGATTTCACCCCCTTTGCTTTTTTAATAGTACTGTTAACAGTTTTTATACAGTACAGTTTTTATCGTAATCCAACAAATTCTGATGTTATGTTCCCTCCCATTTCGTCTTTGAAAAGACCAGGAACTTTTTTGTTCAAAAGTGGTAAGCTATGTATATTTTCTGCTGGAAAGTTACTAGTATCGAAATAATTCAATAATAATTGTTTTAAATCTTTATAGAAATCAGGGGTTTGAATCTGATAGACAAAACTGTCTGTGTCTGTGTAGCACATGCGTAAGCGGTTTGTATACGTCGGCTCAAAGACTGAGTAATGAAAATCATACATGTGGCTTTTGGACACTTCCGAAACTGTAAACCCGATGTATATTGGTTTGTCTAAAACAACACGCTCAGGTTTAGTTTGTATTGCAACCAAATTTTTACTGAAAACTGAAGCACTATGGAAATTCGAATTTGCTATTAATCTATCAGCACAATATCTTTTTTTGTTTTATTTTGTTTATCACTCCATTTATTAACTAAATGAACATTGACCCTTTTTTCATTATTTTCCAATGTCTTTCCGAAAATGCTGTTATTGAGCAGTTTAAAAAAGTCTTGTTCAAAAGTTGACTGAGCCTGTTGCCTTAAGCTTGTGTTTAAATCGATATATTGTTTCAAGTAAGGGCTCTGCCGAAACGTTATAGCTCGATGAATTTTTTTTAACTTTAACCCATGTTTTATACATGTTTTTAAATGAACATAATGGATTACGTAAAAATATTTATCATAAAGATTGGGAACAAGTTTTGAATTTTTCCCTCCAGGAGGAATACATTTTTCAGGACAAAATGGTAATTCATTATGCCTGTCATGCAACTCTTTTGGATAGCTAAGATCGACCTCGAGAATAAACCCGTATTCCGCGTTGTCAGGAATATTGGTTACATCGAGTCTAACAATTTCTGTTTGATTTAAAAACCTAAAGTCCGAGAATGGTAATGATTGACACATGCTAAATCCGTACAAGTTATTACAATCTATGTAAACCACGTAAGTTTCGGGTTGTTGTTTATCATATTCTGGAACATATTTGTTATTTGCTTTCGCATGCCTGTGTGAGCACATACACACACCTCCCCTTACACCGGATTGAATCATGCGCACCATGGCAAGGTCATCAATTAGCTCTAGCTCAACGCCTGTTTTAAAAAGCATCGCATCAAACGATAAACTCGGAGCAGTGACATAAAACGCAGGGTCTAACTGATAGTGAAGTTTACATGTTCTTCTGAATTTTTCGAAAATATCGGTCAATAAGATGACATCGACTTTTAGGTATAAGTCAGTATATTGGCCCAAGTTTTTAATATTGAATTCGGTCCATACGGATTGTGCGTGCTTATAATCTTCATCAGATATATGCTCATTTGTAATAGAACTGTAAAACAATTTTTTTTTCTGGAAGAGATCGCTCTTTATAACGGTCCCAACTATCCATGTACTCGTATGGGTAAATTTCTTTTCGTGTTAGTAAATTGAATTGTGTTTCAATAGGAAAGTGGGTACGCATATGATTAAATTCTTCTTTTTGAATAGTTTTAGCTAATCTGTTCAAGCTGGTACCTAAAAATTTAAACGAATCTACAAACCGAACTTGTATGAACTCATTGCCAGAAACAGGAATGAATTTTGTAAACGATACATAATTCTCCTTCGTTTTAGGTATAACTTTTATAGTTCCAGGCAATTCACCTAATTGTTTTATAAATAAATGACAATCATACCCGGATAAATTATGAAAAAATATTGGAATAAACTTTGGTGTTTTGTACTGTAAATTACAATATCTATGTGCTGCGCCACGATAGAAACCGCTTATGTGGCAATGATCACGAACTTTGTCGGTAAACAAAAAAATTGTCGCAAATATGGCAACGAGTAGCTTGCATAAAGTCAGCTTCATCTTGTTCTGTAAAAATTATTGGAGAGTTTTGGGATAAAATTGTATAAATCTCGCGTACATCGCGATAGATAGAATCTATAAACTTTTGAACACAGTCTTGACCTCGATAGGTGACGTAACGATTATGACTTTCATTCACAGAACATACTATATTATATGCAAACGCTGCTGGAACATGGTGTTGTAACGTTTTTGTGTGTGTGGTATCGGAAACTAAAGAACTGTTCTGAGACGGTTCTAAAATGGTTTCAAAATCTGCATAAATTACGAACGGAACGTTTTGTTTACGGTCATAGTTTTTGAATTTAATTACCGAACCTTTTTCAGGTAAAACAGTAACGATACCGCTACATAAATGACTTTCGAGTTCTTCGCATGTAGTAAAATACACTAGACATGTGTCACAAAAATAGATTTTACTGTGATGTGATGTAATTTGACTACGTATAAGTCGCGACAAATCTTTTATTAAACAATAATGTGTAGTAGTCCCGTTATCTAATAGTAATAAATGAATAGTCTTTTTGTTTTGACTGTTTCCGGACTTATAAAGAGGTCCAATGATAGTCTTATTATTTTTTAAACCGTAAATGATGAAACTCAACCTAGGATTGTTTTTCTCAAATGTATTTATATCTGCGAATGTGACAGGAAAAGACATTCCTTCGTTATTTAGAACGAGACGAAAATCGGGATAAGATGAGACCCGTTCAGGATGATTTTGCGAAGGATAAAGAGCAGCTACAACGCTCCATAAGAAACAAAACTGATCTTTATTATGAATGTTTATGCATGCTTTCTTATTTTGAATGCATTTTGGTAGTGGCAAATAAGAGCTGCCTCCTAATGGTTGATATTTATTTATGTTAATTTCTAAATGTGAATTGTCAAGAAATGCCCAACCACTATCATTCTCCTGAAATTCGTCTATTTTCTTTTTTAAAGAACTTTGAAGCTTTAAAAAAATAGTGTTAAAATCATAGTTCTGATAAATAACAAAAATTTTTATAAGAAATGATTTCATTTCTTGTGTGCTGTCTTTAAATAGTATGAACAGGGAAAATAGCTCAAAATTAACTTTTATAGTGGTATGCATTTTTAAGGCATCATCAATAAGTAATTTTAATTTATTACTGATTGAATACAAAAAGGAGTCTAACGAGGCTTTATTAGTTTCAATTGGAACTATTCGATATGAAACGATACGAGAGCGAAATGCAGATGCAACAATTTCCACGCCATCGCTATGCGGTTGGGTGGAGTTATTTAGTTTATGCGATCGACTGCGTATATGACCTATCCAAGACTTTGAGCCGATCGATGTATTACAAACCGAACAGAATGGCATAATTGCTTAACTTACTTTTATTTGCAATGTTAAATATACCTACCTATCAAAAACAATAATAAATCAAAAAAACAATATAAGATACGAATATGTAATTAATATTTCAAAATGTTATCAATATTTATAAACTTATTGCTAAATTCTCCTAATACTACTTACTTAATATAAATTTTATTACTGTAATATACCGGGTCACTATTATTAAAAATGGCGTAGGCCTTGGCGAGGAAGTCCTGCAGGGATTCCCACTCGCGAGACTGTTCGGAGCACTGCAGCTTCACCGACGCCAACGCCTTCTTGTATCGCTGGTCTGCAGGGGTGTTTTTGGCGTCGTCGGTATTGTACACCTTCAGGTCCACATAAAACTCTCCATCGACAGTTGCGGCGCGACGACACTGACCGGACGACACGCGGGAGGTAAAGCTGGAGCCAAGGCTGGGGCGACCGGAGTCCTTGTTGGTCGTCCGCTCGTCGTTGTTTATAATGGCGAACAGATTCTTCGGCTTTTTGTGCGATCTGAAAAATCAATTATAATAAATAGCCTTTAAATAAATAATAAATATCCTTTCCTACACATCGCCATCTAGTCACAAAATAAGCTACTCAAAGCTTGTGTTATGGGTGCCAAACAACGGATATAATACTTAATTATTTTGTAAATACATACATGATATACATAGAAAACACCCAGACCAGTACAAACAGACATGTTCATGCACACAAATGTTTGTATTGTGCGGGGATCGAACCCGCAACCCGCTGCGTAGTAGGCGATTTCTCGACCACTACTCCAGACGGGTCGTCAGTATAATAATAAGAAACAGTAGATATGCTTCAAGTTAATAAGTATACAAGTATAGAGTAGTTTTAGTTTGGATATAGTATATTAGTTTTTTTAACGTTTTATGTCTATTGTGTATGTATTATTAAGTGGTTATTTTATTACTCTCAACTGGCGGTAGCAGAGAGCTTTGAATTGAATGCATCGACAACCACATGTATAAGTATTATAAACTGATAAAAAATACTACTAAACTGGACTTACTGGGAAGAGGAAGGCTGCGTGTAGGCTTCCACGTTGATAACAGGAGGAATGGCGGATTTCCGCTTCCTGGGCTTTGGTGCGACGGCAGCTGGGGCAGGCTTGCTCTTGCTTTTGCTCTTGCTTTTGGCCGACGATTGCTGTGGTGGCGGTGGTGGCAAGGGCTCTTCAGCTGCTACCTCATCGCTGCTTGATGCGTACTCAGAATCCGACCTTTAAAGAAAAAATATGATAATATTTATAAGAAAGAAAAAACAATTATTTTGGACTGAGTCTAAAGCGAAAAAAATAATCATTAATGGGAAGGCGGAAATCAAACTGCCTAACACTTGCTTCCGGAAAGTAACGAAGATAATCACTATCGTTAAAATAAAACTTTGTAAAATGATTAAAATAATAAAATAATGAAGGTACTTACTAACATTTTTGGGTCGCAGGATCTGGTGTCTGGTGCTTTCACAGGAAAAATCTTGAGGAATAATAAATTTTTGCCACAGAAATCCGTATTTATGCGATAAATAATCAATCATCAGCAAAATGAAATCATTATTTGGTTGTTAACGTAAGTTGCTACAAAAACAGCAAGCGATTGTATACCGTAATATAATAGACAGTCCATAAATTTTATGAAAAGTAAGTATGTAACATATTCCCTTATACATTGCAACATTATCGTTATTTCATGTTAACATTTAAAGAAATCATAGTCGTGTTTCATTATGTAGCAGTCAACATGAAAAAGAAATTTGAGTGCAATAAGTGCTAATATTTAAAATGGGTAGGTACCCAATCAATAACCTTACCAAGTACATGCCTTTTTTATGTAGGTATATATGGTTTTCAGAAACATTTATAGGTAGTTATTACTCGAAATATGATAGTTGTAAAGTTAATCCATTTGACACAGTTTTAATGTCAAAGTTTTTCATTTATAAGAATTGAAATAAATATTTGAAAGTGCATATCATACATAATAAAATTAAAGGTAAACGTGAGGTAAACATAGTATCCATGAGGTATTTCTGGACAAAACTCAAACAGTCATTTGCTTCTTTTTAATGCAACATAAAGTAAACATGATGAGTGTTAAGTTACAGCTCTCAAGCATTTACATAGAAAGCTTAAAAGCTGAGTCTGCAACTGCATCGTTAGTACAGGAGCCAACATGATTTAATCATGCATTAACAGGAATATTAAGCTTTTATTTCTTGTTTTTTTTTTTGACCTTATAACTTGAATTGGTGGTTCAGTTCATTTATATAATTACGATCTAAGATTATTCTTATAAGTCTATAAGTAACAAAAAAAAAAAAAAAAACTAGTAGATATCCAGATTTTCATTCATGAATATTTAAAATTATAAAATGCATTAGGATCTTAAATGCCATGCGAGCATACCTACATACAAAAAGTGTTCTAGTAATAATGACAGATTATATGATGACAGATATACTGACTCCTAGACTAGACACAGGTAACTCACGTTCCCACGCAGCGCGCCGCGTATCGCATCAGTTAAGCTCCGAGTTAGTTAGCATGAGTTTGAAGTGACAATTACTAAAAGTGTGTTTAATGTGTGCCAGTGTTTAATTGATTACAAAATGTAAGTATATTTTTTTTCATCCACTTATTTGACTTGTAGCAGTAAGTAAAGTTTATTAATTGATTTTATCAAATGTATTATTATTTAATTTGGATGAAAAAGATTTAGTAAGACAAGTAAGCATAAAAGTAGCATGATTCTCCTTTAAATTCATTTTTATCTACATATGTTATTTTTTGTTTTGTTGTAATGTACCTACTTATTATCCAGAATTACCTCGATCATAACTTTTGGATTTACTCTAACACTTTATTATACGATTAGATTTTAAACTTTCGCGTTACATTGCAACTAGTACCTACTTTGATATCAGAATCTTACTGTAAATGTCTCATTTGGAATGTCATCTGAAAACATAACCCTGATCCACCCGTGTTTAGGTATTCCGTATTGATCTTTCAATTCATATTTTAAACTGGTTAATTAAAATACAGCTGTTATCAATTTCAGGTTGCTATGCTGTAGGGAGGCTGCCATACAACACAAATTACAACGGTATAGATATTTACTGCGTATAAAGAAAATGGGTAAGATTTATTATGTATTAATTCTAAATTGTACATTTCCATTAAAAAATGAAGAAGATTGTTGAACATTTTTATGAAAAACAATCAGATATTGGTGAAGTATTTCAAGAAGAGATGATTAGTGTGAAAATGTTTTAATTATTTTCTTTGCATTTAGCACAAACTACTTTTTTTATTTTGTTGACATGTAAAATGTTCAAGAGTTATTATACCGTATGTAGGTAGATACACATTAAAAATTTGCATTGTTAATAAAAAATGTATATATTTTGAGCATAATATTTACCATTAATTAAAATTTTACATTGATTAACAATAATAATATTTATTTATTTTTTATTACGATAAAATACATTACTTTTTTATGGAATTCATTCGGTAATAAAATGATTGAATTAAATTGATATTTAAACAAAATATAATTATGTTAGTAAGTAGGAAGGTTCGGTGAGAGAATCTTGCCATGGGTCTCTCTGAAGATACTTACCTTGGTTCTTCAGCCGAAATTGCTAGGCGATACATACAGTAATGGAATCTTGTCATGGGTCCGGAGCTGTTTGTATTATGATAGGTAGTAATTCGGTGAGAGAATCTTGCCATGGGTCTCTCTGAAGATACTTACCTTGGTTCTTCAGCCGAAATTGCTAGGCGATACATACAGCAATGGAATCTTGTCATGGGTTTGGAGCTGTTTGTATCATGATAGGTAGTAATTCGGTGAGAGAATCTTGCCATGGGTCTCTCTGAAGATACTTACCTTGGTTCTTCAGCCGAAATTGCTAGGCGATACATACAGTAATGGAATCTTGTCATGGGTCCGGAGCTGTTTGTATCATGATAGGTAGTAATTCGGAGAGCAAATCTTGCCACGGGTCTCTCTAAAGATATTTACAAACCGCAGTTAATCGTGTCCCATTAATTCGTAGTGTATTATTGGGACGGACGGACGACTGGGGGACAGAATGCCCAATAATACACTACTATTATTATATAGCTGCCAAACAAAAATACCGTAAGTATACCTAATGCAAATACTTTTAAAACGCTAAGTACGGCTTATTCAATAAAATATTAGCACCGCATATTTTCATTTGCATACCAATTACAAACACTGTGAAATTAGCTAAAATGCATTGAAATACTAACAAAGTTTATAAAACGATTTGCTTTATAATTACGAAAACAAACGAAAATTTCATTAGTGAACAAAGTGAACCGAAAATGAAAACTTTTAGCGTAATTCGATGCATAAAAAGTTAGCCTAAACTAATTAGTCACTGCACAATTATATTAGCGTAATGGAATTAGTTATGAGACCAAGAGTTCTACTAAACATCGATATTGTTGGCTTATAAAAATATTTCGTCTCATTCAATAATATCATACAGCTAATATGGATGACAGAGACAGCTAGAGTTTTTAAAATTTCGTCGTCTTGAGAGGGTTCTACTCAGGTCGACGAATTGTTATGAAATGATTTTCGCAACAAAGCAATGTAAGTAAAAAATGACTGGAATATTAAACAATACTCGCGGTAAATTTTGGATTTCCAGTAAAATGTTTCAACGCACAACACATCTTTCATTGTGAGTAACAACCATAGCGGTTAGCGCAAGTGCGCGTTGCACTTATACTGCATGCATTATTTACGTGCGGATTTATTTTAAACTGTGACAGTTTCTAAGATAAGTATATACTTATATCTACTGTAACAATTTATACAGTGAGTGTTTAAGATGACGTGCACGTAGCGCAGTGGGAGGTGCTCGTCGCGCAGTGGTAGCAGCGCTTTGGTAGTGATACCGAAGTGAAGCAACCTACGACGCGGTCGTGTTTGAATGGGTGACCATTCCGACCATATAAGTGACGTACATCACGGTCATCTCCGTACTTTGAAAAGCACGTTAAGCCGTTGGTCCGGGCTAATATCGGATGATAGTAGTCGTTAAGCCTAGTCGAAGGCCTTATGGGCGGCTTGATAACATCTGACAAAATTTTTTTTTAAGCTTCTAAGATACCTTCTTATTGAATTGAAATGATGCACAGGCCAATTTTGCCTAAACGGAAATTCTGGTGATAATAAATAAGTTTATTTTAAACAGAATTCGAGTAAATACCCGTGTGCAGAACACAACTTTGAAAATAGTATAATATTTTTAACAAATTTATGAAAACAAAAATGATTGTGGTGAGTAAACCATATAAGATAGACATATGCTGTCGCGGACTTTTAATGCGCAACAATCCCATCGTACATGAATTTTATTAAACGGTTAACGCTGCGTACGCAACGGAAACTCTCAAAAATAATATTTTTCCCCCGTTTTGCAACCTTATTCATTACTGCTCTGCCCTTAAATGCCGTATCATAATATTTTACAGCTTAAACCTTCCTTCATAAATAAGCTGTCTAATATAAATAAATATTATTCAAATTAGCTCAGTAGTTCCTGAGATTAGCGCGTTTAAACAATAAGCAAACTCATTAGCTTACTAATATAAGCTTACTAATAGATGTTAAATTTTGGAATCCCAGCAATAAACAAACTTTACAAAGGAGATTGTAGAGTACATCCGAATCAAGACTGAATAGACATTGAGGGTCGAACGGTAGGAATCTCGTCATAATACGAAATTCAATTCGTTTGTGGTAAGGGTTCCGACCGAACAGCTGTCGACCTTCATGAAAGCAGAATTTTGGCCGAAGGATGTTTTGTTTCGTCGGTGTCGCGGGCGGTTACCGGACCTCAAGATGCACAACACGACGCCAGCAAAATAGTGTTTTATTTGTTTTTCTCTTTTTATATTACTCGTATTAAAAGATGTATAATGTATGTAATAAGCTGTAAAATATATGTATGTTAGTCTTTACGGTATCTTTTGTATGTGCCTTTGTTGCCTGCAATAAATGATCAAATAAATAAATAAAAATAAAGATATGACGGTCATATTTAATGGGACTTTCAAACAGAGGTATTGTTTTTTATATTGTGACCTGATGGTAATACTCTCTTTTATAGGAGAAAAAGTAAAGTTAGCCTGTCATCATCCTAGTGCTAAGCAAAGGCCTTACCTCAAGTATGAGGTAGTATGAGCCATACTCCATCACGCGGGCTCAGTGCGGCTTGACTGATGGTTGTTTGCCACAAGCGACCGTCAGATGTGTCAGATTTTATCAAGCCGCCCATATGCCCCTGATATCAACCAATATAAGCCGGGACTAACTTAAGGTTCTTAGCATGCCTTCCGAAGCACGGATATGCTTGTTCTTTCGTATTCGTTTTCGTACGTTATGGACCAGATGATAAATGTAGGCATTATACATAATGGACAATATGTATAATCCCCGGCATTATCATCATCATCATCATTATCAGCCAAAGGACGTCCACTGCTGAACATAGGCCTCCCCCACGGCTTTCCACAGCGACCGATCACAAGCGGTCTGCATCAAGTATGATCCTGCGATCTTTATAAGGTCGTCTGTCCATCCTGTCGGTGGACGTCCTACTCTGCTTCTTTTCTTTTCTGGCTCAATGGCCATCAGTTATTCGCGCCATGAGCCCTGTCCATTGCAACTTGAACTTACTGATTCTCAAAGTTATGCCTGTTACCTAAGTTCTTCTACGTATCTCCTCATTTCCAATTCAATCAAACATATAAATCATAGCCCTCTCCATCGTTCGTTGTGTAATTTTGAACTCGAGCGTTGTGTGATCTGATCAATTATGATGGTTGGTGAAAATAAAAGCATATTTTTACTGACCCGCAAAAAAGGCTGTTATCAATTCGGCCGATATGTATGTCACAATTGGATAAAATTTATTTTGGTCTATTAAGGCTTTCAACACGTGTGCAAATTTCGTAACTATGTATGTTAGTGTGCTTAGTGTACATTTGTATGTTTGTCTCAGGGTTTCTCGTTAACGAGAAGTTATAGACATGTAGTAGAAACCTCCCCTAGAAACATGAACCCTCTAGAAATAGAAGTAGGACCCCAAATAAGGCAGTCATAGATAAAATAAACTGTTTATAGAGAAAAGGTCAGACGGGTGACTTAGTCGCCTGAGCGTTTCAAGCCAAGCCATAAGAAAAATTGTAGTTTTCTTATAAATTAATAACGTAAAACGAGCACTGGCGATACATAATGACGATGAAAACACGATCCCTTATGATGTTGCAATATAAACCAAACCCAGTAAGACCACTTTTCAAATTACGAGAGACATGATATCAGTCTACGATCTTAATAATTTAAAATAACACCACATCCGGAAAAAAACTATGTCCGTTCAGAGCTTACTCGTACAAGCAGATTAGCAAGGCTGGGGCTTAAATTGAAATATTATTATGTTCATACATTTTTCTTGCATTGACCGATGCTTTTAAAGGCTGTTGAAAGTCACAGGCAGACCTTCAAATCTGTATCAATACAGCAAATAGGAATAATTTAGTTGGTAATTTTTCACCTGAGACTCAAAAATGCGATTCCATTTTAGCAGATGCTTATACAATGGTATTACCTTTCAACTGCTTCAGTGGCGCAGCGGTGAAGAGGTTGCACTTTGCACACGTCCTGAGTTCGATCCCTGGGTTGAGCAAAAATATGTACCTGTTTGGTTCAGAAGTTCTCAGGGTAGTTAGAAGTTAGGAAGTTGGCGGTGTTTCACCCCCGTGCCTCGAAATGCACGTAAAGCCGTTGGTCCTGCGCCTGATCCGGTCGTGTTAGATTGCTGTCCTATCGGGCTTTGAGAGTGAGAGGTGTGGAGAGTGCAATTGTGTTTTCACACACACCTGCGGGCCTAAGATTCGCGCCTATTTATCATTTATCGCGGCAATCGATACATTTCAAACGTAATTATTATCATACTAGCGGTCCCCCGCGACTTCGTCCGCGCGTTTTGAGTTTGCTCTCTCCCCTCCCGTCGCAGCGTCATGTTTAATATCCTAAAGCCTTTCTCGATAAATAAGCTATCCAACACAGAAATATTTTTTCAAATCGGTCCAGCAAATCTTGAGATAAGCGCATTCAAACAAACAAACTCTTCGGCTTAATATATTAGCGCAAGCGCACGTTGTACTTAAGCTGCGAACATTATTTTGGTGCGGAGTTATGTTAAAACTGTGATAGCTCCTAAGATATTTATTGAAATCAAATGATATAAAGGGCATCTTGGTTCTAAATGAAATGCTCGTGATGATGAATGTATTTTTTTTGAAAAGAATAAATACCTGTGTGTATAATACACCTCTAAAAATAATGCATTATTTTTTTACAAATTTATTAACATAAAAAAGGTTGTAGTAAGTCAACCATAAAAGATAGACATATGCTGTCGCGGACTTTATTATAGAGCTCTTAATGCTAAACAATCCTGTCATACATGATTTTTGTGTAACTTAAGCGGTTTCGGCAGCGTACGCAGCGGAAGCTCTCAAAAGGAATATCTTTCTCCCGTTTTCGCAACATTTTTCATTTCTGCTGTGGTCTTATGAGTCGTATCTTTATGTTATATAGCCTAAAACCTTCCTCGATAAATGGACTATCCAACGTAAAAAAAAAAATTTCAAATCGGGCCAGTAGTTTTTGAGATTAGCGCGTTCAAACAAACAAACAAACAAACAAACAAACAAACTCTTCCGCTTTATAATATTATATATAGTATAGATTTAAAAAGTTGTTACTTACTTTCTTGCATTCATTTGTTTTTAAAAGCAATTAGGATTGATTTACCAGTGGAAAATACTTGTCAAAACAGGTTGTTTAGGAAATAAAATTATTTTATCGACGCGATAAACGGTATCGAGGCGTGCATGCTAGGCTTACAGTACACTGTTATATGTCCCGCGCATTCGGTTAGTCGTTATGATTGGCTACCGTAGTTGATATCAGCTACGGGAATATTTTATGTTGTTATGCGTTGTCCTTAATTGCATTTATTTATTAAATGAATAACACCGACAATTCTGTTCGCTAAGATTTTATTGTGCTGATAAAAAAATACACGTGCGTTCAATACAAATTCCATCTAAAACAAGCCACGTGTTCCGAGGTCGGAGTGTCGGCGGTGTCATGTTATATCATAACGTGTGAAAAATTGTATGGCATATTTTTTCAGAGCCCGACTTAGCACGTAGAAAGATTATTTCGCATCCCTCGGGGTATGTTTGCACGGAGAAAAATTTGAGTTTCAATTTGTGGTAGGTAATAAGTAATCTGCCCTCCCGATTGTTGGGAAGGATGTTATTTAAGACAATGGCTATTACCGCGTTGTTTCTGAATATTTGGGATTGATAATGTAAAACTATAGTGGATGTCCGATATAATTGATGTACTTTTTTTCTTCTTTTGTATTAAGATGATGTTTGCTCTTGACTACAGAACAAGCTAATTGCAGCTAACACGGAGTCAAATATGGAACGATCTCTACCAGAAGAAGCCTTTTTACTCTGACTTTGAATACTTAATACTTATTATTATTTTATTCTTTTCTTCTAATTCAGACACCACCCATGTCTTTGAATGGACTTTTACCTTTCATACCTATTAAATAGTTTCAGTGATTAATAGCACTTTCTTTAAACAGGTATATTTTTTTTGATGATCTGAATTGGTAAAATTATTTCATATTGATGACTTAAGGTTGTTGGAATCAACCAACTGTCCTTATGAACCCACGGATTGAAGATGTAAGTCCTTTAATATCAAAACGATTTTTAATTGTGTACAATCTATTTGGAATGAGCAACCATCCCATCTCCACCGCAGGAATACCTCTATTGGGCCCAACCAACACTAAAGGTCCATTGAAACTCGTCAATCTTCATTTCATATTCTATAAAATCATTTTGCTGTCAACAAAACACTCCATAAACCATAGACAAATGTGAATTCAGCCCAGAAACGGGTAACAAATCAAGTTGTTGGTACATTAAAGTCAAAAGCAGTTGCCCTACATCCCTAATATTACTTATTACTCCCTCGGTACCGTAAATGTTACTAATCCACGGATTTGGAAGGTCGAAACACCTAGCTAGTCTCATGGTAGTAACAAATTATGAAACATTATACATACAAGCACTTGCGGCTTTGCTAGGGAAGAGAAAACATTAACACTAGATGCTCTAAGTGCCGTATAAAGTAGAGAGTGTTTTTTGCTAAGTACGCAAATATGGCCGTGGCTTTTCTGAGTATCTAAAACATAATTTACTTTGACAAAATGCGGCACATTATACAACTAAATTCAACCTGATTTTTTGACATAAAAATAAGGATACTTTTCTTCTGACATAGAAGTGTAGTAAAGTACAACAAAACAGACGTAGTGTCCACGGGAGCCGTCAACAAACCGCTGTATTTTAAACATGGAAAGATTGTCATGGATATGTCGACGGTCGCTTACGTCACGTCTATGAGATTGTGTCGTCGGAATATCAACAGCACGTAGAAGATATCGGCTGTCACTTTTCAGCGTTATAATCAGCATCATCAACACCCAAAAGTCAAGCCCAGTATCCACTGCTAAACATAGGGCTCCCATGGTTTTCCACAGCGACCGATCTCAAGCTCGCATCTAGTGTGATGCCATCCTGAGATCTTTGCGAGGGCATCTGTGTCTGTGCATCTTGTCGATGGTCGTCTTACGCTGTGCGTTGGTCAAATGGTCTCCAATCTAGATTGTTTCTGCCCCAGCGGTCAACTACCTTTCGCACTTTCTGCCCTGCCCATTGGCACTTGAGCTTTCTGCTTCTTTTTAGCATCCGCTGTCAATGTAAAAGATTCGTTACGTGTAACAATATTGACGTGGTTCGCGTAGGCGTGAAACTGGAGCCAAAACTCGTATTACTCACACAATGTAGTACTTACTACCCACACATTTGGCAAGTTGATTAAGTAAATCCGATTTCTCAAGTTGCTGTGGTAATCTCGTTCTCTTAGGCAAAACTTAATAGTGCTGACAATTAGGCGTCCTTATTATGTCACGTGCTCCTTAAACGTGCAGTTACTCTATGTAATGAAGTAATTCGAGTTTCATTATATATAACATTTTGATGCATAATGATTCAAAACTAAACAGCTAACCTAACGAAGTTATTTTGCAGCTGTAGAATATGAAAGATATAAATTACGTTAATTTGCATTTAGTATATGAAAGAGTTATATTTATCAATCATTTTATTTGCACTGGGAGTTTACACAAACACACACACACAGAGTTAATGCAGACATTAGTAAATAAATTTAAACATTGTTTTATTTTTAGTTTTCCGTTTCAGAAAAAAAATGTTTTCTTCTCTATCTATACCTAGGTTTTTATCCTATCGCAAAAAGCTTAGAAAGAGTAGAGATAGGTTTGTAAAAATGCTAAGTACTCATTAGTCGTGATTCCAAGGTGCTTGTGACGAATTATAATAAGTTTGTTTCAATGTGGCTCTGAAATTCATTCTCCTTTAAACGAATATTTGCAGTAATCAGGGTTCCGTAGCTTAATGACAAAAACGGAACCCTTAAAGTTTCGTCAAGTCTGTCTGTCTGTCTGTCGGCCCGTCCGTTTGTCACAGCCACTTTATTCTGAAACCATTAGCGTAGATGTATTCCTTTAACCGCTTTACGATTCCTGTACAAAAAATAATGACATTTGGGGGGGGGGGGGGGGACTTCCATACATACAAATACAAAACGAAAATAAAATTTTGTATTTACTGTTCTGAAAATCCTGAATTCCAAATGTTAAAACTGCCTGAAAAACTTCAGATGCATATTCGCCGCTTACTTGAAAATATCTATTTCTAGTGCAAGAAGCATTTTTAGTGCAAATTCTTTACGTGAATCAATACAGCGAAAGCTCATTCAGTAAAATTGCCCATATGTCACTTCTCTAGTATTTGAAACTATTCCCAAAGTCTTTTCTCGATGACTGTCGGCGTCGTTTTAATCATTATCAGCATAGGTAATATAAATTAGTACAATCAACTTCGCATTTTAGTTTCAGGTTTTTTATTTACTTAAGTCCCGTTTTTCCTACGTCAGATAAGGAATATTCATCGAATAAAATACAAACCGCCTAATTTGAAAACGTCACTTATTTTCAGCAATCATTAATGTTCAGCAATCATAAATGGTATTTTAAAATCAGTCGTTTTATACTTATTCAGTCAGATATCTTGATGAAATCGGCCCTTAATAACAGGTAGTATCAGTCCGCAATAAAATTGATATATCTACTCGTGTTTACCCCATAGTAATTGCCCCCATTTCATTCATTGCGATATCAATAGTACTTCGTTACATTGTTACTTTATTGTTCCTTGCATTGAAATCGAGCACAGCTACTGGGACTCAATTTTTTCATAACTCGCGTCGCCTTTTCGTTCAAAATTCGATTCGAAACCTGGTTATCTTTTTTTATCACACTTGTAAAGATGTATTCCGTAATGTAATTGTATTTCAAAAACCGACTTCAAAACCAAAATGCACTAAAAAGTCTTAAATAAACTCTTCACCATTGAAAGGAAAGGAATTCGTTTTAGGCAAACAATTTCTTATTGGAGTTGGTGCTGTGATAGTTGATGCTTGATGGTCAAAGTGATGGCACCGACTCCAAAAAGAAATTGTTTGCCTAAAACGGATTCCTTTCCTTTCAATGGTGAAGAGTTTATTCAAGACATTTTAGTGCATTTTGGTTTTGAAGTCGGTTTTTACTTTTTTTTAAAGTTTATTTTATTTCTTAATTTTTAGTGATTATATAAGAGGGGAGGGGGGGGGGGGCAGTTGCAACTTATGATTCTTTTTTTTAAGAAGCTGCAAATTACCTATCATAAGTTCCGTCATTATAATTACTGAACTCCTAAGCGTTAAGGAGTTCCACCATCAGCTCAGCCCCACAAGATGTTGACTATCAGACGTAACAACACGTCATCATTAAGGTTCTAGTAAAGAAACACTTTTCGTGCCTTTAAAATTTGAGGGTTTCCCTCGATTACACCAAGATCCCATCATTAGATCCCAAAATGGAAAAAATGGGACCAACTAAAAAGTACACCCTCTAAGAAGGTGAAAAAAAAATTCGATTCGGTCGACAAACGACTGAAATATGAGGTAACATACATACAAAAAAAAATACAAAAAAACTTACAGTCAAATTGATAACCTCCTCCTTTTTTTAAATTCGGTTAAAAATAGTGCATCTGAATCAGGAAATAAACATTTACGGTTGTAGATAATAACATGAAAAATAACAATAGCTTTGTGTCAAAGTCGTAGCCTTTTTTTCTACCCTCTATGGTCAGGGCCGTATTTTTTTTTACTTTAAAAAGTTATTTTTTTGCATTGTCTATGCCTCTGCCAGGTTGATCCCTCTGTTGGATTCAACTGTGGATTCAGTACCTACTGTGTGTGCAAGTCAGCCCCGGTCATATATTTTTTTTTTTGTCGGAATAGATATTGAAAATTATGTGTTACACGTTATTAACGTCGTGAGCTATGATAAAAGTGTAAACTTGAATTCTAGCAAAGTATGAAATAAATGACATTCATAAAGATTCTAAACAATAAATGACATTGTTGGTGTTGTGAAAAAATACACCTTTTATTTCATCTGTTTGCAGACCTTCACGCCCTCTGGCAATCACCACACACGTTTAAAAAGAACAATCCGTCCAACGGTTAGTATCACAGTTACGGTTCTACTCACGTATACGCGATAAGAACAAGTTCTCTTTCTATTAAAAATATTAAAATCATAGGGTCATAAGTTTATGTTAAAAATTCAGTTGTCATATCAATAAAGCATATACCTCATACTAACCTATTCCTTCCGGCTATGCCTACTCATCAAAACATTGACTATGAAAGCCTACATTACACCTTATTCTGAACCATCAACGTTACAGAGTTAACAACCTACACAGCATAAAGTAGTAAACTTTACGAGCACTATATCGATTCAAGCATTTTCTCCCCTCTAGCACGAAGGCTCTGCTCGTACAGTCTCTGGTTCTGCCCATTTTCGACTACGCCGACGTTTGCTGCACAAATGTCTCCCAAGATCTCCTCAGTAAAATGGACCGACTCCTCAACAATTGTATATAATTTGTGTTCGGTCTACGTAAATTTGACCATATATCCCAGTTTCGCAACCAGTTAGGCTGGCTCCCCATTTGGCAGCGTAAGCACATTCGGACACTTTGCATGCTATACTCCATTCTCTTCGATTCTAACTCTCCGTCCTATCTTAAAGATAAATTCTCATACCTCCACTCCTCTCATGACCGGTCCCTTCGCTCTAGTAGCTCTCTTCAACTATTCACTCCCCGTCACACTTCTGGCTTTATGTCCAATTCCTTTCTTTACTCTCACAGCCATTCGACTTTGGAATGGGCTTCCAAAAAGTGTCCAAACATCTACCTCGAAATTTACCTTCAAAAAGGCATTGCGAACACTATATAGAGAAGAACTCACTGACCCGTCTCATTGACATTAATTTATCTTGTGTACCTTATTATGTATATTTAAATGATGTGCATGTTTATATAATAAATATATCATTTCATTATTTTTATATAATCGTATATAAGTAATAGGCAGTATGTATGTTTATCATCGTATTATAGTTATCTCTATCGCTATTCTCTTCTCTTCTATTGCCTCTATAACTTTACTTGCACCGTCTGTATATATATTTTCCTCTGTCCTGACCTATGGTTGACTGGTAGAGAATGCTTGTGGCATTAAGTCCGCCATATGTACCTACAATTTTATATTGTGTGCATGAAGTTTTTAAATAAAAATAAATAAATAAAGTAGTCACCGCACTACTCCGTGTAGGTCTAAGTATACGAATTAATTTTATAATTATATATAATAATATATAAACAAATATATCATCAGTACTCATATTTAACCACAAAAAAGGAAGCAATGTGTTAATTTTTTTAACAATCTAAGACACGTGAAAGACCTTTTTTTTAACTGTCAAATGAATACGATTGTTTTACACAATTCTACCTTAAGGTTTTTGTGGTATGATAGAACTTATACTTGCACAATCTATTCTTTTTGTACATTTATTCACACAACTAAATACCTAGGAAAAAAATAAAAGAAATTCAATAAGGTCCTTTGAGACCAACGTAGCTGAGCTTGTAAAAAAATATACATGTATTATTGACTTATTGAAAGAGATTTGGCATGACCACAAATGTACAATAACTCGATAATGTGTTTATTTATTTCAGGAAAAATACAGATTACAATTAATTACATAACATTGAGAGACTTATATAATGGTATTGTTTCTATTCTAGCCTTAGTCTAACTAGATGATGTTTCAGCAAAAAGCTAGTTTACGAGCGAGGCCTCTTGATTCTTCAAATGTACTTATTTCAGTTGTTCTTTAAGTACAGCTATAGTTACTTGCTCCATTAAGAGCTACTTCATACAGCAAGCATGGGTCACCTCAGTGAAAACCCACAAAAAAAACGAAATGACTGTAAGTACAACAGCTCAATAATGAGTTTCTACCCTTAGTCTAGAAGATGTTTCAGCAACAAGCGAGTTTACGGCCCCTTCAGTCGATGTAACACTTGGCCAGTTTAAGCGCAATCCCCGCAAGATGGCGCTGCCCGTTTATGATGCTTTTTATTTACGGTCACATCACACTTAGACCGTCTTTTTATTGCTGAATCACGTATTATATCTCAATTTAACACACTCAAGTATATTTAACTCACCATGGGGTGAGGAAGACAAATACTATTTTTTTATAAATCTTTTGTCTTTAAAAGGTCCTGCTTTATTTAAATAGGTATATACATATAACTTCCACAAAAATCATCTGTGTGCGCTTCGGTGCTTTTACTTTCATTGATGCATTGAGTTTTAACAAGCCATTTGTTACTTTTTTTACCCGAATACGGAAGGATTATGATTTGGGCAGTTTAAATGTATACCTTAAATTATGGATATTTTAATTATGTATGTTATATATTTGCAGCTAAACTACCGCTTCTTTTTTCGTGAATAAGGTATCTATCGTTTTTTTTTTATTTTACTCCGCGAAACATAGGCTACCTTTTAAGGAAAACATTAACATTGCTTTTAACAAAATTTGACGACGTCTTTGGTGTAGTGGTAAGCGCTCCTGACTATAACGCCAGCTTTCACGGGTTTAAAGGGCAAAGGGGCCAATGGTTTAGAATGTTTTTAGGACTCACAGTGTCATATTTTATATTGACTACTACTTACTGGGCCAAACGCTCTACCAATTGAGCTACCGTGCTGTGTGTCGGACCCTGCGAAATTTGTGATCTCTTACGGATACGTCATTATGCGTGACGTTTAGCGACATCTACCCATCTGTTTATGCAACAGTGGGCCAAGTAGTTATTCCTTACAGAATAAATTCAACTTTTTTTGGTTTTAGTTTCATATATGGGAGCCCCCCCTTAAATGTCATTATTTTTTATTTTTTCTAAAAGAATCGGTAAGCGGTTAACAGGATTCATCTTCCCACCAAATTTCAACACTGTAATGCTTATAGTTACAGAATAAAATGGCTGTGACATACGGACGGACAGACAGACAGACAGACAGACAGACAGACTTGACGAAACTATAAGGGTTCCGTTTTTTGCCAGTCGGCTACGGAACCCTAAAAACCAGTGTTTAAAAAAACATATCTTGTGCTGAATGCCTTTAAATATTATTAAAGCGAGGTGACCTTATAGACTCTAATAGCATTTTTGATGGACTACTTCCAGCATTTCTTGTTATTTAAGTTTGCTTATTTACAGGCTGTCTTTGCAAGATGGTGCCAAATTTTGGAGTTTTATGAGACCATCAATAAAAAAAGGTTTTACTGCAGGTCATTGTCAAAATCCTAAATTAGATTTCAGTTAACCTATAAAAATGAGTCAGCTACATTGACGATAATGTATAGAAAGGCAAAACAAAATAGTTTTGAACAATGACCCTATTGTAAAAGTTGCAGGTTCTCATTCACCTCTTAAAGGCGATCAATTTGGACCATATTGGAGGACACCATCGATGTTACGGACACCCAATCATGTTTAGTAATAAGTTTAGTTATAATTATTTGTAAGGATTTTTGATGATAATAAATATAATTTTCTGTTAGGGCCATAGCGAGTAAGCATTGTAATTAGCTTAGGGCTCGTTTTATTTCAATAATAAGAAACCTGTTAGTTAGGAATTCCCATTTGCAAATTAGGTAGGCAGGTAGGGTAACAATTAACTAGCTAGGAAATATTAAGAAATATGTAGGTAGTTTGGTACAGGGGCGAGGGAGACCCTAGTAGGCTGTCTCGCTCAGGTGGAGCGAGGCCGGTAAAGCCTTCGAATTTCCTGTCCCCCATATCGCGCTTTCTGAGGGTAGGTAGGAAACCCATAGAGTGGATTGTTGCGAATGGGAATTTTATCACGATTAATGTAGGTAGGTTACAAAAACGTTAGAAGGAATACGCAGATGATGTTATGTGTCCGTCCTTGTTTGTAACTAATCTGTATTAGTCGATAAGTCAGACATGTATTTTTGGTTAAATAAAGGGCCGTGAGCGGGCCAGATCGTACGCGCTCTCACGGTCACCGATCTCAAAAAGAAGAGTTTTATTTGGAATCTACAGTCTACACATCGAAAGAAAGATCGTCGGAAAATTGACTCAGCCTGCCTGTAGTCAATATCGTCTGGTCCTTGCGATCCGGATATCGTCTGGTCCGTTGCGATCCGGATATAAGAAGAAATCAGCAACGCGGCATCGACTTGTGCTTTGGTTAGCACATACGCCGAGGGATCTACGCCGAAGCACAGTGTAACCAGGAGCCGCGAATCGGCCTATACTCCTGTGGAGAGACGATCACATTTACACGGGTGTTCCGTGGCTCGGGCATTCACCACCTAACGGTGCCAAACGGTGTCTGTCTCGGGTTTAACGCCGATTCCCAGGCGGTGCAGTTTTCGGGCGAGCTGCCACATATCGCGCCAGCGATTGTGAACAAGTCCGACCGGCGCCGGTACGGTGTGCGTAAGCGTGGGGGCCGGACTGTAGGCACTGCGGAGGGTTCTGGACATTCCAGCCAGAACTGAGCACCCCACGGATGCGTACACTCTCTGCCGGGCGGTACCTCCCTTCCGATCCTGCACGACCATCCATCCCCAGACAGGCTCCCCTTGGTAGTGTACCTGTTTGGGATTGATAGGAGTAGGGGCAGCAAGTAAGAAGATGCCGACTACGCGCAGCCAAGCTGGGAAAATGGAAGCCGAAGACTCAAGACTACGCAACTTTGAAGAGCCACCCGCATCACCGTCTGTGCAAGCCACCGCGAGTACGTTACGACAGACTGAACTACCCGCAGAAGGCGGACGAATGGAAACGGCAGCAGAGAGACGTCACGACGCTAACGCCGACGCGCCTAGGCCGCCGCCGTCGTCAAATAGGTCAAGCGTCGCCGCTCGTTTAAAGCAAGCCGAGTTGAGAGCAGCCGAGCAGTTGGCGGCTATTGAAAAGAATCTAATTCAGAAGAGATTAGAATTTGAGATCGCTACGATAATGGATACAACAGATGAAGATGACCGTGAGAGCCTACCCGCCGGTGAGACCCTAGCGAGGGTGGATGACTGTTTGGATCAAGCCCAGTCCCGGCGTCAAGATGTAAACATGCAACTACCCACAACCGAGATGTCTTGTAGCGTTCCTACCCTCCGTGAAGAGAGGAATGAAAGAAATAGACATTTGTTTACGCGACGCAAGGAAAAAGATGCGCGTAATATAGTAGTGGACAGAAACCGACATTTGAATTCGCCGAGCATAGAATTAAATGAAGATGTAAACAACATTCAACAAGATGTGCAGCGACAGGTCGAGTCAAACAATGATTGTACAGCGAGACCCCAAGAGTATACGGACGGGGCGGAACGACTTGCTTACACATTGGAGAGGATTATGTCGAAGCGACCGGCCCCACGTCAAGCTATTGAGTTACCGATTTTTAATGGAAACACGAACGACTGGTTACCATTTAAAGCTGCAATGGAAGATTCAACGCGATCATGCAACTACAGTAAATCCGAGAACCTGGCTAGATTGAGGAATTGTCTAAAAGGAGAAGCCAAGGAGGTAGTAGCGGCGTTGTTATACCGTGCCACCGATCCGGACAAGATCATGCGAACGCTAGAACAATGCTATGGAAGGCCAGAAGTGATCATTGATCGGGCACTGGACGACCTCAAGAACCTGCCGCGAGTTGGAACGACAGCCAGTGAACTGAATTCGTTCGCGATTAAGGTACAGAACATCGCGTATACACTGGACTCCATAGATAATAAAAGCTACCTCAGAAATCCGATGATGACCCGAGAGGTGGTCGATAAGCTGAGCCCACACTTGAAAACAAGATGGTGCGACTACGCAGCGCGGTACGCAAGCTACTCGGAGCCAGAGATCGTGACATTATCGCAGTTTTTGATGGAGGAAGCGAATAAGGCGATTCGATTCGCATACGTGTCGCAACCTAGCAACAGTGCAGCGAAGAAAGAAGTGCAAGCTAAGCAGAAGGCTAACTCAAAGAAGCGAAACACTGGTGTGTACGCCACAGCCGAGGAAAAAGCTACGACGGCACAAGATAAGACGTGTTTATGTTGCGGCGGGGACCACGAAGTGTCGAAGTGCACAAAGTTTAAAACCATGACAGTAAAGCAAAGATGGGATTGGTTGAAAGAAGAAAAGATATGCTTTCTATGCTTGAACAATAAGCACAGGCGAATCAAATGTAAAGCACCTATGTGTAATGAGAATGGCTGTAACCGACGTCATCACAGGCTGTTACACACAGAGCGTGAAAACAGCGAAAGTCAACACAACCAAGAAGTGGTAGCCTCAGTTAGCCATACTGTGGGGGCATCCAAGGTGTTGTTGAAGGTATGTCCGATCGTCATTGAGGGGCCACGGGGTAGAGTAAACACACACGCTCTACTTGACGAAGGGTCTACGGTTACGTTGATCGATCAGGACGTGGCGGAATACGTCGGTGCAGAAGGCCCACTTCGAGACTTACACATATGCAGTGTGAACACACAGAGCGTACCACACACGAGCAGAGAGGTGGAGCTTCAAATGATCGCCAGTAACAACGAGAAACATTTGGTGAAAGCGAGAACAATGAAGAATCTCCGCCTGAATACTCAAACGGTGGGTCGGAGCTGTTTAGAGTATGGACACATGCGTAACCTGAACAAGAGTGACGTGTGTTATGTAAACGCCAAGCCGCGTGTCCTCATAGGCGCGGACAATTGGCATCTGATAGTAAGCAGGAAGCTGTTGACAGGCAAACGCCACGAGCCAGCAGCATCGCTCACCAGACTGGGGTGGGTGATACATGGTCGAGCGCCGTCCCGAGTCATAAGGGAGAGAGATACGGTGTTGTTCGTCGACGACCATGGGAGAGCTCGGTCTACGCAACCTGACGAAGAATTACACAACATGGTGAAGTCATACTTCGACATTGATTCGCTGGGCATTCAGAAAAAGGAACGCGAGAACCCTGATGATGTGCGCGCCTTAGAAGCCTTTGAGTCAACAGTGAGATGTGTCAAACAGCGATATAAAGTTGGATTGCCGTGGCGCAAGGTTAACACAGTTATGCCGCCGAGCTACGAGGCTGCGAGGCGGAGGCTCACGTCAATAGAAAGGAAGATGGACGCATCTGAAGACTTCAAAGCAAAGTACACAGCCCAGATCGAGAGTATGTTTAGAAAAGGCTACGCAGAGGAATGCCGAGTAGCCGACACACAGAGCCTGCGGAACGTAGATACACTTAGCAGTCTGCGTCTACCCCGCCTCTACACTTTGACGGGGGGAGTGACTGGAAAGCAGCTGCACGTGTTCTGCGACGCTAGCGAGTCTGCTTACGCGACAGCAGTCTATTGGCTTGTAGAGTACGAAGATGGATCACGTCGTGTGGTATTAGCGGCAGCAAAGGCAAGAGTAGCCCCGATGAAGACGCAGACGATACCACGTCTGGAGTTACAAGCGTGTCTTATCGGAACGAGACTTGCGTCGACAGTAATGGAGGAGCACAGATGGCAGCCCGATAGAGTTACGTATTGGACAGACTCTACGACCGTTCTGCACTGGATTGGGAACGATAGAGTGCGTTACACGCCATACGTAGCGCACCGCTTGAGAGAGATATGTGAGTTTTCAAGACCCGATCAGTGGCGGTGGGTGCCGACGCAAGACAACGTAGCGGACGACGCGACTAGAGTCGTCACAGAGATGAAATCAAATGAAGACAGATGGTTTACTGGGCCATCGTTTTTATACGAACCGGAGAATACATGGCCGTCTCAAGCAGGCTGCACAGAGAGCAGCGAGGAGACTGTATTTAGCGTCGCGACAGAGGACAAATGGAGCGTGCCAGACGCCGGGCGCTTCTCGAACTACGAGCGCTTAGTGAGGGCGATGGCGTATGTGCTTCTATTTATAGATAAATGTCGCAAGCGCGCAACTGTTTTGACCAAAGAACACATAGATAGAGCGGAAAGATGGCTGATGAGGCGAGCGCAGGCAGACTCATTTCGAGAAGACATAGAGCGCCTAGAAAGAGGTCAGAACTTGAAGGCGGGGAGTCGCATCCGAAGACTTGATCCATTCATCGACGAGGAGGGCGTGTTGCGGGCGAGAGGAAGGACGAGGGCAGCGGGTGTGTCTGCCCCCGATACTACGCCCGTAATATTGGACGGCAGCCACCCATACGCGCGGTTGTTGTGCAATAGGGAACACCGTCGCGCCCATCACTCGCACAACGAACGCGTCGTCAACGATGTACGACAGAGATACTGGATACTGCGATTGCGACCTACTGTTCGGGCCGTGGCCTATAAGTGCGCCTTTTGTCGTATGAGAAAGGCGAGACCTGTGACACCTGTGCTGGGAGACTTGCCACGCGCTCGAGTAGAGGCTTTCACCAGACCATTCTCTAACTGTGGTCTAGATTTCTTTGGTCCCATGATCATAACTGTGGGCCGTCGTCACGAAAAACGGTGGGGAGCGTTATTCACATGCCTCACTACGAGAGCCGTGCATATAGAGTTGGTAGCGAGCCTGTCGACTGACTCGGCTATCATGGCGTTGCGGCGTATGGGAGCGCGACGAGGATGGCCACAGAAAATGTACTCAGACAACGCGACGAACTTCAAAGGCGCAGACAAAGAGCTACGAGCAGCGAATGAAGAATGGGAGCCAGCTCTACGAGACTATGCGCTCACCCAGCGCATCGACTGGCGCTACATAGCACCAGGGGCACCGCATCAGGGGGGAGCGTGGGAGCGTCTCATTCGCTCTGTCAAGAACGCTCTACGAGTCACTCTACATGAAAAGGCACCGAGAGAAGAGGTACTGCAAACTCTACTGGCGGAGGTCGAACACACCATGAACGCGCGACCGCTAACACACGTGCCGGTCAGCGCTGACGACCCGGAGGCGCTCACCCCGAACCACTTCCTACTAGGGGGACCGCGCGGCCTACCCATCATCGGGCCGTGCGAACCAGCGTCGAGGAAGACGTGGAGGGCGGCGCAAGCGCTAGCCGACGAGTATTGGCGCCGCTGGCTTAAAGAATACCTACCGGACCTGGTGCCGAGAAGAGGAGCCCGAGATATCGCCGAGGTTGCTATCAAGCCCGGTGATCTAGTCGTCGTAGTGGACCACACACTGCCTAGAAACGTGTGGCCACGAGGCGTCGTCACAGAAGTACATCCTGGACCTGACGGAGCAGTGAGGAACGTCGAGATTCGGACCAAGGGCGGCGTGTTTCGTCGACCGGCGTCGAGATTGGCTGTCCTGCCGGTGGAATAAGAAGAGGTTCGCACTTCGCAGCGCTTCACCGGGGGGAGACTGTTACGGACACCCAATCATGTTTAGTAATAAGTTTAGTTATATTTATTTGTAAGGATTTTTGATGATAATAAATATAATTTTCTGTTAGGGCTATAGCAAGTAAGCATTGTAATTAGCTTAGGGCTCGTTTTATTTCAATAATAAGAAACCTGTTAGTTAGGAATTCCCATTTGCAAATTAGGTAGGCAGGTAGGGTAACAATTAACTAGCTAGGAAATATTAAGAAATATGTAGGTAGTTTGGTACAGGGGCGAGGGAGACCCTAGTAGGCTGTCTCGCTCAGGTGGAGCGAGGCCGGTAAAGCCTTCGAATTTCCTGTCCCCCATATCGCGCTTTCTGAGGGTAGGTAGGAAACCCATAGAGTGGATTGTTGCGAATGGGAATTTTATCACGATTAATGTAGGTAGGTTACAAAAACGTTAGAAGGAATACGCAGATGATGTTATGTGTCCGTCCTTGTTTGTAACTAATCTGTATTAGTCGATAAGTCAGACATGTATTTTTGGTTAAATAAAGGGCCGTGAGCGGGCCAGATCGTACGCGCTCTCACGGTCACCGATCTCAAAAAGAAGAGTTTTATTTGGAATCTACAGTCTACACATCGAAGGAAAGATCGTCGGAAAATTGACTCAGCCTGCCTCTAGTCAATAATCGATGTTACTTATTTTCAGTTAGTATGTAGTCCTAAATACCAATATAAAAAGTATTATTCATGCTAAACTTTCCCAAAAAAAGTTATAGCTAGATAAATACCCTGAATTTGGCTAAGAACTATCGACATTGAAAAAATCCTGAGCACATCTCTGAGGATATCGATATTCATTTCGAGTATCCAAAAAAATAAAATTAAGGAATTCGTTTCATGGCTGTCCGTGGCTTGACCAAGAATGGTCATTTTCTTTTGGCAACACTGCAAAGTCACCTTGATTATACAACTCAACAAAGGTACTGAACCTTTCTGACCATATAATCTAAAAGCAAACTTTTTCTGGGGAAACTCGCTCCGACGTAGGCCAAATCCTATCTTGATCGACCCTTTTGTTTTTTTCGACAGAAAATGCCTCATCCTTACCATGTACCTCTAGGTTTAGTTAAAAGCTGGAAAGGGCGCAACGTGGTATTTCCAAGGTAATGCTAGGAAAACCAATTTTGTACCCCACAAATGCCGTATATAACGATATGAAGATGTTTCGCGTGAGGCAGCTGTATATCTTAACTGCTTCTCTAGATACTCACAGATCCGCCCCGCACCTGGAAAACTTTGACACCATTGTTAGTCGTCGTATCTACAGACTGGTTTGCCCGCTGTAAGGACAAGTTTTGCGAAATGATTTCCCAGATACTGCCAGGTTGCAACCTACAACAACATGGCAGCGATATGCAAGAACTGCTCTCTAAACGAAGTAAAAAAACGCATTGTACGGTTACTTTGTTCTCTAGATTACACACAAACTGAATATCTGATCTGCAATAGCTAACCTAACATACTTATTATCTTTCTCTCTCTCTCTCTCTCACACACACACACACACGCGCGCGCGCGTTATTCCTTTGATAAGGCATAATATTACTTTTATGTTTTAGTGTACCTTAGACTGTGTTCGATTTGTGCGTTCGTTTTCTTAAAGTAATTACTTTTTGTAATAAATAATATTGTATTATTTGTAGCTTACTGTCACTTGTAAACCCTGGTTATTCTTATAAATAAAAACAAATAAATAAAATAAAAACTGTGTTCACCGATGCCCTTGAGGAAGAACCCACGAGATAGCGCCCTGAGCATTTGCCCTGGGCATTCTTATCCACTCAAAATCATACACAGCAATCATACACATATATTAAATGTCTTGCAATATTTTTTGTTACTTAAAAGGTATTGATAAATCACTTGTCCTTTCGCCTGGTGTCGTTTTATTATTAATGTCGTTAAGATTTGTTTTGATGGTAAAGTTCCGCAAAGAAAAATATTAGATTCGAACTTTAAAAGAATGGAGATATTTAAACAACTTATCAATGAACGACTGACCTTTGCGTATTTCTTGGTATTTTATACTAACTTTGTTTTGCGGCCCTTAAGGGGATTGTTAATTCGATTCTTACATAATTGCTCATCAAAGATCTGCCTGAAGTTGAATATTAATTATAAATAACAAAAGGCAGCCAGTGAGAACTGTACAATATAACAGACAATTGAAGTTTCTCCAATCGCAGAGTTTCAGTTCGTTTCGAGTTTTCGCTTTTAAACTTTGTAATTGCCGATTTTATTTCTTTTGTTCGAAACGTTGAAATCGGTCTCCGAAGTGTTGTTTCAAGTTTTTAAGGAATAGGTAAGTATCTACCTGATAAGTTTTTGTAATAAAATGGACTAGGCCTTGGTTGCACGTAGTTATGTACTAATCCTGACAGGAACGTCAACAGTCTTGTTTATCCTCCTTGTAGCGAGGGATAAATTTTCATCTAATACGACGTACTAATAAGTTTTGGTCAGCGTCATCCGTTCAATTCTTCTTTTGACGATTCATATTTGGATTAATCGTTGAGTAGTGCTTACATATTTGTTGATAGGGAAACAAGCCCTTACTCTCTTTGTTCTTGAACGAAGTATAAGTTTTAGGATCGTTTCCTTTGAGTTAAGGTAAATGTAAATTATTTTATTACTCTTTTTAAAACGGAGGTAATCGATTCGATCTGTATGTATTTGATGTCGACAGAACTGGATACAATTTCAGTATGTTGATCTATTAAGGCTTTCTAACACGTTTGCAAAATTTCATAAGTGTATGTATGTTTATATATGTGTATTTATATGTTTTTTCCCAAAGCGAGAAGTCATATCGAGATAATTATTTTTTTGTTCAGTTAGGTATGGTTCAACTGAGGGTACACTGTAAGTTTCATCAAAATCCGTCAAGTATTTTTTGAGATATGAGTAATAATAATAACTAACAATCATGATAAAATATCATAAATAAACGTAAGCTTGAGACCTGTACAATATAACAGACAATTGAAGTTTGCACCCACTCCAAACAAATTTGCTTTTTGAGCTTTTTAGACAGATTTCAGGGCTGTTATTGTTTGTATTTTTGTTTTATTGCTTGTCGATTTATAGTTAATTTCTTTATCTTCATTGTTCGAAAACCTGATGAAATTATTTATGCCTACACTTAACACGATTAATTAGCAGGCGTGCCTCTACAAACTAAATTAATTAAGTTAACTTAATAGTTATTATTCACAGCTCATGGTCGCTCGTATTGCTAATCTTTAATGATTCTGTAATAACATTGTTAATAAAAGGTAATAACGTAATGTATTTCCGAGCATATCAGGTGTAAATTAGTTTCAACGCATAATTCAAATTAAGCCCCTGATTGTATATTCGATTAACTACAATCGTTGTTACGGACTGGTGATAAAATATTATGCCCTGTGTGGTTTTGTAATTTCAATAATTATTTCAGCATAATCGTATTACTAAGGATAAATTTGAGGCGTATTGCATTTTTTTTATTGTGTTTTGACACATAAATTGTACTTGTAAAAACAACTGTGTCATACAAGGAATCGAACCCTGTGTTGCTATCTGGACGCATGCCTATACCACTCGGCCTTCGACACATTGGCGAGCCTGTTGAATTTTGCAAGTGCTTATATTTTTACAAATATTTAACAATTAGTTTAGATAACGTTAAGCCAATATATAATGCATTTTTTTTAAATAGTTTTTTGTCACTATACAAACTTAATAACATAAATTGTACCTGTAAAAAGCAACTCGTATGATATTGAGGCGTACTTAATAGCGAGTATAACTTTAATACGTCCACTTTAATAAAGACTGTATAAAACAAAATACGAGTAAAAAAAAAGGTTTTACTTAACGCTTCACCGCTGACTCGCTGAGGATCAAATAACCTTTTATTAAAAAAAAAACATCATTTTACTCCTGGCTGTACCATCTTCAAGACTTTTTCGTTTTCACTTAGACTGCAGATTCTAATTGGATAAGTATTTTAATGGAAGTGGGAGACCGCTTTCCATTTCAAAATAAACGACTTATCTGCGACTTTCTGAAAACGTAACCACAGAACAACGCTATGAGTACAAAGTAATTTAATCGTACTGGTCGTTAGTTGCTGTGGTTAGTTGTACTAAAATGAAATACACGATAATGCCTTAACATGTGTCCTGATTGACAAAATAGTTTATTTGGTTCTGAAGCTTACGTGAATACTACTCATAAATAATAAAACTAATATAATGAGTGATGGAAGTTTTATTTTCCATAACTTTGTTATGTCAGGCATATAGTTTTAATAAAGTGTGCGCGAAATAAATCCTCAAAATGTTAAATCCTTAAACTTTAAATTTACAGAATGCGGAAGCTATTAAAAGCGTGTCAAGAGTTTTTTTTGCTCCGGTATCATCCTGCAACTGCAAACAGTACATAAATAAATGATATACAGAAAGCCTACTCTTGTTAGTATTTTAATTAATATAGAGACGTAAAATTCTATTACGATTACTTCTGACCTGCTTTGCTATTACACTAACAATCAAATACGTCTTTATTATATGTGAAAGTCATAAACCATGGCTGTCGTGGCTTGCTGTTTAATTTGCCAGAATATTTCCGTTCTTAACTACGGCTTACTTACGGTTATTCAATAAAATATTAGCATCGCATATTTTTATTTGCATACCAATTACAAACACTGCGAAATTAGCTAAAATACATTGAAACATCAACAAAGTTTATAAAACGATTTGCTTTATAATTACGAAAGCAAACGAAAATTTCATTTGTGAACAAAGTGAACCGAAAATGGAAACTTTTAGCGTAATTCGATGCATAAAAAGTTAGCCTAAACTAATTAGTAACTGCACAATTATATTAGCGTAATGGAATTAGTTATGAGACCAAGGGTTCTACTAAACATCGGTATTGTTGGCGTATAAAAATATTTCGACTCATTCAATAATATCATAGAGCTAATATAGATGACAAAGACAGCTAGAGTTTTTATAATTGCGTCGTTTTTAGTAGGGTCTTACTCAGTTCGACGAATTATTATGAAATGATTTTCGCAACAAAGCAATGTAAGTGAAAAATGTCTACAATGTTAAACAATACTAGCGGTCCCCGTGGCTTCACCCGCGTAAATTTTGGATTTCCCGTAAAATATTTTATGCAAAACACAATTTTCATTGTGAGTAACAACCATAGGGGTTAGCGCAAATGCGCGTTGCACTTAAGCTGCATGCTTTTTTTGTGCGGAGTTATTTTTAAACTGTGGTAGCTTCTAAGATGCTTATTGGAATCAAATGATGCACAGGGCAATATTGAAATGATGCACTAGGCAATATTGCCTTAACTGAAATTCTTGTGATAATGAACACGTTAGTTTTAATAAAACTAATACCCGTGTGCAGAAGACACCTTTGAAAATAGTACATTATTTTTAACAAATTTATGAACATAAAACCGACCATGTGCGATTCCGACTCGCGCACTGAGGGTTCCGTGCCAACTTTAACTAAATAAGGGTTCCACTTAGCCTGAATACCACAGTATTTTTTGACAGCAAATATAACTTTGTTTTTATAGTATTTGTATTAATAACAAAGTTATGTTTGCGGTTATTGAAAATGTGCTCTTTTTATTTTAGTTACATGTATGGGAGCGAGCCCCCCTTAAATATCATTATTTTTTGTTTTTTGTATGAGAATCTTAAAGCATTTAACAGGATACATCTACCTTATCGGTGCAAAAACCTAACCCTACGATGTAATGCTTATAGTTTCAGAATATAGTGGCTGTGACATAAAGACGGAAAGACAGACAGACTGGACGAAATTATAAGGGTTCCGTTTTTTGCCATTCGGCTATGGAGCTCCAAAAATTATTGTGGTGAGTAAACCATATAAGATAGACATATGCTGTCGCGGACTTTTAATGCGCAACATCTAACCATACATGAATTTTATTAAACGGTTAACGCTGCGTGCGCAACGGAAACTCTCAAAAATAATATTTTTCCCCCGTTCTAGCAACCTTATTCATAGCTGCTCTGCTCTTTTATGCCGTATCGTAACATTTTACGGCTAAAGCCTTCCTCCATAAATAAGCTATCTATCTTTTTTTTTTAAATTGGCTCAGTAGTTCCTGAGATTAGCGCGTTTAAACTAACAAACAAACTCTTTAGCTTTCTAATATACGTATAGATGTTAAATTTTGGATTCTCAGCAAGAAAGATATTGCGCTGATATTTATGTGACTTTCAAACAGAGGTATTGTTTTTTATATTGTGATCTGATGGTATTACTCCCTTTTATAGGAGAAAAAGTAAAGTTAGCCTGTCAGCATCCTAGTGCTAAGCAAAGGCCTTACCTCAAGTATGGGTAGTACGAGCCATACTCCATCACGCGGGCTCAGTGCGGCTTGGCTGATGAGTGTTTGCCACAAGCGACCATCAGATGTGACAGATTTTATCAAGCCGCTCATATGCCCCTGATATCAACCAATATAAGCCGGGACTAACTTAAGGTTCTTAGCATGCCTTCCGAAGCACGGATATGCTTGTTCTTTCGGTTATGGACCAGATGATAAATGTAGGCATTATACATAATGGACAATATGTATAATCCCCGGCATTATCCAGTTTGATCCTGCGATCTTTATAAGGTCATCTGTCTATCTTGTCGGTGGACGTTCTACTCTGCTTCTTTTCTTTTCTGGCCCAACGGCCATAAATTATTCGCGCTATGTGCCCTGTCCATTGCCACTTGAACTTACTGATTCTCAAAGTTATGCCGTTACCTAAGTTCTTCTACGTATCTCCTCATTTCCAATTCAATCCCATAGAGAAATACCGATCATAGCCCTCTCCATCGTTCGTTGTGTAATTTTGAGCTCGAGCGTTGTGTGATCTGATCAATTATGATGGTTGGTGAAAATTAAAGCATATTTTTACTGACCCGCAAAAAAGGCGGTAAACAATTTGGCCAATATGTATGTCAAAATTAGATAAAATTTGAATGTTGATCTATTACGGCTTCCTAACACGTGTGCAAATTTCGTAACTATGTATGTTAGTGTGCTTAGTGTACATTTGTATGTTTGTCTCAGGGTTTCTCGTTAACAGGAAGTAATACACATGTAGTAGAAACCTCCCCTAGAAACATGAACCCTCTAGAAACATGAAGTAGGACCCCAAATAAGGCAGTCATAGATAAAAAAAACTGTTTATAGAGAAAAGGTCATACGGGTGATTATAGTCGCCTGAGCGTTTCAAGCCAAGCCATAAGAAAAATTGACGTTTTCTTATAAATTAATAACGTAAAACGAGCACTGGCGATACATTATGACGATGAAAACACGATCCCTTATGATGTTGCAATATAAACCAAACCCAGTAAGACCACTTTTCAAATTACGAGAGACATGATATCAGTCTACGATCTTAATAATGTAAAATAACACACAACCGGAAAAAAACCATGTCCGTTCAGAGCTTACTCGTACAAGCAGAATTAGCAAGGCTGGGGCTTAAATTGAAATATTATTATGTTTATACACTTTTTCTTGCATTGACCGATGCTTTCAAAGGCTGTTGAAAGTCACAGGCAGACCTTCAAATCTGTATCAATACAGCAAATAGGAATAATTTAGTTGGTAATTTTTCACCTGAGACTCAAAAATGCGATTCCTTTATGCGAATGCTTATATGATGTTATTAACTCTAAACTGCTTCAGTGTTGCAGCGGTTAAAGGGTTGCACTTTAAAGCGACGGCTGCGCCAGAGGTCCTGGGTTCGATCCCCGGGTTGGGCAAAAATTTGTACCTACCTGGATTTTTTGTTCAGAAGTTCTCAGGGTAGTTCGAAGTGAGGAAGTTGGCGGTGTTTCACCCCCGTGCCTCGAAAAGCACGTAAAGCCGTTGGTCCTGCGCCTGATCCGGTCGTGTTAGATTGCTGTCCCATCGGGCTTTGAGAGTGATAGGTGTGGAGAGTGCAACTGTGTTTTCACACACACCTGTGCACTGTTATATGTCCCGCGCATTCGGTTAGTCGTTATGATTGGCTACCGTAGTTGATATCAGCTACGGGAATATTTTATGTTGTTATGCATTGTCTTTAATTCCATTTATTTATTAAATGAATACCACCGACAATTCTGTTCGCTAAGATTCTATTGTGCTGATAAAAAATACACGTGCGTTCAATACAAATTCCATCTAAAACAAGCCACGTGTTCCGAGATCGGAGTGACGGCGGTGTCATGTTATATCATAACGTGTGAAAAATTGTATGACATATTTTTTCAGAGCCCGACTTACCTTGTAGAAAGATTATTTCGCATCCCTCGGGGTATGTTCGCACGGAGAAAAATCTGAGTTTCAATTTGTGGTAGGTAATAAGTAATCTGCCCTCCCGATTGTTGGGGAGGATGTTATTTAAGACGATGGCTATTACCGCGTTGTTTCTGAATATTTGGGATCGATATGGTAAAACTATAGTGGATGTCCGATATAATTGATGTACTTTTTTTCTTCTTTTGTATTAAGATGGTGTTTGTTTTGACTACAGAACAAGCTAAGTGCAGCTAACACGGAGTCAAAGATGAAACGAGCTCTACTAGAAGAAGCCTTTTCACTCTGACTTTGGATACTTATTATTATTTTATTCTTTTTTTCTAATTCAGACACCACCCATGTCTTTGAATGGACTTTTACCTTTCATACCTTTTAAATAGTTTCAGTGATTAATAGCACTTTCTTTAAACAGGTATTATTTTTTTTTGATGATCTGAATTGGTAAAATTATTTCATAATGATGACTTAAGGTTGTTAGAATCAACCAACTGTCCTTATGAACCCACGGATTGAAGATGTAAGTCCTTTAATATCAAAACTATTTTTAATAGTGTACTATCAATTTGGAATGAGCAACCATCCCATCTCCACCGCAGGAATACCTCTATTGGGCCCAACCAACACTAAAGGTCCATTCAAACTCGTCAATCTTCATTTCACATTCTATAAAATCATTTTGCTGTCAACAAAACACTCCATAAACCATAGACAAATGTGGATTCAGCCCAAAAACGGGTAACAAATCAAGTTGTTGGTACATTAAAGTCAAAAGCAGTTGCCCTACATCCCTACTATTACTTATTACTCCCTCGGTACCGTAAATTTTACTAATCCACGGATTTGGAAGGTCGAAACACCTAGCTGGTCTCATGGTAGTAACAAATTATGAATCATTATACATACAGCACTTGCGGCTTTGCTAGGGAAGAGAAAACATTAAACACTAGATGCTCTAAGTGCCGTATAAAAGTAAAGAGTGGTTTTTGCTAAGTACGCAAATGTGGCCGTGGCTTTTCTGAGTATCTAAAACATAATTTACTTTGACAAAATGCGGCACATTATACAACTAAATACAACCTGATTTTTTGACATAAAAATATGGATACTTTTCTTCTGACATAGAAGTGTAGTAAAGTACAACAAAACAGACGTAGTGTCCACGGGAGCCGTCAACAAACCGCTGTATTTTAAACATGGAAAGATTGTCATGGATATGTCGACGGTCGCTTACGTCACGTCTATGAGATTGTGTCGTCGGAATATCAACAGCACGGAGAAGATATCGGCTGTCACTTTTTAGCGTTATAATCAGCATCATCAACACCCAAAAGTTAAGCCCAGTATCCACTGCTAAACATAGGGCTCCCCCACGGTTTTCCACAGCGACCGATCTCAAGCTCGCATCTAGTGTGATGCCATCCTGAGATCTTTGCGAGGGCATCTGTGTTTGTGCATCTTGTCAATGGTCGTCTTACGCTGTGCGTTGGTCAAATGGTCTCCAGTCTAGATTGTTTCTGCCCCAGCGGTCAATTAACTTTCACACTTTCTGCCCTGCCCATTGGCACTTGAGCTTTCTGCTTCTTTTCAGCATCCGCTGTCAATGAAAAAGATTCGTTACGTGTAACAATTTTGACGTGGTTCGCGTAGGCGAGAAACTGGAGCCAAAACTCGTATTACTAACACAATGTAGTACTTTACTACCCACACATTTGGCAAGTTGATTAAGTAAATCCGATTTCTCAAGTTGCTGTTGTAATCTCGTTCTCTTAGGCAAAACTTAATAGTGCTGACAATTAGGCGTCCTAATTATGTTACGTGCTCCTTAAATGTGCAGTTACTTCATGTAATCAAGTAATTTGAGTTTCATTATTATACCATTTTCATGCATAATGACTCAAAACCAAACAGCTAACCTAACGAAGTTATTTTGCAGCTGTGGAATATTAATGATATAAATTACGTTAATTTGCATTTAGTATATGAAAGAGTTATATTTATCAATCATTTTAATTGCACTGGGAGTTTACACAAACACACACACAGAGTAAATGCAGACATTAGTAAATAAATTTACACATTGTTTTATTTTTATTTTTCCGTTTCAGAAAAAATATGTTTTCTTCTCTACCTATACCTAGGTTTTTATCCTATCGCAAAAAGCTTAGAAAGAGTAGAGATAAGTTTGGAAAAAATGTTAAGTACCTACTCATTATTCCTGATTCCAAGGTGCTTGTGATCAAATATAATAAGTTTGTATCAATGTGTCACTGGAATCAGTTCTCCATTAATCGACTATTGTTTTTTTTTATCTTAGTAACAAACTCATAGTTAACAAGCTATTTTTCACAACGTGAAAAATAGCTTGTTAACTATGAGTCCTTTTTGTTCTCCCGAAAATTTAATATCAATCAGACAACATAAATAAAGCTCGTTTTAAAGGATTTTGCAAAAATTCGCATTATTCTCTAGTTACATACATAATAAATAAATTACCACCTTACACTCGGTGTGTTATATTGCGACCGATCAGTAAGTAAATCAAAAGTAGAAAGGCTGGCAACGTAGCGCTATGCCGCGCGTATTATGAACGAAGTTGTGTAAGCTGGGAACAATGCAAAAAAACACTGTGAGCAAACTGTTAGAATAAATCCTTTGAGAAAATATTACTTATACTGTATGGAACTTTTAGTTTATTATTCCGCAAAACAAAAAAAAAACGTTGTATATATATACTGATCTGCAAATCCTAAATTCCAAATGTTCAAAACTGCCTGAAAATTCTCAGATGCATATTCGAAACTTGCTTGAAAAGTTGCATTTTTCAGTGTAAATTCTCTACGTGACTCAATATACTCGTAGCGGAAGCTTATTTAGTAAAATTGCCCATATTTCTCTTCTGTAGTATTTGAAACTATTCCAGGATACTTTTCACGATGACTGTCGGCGTCATTATAATCATTGTAAGCATAGGTAATAGAAACTAAAACAATCAATATCGCATTTTATTTACAGTTATTTTATTTACTTAAGGCTCATTTTTTCAACGTCAGGAGGCCAATACTCGTGGCAATCGAACTTATTTCGTGTGATGATTTGATTGCGAGTTTAACAATTTTACCTAGAAAATCAAATAAAATATCTACACGTAAAAAAACTATCGCCCATATATAATCTAAATACATAGATATCATGGCTCTGAGATATTAAAAAATATTTTTTCTTCGACAAAGAAAATTCGATCGGTGAACTTTTTCCGTATACGAATTGCTCGAGAATTGCCCCCTGATAAGAAATATTCAGCAAATAAAATACAAACCACCTAATTTGAAAATATTACCTTTTGTCAGCAATCATTAATATAAATGTCATTTTTAAATTAGTCATTTAATACTTATTCAGTCAGATGACTTGATGAAATCGTCATGTCTCCAGTTATAAAGTACAACTGAGCTTACCATCCGTCAACGTAGAGACTCTCGAGGTCTTTGCATTCTACACGCTATTCTTTATAACCCCTATTCCCCTTCTTATCTTCAAGATATGTTTCCATTTCTCTGTCAAACCCATGACCGGTCTCTCCGTTCACCTGACAACCTCCGGCTAGGCACGCTGGCCCACCGTTCCTCGTACGTTTCCATGTCCTTCACAGTGATGGCAACACGACTCGACGAAAATTCTCTTCCCTTGGATATAAAGAGAACCGATGCAAAGTTGCCTTTCAAGAATATAGTTCGTAGATTCCTGAAAGAGTGAATAATTGCATAATATTATTATTATATGCTTTATTTTTGTTTATGTATATACTTATATAAATTTTGTAGTTTATTTATTTATCGATATAGTTATTCACTTAGTTTGTTTAATTCAGTAGTATATTTATTAGATTCTTGTTACTATGTTCCTATTTTCATTTGTTGTTTTTTTTCACTGCACCCGTTGCCATCTTTCTGCACGACCTAAAGGTTTGACTGGCAAAGAATGCTTTTAGCATTAAGTCCACCTTTGTACAATAAATTTGTGCAATAAAGTCTTTAAATAAATAAAAAATCGGCCCTTAATAACAGGTAGTATCAGTCTGCAGTAAAATTGATATATCTACTCGTGTTTACCCCATAGTAATTGCCCCCATTTCATTCATTGCGATATCAATAGTACTTCGTTACATTGTTACTTTATTGTTTCTTGCATTGAAATCAAGCACAGCTAGTCGAGACTCAATTTTTTCATAACTTGCGTCGCCTTTTCGTTCAAAATTCTATTCGAAACCTGGTTAACTTTTTTATCACACTTGTAAAGATGTATTCCGTAATGTAATTGTATTTCAAAAATAGTGCATCTGAATCAGGAAATAAACATTTACGGTTGTAGATAATGACATGAAAAATATAAATAGCTTTGTATCAAACTCGTATCCTTTTTTTCTACCCTCTATGGTCAAGGCCGTATTTTTTTTTTTACTTTAAAAAGTTATTTTTTTTGCATTGTCTATGCCTCTGCCAGGTTGATCCCTCTGTTTGGATTCAACTGTGGATTCAGTAATATATATATATATATATATATATATATATATATTGTGCGGAATAGATATTGAAACTTATGTGTTACACGTTATTAACGTCGTGAGCTATCATAACATTGTAAACTTGTATTGCTAGCAAAGTATAAAATAAATGACATTCATAAAGATTCTAAACAATAAATGACATTATTGGTGTTGTGAAAAAATACACCTTTTATTTCATCTGTTTGCAAACCTACACGCCCTCTGGCAATCACCACACACATTTAAAAAGAACAATCCGTCCAACGGTTAGTATCACAGTTACGGTTCTACTTACGTATATATACGCGATAAATCAAATCAAATCAAATCAAAATTTAGTTCAGATGAAGTGCCTCATTATAAGCGCATGCAGATCATCTGCCACAGTCCTCAGGATGCTGTTGTCACTTCCCCGCACTCGACTTATCAGTGACGCCACCTTCTTTAGAATAAGAGCCTGAAAACCGTCTGTATTGTATTGTGCAAACATTTCAGACGCACTACCGAAGCGAGGAAGTCCCAACATCATCCTGAAAATATTGTTGTATTGGATACGGAGAGTGTTAAGCAACATTTTAGTACAACAGGTCCACAGACCGCCCGTGTACAGATTCTGACAACATGTCTTAAAGAGAATTATTTTGACTTCCTCTGTACAACGAGCGAACCTGCGAGCCACCATTTTATCACGGACCGCCAAAGCTCTTCGCTCCCTTTCCATATCTACATCGTCCTTAAGGTCGTCGGTGAGTATGTGTCCTAGATATTTAAATTTAAAAAAAACTCGCTTCAACTCCACTCCACCGAGGTAGATTGGAAGTGTAGATTCAGTAAGCTTACCGGCGGCCTTAAAGACTATATATTCACTTTTTTGACATCATACGCCAGACCATGCGATTTAGCATAGCTCTCGCACACTTTTAACATTTCTCCGATAGCACTTGCAGTGAGACTCAGCAGCACCATGTCGTCCGCGTAGCTGATGTTGTTAACACTCACACCACCCACTTTGCATCCGACACCCATCCTGCTGAGTTCCACTATGAGGTCATTGACGTACAAGTTGAAGAGCTTCGGAGACGACAGCCCCCCTTGTCTCACGCCACACTCCAACCCTTACGACTCAGTGTTTGTTAGACCATCTGACACAATTCGTCTGATGTGTGTACCAATACCTACCTAAAGATATTGAGAATCTCAACCGGAATACAGGGGTATTCCGGTTGAGATCCTCAATATCTTTAGGTAGGTACGCCATCTAGATAGCGAAGCGTCATCAATTTCCAAGTTGAATTTATTCTGTAAAGAATAACTGCTTGGGCCATCTGTTTCATAAACAGACGGCTACATGGCGCTAAGCGTCACAGAACGACGTATTCATAAGAGACAACAAATTTCGCAGGGTTGGACTAACAGCACGGTAGCTCAATTGGTAAGAGCGTATGGCTCGGTCTGCCAAAAGGTTGCTGGTTCAAGTCCCGCCCGTGCACAAATTTTTGGTTTCTTATTTCATCTTTATGAATATGGAATAAATGATTTATGTATTTATTGAGTTTTTACAAACTATGTAACTTTTTTTACCCGAATAGGGAAGGGTTATGATTTGGGCAGTTTAAATGTATATATGTATGTGGGTTATGTGTGTTACATATTTGCAGCTGAACTACCGTTGAATTTTGGTGAATAAGGTATCTATCGATTTTTTTTTATTTTACTCCGCGAAACATACGCTACCTTTTATTGAAAACTACAAATGTTTGTGTGATAAACACGAACATTGGTATCTAGATCATGAATGTTTATATTTATTTAAGTATACGGGAGACGACCCCGTCATAATCATCTTCATCATCATCAGTCTAGTATTTGTAGTACAAGGAAGAACATTCCTTTGAACGAAACCACGACAATTGGTGCAATGTTGTCTGGTGCATATGTGTAAAAAAACTGTGGCATTAAGAAAACAAAATGCAGTTATAAAGTGGGGATGAAGAAGAAAAATTAAAAAAGACAAAATTCTAATTAAACAAATGTCTATTCGCCGTCCAGTTATTTTTAAACTGTTAATCTTTCTATGGCACAGTGGGTAAAATCCTTATATCCAGCCTTTTACAGCCAAAAGTATAGGGCGCAATTACAAGGTGTTAGGTTGGAGATGATTTTGATGATAATGGACCTTTATTTTGCCGGTTGATGGCAAAATTTTACGATAGACTGAATATTCGAAGAGTTTTATGTTTTGTAAAAATAATGTGTAGGCGGTAAGATACTATCATTTTTATACGGCTCCAATTTCAAGATGTGTTTCGGTGAGAAGGAAAGATAACATTTTGAAATTATTACAAGAAGATAGATACGTGGAAGATTTGATAAGCTTTATGGCCCGGTCAGTCAAGAGGTTGCTGGTTCAAGTCCCGCCCGTGCGCAAATTTTTGGTTTCTTCATTTATCTTTATGAATATAAAATATGACACTGTGAGTGTTGAAAACATTCTTAATCATTAAGGAATTCGTTTCATGGCTGTCCGTGGCTTGACCAAGAATGGTAATTTTCTTTTGGCAACACTGCAAAGTCACCCTGTATTATACATGAGTACCTATCTGACTATATTATAATCTAAAAGCAAACTTTTTCTGGGTAAACTGGCTCCGACGTAGACCAAATCCTATCCTGATCGTACTATTGGTTTTTTTCGACAGAAAATGCCTCATTCTTACCATGTACCTCTAGTTTTAGTTAAAAAAAACAAAGATAAGTTTTTGGGTGTCAATTTTCAAGATTTTTGTAGACTATTTTGTAAATTAGGTGCATGTTAAGGCATTGTCGTATATTATTGGTATTTTTACTTTAAAACAACACTTACACCGACCTTAAAAACAACACTTACCTTGTGAAGATCGAAGGGTCACAATAACTGAAGATCGCTTGCAATCAGTACAGGCGCAGAAAATGTGGGACCACCCTTCTTCAAACAGGGTCGTATACCAACTATTCCGGTTAACCGGTGCCCTTGAGGAAAAACCAACGAGATAGCGCCCTGAGTATTTGCCCTGGGCATTCTTATCTACTCAAAATCATACACAGCTGTATATTAAATGGCTTGCAATATTTTTTGTTACTTAAATGGTATTGATAAATCACTTGTCCATACGCCTGGTGTCGTTTTATTATTTATGTCATCAAGATGTTTTGGTAAAGTTCCGCAAAGAAAAATATTAGATTCGAACTTTAAAAGAATGAAGATATTTAAACAACTTATCAATGAACGACTGACCTTTGCGTATTTCTTGGTATTTTATACCAACTTTGTTCTGCGGCTCTTAAGGAAATTGTTAATTCGATTCTTACATAATTGCTCATCAAAGATCTGCCTGAAGTTGAATATTAATTATAAATAACAAAAGGCAGCCAGTGAGAACTGTACAATATAACAGACAATTGAAGTTTCTCCAATCGCAGAGTTTCAGTTCGTTTCGAGTTTTCGCTTTTAAACTTTGTAATTGCCGATTTTATTTCTTTTGTTCGAAACGTTGAAATCGGTCTCCGAAGTGTTGTTTCAAGTTTTTAAGGAATAGGTAAGTATCTACCTGATAGGTTTTTGTTATAAAATGGACTAGGTTAGTTGCACGAAGTTAGGTACTATTCCTGACAGGAACGTCAACAATCTTGTTTATCCTCCTTGTAGCAAGGGATAAATTTTCATCTAACACGACGTCCTAATAAATTTTGGTCAGCGTCATCCGTCTAATTCTTCTTTTGACGATTCATATTTGGATTAATCGTTGAGTAGTGCTTACATATTTGTCGATAGTGAATCAAGCCATTACTCTCTTTGTTCTTGAACGAAGTATAAGTTTTAGGATCGTTTTCTTTGAGTTAAGGTAAATGTAAATTATTTTATTACTCTTTTTAAAACGGAGGTAATCGATTCGATCTGTATGTATTTGATGTCGTCAGAACTGGATGCAATTTCAGTATGTTGATCTATTAAGGCTTTCTAACACGTTTGCAAAATTTCATAAGTGTATGTATGTTTATATATGTGTATTTATATGTTTTTTCCCAAAGCGAGAAGTCATATCGAGATAATTATTTTTTTGTTCAGTTAGGTATGGTTCAACTGAGGGTACACTGTAAGTTTCATCAAAATCCGTCAAGTAGTTTTTGAGATATGAGTAATAATAATAACTAACAATCATGATAACATATCATAAATAAACGTAAGCTTGAGACCTGTACAATATAACAGACAATTGAAGTTTGCACCCACTCCAAACAAATTTGCTTTTTGAGCTTTTTAGACAGATTTCAGGGCTGTTATTGTTTGTATTTTTGTTTTATTGCTTGACGATTTACAGTTCATTTCTTTAGACTTCATTGTTCGAAAATCTGCTGAAATTATTTATGCCTACACTTAACACGATTAATTAGCAGGCGCCTCTACAAACTAAATTAATTAAGTTAACTTAATAGTTATTATTCACAGCTCATGGTCGCTCGTATTGCTAATCTTTAATGATTCTGTAATAACATTGTTAATAAAAGGTAATAACGTAATGTATTTCCGAGCATATCAGGTGTAAATTAGTTTCAACGCATAATTCAAATCGTTGCTACGGACTGGTGATAAAATATTATGCCCTGTGTGGTTTTGTAATTTCAATAATTATTTCAACATAATCGTATTACTAAGGATAATATTGAGGCGTATTGTATTTTTTTATTGTGTTTTGACACATAAATTGTACTTGTAAAATCAACTGTGTTAGACAAGGAATCCAAAACCTGTGTTGCTATCCGGACGCATGCCTATACCACTCGGCCTTCGACACATTGGCAAGCCTGTTGAATTTTGCAAGTGCTTATATTTTTACAAATATTTAACAATCGGTTTAAATAACGTAAGCCAATTTATAATGATTTTTTTAAATAATTTTTTGTCACTATACAAACATAATAACATAAATTGTACCTGTAAAAAGAAACTGTTATGATATTGAGGCGTACTTAATAGCGAGTATAATTTTAATACGTTCACTTTATTAAAGACTGTATAAAACAAAATACGAGTAAAAATACGTTTTTACTTAACGTTTCACCGCTGACTCGCTGAGGATCAAATGACCTTTTATTTAAAAAAAAAACATCATTTTACTCCTGGCTGTACCATCTTCAAGACTTTTTCGTTTTCACTTAGACTGCAGATTCTAATTGGATAAGTAATTTAATGGAAGTGGGAGACCGCTTTCCATTTCAAAATGAACGACTTATCTGCGACTTTCTGAAAACGTAACCACAGAACAACGCTATGAGTACAAAGTAATTTAATCGTATTGGTCGTTAGTTGCTGTGGTTAGTTGTACTAAAATGAAATACACGATAATGCCTTAACATGTGTCCTGATTGACAAAATAGTTTATTTGGTTCTGAAGCTTACGTGAATACTACTCATAAATAATAAAACTAATATAATGAGTGATGGAAGTTTTATTTTCCATAACTTTGTTATGTCAGGCATATAGTTTTAATAAAGTGTGCGCAAAATAAATCCTTAAAGTGTTAAATCCTTAAACTTTTTTTAACAATTTATAGAAAGCGAAAGCTATTAAAAGCGTGTCAAGAGTTGTTTTTTTGCTCCGGTATCATCCTGCAACTGCAAACAGTGCATAAATAAATGATATTCAGAAAGCCTACTCTTGTTAGTTTCAATTAATATAAAGACGTAAAATTCTATTACGATTACTTCTGACCTGCTTTGCTATTACACTAACAATCAAATACGTCTTTTTTATATGTGAAAGTCATAAACCATGGCTCTCGTGGCTTGCTGTTTAATTTGCCAGAATATTTCCGTTCTAAAATCGTATCGCAAAATCGTATAGGGCAAAAAATACACTTGTACAGTAATGTTCTCGCGCTTGACTTCCACAAGCGAAATTGTATAATTATAATTATTATCCTACATTCCTATTTGTTGGTGCTCGATTTTTTCTAGTTGATAATAAAGTAAATGAGATAACTGTATCTGTGTCTATTGTGAGCAAATCATGTAGTGGGAAGTTTAAAGAACTTGTGTAATTTCCTGCTCGACGAAGGGGCGAGTTTTAATGAACCTACGCACTCGCTGGAAACTAAAACATACGAGTATTAGAATTAATCACTCTTCTTACCTATGTCAAGATTAATTTAAAATATCAATGTTTTTACCGAGGAATTAATTAATAGGCTACTGAACCAAATTTCACAAACTAGATAATACTTATTGTAAGTAAATAAATGAAACAATAACCTTGATGTTTGTAAAAATATTCAAAATACAGGATTTAATTATGATTTAAAAATTTAATTTATTGGACCTCACAAATGCTCGAACTGTCATGGTGTCCAACATGACGTCACTACTTACAATCGAAAGTCTTCTTGAAAGCCAAATTATATTATTACATAAGACATCATCATTACATCTACAATCACACAGCTAAATTTTATTTTTCCCTTACAGTCGACATGAAAAATAGTATGTATATGTCGGGTGAAAGCACTCTTGAACTATTGAAATTGAACTTGAGTAAAAAAGGTCGCTTTCTGCCCTTGTATATCACTATTTTAGTTTTAGTGGTAATTATAGTTAGAGATATGACAAGATATCTCCATACCATAATTAACTACTAGAAACTACGAACACTGTTATTCGTTCTAAGCAAAAACTGGCTTATTACACTTTTTACACATCGAAGTAATGAACCCCGCGACATTAAACGGGACGAATGTCTATTCCATATCATATGACCACCGTGATAACCGTATTAGCCGCTGTATAGAGCACGTTCAGTTTCATTAATTATGCGGATTTTACGCAGTTATGAGGTAAGAGTTATTTTCAACGAAAATTATTGTTTCGCTGCCGACCGTACATTGTTAAGTTGGGTGTTACTGATCATGACTCAATCTTCAAGAGAAATATGCTTACAAAGAAACGAAAATGACAAAATTACAATTTCAAATTAAGTCTATTAAACCTTAAATTCCTTTTCATAAAAGTTTCATCTTAACATCATTCAAAGAAAAATGTATACCGCTACAAAAATATGCAATAAATATTTATACAGGCACCAACGCAAACATCTCATAAGATTTGATGGGATTTACAACGTGGAAAAATCTTTATATCTGACCTCACTGACTCTCAAGATATTAGATTTATGGAATTATTCATTTTGTAATAATGTTTCGTAAAAGAAATGTCGTTGCTTTAAGTATGCGAGATAAGAGATGGCTGTGAGTCTCAAAACGTTATTTACTTTTGGTGTGGAAACTGTTCCTTTGATCATTATACCAGTGTATGACTGGTATACCTAGTGACAAAATTAAATATTAGTCTCCCTAGCCGATTTCAACTACGGTGACCAGTCACGACTAACCGACTGCGCGGGACATATTTGCACAAGTGTGTGCGCAAACACAGGTGCACTCTCTGTTCCTTTCACTCTCATAGCCAAATGGGACAGCAATCTGACACGATCGGAGAGAGATCAAGCGCAGGATCAACGGCTTTACGTGATTTCCGAGGCACGGGGGTAAAACACCGCCAACTTCCAAACGATTATATGATAGAGACGAAGAAAAACACAGATTCATAGATTTAAAGTGCGACCCTCTAACCGCTGCGCCACAGAGGCAGTTTTATAGAGGTATACTTTTTATTTAGTCACTTCACCCACGCATTGCACTATTGCATTCCGTTTGATTGGCATGAACGTTTACATTTTAAAAGATTTAAAGTATGAACATTCTTTACATGCACCTAACTGGTTTAATTTGAAGTCAACAACCTAACATGTATGTAATTAGCCCATGGATTGAGCCTGATAGCGTCTGACTAGGTTACTCATGAGGGAGGTTTGCGGCATTTGCATGGAAATTAACATCCTATCATGAAGGTGTAGGTTCACCATAAAAACTTTTATTAATTTTTATTTCCTTTTTTGTAATTATTGATTGATTAGAATTTTTATCACCTACTAAGAGGGTTGAATTTCTAATTGGCACCATTTTTGCCAAGTCGGGATCTGATGATGGGATATTGGCGTAATGGAGGGAAACTCTTAAAAGGAAAAGACCATTCTTGGCCAAGCCACGGACAGGGAAAATACCCTTATTTTACTATTTTTTTGGATACTTAAAACATTAATATCCTCGAGATGTTCTCAGGATCTTTCAATTTTAATAGTTCTTTGCAAATTCAAGGTTTTTATGTAGCAAGAACTTTGTTTAGGGAAAAATAATTATAGTTCTCCTTGTTTTTAGGGCTACATACTAACTGAAAATAAATAAATTCAATGCTGTCCTCCAATATCGGCCGAATCTTCCATGACCAGTGGCCTTTAAAAGGCACGTAAAGTGTTTTTGTATGGACGACAGCACGTCAAGCTTAACACTGCGGTACCTTATTAAGTTGTAATAAGGGGTAGTTTGCAACAAAAGTGGGTAACCTGACGTGCTGGCCACTGTACTAGTTTATTAATGTTGACCAGTCTTTACGTCTGGTAGTCACCATTTCGCAACTCCTTAATGCTCAAGAGTTCGGTTATTATGGCGCCAGAACTGATGTTAGGTACTTTCTAGTTTAAAACAGATCAGGTTTAAAAGGTGCAACCTAACACTCTTCCCCTGCTATAAATCAAACTCAAAATGTGCAAATAAAATTAACTTTTACAAATAAGTAAAAACCAACTTCGAGAACAAAATTCTCTAGATAAACTCATGACTTTATAACAGAACGGACTTTATTTGAGGCACACAATTTATTTTTGGAGTGCATTTTGTCTTTGACGTCGGTTATAACTTATTAGGGCTCCGTATCCGGATGGCAAAAAACGGAACCCTTATAGTTTGGTCAAGTCTGTCTGTCCGTCGGTGTGTCGAAGCCGCTTTATTCCGAAACTATTAGTATTACACAGTTGGAAAAGCGGTAAAATGGACATCTGACTTTCTAACTCATATGTAAATTTTAAAAAAATATATCGATATAGTAGATCTTGACAAAAACTTTCAACGAAAATTAATTTAGTTTAGTTAGTTGATAATTTTTCAGAAAGTTTTTGAGATAGAGCATAGTTTCAATAACCACAAACATAACTTTGTTATTCGTACAAATACTATGAAAACAAAGTTATATTCGCTGTCAACGAAATATTGTGGTATTTTGGCTAAATGGAAGTAAGTGGATCTCTAATTCAGTTAAAGTTGGCACGGAACCCTAAGTGTGCAAGTCTGATTCGCACTTGGCCGTTTTTTTTTTAATTCTCTTACATGCTCTTGAAGTAAAACTCGACTTAGGTAGCTATTGATTGATTGTTAAGGCTAATTTTAAAATATCTCTATAATTATTATTGTCACTTAAATGTGTTTAAGCCAGAATTCATTATCTCCTTATTGTAAAAAATATTATCAAAAATTTTACCGACTGCAAAACTTTAATTTTAACGGGCTTTAACTAACTTTAACAGACAGCAGCAGTCTACGGACGCAGATCATGCACAGTCTTCAAATAAATTTGTTTCTCTTAATAGCTTTATTTTAGTCCTTTTTGTGTTTTTAAGGCGGTTCAATTTTTGTGAAAAAAAAACTTCGTCATTTTGTTATTGTTTAATAATATAAGTTACGATGTACCGGATGAACCAAAATTGTTACTAAAATCTTCTCCTCAGTGTAACAAATACAGCATCAAAATCGCTCCAGTGAAATGTAATCTTGCGTTTGGCTAGACCGATATTTATTCGATTGATGATTCGCGAACAAAACCTTTATAGAACTGAGAATCTCCTTTTTTTATTCTGTTAAATTGTGGATAAAATACCGAAGCAGACCACAAAAAAATAATTTCATTTAAATCAATTACTGAAACGATGGTGTTACGAGTATCAGCCCATGTTTAGAAGTGTATGTTTTATTGCCTACTTCATAAATGTTGAAACTAAAACATTTCGCTGGGATCGTTAGTCTTAATATTAAGTGTGGTCACTCTAGCTAGAAGTTACAGCGGAAGATTTAGTATACGGTGCATTTTACGAGCTGACTTCGAAGGAAGTAATTGCGACTCTTGTAGAACACTTTGATCTTTAATTGGCACCTTACAGGTCATTCTAGTTCTTGTGAAATTAAATTACTGGATTATGAAATTTGTAAGATATTATTAATCCTTATCCTTAACAATTAAAAAAAAAACACATTACAAATGTGAAAGTAACTCTGTCCGTCTGTCTATAGCGGTTTCACGCCACAACTACTGAACCGATTAAAATCAAACTTGATTACGCAAATACATTAGAGCCGGACACAAGGACATAGGCGACACTTTAATGCGAAAAAATGGTTTTAACTTATTGAAAAGAGTCGTATGGAAGTATGGTCAATTTAAATGCTAGAAGCTTAAACCGTATTTTTAAGACTCTTGATTGGATACAGGTTGGTTCAAAATGTGACATATTTTTTTTTTGTCTCCTTCCATTTAGGGCTATCCAAATACACCCTATATATAAACATGATATACAAAAATACCCATAAGGGGTTAAAGAAAAGGAAATGAAACTCTGGATGGCAATAATTTATGTTTGAAGCTAGAACAATGAAATTTTTATGGCGTTTGATTAATAATTTTATAAATGTGAAAGTACTCTGTGTGTCTGTTGCGCTATCACCCCAAAACTACTGAACTGATTTAAATGAAACTTGGAGCCTGAGAAAGCACATCGGCTACTCTAATCATATAGGCAAAACTCTATATGGCATGCTCACGTGTATGAAATCCGCAAAATATTTATGTTTCGGAAAAAGATGGGAAAACAAAAAACATAGTTTTTAAAAGTGAACTTAAATAAACTCATATCTATAATACTTTATATCTTGCGGACTCATACAAATAAATAATTAGCCCAAATAATTTTTAAAAAAACGAATTTGGGAATCCACTTATTTCCACTTAGTAAAATCCACAATATTTTGTGGACAGTAAATATAACTTTGTTTTTTATAGTGTTTGTATAAAGTACAAAGTTATGTTTGCGGTTGTTGAAAATGTGCTATATCTCAAAAGTTCTCGTTCGATTCCGTCAGAACTAATTTTCCTTGAAAGTATTTGTTAAGATCTACATTATATGTTTATTTCAAAATTTACACTTGCTTAGTTTAGAAGTTAGATGGGGGGACGCCCATTTTACCACTTTGGAAGCGTCTATCTATGAAACGTTAGACTTCAAAAGAAAATGGTTTTAGAAACCTCGGTGTCATTTTAAAAGACCTATCTATAGACACCCTACACGAATAGGTTTGAAAAAAAAAATGTTTTTGTTTTAGTTTTATGTATGGGATATTGTCAATTATCCCCCCTTAAATGTCATATTTTTTTATTTTTTGTATGAGAATCGCATAGCGGTTAACAGGATACATCTTCCTACCAAATTTCAACAGTTTCAATGTAAGAAATATCTTTACCATTTTTATTTTTTATATTAAAATAGTAACCCGGTTAATAGAATACATCTACCTACCAAGTTTTAACTGAGTAATGCTAATAGTCTCAGATTAAAGTGGCTGTAACATACGGACGGACTGATAGACAGACAAATAGATTTGACGATACTACTGATTTTTGCCATTCGGCTATGGAAACATAAAAATACGGTTTTTAATCTACTGTACTAATATTGTAAAACTGAAGTGTTTTTTTTTTCTTTGAACGCGCTAATCTCAACATACACAAGTTTGATTTAAAAATAGTATTGTTGTGTTGGATAGCCTATTCATCGAGAAAGGATTTATGCCACATAACATTAAGCTGCGACGGGAGGGGAGGGAATGGATGCAGTCTCAAGTGACCAGTATAGGAAATAATGCCTCTTAGTTTTTAGGTATCATTTTTAACATTCTGTATTTTATAGCTTTATCCAAGTTCGCTCTTAATTTCAGCATACATTGTTTGGCCGTGGCTAAATTTGCATAGAAATTAAGCTACTACACAGCCACTGCGCTGTTCTATCCTGAGGTACCATATTTTCAAGCAAATTATTGCATTTGTGGGCAATTAAGAACTAGCCAAAAATGACAAGAAGCAGACATTGTCATTTATTTATCTCTTATTTCATACAAAGTACTTTGCTTTGTTAGAAAGTAAACTCTATCAGAATTACTAACAGCTTTGTTTTTTTTTAAATCCTACATTTGTGTGATAGAGAATTAATTCTATTTTCTGTTGCTGGAATATTAATCTATTTCCCGGCTGCAAGATGTTATTTTTTATTGTGGTCAGCTGCATAAATACGTACGCCGCTGAACACTTTAGTAAGAACAACAGTTCGTCCAAGGTAAACACTGTGGCATCTTATGCAGTTGTAATTATGGTTAGTTTTCAACAAAAGTGTATATCCTGATGTTCTGGTGACTGTACCATGTCAAAGTCTTAAGTCTGTTGAGCAGATTTGAATGCTGACTGTACAAACAACCGTACTATACAGGATGTTACAAACGGCTTGATAAAGCAAAAAACGATCATTTTTCTCGAAGACACTGTACCTGGGAAATGACACGTTACTGAGATATTGCCAATCAAAAGTTTTAGGCATGGAAAATGGAATGAAGTTATATATCTTCATTGTAGATAATATTATATTAGATCAGTCTAAAAATAGATGTGCAAATCTAAATGGAGTGAAGGTTTGTATAGCAAATCTCATATGACGCCGGTGAAACCACGGGTGGCTGATAGTAATCAATAAGTACTTAAGTACATTTTCTATTGCTAGAATATTTAGCTTTTCCCGGCTGAAAGACATTATACTTAATTGTGATCAGTTACATACCTAAGTACGCCTCTGAATTCTTTAGTAAGGCCAACAATCCTATGCATGCAAGGTACACACACACTGCAATAGCTTATGAAATTGCACTAATGGTTAATTTTCAACAAAAAATGTTACCTAATGTGCTGGTAACTGTACCATGTCAAGGGACTAAATCTGTTGAGGAGATTAATTTGGCTGCTGACCGTATAAACAACCGTACTACGAGTATAGAGGATATTGTCACAGTCGCTCCTGGCTAGTGTGAACACAGGCTGTTCAAAAGGTACGGACAACAGCACGTCAAGGTAAACACTGCGGTGTCTTATGCAGTTGTATTAAGGGCTAGTTTGCAACAAAAGTGGGTAACCTGATGTGCTAAGATTAAATAAAAATACAAAAAACCGGGTATAGAACTTGGTTACAAAATTTATTTATTTCTGCTATGATATGACACATAATATACCTTTTAACAACTTGATATACAAAAACAATAAAATTAATTTAATGGCTTTGTACAAGAGTCCATAAAGCAACATTTAGGAAGACATCCGTTCGGCATTTGTGTGACGTGATCTCAAATAAATAAATACAACGTTACATTGTAACAAAATGCTTAACGAAGTCGAAATTCACTTAGTCTCCCCATTTATATGATCATTTTTTTCGAAGACACTTTATCTGGGAAATGACGCGTTACTGATACTTATATTGCTAGTGAAAAGTAACTTCTTAAGTAAAAACCATCTACTAGTACAAAAGATTGTTTTTCCAGTTATATATAATTATATATAGTTAATATTAAAATTTTCAGTTCATTTTTCGTAAACAGACCATAGACGATGCAAAAATTAATGTATCGCGCGGTGTGGCGCGCGCGCACGCACACAGCTAGCGCTTGCATGCACACAACTACGCACGGCTCTTGTGTCCGCATGCGTTGCTACGCCAGTAAGCCTAGCATCCACGCCTCGATACCGTTTATCGCGTCGATAAAATAATTTTATTTCCTAAACAACCTGTTTTGACAAGTATTTTCTACTTGTAAATCAATCCTAATTGCTTTTAAAAACAAATGAATGCAAGAAAGTAGGTAAAAACTTTTTAAATATGATAATAATCACGTTTGAAATGTATAGATTGCCGCGATAAATGATAAATAGGCGCGCATCTTAGGCCCGCTGAGCGCTCCGTGAGTGTATACATTGCGGCTTATAAATAAAGTATTATTTTAAACGTTTAAAAATATAAGTTGTTACCCAGTGATTATTTTTATCACATACGATTTGGTTTGAGGTGCTAAGTACGAGGTTTAAGTTAAGACTTCGTAAAGCCTTTTGTGACACCCTGTATTTATAACCCATAGCATTTCTTGTTAATGAAATCAATGATCTTCCTGTCATCGGTGTTTTAATTTTCACAGAACTGAACCCACATGTGTTAGATAGCATCTAATTATGCTAATACAAATCGCGAACAAGTGACATAATTGCTTTACCTATTTTCGGATTCCGTTTGTGTAGTTTAGTCTTTGAAAATTTAGGCCCTTTTAGGATTCTGATTGCAAATTTCCGGTTGAGTAGCCTTTCGTTTAGAGTTTAGGAAATATTTAGGCCTAAATAAAGTAAGGTAGATCACAATAAATTTAATTAGGTACTGTTAGGTGATTCAGAACTATTCGATAAGCCATTTGGCTTAGGGTTCAGCTAGTTTTTTTTTGTTTTCAATTCATTTATAAATTAATGTCGTAGTTTGATCCGATGCAGATACATCAGTTCTATAACAAATATTATAAAATGACAAAACAAAATAGTTGCATCGGATAAATCCACGATATTATACTTTTATTACTAAGTAAAAGTTATCGAATCGTAACTGAATCCGCTACCTAATGGTTCTGAATCGGAGGGCTGTATAGAATTTTAATTCTTGCAGATAGGTAAAAAAACTGAGAAAACTTGGTTTACTAAAAGTGACACCTACTCAGTCACACGCGGTTGTCACTTGTAGGGTATTGGGGCGTTTCGCACCACGAGGTTTTCCGACCTTGGACCGAATTGCCCAAGTGCTGTTTCAGAATAGAGTTATTCGCACCAGTGGTCTTTGAAATGGGTCGATTCAAAAGATACTTTGGGCAATTTGCACCGCGGTGCATCTCGCATATGTTATGCCTCGCTCTAACATATCGAAATGTGATAGTTGCATCCTTGTCGATAATCGCTGTCGCATACAAAAACGTTGGTGTAATTATGGTGTAATACAACTAAATGGAGTTGTTCTGTTAGCCTCTTTCCATCATCGGGAAACCATTTCGTTGGGAACCAGTTGACATAGCACTTGTCTATACAAAGCGCTTTGCCGTCATTGAACTACTGTTACTAGCGTATGAAACTGACACTTCGAACAAATTTCGTGCTCCAAAAATTGACGCCACTTGTCATTAACTCGTAGATACGGTTCACATTTAAAATTTAAATTTCAAGGTATAGGGACGTCTCGATCCTGTCATCGTATTACGAAGCAAGTTTTCTTTGGCATTGCTTATGCATACGTAGTAATAGCAACTCACTGTTTGCTGTCACCATTCCAATTTGAGCAGCTAGCAAAGCAGGAGCGTATTTAAGCACTTTTCAAGCAGTTATGTAACACACAACATTCGCAACTACTTTAGTACCAGATGCGATCGTGGTCTCTAAAACCGACATCAAAAACACGATCCACTAAAAAGTCTAAGATAAACTCTTGAATTGACTCTATTTTAGGCAAACATTTTTTTGGACTTGGCGCCCTTATAGATGCTAAAGATGGCCAATGAGATGGCCCATACGATGGCATAGACGCAATGGTTTACCTAAAATGGAGTCCTTTCAAAAGATACTTTTTAATGCAAATTATTTTTGAAGTCACTTTTTTCAAAGATACTTTTATTTGCATTTCTTTTGTATTTTATAGGAGGGAGCATTGGAGGAGGTTGCATCTTTTGAATCTGATCCTTAATAAGCTACAAAGGTTCTAACATAAGTTATTATCACAGAACTTCTAAGCGTTAAGGAGTTCCACCATCAGCTCAGAGGTGGAATTGTGTAAAGTAATAGTAATGATTTGACAGTTCAAAACGTACGGTATGATCTGTCAAACGGCGAAGAACAAAGCGTTAGACAGATCATATCGTACGTTATGAACTGTCAAATGAATACGATTGCTTTACACAATTCCACCTGTTCCACAAAATGGTAAATGTCATACGTAAAGACATGTCGAAAGTAAGGTGCTAGTACAAACACCACATGTGCTTTCAAAATTTGAGGGCTTCCCTCGATTACACCAAGATTATCATTAGATCCCGATTTGGCTACAATCGAATCAACCAAAAGCTAAACCATCTACTAAATGGGTCAATTTGATTTTAAATCGGTGTACAAATGACTGAAATATGATATGCTAACATAGCCACAAAACAAAACATACAGTCGAATTGATAAACTCCTGCTTTTTGAAGTCGATTAAAAATAAATTGGGTTAAAATGAAATAAAAACAACTTGGGTATTTTTGGCAGCTCTAAAGTATCCTAGTGCTTCCACGGCAATGCTCACAATGTGTAGTGGCGAATTTTTACTAATTTCCCCTGGGCTGCTAAGTGGGTCGGTTCTAGGAGATGCAGAGGCCATTTTTAAGGAAATAAAGACTATAAAACCTTTTTCTTTAAAACTAAGCGCAGCGGTAGAAATGAAAGATAAGTTTTTTAAACACAGTGCAAAAACATAATGTGTGTTTAGGTACAAAAAGTTTTGTAACGGAACGTTACGACTTCCTATATCTACTTATAAACTTGAATTAATTTTAATTGTTTTATTGAAAAACCTTAACCTATAATAAGAAATATATTAGCAGTTTCAAGATCAGCCAAAAGACGTCCACAGCTGAACATAGGTCTCCCCACGGCTTTCCACAGCGACCGATAACTTGCGGTCTGCATCCAGTTTGATCCTGCGATCTTTAGAAGGTCGTCTGTCTATCTTGTCGGTGCACGTCCCACGTTACGTTATTGATCGAAGGGTCTCCAATTTAGAACTTACCTGCCCCAACGATGGCGATGCAAATAGTGCGGTTTGGATTAACGGCCAGTAACTCTTGCTTGCGGAATATCGAACCCACGACCCTGATCCTCTCTGCCGTTGATAATTAATAAATTTTGTAACGTAACCTAACATTGTCATTTTTATTTGTCCTTCCGTATATTTGCTACCCATTCAGCTAAGGGTGCAGTACAGTTCGTCTTATGATATTATTGGTTTTTAATAATCATTATAAGTTCATTCACTGAGCTAGAGTATAAAGGCTGAAAATTTTAAATTAAATCAATGCATGTACTGGGTTATCGTGCATAATTTAATAACACCGCAATGACATTAAGCCGATACCAGCATACTTCGTCATCTTAGAACAAAGTGAACTATGGCGAACAGACTTATCATTAATCGTGCAAATGAACTTGTTGGGAAAATGGCGTAAAAAGATGTGAGTAGTTAGAAAGAAATAATCGATGTACTTTTAAAAGATGGTTAAACAGAAATCTGAAAGTCAGATTAATTATCATTAAATCTAAAAGCAGTAGGTAAGGAAGTAGCAACATAAATACAACATCATATAAAATACATCTTCGCCCGGCTCTAAATGACTACGAAAAATACTATACTTTTCTTAGAATAGTTTTATAGGCTCCTAGAATTGGAGCTACTAATTGCAGGACGTAGCAAAGGCTTCGCGGTACCAACGCAGGCGCCTTGATTAAGGAGTAACAACCTTCTGGCGAAATCGAGTAAAAAAAACGGAGCAACAGTGCCGTAATATCGGAAGCTCATAAAAATGAGGTATTTAAATATAAAATATTAACTATTTTAACTATTATCAAGATTTTTGAATGTTATTTATTTAAGGGCTGATTTTTCAATAGTCAGATAAGAAATATTCTTCGTACAAAATACAATATTGCTAATTTGAAAACGTCACCTAATTGTCCCCAATCTTAGGTACCTGTATTTTTTTTAAAATCTGTCTCTTTAGAATTTATTACTCTGATAAGTTTTGTCTGACCATTGAAAAATCGGCCCTAAATCTGTTACTCAATTAATCTATACTAATATTATAAAGGTGAAGAGTTTGTTTGCACGCGCTAATAACGGGAACTACAGGACCTGATTTAAACATTTTTACGTAGTGAATAGCTTATGTATTGAGTAAGGTTTTAGTCTAATAAAAGTCAAGCTGCAACGGGAGGGGAAAACTTGATATGAATGAAAACTTGAAACGCGTAGTCGAAGTCGCGGGGAACCGCTCGTTATTTAATAATTAAATAAGAACTTACTATCAAGACAAATATTGTTATTACTTTTACCATACATAATATTAACTCATCATCATCATCATCATTATCAGCCAAAGGACGTCCACTCTGAACATAGGTCTCCCCCACGGCTTTCCACAGCGACCGATTACTAGCGGTCTGCATCCAGTTTGATCCTGCAATCTTTATAAGATCGTCTGTCCATCTTGTTGGTGGACGTCCCACGCTGCGTCTTTGGTCGAAGGGTCTCCAATCTAGAACTTTCCTGCCCCAACGACCATCAGTTCTTCGCGCTATGTGCCCTGCCCATTGCCACTTAAGCTTACTGATTCTCATGGCTATGTCCGTTACCTTAGTTCTTCTACGTATCTCCTCATTTCTGATTCGATCCCGTAAAGAAACACCCAGCATAGCCCTCTCCATCGCTCGTTGTGTAACTTTGAGCTTCTTTATAAGGCCCATAGTAAGAGACCATGTTTCGGATCCATATGTCATCACTGGTAACACACACTGGTTGAAGACTTTCGTCTTAATATTAACTCGAGTATTGTTTACAAAGTTAAAACATCAACTTCACGAATTCATATTTGTAGGGCCATACACTGAGAAGTTTTTTCTACTAAACTATTTTCACGTATTAGAAAGTTATCTCTATCGCTTTATGTAATGGTTGCATTTCTCTTGCATACAAATAATGACCAAAAAAGGCAACTTTATTACCTTCTAAGCATAGCTGTCGGGTGTATGTCGAAAAAAAGAGCAAGATAATAAATTGGTAATTATCTTAAATCCCTCAAGCGTATGTGAACGAGACACAATAGGCATTCTATTGTTATGCGGTCGCATGCGACCGCTCGGGTGTTGAGGTATTAAATTGTAAACGGATATCACATGGGTAATTGTGGCTAGCTTATCAGCCGATATAAGAAAAATGTAGTATCTGTCAAAATTTCTCATATTGTCAAAATTATTTCATACAGTGCGACAAGAATCTTCTGGCCGATAGATGTAATCATTAAAGTTAGTTTAACGTAGTAATTTTGAAAACATATTGAAATCAAAACAGCTTATATACCTATATAATATAGTTTTGAGATATGGGTATTACCTAAAATAATAACCAAAAAACATTAAAAAAAAAAATTAAACACCATCGAGAACTGACAAAAACATAAAATAAGCTTGAGATCATGCCGACTCCAAATAAATTTGTTTCTCCTAAGTAAAAGGCAAATGCATTATTAATAGGTTTACTCAGGTTTTTGAAGGTAGTTGATTTTTCAAATACTTAGAGCTTTGGCGGTTTAGGTTCATGATTTTCGTTATAATTTACATACACACATCAAAAGTTTTTAGGGATCAAGCATTTTTATGCGGATTTCTTGAGACTGAGATGTGGCTTTGTAATAAATTTATGATTTTATAAATTTATATGGATCCTTTTTGGTGAATTTCATAATTTGAAACAGGAACTGTCAATCAAATTCGAGTAAAAGATGAAAATCAGCTGGCAATATTTTCCCTATAAAAAACATACAACGCATTGAAGACATTATTAGTGCTACTGTTTCCCTACTACTGATTAAAACCAACGTTATTATGGAGCGGCGACGTCATTCAAGCAGCGAAGAAATGCTCAGAGCCGTGGGAATGATAGAAGCTGGTTCCCGGCAACGTACTGTGGCTTTAGCTCTGAATACAAGTCAGAGTGTTATCAGTCGACTTTGGACACGTTACTGAAGCAATGGTACCCTGGCTGAGCGCCATGGAGGACGGTATCGCTGCACCACACGGAGACAAGACCGATACATTCAAATCGCAGCTCGAAGAGCTCCAACAATAACCGCCATGATGTTAGCCGTGAGGCTTCATCACTCTTCAGGGAACTTAATTAGCGACCAAACAGTCAGAAACCGCTTGCATGAAGTGAACCTTCATTCCCGAAAACCGCTACGGGTACCACCTATAGCAATGCACAATCGTAGGATTCGATATCAATGGGCTCTTGAACACAGAAATTGGGCAGAAGAACCATTGTTCTTCTGCCCAATTTCAAGACTCATCAGAAAAGCACACGAAACGCCATTGCGTTTCGTGTGCTTTTCTGATGAGTCTCGTTTTGGTATGAGACCGGATACAAGACGTATACGACACTGAGGAACCCCTGGACGCCAACAGCGATTAAAATCCTGCCAGGAAGTTCATCCTTATAGTGGTGGAACCATCATGGTATGGGCGGGTATTTGGATCGGCGGAAGAACTGATTTGATTCGGATCAGAGGCAACCTCAACGCTCAAATTTATGCTGAGACGATTGTATCAGACGTCATCGTTCCTCTACAAGTGCAAATCGGTCCCTTATTTCAGTTAATGCATGATAATGCACGACCGCACACCGCAAGAGTTGTAAGACAGACTCTCGCCGCAGCTAACATCAATGTCCTGCCCTGGCCTGCTCAGTCGCCAGATTTGAACCCGATTGAGCATGCATGGGATATGCTACAGAGAAGAGCTTTGCCGAATATGGAGGGTATCCAGTCGCAAGAAGACCTTTTTTTGTTGTTGCAACGAACATGGGCGGCCATTCCACAGCGTGATTTGGATGAACTCATTTTGAGTATGCCAAGCCGATGTTCTTGTGTTGTTAGTGTTCGCGGTAGAAACACGGATTATTAATTGTTTAAGTTACCCAATAAAATTTTAAAGAAAACTGTTATTTCAGTCTTTTTTTCGAACTTTAATGTTAGTGTTTCAAATGTCAAAAATCCCTTTATTAGGAAAATGGCAAATTTCTTTATTAATGCAAAGGTGACTTGGTTTATCGTTACTGTAGACAAACGAAAACACTTGATTTGATGAATCCTTAAAGCAAATTTTAATTAATATCAATCAGGAGAAAAGTTATTGCAAAAATATATGTTGATCCCTAGACACTTTTGATGTGTGTATATAAATATAGATTTCTTGAAATGCGTGGACAAACATGCATATATTCTAACATACTAACCTAACGAACTTTATCACGCTTGTTTGGAAGCAATGACATTGTATTCTCAATAGACCGACCATACTCAACTATTATCAAATTCCAACGATATTACATATATATACACATTGCATTGAAAACCTCATTTTTTTCAAAAAGGTATAAAATGGAATGACAAACTACTCGTAGTCAGTAAGTAGTTCCGCCGTTTCAAATCCTACGCTACATTTACCCCAACAACTTTTAAAATAACGTCATAAAAAGTTAAGGATCCATTTAAAACTCAGTTATATTCAGTAAGGCCAATGTGGTATTACTTTTTAACCGTTTTTTTAGTAGCACAACGAATGGACAGTTGACGCTTGACAAAAAGAAAAAAACCTTGTTAAACAGACTGACGTGAAGAAATCATCGCTCATATTCAGCTTTTTGTAATATAGTCGACGTCTTATCGATTTAATAAATAAATATTGGGAACAAATCACATGCATTGCTCTGCTCCCAAATTAAGTAGCCAATGTACTTGTGTTCTGGAAATCACACCCGTAACAATATAGAAAATTTGATTTCTACATTGACCTGACCGGGAATCGAACCCAGGACCTCAGAGCGGCGACGCCTTGTACCCCAGCGTGCTTAGCCACTACACCAAGGAGGTCGTAAATATTGAACAAAAATTTAGTCTTCAAATCAATTGAGTCTTTTCTGACTTTTTAATTCCTATGTTCTACTATTTAATACCATTCATAAAACATATGCTACCTTTGTATTAATATCAGTATTAAATAAATCAAAGGGCCAGTCATTCTGACGTCAGGTTGACTGGCCACTGATGAGTTTTCATAGTTTTAGCGTTTTATTTACCACTTTGTTAATGTAGAAATTCACTACCTACGTGCTATTATAACATATATTTTTTACACAATGTAGGGAAGCTCCTTTAAAAAGTTATCAATCAAATCCATTAAAACGCCTGCACATAATTTACGATTTTTTATGTCAGAATTATTGCCAGTAATCTTTTTGCAGGTGCTTAGTGGCTTATGAACAAGTTATCGCTGAATAAATATTATAAATAAAATAAATAAATATTGGACACCAATCACATACATTGCTCTTATTCCAAAGTAAGTAGTTAATGCACTTGTGTTATGGAAATCAGATACAACGGTGGTACCACAACACCCAGACCCGAGACAATATAGAAAAGATCGTTTTCTACATTAACCCGACCGGGATTTGAACCCGGAACCTCACGAGATGGCGACGCTTGAAACCAGCGTGCTAGCCACTCAACCACGGAGGTCGTCTTTTAAGAAGAATTAAGAAAGTGCCTGCGTACTCACTTTATTTTGATTAAAATTAGAATATTTGGGAGACTATAAAAAAGCGTATCAAATATTTATTTTATTTTATTTCGACTACCCTCAATATTCACAACTGATAAATTATTGGGTTCGAGTTCACTTTTGTTGTTTGTGGCGTAAATCTTGTTAAAACGCGTTTTATTCCGTTTATCAATGTGTGAAAGTGAGTTTTGACAGTCCCCAATACACCAAAATGCCTGAGCCCAAATTATTAAGTTGCAATTGATTAAGTTAACTAGTATATTCGCAGGCACTTTCTAAATTACTTGAAATTATATAAATACAAAATATTATTATGTGAAGCACTATAGCTATTCAGCGATAACTTGTTCATAAGCCACTAAGCGCCTGCAAAAAGATTACTAGCAATTATTCTGACATAAAAAATCGTAAATTATGTGCAGGCGTTTTAATGGATTTTATTGATACCTTTTTAAAGGAGCTTCCCAAAAATATGTAAAAAATACATGTTAAAGTAGCACTTAGGTAGTGAATATCTACATTAACAAAGTAGTAGATACAACGCTAAAACTATGAAAACTCATCAGTGGCCAGTCAACCTGACGTCAGAATGACTGACCATTTAATTTATTTAATAATGATATTAACACAAAGGTAGCAAATGTTTTATGAATGGTATCAAATAGTAGAACAAAGGTATTTAATAGTGCACATGGTCCCATCTAAATGTGAAGTTTTGTCCAGTCATCCTGACGGACACGACTATAGTGCCAGTTATAAGTAGTAAAATGTACATACATCGCTTATGAAGTGCATCGGCCGTATTGACTCGATGAGTTGCCAACTGAAATAATTTGTAGAAAGTAAAATACAGCAGACACTGTATTTACTTATATTGTGTAAACTCCATCCCTCCAACTAGTTTCAGTTCAAAAGCCATTTAAAGTTATCTTTCGCTAAATTGAAAGTCAGAAGGAAGCGGTTCGAATCATTGCTTTAATTTAATTTACTAAGATAAGCCCAGTTTTAGGCTAGCGGGTAGCAATTAATATGATTCCTTGAGTAATGCCAATTGCAGAAATTTGGCCTTTTTTTGTGGTGCTGTGTAAAACGTTGTAATTTTCGTGTGTATATATTTAACCTTTGAGTACCGGTGTGGGGCCTGTGAAACCGCGACGGTGTGCAAATTTGTTACATTTACACTTTTCAATGCAAGAGAGCTTTCTTCTTTTTATTAGCTGCGAGTTTAGTCACAAAGCGCTGTTGAGTAGTGTTGGTAATCGCGATATTGATAAGTAATCCTTGTTTGAAATTCCAATCCGGTCTCTCAGGTCCAACGTCGGTAGTTGCTTGACTTTTTTGGTTGTGCTATGGTCTGCATAAAGTGTTATTTTCACACAGATAATAACTAATTTAAACAATTTATTTGTTCTAGATAAACTCTGTTTACCCACAGATACCCCATGCACTTTGAAAAGCAACCTAAATTTTAATTAAAGACTCAAGTAAATCGGAATCTCTAATATACGGTTTTTACGATGTTTTAGAAATGTTGGAAATTTTGATGTTTCAAGTTTTTTTTATGTATACGTCGTTATTAATAAAAAAAAGTTATAATAAATATTATGATTTGATATATTTCACACAAATTCTCCAATAGATTCTATGTTGTATTAGCGGTCTCTTAGGCCCCGGTACTGTGTCTAAAAAAACAGTCAAGTGCGAGTTGGACTCGCGCACTGAGGGTTCCGTGCCAATTTTAACTGAATTAGGTAATCCACTTACTTCCACTTAGCTAAAATACCACAATATTTGGTGACAGCAAACATAACTTAGTTTTTCATAGTGTTTGTATGAATAATAAAGTTATGTTTGCGGTTGTTGAAACTGTGCTATATCTCAAAAACTATTGGTTCGATCCCGTCCAAACCAATTTCAACGCCCATTTTACCACTTTGGAAGCGTCTATCTATCTATCGTAGAAGAAAATGGTTTTTTGAACCTCTATGTCATTTAAAAAGACCTATGTATAGACTCCACACGCGTAGGTTGGACAAAAACATTTTCTTTCGGTTTTAGTTTCATGTTAAAAATTATTATTTTTTGTATAAGAATCGTAAAGCGGTTAACTTCGTAACCCTAAAAACACCTCCGTAGCTAAAGTTAATAGCTTGATTCTGAATTCCGGCCCGTTCCGTATCTACTACGAATGTAAGCATTTTTATTACCATGAAAATCACCTTCAAAACTTGTTTATACAACAAAATATTCGAAATGTTGAGACAAAACCGGTTGTTTCTGTTGATGACGATGACTCACAACTTTGATTATTTACAACTAAAATATACGAGTACAATCAAATACCTATAATTAATTACATTTTCAGTTTCATATCACACTCACGTTACTAGTATGCAAGCAAACCCAAAAAAAAACAATTTTAGCGGATAGAAGAGAAAAAAAAAACATCCCCACGTTACTTGTATGGAAACAAAACCATTGCATGCCATTTTTGCGGGTAGATAAGATTATATCTATACTAAATTACAGTTTTCTAATACTTTAGGAATCTACGCTGGACTGCGGACTGACAGAAGGACAGACGGACACGGCGAAACTATAAGGTTTCCTTGTTGGACTACGGAACCCTAAAAATAATTTTGGACATGGATGTCTTTAACCGATTTCAGACATGATAGGAGTGCGGTGTGTTCACTTAAAACAACTGTAGATAGTAATAGGCTAGGTTTAGGTATGTGTAGTTGTGTTCTTTAAAAACCAACCAATGCCAATGCTTAATGTCGCCTTCAATACAAAGTTATTTCAACCCCTTCTCTTACAAACCTAATCGTTGGTCCGAAACCGTCGATCGATTTACCCTTAACTAATGGCAGGGCTTCCAAGTCTATCAGACACAAACACCGGACATCATCCAAAGGGTCTGACCACAACGAAAAAACAACCAGTATAGTCAATGTAAACAATCTATTAATAACATTCAAAATAATATCAGTGAATAAAATTAATAAACTATGTGATTTGAAAAGATCGCAGTGTTTAACTATGACTTCTCTATGAATGTTGTGAGTTTTACGTTTATCTTTGTTTAAACTGACTCATTTCGTAAAACCGGCCAAGTACGAGTCGGACTCGCGCACTAAGGGTTCCGTTCCGTTCCTAAAAAAGGATGGTCAAGATTGTTTACAATATTCGACTAGCAAAGAAAAATGGACTTTAGAAACATAACACAAATTTACAAAAATATAAAATAAGAGTTTATTAACACACTATACATCATAATATAGCCTTGAGAATCAGTAAGCTTAAGTGGCAGTGGGCAGGGCACATAGCGCGAGGAACTGATGGCCGTTGAGGCAGGAAAGTTCTAGATTGGAGACCCTTCGACCAAAGACGCAGCGTAGGACGTCCACCAACAAGATGGACAGACGACCTTAAAAAGATCGCAGGATCAAACTGGATGCAGACCGCTAGTGATCGGTTGCTGTGGAAAGCCATGGGGGAGGCCTATGTTCAGCAGTGGACGTCCTTTGGCTGATTATGATGATGATGATGATGACATCATAATATCAAGCTATGGTTCTGAAATATATTTTTTGTTTAAAAATTAAATTTATGATGGGATCATTCGCTCTTTACAGCTCCACAGATTTTTGTGAAAAATTAAGTGTAACTGTTCTGTATATTAGATGTGCATAAAGGACATTTAAATTTTATATTATTTTCTTCTAACATTCGATTGCATTTTGTTTGGAAAATAAAAAGATGAGGTAGGTTACTTTTACTTGGAGCCGCCAAATCCTTGCTTTTCAATGCCGATACGATCTAAATAGCAGAAATTGGATAAAGTTAAGTGTATTCACATTTTTATTAACTCATTTTGGATTAAAGAGTTTTTTTTTGTTAGGTACAACTGAGCAAGCTCTTTTTGCTTTCTTGCAAGGCTCACTGTGCAATTTTCTATTGTGTTTTGGGTCAGTCCCTGTAACGGCACCCTAATAAATCTTTAATAAGAGACTCATGTACCTCCAAATTAAGCGAAGCTGAATAATTGAATTGTGGAAGTTACGATCCCTATAAATAGAAGTCTTGAGTAAACTTTGGAGTTATTAAACTCTAAGGACTAATTGCGCAGAACTAAGGACTAATTGGGTGCGAATAAATTTTAAAGATTTTGATAATTAATAAATAAGCGGTAGATAACCCACCAATTGTCGTGGTTTCGAAGTAAGGAATTTTCCTCCTTGTGTTACGAATACCAGACAACGATTATGACGGAGGCGTCTTTCATAAATACTTGAGTACATATAAACATCCTTGACTTAGGTACATATTTTAGTGCTCATCACACAAATACTTACCAGATTCGAACCCGCGACGACCGGCATAGCAGTCAGGGGCGCTAAGCACTACACCAAACGCGTCGTCAAAGAATGAGAGAGACAGCAAGTCGCGTTGACAGCTATAGGTTTAAAATATTAACTGTTGTCTGCGTAAGTGCATAAAGGTTTTTTCCCATTGTATCGTACTATACATAACCGTGTTACGAACGTGTCAGGCATGATAAGCAACACGTTACGCTCTATCTTGCCCACTGAACCAAATAACAGCATTCCGTCTCACCGTTTTATATGGAGTGAGAGCGAGAACGTATTTTGCCGGTGCAGAAACGCTCCGTGCATGCCACGCGACGGTGTTGGTCGGTGGCGAAACGGTCTAGTAATAAAATAATAAAAATAAATAATAAATATTTGACAACATCACATACATTGCTCCGAACCCAAGCTAAGTAGCTGAAGCACTTTTGTTATGGAAATCGGAAACAACGGTGGTACCACAACACCCAGACCCGAGGCAATATAGAAAAGATCGTTTTCTACATTGACCCGACCGGGAATCGAACCCCAAACCTCACGAGATGGCGACTTGAAATCAGCGTGCTAACCACTCGACCACGGAGGTTGTCAAGGTGTCGTCTAGTAGACAAGGTGTTTTAGTTTTCGACACAAATAATAGGCTTGAGGCTATACCTACACAAGTATCGCTTAGATAACTTTATGTGAAGCCCCGGCAACACATTTGTAAAAGATATTAAGAAATAAAAGCATTTTATATATTATTTATTTAAATAATATTTATTTTGCGTTCTCGTTCTTAGCATGGTCATGTTTTGCTAAAGTGTAATGGTTTTTTAATCACTGCTGGTTCAGGAGAACTAAAATAAAATGTCTCATAAAAACAAAATTGTTTTTATTCCTGCTTGACGGCTAACTGCTTAACTTAGTTAGTCTTTAGTATTACTTTTATTTAAAAGAAGGAGCGGTATGAATTCAAATGTCAGATAATTTATTTTACGATTATAAAAAATGTCAGCTATGAATACAAATTGTCTTTTTGGTACAGTCAACGCAGGAAATGATTTGCGTTGATCTCACAAAATTACTATCCGTTTTGTAACGAAAAAAAAACAGAAAAAAATACTATGGTGTATTTATATTATAAAAATTAGAGTGTGCGATGCATAATTGACGAAGACAATTCGTATCTGTCAGTAACACAAACAAAATAAATTTAGAGACTGACAAAAACACAATTCACTCCAATCCTCAATTTGCTTAGAAAAGTAAACGAGCATTTTTAATAGAAAAATCTATACTGAGATTATAAATCTGGAAAGTATGTTTGTTTGTTTGTTCGTTGGAACGCCCTAATATCAGGAGCTAGTGAACTGATTTGAAAAATCAGGCGAGAACAGCTTTTGGCCATCGAAACAAACTCAACTCCAAAATGCGTGGTCATAATCGCGGAGAATCGATTATTATTATCTTATACAAGAACTTGAGGTGCTCGTAGCGTAGTGGTAGCAGCGCTTTGGTAGTGATACCGAAGTGAAGCAAGCTACAGCGCGGTTGCGTTTGGATGGGTGACCATTCCGACCTATAAGTGACGTATATCACAAGCATCTCCGTGCTTCGGAAGGCACGTTAAACCGTTGGTCCCGGCTAATATCGGTTGACATTAGTCGTTAAGCCTAGTCAGAGACCATAAGGGCGGCTTGATAACATCTGACAGCAGGGTTAGTCTCTTGCCTTGCAAACACCCCTCCACCTGAGCCTGTGTGGTGGAGTATGGCTCGAACTACCTCATCGTTGAGGAAACGCTTATGCCCAGTAGTGGGATGTTACAGGCTAACTTTACTTATACAAGAACATAATATGTACTTAATTGTTAATATTTCACCGACGATTTTAACACTATGATTACAATATTATCTGTATTCCTAAATCGACTGTACAATATTATTTTTCCCCGTTTCCCATCTGAAATTCCGATCGCGCATTTTTCGGTAAGTTCATGGAAAGTCAATGATGAAATCAATTATTCAAATTGCGTAATTTGAATGAAAATCCGAAGAAAAACGGCAGCAATTCGTTAGCTACACTTGTTTTTGGTACTAAGCTCATACAATATTACCTACTCTAAAATGTGAGTCTAAGTTTTTTGTGTTTTTAAAAATTAATTAACTCAGCAAAAAACCTCGTCCATACAAGTTATATCCACAAAAAAAATGAGAATGAAACGAATATAGAAGAATATTTAAAACATTGGAATTTATTCTCACAAAGACAGTGTCCTTTTCTTACCACCATTAAACAGATGAGCATCACAAAAATAATAAAATAAATCATAAGGAGGTACTAAATATCTTGTAGAGTGCTCTGTCCTGACAAAGAGTGCTCTTCCTTTGATTCAGGGCTGATATTATCGCACTCAGAAACAATGTGGTTACAGTGAAAACTAAATGCGGTAGATAATGTTCCTTTTACTCGCTAACGACGGCACTTTTTTATGGAAAAAATTAGTTCTGTCAGTGACCGCTAGAGGCACTATGCAATTTTCCATAGATTTATTTTCGTCGTTGTTAGCGTGTAAAACCGTCGTAAACTCATGGTAACGTTACTGAACCGACATCATCATGTCGATGACAACCCCGGCCTCGTGTCACAAAATATGGATAGTATCTAGTACAGAATTCAAACTACATACGAAGTGCGCTTGAGCGACGCACACATAGACACCGCTCACGGACAAGAGATGTCGGAACTTTTCGAAACAGTGCGAGCGCGCGTGCCGTCGTCTTGAGACACGCGTCTCAGAAGGGTTTTGTATGATGAAACATGTTGTTAAGTGTAAATATATAAGAAAATTTTTGAATTGAATGTGGTGTGTTAATAAAAATGCGTGTTGTTTTGTTGATTATTATATTTAGTAAAAAATCTAGTTTATGTTTGAATAACAAATCGGTCTTGTAATTTTGCTACCGAAAGTATGTGTATTTGCGCCTCGCCTGAGTCATACTAAACGCTTTATTATTAAATTTTTATATAAAAAAATACGCAGTCTATTTTAAAGCTAAATTAAAATTTGTGTGAAGAACGTTTCATGACAAAAAATGTATGAGCAATCATTATAGAAAAAATGGACCAAAAAAAAAACACACCGTCGGTTAGTCACTGCGACACAGTGCGTACCGAGCGCATACCGAGATCCGTCCGTTTGTATGAAGTTGGAATACTGTATAGATAACATGACTGTGATACTACTAAGTTAGTAGAAGAGTCAAGTAGGTGATTCATTGTTGTCCAACATGCTTCATCCTATGAAGAAACCACAGTACATATACTGTGGTTTCTTCTCCCACGCATTATTTGTTATTTGTTTTCTTTTGCTCTTTGAAGATAAGATGTTGTGTTGATTTGTTTACTTAAGGCTGTTATTAGTTTAAGTACAAACCTATTTTGGGATGAAATTGTTAGTCAAGCTAACATTTGAGATAAACTGATCTTATCAATATTAGTCTGTGTCAATATTTACGGTAAGACCCCTTATACACTGGCGACTGTATCGATATTTAAGCGCGACTGCATCGATGCTAAAAGTCGCAGTGTGTAAGAGGTCTTAGATAACTCATTGAAAATGGACTAAGTAAATAAGTTTTAATAATAGAAAATCTGTTGTTCTTTAATTATTCGTTCATTTTTGATGAATAAACGTATTATCACCATTATAGTCAGATGCACTAAATCCACTTTTGAACACAGTCTTCCCCCATTGTTACCAAAGTGATGGACAGCGATATCTATGGTCAACTACATCATATTATTATCAACGCAACATCGATCAACTCGGCTCGACGAGACTAGATGGCGCTATAAGTCGAAGTATGGAGACTGAATCGCGATATGTAAGATTTAGATCGCACATACATAGAATTAAACCAAGACGGTGAACATCGGAAATCCCAGTCGGCAGGAAGCGCTTCCCTTTGCCTTTCTAACTCAGTTGCTCTAAATTGTCTAATGACCTTAAGGTATTCCAGCGTAGTACATCTACTAGCAAGAAGAACACTTAGACTTTGTTATCAATTGTAGGTTCTAACTAAAATAAGAAACTTACAAAAAAAACTTAAAGGCCGCAGCCCCATATCTACGGCACGGCACCGTACCGTAGCGTAAATCAGGCGGGGCTTTTGAATGTATATTCGGGTTCGAATCCCGCTTGGATTCAATGGGTACCTTTTCAGGGTTCCAAAGCCGAACGGAAAAAATACCGGAAACCTCAGAGTTTCGTCAAGTCTGTCTGTCTGTCTGTCCGTCCCTATGTCACAGCCACTTTATTCTATGATTCTTTATTTATTATATTATGACCCGTCTGGTGGAGTGGTCGAGAAATCGCCTACTACGCAGCACGTTGCGGGTTCGATCCCCGCACAATACAAACATTTGTGTGCATGAACATGTCTGTTTTTATTGGTCTGGGTGTTTTCTATGTATATCATGTATGTATTTACAAAACAAAAAGTATTTAAGTATTATATCCGCTATCTGGTACCCATAACACAAGCTTTGAGTAGCTTACTTTGGGACTAGATGGCGATGTGTGGGAATGTCCAAAGGATATTTAATTATTCTGAAACTATAAGTATTACACAGTTGAAACTTAGTAGGTAGATGTATATTGTTAACCGTTTTACGATTCTGATACAAAAAAAATGGTATCTAAGGGGGGGCTCCCATACATGAAACTAAAACCTAAAATAATGATTCTTGTCAAACCTATGTGCGTAGGGTGTACGTACATGGATAGGTATTTTAAAATGAAATCGAGGTTCCTAAAACCATTTTCTCTAAAAGTCTAAATTTTGAGAGACAGACACTCCCAAAGTGGTAAAAAAGGCGCCCCCCCCCCCCCCCATCTAACTTTTGAACTAAGCGAGTGGAGTGTATATATATAAAAAAACATGATGTAAATATTGACAAAGACTTTCCACGATAATTAGTTTGTTCAAGATCAAATTACCTAGTAGTTTTTAAGATTATTAGTAACTATATTTATTACTAACTTTAATATTCATACAAATACTTTGAAAAACAAAGTTGTATTTTCAGTCAACAAAATATTGTGGTATTTTGGCTAAGTGGAAGTAGGTGGTGGATCTCTACTTCAGTTAAAGTTGGCACGGAATCCTAGTGTGCGAGTCCGACTCTCGCTTGGTGTTTTTTTTTTATAAGTGTTTTTTTTTTTTTTTCTAAATATATCATAATTATCTAGCTACCTTGGCAGACGCAATGTGGTAGGCGGCTGGCGCCGAGCACCGTAACGCACCGTGCCGCAGTCCGGCGCGCCGTACCGTATACAGGGGGCCGAGGCCTAAGGCATCAGATTCTCATTGTTTTAATAAATAACTTAAAAGACAACGCTTTTCAGGCTTCAGAAATGTATTCGATTCCTACAAACATCACTTTAATTTTGCCTCGTAAGCAAACGTTTCATGACTGGCAGCTTTACTGAAAAAAGCTGTTAATAGTGATTACGAACTAATCGGCTTTTATGCGGAAAGAACAATGAGTAAATAAACAATGGCCGACACTGCTCACCTTAGCTTTTTTGTTATAACAATGCATCTCCTGAGCGAAACGATGCGGCTAATGAAGGGATAGGGCGATCGCATACGAACACCTATTTCCTGGTCCTTCTATGGCGCAACTAAGTAAACAACCGGCCAAGTGCAAGTCGACTCGCGTACTGAGGGTTCCGTGCCAACTTTAACTGAAGTAGAGAATCCACTTACTCCTACTTAGTAAAATACCAAAATTTTCACGGACCAACTATGCACGTAACTCTGGAGTATCCCGAACTCTTAATACGTATAATAAGCTTTTTTCCTCGGTGGACGTGTTCCACCTATCGAAGGCAGCGTTCAAAACAAGTGTAATAAGAGTACTTGAGCCACTCTCTCGTTGTTAAAAATAAATTGTAATTCTTGTTTTTAAAAATCTGTTACTTTAAACAATGGTATTCAACTTTAAATATAATTCATATATAAACAATGAATAAATATAAACACATATCTCTATTTAATATAAAAATTGAATTTTTGAGTATTATTGGCGGGTCACATTATATTACTTGTAGTTTATGTCAAGTCAAACCGTGTCAACTTTAATTATTTCGTGCAATATGTATATAAAGTAAATTCATTATTGGCTGTAAGTTTAGAACGTAAGATTAGCTAAGTTTTTGGAACAAGAGCTGTGAGTTTTATAACAATAAAAAAAGTAAAATATTTTACTATTGTTTGTATCAAGAACTAAGTTATGTTTGCGGTTGTTGAAATGTGCTATATCTCAAAAACTTCGCGTTTGATCCCGTGAAAACCAATTTTCCTTGAAAGTGTTTGTAAAGATTCATGCGTCTGAACCAGTTTTCAAAACACTTTTTGCAATCCGCCGCAGACACCTCGTTTACAGCTTTGCTCAAACGCAGCAGCGCATCTTCCGGCGACGAAAATTGTATACCTTTTAGAAATAAAAAGAAGTCACATGGTGCTAAATCAGGACTGTAAGGAGGGTGACCCAGGAGTTTGATCGGCGTGCTGTTTAGGAAGTCTCTCGTTTTCAACGCGGTGTGCAGGCGCGTAGTCCACGGAGCCCAGTGTTTGGTCGCTTGTTTCTCAAATAGAGAAAACTTCTGGTAAACATTTGGTAGCATGGTATCATTCGGCGTTGATGCTTCTTTGATCTCGTAAGTAAATCGACACCAAGTGGCCAGTAAAAAAGCTGGCGACCAAAATCTTCCCCCCAAAAATTTAATATTGAAACACCCAAACTGTTGACATGCGCTTGGTTTCTGGATTGTATTGATACATCTAGAGAGAAATTAAGAAAATGGAACACACCTATTTTAATCTATAAATGATCATAGTTTCGAAAAAAAATCTAACCGGCCAGCCTCCCATATATAAAAACTTTTATTCGCAATACTTTCTGAGTGGCCTGGTAAACATTCAGCATTTTTATATTCGGCCTTCCGTTCGTAAGGCTTATGAAATTTGGTATTTTCAAATTCGGCATTGTAATACGTACATGAGCTGGAATTGTGTAAAGCAATCGTATTAAGTTTACAGTTCATAACGTACGGTTTGATATGTCAATCCCTTTGTTCTTTACCGTTTGACAGATCATACCGTACGTTTTGAACTGTCAAATGAATACGATTGCTTTACACAATCGCACCCCTGATGTACTAGTAACAGCCATTCCCGCATCTGGATCGCGTTGAGCATTTTCCAGTAAACGAAGATTAGATGAAGCTAGACAAAATGATATCATGAATTAATATCATTAAAAGGCTCACTTTCATAATGGCAACCTAAGGGCCTAAGCGCGTATTAGAAACGCGCGTCTTCGCCGAGATTATTTGCACGTTTGATGCAATACAAACGATACACCTAGTCTAGAGTGTGATTTTCTGAGAGATTTATTTTTTGTGAAACTACCGTGCAAGCCCAGCCTATTTCACTGCGGTCTGACGCAGTGACGGAACTTGCAGATTAAATTCCTTTTACGCTCGGACACTTTGCGTTGATGCGAGCGTTGTTTTTGCGAACATTCCACTGGTTTGTCAGCATGCGCTTTTATTTTGTTTTGTACACCAACGCACTGAACGATACAGACAAGGATGCAACTAACACATGTTGCTATGTTAGTGCGAGACATAACATATGCCAATGTCACATGGCACATTCAAATGACAAATTCCGCAAGCAAATGCGGTGGTGGACACAAGCGTCTGTGTACGCGTATAGTTATTCGGCATGTGTTTTGTATTCCGTGGTTGTTGTGACGCACTTTATGATGCAATTGACATTATTTCATTTTCATAATATATGAAAATTCAAAAAAAATACAAGACTTAGCGATTCTAAACACGGTAAACTATTTTTCAGATTTTTTTGCGTTTATTTTTAAACTTAAATGAAAAATATTGAAAAGGACACGGAAGTTTGAGATTCACAGGTTGCGCCTTTGCAATGACATTTCATGCAGAAAATAAAATGCCTGAACTTTTAGCTTGACACTTTAACAGTTAGTGTTGTTGTTTCCGGTGTTGTATTGTACAATATCGATAAATTTCGATATGGTAAACTGAATATTAGTATATAAGTAATATTCCTAAATTCAGATACGAAATAGTCATCATAATTCCTCATTCTACATATGATTGATATTTGTAATTATGACAAAATACTTAAGTAATTTTCAGACATCATAATACACACATCAAAAGTGTCTAGGGATCAAGCATTTTTATGCGGATTTCTTGAGATTGAGATGTGGCTTTGTAAAAAAATTATGATTTTATGAATTAATATAATATCCTTTTTGGTGCATTTCATAATTTGAAACAGGAACTGTCAATCAAATTCGAGTAAAAGATGAAAATCAGCTGTCAATATTTTCCCTATAAAAACATACAACGCATTGAAAACATTATTAGTGCTACTGTTTCCCTACTATTGATTAAAATCAACGTTATTATGGAGCGGCGGCGTCATTTAAGCAGGGAAGAAATGCTCAGAGCCGTGGGAATGATAGAAGCTGGTTCCCGGCAACGTACTGTGGCTTTAGCTCTGAATACAAGTCAGAGTGTTATCAGTCGACTTTGGATACGTTACCGAAGCACTGGTACCGTGGCTGAGCGCCATGGAGGACGGTATTGCTGCACCACACGGAGACAAGACCGATACATTCAAATCACAGCTCGAAGAGCTCCAACAATAACCGCCATGATGTTAGCCGTGAGGCTTCATCACTCTTCAGGGAACTTAATTAGCGACCAAACAGTCAGAAACCGCTTGCATAAAGTGAACCTTCATTCCCGAAGACCGCTACGGGTACCACCTATAGCAATGCACAATCGTAGGATTCGATATCAATGGGCTCTTGAACACAGAAATTGGGCAGAAGAACAATGGCGTTTCGTGTGCTTTTCTGGTGAGTCTCGTTTTGGTATGAGACCGGATACAAGACGTATACGACACTGGAGAACCCCTGGACGCCAACAGCGATTAAAATCCTGCCAGGAAGTCCATCCTTATAGTGGTGGAACCATCATGGTATGGGCGGGTATTTGGATCGGCGGAAGAACTGATTTGATTCGGATCAGAGGCAACCTCAACGCTCAAATTTATGCTGAGACGATTGTATCAGACGTCATCGTTCCTCTACAAGTGCAAATCGGTCCCTTATTTCAGTTGTAAGACAGACTCTCGCCGCAGCTAACATCAATGTCCTGCCCTGGCCTGCTCAGTCGCCAGACTTGAACCCGATTGAGCATGCATGGGATATGCTACAGAGAAGAGCTCTGCCGAATATGGAGGGTATCCAGTAGCAAGAAGACCTTTTTTGTTGTTGCAACGGGCGGCCATTCCACAGCGTGATTTGGATGATCTCATGTTGAGTATGCCAAACCGATTTTCTTGTGTTGTTAGTGTTCGCGGTAGAAACACGGATTATTAATTGTTTAAGTTACCCAATAAAATTTTAAAGAAAACTGTTATTTCAGTCTTGTTTTCGAAATTTAATGTTTGTGGTTCAATTGTCAAAAATCGCTTTATTAGGAAAATGGCAAATTTCTTTACTAATGCAAAGGTGACTCGGTTTATCGCATAAAATTAATATTCCTATCGGAATAGAAGGACAAGTAAAAGCTGTCAAACGAAATCGATTTTAAATGTCAGTAACTGACACAAGTAAGTAACATTTGTAGCTTTAAATAAATAAATAATAAATAAATGTTGATTTATTTCAGATCAATGATCCATATTTAAAAAGTACAATAAAGAATACAGTAAAAATTAAAAAAAAATAACTTAAAAAATACAAATGATTTAGGTACATTATTAAAATAGGTACGTAAAAAAAAATTAAATGAGGTAACCTTTCGATCAGGTGATTTATAACAATGTTCCTAAGTTAAATATAGTAGTTTACTGCAAGATAAATTGTTTGCATGACTTTGCAAACTAGGTAATGTTACTTAATAAAGTGAAATTTAATACTAAATATTAGAGAAAATACTGAAAAGAAATGAAAATGAAAAAAATCGGGTGCCTTCATTTTTGAAGTTCTTACTTACAGGAAAAAAATAAAAATGAGCATATATATTTTTTGAGTATTTTTATGCAACGCGCTGGATGCTATACATGTACTTAAAATTACTTAGAACCAAAATACGTTTGACACTCACCGTCCAAGCAGTGACTATATCCGACTAATCTCTGGCCACGAAGCGATACACTACTAAGCGTTCCATAGCCAAAGATACATTAGTTAATTACTATTGTCGGTTTTAAAAAGCAAAAATACAAAACACAATATTGCTTTCAATTCGGCGAGTGCTATACATGCGCCATACAGAGCACAATTATACCAATTGGTTTGTGAATGGCCGATATTGCCTGTTATGCGAACAAGCGAATGCTTCGGTATTAATCGAACGAACGAAAGAAACGAAAGACCGAAACGAAAAGTACTAAAAATGGCCCAAAAATACACATGCCGCTTTTCATGACTTTTACTATATTGGGTTTGTTTTGGCCCCGAATAGAATAATAATAATAACAACAGAGCCAAGGCGGGACGATGCCGGGCGATGGACGGACGATGATACTAAGTTTGTTGAGTCCGTAGTTTTATTTTTTACTAAGCATGCGTTTGCTCTTGACTCCACTACAAACCAAGTGTGAATAAGACGGAGTCAAGGATAAAACGAGCTCGCCTAGCCTGTCTTGGATGACGCCCCGTTGGCCGCTTGTCAGGTGATAAAATTTTCGGTCTACGGCCTAATTACCCAACATCGGGTCATTGTCGGGTCGGGTATTTTGTCTTTTGTTGTCCTGAAGGACAAAGGGTGATTATATATATTTTTATGAGGATTGAAGAGCCAGAAAAAACCTGTTCACTCTAACTTTGAAAAAAATCGTATTTTAATGATTAGGCAACACCAACGCGGGTAGCTAGTTCCATTCCTTTGCCGTGCACATTATAAGTGTTGATGAGAAGGGCTTTGTTCTTATCCGAGGTAAGGATGGTATCCCGCAGTGCGCCTAAATGAACTGTGTAAAAAGGGGGATGGTGGGATGAGCTCATGGAGTGCCTTTGCACTTTCTCCGAACTAAGGTCTGTATGGGATGGGCATAAGGTGTAACTAGATGAATTACAGACTTTTTTTTTATTATTTGAAGCTAAGCAGATATTTGACCTTGATCTCACCTGATGTCAGGTGTGGATGAGGTCTAGGGTGGTGCATATCTGCTTAGTAGCAACCTATTCACTCTTGCTTTAAAGGTGTTTAGGTCATATTCCTGAGGGAAGACTTCAGCAGGCAGCGAGTTCCACTCCCTAGCTGCACGCATTAAAAAGGAGTCAGCAATGCGCTTTGTACGAATAGGTGGAATGTCGACAACATAGGGATGGTACGCTAGCCTACGTCTGGTCCCCCTGTGATAGAAAGGAGCTGGCGGGACTAGATCGTGCAGTTCACTTGCACAGTGACCGAAGTGCAGTCTGTAAAAGATCGACAGGGATGCCACTCTGCGGCGATGTACTAGTTCTTTCAGCGAGTTCTTAACAAGTATGGCGTCACCTATTATCCTCTTTGCCCGGTTTTCGATTGAGTCCAAAGCAGCCAGGTGACACTTTGCTGAACCATCCCAAAGGTGGCAGCAATATTCCATGCACGGTCGGATCTGTGCTTTATATAGGAGCAGTCTTTGCTTAGGTGTGAAATATTGCTTAGCCCTTGAGAGGATTCCATGTTTTCTGGCAGCAGTTTCAGCTATGGACTCAATGTACTCGCCAAAGTTCAGGGTGGCGGACAATTCGATACCCAATAGTTGCAGCCGATCGGTGACTGAAAGCGGCACACCTTGAAAAGTGGGGCTCCGATGGAATGGAGTACGTTTGGCAGAGAACAAGCACGCCTGTGTTTTTGAGGCATTGAACTGGACAAGGTTGGCAACGCCCCAGTTTGAGACGCTCTGCAGGGCCAGATTTATCTTTTCAATCATTGCGTCTCTATGAGATTCGATTTCATCTCTGCTGGCGTTTGCACTGGACAAGTATCTGGCTGACACCGTACTGTCGTCTGCGTACCCAAAGATACCGGGTGCAAGCAGATCGTTGATGTGCAGTAGGAACAGCGTGGCAGACAGGACCGAGCCCTGGGGAACTCCAGCGTCAATCGCATACAAGTCAGAAGAGTGTCCCTCAAGAACAACTCTTATAGACCGTCCCTTGAGGAAGTCTGCTATCCAGGTGCATAGGTTCCTGGCAATCCCAAAAGATGGCAGCTTGCTCATGAGGCCATCATGCCAGACCCTATCGAATGCTTCAGATATGTCCAGAGATATTGCAAGAGCTTCACCGTGTTTTTCGATGGCTTCATTCCATACATGTGTCGCATACGCAAGAAGATCTCCAGTGGATCTGCCTGACCGAAAACCATACTGGCAATCACTAAGAAGGTCATTGTCTTCAAGGTATGTAAGGAGCTTACCATTTAACACTCGTTCCAAAGTCTTGCATAGCAAGGACGTAACTGAGATGGGCCTGTAATTCGCAAAGACTAGTGACAAACAGACGTATTAGTTATAGATTTGCTCATGACTCCTGAGCAAGCCAAGCTCAGTTAAGACAGAATCAACGATGGAACGAGCTCATCCAGAAGTAATCTGACAATTGTTCCTATCATAATTTTTAGCTGCAATAAAAAAATGTCACGTCATTGTAAACTCTTCCCTCGAAAAGAAGGTCAATAAAGAACTATTCATTTTGACAAGCTCCGTCCGGGTCTGGGTAAGACCCCTTACACACTGCAACTTTTAGCAACGTTGCAGTCGCAAGTTTTGAAGACGCGCTTCAACATCGTGACTCGAGCAATGAACAGACTTCATTTAGCATCGATGCAGTCGCGCGTTTTTATAGATGCAGTCGCCAAAATACAGTAGGAACAAAATTTGTCAATTTCCAGCTTCTGCATCGCGACTACTTCGATGCTAAAAGTAGCGCAATGTGAAAAGGTTGACAGTTTGCGACTGCATCAATGCTGCATCGCAACTGCATCGCTACTCAAAGTCGCAGTGCTTAAGGGGTCTAAAGCTGGATAAAAACTTCGATCCATCCCATCTTTACAAATCCGATGTGGGACATGACACTCTCTATGTAGAATTTTATTATAACACAGTACAGTCGCCAGCACATCAGGTTACACACTTATGTTGCAAACTAGCCCTTATTGCAACTGCATAAGACACTGTTTACCTTGACGTGCTGTTGTCCGTACATAGACTTAACACATATTTTTTTATGTGTATGACGTTATGAGATACATGTTTTGTGATGAGCTCGTCAATAAATTTACGGAATAAATTCAAAATTGTACTTAAATTTGATCAGTGGTAATAAGCATTACTACTTCAGGGTAAAACAAACAGATTGCATCCTCCGAAAAAAGGACGACAATAAAATCTCATTTATAAATCACGTCCATATCAAAGAGGTTCTCTGTATTATCCGAAACACTTCGTATGTTCGAAGCTGTTCCAAAACAATAAATCAGAAAAATGCAGGAAATTAAATACTCCTCGTTCCGATCACGTAGCCAATACAGTTGGAGAAATACGGAATATAAGCTGGTATCGACAGGAACAAGTATTTAAGCGATTCAAGGGTGCTGAATTGAGGTTCAATTTTGTAATAGTTCGTACAAAAACTGCGGTATATAATGACGACTTTCGCGATGTATTCGATAAGCACGCTAGATTTCAAGGCATCACTTCATTTTAAGGGTCAATGATTCATAAGTTTACCAATAAAGTATATTTGATTCACGTAGAAGCGCTGAATTGGTATTGAAATAAAGATAGAAAGAGTTAGGAAATGATTGTTTTAACTTAACTCTTATGGAAGTGATGTACATGAATAAATATTTGTATTTGAAGTATTAAACGACCAATGCGCAGTCTAAAATGCTCTTGGAAGCATGAAATAATGTTGCTTATTCGAGATCTGAATATGTTTATGTTTAGATTTATGCCGCACGATGCAAGCATTGAACGCACTATTAATATTTTGTGACTTAACTGTAAAAAAAAACATGCGTATCACCCAAATCGACTGCCCATACAAACCAATGTTTATTTGGGTCTAAAAAGGCTACAAGTGTCATTGTAAGCAATAGAAAATAGATCAATTGAGTATTATCAGCAGAAGGACCAGCCTACGATTGGACCCAATTTGTCATAGGCACGTGACCAAAATACTTAAGATGACAAGAACACTATTTTTAGACTTAAGGCACACACACACATGCCTGTCGCTGGTACACTTGCATGCCAGTTCCTTGCACATGCCATCTACTTCTACTCGTACGTGTAAGTTCGCGCTTACTGGCATGCAATAATATGAGGGCGTGGACCCGGGTGTGATGTAAAACTGGCGAATGTGATTTATCAACGGTGGGAATATACAATAAAATTAATATTCCTATCGGCATAGAAGGACAAGTAAAAGCTGTCAAACGAAACCGATTTAAGATGTCAGTAACTAACATAAGTAAGTAACATTTGTAGCTTTAAATGAGATACCCTTTCGATCAGGTGATTTATAACAATGTTCCTAAGTTAAACATATTAGTTTACTGCATGATAAACAGCCGACACAAAAAATATTAAAAACGCAGCAATAGTGTAAAACTAAATATTATTTCATTATACAAAATATTCGTACATATGCATTCCCTGTGTTATTCTGTCTGTACTTTTTATGTAAATTTACGTTTGTAGAATAGAATATTAATCAAACTGCGTACTTTAAATTTGAAGCGCATTGGTAAATATAAGTCGTATATGAAAAGGATTCGATTTGGACTAATTTACCTGTTGAATGATTATTTGTTGGGGTTATTCCGCTGTAATGAACAACAATCAATCACCGATCATGGTGACTTGCATGTTTCAACAGAAATATTTCTTCAAAATATACACATTTTCAAATAAATTTTCAAAAACTCAAATGAGAGATTTTTTTAGCGTGCCTTCATAAGCTTCCGAACTGACTGAAAGCTGCTAAAAACAGTTCTGCTATTTCGCATCTCCCATCTATTTTTCTAACACAGTTTGCTGCTAGTGACATCTCGCTTTTGTCGTTCTATTCCAAAGGGATAATTATTTTATGGAATATATACTTATACAGCAATGACGCAAATTAGACATATTTCACGTGCTAGTAACTGGAATGCAAACTTCTGATCCAATTTACAGGCATGTGTATTGCCGCCTTTATGGCCGAAACCTTTTTACGGGCATTACTGAAAGGCCGTAAAAACCAGCCTAGTAACCAACTGAGGTTTCTAGGCTAAAAACTTCATCTTTTTGTCCGGAAAGCCGGCACGTGAGCCGAGATGAGTCAACATAACGTAAGGTGTAATTAAATATTACCGAGTATATTTCGTGAAAAGTAATTGATAAACTTATTTTATACCGGAAAATATTTTGACACATTATCCTAAAAATGTCAACCATTCTTAAATTGAACCCCACTCTCATCATTTTGAGTAGGTTATGCTTTTGACTGTACACAAAGAGACACTCAACAAACCTACGCATTGCAATACGCGTGGGCTCCAAATTGGAAACACGTGCCAAGAAGCCTCAATGAGGTATTTTCAGGGGATAACACCTTCCGGAGATTTTCGTTCAAGATAAAATACGGTCTAACAAACACTGTATCATTGATAGTGACTTATTAGAACGTAATTGACGGGGCCTAGTAACGTATATTTAGAAAAACTTTCATAAAACTACTCAAAAATTAATACTTACCCAGTATAGCGATCGCAGCGACATTCTTATTACTCCGGTTCCGTGGAATGGTTCTCATCATAAGAGCCGAGACAAATCGAAAAAGTAAAAATCATAAAAATCGGTTGACCCGTTCTCGAGTTTTAGTGGTGTAACAACCAACACGACTTTATTTTATGAACAGTCGCCAGCAGATCAGGTTACCCATTTTTTTTTGCAAACTAGCTCTTATAACAACTGCACAAAATACTAATATTTACCTTGACGTGACGTGTATTTATTTTCTAGATAAATATATACAATATATAAACAGCTTTAATGTTCAAATATGTCTCTATCGTAAACCTCGAAAAAAAAGTATACCTTAAAATTAAATAAACAAACCAAAACAGTTTTTATATTTGAAACAGCTTTTGATCCTGATGTTGTATAATATATTCACGAGCTTTTGATTCACTGTGAATATTGTGAAACGGATCGATGCCAATTAATTAATGACAATGCATTCAAACTTCACACTATATCGGCCGAACGATACGAACTGTTTGATGTATGACCGGTATTTATTATTGAAATTGAACATTCGAATAACCGCCCGGACAAAATTTGGTGTTTAAAATAAACCTAATTTTGTCCATGTAGTTACGTTCGCAATACAATCAAACTTATGTGACATACGGCAACTCGGATTGTAAAGCCTTGGCTAAATAAATGCTTATATCATGCCAATTACATAATTGGGGCGTAGGGTAGGATTTAAACTAGTTTTTTTTATTAGGCTTTAGGCATTTAGGCATCGCACCTGGTGGTAAGTGATGGTGTGAAGAATATTCATAATGTATGTATTTTAGATTTTTACAATAGACCAATACATCTTAACTAGGTATGTGATCATGATCTATGAAACTTAACTATTACCCTAACTACTTTCGCGATGGAAGCTGAAAGGTACCGAAAAACTATCCAAAGTGTGAGAACACTCACGAAAACTGTCCAGTAAAATATACGCTCCGGTAATTTTACCTCAATCAAGCCACCTACACTTGGAAAAGGTGTATCGTAGGTATGACGTAGGCGTGACGTAGACGAGGCTTGCGCTCGTAACATGCCGCTTATTATTATGTCAGATGAAAGGCATCTGGCACAATAAGTGGCAAGCAATCTGACACTAGATAATGGATTTATTATCTCCAAGGGTTCCGTTTTTTGTCATTCGGCTACGGAACCCAAAAAAACGATTCAGCCCTAAAACCAGTAATCACTAAACAAGACTGTCACTCATGAGGGTGGATAGCTTGGTACAAAATGTATGCTTTAATGTCATTTTTCACTGACACTGATAGATACGTAACTGATCGGCACGTTCCAGCACTGTGCCGGCATTTTTTGTGCGTAGAAACCTTTTGGTAGCTTACGCGTCTATGTCAATCATACACAAACGGATTATAATCACTATCGCAATGTCCAATAGCCCACGCTGTGAACGATTTCTTACTTAACCCATTATCCATCCGTAAATATAGAAAAATGTCTATTACATTAATTTGTTTCAATCTACAAGGACGTATGTCTCCCAGCGTGAGTGGCTAAATCCACATTTTCAATTTCACCTGTATTCGAGCAATCCATTTATATTTTTTCAAGCGAGCCGCTTTCTGAACTCTGCGGGGGTCGTAGTGTTAACACAATTGACTCGATTAGACTCAACCAGTGAACCCTACTCACTGATATTAAGGATTGTTTTGGTTCACCACCAAAAACAGATTATAACAGCGATCATTTTTCAACGAGAGTTATGGGAAATGTTCAGTGCTAATTTTTGCGACGGGCGGTGCTGTTTTTAATGGAAATTATTTGTTATTTACTGAGAATGTGGAAGGTTTTTGCGGTGTTAGTTATCAAAGGACTGGACGTTATATTTTGACTGTTGATTTTCATTTGTTTATTTGGTTCTAGAATCTACCTTTTTATGTTTATTAAGGCAACGAGATTAAAGCTACTATTCAACGAAATGTTATCGCGGTCAATGTGCCGTTTGGTCTTTTAAGTCCTACATATTAAAATAATACGTGTTTTTGATCGCTTGAAATATATTTCTATGGATGATTAACAATTCGTTACTTTTGCATGATAAATAGGATTTACATAACTATGAAATGATCCATGCTGACCAAGAATACGGATGTGACATACGAGTACATTAAAACTTCCAAGAGAAGTCTAAACAACAAATTCAATGAATAAATTCTAACACAAGCCATGAATAGAAAACAGTGAAGTTCGAATTCTATTCTAAGTTCATTGTAGAGTTCCATTGAGAGTAAAACGGATTAGAACTTCGTTCCTTTGTTCAAGAAAAGAGCTAACGGTTTAAGTGGTTAAATCGTATTGATTTATCTTCTAGTTATTATTCTTTACTAGAGGTTTTTTCAGCGTATTTCCCTTCTTAACCTTCTACCGTCCAAAAGGAAATATTCTGATTTTAGCAGCTGTATGGGTGTCTATGTTTGTTGGTTTTGATGATACTTCCACATTTGCTGCTAAACTACTACGCCTATTTTAGGGGATTACTTCCTTATTATAGTTTGATGACCTCCGTGGTATAGTGGCTAAGCACGCTATGTTTCAAGGCGTTGCCGCTCCGAGGTCCCGGGTTCGATTCCCGGTCGGATCAATATATTTTTTCTTTTAAAATTTTGATTTAATTTTGAAAGAAAAAAACGTATATTGGTTCACATCACAAACACACACATACACAATATTTCACATAATAATCAAATAAAATAGGAGGCTAAATCAGCATAACCCAGGTCCCCTGGAGAAGTTGACGCTGGTTTTCATTTTCTACATTGCTCGGGTCTGTGTGTTGTGGTACCACCGTGTTGTCTGATTTTCATAACACGAGTGCATTGGCTACTTACTTTGGGATCAGAGCAATGTATGTGATTGGTGTCCAATATTTATGTGTATTTTATATTTATACATAGTCCAGGTAACATACATTTTATAATTACATTTTTGTTTTTATAGTGGTTTGTCACTATACAAACTTAATAATATAAACAAACTAATACACAGTTCAACGGGCATGACAATGTGTCGGTGGCCGAAATAGTTATGCCTAGAAAGCGTAAGCACATATATAATTCCTTGTCTGAAATACTTTCTACAAGTATAGATACGCCAGATTGGGGGCAAAAGAAATCGTGATATTTTAATAAACAGATAATTAAACACTGCTTCTTTCTGCGAAACAACATGACAGTGGTTAAAGTCTGAGTAAACTTACATTGTATGGACTTCAAATACCCCCTATAAACACCTGCATTTTTCTATTCACCCACCACCGGAATGAAACGTAAGCCATCCCAGGCTGCTTCGTATGCATGCTCCCGAAGGCATCGAATGACGATCAATACCAATCGCGGTGCGCTCGTAACTCGACAGTGCTTGCAGGGTCTACTCTGAGCTTTTCTTCACTTGGGTGCATCGTTGTCAATTGCTTTATATTACTTTATATTTAACTGCCTCGGTGGTGCAGGCGGTAGGAGGGTCGCACTTTAAAGCGATGGCTGCGAAGAGGTCCCGGGTTTAATCCCCGGGTCGAGTCACAAATATATACCTGAGTTTTTCTGTTCAGAAATTCGTAAGGTAGCCCGGAGTTTGGAAGTTGGCGGTGTTTCACCGCCGTGCCTCGGAAAAGCACGTAGAGCCGTTGGTCCTGCGCTTGAACTCTCTCCGGTCGTGTCAGATTTCTGGCCCATCGGGCTATGAGAGTGAAAGGAATAGAGAGTGCACCGGTTTTTGCGCACACACTTGTGCACTATAATATGTCCCGCGCAGTCGGTTAGTCGTTGTGACTGGCCACCGTAGTCGGAATCGGCTAGGAGAACTATTATTATTACTTGCAGATAGTCTTACGTCGATATTAGAAACGGCAGCTGCCAACAAGAGACGCCGTTTGCCGTTGAAATTCTGGCGTTAGGCCGCCGTAGGTTTACACATCAAAAAATGATTGTGATCACTAGCATAAACTTTTTTTAAATGTTACTGTATCATGAAAATATATTTGTGTGTTTTCTTAAAATATAAAGTTCTGCTATAGGTACATTAAAGTAACAATCATATTTAATACTAGCGGTCCCCCGCGACTTCGTCCGCGCGTTTTGAGTTTGCTTCCTCCCCTCCCGTCGCAGCGTGATGTTTTACATCCTAAAGCCTTTCTCAATAAATAAGCTATCTAACACGGAAAATATTTTTTCAAATCGGCTCAGCAGTTTCTAATATAAGCGCGTTCAAACCAACAAACTCTTCAGCTTTATAATATAATTAGCGCAAGCGCACGTTGTACTTAAGCTGCGAACATTATTTTGGTGCGGAGTTATGTTAAAACTGTGATAGCTCCTAAGATATTTATTGTAATCAAATGATATAAAGGGCAACTTTGTTCTAAATGAAATGCTCGTGATGATGAATGTATTTATTTTAATAAGAATAAATACCTGTGTGTATAATACACCTCTAAAAATGATGCATTATTTTTTTACAAATTTATTAACATAAAAAAGGTTGTAGTAAGTCAACCATAAAAGATAGACTTATGCTGTCGCGGACTTTATTATAGAACTCTTAATGCTGAACAATCTTGTCATACATGATTTTTGTGTAACTTTAGCGGTTTCCGCAGCGTACGCAGCGGAAGCTCTCAAAAGGAATATCTTTCTCCCGTTTTCGCAACATTTTTCATTGCTGCTGTGATCTTGTGAGTCGTATCTTTATGTTATATAGCTTAAAGCCTTCCTCAATAAATGGACTATCTAACATAAAAATAATTTTTCAAATCGGGCCAGTAGTTTCTGAGATTAGCGCGTTCAAACAAACAAACAAACAAACAAACAAACTCTTCAGCTTTATAATATTAGTATAGATATCAATAACCTTAAAAAGAGATTTCAATTTTCAAGGTGATCGCAAACTTTTTTGTATGTACCTATAAAAAGTATACTGCCGGCAAGCCAACGGCACCCGCTGACTCTTAATCTAATACTTAGATCATAGGCCAACAGCTTCTCCTTATTAAATATCCAAGTCCGTTTGCATCATTTTGACTAGAGCTGTATCTACCAATAAATAATTACGCGCCCGACAACACACGAATTCGTCCTGGTTTCGAAGTAAGGAATATTTCACTTTGTGTTACGAATACCAGACAACAAATATGACGAGGGCATCTCCCATAAATATTTACAACAATAATCCATGACTTGGGTACAATAAATGTTCGTTCACATCAACACTTGCCACTTGCAGGATTCGAACCAGCGACTGCTAGTTTCGTAGTCAAGAGCGCTAAGTTCTACACCTAACGTGTCGTCACGTCTTAATAATTCTCATGGCTATTTACATCCCTGTGAATAATAAGAACCAGATATAGTTGTTTAGAAATCATCATGCAGGGTAAGACCCGTGGTCTGAGGTATGCCCAATATCGCCGTAATACATATTGCATAGTAAAAGGCCTGGCTGAATTTGAAATTCAGCTTTGATGTTACCTACTACAATTCAAATTTTACCTCATCCTGAATAACCTACCTTTTAAGTGGGTATCAGAGCTAGCCAATATTCATTTACTAGTAACTAACTTCCTTCTCATATTATTCAGTTTGGCAAGAAACAGGTGGCACTAGTATGCCTCACAAGGTGTGAGGTGCTGTAAGAGAGAGTTGCACCATTTACTCGATCAAGTAGCTGCAAGACTCTTGTCTAGAACTCTTGAAGCTTTAGTTAGTTCAAAATGTACGACAGTGCAACTTAGGTTATCATTAGCTCTTTATGTACATGGTGTGACCTGTATTAGGAGAAAAAAATAAAATATAGGATGTTTAAGTAACCAATAATCAAAGCGGAATGGTCTTAATTTATTATAAAGAAAAATACTTTTGTTATTTTCTAACACAATAAAAAGAACCAGCAGTACGAACAAATCTGTCCAGTCATAGAACTTAAAGTTGACATTAACTGCAACGAGCAAGCGATTTTGATAAAGATTGATTAGGGATTATAACTTTAGATTACTATATCTCTGAGTTAAAGCATTTTAGAGCAATAGGTCCAGATTAAGGTAATAATGTATACTTTGTAGAATCATTGAATAAAGTTTTTGCTCCTTTAACAGGTCACATACGTCATTCTTGGTAAAATATATTTTTTTTATAAAAAGACAAATGAAATTAGTAATTAAAAAGTACATCACGTTATATTCACCCAATTTTCCACTTTCCTCTTGGTCCCTTTCTCATTTCGTTGTCATTAGGGTCCATCTTTTGTCCTTGCTAGGTGTTCTATTACTCGCCAGTTTCGTTTCAAGGCCTGTTGAAGTGCGTCTGTAAATTTTGTTCTAAAGCGAATGATTTCAGGTCTTATTTTGTAGAAATTTCTTATCTTTAGTATGCTTCTGTTCATCGCGTGCTGGCAGGATTCAACTTGTGCTTTTATGTTATTTTGGTATACCTAGGTTTGGCATCCATATAGAATTCATGGTAAGAGGTAGGTTTCAAAAACGGTATTTTTTATGTCCGCTGCAATTTTTTTGGCTTGGCTGTAACAAGTGATAGGCTTGAGGAAGTAAAAAGAGTTTAGATAACCCATAAAGCGCCTGATAACGAGGACCTTATGCTCTATTTTTTAATCACCTCCCGTAATATTCCTAGTCATTTTCCTTCAAAAACCAATTAAAATTCAACAAAAATATGACTGACTTCTCACAAAATTGAGCTATCTTGTTTTTAATTACTAGTGTGTTGAAAGCAACTGCCATTTACGATGTTTAAAACATAAACACGACTGCAGAAATTTACAATCAGCGGGCGTAGTCTGATGTATCATTTTTGACATTTCGCGTAGACAATTCCAATTTTATGATTTTCTAATTCATCAAATATAATTTTACCTTACGTAGCTATATCTTGATTAAATCTTAAAAAATTATTGTAGTTTTTTAAGCATCATTCAAAAATTCTTCTCAATCAATAAATACACGAAAACACCAATTTTGTCTCAGCATTTTTTGAGCGCCACCTGGTGGTTTCACACGGAACTATGTCGAGACTTCCGACACAGGTTTCACATGCAAGCTTACAATCCTTAAAATTACCCACCATCTATATGACACTAAAAGCGTCCAAAATGTGTAATGTAAGGCGAGAATTGCGTACTCAAAACAAATAAGGGGAATGAAATAAAACGACTCAATTCCCCGCTACTCGAGCGGGGTGCGTACGTAGGCAAAATGTCGGGAAGAAAAACTATGGCCCGATAATTCGCTTGAAGTCACCCCCTGATCTGTGTAAAGCTGTGGTCATTTTGGTTGCGTTTTATGACAAAAAATATAATAAAAACACTGAAAAGAAGCTTATTATCACAGGGTATACGCTTATTCATATAGGATACCTAGAACTTTAATCTTAGGGAACCCATCACTTAATCGCAATTTTATTCATCGATTTTCATTTCCCATAAAACGATTTGCAGATGTTTCAAAATAATATTCAACAAATTCTAGAATCTTGTTACATCACAATTTCATTTACTCGAATGCTTATTATCTACAAACTTACTTCATCGTTACCTCTTTTCATAAATTACGTATTTTATCGAAGTAACGTTAGCTTTCTATTTCGTTACACTTAATTTTATTTCCACGTAAGTTTCAATATGCAGAATTCTTGAAACATCGAATATTACTTCACTAAAGTCCGTATTTCCAAACGAATTTGTTACTAATCTTGTATTGCATACTTTATTAATAGACAATTTAAAGAATAACTGATATAAATATGTAATAAATATTGATCTAATAAATAAACTGCGTTAATCCCGACTCGCCGTGGTCTCCTTGCCGTGGTACTAGTCTGCCCGATACTAGAGTGTAATTTAAAAGCCGGAGGCGCGGAGGGAGAGCAGCCTCCGCCCGCTGTAACAAGGGGTAGGCGAGCGTGGGTGACTGCGCCTTGTTACGCAAGGGCGACGAGGCTGCTATTCCCGCAGCGCCGGAGACGAGGAAATCCTAATGCATACTGCTTGTTTGCATGTCTGCTTGCTTGCTGCATGCATGCCTGTTTGCATGCATGTATGCCTTCTTACTTGCATGCGTATGGACGCGCATGCCTTCTTACTTGCATGCGTATGCAAAATAATATGGGAACCGTTACATATTGAAACAAGTTTTTATGAAAGTTTATATCGATAACTTAATAATTCGATGAAACATTAGTTTGGTATATCGTTATTCTGCTTAACAAAACAGTTGCGAAACATTTTTTTAGTGAACTGTTATTCGATGTTATGAAACGACGATAAATAACTATTCGATTAAAAAAGAAAAAAAGATACTAACATTTATTGAATAGTTTTCTGTGAAATGAAATTCGATATCAAAAAATTCTGTGTTATGATAGATACCCATAATCTTAACTAGACTAGACGTCACAATAACACAAGTATACCATTCATTCAGAAATCCTGAATTTAATCAAAATTGAGCCAAAATATGATATTTTTTTTGTACATAATAACTTCCATCTAAATATCACAAGATACTCAATGAATGACTTATTAATCTTACGGCGATCAGAGCTTATTTTAATAATCACAGTTACGACTATGTAGGACTTTTATGACCTACGCAGTACCTACTAGCACATTGGTTTTTATATTGTAGTCACCTAATTTCAATGCTTGTTTTGGTCAGGGTAAAAATCATAATTTTCTTAATCGTCTCGGCTCTGGTTGTTGCGGTATTCCACCGTTGTTTGTGCGTTACATATTATGATTTGAAATTTATTAACCGATTTAAGAGAAAATCAATGTATTGATGTTATGTTATTAACAAAATTCTTAATGTCAATCTTTTTTTTTCACCATATCATCCCTATAATAAGACCACAGCCTTACCCACAGATAGACTTATATTTACGTCTCGACTCAGTTTTGTTATTCCGGCTAAGTTCCCGGCGTGTGCTTCCAATGATAATCTTCAGAAGTTGCGTTTTGCCCGTATTCTTTCGTGTGTGGATTGCCGTGTGACTTTTATTACATTATTACTAATATCGAGAGAAGAAGGATAAAGTCCTACATTAATGTTATTATGATCGAGAATAACCCTTCTTACTTAATGTTATGACGGCGAAAGTAAGTTAGTTTGTTTGTCTATTACTTCTTTTACACCACAGTATTACGTCTTTTGCACACAAGATCATAAAACATCATTTTTTTGGTGATAGATCCTTCGATGGTGACAATAAGACACCTAACCCAAGAATTTCTAATTTGGAACTTGTTGCTGAGTTTCGAGCGGTCAAATAAACAAACTTTTTAGCTTTATAATATTATCATATTATTTATTTATTTTAAACTTCGAACATGTGTGGCGGATTTAATGCCAAAATCATTATTAACCACTAGCGGTCCCCCGCGACTTCGTCCGCGCGTTTTGAGTTAGCTCCCTCCCCTCCCGTCGCAGCGTAATGTTTTATATTCTAACCTAACTTTTATATAAGCTAACTTTTATATAAGCCTTTCTCAATAAATAAGCTATCTAACACAGAAATATTTTTTCAAATCGGTTCAGCAGTTCCTGAGATAAGCGCGTTCAAACCAACAAACTCTTCAGCTTTATAATATAATTAGCGCAAGCGCACGTTGTGTACTTAAGCTGCGAACATTATTTTGGTGCGGAGTTGTGTTAAAACTGTGATAGCTCCTAAGATATTTATTGGAATCAAATGATATAAAGGGCAACTTTGTTCTAAATGAAATGCTCGTGATGATGAATGTATTTATTTTGATAAGAATAAATACCTGAGTGTATAATACACCTCTAAAAATGATGCATTTTTTTTTAATTTATTAACATAAAAAAGGTTGTAGTAAGTCAACCATAAAAGATAGACTTATGCTGTCGCAGACTTTATTATAGAACTCCTAATGTTGAACAATCCTGTCATACATGATTTTTGTGTAACTTTAGCGGTTTCCGCAGCGTACGCAGCGGAAGCTCTCAAAAGGAATATCTTTCTCCCGTTTTCGCAACATTTTTCATTGCTGCTGTGGTCTTGTGAGTCGTATCTTTATGTTATATAGCTTAAAGCCTTCCTCAATAAATGGACTATCCAACATAAAAATATTTTTTCAAATCGGGCCAGTAGTTTCTAAGATTAGCGCGTTCAAACAAACAAACAAACAAACTCTTCAGCTTTATAATATTACTAGCGGTCCCCCGCGACTTCGTCCGCGCGTTTTGAGTTTGCTCCCTCCCCTCCCGTCGCAGCGTGATGTTTTATATCCTAAAGCCTTTCTCAATAAATAAGCTATCTAACACAGAAATATTTGTTCAAATCGGTTCAGCAGTTCCTGAGATAAGCGCGTTCAAACCAACAAACTCTTCAGTTTTATAATATAACTAGCGGTCCCCCGCGACTTCGTCCGCGCGTTTTGAGTTTGATCCCTCCCCTCCCGTCGCAGCGTCATGTTTTATATCCTAAAGCCTTTCTCGATAAATAAGCTATCCAACAAAGAAATATTTTTTCAAATCGGTCCAGCAATTCCTGAGATAAGCGCGTTTAAACAAACAAACTCTTAAGCTTTATAATATATTAGCGCAAGCGCAGTTGTCCTTAAGCTGCGAACATTATTTTGGTGCGGAGTTATGTTAAAACTGTGATAGCTCCTAAGATATTTATTGAAATCAAATGATATAAAGGGCAACTTGGTTCTAAATGAAATGCTCGTGATGATGAATCTATTTATTTTAATAAGAATAAATACCTATGTGTATAATACACCTCTAAAAATAATGCATTATTTTTTTACAAATTTATTAACATAAAAAATATTGTAGTAAGTCAACCATAAAAGATAGACATATGCTGTCGCGGACTTTATTATAGAACTCTTGATGTTGAACAATCCTGTCATACATGATTTTTTGTGTAACTTAAGCGGTTTCCGCAGCGTACGCAGCAGAAGCTCTCAAAAGGAATCTCTTTTTCCCGTTTTCGCAACATTATTCATTGCTGCTGTGGTATTATAAGTCGTATCTTTATGTTACATAGCCTAAAGCCTTCCTCGATAAATGGACTACCCAACGTAAAAATAATTTTTCAAATCGGGCCAGTAGTTTTTGAGATTAGCGCGTTCAAACAAACAAACAAACAAACAAACAAACTCTTCAGCTTTATAATATTAGTATAGATTAGCGCAAGCGCACGTTGTACTTAAGCTGCGAACATTATTTTGGTGCGGAGTTATGTTAAAACTGTGATAGCTCCTAAGATATTTATTGGAATCAAATTATATAAAGCGCAACTTTGTTCTAAATGAAATGCTCGTGATGATGAATGTATTTATTTTGATAAGAATAAATACCTGTGTGTACAATACACCTCTAAAATTAACGCATTATTTTTTTACAAATTTATTAACATAAAAAAGGTTGTAGTAAGTCAACCATAAAAGATAGACATATGCTGTCGCGGACTTTATTATAGAACTCTTGATGTTGAACAATCCTGTCATACATGATTTTTGTGTAACTTAAGCGGTTTCCGCAGCGTACGCAGCAGAAGCTCTCAAAAGGAATCTCTTTTTCCCGTTTTCGCAACATTATTCATTGCTGCTGTGGTATTATAAGTCGTATCTTTATGTTACATAGCCTAAAGCCTTCCTCGATAAATGGACTACCCAACGTAAAAATAATTTTTCAAATCGGGCCAGTAGTTTTTGAGATTAGCGCGTTCAAACAAACAAACAAACAAACAAACAAACTCTTCAGCTTTATAATATTAGTATAGATAAAAGTATAGATTCAACCTTTGCATAAATTTTCATAATCATAATTAGTAAGCAATAATGTTAAATATTATGTTTATGATAATGTGAGAAAACACACATACATACATACACACACACACATAATTGTTTTGTAGGTGGTAGACACCTTAGTAAGTATTTTGTTGAGAATCTCTCCTATCTATCCTATCCTCTTTAATTTCTGTTTAGTTTTTTGTATGGACGAGTATCCTAAGCAATTTGCTAATACATCATAAATATTAGTTTATTTATCACTTTTTGTAATTTATACACTGCAACGATGAGCGGGGATTTTCTAAAACAAGTATTTTATTCAATTGTATCCCAGAAATCTAAAAATCCCGATACTGAATAAAGAATTTGTAAAATTATTGTACTGGTTTAAAATGTTTTTAACACTCACATTGTCATATTTTATATTCCTAAAGATGAAATAAGAAACCAAAAATTGGGCACGAGCTGGACTCGAACCAGTAACAGAATAGAATAGAAATTATTTTATTTGACACATATGTAACGTGCATAGAACAATGAAAAAATGGTTATTTTAAATATTATTAGAAATCAACATCAGTTAAAATAGATATGTATATAAATAATAGGTAACTATGTGTCAAAAAGGTCCCCGCTCAGCATAATTCGTGACAGAACGACGCATGTCCGATACTGATATCCTGCGGGAACCCTTTCTGGTAACCACTGCTGTTGAAAACAGACAGGGTGGATAGCGTAGACGTCACGCGTAATGACGTAGGTAGACACATAAGAGACCAGAAATTTTGCCCAGTTAGACCGACGGCACGGTAGCTCAATTGGTGGAGCGTTTCGCCGGGTTAGCCAGAAAGTTGCTGGTTCGAGTCCCGCCCGTGCGCAATTTTTGGTTTCTTATTTCATCTTTTTTACATTACAAATTATAAGCAGCACAACGATGTAATAGATATTAAGACGGATGGATTATCTAAGTTTTAATTACAGGAAGTATTTATTTATTAATTTAGAATTATAACAATAGTAAATCAAATTGAATTTAATTGTAAACGAATAAAAGAAATTACATAAATTAAATTAAGTTCAATTAAATTAACTAAACCGACCACCCTATTGCATTTGGGTACTACGAGTAGTCCATGGTTAATACCAGTGGTTAATATATGGACAGTCAAATCTTTGTGAGAGCATCTGTAGAATGATGTATAAATGTAGTAAAGTATATTGGCTATTATGTATTGCGTATATACACATTTTCACCAATACAATAGAAGCCATTAATACAGCTCATTAATACAGTTAAGAAGTTATTATTATGGTAACGCCCCAGTTACATGAACCGAAGGCTGTCAGCTGACAAGGCGTCAGCTACATTATCTTTGTGCTTACTTCTTACATTAGAGAGAGTTCTAGGGTTGTCACTAAAATATATTTCAGACGATATTTAATTGACATCGAAATCATTTGACCCAAAAAGAGATAAGATTGCTCCTCATTGCACAGTATACACGCATTCCAAAACATATTTCTAAGAAAAAATACTATATAGGTGGTGTATCACTACGATAAAAACCTTGCAAGGGACATAAATAAATCACAGGAAAGAAAATTTTAATCGATAAAAATAATTTAGCAGAAAAAATGTTGTCAACTATGTCTTAATCTTAAACAAATTTCAGTGAATTATGTCCTGCATTTTGTAATTAACAGATACGAGCCACCTTCATAAAATAGCATAGAATAGAATAATTTATTTATTTGACACAAACATATAAATAAAAATACATGACTATTTTAAGAAATACCAAGGATAGTATAAAAAAAGAAATTTATATAAAACAAAAACAAAGCCGCCAAAAAGGCGCGCTCAGTATAAGTCGTGACAGCCGATGGTACGTAAGCATGCCAAGACACTATTCAGCGGTAACCTTTACTAGGCGCTGGGTGTAAACACACACTGTTTAAAAAAAAGATTAAAAATAATAAACAATAAAAAAATATCGATTACATTAACAATTTGTAAAAAACACATAAACTATAACATCATCACCATTATCAGCCAAACGACGTCCACTGCGGAGTACAGGCCTCCCTCACGGTTTTCCACAGCGACTGGTCGAACTATTCTTCTACAATGGCTACAGTTCTTCGCGCTATGTGCCCTGCCTATTGCCACTTGAGCTTACCTTGCCATAGATAATAGGATGTGTTCAGTGGTTGACACACTAATATGTCATGATCCCTCGATCATGACATACAGTTACTGTACAGATCAAGCGCAGGCAGCAGAACCTGCTTTGCTATTGCAGTGTTTTATAGGTTCTCTATCTTGAAATCACTGGGACTCTTCGGAGTCAGGCAGATTAGGATGACGGAGATACGTGTAACTAAAAACGTGGTGTGTAGTTTAACACCCCTTGACTAAAGTATAGAGATGACAACCCTACAGACGAACGTGAGTAGCATCCAGCAACACAACCCTTCGGTAATATTACGGAGAGATCAACACCTGTGAGTAATGAATTATTCGCGACAATCGAGCGAGGACGACGCGAACAGAATACGTACGTAATCGATTCTAGGCGAATTTTCGGGTTACAAAATGGGTGAAACTTTGACGTTCAGTGGCTTAGAGCACATTTTATTCTGTATATACTAGGCCATTTAGATAGTATTGCGAAAAAAAGTTTTTATATATGGGAGACTGGTCGGTTACAATCTTTTTCGAAAATAGGATTAAATATAAGAAGAAGAAATAAGTGTGTTTCATTTTCAAAATTGCCCTCCACATTTTTTGCAAGCCAATGTATCGTGTCTGATTGAAAAATAAATCAAAGAAAATTGTTTTACACTACTTAAAAAAAATGACTACATGGCGCGTGTGTGATGTGATTCTGATGTTGGTATAACCGCAAAGTAATGCACAATAACATACAAAACTAATATGAAGAAAAACTATAATTAACTATTAAAAATGATACATGTTTTAATTCTCCCGACAAGTTTTTTTTTTTCAAAACGAAAGTAATTAGTTTTTCTGCCCAGTGATCGGACATTTATTAGGTCGTATACTTATGCCCAATATGCCAAGTTTATGCCCATTTTTTCTATATTTCTTTTTGCCCTCGACCCATCACTAGTCAGGAGCGCTAGCTAATCGACCTCAACCGAGAACAGTCTTTACAAAGGGAAAGGAGTGCTGTTGTTTTCTATGGTAAAAGTTTGCTATTGCAGACAACTGAGTAGAAAAACAAAAAAATCTACTGTGAATTTAACCTGCATTTACAATACTGATTCACACAACAAGAGTGTTACTACTAGGCCCGGGTACCCGATATGCTGATCAAAACCATTACAATATGATCTTTTATCAAAGCAATGAAACCTAAACTGAAAGCTCTACACAAAATGGAACTCGACTTGCAAATTCGTAGGACAACGATATGCAAATATTCGCAAAAAGAGAAATAACGCGAAACGACAAATACGGCCTGCCAAGTTGGCTACACAAATTGATATAGCCGAGCCAAATTCTGGCAAACTTTTATTGGGTCCATAACCGTGAGATAAAGCAAAAAGTTCTCTCATAGTGAGGGGTCGATATCGATAAATCTTTGTCACAAAACTACAACAGTGACAGTATTAGAATAAAACAAAAGCGACTGATTGAATGTTATCCAGCTTTTTATAAGGTTTCATTTTTTTTTCTTTTTAACTATCCGTACTATACCGAGGACATAATTGGTGTAATGGTTAACGCATCTGACTACAAAACGTGATGCAAACCTTTGAACGGAGCAGATGTTTGTGTGATGAGAACGAGAATTCGTACCTTAATTATAGATGTTTTATGTATTTTAAGTATTTATGGGAGACGGTCCGAAACTTCATTACAAAAGAAAAAAAACCTTACTTCGATATCAGACACTTGGTGGTATATTGTCTGGCGTATAGCTTAGCGCGGGGTTCAATTATTTGCCCTATGGCAACTTCTAACTAGCAAGATGCCAACCAAAATATAAACTCTCATCTTTGTATACAAGTATTAAAGTATAACTGATTACCGAATATTTCGTTTTCTTCAAAGTTCTATCTTACTACATTTTCCTACACCCTCTATAATCTTTCTGCATGACCTAAAAGTGCGACTGGGAGAGAATGCTTTAAGCATAAAGTTCACCTTGTGTACATTGTTATTTGTGCAATAAAGATTTTAAATAAAAAATAATACACCGAAACATTCAATTTGTGATAACTTATTTATTGTAATTTTTTTGTATATAATTTTCTGACAAAATGTACCTCGTCATTATCTGGTACTGTGGGCTTCGCCCACGACTTTCCACCCAGAGTTTTTTACAAGTTCGTCTGTCCGTCTTATCGGTGAACATCCTACGCTGTGCCTATGGTCGAGGGGTCTTTTATGTAGATATATACGTAGCAAAACTATATATGTAAAGTTTATCGGACGTTTTACATTGACAGAAATAATTAACCATTCCTTTGGTATGCTATGAGTATTTTTTATTTAAGGCTAAGTAGATAATTAACCTTGTCCGCACCTGATGCCAGTCTATGATATATCGATAAAATGGATTCTAACAAGTAATAACTTACATCACTTTGCCTCGTTTTCGGGAGCAAAATCGCTGAAGTAATTTCGCATAACTTTTTTAAGCACTTATTTCGAGTTTAACTATTTTATTAGAGCTAAGATACTCGGCAATAAGTTACTTAATTGAACATCGTGGGTATTTTATGAGATTTGAAAGTTATGAGTATCTAAGGAATTTGAGAGATATTCTTGATTTGCTTTTAACTAATATACCGTATACCAGAAGTCGACATCAATTCGGGACTACGGGACGGGATTGGCCAATTGATAAAACGATAAATCAACCCAGAAAAATATTTAAAAATATCTAAGTCACATGTTTTTTTAAATTACAGTCATTTCCTTTTATTTTTTTTAAAAAATACACCCTGTTTTTGTTTTTTTGTTTCTATGGCCATACATTTTTACTTCATCACGATATTTTTTATGTGTGATCATGAGTAGTGCTTTTGTAACCTGTGGTGTTGACCTGACCTGAGCTGAAACTGATTACACAACAAAACTACATATCAACCGAACCAAGTATGAAAAATGTAAACTTCGCCCAACCTTAACTTACTGTACTGACAAAAAAATGTACTACGCCAGCCTGGCAAGTAACCATAAAAGTTAACGCATTTAGGATTCTAATATTGTAAAGCACTTGATATATAATTTCTTAGATTCCACGATTGATATTTGATATATGTATATGTATATGTATATGTATATGTATATGTATATGTATATGTATATGTATATGTATATGTATATGTATATGTATATGTATATGTATATGTATATGTATATGTATATGTATATGTATATATAGCAATACAAGTTCAACATATTAATAATATAAATTGCACTTGTAAGAAGCAACTTTGACTGTGACAGACGAGGAATTGAACCCCATGTCTTACGCTATCCGGGCGTATACCACTCGGCCTCACCGGCACATTAGCAATCCTGTTGCATTTTATTTATGTAAGACACTGGGTTCGATTCCTTGTATGTCACAGCCAAAGTTGCTTCTCACAAGTGCAATTTATATTATTAAGTTTTTATAGTGACAAAACTATATAAACAAAAATGTTATTAAGTTTCACACATTTTTACACCAACTCGTACCTACTGCAGATTTTTATGTACGTATCACAATGTTGACATGGAGTATCGACATTTTTGCTTAGATAAGATAAATGTACAATGTATTCAGTGTTAATACTAATAGTCATGACTTCCTGGCGTCATATTAGCAATCCTGTTGAATTTTGCAAGCGCTTACTTAAACGTGTAGGCTGCGTGACATCATCAATGTTGTAAGATTTCTGTCACAATTATCTCATAAATATAGGATAATAGAACGGGTTCTACACACGGGGTTCGACTGCTCGTCTGTCACAGCCAAAGTTGCTTTTTACAAGTGCAATTGATATTACTTAGTTTGTATAGTTAAAAAACACTATAAAAAATATATAGTTCAAATCTACCGTTGTTGACAATTGACAGCTGCTTCCGTAATGTCGAAGCGTATCAAAAACCTAAGAGTTGGCGCATTTAATAAGGATTCTAAAATTGTAAGGCTCTTGGGCTATTATTTCTTAGATTACAGGATAGAAATGCATTCCTCAAGATTTTTGAGTTTGAAAAATAACTTTTCGCCTGCTAAGATAGATTTTAGTGAGCCAAAGCTTGATACTGGCTTCACTAATAAAATTTGAACTCTTTTGTAATCAACCTCAGCATCCAAATTATTGTTGTTTATGATGTTGTTTATGTGATTGTTGTTTTAAATTAGGGAAAATATCTATTTTCCCATACACATTTTTTTTAATTTAGGATCTCCTTAATTTTAAAAAATATGATTCGTAAGCGTCACTTTCTGTCTTACTTACACTAAGTGAAAGGATTTGAACACTAAGAATATTTTTTTGTAAATATTTTCTTTTTTCAAAACTGGGATTCTTGAAGAATAATTTTCTATCCTGGAAAATAAGCAACAATGTATCAATTGCTTTACCACTTTAGAATCCTTATTAAATAGATCAACTTTTATAGTTACTTGCCAAGTTGTCGTAGTCTTTTTTAGGGTTCCGTAGCCGAATGGCAAAAAACGGAACCCTTATAGTTTCGTCAAGTCTGTCTGTCTCTCTGTCTGTCTGTCTGTCCGTCCATATGTCACAGCCATTTTATTCTGTAACTATAAGCATTACACAACTGAAATTTGGTAGGAAGATGTATCCTGTTAACTGCTTACTGACTCCCATACAAAACATAAAAATAATGACATTTAAGGGAGGGCTCCCATACATGAAATTAGAACCAGAAAAAAAAAATAGTCAAACCTATGCGTGTGGGTGTCTAGGTGGATAGGTCTTTTAAAATGACATTGAGGTTCCCTAAAACATTTTCTTTTAAAGTCTAACGTTTCATAGCTAGACGCTTCCAAAGTGTTAAAATGGGCGCCCCCCCCCCCCCCCATCTAACTTCTAAACCAAGCAAGTGAAAATTTTGAAAAAAAAATGTAATGTAGATCTTAACAAATTCTTTTAACGAAAATTGGTTCGGACAGGATCAAACTAGTAGTTTTTTGAGATATATCACATTTTCAACAACCGCAAACATAACTTTGTACTTCATACAAACACTATGAAAAACAAAGTTACATTTGCATTCATTAAATATTGTGGTATTTTACTAAGAACAAGCAAGTGGATTATTCAATTAAAGTTGTCACGGAACCCTCAGTGCGCGAGTCCGACTCGCACTTGGCCGGTTTTTTTAGTACCATAGCTAAATTTGGGCGAAATGTTATTTTTTTATTCTTGGTTTGGATAAATGTGTAATTTTCTGCTTAGTTGGAGCGTTTATCGCAAAATTAAAATTAGATGGGGGGGACGCCCATTTTACCACTTTGGAAGCGTCTAGCTATGAAACGTTTGACTTTAAAATAAAATGGTTTTAGGAACCTCTATGTCATTTTAAAAGACCTATCCACCTAGACACCCCACACACATAGGTTTGACAAAAAAAAAATGGTTTAGTTTCATGTATGGGAGCCCCCCCTTAAATGTCATTTTTTTATTTTTTGTATGAGAATCGGTTAGCAGTTAGCAGGATACATCTTCCTACCAAATTTCAATTGTGTAATGCTTATAGTTACAGAATAAAATGGCTGTGACATACGGACGGACAGACAGACAGACAGACATACAGACATACAGACAGACAGACAGACAGACAGACAGACTTGACGAAACTATAAGGCTTCCGTTTTTTGCCATTTGGCTACGGAACCCTAAAAAAGTCGTTATAAAGTTACGATTTATAGCTAAAGGAACTAAAAAACAAGCCAGGATGTAAATTTTAAAAAAAAAGAGATGACTAAACTAAAAAAATAAAAAGTTTTTTTTTCTGGTAACTATTATGAGTTGGCCTAGCATCCGGTCCTGGCTTGAAATTGACTTCTGAGACACTCTGTATACACAATTTATCTGATGGATGATACCGAACCTTTCGCATAAATCACCATCTACGAATATGACTAAGCCGCATGAAAATCCGTCTAGCTCTTTTCGAGTTTCAAGTCCTTTTTTGAATAATACATTTATTTTTCTACTTCTGGTAAACTGATGGTAAATCTCTACCATTTAAAAAACATATTTCACGAGGAACACAATTCATACGACCTAAAAAAGTTTTTTGAGAAATTCTTGTATAAAACGAATACCAATAAAGTTAGGCCGACTTTACCCTCAGTTATAGTCATAAAATGAAACCACAATAAGTATATTGTAACGAAAGACGTATCGTTATTGGAGATATTTCCTTTCGAGGGTTATCTTTAGGAGTTTGAGGCAAGTTTTTTACAAATACGAGTATGCTGCAACTGGACAGTACAGTACTACTTTAAAATATGTCATAACCCTTTCTTTGAATATTTTCTCTGCCTGGCGCCGCGTCCGAGACAGCCCCAACAGGCTGTTGCAATAGGGAGTCGCTACTGCTGCCCTATCCTGAGGCACTGGAACAGCGTCCATGTTGGTTCGAGACCTGCCTTAGTTAAAATTAAGTAGGTCATATTGTTTTGTGTTCCATCTTTTAATGTACTAACCCTAGCTCGTAAAATATTTTCTGTAACTACTACCCAACCTATGGAAAATATTTCTGAAATGAAGATTATTACTATTATTATTAAAATATTTTGTATGTCTACGGGCTACTATTAAACTTAATACACTATTGTGAAATAAATATTCAGGTAGCAGAAACCTAGTCCATATTTTAATTTAGAAAGCGACGCCTAAAGTCATATTTCGCGCTGAAATCCTATTAAAATTTTAATATGATCTTCTTAGAAACACGAAACGTGCTAGGCTGGAAAGTGACAAAGTTTATAAAATTACTCAAAGGGGTATGGAACTACTTATTCCTGTGGGCAAGATAAATCGTAACAAGAGATTTTACTTGAGAGAAACTTCTTATTAAAATGATAGATACATTTTTTTCTTTAAAATATTACGTTTTAGGCGTAAAAATATTTTTGGGCCCTGAAATACTTAAACAATCCATTAAAATAATTTAAGTATGAAAAGGTTTCAGATACAAATAGATCTACAATCTTGTTTAAGTTACCTTTTCACCACTTACATGCTAAACAGATTTTAATATCTACAGGATGATTTTGAAAACATTGGCAATCGTGTAACTAAGAATTTACTCATGATTGATAGGCCCTCTCACATATTAAAAAGAAAATAAATTGATTTGATAGAACTGATAAAAATCATAAAGTATTACTCCAATTTCCGCGATCCAAGTAAGCGGAGTTTTTTTTTATACTGAAATACTATTTGTCAAATAAAAAAATATCTTAAACTATTTTTTAAAAGTTTATTTTAAAGCAATTACAAAGTGTTAAATATGTTTTTTACAAATATTTTATAACAATCAATTTACATTTTAATATGTGAAAGGAGGGACTACGAATCATAAGAAGTTTATTAGATTCAGATATCGCCAATGTTTTCCAAAGCCAAAGCTGAAGAGTTTGTATGCGCTAATCTCAAGAACTACTGGACCTAGGACTTCTGCTGTCTAGCATTACTATAGATAAGGGATATCTGCAGACTCGCGCTGTGAGATCGGTGTGGCAAGAATGCCGTTACAGGGCTATTTTACCAACAACGACGCTGCGGTAACCAGGGAGAAACCCACTTGTGCCGCAACAATTATCTGCTACATATGCATTGGCCATGGTGTTACGAATACAAGTCCTTAGATAAGTGCGTTCAAACAAATAAACTTCAGCTGTATAATATATAAATAACAATAAATAAATATCCTTTGGACATTCCCACACATCGCCATCTAGCCCCAAAGTAGGCTACTTAAAGCTTGTGTTATGGGTGCGAGACAACGGTTATAATACTTGAATATTTTTTTGTTTGTAAATACATACATGATATCATAGAAAACACCCAGACCAATACAAACAGACATGTTCATGCACACAAATGTTTGTTTCGTGCGGGGATCGAACCCGCAACCCGCTGCGTAGTAGGCGATTTCTCCTTAGATTAGTGCGTTCAAACAAATGAACTTCACCTGTACCTATATAATTTGTATAGATAAGGGATATCTGCAGACTCATGCTGTGAGATCGGTGTAGCTAGAATGCCGTGCATCCACAGGGCTGTTTAACCACCAATGGCGCTGCAGTAACCAGGTAGGAACCCACTTGTGCCGCAACAATTATCTGCTACCGATACATTGACGTATTATAATAAAGAATACAAGTAATCACTGGTGATCCAAGTACTTATATTATGTATGAGGTACCAATATCTAATACCGGTATAGTTGTGGCTAAGCCCGCGTCGCAATCAAGCCGGCCACAACACCGGCCGCAATCCCCAACGAACACCGCAAACTAATTATATTGCATTAGCGTCTATTGCGTTTGTTAGCGAATACTGTGGTCAATTTACTTGATATATAGGTGCATTGTTATCTTCTGATGGACACGGATATAGTCCTGTGAATCAGTCGCGCTTCTCATCGATGCCAACGCACGTTATCATCGACGTGATCGCCAAAATACAGTACATAATTTGACAATTTCCAGCTTCTGTATCGCGATGCTAACGTTCGTTAGCATGGACTGCGTCAACGCTAAAAGTAGCGCAGTGCATAAAGGTTGACAGTTTACAACTGCATCTATGCTGCATCATGACTGCAACGCGACTACATTGCTGCATAAAGACGCAGTGTGTGTGTCTAAAGGGTCTTAGACCTCCCCTACGGTTTTCTACAGCGACCGGTTACGAGCGGTCTGCATCTAGTGCGATCCTGCCATCTTCACAGGTCATCTATCCATCTTTTCAGTGGACGTGCTACACTGCGTCTTTTGTCAAAGGGCCTCCAATCTAGAACTTTTCTGCCTCAACGGCCATCAGTTCTTTGCGCCGTGCGCCCTGACACTAAATGTGCAGAATTTCGTAGGTATATAAGTATAAATATTTTTCCCAGGACTTCTTGAAAACGAGATGTCATAGCAAAATTATTTAATCATGTGTAGTTCGAATTAGGGTACAGAGTAGGTTTTATCCAAATTATCATCCAATTATAATATCCTCCAGTTAATCCTGGGGTTATCGAGATATGAGCAATAACTAAAATCACGAAATAAAAAAATAAAAAAACCGCCGTCAAGAAACCGATTAAAAACTTTCAACAACGCATTCGTCTTCTATTTAAAAGACGCAAATTCTTTTGGATTCGGTGCCTGATATGACGTGAAGAAACACTGTTGGTGTACGTAAGCTTGATATCATGCACCGACTCCAAAATAATTTGTTTCTCCTAAATAAAAGAAAAATGCGTTAAGTTTTTTGTCAGTGTTATGAGGACGGTTTATTTTTTTCTATAAATGAACCCAGCTTAATAAGCTTATCTGGATATAATAACTGGGCCTCAATTATTTTCTTACATTTCGCCTACGATAACATTAATTTTCTGATAGTCGCTGCATCAAATATCCTTTGTACTTATTTAACTATCACTTATTTAATGTTTTATTAAGTTTAATTCAAAAATACCTCTAAATCAATTAATACACGAAAACACATTTATCTACATAAATGTAATCTAAATGACGATAGACGTACATTTTCTCTTTGATTCTTAGCTTTCAAACTCATAAATGAATGAGTCTTCACAACTAATTAGCGATTCTGTCCTCTCTATTGTCCATTTGAACACTGTACTGTTAATGAGTTCACAGAGAACGAACAGTAAGTAGATTTCGCGACGGACGAAGACCAGACAAAGACAAAGGGGAACTACCTTTTTAGCTAGTCTTGATTGCGATTTGAATTCATTCTGCCAGTTGCACTCTGAAATAAAAGCGCTACTTGACCTACAAAGCAAATTCGAGTTTAGCGTAATTTCTATTCATTATTATCATTACAATGAATGGTGGTAAGTACAGTTTTATGTTACAAGGCAACATTAACTCGTAAAAAAATAGCAAAACTTTTTGGAATATATTTAAAGGCTCTGGAAAAAGATAAGCAGGTTTACAATAACGTCCTTATTCGGTCTCACAAAAAACATTCTTATTACATTGTCTATAAATTTATCGTATGGGAGTTCATGCAAGTTCATAAAAAAAGGTTTATTCCCACTGCACCGTTCCATACAGTGAACGAGCCAGGCATGAAAAGCAACACGATACCTACGCTCTACCTTACACCACAGAAAATATCATAAAATTAATATTCCCATCGGAATAGAAGGACAAGTAAAAGCTGTCAAAGGAAACCGATTTAAGATGTCAGTAACTAATATAAGTAAGTAACATTTGTAGCTTTAAATGAGATAACCTTTCGATCAGGTGATTTATAACAATGTTCCTAAGTTAAATATAGTAGTTTACTGCATGATAAACAGTCGACACAAAATATTGAACATGCAGCTCTAGTGTAAAACTAAATGTTATTTCATTATACAAAATATTCATCGATATAAAATCCCTGTGTTATTCTGTCTATATTTTTTAAGTAAATTAACGTTTGTAGAATAGAATAATCAACGTGCGTACTTTAAATTTGAAGCGCATTGGTCGTATATTAAGAGGCTTCGATTTGGACTAATCTACCTGTTAAATGATTATTTTTTGGGGTATGCCGCTGTAATGCATAACAATCAATTACCGATCAAGTCACCATGTTTCAGACGCATCATTTCTCCAAAATATACTCAATTTCACTTTTAAATATAAAAAATCAAATGCACGTAATTTTCAGCGAGCTTCTGCAGGGCGGTCAACTGTTTGACATCTGGCAAAAATGGTTCTGCTACCCATCTCTTTTTATCACACAGTTTGCTGCTAGTGACATCTCGCTTTTGTCGTTCTATTCCAAAGGGATAATAATTTTAAGGAAAATATGGACAACATTAATAGTACTACGTATGTTAAGGATATAATCAAACGCCGACTGCACTTCAATGTTTAATTTGTTCACTAACACAATTACACTGTTTTAATACACTTTGTCTCTAGATAGGTAGCTTAAAACTATTTAAACAGTAATTAATGTGAGAGCGACATTACGCTTGGTTCGAAACCGAGACGGAAGAGAGCTAGAGCGAGAAGGACATACATTTAGTATGGTAATACTAAACAACGTACTTACACACTGAATGGATAGACAGCGTTCTCTCTCTCTCTGTTATATGGAGTTAGAGCGAGAACGAATTTTGGCGGTGCCTACGGTGTTGGTCGGTAACTGAATGGTCTATTTGGCTAATACTTTCCTAGCACGGTATGCATGGTATGCTACGGTGTACTGGGCTAAGACCTTTATGCTGAAAAGTAATCTTTTTATCATTTTATAAGTATCACCTACGTTCTTATCTTGAGCTTGCCGCGTAATTTGCGTCAAAAAGTTCATAAAGTCGAAAACACCATACCAGGAAAAAGAAAAGCCATCAAACACACATTCATGAACCACAATACCCATGAAGCGGTCCTATGAAAATTTTACGAGATCTCCTTGTGATGCAAATATCATTTCTTTGAATTCCAAATTTCTTTTGTATTTGGATACTGAGGAAAGCAATATCTTGGTTTCTCAGTTAAACAAGTGTCCGTGGGATGGAACAAAATGGCAAACACACGACGTGTTGACCTTGAATAACCTTAAGGAATATTTTTGCATTAATCACTATTAGAAACATTTACGCAAACTGAAAAGCAAGGGCATTAATTTCAAACGAGCTTTCCATACCACAATGAGTATAATTTTCGTTAAAATTTCACCCCCAATAATGTTGTTTGGTCGAGATGAATTACTATGTCAATAATTAAATTCTTTGACCAAGTAATAGTTGATGTAAGGACAACAGCACGTCACGGTAAACACTGCAGTATCTTATGCAGTTGTCATAAGGGCTAGTTTACAACAAAAGTGGGTAACCTGATGTGTTGGCGACTGTACATAACGTAGAATATAAATTACTTAGGGCCGATTTTACCAACGTCAGGTAAGACTTATCTGACTGAATAAGTATAGAACGACCGATTTTAAAATGTCATTCACATAAATGTTTTCAAATCAGGCGTATTGTATTCTATTCGACGAATATTCCTCATCTGATGTCAAAAATCAGACAATTATTACAATTTTAATTAGGTACGGACTACGGCACGTCAAGGTAAACACTGCGTTGTCTTATGCTGTGGTAATAAGGGCTAGTTTGCACCAAAAGTGGGTAACCTGATGTGTTGGCGACTGTACTTTATAGTTTTTAATGTACAGATTTACATTTTAGCTCTTTTTATGAACCTAGGTTCTTGGTTGAGTCGTTTAATAAAGACTAAAAAACAGCCTTAGGTACAGCTCTATTTATAAATCACTCGCGTCATGAAATATACATGCGATTGATTCAAACTAGGATGAATGGATCTCCTAAATGTTTTATAAGAGCCTAGGTCCTGTTTTATAAAAGCGAACCGTCGTCAAAAGGAAAAGTTGTTGTCCTAAATAAATACAAAAATCCTTCGCGAATACGTTTCGGGTCGAATTGCAATCAAAGATCAATTGGTTTGATAGGTCGGAAAGCATCTACGGGGCATCCATTTTTCCTTTGGAGCCTTTTGGGGATTACTGACTGACGGAAGGGTTTGAAACCTGAACAAAATAATTTATTCAGACCGACTTTGGTTACATTCGCCAATGTAAAAATAACATTGGATAATAACGTGGTACGTCTTATATATTTATTTATTAAAAGGTAAATCATATTGTTAGGTTTTGGTTAACAATATAAAATGGTGCAGTATATTTAGTAAAATAAAGGCTTCACCTCAAGTATGAGGTACTATGAGCCATACTCCACCACGCGGGCTGAGTGCGGATTGGTAGAGGGGTGTTTTCCAGGCAAGCGACCAACCTTGCTGTCAGATTTTACCAACCTGCCCATAGGGCCACTGACTAGACTTAACAACTAAAATTGACCGGTATTAGCCGGGACCAAATGCTTAACGTTCCTTCCGAAGCAAAATCATGCTCTTTTTATACGTGTCACTTATATGAAGCCAAAAAAACGGCCTTTAGGTGTTTTCATCCAAAATATTACGTCTTTAAATTTCTTCGTGGACAACTTTCTTTAAACAACCAACCAATAAAATAATAAGGTCACTGCAACTTAACCATCTAGAAATCAAAATTTTCCATATTATCTCGAGTCTGGGTATTGTGGTGCCACCGTTGTGTCTGATTTCCAAAACACAAGTGCATTAGCTACTTACTTTGGGATCGGAGTAATGTATGTGATTGGTGTCCAATACTTTAATACTTTATACTTTAAGCGGCAGAGACCTACCTTTTAGTAGTCTTTAGTTTCCGAGGCAAGTCTCGCTATTCGTTCGCTCACCGTTATTTTTCCAGGATGCAAATAATGAAGTTCCAATTAAAAATCCGATTCCGTCCATTTATTATTCGATTGTCTAGCGATTTATTCCTCTCCAGCCAATTTGTTTGAAAGCTTCGCGGTTTTACTGAAATTGTTTCTGAGGTCTTACTATGCAACATGTTTTAAACTGTTAAGATAAGAAAGAAACTTATTATTGCACATCAAGGTTACAAATGTTTAACACATTTAGTGCCGCGCACTCGAGCTCCATTGCCGCAATGCCAACCACCCGGGCCCAAGTTTAGCGTGACGTCATTTTGCTGACTTCATTTTATACTAGCTGTTGGATCCCAGTGTTTGGCCACCATGCAAGCTGTGTGCTAACCACTTGGATCCAATTGTCTATGATTTTTGAATAATAATAAATAGCACAAATATTCAGGTGGTCTCGCGCACTGTTCCATTGCAAAATTATCCCTCTCTGTTGCTCAAAGCAATAAAAATAATAGTATTGAATTCCTTAATTGCTCTATGTGACGTCACCGCCAGATATAAAATTTGAATTGCGAAGCTATGCATTCACTCCATGTTGTGCTCGTGCATGTTCGTGCTCATCACAAAAACAGTTGCCCCTTGCAGGATTCGAACCCGCGACGGGCGACGTAATAGTCAGGACTGCTAACCACTACACTAAATGCAGGGTTGATTGGCCTAAATGCCCAAGAAAAAGTAAAAAAAAACAGTTTATTTTGTTTGAAGGACCCAAAAAAATCACAGAGGAAATATTTTTTTATTCTGCAATTACGTATACCTTCCCCGTGGAGTACCTAAATATCCTAAGACACCAAAATTAAATCATTAAGGTGTGACTAGTTTTAAACAAATAAATAAAAAGTACGACCAAAATCTTTCAGAGTAGAGTCTCAGAGACGAGGTTTGTTAGCTATTTTTAATTAATTTATACATATTTTTGCGTCCGTCCCATGTTTTTTGTCTCTTGGTTTCGGGATGAATTAGAAGCGGATTAATAAACTTTTGCTCGCTGTGATTTGTATCTTCAGTTTGGTGTAATTGTTTTATTTGCGTTCGCGCTCGACTGCCAAGTCGAGCGCGAAGCAAACACTGCCGTACAATCCTTTACTGGAACCATTCCGCCACATTTTCAGGCCTTTATTTGAGACCTTCTGGATAAGACCAGAACACAAAAATTTTCGTCATCCAGTAAGCTTTAATGACGTATTTCAAACTCAAAATTTCAAGTCTGTAGGTTATCTAGTTCCGAAGTTAAGCAAAAGCAAAGTTTCTCATTTGTGACACTGACTCACTCACTCTCCTATGATCATCAGAATAGAACTAGTACGTCTCATAAACTCAGAGAGCTGAAATTTGGTACGTTGCTGAGTTTGCTTTAACGGTCACATAAAAGAACAACTATAAAAACTAGGACAGTCAGATCTGGAGTATCTGGTGACCCTGATTAATCAACACAACATCCCAATCAAACTATTAGAGATCAACATACCGCCTTTACAAAAAAAAAACTTGGTGGACTGATTCATTTGATGTCAAAAATAGAAGGTCTAAAGTATCTGATTAAGAACCCTCAGCTCGTCTCAGCTTTATTAGAGATATGATAATGCCCCCTTCTACAATTGGTACATAAAAAAATCAACTATCATTGCAAAAATCCAGCGTAGTGAGACACATCTTCTATTTTGATCTAGCCTATAGCGTCCCACTGCTGGGGTGCATTAAAAAGTAATGAAATCTAGACAAAGTCATGCCAAGTCTAAGGTTCCTTACTTGGCCGTTGAATATTCATTGAACGTTAGTGGCTTTATCAAGCCTACAATTGACTGGTTATTGAATCAACGTTTTCCAAGTAGCAATTATTATTGTCAATGGGTAGCGGTTCTGGCAACAGATTAGTGCAATGGTGTCATGGAGCACCTGGTTTTGTACCCTTGTGTACCTTGTGTGTGTTGTTGAAAATGTGCTTTGTCTCAAAAAGTGATGGTTCTATTTCGTGCAAACTATCTGTCAAAAGTCTTTGTAAAGATTTACATTGTGTATTTTTTTTAATTTTCCCGTCTAACTTTCAAACTAAGCCCATTTACCACTTTGAAAGCGTCTATCTTACAAACGTTTGACTTTCAGATAAAATAGTTTTACAAACCTCAATGTCATTTTAGGAGATTTGTCGATAGACTCCACATATGCGCATAGGTAAGGTTAAAGGTAGTAAAAAAATATATTTTGTTTTAGTCATGTATGGAAGCCCCCTCAATGTCATTATTTTTTATTTTTAGTATAGGAATTGTAAAGCGGTTGGCAGGATTTACCTAACTAGCAAGTTCCATATAATAATCAATAGTTTCAGACAGACAGACAGACTTGACGAAACTATAAGAGTTCCGTTTTTTCCCATTCGGTAAAGGAACCCTAAAAACGAAAGCTAACTTTATTTTAAGCACTTATTATGCTCTGTTTAGAGTCATACTAATCTTCTACGGTTTGATGTATCATATCTTAATATGTAGGTACGTTTTTTATTCTTCTATTAAAATTAAGATGTACGGGCACGTATTTCAATTTGCTGTAAGATTACATAACTCCGAGTTTCGTACCCTTCTAATGGCGGGTTAATTAATCAAGTCACCCTTACCGTTATGTAAAACATTACTGAGCAGTAGGCTTATTTATTTCAAAGCGAAGTATTCTCTTATACGATTCCTCTCATAATTTGAACAGTACCACCACTGCTGAATGTATGTCTTCGCAATGGTTTTCCATAACAACAGATAAGCGAACCTGTTGCAGATTCTGCGATTTCTAATTATCTTCTGTTTATTTTTCCGAAGGACTTCCTAAGTCACCCTTCTGCCACAGCTGTCATCCTCGATTTCACCAAATTATATACCTACGAATATAGTTTACCTACCTACGAACACCTCAATACTTAGTACTTTATTGCTTCATAATGTTCAAAAGGTTTACGATTCTCAGGATATCCTACTGTAAAAATTTGCGTTGCGTACTCCAGCGAACACCAGTTGACCCAGATTCGAGGTTTTTGCGCAGAGTCCATTTCCGTAATTTTTTTACAATGTCACAAAACTTTGAGAAAGTTACCGTTGGCGGTGATTCGTCACTTTGTTGTTTTCCGGAAAGTTTTTATTTGCTTTCTTAATTTCTTGCCTTTTGTAAAAGTTTGTGATGAAATGTGTTTTTTTTTTGAGTACCTGAAGTAAGTTAATAAAAGCTTAACGATTAAGGGTATTTCCAACCACGTGATTAGTTGAAACAAAGAAAATAAAATTTTAGGATTTGTCATGCCTAAGTGCAAATAAAAAAGTCGTTGGTCCTGTTTTTAATGAAAATTCAATAGTTTTATTCTACATGTATGACATCTCGAATAAAAACATAATAAGGTACGCGTTTCTTTTTCAAACCATTTTCTAACACAACCTGCATACAGTTTCTAATTTCTATTTTAACTATTGAGTTTAAATTTCAATACGGACGAAGTCATGTGAAATGGGTTGTTATAAAAACGTTCCCAACTTAATTTTATCTCGTCCTCTTTGGGAGCGCGTCGTAAAGTTCAATTATTTTTAATTAAACCATCGGAAAGTCAATCAGTGGCACAACATCTCATCTAAGAAAGAGATCTCCAATTCTTTTATTTTTTGATTAAATAGTTATCGAAATCTCTTTAATGTAACATTCACGTCTCAAACTCAAAATAGTTGATGTGGAGCTACATTTAATAGTTTTTGTTAAAAATAATACCAGGATGTAACTTTTCTTTAGATTTTAAGCGTTATCGAATAACTCTATTATATTCACGTCTCAGAGTCAGTATATTATAGAGCCAATTACTCTTAATAGAGAAACATGCAGTCGCGATGGAGCATCGACGCAATGCAGAAGTTGGACACTAACAAATTATGTACTGTATATTGGCGACTGCATCGATACTATCGCGCATTAGCATCGATGTTAAATTAAATATTTTCATTGCGTTAGTCGCGAGTTTAAAAACGCGCGGCTGCATCGATGCTAAAAGTCGGAGTGTGTAAGGGGTCTTAAAAGTTCCGTACTCTGCGGCTCACTTTTTCGTAACCATGTTATAGGTTACTTTTATTAGTTAAGTAACCTATAATATTTATCTTTAGTTCTGAAATTGTTAGGTCCATTATTTTGTATTATAATTCATACCTTATGTGATTTTTAATTTTCCCTAGGTATGTTAGGCGTACAATAAAAAATTGCTTATAACATCTATATCTCAATGTATCATATGTACTTCTGACGAAAGCAATGCATAAATTATGAAAGATTCGAAATGATGGACCGTTTCCGATGGGTGAAAATAAATTATGAACATACCCAATAAAAATCACTCCATTTATTACTTTTTACTGCAGTAATAGTGACCAAAGTACAAAGTATTATTGCGTGTTAATTTATTTTCTTTGTATTTGTATTAATAAGTAGAGTTACTTAAGGAAAGTTTAGGAATCGAAATGAAAATCTTAGCAGCAAAGTAGCCTGCTACTTCCTTCATTTTCCATCTCTTCAATCGAGTTTACAGCGGAAACCAATTGTAAAAGTAATTTAAAAATTAAGTGGAATTAGAACTTCACTAGGTGTGCATTGCTACGGTTCTAGATTATGATTTTGATTACTTTTTTTGCAGCCTAATGAAACGTTTCTTGTAAAATAAGGTATTTTCTTGCTTGGTTCTTTTTAATTATAAAATCGCTTTTACACTTAGGCGACTATAGCAGCGCGACCGTCACGCGGCAGTCGCGCTGCTGTCAATTTCATACATAAAATGACAGCAGTAAGCCTTTCACGTTAGAGAGACTCGCTGCTGTCGCTCTAATGTGAAAGCGCACTAACATTGTAACAAGATTATCGATTAAAGGAATAAAACGTTTTGCGCAAACAAGAAAATCACGGTGGAAATATTTTTGAAGTAAGTTTGTAATATGAGTGGTTTCCTTTATCCGAGATAATATTGAAGGTCAAACTTTAAGTAAAGTCCCAATCAAGCTATACATATTTTACAATAACACCCCTCTTTTTTGCGTTGGGAGTTAAAATTATGTGAATATGTAAGGGCACAGTATAAGGTTCGAATATCGGGCACGAAGATTTCAAACATAGCAAACCAATATTTTCAAAGTGGTTTTTATCAAAGTTATCTTTTATTACTCGTGTGCTGTTAATCTTTATCAATTTTTCTTATCGGCTTAAGTGCTCCGTTAAACTGCATATGACTTGATTCCGGAATCAACTCTAACCTTAAAATATATTTTTTAATGTAAAATTGTTCACTAATATTGCAATACTTGACATCAGAGTTAGAAGGAAGTCTTAAAAAATCTCACTTATGTAATTGAACATCCAATCATAGTAAAGTATATTACCTAAATGTTTTTTTTACTGATTATTTCAGCTTTATTAAAAACATACATCTTAAGATAAAAACCATCAAAAAACATTACGCAAAAAAGACTAAAGATTAGGTTTATTCGGTCCCTACGTAAATAGCAAAAGTGAAAATACAGACATTATGTGAACGGAGTCTTTATAAACATTCTCGAAGCTGATGACAGCTAAATTATTGTCTGTGATGTTCGAAAAAGTCCAATATTTTTAAGCACACATGTACGATTGAAGAATCAGGCCCTAGCAAAGTTATCTTATCATACTGTATTATTATTTTTTATGTCTGATAATAGGGGATTCACCGTTTACATTACAAGCGTTCCTGCATTCAGTGCTGGCATAAGTTAGTGATAAGTTATATACTCCTTGCAAAAGTGTATATCAGTGCTACTAAAAGTCTCGTTAATAACCATGGCTAATACGGATGATTCTTCGAGTTCAAATCGTCGACGGGTTTTAACCGTAAGCAGTAAACTGTCGGACTTAATGGATGCCCATTCCCAGTGCAAATCCCGTATACAAACGATGCAGCGTAAACTCAAAGAATACATAGAATCTGCTGACAAAGCCTTCAACGAATACGCGATAAAGCACCTAAACGAAAACAATGACCAACCACAACCCATACTTCTTGACGTAAAACAAATTTATACAAAAGACAAGAAACTCGCTAATAAAATGTTACGGGAATTGAACGGAAGACTGAGAGACTTGGACGATGATTACGTCGATTGCGAGGAGCTGATTGAAAAACACAGTAATCAAACCAAGAATTTGAAAAACACTTTAGATAAACGTGAAGTGGAATTAGATAAAAAGAAACGGTTGGTGCTCAATTCGCAAACGACCAAAACAAAAATTGAAGATGCATTGAAGAGGTTTAATTTGAATATATCAGATGTCGATAAAGATTATTATAATTCTGACGATGATAAAATTGTAGTAGGTGGTGATGTGTTGTCGTTGAACATTTCGTTTGGCAGTGCCGTTAAATCTGTAGAAGATGCGTTGCGTATTAGCAAAGCTTTAAGTTTATTAGAAGGTGGAGCGTTTAATGGTCACTTGGGCAAAGGTAGGAAGAGGAAACAGCCGCAACCGTCTTCCAGTAAGTCGTCCGGAGGAGCAGGGCCGAGAAGCAAAATGCCAGCTCGACCTTTCTTTAGCAGATTGTCATTTGAAGATGATTATTCTAGCTAGATGACAAATGGAAAAAGATGACAATTTTAATAATTTCAAATCTCAAATTAACTAAAGTGGCATCAGCTTTCGATATATTATTAGAAATTAAGGGTTTTATATCGGTAATAAAATATATTCTTCAACCAAGTATGTTTATTTTTTAACCGACTTCAAAAAAGGAGGAGGTTATCAATTCGTCTGTATGTTTATTTTTTTTATTATTATTTTTTTTTGTATGTATGTTACCTCATATCTCAGTCGTTTGTCAACCGAATCAAAAATTTTTTTCACCTACCTAGAGGGTGTATCTTCTAGTTGGTCCCATTTTTTTCATTTTGGGATCTGATGATGGAATCTTGTTGTAATCGAGGGAAACCCTCAAATTTTAAAGGCACGTATAGTGTTTCTTAACTAGAATCTTAATTTTGACGTGTTGTTACGTCTGATAGTCAACATCTTGTGGGGCTAAGCTGATGGTGGAACTCCTTAACGCTTAGGAGTTCAGTAATTATAATGACGGAACTTATGATAGGTAATTTGTAGCTTCTTAAAAAATAGAATCATAAGGTGCAACTCCCCCCCCCCCAATTATGTAATCACTAAAAATGAAGAAATAAAATAAACTTTTAAAAAAAGTAAAAACCGACTTCAAAACCAAAATGCACTAAAAAGTCTTAAATAAACTCTTAACCATTGAAAGGAAAGGAATCCGTTTTAGGCAAACAATTTCTTTTTGGAGTCGGTGCCATCACTTTGACCATCAAGCATCAACTATCACAGCACCGACTCCAAAAAGAAATTGTTTGCCTAAAACGGATTCCTTTCCTTTCAATGGTTAAGAGTTTATTTAAGACTTTTTAGTGCATTTTGGTTTTGAAGTCGGTTTTTACTTTTTTTAAAAGTTTATTGGGTATACGTAAGGTGTTTGTGTAATAAGTAAGGTGACCACGAAAAACTTGCTTCTAGGAAGGCGTTTTGTTAATGTTTACATGCCTGCTTATCATCTTAAAATTATACGAAATGTTTTAACGATAGCAGATCGTTCTCAAACCAAGCAAGAGTGTATTACTTAGATTTTTGGGAATTGTCAACTTTATTTCATTACAAGCGCTGGCACCCATACAATTATATGTGTTACAGGTAGCTGCTAGTGCCTACCTAAAAACTTTAGTAGTACCAGACAATTTTTCGAAAAAAAAGCCCAACAAAGGGTTTACAAAATAGGATCTCAATGCCGCGAATCTGAATTATGTTTATGTCCAATGGTTTACAAAATCTACATGTCACCTAAAACACAACACAAGCTATCTGAAATATTTGAAAAGCTACCTATTTGAACTTAGCAAAGAGTTAATGAAAAAAAATACAGATGCACGAAAATTCCCTATCAGGAAATTGTTTTTTTTTTTTTTTTCAAATAAATCTGGGCTGCATTTTTGTTTACTTATGCGTATAGCAACACACACTTTTTGTTTGAAAAAAATTATAGTGGGGAAGTACCTAAGACGGGACTTGAACCAGCAACCTCTTGGCTAACCGGGCTTAACGCTCTACCAATTGAGCTACCGTGCCGTCTGTCTAACCTTGCGAAATTAGTGGTGTCTTACGGATACGTCATTATGCGTGACGTTTAGCGCCATCTACCCGTCTGTTTATGCATCAGTGGGCCATGTAGTTATTCTTTACAGAATAAATTTAACTTGGAAATTGATGACGCTTCGCTATGTAATGGTTTAGAATGTTTTTATCGCTCACAGATTCATATTTTATATTCACAAAGATGAGTTTGGCCCAGTTAGCCAAGAGGTTGCTGGTTCAAGTCCCGCCCGTACGCAATTTTTAGTTTCTTATTTCATCTTTGTGATTATAGAAAGGTTGTTAACAATTTTTACCCAAAAAACTAGTAAAAAAAAATGGAAGTCCACAAGGGCGGATTCCTTAACCTGACGTATCTGCACCATCATTTAGTCTTACCTCCGTGGAACTTGATGTGACTTAATCAAAATTTAACGACCGAAACGAACATTATACTGTATGTTATTTTACGCTCTGAACATTGTATCGCGTTTAATATTCTCGCTAATAACCTACAACTTTTATAATGTTTAGATTTACACCAGCCGTAAAACCATCTTTGTCTCGATTTCGGGGATCCTTGGAACGGTCAAAATAAGTATCTGAAAGAGAGTAACTAAAAATAAAATACAGACATTGTCAATATTGACCATAAAATCAAGTTTGCACAAACACACTATTGCCATGGCAATGCTTTGAAAGATACTCCATCTAGCCGCAATCTTCTGTACCACAAATTTTATTCGGAACAGTGCTGGTACGATGAGTTTACGGCGTTTTCCTCGCTAGGGACGACGTTACTTTTTGTATGGAAAATTTTAGTTCTATCAGTGACTGCTAGAGGCGCTGTGCAATTTCCCATAGACTTTTTTACGCCGTCGCTAGCGATACAAACTAGTGTAAAAAAGAGGTCGTTTTTCGTCGTCACAAAACGAATAGTTAGGTAACTGCTTGATTTATTATTATTAATTAATAATGAAAACAATATGTTTTAAAGCTCCCTATTAAGCGCTTTCTGCATTGAAAATGTTGATATTAGTTGTGTGAGTGTTCATATTGCTGTAGGTACCTATGTGACGGTGGATTAGTTTAATCAAAACAGTTTTATCTGAATGCAATTTATCTTATTTTTCTTTAAATAAATGGACATATAGGTACATACTCTATCTTGTATAAATTGCACAAATAAGTAAACATTTTCATATGATTTACATTTTCATTCTTAAATTTCTCTGAGTAAACAGCGTGTCGCCTGTAAAACGAGCAAAAAATTAAATCAGTGATTCTACAGAGTCCCAGATAATATAATACTACAGAGTATACGTAAATACCTTGACTTGCGGGCGTAGTCTGATGCATCATTTTTGACATTTCGCGTCGACAATTTCAATTTTATGATTTTCTAATTCATCAAATATCATTTTAACTTACGTAGCTATATCTTTAATAAATCTTTAAAAATATTTGTAGTTTTTTAAGCATCATTCAAAAATTCTTCTCAATCAATAAATACACGAAAACACTAATTTTGTCTCAGCATTTTTCGAGCGCCACCTGGTGGTTTTACACGGAACAATGTTGAGACTTCCGACACTGGTCATAGTGCTCTAAAGTGCTTTAATACGGAAAAAATATAATCCCTAATCAATGTACGAGTATATCAAAATTGCTTACTCGTTGTAATAAGTGATAATATCAAGTTCTAAGACTGGACACAATTATTTGGAATTCATAGCTGGTCCGATTTATTTCGATAGAAAATTACAATTAATTTATTTTTCATTTTAATAAATTTAAACCACAACAACTGTTTTTATTGGTTACTTAGAAGGCATATATTTTAATTTTCTGGACCTATAACAGACTACAGCCCGTATGATAAATAAATAAAAGAAGCTCATTCATTTTCTGACTTTAATTATAGTTAAGCTCCTGGCCTATATGGAGATTATGTATTAATTGGTGTTTAGGCCCCAAAATAGAGGTAGTGTTTCTAAGGGTTAATTAAATCGCCAAGGTCCAAGTCTGCCAAGAGGTCTGAAGCTATATCGAACACGATATCACTCAGGAATCCGGTTATTTCAGGCTGAAACAGATAAATAAATACTATATGTATACAAATTATAAAATTGTAATTTGTGTGTACGGACAACAGCACGTCAAGTTAAACACTGCGGTATCTTATTCAGACGTAATAAGAGCTATTTTGCAACAAAAGTGGGTAGCCTATTATTTGAATATGTTGATCGTTCAAGGTTTTCAAACACGTGTTCAGCATTTTGTAAGTGTAGGCGTGTAGGTATGTTTGTATGATTGTTCAAGGGTTTCTAGAAAACGGAAAACCATAGCAACATTTTTTTTAGAGCACAGTGTCAGTTTTATCAAAATCGATCCAGTAGTTTATGAGATTTAGGTAGTAACTAAAAGTCATGAAATAAAAAATAATTAAAATAATAAAAAATCCGCCTCCAAAAACTTTAAAGCTCAAAATAAGGTATGTATCCCTTGTTTAGGAGAAAAAAAAACATTTGGAGTCGGTGCATGATCTCAAGCATGCATCAATAGTCTACGCACGTCATGCACCGACTCCAAATGCCTTTGTTATTTTCATAAAAATAATATTCCTATCGGAATAGAAGGACAAGTAAAAGCTGTCAAACGAAACCGATTTAAGATGTCAGCAACTAACATAAGTAAGTAACATTTGTAGCTTTAAATGAGATAACCTTTCGATCAGGTAATTTATAACAATATTCCTAAGTTAAATATAGTAGTTTACTGCATGATAGACTGTCGACACAAAATATTGAACATGCAGCTCTAGTATAAAACTAAATGTTATTTTATTATACAAAATTTTCGTCGATATACATGCCCTGTATTATTCTGTCTTTATTTTTTACGTATATTAACGTTTATAGAATAGAATAATCAAAGTGCGTACTTTAAATTTGAAGCGCATTGGTAAATATAAGTCGTATATTAAGAGGCTTCGATTTTGACTAATCTACCTGTGAAATGATTATTTGTTGGGGTTATGCCGCTGTAATGCATAACAATCAATCACCGATCAAGTCACCATCTTCCAGACGCATTATTTCTCCAAAATATACACAAGTTCACTTTTAAATATAAAAAATCAAATGCACGTAATTTTCAGCGAGCTTCTGCGGGGCGGTCAACTGTTTGACATCTGACAAAAATGGTTCTGCTACCCATTTCTTTTTATCACACAGTTTGCTGCTAGTGACATCTCGCTTTTGTCGTTCTATTCCAAAGGGATAATAATTTTATGGTTTTCTAAAGGGTAAATGCGTCATTTTGAACTTTTTAGTTAGTTTTATACTTCGAAACTAGACAATTGGTGTGTTGTCTGGATATAAAAATCTCCACAAATGCTAGCGTATTGTACTTTGCTAGTCGAATATTGCATAAAAGAAATACATTTCTCTGAATTTCGCATCGAGTCACTGGATACAAAGATATTTAATAATTCCCAGGCCAAAAATGTGACTCGAAGAAAATACAATTAGTTCAGTTTGATCATGTCACGTATAGTCCAGATATTGTATGCCTGGTTGGTAAAAAATATGATGTTTTTTCACGGTGATGTTGTTTGAACGGAAAACGTGTATGCGTATGGGGTGAGAGGAATTTTGTGGGTTTGTTTGTTTATGTGTTTTAATATAAATACCTCGTAAACATCCACCAAAGTTGGCACCAGGTCTTTCAGGAACAGGTTGACAAAATCGCTAGCGCCGTCGTGGCCGAACAAACCAGTGATTTCAGGCTGAAATTCAAATGTGTTTTGGTTTAATGGACCACATGTATTATTATGATAACAAATTATTAGATACTACCGCCATGTTTCACAATGTAAGCGTTATCTGCTTAATATAGAATATAATATTTTGTCGAAACAGGGCTACAAGCTAAGTTAATATTAGTGATCGGTTAATCGGATGCATATTTAATATAAGATATTAAATTATAATTCAAATTAAATTTAAAGTTGAGGTGTTGTCTGTTATGGAAAACATTTTAGAATCGAAAAAAGCCTGGGATTGCGGAATAGACAATAATATTTACTTTTATATATTTTTAAAGAATCTAATCGCATGACGGTATATTAACTTGTTTATAGGTGTTGGCTGATATGAAATGCACTTTTATATCGATTCAAATGAAATATTTCTGAATCGACAAATCTGGTGTTTTTATTATTAAACCAAATCGGGTGTACTACTGTGTGTGAGTGGACTGTCAACTGCTCTTCTTACACTCAACATACTCATAAATGCATAAGGAGCTTAAAAATAACTTTAAGTACATTAATAGTATTGTAATCCCAGAGTCCTGTTTTTTAAAACAAATAGATTATGCTAAAGATGTCGTTTCCTCACCATGTTACAGACTAGTTTCTCATTTCCGAATTTCGAAAAAAATATTTTGTTTAGAAGCTGCTCTATAAAACCTTAGCCAAAAATGTACTTTAGGTAAATATGCAGCCAATTATCCGATCACTGGTTATTATACAGTAATAGAAAAAAAATTCGGCACACAAAGATATCTAGCTTTGAATGCCGAATTCATAATAGTTTAAGAACTATATTTACGATTGTCAAGCAAAGTTTGCCAATTTTCATCACAATAAAATACTATCAGCTTTACCGCAAATCACTTAAACAACGTTTTAAGCACTAATTTAACAAGATTTTAAGAAAATCCTTACCACAAAGCAGTTTTTGACGCTAAAACACTCTTCTAAACAGAGTTTTAGCTAAACACCCTACCCCCAATTTTAAGCTGTGTTTTACCGAAATCGCAGCAAAGCAATGTCTTTGGCACGTCTTCAGTCTTATCATGATTGAATATATACAATTGCGCGTGCTTTGAAAAAAAAATACCCACTTGCCAGTATGAAAAATTTAATCACCATTGGTTTAGGTAGTTTTTTCTTAAAATACGCACAATCTTAAAAATTAAACCGCTGGTTACGATATTAAACCAAAAGTTAGTATCAATCACAAAGCCGGGAATTAGTAGGTACGGTCGCGGTCTGTCGCGCTTAACCATCTAAAGAGCCAAAATGTTTAGGAATTTTTTTAATACTCACAGTGTCATATTTTTTCTTCTTTAAGAGCCAAAATGTATTGAACCTAGCGTCAACTTTTGGTTGAAGTGACGCACGTTTTTGTGTCATGCGTGCATGTGTGCATGCGATTTTCGTTTAAAAGTGGTTAAGCACGACGAATATAGACCGTACATATAGGTTTAATATTTACCTCAAATGCAGCTAGGTCAAATTTGACTTCGCACTCTCTGAGTGTTAAGGACAATCCGCCAAATATGCTGAGCCCAACTTCAAAGTCGGTGATGATTTTGGGGTCCTTTATCTTCAACCTGAAATATTTAAACACAAATTACTATTCGTCAAATAAAATACAAAACGCCATTATTATATTATAACACCATATAAAATTGAAAACCTCTATTATTTATCAGAAAACGTTTTCGCAAAATGTCATTTTAAAACGGTCGTTTTATACTTATACAGTCGGATAAGTCTTAGGTGACGTCGGTAAAATCAGCCCTATATCATTTGTTCTAACATAGTAGGTGTAAATATCACATAGGTCTGTCACCTATCACCTGTTTAATATTAAATTGTACTCTTTACCATAGTTACCTAGGAGGTGTAGCTCTTTGAGAGTAGCTTAAAAATTAAAGTAAGTAAATTTTACCCATAATATCAATTGAGTGTTAGTTACTAATCTACCAAATATTGAGCAGCCCAACCAGCACCAAGTACCTATAAAATTGCTGATAAATAGATGTTTCCGACTACTTAAGCTACTGGTTTCAGATGCTGTTTAAATTGGTCATGAGCTTATGCTCTGTTTTAAGTGCAAAAGAGGACCATATCATTATACCGCTTAATTTCTTAGAAAAGCTGCTGGTTTGAGTATTTATGAGAGCTGAATTATGCTAGTTGATGGCTTACTATTAAGTTTAATGCTAAATTTGTGCTGCAGTACCAAGCAAGAACCCATTGAATTCGTATCGTAACCACTACGGAGTTGATAGACTGCGTTGCTGTATGGAGTTTCATAAGAATACTGAGCGCCTCGAGTTGATACGGTGCTATTTCCTTAACGCGTGGTTAGATTTGCATCATCCTTTATACATAAATCAAACATGAACTTGATTTCTTCTTCGATTTGAATGTCTCAAGCGTTCCATCGAGGCTGTCACAAACACAAACAAGCTTTAGTAGTGCTTGAAATATTATTATTAGTTGTTGGGCTCTAAAGTTGCCAGCTCGACCAGGTATGATCTATTGTGGCGCCCTTATATTTAAATTTCACTGCTTAGTCCCGTTGAGTCCATAAATTGCCAGATTCTTTGGAGCGTGATATCTGCTATCTCATCCGGGTGCATGATGTGCCGCCCGAGATGGATACTTCTTTTGCTTATAAGCGGTTCGCATAAGCAGAGGATATGCATGGCTGTTTCTTCTTCTGTATTACAGAATCTACATAGAGTGTCTTCGGTCATGTTCATATTGGCCAAATGTTTGTTCAGTTTGCAATGGCCAGTTAGTATTCTGGTCACTGCACAAGCTTTGTATCTTTCGAACTTTAACAGTTCTTTAGCTACTTTGTTGTTGTAACCTCGAATTAGTGCTTTTGAGTGTCCTTGTCCTTGTGTAGACTTCCACGACTCAATAGCCTCTTGCTTACAGAGGGTGGTTAGAAGCGTAGTGGCGCGTTGTTTGGTGATGCCACAGAATGGTTCTACGCCGATTTGAGGGTTATCGGCTCCTTCTCTAGCAAGTTCATCTGCTACTTCGTTTCCTTCAATCTTTGAATGCCCTGGTACCCATGTAAGTGTGACTTTGTTGGTGTTTCCCAGTTCATTCAATGTCTCAGTGCATGTTTGCACCAGTTTTGACATTTGTTCGAAGGATTTTAGAGCCAGCAGTGCAGCTTGGCTATCTGAGTTGATGTAGATGTGTTGGTTCCGGAGTCTCTTCTCAAGGTTTATCTCTGCACATTTGTTTATGGCAAAGACCTCGGCTTGGAAGATGGAGGTTTCAGTCCCCATGTTTACACTAACTTTGAGCTTAGGCCTCTCTCCGTAGACCCCACAACCTACATCATTCCCTTTTTTGGATCCGTCTGTGTACCAGACGTGACTACCTTTCTTAAATGACATTTGGCCCTCAAGCCATTTATCTCTAGAAGGTATGTTTACGGAATATAACTTAGTAAAGTTACATTCTGTATGCATGTCGTCACTAGGCATGCTTAGTAGTCGGTTTTCAAGTACTGATTCCTTGAGTTTTATCAGATTTTGAGAAGCCCATCTGACTTTCGTGCGGGAGCAGATTCTATACGTGCTCTGCTTGGCCACTTTTTGCACATGTAAATGCAGAGGTGTTAGATCCAGCAGAGCGTTCAAAGCTGCCCCTGGTGTCGTAGACAGTGCTCCAGTTGCTGTGATGCAGGCAAGCCTTTGCAGGCTGCTTAGTTTCTGAATTGTTGTCGCTTGGTTGACCTTGCTGTACCAGACGGCAGGTGCATATGTTATTACTGGTCTCACGACCGCTGTGTACAGCCATAGGGCAATTTTGGGTTTTAGTCCCCATCTTGACCCCGCCATTCGACAGCAGCTCCACAGAGCCATTTTGGCTTTTTGAATGATATTATCTAGGTGCGAGTTCCAGGTAAGTTTTTGGTCAAACGTTACCCCTAGATACTTTGTTTCACAAGAGTAAGGTTTCACAAGAGTAAGTGCTTGAAATAACTACAGGTCGTTAAATTAGTGTCTAGTCGCAATGTGGATTTAAATTTATTTTTAATTAGACTTCCAACTGATAAGATAGTGACCCTCATGAAAAAATGTTTCTGGTCAAAAGTGTCTTGTTCCGGCGGTTCCGCAAACGGAAGTCTACGCTAGTATACTCTAATTTACATTTTTTTTTGACTATTATATGTATGTTTCTTTGTAAGATATTTATTCTTTGGCTCTGTATTGTATTCTGTAATCCACTGCCTGATTTAAATAAATAAATAGACTTACTTTAGACTTCCGTTGCCAAAAAGTTGGTATCCTAAGGCCATTAATTCGAGGTCGTACTCATCTGAAATTAAACACATAAGATTAACTTTACAATTTTAGCTCTGTTGTTGGTTACTACCAAAGTAAAAGATTTTATACAGAACTTTTTATTGTTCACTTGTAATAAGTAAAATAAAAAAACAGTTCAATAACAATGGTCAAAAGTCAGTTGTGAAATATGAATTCCTTATCGTGTACTATCCACACCACCCGGTGGCAAATGCCGGCGGCATTTTTTATAGAAGGTATCTAAGATTTAATTGACGTATGCCACCAACAAAGCCGCCGGTAGGTTCTACATCATAACTATCTATTTGCTGTACGATTTCGTACCTTAGGTGTATCTCAAACTAACGATCGTTTATAACACTTAACTATAGTCACTACCCACGACAACATAATCAAATAGATAAACACATACGAGTATGACCACTTGATAGATTGTTCTTCCCATTGTTTTGATTATTATCAAGTCATTAACCCGATGCGCTTTAACACACTGACAAAATTAAGTAGTAATGGATTCAGTCAACAGCTACTCGTACATTACGATAGTCTTGTTACTTTGTATGCACTGTATTCCATCTTCTTAGCATCGATGCAGTCGTCAAAATAGTAAATTTACAGCTTCTGTATCCTAACTGCATCGATGCAAACGCGCGTTAGCATCGTGACTGCATCGATGCTAAAAGTAGCGCAGTGTGTAAACGTTGACATTTTACGACTTCATTGATGCTGCATTGCGACTGCATCGCCGCTAAAAGCCGCAGTGTGTAAAGGGTCTACTTGTTAGAGCGAGCGAGAGTAAAGTAAAATTAGCCTGTAACGTCCCACTGCTAGGCAAATGCCTTACCTCAACTATGAGGTTCTTTGAGCCATACTCCACCACGCGAGCTCAGTGCGGGTTGGCGGAGAGGTGTGTGCAAAGTAAGCAACGAACCCTGCTGTCAGATGTTATCAAGCCGCCCATAAGGCCCCTGACTAGGCTTGACGACTAATATAAACCGATATTAGCCGGGACCAACGGCTTAACATGCCTTCAGTGATATACGTCACTTATATGGTTTGGAATGGTCCAAACACGACCGCGCCGTAGGTTGCTTCACTTCGGTATCACTACCAAAGCGCTGCTACCACTGCGCTACGGGCGAGGATGGGATGGGATGAGGACATGGAGCGAGGCATGGCATGTGCCAATTGTCACATGCCGCCTTTAAATGTCACATTCCACATGTGACTGAGAGTGGACGTACGGTGTACATGGCATTACGCATGTACCCTTGCTGACGCAAGAAGCGGCAAATGCCGTCGAATAACATGATGTGGACGCGCTGATGACGACCACCATCGTCAACATTTTTCTAATAGTGATATCAATATCGTCGTCTAGCCATCAATGCACCGTCGACTGTAGTAGAGCTACGAGTAAAACTTGTCGTCACTCATAGTACGAGTATCTATGAACTTTGTGACAGACTTATATGACTTGCAATGAAGTAAATATTTTTTACTAATTTTTCTTTCTACGCATCTGACTTACCGGCTTCAATTTCTAGAACTGGTATCCTTATATCCAACTCCAGTCTGTAGTGTTGGAAAAGCAAAGAAACCATGGTGATGCTCAGTTTGTCCACTTCGAATGTACCCAGGTGTGTCACAGACGCGTCTTTGAGAGCGATCTGAGCGCTGAAATTCAAATTCGAGTCTTTATATTTTTACACTATCTCTTTTTCAAATTCCCTAGTGCGTTTTATTACGGTATTTGATGGGTCGAATTTGACTCATTTATCTAGCTAGCAATCAACATATAATTCTAACTTCGCGAGAGGTCATCTCTCATCAGCTTCTCATCTCCATTACGTGGGACGTCCGCCGACAAGATGGACAGACTACGACGATGTAAAAATCGCAGGATCACCCTAGAGCCGACCGATAACAACCGGTCGCTGTGGAAATCTGTGGGGTAGGCCTATTTTTAGCAGTGGACATCCTTTGGCAGTGATTATGATGCGATTTATGGAAAAAAAATATCATGGTGTAAAATCGGTTGAAATTGAAGCGTTGAGCTCTTCCTCAATTTTTATAATTGTTTATCAAAATTCGGTTTCATCACAAAATTACTAGATTAGAACTCTTTCTTACTAACAAGATGAATTTAGACATCAAAAATTTTCATGCGAGCTGGGCTGGATTCGAATAGCAACCAGCGAAATTTCTGTTCTCTTATGAATACGTCACGCGTAATGGCGTATTTATAAGAGATCAGAAATTTCGCGCGGGTCGGATATCACCATGGTTACTCGATTGGAATTAAAGAGCGTTCGAATCCAGGGGCCCTATTTTTGAATCACTCGCTTCGAAATGGCGAGTGATTGTCGTTCGACTACGAGTTTTTTTCTATGAATTTTAACTCATCTTATCACTCTAGGTCGTGCGCAAAAAAAATATCTTATTTCATATTGTTAAAATGAAAATAATACTATGAGTGTCAAGTATTCATAAAACCTTTCTAACTTATCCTTTTTTTTATCTGCTTACAGCATATAATCTGTTTCGAACCTACCCGGGTAGTGGTATGATGCTGTCGTCAAGAGTTAGCTGGCTGATTTTCAAAGGGTCTAGGGGAGGTATGAACCCTGAACCATTGAGTATGACGTCCCGTAGAGACTCGATCAGATCTAACAGCAGCTGCTCTAGCGCACTGTTTCGGGTCATTTCCTCTGTAAAAAAAAATGAATAATACTAAGAAAAATCGAAATGAGCTTTCTGTTGGTGCAATAATTAACTAACCGACTGATAATTAAAATATGGATCGTCATTTTGTATGAGTCAGTATAGATACAATATGATTCTTACAACAATTTATTTGGACTTTGTAAAACAAGTCTTTAGTATTTATTTAATTCAATTCATTTATTTCAAACAGCTATGGGGCAATTTGTTACTTACAAAAGACACTTGGTCAAAACACAGGAGGTACAATACTAAAATACATAAATGTTTTAAATAGTGCATTTGTCTTCTATTTGCCTTTAGCTTTTAGACAGTTTTTTGAGGCGGTTTTTTTTTTTCATTTTTGGGTAGGTATTACTTATATCTCAAAAATTACTGAACCGATTTTGATGAAACTTACACTGTAGTCTTACTTGATCTACACCTGAATGAACTACAACTGATGAAAAAAAACTCGCTTTTATGACTTCGTTTTCGAGAAACCCTGAGACAAACATACATACACTTACAAAATTTTACACACGTCACGTGTGGGATGCCTTAATAGATCAACATACAAAATCTTATCTGATTCTATATCACATACATACATGTCGAATTGATTACCTCCTTTTTTAAGTCGTTTTTTATAGCACATTTAGGCATTCATAAGGAACTTCATTAATAATAGTGGTGCTGCTCATTAAAACAGTATGTTTTTCCAGATACCCGATACCGACACGGCTGTTCTCATAGTAAGTATAGAGCGCAATTTCTGAAGCAATTGGTCTAGTTCTTACTGCAATAACTTTAGTGTTTTTTACTATTTTCATAAATGCTTGTGTTATCAATTAAAATAAAACATAATAAATTTCTTTAAAAAAAGCTTTGTGAGCTTATATCCTTAACGTCATATTTGGGTTTATTTAAAAAATACAAAAAGAATATGACAAGAATAATGAGGGTTGCATGTGAATTCGATCTCATCTCTCGTGTATTAAAAGCACTACTTACTACTTTGAGCTATTGCTTGCATCAGCCGGGGCTTGGTCACAGGACCTGAGGCGACTATGGCGGCCAACGCCAAAAGACACCATAACAACTTCATGGTAGACCTGTAAATTTCAATTTAAAGTTTCATTTTTATTTTATTTGTAATTCTGCCTCTGAACCTTTTGCATCTACAGATAGCATGCTGGATTTGCAGTCGTAGCCGCCATGGGCCATATGCCATGCAGCCGCCCCGGGGATAAATGTTTTCTTGGCAGTCTCCCTATCCCCCTTGGGCAGATCATAACAGCAACCAATTTTCATTTTCTTGGAGTGTATTCTCATACTAACCGATTTATTGAGGTGCTGACGCTTTCATTTGAAAATGGCATAAAAAAACATTAAATTTGTTTGACCGTGTTCAATTTGCCGCCCCTATATCTGGAAGCCCTAGGCTAGGGTCTACTTGGCTTTAGGGCAAATCCGCCACTGACAGATAGATAGCATTGCTCAGTGACAAGACTTTTTCCTCAACATATTCTCACGGCTGCAAATCCTGAGTAGCCAGGTTCTGCAATTCTAAAAGCTGATCGAAAACCCGGTGGAAGAAATCCAGTTTCAGGAGAAAGCTAAGCTGTCTTGGATGCCACGAAAGAAGAAATAGTCTTTACCTAAGGAGGAAAAGGTCCATGAGCTTCTCTTCTTTTCTTTCTTATTTAAAGAAGATACCATAACCGTAACTTAAATAGCCTACCGTTTCATAAGTGCAGCAAACTGTCAAATTAATATTTCGGGAAAAGCTGCTGCCGCTATGGGCAAGCGTTTTTTTAAATTTAGCATGTGGGTGCTCTTGACTCCAGACCAAGCCGAATGCGACTAAGACGAAGTCAAGTCAAGATTGAACGACCTCGCCCAGAAGAAGCCTGTTCACTTTAAATTTAAATAGATTCGGATTTTAATCACTAGGAAACACCGACGCAGGCAGCAAGTTCCACTCCTTTGCCGTGCGCATTATAAATGTTGATGAGAAGCGCTTAGTACTTAACAGTAGGACATCGACTTATTTATGAATCCTCACTATAACAAGGATATGATGTTGCATCCAAGCTTAATCTGCAGCTAACTAAAAAAACATATACAATAGTCGCCGCTCAGCAATAGATTTTAGGCCTAACATTCCAAACAAATCGTGGCGTGGCAGACAGATGATTTTACCTATTTAAACATCCGCCGCAGGTGTGGGGTTTTCATGATCAGATTTTATTATCAAGCTATTAGTTTTATCTAATCTAATCAGTGATTCATTTTTCATAACGTGTTTATTTAGCTATTTTCAAACTACATGAAATACAGTACTCAAGCGTAATATCTAATCCATCGGTCTTATTTTACCATCTTGACCATTTCTAATTACTTCTCCTAAATTCTGTAGCGTGAACAACAGCTCGTCACGGACTCGCAGTTAAAACTTTGGTATCTTATGCAGTTGTAATAAGGATTAATTTTGAACAGAAGTGTGCAACCTGACGTGCTAGCGACTGGTTCATTACATAAGTAGATATTTAGAAATTTAAGGATTTTTAATACGTTATTCAGACCAAAGATAGTAAGGGACTAGAAACCTATTCAATACAGTGATTTCAGATTTAAAAACCACTAAGTTTTTGTTGATTAAAATATCTCTTTTATTGTTTTGCAAAGTTAGATGAAGAGTTTTAATTAAAAGATTTGACACTGCACTTCAAAACTTATCAAATCACCTGCTTCCACAACCTAACGTACTTATTTCAAATTTCAGCGAAATTTAACTACCTGAAATGTAATGTTGGCCGTGTTTAAGAATTTTAATAAACAAAGTTAGTCTTACTTCTACATATAAATAAAGCAAACTCACAAATATTTTTCTAATATATTTTAAAATTAATTAAAAAATTATATAAAATTTTATATCCCGATCATAAATCAATTTCGTTTATAAAAATGATAACCTAGTATTTGCGTTAATTTCAGAAACAAGTACTGCACGTTAGCTCAGCTCTAGGTAAAACAATCAATTATTATCTAGTACTATCTAATTTTGATTTTGTCTGCGACAAAATATGGATTGACATAAAACATGTAAGCATGATTTTACCAAAGTCAGATAAGGAATATTCATGGAATAAAATACAATACCTAATTTGAAAACGTCACTTTTTGTCAGCTATCATTTACGTCAAAGTCATTTTAAAATTAGTCGTTTTAGACTTCAGTCGCATAAGTCTTATCTGAAGTTGGTTAAACCGGCCCTTTTTGCTAATCCTAACCTGCGCAATTTAAATTTAACAATTAAGAGAATGCGTATTTGAATTTTGATACAGAATGCATAGAAAGAACGACAAACTTCCTGACTCCGTTAATTTGCCTATAGGTAGGTACGGACAACAGCATATCAAGGTAAACACTTCTGTGTCTTATGCCGTTGTAGTAAGGGCTAGTTTGCAACAAAAGTGGGTCACCTGATGTGCTGGCGAGTGTTTGTCAAAAATTACTTGAAAAGGCGAACAAGAAGCGCAAGTAAGGAAGTTTTTTTAATAAATAAGAAAAGAAAAATAATACTTACTTTATAAGACTCGCTGTTTTCGAGCGTATTTAACACAAACGAGCTCCCGAGTCCTTGTCTTATTAATTAGTGAGTGGATTAACCGATAAAGATTACATTTTCAGGTGATATGAAAACATTTGTTTTTGATAAGGTACACTGCCCTTACAGCGTGTTATAGTGTGATATATTTTGAATAAGTCATTTGTTATACACATTATTTTTAAGTCAATTATTTAGTGTAAGCAACCATATTTCAAACAAAGGTAGGCGAACGTGTTATAACAACCTTTAGGTACCAGTCGTAACTATAATCACCAGTCACCACCAACCAACCTTTTTACTTTATTTTATTGTACGTATATTTCTTAATTCATTATATTATTTTGTATATATATACAATATATATAGCATATATAGTATATATAACAATATATATACAAAATAATATACAGGGTGACTTTTTGTCCGCGCGCCAATCGAACTTTTGTATGGAACAGCTGTTTTTTTTTTCTCGATTTCACTATTGCCCCCATAGTAAAAGTTGTTCATATTCATCAGTAGAGTCTTTACACAATATTTCGGTACTGATAACAAAGTCACCCTGTATATATATTTCTTAATTCAGTAATAATGCCCAACACATGTACTCGTAGTATGGTTTATTCAGATTCCTTGTTTGACCCAGTAACTTTACTTTCAACAAGTAAGTACAATTTGTCTTATTCCGATTTTCCACGCTGTAAATCTACACTAGTGCGGAAAATGAGTATTTGGACCATTTATCCACACTGGCAGCTTGGTGTGGAAATATGGACCAATTAATATTTCACTTTTGTACAAAAGTTATCATATTATTTGATAGGTACGTGCTTTATTAATAAATAATTCTGTAAAATTCAGGAATATTTTCCAATTTTTTAAAATATTTTGAAATTTTCGAAAGAAACACTCATTGACGCGTCATCGCAGGTTGTTGATGGACGAATCACTTTTTACGTTTTTTTTTGCGGGTTGTTGAAATTCAGTGAACTAGCTAACCCAGCAAATTTCGTATCGTCCTCTTCCGCGTTCTCAATAGTTATTCCGTAGCGCAGGACGTTCACCGTAAAATGGACAGACGACCTTGTCTGAAGATCTCAGGATCAAACTGGATGCAGACCGCTCACAATAGGTTGATGTGGAAAACCGTAAGGGAAGCTTACGTTCAGCAGTCGACGTGGCCTTGTGGACGTGGACTTTTGGCTGAGAATATGATGAATAGATATTCTGCTATTCACTCTGAAGACGAATCCATAAACATAAATATCGGTCTATCTATTTTTAGAGGTCTAAACTAGCTCGACTTTTTGTAAAAAACGCGCAAGGACTTAAAACCATATAGTAGCTATAGTTCTATCTTTTACTCAGTTAAAATGAACGGAGGAATACTTAAAACCGCTCTTAAATCTCAGTTAAGTGGACCCTCGGACCTGGCCACTGAATTGATTCTTTCGCCACTGCGGTAAAATTAAAATTAATCTGACAACACAACACACACTTACACAAACTCACACAAAATCTCTTATTCTTCCTTGATGACTCACTCAATCAAGAGGCACTTGATAATATAAGTATAAGACTTTGATCATTTACTTAAAATATGGATAAGGGGTGAAGGGGTGTCATTCTGAGATACAGGATCCCTTTTAGTTCAGGTGACAGCCAGCCATGTGATTACTTCCCTTATTGCTCATAACTTTTATTTTTACAATTGTTATATTCATTAATTATTATTATATTGCTTTATTTGCTAAGGTAACCAATATTTGAGAAAATGAAATTAATTAACTGATAATTATTATAACCTGTGATTGGTAAGTTTAATGGTTTAGAATGTTTTAAACACAGTGTCATATTTTGTATTCATAAAGATGAAATAAGAAACCAAAAATTGCGCACGGGCGGGACTCGAACCAGCAACTTCTCGCTAACCGGGCCAAACGATCTACCAATTGAGCTGACAGCACGTCTGTCCGACCTTGCGAAATTTGTGGTTTCTTAATGATACGTCATTGAAGCGTCATTAATTTCCAAGTTGAATTTATTCTGTAAAGAATAACTACTTGACCCACTTTTGCATAAACAGTCACCGAACGTCACGCATAATGACGTATCAATAAGAAACTACAAATTTCGCAAGGTCGGACAGGCAGCACGGTAGCTCAATTGGTAGAGCGTTTGGCCCGGTTAGCCAGAAGTTGCTGGTTCGAGTCCCGCCCGTGCGCAATTTTTTGGTTTCTCATTTCATCTTTATGAATGGTTAGTTTAATTTAATTTTATGTATATTTTTAATCTGTTTTAATAATGTGTAATTAATTGTAATTAATTAGGTTTGTTAATTAAAATCGAAAACGGAAGATGCTTGGACACTTGGTTCGGCATGATAGCTTGATAAGGATCATCATTGAAGGAAGAAGGTAAAGAAAAAGAAAACTTTGAGGAAAAAGGTAAACCTAGAGCGTATATGACCCAAATAAAGGAATAGTTGGACATCGAGTCGTACCAAGAAGTCAAAGAGATGGCTCGGAATAGAGATACATGGAAAAAACTCCACCTACAAGAGCGTAGCTCTTAAATGAAGAAGAAGAATTAGGTTTTATATTAGATTTGTGTTTCACTTTATTTTTTCATAAACTAATATATCCTTTAGCTTTAATAAATGATTATAATTATGACTTACTTACACGTAGATGTAATTGTTTTCAAACAATCTGCTCTGGTTACTAATATTTTCGTTACCTGCCGTATCAGTGAACAGTGGCTTATGTCATACGTACATAAATATTAATCGCAATGTCTTTTCATTATCTACTATGAACCATTTGTGACACGTTCATGCAAACTATACTTGTTTAAGTTTTTGCCTATATAAAAACATTAAACGTGCATCTGAATTGAGGACCCATTTTTAACACTTTGTGAAATGAAATGAAAATTTAAAGAGAAATAAGTCACATAGTTAAAACTTATAACATTAGGGCCAATAATTTCTTAAACGTAAATTGCAACTTTTATAGTTTAATAACATGGGCCCTCAATCCACATAGTGGCATAGCCTAAATCTCTGTAAGTACTGTATGGTAGTTCGCTAACGAGTTTAACCGTTTTACAAAAATAATCAAGTAAAATATCTGCACGCAAAAAACAATCGCACAAACAAAATCTAAATACATAGAAATCGTTATCCCAAGAAAGCAAAAACTATTTTTTCTTTGACAAAGAATATTTGATTGGTGAACTTTTTTCGTATACGAATTGCACGATAATTTCCCCGCAGAGCTGCTTAACTGTCAAAGCAACGTCGCAAAACGTACCCTGTCTGTACCTGCTATCACTCACGTCACGTACTATGGATTTTTATTTAAATCAAAACACCATTGCCTTAAATAAAATGCGCTGTCAAAATATACAATCTTTATTCCTAAACGTTAGTCAGACATACATTTTTAATTAAATTATGGAAGTGGTTAAATGTTAAGACTGATAATATGACAAAAAAAACTAAAATCAAGTTTCATTGCTAGTCGCATATTGTAAACAACCTTGACATTATTTTTTTACCGAAATAATTCACTTTAAAATAAGATAAACACAGAACTCAATACCTACATAGGCAAATAATCTTAATAAACACTGGGATCTTTTTTTAATTAAATAGTAAAATAGTTTTATTCGCTGATATTATTTAAAGAGTAATGAAAAGATTGTTAACAATATTAGACTAGCTAAGGGAAACGGACTTTACCGAACTGATAACTATTTTTTTAGTTTAAGATAACGCTAAGCTTACCGCTGCAGCTAGTCCTTTGTTTATTTCATCCTGAAAATAATATGTACATGTTAGTTATATTGTGTTATTATTTTAATGGTAATATTAGCAACACATTGAGCCCACTTTGTGGTGTATGGTTCAAACTAGGGATGCATCGATACGCCTTTTTACCGATACAATACCGATACCAATACTCCTAATAAAATATCATCGACACCGATACCGATACCGATACCAAAGGAACTTAGTAAACTCAAATTAAATAAAGGTAAAATATAAAAAACATAATTTTAGGTTATAAAATTTATTAATAGTTACAGACTTTAAGAATTATCGAATGTATCAAAATGATTGTATATAGCACTTATGTGGTTTAAGTTGAAATGATCTTGCTTTTAATTTAATTAGTACATCCAGCGAGTAATAAATTAAGCTATTTACACACACAAACTCTTTAGTTACGATATGAAATCCAAAACCATTAAACCGGTTTTACTCGTTAGCGACGACGTAATATTGCACAGCGCCTTTAGCGGTCACTGACAGAACTAAAAAAAAACATGCCAAAAGTGATGTCGTCGCCAGCGAGTAAAACCGTCGTCGCTAGCGTCACAGAAAATATAATAGTACTACGTACAGAAGGATCACTGTGCTAAGAATGATAAAGTAAAAACAACTTTCGCTGCAACGCAATGAAGTGCAATTCACTTCGCACGATTTTAATTCAAGGTTGATTTATCTACCTATCTATACCTGTCTCTTTCTAACACGTAACGCTTTCCCTGTTTCGCGGCCTTGAATGTGTCAGGGTTGCGAGCGGCGCATGGCACGAACATACGCGTAGGTACACAACGCGCTACTCAAATAAAATAAATAGTCTAGAGGACCTAGCACATTTCTTGACTGTGTTCTATCGGAGAAAGTAATTGATAGTGTCAGCGTTCGTTTAATATTAAAATAAGTGTTTACTTTGTCTAATTAAATTATTTGGTACAAAATTACTGAATTCGGAGAAATTAAAGTACAAACCAAACACACATGTATGTACGGACAACAGCACGTCAAGGTAAACACTGCGGTATCTTATTCAGTTGTAATAAGGGCTAGTTTGCAACAAAAGTGGATAACCTGATGTGCTGTCGACTGTACATCACACTTAACCAAATAAAATTGTATAGTAGAATTATTCTCCGTGCAGTTTGGATCATAAATCATAGCTCGGCCTCAGCCCGGTTAGGGCGGTGAGTATGTTGCGCGGGCGCACCGCCGTTTTAAAATTTATATTATTAAAAATTTTAGTTTATTATAAAAAAAATCAATAAATATAAAATTTTATATTAATTTATTTTTTATAAAAAATATACAGTACATTCACCAGCATCTTAGGTTACACACACTTTTGTTGCAAACTAGCCCTAATGTCAACTGCATAAGATACCAGTGTTAACCTTAATTTGATGTTGTCTGTACTTAACTACAAAAAGAGACTTTTGTTTATGTGAACCTTATCTATCGTACCTTTATAAATGCTATCAAAATCGAGATTAATTTTATTGGAATACCTAAAAATTAATGTCACAGTCACTCCCGGCTAGTGTGGACAAAGGGTGTTTAAAAGGTACTAATATTCGAATGAAATAAAGAAATCCGGGTATAGCATTTGGCAACAAAAGTTTATTCAAATTTTCTATTTCACAATTACCTTTTAACACCTTCAAAAAAATCAAATACTATTCTTAATAGCTCAGAATACAGTAGAGACTAGGTTAGGTTCTAATTTAGTTATCAATATCTATACTATTACCAATCTTAATGTTCACAAATTTCTAATTAAATAAAGATAAACCACCAATTTAAGTGTTTAATTACCTAAATAAATTCCAAAATTTATCCTCAAAGGGATTCCTAAATTATGCCTAAATTAATAGCTAAATTATCCCACTTTTCACTAAAGTTAAAGTAATACAAGGAAAACCAACCTTTGATTTCAACGGAGGTTACTATTTCAAATCTTTGTTGCATCAAACTACAAACAATTCTGCAACATTACCCCAAAATTTCACCGATACCGATCCATCCTCAAAACAGCAGACAAGAAGCAAATCCATCCATAAGTAAGTTCTGACTTCAAAAATTAATCCAAATGAGGTCTTAGTAAGGTCTAAGTAAGGTCTAAGTAAGGTCACTGAGGTTACAACATGATCACCAAATTGTGACTGTTCAACTTACAGACACATATCAAAAGCGAAACCTGCAAAAGCTGGCTCGCCATATAATTTCTGAATTGATTACTAAACATTTATGCTAATTATTCTATTTGAGACCATTTTTCTAGTCATTTATATCAAATCATTTTCGAAATTAATTCATCCAAATTGACATGTTGGCGGCGTCAGGAGTAACTATCAAACTACAAAATAATTTGGGGCGTGCCCCATTATAATTTTCACTTCTAATACATTATTATAACAAACGTTCCACTCCGACGCACGACCAACAGTGCGGAACCGGAAAAAAAGCAGCTGTCACACTTGACAAATGTCAGTGTCATCATATCTATGCCAAAATATGGACTGGAGTCCTACATCCATTCAGCTTTTCGTTTCACGCGAACTTATATAAAAATATACAACGTTACAATACCCCCCTCCCAAAGAAAAGAGGTTCACTACAGTGAACCGAAAGCTGTCCCCAGCTTCCGTAACTGTAAAAATATGTACTGTTACCAAATGCCAAAATAAAATCAAAATAATCTCCTTCCACTATCCAACAATCTCAACTGACACTAAAAGGGCAAACAATTTCACAAGAAGGATTCAAACTATTACTGTAGATCAAAAGTATATACCAAAAAAAAAATATGTCCCAAAGGACCTCAAAAAAAGCCAACCCTATGTTATTTAAAGGTGCTCTGCTAAAATTATTCAAAAGACCTTAAAAAAAACTCAAAATCAACGCTATTCAAGAATATTCTATTCCAAAATATCGACAATACGACAAAAAAATCTTAACTCAAAGCTATTTAAGATTTTCTGTTCAAAATATCCAAAATACCTAAAAAAAAAAACTCTAAACGCCGTTTAAAAATATTCCAACTAAAACATCTCAAAATACCTAAAGATCTCAACGTCAACGCCATTAAAGATTGTTCTGTTCAAAATAATCCAAAAGCTCACAAAAAAAAACAAATCAACTACATTGAATGTTCTGTTCAAAATTATCCAAAAGCCCTCAAAATAAAATCTCAATATCAAAGTAATTTCTTTATATTTTCTTAATTTACTCATAAAGTTAATTAAGTCCAAAATCGGGCAAAAAACACATTCAAATAATTCCAAAACGACCTCATGCTAGACAACAATTCAAAATCATAAGTTTCAAGCGACTTAACTTAAGGGTTTCCGCTAAAACATACCCACAAACAAATTAATTTCATTCTTCCACAAGCAAACCATCTTATCAACCTCGCCTTTCATACTTCATCATACAAAAACTAAACAGTTTTATTTCTCAATCTAAATAAAACTGAACCCTTTCACTTTTGTGTTTAGAATTTTCATCAATTTAAACACAACCAAAGAAACTCTAGTCGAATCAAAACTTATGTCTCAATATCCTTAAATGCCACGAACCGAGTGAACGACCATCCATAGCCTCCAACTCGTAAACAAAATGGTGAAAAATACCTCAGTGATCCCACACCAAACAAAAAACAAACAAACTGGTGCCAAATTGGGCATCACTTGAGTGTAGCTGGACTCCCAAACTACATCACCAACCAAAAATCAAAACGCATTTCTGCGCCCTAAAACAACAAAATTTGTGGCATGTCTAGCACGGACACTAAAAACTTCCAAAAAAAAATCCTTTAAACAACCGAACTCACCGACATAATACTCCTTAGGCATAGTTACTGCGTACTCCGTCGCGGTATCCCTGTAAAATTATGTTTAGGAATGTTGTAACAAACCAGTGCCTCCCTGAATCACGATCCCATAATATGTGTCCAATTTAACCACAATCACGGTTTCAGTAACTCATGAATCACTATAAATGGTTTCTAAAATTTTTGGCAACATCTGTACCAGTAGCACGCCTAATAGGAAACAACAGAGTCAATTTACCAAAACAATGCATTACACCAAGAAAATTGTAACTGATTTCTTGGTTTATATACAAAACAAATGCAAGTAACATAATTTAATTCGTTTTCAGAACAACTCCAATCACGCTGACGGGTAACCACAATGACCCCACCTACAATTACCTCATAAAACTTATTTATCAATGTAACCACAACAAAAGCAATAATTAAAATGCAAAATTAATTCAACTTATTCACAACTCAAACTTATATAAATTACTGTTTTATCACTGTTAAGTAACATTAATTAATCATGTCAACTATTATTTGGTGGTTTATATTTTTACAAGTTGTGACCTAGGCAAATGTTTTCTTTTTACAACAAAGTTATAATGGTTAAAATAGGTGTGAAAATATCACAATCAAAACAAATACAAAATATACCTCAATACATATACAGGTTTAGAGAATTTCATTAATGCTAGGTAAAAGCAAACAAAAGGTTTTGGGATTTCACAAAATAAGGTTTACACCATAACAATAACTTTTATTTGGTTAGGAAATACAAATTGTTTGATGCAATACTAAACTTGTGGGATAATTCCTAACCAGTTAGTAACACAGGCAAAATAAACCTAAGCTAAATAATATGGTGGTTAATTAGCATTCCAAAAAAATTCTAACAACAAAGTGCTCAAAATTGTACTAATAACTAATTCTAAAGTTGGGCGCCATTTGTCGCAGTCACTCCCGGCTAGTGTGGACAAAGGGTGTTTAAAAGGTACTAATATTCGAATGAAATAAAGAAATCCGGGTATAGCATTTGGCAACAAAAGTTTATTCAAATTTCACCTTCAAAAAACCTTCAAAAAAATCAAATACTATTCTTAATAGCTCAGAATACAGTAGAGACTAGGTTAGGTTCTAATTTAGTTATCAATATCTATACTATTACCAATCTTAATGTTCACAAATTTCTAATTAAATAAAGATAAACCACCAATTTAAGTGTTTAATTACCTAAATAAATTCCAAAATTTATCCTCAAAGGGATTCCTAAATTATGCCTAAATTAATAGCTAAATTATCCCACTTTTCACTAAAGTTAAAGTAATACAAGGAAAACCAACCTTTGATTTCAACGGAGGTTACTATTTCAAATCTTTGTTGCATCAAACTACAAACAATTCTGCAACATTACCCCAAAATTTCACCGATACCGATCCATCCTCAAAACAGCAGACAAGAAGCAAATCCATCCATAAGTAAGTTCTGACTTCAAAAATTAATCCACATGAGGTCTTAGTAAGGTCTAAGTAAGGTCTAAGTAAGGTCTAAGTAAGGTCTAAGTAAGGTCTAAGTAAGGTCTAAGTAAGGTCTAAGTAAGGTCACTGAGGTTACAACATGATCACCAAATTGTGACTGTTCAACTTACAGACACATATCAAAAGCGAAACCTGCAAAAGCTGGCTCGCCATATAATTTCTGAATTGATTACTAAACATTTATGCTAATTATTCTATTTGAGACCATTTTTCTAGTCATTTATATCAAATCATTTTCGAAATTAATTCATCCAAATTGACATGTTGGCGGCGTCAGGAGTAACTATCAAACTACAAAATAATTTGGGGCGTGCCCCATTATAATTTTCACTTCTAATACATTATTATAACAAACGTTCCACTCCGACGCACGACCAACAGTGCGGAACCGGAAAAAAAGCAGCTGTCACACTTGACAAATGTCAGTGTCATCATATCTATGCCAAAATATGGACTGGAGTCCTACATCCATTCAGCTTTTCGTTTCACGCGAACTTATATAAAAATATACAACGTTACATTAAGGGTGATATTACAGAGCTAAAGTACTAAAGTAAAATAATGAACTGTAGTTCTTGGACTATTAGATTTTGGACTACGTAAAATCCTAACACAAAATTACTTAAGTAATTTGGTAGGTACTTATAAATATTATGCTAAATTTAAAGTAAGTTTATTGACCTGTTTCCATTTATTTTAAGTTAGATTACGTAAGTAACTGGGTAGGTATCTTAAACTCAAACCTATTCCTTGAACAAGAAATGTTGAATACCTACCTACAAAATTTGTTTTGATAAATAATGTCATAATTAGGTACACATATCTCAAATTATTAATAGTTATTTCGTTGTAACGAAGTCAGTCACCGGCTAAGAAAATAAACACAGCCAGGCGCGTGGCGCGGTCCGCGAGCGGCAGCCCCGCGTTCATTTATGCTCGGCGTACCGAGTCGCTCGAACGTACCTAAACTTCGGAGTGACACCCCCCTGCTAGCGTGTAAACTCATGGTAACAGTACTGTATTTCATTTATTATCTTTAAATATTACGCGCGGTAGCAGTTTAAAGCCAACAAAGTGTCTAGCGAAATGGGATACGTGGGGACAAAGCGTGTGAGAGAGACAACACACTGAATAAAACCTGAGGATTCCCCGAGCATAGATAGTCCGAGCCTCGTTTGCAACAAACTAGATGAAACAAAATGCGTGTTTACAGTACCTTTTAAAGCGCGAAATTCGAAAAGTGTCGTTGTATCGACAATAAAAATATTGCCAATGCCGATATATAAGCTGACCCAAAATATCGCCGATATATCGGCATCGGTATCGGTATCAGACCTTACAGGCTATCTTTACTTTACTTTTACTTCATATGTTAGTTATGAACAAGGTATTACTCATAGTGATTTAAAAAACATTGAGCGTTTTGCTTCTGTATTCAAACAATTGAAACACCTATTTATATAAAACTAGCGGACCCACCGAACTTTGCTTCGCCCCTAGCACCGTCCCGCCCCGGCCCCGTCTCGCCCAGCCTCGCAATTTTAAAAGTTATAAAAGTTAAGCGGTGCCAACGAACATAATTCCGCCTGGCCCGAAATTTAGGATTGTATGTATTTTTTTATGCCAAATTATAAAAAAAAAAAAAAAAAAAGCGTTCAAAAAAATAAGGGTGAACAACCCTTATCACAAGGGTATGAGAAATAGATAGTAGCCGATTCTCAGACCTACTGAATACGCTTAAAAAATTTGGTAAGAATCGGTAACGCCGTTTTGGAGGAGTACGAGAACTAACATTGTGAAATGGAAGATTTATATATTAGATGAAATCGTATTATTAACACTATTTATAACTCAAGAACGGCTTGACTGGTTTGGCTGAGAATTGGTGGGGAGGTAGCTTAGAATCAGAAGGACAAAGGATACTTTTTATCCCGTTAAACGAAGCCGAGGCTGAGGTGTAACGGGGCCGGGGCCGGGGCGAATAGCGGATCGTGGGGAGGTAGCTTAAAACCAGGAAAAGGACATAGGATACTTTTTATTTACAATTACGGCATATTCTGTCTTCACAAAATAGTGCATTCATTCATGCATTGATATTGATTCGTCGGATTTGTTCTCTTCAACCAACTTCAACACCTTGTACAGATCTCAAAAACCGAACATATGTGTACTTTAGGTATATAGGAACAACACCTCATTTTTTAACCCCATAGTGAAGATGTGCTGGTCAAATAATGAAATGACTTGCAGTGGTAGAGACATCGATCTTTTTAACGGCAATTTTCCGCAGTTTATGAGAGCTGTCAGCTATATTTTTAAATACAAATGAAATGCTCTTCGAATATAAGTGCTTTTTAGATTAATGTACTTACTCTTAATTTAATTTAAGTTTAGATAATAATATGTTCTAGTGCTACAATATTTTATTTAATACTAGTGGACTTTGGTAGTTGGACTTTGTCCGCGCGTTTTTCGATTTTGTCTCGCCTTTTAAACCTTCCTAGACGACATTCCCACGAACATTTCAAGACTAAGATAAGATAAATCCTTTCAGCCGTTCTCGAGTTTTAGTGAGACTAACGAACAGCAATTCATTTTTAGGGTTCCGTAGCCGAATGGCAAAAAACGGAACCCTTATAGTTTCGTCAAGTCTGTCTGTCTGTCTGTCCGTCCGTATGTCACAGCCATTTTATTCTGTAACTATAAGCATTACACAATTGAAATTTGGTAGGAAGATGTGTCTTGTTAACCGCTTACCGATTCTCATACAAAAAATAAAAAATAATGACATTTAAGGGGGGGCGTTTTTACTCAAACCTATGTGTGTGGGGTATCTATGGATAGGTCTTTTAAAATGACATCGAGGTTTCTAAAACCATTTTCTTTAAAAGTCTAACGTTTCATAGCTAGACGCTTCCAAAGTGGTAAAATGAGCGTCCCCCCTCATCTAACTTCAAAACTAAGCGAGTGTAAATTTTGAAAAAAATAAATGATGTAGATCTTAATAAATACTTTCAACGAAAATTGGTTCGGACGGGATCGAACGAGTAGTTTTTCAGATACAGCACATTTTCAACAACCGCAAACATAACTTTGTACTTCATACAAATTCTATGAAAAACAAAGTTATATTTGCAGTCAACAAAATATTGTGGTATTATACTAAGTAGAAGTAAACAGATTCCCATATTCAGTTAAAGTTGCCACGGAACCCTCAGTGCGCGAGTCCGACTCGCACTTGGCCGGTTTTTGAGATGAAGATATAAGATTAACCATGCTGTGTACGCTAATTTTGGATCTTTGTCTTGTTAAATAATGTTATTTTGGCCTTGTGGCTCTGTAAATGGTAATGATCTGTTTGTGTACATTTTTTTTTAATAAAAAATAATCCCGTTCGTCGGGACCGGGGCAAACAAGTTTGGGACCGCTTATGTTTTAAAATTACGGGGCTGGGTGGGGCGGGACGGGGCTGGGGGCACAAAAAAAAACAGTTCGCTGGGTCCGCTAGTTTTAAAATACTTACCTCGTGCTTTTTAATAAACTCAGGAATGGTTTTCTTCAAGAATGAGTTGACTTTTTGCGAATAATCTGTGTCGTTGAATTTTGCATTCACTTTAGACTGCAACAAAAAAATTTACTTAGACAGAGGTTTTATACAAATGCGTGGAAGCATGGACATGGAATTTACATTTCTTTTTTTTGATGATACGAAACCTGATTTACAGAAACAGTTATTATAACGTGTTACGTGAATAAACTTATTCACGTTGTGATCTGTTGGAATATGACTTTGGCTTCATTTTAATTTGCTGACATCGGTCGCGAACGTCAGATGAGCGTACGGACAACAGTTCTGCCATTACTATCACTGAACTCCTAAGTATTGAGGCGTTCCACCATCAGCTCAATTCAACACGATGTTGACTATTACACGTAACAACACAGAACAAAAACACTATACAAGCCTTAAAAAATTAAGGATTTCCCTCGATTACACCATGATACCATCATCAGATAGTACTTGGCAACAATGGGACCAACAAGAAGGTATAACCTTTAGGCAGGCGAAAAAAATTAGAACGCTCGACCGACGTACACCTGACTTCAGGGTCGGAGGCAATCAAACCTAACAAATTTACCTTATTAAAGAGTTTAAACTTACCCTTATACATTTTATTCCGAACTGTAGTTGTACATCGCGAAACAAAAATTTAAAATTTTCAGGAGTAGGACCATCAATTGACGCTTCGCCCACAACACGGGGCTTAATTACTGTGACGCTGAAACAAACATTAATCTCAAAATTATTACCTCAAACTAACTAAATATAATTTATCATATTTTCAAATTTGCAGATTTCAGCTAGTATTCCGATGATTAAATTGACTCAGATAACACTTACTTTGTACCTATAGGAAAATCTTACCTTCCTTTTGCATTCAAAATAGAATTTGCTCCAAAAATGTTTAGATTCAACTCTCCTTTTCCTAAAAACAAATATTTTTTTAGTATTTTACAACTCTATATCCATAATTTTACAACAAAACGTAGGTTGGTAGGTACCTACTTCAGATTATGTTTAATAGTACATTATGATACAAGTGTGCTAAGTTGACCACTATATACAAGGCGATATTGTGTGCGCACGAGCGAAAGCGAGTGCGCCATAAGAAAGCCGCGTATATAATAGGTCACGGCACACGTGTTTCATACGACGTTTTTCAACACACTTGCCATTAATCAAAACTAAACTAAAAATGCATGTACTAATCTGTGGAAAAATGGCACGTTGCTTTTTTTCTGGCCGCGAAACAGATGCGCGCGCAAGGATAAGGCGCGAACTAGATCGGCCAACAGCCAAGATTTAAATGTAAAAAATCGTGTTTAAAACACAAATTACAGAAAATTTTAAATGAATTTGAGTTATTTTTGGTAATAAAGCTGTATTTACCATTTATTGAAATAAATATGCACATACTGTAAATTTTCGAATTATATACATTTTGTTCCTAAAATAAAAGTTATAACCCGACTAAATTATATCGCTTCATCTTCGTACTTACTACTTGGTACTAGGGTACAAATGTAAATTGGTTGGGTTGATAAACTAAAGGCACTAGTGCAATAATATACTGAAAAAGCACGCGTGTTTAATATCTAGGATTATGAGCCAAAAATCGGTGGAATAAAAACGTCGTTTTGAGCAAGTGTGTTGAAAAAATATTTTTCATAATGACAACGACTTGCATAAATAAGACGAGTTGGTCCTAAGTGGAGAACACAACCGTCTTATAGTATTTTAATGCGAAGGTTTGTAGGATCATACTGTTAACGGCGCACCCAGTCATTTCGGAACCACAATATGGCGGTTATATTCATTTTTCAGATATATCGGTGTTTTAGATTACCCGTCTGGTGTAGTGGTCGAGAAATCGCCTACTACGCAGCGGGTTGCGGGTTCGATCCCCGCACAATACAAACATTTGTGTGCATGAACATGTCTGTTTGTATTGGTCTGGGTGTTTTCTATGTATATCATGTATGTATTTACAAACAAAAAGTATTTAAGTATTATATCCGTTGTCTGGCACCCATAACACAAGCTTTGAGTAGCTTACTTTGGGGCTAGATGGCGATGTGTGGGAATGTCCAAAGGATATTTATTTATTTAAATATTTTTTCGCAATTCCAGCGAACTTTGCCTCGGCCCTATTTTATGGTTATTGTCCTATTCCGGACAAGGCAAATCCAATAAAGTGAAAATCATGAAACTCGGTCCACCCGTTCTCTAAATATGTGGTGTAAATTTCGACTTTATCTTATGTATATGTATAAAAAAAGATAGCTGCCTCGGTGGCGCAGCGATAAGAGGGTCGCACTTTAAAGCGGCGGATGCGCCAGAGGTCCTGGGTTCGATCCCCGGGTCGGGCCTAAAATATGTACCTGGGGTTTTCTGTTCAGATATTCTTAGGGTAGCCCAGAGTTTTGAAGTTGGCAGTGTTTTACCCCCGTGCCTCGGACAAGCACGTAAAGCCGTTGGTCCTACGCCTGATCTCTCTCCGGTCGTGTCAGATTGCTGTTCCATCGGGCTATGAGAGTGAAAGGAGAGTGCAACTGTGTTTGCGCACACATTTGTGCTTTATACTATATCCCGCGCAGTCGGTTAGTCATTGTGACTGGCCACCGTAGTCGAAATCGGCTAGGGAGACTAATAAATAAAGGTATAAGATAAAACAAAGGTAAATAAAAAGATGCATTCTATCAAAGAGCTTACCGACGGATAGAACTAGCTGTGGTATTGAAACATCAAATATAATCTTTGAGTTTTCTAACTGACATGACAGATTGTGTACCACAAACTTGTCCGCACCAGTGAAAACCAGGTTCTCGAACAGCGCACTGTAGCCTAGGAGCCTGAAAACATGAAGAAATTGAATTATGGATGATTAAAATAAATGGGATACTTTGACGACGCGTTTGGTGTGGTAGTTAGCGCTAATGACTACTATTCCAGCGGTCGCGGGTCCATGTTTATGTGCTGTGCTGAGCACGAATATTTGTACGGACAACAACACAACATGGTAAACACTGCGGTATCTTGTGACGAACCGAACGAATCGAACGAACGAACAAATGACGACCTCCGTGGTCGAGTGGCTGGCACGCTGGTTTCAAGCGTCGCCATCTCGTGAGGTTCCGGGTTCGATTCCCGGTCGGGTCAGTGTAGAAAACGATATTTTCTATATTGTCTCGGGTCTAGGTGTTGTGGCACCACCGTTGTCTGATTTCCATAACACAAGTGCATTGGCTACTTACTTTGGGATCAGAGCAATGTATGTGATTGGTGTCCAATATTTATCTTATTTAGTTGTAATAAGGCCTAGTTTGCCACAATAGTGGGTAACCACATGCCATGACGCCCCATGTCATAACGCATGGTTTTCGTTAGACAACGTAGAAAAATCTTTTCTTCGATACCAATACATTTGATGTGTTGTCTGGAGCATAATATGACATACCTATATCTTCATATAATTCTAAATATATGATGTAAAAAGTATAGACTGAAGTTTAAAGTAGTCTATCTGGCCTGATAATATTCATGTCAAATAGTGAAAGACGCGACGACAAGTAATTTAGCAGAAATAAGAAAAAAAAATTAATTAAAATTAAAACGTTAAGGAATTTCTAGATTTTCAGATAGATAACAATTTGAACGTCGGCATGCAGGCTGAATACATTTACTTTGTTTGTACTTAAGACCTAATATAATGCAGTGTGTATTCTAGGAAATAAACATTCTGATTCTTATTCTGAACGTATATGAACATCATACTCTCCGTCTGCAAGCTGTGAAAGCTTTTTCGAACGCCTTTACTGTCATCATTTCCTTTGCATTAATTCATCAAGTAGGTATTAAGAAGTTAATTATCTTATTTTATTTTCTATTCAGAAATACCTTGAGTTGCGTTATCTGAAGTGCTGTACATTTCAAGCGAACCGCCGAATTTGACGACGGGCGGTTACCATCCGACGCAATAATAGATAAGATAAACATTAAACTAGATAATTTGAAATTCATTGTAAAACAATATTTACTACTCCATATTACTCATTGGCCTTTAGATTAATTCTTTAACAAACAAATAGGGTACCTACGAGCGTAGAGGATGATAAGTTTAAATAAAAGGATAAAAATTACTTCCTAGTAATTTTGTATTTTTTTTCAAACATTTGGATTCGTGTATTTTTTTTCTTGTAAATAAATATTGTTAATAATAAATTTTATGTTGTTGTTTAACTTGAGAAGATCTAGGAAGTTAGAGATACCTAGGAAAGGGTAAAGAAAAGACGATGGATCATTTTAACGTAAAACTTATTTGACTGTGATGTAACAGTGTAAACGTTTATAAAATCGTACTTTTCGTTTATTAAGGTAAAAGCTCCATTTAACTGCCGTGCTTCTGTCAAAAATATTAAAAAATACTTATTTTGTACGTGCATAGGCTATTGCTAGCACCTATAATTGTTAGCAAGTGCTGACAATAAGCTGCGCAACAAACTCAGTCACTATTGTCAACGCTTCTTTTTAAAATATTGCAATTTTTATATTCGTACAAGCTAGACCAAACATTTTTATCGTTCATCTAGTTTAATATCCTTTAGTCATTAAACATTTTTTAACAATCGTTATTTTTTCTAATGAATTTACAATAAGAACTAAGGAACTATGCTATTTACAGCGTTACATAAACCAGCTGGGTTCCAATTCTAAACCAAACCAAACAAATGAGTAATTAACCTTCTGAAGTCTGAAGTTTGGATTTAACACTCTGAATCTATGTTTAATAATACCGTTATTTTCGATCCGTTTTTGGCTTATCGAATGAATTTCTTAACTGGCATCGAATAGTTTCAATATAAATAATGTGTAGCGAAATAACCAGCTGTTGGGGTAAATGATCTCATGTCCATTCATGAAATGATATAAACAATAGTTAGTAAGGTATTTTATGGATGAATCAGATGTGTGTGAGTATGCCCAGAGTTATCCTCGTAGTAATACTGATTGCGTCGGTGTCACTATAATGATTTGTGAGGTAAAACAAAGTAGGAAATAAACCGTGTTTTTGATAAGCATAACTGATTGATTTCTATATTAAAACCACCAGGTAGCGCTCAAAAAATGCTGAGACAAAATTAATGTTTTTGTGTATTTATTGATTGAGAAGATTTTTTGAATGATGCTTAAAAAAATACAAATATTTTTTAAGATTTATTAAAGATATAGCTACGTAAGTTAAAATGCTATTTGATGAATTAGAAAATCATAAAATTGAAATTGTCGACGCGAAATGTCAAAAATGGTGCATCAGACTTCGCCCGCTGATCATAATGTACATTATGAAACAAAGCATCGTCATTGTAATATTTGCAAATAATCACGAGAAGAGATTGATCTGAGTAAACCAATAAAGCTAAATAATCACGAGGTAAACATTGACAGGTTTGTATGTAATGTATGCATATTCGCATTGTCATCAGCTTAACGACTTCATGCTCATTACCATGGTCGTTACAGGTTTACAAATCCAGTAATGCATTATGAGGACAAATGTTAAAGATCTTCTGCCAATACCCAAGAAAAGCACAGACAATAGGAAGAGTAACTGGAAACAACATGCCACCTACACTACAGGAACTCCATTTAAAGAAACATTATTTAAAAAAGAAGAAAGAAAACTGAAAAAAAAACTAAAACTATAAAGAAATCTGAGGCAAGAAAGAATCTGAAAAAAGAGGAAAGAAAACAGGAAAAAACTGAAATGAATTAGAAAACTTACGCAAGAAAGAATCTTAAAAAAGAGGAAAGATAACAGGAAAAATCTGAAATGAATCAGAAATTTGAGGCAAGAAAGAATCTTAAAGAGTAGGAAGAAAACAGAAAAAGAGCAAAATTACTAAAGAAGCCATTAAAAAGCAAAGTGAGGATAAGAAAAGGCAAAGAAAATTAAATCCAAAAGGAAAGAAAAAAACAGGCCACACAGTTAAATAAGAATTCTTCAGGAGAAAAATAGCACTAGAAGCAGTTCGGAATCTGATGTAGATATGTCTGACTTATATAAAGATGATGACAGCGATATTGAAGAAAATAAAGATTTGGAAAACAAGTGTGTTCTATGTGATAACTACGGGAGAAACAATGAGCTCTGGCACAGATGTGTTGTGTGGGTTGTGGGCACATGCTGAATGTACGAATAGTAACACACCTGAAAACTACATGTGTGATTTATGAATCAGAAAAGCTTGACCGGACTTAGGCTTCACTGACCGGCATAAGAACCGTGATGACCGGAATTGTTCTCCATGGAGTTAAACGCCGGTCAATCACATTTTTTTTTCTTAAATTGCCTATGCCAAAAATACAATTACTATTGATCTCAATTTAAGTCATTCGTTAGAGGATAAGATTATGTTCCTTTTCTAAAAGTTTAATAAAGATAAGTTGATTATTTTATGAGTTGTATGTTGTTGTCCTTAGGTGACCGGTAATACCCGCTCTTACCCTACAATTTTCTTTTTTGGTTACAATATACAGGATGTTGTTTTTTCAGCGACGAGCGACTCAGAGGTGGCTGTACAAACGATACTGATGCCATTTTTTAGGGTTCCGTAGCCGAATGGCAAAAAACGGAACCCTTATAGTTTCGTCAAGTCTGTCTGTCTGTCTGTCTGTCTGTCTGTCCGTCCGTATGTCACAGCCATTTTATTCTGTAACTATAAGCGTTACACAATTGAAATTAGGTAGGAAGATGTATCTTGTTAACCGCTTACCGATTCTCATACAAAAAATAAAAAAATGATGACAGTTAAGGGGGGGCTCCCATACATGAAACTAAGACCTTTTTTTTCGTCAAACCTATGCGTGTGGGGTGTCTATGGATAGGTCTTTTAAAATGACTTAGAGGTTCTTAAAACCATTTTCTTATAAAGTCTAACGTTTCGTAGCTAGACGCTTCCAAAGTGGTAAAATGGGCGTCCCCCCCCCCCCCCATCTAATTTCTAAACCAAGCAAGTAAAAAAAAGTATAATGTAGATCTTTACAAATACTTTCAACGAAAATTGGTTTGGACTGGATCGAACAAGTAGTTTTTGAGATATAGCACATTTTCAACAACCGCAAACATAACTTTGTACTTCACACAAACACTATGAAAAACAAAGTTATATCTGCAATCAATAAAATATTGTGGTATTTTACTAAGTAGAAGGAAGTGGATTCCCTAATTCAGTGAAAGTTGCCACGGAACCCTTAGTGCGCGAGTCCGACTCGCACTTGGCCGGTTTTTTTTTAATGGGAAAACTCACAAAATCAATTTATCAATGCGATACAGCGATCGAGTCAAAACTACCTGGTAATGCAAAGAGTTTAATCAGTGGGGGAATATTCTTAATAAATCAGACGAGTGGTCCCAAAAAAAGAAGTAAAATGCACAAACGTAAACATACATACAAATAAAATAATACACAAATATATAATAGGATAAATAATCAAAAGACTAATAAACATACATAGAATACATGCACTTAATAAATTTAAAATTATAAATGATATAGGTGATGATATTGAAGAATTCCAAAAAAACACAAAAGAAAATTCGAAACACCAATTTCAAGGAATACGACACAATCGTGCCGTCGTGTCGTATTAGCGACACATTATTTGCTTGCCTTAGCTTAAATAAACGTAATAGCGGTCCCCACGGGATTTACCGTAAAACATTTCAACGCAAACACATATATTTATTGGAAGTAAGAGACCAGGGAGCCAATTCTCGTGCAATTCGTTTACGAAAAAAGTTCATCAATTGAATTTTCTTTGTCGAAGAAAAATAGTTTTTTGATTTCTCAGGGTCACGGTTTTTATATATTTAGATTTTGTTTGTGCGATAGTTCTTATACGTGTAGATATTTTACTTAAGTTTTAGGTAAAATGGTTAAACTCGCAATCGCATTACGAACAAAAAAAGTTCGATTGCCGCGAGAATCGGCCACCAGAAACCGGTAAGCGCAAGTGCGTGTATCTACAACTTATGTACAGTCGACAGCACATCAGGTAACCCACTTTTGTTACAAACTAGCCCTTATTACAACTGCGTAAGATACCGCAGTGTTTACCTTGACTTGACGTGCTGTTGTCCGTACACGCACTTGCGCAGTACTAAATAATATTATATTTTCTGTGCTTGCGCTAACATGTTGTATGTACAACATGTTAACTTATGTAAGTTGCAAGCATTGTTTTGGTGCGGTTATTTTAAAAGTGTGATAGCTTCTATGATATATATTGAAATCAAATAATGTAAAGGGCAATTTTGTTCTCCATTAAATGTTCGTGATGATTAATATATTTATTTTGGTAAGAACAAACTAATATACAAATACAATATAATTAAAACACCTCTGAAAAGAGTGCATTATTTTTTATCAAATTTGTGAACAGATAAAAGTTTGTAGTGAGTAAACCATATCAGATAGACATATTATACTCTCGAAGACTTTATTGTACAAGTATCTATAGCCTTAAAAACAAAACGAAAATCGGTTTATTCCTTTTCTGAGCTATGATAACACAGACAGATACACAAATGCACAGACAGACACGTAAAACTTCTAATACCCCATTCTTTTTGCGTGGGGAATAAAAAACCATTAATAAGACCTTTAAAAGAACTTACTCTGGAAAATCAGCATTGTTGCCTTGAATATTCCACTTTTTGAGAGAAAACGTTCCGAAGCCAGACTCTGCCAGTTTCTGTCTTGCTATCTCTACTACACCTTCTAGCATTTTTGTTACAAATGTTTCAGCCATAAACGCCATTTTAACTGTTAAATAAAATAATAATTATCAATGATATATTATTATCTATCTGCTAACGCATATATATAGTCAATTCGTATTAATTGATCATATTTTAACGATACATCGAAGAATAAGGACAGTATCATTATTTTTTGGAGAACTGAGATTTTTTTTAAAACAGCTCCTTGACGATTTCAAAAGTTATTGACGTCTACGGCTTGACCTCTCGCAATTCAATGCCTATACCTTCTTTTCTTCTCTAATCTTAACCATAATTATTAAAAATTAAAAATCTGAAAAAAATGGTAACCTTCTCAAATTTTCTCAAAAACTTACGTATAAAATCCAAAGTATTTCTACCAAAAATGATTCATTTATTGTGTTGAATCCATCCTTTTAATATTATTACTTAAAACGAGCTGACCTTATATATGGATTGTAATAATTTTTGAAGGCATATTTTTTGTAGCAAAGTTTCCATAGTGGTAATTTCTGCTCATTGATCATTTTTGGTAATGGAATGTAATTTATTCTAATTGCTTATCATATCATTTCTTTGAGTGTGTCTATCTTGAATAACAGTGAAATTAAGGTATAAGTATTCTGCATTTTACAAAAAGAAACGGGCAATTGCATCAATCTGCGTAAAATACAAAGAGATAAGGCAAGACTATACTCGTCACTACCTACTTACTTCATCCTAAGTTCTCATATAAGTTTCAAATGGGCGTATCTCTTATTTACAGGATTAAACAAAATCAACTGCATTCCTTTTCGGTGGTGATTATGTTGCTAAAACACAACAACTTTTTGTATGGGGCTAGGCAATATTGAAATCCCAAAAAAAAACCCATCCACGTAGCATCAGCTGATCGGCAGTTTAATATAGGCAAGAATTTTTTGGGGAATACGATGTTGTTTCCATATAAAAAGATGTTTTATTTGAGCATCAGAATTTGCCCCAAGAAGTAATGCATTTAATTTTGACAGACTCTATATTACTAGTAATTATTATAATTATTAACTTTATAGGTCACAAGTTCCAGCTAAGAATACATAACTTCAATTTAAATTAACTCGGTTGTATGCATAAGATTCAGTCAGTTTACACGATAAAAATACCTCAACACTTAAATTTTACACTATAATTAAAAAACTTATATAATCGCTGATATTGAAATAACTTTTAAACTTGATTTTAATAAAAAATACTATTGAAAAAGCACTTAAAGACCAAAAGGTTCAATAAGAATGAGAATAAACTATTAATAATCGAAAGATTAATAAGTTCGTACGACGAACAACGCCACAGTGGCAAATCGTGACCTGTTAAGGGGAATCCCCTTCGATAGTATTGCCAGTAAAATAAATCCAGCTTCCCGAGATCAAGTGCTGTTAAAAATCTGTAGTCTATGGGTGAAGCTATAAAGTATCGACAAACTTGTTCGAGCTGTCATGTGCCGAGTCATATGACTCGACACACGACTAGCTCGCTGTGGAGGACCGCTAGTTACCAAAATAGTACTTGCAGTGATTATAACGGCTGTCGCAATCGCTCGTTGTACGAACCTAGCTCATAGCTCAAGAGCTATGAGCTAGGGATGGCGATCAGAGATCATTAATCAAAGAATCGATTTTTAGAGCCAAAAGATCGATATGTAGTACTGTATCGATTCAGTAAATCGATATTTCACCCTTGAAATTCGATATTCGATTTCATTTTATTTTTTGATATAATAAACCAAAAAAGTATATACAATTAATTGAATATACCCGTATTATAAGAGTGCTGCCGGCTGCCGGTTAAAGGGTTAATTATTTAAAAACTCGCTAGATTCTGATTCGAGAGAGATCTGATATTTTGATATGGTCATAAAAATATTTTTTATCATCGAATTACCTGATTTTACTGATTAGAGATCCTTAAATAAATAAAAATTTTGATTTTAATAGAATAGATTTACACTACATTATAAACAAAAACTTAAGAAAATTATCGATTTTTCAGAAATCGATCTTTTTCGCTTCGATATTTTTGTGGATCGATTTATTAGGTCACGTTACGTATCGAATTAAAAATCGATGTTTTTTTAAAAAAAAGAATCGCCATACATACCAAGAGCATTATTTTGGAGATTTTGTTCAAATCAGATCAGTTGTATAGAGATTAGCACGTACAAACAAACTTTTCAACTTAGTATACCAATCAAAATACCTTATAGCACTGATACTCGGTTGCCAAATGGAACTGACTAATATAGATATTAGCAGAAAGTATAATTTATTATTAAAAATATAGTATAAGTGATATTGTTATTCTAGCAACGAAGTCCTCCAGGCTTAGGCTTTTCCGAAAATCTCGAGTTATACCGCGAATATAAAGCTTACAGCGCCATCTATAGTCTATAGTCACTTATCACTTGGGCGCGTACTGTTGCATTCATTTCAAATTTGATAAAATATTATTCTCGTGATAACTTTGTAATGAATGAATAATTCAAAATTATTCATTCATTTCAAAAGAAATTTACAGGTAGTGATATAGCCTTGAATACGACATGGTTTATTTGGATTAGGGTTAATAACGAGGTATGAAATCTGTGATTTACTTTGTAGGTAAGTATATTGAAACTTAAAAAAGGGTTATTGTGACAAAACTGTTTAAGTTAGACATATGGTATAATGTACTTTATTATAGATATCGATGTTTTTCAGAAAATTGTGATACATCACTTTGCTCTATTGTCAATAGTTCAGGATGCGTTCGCGATGTAAAGTTTTTCCCCTTACACAGCTTCAGTTACTTATCTAAGTTTTCATACGGATCCCTAGCTTATTTGAATGTTATATGGCCTTTGATAGTGCAGGATTCTAATGGTGAAAGAATATTTCAAATCGGTCTTGTGTATTTGGAGCCAAATCGATGGAAATAAACAAACAAACAATCAAATCTGTCCTCTCTATACACCTTTTCCTCTTTGAAAGTGATAATATTGAAAGGGTTTATTAAAAAGAACTAGCTGTGCCCGCGACTTCATCCGCGTGGAATAGTGACTTTGGGTAGATTTTTTAATTATTTAGGCTAATTATTTTACAAATAAGATATACCGCGAGTATGTTGCAGAAATATTCTCAAATAATAGCATTCAGTTTGAGACGGATGGACGTTGTAGACGTGGCAGACTGCCGAGAGACTGCCGAGAAAGCTGAGTCCTTTTTGTAGGCATTCTACTAATTAATTCAATAGGTACTTTTTTATTAAGAATTATAATTTGGTAGGTAATTTAAAAATGGTGAGAAGATAAACAAAACTTAACAATTTTGCATTAAGATTGGTAAATATAAATTAAGTCAACCAACCTATTAATTAAGCATTAACCTAATGTAATCAATCACTTTATAGAGAATAAGAAAAACAATAACAAATCAAATTACCTACTACAAATTATTAATGCACATTTGTATTTAATACCTACCTCCTACCTACTTTAAATGGTACTCATTAAAGTTAAGATTTTTTTTTATTACATGCTGAGATGAGCTATCGCAGTTACTTATACCTGCATAAATCAGAAGAAAGAATAACAAAAGTAATTAATTACCTACTAAATCTATTAAACTTAGTAATTAATAGATGCATTCAAAATTAAAACCTCAGTGGCGAAAAGAAAACTTTAACCTGCATAAATCTGAAGAAAGAATTTTAACTAAAAGTATTACTGAATCTACCTAATAGAAAATATCTGCAATCAAAATAATGAGCTCAAGTTCTTTACTACTCAGTAGCGAAAGGAAAACTATGTATTATGCGCTGAAATCACTTGAAGTATCGCAAAAAAGCAGTTGCGCGGGACAACCGTTCCGTAGGGAGCCGACTAAATTAATCTAATAGGTATGTATAAGGAAAATATTTCAACGCAAAACACATATTTTAATGTTAGTGAGAAGCCACCAACCATACTTAGCGCAAGCTCGCGTTGTAAGTACTTAAGCTGCGAGTATTATTTTGATGTGGAGTTATTTCAAAACTGTGATAGCTTCTAAGATATTTATTAGAATCAAATGATGTGAACTTTGTTCAAAATGAAATGCTCGTGATGATGAATGTATTTATTTTTATAAGAATCAATACCCGTGTGTATAAAACACCTTCAAAAATAATGTTCGAATAAAAATAGTAAAATATTTTAACGCAAAACATACGCAGTTTTATTGTAACTAAGAAGCCAGCAACCATAGCAATTAGCGCAAGCGCACGTTGTACTTAAGCTGCGAACATTATTTTGGTGCGGAGTTATGTTAAAACTGTGATAGCTCCTAAGATATTTATTGAAATCAAATGATATAGACGGCAACTTTGTTCTAAATGAAATGCTCGTGATGATGAATCTATTTATTTTGATAAGAATAAATACCTGTGTGTTTATTACACCTCGATAAATAATGCATTATTTTTTTACAAATTTATTAACATAAAAAAGGTTGTAGTAAGTCAACCATTAAAGATAGACATATGCTGTCGCAGACTTTATTATAGAACTCTTAATGCTGAACAAACCTGTCATACATGATTTTTGTGTAACTTAAGCGGTTTCCGCAGCGTACGCAGCGGAAGCTCTCAAAAGGAATATCTTTCTCCCGTTTTCGCAACATTTTTCATTACTGCTGTCGTCTTATGAGTCTTATCTTTATGTTATGTAGCCTAAAGCCTTCCTTGATAAATGGACTATCCAACGTAAAAATATTTTTTCAAATCGGGCCAGTAGTATCTGAGATTAGCAGGTTCAAACAAACAAACAAACAAATTCTTCAGCTTTATAATATTAGTATAGATAAATATACATATAAATAGATATACGTAAAAAGTATATTGAAATAAAATAATGTAAAGTGCATATTTGTTCAAATTTAAATGCTCGTGTTGATAAATGTATTTATTTTTATAAAAATCAATACCCCTTTTTATAAAACACCTTCGAAAATAGTGCATTATTTTTTAACAAATTTATTCATATAAAAAAGGTTGTAGTGAGTAAATCATTTAAGATAATGATAGACATAATAATTTATAACATGACATATAATGTACATGAAAAATAATCTTGTTATACACGATTTTGTGTTACTATTAAACGGTTAACGCAGAATATATTTCCCGCGTTTTTGCAACATTTTTCGCTGCGGCGCTGGACTTATGAGTCTTATCTTGATGATATAAAGCTAAAAGCCTTTCTCGATAAATGGGCTACCTAACGTAAAAATATTTTTTCAAATCGGTCCAGTAGTTCTTGAAATTAGCGCGTTCAAACAAGCAAACTCTTCAGCTTTATAATAAACTGCTTTTTATAAAGATAACTCTGACATGACTGAAGATAGCGAAAGATTTAGGTGTCGCAAAAAAAACATAACTCATAGTTGTAAAATAATGTAACTTGATTAAAGAAAATAATATAAAAGTTGTTTTTATTTTCAAATAGTTTATTCCAATAGCCGGGATGTTCACAAAAATACTAATTATTATACAATACTAGAGAAGTTTTGCGGTCCTTTCAAAAAGTACCTTCATAGCTTAAATAAATGTCGATTGAATTGATAACATCGAGTGAAATAATAACAGCCGATAATTAATAATTTACCGGCAATGCTATCGTATAGTGTATACTATTATATAATACTAGCGGACCCAGCGAACTTTGCTTCGCCCCTAGCCCCGCCCCGGCCCGCCCCCGTCTCGCCCAGCCTCGTAATTTTAAAAGTTAAGAAAAACACTATAATTGATCAGTTATCGACCGGGGATGAAAAATGATTTAATTACTAAAATGGCTACAAAAGTATAGGGGTTGGTGATAAAAAAAAGTAAAAATGTAGGGTTGTGTGTATTTTTAATGCCACGTTATAAAATAATGAAAACAAAAAAATTCGTTCAAAAATTTAAAAAAAAAATAAGAGTGAGCTACCCTTACCACTTAGGGGTATGAAAAATAGATAGTAGCCGATTCTCAGACCTACTGCATCCGCATATAAAATTTAGTAAAAATCGGTAAAGCCATTTCTGAGGAGTACGGGAACGAACATTGTGATACGAGAATTTATATGTAAGATTATATGACTTTTAAGGTCAGCTACGAGGGTCAAACTGAAAGTTCTTAGAAAATCAAAAACTGATGACATTAGCCAGTTATTAGTTTTATTATATCTTTTCAAAATATTGTCCATTGACGTCAATACACCGCTGCATGCGATGGAACCACTGGGAAAAGCACTTTGCCCACTCGTCCTTAGGGGTCTCTTCAATGGCATCGCGATACGCAGCCACCGCTTCTTCAGCATTCATAAACCGCTTTCCTTTTAGTTTTTCTTTAATTTTTGGAAATAAATAAAAATCACAAGGCGCGAGGCGGGGCTATACGGCGGGTGACCCAGTAATTCAACGTTTGATGTCGCCAAATAGTCGATCGTTCGCTTGGCGGTGTGCGACGAGGCGTTGTCGTGGTGAAGGAGGATCCTACTGCGAGGTCGTTTTTCTCGAACTTTTTCCAAGACAAGTGGCAAACAATTGGTAGTGTACCATTCTGCAGAAACTGTTTTTTGATCCTCTAACACAATTGTTGCGAAATGACCTATCCTTCCAAAGAACGAGGCCACCATTTTTTTTTCCCGCACTTCGATCTCTCTTCACTTTAGTTGGCAACTCCTCGAAAGGAAACACCCACTGAGCAGATTGTCTTTTGGTTTCAGGATCATAACAGTAATTCCAGCTTTCGTCACCTGTTAGTATGTCGAACACAGCATTTGAGTCACCTCCGTTAAATCTTTCAATCATTTTACGGCACCAATCCACACGATGGAGTTTTTGAGCCTTAGTCAAATTATGAGGTATCCACCGGGCGCAAAGCTTCCTGACCGCTAAATGTTCGTGGAGGATTTTGTGCACTTGACTCATACCGATGCCTAAGCTTGTTCGAATCTGCTCTTTTGTCAGTTTTTTATCATACGCCGCACAACACAGATGTTATTTTCAGTCGTCGCCGTAGAAGGCCGTCCCTCACGTACATCATCAGTGAGATTAGTGCGACCACGTTTAAACTCATTAAACCAGTTGTAAACAGTCGCACGAGATGGGGCTTCATCGTGAAAGGCCAAACGTAGTCTATCATAACTTTCTTGTTGACTTAAATGACATCGAAAGTCATAAAAAAGCCAAATCGTAAAACAAATGACAAATGAATGAAATATATACTCAGTAATATTGGCAAAGAGTTCTATTTTCAAATTTAAGAATATTTTTTTTATTATATTGTTTATAAGTGGCCAGTTCTAAGAACTTTCAGTTTGACCCTCGTATCGACAGTCAAACCGTCAATAGATCCATAAAGATATCTATGGACATCCTTGATTGCCACTTGTCGCAAAAAAACTGTCTTGTTGGCACAATGTTCGTTTAATGTTGCCATTTGAAAAATAGCTTCTGCTGGTTTGAAACCACAGCAAATTTACTATGTTACTCGATTTATTTAGATTTTTACATTAAAATAAACAATTTATTTAATTATTTTGAATATATTTTTATCTGTAACGTATTTATCTTCGTCATTCCGATCTTCAACAACAATTTTAGACTTACAATGCAAAGACGTAAAATGTATTCAATTAATAAGTAAATGGAATAACTAGTAATGAAGTAAATAACTATTTACTCTTATTGAAATATTTTTAGTAGTTATTAAATGCTGCTTATGAGTCTTCAATTGCTTCCATGATGTAATATTCAATCAGTTCCTCTATTTCATCCTGAAACAATTGAAATTTTGTAAATTAATATGATTAAAAAGTTTTCTGCAAGCCTTGCACCAATTCAGCGACAGAAGTCTCGATAAATATAAACGCTTACAAAAATATCGTCCTGAATTAAGAGTAGGTAGCTGAAAAAACATGAAATACTTACGCTATGACTATTCAGTGAGTTGAGTAATGTTGTGTTCATAAAACTATTCACTCTATCGGAAATATCTTGGTCCATCACTATGACTTCGAAATTTGACTGAAAAAAAAAACATATTTAAAAATAGGCTTTTAATTCCCCTTCAAATGGGTAAAGGGTTTATACGTTTAAATATTTGAAAAAATATATCTTAATTAATTCACTATTACTGAGTTATATGTTATGACAGCTATGCTTTCCTAGATTTTATAGTTAAAGGGTCCGTACATAATCTGATTATCATAATCTGATTTATATATCAGAACTTATTGTATGTATGAATGAAATAACTATCTTTAATTAGCTGTGTCAATCAAACACTGTTGGCAAACGTCAGTTGATTTTAACAGAGCAAATAATAAGTGGGAAAGACAGAGCTGACATTGACACTTCTATAAGATTTTTCTTATTTGTAAAAAGTAGTATAGTTCCCTGTGGCGTCGATAGGTGGCCCTATACCGTCGTACTAAATCGCGGTGACAAATGGTTTTCGCTTGACTTAAATGTACAGGGTTTTTGATAACATAAATTAATTATGATCTGTTGCATACCGCAATATTGGGTATTAGTTACATAAACAGGAATGGTTGTAGTTTTGGGATATGACATAAAAAATATAAATAGGTACCCGTATACTTCCAAATCCTATGGTGAGAGTCACACTCCGTACTTCTGCTCCTGTCAATAGAAATAAGATACGAACTGTCCCCGATAATTCAATGTCTATTATCTCGACACTGAAAAAAATACAAACATAAAAACCTTAACCGCTGCAATGCTCATAAAACTATTACTTCTTAATGTCGAAACTGCTTTAATCAATAATTCAAAGACTCGTACGTAAATGAATTAAAGTACTCCTTAAACAAGTTATCTTCTCAAAGACAGATAGAATAACTAAATGATTTCGTAAATTATTTTTATTAAATGATGTCAACCTAGAAGTAGATCGTAACTTTCTGTATAACTCTCTGAACGACACTTATACGAAGGGTGATCTCATGCTATCATTTTTTGTAGCTGTAATAGTATAACCAAATTATTTATTTATTTACCTTCCACTTATTCTTCCAGAGATGTCCAAGTCTAACAATTTGAATCCAGCATTGGTGTCACCTTAAAGAATTAAACATTTGGGTAATTAATAATCAGTTTACCGTTAGGCGAAGCCTACATTAAACGGAAAGTCCGTTGCGAAGTTTCCGCGACGGACTTTCCCGGACCTTCTTCCGCCACGGACTACAGGGAAGATCGATCGCTCAGAAGGCATGAAATAACAAATATTGGTGATCCGTCGCGGAAGATCCGCAGCAGACTTTCCGTCAAGTGTGGGCCTAGCCTAAGGGTGTAAGGCAAAAGCATAGACAGTACAGGCTGGCCAAAACAGTGACGTCCAAATTTTTTTTTGGATGCTCCACATCCAGGGCTTTCCAAATATACCATAGTTATTTTTTAAAATTTTGTTAGTCTTAGTTTTAGCTACCTCATTATTTTATAAGCATCATATTGCAATAATAAGAAAAAGAATTAACACCGTAAAAAGTGTAGGAATAATTGATTGAAAATTCTAAAAGTTAGCAAAAAAAAAACTCTTAAACTACGAAAATTCGGCTAGCATACATAGGGTACATTTGGATAGTTCTGGATACAAGGCTTCCAAAAAAATTTTTGGACGTCACTGTTTTGGCCTCTCTGTATAATACATGACAGTACTACAGTGTTATACTATCCGTGGCTGCAGTTACGCGTGAGGCGCCATCTAACGGAAAGGGGCAAAACTAATTGTTGTTGATGATGTTGCTTTTACCGTTGCTCGGTGTAGGTCTGAATCATTTTATAAAGATCTCAGCTACCACGGAGTGGTGCTAGTGGTATAAAATCGCTGTCATTTCACATGACTAAATAACTAATTAATTACACATTACACTAAAGAATGGATGTGCCTATTTTATACAAAAGTGGCCTCAAATTTTCAGTTTAAATCTTTGGATCTTATTAAAAAAAAAATTAAATTGAAAAAAAAAACTGAGCGTTTTCCGAGTTTGACAGGAAGAATAATGTCGGGACTTCCGTCGCTTGTCACTTATAAAGAAAGGTTGACATGTTGCATATTACCACAAATATCATCAGTTCTGGAATTGTGTAAAGCAATCGTATTGAATTGACAGTTCATAACGTACGATATGATCTGTCAAACCCTTTGTTCTTTGCCATTTGACAGACCATACCGTACGTTTTGAACTGTCAAATGAATACGATTGCTTTACACAATCGCACCCCAGTTTGCGTATTGCGATTTTGCTTTGACAGTTAAGCAGCTGCTTTTGAACGAATCTAATTCTAGTAATATAATTCTAGTATTAGAATCAATTATAACATTGACAATATTCGTTTAGACTGAGTGAGGAATGAACCAGGCAGTTCAACGGATTATGCAAGATCACAAACGGGCCCAGTGTTAGAAGTCTCGACATGGTTTCCCGGTCGAATAAACAGGTGGGGCTCAAAGAATTCTGAACCAAAATTGGTGCTTTCGTGTATTTATTGATACATTTTTTCAAAATTAAGCTTAAAAATAGCTATACAGGGTGTGGTTTTGATCAGGGACATCCGACTCAAGGATGATAATATGAGTTATGCTTATTCTAAAAAAATGTTTGCTTTAAATTCTGAGCAAGTTTTATACAAGAAAACCTCTTCATAACATTCAAAAAAAAATTAAAACTAATGGGAAAACTCGCACCCTAGCGCGTAGCTAGCGCTTATCTACGAAATACTACGCCGTAGCTAGTAAGCTACGAAGAGGCTACCTGGTGTTGGTGATTTTAACTCAATTGCTGTACCGCATATTTTTTTTTTTGGAAAAAAAAATTTTGGCATCAGTATCGTTTTAACAGCCACCTCTGAGTCGCTCGTCGCTGACCAAAACAACACCTTGTATTTTTAAAGACTTCAAAAAACAGGTAATTAATTCAATGTCTATGTGTGTGATATCGTTGGAATTTTAATTCAGTACAAATTTTGACGATTTCCAGATCCTGCAAATTGACTGCATCGATGCTGCATCGCAACTGCATCGATGCTAAAATTTGCAATGTGTAAGGAGTCAAAGATAAGGCTACCTTTATGTAAATCAAAAGGATAATTATTGCAGAAGTAAATTAGAAAATTTAACTTATCAGGGCGAAATGTCAAAAAAAATTCATTTCTTGTGCTTCAGACTTCGTCCTCTGGACATTTTAACCAGCTTTACTGACTATGAAAATAATGGAAAATATAAAGATTCAATACTCACGAATATTCAATGCGACAAGTGGTAATGTAACAGTGAACGTGGCCTGTGACAAAAGCAGGTTATACCTAAACCGATCTAGAACTATATTGCTAATTCCTGTCACTTCAGCGCCGCCCGACGCCGCCTGAACTGCGAACAAACTGACAAGCATACGTGGTTATTAACAAAGACCTCGACGACCTCCGTGGTGTAGTGGCTAAGCACGCTGGTTTCAAGGCGTCGCCGCTCCGAGGTCCCGGGTTCCATTCCCGGTCGGGTCAATATAGAAATCAAATTTATCTATATTGTCTCGGGTCTGGGTGTTGTGGCTCCACCGTTGTGTCTGATTTCCATAATACAAGTGCATTAGCTACTTACTTTGGGATCAGAGCAGTGTATGTGATTGGTGTATGCAATATTAAAAAAAAAAGAATAAAAAGTAGCCCAGTATCTTTCAATTATTTTTCTGTAAGGTACCCAAAAAAATGATTTAACAGTTTCTTTTTCGATCATTTTATCTGCATGATAGAAATACATACCCATGTCAAATAACAGTTTTCTTACATCAAACCAACTAATTAAAACGTAGTGGTTTTATCCTCTTTGCATCAAACGTCATACCACCAGACAGCTTCCGTCGAAGAGGTTGACCCAAAAAGAGGTGGCGTGACGACTTAGACAGCTTCGCGAACGATTGGGTGACATTAGCAGCTGACAGAGATCAATTGAAGGTGTTGGGAGAGACCTTTGCCCAGCAATGTGATGATAAGCGTCAATTGCAAAAGAGAATTACATATTTTTTCAATTAGACAGAAAGACGAATAGGTCGTGTTTCAGGCTGCAGAAAGTAAATACTTGGGGCAAGTGCTTATTCATCGCATCAATCAATTCATCATAGCCTGATGGGACAGCAATCTGACACGAGCGACCAACGGCTTTACGTGATTGCCGAGATACGGGGGTGAAACACTGCCAACTTCCAAACTCCGGGAAACCCCGAGAATTAATAAACAAAAAAACCCAAGTGCATATTTTTAACTCGACCCGGGGATCGAAACCGGGACTACTGGCGCAGCCGTCGCTTTAAAGTTAATATAAATATAATAAATGGAGCATATACAACATACAGGGTAAAATATTTAAAAAAAAATTAAAATGGAAAATTCCCAAAAAAAAATTATGCGGTACAGCAATTGAGTTAAAATTACCAACACCAGGTAGCCTCTTCGTAGCTTACTAGCTACGGCGTAGTATTTAGTAGATAAGCGCTAGCTACGCGCTAGGGTGCGAGTTTTCCCATTAGTTTTGTTTGGGTGTTTTCTATGTATGTATGTACAAACAAAAAGTATTTAAGTATTATATCCGTTGTCTGGCACCCATAACACAAGCTTTGAGTAGCTTACTTTGGGTCTAGATGGCGATGTGTGGGAATGTCTAAAATAAAGATGTCCAAAAGTTTTGTAATTTTTTTGAATGTTATGAAGAGGTTTTCTTGTATAAAACTTGCTCAGAATTTAAAGCAAACTTTTTTTTAAGAATAAGCATTACTCATATTATCTTCCCTCTTCCCTGAGTTGGATGTCACTGACCAAAACAACACCCTGTCTACTTTTCTATCTCTACTATCTCTACTTTTTGCTTTGCCGTAATCGAGTGTAAAAGAATTTTCGAATCAGAAACATTACTTGCAAATCAAACAAACACTTCGGATTTTTAAAACTTTTACTGCCTTAAAAATTAAAAATACGAAGAATTACCCAGGAAACGGTAGTTTTTACGCGTAATTTAATAAAACATCGTATTTTTTGCTGTATTATTATTTTAAAAAAACCTACACACTCGTTTTTTTTCTACACAGTGGTTGGCACACAGTTTGTTGGAGGGTAAGCACACGGGTCCGAGTGCTATATGTAAAATGACGTCAGAAAAAGAGATCGCCGTAAAAACTCGGGCCCGAGTGGGTGGCACCTCTAGAATGGTTCTCGCGCATTTGGGCAGGTGCGCAGCATTAAACGATTTAATAGCATTATTTAGGATCTATAGCATACTTACTCGGTAACAGGCAGAGTGTTGTTAAACTCAAAACCTTGTAATTCCAAAGGATCATATCCGCTGTCTGTGATATTTTGTCTCACTCTATCGAGGATGTTTTCGACGAATATTTCTACAAATCGAAAGAATTCTTAGCATGAATTTTTCTAAATACCTTAACTGCAATGAGACTTAGAAGGAATACAACATAAATTTGTTGGTAATGTGCATGGACCGTATCAAACAATATAAAGTGTTTTGAAACTTCACGTTAGAAATGAAGAGAGCTACTTAAAATCAGTGATTATCTCCCACAAAAATGGCTCAAACTATGTCATTACAAATTTGACTCTCCATATAATTCAGATGGGTTACGCGACCAATTTAGTACGGGAAGTCAATTTTTTTTCTCCTCTTTCGACTTATTTTTCCAGGAGGAAGTTGATGACTTAAGGTACTGATTCCGAGTTGCTCTATTCGTTCCTGGCAGTTTTTAAGAACCTTTTATTTATCACTTTTCATACCACATAGTTTCCAAACCTGATTTGACAAACTTACTATATTTACTTTATTTTTGCAGTTATTTTTTATCTTTCCATTTTAAGATAGATTAATTAAAACAAAATTCTGAACAATAGGCCTGAGGTGGAATTGTGTAAAGCAATCGTATTCATTTGACAGTTCAAAACGTACGATATGATCTGTCAAACCCTTTGTTCTTTGCCGTTTGACAGATCATACCGTACGTTTTGAATTGTCAAATGAATACGATTGCCTTACACAATCGCACCCCTGATTTGTATTACGCTATCGGGGCTAGGATAAAATATTTTAACTTACGAGTTAGTTGGCCATTGGTACTAGACAAATACGCCAAGAAGATTATCACTAACAACTTCATGTTTTTTTTTTCTTGCAGAATATTTCACACAATACCACTTCTCAGGAAAATCTGCCGGTGGACAAAATTACTCCTACAAAACTTGAGAGTGCTATAGCATGGAGGTGTCTTTTTAATTGTTTATATACCCTAATTCAAATGTCAGGTACAGCTAAAATCAACTAAAAACTTCATTTTATCTGAATCGAAATGCAAAAGAAATTAGTTTTCAGAAAATATGGTCCATTTTCATTTAATTAATCACTTATTTATTCAATTTGAAAACAATTTACATAAACCTAATGGAATCATGAGATGGTAACGTCCGCTTTTCCTTGCTAGTCGAATAATGTCAACATTCTTTTCAAAAGTTTAAAAATTAATGTCAGTGAATAAAATTGAGTGTCTCATTTGAAAAGATTTGGGTATCTTATTTTTAAAATAATTGATTTTATTAAAAAGCAATATCAATATTGTTTACAATATTGGACAAGCTAAAAAGAACAGACTTTAAGTAATTTACGTATTTTTTTTTGAGACTAAGGGAAGTCATGAAGATGCATGGAGGTATACGCCATTGCCTATTATATCAACTTATACTACTAATATAATATCTCACTAATTAAAAAGAGAACCTAAACCTAAACCTAACCTGTCGCCTCAATTTTACTTCTCTCTGCTTTCGAACATAGTTACAAGTATATCAATTTAATAAAGGGTTGAGCTAATATAACAACAGATGGCGCTCTTTATAGTTAACTTGCGATAATCAACACTACACTATTTTGCGCTATTAGTTGGCTTGTATTAATCGCTTGTTTAACAATTTTATTATATTTTATTATGAAACTAGATTAAACACGAGATAAGCAACTTAAAGTGGTGCTCGTAGCGCATGGTAGCAGCGCTTTGGTAGTGATACCGAAGTTAAGCAACATACGACGCGGGCGTATTTGGATGGGTGACCATTCCAACCATATAAGTGACGCATATCAAGAGAATCTCCATGTTTCGGAAGATCGGAAGACATGTTAAGTTGGTGGTCCCAATTCTATTATCGGTTGATATTAGTTGGTAAGCCTAGTCCGAGGCCCTTTTAGGCGGTTTGATAACTTCTGACGGCAAGATTCGATTGCAAAACAAACCCTTCACTAACACGCACTAAGCGTGCGTGGTGGAGTATGGTTTAAACTACGTCATAATTGAGGTAAGGCCTTTGCCCAAAAATGGGACATTACAAACTTTCTTTACTTACTTTACTTTTGAAAAACAATTGACGTTTTCCACATATAAAATAACAAGCTAAATTGGTTACTAAGTGGATATAAGTATGAGATACATCCAGTCAGTGCACCGCCTCTAACCATATTTTTGAGTAACGCTGTTAGAGAGTATTAATACTTGTGTTGAATAAGTCTAGTTCAAGTTCATAGCATTACAATATCTTAATAAGTTCAAGTTACGCTAACTTAACTATAAATATGTCCCACACTTTTTACGAAGTTTCAGATCAGTAATTTATTTGTCGATACTGAAACAGGACTTAAGCAAAGAAACCCAGTATTCCTAGACTGTAACTATACTAAACTGTAACAGAGTTGTACAAATGGATTTCAATTGAACTAATTTAATTTAAAATACATTCAAATTACACCCAAGCCGCCGATTTTCAACAAAACAAATGCATTTAACAAGTGCGTCACACTAATTAGGCAAAACAACTTAAGTATTTTGCTGTTTTTTGGAAGTTATAGATAAAATAAAGAAAAAACTTGGCTGTGATATTTTGGGACTAAATTTATTTAAATTAACAAATGCAGATGAATAATTATGAACAACTAGTGAATACGTTCTAGTGAGTGAATTTAGTGACATCACTAGATTATGCTTTCTTCCATACAAATAAAAAAAATCTGACTTTTTGTCTACAGTTTAGGAGGACAAATTTTTCTGGAGTTGGTGCCGTGATGTCAAGCTTACGAACACCAACAGTCTACTACATACATTATACAGCGACTCCAAAAGGATCGGTTTTTCCTAAATAGAAGACAAATGCTTTAAGCATTTTAGCTTTTAAATCAGTTTTATTTATGGCGGTTTATTTTTTTAAATATTTTTTTTATTTTATGATATTTAATTATTACCCCTATTTCAAAACTACGAAACTGATTTCAATGCAACATACACTGTACCCTAAGTATGAATATACCTAATTAAACTAAAAAATAATCACCTCACTATGACTTCCTGTTTTTGAGAAATGCGTGGACAAACATACAAATATACAAACATATTATATTACACTTACGAAAACTGCACACTTGTTTGGAAGCCATACTAGATCAATATACTCAAATATTATAAAATCCAACGATATCCCACATACATTTTCAATTGGTTACCTCCTTTTTTTGATATCGGTAAAAAAATAAACCAAAAAAGGATGTACAATAACATTATTTATGTTTCCGTTGCACAAATGTTATTATTTCATATTCACATAATGTTCTAGGGCAGCGCATTGTTTATCGCATTAAGCAACAGCTCCTGTAGAACTCTGTTGATTTCTTTCTGCAAAAATAACAGAAAATAAGATTAAGACATAAGAAATGTTGCCAGCTCATCATGTTAGGCACCAAAACGTCACGAGACTGGAGACCTACGCGCGAAAAATACCTATAGTTTATTCGCGTCATACCTGTTCTTCATTACCACAACGCGTTGAGTTTGAATAGCATCTCAGCAACGACACGGACTTTGCTATGTGGTCTTTTTGTGATAGCCACAATGTGTCGTGAGCGTTTTCATTTGAACCATGACACGAAATTTGTTGTGAGGATGTTTTAATGTGGCCACAACGTGCTATGAGCAATATCTTAGCTCAATGAGCTTTCGGTCTTTGAGAGTAACAATAAGAATACATGGGAAAAGTCATGTCATTGGTGTATAACTATAACTCGAGAACGGACGATCCGATTTTCATGATTTTTGTTTATGGATTCGTCGCCTACTCCAACTGGGACCGCTTGTAATAAAAAAAAACTCACCCTGTGCTCTTCAAGGAATTCAAGAAGATGACTTTCCAAAAATTCATTTATATATTTAGAATAGTCATTTCCCAGTACCACAAACTTCACATCAGGCTGAAATATATATAAATTGTTTATCGCTTTAACTGTGTTACAATACCTTGCCTGTTGAAGAACAACTAAAATCTTTAGTAATAACACACAAAAAAAAACTAAGACATGCAACATTAAAAATAACTTAAAATTTACCTATTCAAATACGAAACCATTTCCTTGGGGCAAGGAGGCTATGATGCTGGCTGCGTTGCCGCGTTTGATAGGTATGTTAATCCTACGAGCTAGGAATCAGCCAGCTTTATTATTGGCTGTTTCAGAATATTTTTTTCGTAATTATTCAAAACAGCAATTTAGCAAATATTTCAACGCCAAACGGCGCAGACACATAATCACTTACAAGTGAGACGTACTTGCGACGCTTGGCGTTTTCAGCCAACTCCGCTGCTGCTCCAGCTTTAAGGGCTGATTCTCTGACATGGGAGCGGGCCAAAGGATCGACACAAGTTGCATCCCAAACAAAGACCCGAACCCGTTATAAGCATGAGGTCATTGGGTCTCCTGCCATCACCACAGAATAAACCACTCGTCTATAAATAGTGGCAAGAGCTCTTCTGATGGCTTCATTATGGATAGCGTGACGGGCGAGACGACCAGCGTTATGCTGGCAATAAAGGCAGTGGAGTCCAAATTTAAAAGAGTTTAAAGAAGAGTCCCTCCTTGCCACAGGGACACGTAAAATTTTTACATATAGTGGTACCAAGGCGGTGGCCCACACACACCCGGACAGACTCATTATCGAAAAGAGTACCCAAATTTTTCGACGATAAAGCATGAACAGGGTACTGCCAAGAGCCTTGCGCTACCACTGTCACTGATGGAATTTTGAAGTAAGGAATTCAAGGTCTTTCTACTTTCTACGTTGATATTGTTTCTAAAGTAGTTTACTGTAGTAAGAGTAAGAAAAACTGCTAAATATGACCACTTTTGGCAATTTTTCTAACTGTAACTGCAGATTTTTGATTGGTCTTTTATTTAACGAGTTATGATTTTTCTACTAAAGTGGCGCTAGTGTGCCCGTTAAAAATCCGGGTAGCCCCTTAAAGCATTATGATCCGAATATTTATCTTACTTCACTTACTTGAATACTTTGAACAGAGAAGTCAACCACCAAATCACGTATTTTGATACCGCCACTACCCATCGACACTAGCATAATAGTAACAATACGGATCTCTTGGAACGTAACACTGAAAAATAACATTTTAACCTTATTAAACACTGGCGGTCCCCCGCGGCATCGACCGCAAAACACATTTTTTTTCTGTAAAGCCCCGTATTCACGGTAACCATTTGTTTAGGAACAGTTGAACCCGTCTGGTGTAGTGATCGAGAAATCGCCTACTACACAGCGGGTTGCGGGTTCGATCCCCGCACAATACAAACATTTGTGTGCATGAACATGTCTGTTTGTATCGGTTTGGGTGTTTATTATGTATATCATATAATATGTATTTACAAACAAAAAGTAATTAAGTATGATATCCGTTGTCTGGCACCCATAACACAAGCTTTGAGTAGCTTACTTTGGGACTAGATGGCGATGTGTGGGAATGTCCAAAAGGATATTTATTTATTTATATTTATTTAGTTGATCAACATTGTTGGTGAGCGGCGAGAATGTTGCTAGCAACCATGTTTAAATCAATACAGGTTGTCCACACGCCAGTCTGCGTTGAAATGTTGCCCGAGGAGGTAGTGTTGTTGTGTTCTCTGATCTGATGTATAGAATTTCTAATAAAAAAGAAAAAGATGATGGATTCGAAACTATCATTTGCAAAGAGGAAATTTGATGAGAGACCTCAGAATTGACTACGCAGCACATGTATTATAGATTCCACATCTTCTTTGGATATATTTAGAGCTTGAGAAATTTCTTTGAATGCTTCGTTCTTTTTGTTTTTATCTTTGTTTTATTTTATAGAAGAATCCCATGATAATGGTTTTGATTGAAATTATTCTATTAGTTCCTTTTTTTATCATTGCTCCACACTACTGTCATGTTTATTAACTGTTACAAACACGTTCACACACGTCAACAATTGTTGCTAAACTGATGTTTACGCTTGTCGGGCGAGAGCTTGTCAACTCTACAACACGCAGTGTTGCCAGCAACTCCGCAACACGATGATTCAACATTGTTGCTAAACAAATATTTACCATGAATACGGGACTTTTGGCAGCTAGAGGCCAGCAACCATAGCGGTTAGTGCAAGCTCGCGTTGTACTTAAGCTGCGAGCATTATATTAGAGCATAGTTATTTTTAATCTGTAAGTTATTTTTTTTTAATCAAATGATGTAAATGAAAATTTTGTTCTGTGAAATGAATGTATTTATTTTGATAAGAATCGATTCTCGTGTGTATCAAAACATCTTTGAAAAGAGAACATTATTGTTTATTCAGTTTAGGGCCGATTATGCAATGGCCAGATAAAACATATCAGGGGTGCGATTGTGTAAAGCAATCGTATTCATTTGACAGTTCAAAACGTACGGTATGATCTGTCAAACGACAAAGAACAAAGGGTTTGACTGATCAAACCGTACGTTATGATCTGTCAAATGAATACGATTGCTTTACAGATAGTTTAAATCAGTTGTGCGCGCGGCCCTATGTGTGCGTGGGCTTGTAAATATACAACTTTCATTCGTGTGGCAGTGACGCGGCAGTCGTCGTCCGAGCAAGACGTGTCCTTATCGCTTTTTCTTACGGGTACAGTCGTTTACGAAAATGTCTAGTTCTTCACGGAGAAAATGTTTAAGGAGTCAGGTAAATATTAAAAGATTTTTTTTTTTTTTTTTTTTTTAATTTAGATGTAATTAATATTTATTATTCAGAGATCGGAATTGGGTGTGTGAAAATACCTAAAGTTTGCAGCGGGACATAATATGGAGCACGTGTTATATTCTCGATATTTTGTATTTTCACACACCTAATTCCGATCTCTGATTATGATTCTATATAAGAAAAAAATTTTCCTTGTTGACGTTTACATATTATTGTTTTAGACTCGAGAAACCATTGCTAAGGTATACGATTTTCTGAAAATAGATGCGAGAGATATATTGGAACTAGTAAGTGATCCAGTTTGCAGCGCAAGTCCAATTTTAATATCGAAATTAAGTGAACATTTAAATAGCGTACGGAAAAGAACAGCAATGGCAGTGGGGGTATCAGAGAGAACAATTACTAATATATTGGCTGAAGGAAAAGAATCTGACTCTAAATTTAAATCTCCGCATAAAGACCGTAAAAAACGTTTAAAGAAGTTAGAATTAGACAACTTTAACGTTGATGTTATACGTTCCACTATTCAAAATTACCATTTAGAACATCGTGAATTACCTACGTTGCTAAAGTTGAAAAGAATATTTCAAGATAAACTTAACTATGATGGAAGTATTTCGACTCTGCGTACAGCTTTTTTAAAGTTGGGATACAAATGGCGAAAAACTGTGGATAACAGACGTGTTATTATAGAGCGGCATGACATCCAAAAACTACGATTTTCCTACCTAAAAAAATTACTCAGATACCGTCAAGAAAATAGGTGTATCGTATATACAGATGAGAGCTACATCTTAACTAGCCATGTGCAAAACAAAGGATGGGGTAATAAAGATGGACCACCTTTAAAGAGAAACCTGTCGAAAGGACAAAGAATTATCATTGTGCATGCTGGTTCAGAACAAGGTTTCGTACCTAACGCACTATTGACATACAAAGCAAATAGTGTTTCTGGTGATTACCACTCTAACATGAATGCAGAAAACTATGAAAAGTGGCTAAAAGAACGTCTAGTACCGAATCTTCCACCTAACTCTGTGGTTGTGCTTGATAATGCCTCATACTATAACGTTCAAAATGACAGAGCCCCAAATTCTAATTCAAAAAAAATAGAAATGCAGAGATGGATGACAGAAAAAAATATAGCTTTTAATCAAGAAATGAAAAAAATTGAACTGTATGATTTGATTAAAAAAAATAAAGAAAAATATATTTCTTACAAGATTGACGACATACTTCAGCCATATGGCATAAAAGTTCTTCGATTGCCACCATATCATCCTGAACTAAACCCCATAGAAAATGTGTGGGGAATTTTAAAAAATTATATTGCTTCACATAATGTCGATCAAAATGTGACGAAATAATGAAACTCATAAATGAACGTTTAAGTCAAAGTGATGAAGGGATGTGGGGTAATACTTGTCGACATGTACAAAAGAAAGAAGAAGAATACTATAGACATTTTGACATGGAGTCAGATATCATAATTAACCTTGGTGAGAGCAGCGAATCCGAAAATTCATCATTAGATTTTTCAAGTAGCGATGCAGAATAATGTTCAATAAATAAACATTAAATTACGAAATAACTGTTTTTTTTAAACCCGTATATTATAACCCGTAAATAACAGTATTTGTATTTGTACCCGACTGTACCTCTTGTCACGCACACAAAGTCACTGTATATGTACAAGGTTTACCCACACATAAGGCCGCGCGCACAACTGAGTTGAACTATCTGTACACAATTCCAGAACTGATTGATAAATAATTAAGCGACAGATTTCAAAAATGTCAGAATGATTGCTGACAATTAGGTGACATTTTCAAATAAGCCATATTGTATTTTGTTCGACAAATATTTCTTATCTGACTATTGAAAAATCAGCCCTTATTACCACAAAAAGTTGGTAGTAAGTAAACCATGTAAGATAGACATATTTTTGTGTATCTTAAACCATTTCCGCTGTGTGCCCAGCGAAAGCTCTCAAAAGAATTAGTTTTCCCCGTTTACCGTAAGTCACTCAAGTAGTTTTTGAGATAAGCGCGTTAAAACAAGATAACAAACAAACGCTTTTGCTTTATAATATTAGTACCTATAAAATATAGGGGATCGCTCTTGTTCACCTTTCAAAATGTTATTATCTTTATAAATTTTAATCCATTATAGTTAGGGTTATAACTGTAGTCAGTCAAATAATACAAAATCACCATATTACCCTAAAATGCACATACATTATAAATTGCACTTGTAATAAAAAGCAACTTTGTCTATGTCACAGACGACGAATCGAACCCCGTATCTTGCGCTATCCGGGCGTATGCCTATCCACTCGGCCACCATCGCATTAGCAAGCCTGTTGAATTATTCAAGCGCTTACTTTAACGCGTAGGCTGCGTAACATCATCAATGTTGCGAGATTGCTCTCATTGCCGGATAGCGTAAGACACGGGGTTCGATTTCTCATCTGTCACACAGCCAAATTTGATTTTTACAAGTGCAATTTATATTATTTAAGTTTGTATAGTGAAAAAACACTATAAACACAAAAATGTAATTGCAGATACATTGTTCATTTATGGCAAATCCCAATTTAATTCAAGTAGCATTGCCAAGGCTAGGCAACGAAGAAGATTAACACTTTGAATGCCTTCAAATATTACGAAGAAAAGACCAGAAGACCGCGCTTTTATGCATAATTTAATTTTTAAAAATGAAAAAAAAAATGTGCTATTTTTTTAAAACAGGGAGACGCGTATCCGAGTGGGCGGCCTACAGCGTGCTGCTGACTCGAACACTCGATAATATAAAAGGACGCAGAGAATAACGTCACTGTAAACATTCGGCCCCGAGTGCCTACTCGGGCCTACTTCTAACACATTCCAGCGCCTGGTACCGCTGGAATGTGTTAGAATAAATTGTTGGTATTACCTTCCAGCGGTCTTCGCATCATAAGCTTTATCACTCAACTGCAGACGCACATGGGGTCCCTCTGAAAAGTATGTAAAACATCATTCTGACAAGAGATTTCTGACCCAATACTTAATTTTAGATTTCATTTCTAGGTCATAATTCGATCCATTTCCGCGACTCAAAATCTTTTTATTCTTGCTCGGACATTGCGTCATGAAGATATAGAAACTTGGAACGTTGAGAAAAAATATTAAAGTAGTGATAGTTCCCCTAACCGATTTCGACTACGGTGGCCAGTCATAAACGACTAACCGACTGTGCGGAACATATTATAGTGCACAAGTGTGTGCGCAAACACCGGTGCACTCTTTATTCGTCTAACTCTCACATCCCGATGGGACATTTAACACGTCGGAGAGAGATCGGGCGCAGGATCAACGGCTTTACGTGCTTTTCCGAGGCACGGGGGTGAAACACCGCCAACTTCCAAACTCCGGGCTAGCCTGAGAATATCCGAACAGAAAACCCCAGGTACATATTTTTGGCCCGACCCGGGGATCGCACCCGGAACCTCGGGCGCAGACGTCACTTTATAGTGCGACCCTCGAAACCGCTGCGCCACGGTGGCAGTTTTTTAGAAAAAATACAACTATGCACTTACCACTCCTAAATGTTACAGAATGCAGAGTCAATTCAATGTGAACCGTCGAGCTCGACCATGAATAGGTGACGTCGTAGGTGAAGTGCTTAACCTTCCAACTCGGCTCTTTCCATATGAATTGCAACGAAAGCATGACTGGAATAAAAGAAATGTAATTTATTATAACAGTAAAAAAAGAAAAATATAAAAACAAGAGCTCAAATGAATTGAAGCACCTATCAGCGTAACATTTTCAATAAAGATACAAACATTTAATAGAAGTAAGTAGCTACCTAATGCACCATTGTTATGGGAATCAGAAACAACGGTGGTACCACTTCACCCAGAACCAAGACAATATAGAAAATTATGATTTCTGATTGACTAGTGGGTACTTGAACCAATTGAAATGAGCTATATGCGGAACCAGGACTTTTTTTTAATACGAACGATATCATATTGCCCTGTAGAATTCATTTAAGCAGATACATTAAGGCCTCTTTTAGGGAGACGCGTTGGGTGGCGCAGTTCATTTTTAAATGAAACCTATGGCGTTGTATGAGTTTGTGCGTGGAAGGACGATGGATGTTTCACGTGCCCCACTAAACTCATTAACGGTAAAAAAACGGCTAAGTGGGAGTCGGACTCGCGCACTAAGGGTTCCATGCCAATTTTAACAAAATTAGGAAATTAACTTACTTTCACTTAGCTCTTCGGTTTTAGTTTCATGTATATTACCCCTCCCTCTTAAATATCATTACTTTTTATTTTTGTATAAGAATCGTAAAGCGGTTTACAGGAAACATCTTCATGCCAAATTTCAACAGTGTGATGTTACAGAATAAAGTGGCCGTGACATACGGACAGACACACAGACAGACAGACAGACTTGACGAACGAAACTATAAGGGTTCCGTTTTTTGCCATTCGGTAACGGAACCCTAAAAACGCCCAACGCGTCGCTGGACGATTCGCGTCTCCTTAAAGCAACTCAGCAAAAATTTCAATGTACTTACTTCAAATGCGAAATTTTGAGCTCGCGATGGAAACCATCAATGATGAGAGGATCTTTGATGCTTTTTTTAATATCCTCAATCACAAGCTTGATGACTGCGTTGAGGAACCTCGCTGAAAATTTAAACGACGAGGATATTATCCGAAATACATACATTACTCATTAATAATACGGAAGTGTATCGTCCAGATAGTTTTGTTCTAATGCGAAATCGGCTGGACCGATTTTATAATTGTGCACAGAACTTAAAACGCAATATTTTGTGTCTTTAAAAGCATTTCCTTAGGGATCAAGCAATTGTCATGAATCTTTGTAGGTAGAGAGAAACCAGATACTAATATACAATAGAAACCCATTGCATATTAGTATCTGGTTTGACGATCTAGTGAAACCAAATGATCCAAAATCAAGCAGACAAAAGAAGTCGGACTAGAAATAAATCCAAAGCGGAAAAGATTATGACAAATAAATAGAAAAGAAGTTGAAGTAATCATAAATGGAGTGCCTCTGGAATATGTATACCTAGGCTGAAATATATCTCCCAGTGCAGAAAAATAAACTGGAGTCTGAAAGAAATAATGAGAACAATAATAATAATAATAATAATATCCTTTGGACATTCCCACACATCGCCATCTAGCCCCAAAGTAAGCTACTCAAATCTTGTGTTATGGGTGCCAGACAACGGATATAATACTTAAATACTTTTGGATTGTAAATACATACATGATATACATAGAAAACACCCAGACCAATACAAACAGACATGTTCATGCACACAAATGTTTGTAATGTTTGATCGAACCCGCACCCGCTGCGTAGTAGGCGATTTCTCGACCACTACACCAGACGGGTCGTCATAATTCATAATTATTAATATGCGCCAAACAACACACCAATTATCTGGTTACATCCTTGATTTGCACAAATGTTCGTACTCATGACACAAATAGTTGCCCTTTGCGGGATCAAACCCACGACCGCTCGACTATAAACTAAATCTATACTAATATTATAAAGCTGAAGAGTTTGTTTGTTTGTTTGTTTGTTTGTTTGTTTGTTTGTTTGTTTGAACGCGCTAATCTTAGAAACTACTGGCCCGATTTGAAAAAATATTTTTATGTTAGATAGTCCATTTATCGAGGAAGGCTTTAAGCTATATAACATAAAGATACGACTCACAAGACCACAGCAGCAATGAAAAATGTTGCGAAAACGGGAGAAAGATATTCCTTTTGAGAACTTCCACTGCGTACGCTGCGGAAACCGCAAAAGTTACACAAAAATTATGTATGACAAGATTGTTCAGCATTAAGAGTTCTATAATAAAGTCCGCGACAGCATAAGTCTATCTTTTATGGTTGACTTACTACAACCTTTTTTATGTTAATAAATTTGTAAAAAAATAATGCATCATTTTTAGAGGTGTATTATACACACAGGTATTTATTCTTATCAAAATAAATACATTCATCATCACGAGCATTTCATTTAGAACAAAGTTGCCCTTTATATCATTTGATTCCAATAAATATCTTAGGAGCTATCACAGTTTTAACATAACTCAGCACCAAAATAATGTTCGCAGCTCAAGTACAACGTGCGCTTGCGCTAATTATATTATAAAGCTGAAGAGTTTGTTGGTTTGAACGCGCTCATCTCAGGAACTGCTGAACCGATTTGAAAAAATATTTCTGTGTTAGATAGCTTATTTATTGAAAAAGGCTTTAGGATATAAAACATCATGCTGCGACGAAAGGGGAGCGAGCAAACTCAAAACGCGCGGACGAAGTCGCGGGGGACCGCTATAATATTATAAAGGTGAAGAGTTTGTTTGTTTGAACGCGCTTATCTCAGGAACTGCTGGACTGATTTGAAAAAATATTTCTGTGTTGGATAGCTTATTTATCGAGAAAGGCTTTCGGGTATAAAACATCACGCTGCGACGGGAGGGGAGGGAGGAAACTCAATACGCGCGGACGAAGTCGCGGGGGACCGCTAGTGTGCACATAAAAGCAAAAACTTCCAACACATGCGTACTTCCATCAATGACATATGACTGCGAGACTTGCGCACTCACTGAGAGTCGATACCTAAATGCCAAAGAGCAAATAACCAAACCACCAAAGAGTATATAAGTTAAGGACGAAAAAATATAAAAGAAAACCAAGAACGCAAGGATTCACTCTCCCATATCGATTATCTGAAGTGTGGCTGGACGGGCCACATGCTGCGCTGCACATTAAACAAATGGTGCAAGCAGTTTACTCTCTGGTATCCAAGAGAGGGCATAAGAAGCAGAACCACCCGAAGAAGATAGCAAGATGAACTCAGGCTGACCTTAGGACCACACTGGACGAAAGTGGCATCATCAACATCATTATCAGCCGAAGGACGTTCATATCTGAAAAAAGGCCTCCCCTACGGTCTGCACAGCGCCCGATCATAAGCGATCTGCATCTTGTTTGGTCCTGCGATCTTTACAAGGTCGTCGGTCCATCTTGTCGGTGGACGCCTTACGCCGCTTCTTTGGTCGAAGGGTCTCTATTCTAGAACTTTGCTGTCCCAAAGGCCATCAGTTCATTGTGCTATGGGGGCACCCAATGCCACTTGTGGTTACTGATTCTCTGGGCTACGTCCGTTACCTTCTTCTATGTATCTCCTTATTCCTGATTCGATATCCAAGAGAAACACCGAGAAAAGCCGTCGCCTTCGCTTTCTTTATGATTTTGAGCTTCATAAGGCCCATAGTAAGAGACCATATTACGGATCCGTAAGTCATTAGTAGTATCAGACGTAGTGAAATGGAAACAGTTTGAGAAAGCCTTTGCCAAAAGGCAAACCGAGCATTTTGTAAATTGATTGAGTTGTATTATTTGAAAAGTTCGGAAACAAAGACTTATCTTAACTAACCTATGATTAGAAACTCACTATTAGTGTTTAAAAAATGAAATATATGAGGGAACATAATAAGTACGAGCTCCAACTCAAAGTACATATTTAGATAGTTTAAGATCCTGAGAAGGATATAGATTATATGCGAATATTATAAGTCTCTATAAGGGGTTTATATGGCTGAATCGGCTAATGAAGATTACATAATTACATGAAAAGTACGTAGGGTTATTTGATGAAACTACTACTTCTTAGTAATCAAAATCTACAGCTAATTACAGTTGAAAACCTTATCCAGTATAGGTAAGATACAGGTTCAGGAGAAAGTTCCATTGTAGGGACATGAGAAGAGGAGAGAAGAGAAGGAATAATAATATTATCCCTAAAGTAAAAGCAGCTTTAAGTTTATTTACCGTCACGAGGCGGTTCCAGATCCTGTTTCTGCGGTTGAGGAATGGCAGCTAGTTTAGCCATTTGTGGTTGAGGCACAGTAGACACCGAAGCCGCCAACATAGCGAAGGAAGAAAGAAGGGTGAAGACCTTCATCGTGATGAGGGAATCACTGGAATTCAAGTCTTGTATCAAAAAATGAAGATTGTACTACAATATCAAAACAATTAGTGCACTTTGCAGAAATGTTGCTGTTCATTGATACAAGTTTTAATTATTATGAATCCAAACAATCATCAATAGAGACCTTTTTTCTTTCCATACTTGGCTGATAGTATAAGAACAGCAATTTAAAGAATTTCGAATTTAAAAATTGAATCGGATGAATTGATTTAAATATAATTAGTGAAAAACTTACCAGTAAATTTCACTTACAAGAGCTTGCAGACCTGTAATCACTGATCATGTAAAATAATAGACTTGTCACTTGTGGTGAGAAATATGTGCAAAAATGAACTGTATTTATAAGAAACGAACAAACGCGGGTGGTATAACGGGGAAAAGGAAGGAATGTGACGTGTATGACAGGACCATTCCCATGACAAGCATTGACAGAAGCTCTCGTATTGAAAGTAAAAGATTAAAAACTCGTAGACTTGATGTTGGTTGTATAGCAAACAATTAAAGTATAACACCAGGCTGTGGACTTAAGCAATCCACATAGATAACGATGCTGAAGCTAGTTTTAAGCAATTAAAAGCCCACCATCTGTCTAATTATAATCTTAAATATACTCATATACTCTATTATTATGCGATTCCCAATTTGCCGACTCCAGCTAACTATAGATGAATAATATACAGCCAATATACAGCTAACTCTGCGTGTGTGACACTGACAGCCTTTTGAGTTTTGACCACAGTGTAGTATAGATTTTTTTCTTTCTCCATGGATTTGACTCTTGATCATAGACAAAGAAAAAAAAAGCGAGTTTTCTTCAAAACTAGAGTTGTAAGTTCAATGTATCCTACCGAAGAATTCAGTAGCATTCCGATAGACTACGGTGGACTTTGGAATCCTTCTATTTAGTGCGGTAGCTTTCTTACATTTCAATTAATTGTATTACGAATTAATTCTTATGTGAAATAAATGTTCTTTAATCTCAATTTGTATAAATCATGTTTTGACTAGAATAGGGATTATTAAATAGTTTTAGTAAAATTAGTTTCATTTTAAAACATGAAATAAATAAGTATGATTTTGATACAAATAGGTACCGCAAAAAAGTTGTACAGGAAGTAAAGCAGGATTTTATAGTATACGTATCAGTGATTTCTGCCTTATCGCTTTTTTCATTAATATTGATATCGATGATAAATATTAGTATCAGGAATTATAGCAGGTATCAATATAAAAAAACCGGCCACGTGCGTGTCGGACTGAGCACAAACGGTTCCGTTTTAATTTCACTAAGTTTGTTTCAATTTTCAGTATTTTCCTAGGTTTCCATATGCGTGAATCAGCGAAGTAGGTACCTTAAAATGAGATAAGCTTCCCTCCGGGTGATTAATACCAAATCTTCCAAGGTTAAACATATTAGTTTCCCGCATGAGAACAGTTGACAGAAAATGTGCCTAGTGTCAAACGAAAATTATTTCTTTACATAAAATATTCGTAAAAATGCATTGTGTTATTCTGTCTTTCAATTTTACTTTAGTAAATTGGAAACGGATTGGCAAATATTATTTTCTAAACACACTATGTCGAAATAACGCGACCAGAATTCCGCGGCGGGTTTTACGTTCCAAAGTATTTGACTGATATTACACACCATCGATGCCGAACTTATTTAAAAGTAACGGTCCTCTGCGACTTCGTCTGCGCGTTTTAGTTTGCTCTAATGTTCTATAGCCTCAAGCCTTTCTCAATAAATAAGTTATCCAACACATAAAATATTTTTTCAAATCAGTCTAATAGTTCCTGAGATTAGTATAGATGTGTGTTTTTCGTATCTAACTTAACACACTAGGTTTGCCGAAGTTACGAGAACAAAAATCCGCGGCTAATTTTACGTTCCGACGTTTCGGCTGATGTGTCGTCGATTGCCGAGTGGTGTAAGTCTACCGTAGCCTATCAAAACGCACGGAATCTTTCTGGTAGGATACGGAATAATTCGGCATACTACGTAGCTTTCGTAGATAACTTTTATTAAGTTATTTGCAAGATAAAGTACCAAAAGTGACATACCAAGTCTCGCAATCGTTACAAAGTTGAAAGAAAATCATCTTTCACTTCCTATATATATATTTTTCGGTGACTATATCAAAATAATATTTTTATTTATTTTATGTTTAAAATGAAACATATTGGATTAAAAATAAATAAAATTCACTATTTTAGTATAAATGACTATGATTTATTTCAAACTCAGATTTAAAAACATTCGTTTCTCACAAGAATAATTCGTGATACAATTAAATGAAATCTACGAAAGCTACCGCACCTTATAGAAGGATTCCGAAGTCTATCGGAATGCGACTCCATAATTTGGTAGGATACATTGGACTTACAACTGTAGTCAGTAATTCAAATAGCATTGCAGGCGTAATCAAGCCGAATTTCGGTCGCGTAACTTCGACATAGTGCGTTGAGCACACTTAATCGTAAATTAAGAGGCATCGGTTTGGACTAATGTACCTATCAAATCAAATTTGTTGGGGTTCTTCGATGTGATAAACAACAATCAGTCACTCATCAAGTCACCACGTTTCAGAGGCACTATTTCTCCAAATATAAACAATTTCATTTGAAGTTGTTAATATCACTTAAAAGAAATTTTCAGCGAGCCTTCATGAGATGCCTAACTGTTTGATAGCCGCCAAAAATAGTACTGCTACATCGCATCTTGCATCTCTTTTTATCACAAAGTTTGCTGCCACTGACATCTCGCTCTGGTTGTTCTATTCCAAAAGGGATAAAATATGTATAAAAAAAGTTGAAAATTTTGATTGACCGTTGAACGGGTGATTTACGGTGAATGTGCGAGATTTTTAGCGCATGGCGAAACGAAGAAAGATATGTCGTCTTGCATATTTTTTTAAATGTTGATCAGGCATTTTACCACGATCACACCTGGTGAAAAGAGTTGATGAGGTCGAGAATGGATCATGTCTGACTAATAACAGCCTCATCAGAAATTTTGAAGGAAACCGTTTAGAGCGCTTTGATGGTATGTCAACGACATACGGATGGCAACCGCGCCTGCGTCTTGTGTTCCGAAGGTGGAATGAGGCTGGTCGATTTAAGTCGTACAATTCTTCGCACACTCCCCGAAATGTAACCTGTAGAAGACCGAAAGGCAAACTACTTTGCGCCTATGTTAAAGGCATAGTAGCTTACGTTCATAAAAGTCAGTATTACCAATAATTCTTTTAGCTCGGTTTTCTATCGAACCCAGAGCAGTCAGTTGGTATTTGGCAGATCCGACCCATAAATAACAGCAGTACCTCATGCAAAACCAGACTTGGGTTTTGGCTTTTAATTCGGCTACCTTCGGGATCCTAAAAACGACGTGTAAATGAAAAAAAAAATTGAAACATTATGACACAAACGGAAAAAACTCACAAAATCAATTTACTTAACTTCCGGCGACCTTGTAGAGCCTGGAAAATAACACAAACCAGGAAAAATCTGTTATTCCTTCAGCTACCCGTCTTTCGAAGATTGTTTGTTGGTAAACAACGACATGAGGATTAATCAGGCTCTCGAGTTATCAGGTCACTGTCCATTGCAGTGACGGTTGTCTGATAGTGCATCAATTAATTTTCAATTATAATTAAAAATAATGTCTCATATTTTCATATCGTAGAACAAATTACTATTTGATTGATTATTCTTTACATTTTATTAAGTGGCCGTGGTGCACTTGAAATATTAGAACTCTTCTCCTATTCGCCGGTTCAGGGTTTAAATGAAACGGGGCGTAATGATTCTACTTCATTTACATGACTGAAAGCTTAAGTTTCTTTGTCATCATTTAGGTTTGTGCAAAATAAACGATTCAGATGCAAGCCATTGGACGCCACATTATTTAATTGGCTTGAAAGAAACAGTAATGCCCAGAGTTGGGCATTTCGAGCAAGAGTTGGCTGACATTTTTCCAACCCTGAAATAACTACGAATGTTGTAGCAATCCATTCATCCATACATTCATCGCAAACTTTACGTGATCCTTTAAAGGATAAGCTTCCTACATATTCCAATGGTTTTAGCTTTTACGGTCCTTAACACTAAGATAGAGAACCACGGTAGCGTTGGCACCCATTTAACGTAACCAAGGCACCAAAACGTTAGTCCGGATTGCCAGAAGTTGTGGTTTGGAATCCGGCAAGTGCGCAATTTTGGTTTCTTATTATATCTTATAAGGATACAAAATAACGCTGTGATTATAAAAAAATCTAAAATATGGAGAAGTTGTAAGATACGGTATGCTATCATAGTTCTAACTATTCTAATGTTAGTGACTGTAAAAGTTAAAAACAAAAGAATATGGAGCTTACCTATCCTAAAATGATTTTATTCCTCTGTCTCGGTAGCTCATTTATAAGAGCGTTTGGCCCGTTTAGCCAGAAGTTGCAGGTTCGAACGCGCCCGTGCGCAATTTCTGGTTTCTTATTTCATCTTTATGAATATAAAATCAGAAACCTTAGAAATCGATAGATGAGGTCTATATTCAGGTGTAGACGTCCTATGGTTGACCATTAAAACCAACTTCAGAGTTTTTTCTTTGTTACGACTAAGTAGTACCTACGTCATTATGCACGTATTTTAGATAAGTCACAATTCCAGAAAACATGCATTTACTCGTATCGTTGGGATTATCGATCATTTTCTAGACAACCTATTCCATTTAAATAGATATTATCTATTTTTAGGGTTCCGGAATCGAATAGCAAAAAATGGAACCCTCATGGATTCGTCAAATTTGCCTGTCAACCTGTCTGTCTGTCAATCCATTCATATGTCACAGTCAAATTTCATACATTTAAAAAAAAAACCTATGAGTGTGTGGTCTCCCCCTCCGTTTATTGAAACAAATAAAAAAATAACATAGTTTAGATCTTAACAATACTTTTTATAAAAATTGGTTTGAACACGATCGATCCCGTAGTTTTTGAGGCATAGCACATTTTCATCTACGCAATTCCAATTTTGTCCCTCGTACGAACACTATGATGAACAAAGTTACTTTGGCTGTCCATAACAATGTGGTATTTTGGCTAGGTGGAAGAAAGTAAGTGGGCCCTTTAAAGTTGGCATGGAACCCTCAGTACGCTAGTCCGACTCGCACTTGGCCGTTTTTTTTAATAATATAAAAGCTAAATCCAATGTTTGTTATCATAACAATTCATTGTTTACTCCTCCTGCAAGCAATAGTGTCAGGTGAGTCATGTATAACATTTTCTGATAATTATAATAAAAATATAGCGCCGTAAACTTGACTAATTCGATCTCTTGTAAATAAAGGCTACTGCAGTTTGAATTATCTAAGTCGTGACTCAAAATCGAAACCAATTTTCATTCTGTTTCCGAATCAAAAGCGAAATTATAAATTATTAAAAGAAATTCTCATGAACAAATCAAAGTCGAACAATTTATTGTCATTTGCGAAGGCAGAATCTTCCTCAAACATTAGTTTTAAATTTTATATTCATGTATAACACACCCTTCGAATTCCAGTTACTCTTCCTCACCAAAATGAAGCTCTTCCTGACCCTTGCTATGCTGGTAGCTTCAACTGCCGCCATGTATGACCCAAGGGTGGCTGCTGTAGCCACCATGTTTTATCCAGAGGAGGCTGCGATGGACGTTATTTTTCAACCAGAAACGTCTGTGGTGGATGCCGTACCTCAACCTCGGGACTTGGAGCTGGTTCCAAACGGTAAACTAAAGCCATCATTAACAATTCTACCAAAGCACATCCTTGCGCACATAATTTTATTTTTATTTTATTTTATTTTATTTTTAAAGGGACAGTAACAATCAAACAACCAAAATAATACAATTAGAAATGATCATACAGTAAGAAAATGGCCGGTCGAGTGACCTGAAAAACCATGCACGACATAACAATATTATTATTAAACTATAACTAGGTGAAAGACGATAACTGTAATTTTAATAAACAAATTAGTTCATGTGTTGTTGAATACATTTTTTAAAGTCCAGTAGCTCTGGTTAAACAGATCGAGGCTGGACGTCAAATTGTTAAATTCCCGACACATTCTGTAAACAGGGTTATTCAAAGAAACATTGTTATTCGCGAGCGGAACATCGAAAAGCTTAGGGTTTCGAGTTCTTGACTTATTGGCCCTAAAACAAAGTAAACTTAGGAGTTCACTACTCATTTGCCCGTTAGCTATTTTATACAGTGACGTTAAATCGCTAATCATTCTCCTCTGTTGTAGCGTTGATAGACCGAATCTTGCCAATCTATCTTCGTAGGTAGGAAGTGATCTTCGTAAGCCCTGTTTCCTTGACAAAAATCTAAGGAACCGCTTCTGCACGGATTCCACTTTGTCAATGTGGATCGAATAGATTGGTGACCAAACTGATGAGCAGTACTCCAATATTGGTCTGACTAAAGTTGCGTAGAGTATAAGTTGGGACTCATATTTCTTGAAAGCTTTTGAAGTTCTCCTAACAAATCCTGATATTTTATTGGCTCTACTTGTAATAGTATCTATGTGGTGCTGAAAAGAGAGTGTTGAATCGAATATGACTCCTAGGTAGCTCCAGGTATTTTAAGTAGACCCACGCTCTGAAAAGTTCTTGGCATTACAGGAAAGATATTGCATTATTTGGGCTGCTTTTAAACTAACAGTGATATGGAAATGTTTTTCTTTGTTTTAGAGAAGTGAATAAGCATTTCGGTTATAATTTTATTTGAAAGCCGACAAGGCTCTGACGCGCTCAGTCCCATAATCATTGACTTATCTGCTACGCTTAGCTCAGCTAATGATCTATTTCAAAATGACAGAATAAAAGAAAATACCCTTGAATTTAAATATTTTGTTTTTTATTTAATTTTCGACTTTTAGTTCCTTGTTTTCAAATAAACATATTATATTAAACTTAGTTAAGTGACATTTGCATGGAAAAACTTGGTTCTTATGATTTCATTTATGTTATACTAGCTGTCCCAGCGACCTTCATTTGGCCCAAGGCTTCATCCCACCACATTTTTATATCATTTATATTATAGATATATAGATTACAATCTTTATACCATTAAAAATATACAAACCCAACAAAGCAAGAATTGGTTGGCCTGTTCCGAGTTATAAGTGGTGTAATTAATATGACTTTATTTTAAGTATATGTTTGGAAGATCTGAAGTCTGTGGATCTTGCTTTTTTTTCGTTCATGTAATATCGGCTGGTTCAATTATTCCAGGGAGGCTAATAAGCTCAGCCATCAAGCGAGCGCTCGAGAATTCCTTACGAAGCCTCAGGGAGAACGGATGGGATCCCAAGATCATTGAAGGTTTCCACCGCTTGTACAGAATCCCGTTTGTTGAGTTAGTATATTGTACATCCTCTTGTTAAGTTACTAATGATGTTCCATTCATCCTAATTCCATTCATCCATATTTACTCTAATTCTGTACTCAAAATTCTTATTTTTAGTTTCCGTTTTTGCCATTCGGCCACTTATAGTTTCGTCAAGTCTGTCTGTCTGTCTGTCATTACACACAAAAAACTTAGTAGGTAGATGTATCCCGTTAACCACTTTACGATTCCTATACAAAAAAATATGACACGGGGCCCTCCTCAAATGTCATATTTTTTTGTTTTTTTTTTCCATACACAGAACTAAATTTAATGAAAAATTTCTCAAACCTATGCATGTTCTATTGATAGGTCACTTTAGCTGACATCGAGGTTTCGAAAACCATTTTTTCTGAAAGCCTAACATTTAGGAGATAGATGCTTAAAATCCCCCCCCCCCCTCCCTCTTTTAACTTTTGAACGAAGTCCAGTAACAATTTTGGAAAAAATGCACGGTGTAATGCTATACAAATTCTTTCAAAGGAAATTGGTTTCAACGAGTAAATATAACTATGTCCTTTATACGAATACTATAAAAAACTAAGTTTTTTTGCTGTCAACAAAATATTGTGGTATTTTGGCTCATTTAGTCAAAATTGGCACGGAACCCTCAGTGCGCGAGTCCGATTCGACCTTGGCCAGTTTTTATTTTAAAGTTTGTAGATAACCTGCAATGAAGTTAAATGAAATTTATTAGATTATAAGAATTTGAGTAACAATGTTAGCGGTTACGTTTCCTCTTACGGTATTTTCGCCAATCCTTACCTTTTCAGGTAAACACAAAATTTATTTCCCCTTACTCAGAGGGTAATCAACAGGAATCCTCTGTCCGTATCCAAGATTTAAATGTGTATCATCATTATCAGCCAAAGGACGTCCACTGCTGAACATAGGCCTCCCCCACGGTTTACCACAGCGACCGGTTTTGAGCGGTCTGCACCTGTCTGTTTACAAGGTCATTAGTTCATTTTTGGGGAGGGGAGGGGGGTCTACTTAAATTGTATATTATACGCTAAATTTCAACAAAATCAGTGCAGCCTCTTAACGTGTATACACATTAATTGAAATATTCGACGTTTAAAATGTTAAAGGTCTAGTAGGGATACGTGGAGATTAATCAAATCTGCTTTTTTTTCATTTACAGACACGCTTACTTCGAAGCGGTCAAAGGTAGAATAGAGTTGGCAGGCCTGAGTAATGCCAAAATTAACCGCGCTGACTATGTAGCTCTACTATCAAGGCTTATAATAGATATGATTTGGCATTCTATCAAACTCACCCTAGGTAAGACAAACTAATTATTCATACTAGTTAATATAATGGAGCTAATGGGTTTTTGTTTTGTTTTAATTCATCTTTATTAATAATAAACAATAAAAAAATTAAACTACGACTACGACTACCTATTCAAAAACGAAATCATTTCCTTGTGGAAAGGAGGATTCTATTATTTGAGGTAGGAACCAGGAAAGCTATATTATTGACCATAACAGGTCCCCATGACCTTCTGCAATATAGCTGTTTAGAAAAAAGTACATCAAGCGGTCCAAATTTATCAAACAAAAGCGCGAACACAAAATCACTTGCAAGTAAGACGTTGTTGCGACGCTTGGCGTTTACAGCCAACTCCGCTGCTGTTCCAGCTTTAGGGCCGATTCTCTGAGATGGGAGGGGCCAAAGTATCGACACGAGTTGCATCCCAATCTGAAGTCCGTTATCCTCTCAACTGGTAAGGAACCAGATTCGGGCGGGAGGAATTATCCTCGCAACTGGCAAGGAACCAGACTCGGGCTCTGTCAAAATAACCTTTGTTTGGCGCCATGCCCGATACTGGCTTCCCACTTAACCGCGCATTTCTCGGTAATTTCTACACACGTGGCTGTTGTTATCCCTTTCGCATCTATATCAACGTGTAGAGGAAAGAACAGGCAAGCTAGCAAGCCAAGGAGCGGGATCACAGATTTTGGTTATTAGAAAAGGCTATGTGTTTTAAGAAAATACGTTACAACCTACGGGGTCGGAGTAAAATCCAAGGCAGGGGGAATCTCTATCATAAATACCCGTATTATTTTCTTGCTATCTTGTTATTAAAAAGTCAGCTTGATGATTTATTGGCCAAAAAGTCCAAATCATTCAAATCATTGGAAGATGGACAATAAACCAAAAGTCTTTTGGTTTTCTCTTTCTTTTTTACTTATTTAATTACTGAGAACACAACTAATGTGTTAGAAGTTGGTGGTGGTAACAATTACATGCCTTGTGCATTGAAGCAGGAAGGACCCGCAAATCCGATTAACCTCCATGTTTAAATAAGTTTTTTTGTCACTATTTGTGAAAGGTTCGACACTGGATTGATGGAGTGCAGCGCTACTGTTTTACATACCATCGGAATTAGAACAATATACAATCATATAAGCTTACCAACTTAGTAAATATTTAATTTTATTGAATATTTTTACAATTTTCAGATGAAACAAAACTCGCCTTTATTGTGGGTGATAGGACATATGAAGCTGGAATAGAGGGAAGGTATATATTTTTAATTTCAGTATTTGTTTATAGCTATCGTTCTTAGCAATAGAATCGCCCATTGCCCCGCTTTAAAAAATACAAATATTTTTGACTATTTATTTAAGATAGAGCTACGTACGTTCAAAGGATATTTGATGCGGCAGAAAATCAGAAATTAAACTTATCTACGCCAAAATGTCAACATTGTTACAATTTCCTCTGCTTCAGACTACGGCCGCAGAGCTAAAATCCTAATTTTAGTCTTGATTGAGTATTTTGTATAAAATTTTATTTATTTTGAAGATAAATCCATTTGGGAGTTATGAAAAAAATAAAAATGAAAAAAAATAATACTCAAATAATTATCAATTTCCAAGTATCATGGTAGCTCGATTGGAAAGAGCGTTCGCCTGGTTTGACAAAGGTTGCGCTTGTGACCCGTCTGTGCCCATTTTTTGGTTTCTTATTTAATATTATAAGAATACATAGTAAATATTATGTGAACGAGCCTTACTGTGTTTGTTATCTTTGTATTGCAGTATTGATGTCCGGGACCTCCGGTTTTTCACGCAGATGCGAGTAACCTTTGGTATCAGCGGTATAAACATACGATCTGTCGAAGTCAATATAACTCCACCATCTATTGTGGTAAGTACGGGCATCAGCAAAACACAGAATCTATGCAGCTGTTAGAGTTGTATTTAGAGTCTGATATTCTGACGACTGTACTGCAACGGTGAATGTCATTAACCATTGTGATGGTCCAATACTGTTTGTTTTTTAAGTATAAACTTACATTTTATTTTTGCCAAGAAATGATTCCATCCTGTTAACCGATTCTATTTAACTTCCCTATTATTTCTATTACTACCTATTATTTTACTTCAATTTTGTCTCTATAGTTGTAGAGCCAGTGGTGTTAACTTTGCTAAGATCTTAGAAGTCATTTATATATTGCCACATTTTTAGGGTTCCGTAGCCGAATGGCAAAAAACGGAACCCTTATAGTTTCGTCAAGTCTGTTTGTCTGTCTGTCTGTCTGTCTGTCTGTCTGTCTGTCCGTCCGTATGTCACAGCCATTTTATTCTGTAACTATAAGCATTACACTGTTGCAGTTTGGTAGGAAGATGTATCCTGTTAACCGCTTACCGATTCTCATACAAAAAATAAAAAATAATAACATTTTAGGGGGGCTCCCATACATGAAACTAAAACCAAAAAAAAATTTTTAGTCAATCCTATGCGTGTGGGGTCTATGGATCTTTATAGGTATAGGTCTTTTAAATTGACATTGAGGTTACTATAACCATTTTCTTTTAAAGTCTTACGTTTCATAGCTAGACGCTTTCAAAGTGGTAAAATGGGCGTCCTCCCCCCATCTAACTTCTAAACCAAGCAAGTGTAAATTTTGAAAAAAATATGCAATGTAGATCTTAATAAATACTTTCAACGAACAGACGGGATTGAACGAGTAGTTTTAGAGATATAGCACATTTTCTACAACCGCAAACATAACTTTGTACTTCATACAAACACTATGAAAAACAAAGTTATATTTGCAGTTGACAAAATATTGTGGTATTTTACTTAGTAGAAGTAAGTGGATTCAGTTAAAGCTGGCACGGAACCCTCAGTGCGCGAGTCCGACTCGCACTTGGCCGGTTTTTTTCTAATACAACTGTCTGTAACACATCAAAATTTCACTTCCTTAATTTCCAGTCAACTTTGAAAATCAATATATTGGGTCATGACGTTTCTAAGCCAGTTAACAAAATACTCGAAGAAGATATTCCCGCATTTTTGCTAAAGCACAGGGTAAGATATTCACGAATAGGTATCTGATACTTACATAAAATAGTTTTAGTGAAGCTTGTACTTCTATTTAAACATTTTTGGCAAAATTCAGATTGTTTTAACAAACGAAACCTATACTAACATTATGAATCAGAAGAGTTTGTTTGTTTGAACGCGCTAATCTCAGGAACTATAAGTCATATTTGAAAAAAAAATTGTGTTAGACAGGTTATTTATCGAGGAAGGCTTAAGGTTATAATACATTACGCTGTAACGGAAGGGAAACTCAAAACGCGCGGAAGCAGTGGCGAGAGACCGCTATTTCACAATAATTTTAAATGTAGTAGCTAAAAAGCAATTTTGATGCGAATTTTAAAAAGTCTTCGTTGCGTTTAGGATAAAGTTTTAGTTACTGTTTTGTTCAAGCAACTATATTTAAACTTAGACAATAAATAAAAAACATGTTTTTTTATTAACAACCTGAAAAAAGACAAAAATATACGCTAACAGGCAAAAAATCATTTGAAGTCGGTGCTTGACCCTTCACGGAAAGCAACGCGGTTTTATAAGGTTTTCGTGTTGTAAGTTAAGCATATTACAACGTACATGTTATTTCTTGCAGGAGGAAATCAACGATGCAGTTCGGGATTTAATACTTGGTTTTATGGCATAAAAATAAGTTTTTAAAGCCTTACATTTTACATACTCATTACCAAACTAAATGGGTATCTTTTTTTAATCAATCAGATTCATGGAATAGCAACAAATAAATATCATAATTTGCAGCAAAACATTTGTCTCTAAGCTGTGTGCATCAAAAATTAGTTAAGAAAACTGTTAAAATATAATAACTTTTAATAATAATGGTGTATTTTAATAAATTCGTCATCTAAAAACTATAACTTTTGTTGCAAAAGTTATACAAAATGCTAAACTAAGTTTATCGATGAAAAAAATAACTGATCCATACAACCGTGCCTATTATATTGAGAACACAATACCTGCCACTTTTAAAATGTAGTTAATGTATTAGATAAATGTAAATAAATGTTTAAATGTACTTTTATTTGTCATTGATATGTTATAAAAACCGCGTTTTTTACAATCTAACGTGTGTAAATCCGGTAGATTGTAATCTGATGATTTATTTTTGTTTTTATAGTGTTTTGTACTATTAAAACTTAGTAATATAAATTGAACTTGTAAAAAGCAACTTTGGCTGCGACAGACGATCAATCGAACCCTATGTATGTATGTATTGTGAGAGCAATCTCGCAACATTGATTATTTCACACAGCCTACGCGTTAAAGTAAGCGCTTGCATAATTCAACAGGTTTGCTAATGTAATAGTGGTAGAGGCATACGCCCCTATAGCGTTAGACACGAGGTTCGATTCCTCGTCTGTCACAGCCAAAGTTGATTTTTACAAATGCTATTTATATTACTTATGATTTATTATGAACAGTATCGAACTACATACATTATAACGTAAACTGAAATGACGAACCGCGGTGCAAAGTGCCACGACTTTGCACGGTGATGTCCTTCGTGTTAGATTGACACGAAAGTACAAAAAAGCATAAATGCGGAACCTTAATGAGCTAGTTCACAATAAATCGACAAATTTCATAACCGTTAGATTGTAATTTCGCGGTTTTTACAATACTACGATGACATTTCCATTGTAAATGTACTTAAAATACATCGGGTAATTGAAAGAATAAACGGAGCTTGCCTTTAAAATTGAATATAATTGATTTATTGTCATCACATACTTTTTCTTATAACAATTTTACTCTCATTATGCGAAATTGTTTTTAGTGAATAACTGTTGTTCGTGTGATTTCTTACAATACACTTTCAACGACTGACTTGATGATATACTCGAGGAGGGTGTTGATGTCGTTCTGAAAGAAAAAAAAGATCGAATAAAAGTATTGATCAAAAAGTAAAGTATTGATCACAAAATTCTGCAAGTGTATAAAATAAAGAAGTTATTCAAGTATACCTTGTTTTCTGTCAATGTGTTGGTGATGGTCTCTCCCAAGAATCTGTTGATGGGAGCCGACAAATCGTGGCCCAAGGCAACAACGTTTAAGTTGGACTGCAAATAAAAAGAAAAATAATATTAGAATATTTGAATCATAATGTTTTATATTAGCTCGGGTTTTGGTGATGGGTGGTGGGAACTCAAAATACTACAAATTACTACTGGCTGAACTAATAGAGTACTAGCTCTAATAGTGTTGAAAGAAAATTTCAAAGTATGTTTATTATTAAGGTCGAAGAACATTGAACTCATTACTTAAATTAAATGTATTACGGGTAATTTTAGTACTTACTTAAATAGAGCTAACACGTAAACAGTCCCTAACTGTAGAATTTCTACAATATGATCATAAACAGAATATCATTTGAATTTTATTTAGGATATTTCAACACATACGAGTACATTAGCGTAGAATGGTTTAACACTGACAGTGTTATATTTTCCAATTCAAAATCTGTCAGTCCTTTCATTGAGTTTTGTTGACTATTCTTGGGACGAAAAGAAGAAAAGAGAAGGTCTTACCTCAATGGCGTTGACGGAGAAATCAATATCCATGCTACGGATAGAGATGCCACCGAAGATGCTGATACTGATTCTCACATCGGCGTCCACACGAATCTCCTTGATAGCCAAGCTGAAGAGAAAATAAGTCAATCAATGAATGCACCTATAGTATAAAAATGCATCGCAAAATGTGTAAGTAAGCGCATAACTCAACAACGCCTAGACCAATTTGTCCAATTCTTTTTTTTAAATGTTTTTTAAAGTTCAAGGATGGTTTTTACGGCAAGAAAGAATCTAATAATTGCCGGAAAAACCATTAAAACAGCCCTTTTCTTTTCCCCATACAAACGTTTTCTAACTAAAACGTAGTCAGTTTGAGCTTTATTGCTATTTTTAGGAACTACTGGACCGATTTGAAAAAATATTTTTGTACTGGATAGCCTATTATTGAAGAGAGCTTCAGGGTATAAAACAGCACGCTGCGACGGGAGGGGAAGCTTTAAACGCGGACGCAGTTGCGGGGAACCGCTAGTATGAAATTAAATGCTATCGAGTTACATCCAGAAATAGTTCTTGAGACGGACTCGGACTCTCGGACTCTTTTTATAGCACCCTGAATTAAAAAAAAAATGGCTTAACTCCATATAGGTCGTAGCGTAATGTTTTACTCCTATAAACTTCCCCAACTAATAGGTAAGCTATCTAACACACACGTTTATTCTAATTAAACCAGTTGATCCTGAGATAAGTGCGTGCAAGCAAACAAAAAAACCCTTAACCTTTATAATATTGGAATAGATAGGTAGGATATATTAAAATAAAATACCTTCCGCTCACTTTTCCACTCAGCTCGGAACCGAAAAGCTTTACGTAAGCATGGGATGAGCCTGAGAAGAAAAAACAAAATTAATATATTTTCTAAATAATGCTATTAATGAAAAATAAAACATTATTATTAATTACATTATTAAAACTGCTCTTGGGATACGTGTTATGTTATAGATGATGCAGAAATAATCATGTAAGTGGAAAAATAATTTTATTTCACATGTAAAAATGTTTTTGTTTTAACAAGTGCTGTGTAGTAAATAACATGTAAATCGTACACTGTTTTGTATAGAACAGGCATCCTTAATTTCCTATAAGCACTGGGAATCAGGATCTGCCCAGTCCTATCAAAATGGCGTATGGGCATAAACCCCACTGTAATTTAATGCAAATTTCACATTCTAAGCAAGTGTGGTAATACGTTTTTATGTATTTTCTTGCGCTCTAACGAATGAGACCATTCCCATACTTATGGGATCGAAATTTTGTAATATATGCAAGATTTTGTTTAACACTATAAGGATGTATAAAACATGCACGTCTAAAACAAGCCTAGCCCATCTTACAAATGAGGCAAGTGAGCTATCATTTTCAATGCATTTTCTTGCCCTATCAAATCAAGTTAAATACACATTACTTACTCTATATCATCAATATTTCGCCAGACATGAAAGATTTTGTTGTGAATGGGTAAAATTTTAAGAATATGCTCATTTAAACAAACTAGGCGTGAGAGATGCCATTTTCATTGTAATATTTTGCGCTTAATCGTAAACTCTGTTCACATTCATATTATCAACATTTTGCGTGATACCTATAAAGGGTTTGCGTCAACTTACTTGCCAACAACCCCTCACGCCACCACTATGAAAATCCTTCGTTTCTAGCAAAATAACGATCGTATAATCATGAGTATAGTCTCATTACATACAACGCAAGAAAATGCATTGAAAACAATAGCTCACCTGGGGGCAATCTCGTGCAATTCGTGAACGAAAAAAGTTCACCAAGTGAATTTTCATTGTCGAAGAAAAAATAGGTTTTGATTTTTCAGGGACACGATTTATATGTATTTAAATTTTGTTCATGCGATAGTTTTTTTACGTGTAGATATTTTACTTGATTTTTTAGGTAAAACGGTTAAACTAGCAATCCAATTACTACACGAAAAAAGTTTGATTGCCGCGAGAATCGGCCTCCTGCATCAACTTTGATTTTAAATTGTTTTAAATATTATCAGATGACGGTGTATTGTCTGGCGCATATTTATATTTACGTTATTTGAAGCAACTGTTGCGCAAAAGAGGTTTATATACCGTTAATTTCATTCCTATTTGTTTATATCGGACCTCAAAAAAGTTTTAGAGCAGAACTTACCAATTTCACCAGCAATTAGGGGCAAGGACACGTCAAGTTGGAGTCTTGAGAATAAAAGAGAGTAGCTGACGCGGTTCACTTTGATGTTGCTGAGACCTTCCACAAGGACATCTCCGATAGCGGCTTCGGCGATGAAGAGGCTGAAAACAAATGACGGTTATTACGGTTAGTTTACTGCTGTTGAGTCATATTCATGCTAGGTGCTTTTTGCATCGTTGTGTAAAAAGTCATCGTACTAGGTACATTAATAATGAATTTAAAGGCCAAACCAATAGGCTAAATTAATGACTATCAACGTTCAACCAATTGGGTTAAAATTGCGTTTTAGACTTAGTTACGTTCAGCTATTTAATTGGGATCCAACGTTAAATGAGCTGCCTAGTCATCTAAACTGGCTGATTTAACCAGATGGCTGCAACATGCATAAAACATTTCTTTCTCCTATTTAAGCTAGACTTAAATGGAGTATGTAGTAGAGATTTATATAATATGAGTCAGAAGAAGAAAAAAATAATGCTGTAATCGACTAAAAAAGTGCAGCAACGAAAAATAAGAAGTCAGTCGCACAGTGTAATACAATTCTATTGTAAGATATCCTTTATGAATATACGTTCGATTCCCTGTCAGATCAATTCAGAAATCATAATTGACGCTAGACAATATCGAATATGGTCTAGGGAATCAGAAAATGTTTCTGATTTCCATATTACAAGTTTTCCATAGCAAAGTATATGATCGGTGTCCTACTACTAATAACTCGTGGTACTCACTCAGTTACAGGGAGTTTGTATTCGATAGAGGTGCCATCTAATGAAAATGGGTCAAATCCTCTCTCCTGCAGGCTATTCCTGAGGTCATCGATCACTCCAACAACGATGTTTCCAACGAATCTCTCTGTAATTACAAAAAAAATGAATAAAATATATTAAAATTTTCAAATATTTACGTTTATTCTTGTTGAAAAGACGACAACATCGGTAGAACAAATAAACTTTTTGTAGGTGTGTTTGACTGGATATCATTTCTAATAGAAGCTTGTTCAGTGGGTATTGAAATAATCATTTCTAAAATATTAAAATATTATTATTAGTGGCTATGCACTGAATGACAAAGCAAGTTTTTCATTGCTATTCGAATGATGTACACTTTTTACGACTTTTAAAATAATATCAGCAATAACAAACTGATTTTTAGGCCATGTTGGTCTATAAAGATTTAGATTTAAAAATTACTTTTGTACATATTTTGAAATTTAATTATGATCTTTCATGACCACCTCCGTGGTGCAGTGGCTAAGCACGCTGGTTTCAAGGCGTCGCCGCTCCGAGGTCCCGTGTTCGATTCCCGGTCGAGTCAAATAAAAATCATAATTTTCTAAACTGTCTTGGGTCTGGGTGTTGTGGTACCACCGTTGTGTCAGATGCAATTAGCTACTTATTTTGGGATCAGAGCAATGTATGTGATTGGTGTCCAATAATTATATTTATTTATCTTTACCCACCATTGGTCTCTCGTGTAAAAAGGTCGGGCACAGCAGAAACGCCGGCCAAAAGAACCGCAAAGGTGAATGCGACGATTTTCATTGTTGATAATTAATTACTCGTATATCTGAAACAAATCATAGCCATTTGTTGAACTGTGCCATCAGTTAAAATTTTAGTACTTTTTACTGTGCCTTTTTATACATATGTATATTTTTTCATAATTGCACAAATTAATGAAAGAACTGAAAATTCCTTAAGGCGAGGTGGGTCGAGTATCTCAGAAAAACAAGTTTTTATTGTCTGTTTTTGAATTCATTAAACGAGAAATAAAATTTTATAGAAACTGATATTTTTGAGGATATATTTGAGAGTTTTCAGCCGAACAAAACACCAATTGATAAGATTGGCTTAAGAAGTAAGTAATCTAAACGAAATATCGCGTCGTGCATTTCGATTAACTAAGGTTGACATCGAAAATTTATGAACAACACACATTTAATTTTAATCCTATGGTAAAAGGACAACGTATTTCATTCAACAATCTGTATCTATGGCAAATCTTTGCTCAGCGGTTATTCTTTTGGCTAATAATAATGATGGTGATGACAATTAATAGCAATATAATGCATAATTAGTGAAATAACAAACTTACGAAATAAGACCAATTATCTCACCTGGGTAACAATCACAATATTAACTGGATTTAAGTCGACGTTGGCTTATATACCAAAACAAAGAAGTGATAGCAATCAATTTCAATCAGATACACAAATTTACATTCGCAGCTAATTTTTATCTTACATTGATTTTAATCTTACCCAATTAGTATAATCTGTTCCTAGGTAAAACCACCTTGTATCGGCCATTTCTTACAAATATGATCAAAATTTATCAAATGGTACGAATAATTGCACAAAACCAGGAGGCCGATTCTCGCATGATCGAAAAAAGTTCACACACGTAAAAAAGTTCACCATTCGATTTTTTTTCGAAGGAAACAAGGCTTGTGTATTCTCACACCTTCACAGTCGAACTAATTCGATCGAACGTCACACGAACATTTCGATTGCTGGAGACCAATAGATTTCGAAATTCGTATACGAACTATTGAGGTTCTAATCGGGCAAAATGATTACCTAACCTAAAATTGAGAAAATTTTCATTGACTTTGAATGATTTTTATCCGGCTTGAAATAAAGAAGGTTTCCTGTATGTCCAATATATAATGTTTTTTTGCCCTCTATTATATCATGTTTGGCTAAACCGATTTTGATGTGGTTTTAAGAAGAGTACTTCTGCGTTTTAGAGAAGTTTCGAGTATATGAATTGACTTACAAAAAAGAGGATCTCCGTTTCTACGGCATGCCTAGGCCGTGGTCTCTCCCGACTTACCACTTTCAAAGGAAAATCGCTTGCATACAAGACACAACACAGGCGTCAGTTCAAACAAAAGTCGACACAAGGTGCAAGCGATTTTAGCTCTTAAGGTGGTTAGGCAGCAGTGACCTCGATAGGACTTAATATTATGTTAAGAGCTGTGCAATCCTGGATACTATCTAGAGACAAAGTACTTGACAAATCGAATCTTACGAGCCCAACTCGTTGGGGGTTTGTTGTCTTATTACGGAGTACCTTTGGTCACCTTCAGCTTCATTCGCAGACCCTGATTTTATATTTTGACTCTGTTTCAAGGTCATGATCATGGATTGCTCCTATGTATTGAAATCAATCCTGAATTTAAATTTCCTAATGTCAGCGACTAAGGAAGATTAAACAGTATAAATAAATAAATTTCATACAAATAAAAAATACCAATTTAGCAAGTGGTTTTATTTTCTTAATACATCAGTCAAAACACAAAACATTCAAGAAGCAATAACATGATTGTTAAAAAACAATTCAAAGCCATTGGTTATATTAACCAGGAAAGTTTCCATCCTTGAATCCAATGCCCTTACATTTCTAACTAATCATTTATTTTGTTGTGAAATGCATGCGGTTGTGTTCCCAGGAGTATTTGAAATCCCTTCATTTGGTGCTCTTTCCTTTTTGATTATTATAATTTGTTCTGCCGCTCAATTCTGTAAAAAACAATAACCATCATAAATACCACAGAAAGTTACCTACTACACACAAAATAAAAACAAAACTTGAACACCATCATTGTTTTTTTAGCTCAGTATCTCTTTTCTGGGATAATAATGATTACTGTAGATACTTGTAGGTGAAATCCATAAACTATGTTTGAACACATTAAAAGCACTCATAGAACAGATTACTAAAATTTACTATTTGTTTATAATAAGGTAACTATAGGCAATACTATAACACACATAGATTTAGGTTATAAATGGAAAATATGATGGTTTTATTAATTAATGATGACAATAAACCTATCATTATGTGTCTAGTTAATTAGGTACTTACCTAGATACCAGAGAATTAAGGTATTCAAGTATTCCCAAGTATTTTAATCAGTCTTCTATCGCATTAGATTGGCAATATTCTCTCTGCTACAACATAATCCAGACTATCTGTAAATAAAAATAGTATGTTTTGTAAGAACACTACTTATCTACAAAGGCTATTAAAAACTTTATCTGGGCTCCACAAGGTTCACTAATATTTGTGATGTTAATTAACTGCACCTATTACTTCTATAGAATTATTCTAAGCCTCTCTCTTGTAGTTAAGTAAATAGAAAAACATGTTATTAAACAAACAGCGTCGTACCAACCTTAGAAAATATCTAGTTTTTGTTTGTATTTAGCATCGTAATTCTTACTATAGGCAAAAGTTGAGAATACAAATAAATTTCACTCACTGAAAAATCGATATTTGCAACAATTTTGACACACACACACACGCACACATTGTCATTTAGGGCCATAGAGAAAGGTAATATGGCGCGTCGCTGCGTTTCATTTCATGCTATGCATGAATAATGAAATTTTAATAATTGATCTACGGTTATTATATTTTTTAACAATATGTTTATTTTCGTGAATATGTACATCAAATTAAACAAACAAATAGATTTCTTGTTTAATTTTACGAAAAATATTTTTTTTAGATGGACTTTATTTCGGCGTTTTTAAAAACGCCCGCACGATCTCTGAAATGGAACGTTGTAATGAAATTCGAACGTGAAATGTTCTATCGGTGCATGAGAATAGCAGTTTAATGTATCACTCGAACTTTTACAATAGAACTGTGAACTTCGTATACGAATTACCACACGGAAAAAGTACTACTTCACGAGAATTGGCCCCCTGCTCTGCGGCCTATTTTAAATCACTCGCTGATTATGGCGTGTGAATTGAGTTTGAAAACGAATGAAAATCAATGAAAATGACGTTACATATAGTTTTTGGTACTCACAAAAATCAGATATCTTAGTTCAAATCAGTCATGAGTGGAATTATACTAATTTTCATTGAAAAATCGGACGTTAAACAATGACTATCATACGCCATCTTGACGCAAGTGATTTTAAATTTTTAAAGGGCCCTGGGCCCCTATATTTGAATCAGTCGCTTCGAAATGGCAAGTGATTTTCGTTCGACCACGACTTTTTTCTATGACTTTTAATTCATCTTCGAACGAAAATCACTCGCCATCTTGAAGCGAGTGATTCAAAAATAGAGCTCCTGGTCTTTAAATGTGCAAAACTACACGATTGGCGATACATTTCATTTTACAGTTCATTGATGTGTCGAAATTCGAGCCATTTTATAGTCAAAACTGGCGAGTTCGAGGTCACCAGGATAAGTGTTTCCAACTTAACCGGGAGGTTTACTCGTATACTATAATTACTATGTTTTTAAGGTTCAGGAGGATATAATATGCATATGCTTTAGCTGTGGCTGAAAAAAGCAGTTTAAAGGTTGCTCCGAAGATGCTGGCATCACAGACTGATAAGTGTGATGAGGAGGGTTTCGCTAAGGCTGAGAGGTAGAAAAAGAAGCCTTCCACTCGCAACCAGTGCTGCTCAGCGCAGATCGGACCGAACCACCTACTGCGCCCTTCGATACCAGAGGCGCTGTTATACGTGTCCCGGCTTCATTACTCTACAAAGGTCGAGGAGATTGTAGAGTACATCCGAATCAAAACAAAATACTTACTGAGGATCGAACGTTTGGAATCTCGTCAAAATACGAATTTCAATTCGTTTGTGTTGAGGGCTCCGACCAAACAGCTGTCGTCCTTCATAAAAGCAGAATTTTGGCCGAAGGGTGTTTTGTATCGTAGGTTTCGCGGACGGTTACCAGACACCAAGATACACAACACTACGCCAGCAAAATAGTGTTTTATTTGTTTTTAGGGTTCCGTAGCCGAATGGCAAAAAATGGAAATCTTATAGTTTCGTCAAGTCTGTCTGTCTGTCTGTCTGTCTGTCTGTCGGTCCGTATGTCACAGCCATTTTATTCTGTAACTATAAGCATCACACTAATGAAATTTGGTAGAAAGATGCATCCTGTTAACCGCTTTACGATTCTCATATAAAAAATAATGACATTTAAGGGGGGCATGAAACTAAAATAAAAAAAACATTTTTGTCAAACCTATGCGTGTGGGGTGTCTATGGTTAGGTTTTTTAGTATGCCATAGAGGTTCCTAACACCATTTTCTTATAAAGTCTTACGTTTTATAGCTAGATGATGCCTCCAAAGTGGTAAAATGGTCGTCCCCCCCCCTTCTACCTTCTAAACTAAGCAAGTTTAAATTTTGCAAAAAATATATAATGTAGATCTTTACAAATACCATCAACGAAAATTGGTTTGGACGGCATCGAACTAGAAGTTTTTGAGATATAGCACATTTTCAACAACCGCAAACATAACTTTGTTTTTCATACAAATACTATGAAAAACAAAGTTATATTTGCTGTCAAAAATTTTTGTTGTATTTTACTAAGTGGAAGTAAGTGGATTCCCTAATTTAGTTAAAGTTGGCACGGAACACTCAGTGCGCGAGTCCGACTCGCACCTGGCCGGTTTTTTTTTAAATATTATTATATGTAGGTGCCATGTTAGTTTTTAAGGTGTGTATTGATTGGGCCTCTGTTGCCTGCAATAAATGATTAAATAAATAAAATAAAAATAAAAAATAATACGTGATTATAACGTTTTTACACTCACAGTGTCATATTTTATATTCATAAAGATGAAATAAGAAACCAAAAATTTGCGCACGGGCGCTACTCGAACCAACAATTTGTTGGCTAACCGGGCCAAACGCTCTACCAATTGAGCTATTTTGGTTTCTTATTTCATCTTTATGAATATAAAATATGACACTGTGAGTATTAAAAAACGTTATAAATCGTTAGACAGCGAAGCGTCATCAGTTTCCAAATTGAATTTATTCTGTAATGAATAACTACTTGGCCACGTCACGTGTAATGACGTATCCATAAGTGACCACAAATTTTGCAAGGTTGGACTGACAGCACGGTAGCTCAATTAGTAGAGCGTTTGGCCCGCTTAGCCAAGAAGTTACTGGTTCGAGTTCCGCCCGTGCATAAATTTCTTATTTTATCTTTATGAATAAGATATAATACAACTTAAGGGATGTAGATATTGAGTTTTATTTAATATTTTAATAAAAAACCATGGCTAAATTAAAAAGATATACGTCGTAGGAGAGTCAAATAATATACCTACATATATATATATGTAGGTATATATATATATATATATATATATATATATATACCTCACATTGGTCGATCGGCCGGTCCTCGATTGGTTATATATATATATATATATATATATATATATATATATATATATATATATATATATATATATATATATATACCTCACATTGGTCGATATTCACTATGGAAACCGCTAGCCTGTCTTCAGTAGTGGACGTCTCTTGGCTGATTGTAATAATTTTTCAGATGTGCGAAACCCTCTGTTAGCTAGTCCCACTCGCACAGGCCTGGTTATTTTTCAAAGCGTTTCAATTATCATGCATTTTTATTACCTTACTATTTTACTCTATACCTAAGTAAAATAGCTTTATTCATTTTGATAGGCATCTGATAATCTGATTATGATAAAAACTGCAATGCGGTGACTTGAAAGCGCATTAACAATCATTTATTTTATTTCAACTAATTAATAGGTGATATTCTTTGTGTGTTATTATAACAGATTTGGCGCGATAAGATAGAATGTACAACTGCCACGCCACCGATCGGCATCTTTTTCTTTGTTTTGTTATATTAAGAAGGTAGGTAAGTGATGCATTTTAAACTTAAGGACTTGACGACAGAGTTTCAAGGATAAAATCGATTCAATGTGTGTGTGTATTATTATATTGTTGTAAATACGTGTGAAAACATTCATAAATGTATGTATCTTTGTATTTTTGTATGTTTGTCCACGGATTTGATTGACACAAAAGTCACAACCTTACGTCAAAAAAATGAGGTCATTTTTAGGGTTTCGTAGCCGAATGGCAAAAACGGAACCCTTATAGTTTCGTCAAGTCTGTCTGTCTTTCTGTCTGTCCGTCCGTATGTCACAGCCATTTTATTCTGGAACTATAAGCATCACACTTTTGAAATTTGGTAGGAAGATGTATCCTGTTAACCGCTTTACGATTCTTATACAAAAAAAATGATATTTAAGGGGGGGCTCCCATACATAAAACTAAAACAAAAAAATATATTGGAAAAACTATGCGTGCTATGGAGAGGTTCCTATAACCATTTTTTGCAAAGTCTAACGTTTGCGAGATATACGCTTCCAAAGTGGTAAAATGAGCGTCCTTCCCTCCCTTTAAAACCTAAACTAAGCGAGTGTAAATATCGAAAAAAATATATAATATAGATCTTAACAAATACTTTCAACGAAAATTGGTTTGGACGGGATCGAACGAGTAGTTTTTCAGATAAAGCTTATTTTTAACAACCGCAAACATAACTTTGTTTTTCATACAAACACTATGAAAAACAAAGTTATATTTGCTGTCAACAAAATATTGTGGTATTTTAGCTTAGTGGAAGTAAGTGGATCCCTAATTCAGTTAAAGTTGGCATGGAACCTTCAGTGGGCGAGTCCGACTCGCACTTAGCCGGTTTTTTAACCAAATAGTTTATTATCTTTTTACAACACTCGGCAGTGTTGTAATATGTTATGTTTGGTGAACTCAAAGTAAGTCATTATATCTCTCTAAGGATGTATGGAAATACATTACCTCCCTAGGGAATTAATGTGAGTTAAATTTCGTCTGCACCAAAAAGGTCGTGATTTGACTGCTTCGTAGGGAAAATATGACAAATCATTCATCGCATCAATCATCGCGCATTGAGGGTTCCCTGCAAACTTTAACTGAATTAGGGGTCCACTTACTTCCACTTAGCAAAAGTACTACAATATTTTGTTGACAGAAAAAAATGCTTTGTTTGTATGAAGGACATAGTTATATTTGCAGTTGTTGAAATGTACTATATTTCAAAAACTACTAGTTCGGTTTCGTACAAACTATTTTTGTTGTAAGTATTTGCAAAGTATTATATAGTGCATTATTTCAAAATTTTCACTAGTTTTGTTTAAAAGTTAGAGGGGGGTGGACACCTATTTTACCACTTTGGAAGCGTCTTTGTCCCAAATGTTAGAATTTTATAATAAACGGTTTAATAAACCTCAACGTCATTTTGAGAGACCTATCTATGAATATCCCACACGCATAGGTTATAGTAAAAAAATGATTTTTGTTTTAGTTCGTCCTTCGTTCGTGAAGTGGTTAACAGAACACATATACCTACCAAGTAACAACTGTGTAATATCCTTTGGAAATATCCTTTGGACATTCCCACACAGCGCCATCTAGTCCCAAAGTAAGCTACTCAAAGCTTGTGTTATGGGTGCCAGACAACGGATATAATACTTAAATACTTTTTGTTTGTAAATACATACATGATATACATAAAAAACACCCAGACCAACACAAACAGACATGTTCATGCACACAAATGTTTGTATTGTGCGGGGATCGAACCCGCACCCGCTGCGTAGTAGGCGATTTCTCCACCACTACACCAGACGGGTCGTCATGTGTAATGCTTATAGTTTTAGAATAAAGTATCTGTTACATACGGACGGACAGATCGACAGACTTGACGAATCTTTAAAGGTTCTGTTTTTTGCCATACAGTTACGGAACCTCTTAAAAGTGTGTAAACACTTCAAAATTCAGCTGTTTGTCTAATGCCTTCAAAAATTAAAAAAAATATTTATGAACTTTCACTGAGAATACTAATGAAAAGTATGTAGTACAGCTAAAAAAAACATAACAAGTTACAAACATTATGTAAGAGAAATGATTGAATTTACAAATATTTTTTATTAATTACATTAACTTATAGAAAATTACGCTTTCCTATGAATTTTCTATTACCTCGGCATTTTACTTCCGAGTGTCAACAAGAGCTGAATCTCGGGGGTAAGACTAATTCCTTCCTTCCATCGCTCGGGAGTCAAAAATATAATCCTTTTGTTTCGCTCGTGCTTCAAAATGGCGCCCATGCCGAAGAGATTGACTCCTTTTTCTTTTGTTGAATAATCAACTATTGGTATATTTTTTTAAGTTATAAAGTTTGTTTATAATATTCGACTATCAAAGAAAACCGAACTTTGATGGGTATGTGGCAAGTGGAAGCAACAATAATAGTTAGCCATTGGGATTTTATATAAGAAATGGGGTCCATATTTCGAAAAATAAATACAATTTTTATTTGTACAAAGATGTTTATTACAATTTCAATCACAGTAGTTTTCTCATAACAATACATTAAAGATGCCAATTTTCAGGCATTATTTTAGCGTTTATTATGAGATTGTGTTGTCTGTCCAGTTGTCAGAGGTAGAAATCTTCTTACAAGAGATCGCCTACGACCTCTTTGATGATGTGCTCAAGGAGTGTGTTGATGTCAGACTGGAAAAAATAATATTGATACAGTTAATGTCTAATAAGTAAACCGCAAGACCTTCTGACGTAACTTTCGTAGCCATCCACTCCCAATTGACGTACTCATTAGGTGAAAGAAATATCGTTCAATGCATGAGAATGGTATGGAATTCAATAGTAAAAATGAGGGCGATAAAAGTGACATCTCAGCTTTGCGCGCGACCAATGTTTATGTGAGCGCTGTAATCTGTTCAACCATAACGATTCGAAATTCAGATTTTGAAATTTTATTAGTACAGTACAAGTCATAAAAAATGTCATAGAAGTGCACCATGACTTAGTTAACACACACACTTAGTTAATACACACTGCAACTTTTAGCATCGATGCAGTTGCGTGATTTCAAAATGCGCTTCAGCTTTGTGACTGACGCAAAGAACAAATTTAATTTACCATCGATGCTAACGCGCGTTAGTATCGATGCAGTCGCGAAAAGACAGTACATAATTTGTCAATTTCCAGCTTCTGTATCTTAGCTAATAGTAGCGCAATGTGTAAAGGTTGGCATTTTGCGACTGCATTAATGCTGCATAACGACTGCATCGCGACTGCGATGCTGCTATAAGTGCTCTGAGTGCGAACGAGGTGGTGGGGGAACCTGAATGACAGCGCTTACAGTGACCAAAAAAACGACGTTGGCGGACGTCTGCACCATTTTCTAGCAATTTTAGTACAAAATTTACGTATCCTTGCATTATAAATAAATATCCTTTGGACATTCCCACACATCGCCATCTGGTCCCAAAGTAAGCTACTCAAAGCTTGTGTTATGGGTGCCAGACAACGGATATAATACTTAAATACTTTTTGTTTGTAAATACATACATGATATACATAGAAAACACCCAGACCAATACAAACAGACATGTTCATGCACACAAATGTTTGTATTGTGCGGGGATCGAACCCGCACCCGCTGCGTAGTAGGCGATTTCTCGACCACTACACCAGACGGGTCGTCGAATTTTTTTATTTTATTTTATGGATACGTAAAAATCGACACTATAGATTAACCGTATTGAATAATACCTATACATGAATTATATCATATTTTAATTAAATATTTTTTGTTTAATTGCTTTTAGTAATGACAGCCAGCCATTTGTCATTTCAACGTCCGCTAATTGTTTGTGATGCTGTCATCACGCACGGTCCCGATAGTACAGTCGTGTCTACACATATAATCTAGACGGATGGAACTGCCTCGGTGGCGCAGCGGTAAGAGGGTCGCACTTTTAAACGACGGCTGCGCCAGAGGTCTCGGGTTCGACCCTCGGGTCGGGCCAAAAATATAAACCTTTGAGTTTTTTAGTTCAGAAATTCTTAGGGTCGCCCGGAGTTTGGAAGTTGGTGGTGTTTCACCCCCGTGCCTCGGAAAAGCACGTAAAGCCGTTGGTCTTGCGCCTGATCTCTCTCCGGTCGTGTCAGATTTCTGTCCCATCGGGCAATGAGAGTGAAAGGAATAGAGAGTGCACCTGTGTTTGCGCACGCACTTGTACACTATAATGTATCCCGCGCAGTCAGCTAGTCGTTGTGACTGGCCACCGTAGTCGAAATCGGCTAGGGGGACTATTATTAATCTAGATGGTACAAACAAACGAATTTTGTGCTTAGAGGCTGTTAAGTTAAAGTAATTATAACATACCCTGTGCTCAGCCAAAGTGGTGGGGATGGTCTCTCCCAAGAATTTGTTGAGAGATTCGGAAAAGTCGTGGCCGAAGGCAACAACGTTCAGGTTGGACTGAAAAAAACAAAAAGGTTCATTAGATTCATAATTCACCTTTATTTTACCTTAACATATGAGCTAAAATCCTATCATAGTATTATAAACTGTTGTATCCTGAGCTACAATAAAGCTACAAATTAAAAAAAAACTAGGCAAATCTTGTATCTTTATACGATGACATAAGAATCCAAAATTTTGCATAGACGGGACTCGAGCCCGCAACTTTTGGCTGTTTAAACATTGGCAAATCTTGAAAATGCTTTTTTCTGCAGCAGACAACTGCGATTACTATACCATCCATCGAAAAAAAATACTCTTAAAAAGTGTAATAAAACATAGACGATATTAAAAGGCCGATTAAACCATCGGTGCGCAGCACAGAGGTCAGTTTTAATACATTATAACTACTGCATCCGTCAAATCCATTGATTTTGACAACAGAAAGAGGCTTTGTGCACTGTTGTCTGGCACAAATAAAGCCATTAAACTGATAAAGTTATTTTTGATTACTATTTCTATATTGCGAGCTATATTTTGTCTAAAGACTTCCCCTAATTTTTTCCAGCCCCCCGATTCAGAACTATTCGGTTACGGATTAGGTTACGGTTCGATAACTTTCACATGTTAATACAATAACTTGGATTTATCATATGCAACTATTTTATTCTGTTCTTTTATTATATTTGTGACCGAACTGACATATCGACATCCAAACGAAATGCCACATTTATTTAAAAAATAATTGAAAAACTAGCCGAAAAGCTTATCGAACGTTCTGAATCGCCCTGCAGGTCTACAAAGTACAGGTTAGTAAAGTTCGTTTTACTTTGCTAGTCGAATGATATTAACATTTTTTTATATTTAAAAAAATATATCAGTAAGTTCAATTCATTTACTATTTGATTTGAAATATCTCAGTGTTAAAAGATGACTCTGAGGCGTAATATGTAGTGAGTTTTGTGTTTACCTTTTTTTAAAATGAATTATTTCCGTAAAAAAGGAATGTTAAGATTGTTTAAAATATTCGACAAGCAAAAAGAAACGGACTTTACCATCGAAGTACCGCTAAGTTTAACAGCCAATACGGTTGCAACCCTCTTTTATTTGTTTGAAGTGACGTTCATATTTGCCTCGAGTGTTCAAGCAATTTTCATTTGAAAGTGTTTAGGCGGCAGACACCTCTACTGATACATAATGCAGTGTATATCATTACTTACATGGATGTCCTTGACAGAGAGGTCGACGATGACGGATGAGAGAGAGATGCCACTGATGATGCCAATACTGATACGAATGTCAGCCACCACGCGGATATCTTCAATAACCAAGCTGGAAACAAAAAAAAACATTAAAATCTCAAAAAAAAAAACAATGCACCGAAAAACTGGGTAAGAATAAAGATAAGCGTGCACCACTCCGTAGTTAAATGAACATAATACAAATCTGAACGGCATGCCACACGGTGCGAACTGTTAAGTTGCGTCGTTGGAACGGGCGTACAATGGATATAAGGCCCTAAGCACACCGCGTACTTTAAACGCGCAGACGACACGCGTATTAGGAACGCTCGTCTCCGGTGCCGCAGGCGATGATTGTTGCGTTAATGACCAAGCGTCCACATGAAGCATTATAAAATGCAATATAAAACATTTATAAAATGGAATGGAGAGGGCATCAAAAGACATATATTTGGTAAAAAATCATGTCACTTAAGAAATAACTAAGTATTTAATTTAAAGAATCTCAATGTACGTACAACGAATGTAGGTTGTGAGTTTTGTGTTTTTAAAACATGGTATGTTTTAAATGAAAACTTCACTCAAAAGGAATGTCAAGATTGCTTATAATATTTGACTAAAATAAATTAATTGTAATTCATACCTTCCACTAGCCTTGCCACTAAGGTTGGTACTGAACAGCTTAACGTCAGCGTTAGAAGAGCCTGCAAACAAAAAAATAAGGTAATTCAGTAACTTAGAACTATAAAATACTTTATTTTATTAGTACTGTACTATTTCTTATGGCAAGTCCTAATGTACGGAGGCTACACTTATAATAAAATATAAGCCTAGCGTACATATTCCTATCATATTATTATAGTACTACGTACTATTATAGTACGTTGTATTCCCTATAGTACGTCCACTAGTGAGCATACGCTCCACTGATCTGATCTATATCCATCCACTGATCCATCCATGATTTTTCGTATTTATTGCGAGCAGTCTACATGAAGTGTGACTATTTTTTTGCAAAAGAAATGCTTTATGGCACGTGGCAGGTTATGTGTGACCCCTCTACGATAACCAAGTAACACACTAAAACATACGCGTGGATCTTTCATCAGTTATGTTTTTGTATGCACTTCATCTTCCCAGCGGTTGCCTGTACCTTACAGTGGCATGTCAACTAATCCAGTATGATCCTGCAAATTTCACAAAATCATCTTGCCGCAGTGATCAAAGGGTCTTTTAACTAGAACTTTTCCAAGCGACAATCAGTTCTTCGCGCTTTGCCATGCCCATGGCCAATTGAGCTTTTCGCCGGTCTACAATACATGACTTCTACTACACATCGATTCCTTTGTAACTATCGAATCTGACTAATGACATCTGAATAATGACAACAATCATTTCATAACTAAAAGAATATCCGTGAATACTAATTGATTTAAAAAGATCTATCTCATTGTTCAACTATGAATTACGTAGGTTGTAAGTTTTGGTTTGTTTTTTAAAATGAATCGTTTCGTTATAAAGGAATGTCAAGATTGCTTAAAATATTTGGCAAGCAAAGAAAAATGGGCTTTGGATGAGCATCTAGGGGTTACAATAGGTTTGCTGTATTGCTTACCAAGCTTAGCGGAGATGAGGGGCAGAGAGATTTCCATTTGCAACCTGGTGGTCAGGAGGGAGAAGCTGATGCGGTGGATCACGATGTTGCTGAGACCCTCAACTAGGAGGTCTTCGAGAGCGGCTTCGACGATCAGCAGGCTGAAAAATATTATGGGAAGGTTACTTTGGTGAACTAATAGATATATAACCATGACTACCATTATTATTATTATTATTCCTTTATTTGACGGTACTACAATTGCAATTTGTAGACTTTATGCCTTAGGGTTTTCTCAACCAGTTAACCACTTGGAAGTGCAGAAAGTTTCTAAACTTTCTGCATTTCAGAAATTATATTACATATATGTTTCCGCCACAATTGCGATCATTACGTTATTCGTGAGATTTTAGATTTGGTCCTCTCATGACCACGGATTAACTAAAGATCATGCGTATAAGTTCATACCTATCTAATTTCATTGACTTATGGTTTTGGTGTACCGCGGAAACGACTGAACTTCATATCAAGATTAAGTCAATAATGTAAAAAAAAACTGGTGAAAAATTTCATTAGCAACAAGAAAATTGGCTTATCGTCAACAATGATTAAAAAATCTTGGTAATTCCTACTTATTATAATATTGAGGTATTTAATATAACAAATTATCATTTATAAATTATTAAATACATGGCAGGACGTGGTACTGATCTATTTAAACGCAATAAATAATATAACGCTGACTCGGTGCTGACTTAATTTTTTGTAGAACCGCAGAGATATTGGCTGGTGGTCGAGCACACGTTATTTACACACACAGCATAGCTTACTATTACTTGTATGGAACAGCAGATTTTTTTTCTCGATTTCACTATTGTCCCCATAGTAAAAGTTGTTCATATTCATCAGTGGAGTCTTTACACAAAATTTCGGTACTGATAAAAAAGCCACCCTGTATAGTGTATTATCCATTTACTCTATCCAATCAAGTTAATCTATAGTGTCGATTTTAACTTATTTATAAAATATAATGCACGACTACATAAATTTTGTAGTAAAATTGCTAGAGAAATGGAGACAGAAGTCCGCCAACGTTGTTTATTTTGGTAACTGCGAGCGCTGTCATCGGCTTGGGTTCCCCCACCACCTACTACGCACTCAGCTAATAGAGAAGCTATGTCGCGAAAACGTTGGCAAGATACTGACGTACTCCTTGAAATTTGAATTTAGAATATAAAACTATCTGAGTTGATGACGAGTGACGTCAATTCGTGGCGCACGAGATTAGTTCATGGTGTTTCCACACTCTAGTAATAGTAAATAAATATAAATAAATAAATAAATATCCTTTGGACATTCCCACACATCGCCATCAAGTCTCAAAGTAAGCTACTCAAAGCTTGTGTTATGGGTGCCAGACAACGGATATAATACTTAAATACTTTTTTTTTGTAAATACATACATGATATACATAGAAAACACCCAGACCACTACAAACAGACATGTTCATGCACACAAATGTTTGTATTGTGCGTGGATCGAACCCGCACCCGCTGCGTAGTAGGCGATTTCTCGACCACTACACCAGACGGGTCGTCTGGTGGTGGTGGCTAGTAGTTCAATGTATATTACTTACTCAGTAACGGGGAGTTTGTAGTCGAAATCGGCGGCCTTCACGTCAACGGGGTCCAGTCCCCTTTCCCTAATGTCGTTGATCAGATCCTCGATCAGACCAACAACGATGTTGTCGACAAATCTCTCTGTAACAGGAAAATATATCGATTTATTGTTTTGTCAAAGTGGCATTTTTAACCGACTTAAAAAAAGGAGGAGGTTATCAATTTGAATTTATGTTTTATATTATATTCGAAGAAATTAATTTTAGATGAAATTTTTTTTCGCCTACCAAGAGGGTTTTTTTCAGGAGTGTTTTTTTTACCACGCTTTTATTAGCTAGGGTTGTATCTATGTATGTATGTATACCTAGCCTACTTACCAAATTTGGTCCCATTTTTGCGAATTCGGGATCTGATAATTGGGATCTTGGTGTAATCGAGAGAAACCCTAAAATTTTAAAGGCACGTTGTTTTTTTTACCACGCTTTTATTAGCTTGGGTTGTATCTATGTATGTATGTAATGGAATCTTTGAGCATAAATTTGACCGATTTCCAGAAGTTTGATTAATTTGAAACTTTGCACACGTATCAAGGACCGATGACAATGCAATAATTTAATAACAGTTTCTCAATATCCTTATAAGGACCGCCAGGATTAATAAATTCTTTCGTGGATCCTCTGTAAGGGAGTAATTCGTCCGCAAATAATTAATTGAAACATCGAACTAAAAAAATGTAAAATAAATTATAGTTTAAAAAAACTAAAAAACCACGCTTTTATAGGTAACCGAACTAAAAAGTAGAAAATAATTTTTAATTACAAAGAGTTAGAGAATAATTCAATTCAGAGTAAAAAGCGTGGGGTGCAACATTTAATATATCAAGCACCCCACGCTTTTTACTCTGAATTGAATTATTCTCTCTTTGTAATTAAAAATTATTTTCTACTTTTTAGTTCGGTTAGCTATAAAAGCGTCTTTTTTTAGTTTTTTTTAAACTATATTTACTATAATCTTAATGTTGACGTGTTGTTTCGTCTGATAGTCAACATCTTTTGGAGCTATGTTGATGGTGGAACTCCTTAACGCTTAAGAGTTCAGTAATTTTTGGTTTTAAGTTTTTTTTCTTCGATTTATGTTATTCCCAAAATTCCTATTAACTATTAAAATTGCAAAGCATGCCTTTAAATGTTGATTCTGAGGGTCACACCATCTAAGTCTCATGATCACGATCGCGAACTTCAAACAAAATGAGTTTGCATGATATTCACGGTGTATGTCGTTTTTACTGACTTGAAAACGACTCAAATGTCACGTCATCTATGTCCACGCATAGATGAAACTTAGTAGGTAGGTTTACCTTGATAACTGCTATAAATTATAAAATAAAACGACATTTGAGGGGGGCTCCCATACATGGAACTAAAACAAAAAAAAATTGCTCTAACCTATGCATGTAGGGTGTCTATGGACAGATCTCTTGAAATGACATCCAGCGCTGGTAGTCTGATGCAACATTTTAGACATTTCGCGTAGACAATTTCAATTTTATGATTTTCTAATTCATTAAATATCATGTTAACTTATGTAGCTTGTGTTTTTAATAAATCTTAAAAACATTTGTAATTTTTAAGCTTCATTCGAAAATTCTTCTCGATCAATAAATACACGAAAACACTAATTTTGTTACGGCATTTTGCGAGCGCCACCTGGTGGTTTTACAGGGAACTATGTCGAGACTTCCGACACTGGTTCCTAGAACCATTTGTTCAGAAAGTTTAACATATGAGAGATAGACGCTACCAAAGTGGTATATCGAACTAGTGGTTTTTGAGATATATCACATTTTCAACAACCGCAAAAATAACTTTATCCTTCCTACAAACACAAAGTTATTTTTGCTGTCAACAAAATATTCTGATATTTAGGCTAAATGGAGAAGTCGAACCCTTATTTATTTAAAGATGGCACGGAACCCTCAGTGCGCGAGTCCACCTCGCACTTGGCTGTTTCTTTCTTTAAACTTACCATTAGCCTTGGTGACAGGCTCGGGCACTGCGGCTACGGCGGCCAACAGCGCGGTGAAAGCAAGGAAGATTTTCATGTTTTTTTTGTTTACTGGAATAATAAAAACAGTTATTTGTAAAAACTAATCCAACAAGATCGCATAATTTTATTAAATTTAGATTTTTACGATTCGTCTTTATTTATAAAAGACAGTCGTGTAAGGTACACTTTTATAACTCAAAAACGCCTGAACCGATTTTGCTGAAAATTAGTGGAGAGGTACCTTCGAACCAAACTTAAACCATAAAACTTAGACGAGGTAGGACAACTTTCGCTGGGACCACTAGTTTTTTTATAAATTATTATTCATACTTGAGGTGAGAACTTGGCCCAGTGATGGGATTTTTACAGGCTAACTGTACTTTACTTTTATTGCAGCCTTGCCATAAAAACTGGAGACACACTTTACCAATTTCAAAGGCTAAGTTTAGGAAACGAGTTTGGCTAGGCAAATAGCACTAAAACTATATAATAAATAAATAAATAGTTGGACACCGATTCCAAAATCCTAAAGCAAGAAGCTAATGCACTTGTGTTATTTAAATCAGCCACAACGGTGGTACCACAACACCCAGACCCGAGACAATATAGAAAAATTGATTTCTATATTGAACCGACCGTGAATCGAACCCAGTGCTTAGTCACTACACCGCGGAGGAACTAGATTATTCTTATTAATTTAACAACATTTAAGATGGTACACACATTTTTATGAAAACTGTTTAATGCAGGGTTAAGAATTTTCAAAATTTTAATTATGAAGTTAAAGGTACCCGAATTAATTACGTTTCTTACCTGGACGACAATTATGAAATTGTTTGATTAATATAAATCTGCTCCTGCTTATATATACTTACTATGATAATCGAGATAACACTAAAACTATAATCCGATACGACTTGTATTTACATTCATTAGCTTTATTTTATCTACATTGATTTTGGTCAAATGTGATAAACATACTAGGAGATTTGTTAACAACCACTGTAAAAACCAAAGCTGATTTTACTCAGTTAATACAGGGTGTTGTTTTGGTCAGTACTATCCAACTTACTTACTCTTACTTACTTACTCCGTTGGCTCAGCGACCCGAAGTGGATATTGGCCTCCGATACGAGATGGCGCCAGCGCGCCCTGTCTTGAGCGATCTCCTCCCAGTTATCTGCATTCAGGGCGCGTAGGTCCTTGGCCACTTCATCTCTCCATCGGTATCGCGGTCGGCCGACTATCCAACTCAGGGATGATAATATGATTATGCTTATTCTAAAAAAATATTTCCTTTAAATAATATGCAAGTTTTATAAAAGAAAACCTCTTCACAGCATTTTAAACCGGCTAAGTGCGAGTCGGACTCGCGCACTGAGGGTTCCGAGCCAACTTTAACTAAATTAGGGAATCCACTTACTTTCACTTAGCTAAAATACCACAATATTTTGTTGACAGCAAATTTAACTTTGTTTTTCGTAATGTTTGTATGAAGAACAAAGTTATGTTTGCGATTGTTGAAAATGTGCTATATCTCAAAAACTACCCGTTCAATCTCGTCTAAAATAATTTTCTTTGAAAGTTTTTGTTAAGATCAACATTATTTTTTTTCAAAATTTACACTAGCTTAGTTTAGAAGTAAGAAAGGGGGACGGCCACTTTGGAAGCGTCTATCTATCAAACGTTCGACATTAAAAGAAAATGGTTTTAAAAACCTCTTTGCCATTTTAAAAGACCTATCCATTGACACCCAAGACGCATAGGTTTAACTTAAAAAAGAAATCGGTTTTAGTTTCATGTATAAGGGAGCCCTCCTTAAATATTAACTTTTTTTTATTTTTTGTATGAGAATCGTAAAGCGGTTAACAGGTTATAGTTAGGGAGGCGAGGTAGCTAAATGGCGTAATTCAACGGCGCCGTCGAGACCTATCAAAATCGAAAGATAAAATAATTTCGAAAAGAAAAGCTCGTATGGTAAAAACCATTTTAGCGGTGGGTTTGGCGTGTACGGTTTTTCAAAAATGTAAAAAAAAACGGTTACTTGGGCATTCTCGAGCGCGTCAGATATTCATACTACGTATGCCCCAAGTGCCTCTGATAACAACGGTATACTAATCTGCCGGTTTGCGTGGTGGGGGTAGGCATATAAAGTTGTCAAAAATGTAAAAAAAATAAAATTACTCGAGCGCGTCAGATTTTTGGAAGGGGTGTTAAGTAGGCCCCAAGGAAGCTCCCTTAAAAAAAACTGACGATTTTGGCGTGACCATAAGTTACGATGAATTTTTGAAAATGCAAAAAAAAATAGTTTTTTTGAAATACTCGAGCGCGTCAGATTTTCATAGGGGAGGTTCATCTCGGTATCCTGAAAGCATATTTTCTTAATCTGACAAAAATGTTGGTGGGTTCTCTTAATCTGATCGGAAAGGTTTTTTTGGTTTCTTGTTTTTTCCTTTCTTCTTTCTTTTTAATAATTCTTCACTTCGTTTTGCTGACGGTACGTCCAAAAAACAATTTGAGGATCAACAGGCTATTGAATAATATACATACATGAAACTGTACATGTTAATAATACTTTTGTATATAGATACGCGTAACCTTTTCCAAGTCCACGAAAATTGTCGAGAAGCTTTAGAAAAAAAAAATTTTTGAGATTAAAGTAACATAATTTAATCATCGTTATTTCATATCATTTTTTTAACACCCTCAGTTTTCAAGATATACTCAAAAAACCGGGAGTTTGAGTTTTTATGAAGCTTCAAGTCAAAAAGTTTTAACTTTGGACAAAAATGTAAAGGGACCTCTTTTGTGTAAAATAAAATTACCTTTTTTGTTTATTTAAACTTTTTTTTTGTAAAATGTATCGTTCGCGACTTATATGCCGCAACGTGTTTTTCGGAAGACGAAATGGCTCCTCCACACTCCTGGTCATGCGGAAACCGGCAGATTTTGTATTTTTAGTACGTTTTAGATTATATTCTTCAAAATAAAAAATAAAAAAATCGCGCTCGAGAATGCCGGATTAACGTTTTTTTTTTACAAGTTCGCAACCCTATAACTCGGCGGCGTCAAGGACTTATCGTCAGATTAGTTAAATTTAGTCTTAAAACACTAAAATCAACCCCCAATATCTTAATCTGACGCGCTCGAGTATTACAGACTATCGTTTTTTTTTTACTAATCTGATCGTCTATCCCAGGCGCGCGTCACTACATACAGAGCTAAATACTTTACAAGGTTGTTCTATTAGGTCCAAGGTATCTCTCATATCTTAAACTGCCACGCTCGAGTATTACCGAAAATTCCCCTATTCGCCTCCCTAACTATTACATCTTTCTACCAAATTCCAACAGTGTGATGCTTATAGTTACAGAACATAGTGGCTGCGACATACGGACGGACAGACGGACAGACGGACAGACGGACAGACAGACAGACAGACAGACTTGACGAAACTATAAGGGTTACGTTTTTTGCCCTAAATTTATGATTTATATTCAATTTTACACACGTTCTCTTGCTAGCCTTCTAAGGAAGCTCAAAATCACACATAGCGCGAAGAACTGATGGCCGTAAGGGTAGTAAAGTTCTAGATTGGAAACCCTTTGGCCAAAGACGCGGCGTAGGACGTCCACCGACATGATAGAAAAACGAACTAGTGAAGATTGCAGGATCAAACTGGATTCAGACCGCTTGTGATCGGTAGTTGTGGAAAACCAAGGAGAAGCCTATGTTCAGCAGTGGACGTACATTGGCTGGTGGTGATGACGATGATGAGGGTTATACAACCAATACTTCTTATGAAATAAAATGACGTTCCATATTTGACTTTCTATATTTGGTAAGTTAGTGTTTATGTCGAATGGAACAGGGTCTAAGATCCCTTACACACTGCGACTTTTAGCATCGATACAGTCGGGCGTTTTACAAATGCGCTTCAGCATCGCGACTCACGCAATGAACAGATTTCATTTAGCATCAATGCTGAAGCGTGACTCTATCGATGCTAACACGCGTTAGTATCAATGCATTCGCCAAAATTCAGTACATAATTTGTCAATTTCTATTGTCTGCAACGAGATCGTATCGATTATAACGGCCGCTAGCATCGCGACTGTATCGATACTAAAAGTAGCGCAGTTTGTAAAGTTAACATTTTGCGACTGCATCGTTGCTAACGCGCGTTAGCATCGCGACTGTACCGGTGGTATAAGTAGCGCAGTGTGTAAAGGTTGACATTTTGCGACTGCATCGTTGCTAACGCGCGTTAGCATCGCGGCTGTATCGATGCTAAAAGTAGCGCAGTGTGTAAAGGTTGACATTTTGCGACTGCATCGTTGCTAACGCGCGTTAGCATCGCGGCTGTATCGATGCTAAAAGTAGCGCAGTGTGTAAAGGTTGACATTTTGCGACTGCATCGTTGCTAACGCGCGTTAGCATCGCGGCTGTATCGATGCTAAAAGTAGCGCAGTGTGTAAAGGTTGACATTTTGCGACTGCATCGTTGCTAACGCGCGTTAGCATCGCGGCTGTATCGATGCTAAAAGTAGCGCAGTGTGTAAAGGTTGACATTTTGCGACTGCATCGTTGCTAACGCGCGTTAGCATCGCGGCTGTATCGATGCTAAAAGTAGCGCAGTGTGTAAAGGTTGACATTTTGCGACTGCATCGTTGCTAACGCGCGTTAGCATCGCCACTGTATTGATGCTAAAAGTAGCGCAGTGTGTAAAGGTTGACATTTTGCGACTGCATCGTTGCTAACGCACGTTAGCATCGCCACTGTATTGATGCTAAAAGTAGCGCAGTGTGTAAAGGTTGACATTTTGCGACTGCATCGATGCTAACGCGCGTTAGCATCGCGGCTGTATCGATGCTAAAAGTAGCGCAGTGTGTAAAGGTTGACATTTTGCGACTGCATCGTTGCTAACGCACGTTAGCATCGCCACTGTATTGATGCTAAAAGTAGCGCAGTGTGTAAAGGTTGACATTTTGCGACTGCATCGTTGCTAACGCGCGTTAGCATCGCGGCTGTATCGATGCTAAAAGTAGCGCAGTGTGTAAAGGTTGACATTTTGCGACTGCATCGTTGCTAACGCGCGTTAGCATCGCGGCTGTATCGATGCTAAAAGTAGCGCAGTGTGTAAAGGTTGACATTTTGCGACTGCATCGTTGCTAACGCGCGTTAGCATCGCGGCTGTATCGATGCTAAAAGTAGCGCAGTCTGTAAAGGTTGACATTTTGCGACTGCATCGTTGCTAACGCGCGTTAGCATCGCGGCTGTATCGATGGTAAAAGTAGCGCAGTGTGTAAAGGTTGACATTTTGCAACTGCATCGATGCTAACGCGCGTTAGCATCGCGACTGTACCGGTGGTATAAGTAGCGCAGTGTGTAAAGGTTGACATTTTGCAACTGCATCGATGCTAACGCGCGTTAGCATCGCGACTGTACCGGTGGTATAAGTAGCGCAGTGTGTAAAGGTTGACATTTTGCAACTGCATCGATGCTAACGCGCGTTAGCATCGCGACTGTACCGGTGGTATAAGTAGCGCAGTGTGTAAAGGTTGACATTTTGCGATTGCATCGATGCTAACGCGCGTTAGCATCGCGACTGCAAAGTCGCAGTGTATTAAGAGTCTTTGACCAGCAATTTAACATTAATCATCAAGGGTCTTTGTCAAATTTTATGTCATCTAGGTACGTAATGCCACGGGGTCTCATTCGGTACATAAGTTACATAGCCTTTAAAATTTCTCAATAGATGGCGACACGTGTATAGCTAGCGCAATTACTGTTTATTAGATAGACTAAAATCCTAAGATACGTGAAGATAATACCCGAAAAATATGTTAATAAACATTTTCAGTTGTTTAAAAGAGAAAAAAACTCAATACCATTGTTTTTTTCCATAATTGGCAAAAATAGTGTAAAAAGCATAAAAGTATGCTTTTACTACCCTCTAACCCTCTGTCGGCATACGACAAAACTATGTGGCATGGTGGAAAGTTGACAACAAACTAGTATAGATGGCGCATTTTTATGAATGCATTTCATTTGACCAGTGATGCCAGACGGTAATTTCAAGTAGACTTGTGTAGCTCGCGGAGAGAAAGATAAAAAACCTCTCTTACTACTAGTAGTATTATATTATCTGGGGTAATGCTAAATAAATGTAATTTTATCATAATGGTACGAAAACAAAATAAAAGACACTCCTATATATACAAGCATTTATTTTCATAATGAAACACAAACGTTGCAAACATTCAATAATGCAATCATAGCACTAATAATATATTAAACTTACTTGAAAATTTTCTATTAGAATTTGAAAAGATAACTCGACTAAAATAATACGACAACGCTTGTAGGCCTCACGTGCTATTTTTGCTATTTAGGCCCTTATGTGATACATTGACGTTTTTTTATACAATAGGCAAGCAGAGTTAAAGGCAAAACATCAGTGTGTATAGACAATTTGAGATTTTCTATTGCTGAATAGAATGTTAGTAACTTGAAAGTAGTTTTGATGGAGCATACACTTAAGAGATACAGGGGCGTATTGCGATATGCTCAATCCGTTCAAGTTCGTGGCAGTTTAATTTCCACTCAGTGTAAACTGATATAATCAACATCCCTCTTATAATATTATTGTAACACTACAATCATATAAATATTAATATTCATGCTATTATATTATAATAATATTATCAATATATTGCGAAATCGCAACACGAATTGCTAATCCGTTCAAAAGCAGACCTGCTTAACTGTTTGACCAACATCGCAAAACGCACCCAAGTATCTGAATACCTACGTTGTTTTGCGCATAATTGTTACTGTTTCAATCCAGAAATGGAAAATACAAATTGCCAGTGTCGAGGATTAAGCTATCATACGCAAGAGACAACTTTGATTTATAATAATGTCAATTTTCCGAATAACCTTATTGTCTTGGCATAGCGTTTGCTGTGAAGGAATACTTGAATTTAAAATTCTAGTCATTAGTCAAAATCCCAGTGATAATAATAAATGAAAAAACAATTAAATTTATATAAATGCTGACTGCCCTTAATCAGTTTATTGAAATTATTCACCCGCATTTTTATTGTTTATTTTATTCATTTGCTTGGAAATATTACCGTCGTATAATAACAGAATAATCCAAAGTACTCATTAAGACGTTTGTGATCCCGTAAAAAAACAAAGCTAATCTATTTGTTTTATCATAGGCTATTATCAAATAAAAACAAATTCAAGATCAACAAAGTAACACCTCTCATACTTTTTTGGAAATACGAACAAATATAAATTAAAAAAGAAGATACAGATACTCGCAAAGTTGAATAATTCCAATCAACCGATATTAACATGTTACAAACAAACTCGTCTTCTAAAACAAACTAATCGGAATCGTACCATTACATAATCCAAAGCTTTTCTATGACTTATTAAGTTATATAATTTCTTGAACAATTTAACACAACAATGTATAAATAACTTATATTTACGATAGTCACTTGTATTATAATAATAGTAATCAAATTATTTTAAATATAAAACTAGATATTATTGGAAGTTATCATGGGACATTTGGAATGGTGAACCAAATATAAATATCAATCTTTTAGTATTTAAATCCATTTCATAGTTTGGCACTATCCATCTTTCGTTGGCCATTCGATATCACATAATATAATAAAAGAAAGAGTGCACATATATTGTTTAAGAAGTAACGCATCACTACTCTAGTAATATCACCTATATTATAGTGTTTTATCAATATATATAAAAGTGAACAAGAGGCACTCTATAGGTTTACATACGCAGGTTTAAATAAGCGTAGTATGTGAAACATCAAACGTGAACTAGAACATGTGACAATGATACTATATTATACTAACTTCAGCGAATAAACGTACATCGTTTATACAAATACGCGATTTGGTATATTTCAGTCAAAGACCGATAGAGAATCTCATGTGACATTTATACAGGATGACTGCATGGTGGTGACAAATTTTAGGAGTTGAATAAGACCTGCAATCTTTACTAAGGGGCTATCGTTTGAACCTTTTTTTGGCTCTTACATGCATTATCGTCATGTAGCTGACATATTTTGTATGGAGCACCTGAAATTTTATTTAAGATTTCGATAACCTCATAGTAAAAGTGGTTCATATTGTCTCATTCACCTCCAAAACTTTGACATCGTCTTGCAAAGTTACCCTATAGTCTGTATAAACTCCACAACACTCAAAGTTGTAAGAGACTTTTTGCGTCAAATACACAGGTAGATTTTTAAATGTCATTATAATTGTATCACCATATTCATTCTTTCGATCTTTGGCTACACAATATACATTCCTAAATACAAAATGAAAGTAACCGAAGCACGAAGGTTCTACCGAGTTACATTAGCGCTTAATAATATCTCTTAATATGGTATAGTCCTTCACAACAGGTTATAGTCAGTAATGTCACGCCGGAACCCAAGACAATGAACAGGGCGATGACGAGAATCTACTAACACTAACACTCATACACTATTTACAACAACGAAATATACCAATACCTAAAACGTGGCTTCTGCAAGAGTATTCCCAAACTTACAAGTATTGTATTAGTAATGTTTACCTTAAACCTCGATTTGTAAAGATTCTTCTATTAAATCGTTTATACCAATATTTGAAAGCTGAACCGCTGGGCTACATTCTCTAAACTAGATGTATCGACCCTAACTTTTAGGTACTAATTTTGTATGTTCTAAAAACAGTAAACTAAGAAGTGTACATACATACATTCTTTCTGTGTTTCTATAAATCGGATTCAAATTCTATTGAGTTTCTCGAGGCACATTGTTTTCTACCGATTTGTTATTAATTTTGATTCCAATTTAGCATCCACCGTTTACTACATACGAACCATTATTACACGTACAACTTTCTAATATTGGTCCGCTACTGAGTTGTGAAATGATCTAGCTTATAGTCTTACTTATCCTAACGCTACAACTTAATAATCTCTATGCCCTGCGTGATATGTATTGCAAAGAGGCGTCGAAGCTAACATTACTCTGCTACGCCATCCTGACATCCTGCAATCCATATTTCATATCTTCATTCTGATTTTCTTTGGCCAGAGAATGAACAGATAACAGAAGAATAAAATGCACTGCTGCAAATACAATTGGGTAGATGGCGGTGACGTCATGCGTAATGACGTATCCATAGGAGACCAGAAATTTCACGCGGTCGGACTGACTGCTCCGTATCTCGATTGGAAAGAGCGTCAAAATACGCACACGTACGCAATTTTTGGTTTCTTATTTCATTAAATAAGAATGCATAACACTGTAAGTGCTAAAACATTATAAACCATAGAATAAAGTACATTTTTTTGAAGTTCTAAAACTAAATGTCAGCAGTAATCCCATTATTTTAAATGTAAAATTATTACTAGTGTGACAACTTTATTTGGTAAGTATGCGGGAATGACTAATTTTTTAATCGTTTGTTTTCTTTTTTCAGCGTTTGCATCAATAGCGATAAAAAAATATCCTTTGCATTTAAAATCTTAAACGTTTAACTAATAAACAATGTGAAATTACTTTTAGCTCATGTAAACCTTTCATTCACTGGCAAAGACAAATTGCACGAGTTGCCACATCAACATTCAATTCCGACGACAGATACGTGACCTACAGACAAGAGATATGTAGAGACTTAAACCCTATGACAAAATTACGTCTACATAATTCTATAATTTGTTATTAACAAGTGATATGTTGGTGGAGGCATCACTCCTTTTAAAATATTTCATAACATTAATCCATAAACGATACTTATACATTCCTAACGATTTATTTAGAACTTAATAGCAATTTTACTAGACAAATACTTAATGGACTTAAGACCGATGTCATAGTATCGATATACAAAATGATTTTTACAACATGGATATCGATACTAGTACATCAAATCTCGAAGCGCAATATAACACTTGAGGTGGCTTATAATTAAAATATACTTTCTATAATTTTACATATAAAAATAAGTTGATAATAAAATATCCCAGAGCTTCATAAGACGGCAACATATACACACATATACTATGTATAATTTATAATACAAGACGTTTTATTGAATTGCCGTGACAAAGAGCGTATCTTGTATTGTATGCTACATTATAGTGTACAGCACATACTTGTCGCAGTTGAGATAATAATTAGTTGAACAAGTTTGTTCATATTACTAAATAGTTGAACAAAGCGTTTCGTTCAATTTATTGGCGTGTAAGTTTGTTTTATGTTCTGATTTTACAACCAAGTGGTTGCGTAGCTACTCTTTTATTATACTAAATATAATTTTAACAACTGCGACAGATACCCAAAATGTACGGCAGCTTCAGACTCGCAGTCAACACGAACAAGCGAATGCGTAACTGAGTGACATCAAAACGGCAAGGCTACTAATAGTTCGTTCATATGACGAAGTTGAACAGAATGGCTTGTAGTCCGAAGGCGGTCAGGCCAAAACTAACCACCTCGTGAGAAGGCCGGAATGCAAAACTGCTACTGCTCGTGCAATTCTTCGGTGGATCTGGCTTGTCTGAAAAAGATATATTCTATAAGTATAACATTAAAATAAAATATGAAAAATGGAAGTTATAAATATCGAGGGGCAGATCTAAAAAGAGGTGGTGTGACGATGTGTCCAGCTTTGCTAGGGATTTCGAATTGTTGGCCGCTGACAGAGACATATGGAAAAAAATGGGGGAGACCTTTCCCAGCAGTGGGATGATGAAGGTTAGAAAAAAAAGAAGTAGTAATGATATGTTTGATTAAAGATAATATCATTAATAACGTGGCTTGTACGCAGCCTTTTTGACCGATAAACATGCTGATAACAATTGTGTTAATTGTAACCCGAAGTTATGAAGACACCACTTCCAGTTTATCAACAAGGGTAGCTGCTTTGCACAGACGTACCTGATGGTAATCTTAGCTCATTTAGCCCTGTACTAGAATGGTGCCTTCTTGCAGATAAGGAGAAGGAGGGAAAACTTCCAATCAACGTTACAGGGATCCTAGGTTTACATGTTAGGTGGTAATTAGTTTGTTATCGTGTAACATAAGAATTGAATATTCATTTTTAGAACTCAATTTTGGCCTGTTGTGGGGAAAAAAAGGAATACGGTGCTAAGACCGAATTCGACAAAATCGCGAGTTATTTAACGCATTGCGGAGCTTATACACCGAAACTAACGATTTTATGAAAAAAAACATCGTAAAATGAGCCAAAAAGGAGATATCGTTTAAAAACTACTATGAGACGCCCTTTTTTCAAGATGACAGTGCGAGCGGTTGAGACACGACGTAGCAAAGTTGTAATTCGAAAAAACTACATAAAAATCTGTGAGGTAGCTCAATTTCAAACTTCAAGAAAATGACATAAAAAGTCATACAATATCATTAAAAGTTATTCAAGTTTTTTATGTAAGCAAATAAATGCCCATTGAAGACAAAAACATTCCAAGTAGCATATGGGTGGTCTCCATAATCTCTGATCTGAGATAATAATATAGTAGATACCTACTGCGTAATTTTATAATTCGAAATTATTATAAATTAGTTACTGTTTTTTATATATGAGAGCACACCCTGCTGTAAGCTTAAAGCTTAAGCTTTGAAAAATCTTCGTAAGATTACATATTAAACTATAAAACATAAAAAAAAACCCGTCATTATTCAATCTGGTATCAGCAAAAAACATGTCTGGTATTAGCAAAAAAAACAATACAATACGATCTTACTTATCTTTACCTAAACAAGTATCTATGCATACAGTGTGGGGCCTGTAATAATAATAAATAATAGGAGAAAAAATATATAATTATTCTACAGAGTCTAAGTAGTTCCTGTGACCTCGTCATAATGCTCTTAAATGCTTTAACTCTAAGATACAGTAATCCAAGGTTATAATTCCTAATCAAAATATAACAAAATCACTAACTCGTTGTAGATACTGACAGTGTCAATTTCTATGACTTTGTTAATAAATTAATTAAGTAACTTAAAGGGCATATACGTAAAATGTTTGCTTCTATTACAGGTCAATGTGCTTGTATATCGTTAGCCTTTTGAATAATAATTGCTATTAACATACTATTCACTCTTTTCTTGAATTAATTCGAAAAGTAAGAACTAAAGTAGGCATTCTACATGCCAAATTGCTTGATCATCTTATCTTACTTCGCTGGTGTGTAATACATGTTTTTATCGCATTTTCTATCAATTAAATAACGATTGATCGTTTTTACACCTGATCAGTTAGATTAACAGAATTATGTAGAGGAAATATGCTACTAGGCGCAAATTTATCTTTTTTTACGTCATGTGAGTTTCATACGACTTGCACCTGTGGTTAATCGATTCGGGTAAATACGAAATTGTTATTTTACGCATTATAATAATAGCATGTTTGGAATAATGTTATCTTGTTTCAAGAAGTAATTCTAATACGTCGATTAGAAATTCTTCAAAATCTATCGTTAAAAGAGTCAATCCTTGCTCTATTGAGACGATTGATGTTAGATATTTACTTTAGCCTTACCCTTATGGGTTAACCACCAAACTAGACTGCTTTCAAAATTACAGTTAATAATGACGAAACTTTTTTTCTGTCATAAACACGTTTTTATAACGATAGCGATTTTAATAGTATTTGAGTAGTGAGCTTTGTAAAATTACACGTTTAGTTTTGACACTTGCAATCGGGTTATGATGTCTGATGTCAGATTCAAACTATACTTTGGATCGCCAACAGACAGTTAATCAAACATTCAGATCTACAGGTCTCGGGCTCGACTCTCGGGGTGGGCCGAAATTTGGTTTTTGGATTTTTCTGTCTTGAAAATACTCGGAAATAGCTTGGACTCCCCCGTGAAGACACCCCCGTGCCTCGGGAAGCGCGTTAAGTTGATCCTGCGCCTGATTTCTTGCGCCGATCATGTCGGATCTGCCCTCTCACCGAATAAATACCAGAGAGTGCCCTATTGCGCAAACATTTAAGCACTATAAACAATGTCCCACACCGATGACCCGGAGCCGGTGACCAGTGAGATTGATCGCCTAGGTCGGATTCGACCAAAAGGACGTTATGTTAATCAGATATGATCCACCCCCGACCATATCATCACTTCACTTATTATTAATTAAGATCGTGGCCTAATGCCTGGCGGCGCGTTCGTATTTACAAGTAAATATATATATGCGCCAGACATCACACCAATTGTCGTGGTTTCGAAGTAAGGAATTTTCTTCCTTGTGTTACGAATACCAGACAACGATTTGACGGGGACGTCTCCCATTAATACATAAATACATATAAAAATCCATGACTTAGGTACAAATTTTGGCGTTCATCACACTAACATTTGCTCCTTGCGGGATACGAACCCGCGACGGTCGGCGTAATAGTCAAGCGCTAACTACTACACCAAACTACTCGTCAAAAGTATTAAGTATTATAATATTTTACTTACTTGTAGCAGCCATGAGTTGTGGCAAGTACTTCTGCCAGAAAGCGCACTGTTTCACTCTCAGCCCGTGGCCAACGGCACTGGAGTTGACAGCTAGAGAGAGGTACTCCCTCCCGAAGGCTGTGTGCACTGGCCAGTGCACCTTCGTCATCTCTCCGTTGGGGTTCATTGAGGGGTTCCTGGAATTGATATAAAGGTCACATAAGATCTTCGTCTTGGACTGTGACAGAATTGAAGATCCCAAAAAGTTTCGGTCTTAAAGCAGACCATTAAATTTTTACAGGAGTCCTCAACTATAATATGGAAATACTTAGGTGGTCAAAATTTTGTCGGATTTAGCTAGCTTAGAGAATTTTTAATCGTTTAAGATCATCCCATAAGTGCTAAGTTAATTCAGATGTAGACCACCGATGGCGGTAGCAACCTTTATATAGTCTATATTTTTATCCTTTTTTTTAAAGCTGTGTTTTTTCAGTTTTTGTTTATGGTTGTCAGTGGGTAGAAGAAAGCGACTACCAAGTAAAGTTTTAAAAGATTTCTTGCAGTCTTTTCTTCTAGGCTGGCAGGCATCGGTTTACAAAACAAGCAAAACAGTTAAGTCGACTTTTTCTCATACCTTTGTATAATTTTATGTAATTTAATGAGTTTTCAATATAATAAGAGTAAAAAAAATTACATACCCTGATCTAGCAAAGTTAGCCCAGTATCTCATGAGACGTTTGCTGAACTCGACTTCTTCTGGAGAATAATTCTTCCCAGGGTTCAAAGGCTCTCCGAACACATAGTTGATCTCATCAGCATGCATCACCCCCGTCCAAGAAGGCCAAGGGTTGTTCTTACTACGATGCTTGTAGTAGTAAGTGTATACGTTGTTCCCCGTCTCGGCGTATCGATGAGCAAACTCATTCACCCCACAAGTAAAGTGGTAATCACCCACCATCTTGTCTAAAGCATTCCGGTTCCTCACAGGGTCATCAGGGTTCAACCAATCTGTATACTCAAACACTATCGCTTGCCTTCCTACCTCACTGACATAGGGATTTAACTCTTGCACTGCTTGAAGATACTGCTCTCTGGTTATACCAACATTTTCCTCCTTAGGAAATAACTCCGTTAGGTAATACAGTATGAAATAGTAACCCTCTTCTGTATTAGATCCCATCAGTATATTCGTCTTCTTAAAGTTCTGGTGGACAAGAGATCGGATAGGCATCTCGTCTAAGAACGAACCGTCAATGATAGGAACGAATGGAAATTCACAAATGCCTAATGTTCCCCACTCGTTATTGACTAATTCATCAGCACTCTTCTTTCTCAGACACTCAATCATAGGCCCCACATCTTTTGTTGAGTGTGGGCAATGAACGGCTTCAGCTAAACGAACACCGCGCAAAATACTTTCTTCTCTAGAAATAATAGCCCACGGTGCTGTAGCTGCTCCAGATTGCATAATGGCTTGTGAAAATAGGTTTCGTGAAAGTGGCGACAGCAAATGTAATGATACAGATACAGCACCAGCTGATTCTCCAAACAAAGTTACATTATGTGGATTGCCACCAAAATATCCAATGTTATCTTTCACCCATTGCAATGCCATTAGTTGGTCAAACAGACCAGCATTACCCGGAACATCGGGGGTATCAAAGAAAAGAAACCCTAGAGACGCGACACGATATTGCATTGAAACATAAATGATCTTCTCTTCTGACACTAAGATCTTAGGATCATACACATCTAATGTAGCAGTTCCCGAGTAGAACCCACCTCCGAATACCCATAGCATGACGGCAGCGTTTTTAGGCCTCGGTCTAGGTGTGACTATATTAATATACAAACAGTCTTCCTGCATATCTGTGTTGGGATTCCACATCATCGCACCGGGAAAGTCTCCGAACACCGTATCTACAATTTGGACGCATGTGTGTGGCAGTGTCGTCGCGTTGAGTATTTCATCTCCCCAGTTCTCGACGGGTCTGGGGTGTCTGAACCTGAGATCTCCTATAGGTTTCTGTGCGTAAGGGATGCCAAACCAGGCGTCGACTTTCTTGCCTGTAGCGGCGGTGAGAGTAATGCCTCTGACTCTGCCTTTTCTCGTGCGTACCACGAGTGGGTCGTCATCTTCTGGTCCTAGCTGGGGCTCATCAGCCATGAACTCCTCGTCGGCCCGTTCATGGTTTGAGTAGAATCTCTCGTCGTATTTCGCTCTTTTAGACGAGGTTTCTGTTTCGAGTTTCGCTCTTTTGGATGAGGTTTCATGATCCTCGATGCGGGGGAGGATTGTGTCGAGTTCTGGATTGTACCGGACGGCCTCCCCGTGTCCGCGGTAGGGTTGGTCAGGGAGAGGCGCAGGGGCCGGCGCGGGGAAGTGGAGGGGGTGGTCGGGCGCGTGGTGCCTTGCGCGGTGCTCATGCGGGCCGGCGAACGCGCGCGCCGCCAGCGCCGTCAGCGCGGCCAACACCACGCGCATGCCGCCGCTACACCCGCTCCCACAGTCACCACCTGGAATGTGAGAGATGAAGATAAGCTCAGCTATTCAAAACTATGGCAATAATAACTAAAACGACAAAAGTGACGCACAAGAGCAGACGACAGCTGTGACTACGTTGACGACAGCCGTCGACAAGCCACAACCTCATTAGTTTGGTATGTTTAATTACAGTTTAAAAAACTTATAGCCAATAAGATCACGTTAATTTAAGAGATTCTTTACTCGATATTTATACCTGCTACCTCGAGTCAGAAAAAGGACGAGCAACTCTGAAAGAGAATAAATAGTAATTATAATTCTAATTTCAAGCTAAACACTGAAACAAAATTTTACTCCTTTTCAACTAGATCTGCCATAATCTGGCTAAGTGATTTTGGCATTAGCCTGTTTTGCGAAAATGTGTAAAACAATGAAAAATATTTCGATGTAGCTACTTTTCTTGTTTCCAAACCCGTATTTGTGCGTTACGCATCTGGATTTCGCCCCAAATATGATTAAAGAGGAAACGTCATTTTTCCCTTCAGTTACATTATCGCAGTGTCCCGTCCCGTCCCATTGTGAGTGTTGATGAATTGCGGTTTGTTCTGGGACAATTTATTGAGTTTGCTTGGCAACTAATTTGTCATCGGCTGTGAGGGACGTCTCAAAAGATTTGATGACGCTTTCAGGTTACAATTCAATGAACTTTTTTGCGGTGACGCTAGCTAGCGGCTTCGGGTTTGGTCGCTTCTTTTTTATTTTTAATTTTTGTACAATTTATGACTGGTTGGTATACTTAATAACATAAATTTCACTTGTAAAAAGCAACTTTGGCTGTGACAGATTTATTGTGAGAGCAATCTCGCAACATTGATGATGTCACGCAGCCTACGCGTGTAAGTAAGCGCGTGCAAAATTCAACAGGCTTGCTAATGTGACGGTGGCCGAGTAAAATAGACATACGCCCGGATAGCGTAAGACACGGGGTTTGTTCCTCGTCTGTGACAGCCAAAGTTACTTTTTACAAGAGCAATTTATATTATTAAGTTTTCTTAATGACAAAACACTATTAAACGGAAAAAATGTAAGAATGGTTGGTATACGTTTAAACAATACGTTTACAAATGAACTTGACTTTTTCTGTTGCAGGTTAAACTTGACCCTACAAAACAAATGAGGTTGTAAATTCTATCCATTCTGATGGTATGACTGCTCAGGGTCTGCATCGATGCTAAATTAAATCAATTAAATCTGTTAATTGCGTGAGTCGCGATGCTGAACATAATTTGTCAATTTCCAGCTTCTGCATCGAGATTGCATCGATGCAGTCGCGATGCTAATGCGCGTAAGCATCGATGCAAAAGTAAAGTGCTAAAAGTAGCGCAGTGTAAAAGGTTGACAGTTTGCGACTGCATCGATGCTGCAATGTTTTAAAGAATCTAAGGCAGACTATATATATTTTTTTCTCCCTTTATGTAAACGTGTTAGTTTAGGTATGTGTACCTATTCAAATGAAGTAGCTCTAGTACTCTAGTACCTTACGTCAAAACCTTTTCTCATTATGACATCTGAACTGTTACTTATTTCTTACAGATTAACAGTCTATTTCGCAATGTCCAAATAAGAGGTGGAATTGTGTAAAGCAATCGTATTTATTTGACAGTTAATTACGTACAGTATGATCTGCTAAATGCTTTGTTCTTTGCCATTTGACAGATCATACCGTACGTTTTGAACTGTCAAATGAATACGATTGACATACAAATGAATACAAATGAATACGAAATTCTACCCAAGTACCCATTAGCGTTATCTGACCACTACTTCATACGAAATTAAGTTTTATATTTATTCCTTGTTTTAGCAAAAAGTAAAACTGGCTCGTTTCTTGCTTGCTTGATAGAGGTGAGTTGCTATCCAACGCCGTAACGCAGCCACCGTCCTCGTAGATAGTTTCTTTTTTTAAATAGTTTATAAGTTAGTGTTGATATTGAATTGTTTTTCTATTACTTTTTCAGTTTAATAAAAAAAACACTTCTTTGGTTACTGCCTATTTGTCGATGATGAAACAGGTGCGTAGTTATACATTCCAAAGCATCCTAATAACATTCGCAAGGCTATTTATTCTCCAAACAGCAAACCGTACCACATCATACCGCAGAACTATTCGCATACAAACTATTTTGGAAGCAGACTTGTATAGAAATAGTTTGAATTAGATCGATTTGGTATTTTTAACCTCGATCGCAAAAGGACAGGGATATAAACTTTAACATTTATGTATGTGTATCTGTCCCGAACGGATATTACCCGAATTTAATTTAGCTTTATTTTGTGTCATAGATAATTTTATTCCGAGATTTCTTAGCTATTATCATCATCATCATTTTCAGCCAAAGGATGTCCACTGCTGGAACACAGACCTCCCCCACATGTTTCCACAGCGACCGATCACAAGCGGTTTGCATCCAATTTGACTCTGCGATTAGCTATGTTTTATGAAAATCCATTCGGCCGGTTGAGGATCCGCTTTTTCTAGTTGATGAAGGGAATTACTTCCGGAAGTTTAGTACCGTATTTATTTGATATTGAAAATATATGATAAGGTAACCATGACCGGATCAGCTCTTTGAAGATCATCAGTACTTTAACCCGTTCAGTGAATCGGACCCGAGTGTTAACGACGACGTCTTTTTCTGACATTATGTATGTTATATATATAGCTCTTGGACCGGAGTGCTTGGCGGCAATCTGTGTACCGACCACTCGGGCCCGAGTGTTCATGTTTTTTTGGTAATAATAACGCGTAAAGTTACAGTTTACTAGGTTTAATTTCCTATTTTTTTAAGTCAGTGTTAATAGTTCCCGATCCCTATCGATAACAATATTGTTTAAGTTGAATTGTTGGGGATATTTCTGTTTTAAATTTGATATACTAAAGTTCACGCGAATATGTAGTGAAGGAACAATTTGTATCTATTTTGGTAAAAGACAGCTTATAATTTGGCAATATAGACTGAAATACTTTGCACCAATTTTATTTTGAAGTTATTATGAAACTCCAAATATTACGAAAAAGGGTTTGTTTATTAATCTAAATTATTAAATATTGGTGACACTAGGGGCAGTCAACGCCTTTAAGCGTGATAATAACTATTAAGACAGAGTACTGTCCTCAAAAGAGTTAATACTTTACTCATGGTGACATACAAAATTTTGTTAAATTATTTTGAAACTTTTCGCAAGTCTGGACTTAATATTGTATGCATCTGCACATACACAATTTAGTACATTTATTCATATCAAATAGCTTTTAAGCCTGCATTAAGATCATTATCTAAATGCATGTGACTCATTTATATATGTAGCAGTCATCTCGTTAAACCAGCCAGTTAGTTTAAAGCCTAAGCAGTAATTTCAACGCCAGCATCTAATTAAATAACTAGGCCGATTATAAATTCGACTAATAACACTCAACGTTTAACAACTTGGCTTGGTTAGCCCTTTGAACTTGTTACTGACTTGATTCAGCTAAATGATTAAAATGTAGTTCAATACTTTTCCACCGCAGCGCCACTGTAAAAATATGGCGTAATGCAGCAAATTGTGAATAATACACGTAATTATAATTTCTGTTTGCTATTTAAAGTGGAATTGAGCTGTGATATGGTCAAAATAGGTTTAAAAATGAGGGTTTTTTTTTAAATTCTTAACTGACTGAATACGATTAATATTATACAGAAAATAGTAGTAAGGTTAATGTACTGTTAAGTAATTCATGCTCGGTGCTCCTTGCTTTTTGGGTAAAAAGTAACCGTACGAAATAAATAATAAACTGAAAAGTTACCCAAATATCACAAATTCGTCAATATCTAATTTAACAAAATGACTACACACAGTTCAGCCATCTAATTAATCGTGAAATTCATTGACTTATCTAGTTGTCATTTAGACATTTAATTTGATGCCGGCGTTTAGTTAACTGCCTAGGCATTCAAATAACTGGCTGATTTAACCAGATGGCTGCGACATACATACCGTCCCGAACATAGAACCAGATGCATGTGCGTTCGATTTTTTGCAATAAAAATTCACGTAGTTAATAGTTAGAGCCGGCTAATGCAAGCTTTGTGAATGAGAACCTGTTAATTTTGCCATCGTCAGATTAACAGTATTACGTGGAATTCAGTATGTGATAATTCGTAATAAGATATTACTAGTTCGGTATATCTTCTGTCATCATCATCATCATTATCAGCCAAAGGATGTCCACTGCTGAATATTGGCCTCCCCTACGGTTTCAAAAGCGACTGATCACTAGCGGTCTGCATCCAGTTTGATCCTGCGATCTTTACAAGGTTGACTGTCTATACGGGGTGACTTTTTTATCAGTACCGATATTTTGTGTAATGACTCCACTGATGAATATGAACAACTTTTACTATGGGGGCTATAGTGAAATCGAGAAAAAAAATCAGCTGTTCCATACATTTTGACCGCGCGCCAATTGAACTTTTGTATAGAACAGCTGATTTTTTTTTCTCGATTTCACTATAACCCCCATAGTAAAAGTTGTTCATATTCATCAGTGGAGTCATTACACAAAATATCGGTACTGATAAAAAAGTCATCCTGTATTATTAGTTGATGTCCTACGCTGCGTCTTTGGTCGAAGGGACTCTAATCTAAAACTTTCCTGCCCCAACGCCCATAAGTTTTTCGCGCTCTGTGCCCTTCCCATTACCACTTGAGGTTACTGAATCTCAGGGCTATGTTTGATACCTTAGTTCTTCTGTGTTTGTTATTAATTACACAGAACGAACACAGAACTAATAATGTTATTAAAATAGACCACGTTGCGTATCTGATACGTCAATACGTAGTGCCGAATTAAGGACATTATTGATCTCCATAATACAAGTTCTACATGTAGAATGCACATACTTTGTACAACTGGACTGAATGACCAAATCCGAACAAAAACAAATACAACAACATTTCTATCAGATTCGAAACAATGTGTTTCATACAGCACGCGCTGTAAGCAATTATTCAAAGTTGTTCTCCCGCGTACAATCGGTTTCCTTCTATTTGTGTGAGTTCCTATAGACCGGGAGCTGCAGAGTAATTGGTATTGGTCGACATTACGTGTATTGTATGATGTGTATTTTTATACATGGAAGGTATTTTTTTTTATGCTTGGTATGAAACTTGATATTGATGGATTTTCAAGCGGTTTACGACGATTGATGAAAACAACAAAGTGCGAGTCGGAATTGCAAACTAAGGGTTCCGTGCCAACTTTAACTGTATTAGACATCCTCTTTCTTCCACTTAGCCAAAACAACACAATATTTTGTTGACAGCAAATATAACTTTCTTTTTCATAGTATTTGTGTGAATAACAAAGTAATGTTTGCGGTTATTAAATGTGCTCTATCTTAAAACCTACTAATTCGATCTCTTTCAATCCAATTTTCGTTGAATTTTTTTGTCAATGTCTACCTAATGTTTTTTTTTCAAAATTAACACTTTTCTAGTTAAAAAAATATATGGTTGGACACCCATTTTACCACTTTGGAACCGTCTATCTCTCAAACGTTAGACTTTTAGAGGAAATGGTTTTTAAAACCTCGATGTCATTTGAAAAGATCTATACCATAGACAACCTACACGCATTGGTTTGTTTAAAAAAATACTTTTAAGGTTTTAGTTTCATGTACTAAATAGCCTTAAATACCTCATTTTTTTTATTTTTGTATGAGAATCGGAAAGCGGTTAACTTAAAGTGACTGTGTCATACGGACGGAAAGAGTGACAGACTTGACGAAACTATAAGGTTTCCGTTTTTGCCATTCAGCTACGGAACCCTAAAAATGAAAATCCCTCAATACGATAACCGTTTTCGGATCTAAACCATTGCGTACGATTACATACTAAAATTGATTTTGGATCTGTAAAACGATTATCTTTTTGACGGAGTTAGTTTTTCGTAGTAGGCCTCCTGACCCATGCCTCCGTTTATCTACAGTACCGCAAAACTCATAACGACCATCGTTTCCCACGCAAATATTTGGTCCGTCCGATTGTTTTCGCGCCAACACAAACAATTGCTTTGCAGCCGGATATTCGATATTACAACAAAACAACATTGAGCGCTTCATTTCCGAAACGGGAGTTGTTTACGTTTCTGCTCAAACAAATGACAAGTGGGACGTTCTATTTTCGAAAAAATGTTTTGTTTGTGGTGGAGTTACACATGGCTAGTTTTTTGTCATTTTATAGGTTGACTAGCGGACCCAGCGAACTTCCCAGCCCTGTCCCGCCCAGCCCCCAAAAAAGTATTCTATGTCCTTCTCCTGGTTCTAATTTCCATCCAAATTAGCTGTTCTATTCTCCCCACCAATTTCCAGCCAAATCACTTCAGCTTTTCTTAAGTTAAAATAAAAATAGTACACTATTTAGACGACCCGTCTGGTGTAGTGGTCGAGAAATCGCCTACTACGCAGCGGGTTGCGGGTTCGATCCCCGCACAATACAAACATTTGTGTGCATAAACATGTCTGTTTGTATTTGTCTGGGTGTTTTCTATGTATTTACAAACAAAAAGTATTTAAGTATTATGTCCGTTGTTTGGCACCCATAACACAAGCTTTGTGTAGCTTTCTTTGGGACTAGATGGCGATGTGTGGGAATGTCCAAAGGATATTTATTTGAAGGATATTTATTTCTTGTTGTACTTGTCTCCTGGCACAGGCAATTCCATGCCTAATTGGAGGTTTAAATATCTGGCAAATTGTGTAAAATATTGTTAAAGGAAATAAATATATTTTTTTTCTTTTATATATAAGACGACTTTCTTTTATATATTTAGATATCAGTGAGTTAGTGTCGTATAGAGAAGCTATGTCTAGCAAAAAATGTGTCACAATCGCAACTCAATGACAAAATTGTAACGTTTCCCTGAAATTTAAAATTTATAATCTACACTAATAATATTGTAGAGCTGAAGAGTTTGTTTCTTTTTTTGTTCGCTGGAACTACTGGAGAGATTTGAAAAAAATGTTTGTGTTGGATAGCTTATTTATTGAGGAAGGCTTTATCAGGCTGCCACGGGAGGGGAGAAAGCAAACTCAAGACGCGCGGACGAAGTCGCGGGGGACCGCTAGTAGAATAGAAAAAACGCTTGTCTGCGTTGATGACAAGTGGCGTCAATTCATGTGACACAAAATAAACTTTTAAAAAAAGTAAAAACCGACTTCAAAACCAAAATGCACTAAAAAGTCTTAAATAAACTCTTCACCATTGAAAGAAAAGGAATCCGTTTTAGGCAAACAATTTCTTTTTGGAGTCGGTGCTGTGATAGTTGATGCTTGATGGTCAAAGTGATGGCACCGACTCCAAAAAGAAATTGTTTGCCTAAAACGGATTCCTTTCCTTTCAATGGTGAAGAGTTTATTTAAGACTTTTTAGTGCATTTTGGTTTTGAAGTCGGTTTTTACTTTTTTTTAAAGTTTATTTTATTTCTTCATTTTTAGTGATTACATAAGAGAAGGGGCACCTTATGATTCAATTTTTTAAGAAGCTACAAATTACCTATTATAAGTTCCATCATTATAATTACTGAACTCCTAAGCGTTAAGGAGTTCCACCATTAGCTCAGCCCCTCAAGATGTTGACTATCAGACGTAACAACACGTCAACATTACAATTCTTGTAAAGAAACACTATACGTGCCTTTAAAATTTGAGGGTTTCCCTCGATTACACCAAGACCCCATCATCAGATCCCAAAACGGAAAAAATGGGACCAACTAGAAGGTACACCCACTAAGTAGGCGAAAAATTTTTTTGATTCGGTCGACATACGACTGAGATATGAGGTAACATACATACAAAAAATAATAATAAAAAAAAACATACAGTCGAATTGATAACCTCCTCCTTTTTTGAAGTCGGTTAAAAATTTTATCATGGTGTCAGTTCCATACGCTAGTAAAAGTAGTTCAATGGTTGGTGTAGGCATTTGTTTATCTTTTGCCATCATCTTTGATAAGAAAATTCATCAACCTTTTTTGATAGAGATCTTTGGCCTTGAAAAGCCGTGCCATAAGTTTTTTTTTTTCTTAAAATGATTTATTTTATTTAGTTATTAACATTTAAACTTTATTGAACAACCAAAATCTGTACAAAATGTTTTGAATTTTAGGAGTCCTTTAATTATCCAATTAAAGTCTTATTATGACCCCCATAAAGTAGAATTTAGATCTCATTTTCGCTCACACTACAAACCACTGAAAATGCTTTTAGGAATGTTAAGTCGAAAGCACAAGTTCCGCTCTGAACATAAATATAACTGTATATTGCCCCGAGGCAGGCCGCCGGCAAGAAACATAAAAAGTACTTTCATTAAATGCGGCAGTAAAAGTATGCAATCCCCCTTGATGAAGATATAATCTGCGCAAATTACCCGACTAAACGAAATGGCACTTGCGGTGTACGGCGCGCTTGGTAAGATGGCGCTATGATATTTGGCCGGCCAATTTTGCCGCGTTGCCAGAAATATAAAGATGGGGGTTGAGTTTTTATCAAGATTCTAACTACGTTGAAAAAAGCATTCGAAGTTTGAGTCACTGACCATTATTGTCATTTTTTAGAGTTTCAATATTAGTTTTTCTTTCCACAATCACCGTAATAAGAATACTGGCATATCAACACATATTTTCAATACCTCATAACATGACATATTAACGAGAATTTTATGACTTTCTTCTATCCGTTATCATGATGTAAATAAATAATAATAAATAAATAAATATGGGACACAAATCAAATACATTGCTCTGATCCTAAAGTAACTAGCTAATGCCCGTGTTATGGAAATTAGACACAACGCTGCAACGGTGGTACCACAACACCCAGACCCGAGACTATATAGAACATTTTGATTTCTACATTGACCCGACCGGAAATCGAACTCGGAGCGGCGACGCCTTGAAACTGCGTGCTTAGCCACTACACCAACATCACAACGGAGAGCATCATGTGTCTCAGCCAGATCAATATTTAAATGAATATACGCAACACAATACACCAGTTGTCTTGATTTCGTAGTAAAGATTTTTTTTACTTGTGTTAAGAATACCGGACAACTGTTATGACGGCAGCGTCTCCCATTAATACTTAAATATAGAAATCAAAATTTTCTATATTGTCTCGGGTCTGGGTGTTGTGGTACCGTACCATCATTGTGTCTGATTTCTATAACTCAAGTGCAATTAGCTTACTTTATTACTTACTTTGGGATCAGACTAATGTATGCGATTGATGTCCAATATTTAAAAAAATATATAACATTTATGACTTAGGTTCAAAATGTTCGTACTCATCAGACAAACATTTGCCCCTTGTGGGATTCGAACCCGCGACGTCCGACATAATAGTCAAGATCCACAACACCAAACACGTCGTCAATGACAACCAATCGGTTGTCAACTTATGTATAGTAGTACTTCTTTATTTTTTATAAATAAATAACATATAAATATAAATAAATATTTGACAACATCACATACATTGCTCCGATCCCAAGCTAAGTAGCTAAACCACTTGTGTTATGGAAAATTGGAAACAACGATGGTATCACAACACCCAGACCCGAGAAAATATAGAAAAGATCGTTTTCTACATTGAACCGACCGAGAATTTCTTCAAAACTTTAAAATAACTACTTATTCGAATATCTCAATATACACACATATTCCGCCATTTTTTCTATAATGGAGCTATGAAGCACATTGCACGCCATAACCGAATGAGTTTTATATAAATTGAAAGTCTTTAACACACAGTATATGCTTAGATAGTTAACAAATCGATGTAGGTACCTGTATTGATTTACCTGTGTCGGAAGTCTCGACATAGTTCCCTGTAAAACCACCAGGTGGCGCTCGAAAAATGCCGTAACAAAATTAGTGTTTTCGTGTATTTATTGATCCAGAAGAATTTTCGAATGAAGCTTAAAAATTACAAATATTTTTTAAGATTTATTAAACACACAAGCTACATAAGTTAAAACGATATTTAATGAATTACAAAATCATAAAATTGAAATTGTCTACGCGAAATGTCAAAAATGTTGCATCAGACTACCAACGCTGGTCACATCTTGGCAGGTAGCCATGCACAGAAATAAGAAGGCCTACCTAGGCATATTTTGCGTGTTAAAAACTATCAATTGAGAAACTGACTCAAAACTGATTCGCTTATGACAAGAGTCAAGGTGATGAAATAAATTTTAATTAAAAACAGCTATGAACACTTTTCGATGGGTAACTTATCGTATGATCCAGCGAACTTTGTTTCGCACCGGCCCCGTCTCGCTCAGACTCTTTAATTTTAATTATTATTATCTTACTCCGGACTGTGACGAAAGTAAAAATCATGAAAATCGGTCCACCCGGTGTTTTTTTTGAATTTCATTTTTTCTTTCAAAAGAACCTTCTCCTGACAATAACAAACACAACAAAAAAAATCCAGCCGTTCACGCGTGATGCCGTGACCAAAGAAAACATTAATTTTTTTATAAAGATTAGATAAAAACGTGAAGTTTGATCTTCCACGTCTCTACTATGTAACAATGTTCAGTGCAGTCAAGCCTTAAACCTCTATTAGCAAAGTTCCTCCGAGACTGGATCCCGCTATCATTTGTCAGGAACAAACAGCTTCATCGAACAATATGATACTCTCTTTTAGCGGCAGCTGAGTTACGACCCTCTTGAAAGCTAGGTCTCTTGAGGCGAAAGGAATAATGACTGGTATTGTGAGTTTTCTGGTTTTCTAGACAAAATTTATTTGCTATTTTTTGGGTTTCGTAGCCGAATGTCAAAAAAACGGAACCCTTGTGGTTTCGTCAAGTCTGTCTGTCTGTCTGTCCGTTTGTGTGTAACAGCCACTTTATTCTGAAACTTTTAGTATTATACAGTTGAAACTTAGTAGGTAGATGTATCCTGCTAACCGCTTTACGATTCTTATACAAAAAATAACAAAAAAATATATAAATATACTTAAGGCAAAAAAATCACTTTCCCATATTAGAGTGCCGCTCAGCTGATTCTAATTTGTATGGAGAAGTTAAAAAAAGTTGAGATTTCGATATTGGTCCCATACAAAAAAATGATTTATTTTAGCAACAGAATCGCCACCGAAAAGGACTGCAGCTGATTTTTTTATACCCTGTATTTATTAGAGGAATTGCAGTTTCAGTTTATCACACTAATCTTACCTCTAAATTTCGTTCACATTCATGCACTAACAAAAAGAAAACATTTTTGCAATAAACCCATTCCTATCCGCTCAAAGACATTTGATCACTCACTAATTTGGAGGCGAATAGGAAGGTAAACACTGTAACTTGGTAAAAATCCTACTCTGTAAAATAAAATCCTACGTGACACAAAACACTTGATGACACATTACTTACTCTAAAACGGTCATAGCCCTCTTGATTTTACCTAAACTTCTACTTAAAACTAAAGATTTCCAAGCTGCACCATTTTCATAAAAAACGCTAATGTTGTTTTTTGTAGGCTTACTCTGCGGTGGCGTCCAATCGTTCAACCAAAGAGTTTCAAATTAAATTATGCAAATCAGACCGCCCCTAGCGGCTTCGCTAAACAGGCGTTAAGTATTTACTCGGTTTTTAAGCTTTGAATGCTAATTTTGCAAATTTTGTTTTGATGGATACTCGTTTGTGTTTAAGCCCAGATATGAAAGCTCTATCAGCATATTTTTCTTACCATATCTGATGCAGATGGGTCAAACTATACTCTACAGAAAATGCGTTTTTTACGTTTTCGTAATAAAAAAATCTGAGCGAAATACAATCGTGTAGATTTTCTTACATTTAATTTTTAAAATTGTATTAGCATATATTGAAATATTACAGTATTATAGTAGGTAATATTGAAATAAGAATAAGAACAAGAATACAGCCCAATTAAAAGTATTTGAAGTATTTGCTACAGTCATAGTAATTTACCAGCCGCATAATCTTGACCTGTATTGCTAATAAAAATTAACAAGCCCGTATCGTGAGTTCTTAGCCTAAAAGAAACTACTTAACATAAATACTGGCAGCCGAACAGTAAAACTAAAAAAGTTACCACCTCGCGACCTATTTTCCGCGCGAAACGGCACGGCAGTAAAACATTCCAATAGCACTGGCCACTAAAGACGACTTGAAAAAAAAACAACCCACTTCTAAATTCAAAATTGCGACGAAGCGCGCGATATCACGGGGTGGCGTGCCCGAAGGTCAAAGGTCGATGCAGATACCACGGGGTATTTGCAATTCAAACGTAGACGAGTGATGGCAGTGCGACAGCCACCTGACCTTCAGTTAAATTGGTTGGCACTACTGTTTGTGGGCATTTAATTGACGCGTATCATTCTAATAAATAAGAAAGACACTCTCACACTTTTGATTGGTCGACTTTATTTTTGAGTTATTTGGATTAGTTAGTGTCTAGGCTTAATTCGAAAAAACATTAGATGACAAGATTGACTTAGTGCAGTGTTGTGTAGTGTAGAGTCAGCTCAAAGACACCTACAGCCGTCCTCAGATGACCGTTATGATTAAAAGTCAGACACATTATTAAATAAGAAATCCTTATTTTTTTCAATCACATCATATTTTTTATAGGCCGAGGTCGCGCCCAGCTTCGATGGTTGTATAGCACGGAAGTCAGCCTTTTAACAAGAGATGCGATCGCGAAATATCTGGATGGAAATAAAAAATAATGTCCGAATAAATTTACAGTTCCTTTGCACTATAATTATTTTCAAACGCAGAATTATTCTCTTTTCAAAATCCCTGGTTCATATACTTGCTTTGTCGGCGTGTTTGGCGAACCAATTTCGCCATTCTCCTTTCGCAATTATCACGGCTATGCGGCCGGTCCGATAGCATTCGGTAATAACCGACGGCTTCAAAACGGAATTTATTGCCGATTTTATACCCCTGGGAGCCTATTATGAACGCCGTAACGAGAGCCCGGGCTGTGGTCACCAAGTATTCGAGTTGAGTAGGACAATTAACCCTGATAGACATGAATAAAATTATTTCTGTTAATTTTTTACGCAGAGCGCCGTAGCTATTCCGCGTAGAAAAAAGAAACAAAGAAGAAAACAACTCAGGAACCGTGGCTTTATTGTGTTTAGAAAACAGTTAACCTACACTACACGAGTTTATGACATATAAGTACGGTTTTTATGCTAGCAATTTATAATACTTATATACGCAAAGGTTATTATACTTTATTAGATATTTTTAGTGTAAAGCATTTTGGCCAAGCAATTTCTTGGCAGTATCTATGTACCATTAAGGCCTGATTTTTCCAAACAGATATGTAATATCGTCTGATAAAGCACAATACGCCTAATTTGATAGCAATCATTTATGTAAATGTCATTTTATAATCGGGCAATTTATACTTATTTTGTCGGATAAGTCATAGCGGACATCGGTACAATCGACACATTTTTTAATGTAACTGTAAGAAGAAAATTCCTAAATATCCTACCAAATATACCACAGTCACCCTACCTGAAGACACGGGTGGTAATAGATACTATACGAGAGTCGTTAAAAAAGGTTTGCTTTCGGTTTACGAGTCGACAGCCATCGACAGGTGATGCGAGGTATTTTAGTATCCCTCTGAAAGTTTCGCTGTGAACTGCCATAAATACTACCTGAATTTATGCTACGGTTTTTCTTTTATTTGGGCTAGGGTTGCGTTCGAATTTTAAAATATTGTTTTGTTTGTGCTTTCTGATGTGTGTTCGGCCAGTGCTGCAATGTTGATAATACTCGTAGTGTTCCATCTCCCCTGTTCGAAGAATTGAACTTTCATTTGTAGATAGCTCTTCCATCCCTAGCGTGAAAACTAATTTAGTTTTGATTGCTACGATTAGACATTGAAAAGAGCTTTTCATAATTATTTGCTTAGCTTAATAATAAAACACATTTTAAAGAGATTATTGATTAAAAAATAAGCTATTGATAAAATTCTTAACATAAAAAAACCACAATAAAAATATTTTATAATATAATATAATATATATATATATAATATAATATATGGGTCATCGTTACATTTTGTATTTTTTAGTTTTCTCCTTATCTTTGATTATTAAATCTTCTTACCCACTCCCACCTTTAGCTGTCACTCATAGCATGTTGCGGACGCTTACCAGATTGCCAAGCACAAGTTTTACACATGGGTGCTTTTTGGAAAACCAACCGGGGGTCATATTTTTAGTGATATGAAGGAAATATTCAAAGCTAAGTTGAGGTTGTGTCAAAACCACCAGGAACAAATAAAAATGGGCCTGATGCCTAAACATCACCACAATAAGGATTTCCCTAACTTTTGGAAGACCACAAATAAAACGATTTATTAGTATTTTTCTAGGGCTTCCTAGCCGAGTAGTGGGTGGAGTGACTAATGGTTTGGCAATTTCAACCTTGATCACAGCAAAGGACGTTAGTTAGTTAGTTTGGCTGGGTAGTTTTCCGCACTTAGCCTTACAATTGGGTCATGGTGCGTATGTCCCTCTTTTCTATTCTAACCAACCTAGGCTTTCCCAGAAAGCTAGTAGCTTGTTCAGATTACCAATGGCCTCTGGGAAACTAGCTGGGGATTTGAGAATATTTACCCGTTGTTCTTCCACACTTGTGCACTCCATAAGCACATGATGAGGTGTTTTCTTTTGCAAAGGACGTGAGAGCAGCTATAAATAAGATTTTCAGAGGCAAATCGCCTGGGCGAGATGGCTCGCAATGCTTTACAGTCTCTGCATCAAACGATTTATCCATATACCTTAGCGAAATAATATTTTATAATTATAATTAATATTAATTCAATCATAAATATATTTCTATGACAATTTCAATTTGGTTTTTAGAGGTTTTCACCGATCAGGCAATCAAATGTGAAGACGGAAACACGTGCGTTTTCTCCAAGTGAGCTGCTCTAGATTCATTTAAATGTATTTATACAAGATTAAAAACAAGATTTGCTTTTTGTTATGCAATTGAATAAAATATATTTAGTTAAATGTGTGGTCACTCAGTCCTCACAAGCGGTCAGCCATAACTTCATACTGAAATAATTTGGTCAATTCATTCAGTGTTATTATCAAAGAAAATCTTGTTTATACAATTGTTTTAAATCTGTAAGTCAATGATAAATATATATTTAATTGAATCTAGAGCTGCTTTCTTGGTGGAAATGCAGGTGACGGAAACACAGCCAAATCATGAAGTATCAACACTTTTTTTTTCTCTACGTGTGGTCGCAGTGCGGCCACCTCGATTTTCAAATCTTTGGTGCATGCTCGCGTGTGCATACGAACTCGTGTTAGAATTTGATACTATATAGAGATAGAATGACTCAATTTGAGTTCACCAAACATGACATACATACAATCTCACATTGCCAAGCAAGTGATTTGAAAAATTTATTGTATGTTGTACTAGCGGTCCCCCGCGGCAGCATCCGCGCGTTTTGAGTTTGCTGCCTTCCCTCTCGTCACAGCGTTATATTTTATAGCCTAAAGCCTTTCACGATAAATAAACTATCCAACAATTTTTGAAGTGAAAACTTCTTTAGCGGCGTTGAGCACTTTTGTGGGATGGGGGAAAAATGTAAAACTCGCGTCAGGACACGTGACCTGATCGAAAAACCGTAAGACGGTTGGCGAAATTATGGATGTAAGTTGATTTTTCTGAGAGATAAACTTTTTAATGTAATTTAATTTAATATAAATTGTAATGTTTGTGTACGATAGCGCAATAAATAAATATTGTATTCTATAAAAATATTATATTATTATTATTATTGTATTATTATTATTATTATTATTATTATTGTATTCTATCACAAAAATGATAGTACTTTTATATTGATAATAACTATTCCAAAAAATCAAAAATGCACAACGTTGATATTCAAGTTTTCACTTCTGCCGGCACTCCCGGAGTGCTTTCACAGTTTTTTTTTTTCAAATAAGTCCAGTGGTTTTTATAAATAATTTTATGATAACCGCGTTCATATAAACCAACTTTTCAGCTTTATAATTTTAGTATAGATTGTAATGAAGAGCACCTTACTATGGCAATACATACTTGACAGATATTGAAAACTTGGACTGAAATCTGACTCAATTTTTTAAATTCATTGGCGCACTAGTTTTACAGCGAGTACCTAATGTAATATTATTACGTGCTTACAAAGATTTTGGCATGTGCCCGCGTATTAATAAGTAAGCGACATAAGCCAACTTTATTACTGGCGGCGAAACCCGCCATTTTCACAACGTCGTATTTAGTGATGGGCTTAAGGAGAGTAAAAAAAAATCAAAATGTGTCGATAATCACTGATATTTGACCCGTTTAATTTATAGTTTGTATGATGGGAACAATTCTACGTCAACACATCACATTCAAATCAAGAAATAATCCCACGCTATCTTAAAAAATCTGGTGAAGCGCCGATTTTTTCAACATCAGATAAGGCATACCATACTGAATTAATATAAAACGGCTGATTTTAAAATGGCATTTACATTAATGATTGCTGACAAATAGATGATGTTTTGATGACAAATATTTTTATCTTACTTTGGAAAAATAAGGCCTCAAACACTTTGTCGCACTATGTCACTTAGTCACTTATTACATGAGCTAAACGCCGAAATCACAAAACACTTAGAAGCAGGGGCTCCACTTTACTGCTGAGTCTGACAAAAAATATGAAACACATGTTGCAAAATATTACATTTGACTGAAAAAAGGCAACAATTACAGCGAACCAATGTGAGTCTTGGCCTCTGATACCAGATTATACCATGCATCTCGGTCTTGCCGGGCGTCTCCCATTTGTTCGTCCCAGGTACGCTCTCTTCACGAAGAATAAAAGAGGATCATGCCGTGAAGAGAGTGTGAAAAGAGGCATTATGGAAAAATTTCAAGATATGCCATAAAGTTTTGACATGTCAGGTATTTCGGCGGGTTCGAATCTCGCAAGATGCAAAGGTTTATGTGATGAGCACGAGTTATGGGTGTTTAATATGTATCTATGTATTTATGGGAGACGCCCCCGTCATAATCGTTGTCTGGTATTCCTAACACAGGGAAGAAAATTCCTACATCGCAACCACGACAATTGGTGTATTGTCTGGCGCATATGTATTTATTTAATAAATTGGGCTACTATTTGTCATCGATATCGACATATCAACTTGTCCCAGCCCTAGTGCAGAGTGTCGGCGCGTGCTCGCACATACAAACGAGACCATTACTGCGCGCAGCGACTCTGCAGCGATGTGAACGAGAATTTATTTTTCTCGAAAAATAATTATTTTTGTGAACACCGAAAGACTTAGTGTAGGGTTGATATTTCTTGTGGTCGTAATGATTGGCAATTCGAAATTTAAATCTGTGATGGACTGTTTTATCAAGTCATATCTTCACTCATCCGAAGAACGTAATTGCTAGGGATCTTGTTGCGATTGATATTGACCAGTAAGCCTAACGTGCACGGATCAGACTTTATCGCGTCGATCAAATAATTTTGTTTCCTTAACAACCTGTTTTGCCACATATTTTCCGCTTGTACATCAATCCTTTTTGTTTTAAAAACATATAAATACAACAAAATTACTAAAAACCTTTGTAATTATGATAAAAAAATGGTTGAAATTTATCGATTACCGCGATAAATGATAAATATCGCGCATCTTTGGCCCTCTGAGCAAGCGTCAAAGGAGTTTGCAATTCAGTGGCAGACATCTGTAAAGCATGTTAAAGCCGGTTATTCGTCAGTGCTGTCAAATGCTTTCATAAAAACATTATTTTGCAAAATATATAGGTCCCGAAAAGAACAGGCGTAATTATTAGAATGAAAAATTTATAGAGGTCAATAATGTAGATTTATTAATCCAGCTAACGTTTAGCTGAATCCACTGCGAAAACAAAAGAATAATGGACAACAAAGATGTGCTATTACTGGATATTAGTGATTTTCTTTTATCATTTTATTTATATAAATATGTATTTTAGCTGCCTCGGTGGCGCAGCGATGAGGTCGCACTTTAAAGCGACTGCTGCGCCAGAGGTCCCGGGTCAGGCAAAAAATATACCTGAATTTGTCTGTTCAGAAATTCTTAGGGTAGCCCGGAGTTTGGAAGTTGGCGGTGTTTCACCCCCGTGCCTCGGAATAGCACGTAAAGCAGTTGGTCCTGTGCCTGATCTCTCTCCGATTGTGTCAGATTGGTATCCCAGCAGGTCCCTATAGAGTGAAAGGAACAGAGAGTGCACCTGTGTTTGCGCACATACTTGTGTACTTTTTCAACACACTTGCTCAAAACGACGTTTTTATTCCACCGATTTTTGGCTCATAATCCTAGATATTAAACACGCGTGCTTTTTCATTATATTATTGCACTAGTGCCTTTAGTTTACTAACCCGACCAATTATATTTTTACCCTAGTACCAAGTGGTAAGTAAGCAGAAGAAGCGATGTAATTTAGTCGGGTTATAACTTTTATTTTAGCAATAAACAGTATTTATGCGAAAAATAACAGCATGTACATATTTATTTCAATAAATAGTAAATCCAGATTTATTACTAAAAATAACTCAAATTCATTTAAAATTTTCTGTAATTTGTGTTTTTTTTAAATATTGGCTGTTGGCCGATATAGTTCGCGCCTTAGCCTTGCGCGCGCATCGGTATCGCGACAATAAAAAAAACAACGCGCCATTTTTCGTAATAATTGTCAGCTGTGCTGTGACGAAGTTTGGATTAATGGCAAGTGTGTTGAAAAACGTCGTATGAAACGCGTGTGCCTGTGATCATTATATTATTATATTCGCGGCTTTCTTATGGCGCACTCGCTTTCGATCGTGCGCACACAATATCGCCTTGTATATAATGGTCAACTTAGCACACTTGTATCATAATGTACTATAATATGTCCCTCGCAGTCAGAAGCCGTAGTGCGAGTTGGTACGAGACTAACTCGATCAAACGCATCGAGCGCGTAAACGTGATTTTATATGGAATTGTTTTAGTGTATACGTTAGCCACTAGACGGCGCTGCTTCAATCGCATATAAATTCACTCTAATGCGCTGGATGCGTTTGATCGAGTCCGACTCGCACTTCGGCCACAGTTAGTCGTTGTGACTGGCCACAGCAGTCGAAGTCGGTAAGGGGGACTACTTATCATTATAATTGAAGCTTACCTAACACTATCTCCGGGACGCCATGGCCGCTGGCGGTGTCGTGCTTGTGCGCTCCACTTCACATCATATACGGCACCAACTATAACAAACATTACAATTATTATCATCAGGAGTATTAAACTACTATCACTAGCGTATAGAACTAACACAACGAACAAATTTCGTGCTCCATGAATTGACGACACAGACATCAACTCGTACTCATACAAATGGTTGGTTTCATATTCTAAATTCAAATTTCAAATGAAACGTCACAACTCTGTCGTCGTATTTGCGATTGCGATAATTTTTTTGCTTTTCATACCTTCTCTATAAGTAGTAGTAACTACTCACTGGAGAGAGTGTAGAGAAATTAAATTTCCCTAAAAGAAAACTAATTATACAAATACGAGGGGTTTGAAAACCTTATATCGACTTATGTTCAGAAAAAAAAATTACAAACAAATAACAAAATATAATATAAGGGTCCTACCTCAGACTCTCATAGTCCGGACTGTAAGAATGAAGGAACACAGAGATTACACTTGTATTGTGGACATACTCGTACCTAAGCTGCCAATGCACACTATAAAGCTAATTACAAATGATATTTTAAATTACTTAGATAAATCTAAATTAATTGGGAAACACATAATTATAAAATAAACACAACACTTATAGATAACACTAAAATCAATGAAGTTTCCTGAGTCTAGAATGAATTATTATTTATTTGAGCAATTGTGGTATGTATGTTTACGTCATTGTATTTTTCAATGTTTCTTGTACTACTCTCAATTATTGCTTATGTTCCGCCACTGATTAAACCCTCTGCATTCCCAAGCGGTCGACTGGTAGAGAATGACTTAAGGCATTAATACCGCCAAGTGTACAACTTACAGTGCAATAAAGTTTAAATAAATAGAATGACATTTCATCATCATCATCAATCGTATTTGTTTTGAAGGATTGTCAAAAAATCGTTCATTAATCAACGGATTGCTCGCTGTTCCTATCACCAAGGAGTCAGAATAATTCCATCCAAGGCCCATTGATTCGATTCGCAAAGTACTTACTTTATATCCAACAAAATCTCAACTTTCCCGGTTACTTAGTAAATGAAGCGACGAGATTCACTCCCACCACTTAGGAGATTAGTTCAAAACAAAGTAACAGCTGGTTTAACATATTGTATAGTACGGTGTATTAGAATATACGGAAACTCATCGCATTAACTAAGCTTGATGGAAAAATAAAGTTGATTATGTTCGTAGATAAGCGTTTTGTATCAAATATGTGTATCCTTATTATAATTAATTTTGAGAAGTAATCCGAGGCAATGGCACTCGTACTGATAAAATTTTATTGTTTTGAAAAAGTTTTTTTGTAAAACGTTTTTCAATCAAACTATCTACTTGTTATTATTTCGATCTATAAAATGTTAACAGAGAGATTTGATCAGAGTTAAAATTTTAATGCAAATGAAGATGCTCCCTTTATTTCCTTTCTCTCATAGCAGCATTCAAGATGACACTAACGAACTCCGTGGTGTAGTGGCGAAGCACGCTGGGTTTCAAGGCGTCTCCGCTCCGAGGTCCCGGGTTCTATTCCCGGTCGGGTTTATGTAGTAATCATAATTTTCTATATTATCTCGGGTCTGCGTGTTTTGGCACCACCGTTGTGTCTGATTTACATAACATAAGTGCTTTGGCTTCTTACTATGGAATCAATGTTTGTGATTGGTGTCCAATATTTATAATTATTTTAAACGATTAGCGTGTACTACAAGTGCAGAGTGCTGCTTTACTTTGAGACAGATAGGATTTCTTGTTATTAAGTAATTTTGTAGGTGGGTTTGTAACCCAGATATGTCACAACTACTAGATACTTGCGTTCTTAGTATCGTTTACCAAAAGCGCGGGCTACGGGCCACTTAAACAGACAGCGTATCCACCTGACTGACTCCTTAACATTTTTATTTGCACATTTTCAAGAAGACTGGATACATGTGGATATTAATTCAAAACATAAGAGGTCATTGGACCTAAGCCTGACAAAAAGCGCGCGAGTGTATGGCCCTCGCTTCGAGAGTACTCCACTTAACCGCTATCAGGTTGAGTGGGCGAAACGTTTGTTTGGGCTGAAGCTGATAAGCTCCTCTTTAAATTTTATACCTACTGGAAGATTACTCGGACTTAGGCAGACACCTGGTCCAGTTTAAGTCGAGAGTAAATAGGTCTTGTCAGCGTCTACATTTATTTCTAAGCAAATTATATGCTAACGCTACATATCTATCTATATTAGAAGTGGATATAATCTGAATGCATCAAAAACAGTTTCATGTTGATCATAAGTAAGCCGTTAACACATTGAATGACAAGTATGTCATTCAATGTATTAACGACTTGCTTATGACCATACACTTATGGTTATCATTTGGACCCAAGCATCAAAAGATTGCCTACGCAATATTGTGTAGTTGGCATTTAGTGTGTTTACTTACTCTCCTACTCATTCGATTCGCCAATGACGTTAGGACACATACGGCGGAGGTATCTCATGCCTAATCATTTTAAACGAAAATCCCTTGCACACACTGAAAAAAAACGGGCGTCTCTTTGAACAAAAGACGACATGAGAATGCAAGAAATTTTAGCTCTTAAGGTAGTAAGGAGCAAGAGACATTCACGTATCTGACAGTTGGAAGGCTAGTACCCTTACCTTATGTACCCCTCGACCAAGTCTTAGTGACCGCTTAGCACAAAAAATAATTTTCAAATACGATCGGTGGTTACGTTAACTATAACACCAGAATATCTATACTGGGTGTTGTTTTGACCAGCGACGAGCGACTCAGGGGTGGTTGTATAATCGATACCGATGTCAAAAAAGTATAAAATATTATTATTTTTTATGTTTAAAACCCACCAAAATCAATTTATTTTTACGATACTGCGAGCGAGTTAAAACTACCATCACCAGGTCGCCTCTTCGTAGCTTAGTAGCTACGGCGTAGTATTTCGTAGATCGTGCGAGCTTCCGCATTAGTTTTGCATTTTTAGAATGTAATAAAGAGGTTTTCTTTTATAAAACTTGCGTATAACAAAGAATATTTTTTTTTAAACAATAAACATAACTCAAATTGTCATCCTGAGTTGAATGTCACTGACCAAACCAACATCCTGTAGTTTTAAAATAGCTGCATAAATATACTAAACCCCTAGTAGTACGTAACATATTCTTAGTTAACAAGCACAGTAATGTAACAATAAACATCTAATATTCAAGTTTAGGCCGAACACTGGGCTGTTATTTCTCCGCGAGCAACCACTTTGCAAGCATCATTATACCTGTATGTATGTTGGAAACTCAAATTGCATTGTCAATACTAATTGTATGAAATAAATCAATCAAGCTTATATTTTACTGCTAATGAGGACTATTGTTCAACTATAGTTCACCATTAATTGGTAATTAATGATTAAATGGGGGTATGTAAATAAATATATGCATAATTTACTTGCTTTGTCATATTGTTATGTTTCAAATTGATTAATTGTTCGATTTAAGTGGGTTAGGAATTATCCTCTCAATTATTAAAAAAAAAACTGTGAAAGCACTCCGGGAGTGCCGGCCGAAGTGAAAACTTGAATATCAACGTTGTGCATTTTTGATTTTTTGGAATAGTTATTATCAATATAAAAGTACTATCATTTTTGTGATAGAATACAATAATAATAATAATAATAATAATAATAATAATAATACAAATAATAATAATACAATAATAATAATAATAATATAATATTTTTATAGAATACAATATTTATTTATTGCGCTATCGTACACAAACATTACAATTTATGTTATATTAAATTACATTAAAAAAATTATCTCTCAGAAAAATCAACTTACATCCATAATTTCGCCAACCGTCTTACGGTTTTTCGATCAGGTCACGTGTCCTGACGCGAGTTTCACATTTTTCCCCCATCCCACAAAAGTGCTCAACGCCGCTAAAGAAGTTTTCACTTCAAAAAAAAGTAATTTGACTGCTAGCAATTATACACGTCCCAACATTGACCCTACCAAAGCTTCAAGACAATTGTGGGCTAGTGCTGAAAAGAAGCTGCGCATTGTCAAACTCAATCAGTATTGTCAATGCCATTGTTTAAACTATTACATTTTTTATGTTCGTAGCTAGAGTACTAGACCATACATTGTTATCGGTATAATCATCTAGTTAATAATATCTTGTAGTCATAAAACACAGTTTAATTATCGATTTTATAATATTTTGGGGTAAGGGGCCGTCCATTAATCACGTGAAGCTCAAAAGGGGAAGAGGGGGTACGTAAAACATCACGAAACATCACGAAGGGGGAGGGGGGGTCTCGTTAGACATCACGTGTATTAATTTTATTTATTTGTGAACCGAAATTTCGAACGGCGCGAGAACGATTTGTTGTCACAAACCTCTTTGCCAATAACAACTGCCCCAGTGAAGAAGAAGCTTTACCAGTGGTAACCTTAAATGAAAGTCTTGCAACTCCGTGGGACGAAGACAAATTAATTATTCATTAATTTTATTGCAAATATTTATAAATGTTTTTGGAATCACCATTTTTTAAATATTTTTTTCCATAAAAAAATAGCCTTTACATAGACTTCCAAAAGAATACACGTGATCCAAGGGGGAGGGGATAGGAGTGGTCCTAAACTTCACCAAATATCACCAGGGGGGGGGGGGGGGGGGTTAAAAATGAGAAAAACGACCTCACGTGATTAATGGACGGCCCCTAATTCAATTATAGTTTGGGGTAATTTATTAAAGAAAGAAATGCATCTTCCAAGGAATGAGTGATTAATCTTATGAAGTCTGAAGTTTGAATGGGCAAGCTTATTCTTGTTTCTGGTATTGAAATCGTGCAAATATTTTTTTTGGAAATAAGTGCAAGTTTTACGAACATAAACCAAATTTTCATAAATATACTGTGAATATTCTGTAAATATCTTGACTTATTTATCCAATTTCCTTAGATTTTGATTTAGATTTACAAGGATAGAATGAACTAAACCATGAACATACATATCTATCACACAAAAGGAGAACATTTTTATTTTGTAAGAAGAAAAGAATAACATTGCGAAAAACAAAAATATACCGCTTAAACCCTTGAAGGCTCCGTAGCATTTGAAATTTAGAGGAGGAAATGCGGAAAATAGGGGCTTAGAATTGAAACACACGGTTGCAAATTGCACTTTATGGCGATATGTTCATTATCACGTAACATTACCTCTTATATGCATCAAAGAGCATTTTGACAACGCAAAATATAGATTGTTGTAGTCCGAATTTATTTTATCTTATTTATTTAATAATATCAGTCAGCTTCAAAATAATGAAAAACATTTCTCTTACACATCTTTCAGACTACATTTATCAACAAAGTATTTTCAACTAATGCCTACATTTACATACATACATTCAACGACACTTTCATAATAAATAAATACTTTGCGAGTAATTTACAAAAAATAAAATGCAGACCTGAGATATCAAGATACTTTGTTCAAGATAAATAATCTCTTACACGGCCACACATCGCCTGCTTGCCACAAGGAAATGGTTTCGTTTTTGAATAGGCAGCTTTTAAGACTGTTTTCCTGTTATTGTTGTAGTATTTTTTTGTCTGATTAAAAAAAAAAATCTGATATATTTTTTAAACATAAACATAACGCGCCAGTTTGCAAAGCACGCCCGTGAGTCGCCAACCCACTTGAGTGCAATTTGTCCGGGCTACGTCGCGAGTGCTCTCCGCGGATACTAAACTGAACTTGTAGTTTTGCAAGCGAATAGCCACACTTTTTAGGGTTCCGATGTTTAATACATAAAAATAACACTAAATAAACTGGTCAGACCAATGGTGACATCTTTCGTTGATGCCAAAAATGAATACATCTTCTCATGGATTAGAATTTTGGATGGTTTAGAATGTTTTTCACACTTACAGTGTCATCATTCATAAAGATGAAATACGAAACCAAAAACGTTACGCGTAATGACGTATCCATAAGGCCAGAATTTTGCACGGTTGGACCGACAGCACGGTGCCTTAATTGAAAGAGCGTTTGGCCAATTAGCCAGAATTGGGTTCGAGTCCCGCCCGTGCGCAATTCTTAGCATTTTGGATTTATTACTCGAAAAACCCTTTTCCGTAATTCTAGTCGAAAATATAAAGGAACTATAGTTTAGTTATTGAACGTCGAGAACACGTAATTTTTATTTAGTGAGTTGTTATTATTGCTACAAGAGAAGCTATATTATAAGTAACAATTACCGTGGCTATGCCAAGCAAAAAATGTGTCGCAACTCGATGACATAAACGTGACGTATTCCTTGAAATTTGAATGTCGAATATGAAACCGTTTGTACGAGTAAGTGTTGATGCCAGTGGTGTCAAATCATCTGGCAAGAAATTGTTCGTTCTGTCAGTTCCACACGCTAGTAGTAGGTTCGATGTTTTTATTTGACGAACTACGTGGTGTAGTGGCTAAGCACCTGTTTCAAGACGTTGCCGCTCCGTGATCCCGAACTGAGGAAATCAGAACTTTCTACATTGTCACGGGACTGGGTGTTGCGTTGCCACCGTTGTTTCAGATTGTCATAACACAAGTACTTTAACTAATTACTTTAGGGTCAGAACAATGTATGTGATTGATGACCATAATACCTTTATTGAGGATTTAAAACTCATACACAATAAATAAATAAAATAATTAAATATCCTTTGGACATTCCCACACATCGCCATCTAGTCCCAAAGTAAGCTACTCAAAGCTTGTGTTATGGGTGCCAAACAACGGATATAAATACTTAAATACTTTTTGTTTGTAAATACATACATGATATACATAGAAAACACCCAGACCAATACAAACAGACAAGTTCATGCACACAAATGTTTGTATTGTGCGGGGATCGAACCCGCAACCCGCTGCGTAGTAGGCGATTTCTCGACCACTACACCAGACGGGTCGTCAAATAAATTAATGAATATGCGCCAGACAGCACACAATTGCCTGGTAACGAGGTAAGGATTTCTTCCTTGTGTTAAGAATACCAGTCTACGATTACGACGACTTTTTTTTTTTCATTAATAAAACTACAGTCCACAGACTCTTTGGTCCGTGCCTTTTTTGATTTAGGTTTTTGTTATGTTGGCTTAATTTTTATTTTTGCTCCGCGCAAAAATTTACAGTGCTTTTTACAATACTTATTACTAGGGTTGTTAGTTTATGCTATAACTCTCTTATAAGTTAAACATCGTCTCTTATTTTTTCTTAAGATAACTTAATATATTTTTCTTGTGTTGTTGTTATAATTGCTATTTTCTTTTTCTATATTTATTTGTATATGTGCATATATTTTTGTTGTATTTTTTTTTTTTTTTGTTATTATTATTACATATTTGTATTATTCTATAAGGTTTTGGAATTCTATTATCCTTGTGATTTTGCTATACAATATTAAACAATATTGCTCTTATTCTAGTTTGTGTTAGTGATTGTGTTTGTGTTTGGGGAGTAAAGTAATCCCTCTACGTCGTCGCCTTTAGGTACTAAGATGTTCTTAGTGACTTGGTTGATGGAGTTAGTTATGTTAGTGGATTGGCCAATATCTTGTTTCGGCGACGACTTACTACTTACTTATTACGACGACATTGAAACATTTGCTCCTTGTGGTATTTGAACCCGCGACCGCCAGCATAGAAGATAGTAGCGCTAACCACTACACCAAACGCAACTAACAATGAAAATGTGCAACTTTTTTCCATTATTTTGCCGGTAATAAGTATTAAAGTCGTTTGACCTCAAAAAACCGATGAATAGATAGGTATAGTTGCGAGTATCCTATTTGTCAGTTGGATTAGAAAAACACATCTCATATTTAGCGAGAAACAAAAATAACATTTATATACGGAACCACGACCTCGTATTTTCGCTTTTATTTTTTCAGCCAGCCTTTTGGCACAACTAGCCAGCTCGCTGACGTCACGAATTACCCGGGACCATGCGAAGTGCCCGCTCAACTTAAATTAGGGATTTTTTGCAAGACATTGAATAAATAATTAGAAAGCCAAAACTGGGACAAGTTGGGCCGCCATTTTTGGACTGCCTACTTTGCGGTTTGTTCGATATAACTTGGGTATAAATTTTGACTGGAGTTACGGTTGATATATTCATAATGCGAAGTTTTGTGGTCACCAAAATCAAGTATAATATATGTAAAGGCGCATAAAATTGTTGCATCAAGTACCCAAGTTTACGTGTAAGTTTACTTTAGATATTACTCAGATAAATTAAGAACATTACAAAACTAACATATCTATTATATATAGTAAAAATATTATTTGTTTTACAGACAACTGACAAGGAAAACATAAAAGGCAGCATATCTCATTAATACTTATTTATATTAAAAATCATTATGTTTTCAATTTTCTATACTTTATTTACACTTACAGGAGAAATTTGAAGTATTTCTGAGGAATGCAGCTATGCTAAGCATGGTTTCCTGATCAATTAGAATAAGATTTATAAAAGTAAGTTAGGACCAGTTCTTTGAAATTGGCTATTGTTTATAACTAAATTTATGTAATGGTGATATAAAAAAATATACCAATATCAGACATTGTATCGCTTATCCACGAGGATGGGATTTCTGTAACGTTCCTGAGACATTTTTAATCAAAGATCTAACAACTTATCGTTACTAACTACGACAGTAAAAAACCTAGCAAAAAAAACATTTTGCCACCTAAATTCCAGTCCCTTTTCATACCTAGGTGATGCTATCACCAGCGAAATCACTGCCTATAGGTATACGTCTGGTCGCGCGGCCAAGGCCACAGTATCAAGGACAGACCGTTACTACGCACGTAATCACTGAAATAATGAACCTAGGACAGAAAAGGGCGGAGATTCTCTTGGTTTTAAAAGCTTAAAGGTTGATCGTTATTCTCTCTCACACACACACACACACACACACACACACACACACACACACACACACACACACACACACACACACACACACACACACACACAAACGCTTATATTCGCACAAATATACACTCCAGTATACATATTCACACTAACAAACTTCAATTATATAGTAATTATAGTATTGTTATTAAAATTCAAATAGAAAATTTATGTAATTGTTTGTAAAATGCTAGAGGTGGGCGCTAATAACTGCGACACAGTCTAAGAATGTTTCTGAAATAATATTCAAATCAGTTTTTTAAATATTGTTAGAGATGAGATTACATTCTGTTGACAGGAGGTTGTTAAAATAAAAATGAAACATAATATATGAATAGATAAATATTACTTGAAATAAAACTGTCACACAAGGAATTAAACCCTGCGTCTTGCGTCTTGGCGCATGCCTAAGGTTGTCTAGGCCTGATTTTTCCAACGTCAAAAAAAAGGAATATTCGTCGATTAAAATACAAAACGTCTTATTTGTAAACTTCACCTATTTGACAGCAATCATTTATGTAAATGTCATTTTAAAATAGGTCGTTTTATACTTATTTAGTTGGATAAGTATTATCTGACGTTAGTTAAGTCGACCCTTAGTGGCAAAACACTATAAAAATATATTAAAAAGCTGCATAGTTCTTGTGAAATAGTTACCGCCGTTGTCCTACGTGTATGAGAAGAGAAGTCATTTGGACGTTTTTCCGTTGCCTTGCCTTAAGTTTTTAATTGCCCACAACAGAGTTGTTTTATTCTCCATAATGATCTTGTCGCCTTTTATTCATGAAGTATCTTAAAACCATCTTAAACCAAATAAATAGAATATAATAAGTTAATAAAAAATGAATCATAAAATATGTGAAAAAAGTTAATCGTGAATCGTGATTAAGGGGCTACCCGGATTTTTCGCGCACTTACTAGCGCCACTTTAGTAAAAAAAACATAACTCGTTAAATAAAAGACCAATCAAAAATCTGGTAGATACGATTGTAGTACAGGTACTATAGTTTATTTAGTACGTTTAAATTGTTTCTAAAGTAGTTAACTGTAGTTAGAGTTAGAAAAACTGCTAAATATGGCCACTTTTAGCATTTTTGCTAACTGTAACTGCAGATAACTGTGTTTCATTGAACTTAAACATTGTGTCTAAACCACATAATCAGAGCTACAATCGTATCTACCAGATTTTTGATTGGTCTTTTATTTAACGAGTTATGATTTTTCTAGTAAAGTGGCGCTAGTGTGCGCGGTAAAAATCCGGGTAGCGCCTTAAACTAAACTATTTTACATTCTAAGATGAATTATTGTTGAAGAAAATGAACAATGTTATGGAATAGCAAAGGCTCCTGGCACAAGTACCTTTGTACTTAAAAGGAGACTCTAGCTTACTATGTTACTGAATCGACTGTTAAAAGTAAATAATTTTTTTTGTTTTTTTTTTGACCAATGAAGAACAGATGCATACATACATCTTTTCTTAGAAGCTGACACGGTGACACAGTATTAGCACCGACACGTGTAAATAATACAAGCGTTGACCTAATAAGGGTTAAAAAAGGGTTCGAGCCCAGAGCCCCTCTGCATTCACATAATAACGGACATTGTGAGGACTGGATTAGAATTTTTTTTAACACTCACAGTGTTATTTTGGTAAGGAATATTTACAGATAGAGAAGGCTTTGAAAAATTTACAAGCTTGATTGAAATTAATAACTTTACATTACAATAGATTTCATAGTCAAAAAATACTTATCATTAAGGCTCATTTGCATCATCTTATTATATTACCGTCTGCCATTTTTAATATCAATTAAGATTGTGCAACACTGCATATAATATCGTATTCTTTCTTTGCATAGTTATACTAGCGGTCCCCCGCGACTGCGTCTGCGCGCTTTGAGTTTTCTCCCTCCCCTCCTTTCGCAGCGTGATGTGTTATAGTCTAGAGCCTTCCTCGATAAATAAGCTATCCGACACAAAAATATTTTTTAAATTAGTCCAGTAGTTCCTGAGATTAACACAGGCTGTGTTTTGCCTAAAAGAAAGTTCCTAATGTAATTTGCACCTATACTAAGTAAAGGAAATAACCTTTTTGTATCTTTGTATTTATTAACGCTATTTATTATTATTAATTATATTTATTAACGCGTTCAAATAAACTCTTCTGCTTTATGATATTGGTATAGCGCTAATTTTATAATCTATGAAACAATGATATAAATTGCACTTGTTAAAAGCAAATTTGGCTGTGTGACAGAGAAAGAATCGAACCTCGTGTCTTACGTTATCCGGGCGTATGCCTACGTATAGGCATACACCCGTCGTCTGGTCGATAAATTTTGGTGTTAATTGTTTCATTGTAGTAATCATAATAATAACTCAAAGTAAAATGCAAAAACAGCCGCCTAAAGAAGGAAGACACAAAAGTTAGGACTTTAACAGGAAAACCGAACGTGTGGTTACTCCGAAGGCACAATCCCTATTATTCGAAGCGGACATCACGCGTATTGATCCTACCTGTACGTCCTTCTTTCAGCGCAAAAGCCTCCATGGCCCCGCAATTTCACCTTCACACCAGATAACGTTATTCGGATTTGTTGGTTTCACAGTGAGATAAGTTGGGATATGATCGATTATTCGGACGTGGTATAGATTAAAACGTTTCCAAGTATTGGAGTGTTTGGTTGTATGAGAGTAAATATTGTAAACACAACTTCTGCCTTCGATTGCTGAGGAACTTAATTGATTCATTATTGATTGTCTAGTCAAATTCAAAGTCTAACATTTATTTGCGAAAAGCATGGTACGGGCAACAGAACGTCAAAGTAAACACTGTGATATCTTATGCAGTTGTAATAAGGGCCAGTTTGCAATAAAAGTGGGTAACCTGATGAGCTGGCGACTGTACATTATAAGATCTTATTTAAAAAAAACATGTTCACATATTTCACCAAAAAATGGCATTCAAAAATTTATTTGAATGTCATAGATACACATTATTGTCCTATCATATTATTTAAATGAATGATTTAAAAGTACATGTCATGTTAGTAATGTAAATTTGCCAATTTGTGTTAGCATTATTATTATTGCTTTTGTCATGAAATTCTGCTAGGTCATATCTACTAAATCAAAGTCAACAACCAGTTAGTAAGCAATGTAATAGGATACGTTTACTTTCGCAAATGTCATCCGTTAAATAGAATACTCCTTCACAGTGGACATAATATAAAATGAATTTCAAATATAACGTTTATGCCATAGATCCAACCAGCCAAGAAAATGCAGAGCTCTTTGCAGTAAGATCTAAAATAAAGTCTAGAAAGTTCCCTAGAAAATTCCCGCTGAAAGCCAAAACTCAATGTGGCGGAGCGGAGTGCGACCAAATTCAGTTTTCTCTGCAATGCTCTTTTGACGAAGTAATGTGAGTCTTGAGGTTACAGAATTCATTGGGGATCAAGAAAATCAGTTTTGTTATATTTATTTGTAAACGCGTTGAATATTATTTTTAGCGCGGTATTTTGGTTACTCTAGAGAAACCGCTGTTTAGTGTCGATTTTACCAACGTCATTTAAGGAATATTCGTCGAATAGAACGCAATACCTACTACTACTACCTACCTAATTTGAAAAATGGATCTTCATCTCCTAAATGTAAATGGAACTTTAAAGTCAAACGTATTATACTTATTCAGTTGGATAGGTTTCAACTTTCCAATGTCAGATAGGTCTTATCCTACCGAATAAGTATAAAACGACCGATTTAAAAAAAACATTTACATTAATAATTATAACGGTTATTTTGACGTTGATAAAATGGAATCTTAAACCACTAGACACACACTGCGACTTTTGGCATCGATGCAGTCGCGCGTTTTAAAAACGCGCTTCAGTATCGCAACTCACGCAATGAACAGATTAATTTAGCATCGATATAGTCGCGCGTTAGCATCGATGCAGAAGCGCGACGGCATCGATGCTAACGCGCGTTAATATCCATGCAGTCGCCAAAATTCAGTACATAATTTGTCAATTTCCAGCTTCTGCATCGCGACTGTAATCGATACAGTCGCGATGGTAACCCGCGTTAGCATCGCTGCTAAAAGTAGCGCAGTGTGAAAAGGTTGTCATTTTGCCACTGCATCGATGCTAACGCCCCTTAGCATCGCGACTGCATCGCTGCTAAAAGTCGCAGTGTGTAAAGGGTCTTGGAGTCAGATATGGAATATTTGTCTATTTGTCAGAAATCATTAATGTAAATGTCATTTTAAAATCGGTCTTTTATTTTTATTCATATTTAGTAATCATTTTAGTTTTTAATACGTATTACAATATTTAACAAGTAACATACAGTGTAAGGTAAAACGCAATATATGCCACTTTGTCTTACAAAATACATTTGCTCGAGATCAAAGATAGGCACTCAAAATAAAACTTAAAATCGTGACGTATGGAATTATTAATGCCCACTTGCATATGACGAAGACGATCTAACCTAGGATAACGCTTATTCTGGATTAAATCATCATTCTCTCGCGGTTAGTTTATTTGACGTTGACACAGATAGAATGATCCTGGGTTAAATCATCAAGCGCAAGTCCACCTAATAGTGTCAGAAGACCTATAAGTTGTAAAAAGCTCCAGCACCGAATACAACTAAAACTGATCTTCAGTCGTCATTTATTCGTGTCGATTCATATTTAAAATTCCACATTTTATTTCCACAGCCTGCATCATAATTTCCTGCAAAACTCGGCAAAAACCAGAGCCTTCGGTTTCCGACCTCTTGTGCACTTCGATTTCCGTTAGGATAAAAGTGTTAATACTTCCAGACGTTTCTGTGGAGATGAGAAAATTAGATCGACTGCGAATGACAGGAAATTCTGAAATAATAGAACAAGCTGAAGTTAGTTGCTTCGAGCTATATAACCGCTATTTGAATTAGTTAAACTCTTAACTATAACTAAGAACGCGTTGCAATGCAGCTTTGATAGTTAAGCAGCACTGATTACGAGTAACTGATAAATAAGCAAATCGTATTGCAATTTCGCATTATATTGATAGTGTTATTATAAAATAACAATATATTACCACCATTGTAATATTATTTTATTCATAATTTTCGTTTACACTCAGTGGGAATTGAACTGCCCGGAAATTAAATGGATAAAATTGGATCGCAAAATGCCTTCGTTAGTAAAGTAAGATGATTCGACTGTTGTCAACATAATATGTAAATCCAGTCCTGTTACTTTAATTTGAGAAGGCATAAAAGCTAAAATATTCGAAGACTAGTTATTTAGGTGTAGGGCATTAGCTACTTACTTCGGAAACAGAGCAATGTTATTGACCAATCATTAACATTGGACACTAATGACCTATATTTATTTATTTATTTTAAAATCGTAACTACGCTCTGACCTAAATATGAACAAAGAATTTTCCCTGTACCCAAGTAAGCTCTTTTAGTTCGCAATAATTAAGTTCTGTACGACGTCGTCAAAAATTTTAACTCTCTGCAAGTCGTTTGAGCTAAGGCACGTACGCGCGCTTGCCTTCTACCATTTCTGAGACCAAAAATAAAGCAGTTTGTGTGAAACATTAAAAAATGAAATGCTGAAATATATATGAATTCTTTTTTAATTCATTTTTGAAGCTTGCAGCGCGAGTCAGAAACCGAGGCTTTCAAGAAAATGTATTTTTCTACAGTCGTTACAAAAAACATACATGAATGAATTAATTATTTTGGTTAACCTGAAGTTTGGAATGAGAAGTATGGAAGAATCAAAGAAGGATATACAAATCCCTTTGCATACCTAGTCTTTTAAGATGCAGTGTCTGCTAGTCTTCTCAAAACAGATCGCTTAAATTGTTTTAACCGACTTTAAAAAAAAGGAGTTTGTCAGTTTGACCAGTATGTTTGTATATATGTTTATCCGCGAATCTCTCATGTTTGGCTGGACCGATTTTGATGCGGTTTTCGCTAAAGTATTTGTTATACCGGGGAAAAGGTTTGAGTAAATATTTTAGTCCAATCAAGTCCATTGTAACTTAAACAATAACTAAAAACAACGAAAAATTTCTTTTATAAAAATTGTACCACATCAAAAATCACTTAAATAACGCTAATAGGACAAACAAACTCATTTAAACTCGATGCATGATGTCAACTTTAACGACCAGCAGCACGCACGTTTACGTATGAACATCATGCACCGACTTCAAATGAGTTTGTTTCTCCTATTAGCGTTAATTTAGTCCTTTTAGTGTTTTTAAGGCGGTTCAATTTTCATAATTTCATGATTCATCTTTCCTTCTTTCATCTTGCCCGCCGGGGTCAGAAAATCTGGAGATGCTTATACTGGTTGGGCACGTCGAAGGAAGAAGGAGTAGAGGCAGAGCACTCACTCGGTGGACAAATGCCATTCTACAGTCCATCAAGTGCAACACCCAAGAGGCAATCCACCGAGCCCAGGACAGGTGTGCTTGGAGAGCCCTGACCCGCAACGCTGCTTTTAGTCGTAGACATGAGGAAACGACGAAGATCAGAGAACTTTCTTTAATATTTTTTCTTGTAAATATTGGTCAGTGGTGTGTAATATATTCCAATATTTTTTAATACCTCAAATGTACATCCACACATCCATTCTACCTACTTCAAATATTCGCTTGTACATGTTACTTTGATCTCAACCAATAGTCGTCAACGTATAGTTGAAGCTTTTATCCCCTAGTGGCCGTTTTCCGATTTCTCGGAGCTATTTTTGGCGGCTGCTATACGATTTGCCACATCAAATGCTGCTAAAACAATAGAATGAGGTCAGAATATTTTCTGGCGGAAAGCCATGGCGTATTGTGGCTGTTGCACTAATGGAAACGTGCAATATGATGGAGTGGCCAGGCAAGGAAAGCAAAGTCAAAGTCAAAGTAAAAAAAAACAATTTAGGACAACAAATGCCACTTATGAACGACAATAATTAGTTCATATCAATCAATCATGGCCCATATGGGGCTAGAACATGTCTCCTTATCTTTTGGGCCCTACTAGCGCTTCGAGACAAGAAACATACAATCTGGTAAGTGCTTAGAAGAAACGGCAAAACAAACTCAGTCACCTAGCTGCCAACTAAATGATACAAATCAAAATAAACCGGTAGGTACATCAGTTTGGTGCTATGGGGTGTTTGGTGAATGCACTAGGCTAAGTTTAGCAGGTTTGAACAGTCGCCGGCACATCAGGCTACACACTTTTGTTGCAAACTAGCCCTTATTACAACGGTATAAGACACAGGCAGTGTTAACCGTGACGTGCTGTTGTCCGTACAAGGAGTGGCGAGGGTGAGTGGGACATCTTTTCTTAGGAAGAAACTACCGTGGTGTAGTGACTAAGCACGCTGGGTTAAAAGGCGTCGCCGCTCCGAAGTTCCTGGTTCGATTCCCGGTCGGGTTTGAATTTCTATATTGTCACTGGTCTGGGTGTTGTGGTACCATCGTTGTGTCTGATCTCCATGACAAAAGTGCATTAGCTACTTACTTTAGGATCAGATCAATGTATGTGATTGTTGTCCAATATTTATTTATTTCTTTTAAACTCAACTTATAAAGTTGAGTTGTTTGATTTGATAGGCTTCTGCGTAGCCTTAAAGACCGGAGGCTACTGAGCGCTTTGCCTAGTAGTAGTGTATGTATCCATAATCATCTTTGTAGGGTACAACATTTTCTGTTTTTAGGTAGTTTTCTAAATCCTGCGGTCGAAGCCTGATTCAACAATTCTTCGCAATCAATAAATACACAAAAACATATTTTTTCTCAGCTATTTTCCAGTGCCACCTGGTGGTTTTACAGGGAACTATGTCGAGACTTCCGTACCTGTAAAAACATTACCTAAAGAAATTGTACGTTCAATTGAACGCACTATTGTCTTATTACACGTGACTTTCTGCGCTGTAAACCTTCGATATTTCAACTAAACTGTCTAAAAAATAACTGTCTAGCGATTTGACAATTAAGCAGCTTTGCTTTTGCATGGATCTGCAATTCGTATTGCGATTTCAAATAATATTGATATTATTATTAGGTATGATATTATAACATTAATATTCAAATCCTTGTAGTATGATTATAAAATTAATATGTTAATAATATTCAATTACATTGGAAATGGTTTCGTATTTGAATAGGTAGATTTAAGTTATTTTTTTATGTTGCATGTCTTAGTTTTATTTTTTCTTGTTTGTTATCAATTATTTGCAAGAATACACAAAAATAACATTGAGTGGGAATTGAACTGCCAGGAACTTGAACGGATTTTAAACAAGTTCGCAATATGCCACCTGATTCAAATAAACTAAACTAGTGCACGCCAACGCGAAAGATAGAGTCACCAATGTCACAAAAAAATTTCATTCGACGCTAAATTTTAGTCCCCTAATTCATTTTACACACGGACAACTATTGTGTTTACGCCCGCAACGATTTATCACACTTGAGAGGCTTGTAAAGGCAATGTTGGCAATGCAGCTAATGCTTTATGTGTGACGAACGCCAACTATTGTTATATTGCACCAAACGAGTTTGGAATCGGGTCAGTAATTCTAGTTTTGGCAACACGCCACGGCAATGCCTTGTTGCGACTCTTGCACTGTCTCAAGGTACACTGAGCACGGATGCACGAGGCTCGTGGCAACATAATTTAAAGTCTTGTTTAGGTCTACTCCGGTTTACTCCAGTCAGAGCCCAATTCGATGTTCCTTATTTTTGGTCAACCCTGTCAGCTGGAGGTCAATTCTCGCGGCAATCGAACTTTTTTCGTGTGGTAATTCGATTGCGAGTTTAACCGTTTTACCTAACAGTAATCAAGTAAAATACGTAAAAAAACTATCGCGCGAACAAAATCTAAATACATAGAAATCGTGATCCTGAGAAATCAAAAACATTCAACTTTTTCAACCTTAAGTTAATGTAAAGTTGCTTTGTAATTACCTATTTGTGAAGAGAAATAAATATATTATTATTATATTATTATTATTATTTTCAATACGATCACTGAACTTTTTTCGTATGTTGCACTACTAAAATTATTGTGGATGGTGCGACAATCATTGTATCATTATCAGCTATCAGTTATTATATAATACAATTTTTAACTGACTTCAAAAAAGGAGGAGGTTATCAATTCGACTGTATTCTTTTTTTTTTGTGGCTGTGTTACCTCATATTACAGTCATTTGTAGACCGATATTGTTGCTTACATTTTTGGTTTTAAAGTGTTTTGTCACTATGCAAACTTAATAATATAAATTGCTCTTGTAAATTAAAACTTGTATATATATAATATTTTTGCTTGAACGCGCCCTTCTGCTATGTGAGAGTTTCCAATTAATCAAATAATAAGAAGTGGCATTATAGCAGACATCACACCCATACTAAATGACAATCGGCAAAACTCTGCCGTTAAACTATCTCCAGCAAATACCTAAATGTGACTGAACAAGACTTAGTCGAGCATAAACAAAACTCGCTCCAGAGTAGAGGCGCAGGTTTGCTCGTAATTTTCCACCAAATTAGTGTATTCTCTCGTGTAAGACAAGTTAAGTCTTGTTTCAAGTTAAAGTTCCTTACGGAAGGATGTGGGCTGATAAATATAAGAGTAAGTTTTAGTTAGGTTCCTGTATATGATAATAATGCCACAGATAAATATAGCCACAACACACAACAACAGTAAAGTGACACTTAATAAATAAATGTTAGTGCACTTTACAAGGAAGAGATATCCCACTTCATTTTGAAACTATTAGTATTACTAAGTTGAAACTTAGTAGGTAGATGTATCCTGTTAATCTCTTTACGATTCTTATACAAAAAAATAAAAAAAAACACAAAATTGCACTCCGGGAGTGCCGGCAGAAGTGAAAACTTGAATATCAACGTTGTGCATTTTTGATTTTTTGGAATAGTTAGGGAATAACTTTGAATGAATTGCTCTTATTATCAATATAAAAGTACTATCATTTTTGTGATAGAATACAATAATAATAATAATAATAATACAATAATAATAATAATAATAATATAATATTTTTAAAGAATACAATATTTATTTATTGCGCTATCGTACACAAACATTACAATTTATATTATATTAAATCACATTAAAAGTTTATCTCTCAGAAAAATCAACTTACATCCATAATTTCGCCAACCGTCTTACGGTTTTTCGATCAGCCCACGTGTCCTGACGCGAGTTTCACATTTTTCCCCCATCCCACAAAAGTGCTCAACGCCGCTAAAGAAGTTTTCACTTCAAAAAATGATATTGAGGGGGGGGCTCCCACACATGAAACTAAAACCTATTTTTTTTGTCAAACCTATGCGTGTAAGGTTTTCCTCATGGAGGTTCCTAAAACCATTTTCAATTAAAGTCTAGCGTTTGAGAAATAGACGCTTACAAAGTGGTAAAATGGGCGTCCCCCATCTTACCACTTTTTAACTAAGCGAGTGTAAATTTTGAAAAAAATTACATGTTGAGTCTTTGTCAAGATCTGCATCTTGACAAAGACTTTCAACGAAAATTAGTTTGGACGAGATCGAACTAGTAGTTTTTAAAATAGAACACATTTTCACAAACCGCAAACATAGCTTTGTTATTTAAACAAATACTAAAAAAAACAAAGTTATATTCGCTGTCAACAAAATATTGTGGTATTTGCGCTAAGCTTTTAAGTAAGGAATTAAGTAGATCTTTAATTCAGTTTAAGTTGGCACGGAACCCTTAGTGTGCGAGTCCGACTCGCACTTGGCCGGTTTTTTTGTCTCATGTATACTATTAGTATTATTATTATGTGTATGTTTATTATTTCATAATTATGTATTAATGTTTACGGTTTTTATGTAATATGTTTATTTCTTGTTTTAAATACCAATTGAAATTTTAATCATTAAGCTCTTTCTTTTGCCCCTCTATCAATTGCTGTATAGACCTATGGTTGACAGCTAGAGAATGATTTTAGTATTAATTCCGCCATATGTACCTTTTGTTTGTGCATAAGGTGTTTTTAAATAAAAAAAATAATTATTCCTCGTTTCTGTTCTATGAATATTGTAGAGTATCTGCAATCAATAATAAGAAATCATTATATTAAAATACAATGTATTTATAAAACTAGACTTCTTGTAAGAAATAAAGTATTTTGAGAGACTTTAAGAGTGCAATGTTTGAAGTCTTCGGCAACGTTTTATTTTATTACGTAAGTAAAATAATCTCAGTAATGTTTAAACTGTCCGTAGTTAAGTAAAATAAGATATACTATACCTTTGTTCGGACAACAACACGTCAAGGTAAACACTGCAGTATCTTATGCGGTTGTAATAAGGATTAATTTGAAACAAAAATGTATAACCTGATGTGCTGGCAACTGTACGTATTTGTAATGCCTTTTATTAACAATAAGCGAACTAGAAATATTTGTGATTTAAAATCATCATAATGTTTTCGATATTATGACATTGCGTTCTTATAACAAACTACGTAAAACATTTATTCTAACAAGATATTTTATTTATTTATTCTATTCTACACTTAAACATGTGGTGGACTAAATGCTCAGAGCATTCTCTACCAATCAACAATAGGTTTTAACTGAGAAAATACTAGCGTCGCGAAGAAAGTAATAAAAGAACAAAAGATATTCACCGTTCTTAAATGATACCTTATACACACGTAGGTACTAGTCTACCCCAAATATTCCCCCGTGTGTGTAAAGTACAGCAACCCAGTTTTGCCAGCAAAGTGACGTGGGGTTCAACTTTACTACAACACTATATTGCAGGTGGAATGCGCCTACTGCAGACAGAATTAAAGGTCAGGAGTCAGATAGGCCTAGCCACAAATAGTTATGTACACAGAAACCTCATTTTACAGTTATGTATGGGTAATTGTTTCATACAGCTTTTTCTAGACATAAATACAGTTGTCAATTTATTTTTATTTATGAAAAAGTCAACAATATTTTTGATATACAGTATGAAAACATATGATTGCAACGAATGCATAGTAAAATAGTTAAAATCATTTACATATAAAGAAACTAAAAATCCACTTGAAAGAATGGTATAGTTTTGATCACACTCATGCACTCTATTTTAAAACATTTAATATTTCTTTAATTAAAGATATTCAAAGCTTTTTTCTCGTATTTAATTTTCATTAACATTCCTTCTACTGTACTGTTGCAACGGTTTCGAGCGAAACAAACCCTAACACAAGCATTTCCAAAATTGCTTAATAGGGCGGTTTTCATTAAAAATTTGTAATGAAAATGTTAAAAAATATAACTAATTTTTTTTTAAACGCTTTTTTATTGACAACAACAACATAGTAAGTTTTACGAGGGTTACGATTTTAATTTACAAAAAATAACCCTTTAAGTTCTTATCTCAAGTCCTTAGACATGTTTTGAAAGGAAACTAAGTGACTAAACTGACTATGACAAGTTTAACAACTCGTTAAACTTCTGTCAACTTTATCGAATATCAGTATTGACAAAATTTAAGAGATATTAAACATTGTCAATCATCACCGGAACAGTCACCCAATTTATTACCTAGACTCCATCCAATTTAGTCCAATACGTGTTAAATAATTAAATTGGTTAAAGCTTATTGAAATACCTATAGCATTATTAAATTAATTCAAACTTGAAAGCTTACGTTTTCGTTCAGTTAATTATAGGGAAATCCGATAGTTAAGTTAAATTACTGTTGTTTTGTCCATGTCATGTCGAATTGTAAGTACTCACGATTGCTGATAAAAAAAAACAACGTTCGAATTGTTTTTTGTTTTTTTTCACTATAAATAGTTAGTAGTCTTAAAACAAAGTTGATTATTATTTCTTTAATCAAGGAAATGAAAAAAAAAACTAAAATATGCAACATAAAAGTAGACCTACTTATTCAAACACGAAACTATTTTCTTGCGGCAAGGAGACTATGATGCTGGCTGCGTGAATGTGTTAGACAAATTGGAAGTGGACGGTGTTTGAAAAATTTACTATTTTTCTTAAAACGTGGTGTAGGCATGTGATATAAGCATGTATATGCTCTTTTCCAAAAGAAGGCTATGTTTACGAAGATTTTCAAATTCTTCCAAGCCAATGTTGTGACGATGTTGAGTTTCAAAAAATAATTTGTTATCATAAGTGTTGATGTTTTAGTCCCAAGTTTCAAATCAATATTAATCAACAACCTGAATAAGCCTTTATCGTAAAGCTCAGACAGATATTTGAGGACGAAAAAAACACATAACTGGCTTCACGATATTCAACTCTATTCCTATTTCATAAAGTTGACAGGTAGTGTGAGAAAATTGGTAGGTTCCAACCAAGAATTGAATAGAAGGTCACGCGAAGCGGGCAGGTGTTATCCTGAATATACTTTTATTTCGTGGACTTACTCGTTTCAGTTAAAAATATATATATCAAAAACCTTACTATAGATAATTTTACGAGTAAAATCTGAATGAAAATCACATGTTTTTAATAACTGTTAAAAATAGATAGATAGAGTAATTTTAGAGCGCTTAAGTTATATTAAATTAAATACAAAAGATTTTTATTTTAAATACTTTACTTTATTTATTCATTGAAGATACACAGTAAAGTATCAATTATACAAATCAATACCGTACGTATGCACACCCTACTTATATTATAAACTAGCGGTCCCCCGCGACTTCGTCCGCGCATTTTGAGTTTGCTCTCTCCCCTCCTGTCGCAGCGTGATGTTTTATCCTAAAGCCTTTCTCAATAAATAAGCTATCTAACACAGAAATATTTTTTCAAATCGGTTCAGCAGTTCCTGAGATAAGCGCGTTCAAACCAACAAACTCTTCAGCTTTATAATATAATTAGCGCAAGCGCACGATGTACTTAAGCTGCGAACATTATTTTGGTGCGGAGTTATGTTAAAACTATGATAGCTCCTGAGATATTTATTGGAATCAAATAATATAAAGGGCAACTTTGTTCTAAATGAAATGTTCGTGATGATGAATGTATTTATTTTGATAAGAATAAATACCTGTGTGTATAATACACCTCTAAAACTGATGCATTATTTTTTTACAAATTTATTAACATAAAAAAAGGTTGTAGTAAGTCAACCATAAAAGATAGACTTATGCTGTCGCGGACTATATTATAGAACTCTTAATGTTGAACAATCTTGTCATACATGATTTTTGTGTAACTTTAGCGGTTTCCGCAGCGTACGCAGCGGAAGCTCTCAAAAGGGATATCTTTCTCCCGTTTTCGCAACATTTTTCATTGCTTCTGTGGTCTTGTGAGTCGTATCTTTATGTTATATAGCTTAAAGCCTTCCTCAATAAATGGACTATCTAACGTAAAAATAATTTTTCAAATCGGGCCAGTAGTTTCTGAGATTAGCGCATTCAAACAAACAAACAAACAAACTCTTCAGCTTTATAATATTAGTATAGACGAGAAAGTTTGTGCGAATGGATGGATTTTAGTTATTCCTTCACGCAAAAACTAATGAATAGATTTTGATGAAACTTTACATTAATGTAGATCATATTATTGGTATAGCATATACTATATTTATTAATGATTTTCAATGATATCTTATATCTAGGTGGGTGTAACCACGGAGAGCCACCAGTATCTTAAATGTTATAGCGTGCAAAATAGCTAATGCACAATATGTGTGTCTGCTTTGCTTTCACTGCTAAGTGATAAAAAAAAACAACGGAACTGCACCGCTTCGAAGTCGCAGCGTTGACGCAACGTATCGACAACGCTAGTGTGGCGTCGCTCTTACACCAATATCTTATACTCGTATATAAAAATCTCGTGTCACAATGTTCGTTCCCGTACTCCTCCGAAACGACTTTACCGATTCTTACCAAATTTTATATGCGTATTCAGTAGGTCTGAGAATCGGTTACTATCTATTTTCATCACCCTTATTTATTTTTATTTATTTTTCGACGATTTTTTTTGTTTTAATTTTTTTATAATGTGGCATTAAAAAATACATACAACCCAAAAAAAAATATTTTTTTATCTCCAACCCCTATGTTTTTATAGTCATTTTAGTAATTTGATCATTTTTCATCCTGCTCGATAATTGATCAATTACATATAGTGTTTTTCTTAACTTTTAAAATAACGAGGCTGGACGCGACGGGGCCGGGGCGGGACGGTGCTAGGGGCGAAGCAAAGTTCGCTGGGTCCGCTAGTAATAATATAATAGCTTGAGAACTATACATACTTACTCATGCGTGTGTACCACGAACATTTCCCATTTATTATCCACACCCGCCTCCACTAATCGGAGCTTTATTGTCATAAATTACCAAATAATTGATGGCACGTCAATTATATCGGGAAAACCGTGAAAGCCATTTGCTAGCTAATGGTTTATTAGTTTGCCATAAACGAAATTATGGTAAACCAACAGAATCGCCGTGTAAAAGATGTATTATTGCTACACATATTTGAAAAGAATTAATTGAGCAATATACGGAAGCTAAACAACACTTAGGATCGATTTTATCAACGTCAGATAAGACTTATACGACTGAAAAAGTATGAAACGACCGATTTTAAAATGTCATTTTTATTATTGATTGCTGACAAATAGGTGAAATTTCCAATTTAGGCGTTTTGTACTTAATTTGACGAATATTTCATACCTTACGTTGATAAAATCGGCCCTATAAGTTATTAATGTTGGCGTATTTTCAACGGAGTCGTGGTGTCAGTGCTAAGACGAATAAACCACTGGACGCGCAATGACGGGCAATTCCGCTTGTGCCCCCTTAGCCATCAAGCGGGCTTTTTGGCCTCACTTACAGGAGACGTCGAGTCAGTACGGTGATAGAGCTCAGTGAGAAACATTGTCGGAAAAAATAATATGCCTTATTTTTATGTAAAAATTATAGCGGCAAGACAAAAAAATCATATTTCTTTTCATCCGTACGTAACTTTTTATCCTAATAAAGCTGTTAGTTTTTCTTGAAAATAGTGAAATGTGTTTTCCAAGAGAACAGTTACATTGCCATTTGTGGTGGTCAGTTACTAGAAAATCAACAAGATAACGTATACTTTATACGGTTGTCGTACGTTCATCATTCGTTCCCTTGTCAGTTTATTTTTAATTGTGCTTGACAATTGTCAATAAATCATATCGATAAACGTACTTTTCTTAAATATGGGGATACGCTGCTGCCGCAGTTCTAATGCTCTAATGTGAAGACGCACTTATACATCTCTCCACGAATCTACATAGATCCAGATTTTGTAAAGTATAACTATCACCTACTTGTGTTGAGGCCGTAGCCCGATAGTGGGATGGTTTTAGTCATATTTCTTCCCTTCACTGTGTTAAAACTAAGAAATAAGGTAACAGACATATCCCAGCGAATCAGTAAACTCAAGTGTAAATTGGCAAAAAACACAGCGCGAAAAAAAAAGCAAAGCAGCAGTGTGCTCTTCGAGCAAACGCGCAGCGTAGGACGTCCACTGAAAAGATAAACAGACGACCGTGTTAAGATCGCAGGATACATTGGAACAGAACAAGACAGCCCGCTTGCAACCAGTTGCTGTACAAAACCGTTCAACACAACAGCAAGTCAATGTTCAGCAGTAAATGTTCTTTGAATGATAATGACTATATATTAATTGGAATTAGATTTCAGTTATCATAATTGTTCTGTATTTATCTTTTTCAAATATACACAACATACACACAAGTCTAACGGACGTCTAAAAACACTTCCAACGTTACTGTTGTAAGTAATTTTTTCAAGAACTCTTTGATGACAAGCCACTGAAACTTGTTTCAGTAGTTTCCGAAGTTGAAACTTCAGGTTAGGTCGTAAACTTATTTCAGCACGTGTTTAATCGCGGTCGTGACTGATTCAGGCACGAACAACTGCTTTCTAATATGGCATACCCGATGAAGAAGAAAAACTGACCACAGTGACCAAAGAGTAAGTAGCAGATACAAAGAAGAAAGAACATACTGGAAGGACCTTACACGATGATGAGTTAACGGATCCAAAACATGGTCTCTAATTATAGGCCTCATAAAGCAGCTCTTAATCACTCAACAAGTGATAGAGACGGCTATTCTCGCTGTTTCTCTATGAGATCAAATCAAAAAAGAGGAGATACGTGGAAGAACTAAATTTACGTACCTACGAAGCCCTCAAGCTCTCACAAATGGCAATAGAAAAGAGAAAATATAGTAATAATAATAGTGCCCTAGCTGATTGCGAGTACGGTAGCCAGCGCGGAACATATTATAGTGCACAAGTGTGTGTTAAAACACAGGTGCACACTTTATTCCTTTCACTATCATAGCCCGATGGGGCAGCATTCTAACACAACCCTAGAGATATCAGGCGCAGAACCAACGACTTTACGTGCTTTTCGAGTAACGGGAATAAAACACCGCCAACTTCCAAACTCCGAGCTGCCCTGAGAATTTCTGAGCAGAAAAACCCAGGTACATATTTTTGGCCCGACCCGGGCATCGAACCCTGGACCTCTGGCGCAGACGTCGCTAGTGTACAACTTTCTAACCGCTGCGACATCGAGGAAGTCGAAGTACGATAAAGTATAGGGAACTAATATTTGAATAGCGCACCGGCATATAGAATGTAGGTGCGCTATCCATAACCATTACACAATAATAGAATTGATTGCAGCGTATCCCAGCGTTGTTTGCATACAACTATCCGATGTGAGTTCTAAAGACGGTGTTCATAATATCAGCTCTATATTACTTGGTTATCGAAAGAATGGACCTGACGCTGACAGTGCGCAGTGAGAAAAGTGAGCAAAAATTAACGTTATTGACACGAAATGGACGAACGCGGGTGGGTGAGGGAAGCGGGGGGAATGTGACATGTTTGACTGGTCCATTCTTATGATAACCCTAGTAGTACATCGTGCCATGAGTGACAGAGATGGCTACAGTCGAAAATAGGGATTTAGTCTAACTTAGTAGAACTAAAGAATATGATGAATGGGCGTCCTATGTCACTTTGCAATAAGGATGGCTGATGATTTCAATGTTAATTGCAACGTTCCGTATTTCCTCACCGACACATGACTTCCGACACCGGCTCAAAAATACACACAGCGATTTATTTTACGTACACTCTCGACCGCGGCTCTCGTGTTTTGACCATAGAGACTTCTAGAGACTATGTCTGTCAATGGCATAGCACCGAGAAGGCCCGCCTAGAGACAATATGCATCTACCTATCTATAGATACCACTACAAACACTACAGTTATCCAAAACGAGTTGCAAACAATTATGTATTCAGTGTTTACGAAATAGTCAAATGTTCACGAAGAAGAAATTCTTGCAATGTCAACGAAGTTGTACTCTATCTTGCTGGTGAAAGTTCCACGATGCGCTTTTGCTCATAGGGTCTCCAATTCTCTTAGTAATTATTCTGCCCCAACGGCCATCAGTTCTTTGCATTATATGCTCTAGTAAACACTTGGAGTATTCAAAATTCTGTTATGGCTTTATAAGCGATAGCAAATTTAAAGCGAAAGGGTTATCTAATCGCCATCAGATCGGTTATATCACGACCCGTAATACAGTCCGACGATGCAGAAATCGAGTTAGGAGTTGCTTTTGCACTACCCCTCGCGTCCTGTGTCTATTCGATGCTACGTAATCCGATAACGCGGTAACGAGAATGGCCACAGATCTTATTAGGGTATTGGTGAGGCAAAGTATCTAGTGTTCGAGGTCTCAGCCGCCTTACCACACACAAATTAAAGTCCCGTGCACACGAAACAAACACGTATGAACCTACTCGTAACTTCAAACTAATGGCGAGGCGAGATGAAGGCAATTTTGGCCCTTAATCTGGCAAGGTGGCGGTGTTCTCAATAGTGTCTACTTAGTCAAATGATTCCTTAGTAAATAAACAAATAAGAGTATTTTCTTCAACGTGAGCGTGTAGTGTGCGCGATAAACATGAGCTTGAATTATCGATCTGTTATAATTATATTTTTGTTATTTTAGTGTTTTGTTACTATACAAACTTAATTATATAAATTGCACTTGTAAAGAGTAACTTTGGCTCTGATAGCGAGGAATCGAACCCCGTGTCTAACGCTATTCGGAAGTATGCCTATACCACTCGGCCACCGTCATTTTAGCAAGCCTTTTGAATTTTGCAAGCGCTTACTTTAATGCGTAGGCTGCGTAACGTCATCAATGTTGCGAGATTGCTCTCACAATATCCGAAGGAAATATTTTTAGAATTATTTAACAGTCGGTTAGGGTGAAGGAAGCCAATTTATAATAACATTTTTGTTTTTATGGTGTTTTGTCACTATACAAACTTAATAATATAAATTGCACTTGTTTTGTACAATAGCGTAAGACACGGGGTTCGATTCCTTGTCTGTCACAGCCAAAGTTACTTTTTACAAGTGCAATTTATACTATCGATCTGTTGTTATTCTTTTGATATTGACAAAGAGAAAACAATTTTGCCTAAAGCTAATATGCTGATTATAAATTATGCAAGTTGCCGCGGGAGGGCACTTGAGTAGCCACTTTTGTTTAAGTGAATAGTTACAGTCCATAAAGTGCCTAAACTTACTGTTCAGCAGTAAATATTTATTTAAATTAATTATTTACTTGACTCTTTCTCTTAGTTTTATATTCAGCATGGGTTTCCAAAATACTTTACAAAAAATGAGTTGCTTGCTTCAAAATTAATGATTTGAATTCTTAACTAATATATGATCAATTATTTACTTAATATTATTAATAGGCATTAAAAAAATTATGAGTGCGTAAGCTGAAACACATTCACTTCAAATCCTGTTGCAATTATCATTCTATTACTTCAAGTTACATAACACATTTCCTACCATAAGTAAGGCAGCTCCGGGCCGGAAGTCGGAAATTGGCGGTGCGACCGGCCCTTTACGTAATGAAACCGTTCAGCTGATATCAAATCTTACGGGCTATTTACTGTTTTCAGGCTTGTGACGCCATATGTATGTCGCAGCCATCTGATTAAATCAGCCAGTTAATTTAATGCCGGCTAGGCTATCCCGATGACATACGACATACCGATAATATATAGTACATCGACATGTAACTCTCAACATTTAACTACTTGGCGTTTTGAAAGATAGCCATTTGAGATGACTGATTCAGCCAAACAATTGAAAATTTAGTTTAGTACTTTTCCACCTCAGCGCCACGAAACAAGAAAAGCAGTATTTTTCGTTCTTTTTTGCAAGGTAAGGTGAAATTTAGCTGTGATATTGTATAAATAGTAAAAAAAAATGCGGGTTCTTCCGATTTTTTATACTGAACTGACTAAATACCATCAATAATAATTTAAAGTTCGTTTGCATTGAGTAATATTCATGCTAGGTGCTTTTTGCATAGATGGTAAAATTTAATCGTACTATTTAAATTTTGAAGTCATCCTAACCAAACATCACAAATTTGTCAAAATCGAATACAACACAATGTTCAGCCATTCAATTTAATGCCGGCGTTTTACTAACTGACCAGGCATTAATTAACTGGCTGATTTAACCAGATGGCTGCAACATACGGGGTGTTTTTTTGAACGATACGTCCTTGGAACGATATTCAAACTTTGTATTTTTTGACATTATCACGTGATGCCTCCAACCTTACGTCAATATATATAATTTCCAGATAGCAAAATGAGTCACTCTCCTAACATCTACCAGGCCACAAAGCTTAGTTGCAAACATAACAATTTTGGTCCCGACAGTAATGCACAAATGCATCGTCTACACCCAGAGCTTATTGTCACAGGGTTGTCTCATTAAACTTGAAAAATCTATAAGCTCTTTCTTCTTCCTCCTTTTAAGGTTGATAGCAGATATTTTTACCGACTTCAAAAAATAAGGTTATCAATTCAGTGTGTATGTATGTGATATCGTTAGATTTTGATAATATTTGAGTATGTTGATCTATTAAGGCTCCCAAACAAATGTGCGAAATTTCGTAAGTGGGCAAATTTTAAATATTGTTTCAACAAAAGTTTTTTTGAAATATGTGCCCCAAATAACGCTTGATTTAGCCCGAACACACTGTATACAATATTTGTTTATGCATCCAGTTGTCAATAAATTATTTTCACCTCAAAAAAGAAAATTAGCAACCCTATCCAGTAACTGATCCGTCCCGGACGCGACCGGAAATTGGCGAGCCGGTCTCTGCCTCGGGTGAATATGCAATTGGTTCCGTATGCATTTGGAAATCGACTTATCAGCTAACAATGTTTTGTAAGAGAATTTGAACACTATTGTATCGCCAACAGACCGCAATCAAAGACAATTTTATTAATTTTGGACGTCTACGTCTATCTCAAGAACATACACCGGTTTGAAATTTTTTGTGTTGAATATTTTAGATTTCCTTATTTATCGAGAAAGGTTTTAGGCTAAAAAACATCACGCTGCGACGGGAGGGGAGGGAGCAAACTCAAAACATTCGGACGAAGTCGCTGGCAACCGCTAATGATTATAATAAATTGTAACATTTAGGAGTCGTTAAAATAGCACTGATTTTAGGTGCAACCAAAGAGCATCTGAATGATTCGTTTCATTTTTTCTGAGCTTCCAAGCAGTCTTCAGAAAAGCATGTTATAAACAGACTTTATATCTATTGTTATTCGTTGGCGGAAAGATACGGTACACTAAACTTTCAACTCATGCCATTTTTGATCGAGAGATTTCTTAATTAAGGTACTAAATTGTAAGATCCTATTACATTTTAGTGAAAAGAAATGAAAAATCCAATCAAGATGAACATTAAAAAGTCTCTATCTGTAGATCGTAATTAAAAAGTTGTGCATATAGATCTGGGAATACTTATCCCGATATTTCAGTAACAGAACTTGAAATGTCAACCTTTGACATTCAAAGGATAATCCTAATCTTATTAAGGGATTATCTGCTTCTATCTCACTGCGTTCAATTATAGGGGAGCTTCTTTTCGAAATGATTTATACGGTTTTAGCATTGTTTCACTTTGTGTAAGTTGGGAACAATTCTCACAAGAGACTCGTCTACAAAGATGATTACAGTTTTGAGGATTTAGTCTTGATTATTTTGGGGAAGAAACAAATTTGAATGAATTGTGGCATTCAATATTGCATAGGCTATTATTGGGTTAAGATGGATAGATCAATAGATATACCGTTTTTTTTTCTAAGGTCATAAGTACGATAATTGCTATAAGCCTTTTCTAATCCAGTATTAATTAAGGTTACGCTGCTTTATCTGATCCTTGTGTTCCCATAAAATAAAATAAAACGGCCAAGTGCGAGTCGGAGTCGCACACTAAGGGCTTCGTAACTTTAACTGAATCAGATATCTACTTACTTCAACTTAGCCAAATACCACAATATTTTGTTGAAAGCAAATATAACTTTGTTTTGCATAGTATTTCTATGAATAATAAAGTTATGTTTGCGGCTATGGAAAATGTATTCTACCTAAAAAAAATACTAGTTTGATCTCGTTTAAACTAATTTTTGTTAAAAGTCTTTTTCAAGATCTACATCACAAAATTTACACATGCTTAGTTTAAAAGTTAGATGGGGGACGCCTATTTTACCACTTCGGAAGCGTCTTTCTCTCAAACGTTAGACTTGAACTTGGTTTAAGGAACGTCGATGTCATTTTAAAAGATCTATCTATAGACTCTCACACGCATAGGTTTGACAAAAAAACAATTTTCAGGTTTAGTTAAAGTATGGGAGCCCCCCCCCCCCCCCTTAAATACCTTTTTTTTTCATAAGTATCGTAAAGCTGTTAACAGGATACATCTACTACTAAGTTTCAATGTTTAATACGAATACTTTCAGAATAAAGTGGCGGACAGACAGACTGACTTGACGAAACTATAAGGGTTCCGTGTTTTGCCATCGGTTACGAAACCCTAAAAATGGCTTTGGGGTAACACAGCTCTACGTGGCTTGTACAAAGTTACCTGAGCATATTAGTTTGTATGAGAAGTAGTTACAAAGTATGAAATTCATTGTAGCGCAAAATTGACATATGTTAGATGGAAAAGTGGCTAGTTAACATAGTAATATAATTAGCAACTACTCTTTGAACCCAAACCAACGGTACTCAATAATAAATTGTCTTCATAAAGATGAAATAAGAAACCAAAAATTTGCGCACGGGCGGGATTTGAACCAGCAACCTTTTGGCATACCGGGCCAAACGCTCTTACCAATTGAGCTACCGTGCTGTCAGTCCGAACCGGCGAAATTTGTGGTTTCTTATGAAAACGTCAATTGCGTGACGCTTAGCGCCATCTAGCCGTCTGTTTATGAAACAAATGGCCCAAGCAGTTATTCTTTACAGAATAAATTCAACTTGGAAATTGATGTCGCTACGCTATCTAATGCTTTAGAATGTTTTTAACACTCACAGTGTCATATTTTATATTCATAAAGATGAAATAAGAAACCAAAAATTTGCGCACGGGCGGGATTTGAACCAGCAACCTTTTGGCATACCGGGCCAAACGCTCTTACCAATTGAGCTACCGTGCTGTCAGTCCGAACCGGCGAAATTTGTGGTTTCTTATGAAAACGTCAATTGCGTGACGCTTAGCGCCATCTAGCCGTCTGTTTATGAAACAAATGGCCCAAGCAGTTATTCTTTACAGAATAAATTCAACTTGGAAATTGATGTCGCTACGCTATCTAATGCTTTAGAATGTTTTTAACACTCACAGTGTCATATTTTATATTCATAAAGATGAAATAAGAAACCAAAAATTTGCGCACGGGCGGGATTTGAACCAGCAACCTTTTGGCATAGCGGGCCAAACGCTCTTACCAATTGAGCTACCGTGCTGTCAGTCCGAACCGGCGAAATTTGTGGTTTCTTATGAAAACGTCAATTGCGTGACGCTTAGCGCCATCTAGCCGTCTGTTTATGAAACAAAATTTTTGGTTTCTTATTTCATCTTTATGAATATAAAATATATTATATATGAATATAAAATAAAATATAATATTTGTTTCATAAACAGACGGCTAGATGGCGCTAAGCGTCACGCAATTGACGTTTTCATAAGAAACCACAAATTTCGCCGGTTCGGACTGACAGCACGGTAGCTCAATTGGTAAGAGCGTTTGGCCCGGTATGCCAAAAGGTTGCTGGTTCAAATCCCGCCCGTGCGCAAATTTTTGGTTTCTTATTTCATCTTTATGAATATAAAATATGACACTGTGAGTGTTAAAAACATTCTAAAGCATTAGATAGCGTAGCGACATCAATTTCCAAGTTGAATTTATTCTGTAAAGAATAACTGCTTGGGCCATTTGTTTCATAAACAGACGGCTAGATGGCGCTAAGCGTCACGCAATTGACGTTTTCATAAGAAACCACAAATTTCGCCGGTTCGGACTGACAGCACGGTAGCTCAATTGGTAAGAGCGTTTGGCCCGGTATGCCAAAAGGTTGCTGGTTCAAATCCCGCCCGTGCGCAAATTTTTGGTTTCTTATTTCATCTTTATGAATATAAAATATGACACTGTGAGTGTTAAAAACATTCTAAAGCAATAAATTGTCTGTTTTAAAACAAACACGTACATAGTTATAAATCTTTGACATTATGACGTGTAGGTATATTACGTGATTCTGTAATCCTCTATTTGCTATTAACAATAAACTATCAAATTTATTGGCATTTTAATAGCAGTCTGCGCAGTTGAGTTATGTTCGGAGATATTGGTACAACACTTCTAATCAAGTATAATTACAAAATGCAGTTATGTTTACATAGTTTATTCCTTTAGACATGTAAGTCGCAACTTTTTTTTTTGCTGAATTGAGATTTTGCCTACCTCTTAGTGTCGATTTTACCAACGTCGTATAAGACTTTTACGACTGAATAAGTATAAAAGGGACGATATTAAATTGACATTTACAAAAATAAAAAGTCGTTATAAACATTTCAGCCCGTGTTTACAACTTTGCAATCAATTGATAACGCGGCTGGATTTAGCGATTTAGCCGATAGCGTTCTGAAGAGTTTGTGGATTTTTTTTTCACAGAATTGGCAAACGGTTTCGATTAAATTCTGACTACTTCAGTCCTTCCAACAAAATCGTGACGTTGAATTTTCATGAATTTGATTATGGCAACGTATTTAAATGTTATTTTATGTTTGTGTCTTGATACTTTTAGCTGATTATTTAATGTGTTTACGAGCGATAAAATATTATATCTGTTTTTAATGAGTTTAAGCTTGATAATCATGAAAATATTTGTGAATTCAGTATCTCCATGATATTCACCAGCCAAAATTACAATGATGAATAATTTTCCTCCTACTTTTTAAACATTTTTTTAATCACCCACGATTTGTAAACTCACACTTTCGTTATATACAGACATACTTTTTACCATAGATTTTGCAGCTCGAAGTGACGTCAATGACTATTGATACCGCATCAAACCGGTTTTGCTCAGTGGGCCGGATCGCGATTGAGTTCGCGCCAAATCGAGCGGGAATTTTTGTCATAAAAACAATTTAGTCGGTCGCCCCGCGCTCACTTGAGTGCGACAGGGATGCCAACCGCACAAAAGTAATTTTGGTTTGCGGGCAGTTATTTATTAGGGTATTATAAGTTTTTAATTAGAGTATTATGGGGTATTATAAGTTTTTGAATTTCCTGAGCTAGGGGTTTGAGGACTGGAAGAGATACTGCGTTCGGTTTCTAAATGGGAAAACATAACACAAATATTTTTTTTCTTTACTACACAAATCACTATTATTGCGTGCTTTCAGGTTAATACAAAGCTTTGAGGCGTCGGTTTTATTTTTATGATTTTGCTCAGTACTATTAAAAAATGTGATACAAAAACAATAGCTCATAAAAATCACCCTATGAAATCACAGAATTTTCTGATACAATAAAAACTCTTATATAATTTAATCTTTATTGCCAGAGCTGTACTATTGCTGGACTTAATGCCTAAATATAACACCCATGCGCTAAAGATAAAAGATGGAATAGAGACCTGCATACCTTCATGGTGATACACTTTCAACCTTTATTAACCCATATTATCGCCGCATGCCCAAAAAAGACAGCCCTATACATTGGAATCGAATCGGGAATGCGCAGAGCCCCACATCCGCCTACAAGTGACATCTTTATGTTCGCTTTGATTGCCGTGCGCAGTAGGGATGTTGGTATTAATCGAGGATAGCAAATATCATATGTTAAGGAATAAAATTATGCTGAAACAAATTAAAGTGCCTTTGAAAAAATGGACTAAAAAGCGTAAAATAACACATTTGTCTTTTACGATAAGCAAATTATTTTGGAGTCTGTTCATATTTAGCGTTGACTGTTGGTGTTCGTAAGCTTTACATCATGCACCGACCTCAAATGAATGTTTGTATGAATTTATTTAACTTGCACTCTAGTATGGGAATGTGAATTTTTTTGGGGTTGCGATGTTGGTCCCCTTACAAAAAAGTTGTTGTATTTGAGGGTCAGAATTGGCCCCTAGAAGGAATGCGGTTAATTTTGTTATACCCTATATAGCTTACCTAAGCACCTGGCTTCGGTTACATAACCTCTGTCCTCGCGCGCAGGGGCGGCCATCCATCACTCCGCCCCAAATAAGCTCTCTGCAGCGAGAGGGCACGTAGCAAGAGTGCTGCTCATTTTGATACTGACCGAATGACCTAGACAATGTTTCTTTAGCATATAATTTCCAAAATAAAGGAAACGCCTTCGAAAACGAGGCTCTCAGTTTGACCTAAATGCTTGTGCGTGTGTTTGTTTGCTCTTTTCTTACATTTGTATTTACCGATTTGGATGATTTTTTAGCAAAGTATTTGTTACATGCAGGAAAAGGTTTTTAATTCCTATTTTAACCGAATTCAAGGAAATAATTAACTATTATTTGAGTTATATTTGTTTTTAAAAATATGACGCGTCTTCGGAAGATTCAACTAAAAAGACTAGGAGCTCTATTTTTGAATCACTCGTGCCAAAATGGCGTATGGTATTCATTTGTTAATATCCGATTATCGAATGAAAAAAAAATACTCAATATTGTAAGTATTTACGTATATATATTTTGCTCGGTTTTCTTGGAAATTTAGTTTGGTTTCGAATGAAAATCACAGAGCTCTAGATTAGAGTCCATGTTAAGACAAATCCAACTAAGTAAAAATCATAACAATCTGTCTATCCGTTCTCGAGGTATAAGTAAAGTATAATGACACGACTTCTTACATATCATCTTAATCCCGTTTTATGGTTTTAATCCTAGTCTATGTACAAAAATCTGAATACCAGTTCTCGAGTTAAAAGTGTTTTATTTATATAAATAAATCAAGATAATAAAGGTAGAAGATGCACTCTCTTAATTGCTTCGTCAACCGTTGATTCTTTCCATATCAACTCCCTTTCTGGGTGTCGACGGGTGTTTTCACTCGAACGCGTATTGACACGTGTCGTGTCGATCGTATCGACTCCAATTAAGCGTGAAACTATTCAAATTAATTCGAAACAAATGAATATAAATGAGCAAGTTTATTTGTGGTGCATTTTCAAGCTTATCTTTAGGCGCTCAGTACTGAATATGTTGTCAGATAATTCATATGTAGTTACTTGTAACGTTCGAAATAAGAAACCCAAAATTGCGCAAGAACCTAATTTTTGACGACTTCAAAAAAATGAGGTAATTAATTCAATGTCCATGTATGTAATATTGTTAGAATTTGATAATATTTGTGTATGTTGATCTATAAAGACTTCTAAACTTCGTAAGTGTGTGTATATTTTCTCGAAAACAAGAAGTCATAGCGAGATTATTCTATAAGTTTCATGAAAATCATGAAAACCAAAGTCAGAAAGGAATATTCGTCAAATATGAAACAAAACTCCATATTTGAAAAGATGCATACAGCTTTAAAGATACTGCATTTTACAGATAAAGGTATTTTTCTATATATATATATATCTTAACTTTGATTTTTAATTGGATAAACAAGAATTACAGCACCGATCGCACATTTCTTTTGACGGCTCGAAAACGAAAAATGCATTCAACTAGAATCGCTAAAAATATACCGCTTTGTAGTGTGGTACGAAGAGATGTGTTTATAAGATGCACCCTGTGTATACAGGGTACAGTGAAAATTGCATCTAGGAAACTCGTTCTATCAAGGAATAAAGCAATTTGTCTATATCCATTTTGTGAATAGACAAGTTATAGTACCAGAGACGCCGTCGTAGAGTTTGCTGTTAGCGCAACGTGCCGCAACACTGCTTTAAGGGCTTATTTAAAACAAACGAAAGGTGCAAGCAGCTCGAATGAAGTCCGTTTTTCTGCGCTTGTCTAATATTTTTAACAATCTTTACATTCCTTTTCAACGAGATGATCCGTTTAAAAAAAAAACTCACAACCCACATAGGTAATTCATCGTTAAACATTATTTTCAAGTAAGGAAAATATTGTTTACAATATTGGACTTTAGCTAGAATAATACTACATTGCAAAATATGGTACGAAGAGGTGTCAAGTCAAAGTCAAAAATAATTCATTCAATTTAGGACACAAAACGCCACTTATGAACGACAATAATTAGTTAATACTGAATCAATTATGGCACATATGGGTCTATAACATATCATCTCCTTATCTTTCGGGCCCTGCTAGCGCTTTGAGACAAGACTCAGACAATCTGGTAAGTGCTGAGAAGAAACGCCGGAACAAACTTAGTCACCACTAGCTGCCACAAAAATGATACAAATCAAAATAAACATGTAGGTACATCAGTTTGGTGCAGGCTGGACTGTCCATACATTCTTGTCATTAAGATAGTCTTGAATTTTATAATACCCCTTCGACGTTAGGGAAGTTTTGACATGTAACTTAAATTTATTAATAGGTAGTTCGATAACATTATTAGGTATATAATTGAAAAAAATACACAATTTCCCAAGAATTAATTAATTGTTTTGGCTAACCTGAAGTTTGGAATAAGAAGTTTGTTGTTATCTTTTGTGTTATACGAATGAATATCACATTTCTTCATGAAAATATACATATAAATCTTTGCGTACCTACATGATATTATCAAATATATATTGAGAAGTGACAGTGAGGATGTGTTTATAAGATGCACAGTGCAAAAAGTTAATGCTAACGTCTTTTTCTAACGCTCGAACGGATGATACTTGTATGTAGCTACAAGCAAATTCATTTAAAAACACTCTTATTTTGTTCTTCTACGCAATGATGATCGATGGCGATCGCCTTTTCAAAGCGAATCTATATGATCTAATTAGAGACTTAGAGTATTTTGTAAACCATAAGTTAAATACTGTTGCGGGTTATGAATAATGAAGTACTTTTTTTTTATTCCAAGCTTCTGTTGTTTTCTGGAAACCGTTTGATAACAGACCTCTGATGACAAAGCAAATATTTAGAAAACTAAACCGCATTCAAAGAAAATAACTTGAAAAAAGTAAAAAACACCTCAAATAAACTCTTGACTTTTTAAGGAATGGAATTAATTTTAGGCGATATTTGAGATGGTCAAAGTGATGGCACCGGCTCTAAATAAATTGTTCACCAAAATTCCCTTAGAATTCCTTTCCTTTAAAAGGCCAAGAGTTTATTTGAGACTTTTTAGTGCATTTTGGTTTTGATATCGGTTTTTACTTTTTTCCTAAAGTTACTTTTATGTCTTTATTTTTAATGATTACAGGGGGGGGGGGGGGGTTGCACTTGCATCTCTGTTCTTTAAGAAGCTACAAATTACCTATCTGAGGTTGTGTCATTATAATCACTGAACTCCTAAACGTTAAGGAGTTCCACCATCAGCTCAGCTCCACACAATGTTGGCTATCAGACGCAACAACACGTAGACAGTAAGAATCTACTAGAAAAACACTATACGTGCCTTTAAAATTTGAGGGATTATTACCCATATCTTGAAAACTACCGCACCGATTTTGATAAAACTTACACTGTACCCTAAGTTAAAATATTCGTAATTGCTTTTAAAAATAATCGTTTCAAGAAATCCGTATACAAACATAAAAACATATATTTTTACATGGAAGCCTTGTTAGGAAGCCATAATAGATCAACGTACTCAAATATAATCAAATTCCAACGATATCACATACATACACATTAAATTGAATACCATCTTTTTTGAGGTTGGTAATAAGTTTATGTTTCATCACACCATCACCCGCCTTGCTCGTGTGTATACGATAAGATATGCTCATGGTTTATGGTTAATTGAGCTTGTGCAATAGGGATGATGACAGTAAGCAAAAATATTTAAAATAATGTGTCTATCTAGTAAAATATAGTATTTAGACTATGTAAAAATATTTTCTTTGTTATTAAGGCGATTTTATAAAATTAAATATAATTTTAAAAAATAAAATTGCAAAATACTTACTGAAATCCGCCATGTTTTTTTAAACCTAACTCGCGGGTCAGTGAATTAGCGAACTATACAGCCAACTTGAATAATTGACAGCGATTAGTCCATGAGGCTAACAGTTGCACTGTCCCAAGGTTGTTATCATTCAATTATTGTTCTCAGAATCTAACCTTATACGAACGGCCTTCACCAACCTTCATTATGTATGGACACTTTTTATCGATAGAGGCCAAAATAAAATACTATTGAAGCTGCTTTTTTTATTTCACTGTCATCTGCATTGACAATTACAAGACCTTCGTAATTTTTTAAACGACCTTGCTTAGTTAATAATTCGATTTTAAAGCCTCACGTATTATTTTATTTAGGGCTGATTTTTCAATTGTCAGATGTGAAATATTCGTCAAGCAAAATACAATATGGCAAATTTTCAATATATCAAAGTCACCTAATTGTCAGCAAGCATAGGTACCTGTGATTTTTAAAATCTGTCGCTTTATAATTTATTAGTCTGATAAGTTTTAACTGACCATTGAAAAATCGGCCCTTAGTTATAAATAGATACTTTTATGAGTTTTTGACGTCTGAGTAACTGCAAAGAGCAAAGAGGCTTCAATTCCATCTATACTGTTTTCTCAACTCAAATTTGTTTTTTAATTTTCTTTAAAATAACGATGACTAACTCGGATTAAACATTCACTTAACATTACTTTATAAGTTGTGATATTTATTTTTTGGGTTGTATTTATTTAATGTTACGTTTCACCAGACTGTAAATTAATAGTGTAAACTAATTACATAAACATTTGACAACAAGGTCAATGTTATTGTCAATTCTTGTGGATGTTGCGGACTTTCTTGGTCGTTTATTCGGTCAGATTGTGTAATTATTGACTGATAGATCTGTTTTCTTTTATTTCAACGTAAATAACCAGTCAAATTAAAAGGTGTTCTTCCAAAACCAAGTGTTGATCGGGCTGGGTAAGCGCGGCAATCCGCTCCATGTGTCGCACTGCGGCGGGCTGCGTCACAGGCCTACTACAAGACGCTTTTGAAAATGTAACGCAACTGATGTTCATTTTTTGAACACGACTATGAATGGATCCTTTCTGCAATTATGTTTTTTTATCATTGAGGATTAATAGTGGCCCATTGTTATGTGCCAGCAAGTGAATGGCCAACGCACCATTTTCATTGTGATATGAAATGGCAGTTAAGGTTTTATATATTTTAATTTTCACGAGTTGATCGCAATACTTGATTTATTTATTATTAGATTATTTTATCATGTACTATTACATAGCTTTACTATATTAAAACGTCTTAACTACATATCTTCCAGTGACATGTTTGTTACCATACAAAAAAATCCTTATCTGTTCCGAAATAATCCAAAATGATCCCAAAACTTGAACCTCCCTCCACGTATTTTACCAATAGAGTCACGAGTGCCAATAATGTTAAATATCCAACCTCTTTGACAAGTTCGTAAAATTTAACTTTATTTTACTACCCCAAAAAGGTTTCAACTTCTATTTTCTTTTTTAACCGCCAGAGTCAGGCTCGCCTGTCGGCAGCGGGCTAAAACCGCTGCTTTTTAATTTTATGTAAGTAAATGGAGTGGACGCTAGCGCAAACAGCGTTTGGCCGTATTCCGTATAGCATTTTTCAGTTTTTTTATACGCACATGTAATTTGCTATTAAGTTGTAACGACTATTGAAGTGGCATTTATAATTGCAGTGTTTGTCATCTTGTTATTGTTAAATTTCTTAAAACTTTTACCGTGAAAAACAGCGTTTTACATGTCATATCAAAGACTTTTTATAGCTTTAATAAATATTAGCGATCAAATTAAAAGCCGAAACGTAATCAGGTGAAAATAAAGAATTGTAATAGCAATTTTCAAAACTGTGCTTATATTTTCTCCAGGTTTTACTAGTTTTCGCAGACTTTTTCATCATAGAAATATACAAACAATAAAAGACTCGTGTAAAAAACATTTTCGTTCATGATGTGACTTGTACAAAATGTGACTCTTCCAAGAGGAGCGCACGATTTATAAATAAGAACCTACAGAAATACCACTTAAATAATCTTATTAAGATGTTTTATATATTGACCGAAAATAAATGGAAATAATGTCAAACTTACGGACTTTGCTTAGATCCCTGTATTATCTTTGAAAATTGGAACTTGACAAAAGCATTATTTTGGTGTATCCACACCGCCCGGCGGTATTAATAATAATAATATCCTTTGGACATTATCACACATCGCCATCTAGTCCCAAAGTAAGCTACTCAAAGCTTGTGTTATGGGTGCCAGACAACGGATATAATACTTAAATACTTTTTGTTTGCAAATACATACATGTTATATTGCCGGCGGCATACGAGGGTCAAACTGAAAGTTCTTAGAACTGGCCACTTATAAACAATATAATAAAAAAAATATTCTAAAATTTGAAAATAGAACTCTTTGCCCATATTACTGAGTATATATATCATTCATTTGTCATTTGTTTTACGATTTGGCGGCAAATTGAAAATTGTCTGTGTCACGTCAACATAAATTTAACACGAGAAAATTTTCGTGCAATGATTTTTTATGACTTTCGATGTCATTTAAGTCAACAAGAAAGTTATGATAGACTACGATTGGCCTTTCACGATGAAGCCCCATCTCGTGCGACTGTTTACAACTGGTTTAATGAGTTTAAACGTGGTCGCACTAATCTCACTGATGATGTACGTGAGGGACGGCCTTCTACGGCGACGACTGAAAATAACATCTGTGTTGTGCGGCGTATGATAGAGACTGACAAAAGAGTGACCTATCAGCAGATTCGGACAAGCTTAGGCATCGGTATGAGTCAAGTGCACAAAATCCTCCACAAACATTTAGCGGTCAGGAAGCTTTGCGCCCGGTGGATACCTCATAATTTGACTAAGGCTCAAAAACTCCATCGTGTGGATTGGTGCCGTAAAATGATTGAAAGATTTAACGGAGGTGACTCAAATGCTGTGTTCGACATACTAACAGGTGACGAAAGCTGGATTTACTGTTATGATCCTGAAACCAAAAGACAATCTGCTCAGTGGGTGTTTCCTTTCGAGGAGTTGCCAACTAAAGTGAAGAGAGATCGAAGTGCGGGAAAAAAAATGATGGCCTCGTTCTTTGGAAGGATAGGTCATTTCGCAACAATTGTGTTAGAGGATCAAAAAACAGTTTCTGCAGAATGGTACACTACCAATTGTTTGCCACTTGTCTTGGAAAAAGTTCGAGAGAAACGACCTCGCAGTAGGATCCTCCTTCACCACGACAACGCCTCGTCGCACACCGCCAAGCGAACGATCGACTATTTGGCGACATCAAACGTTGAATTACTGGGTCACCCGCCGTATAGCTCCAACCTCGCGCCTTGTGATTTTTATTTATTTCCAAAAATTAAAGAAAAACTTAAAGGAAAGCGGTTTATGAATGCTGAAGAAGCGGTGGCTGCGTATCGCGATGCCATTGAAGAGACCCCTAAGGACGAGTGGGCAAAGTGCTTTTCCCAGTGGTTCCATCGCATGCAGCGGTGTATTGACGTCAATGGACAATATTTTGAAAATATATAATAAAACTAATAACTGGCTAATGTAATCAGTTTTTGATTTTCTAAGAACTTTCAGTTTGACCCTCGTATGTCAATTAACTAAAAGATGCAATGGAAAATGCCGCTGCGATTGAGCAGCATGGCCGCCGGCGCGGCCGCCGTCACGTGCCACTATACGATGTGGATACACCATTTTAGCGGCTGATCTAGCAATAATTTTGTTACTATGAAAATTTCCAAGTTTCATTCTAAATATGTTTAACATTGTAATCTGATTGAGACCTAGTTAAATAGTGACTGATGACTACCGACGAGCTTGATCTGTTGTTACTCATAGTATAAAACGGCAGATTTGAAAATGACATTGACATAAATGATTGCTGACATATTTGTCATACTCCTAATTTGAAAACGTCACCTGTTGGTGACGTTTAGGCGTATTGTATTTTATTCGACGAATATTCCTTATCTGACGTTAGTAAAATCAGGCCTTAATCGAATAAGACGTTGGTTAAATCGACCCTTCTATAATATTCTGAAATATGCCGCAAGTATATTTCAATTAGAGATAACGGGAAACCTATTACGATTTTCAACTTGTATTATGTAGCTAGTGGAAAAATAAAAACACATGAAAATGCTCAACTTAATTTTCCTATCAGATTTTGAATCGAACAACCAATTAATGTCTGTCTTCGTTTATCAGCGCCCTCGAATTATCATTAAGCGGTGAAGAAAAAAAATAAAAATAAATTGTCTGTGGTAGATTGGCTGCTATCTGTGGAGGGACAGATGATATATCGTTACGGCGCACGAAAGGAAAAGTTAAAAGGTCAAGTTCTATTGAGGAAAAGTGTTGGGTTCCTACCGTCCTTGCACGATTCGCATATGAATGCCTTATTGAAATCTATGGATTTGATCGTAACTTTTCAGGTAGGTACGTTCTTGGCTTGCCGTTTTAGCGTTTGAACATCTGTTCCTATTTTTACAGAAACCAACAGAAAATGTCTACCTCATTGAGAATCTTCATGCAGCAGAGACTGAAGTACCTAATATGAGTCTGTAGTTCATCAGTGACTTAAAAAAAGGAGGAAATCAATTCAATGTGTGTATGTGATATTGTTAGAAATTGATAATATTTGAATATGTTTATCAATAGGTAAAGGATTTTCAAAAAATTTCGTTCTTGCAACATTTCGTAAGTGTATGTGTGTTTGTATGTTTGTCCACGGATTTCTCGAAAACAATAAGTCATACCGTAATGATTATTTTAGTTCGGTTAGGTATATTTTAACTTGCACAGTGTACGTTTCATCGAAATCGGTCCAGTAGTTTTGAGGTATGGGTAAAAACTAAACATCATAAAATAAAATAATAATTTAATCACCTTTAAAAAACTGACTGAAAATCTGTGTTATTTTAATATTTTAGTCAGATTTTTGAAGGCGGTTTAATTTTTTATTCTCTCACATTAAAATTACAATGTTTCACAATGTCCTAATATTTTTTTTGGTTGGTAATATCTGCTAGATAATTCATGAAGTTTTATATCTTATTTATTCATTAGTTAGTGCTTATTTGTCGATCGTGAATCTTAACTTAAGCTTTAACAATATATAGGGTTCGAATCACTTAAATGAGGCCAGCACGGACTGAATAAACGAAGTTCGAATGAAACTTTGAAAGCATTATACTATTCTTTCGCAATCGGGGCCGCAGAACACTCCCTAACTAAGTCAATACCGCAAAAACTGAGTATAATAGGTACAGTCAGCGACGAAAATATATGCCCACATTCGAATAACTTTGCGATACTGGTATAGAAACTAGGTTTATTCATTCAGATATGATGTTGTTTTTCTCAACATAAGTTATACCTAATGTATTTTTTTCTCTTTAGAGTAAGTAAAGTTAGCCTGTAACGTCTCACAGCTGGGCAAAGGCTTTACCTCGACTATGAGGTAGTTTGAGCCATAGCCCATACTCCACCACGCGGGCTCAGTGCGGGTTGGTGGAGGGGTGTTTGCAAGGCAAGCGACTAACCCTGCTGTCAGATGTTATCAAGCCGCCCATAAGGCCTCTGACCAAGCTTAACGACTAATATCAACCGATATTAGCCGGAACCAACGGCTTAACGTGCCTACTGAAGCACGGAGATGCTCATGATATACGTCACTTATATGGTCGGAGTGGTCACCAATCCAAACACGAGCGCCGTAGGTTGCTTAACTTAGGTATCACTACCAAAGCTCTGCTACCACTGCGCTACGAGCACCTCGTTATTGCATATAAATAATTAAATAAATAAAAAACACTTTTATGCTTGCTGTTTCCGCACTAATAATTAAATTTTACATGCTTTTAGTAGAACTTACATCATTCTGAATAAATGTAATGGACAAATCTTAGAACCAGTTTCTGAAATACCGACATAATGCCTTTATTCTGATAACAATGCGTTTTATTGATAGGTATTATCATAGCGGGTCTAGAGGAGATTTCCCTGGGGTTTGAAGGCAAATCTGAAGTCTTTATTTTATGCGTTTATCTGCTGCTGCCTGTACAAAGCATAAATCCGCCCTGCCCGTTAAAGTGACACGCTGGCGAAATACGCCGGAAAATTAAGCTGCACACTTCGGGGAGGCCTGGGGAGACCGTTTTGTTCGATATTTCTAACGAGTTTCACTGAATATTTTCAAGAATGTGAATATAATAGTTTTGAGGTTTGCTCAAAATTGTGTTGCGTAAGTTCTTTTGTTTGTAGTAAGATGACGAATTTGTAGGATTCTGATATACAGAATAACTTAAATGCAAGGCTGTATTACATAGTTAATCAGTTTTTTACAGATTCATCAAATGATTTGCAGGTAAAAAAATGGAACTAAACAATAATGTTTTACCCAGTTTCATCTGACAGCAAGATTGAGAGACTTTTTTCTTCATAAATTAATAATAAAAATAAATAAACGGCCTTCAAAAAACTGAATAAAAAGCTTCAAATAACGCATTCGTCTTCTATTAGGGAGACAAATTTTGGAGTCTGTGCATGATGTGTGTAGGTAGACTATTTGTGAACGTTGACATTCTCATTCCCGTAGACTAGAAACTCTTACATTAAAATATTAGCCAGTCAGGGCGGGAAGCGCCTACACGGGCCTTGAACCAGCCCACGCCTCCGCCCAAGCTCAGCTGACTGCCATATAAATGTAAATAAATAAATATTTGACAACATTACATACATTGCTCCGATCCCAGGCTAAGTAGCTAAAGCACTTGTGTTATGGGAATCGGAAACAACGGTGGTACCACAACACCCAGACCCGAGACAATATAGAAAATATCGTTTTCTACATTGACCCGACCGGGAATCGAACCCGGAACCTCACGAAATGGCGACGCTTGAAACCAGCGTGCTAGCCACTCCACCACGGAAGTCGTCATATGACGAACCGGTTATTATCGGATGTTGAAATTTCCTTATAAAAAAGCAAGATATTTTAATCGTCATATTACGTAAGCGGTCTCAAATAGATAGAAAATATTTAGAATGGAAATATCTGTGAGCGCGAAAACTTCAAAACACGAGGTATAAATCCCGTTGACATCGTTCTGCTTGACCTAAAGGTTTGACTGGCAAAGCACGCTTTTAGCATTAAGTCCACCTTTGTACACTAAATTTGTGCAAGAAAGTCTTAAAATAAAATAAATAGAAATGACGTATTTGGTGACCGTGGGATAGAGGAACTGTGGCAGATGTAGTAACCGGTCCCCGGCGACTGCGTTCGCGCGCTTTGAGTTTGCTCCCTTCCCACCCTCTCCTCCCGTCTCAACGTGATGTTTTATAGCCTAAAGCCTTCCTCGATAAATAAGCTATCTAGCACAAAAAGATTTTTTCAAATCAGTCCAGTAGTTCCTGAGATAAGCGCGCTCAAACAAACAAGCAAACCAACTCTTTAGCTTTATAATATTATACTATAACTAATCTGATATTCAGGATGTTGATGGTGGGGATGTAAAAACTGTATTGATATGTCTGAATTAATAGTATGTTTTTGTTTTTTTATACAAGTTGTTGTTTTGGTCAGCGACGAGCGACTCAGGGGTGACTACAAAGATAGCCAATTTTTTTTTGTAATGGAAATAGTCCACAAAATCAATGTATTAATTAATGCGATACAGAGAACGAGTCAATACCACCAACATCAGGTAGTCTCTTCGGAGCTTACTACCCACGGCGTAGTATTTCGTAGATACGCGCTAGCTACGGTAGCTGCGAGGGTGCGTTTCCCCTATCGATTTTAAAAAAAAATAGAATGTTAAAAAGTAGTTTTCTTTTATAAAACTTGCTTTTTTTAAGAATAAGCATAACTCATATCACTCATATTCCTGAGTTGGATGTAAGTGCCAAAACAACACCCTGTATAGCCAGATGTGCTGTCACTGGAGTAACCTTGACTTATTTCTGTTTTTTTTTTGTAAAAGAAGCTTACGCCTCCGTTAAAGTAAGTTAAAAGCTCTATCGCTTTATTATTTATAATCTAATCTTTGTCATAATCGTTGTCTGGTCTTGAATAAATTTGACCTCTTTTCCAGATACTACACACTAGGTATAGGCTCTGGCTACTTCTGCAGCAAATCACGTTTTGATAAGAAAATTGTGGAACTCATGCCACGACTATTGCCTATTACACGTATACTTTGGCAGCAAACTGTTAGTAACACAACGAAGAAAGTTCCTTACTTCGATACCACGACAATAATAGTGTGTTGTCTGGCGCATATTTATTTTTTGTTTTTGACGACCCGTCTGGTGTAGTGGTCGAGAAATCGCCTACTACGCAGCGGGTTGCGGGTTCAATCCCCGCACAATACAAACATTTGTGTGCATGAAAATGTCTGTTTGTATTGGTCTGGGTGTTTTCTATGTATATCATGTATGTATTTACAAAAAAAAAGTATTTAAGTATTATATCCGTTGTCTGGCACCCATAACACAAGCTTTGAGTAGCTTACTTTGGGACTAGATGGCGATGTGTGGGAATGTCCAAGGGATATTTATTATTATTTATTTACCCCTATATTTTGTTTGTCTTCTTAAATTAAATTAAATATCATAAGCCAAGCCCTTTGTCAAGTCAGATGAAACTTATTTCCGTTACGCGTGGTGCCCGCCCTAGATCCCTGAACCCACCGCCCACGCTGCACCGCCCACAACCAGCTGATTACCACGTGACCAGTTTGAAGGCTGTACGGAATTACTATGAATAAAATGTAGGCCAGGTTTGTAACAGCTGTTCTTGAAGGCTCGCCGAAATATACATATGTATACTGTGTTTGTGTGAGCCACAATGTTTATGTTAAAGATAAACTTACAACATTGATGACGTGGTTGAGAGTGCTATGTCAAAACAGTGGTTTGCCAGTCTTGTTAATGTCTGGGTGGCCGTATGGTAATCAATCAATCAATCAATCAAATCATTTATTGCTCATAGTCACATTACATTTTAAGCTGGTACATTACAAGAAAGGTATAGATGTGACGCCCTGCAAGGGCACGACGCTAGTCGCTTAGAATTTAATTTAATTTCTTGGTATAGTAATACCAAGAAGTGTCAAATGTATGAAATGATTTCTCCGAGTGCATTTAGCTATCTGTGAGTTATACTTCAGAAGTTTACTAAAACTATAGATGATATCACGACACGTCAATTCATATAAAAAAGAAAAACAAATGTACATTCAATATTTCGGTTTAGTCTTATGGTTATTTTGAAAGCTTGCAACAAAATAATGATGTACCAATTGCTTGCTGACCAACATTCTTTGATTTATAGAAAGTAGAACACAAAGAGACACAATATTAATTATTATATTACCTCTTGAGTAACTTTTCAAAAACGTCTCTAACATTCTTCCACCATTTCAAAATTAATATGCATGTAAAGATAAAGATTGAAATGAAATATTTCATTGCCGAAAATGGAAACGAATCACTTAACAAAAAATGATCTAAATAGTTAGTACGCGTTTGTAAGAAACAAGATTCATTCGTAACAAATTGTACTACGGTTAAGATTATTATGTAGAAAAGTATTTGAGGGAGCGCCTTAAATGTTCAAATGCCCGAATACCCCACGTAATTATAAGAATACTTCTAATACCTACATACCTACTTTCCTGCCAGAGCTAAAAAAATAAGATTACTTATTCACATAAACCAAACTTTTACTAAAAATAATTACGCCAGCAGAACAAGTTTATTAACGTAAGAAACTGTTAAAATACGCCCTACGCCGCCATAAAAGTGCGACCATAAATTATTGACCTGAAACCTTGTGATTTAGTATCTCGATTCCGCGGGCCTTGAAACACCCACGCCACTGTATTATGACGGCACAAGAGCCAGCTGATCGTCTTAGTGTAGATTTGGACATTAGTTTGAGTCAAATAGCGAAATCGAGACCAAGTTTGTCAAGCAACTTCAACCATTCCTCACGGATGTGTTTATCAAGAGTATTTTGCTATGCTTTTGTTTATGCGATATTAATGAGCCTTTTGATGTGTTTGAAACTACCTTTCATTGATAACGGTTTCTGATAATTTGACACTTTGTCTGAACTAAATGACAAAAAACAAAGCGTGATTTAAAAGGTAGCATGTTAGAACTATAAGACCCTATACACACTGCGACTTTTAACATCGATGCAGTCGCGCGTTTTGAAAACGCGCTTCAGGATCGCGACTCACGCAATTAACAGATTTATTAAGGCATCGATGCAGTCGAGCGTGAGCATCGATGCAGTCGCTAAATACAGCACATAATTTGACAATTTTCAGCTTCTGCATAGCGACTGCATCGATGCTAAAAGTAGCGCAGTGTATAGGTTGACATTTTGAGACTGCATCGCGACTGCATCGCTGCTAAAAGTCGCAGCGTGTAAAGAGCTGATAGTTTTTTGGTGCTAAGTCCTTGAAGGTCTAGCCAGCTTAACCTCTATATCAACAAATCCAAATCTCTATAGTCAAATGATAAAAGTAAGAAAGTACTGGCTTACATTTGGCATACCCATTATGCCTGAAAGAACGGTGTGTCGCGCCGCGGCGGTATTATGACAGCTCTTGGGCTAAAAACATTCTAAATCAATATGTTACGTTATCAGGTCTTCAACTTCACCAACAGACATACTGCCGGCAGTTACCTCAAGTCACTACAACACAGGTACCTTAAAAACTAAGTACTATAAAAACATTCTTGTCTTAGTTAGCTGGACTCATCAAAACGTAAAAAATGATAGCTTTGGGTTTCCATGCGTTAAAAACACGAAATCTTATTTGACAAATCAAGCCTAAGCGTGTTCCCTAACGTTAGGTTGTTAGCTCGTATGTGAAAAGGCAAATGAAATTGCGTGGTTTGTCTTCCGTACCTAAAAGTAATTCACCTAACCCTAAGTTGTCACCCTAGTTGTTTGCTGTTGTTGAACGTGAGTGAATTTTATGAATAACATCATCTTTCACTTTAAAAAAATCGCATCTAGGCATCCGGCATACGGTTTGTTTCAATGTTGACCTGGTCTACAATCATAGAATAGGACAGCACTAATAGAATATTAGACAGGAGTTCAATATATGCAATGCTTTTTAAATGTATTGATTGTTTCTGACCTGACATTAGACAACTACTTTATAAGACCTCTGAATGCAGCAATGAAATTTTAGCCATATTTGTATAAAGGTGGTTTAATTTTGAAGTCTGTTAAAATCATGAGCCAGATTTCCTAAAGGTAACCTAATTTATACCATGTGCACACTCATTAAACTGCTATTACTAGCTCGTGGAACTGTCACCACGAACAAATCTCGTGCGCCATGAATTGACACCACTTGCCATCAACTCATACAAATGGTTTCGAAATTCAAATTTCAAGTAATCCGTCGTAATTTTGGCGTATATATAGCTTCTCTATACGGAGTTATAACAACTCACTGCATATACTCTACAAAAGCGTCGCGAGCTAACAGTTATCAAACTAGTTTTTTTTTCGAAAAATGTTGGTGGAATCGTATTTTAATAGCTTGGGTCGCAGGCACTTCATTTGTATTACAGGCTTATGCAAAAGTGCGTATTTTAGTTTTTATATACAAGACATTTCTTGTTTTATACGTTAGATGTGATGCAATGAAAGAAGAAAATCTTTAAGCTATCATCCTTTTGCAGGATTTCACTTCCTTCATCTATATTTGTATATTCTTATTTATATAAAGCGTATACATTTTATTGAGTGAAAATATACAAATATTTTAAAACTGATGCATGCATAATTCTTGCAGAGAGTTGTGAATATTTGCATCACAAAAAACATTTGGTGTTTTGAATATGCAATATGCAAAATACGAGTTTCATACGTATTTGTTGTTGTTTTTTTTTGCAAAGCAAAATGGAATAACCATAGCAGTCGTGCATAGTACGTTGAAATTAATTTGTGTGAGACAAAGTGACTGGGTCTCACTAGGGTCATAAATGATTGTCAGTTTATTCAATTGGATCGGACGACTGGCTTAATATTTAACTCGAATTCGTTTGAAACCATTACTCTATTATAACTAAACAATACACACGCCGGCACGAGCAAGGACACTTTATATTATCATTTTCCGGAGGAAATTTTTCGCAAGAAAAGCGTCATTATTTATTAACGCTGGGGACGTCTACGTTAGAAAAGTCATAAATAATTGACGCATACTCAAAAAACTCACTTCACACCGTCATAATAACAATACTACGAACCTTTTCTTGTAGTATAACGTGTTTTGGAAAAGTGTTTTCATGATGTAGCAATGAGGAATATCAAATTCCGGAAAGCTATGTCTGTGTATTATCGAAAATTCAAAAAAGCAATATGTTTTCAAGTACTTTTTAAGAATTAGCATGATGCCTGAAACAAACACAAAATATCCAGTATCCGCAGTATACCACATTTGTGTTGTGATCGTCGAGATAAATAAATAAATCCTTCATACATCTAAATAGGGTTGCAAAAATGGGGATGCAGAAACGAGATAAAGTAATCATCTGAGTTAGTGCGCGATCCCTGGCGCAAGGACCGTCAGAAACAAAGAACTCAAACCACGGAACAAGGTCGGGGACTATGGCGAACCCATCCGACCAGCCAATAGCCAGTCACCTTGTCTTGACCGTGACTATCCATAATCAAAATTTCGGCGCACGTAACCTTCCATCTACGTGGACTTAAAATACGTCGATAATTTTTTTAATTGTCAAAAAAGTCTCCAAAAAAGAGGTGAGGTACGTACCTGATATAGATGTCTCGTTCTCTCGGATTGAAGGTCGTGTCTTCGTAGCACTGGGATCACTCGCGCGACTGCGGCGGGCTGCGATGGCTGACTGAGCCCGGCCGGGAAAGCACCCCCCGCGCCGCCCTACCCCGCCCTAGCGGATAAACAACGTGCATAGTGAGCCCGATCTGTGGACCTACTCTCCTGATACACACACATACACAACACGCGACGCATGATACAAGGACCTTAACCATCGCTTGTTTCACTCCTCACACGTCTATGATTCTCTACTTTTAACCAGCAATGGTTGGGTAATATTTTGTGACGCGATAACAACGGTAGCGAAGTATAAGTGGATATCAAATAAATTCACTGCCCAGATAGTAGTCTAGCGTTATAGATTTTGGATTTAAGTCTTACGGTAGTACAAATCCAGAGAAATGATAATGCGTTGGCTTTCTTGCGCTTGCCTGAATCATTGCAGATTTAGCTTAGTTGTTTCAATATATAACCGATTGCTCGCAAGATTCCGAAAGTTAGATAATCGGATTCTAAACGCGCATAAACAGTGGAAAGTATAAGGAATATATAAACAGCAGCAAATGCAGATCATTCCAACATCAGATTAGAAATATTCGCTAAATAAAACAAAATACACCTAATTTGAAAACGTCACCTTTTTGTCAGCAATTATTTATGTATAATATATGTGATTTAAAAATCGGTCGCTTTATACTTATTCAGCCGGAAGAGCCTTATCTGACGTTAGTAAAATCGGCCCTCAAAAGGTTAAATCGGTTTATAAATGCTAATATTTATGCAAATAATGATAATTCTATTCGGTCGGTTTTAGAAGCTTTGTGTGAAATGTATTACCATAATCATCCTAAACCGTTAAACATTGAATAATTCTTATTCTGTTTCATCTCAATAAAATTATAGAACATTTTTGTAAACTATTATTATTGAGATGTAAGCTTACGTTTGCTTTAAATCAATACCTCTACCAAGAGACAAATCTTCTCGTATGAAATATGTTATTGTTAGGGCCATACTACATTATCCTGCACAAATCTCAGATAAAGATGAAGAAGGGACAAAATCAACTAAGCACAAGTCATTCTACGTTAAGGGCCTTTTCACAATATCCGTATATATTTTGTAAAAAAAAGGGATTGCTCAATGTAAAGCAATCGAAATTGTTTAAAATGATTCCATGATTTCTTGTTTTGTTATACATAAAAGACGCACAAGATGTTTTAATGTAACAATATCTTTATTTTTGCCTCTGTTTTAATTTCATAAAAATCTAGACGCGCGTGATTTCGACGACCTCCGTGGTGTCGTGACTAAGCACGCTGAGTTTAAAGTCGTCGCCGCTCTGAGGTCTGGGGTTTGATTCCCGGTCGGGTCAATATAGAACTTTAAATATTCTATATTGTCTCTGGTCTGGGTGTTGTGGTACCACCTTTATATCTGATTTCCATAACACAAGTACATTAACTACTTACTTTAGGATCAGAGCAATGTATGTGAATCGTGTCCAAAATTTATTTATTTATTTAATTACCTCGCTTTTTTGAAGTCGGTAAAAAAATTCTTTGTACCAAATGTAACCCTTTTAACTACTACAGTCTGAAATAAATCTCAAACCAAGTTTAACCAGTGTTAGCGGCATAATCGCGTACTGTAAGCTTTGCCCTGAAGTCGTCCCGTGTCGTCCCGGCAGCCACAACTGGGACCAATTTCCCGGGCCGCATCCGTTAATTAAAGTGGTCGAGTAATAGCTCGTTTGCATAATTCTCTAGCAACTTGTTTAGATTCACCTTTAGTTTGTAAGCGATTAGCTAGTAGATGGAGAAACAAAAACATAAGTCGATAAACGAATATGGCTTATAATGCATTAGCCATCTTTTTTTGGGCCAGTGGTTTCTTATAACAAGTGAACTTAGAGCGAGACAAACATACAGGTCGAACTGAGGACTTCTTTTTTAAGTCGGTTAAAAATGGTAATTAAGTTAAGCAAGTATAAATAGTAGTATAAAAAGTTTAGGATTGACGTGAGCATGATGAACCGATAGTTTTTACAAGCAAAATATAACATTGACGAATTATGATACCGGTTTGATACAAAGCAATGTCATAGAGTGTTCCTGTCTATATGATAGTGTTTCCTAAACCAAATAAATATATTTTACGCACAACTTATTTCTAAATGCTTGTTGAGGAGACATTTTTTGTTGCTTTCAGCTAGTTCTGAATCGATTAACATCTCATATGTCATTTTAATTATGTTGAGAGTACTTATATTGTTTTAAAATACAGGGTATTTAGTACATTGTGTGCTGAATAACAATGGCTTATAAAAGCAATCATTAGCTGTAATTTTCTGCCTTTTTTGGCCCGATGGTTTTTTAATCAAATTTTAATGTTCTTTTATAAGAAATATCCAAATCTTGGCATTCGAATTATAAGATAAGATAAGATAACTTTTTATTGCGCACCAAAAAGGTGAACAACAAATTAATTTCGAGAAAAATGTACAGTTTAGGCGGTCTTATCGCTATAAGCAATCTCTTCCAGACAACCTTTGGTTAAAGAAACAATTATATGTTTTTTTAAATTAATAATTTTTGTTCATATTATTTTTGAAAATAATGTTTTAAGTATTTTCAAGGTGGTTTAATGTTGAAATTGTTTCTTCAATCTTAAGCCCTTGATCATACATCATTACTACTTTCTGCTTACTTACTATGTTTATTACCCTTTACTTTTACACTTTATTATTTACTCTGTACCAAAATATCCCCTCTAGATAACAATGGTACATTCCCTCTAAGAGCCGGGCCCAATTCTCTCCCTCGCATGTCTCCTTCAATTGGAGCGGGCAGGTAACGCTCATGCATAATGCCTTGCCCGGCCCTGACCGATGAAGATTTAACCTAAGCTTTTTCTTCTTAGAGTACGTCAAAAACCTCATTCAACCGTAACCTTATTGGTACCTAACCTATATAACGTGTAATGTCAAATGCCCAAAACCTTCTTCTTCTTCGTAAATGGCGAACGAACTTAAGCTAGCCAATGTCGGTGGTTCGCTGTTCCGCCAACAGACACCCCAAATGATTTTCAATTTAATTGACATAAATCTGAAAGAAAAAAAAAGGTTTTATGTGAGGTTTTTGTTTTACTGGCATTTCTGATGGTTTCTTGCTCTGCGAACGACGCTCTGTCGAGAGAGGAGTCGGTAGGTATTCACCGGGCCGCGCTGACAATTATTATTATTAATATCACACTAAGTATTTGGGCAATAATTATGTTCTGGCAAATATCAATCTTTGCAGTATTTGCTTACTACGTTAAAAGCTAGCAATTCATATGATGTAATCTTTTCTTGTAAATTTCATATCGAAGTAACGTATCTGCTCTAATCATGTGCGAATATACAAGACTCACAAATATAATTACTGTGGTCTATGTTTGATAGGTTGTCGATGAATAAAAAAGTAACAGTGACAAGGCTTTAAAGTTTTGTTGATGGAAACCAACATTACCATTCATACAAGGTGTTACAAAACGGGTAAAGAGCTAATCAGAATCAGTAACATAACAACTTTCTTTTAGAAGCATAGGTCAAATAATGCTAAAAAAATGACTTCCCATACTAAATCGGTTACGTGAACCTTCTAATTCTATGGAGAGTCGATGTCGACGATTTTTATGCATATTTCGAACCATGTTTCTAGAAAACAGTTGTTGAGTTACTGATTCTGAGTAGCTCCCTTCATTCTTCACCCGCTGTTTCGAAAGACCTTGTATTTTCTAAATCAACAAAAGTAGGTACAAACAACACAATAACGCTCGCATTGCCGAGGTCAGGTATATTTTGTAGATATATTTTCGCCATTCCGTATTCAAGACAGCATAATTGGCGCAAAACGTCTGCATATCAGCAAGTACCGCAATACAGTTGAACGCTAAATGCCAAACTTAGATTGGCCTACGTTCTGTTTAAATTTAAACTTGAATATAGCGAGAATCTCTGAATTTCTCCGTATTCCATGACTCACGTGCGATTGGACTAAAACGTATTCTTTGGATAGCTGAAGGAAATCAGACAGGTCGTCATGAACAATCCACCTTTAAAAAAATCAGGTTTTATTACTGAGAAAATAACAAGATGCACAAGTATATACACTTACTATTTGTAGTAGCATCATAAACATTATACAGAGTGTCGTTTTGGTCAGGGGTCATATATATATATATATATATATATATTAATATATTTTTTTGAAATGGAAAAATCCACAAAATTAAATTATAATTGCGATACTAGCGAGCGAGTCAAAACTAACAACATCAAGGCGCCTCTTCGTAGCTTACTTAAATACTCCTATGCGCGACCTGCGCGCGAGGGTGCGAGTTTCCCCATTTGCTTAGGATTTTTTAGCATGTTGTGAAGTGGTTTTCTTTTATTAAACTTCCATATAATTAAAATATTTTTAAAAATAAGCATTACGCATATTATAATCCCTGAGTTGAATGTCACTGACCAAAACAGTACCCTTTTTTAAAAATATAGGATGATAAATTGGATAATACTTTAGAGAAGACTATTAATCAAGTTTTGACTATTAATCATGGACGTGATTATGCTTAGAATATAGCAACTAATTGTGTGCAGAATTCGTGTATAGGGATAAATATCGGAATGCGCAAAAAACCTATTAAAACTAAGACATGCAACATAAAAAATAAACTTGAAATCTACCTATTCAAATATGCAACCATTTCCTTGCGACTAGGAGGCTATGAAGCTGGCTGCGTTGCCGCGTTGGATAGCTATGCTAATCTTTTGGGGTTCCGGGTTTCGTAGCCGAATGGCAAAACACTGAACACTTATAGTTTCGTCAAGTCTGTCCGTCTGTCCGTATGTCGCAGCCACTTTATTCTGCAATTTTTAGCATTACCATTAATCGCTTCAATATTCTCATACAAAAATAAAAAATATTATATTTATGGAGGAGGGCTCCCATACATAAAATTAAACCTTATAAAACTTTTTTTTTGTTAAACCCATGTGTGTAAGGAGTTTATGGATAGGTCGTTTTGTCCTTCACACACACACTATAAAAAACTAAGTTATTTTTGCTGTCAACAAAATATTTTGGTAATCCCTAATTTAGTTAATGTTGGCATGGAATACTCAGCGCTCAAGTCCGACTTGCACTTGGTCGGGTGTCTTTAAAATCTATTATGATGCTATCATATTAATTATTATTAGCGATGTAGCCGAAAATCCTGTCAACTCTTACGTTCGTTGTCGGTGTATTTCTTCAGCCTATTTCTTAGACTTTTAGTTTATCTGTTCTCAGTGTCCTGTGTTAAACCTTCGAAGTTCGAAGGGCCCGATGGCCGTCCCCTTGGACTGATAGCGCGCACGCGACCCGCCTGATAACGCCTCACCTTCGCACGGGGACGATTCTACTGTTGTAACAGAAAGAGTTTGTGGAATCAGCAAAAATGATGTGGAACGTTCTGAAAAAGGAAGATGCTTAGTTAAAACTAACTGTTAATAGATAATACTGTTGTTCTCAATCATTAGATTTTAGAGCGTCAAATTTATAAGGGTTCACTTTAGTTGGTGTTTTAATTGTTGCATTTTTTTTGCAAATGCTTGGTACAAGCTTTGCAGCAACAAAGTAATGTAATTCACCAAAAATGTATACCATTTACTATGATTTTTAATTAGGAAGACCAGAATGAGAGCTTCAACGGATTTTTTATTTTTTTAATATTACCAGCATAGTTCAAATAGTGTTGTAACAATTCAATTGTACGCGATTAATTTAACTTGTGAAATTAATTTTCAATAATTAGATCTTACTGATAGGGTGAATACTACATGTACATTAAAGCTGTAAATAAACATATTACCTAAAACCGTTTTTGGAAAAAGTAAAACTTGGTACTTTCCCTTAAAATAGGAACAACAGTCCCTTGCAATAGCAATATTCTTGTATGATTTTACCTATTTTGTCATTTTACTACTTTCAATCATGATTTTTGAACCGATTTTGTTTTCTAAATATTATACTTCAGCACAACGCAAATTCAACCACTACTATTTTATAATTTTATAACGGATCTAAAACAACGATTAAATAAAAGATGAATTTTCCGATCATTTAAAAACAACACTAGTATTAGGTGACAAAAAGTAGCCACCAAATGTCTCGTTGGTATATCTAATTAAAAATCTGAGATTATAGAAAAGTTGACCACCGACAAGATGGGTAGACGACCTTGTAAAGATCGTAAAGACCAAACAGAATGCAGACCGCTTATTATCAGTCGCTGTGGAAAACCTGGGAGGCCTATTAAGCAGTAGACGTCCTTTGGCTGAAAATGATGATTATGAAGCAATTAAATAAATGTAGAAAGCAAGCTAAACTTTCACGAAATAAAATCTAACTGTATTATTTCTGCTACGAGTATTGTCGACGAGTTGAATTCAGCTACGAAACGCTTCTTGCCGTAGTATGCTACGATTCTACAGCGTAGCTGCGTCGTAGCACAATGCTACGATTTTTATTTTCTCAATGCTACAAGTTACCCCCACTCGATAATCGTGCGACTACGAGCGATTTGTATCATTAAGTACGGAGCTTGGCTGAGGCACTCTGTAATAAATACTCTGGACGAGTTTTTAGATATAGCCCTTCTCTTTTGCTCGCAAGATCATGCTGGCATGAGGGAAAGGAATGACAAAATTCTAAAATAAAGGCTTCGTGTTACAAAAAAGCTTCCGGGGTCTTACTCTGTGGTAAATATACGTTGGAATATTGTATTTGAATGCCTTCTGCTATTGTTCGTATCGATAATTAAAGATACAGTGTACGAACGAAGGCACATAATACTCTGTTGGCATGATTTATACAAGTACATTGTACCTACACTCTATATTAGAGATATCAGACGTCGTTTTTATACCAACGCACTAACGATATAGATAATGATGAAATTATCACATCTAGCTGTATTGGTTGTACACTAAGGGTGGTAATACAGGATTTGTGAATTGATAAAGCTTTATTTTATTTTTTTATTCAGCATTACTTTATGAAGCTTTTTATTTTATGAAGCTTTTGGTGTTGATTGCCAAAATTTGCCATATTTTATCCAGTTGCACCATTTTTTCGCATCATATATTCTTATGGCGGTCAATTTTGTTATGTACTACTTCTTCTTCCATAGGTTTAAGAATGTGCAGTTAATAAATCGCTGATTGTCGGTGAAAGTTAATGAAAGTGCCAAAGTAGAGAATAATCGCTGCGCTTAAAATATTGCACTTTTAATTTTACGCTGTAGGGTGTGCCTTCTACCAAAACGGAGAAAAAAATTATACTTGTAGTACTAAGTGAAAAAAATATTAGGATTATAAACTAAGTTTAGTAAAATTCATTTCTGCATATATCCTCACTAGGAGCACGGACTTGGTACATACTCGTAGTTCACAAACATGATGGCTACCGATTCTAATAATTTAAGCAATTCTAAGTGTTTCTTCTTTCATTTTTATTCGACTTCAGAAAATAAGGTTAATGTAACTTTTGCATGGCATAGCTTTGCTATACGTAGTAATAACAACTCACTGATAAATCGCCAGTTTTATTGTAATCTAACGCGTTAGACTGTTATCTGTCGATTTATTGTGAAGAACCTCGACAAATCAAGACGACAACATGGGCTTCTGAAACCCTCTTAGACCTCAGTGCCGACCAGATCATAACACGAGGAATACAGTTGAAGGCCTTCAGCATGTTAAGAAATAATAGATGCAGAGGTGTATTCTTCGATCTTGTTTTTCTCCATGACTGTCCTCAAGGCAAAATTATGGTTCATGCTAATTGCTACCGTTCCCAGGGCGAATCCCATATTGACACTCCGCAACTTTGTTACAATATAAACTTAAAACCTTTTAGTGCTTCGTTTCAAAAGTAAAATAGCATTTAACTAAATAGCGCAATATACAGTGGCCAGCACATCAGGTTACCCACTTTTATTGCAAACTAGCCCTTATTAAAACGGAATAAGATACCGCAGTGATTACCTTAACGTGAAGATAGACCCTGCATTTCACTTTACCTACTTACTGACAAGAGCGCACCTCGCCAGTGATAGCTTGTTAGTACCGCAATTATCGTTGGAACTTGTCCAAAATATAAAAAAAACACGATCGATTTTACTATGCAGAATTTTAGTGAAAGTACGGAGATTTGAATACAGAAAGGGATCTTGTATCGGCACTAATTAATAAAATGATATTACTTTACCCATAACCGGTGCGAGTTATTACTATGTAAAGAGAAGCCATACGTATGACCAAGTAAAAATGTGTCGAAACTTTATGACAAGATTGTGACATATTGCTTGAATGTCGAACACCATGAACTAGAATTTCTAACGTATAGAACTGACACCACGAACAATTTTCGTGCTTCATGAATTGACACCACTTGTCATCAACGCATACAAACGGTGTCATGTCCACATTCAAATTTTAAGGAATACGTCACAGTATTTTTTTAAATTTGACACAATTTTTACTTGACATAGCTTCTCTAGTCATTATTATTATAGTGCACAAATGTGTGCGCAAACACAGGTGCAATCTTTATGCCTTTCTCATAGCCCGATGTGACAGCAATCTGACACGACCAGAGACCAGAGAGAGATCAGTCGCAGGACGCTTTAGTTTTCCGAGGCACGGGGATGAAACACCGTCAACTTCCAAACTCCGGCCTGCATTGAGAATTTCTGAACAGAGAAAACCTGGTTCACATTTTTCAGGGATCGAACCCGAGACCTTTAGCGCCGCCGTTGCTATAAAGTGCGACCTCGAACCGCTGTGCTATCAGGGCAATATTGAAATTAGATGTTGTAGAGACCTAAAGTCTGAAATTGAGACTACAACAGTTACTTATTCACAATCAAAAGTTATCTCCTCTCTAGATTTTTTAAAAACATAGAAAAGGGCGATTAAAACAATAGTGGTGTGTACGAAGCGTGGCTCTAAGAACGATATAGGTGCCTGCAAGAGCAATCTCTACAAATTCACCATACTCGTATACCCTATACGTAGAAAGTGGTTCAATGGTATAGGGTCGGCAAATAGACAGTCGGTCATTCGGTCCGCGTTCATATTCATGCATTGCGTGCAACAATCTAACACATTCATCATCCCGCGACGTCTGTATAACATTACAGAGTCCGTAGGCTGAACCGCATTCAAAATATCCTAATTTAAATATGGAAATGGACCACGTCGACACCTTTCTGACGTCACACGAGCGAGGCAGCAATACATACATATGTCGTCTCGCTCGCCCAACGCATTTAAATACAATGCAATTCGAAATTCAAACGAATGAAACAGCGAGTCTATTATGAAATTAAATTGAATCTGACCGGTGTTTTCCAGGTGAGCGGTAGACCATTTTGTGAAGACCCCTATTATTTCATTACGCCGGTTGGAAAGTTTGAATAGAGCCTTCATGCGGGGGGAATGGCAGGCCAGATTATGGTGGACCTTTGTACCGGACAGACTGCGTTGCCCGCGGCTATCGCTGGCTGGTTGACGTTTTTTTTTCGAACCCTTAATTTTCTTTTTTATTGTTTTCCATTTAGAAACCTAACTCTATTTGACATTTAATTACGCACGTAAGTAATTACTGCGTTTCGGTGGTTTACCCGAGTGAGGTTCTTTGTTATGGACGTTTTAAATAAGGAGGTATTGTGTAGGTTAAAAAATACCAGACCTCAAAAACTTGAAAAAATACACACTTCCGTGGAAAGGTTACGATTTCGTCAATAATTCAAATTATTAAAATTACTTCAAAATTACTAGAATCGGTATATACGGTTTATTGCACAAACATTTCTGATCAACTTTGAAACCTGTAGCATTATATAATGCATTTTACGTTTATCTACCCAAAGAAGATCATGGAAAGTGCTTATAAAATTAGCTTTATCATCACGCAATTGTCACTAATTACCGGCGGTGTATTTCATAAATTAATTTCACCCTGATGACCCATATTGGAAGCGAGAAACTGTAGAGGTACAGTCGGGGTGAAACGTCAGGCGAAATTTCTGGGGGCTGATTCTCGCGGCAATAGAATTCTTTTCGTGTGGTTATTCGATTGCGAGTTTAACCGTTTTATTTACAAAATCAAGTTAAACATCTACACGTAAAAAACCTAGCGCACGAACAAAATCGAAATACATAGAATTCGTGACCATGAGAAATCAATAACAATTTTTACTTTGATAAAGAAAATTTGATCAGTGATCTTTTTTCGTATACGAATTGCACGAGAATTACCCCCCTGCTGTTGTTATTTTACTGATTTTTTTAATAAACTAGCGACCCGCCACTTAGCACGGGTGCAATGCTGATACGCCGTCCGCGTACCGCTGCAATCTCTGTCCCTGCATTTTAAATCTGTAATATCTTCAAAAATACTTTTTTTAATGACATGTTGTGGAGATCCATATTGATCTACATTAAAAGCACAATATAGTTAAACCCAGCGTGTGCTAGGTACACCACGGAGGTCGTCAACATATGCTATTGAATACTATTTTTGTAGACCTTTTTAAGGTGTACAATATTGAAGTAGGCACGGACAACAGCACGTCAAGGTAAACACTGCGGTATCTTATTTAGTTGTAATAAGGGCTAGTTTGCAACAAAAGTGGGTAAACTGATGTGCTACTGTACATTATTTTGATCCATCACAGTAGGGTTCAGTCAGCGTTTGCAATGTAACCGCAAATAATGAGTTTATTTACAACTTTACTTAGAAACCTCTAAAATGTTCAGTGTTTCACTACTATTTTATGCATGTATTATACAATAAACCTTTCTTTTGAAGTACCCTATCTTCTACTTGTATTCTATTATAATCTTTTATATTGTATAATATTATATTATTATTATAATATAATCTTATACCTCCCATTCTTGCTCGATAAACTCAATATTCTTTAAGAATTGTTACCAGCGGTTTAATATTTACAGTTGTGCATGTTTTGAACCATATGTACCTAACCAATCGTAAAAATGGGTATTTTAATGACCATTAAATGTCATTGGTCAATGTGCTTTTGGTCAAAATACGTGCAATCATTCACTATTCAACAAGAGAATACGATTTTAAACCATTAGTTGAGTAAACTATCAATCAAAAACCGGCCCTAATTTGTTTGTATGCTAGAAAGTTAAAATGTCAGACTATACAAAGTTCAGATTTCGATGATTAACCTAAAACGGCAAGCAACTCCCAACAATCCTTGTCTTTGGCCAATCACACAACTATCTTTGGGTCAACGCATAAATATTGTGTATTATTATAGTATACTTCCTATGTTTTTTTTCCTGCAATAAATTTATTTATTTAAAGACTTTATTGCACAAAGGTGGACCTAATGCTAAAAGCATTCAAGCATTCTCTGGCAGTCAGACCAAGAAAGATGGCAATATATTATACTATATTATACAAATAAATGAACCAACTTTAAAATAGTCGCTATAACCATAACTATGAAAAAAATAACAAATAAATGATTCAATTATTATTATAAACCCATTCCCAAAAATAAGTGACATTCGTCGCGACCGTACTTAGGCCCTAAAGACATTAGCATATCGAAATCAGTTTTAATTGGCGCAGTGCGAATGCAATCGCAGCGGACGCATTGCGGCAGCGATACAACGTTCGTGATTATGCGGCCAGCATTGTTTTTTGTCTGTGATATGTTGGCTGTATGGAAATATTCCTTTGCTTGTTTTAATATTACGGCTGGGCGGCTCACTTGAAACTTGAATTATAGTTTGTAAAAACAACAACAGAGTTACCAACTCATGTATAATGTTTTCAAAGATACAGTTGCCTATTCGAAAGATGGAGGAGATACCTACGAATACAATATCAGTAGAGCACAAATGTTTTTTTTTTCATCTCTCCTGTCCTGTCCGACAAAATGAACTTTCATGTGTAGGTAGCTAAGTGGAAAATAGATTTTTCATCCTAAAGTGCAAAGTAATACAGTTATAATAGGCATGGCATGGAGTTTAAACTTGGGTCAACGGTAACTGAGCCACATCATATTGTTAAAGTAAAAGCTTTCCATTATTTTTTTTCGACAATACTCTGAAAAACGTATGTAATACTTGTATGTAATATAATATTCTTTGATATAAAAAATATACAATTGGTCTAATTTTAAACAATCACACAAAATCAACAATAAAAATATTGCCCGCCTTATTGCTTTTGTTTTGTAATTTTCATTCCAAAATGAATAAGCTAAGATCTACGACCATGCTGCCTTGTTACAGGTTCCCGCCATAGATTGTCAGTGTCACTTATAATTTTTTATTTATCTCTCTCTGTCTATTTATTTTATTTTGTCAATTATTATCTGGGTGGAGATTCAATCTATATTTTAACACTTTTCAGGGCAGTATCCCAGACACAATAGAACTTTTATTGTTTTACTACTATAGCCGTTCACTATTACGGAAAAAGTTTGCGAGGATTTTGATTACTTTTGATATCATCTGCGTTTTTTTTTAACTTTATGTGTGCTGCATCTTGCTGAACTACATTATATTTCATTATCACATATTTCTCCATTTGTATAACAAACTTCTATTTTTACTGCAAAACTAAAGCACCTGTTGAGAGCGAAAAACATTTGGCGGGAACTTTTTTCTGGCCAATTAAGTATGTAAACTAAAGATAGAGACCACCTTACTCATCGGATTAGAAGTCCTCCAAATTGATTAGGTATTAAAGTTCTCCGAATGCGGCATCATGCGACCCGTCTAATTCCTATGGAAAGTCGATTTTGGGCATATTTGAATCCACACTTTAGAAATAAGTTGTTAAGTAACTAATTGTGAGGAGCTCCCTTCATTCCTAAAGAAACAATTTTTATGAATGGCTAATCCTACACGGTGAAATATCCAATGTCAATGACACATAAGCAATAACACCGGCAACGTTTTCAATTATTGATAAATATCGGCGGGGTCCTATTCGAGATGCGATCGCGAATGTTAATAGCGTTCAGATGCATCCACAATTCAAGCCTCAACAAGTACGGTACGATGCAGTTTGTTTTAATACGATGCGGTATACTTTATAATATTGTCGCGACAATGTTGATAAACCTTATAATGCTGTCTTTATGCAACGTTCACAGATTTTTTTGTAATTAGACAATACAAATATTTTTTATTTTCATATACTCTTCATCATCATCATCATTATCAGCGAAAGGACATCCACTGCTGAACATATGCCTCCCCCACGGCTTTCCACAGCGACCGATCACTATCGGTCTGCATCCAGTTTGATCCTGCGATCTTTACAAGGTCGTCTCTCCATCTTGTTGGTGGACGTCCTAAGCTGTGTATTTGGTCAAAGTACATGTCAATATAATGTAATGGGATTAAATATATGTAATGGTCACTTACAAGTTTGGTCATGTACTCTTGAAAAGAGAAATACATAATTGGCCATGTGTTAAGCACTAAACGTTCGAATCTTATCCTCCGGTCCCGGCCTGTACCGTCGTAATATCCCTGTATATGTATATTTGTAGGATGTCCAACACATTATTGTAGAATGTGAAAAATTCCGAGAGGGAAGGGAGTTCATTATGCGGAAATACTGTATCAATGCGCACAACTTAGGAGCATTCATCAATATCTTATCACAACCAACAAGTGAAGCGGCAACGCTTCTTGTAAACATTTCCCGCCATTAACTCCATTCTCTCGTGGTTATTGTTATTCATTGTGTGAGATTCGATGGGGCTGACATGCCAGACTCTGGTAAAAGCCTCTAAATAAAAATAGATAATAAAAAAAAGAACTTTCTGTGGACACCTATATATCAATCTTAGATATTTTTAAAGATATTTTCAAAATTTTAGGATCGTAAAAACTGTTTAAAAATGTAACTTTATTAGTAACAATAAACGCGAAAAATTTCACGACAGCTCAGCAAGACTGCGAATGGCGACCTATTCCCCCAACTCTTTTATCTAGAACATCTTTATGGGCGAATTTTGGGGAGAATGCAAATTAAATTTGCCGAGAAGCCAGCGACAATGGCGGCTCCGGCAGTTTGTAAGGCCCGAGTTATGAGAAGAGAACCTTATTAAAGGTTATGGACCTACACATACAAGTTTGTACGTATATTACAATTTATTGCAGTTTTGTTCTCCAGGCGACTAGAGAATGCCATTCGTGACTATGTTTACAATCAATAAGACTTCTAATTAGTGCTTACTTCAGTAGTAAGCTTCTACCAATAATACTAGTTCTGTTCTTATATTTCATGCCAATAATTCAAACACGTGACAGAGGGGGAAGGCTAAATTAAAGAGATGTCTACAGATCGTCGTCTCGATAATCAACTGAACTTATACTACTACAGTCATTGTTAGTACTTAGGCTACGAGCTACGAGCTACGGTTTCGGTACATTCATCTAATTACTACGAACTAAGTATTTTGCTACGGAGGGTGGCTGTCACACGCTTGTTGAAAAACGAGTTAGAATATTCGTAGCGTAGTCAACGAGTTAGAATATTCAGGCATTCAGTAGCTCGTAGTTCGTAGCAAATGTGCTACGAATCCAATGCCCCTTATTTGTTACATTAACTGTGCAGTCGTTTATGATAAAGTACGTAGGTATAACCAAAATATATGGTTAGTGATACAAGCAATAAAGCATCAGGTAGGACACTAAAGCATCAGAAGACTTATCAATCGAATTCCAAAACAATAGTTGTGTCCAAAACAATGGCTTGCCAATGTATCAGTGGCCGAATGGTATTAGGCATGCGCCCAGATAGCGTAAGAGACGGTTCGATTCTTTGTCTTACACATTTGCTTAATACAAGTGCAATTTATGTTATGAAGTTTTTTATTGACAAAACACAATAAAAACAAAAAATATAAGTATAATAAAACTAATCAAACCTCACCTAGATAACAACGGTTGTGGTTTCCACTAAGCGTTCGACTATCATAGTCAGGTCATTTCAAAAACCTCTTAAGGCACCCAGTTTTAAAAGCCTTTAGTAATGCACTAGAAACACTAGGCCGTAAACGAGTAATTACCATCCTCGTATCTATGACTATTAACTTTTACTACCACTGATACTGAAGTAGTGATGCCGTATTTATATATAATCAAGTACATAAAAACACAGGAAATGAAATAATGATGTGGTATTTTACAGTAAGGTTAGTACTTAACGAAGCACAAAATTGGTTCCGACAGTAGCGGTTATGTCTATTCAGTCAAAATATCTGCTATCTGAGTATTTGTGATATTTAAACACACACATATACACGCACAAACACATTACATACACGCACACACACGCACAAAGGATGCTACGTTGCTAGTGAGGTGTTTTTTTTTTAGATAGGTTGTTTCTTTTTTCAATATGTATTGTTTTTCCTAATTCATTAAAATTTGTTGCTATTTGTATATTTTAAGCCCTCGTAACTTAAACTCTCGCACAAGATCTAAGAGAGATGGGAGTGGCTGAAAATCAGCGTTGACTTCGCCAACACTAGTTGAGCCACATCCATTTGCTCTCCTAGTTTAAGCTATAATTTTAAGAAATTGTGATAGAGATAAGTTGTTTTTTGTATGGGAAGCAATGTCAAAGTCAAAGTCAAATATTGTTTATTCAATTTAGGACACAATATGCCACTTATGAACGTCAAATATACAATGAAAAATAAAATAAAAATAAATGTGCCCTGAAGGGGCCGAATCATGTCTCCTTATCTTTTGGGCCCTACCAGCGCTTCGAGACAGAATACAGACAATTAGGCAAGTGCTGAGAAGAAACGCCGGAACAAACTCAGTCACCACTAGCTGTCGTAAAATCAAAATCATCAAAGGTAAGTACATCAGTCGGTACAGGCTGGACGGACCACACATTCGTGTCGTTCAGGTAGTCTTGAACCTTATAATAGCCTTTAGACATAAGCGTTTTTAACGTGTTTCTTAAATTTATCAACCGGCAATTCGACAAGATTGTGTGGTATATTATTAAAGAATAATATATACTCATTTTAAGTTACTTTACTTTATAGATTTAATTATTTACTGCGGTCAAAAATATTTTTTCAAATGCGTCCAGTAGTTCCTGAGATAAAATCTTAAAAAATATTGCATTTTCTTTAAATATTGGGATCATGGAATAATTTGTGTTTGCTGGAAACTACCCAATTCATATTTCCAACAATGAATGATGCGTATCATATTAAAACGAACATAAATATCAGATCAATAAATTCTGAGCTCCACGTGCCTGCGTCACATCAGACCCAAGGTCTGCTACTCCCCTGATAGACTATACCATGGAGTTTGTATTTTACTTTCTTCATATCCGCATTCATTATAGTCAAATAAAACGGCAAGGCGCAAACCCGTAGCAATGTAGAAAGCAAACAGCCGCGCCCCGCCCCGCTGTGTCAACGAACCATCATAGTGTAGCCGAGATATGGATATCGATGATTGAAACTTGTATTGATTGACTAGCTAACATTAATTTAAATAGTATCTTCTACTTTTTTACGAAACAATTTCCTTAATTTTAGCCAATAGGTGGCGATTCTCACGCCAATCGAACTTTTTTATCGAAAAATATTGTATTTTCTTAAAATATTGGGATAATCGAACAAAATCGAAATGCATAGAAATTGTGACCCTGAAAAATAAAACATTTTCTTCGACGAAGAAAATTCGATCGGTGAACTTTTTTCTTATACGACCTGCACGAGATCGACCTCATGGGGTTGCCCCCCATGAGGTCATCTCGGTTGTTCTTGTGCAATTCATATACGAAAAAAGTTTACCGATTAAATTTTCTTTGTCGAAGAAAAATAGTTTTTGATTTCTCAGGGTCTCGATTTCTATGTATTTAGATTTTGTTCGTGCGATAGTTTTTTTACGTGTAGATATTTAACTCATTTTTTCGGTACAACGATTAAGCTCGCAATCGAATTACCACACAAAAAAGTTCGATTGTCGCGGAGATCGACCTCCTGTATCTAATTCACTATTTGTGTCAAATAGGTACCTACTATGTATTACCACTACACCATTGACTATGTCATAGATAGATAGGAAAGTTAAATTAATAGCCTGCTACTAATATTAAAAATAGTATCGGTAGTGCAATCGTAAATATGCAACCGCTGGTACCTACGTTTGACCACTAGTTGAGTTAACTAGCGATCACGCAATTAGGCCTCAAAGACATTTAACTTATTAGATATAAGCAATCGTTTTACAAAAATTCGAGAATGATTTCCTGTCTTTGGACCACGGGGTCACATTAGACGGGACACTTTCCATGACACCAAAGCCAACATTTGACAAATGTTTTATTCTTTCGATATTACCAGGCAGCACTAAGGAATGGGCTCGCCGTAGCCTTGGCAAGCTTGTATTAAGGTACAGCATACTTCAACTTTATGGGTTAGCGAGTAAAGATACAGACACTAATGTATGCGCGGCCAAGGTGACGGTCAATAGTTAGACCGAGCTGACAGACCATGGAGCTTGGGGATGCGCCTTACTATACGAACTATAGTTAACAACTGAGTTGTGAGGATTTTTCATACGAGGCACAGAAGATAAGAGTAGGTATGAACATACAGCGCTCTCTCGGTAAGATATGACTGATAGGACTCAGTCAATAACACGCCGACTATAGGTAAGGCCTTGTCCAGGGCGGCGAATTTGCCGCAAAAGTCTACGTCTAAATGTCACCATCGGACGAATCGACCGCGTCGAAGGAATCATGAGATAGCGCTATGAGCGACATCTCAAGGTGGGAGTGAGTACAGGGGCGTAGCGTCCTTTGGTGGGGCCCCGCATAAAATCTTGTTTGGGGGCCCTTATCATGGGTAAAGATTTCTCACAAACGAAAAAGAAATGCATTTATATTATATATTTATCCAGTTTTTTTTCGGTAGATTTACATTCGCAAGCCGCGGCGGCGTGGCTCGTTATGACATACATGAGAGGTTTCTTAACTTATTTAGTTAAGCGCCCGCTTTGAAAATCTATTTTTCCAATATGATTTGACCTTCAAAACCTCGAAATTTGGACAAACAAGAAAATCACAAACGTTGATGCTGACGTTAATGTTGACGGCGCTTATGCTTGTTGGTATGCCACTAGTGTCCCATCTTAAGTTATTTTCCCAAGTTCTTAAGTTATTTTTTATCTGCTTATTTTATATTTATTATTGTTCACGCACTTCGGGGGCCCCGTATAAGTGATACGGTAGATACGGCGCTAGCTACGCCCCTGAGTGAGTATGAAGATTTTATCCGGCGATTCGACCGAATCGAACGAATCGACCGCGTCGAAGAAATCATGAGTTCGAGTCGTCCGAGGCGACTTCATTAACCGAATCTGATGACGTCATCCGAATTTATCTGGGATTTCTTGGTTCTTCCAGATTCGGACGATTCGACGCGGATAAGTGTGCGAGGCTTCATGAGATTTCAAAGAATTATAAAATACGTTTCGCTCGTCGCGTTCGGCTCGCATAAGTATGCGTTCAGCTTAATCGTACGTCGTTCAACTCACGCGTGTCCACAAACGCAATGTATTAGCTGCTGGTATCTCACCAATGCGCGTATGAATATACGCGCGGACGATTCGCGGCGAATTCGCGCCCAGACAAGGTCTAAACCGCGGAACTGAGACGTTTCTGACGTCACTTTTGTTGTCTTTTCCTCTCAATTTATGTTTTTCATTTATTGAATAAAGATACCCTTACAGATTACAGTCAGACATGTATAGCTAACATTGATAAAACAGTAAGAGACTAGATGGCAACCTAAAATTAGTGTAGGTACATAACATTATTTTTAAACAAACACATGTATTTGAGGTAAAGTTACATAAAAGGGAAAGACACAGAACATTTATTTCTCTACTTGCAACTACTACTATGTGAGGATTCCTCAGCCCCCAAGATTTGAGAGATTACTCTTTTACTCCTAAACGTGGAGAACCTACTGTTGAACACATCCACATTCCAGCAACTGCGATTCAGCTCATTGTAAGTCCCACACATTCTAGATATGAATTAATTATTCTCATTTTAGGTGAAAGACAGACCGTGTTATACATAAGGTAGAGTATATTAATTGGGAGGGAAATAATAATAATTAATGCGACAAAAGTGAAGTCAGAAAAGTCACAGTTTTGCGGTCGACTTATACTTAACTAGCGATACTACGTGACTGCGTCCGCGCGTTTTGAGTTTGCTTCCTCCCTCCCCTTCGCAGGATGATGATTTATAATAGCTTAAAGCCTTTCTAGATAAATAAGCTATCCAATACATTTTTTTTAATTTGTCCAGTAGGTCCTAAGATTTGAGCGTTCAAACAAACTCTTCGGGTTTTTAATATGATAGTAAAGATAAAGATAAGCATGCAGTCAACTTCAACAGACATATTTTATCTGACATTAGTTAGATAAGATAAGATTAACTAGGCTCGGCACATATAAATATAGGCTATCTGGGTATTCGATGAGAAAAGAAATCATACACGTTTCCCTTATCTCCCAAGCCATAACGAATACATACATACGAATATATACTGCATATAAACACCGCACTTATGCACAACAGTGTTTTTACCCATCATATGCAATAAAATCCCAAAATATGAGAACTGAATACAAAACAATTTTAATGTAAAATGACACATATTCTAAGAAAAAAATGTTATTATAGTAATAAGGAATTTATTTATGACAAAATGTATACCATATTATTGGTAGAATACACTGGACTTATAATTTTTAGGGTTCCGTAGCCGAGAGCAAAAAACGGAACCATTATAGTTTCATCAAGTCTGTCTGTCTGTGTGTCACAGCCAATTTATTCTGTAACTATAAGCATCACACTGTTTAAATTTTTAAGGAAGAATTATCCTGTTAACCACTTAACGATTCTCATATAATAAATAAAAAATAATGGGGGGGCATTAAAGGGGGGGGGGGGGCATTAAAGGGGGGGGGGGCATACATCCCAAACTAAAACCAAAAAAAAATGAAACCTATGCGTGTGGGGTGTCCCTAAAACCATTTTCTTTTAAAGTCTTACGTTTCATTATAATATAGATTCTTAACAAATACTTTCAACGAAAATTAGTTCGAATGGGATCGAATGAGAAATTTTTGAGATTATAGCACATTTTCAACAACCGCAAACATAACTTTGTACTTCATACTAACATTTTGAAAAACAAAGTTATTTTTGCCGTCAACAAAATATTGTGGTATTTTACTATGTGGAAGTAAGTGGATTCCCTAATTCAGTTAAAGTTGGCACGGAACCCTCAGTGCGCGAGTCGGACTCGTACTTGGCCGGTTTTTTTATTTAAGATCTATGTAACTGTGTTCTCGCAAATAAAGACTTACTTACATAAAGCTCAATAATATTCTTTTGTTTTTTATAGTGTTTTGTTACTTTACAAACTTAATTACATAAATTGCATAATTGCAATTCATGATTTTTTATTGATACTTGGACACGAAATAAAACGGGGGACCCAAAAAGAGATAGCGGCGCGGCGGTTTCATGGCAGGCTCTAAAACGTTGCAAAACACTATTTTCAACACACTTGCTCAAAATGACGTTTTTATTCCACCGATTTTTGGCACATAATCCTAGATATTAAACACGCGTGCTTTTTCGTTATATTATTGCACTAGTGCCTTTAGTTTATTAATCCGACCAATTTAGGTTTGTACCCTAGTACCAAGTCGTAAGTAAGAAGAAGAAGCGATGTAATTTAGTCGGGTTATAACTTTTATTTTAGCAACAAACATTATTTATGCGAAAAATAACAGTATTCTACATAGGTATTTATTTCAATAAATGGCAAATCCAGATTTTTCATTTATTTTTTCTGTAATTTGTGTTTTTAACACGAATTATTAGATTTTTAATCTTTGCTGTTGGCCGATCTAGTTCGCCCTTAGCCTTGCGCGCGCATCGGTATCGCGGAAAGAAAAAAAAAACAATGCGCCATTTTTCGTAAATAGGTAATTGTCGGCTGTGAAAAAGGTAATTGTACGAGTAAATGTTTTAATAATTAAAAACTTAGTAAATGAAGAGTCTTGTTTTTTCCTCGCAAGTGTGTTGAAAAACGTCGTATGATACGCGTGTGCCTGTGACCATTATATACGCGGCTTTCTTATGGCGCACTCGCTTTCGCTCGTGCGCACACAATATCGCCTTGTATATAATGGTCAACTTAGCACACTTGTATCGTAATGTACTATTATGTATTTGTGAAATGTAAAATGGAGCGCACTTACTTGTTTCCCTATGCCTGCGGATTTCCTTGATCTGCTGTGTGTCACTCGCTGGCACAATAAGTCGAGTATTGTTCTTTGTAGAGGTTTAACCAAAAGTTTATTTTATTTTATTCTTTGACCTAGATCGCACCCGATGTCAGCTTTTGAAAATACAGTTAAAACGCACAAACGCGCGTCGCTCAATAATATTTTTTGTAGATGGATGTGAATGCAAAAACTTCTTCTCGAGTATTTATTCGTATTAAACAGCGCATCATAGAATGATCGGTGGTATATCGAAATTGCTTAATCTATAACGTCATCATTCATCATCATTATCAGCCAAAGGACGTCCACTGCTGAACAAAGGCCACCCCCACTGTTTTCTACAGCGGCCGATCACAAGCGGTCTGCATCCAGTGTGATCATGCGATCTTAACAAGGTCGTCCGTCCATCTTGTCCGTGGACGTCCCACGCAGCGCCTTTGGTCGAAAAGTCTCCAATCTAGAACTTTTCGACACCAACGGCCATCAGTTCTTCGCACTATTGCCCTGCCCACTGCCACTTGATGACATTCTATGTCCGTTACCTTAGTTATTCTACGTATCTCCTCGTTTCTGATTCGATCTCGAAGAGAAACACCGAGCATAGCCCTCTCCATCGCTCGCTGTGTGATTTTGAGCTTCTTTACGAGGCTCATAGTTAGAGACAACGTTTCGGGTCCGTATGTCATCACTAACACACACTGGTTGAGGACTTTCGTCTTCAGAAACTGAGGTAATTGAGACGAGAAGACGCTCTTGCGCAGTTTCTCCTAACATCACTTCACTTCACTTCAAAATATCAAACAAAGTTGCTTCCTGCTGTCTGTATGTATGCATGCTTAAACAGGTTTTGATGCAGTTTGTTTTAATAGATAGAGTGATTCAAGAGGAAGGCTTTGTGTAACTTGCATAATATAGTAGTGAAACACTAATAATTTTAGAGGTTTCTAAGTGAAATCGTAAATAAACACTTTTTTTGCGCATATACTGCAAATGCTGGCTAAACCCTATGAGATAGATCAAACATTGCAAGCACCATTTCCAGTGCGGGTTGCTACTACAATATAATATTTGATGTTGTTCCCCATAATTGCCACAGTACGCAAAACACATACATCTCCAAACCCAGCATTATTCCAACAATACTAACGCACGTGAATGTTTATTGTTTAACTTGTATATCGTGTCTGCCAATTAGGTTGATTTATAGCGGGTAGCGGCAATAAAAGCGGTTATTAGGTAAGCATTATAAAATCAAATATACGTCTAGTGGCTATTTACCTCGCGTTGAGTCCGATCGACATCTAAACTCTAGGTTTTCGAGTGGTTTTATTACTGAATAATATTTCTTGTAAACAACAGTTCTTGTCAAGGTTTCTTGAATTAGAGTAAGAAAGAAAAAGTGGCATGAAAGTGTTTTGACGCTAGATCTACTTGACAACGTTTTATTAAATGTCATGGAATGTTGACTTAAGTGCCTCACCTCGACTCACGTGCCGAAATATTGTATGCAAATCAATCAAAACATCTTAGATGCAAATCCATTACGCTACGTGAGCCGTAATGAGATTTAGAATACGCGGTCGTATACGGCGAGGTCGGGAATAGTAGGTATAAGATTTTTTTGCGTAATTATCAGTTTACTTATATTTGGCATGACTTGTTAAAAGCAAAGATGGGAAGATAATTACACAAAAAATAAATTGTTATCTTTATTTATTTTATAAGAATGATATGATACCGTGCCGCGTCGCTGCATACATCTAACATAAAAGTTTACATCATTGTATTGCCTCGCAGGGAGAGTGAAAAGCAGAATATTCACCTCAGATATAAAGGTGTCTTTGTCGTGGGCGAACTGAAATCCCTCGCTACACTCAGGATTTCCTATTACCCAAAACCATTAATGCGCTCACTCGCTCGGTCGGGCTTCAAATCTACATTCACGCTTCGCTCGTGATTCAAGGTATCGCCCGCGCAGAAAGACACCACTTTACCACGGTAATGTTATCTATACAGTATTGTAACTCGGCCGACTCTTTAAAATAAATACCTACAGCCGCGCGGTACCCAAACGATAGGGCTGCCTGCCCGCCTCCAGCATTTTCATTACAATTGCCTACTTTGTGTTTCCATTTAGTTTTGTGATTGTAAATAAACTTTTTTATATAAACAAAATATTTTGTCGATCGAATAGGAATTATTCAATAAAATGCGTGTTATTATTATATGGTAGATTTAATTAATATTTTATTCTGAAATAGAATATTTGAATTGAATTGAATTAATTAAAGATCACTTTTATGTTTAAATGACAAATCGGTCTCATAAATTAACTACCGAAAAATAATTGCACCTCGACTGAGACGTACGGAATGCTTTATTATTAAATTTTAAAGTATTAATAAATCCGCATTCTAATATAAAGCTTCAAAAAAAAATCATAAAACCAGAAACAGCACAATATATCCTATTCATCTTATTAGGTTGTACTTAAACACATTTTTTGAGAAAGAAATCGCGCGGCTATTGTTAAAAAAAACAACACACCGTCCGTTTGTCACTGTGGCACAGTCGCTACTGTCTGCGTGCCGAACGCGTGCCGAAATCGAGGTGCGTAGGTATAGCTCGCGTTTCGTCTGTTTGTATGAAGTTGGAATACTGTAAAGATAACATTACCGTGACTTTACGCCCTAGGCAAATAATCTACTATTACTTACTTAATATTTTCCTGCGGGAAGAGTACATACATTTTGAATTTTAAAACGTAGTGCCCCGCACTCTACACACAAAGTGTGTCAGCAGTCTTACACCTACCTACACCAAATAGGACCCCATAACTACCCTATGACCTAGTTTTGAAGATCAAATCGCTTCTATAGAGACTAAGCCACGCTCCCAAACTGGATTCTGCCATGATTCCATTACTGGATAAATAAATTTCTTCTCGCAACCTGATTTATTTCAGTTCTGAGTTCTTATTTTACGGACTTTGCCCGTATTACCAGATATTGCTACCTCTTTCACACGGAGGACGATGCTAGCATGTGCGAAAGAAAAAGACAGTGAGAATGTAAGTACAGAAATCATGTTACAACAACAGAGTAAGGGCCCTACAGTCTGCACAAGCGCGCTAACTGCTAATTCGATTTATTTCATATCGCTGCCGACGACTGCAAGTTATTACTGAATTATTTACCTAAATGCTGTACGTACCGATGAATAAAACTGAGTCTCAAATCAAGCTCACTTCTATTAAAAGTCAAAAGCATAGAACTAAAGCGTACTTTGCGAAGTCAATGGTTTGTACACACGAGAGACGCATGACTTGAGTCACAAGACACAAAAACGAGTGTCACTTCAAACAAAAGACTACCCGAAAAGCAAGCGAGAGACCTCACCGTATATTTTAGAAACTAGCAACGTGATCGATCTAACTATGAAAATACACAATTAATATTTCTAAATATTATCATCATTATCTTTGTTGATCATCTTCATCAAATCCAAATTAGGGAAGATAGTATGTTGGTTTTCCTTTTGCCTTCCTCACCGCAGTTTAAAACCGGGGGTTTCACGCCTCTTAATGTTAATTTGATGAAAAATATTTTCACCACCAAGTATGGTGGGTACCTCAGCTCAGTTCAGTTCAGCTCGAGATTCGCTCGAGGTTTGATCACCTTTCTTTCACGGACATGCTAAAACCTACGTGGAACACAAATCGCATACTACGTTACGTACACTCTTACTAGTCTGTGATACGCACTGTTGATATGTATAATGCGTTTTTCAGAATGGCAGCACCAATATACGTTGTCAACGTCATTTTCCATTTTTGACATTTGTCATGTGTCTATCTGTCTGTCAATTTTGACATTACTGTTACTGTAATGTCTGTCATCGAAAAAAACACGTAAACGGGAAAGTCCTGTATTTTGTATTTTCTATTGAATTTTGTGTTTAATTTGCGATCAAAAGTGCTTAAAAATTGTGAAATATGGCTTCAATACCTCTAATGTATGCCCAAGAGGATTGCGAGCTCGGTGGGAAAGAAAACATAGAAGTAAGTTACAACATAGCATCAAGTAAAATGAACAATTTAGCAGCTGTTAAACGATTTGGTGAATGTATTAATTATTTGTCACGGTTCAGCCTTGTGACTATTGTTTATTCCACTTGCTTCGTTCCATAGTTCTTCATTTAAATATGTAATTATCTTGCACAACACCAAGGTTGCAGATTGTTCACAACTCTACTTTATGAACTGTTTTATTGTTCAGCTTATCAGAATTACAATATTTTTTTAACTTAAGATAATGTGACGTCATTAGAAACCATTAAAGTCATAGCACAGGTAGAATATGTACCTACTGAAAAGAAAGAACGTAGTTACTATTTTTCACTATGGATAACTCACTATTTATCTTGCCACAACTGCATCAGCAATCAGCATTATCAGTAACCAGCTTCCTGTATTTAAACAATTAGGATTTAAATGAAACAATCACTGTTTAAATGATTACTGAATATCATGTTGTGATTTGTTACACACAATAATACTATTATTATAAACAACAACATACCATGTCTCTAACATCACTTTGTTCAGTTTTGTCTATGAATTTGATACATCTTTTAAATAACAAAGTTCTTGCTGGGTCATTTATCTAAGAAATTTAGGATCAAAAACTTAAAACATGGTTAGAAGGGGCGTTACGTACCAAGCTATACAAACATTCAAATCACAAAATGGATGCAAATAAAAAATAAAAACATTAAAAAATGCCTCAATCATAGGACCCAGCGTAAATGACACCATATTATAAAATCACCATCAATCTAATTGTAAAGGTAAGGTTACCATTTTTTGCTCAACTGTACATGGAAAAATGTTTACAATGCAAATGAATTAATGATTCTTGGAAGATTTCAAGATCCACATATTTTTAGCATCTGATCTTACCCTTTTAAAGAAACACATAAGGTCTAGAAAGCCTTAGGCCTTATACTTTAAAGGAAAAGTATTTATTTTTGTTTTCCTATTTCTTTATTATGAAACTTGTTTCCAGGATGATTTTGCCTACCGGAATAATGTGATGAATGCGGACAAGGAGATTCGTCTGGGATTTATTCGGAAGGTATATGGACTGCTCACGGTGCAGCTGCTGGCTACAACTGCCATCGCCAGCGTGTTTCTCCTTGTCAAGCCTGTTCAAGGATTCATACATGAGAAGTAGGTTGAGTTATTATGAAAGGCAGATAATGCTTTTAGCACTAAGTCCACATTTGTAGGACCATGATGCCAAATACATATACAAAAATACAGAATGTAACATAAAGATATAGATACTATAAGACTTGTAATTTGTTAAAGATAGCTCCATGTAAAATTGTCACCAACCTGTACAGGAAAAAAAATCAAGGACTGTTTGTATTTTACAAAATAAATTATCTGCGTGTTTTTTAATTTAGAAATCAGGACAATAGAAAGGACAAATGTATGAGCGTAACTGTTAATTTAAAATAAGAACAAAATATACTTTTTTTTTCAGCAACTGGATGGTATTCATTGCATTCATCCTGAGCATAGTCACACTCTTTGCGCTGATTGCAAAAAGGCGAGACTCTCCCGCAAATCTGTATCTCCTGGCTGGTTTTGTGAGTATATGCTGTAATAAATAAGTAATTACAAAACAGAAAACCTCGGTACCTCGTACCTTAATGACCTTTTGAGTATTGACTTCCCATTTTCATATCTGACGACGCGATTGGTGTATTCAAATCCCGTAAGTAAGGGGCAAATATTGTGTGTGATGAGCAAATGTACTTGAGTCATGGATGTTTATATGTATGGAAGTAAGAGTTTGCTCCCTCCCCTCCCTTCCCTCCCTGGCAGCGTGATGTTTTATGGCCTTTCTCGGTAAATGAGCTATCTAACACAAATAGTAGATTGTTATACAAGGAGAGAAAGTGACCCATTTCACTCGAGATGTTTTTGGCGCTCGAACGGAGTGAGCGCGCTAATAATTCGAGAGTAAAATGGGTACTTTCACCCGAGTCAAACATACTATTTTTCATTTCGACTGTGAGGAAAATTAAATAGGTACATTTGGCTATGTGATTGTGATGCCTGGAATTGGACATACCTGGAATTTGACATAACCTGTGGTAGTTTTGGTGACAAGGTTAAGATTGCGTTCTTCACTATTATTATTGTCTGTGAGATAAAATCGATCGATATTTTTAACAATGATTTTAAATATTTGATATCGTCCGCGTTTTATGTGTTCTGTTGCCTTTTGTGCCTTTACTGTCATTCTAATCGTGTGTTTTATGTATAACGATAGCAAACAAACTGATATGTGATGTAAAAACTAGAGGTTTTATCTCTCGCCAAACATTATATCTCATCATCGCATCACAACAACACAGCAAAATTTATTTATTTTTCCTCACAGTCGAAATGAAAAAAAGTATGTTTAACTCGAGTGAAAGCACCCAATTCACTTTCGAATTTATTAGCGCTCTCACTCCGTTCGAGCGCCAAAAACATCTCGGTGATCCATTTCAACAGTGAAATGGATCACTTTCTCCCCTTGTATAAAATCTACTATTTATCAATATGTTTCAACTTGCTCCCCAGACGGTAATCCAAGCATACACCATCGGCGTGGTGGTCTCATACTGCGACACAGCAGTGGTGTTGCAAGCGCTGGCACTCACGCTGACTGTTGTCTTTGCGCTTACTCTGTTCACGCTTAACACCAAGCGGGACTTCTCTTTCGTTGGATACGGGTAAGTGATCTTTGATAGTAAAATAAACATTTTTTTTGGATATCATAACTTGTCTAGATATATCTTGGTCTTGGCCTTAAACTTTCTGAGGAAGTATAAAGATTTATTTTTTATTGATAAACAGCAAATAGTGTTGTCCTATTCCTCAACCTTTTCTATTCCAAGGTCAAGGTTTTCACTCTAAACGCATTTCGATGTTTTTTCTAAAGTCCGTTTTTCTCTGCTTTTCGAATAATGTAAACAATCTCTTCATAACTTGAAATATAATATCAGTGATTGAAATTAATTAACTATTGATTAAAATATCTCAGTGTTCAACGATGAAATACTTATTTAGGGTGTGAGTTTTGGGTGTATCTTATTTTAAAATAAATCATTAAACGATAGATTGTTTACAATAGTCGACAATTAAAGCAAAACGAACTTTAGTAAGTAGTACGATAGTTGACTTTACTCAATCGATGTAAGATCGAAGTCTTTCTTCGAAATAGGCTAGTTTCCACTAAGAACAAATCACAATATCGGTAGTTTCTAGTGAGTAATTATGGTATGGAGATATAAAAACACGAATTTATTTCTGTGTTTAAATTAGGTTACTTATAGTAATAAATACTACGACAGAAATAAAGCCCGCCATCGAGCAAGGCTTGACGTCACATCCTTTGACAGGCGTTTAAGGTCACGTGATGAAATGTTAAATTTAATGATTTTTTTAAAGAAAACCTAATTTGAATACAGAAATAAATGTACTTTTTGCTGTTAATAAGATGTTCGAATGCAAGATGTGACGTCATTTATGACGCCATGACAGTTCGAGCGTTTTCCAGGCCGATTCGAATTTAATATTTTAAATTATAACTAAATCATGAAAATCGTGAATGTCTTAAAAGATATCAATGATTTTGATTAATATATTTACTTATGTAAAGTATTATCTAATTTTTGAAATGAGGTCAACTAGCTTATTGTCAATATTGAAACGGATACGATTGCTATCCGCTGCCAACCATACCAAGAGAACAGGCTTAATAAATATAAATATGCGTTTGGACATTCCCACACATCGCCATCTAGTCCAAAAGTAAGCTACTCAAAGCTTGTGTTATGGGTGCCAGACAACGGATATAATACTTAAATACTTTTTGTTTGTAAATACATATGATATCCATAGAAAACACCCAGACCAATACAAACAGACATGTTCATGCACACAAATATTTGTATTGTGCGGGGATCGAACCCGCAACCCGCTGTAGGCCATTTCTCGAACACTACACCAGACGGGTCGTCATAATATAAGATACATTACATTTTTTTTAAATCCTTCCAGTCTCGTGGCCGGTCTCTGCGTGCTGATCGTCGGCGGTATCCTGCAGCTCTTCATACAAAGCTCCCTCTTCGAGATCGCCCTCTCCATCACTGGCGCGGTACTGTTCAGTCTATTCCTGATCTTTGACACCCAACAGATGATGACTCAACTCTCCCCAGAGGAATATATACTCGCCACCATTAATTTGTACATGGATATACTGAATCTGTTCCTGTATATTCTACGCATCTTGAACGAGTTGAATAGGAACTGATTTGTTGGAGCGACGTGTTGGCAGTGGCTCGATTTTGTTTTGAAAAAGTAAAATAAAGTTTTGTTTTTTGAGTTAGTCTTTTTTTTTCTAAAATGTTCGCCAAGTATTTCAATTTTTTTTCTTAAATTAACTCTTTTACTGTCTATGCATTGCATGTTATGCGCTGATGAGTTAACGATACGTCTGTGTATGACACACAATACACTATTAACGACGACCCGTCTGGTGTAGTGGTCGAGAAATCGCCTACTACGCAGCGGGTGTGGGTTCGATCCCCGCACAATACAAACATTTGTGTGCATGAACATGTCTGTTTGTATTGGTCTGGGTGTTTTCTATGTATATCATGTATGTATTTACAAAAAAAAAAGTATTTAAGTATTATATCCGTTGTCTGGCACCCATAACACAAGCTTTGAGTAGCTTACTTTGGGGCTAGATGGCGATGTGTGGGAATGTCCAAAGGATATTTATTATTATTATTATTTATTAACCATCAAAAAAAGCGAAGTTCATACGTCGTGCATTGCATATAATGCACATTTTGACGTATGGGCATACGTCAAATTGCGCAGTAAAAGTGTTGAAATTGATTAGGAAGATTTTAAGGATGATTCTATGGGTGATGAAATACTGTATTTAAAAAATGACGTGTACCACCTACCTACACGCTTAGGTAAACTTGCAACAATGCAGAGGTAGTTAAAACCTGAGTGTTTCTTTATTTCTCCATTTTTTCGGATTCTTTGATATGGAAATGACGATATTTAACTTATTAATAAGTTTACTATGTTTTTTATAAATTGTTTAAACAAAATCGAGCGACTGCCAAGTTTAAACGCTCATTACAAATATTGCATTTGACACACAATTTTCGACTTTATTGTAGCGTGTCGTTGAGTTTGCGAAAAACAACACATCGCACTTAAATGCCGACCCCGTTTTTTACACAGTATTACACAGATTCTATGGCGTTAAACAACAATTCTGTACATAAAACATTCTTGGAATGAGAAAATACGACTTGCGACCTATAATATTAAAAATCAAAACAAAATATCTTTCCAACATTGCGTTGCAATTTTCAAGCACCAAACGATTGCATTCAATTAAACTAAATTGCAAAATTTTAAGTCCATAGTACCTGTACGTATTAATATTTTTAAGGTAACTAATTTGTCTACTTAATTACCAAGTAAAGCTTAGTCTGTGTTAAAAAAATATAAAGACCTCATTATTTTTAAACCTAGCTTTGTATGTAACGAGCGTTACAAGGTTAGGAACACGACGATTTTCAAGACTCGGCTTATGTTCTTCCATCTATTCACTTTTTGCGCACTTTAGGAATCTACTTGAACGAATTAAAAACTTTTAAAAAAGGAGTTTAACATTATGTATGTAATTAAATGTGACTGGGACGGCTGTGAAAAGAGTTTATATTTTGTTAAATTTACTATTGTATTTATGACTCTACAATTCCACTGAGTATTATTTTTTGTAATAGTCCTAAAAAATTACTTCACATACTAAAAAAGTGGTTTGTCAATAATGTATGGTTTAGTGCAAAAACAGAATACTACATTTGAAATCAATATTAGCACAAAAAATAAATAATTAATGTATAGTAATCACATGTTGTTAGATAAAATGAAATAAAATTATTGAACCTATTAAGGTTTTTTATTACATGCCCTGCCTTCTACTGTTTCAAATTATTATTTTACGTATCTCCAGTTGATATTTTATTGTTTAGTTTAGTTAGTATAATGACACTGCTAATAAATAAATAAATATCCTTTGGACATTCCCACACATCGCCATCTAGTCCCAAAGTAAGCTACTCAAAGCTTGTGTTAAGGGTGCCAGACAACGTTTATAATACTTAAATACTTTTTGTTTGTAAATACAGACATGTTCATGCACACAAATGTTTGCATTGTGCGGGGATCGAACCCGCAACCCGCTGCGTAGTAGGCGATTTCTCGACCACTACATCAGACGGGTCGTCAATATGCTAATATAATAGAGACTAATAATAATTATTTTGTAAAATATCTGAGTTAATTAAAAAGGTGAAACAAAGCGGTTGACTGGTAGATATTGCCTTAGGGCTTAGTCCGCCATTTGTACTACTCACAGTGTACTAAAGTTTCAATAAATAAAAACATTATTGTGTCTCACTCATCTTACATTCAAACCAAAAAAAAACGGTTCTACCCTATAATCACCACATGGTAACAATGTAGCATTCCCGTTGTTTGTATGTATGTATGCTTAAATCTTTCTAACTACTCAAAGGATCTTAATGCGTTTTTTTAAATACATATAGAGATTCAAAAGTAAGGTTTATATTAAGTATCAGTATTTCTCACGCGCGAAGCCGGGTCGGGTCGCTAGTGGTATATAAATTGAAAATACATCTTGCAATTTGCAACATTTCTATAATTTAGCACTAAGTTTATACATAGATCACAATAGTTCATTGAAAAACTATTTACACTGACTTTGCAACAGTTGACAAGGTTAGGTTTATGCTGATTTTACTACTATTTGATATGATACATATAATATTAAAGTAGATAACTTTAAATACCAGATATTGATGGATGAAAATTGAAATGTTTTTCGGGTGTGATGCTTGTTTAGATACAATAACCAGTATTTTTTTTAAACATTGCTATTTGATTTTTAAAAGAAACATATTCCTATTTTAGCCTTCTGAATCATTCTGATGTTTAGACATTCGTTTCATTTAAAAAAATGACTTAAAAACACAAATATAAAAATAATTTGGTCTAAATTTGGAGAAACACCTTTGAAATATACAAATCACGGCAGGTAGGTTGCAATATTTTTGAAAATAATATTTCCTTTATGTTACTTAAATTTTATAACCATCACTTTGACATTCATATTCTTTTTTACCCATACATTATTCAATGGAAGGCGCCTGAAACATGGACTTCTGGTAGTAGTGAATTAGGGTAAATCAAATCGTTTTAAAATTGACACCGGCCGTTGGTGATTAAAAAAAAGACAAAGGCAAAACTCTGCGATAAGCATTTCCCTTGCATTTACGCACAGTTTTAAGCTATATTATAAACTATTCAGTACTTGGCAACACCAATTTAAATTCACAAGACCTACCTAGCATCGATTACTTTGGGAAGGTTTCCTTAGTTCCCCATAATAAAAATTAAGCACATCAATTTTTAATTGGGTAGTTGACACCACTAATTTAAAAACTTTTGATTTTATTAAAGCCCGATTTTTCAAAAGTCAGATAAGAAATATCCGTCGAATACTTATAATACAACATGACTAATTAGAAAACGTAACCTATTTGCGGCAATCATTTATGTGAATGACATTTTAAAATCGGTCGCTTTTATACTTAATCGCTTTATGCGAGGTAGGTGGTGGGAGGCGAAACGATGACAGCACTCGCGGTGACCAAAAAAAAAACAACGTTGGCGGACTTGTGTCAACATTTCTAGCAATTTTTGTACAAAATTTACGTAGCCGTGCATTTTATTTTATGAATAAGTAAAAATCGAGACTAAACATAACGTAATTGAAGAGAATAAATTGATAATAATATTTCATTGAAATAACTTTGGTTTAATTACTTTTCGTTAAGACGCCAGCCAATTTGTCAGGTCAACGTCCGCCAAAAGTTTTTGACGCTGTCGTGCACACGGTCCTAATATCAGACAGTCATGTTTTATCTGACATTTGAAGAATCGGCCCTAAATAAAAAAAAAGAGTTGAACTACTCGAGACATTATTTAGTGATTGTGACAGTATAGACCTTTTTAACACTGACTGACTTCAAATTCGAGTATCTAACCATGCAAAGAATAATCAATCATATTTCATAACTCACTCTCATAACACGCCACGCGCGATTCCATACATTCATTTTCCTACCGAGAAAACGGCGCGCGGCATATGTCTATTACTACTGACTCCATATCCTCACGACTGGGATTCTAACGCGCCAACTTTATTTAATGTTGCCAACTGTCCAATTCAAATTTAAGAAAAGAACAATAGTTCCTAAAAAAAAATTACACCAAAAAGTCTCGCCTACAATTCATCCACAAATATACCTTCTAGCGCCTCCACTTCCATAGGAATATCACCGTTTATCGTATTTAGTGTATCCTGTTTAACATGTTGGACCTCCTGGTGTATCCTCATGTAGTACGGATCACTGAACACTTCGGGGCAATGCGGACATTGCAACGTGTCCTTACTGTCCGCTAATGTCGTTACGTTGGCTATTTCTATTTTGATTTCTGTCACTAGATCGTGATCTTGTGATGGCCTGGAACAAACATAAATTATAAGGACCTACAACTAACACATTCATACATATCTGAATTACTAAACATCGAAAAAAAAAGTCTGATCTTCACGACAGCGTATCCTAGTGTGAAGTTCAGCAGATACTGTTTCATCTTGTTTTAAGTGGACGAGCTTACTTGAATTACTAAACATCCAAAGGGGAAGTCTGGTCTTCACGTCACAGGGTATCCTAGTGTGAAGTCCAGCAGATAATAAATATACTTTGGACATTCCGACACATCGCAATCTAATCCCAAAGTAAGCTACTCATAGCTTGTGTTATGGGTGCCAGACAACGGATATAATACTTAAATACTTTTTGTTTGTAAATACATACATGATATACATAGAAAACACCCAGACCAATACAAACAGACAGTTCATGCACACAAATGTTTGTATTGTGTGGGGATCGAACCCGGAACCCGCTGCGTAGTAGGCGATTTCTCGACCACTACAACAGACGGTTCAGATACTGTCAGATACTTACTTGAATTACTAAACATCCAAAGGGGAAATCTGGTCTTCACGACACAGTGTATCCTAGTGTGAAGTCCAGCAGATACTGTATCATCTTGTTTTAAGTGCACCGATTTTTGATTCATAAATTGAATTTTATTACAATGTGTTCTTTGTTTAATTAATGTAAGTTAGCTTGTATTTTTGTGATTTGCATGTAATTTGAAATTCATAATTGTTTTGTACTTTTGGCACTAACTTAATTTTCAAATATAACTTATACTTAAATTACCGTAGAAATCTGTATGTGAAAGGAAGGATTGAAAAAAGGTGCCAATTCAACCTTTTTTCCAACTTCGGCCTCGTCTATTTTTCGCCACCCGTATTATTTTTCTTTTGGTGATGTCTTCTATAAAAAACTTTAATTGTGTCTATAAAAGGTTGACTTATCGCCCTGTGACATTCCCTGCCACTCATATATTTGGGCTAAGTAAAAATGTATTTTCCGATAATATCTCATCTATTCTCTCACTCCTTTTTTCTGTATCTTCTTTCTTACCCTCTCCGTTTACTGTGACTCCAAAACAAACACAAAAGTAAGGGCTTCTTTACATAGGTCGCAAGTAGCGCAACAGACGCGTGAACGTAGAGGAACTCGCTCGCTTTAGTATAGATGATTTCAAGAAATTCAGCCGTAATGACCGCTTCAAGCGAATTTTTATTAATTATTGACACGTTTCTTTTTTCCTATCAATAATATTTATTACCAATTTTTGTTTGACATTGTATTTAATAATGTCTGGCCTAACATTTTGAATTACATGCTTACATAATGTGACTTGTAAAAAGCCTATTTTGACTTGTAACATCTTGACCGTAGAAAAAAGTTGAAAAAATGTAATTTTGTACCTAACTGAGATTTTGTAATTAAGCGCTGTTCACATTCTTGATTTATTGTAATATTTGCACATCGTAAGATCGATAAAACATGCATGCTCACACCTTATCTTATATTAAAAATTCTTGTGTCACAATGTTCGTTCCCGTACTCCTCCGAAACGGCTTGACCGATTCTCATGAAATTATATCATATTCTATTCGAATAAATTCAATAGAATTATATTTCTGTAAAACTAATAAAACCGTTCATAATACAATTGCAACGTACCTCTTCACGTCCTGTAGTGTCTTCAGCTTGCCAGCGGGAGTTCGGGACTTGCATCGTCTCCGGTGCCGTGCCAGTTGGCTGAACGTGTCGTGTTTCGCGCCGCATCCGTAACATATGTGTTTGTTGTGACACGTCTCGTGCACCATTAGATCCGTTGACGTTACGAATGCTGAAAGAAAGGGTAGAATTTGAATGTGATGACCAGTGATCGAATATTCGGATGCATATTTACCTATAGTTCATTTTTGGCTATGGTATTAAAGAGGCGGCTTTTTATAAAAACATTTTTTTAGGTATTCATAGTATTCATTTTATCTAGGTATGCACAGACTTATTGACATCACGAGTAAATAATCAGCGCAGCGAGCGCTAAAGGTTTCGTTTGAGAAAGTCAAAATTGTCTTTGTTTAAAAGGCAATGATATTGTATTTACGGTGTATCCACATCGCCTGCCCGCATTGCCGGCGGCATGGCCATAAATAAGGCGAAGGAGAAGCCGCCGGTAAGCGCGGCTCTTTATCGATATTTACGGCTGTCAAAGTTAGTGTTGTAAAACGACGGTCGTCTACCAATAATTCGAGGTTTTAATCTCTCGCCAATCAACATAATACCTCATCATCACATCCATAATCACACAGCTATTTTTTTTTCAGTCTCAATGAAAAACAGTATTTTTAACTCGGGTGAAAGAACCCATTTCACTCTCGAATAATTATATTAATCTAATATCACTATTATCTATACTAATATTATAAAGCTGAAGAGTTTGTTTGTTTGTTTGTTTGTTTGAACGCGCTAATCTCAAAAACTACTGGCCCGATTTGAAAAATTATTTTTACGTTGGATAGTCCATTTATCGAGGAAGGCTTTAGGCTATATAACATAAAGATACGACTCATAAGACCACAGCAGAAATGAAAAATGTTGCGAAAACGGGAGAAAGATATTCCTTTTGAGAGCTTCCGCTGCATACGCTGCGGAAACCGCTTAAGTTACACAAAACTCATGTATGACAGGATTGTTCAGCATTAAAAGTTCTATAATAAAGTTCGCGACAGCATATGTCTATCTTTTATGGTTGACTTACTACAACCTTTTTTATGTTAATAAATTTGTAAAAAATAATGCATTATTTTTAGAGGTGTATTATACACACAGGTATTTATTCTTATTAAAATAAATACATTCATCATCACGAGCATTTCATTTAGAACCAAGTTGCCCTTTATATCATTTGATTTCAATAAATATCTTAGGAGTTATCACAGTTTTAACATAACTCCGCACCAAAATAATATTCGCAGCGTAAGTACAACGTGCGCTTGCGCTAATATATTATAAAGCTGAAGAGTTTGTTTGTTTGAACGCGCTTATCTCAGGAACTGCTGGAGCGATTTGAAAAAATATTTCTGTGTTGGATAGCTTATTTATCGAGAAAGGCTTTAGGATATAAAACATGACGCTGCGACGGGAGGGGAGGGAGCAAACTCAAAACGCGCGGACGAAGTCGCGGGGGACCGCTAGTGACACCATATAACCAAATACCATATCATTGCTACTCCTCCATGCGTTCGTCAATTAACTGTCAATACAGTTCTTTTTTAATATAAATTGCACTTGTAAAAAATGACTTTGGCTGTGACAGGCGAGGAATCGAACCGTCAATGCATTGACATCCATTAATCAGACGGTGCCATATTTGTGTAGGTACTCTTGTAGTTCGCGAGGGTCATATTCTGTGCGTACAATATCATTGTGTATAGGCCTCATTAGAACAATAACACTCACTAACTAAAACAAGGCTGTGTCATTTTAATCATTGCTATATCCACTCCACAGATTGCCACTTTTACTCAAGAGTTCGCGAAAAGCTATTGAAATCCAAAAACATGTCCGCTTCGAGGTCCCGGGTTCGATTCCCGGTCGAGCGGTCTCAAGAATATGGACATTGTTAGTGTAGCGTGTGGCGGCGGCGATGCGCAAAAAAGAAATACTTTGCGGTGGAACAAGGTGTTTATTCCCCACAAACGAAGCCAAGAAATCGCAGATTAATTGTCCGTTGTGACCACGTTCGGTGAAACCCGATCGAAACGTCAGGCCAAACATAAGGTATTTATGTTTTTTTATCGTGATCGCGTTAATCCTTGTATGCAAGTGTATTACTAATGTGTTTTAATAACGAAACTTTAAAACTTTTAATTAGAGCAAGACACTTAAACAACGTGTATTGTTAAATGCGCAAAACCTCAGACACACTAAATTATTTTCATTTCAATTCAGCTTATTTTGAAAAAAAAAAAAATTAAAAATATATTTAACCTTTTATGCGGTGTTTAAGTTTTCCTGGCACTTCTGATCATTCCTTGCTCTACGGATGACGCTCCGTCGACAGAGGATTCGATAGGTATTCACCGGGCAACTGCGCCGCGCTGTCATTATTATTATTCCCAAGTAGCACAGAACTGCTGTATATTAGCTGAACTACTGTCCACAATATAACCCTTAGCTGTACAAGCCTTCTGAATAAGAGAGTTAGAGGCGCTGTAAGTGCTTATTTAACTCTAATTTGGGCACAAATTAATCAGCTAATAACTGAACAACTGTCACTTTAGCATTATAACAACATTATTTGAGCATTTTTACAGGTAACTGGCACCCTAAGAGCTGAACATTGACTGATTAATAGAGTAAAATGTTACCAATAAAACAGCACATTGGCCGATTATAGAGTTTGCAGTAGCCAAGCGTTACCAAAGTACTCTCTAGCTAGCAGGATCTTTTAACGCTTCTACGAAGTTGAATATTCTTAAGTGGCAAATTTGTGAATTAATATATACTTATTCTTTAGCCTTTAACTTTTATATTTTATTATTGACGTTTAGTTTGTTCGTCTTCAATTGATGACAGTTTATTGTGGTAAATTGATTATTTCGTAAACTTCGTATTGATTTTCCTTAATGTTACTTGAAATTCGAATGGGAAAGAAAGTTTATTGTCAAATACTATATAAATATAGGCGAAAATTTTCACGCGCTATCGAATTATTTCTGTTTTCAAGTAAATAAATATGTAAAATGGGCAAAAATGAAAAAATAATTTTGTCATTTTAGTTTTATAATAAGCTTTTTATCTACTTATGTACAATATTACTACTTCATAGTCATACTTTTATGATATTGTTGTTAACTTAACAAATATCGGTGATGTGAATATAAGTAACTTATTCAATAGATCCATAAAAATGGCGGCCAGCAATGTGAACTGTATTAATCACAATAAAATGCAATGGGGTTTCTAAGTGTTCAATTGTGGACCGTAAGTCAGCTTTGTGCTGACATAAGTAGTTCTTGTGATAAACAAATCGGCCACAGGTTCATATAAAGCATTATAAGGGTAAACATGTGCGCTTATACTACTGTCTCTAGTAAAACAATTTCGGGGTCCGTGAATTTCTTACAATTCAACTATATACTGAAATGATAAATCTAAAACTATATGCTGAAATAATAAATCTTGCTGATGTCTTTTAACTTCATGAGCTGGTTTAGTGCTGTTGCTAGGACAAGTACTCAGCTCTTAGCGGGAGTATGGGTTACATTGGTCTAATTTATAGCAGTGTGCTCTAATTTTACATTATATCAATACACTCATTGTGATTATGTGAGCAGAATAAATGCATATATACGATTGCTGATGAACAGTATTTAACATTAACTATGTACAGCAAGAAACAGTATATTATCATTAATTAAAGTCACAAAATAACTATTTGCATTTTAGTGATTCACATGCTCTTCCTTAAAATGCCAAAGTTTTAAGGTTGTACTTGTGGCCTTCTTTTCAGAAAATAGCTTAGTTAAAGACCAAAGAAATGCTTATTATCAGCATATATCTCTTTAAAAGGATGAGTTACCCATATGAACCCTTATGACATTACTGCGTTCTCACCGTGCCACATAATAGCGCAATTATACAGGTGAGAGAGTAATTTTCTGCTATGGCTGTTAGAGTGTACCCTTATAAGTGTTCAAAAATGCTCGAATTGCCGATGTGGCCTGTTGTGTCATCCTATAATGCAGTTCTGTGCTTATTGGGTTACTATCTACACTTTTGTAGAACTAACTATTATTTCTTGTTTACATATTTTGGCGGGTTTGCGCACGTAATGGCTTGTCTCATTAATACATAGACAGGGCAACATTTTAATGAAGATTTTTTGAAAAAGTGTCTCGAATTCGTTTGATTTGAAACGAAGCTCGAATTCGATTGATTCTGTTCGTTATTCTAATCTTCCTATTTTCAAGTTTGGTGCAACGTTGTATTTAATAACTTTCATAAGTGGCATGTATTATCCTAAATTGAATCAAGAGATTTTGATTTTCATAGCCAGGTTATAAGTAATTGAAACAAACTTACTTCTTCTACACGTAGCGCAGACATATTTATTGTTGTTCTGTGCCTTATCGTCTCCTACTGTCCTCTCCACCGTCCGATACGAATGCTGGGCTATCACGTGCGCCTATAAAAAAATGTCACATTTACGCTATTAAGAACAGACAGATGCGCCTTGTAAATTATACGTGGAAGGATACAGTTGGCATATCAGACAATATAATTTCGCTGAAAAATAGCCCTTATAGGCGCCAACTGCAATATATCATCTGAACGACGTAGTTACGAGCTTCATGCTTGTTTGATTGTTGTTTATATTGATGAGCTGTTGTCTTTAGAATAAGTACCAACACTTCAAGAAATAATATATGTGACACCGTAACATTGTCAAAACATTATAATCTAATAGTAGGGAGGCGAGGTAGCTAAATGGCGTAATTCAACGGCGCCGTCGAGACCTATCAAAATCGAAAGATAAAATAATTTCGAAAAGAAAAGCTCGTATGGTTAATAAAAACCATTTTAGCGGTGGGTTTGGCGTGTACGGTTTTTCAAAAATGTAAAAAAAAAACAGTTACTTGGGCATTCTCGAGCGCGTCAGATATTCATACTACGTATGCCCCAAGTGCATCTGATAACAACGGTATACTAATCTGCCGGTTTGCGTGGTGGGGGTAGGCATATAAAGTTGTCAAAAATGCAAAAAAAAACTCGAGCGCGTCAGATTTTCGGAAGGGATGTTAAGTAGGCCCCAAGGAAGCTCCCTTTAAATAAACTGACGATTTCGGCGTGACCATAAGTTACGATGAATTTTTGAAAATGCAAAAAAAAAGTTTTTTGAAATACTCGAGCGCGTCAGATTTTCATAGGGGAGGTTTATCTCGGTATCCTGAAAGCATATTTTCTTAATCTGACAAAAATGTTGGTGGGTTCTCTTAATGTGACCGGAAAGGTTTTTTGGTTTCTTTTTTTTTCCTTTCTTCTTTCTTTTTAATAATTCTTTACTTCGTTTTGCTTACGGTACGTCCAAAAAAACAAATTGAGGATTAACAGGAATTTATTATTGAATAATATACATACATGAAACTGTACATGTTAATAATACTTTTGTATACAGATAAACTTTTTCCGAGTCCACGAAAATTGTTGAGAAGCTTTAGAAAAAAAAATTGAGATATAATAAAAGTAACATAATTTAATCATCGTTATTTCATATCAATTTTTTTTAACACCCTCAGTTTTCAAGATATACTCAAAAAACCGGGAGTTCGAGTTTTTATGATGCTTCAAGTCAAAAAGTTTTAACTTTGGACAAAAATGTAAAGAGACCTTTTTGTGTAAAATAAAATTACCTTTTTTGTTTATTTAAACTAAAAAGATACTAATAATTAGGTACTATTAGGTATTATTACCACGTGTTACCTTCACCACGCATAAGGAAAAGTGTGCAAAATGAACTGCATTGACACGAAATGCCCAAACGCAGGTCGGTGAGCGGGGAAGCGGGAAAAACGTTATATGTTTGACAGGTCAATTCCCACGTTAACTGGGTGATAACCAGTGATCGGATAATCGCATATTTACCAAAAGTTCATTTTTGGCTACGATATTATGGAGGCGGCTTCATAAAAAACATAAATATTTTTTAATATTCCATAATAAAATCACAAGATTTGTCGATTCAGAAATCTCGGGTTATTTTTGATATTTAAGTGCATTCTATATTGTCCAACACCTTAAAATAAGTAAATATACTATTCCCAATTTTATTCTATAGTATGAAAAACTAAATTTATTAATCCACAATTCCGGGATTTTCACGATTCAAAAGTGCTTTCCATAATGGCCAACACCACAACTTTAGGTAAATATTCATCTGATCATCCAATCACTAGTGATAACATTGCTTACCCATTATGTAACTTTCATGACAACCTCCGTGGTGTAGTGGCTAAGCACACTGGTTTCAAGGCGTCGCCGCTCTGAGGTCCCGGGTTCGATTCCCGGTCGGGTCAATATAGAAATCAAAATTTTCTTTATTGTCTCGGGTCCGGGTGTGCATTAGCTACTTACATTGGGATCAGAGCAATGTACGTGATTGGTCTCCAATATGTATATTACTTTTATTACATGTAAAGAAATAGTCACCTTAAGTCCGGTGAGGCTACAAAATGCGCGCGCGCAGAGCAAACATTCCCTCGGCAAATCGGCAGCGCTTTCCACATCTTCTGCATCGCTTAACGGCTCCTCTTTAACTGGTTTTAACAACTGTAGAAGAACGCTTGTTTAACTCTTTTGATAGTCAAGCAAAAATAATGTACTTATGTATTATTTTCTCAAGTATAAATTTAATAATAAATACTTTTATGAAAACCGCATCAAAATTAGTTCTGCAAAAAGCAAAATAATCGCGGATCTACATACATAAACAAATACAGGCCAAACTGAGAAACTCGTTTTATGAAGTTTGTTTAAAATGGGTTTTTATTGCGACATTAAAATACTGTTCTCGTATGAAATTAGTGCTGCCAAAAGTAAGAATTCTAGATTCATAAGTTCCTCCCTCGATATGATATCGCTATGATTCGCGAAAGAGAGAGCATTATCACATAAAGTCCATTTTGCTTTGATTGTCGACAATTGTAAACAATCTTGACATTCCTTTTTAACAAAATGATTCATTTTAAAAATAAGATAAACACAAAACTCACACCCAAAATAAGTATTTCATTGTTGAATTCTGAGATCTTTGAACTTTTTAAATCAAACAGCTAATAAATTTTATTCACTGATATATTCAAAGTTATTAAGAGATTGTTTACATAATTCGACATACAAAGAAAAACTGACCTTACATATGTATAATTTAAACTTGATCTCCTTGATGTAAAAGCTAAAACCAATAAGAAGTTGATCAAATACCTATTCACTCGTGCTGTGAAGGCTTTTGGGTTATATGATTTCGTGATAATCTAGAAGTATTTTAGCTTAAGAAATACCTATGTACCGTTACCATGAGTTTATGACGGTTTTACGATAGCGATGACGTAAATAAGTCTATGAAAAATTGCACAGCGCCTCTAGCGGTCACTGGCAAACAGGGCTTGAAACCGGTTCAAGATTTACCGGTATTTTAACGGTTAAACCGGTTTTATAGTAAAATTCCGTTCCGGAGCGGAATCAAATAAGAGCGGTACTGTGAACCTAAATAAACCGGTTAATTCCTAGCCGCTTGTGACGATCGCAACGGGACTTGTTTTTTGACCGAATATTCTTCGATAGAGGTTGTACTAATTATCAGGTTCTTCAGAATTATTTCTTTTGCCATTAATGCCATTATATTGTTTAATAATATAAATAAAAGTATAATTACCACTGTACGTATCTGATAGGATATGTTAACAAAATACGTTTTATTGAATAAAAACAAACGTCAGACGCGCTCACCGCTCTCAGATCTTAACGAAGCTCAGGTGGTTGTCCTGCCGTAACGAAAAATTTAACCGGTTATTTCAAAATACCCATATTTTTCCAAACCGGTTCAAAAACCGGTTTCAAGGAACATAACCTTTTTCAAAAAGCTCCACCTGTATTTTCGTTAAACCGGTTCAAAAAAAATACCGGTTTCCAAGCCCTGCTGGCAGAACAAACATTTCCGATACAAAAAGATACGTCGTCGCTAGCGAGTAAGACCGCCATAAACTCATGGTAACTGATATGACTCAGTTCGGGTGAATTATGTTGTCTTATCTATGAATGAAACCTACGTCTTTCGCAACCCAGTCGACAGGTCTGCTCTGATAACTTTGCTTGATTTAACGACGACCCGTCTGGTGTAGTGGTCGAGAAATCACCTACTACGCAGCGGGTGCGGGTTCGATCCCCGCACAATACAAACATTTGTGTGCATGAACATGCCTGTTTGTATTGGTCTGGGTGTTTTCTATGTATATCATGTATGTATTTACAAAAAAAAAGTATTTAAGTATTATATCCGTTGCCTGGCACCCATAACACAAGCTTTATGTAGCTTACTTTGGGACTAGATGGCGATGTGTGGGAATGTCCAAAGGATATTTATTATTATTTATTATTTAAGACCCCTTACACAGTGCCTCTTTTAACATCGATGCACTCGCAGGTTTATAAAACGCGCGAGCATCGCGACTTACGCATTACAGATTTTAGCATCGATGCTTACGTGTAGTATCGATACAGTCGCCAACATACAAATACAGTCAGCGTCAACGGCCAGCTGCTGCATCGCGACTGCATCAATACTACCGCGCGACAGCATCGCGACTGTATAGATACTACCGCGCGACAGCATCGCGACTGTATCGATACTACCGCGCGACAGCATCGCGACTGTATCGATACTACCGCGCGACAAAATCGCGACTGCATCGATACTACCGCGCGACAGCATCGCGACTGCATCGATACTACCGCGCGACAGCATCGCGACTGCATCGATACTACCGCGCGACAGCATCGATACTACCGCGCGACAGCATCGCGACTGTATCGATGCTAAAAGTAGCGCAAGTGTTGCATTAAAACTTATAACTGCGGGTCTATACGCGACGTATATAATGTAGTAGTATTGTTACTACTTACACCCTCGACGTTTCGACGGTGTTGCAACCGTCGTGGTCACGAGGAGACTGGCGCTCGGCGTCTTCGTCTGCATCGGGCGGCCGGTTCTTCTGCTACCCTCCAACTATCCGATATTTGTTGTGCACGTGAACTAGAGTCAGTAGGTTCTGTGCGACACCAGTCTCCTCGTGACCACGACGGTTGCAACACCGTCGAAACGTCGAGGGTGTAAGTAGTAACAATACTACTACATAATATACGTCGCGTATAGACCCGCAGTTATAAGTTATAGCGCAAGTGTGTCAAACTCATTTTACTTAGAGTCAATTTTACTAAAGTCAGAGAGGACTTATCCGACCGAATAAGTATAAAATTAACGGCTTTAGAATGTCATTTACATAAATGATTGCTGAAAAATAGGTGACGTTTATGAATTTTGCGTGAGATTATATGTGTGTAAAATAAAAATGACGATAGGTACTAGCATACATTTAAAATTACCGGTACAAAAACAACGCAATATTTTATATACTTTCATTTAATAAATCAGAACCATATATTTTTGGGTTACACAGTAAGATCGCAACCTCACGGGTCAAGATTTGAAAAAAAATGTTACGAAAATAACAAAAAATATGGACATCTTTTGTTTCATGATCATGATGACAAAAGACCGAAATAAATGAAAGTGAATCAAATTTAACTAATACTCTTATTATTTCGTCTACATTTTGAAGTAAAATAATGGATATTTTGTTATTACTTAATTTCTAATAAAAAAAACTGTTTAACAGTATTTAGTTATCCGCCATGAAAATATCAAATACCAATTAATGATTCGCTAATATTATTAATTAGTGAAACATAATTAAGATATGTCACAATAAAAAAAAACTAAGTTTCAGTCTCTACAAATAAAAAAATGTTAGTGTCCTATATAATTGGATGGGCTCACCCATCAAATAATCACTTTTGTCCTTCTAAGGGCCGATTTTACCAATTTCAGCTAAAACTTATCCTTATTAAATATTATTACTTAAACTTATTAAATATTATTACTTATAGACTGAATAAGTATAAAATGAACGATTTTTAAATGACATTCACATAAATGATTGCTGACGAATAGGTGACATTTTCAAATTAATTGTATTTTATTAGACGAATATTCCTTTTCTGACGTTGAAATCAGGCCTAATTTTACCAAAACGTCTTTTAAGACTTATCCGACTGACTAACGTAGGAAACGACCAATTTTAAAATGTCATTTACATTTGCTGACAAATGGTGACGTTTTCAAATTAGGCGTTTTGTATTTTATTCGACGACTATTTCTTGCCTGGCGTCGGTAAATACCATAAAATTAATATTCCTATCGGAATAGAAGGACAATAAAAGCTGTCAAACGAAACCGATTTAAGATGTCCGTAACTAACATAAGTAAGTAACATTAAGAGCTTTAAATGAGATAACCTTTCGATCAGGTGATTAAAAACAATGTTCCTAAGATAAACATATTAGTTTACTGTATGATAAACAGCCGACACAAAATATTGAACATGCAGCTCTAGTGTAAAACTAAATATTATTTCATTATATAAAATATTCATATATACATTCCCTGTGTTATTCTGTCTTTACTTTTTACGTAAATTAACGTTTGTAGAATAGAATAATCAAACTGAGTACTTTAAATTTGGAGCGCATTGGTAAATATAAGTCGTATATTAAGAGGCTTCGCTTTGGACTAATTTACCTGTTGAATGATTATTTGTTGGGTTATTCCGCTGTAATGAACAACAATCAATCACCGATCAAGTCACCATGTTTCAACAGAAATATTTCTTCAAATTATACACAATTTCACATAAATTTTCAAAAACTCAAATGAGAGAAATTTTCAGCAAGCCTTCATAAGCCTCTGAACTGTTTGACATCTGCCAAAAATGGTTCTGCTACCCATCTCTTTTTATCACACAGTTTGCTGCTAGTGACATCTCGCTTTTGTCGTTCTATTCCAAAGGGATAATAATTTTATGGTAAATACGGGACTAAAATACTAAGAAATATATCCCAGTTTATCTACTCAATCTTGAATTCTATTTTTAATTGAAAACCTTCTAATAAAAACATAAATAGTAATCAAACACGTTAGACCACACTAAATACTATCTGTAGGACAGGAATACTTGCGCTTAATATACTAAGATGTAGGACTTGCGATGTACTCTTAGGTTTACCTACTCTCTCTTGATTTCGATATTTTGATTGAAAACATCCTCTTTAAAAACAATAATAATAATAAAACACATTGGACCACATTAAACAATAACAATAATCAACTTGCGATGTATTTATAAACTATTACACTTGCGCTTATATGCTAAGATATACTAGGTAACTTGCCATGCATCAATAAACTATTGCACTAAGTCACATCACGCACAGTCTCATAGTTCGTAGCAGACATCAAACTCTTCAGAAACACCGTTTCGTCAATCTCTTGCTGTGGCATCTCACTTTCAGAGTCTGATTTATTTCGCCTCCTTCGCCTGACAGTAGACGCTCTCATCATTTTAGAAGCGTGCCTCTTCGTGGAATTCTTCAAAACCATCTTAATAAACTTTTCAGTATCAAAATAAGTGAAACTATCGTTCAAAGAATGAATGGTGAAATAGAAAAACTTCAGAACATTCTTATACATTTTGAAACAAACTTTCGAGCATTCGAGACGGGAGCCCCCGGCCCATGAGCACTGTGTGAGGAATTTTCTATCAAACATGAGGTCTAAGAGAATGTAGCAATTACTTGTAGGGTGATTGTTAACACCCAGCATCAAGATAAACCTGCTCCTTAGGTCACTTTCAAATGATTCGTCTTTCAATGACTCATCCAACGCTTGTAAAGCTTCTTCGCTATCTAAAGGTTTAAACGTCTGATGTATGATCGACTCAACTGAACCGAAATCACCTGATGTATGGTCCCTTGGTTGCTTCATGAACTTCTCAAATTGTAAACTCATTCCCATCACGTGTGCTAGAATTTTCTCTTGTGTGTCCGCCATTGCTTTTTGGCTTTCTACTACCGTCGCAACTGTTTCTGTGAGGCTATCAATTTTCTGAGACAACTCTTTATTAGATTTCATCAATAATGTTTTTGTGGCTTCCGCTTGACTGGATAGTTTGTTCAAAACATCATTATGTTCACTCTTCAGAGAAGACATTGGCATATTATGTAAAAGTTTTATGTTTGGACCTTTGATGAAGTTGTTATTCTTAGTTTGTGAGGGTTCAATTTTTGTTTCACTTTGTTCAGGTGTTAAAGCTGTGGGTTTAAGCCCAAGCTTCAGTGGATCATGAATGTTCGGTACTTCTATGTATATTGCCGCAGATGAAGGTTTTGGACTATCAACATTTTCCATTGCCTCCTCTTTCCTGCATTTAACAGCAGATGTTTCCGTAGCTACACTCGTTTCTACATCAAAATCGCAATGTGGTGATGATGGTTCTATATCTAGAATAATGTCTGAAATTGATGTGACAGCTTCGCCGTCATCGCGCATCGTATTGTTTTCTACATGATCGGACTCAACCGCATTCAATTCATCGTCAGAATCAGGTTCTTGTGTAATATTTTGAACCGTAGACTCGTCATTATTCAACTTATTGGAATTACGTGCGTCTTCATTTAATTTAGTTCGTTTGACACCAATGACGGCATTGTCTTCTATGTTTTCCGAAAGTGTATATTCCGTCACAGGTTTTGGAGACAAAGTGAGATCTACTTGAATTCCTGATGTTGTATCATGTACTCTCTTACGTACGTCAACGGGTTTAGACAACGCTTCTGCGACTACTTCCATTACATCACTACTTGTCATTGGCAACATTTGTTTTGCTCCAACTTCGGTATTTTTCTTCAATCCGTCGCTCTCTCTGGCTTCATCTTGAACGGGCTGATTGATTTCGAGGTCCACCGAAGAGTCATCCTGATTGTGCAAAAAGAAAAGGTAAAATGTCAATTATGCATGTTATTGACAAGGCTACTACAATTCAATAACAGATAAATCGCACAGTACATTTTCTTTTTGCATCAATCCCCGAATCATAATGAACACTGAGGCACCGAATCTGCCTATTAACTACGAAAAATGAATTCAGTCACTTCGATTGTTTTGAGGCAGAGACCACACATCAGCACGCACTATATTATAAACGAGTCAAAGTGTTAAAAGTAAATAAAATGTAATAAGATCAATGGTATACATTTCGCAAATTTTCACTCATACATTAATTGCGTTTGCGAAAGACGAGGGTTTAAGAGCATATGGGCAACATCAAATTATTGAATGTGAATAAATGAATCTGGAATTTTGAATCTTTTATTTTACTTTCATTTGGTTGATTTTTAAGAGTCTGTTAAGCGAACACAATACTATGAAAATATATTATTCATTGATATCATTAAGTCTTTCTTTGCATTAGGTCGCAAGAAACGAGACAGACGCGCGGTTAGTGTTAGCGAAATATCGAAAGTAGACCTCCTAAATAATCTATAGGCCTATCGAGTGCACATTATGATAGTCAGTTTCGATGATATCGATCGATAGTATTGCTGCATCGATACGGGGCTATCGATACTACTGATATATAATGGTTTTTGCTCAACTTGACAGTCTAACTTTATTAAACACTGTCACGCTACTTGCCGCTTGAATTACCCACATTTGTAAAATTATGTTCCAAATAGTAGACTTACCTCTAACTCCAAGCATTCTTGTCCATTCATCTCTGTTACCCGGAATGAAGATGGCTCTGTAAGTGGTAAGTTATGTTTGATAAGTGAACCAAAACATTAATTTTATTTGTGATTCCTACATCAATGACTTCTTGACTCAATGTCCTCCAAGATATCAAATTAACCGCTCCCCTGACATTCTTGCATACAAGCAATTCTTGTATATATGTAAATATAAGATCTATATTCTGGATCTCGGCTGCAATGATATTTATGAAAGTTCATAGGGGGATTCAGAAGAAATAAATGATATAGCTAGGTTTCATTTTAAGAAAATGATATTAACAACTTTAGGGCACTGAAATAGGCCTTTAATTTCGCCGCCCAGCGACACTTTCACGATAGCCCAGCGGGTAAGCTAGGCGGTCGCGGAACGCGTACACCCGGGTTCGAACTCAATATAGAAGATTTTTTAACTTTTACTTATGTTTTTTCTGTGTATTCAACAAAAAATTCAGCGAAGCTTGATCACCTAGATATTACAAATAAATAAAAACCTAAGAAAAAAGTCGAGCAGTCTACAAACCTCTAGTAACCGGCTGGGTGATTTCTTCCGGTTCAATTTTTATCATATCAAGGCAGTTTGTGCTTGTATAACCTTCTTCTCTGCTGCCCGTATTCTCGTCGTCCGATAACACTTCCTGCTTTATTACGACTTGCGAAGGATCGTTGAATACAACAGCGACACTCTTTTCTACTTGGATTGGTTGTGGCCACTCTTTTTCAACTACGGTCTCTGCTTCCGGGTAACGCTGTCGTAGAATTTTGTCACTTGCTTGCACTAAGAGTTTGAACTTGCAAGCTTTCCACAGATTACTGCAGCAGGTGGAGCATATGAATTTGGAATGTTTGTCTGTTTCTTTGAGCTGAAAAATAGTAATACAGGTATCTTGTATTTCATAAATAATGTAACTAAAATAGGTTGTTTATTATATGGAATAATATGTACATAGGAGTATTTTAATGAGATTGCGATCTACAGGTTCTGAAGCCTGTTATTTGTCATTCAGTTTAAGACTATGTATAGTGGCTAGGACAGGCCACAGGAGAAGGAAACCACAAAAAAGATAAACCATGACCATGTCAACATAGACACCTCAATACCGAACAAAATTAAAAACATACAGATAATATGTTATATATATAGTAAATAATATAAAAGATGGTCTAATGAGCTCAGGAAAGCAGAGGCCTTGGTCAAAGGTCAAGCTTTAAGGGAAACACCTATTTAAATAAATTTAGTAAAAATTTAAATATTATAGTAATCTATTTTTATTCAATTAAGGCTTTAAGATTTTAATAGTAGCGAGTTGTAACAGAACAACTCGGTACGAACAGTACACATAGTACAGTTGTAAAAATATCATAGGAATAACCTGTATATCAGCCAGTTGTGCCAAGTCTTCAGCTATGGTGCTGTTCATGCCTTCCCACTCTGCGGTCCAGGCTTGAAATACATTGCACAAATGTTCATTCTCCAGCTTCTTAAGACACGCACGACACTCCGCGGCGCCGGTATCATTGTCTGAAGCTGATGCCGCGTTGTCAGTACTCATGGTGTTCTGTAAACAGATTCATCCTTTAATAACACATTTTGTAGGCGACATGAAAACTTGTAAGGTTAATGGTTACATGTGTGAGCACATGTTAATTCACCTCTAGAGCCGCTTGAGTCGCGTGGGGTCCAATAACATTCACTTTTCACTGATCTTGTTGGACTTTGTGAATAAATTATAATTTCTTAACCTTACTTATTTAAAAGTGATCTCTGTTTGTGTGTGAACAGATGACACATTGAAAGAAAAAGAGGAGCAAAAATAAGCCTCAATGTACAGCTCATTTTGAGGTTAGTTTGATTGCTGAGTTAACCGTTCTTTATCAACAGACTACAAGACAAGTTTTTGGGTTGTGTATTTTCGAAAGTGTCAAGACAAAGCGAATATTTATGGAACATAATAATAGAACTTTTTGTGAAAAAGGAGAAAGGTCTTAGGCTAAACAGTCTTACTGCAAAATTGCAGAGTCAATGACCACATAGCTTTTTTACAAAAAAAAATATATATATCAAAATTTGTATGGGGCTTCTACTGCAGAGGTTATATTTTTCGTTAAATTGCCTTTTACATGGACTAGACCTGTACTGCTTTCTTTACTTCCATTAAAGAAGCAGAGCAGAGCAAAGGAGGATGGCCTCTGCCCCAGTGGTATTGTGGCTTAAACTTGGACCTTTTTTACTGAGTTTTTCAAAGTTCTAACCTAACCAATTCGTTTTTGAACAGATGAAACAGAAGATTACGAGAGATGAAAAAAACCTAAAATTACACAAACAAAGATTATTACTTACAATTTTTTGTACAAGATACTTTGGGTAATACATAATCCTCAGAGTTAAAATGTTTTTTTACAAACACGAGAATGTTTTGTTGGATTCATCTTTTGGTAACTTGTGTCCTCCTTTTCTTTCCGAACAAAACTGAACAGAACAAGGTTGTGGTGCATTGCATTTGCTACTCGGATGATAAATATTTATTTATTTTATTAAGTTAAAGTTGTAAGATATAAAACTTTGTTTTGGAACCGATTTAAGTCGCTTTTGAACGCTATATCTCTGCTGTGCTGGACCATATTAAACAATTAACAAATAAATACGAACCTAACGAAACATTGGACTTCTGTTTGATCACTGGTTTCGTGCTGCGTTGACTCTCAATAGATGAATAAATGAGATGCTTAGCGAGATAACACTGTAGTGGCAGTCACTTACTTCGTTCAATTATAGAATAAATCACAGATTTATTAGTATCTCAGATTTTGAGCAAGGAAGGAAACAAAAATTCAAAAATGCAATGCATATTCACGCACACAAAAACGTAGGTAGTGTTGAATGAAAAAAACGTCATCATCGTTGACAATGACATAACCTAGAGTGACAGAAGAAAAAAGGACAAGAAAGATAGACCGAAAAAAATGTAAAAAGCTTCACCTCACTCATGATAATCTGAAAGATAACTTGCCAAAATCAATGAAGATGACTAGTATTCCCAGTTAAATAACACCTACTAACGATAAAATAACTCTTTGATGATACTGACTAACTGAACGATCATGTATTCTTTTGACTGAAGTCACACCAACTATATAATAGCTACAAGCTAATTATCAGGCGTTAAAAACTACATCTTACTTGTTATTTTTTTTCTAAACTGTAATTATTGATTCTGCAACTTTTTGAATAACCCACTCACATCTCACGCACGCGGAACAACACAGATTAGTAAGAGTATTGCGGAACAATTAGACATTAGAACAGCCTCTTTCCTTTCCTTCCCTTTGTTTGTACTATCTTCGTACACACTACACCAATCACTACACTAAGCAAGTCAACAATTAAAAAAAATGCAAAATGGCAAAGAGGGCGCCACCTAGTAAAAAAGAATATGTATATTGTTTTCTGTTACATTCAACTGCGAGCACAGAAAGAGTATACATTATGAAGAAAGAAACATTCACTTACCTTACGATTAGACTAAAATTCCATCACAAAGCTCGATCACTGATGTACGCACGCAAAATACGCCAGGTATTTACCTATGCAAATATTAAGAAGCAAATGCCGTACGTGTGTGTGCGTGTAACAAGATTGACAGTCATAAAAATTTAAAGCACATCACTAGTTTGCTCATAGACAAAACATTTTATTTTGTCTACAAAACGATAGCAAAGACATTTATTACTATACAGCCTAAAATAGTGAAAAGAAAATCAACTTTTTCTAACGCTGTTTTTTTTTTTTTTTTTTTTTTTAGTTTACCAGCAATTTGACACACTATTCATTGCAAATATAGTACATAAAAACTTTCTACTTCTAAGTGTACAATTTTTTTAAGGTAAACACATCATGCAGTTAAATATTAAATGACAAGAAATAATATGAATTTAGATTAACTAAATGAGTATATTCTAATTACAAAATTTAAAAAACTTGTTTAACTTTTATTCTGGCATTCAAATTCGCCAAATATTGATTTTCTTCTTCTTAAGTTCGAGAACTTAAGAGTTTCGCTCTTGTCCATACTTTTATTTTGTTTTCTTTATGCATCATCTTAACTTGACCTCCTGCTGTTCTGTCGGCCGTTGTACCTATGCCTATTGGTGTGTATAAAAAAATACTGTCATCGTTAGTCTGCTGCCTGCTGTCCTGTCAATCAGATAGGTAATGTCATTGTCAACGTCAAGAGCACATGCATGCATGCACCTTGCATCTGTTTTTAATTAGAAAACTAATATTTTCCCGATAAAATGGAAGAAAATACTCCTACCGTTAGCTTAGTTTCATGTATGCACTTTGTTAGAAGGGGTGTAGCAAAAGCTGTACCGGAAAAGGTAATTTTTATTCTCGTTTATGGGCATTTTTCAATATTGTGTTTAAATGATCAAAACAAATTTTCATTTTTTTTCAGATTGAGTTAACAGAGAAAGAATTGGAGAAAATAATCAAACAGACCGCAAATGATTTGAGGTGAGACGCTAATGTAGAATTCACTCCGTAATTATTGATTCATAGACTATCTTCTTAATGTCTAACCTCTTAAAGTTACTATTTTCATTTACTTATTGGTATTTTCAGATTGACAGAGGCAGGAGATGATGTAAGCGACGAAGAAGAAGGTTCCAGCCGCCCATCGGACCCGCCAGCCAATCCAAATGATGAATTTGATTTTGAAAACTATGATCAAGATGATACAAGTAATTTATCCTCAACCTATTATTACTATTTATGTGTTATAAATGTCCAAACTCCTGCTACTTTAGCTCATGTTTAACATTATAAATGCCACCAAATATGGTAGAACCCTATCAGGGTAGTAGATCAAACAATAAATAAATCCAGATTCAGATTCAGATTTATTGCATGTCACAAGTTGGGTATGATGTTACATGGTATAAATCCTTTGGACATTCCCACACATCGCCACCTAGTCCCAAAGTAAGCTACTCAAAGCTTGTGTTATGGGTGCCAGACAACAGATATAATACTTAAATACTTTATGTTTGTAAATACATACATGCTGTACATAGAAAACACCCAGACCAATACAAACAGACATGTTCATGCACACAAATGTTTGTATGGTGCGGGGATGGAACCCGCAACCTGCTGCGTAGTAGGCGATTTCTCGACCACTACACCAGACGGGTTGTCAATACTCTTTAATGTCAGTCTATTCAGCTTAGAAAGTGTTTTCATAAATTTGTTTTCCGCTTAATACAATTCATTTTCTTCTCTTAGCACACTCATTGGCTGAATTTCGTCATGATTGATTTAAAAAAATGGTCTAAACAGACTGTCTGATGGTCAAGTTGAAGTACAAAATAGAGTCCCAATCTCTGTTAACGAATCAGTTGCCTCTATTCAATTCATACATTTAAATTCTGGCATATAAATATATTGGACCTATGGAACAGGAAAAATAAATGATTATATGCACATATCGCTCATTTGCGACAAGAACGTGTTAACGTAAATATGTATCGTTATGGAATAATGATACAGTAGAATCCGGCGCAATGCGCTCTACTTGCTGCTAAAACGCGATATTTCTAGCGCCGAAAATGACCGAGTAATGAGGGAAAAGGTCGGCGTCTATCGGTTTAGCGCCATCTCTTTCTGCACTTAAGTTTAATGCAAGATCGGTTCACGTCAGTAGTCGCCGCTCGCATGAGGAGGAAAGTTCTGCCCGATTTCGGCAAAAAAGTTATAGCTCATTGTGTCACGGTTTTGATGAAAAGGTAAATATAGCTTTTTGTTTTTTTAGTGATTTATTTTTGCAACTATAACGGGACATTTATATGTAGGTCATTATTGTATTAAAAATAGTGATTGCATGCTATGGTTTATATAGGATTGTACCGTTGTTGCTGAAATAATTAATGTTTTTTGTTGGTTAATTTAACATGTTCCGTTACAGTTGATAATAAAAGTAAAAAATGTTTGGTCTTAATGTTGGTTATTTCAAGTTAACACATTCTTGATAAAAAATAATATTTTTTTACAACGAATAGCTAACAATGTTGCATTATAAATGATAAAAGTATTGTCTAATTACAATTTATTTTACAGATGGAATCACAATCTAGGAAGATTGTAAATCTTGGCCGAGGAATTAATAAACATTCAAGTTAGTTGAAAAGATAATACCAATTCTCGAAATACAAATAAATTAAACAATCAATTTATTTCTAGCATGTGAATCAGTACAGCAAGAACAACAACTGCAATGTAACCGGCCTCGTTGCGACTCAACTAGTTCTTTGAGCAGCAGCACTTCTTCATCAACAATACCATCAATTATTGTAGTTATGTCACTAATAATAACAATATAACAGTATTTTTATTCACAGTGCATACAAATAAGAAATTTAAGAACAAGTATGATGTATGATGATTTCCTGGCTTATACAATTAAGTGTTCTTTCTCTCTCTCTCTCTATGATGATAATGTTAGTTTCTGTATTTTACTATTATTAAAATACCACGCTATGCTATGCCCCAGTATTGTAATAATAAAATAAAATAAACTTTTGCTGCAGACTCTGACAACTCAGTGAAGCATCCTGACTACATATTAGTTCAAGATCAACAAAGAAATAAGAGTTCTTGTGACAGGAAGATGAAGATATAAATATGGACGACAATGGAAATCCTAATAAGCCTGATATACGTACTATACACACTAATGACAAACAAAAAAATGACAACATAAAAAATATAAAGCAAAATACGATTTTAAATGAAGAAATAGATGACACAGCTATACAAATGATGACAGAAAATTACGATAGAATGAGACAAGAAATGCTGGATGCTAATGCAAGCATCGTGCCCACAGGCAGAGAAACACCAACATTTGTATCTGAAAATATATACCCGACTGCAGACATACAAATGAGCACCAATGAAGAAACAACACCTGCTAAAAAAGAAAAAAAAACTTTGAATGAAGAAATTAAACCTAAAAATCGACTACTGCCTGCAGACGTACAGAAGATTAGATTTATTTAGATTCTAAATATATAATAACGTTATAATTGCTAACGGTTGAGAGAAAAAGTAAAACTACCGATATTAATGTCTGGTTATAGTTATTATATTTTTTAAAATGTGATTATTACTTGTATTTCAGCGAAAGTTACACTATAACTTCGCTAAAATATATTTCATTTTGTAAAACAAAATACAAAAATAAAGAAATTTCTACGACAGTAACGTGTCTTAATTAAAATGTTCCATACATTATGATTACAGATTATCAATGAAAACGTAACAATACGACATAACTTGTAAAGGTTTAGGTTTGTTTTGCATTACTGCATTTTTTTTACAAGAAAAACGCAACAAGGAGGACCCTTTTTTAAATAAATAATCATAATAAATTTAATTACTGACATAAAGGTCTGAATGCAATTTGATCCAAAAAAACTAAAACCGTAAAGTTATGTTGTATTGAACTGAATAGTCTAAACATAATAAATAAAAAGTTACAAGAAATTTAAACTTTCAAATGCGTTTTACCACATATTGAGATTTTTACTTTGTCACGTTCTTGTCGCAAATGAGCGATATATGGTTATTTACCACTTATAACATATTTGGGTTGGTTCATGACAGTATCATCCATGACACCACATAACAAGATGTCGCCCAAATCCAGATAACTTGTTTTAGGGTTCTGTAGTCCAACAAAAAAACCCTTTTATTTTTTTACAATGCATATTTATTGTTTGCATTATATTTAATTACAGGTAATCCAATTGGCATTGGCTCTGTAGCAACAATGCCTAATTTAGGAGATTTGAGTGAAAATGTACAGATAAGAGTAAGTACCTACTAGAATTTACTAAATATTCAATGCAAATCTGCAGACCTAGCTTGAAAATTTCACTCACATTTCATAAGGTTTAATATTGTAGGTAACACAGATTTGTCTAATTTTATACTTAATATTATTCAATGTATTGTAATAAAAAGTAAACCAGGGCTTCAGCTTTATCCTACTGACCCTCTTATTACCGCTGACAAATAATTTTGCTACCTGTTGCCTTGACCAAATAACTATTAGCAAACAAATTTTCTGTTGTGTCAAGAAACAAACACACAGTGAATTTGCCGTAGTAAATGCAATTATGCTGATGCTTTTAAAATGTATGAATTATTGTTGTAGATTATTTTTAGATGATGGTTTTATTTTGAATTTGATTTATTTTTGAATTTTGTATAAGTTTAGTAATTATTGTTAAATTATGTAAGCCTTAAATAACTTGTGTAAGCTCTATTTAGCCTGAGATACAGGTTTATCCTAGTTCAGGTAAATAAGAGAATACACTTAGTAATTAATTTTAAGATCTATGATGTAGCTCAGGAATAATGAATTTTAATAAACAATTTATTTATTTATTGCAAGTGTTTTAGAATTTCATATGGGAAAGTTACAGAGTAACCTACTGCAACTTGACCTTTCCCATAAAAAATGAATATATAATGCACATGTTTAGATAGATGTCTCATCAAAAATGCATGTTATGATATGACAAACTATTTTGCAGACAGAAGGCCCAGACAGTGATGAAGAAGACGACATAATCAAAGCAGATGATAACTTGCTGCTGGTGGGCCATGTTGAAAGTGATGCCAGTGTATTGGAAGTTTATAGTAAGTATTAATTTTAAGTGTAACTAGCGAACATTGTTTTGTCCCGGTCCCAACCGCCCCAGCCCCTGCCCCGTCGATGATGAAAAGTATCCTGTGTCCTTCTCCTAGTTCTAAACTACCTTCCCACCAATTTTCAGCCAAATCAGTTCGGCTGTTCTTGAGTTATAAATAGTGTAACAGACACGACTTTTATATCTATATATATATATATATATATATATATATATATATATATATATATATATAATAGAGATAATAATAAAGCATTTTGTACAGAGTTGTTATGTGCCTTACGGAAAAATCCTTTCCAACTCCAACTATAAATGAGACATGATCATATTTTTTTCAAAACTAGCATAGCTACCACACAAGATTTTTAAATGACTGCTTATATTTATCGTCAGTTGTAAAATAATTTGTGATCCATATTTTGTAATATCTTCTTTTGCAGTTTTCAACAAAGAGGAGGGTTCGTTTTATGTGCACCATGACATAATTTTGCCATGGTTCCCGCTGTGCATTGAATGGCTCAGCCATGATCCATCAGACCCAAACCCAGGTAGGTGATTAGTTGGGAAATATACTACTGGTACTACAGACTGCTTACTTACTTTTGATCCACTGACCACATAAGCTTGGTTGTAAATTGTAACCGACTTAGTTTCTGTCAGTGATTGGTATTGCAATATTTTAAAATGTTGTTATATGCTCTTGTTGCTCTTGTTTGTTATAGATTTATTAATGATTTGAATAATTATTGTATGCCAGTTTCTGTTAATTTTGTGAACGTTAACTTTGTATGTATCATCATTATGTACCGTATTTCAAGAAAATAAATGAATCTGATAACTCAACCATGTTCGGCGTAGTATCGACTAAATATGGCTTCAAAATAAGGCGTATTACTCGTATATTTTATCCAACGAATATTCGTTTGACGTTGGAAAAATGGAGCCCAAAATTTATATTTATTTCACTGGACATTATTAAGCCAATAAAAGTCCTAACATATATAGTAGACACCGGAACTCTTCGTGCGCGAGTCCGACTCGCACTTGTCCGGCTTTTTTATGGCCTTGAACTTAATTCTAGATTGCAACGTGTTGTTTAAATTCTGATAAATAAAAAAACTCAAAATCGTGTATCTGTAAGACAATTTTCGCTTCGCAGGCAACCTCTGCGCGCTAGGCGGCATGGACCCAGTGATCCAAGTGTGGGACCTTGATATAGAGAACTGCCTCGAGCCAGCATTCAAGCTCGGTAAGAAGCCGAACAAGAAGAAAAAAACTAAGAGAGTGGGACACAAAGACGCCGTGCTCGACTTGTCGTGGAATAGGAACTTTACGTAAGTCAACACTGTTTATTTTTATTTGACACTCAAGTGTCTTATTTTATATTCTTAAAGATCAAATAAGAAACCAAAAATTGCGCACGGGCGGGACTCGAACCAGCAACTTCTTGGCTAACCGAGCCAAACCCTCTACCAATTATTGAGCTATCGTGCTGTCGGTCCGACCATGCAAAATTTTTAGTCTCTTATGGGTATACGTAAAACGTTAGCGCCATCTACCCGATTGTTTCGGTACCATATATTCTAAACCATTGGTTTAGAATGTTTTTATAATGTATGAAGTTTGATGAAGTACAGTTTACAATCTGACGGATTTAAAACCATTAGATTGTTATCACGCGGTTTTGACAATATTACTGGAACGTTAAATGGTTAGTTCTTTATGAGCGTAGATACCTAGTAATAATAATAATGTCAGTGCGGCGGCCCGCTGCATACCTACCGAATCCTCTCTCGACAGAGCGTCGTCTGCCGAGCACGAAATGATCAGAAGTGTTAGTAAAACTAAAACATAACACTTTAATTTTTTTGAAGGAAGAAGGGAAGAAAATGAGTTTATTAATTTAGGACATCACAAACACACACACACGTTTAAACGAGTTTACAAAATAATAACATACACAAAATCACATAACGAATTTAAATATTACAAAACAGAAAAATACAAACAAAAATTAAAACTAAGGAGAAAATTATTTCAACCCTGCAGTGCGTACCATAGTGTACTGTGTGGTAGTGATGTCCAATCCAAATCAAGAGGACCTCACTCAGCATAAGCCAGGTCCCCGGGAGGCCCTGGTGCTGGTTTTCTGTGGACCCTTGCTGAGTGAGGTACACGGAAAATGGCGCCAACATCACGTCCACAGTACACTGAATGATAAACATAAATACTATACATTAAACATTGAGCGCCGTGGCGGTCACTGGTGACTCCCAAACAATCTTTTTCTATTGTGTCTAGTTTCATGGCAGTCAAAGCCTTAACGAAATTAGAAATACAAATACGATGAACATATATATAAAACACAAAATAAGTGTGCACAGTAATTGTGATAACAATCGGATGAGGATTTTTTATTATAGTTTTTCTTTCAGAATTTAGGTAAATAATATAATATAAATAACCACTATTTCGTTCACTGCTGTCGGTAATATTTTAATAGATGTCATCAATATCTTCACTTCCCTATCTGTAGTTTATTTTTTATTAAATATATGTATTTTATGTAAGTTTATTAATCCAATGCTTATAACACAAATATTTTTGTTTATCTATGTAATTTTTATATGTATGTTTATGTTAATGCATTTTAAATTTTTGTCCCTCTCAGTACTTTTAAATATTCCGCCACTGATTTAACTCTCTGCATTTCCCAAGCGGTTGACTGGTAGAGAATGCCATAAGGCATTAAGTTCGCCAATTGTACCATTAACAGTGCAATAAAGTTTAAATAATAATAATAAGTATTAATATTAGACACCAATCACATACATTGCTCTGATTCCAAAGTAAGTAGCTAATTGCACTTGTGTTATGGAAATCAGACACAACGGTGGTACCACAACACCCAGACCCGAGACAATAAAGAAAATTATGATTTCTTTATTAACCCACTACACCACGGAGGTCGTCAAAGATTTATGTCAATTGAATTAAAAATCATTAGAGTTGTTTGAGGCTTTGCGCATGTTACATACACGTTGTATATTAAACTGTCCAAATTGGCTAGTTAATTGAGAATATATCTATTTACAGTCACGTCCTGGCGAGTGGATCAGCAGACAACACAGTGCTCCTCTGGGACTTGGACCAGGGTACACCACACACTAAGATGACTTACTTTGAAGACAAAGTAAGTTTGTTTCTCTACATTCAACTATATTTTAGTTTAATATCACATGAGTAAGTTGTTAAATCCAGTTATATATTATCTTTTAAGAACGGATGTGTGCAAAAATGTACTGTATTGTATGTATCCATTCTTTTAATAACCGAGACCCGATCACATTTTAGAAGTAATGCGAAATGTTACAAAAGTAGACCTCGAGATTTGATCCTAGTTTTTAGGGTTCCATAAAAATGGCAATATACGGAAACTTTATACACAGTAAAAAGTCTGGCCATAAATACTGTTACAATGAAAATTAAGAAAGATATTACATTTGAATTTGGAATCTGTCATTTTTATACGATTGCTCATTGTGTATTCTAATTTTGGCGCCAATACATTTTATAATATTTTGCGATATTCAAATGGAGTGGGGTGATAAAGAGAACCGAATCGCTGTGATTGCATTACACAAAGTTGGTATGGAGCCAAATGCAATTTTTAAAACTCTCCATACGCTTGGTATTAGTCAAATGTTTGTGTACCGGACTATCAATAGGTACAATGAGAGCTCCTCTGTTTGTGACAGAAAAAGATCTGGCCGTCCACGTAGTGTTCGTACGAAAAAAGTGGTCAAAGCAGTAAGGGAGTAAAGGAAAGAATTCGCAGAAATCCGGTCCGAAAGAGCCTGGTCGCGTATTTTTAAAGATGACTTAGGACTTGCAGCCTATAAGAGACGCATTGGTCATTTTTTAACTAATTATTTAAAAAAAAATAGGGTGGTTAAATCTAAAAAGCTACTGAAGCGGTACGCAAAGGGAGGTCACAGGAAAAAAATGTTTACGGATGAGAAAATCTTTACAATTGAGCAACATTTTAAGAAACAAAATGACCGTATTTATGCTCAAACCTCTAAGGAAGCTTCCCAATTCTTCGGCAGAGTGCAACGTGGGCATTACCCGACTTAAGTGATGGTTTGGTGGGGTGTTAGCTATGAAGGAGTGACTGAGCCATATTTTTGTGAAAAAGGTATCAAAACATCGGCACAAGTGTATCAAGATACCAATCTTGAGAAGGTAGTTAAGCCCCTTAACAACACCATGTTTAATAACCAAGCATGGTCTTTCCAACAAGACTCGGCGCCGGGTCATAAAACTCGGTCCACGCAGTCTTGGTTAGAAGCGAACGTTTCGGGCTTCATCAGAGCTGAAGACTAGCCGTCGTCTAGTCCCGCTTTTAATCCGCTGGATTATGATGTATGGTCATTTATAGAGAGTACAGCTTGCTCTAAACGCCATGATAATTTGGAGTCCCTAAAACAATTCATACGATTGGCAGTGAAGATTTTTTTCCATGAAAAGAGTGCGTGCTTTTATTTCTAACTGGCCTCAACATATGTACAATATTTATAGCAAGACTAGGTAGTTTAGTCAAAGTCTGTCTTTATGTCCGTCCGTCCGTATGTCACAGCCACTTTATTCTGTAACTATAAGCATCACACTGTTGAAATTTGATAGAAAGATGTATCCTGTTAACTGATTTACGATTCTTATGCAAAAGATTTAAAAAAAAATTCAACGAAAATTGGTTTGGACGAGATCGAACTAGTAGTTTTTGAGATATAGCACATTTTCAACAACTGCAAACATAACTTTGTCCTTCATACAAACACTATGAAAACAAAAAGTTGTATGTGCTGTCAACAAAATACTTTAGAATTTTATCTAAGTGTAAGTAAGTGGAATACCTAATTCAGTTAAAATTGGCACGGAACCCTCAGTGCCTGAGTCCAACTCGCACTTTTTAAAAGTAATTTCTATTGGGTTTTTGTTAGGTAGTTTCTATTGGGCATGAAACATTTCCTGAATAGCCGATGAAATTTCATATAAAATTTAAAACATTATTCACACCTGCTACTTTTTAGGGTTCCGCAGCCGAATGGCAAAAAACGGAACCCTTATAGTTCCGTCAAGTCTGTCTGTCTGTCTGTCCGTCGGTATGTCACAGCCACTTTATTCTGTAACTACAATCATCACACTGTTGAAATTTGGTAGGAGTATGTATCCTGTTAACCGCTTTACGATTCTAAAAAAAATGACATTTAAGGGGGGGGCTCCCATACATGCAACTAAAACCAAAAAAATTTTTTTTAGTCAAACCATATCCTGTTAACCGCTTATCGATTCTCATACAAAAAATAAAAAATAATGTCCTTTTAGCCCCCCCCCCCCCTTAAATGACATTATTTTTTATTTTCTCCCATACATGAAACTAAAACCAAAAAAAAAATTTTTGTCAAACCTATGCGTGTGGGGTGTCTATGGATAGGTCTTTTAAAATGAAATAGAGGTTCCTATAACCATTTTATTTTAAAGTCCTACGTTTCATAGCTAGACGCTTCCAAAGTGGTAAAATGGGCGTCGCCCCCATCTAACTTTTAAACTAAGCGAGTGTAAATTTTGAAAAAAATATATAATGTAGATCTTAACAAACACTTGCAACGAAAATTAGTTCAGACGGGATCGAACGAGTAGTTTTTGAGATATAGCACATTTTCAACAACCGCAAACATAACTTTGTACTTCATACAAACGCTATGAAGAACAAAGTTTTATTTAATGTCAACAAAATATTGTGGTATTTTACTAAGTGGAAGTAAGTGGATTCCCTTATTCAGTTAAAGTTGGCACGGAACCCTCAGTGCGCGAGTCCGACTCACACTTTTTTTAGGTAATTTCTATTGGTTTTTGTTAGGTCGTTTATATTGGGCATGAAACATTTCCTGAATAGCAGATAAAATTTCATATGAAATAAAAATCATTATTCACACCTGCTACTTTTTTTCATATAGTCTGCTTCAAATCGCACTCTGCAAAAACATAGATCATACGCATTTCATTGCATTGACGAATGAAATTGAGCGCGAGCGAGCGAATAGGAATACAGGCGTATATGAATTACGACGCACACGAATTTAAATGTGAACCTAATCTCATAGACATATAAAGTCGATATCATCTTGTAATGATTTTGTAGCTATAGTCGGTACGAAATTGACTTGCTTACGGTGAAATTCATATGAAATTCGTTTGACGCGTACAGGCGTCGCAATTGACACTGCCATAAAAAACATGGGCAATTAAATTATACATGTGATTTCATATGAAAAAAAAATCATCATTTCATGAAATGAAAATGAAGAAGTAGCAATAATTGCCATGTCTTTTTTCTATACTCTTTACTTTTTATTACAAATATACTGCTTATTCTATTATTAGCCACTTTGTAAATTGTATGTCAGTTGAATAGTGTAAGTTCCTATCATAGGGATTCACTGTTTTTTAAGTAAATATAAATATAAATAAAGAAATATTGGACTGATCCCAAAGCAAGTAGGTACTGCACTTGTGTTATTGCAATCAGACATAGCGATGGCACCACGTACAACACTGAGACCCGAGACAATATAGAAAATTTTGATTTCTATATTGACCCGACCGGGAATCGAACCCGGAACCTGGGTGCGGCGACGCCTTAAAACCCAGCGTGCTTAGCCACTACACCACGGAGGCTGTCTGTTTTAGAAGGTTACCTTCTTAAATGCATGATTGAATAGCAAATCAATCTCCCATCTAGTTGGTTCTGAAGTTTACGCGAATATTAGTTATTGAAATCAACAAAATCTGCAGTATGTGAACATGCTTTAGAGATAAACCCAACCATTTCATACGTTTTGACTAACCTAAAATACTCGCTAAAGTACGGCGTTTCGTGCCTTGCATGCTACGCTAGGCCATTGAAATAAGAAAATATCCTAATTTCAACAGAAAGATTGTTGGAAAGTTCCACCAGCTTGGTATCCTATTCTTTCAAAGACCCGAGCAACATCACAACATACGTCAAGGCCTCAAGACACAGTAAGCTCTTTCTGCGATAGAAATGTCAATTAATATGAATGAGTTATGGTAGTTTAATTTTTCATAACTATGTAATACTGACAAATAACACCTTAGTCTTGCCTGTGACCACGGATGCTGTAAAACATTCGAAACGTCAGCCATATAGTTTTAATAACGGCCTCGGTGGCGCAGCGGTTGGAGGGTAGCACTTTAAAGCGACGGCTGCGCCAAAGGTGATTCGATCTCTGGGTTGGGCCACAAATACGTACCTGGGTTTTTTTGTTCAGAAATTCTCAGAAAGTGCCTCGAAAGCACATAAAGCCGTGCGTCCTGCGCCCGATCTCTCTCCGGTCGTGTCAGATTGCAGTCCTATCAGACTCTGAGAGTAAGATGAATAGAGAGTGCACCTGCGTTTGCGCACACACTTGTGCAATATAATATGTTCCGCGCAGTAGGTTTATTTAAAAAGTATTTATTTAAGTAATATGTAGTCCATACATTATGTTACTTTGTCTTTTATTTTCCGCCGCCTTGACTGTTTTTTGCCTCACCCAATAGTAATGAATGCTTTAAAGCATGAAGGCCGCAATTTGTACTTCATTTTGTTTGTGCAATAAAGAATATATCATCATCCAATTTAAGAGCTAGGCTCTTGTCGGTGGAGTTTTTTCCATTCCTCTCTGCTTTCCGCCTTTCTCTTAACCTCCTGATACGACGATAATTGAAGGAAGAATAGAAGGAAAAAGGAAGCGAGGAAGACCAAGAATAAGCTACATGCAGCAAATAAAGGAAAAGAATATATAATAAGTTAATAATAATAAAATCCTTCATTTCAATCTCCCATCTGTTCCCAGGTGCAATCCGTTACGTTCCACCCGTTGGAAGCGCAAACACTGCTCACCGGGTCGTGCGACGGTCGCGCGCGCGTCACGGACTGCCGCGCGGCAGACGCGCATCGCGCGTGGCAGCTACCGCCCGAGATCGAGCGCGCTGTTTGGGACCGACAGAACCCCTTCTGTTTCGCCGTAAGTAATAATAATAAATATCCTTTGGACATTCCCACACATCGCCATCTAGTCCCAAAGTAAGCTACTCAAAGCTTGTGTTATGGGTCCCAGACAACGGATATAATAGTTTTTGTTCGTAAATACATACATGATATACATAGAAAAACCCAGACCAATACACACAGTCATGTTCATGCACACAAATGTTTGTATTGTGCGGGGATCGAACCCGCAACCCGCTGCGTAGTAGGCGATTTCTCGACCACTACACCGTCTGGTGTCGTCTGATGTAGTACGTGATGTTGTTTTAATCAGCGACAAGCGACTCCGGGGTAGTTGTACGCACGATAGCCCGCCATGGTAAACACAGCGGTATCTTAAGCAGTTGTGATAAAGGTCAGTTTTCAACAAAAATGTATAACCTGATATGCTGGCCACTGTACAAACAATACTGATTCCATTTTTTTTTAAATGGACAAAACCCAAAAAAAAACAATATGTTATTGCGATACCTACTAGCGAGCTTGTAAAACTACCAACACCAGGCAGGTCGTTTCTTCGTAGCTTACTAGCTACGCTACGGCGAGTTACGCGCGAGGGTGCGAGTTTCCCCATACGTTTTTTTAATGTTGTGAAAGGGTTTTCTTTTATAAATTTTGCATATAGTCTAATAAGCATAACTCATATGATCATCCCTGAGTTGGATGTCACTGACCAATACAATATCCTGCAGTATTGCGTAGTAGTCTTCACATAATGACGACCTCCGTGGTCGAGTGGCTAGCACGCTGGTTTCAAGCGTCGCCATCTCGTGAGGTTCCGGGTTTGATTCCCGGTCAGGTCAATGAAGAAAACGATCTTTTCTACATTATCTCGGGTCTAGGTGTTGTGGTACCACCGTTGTTTCCGATTTCCATAACACAAGTGCTTTAGCTACTTAGCTTGGGATCGGAGCAATGTAGGTGGTAGTGTCAAAAAAAGATCCCAATCTCGATAAGAGATGGCGCTATAGGTCATGTTGTAATAAGAGACGTTTTGGCGCTGTACGGTACATTGAAGTTACACGCGTTTGATAAGAGATGGCGCTGTTGTTTATAATGCCGCACGCAGGGGCGGGACCTCCCCCCTCGGCTCCAGGAGCGCCTGCGCGAGAAGCGAGAGCTACGCAGGCTATGGGGTCTATACCGATGCCCGAGGACGAAGACGGAGCTGAACAGGGTCACCGCTGAGTTCGCCCTTGCGGTGAAGGCTTGGCGAGGAGAGTCATGGGAGACTCGCATCGACCGAGCCACAGACAGCCTTTCGGATCTATTCACACTCAACCGCCAACTTACCCGTACGACCCCCCCAGCATGCCCATTGCTGGACTGCGCAGGAAAACGTGTGTACGATCCCCGAGGGAGGGCCGACTTATTGGCTGACCACCTTGCAGTGCAGTTTACCGCGCACCCAGCCAACCCAATCGCGGAGGAACACCACCGCCACGTGGAACAGCGCGTCAGCCAGCTACTCGCAGCTAAGCCCCCACCGCTCCGGGGGGAGGACTTCATTTCCCCCCTCGAGACGCGCAGGGCAGTCATTAGACTGCCGAAGCGGAAGGCGCCAGGACCGGACGGAGTAACTACCGCGATGCTCACTCAGCTCCCCAACAAGGGTCTAGTCACCCTGACTAGACTCTTCAACGCCATCTTGAGAACGCACCATTTTCCGGAGGCGTGGAAGGAAGGCCGTATCATTGTCCTGCCTAAACCGGGCAAGGACCGCCGCCTTCCGCAGAACCACCGGCCTATAACTCTGCTGTCACACGTGGCGAAGCTGTTCGAGCGCCTATTGCTGCGTCGAGTCCGTCCTCACATCCCCCTTCGCGAGGAACAGTTCGGATTCCGCGGTGGCCACTCCACGACGCTCCAGCTCACCAGAGTCCTGCACCAACTTGCCGAAGCCCAGAACCGGGGCCACGTCACCGTGGGGGTCTTCTTGGACGTCGAGAAGGCCTTTGACCGAGTCTGGCACCCCGGACTTCTCTACAAGCTCGGAGAGACCAGCCTACCGCCAGCCCTACTCCACCTTATCGCATCCTACCTGGAGAGACGCCACTTCAAGGTGGCAGTGGAAGACGCCACCTCGAACCTGAGACCCATCACAGCCGGCGTGCCACAAGGCAGCTGCCTGTCCCCGTTGATGTACGCGGCGTACACCAACGACATCCCGACCCTCACAGGATATCTAGGTGAGGGCGACCCGGACGCGATGCTGGCGCTCTACGCGGATGACAGCGCCTACTTCGTGTCCTCGTGGAATCCGATGTACGCTGCTGAGAAAACTCAACGGCTCTTGGACGCACTGCCTGAATGGCTCGATCACTGGCGGATAGCAGTGAACGCAAGGAAAACCACGGCCATACTCTTTGGAGGGGCAAGAAGACGGCCACCACCACCACTTCAGCTGCGCGGGACCGACATAGAGTGGCTTCCTCAGGTCACTTATCTCGGGTGCCGTATGGACAGGTCACTAAGCATGAAGTGGCAAGTCAGCCACGTCATCCGCATGACCAAAATAGCGCGGAATATGCTGAGACCTGTCCTCAAATCTCGATTACCCCTGAGAACCAAACTCAGCATCTACAAGACATATGTCCGGTCCCGTCTTACTTACGCTGCCCCAGCTTGGTACGCCTTGTGCTCTAAAACCCTCCAAACTGCGCTGCAAGCCCAGCAAAACATCTCGCTGCGGGTGATCACCGGAGCCGGCCGTTACGTCAGGAATGACGTCATCGCTCGCGACCTGTGCATGCCTACGGTGAAGGAGTTTGTTGTCGGACTCGCGCGTCGTATGTTCGACCGCGCAGACAACGGCCCCCACCGTCACCTACGTGGCATCGCGCCTCTGCACGCGCGACCTCCTGACGTCCAGCCCAGACGGCCGTTGCCCGGGATGCTCCTGGTTGACGAGGACACAGAATTGCCCCCGTAAGCGGAGGCCAGCCTTTCAGCGCCCACCACCGAAATTGCCACTCCACAGACTCGACCGCTTCATGCCAGCTGATGTTCGCCCGGACACGCTCCGAGGCTTGAGCTCACCGGCACAGCAATCGACATGCACACACCGGACTGATGATACACAGCCCCATTATCGCCCCCCCCCCCCCCCAATCACCTTCCTTAACCCTGGGTGTCGCTGTCTTGCCAAAGAAGGCTAGAGTTCCGGGGCCTGGACAAGCCCAATCACCCTGGTCACTCCGCCGGAGGCGAAATGGTAGACGCTCACGGGTACAGGGAGAGGGCGCTGTTGCGATTGGGGCACATCCAGCACCTTGCAGGCTGCTCGGCAACGTGCGGCCGTCCCAGAACACCGGGGGTCCTGCGGGGCCCCTGAGTTGAAGCCGGGGAAAAGGGCTACCGCCCGTCACTCGACGACGACGACGCAGGGGCGGGAGAGGCGACAGCGGGTTGCGTGAGTCGCCTCCCCTCTAAATGAAGCGTTGAAAATGTAGCCAATAGAGTTAGTTATGGTTTAAAATGTTTTTAACACTCACAGTGTCATAATTTTATATTCATACAGATAAAATAAGAAACCAAAAATTTGCGCACGGGCGGGACTTGAACCAGCAACCTTTTGGCTGACCGGGCCAAACGCTCTTACCAATTGAGCTACCATGCTGTCAGTCCGACCCTGCGAAATTTGTGGTCTCATATGAAAACGTCAATTGCGTGACGCTTCGTCAAGCTAACGTGAAGCGTCGTTACCTAAGGAGTTGCTATGAGCCTATAAGTGTTATCATCATTGGTTTAATGGCTAAGTTTTCATGACCAAAGCAATGAATATTATCTTGTTTCAGATGAGCAATAACGAAGGCAAAGTTGCTTACGTAGATTGCAGGCAAGACGAACCACTATGGACTATAACCGCACACGAAAAAGAAGTTACAGGTAAAGCCTATTTACCAACGAAATACATAAATCGTTTTTAAAAAAATTTATATTACCATTTTTTTTACTCTTTTTTTGTGAAATTTCTTATTTTTACCTACAACTGTAAGCCCTCATGACTTAACTGTCACTGTAACTACTACCTATGGAGCGATGGGAGTGGCTGAAAACCAGCGCTGAGTGGAATCACATCCCATATCAGCACAAGCTGAGCCACTGACCATTTGCTTTCATTTTTCACTAAGCCTTAATTGCTCATGTTTTTGTACCATTTTTTAATGAAGGCAATAAACGTTTTTCTATTCTATTCTATTCTTTTTATATTGTTTATCTTTTTTTCAGGTTTAATACTAAGCGACCAAGTTCCTGGTCTGATGGTCACGGTTAGCACAGATGGAAAATTGAAATCATGGGATATATCAAGGTAAGAAATTGTGATTGAATAAACATAGTTTTGACTGTGTTGAACTGAAGTATAAAATTGTCGCGAAGAACACTTGATAAACTTAATGACAATTGATCTCAAAACGCAGTCTGTGGGATTGTGTTTATTACTCAATTTCAAATCAATATATGTGTACTCAATTTCAAAACACTTTGTGTACAAAATTTTAACACATTTAGTAAGTACTTGATCTCATACTTAGATTAGAACTCACAGCATTTGAGTCTCAATAGGCTAGTTGACCAAATTACAAAACTAGATAATAGTTTACATTATTAATCAAAAACCTTAATATAAAAACAAACAACAGTTACGTTCGCTGATGAGTAACAATTTTAACATTAAATGTGAATTTTATTAACGCTCGAACTGTCATGGCTTACTAAATGGCGTTACTGCTCAAGCCGAATCTTCTTGACAGCAAAATACTATAAAGAGCTGTCCATGAAAGCAAAAAAAAACCGCCATCGTGCAAGGCGTGACGTCACATCCTCTGATAGGCATTACGATCACGTGACCATGTGTGTTTTGGACAAAAAAAAAATATTGAAATCTAGAACGTGTTATGTTAAATGCGAAAAACCTCAGACAACCCAAAAGAATGTGAATTCAATTAACCTATTTTTTTTAAACTTTAATTAAAAAATATTTTAAGGTTTTAAGTGGTGTTGTTGTTGGTTAGTTTTATTGCCACTTCTGGTAATTTATCTAATATTTATATAATATATTTGTCAGGCCGCCTTCTCCGCGCTGACATTATTATTAATACTACTATCTACATAAAGAACTAATCATTACTTGTTTACGTATCTTAGCGGGCATAGCGCACGTAGTGGCTTGTGGTATGAATTCATAGACAAGGCAATATTTTAATATGTACCACTTTTTAATATCATAAAGGTTGATTGGAATCAACCTTTTTCAGGTTTTGCGCAATTAACGTTACACATTTTATACTAATATTATAAAGCAAAAGAGTTTGTTTGTTTGTTTGAACGCGCTAATCTCGGAAACTATGTTTTTTTATGATGGTAATTTATTTATCGAGGAAGGGTTTAGGCTATTAAGACATCACACTGCGACGGGAGGAGAGGTAGCAAACTCTAAACGCGGAGAGTCGCTCGTTCCTAAATTAATTTGTTTTTGATATCTTCATATCGTAACTAATCACTAGAAACTACCAACACTGTGATTTGATCAAATGGAGGCTTATTGTGGATTTTATGGTTGAGAATGTTTTAACACTCACAGTGCCATATTTTATATTCATAAAGATAAAATAAGAAACCAAAAATTAGCGCACGGGCGGGACTTGAGCCAGCAACCTCTTGGCTGACCGGACCAAACGCTCTTACCAATTGAGCTACCGTGCTGTCAGTCCGACCTTGCGAAATTTGTGGTCTCTTATTAATGCGTCATTGCGTGACGCTCAGCGCAATCTAGCCCTCTGTTCCATGTTTCTGAAACAGAGGGCTAGATGGAGCTTTTTGACCAAATTTTTGGTTTTTTATTTCATCTTTATCACTATTCTAGATTTTTTTAATACGTACTCGATCTTTCAGCCCTCAATATAACGACACCCAATATTTTTATTCATTTCTTCAGCGGCAGCCCTGAGCAAACGAGCGAGCGCTCGGGCAAGGTCGGGCAAGCGCTCTGCGCGGCGGCGTGTCCCGAGGCGCCGTTCTCGCTCGCGGTGGGCGGGGACAACAAGGAGTGCTTCATTGAAGTGGTCGACTTGCTGGCCAGCGATTCAGGTAACACTGCTTGTGCGATGCTAATTTTAAGTAAGAACAAAACGGGATTATTTGTGGGAAAGAATCATCATTATCAGCCAAAGGACGTCCACTGCTGAACATAGGCCTCCCCCACGGCTTGATTGGAGATCCTTCGACCAAAGACGCAGTGTAGTACGTCCACCAACAAGATGGACAGACGACCTTATAAAGATCGCAGGATTAAACTGAATGATGGGAAAGGATGGGAGGAAAGAATGGAAGGACGGATTTTGCGGATTATAGGATTGTGATCAGGAAGATGAATTGAGAAGTGTTAGAGAAGTGTGTAAAAGAAATAGGGAAACTCGCACCCTTCCGCGTAGCTAGCGCATGTCTACGAAAAACAATGCCGTAGCTATTAATCTACGAAAGGGCGGTAGTTTTAACTCGATCGCTGTATCGTATTAATAAATTGATGATGTGGGGATTTTCTTTTAAAAAAATATATTTTTTTACATATTTTTTTGGCATCAGTATCGTTTGTACAGCCACCCCTGAGTCGCTTGTCGCTGACCAAAACAACACTCTGTATAGTAATAAAATACATAATATTTACATAGAAAAAAATAATACACATTTTCATATTTTAATGAGTCATAAATGCAGAAATAGTATAGCAATTAAAGCAAGACAACCTTAATTTTAATACGCTAACGTCTTTGCCATGTTTGCACACCAGCTAACCTTGCTTGACTCCATTTATTAATGACTCAACTTGTAAATGTTGAGTGAGAAATGCTGACGTTAACCACACTATTCTCCGTTTCGCTACGCTTTTGATTTCTGTTGTTAAAGGGCAATCAGCCCTGCGCGTCGCGTTTTAGCTCCTCACGGTGATAAAAGATGGCGCCGCGTGTGTATTTGTTGTTGACTACGCTGCATATTACATTGTAATTTCGTTTCTCGTGACTATGAAGAATACCCTCCAATTTTCATTTCACTGCAACTTTCGAGTAACCAGGATATACAACTTGCCCTTGAAAATCGTGATCAGACATTTCTTTGACCCGCAATTTCTTGTGTGATGCTCCGGGGCGGGACCACCTTGAGATTGGCGAATTTAATTTGCAAGAAAAAAATGTAGATAATGTGTATATAATTGTATACTCAATTAAAAAAAATGTATATCTATATATTCGTTGTTAAATCAAAATCAATGTGGGCCCGCTGGAGAGCATACTCACCAGCGGGCCCACCAGGATAATTCCGCTACCTAAGGATTTTTAAATTTCTTTTATTACACCATAAAATGTATATTAAATGTATTACAATCTACTATAGTCAATTCAGTCATTATAAAGTAGACTCAATAAAAAAAAAGTATATCTATAGATTCGATGTAACGCTCTGATAGAAAACCACACTCACTTACTCCTAAAGAAGACTGTGCCAATGCCTTTTTACCAGGCGTTTCTCTAATATTCCGGAGGCAAATTTAAAAGTAATCGTAACAATTTATAAACTAAACTAAATATGGAATTGACTATAGTAGATTGTTATACATTTAATATACATTTAATGGTGTCATAAAAGAAATTTAAAAATCCTTAGGTAGCGGAATTATCCTGGTGGGCCCGCTGGTGAGTATGCTCTCCAGCGGGCCCACATTGATTTTGATTTTACAACGAATCTATAGATATACATTTTTTTTAATTGAGTATACAATTATATACACATTATCTACATTTTTTTCTTGCAAATTAAATTCGTCAATCTCAAGGTGGTCCCCCCCGGAGCATCACACAATTTCTTTGGATCTTTCAGTAGTATAAAATTAGGAAGCCTGCAGAAAGTATGCGATAGTCTTACTTATATTCGGAGCTAACAGTTTTACTTGATATAAGACAATCATGCTCGTGATTTAAACGATATAAGGAAAGGTGTGTCAGTCAAGGCATTGGCATTAATTATGCTTAGCACTAAGTTAAGGTACAACCTGGTTATCTTAAGAATGGACCTGTCACTGTCACAAAAATGAACTGTATTGACACGAAACGGACGAACAGTGGATTAGGTTAACACTTTTCGAGGCAGTGAACGACTATAGCCGTAAAACAATAAAAGTTCTATTGTGTCTGGGAGGTTAGAAGCGTAAGCGGGGAAGTGGGAGGAATGTGACATGTTTCACAGGTTCATTCTAATAATAAACAGGTAGTAGATAATGTCACTTGGAAGTCCATCAAAATGGCGGGATTACGACTGTAGTATAATTGTTTTGACCCAACTTTCCTAGACTATTTTGATGGAATCTCACATGGCGCTCCGTCTATAGTCAACCATAGCCAAATAGTACTTTTGTGTAAAGAAAATAAAATCAATGAATAATTGCAATATTTCTTTCCAGTATCAGCCCGCTTTGGATCGCGGCCGCTGGTGTCGATTACGGCGGAATCAAACGAAAACACTATGGAGACATAGATTAAGTATTTAATATTCGTAAATATATACCCTGTTTACAAATAATCTCTTTTATTTGCTACAATAATTATATGCTATATTTACTTGTGTGAGATTTTTCACACATTGTTAAGAAAAAGTGAATACTCTAATTTTTAATTAAATAGACCAAAATGACATTTGTTGTGTAGACACTTTTTCGTGATAAAAAATTGTGTTGTTCCCAAATATTCAGAAAATGCAATTATTTTTATATATTTTATTATTGTTTAAATAGATTTTAAAATTATGCAATCGTTGTTCTGTGAATTTGTGTTGCGCTGAATGCTTTTATACTTCAGCGCAATACAAATTGCAATCACAGTGTTATTGCAAAAAAACTACAAAAATAAAATCGTTTCAAAAATCATGATTTATGCAAATCATCATTATTTGTAATAATTTATTTATAGAAAGTTATAATACATCAAAATAGGTAAAATCATACAAGAATATTGGTATTTGCAAGGAAAAGTACCTATTTTTTACTCTTTACATAAACTGTTGTATGTATTACGTTTATGTATAGGTTTACGTAACGTTTAATCATATTATTTATCCTAATAAATAAAACCACATTATTCAACATAATATCAAAAGTTCAATTATTCGGGTACAATTGAATTGTTACCATAACTATTGCTACCAAGCTTGCAACATTAAAAAATAAAAAGATCCATTGAAGCCGTCATTCTGGTCTATCTCATTAAAAATAAGAGTAGAGAGAAGCTCACGTTATTTAATGATGCCTCGTTATAAGATAACACAAAACTTCCTTAAATCTTGGAACTTATTATTCGAAATGCACCCATCCGATAAAATTATAACCTGCTCAAAAATGAATATTTAACACTATTTACAACTTAATATTATGGCTGGATATAGTCACCTCTGTCACTCTCACGATATAATACGACTTTCAATTCTGAATTACTGGTTATATTCAACTGTTTTCATTATGATGCCCTTCACCGAAAACTAAAGAAATTTATCTTTAAAGCTACTGAAAAATTTATGAAGTTTCATCATGAAATCACAGCAAGATGACGCAATGTATAATTGACTAAAACCGACGTACAGTCATATTGGTATCGACTGTTGACTTCTTGAACTCTGCCTTACAATTTTGCTCGATGTTCGCTGAAAAAGAATGACCAAGTTGCTTCAGAGAGCTGTTTTAGTAAAATTCATTGAAGTATTGCACACAGATAGCATAGCCATTACCAGAATATAGTAATGGAATTATTAGCATTAGCATATTAATTAGCATGCTATTTCATGATTAGCAATAATTAAATTAATTGAAGTTGCGAAATTTCGTGAATGCTAAAATTCACAGAAATTGCGCGAAACGAAGCAGCGACGCGAGAAGCATCGTACAACCGTCATATTACTTTCATAGATTCGCACGCACTGCTATTTAGCAAGATTAGCAGGCAAGTTTGCTAATCCGCTAATTAAGAATTTATTTACATGTTTCAAATAATCATTTTCATAGTTTGCATAGCATTCACGATTTCTGTATTTAATTATTTGCTATTTCTCATATTTGATGAAATTTCATATTAGCATAGCAATAGCACTTAGCATGCTAAGCTGTGAAATTTAGCATGCTAATTAAATTAACGAAAAATAGCAATAATTACCATTACTACCAGAATATACACACAATATCCCTTAGAGTACATTTAACCAGCGTCAGGTAAGGAATATTCGTCGAAAATATACAAAACGCTTAATTTGAGAACGTTAACGTCACTGAGAAATTGGTGACGTTTTTGAATTAGGCGTTTTGTATTGTATTCAACGAATATTCCGTATCTGACGTTGGTAAAATCGTCACTCAATAACATAAAATTCGTTTACATGTGTTTTCTCTCTTTCTTTGCATAGAATTTAAAAGAAAACACACTCAATATTAGACCAAAACCTTTGCAAATTAATAATGAGACTATGCTACCTTTTTAAGTCTTTTATTTCTCATTTGTTATAGCTGTGAGTGATAACAGACAACTGAAGTGCGTGCCTTATCTTATTTTTTATTTGCGTCACAAATATTTGTTTATGTGTGTTCGATAAACTCTTATTTGCATTTGTGGTCAACTCCCGGTTTATTGGGTCATATGACCTTTCACAAGAATGATTAGCAGAATCAAATTGTCGTGTTTTAGCTACTTTCCGTATTAAGTTGATCATGAACTCTATTTCTACAATAAAACAACTATGTAACAGCGAAATTGTATTTGAAACATAACTTACACATCTAAATGGTAATAAAATAACAAAAACTGTCTGTAGTGAACATTAACCGAGCGACACTAAAAGCGTTTAATACTGTTTTGTTCCTGGCTGTGTGCGATAGAAAGAGAAGATTTACTCTGAAAATAAAGTGCATTACACTGATATATTTATCCAAGCTGTCCAAGAATTAATTCAAACTACTCGAAATATTCGTAAATTTTAAATAGATGCGATTTTATTAAATCGCCTTTAATTTTGTGTTAGTCACTTCAAAAAGTCGTTGTAACGATTTATTCTTGCAAAGCTCCGATATCATCAATGTAAACTCTAAAAAAATCAAATGCTTGACATGCCGGCAGAGGTATATAAATAAATAAAATATTTGATCAAGCAATAATAATTTAAAAAATAATATATATATACACAAAATATTTGCGAAACTTTAAAAACAAACCTCACAGCCTAATAAAAACAGACCAAATTTGATAATAAGTATAATATGGTAATCTTAAATTATATTGTTGTACAATTTGTTTGTACATATATTTTTATTATTGCTCTAAGTTTGAGTAAGCTAATACAAAAAAGTGATTATGAATTATTATCATCAATGAGCAATATAAATATTTTGGTTAATTTTTATCACGATTTTGAGTATACATAATTTGTCATATTCCATGTGATTTAAACACAAATAATCTCATTAAATTCAATTGTTATTGAATAAAGTATACAACGATTTATAAATAAAAACATCCTGGTAAAAAGTCGACTTCCTCAAAGTGTTGTGGGGTTAAAATATGACATTTTGTACTTTTGCTTGGGGCCTAATACCGTTTATTTATATATTTATAATACGTAATATATTACGGAAGGTTTTATTGACTTTTTTTATTTCTATACGAATTGAGCTATGACGATAACTTTGTATTATATTTTACGCACTATGAAGTAAGCTCATAATAATCTTGAGTCATATTTCAAGGTTTTTTATTTGATCGTGTAAAAACTGTACACAAGACACGGAAATTCCATCACCCAACGGACACACAATTTTTATCTTTGGAGTTCATATAGTACATTAGTTTCTACGTTTTGTGCATTTTGTTGGAACTCCACTTTAACGCACACAGTTCTACAAATCATGAAGTATTTTTTGTGGTAACTTGTTTACAAAGTAATCAGACACATGAGACAACATCGATACTGGTAAGTAGCGGAAATATGTATACAATTTCCGCTAGATATATAAATATGTACAAAACCCCTTACTCCGCACCAAGTCATATCTAATATCGGATGCTTATTGGATCAAATGGGACATTGGTGCTTTAAAAAGGCTATATTACAAAATGAATGATATTTTTAAAGCAGTAATTTGGTTAATTAAATAATCATTCATCACTGTCCATGATATTCACTGAGATAAAGATGACCACTTAACCTAAGAAAATTATGATTTAAACCATATAGTTTAAAAAATGCAAGCGTAAATGGGGTTAATTTAATATTCCACTGAAAGTCATTTCACTGGTTTGAAACTAAAACATTGATTATTTTGACACTTACAGTGTAATTTTAATTCTTATGGGATTTTGTTTTCTTATTTGATCTGAATATCAAATGACTTCCAAATAACCGCTTAAATGTATCAGTAGCCTTTTCTTCTAGGCCTGATTTTTAATAGTACCATAAAAAATATTTCGCCGATTAAAATACAATATGGCCGATTTAAAAACGTCAATCGCAAACATATTTGCGAATATAAAATGTATTTTTACTATTTTTTACCTGAACTTTTTACTTTAATACTTTTTACCTGACTATTTCAAAATCAGCCGGTACACTTTTCGTACTGTACTGAACCGATACCCACATCTGATCCAAAAAAAAAAAACAAGCATTACTGTTCAGCCGGAAACTTCGTGACAGCGTCGTGCATCGCCTTCGCCATGTACGCCACGTTGGACGGGTTCAGGCCGCAGATGTTGATGCGACCGGACTTCAGCAGGTATATGTGGTACTCCTGGATCAGGTGTTCCACCTGGCGCGGAGTCAGACCGGTGTATGAGAACAGGCCGATCTGTTTCACGATGTGGTCCCAGTTGCCGGGCGTGCCGAGTCTGGGGGTAGGAACAAATAAATGTATTTTACACGAAACATAAAATTGTAAATATGGCGGACTTAATGCTAAAAGCATCCTCTACCAGTCAACCATAGGTCTGAACATAGAAAAATATATATACAGGCGGTGCAAGTAAAGTAGGAGGCAAGAAAAGAGAGGAGAATAGCGATAAAGATGACTATGTTTGAGATAATCTATACTAATATTATAAAGCTGAAGAGTTTGTTTGTTTGTTTGAACGCGCTTATCTCAGAAACTACTGGCGATAAATGGACTATCTAACGTAAAAAATTTTTACGTTAGATAGTCCATTTATCGAGGAAAGCTTTAGGGTATTTAACATAAAGATACGACTCATAAGACCACAGCAGCAATGAAAAATGTTGCGAAAACGGGAGAAAGTTATTCCTTTTGAGAGCTTTCGCTGCGTACGCTGCGAAAACCGCTTAAGTTACACAAAAATCATGTATGACAGGATTGTTCCGCATTAAGAGTTCTATAATAAAGTCCGCGACAGCATATGTCTATCTTTTATGGTTGACTTACTACAACCTATTTTATGTTAAAAAATTTGTAAAAAAATAATGCATTATTTTTAGAGGTGTATTATACACACAGGTATTTATTCTTATCAAAATAAATACATTCATCATCACGAGCATTTCAATTAAAACAAAGTTGCCCTTTATATCATTTAAATTTAATAAATATCATAGGAGCTATCACAGTTTTAGCATAACTCCGCACCAAAATAATGTTCGCAGCTAAAGTACGACGTGCGCTTGCGCTAATCTATACTAATATTATAAAGCTGAAGAGTTTGTTTGTTTGTTTGTTTGAACGCGCTAATCTCAAAAACTACTGGCCCGATTTGAAAAATTTTTTTTACGTTGGATAGTCCATTTATCGAGGAAGGCTTTAGGCTATAAAACATAAAGATACGACTCATAAGACCACAACAGAAATGAAAAATGTTGCGAAAACGGGAGAAAGATATTCCTTTTGAGAGCTTCCGCTGCATACGCTGCGGAAACCGCTTAAGTTACACAAAAATTATGTATGACAGGATTGTTCAGCATAAAAAGTTCTATAATAAAGTCCGCGACAGCATATGTCTATCTTTTATGGTTGACTTACTACAACCTTTTTTATGTTAATAAATTTGTAAAAGAATGATGCATTATTTTTAGAGGTGTATTATACACACAGGTATTTATTCTTATCAAAATAAATACATTCATCATCACGAGCATTTCATTTAGAACCAAGTTGCCCTTTATATCATTTGATTTCAATAAATATCTTAGGAGCTATCACAGTTTTAACATAACTCCGCACCAAAATAATGTTCGCAGCTTAAGTACAACGTGCACTTGCGCTAATATATTATAAAGCTGAAGAGTTTGTTTGTTTGAACGCGCTTATCTCAGGAACTGCTCGACCGATTTGAAAAAATATTTCTGTGTTGGATAGCTTATTTATCGAGAAAGGCTTTAGGATATAAAACAGACGCTGCGACGGGAGGGGAGGGAGCAAACTCAAAACGCGCGGACGAAGTCGCGGGGGACCGCTAGTAATATTATAAAGCTGAAGAGTTTGTTCGTTTGAACGCGCTTCTCTCAGGAACTGCTGGACCGAATTGAAAAAATATTTCTGTTTTGGATAGCTTATTTATCGAGAAAGGCTTTAGGGTATAAAACATCACGCTGCGACGGAAGGGGAGGGGGCAAACTTAAAACGCGCGGACGAAGTCGCGGGGGACCGCTAGTAATTAATAAAGATGGTTGGACTGCAGTTGAGAAGCCTGTGGATGGGAGGTGTAGAAAAATGAAATCCTAAAATAGTTATTCTTTATTATTTAATTGCCTGTTTCGCAATGTCTTAATAAGTTCTTGATTATCGTTATATGTGTAGGGTAGCCTGCAGGTTGTTAATTAATAAGGCCTGGTTCCACAATAAGAGCTATTTTGCCATTTTCTACATAGTAAAGAAAGCAATATAACATTAACAGTTTAAGAAAGTAGCAGATTACGGTGAAGCTCCCGACCGGTTCGTTAGTAGTCAAAAAATAACTAACTTGAGTAGGCTCGTGTAGTACATGTACTATTAGGAACTAGTTCATTTATGTAAACGAGAACGAACTATTCAGTTCCGGTCTTTCAAATCGGTCTTTAGTGCAGTTTATTAAAGCAAATCTTGTCGTTTGTAGTTCAGTTTAGCTCGCGAGAACCGAGTAAGGACAAATAATTCCGAGTGTGTGAGTTGGAAGATTACAAACGCGCGTGCGTGAGTGTGACGGCAAATCAACTAGTAAAGCGAGAACGAGACAGACGGTGTATGAAGGACGACTGATATCAGAGTAATCGGTGAATTATTGAACTAATGGTACTAAAAGACCGAATTAGTTTTGAACGATGGCACTAGTTCGGAGCACTCCGTTTAATGTGCAATTAAGAACAAGACTAAACTGAAGTCAAAAAGCAATATGCCCCCCTGACCTATAGATTGAATGAACATTCAGTGTTGAGAAGCCAACAATCAGCAAAAACCCATACTATATACAAACCATAAGGTGAATCAAACCTATAGCGCATTAAACGCGTAGTATGGCTTGATTATGAGTGTTGGTACTATTGTATTATATGTTTGTCACACCAACTTACTTGATAAGCTCAGCCCTTAAAGCTTCTCTCATTTGGATGACTCTGGAAGACATCATCTTGATGTGATCTCTCCTGCAAAAGAAAATATTTGTTTGACTTCAAATTTTAAGCTGTCATTTTGTACAGCGTTGTAGGTACGAGTATAACATAAAAAAAGTTTGAGATCACTTTGTAAAAGCAAAATCTTTTTTTATTACGGTAAATGATATTATTACATATTAATGATATAATAATATTACTACAGGGCTTTTATTTTTTACAGTTGGAACTAAAAACTAAATCAGTTTATGCTAGTGACCACAAACTTTTATTATGTGTATGTTGGACGTCTGGGCTTTTGCATCGCATGCACAATCATCTATGCGGTTGTTTTATATACATAAATGCAGATTGCTTGAGAGTCCGTTTTTCTTTGTTAGTCGAATAAAGTAAACAATCTTTTTATAGCTTTTTAAATAACATCATTGAATAAAATTAGTTTACTATTTGATTTAAAAAGATCTCAGTGCTAAACGATTAATTACCTATGTGTTGGTGAGTTTTATGTTTCTCTTATTTTAAAATGAATTATTTCTGTAAAAAGGAATGTCAAGATGTTTAAAATATTTGACAAGAAAAAAGAAACGGACTTTACTAGTGTAGCTTGTTTAACGACATTCATAGATATATACGGTCGCACCGCGCGGTACTCGAGGCCGAGTCCTTGGCCTCTTGTACCTACCTATTAAAGTAAACGCAAGGAGTCGCGGCAGGGATAGCAATAAAACGTGCAAAAGAGACAGCGCCGTCGAACTACTATTACTAACGTATGGAACTGACGCCACGAAAAATTCTCGTGCGCAATGAGTTGACGCTACTTCTTGGACGAATAAACCACTGGACGCGCAATGACGGGCAATTTCGCTTGTGCCCCCTTAGCCACGAAGCGGGCTTTTTGGCCTCACTTACAGGTGACGTCTTGTCAGTACGGTGATGGAGCTCAGTGAGAAACATTGACGGAAAAAATGGGTAAATGTGGCTTATATTTGTGTAAAAATTATAGCGGCACGATAAAAAATATTCATTTTCATCCGTAAGTAACGTGTTATCCCGAAATGTTTTATTCCAAAAAAGCTGATATTTTTCATGAAAATAGTAAAATGTGTTTTCCAAAAGAAAAGTAACATTGCCATTTAAAAAAGTGGTGGTCAGTTACTACAAAATCAACAAGATAACGTATACTTTATACGGTAGGATTGTCGTATGTTTATCATTCGTTCTCTTGTCAGTTTAATTTTAATTGTGCTTGACAAATGTCGATAAATCGTATCGATAAACATTTATTAAATTTGTAATATAAATTCTTTTAAAATAAAATGATAAATCTGTAAAAAGTTTCACTCGAGAGTAGATTAAGGTAATCTTAAAAATACAACAGTTTGCTTTAAAATTTTAAACTTCATATTTTATGACAATACATCTTTAAAATATAATTTCAGAGTTCTTAGTAGTAGTAGAGTAATATAAAGTGGGTCGAAGAGAGACAAAATGAATCCCCACAAAACATCACCGAATATGTGGTATCCATTTAACACCAGTGTGATTTAATGCCAACGCAAAAATCTACTGCTTAATTATCCCATAGGAGGATATAAATGGTGCTGGGCTGTATGTACTTATGGGCGGTTTCACAATGTTTTAGGAAGTTCTAGTTAGTGTTACTTGCCAGACCGTTCATATAAACGTTCTATGTTTCAGTTGTTCATTCGATGGTTTGTGCATTAAACATGTCCATAATGTAATTTATTGTTTTAGTGATAAAAATATATGTCTTTTTACAAAAGATTCGTTCATTCATTCGTTCCGCACATATCGATAAAAAAATATCGACACTTACATGCACTAAATGTCAAAAATTGACACAACAAGCTCCCCCCGCCCCGCAGAAATTGGCTAATGATGTTTTCATACATTCGCTCTTGCGTTTCATATCCAGTGGTTAATTCATCCAAGCGCTACTTGTCGCCATGAGTTGACACAATAGACGACCTCCGTGGTCGAGTGGCTAGCTATCTTGTGGGGTTCCGAGTTCGATTCCCGGTCGGGTCAATGTAGAAAACGATCTTTTCTATATTAAATAAATATATAAATTGTTTATTAAAATTCATTGGTCCTGAGCTAAATCATAGATCTTAAAATTAATTACTAAGTGCATTCTCTTATTTACCTGAACTAGGATAAACCTGTATCTCAGGCTAAATAGAGCTTACACAAGTTATATAAGGCTTACATAATTTAACAATAATTACTAAACTTATACAAAATTCAAAAATAAATCAAAGTCAAAATAAAACCATCATCTAAAAATAATAATATTGTCTCGGGTCTGGGTGTTGCGGTACCACCGTTGTGTCTGATTTCCATAACACAAGTGCAATGGCTACTTACTTTGAGATCAGAGCAATGTATGTGATTGGTGTCCAATATTTATTTATTTATTTACTTGTCATCATCTTATACAAATGGTTTCATAATCTAAATTCAAATTTCAATGAATATGTCATAATTTTGTCGTCACCTTATAAGCACCTCACGAGTCTTTGGGAGTAGTACAATATAATGTCGTTTCGTCTCGCTCACCACTAGGGCAGGCAGAACCGGGTCCGGTTTTAGATTTTGCATACACAGTTCTAGGGGTATTCAGAATCGGGACACCCGGTTTTACCCGGTTCAAACCGACCAATTCGTATTTTGTTGGCTTACGTTGGGATTTTAATGTGTTAAATGAATAAAAACAAGCTGGTATTGCTGTCAAAACAACTTGTAATAATTATTAAATAATTAAACAAAAGACACTGTAGAAACTTTTATTTAATTATCCACGAAAACTTACTCTTCACACTGTTAAATAATCAAATTAACTCTTGAAACTATTTAAATAATTTGTGTTGCAATTTTTGGTTTGCTGATGATAGAAAATTAGGAATTAAAGTACTTATTAATTAAGATACTAAAATTTAAATCAAATTACGATCCATTGGATGGAATATACACGTATATGCAAAAAAAAATACAATAGATTAGCCTGTACCGCTAAGCCTCTGTAACCAAAGTTATATCGAAGCGTATCGCTTAGTTTATTGTAACTTCAATAAATGAAATCAATGAAAGTAGTTTTGAGTTTAATTATTGGACACCGATCACGTAGATACATATTCTGATCCCAAAGTAAGAATCTAATTGCACTTGTGTTATGGAAATCAAACACAACAGTGGAACCACAACACCCAGACCCAAGACAATATAGATACATTTTTATTTCAATACTGACCCGACCGGGAATCGAACCCGGAGTGGCGACGCCTTGAAACCAGCGTGCTTAGCCACTACAGCACGGAGTTCGTCCCCAAACTGTTGTTGTTTGTTCCCAAACTAGCGTTCACTTTACTTATTTGTCACTGCGTCACTCAACGTCGAGATGTCGAAACAAAATAACCATCGTACCGACGGATAAATACACGCGCGCGAGTAGTGTGTGCACGTCATGAAAGCACGGTATGAAAGTTAATTGAAAAAATCTGTTGTTTTAAAAACTGTCAAAAAAAAATCGCGCAACAGGCTTTCACTTTGGACTTTAGTTTTATGATACCGAAGGGTCGAACGTATTTATAACACTATTCATTTAAAAAGAACATTGCGCAAAATCGAAATATCGCGAATCAAAATCTATGTACTAACAAAATTAAAAAGACACGGTTATCTGTTTAGCTTATCAAAATATGGTTTTAAGTGTTACATCGAGTACAAAGCTTGGTCCTTATAAGACATCATCAATAATTTAAAAATTCTTTCAACAATCCGTATTTGTAATTTTCAAAGTTCAACCGAATTTCAATTAAACTGTGTGGATGACTAATCTCTTTCACTTAAAGAGTCAATAGCTACTGGTTAAAAGGTAAGGTAACCGCTAACCTGACGACACAATATGTCAAATACCCTCTAATTTTATAAACAAGCATTATTGCATGCGTCTCATACAGGCAACCCCAGTGTGCGACGTTGCCAACTCGCTAAACTTCAAAAGTTCCACGAAATATCGGTGCGCGTACTTTCAAATAGCAAATAATGCAAAATTATAACAATCTTATCAGAACCGGGCCAACAGGGTTCCATCGCTCAGAACGGGTTCTACAGACTTGATGTAATACTCAGGGTATTTCCGATTTTCCGAACCGGGTGTACCCGGGTGCATGCCCTACTCACTAGCGATGGGTCGTTATCGGATTTTGAGATAACGTAACCGTTAAGTGATTCCATATAACCGGTTTCATAACTAGTGATTTTTGTAACTAGCTATTTTTACAACGTCCCAAATAAAACTTGCTGCTATACCTGTTTCGTTTACACTTACGTTCGCGTACTATATGTAACGTGTTATTGTTGTGGGGGATAACGGGTGATCACTGTTTGGGCTGGTAACTAGTTAAAAAACTAGTTACGGTTAATAACGCCCATCGCTAAAAGACAGAATAACACAGGGAATTTATATACGAATATTTTATATATAGGTAATGAAATAATATTTAGTTTTACACTAGGGCTGCATGTTCAATATTTTGTGTCAGCTGTTCATTATGCAGTGAACTAATATGTTTATCTTAGGAACATTGTTTTTAATCACCTGATCGAAAGGTTATCTCATTTAAAGCTACAAATGTTACTTACTTATATGTTAGTTACTGACATCTTAAATCGGTTTCGTTTGACAGCTTTTACTTGTCCTTCTATTCCAATAGGAATATTAATTTTATATGGTATGAAGGCGCGATGGTGCGACGTGCCAACTCGATGCGCGTACTTTCAACTAGCAACCAATTCAAAATAATAACAATCTTATCAGAACCGGGGGCCAACCCGGTTCCATCGCTCAGAACCGGTTCTACAGACTTGATGTAATACGCGAGTATTTCCGAACCGGGTGTGTCCGGGTGCGTGCCCCGCTCACCACTCGTCGAAGAGGCGCGCGTCGGCGAGCACGTTGGCGACGACGCGCGCGCCGTGCGCCGGCGGGTTCGAGTACATGCCGCGCACCACCCACGTCAGCTGCGACTTCAGCGCCGGGACCAGAGCCGCGTCAGACACTACGAACGCCAGGTTGCCTACACGCTCGTCTGGAAACATCGAGACGATCGTGTGGATTTTTAATTACAAAGAGTTAGAGAATAATTCAATTCAGAGTAAAAAGCGTGGGGTGCAACATTTTATATATCAAGCACCCCATTAAATGTTGAATTTTACTCTGAATTTAATTATTCTCCAACTCTTTGTAATTAAACATTATTTTCTACTTTTTAGTTCGGTAAGCTACAAAAGCGTGTATTTTTAGTTTTTTTAAACTATAATTTATTTTTCATTTTTTAGTTCGATGTTTCAATTAATTATTTGCGGACATGCGACACGCGATAGCTCTATCTTTCTTACTCCCTTACAGAGGATCCACGAAAGGATATTGAGAAACTTTTATTAAATTATTGCATTGTCATCGGTCCTTGATACGTGTGCAAAGTTTCAAATTAATCAAACTTCTGGAAATCGGACAAATTTATGCTCAAAGATTCCACCCATGCACCCAAGCTAATAAAAGCGTGGTAAAAATTACAGGGTGACTTTTTTATCAGTATCGAAATTTTGTATAAAGACTCCACTAATGAATATGAACAACTTTTACTATGGGGGCAATAGTAAAATCGAGAAAAAAAAATCAGGTGTTCCATACATTTTGACCGCGCGCCAATTGAACTTTTGTATATGGTGTATACGGACCCATACATAAAACTAAAACCGAATTACTATTTTGTTTCTCAAACCTATGCGTGTGGGGTGTCTAAGGAAAGGTCTTTTAAAATGACATCGAGGTTCCAAAAACCATTTTCTCTTAAACGTTTGAGAGATAGACAAATGGGCGTCCCCCCCCCCCCCCCCTCTAATTTCTAAACTAAGCGAGTGTAAATTTTGGAAAAAAACATATGATATATATCTTAACAAATACTTTCAAATAAAACTGGTTTGGACGGAATCGAACTAGTAGTATTGGAGAAACATAATTTTGTTCTTCATACAAACACTATGTAAAACAAAGTTATATTTGCTGTCAACAAAATATTGTGGCATTTTTGCTAAGTGGAAGTAAGTGGATTGCCTAATTCAGTTAAACTTTGGCACGGATCCCTCAGTGCGCGAGTCCGACTCGCACTTGGCCAGTTTTTTTAATGCTAAGCTTATAGAACCAAAATACAATGAATTGCCGCGATGTTCCACAAAAAAAATGCATCAAAGAAGCTTCACTTGAAAATCCACTCGGTTAGTAAATTTTTATCACCCTGAAATCTATACTAATATTATAAAGCTGAAATCTTTGTTTTTTTGAATGCGCTTATCTCAGGAACTAATGGACCGATTTAAAAAAATATTTACACATTACGCTACGACGGAAGTGGAGGGAGCAACTTAAAACGCGCGGGCGCAGGGACCGCTAGTAGTTAAAAATAAACCTTATGTGTACTCACTGTAAAGTCCAAAATTCTTGGCGTAAGACTGGGCACACACGAGCTCGAATCCTCTCTTGACGAAGTAGCGAACGGCCCACGCGTCTTTGTCAAGATCACCAGATGCGAAGCCCTGGTACGCGCTGTCGAAGAATGGGAATAGCTTGCGTTCCTGCAGATAGAAATAAATCTTATATATAAAATTCTCGTGTCACAATGTTCGTCCCCGTACTCCTCCGAAACGGCTTTACCGATTCAGAGGCGGCGTAAGGCGTGGGCGACCGCCTACGGCCTCGCGGTCCTAGGGGCCTCGCGCCTTGAAGGCCCGCGAACGCAAATATAGATATAATTACTCATCTAGCAGTAAATAATAAAAAAACGGCTAGCAAGTATTTCGCAAAACTAGCTTTCTTAGCTTCGCTTAGTTTAGAAGTTAGATGGGGCGGGACGCCCATTTTACCACTTTGGAAGCGTCTAGCCATGAAACGTTAGACTTCAAAAGAAAATGGTTTTAGAAACCTCGGTGTCATTTTAAAAGACCTATCGACCTAAAAAATTTTTTTAGTCAAATCTATGCGTGTGTGTTTATAGAGATTTTTTTAAATGACGTTAGGTTCCTGAAACCATTTTTTCTTTAAGAGATATACGTTTTAACCTTAAAACTTTACTTAACTTTTAAACTAAAAAAACGAATAAAAATACATGATGTAGATTTTATCAAATACTTTTATCGAAAATTGGTTTAAACAAGATGGCAGTTTTTGAGATATATCACATTTTCAACAACGGCAATTAAAAACAAAGTTATTTTTGCAGTCAACTAAATATTGTGGTATTTTGACTTCGTGGAAGTAAGTGGACCCGTAAATCATTTAAAGTTGGCACGGAATCCTCAGTGCGCGAATCCAACTCGCACTTGGCCGGTTATTGTAGTACTTGTATGTGTCATAACTTGGATTTACTACCCAATATTTTTGAAAATATCATTAACCGATTATAATACTTAAGGTCAAGCTCAGGCCCCAGTAGAGATTGAAATATCAGGAGAAAATGGGAATCTGGTTCAGCAAAACGTAAAAAAATCTGAACGAGCTGTAGCAAATTAGGTTTCGAGTTCAGGAATGATGAAGTTTCACAAAAAACTCGAGAATCAAATCAGCATCATTATTTTTACGGTCTGACAAAAAAAAGCATATCGAAAAGTATACATTATAGCTTGAAAATATATATGCGGCTCGTTTCGAAATTCTCCTTTTAAGTAATAACAAAACTCTAATTAACATCATGGTATTATTTTTGTTGTGCGCGTAAGACTATTAGCGATACTAACGCGGCGCAACTAGCGCCACGGCGCGGCGGCGCTGCGGCGGCGGCTGTCAAAAACCAAGAGTATAATGTTTCACTTGTTCTGATGAATATTATATTTTCTTTTATAAATATATCTTACAACAAAATCCCGATTTTCTAACCTTTACTATAAAAAAAAAACACGTTCTGACTATAAACGGGTTTTCATACCAGTCCCTGAACGAATCGCATAGCCTTTTTTTCATGTCAAATGACCGTAAAAATTTTGGTTATGTGTATGTCATATTTTTTTACTAATTTAAAAATAAAAAAAGATACGTTTCATCACTGTAGCGCGTGAGACGATTGTGTACCTCCCTCTTTATCTGGATATTCATTTTGTCATTCGAATTTTGTAAACAGTACCGGTAAGAACAGCCTCAGCTGAAAGGAGTTTTTCAGAATTAGACCTAATAAAAAAAATTTAAGAAGTAAGTATAATGGAGTCAGGAAAGACTTTTAGCGTTGGCAGTTTTATCTATCGATGCAAATATAGTATCTAATCTGGATTACGACACTGTTATTAGGGAGTTCAGTATGTCTAAAAGCAGTAATTTTCTAATTCTTTAATTGTTGAATTTACTGTAGTTGATAATGTACAATATTTACAACAAACAAGTTTGCATTTTAATAAATAAAAAAATGAGAATAAAAAAAAACAGTCCTTTTGCGTCATCCATCTGGGGGCCTCGCAAAATATATCTTGCCCACATAAAATTTAGGTCTTGCCCCGCCACTGGACCGATTCTCATGAAATTTCGTGAGCATATTGAGTAGGTCTGAGAATCGGCCATCATCCATTTTTCACACTACTTAGTGATAAGGGTTGTTCACCCTTAACATTTTTCTTTAATTACGTGGCTGGGCGGGACGAGGCCGGGCAAGACGAGGATGGGGGCGAAACAAAGTTCGCTGGGTCCGCTAGTAAATAAATAAATATTTGACAACATCACATACACTGTTCCGATCCCAAGCTAAGTAGCTAAAGCACTTGTGTTATGGAAATCGGAAAAAACGAGACCCGAGACGATATAGAAAATATCGTTTTCTACATTGACCCGACCGGGAAATCGAACCCGAAACCACACGAGATGGCAACGCCTTAAACCAGGCGTGCTAGCCACTCGACCACGGAGGTGATAGATAATTCTGACGAAAACAATTGGGAAATCAGTAGTTAAACATTAACAAGTAGGATACTATTTATCTTAATAAAGTGAGCTTATTCCCGATAGAGATTATATTTTTTATGCGGTTTTCATTGAAAAATATAGACATTGATAATTACGGCCATACCGATTATTCGGACATATGTGATTTTAGACCAATTAAGTATAGTTCGAGTATCGTTCCATGGATAATTTGAAAAAAAAAACCATGGAATAATCATTCACGGTGAATCAAAAAAATATATTATATTTAATAAGGCCTTTTTTACTATATTTTGGTAGTAATAAAAAAAATGAACTTTGTAAAATAATATTTTCTTTCTTGAAGTGTAGTATGCGAAAAGAAGGAAGAATGTCATGTCAAGAAATGTCTCAGCACTCAACATTAAACAATATACTATAAATATTTTAAAAAAATATTGCTAAGAACCTTTCAGTATACCTCATAAGAATAATCAGCTGAAAACGTCGCGATTACTATAAAACCTCACCTCCATAACATCAGCGATTTTCTCCCACTGTTCTTGCGAAGGATCCACTCCAGTCGGATTATGCGCACACGCATGTAATATCACCACAGAGTTCTCCGGCGCATTCTTAAGGTCCTCTATAAGTCCATCAAAGTCGATCCCCCGGGTCTTCTCGTTCCAGTATCTGTATTGACGAGGGGTCGTGAAGCCAGCGTTCACGAACACTAGGTGGTGGTTCTCTGAAAGTAGTTTGCGTTTTTGGATAAGAGATGGCGTTGAGGGTTTGGTGGATCGCGGTTATTGAATTATAGTCGAGGTGTCCGAGTTTGAAAGGAGACTTGAAAACATTTATCTAGTCAAATAAAGACAGTTTAATTTTAGATTAGTTTGTTAACACTAAATATTTGGTTACTATAAAATGGTCCTTCTCAAATATAACGTAACTTCTTAAATTAAACCGAATGTTTGTTTATTAGAGCCCTTTCAACAAATTTTATTGAGAGCAGTTCGTTGCGCTCGAGATTCAAGTTGACACCCGTGATATGAGCCACAAATTTATTTCGTTGTTAAATAATCTATTTCAAAACAAGAGCGAAGCTTTGAAATGTGATTGTGGTGATGATAACTATAAAGGTGAACGCTTACCCCATGTCGGTGTGGAGTAGTAGAAAGTGGTGTATTTGAGGTGTTTGTTCAAGAACTCGGCGCCGACGCGTAGGCAGCCCGTTCCAGAGAGCGTTTGTACGCCGAACGTCTGCAAAAAATACATCAGATGGAAGCTAAACAATACATACAAGTTTCAATTACGAAAATTTTGTTTTCGAAAAAATCGCTCGGCGATAGATATGACTACTTTAATGGTACTTATGATTAATTTGTTCGTGTTACATATTTATTATTTGTATATTCTGGCACCAGCCAAGGCGGAGTCGAGCAGTAAGCAATGACACTACCTACATTTTTTCGAAGTGCTGTGTGAACTTTATACCCTACAAGTTGTCTCATACGAGTAAGTTTTTTTTAATTACGTATTCTTTTTTATGAGGCATATCAAACGCAGTTAATCGATATGATTATTTAAACCAGATTAGATTGATTGATTGCGTCTACGCAGAGACTAATTAGGTACTTTAAAAAAGCGATTGAAGAAAATCCAATCGTGTGATGCAACGATATAGGCCTCTTAGTGGGTTTTCCGTAGTTAAAATACGAATAAACCAGGAAATCCGTAATTAACACTGTTAATTATGTGTAAATATTGAAAGTATTGTTATTTTAAATCAAGTAAATCATGTACATAATGATAAAATTTTATTGAAATATGCTTCGTATTCTTTCAAAAATCAAATAGCTGGCTATGGAAGGTATGATAAATATTTGTGACCAGTGTTTTCTGTTTCAGTATATTGTAATCACATGATGAGCTACTCTTGAAGTTAGGCTAAGTTGATTCAGTTGTTTCGATGAATATTAACGAATGTCTTAAGAAGGAAAATATGAGACTTACGCGTCCAGCAGCTATGGCAGGGCTGTCTTCACCAAGCAACATCGACACTGATAACGCGGAGAACTGCTCCAAGCCTGGGACAAGACATAAAAAAGATTAATTAGATACAGGGGATATCAAAAAAAAAAATATCACCTTCCAATTATAGGCACCTGTGCCACTACTATGACTCGCACTTTGACGAGTAATCTAGGATCTGTAACGCTCCCTTAGTACATATGGTCTCGAGTGCATAATCAGATTTGGTTTGACGGGTTTTAAAATTGTTTGCGCTATTCCATGTATATTGGTAGTGCCGGAGACGAGGAAAGCCTAATGCATGCAGCTTGTTTGTATGCCTGCTTGCTTGCTGCATGCTTGCATTAATGCATGCTTGCTTGCTTACTTGCATGCATGTATGCCTTCTACTTGCATGCGTATGCCTTCTTACTTGCATGCCTTTGCATATGAAAAAAAAATATGGGAACCGTTACACATTGAAACAAGTTTTTATGAAAGGTTATATCGATAACTTAATAATTTTATGAAACATTAGTTTGATATATCGTTATCCTGCTTAACAAAACAGTTGCGAATTTTTTTTTTTGGTGAACTGTTATTCGATATTATGAAACGACGATTATAAACTATTCGATTAATCAAGAAAAAAAGATATAAACATTCATTGAATAGTTTTCTGTGAAATGAAATTCGATATCAACAAATTCTGTGTTATGATAGATACCCGATAGTGTTGCCAGGTCCAATTTGTTTTAAATCGGTACACGAGGTCAAAAAATCGGGATTCGAGGTTACGGCTCGGGACAGTAACAAAAAACAAGGTGTTTTTAAATCAGGGTTGTAAACGGTTTCGCCTCTCCATTTGCTAAAAACGTGCCATTTGGCATAGTTTGGACATAGTGATTTGATAAGTAAAAAATTAGTAGCGTTAATATAAATTTTACGTTATGTATATGTTATATTTTATTAGATCATATTGTATTTATTGTAAATTGTAGTTATTTTGTTTTATTTTATGAGATATGTTTTTTCATGTATATATATTTTTTTATGCGTGAAATTTATCGTTTTTTTTCTTTTAATAGTAACCCATTTTCTTTTTTTCTGTCGCACCGCCTACAATCATTTCCGCTTAGCCCAAAGGTATGACTGGTAGAGAATGCCATATGGCTTTAAGTCCACCTTTTGTACAAATTTTTGGTTGTGCAATAAAGTATACATAAATAAATATTTTTTTTTATAAAAACATTTTTTTTGTATTTTTTTCTCTTTATCGGAATATTTAGCGTCCGGCGATTAGGTTCGAATCGGGACGAGTACCAAGACCCCCGAAAATCGGGACGTCCCGCGCGAATCGGTACACCTGGCAGCACGATGATTGATGATTCATTCAAAAATGTTAAACAAGACCAAACAAGACTATCACATGTCATTTTTTTATCTATTCATGACAAACTAATGGAAGAAGACTTATAAACTCGCGTTCAATTGTTTGAAACCTAAGAACGCTCACATGAGTCATCAATTAATTATATTCATCGCATCGCTTCGGTGTTACTTAGAGCATCAGTAATACATATTGTGATAAGTTGATAAACAGAAATTTTGATAATATGCGGCAACGAACAGGCAGATCTTATCTCAATTGGTATAATTATTTAGATTATCTATCACTATCGCCAACCTTTTTATTTTTTGAGTTCACTTATGAAATATATGTAGGTACTATTTTTCCAGATTTCTGTCAAAGGTGTATCTTGTCGTAATATTGAACAATTAAATAACTTCAATATTACCTTTGTCTTATTGATCATGGGGTCGATGGTAAAGAAAGCTAGGATTCTTCCATACGTTGTATAATCAGCAACCACAAACAAAACAAAATACATAGGTAGCGCATACGCGTCTTCTTTGTAGCGAGTCCCAGCGAGGTCTGTCCGCACATGAACATTTAATGCAGCCTGCGCCGGCTCATAATATTTCTTGTATAATTTTATCGAGATCAATATTATAATCAATAATAAATATTGGACACTAATCACATACATTGCTCTGATCCCAAAATAAGTAGCTATGCACTTGTATTATGGAAAACAGACACATTGGTGGTGGTACCACAAAACCCTGACCCGAGACAATACTTATAAAAAGTTTTCCCGACCGGGAATCAAAGACCTCAGAGCGGCAACGCCTTGTAAATTAGCTAATACCAATACCAATACGTAGTACTATTATATTTTCTGTGCTAATACACTAATGATGTCGTCATAATTCTTCTCACTGTCAACATGCAGATAACCGATTTAAACTACGTCAGTCTCTGTGATAACGAATTAAAGCATCTTTTATTCGAAGTTAGACGTCGTAATATGTTTTGAACAATCAATGCAATAATTCTGTTTTGTACAATCACAGCAAATGTAATAATTATTTACGTTGAGTCGAGATTTGTTACAGTTACTAGGTTAATCAGAACATCATTAACATAATAATTAATAAATAAATATCATTTGGACATTCCCACACATCGCCATCTAGCCCCAAAGTAAGCTACTCAAAGCTTGTGTTATGGGTGCCAGACAACGGAAATAATTACTTTAATACATTTGTTTTGTAAATACATACATGATATACATAGAAAACACCCAGACCAATACAAACAGACATGTTCATGCACACAAAGGTTTGTATTGTGCGGGGATCGAACCCACACCCGCTGCGTAGTAGGCGATTTCTCGACCACTACACCAGACGGTCGTCTATATTGAATCAGATTAAAAAACACTGTATTTGTGGTAAATATAATTAATGGGCAATGGATTTAAAAACTTCAAACTACGTGCCGAAAAAGATATTGCGCAAGTCCACCTTGTTAGGTGGACTGACTTGCGCAAGAAGATCTTATCCAGGATTAGCATAATTAACGTCTTCGTTCTGTCTCTGTCAACGTCAAATAAACTGACTGACCGATACCAGAGGCCTTACTCTGGACACAAAAGCCGATCCAATGAATATACCCATCCCTGTCACTCATACCAGGCCGTGTACGCGTGTGACAGGGATGGCTATATTCATTGGATCGAGTTTTGTGTCCAGAGTAAGGGGCAGCACGATTATTTAATCTAGGCTTAGCGTAATCCTAGGTTAAATCTACATGCACAAGAGGTCCTAAGAGCTTGTTTCGCTAACGGCAAATAAGCGCTAAACAACAATTTAATAATTCAATTAAAAAACGTGATTTTGCATAAAGTGCTGATCAGATTACGTTACCAAAACTTATTAGGACGATGTGAAACAGGCCGTAAATAAGTTTAAATGAACGCTGCTTCTTTTAAAAGTTTAAATATTTAATTTATGCAATAATACAAATTCTTGAAAATCATCTTTTACTTATCTTGTTACACATACCTACCGGCAAATATTATCAACAGCTATACGCAGGTATCTTAACGAATATGATATTTACTTGGTTAGAGATAGCCATAGTGTAATCGTGATAACATTATTACCGTTATTAAAAATGGATCCTCCACTTTTAATGAATATCCTGGGCAACAATTGTTACAAAGTGAGGCGAAACTGTCTTCAGTTCATAAGAAATAAGCATTTTCCTTGATCTTATAAAATATACCCGTTTATCAAACTCCATCATCATAACTTTTCTGAAGCATTACTCTTCCGATTAGCAAACATTTCTGTTTCTAACATACCTTCACGGTAGGTATATTAATCAAACAAACTAAGGCGATAAACTGATAACAATGAAAGTAATAATACAAATCTGATTTAAAAAAAACCTTTTTTTACTGTGATAACCTGTATTTACCGGTCACGTTTCCTCAAACTTTCGGCTGGCAGGTGTGATTAATCACTTAAGCTATTTGCCCTTCAGTCCTAAGTTGAGACTCGATTTGTATTTATTATAATATAAATATATTGATCTCTCATTGTTTGTGGTAGTAAATATTAACAATAATCCTTGCTATTTCAGGATGGTGGAACTAAGATCACCGCAAATTCCTCGCAGATCGGTTTCTGAGTTATTTCATGACATTGGCTTTACCTTTGAATCGAACCCTGGACCTCTTAAGCCAAGACAAACAAACAAACCAATCTTAAAACTGACTTACCATGCACAAAACTAGATTGAGTGTCTTCAGCCATGGTTTAAAAGGACCAACCAACGAGCCTTGCATGTTGCAACTGTACAGCCAAATATGAGCTATAGCACAGCTATACATACATCCTGAACATCACACTGTAGCTCATCAATTTACATGTTAATTAGGAAGTGACATACTAGCGCAAACAGTACCATTTAAGCTGAGCGTAAACACAACAACCTATTTAATATTATTTCGGCTTGATTATACCAATGTCATTTAGGGAATATTCGTCAAATAAAATACAATACCCCTAACTTGAAAACTTCACTTATTTGGCAGAAATCATTTTTGTAAATGCCATTTTAAAATTGGTCGTTTTATACTTATTCAGCTGGATAAATCCTATCTGATGTTGGTAAAATCAACCCTTAGTAGGACAAAAGCTTGGTACAGTGATTGTTTGATGGGTGAGCCCATCCAATTTTTTAGGAGACTAACAGTTCTTTTTTTGTAGAGACTGTGACTTAGATTTTTGTATTGTGACTTATTATATTTACCTTAACTATGTTTCATTAATCATTATATTAGCCATTCATTAATTGGTATTAGATATTTTAATGGTGGATGACTAAATAGGTCTTTACACCTTTCACTAGATTAATCATGCTGTGTATACCATTTATGGATTATCGTCTAGTCTTAAGAGTTAATATTATATCTGTTGGTGTACCTATTAATAAATAAATAAATAAATAAAATATTACTACTAAAATTAGGTCTGAATTGAAAAAACAATACTGAAGAAAATTGACTCATTGACAAGCTCAACATTATCAGCCAAAGGACGTCCACAACTAAACAAAGGCCTCCCCCAACCAATGGGACCGATCACATGTGGTCGGCATCCAATTTGGTCCTGTGATGTTCACAGGGTTGTATGTCCAACCTGTCAGTGGACAGAATACCAACTTAGTGTTAACAACATTATATTGTGTACATGGCTGCCAATGTGTTGTGTTGTGTTAATGTTAATAGCTTTTAGAATTTTAATATTTTTTTACAAAATTCTAATGTTCTTACCAAGAACTGGCAGGTACTCATGCAGCAGGGTCTCATCAGCTGCCATCTGCTTCTCCATCTTGCGGACAACGGGCAGCACCCACGGTTTGCCATTCTCATCTCTGTATGCTGCAGAATAGAGTTCAAGGTAACTTGTTACTAACAGAGAAAAGTAAACAACAAAATGATATTTTATTGCTTACTAAAATGAATAGTTATTATAAAGAAGATGTTAATGCCCAAGGTGGTCTTACTGAGTAACATTATCTGAATAATCTTACAACTACTTGAGGCTGTTGACATTGTTAAAACAATGGTTTGGTATTTACGAATAAAGTTTAACACCTTCATTTAAATACATTTTAATATAAGCAATAGTCAATTATGTAGAAGCTTGTGTTTTCAGTGACATTTATGTGATTATTAAAATCTTGAAGGATAATGTTATATAATGAATTGAATAAATAAATAATTTGGCTTGTTATAGTAGAAAGAAAGAAACTGAGCCCATAAATGTATTAAAAATAGTGGCTGCTTTTTATTACTTAATTTGTACAAACTTAAAATCAGGTTTCAGCACATAATAAAATCAGCGTTCGTTACTATACTAGAAGTTGAAGAAACAAAAAATATAACCAGAAACCAAATTCTTGAAAGTACATAATAATATTGCATCACTTGGATAGGTACTTAAATTTTTACTTCTACTAGAATTTAATTAATAGTTGCTGTAAATAAGAGCTCTAGCACTCTAATAAATTCGATAAATGGCCTTCAAACTTGTTGTTTAAAAGTCTGTAAACAAGTTACATAACAGGAGTGGGGTTAGGATGATTGTATTAAAATCATCTCGAAAAGTAACCAAAAAAATACTTTAAAAAGTAACAGAAACTTACCACCGACGCTCAGATTAACTTTATTCTGGTAAGTATCATCAATAAACAGTTTATTTATCTGGAAAACCTCAATTGGCGGGCCTTGTTCAACAACTTGGAAACGGGAACCCATTTTTTATTTATCTGTAACTCACGTCTGCCCTGACCGAATAACGTGTGGTAAATGCAGTTGTAAGTAATATCTTTACGTAAAAATGCTAATGATTCGACTGAAAACGCGATTGTTTTTCGATTACATTGACCTTTTGGGTGAATCTCAATGTCACAACCGTCAAATTCACACGTCATATTTGACAGCAGACAGCCAGCAGTCAGCTCAGCATGAGTGCGTACCACTTGATGACGCGATGACCGCTGTAGTCACCAGCAATAACAAACTAGCACCCAATTTTCCCAAATTGAATCACGTAATAAAAGTTCAAAATTGTCAATAACAATGTTCGGTCCTCTTATTATTATCATCATCATTATTAGCCAAATAACGTTTACTGCTGAACATAGGCATCCCCCCGGCTTTCCACAGCGACTGATCACTAGCGATCTGCATCGAGTTTGATCCTGCAATCGTTACAAGGTCGTCTGTCCATCTTGTCGGTGGACGACTTTGGTCTAAGGGTCTCAAATCTAGAACCTGCCCCAAAGGCAAACAGAGATGGAATCACAGATTAGTAAGAGTATGTCTAAAGAATGGGTGGTATGGATGGAATAAAAAGCAATCTCATTTCTTTATTTGCCAAATGGCAAAGAACTAAGCGCTTGATAGATCATATCGTACGTTTTGAACTGTCAAATGAATACGATTGCTTTACACAATTCCACCTGTTCTTCACGCTATGTACCCTGCCCATTGCCACTTAAGCTTACTGATTCTCAAGGCTATGTCCGTTAGGTACCTACGTTAGTTCTTCTACGTATCTCCTCATTTCTGATTCGATCCCGTAGAGAACCACCCAGCATAGCCCTTTCCATCGCTTGTTGTGTGTTTTTGTAGCTTCTTTTTAAGGCCCATAGTTAAAGACCATGTTTCAGATCCATATGTTGTCACTGGTAAGACTGGTAACACACACTGGTTGAAGACTTTCATCTTCAGACTCTGAGGTAATTGAGATGAGTAGACTCTCTTGAGCAACTTCCCGAACGCCGCGCTGACCAGCCGAGTTGGATTAATCGATTGACCTCTTTCTCAAAGTTGGACCTACCCAATTATCTCTTGTCCCAGGTAGACGTTCTCGTCGTCAAATTCGAGAGTTGAGTTCCCAACGGATACTGGAGTTGGTGCCTACAACAAGGGACCTCGACATAATTTTCGTCTTTTCCATGTTCATTTTAAGACCCACTTGTTGGGAGACTCAGTTAAGGTCTTCGAGCAGTGCTAAGATAGTGCCCAGAGTCTTTGGTATAACGACTGATATATCAGTAAATCGGAGGTGTGTGTTGTATTCGCCACTAACATTAATGCCGATTCCTTCCCATTACAGTTTGAAGGCATCTTCCAATGCCGCTATGAACAGTTTCTATGAACAGTTATTTATTTAAGAACTTTTTTGAGATACGTTTCATCTCTGTAGGACATATTGTGGCACATTTGGACTTCCCTCTTTGGCACACATGTCTGAAAGCCATAATAGTTTATGATATCTATATAATGTTTATCCAATTCAAAAAAAAACACGTAAATACATGTCGAATTGATAACCTCCTTATTTAAGTCGGACTAAAACTTATAATGAGCATTTTTTTGTCATTAGATGTTTATATCATCGGTAGATGGCGCTAGCGTCACTTTAGGAAATAATAGTTTTATGGCAGAGGGTCATTCCTTTTCGCCAACTTTAATAATAAAAAGTATCGCAATATGTATGTGTACCTTTTACAAAAAAAGGACATTATAATGACATAATAAAAGCATATAAATAAATCTTACTTAAGTTCATTACCGCATAAAGGCATTTTAAAATATTTACTTACTTTTCTTTCTTAGACAATGGTTTTCCGCCAACGTGAAATTAATAGTAGATTAGTCACTCAGGGAGTAAAGTGGTGTCCTTCTGGGCGGGCGCCACCTTGAATCACGAGTGAAACTAGAAAATCCTGAGTTTAATTTAGAGCCCAAGACAAAGACATCTTTGTACCCGAGGTGAATACTCTGCTTTAAACGCTTTCTGTGAGGCAATAAAATTATGTTACTAATGAGTTACGCCGGTGCATACAAAATACACCGGCGTGCCACGCGATGTATGCAATCATTTCAACAAACTTAATATAAGTACATATCAAAATATTTTATTTTGAAATTAGTTGTCTATATTTGCTATTAACAAGTCATGCCTAATATGGGTGAATTAATAATAACGCATTTTTTTTCTTACACCGGCGCATGTTGGCGTTCGATTTTCGAACTATGCAGGCGTATGGTGCAGGCGAATTGTGCTACAATTCAAACTATCGCGTAATGGAATTTCCTTTAATATTTCGGCCAGTGAGCCGAGGTGACCCACTTGAAGTCAATATTTCATGACGCGTTAGTGAATGTTGTTGCCGATCAGATATGTTGAAAAATATATTCCTAAAGCTATTCTAACTACACCTAGTGTAAGCTATAAATTCCATCACTTGAGAGAATACTGCTCAAGCAAAAACCTAAAAACCTTACTATTCGGAACGAAGTTAGGTACGAAGTAAAAAATCGTGTTCCTTAAAATTTCCTATACAAGGTTTAATGATACATATTTGGCCAGCCTAATAGAAATATTATTTATTTTGAAATAGGCATTTTATCATTTATGGCCGTGTGCTGAAGTAAAAATGACGAGGTGGTAATGGTAAAATGGAACCTATTCTTATTATTATCTATGTTTGAATTTGCTTTGTATCTTTGTTATTATTAAATTAGATACATAATTTAATCCTTTAAATTTTAAAGAATGCTTTTATAATATCTAGAAAACATATCACATCCAATAAAAAACCGTCACTAGAGTGACTGGGAACAAAGAGACCGGTATTTTTTCGCGCTGAGCGTCTAGTTTGAACTTGTCGCTCTTCTTCTTACATACCTGATACCAGCTATATCATGTTTGTGGTATGCATTGGATACTCATATGGGTATACCCTTTATGAATTTCACAATTGTGTGGAATAACTTACACAAAAATTATAGTCAGTGATTTTACTAGGGGAGATTTATTGTGCAAACTAATTGAGATACAATAGCGCGAAACGCAGTGCCAAATACCCAAAAAGAAATTGAGATGCAATATTTTTAACACTTGTATTGGGTATATACGGGGTTTTTAAATCGGCACGCTCTGGGATCAGTATCACGCACAACAGTATAGACGGACTTGTATTCTCTATTATCTCCATCAGACCTGATGTAATTGATCACTCCAGCCGTAGCCATAATCATGCCTACGACGGCTAATGCAGATGAGCCCACTATTTCAGGAATGAACCAACAGGCTTTTCTTATCGTCCCAACAAAAGTTTTGGGAAATACTACGGGGTGGCCGATTATTTTAGGTTCAGCAACCATTGTGAACTATTTGTAAATTTCCACTATATTACTGGAATAACTCAAAGCAATAGTAATATTTTCGATGTCAATGATTTATAGTATTACGTCACTGTTCGTCACATCAACGATTTGTCAAAATCAACAGTAGAAATAGGTTGATCAATGCAAATTTAACATCCATGCTTGAAAAAGTTCCAGACCTTCTGATTTTCAGGGTTCCGTTTCCGTAGCCAGTATTTGAGACCAAATTGGTACCTGTTGGATCAGCAGTTCTCTCAAAACAATAGATATACTTTTTTACTAATCTATGTCAATAACTACTAAAAGAAACATACGCTAGGAGCACGCAGTGAACAGTTCATTTCATAAGGATCCCTACTTCAGGCTGTCTGTAATTGGACAGAGGCGAAATCATCAATAGGAAGAACTTTGTCTAATTTGTGTTACCTTTTGGTCATTGTCAAAGAATTCAATTCGCCAGCAAGGTTTACCTCAGTTCTCAGAGAAAAACCACAAGATATCATAGCGAGCGTTTGACGGTCTTCTCTGGTGATTAGAAAACATGGATTAAATACAAAGATTTGGTTGACGGGAAACGGGTCATTTCTTATGCTGTTCTCAAAGGCAGTCAGTTTTCCAACCGAAAGGGTCTTTAGGGTGTATTGTTCTCTATAAAGATCACCGTAGCGTACCTAAGGAATCACCTAATCCAGCTACAGACAGGCAATCGGACTGTCGCAGCTTATATAAGAAAAAAAGGAGGGATAAAGTCTCAACCGCTCCTAGAAACGACCAGAGAACTACTAGAACTCTGTCATGCCCACTCCATCACTTTGGAGCTACACTTCGTGCCGGGGTGCCTCAATGCGGTCGCTGACGACCAATCCAGTTCCAGGGGCCGAGCGCCGCGGGTGCTTAATGTTTTATATACGAGTAAAAACAAAAGAACTAATGGTTATTTCAACTATTCTCACCTTATATAAATTTGTTCAATTTAATGATCAGTTGCTATACGGTATCATTGATTAAATTTAATATTACCTTATTTTATTTGCTCCATTTATCTCTTTATAAAGCTCATACGAAATAATATTTACTTTCTCTAATGCTAATTTAATATAATAATTAAAATTTCGCATAATCTATTATAATTTTTATATAAATAAATGTTGACTACGCGAGAAGGGTCATTATTGGGTCATCTAGGTTAGGTTAGGTTAGAACAGTGATCCCCCGGGCGTGAGGGTCGTCTGCTACGCGGACGACACTTTTGTGCTGGCCAGCGCGGGTCCTCCAGCTGGCTTCCGCGGCGTGCGACCTTGTGGTTCAATGGATTAGCCTGTTAGTCCTCAGGGTCGCTCTGGAGAAGTCCGACGAGGCCGTCTTGTTCGACGGCCCGAGATAACGCCACTCGCTGAACATCAGCCTGATGGTTGACGGTGGCCATCGACGTTAAGCCCCAGATGAAATATCTGGGACTTATCATCGACAGCCGGTGGCGGTTCAACCGTCACTTTGCCGAACTGCCACCCCGGCTCTTAAAGACGGCGGATTCGCTGGGTGGTTGTTGCCGAACCTAGGCGGGCCAAGCACTCACTCCGGCGTCTCTATGCCGGCATAATCAAGAGCATGGAGCTTTACGGTGCCCCCATCTGGGCGGACCGTATGAATCGGGTCAACGTGTCTCAGCTCAGGCGGCCCCAGCGAGTCATCGCGTAGAGGGCTGCTTCTACTCCACAGTGGCGGGTGCATTGGCGTGTATCTTGGCTGGGACCCCGCCTTGGGAGCTCAAGGCTCGAGTCCTAGCCTGGACATACGCACGAGAGCAGCGTTCTCGGGCAGGGCGCGGCTCCCTAGAGGAGGAGCGCGCCTTCGAGCGCCAGACCCGAGAGCTGCTGATTCGAGCCTGGACCGGGGTCCTGAACTCTTCGGAGTCGAGTCGAGCCACCCTCAACACCCTGACCCCGGTCCTGACCCGATGGCTAGAGAGACGGCACGGCTCCCTCAGCTACCGTCTGGTGCAGGTCCTTACCGGACACGGATGCTTCGGCGCCTATCTGCACCGGATCGGACGGATACCCGGCTATTACATCAAATCTGTGAAACCGGTTCTGAGTTATGGAACCGGGTTGACTCGGTTCTGATAAAATTCATATAATTTTGCATGGATTTCTATTATAAAGTAGTACATCGAAGTGTCGTGGAACATTTGAAGTTTAGCGAGCTGGCAATGTCGCGCCAGCGCGGCTTCATACGTACATGCGCGCACTACTCGCGCGCGTGTATTTTTACGTCGGTTTATTGGACATTTTGTTTTGTCATCTCGGCAACGGTGACGATTCAGTTAATTGAACACTAGTTTAAGAAGTTCAACTGAAAATGACTTTCATTGATTTTGGTCGCGCCAAAACCTTCGATAGCAAATATGTTTTCAGAGAGAGCTGAAACTGTAAATACACGAGGTAAGACAAAATCAGGAGTGGAGCAACAGGGGACATGCAGGCTTACCACCATAGGTATTCGCGCCCAACTCCAACGGGCACGGCAAAGTCCAGAGGTCCGGTCAGGGAAGCCCGCGGTCACTGTGCACTCCAGAACGTTCCCGAAAAGACACTATCACACCACGGGAGGCACGACACACCTTGTAGCAAATTACTAGGACGCAATGTCCAGGAAAATATGGATTTTCACTCGAAAATCGCGGAGAGTCACACCGCCGGCCGGTAGTTTCGATGCAACTGACCAGATACATATTAGTCTATGCAACTGACTTTTTCTTCTTGCGGCCGATAGATGGCGCTAAGCGTATCGATGCTGCATGTTTGTTTTAAAGGTTTGGTGTAAAAAGGATCGGGAATGTGTACCACGTTTAAAAATTTCATCATAAGTAATACTGTCCCGGCATGTAAATGTTTTGCATGATAATAATCAATGATCAAGTTGACTACATGGTCATTGCGCGGTAGAATAACCGGGTTAGTTTGAGCGTATTCTAACGCGGCGTTACTAAGGCTACCGCCAACGCGGATCAACCCATTATCTATGAAAGGTCTCAAACGCATTAACAGGTGAACAATTTTTATCTGTTTTATATACAAATAGTCTCCTGCAAGTGTTAGCCTGCAAGGAGCGAAGTGCTTTATTTTCTGCAAATTCAATTTCAGTAGCGGTTATCACAACATTGTCGCTCGAGACGCGCTATCGAAACAGGCTTAGTCGGGGCGACTTTAGTCTTGGCACATACCAGTTGGACGGTATTACCAGCCACAGTACTCACTTGCATCGAAGAAACCAAGAAGGGTGATGGATGACCCTATTCTTAAACGCACCGACGTGACGCAGTATACGCAATTCGTTGAGAGAGGGCAATTCAGTGCAAAACTGTTTCCACATTTTAATGATCAATGGTGGTGGTACATCGTCGCAATCGAGATGAAGTAGCCAAAGCTGTTTTATTAACAACTTGGCATACACTACTGTGGGAGCAACGAAGCCCATTATGTCCCACAGACGGGCAACAGTCGACAAGATAGAGCGTTTAGTGCATGTATCGTTGTCAGGTATTGATATTTTAAAGTAAAATGAATCGTCTTGAATAGACCAATGCAATCCCAATATTTTGTGTTGCACAGACTTATCGAACTCTACGTCATTACGAAGCTCGTAATAAGCAGGGAGATTATTTAGCACAAACTGACTATTGCTATTCCATTTGACAAGGTCCCATCCTGCGCCCTTGAAAGGATGCGGAGACCGCTTCAGACTCATCAGGGAGAGAGAAAGCAAGGTCGTCCAGATAAAGCGAAAAAGACGCAATGCGACTCGCAAGTGGGTACTTCGCAGCATCATCATCGATGAGCTGTCTCACCATGCGCAATGCATGATAAGGACTAGACGTTAAGCCGAAGCATACGCGATTGAATTGCGGTATGCCGTAATATGCCGATGCGCGGTACTCGGGCGGGAGGGGGGCGCCGCTGTGTAACTAGTAATAAAGGTAACTACCTACTGCATGTGAATACCTATTATTACGAAACACTAATATGAAGAAGCCTTTATCAACGAACGTGTATCAGTACCTAATAATTGTTCCTCATACAGATCAATTAGATAAACGTTGAACAAACAAAACAGCTGTGTATGAAAACAAAAACAGAAACTTAGGAAGGTATGTGTCCATTTATCGGAGGCCTAAAACAGCTAGGTAGGTATGATTATCTGAAACAGAAACTCAACTTAGGTATGTGTTCATTAATCGTAGGCCTAAAACACTAACAGCTGGGTAGGTATGATAAACTACGACAGAAACTCAACTTAGCTATGAGTCAGGCATAAAACATGAACAGCTGAGCAGGTATGATAAACTGAAACTAGGCCTACCTAATTGTGTTGTGTTACTTCTGTTTATTTAATAATAATAAGGAGACAAAGCTTTTGTGAAAGTAAACTTTAAAAACAGTAGGTACCTATTAAAATTAATTACTAATTTTAAAAAACTGTTGTAGGTAATAATAAACTGATACTACCTTATTGTGTTGTGTTACTTCTGTTTATTTAATAATAATAAGACAAAGCTTATGTGCAAGGAAACTTTAAAAAGAATACCTATTAAAATTTTCAATCTTACCAAATCTAACTTTAACAGATGTTTTAGGTACCTGCCTACCTAATGAGTACCTATTGATTCCCTTTGATTCAGAAGAAGGATATGCACTAAAAATTGCGTGAGTAAATTTAACACAGTTTTTTTTTAAATTTTGTTCATTAGGTATGTACCTTAAATAAACATAACACATAAAACCCGAACACATCTTTGAAAATTACGTACATTTTTATTATAAGCATTGATAAATTATCATTTGATGAAAAAGACGTCAGAGATTTACAGTAAAACAGGTTAGGTACTATTTTTACGGTAACATCCTATTTTACGATTGCCGATTGTGGCGATGCCTCCTAACATTATTATCTAAACTGAAGCACAGAAAATATAATAGTACTACGTACAGAAGGATCACTGTGCTAAGAATGATAAAGTAAAAACAACTTTCGTTGCAACGCAATGAAGTGCAATTCACTTCGCACGATTTTAATTTAAGGTTGTTTCATCTACCTATCTATACCTGTCTCTTTCTAACACGTAACGCTTTCCCTGTTTGGCGGCCTTGAATGTGTCAGGGTTGCGAACGGCGCGTGGCACGAACATACGCGTAGCTACACAACGCGCTACTCAAATAAAATAAATAGTCTAGAGGACCTAGCACATTTCTTGACTGTGTTCTATCGGAGAAAGTTATTGATAGTGTCAGCGTTCGTTTAATATTAAAATAAGTGTTTACTCTGTCTAATTAATTTATTTGGTACAAAATTACTGAATTCGGAGAAATGAAAGTACAAACCAAACACACATGTATGTACGGACAACAGCACGTCAAGGTAAACACTGCGGTATCTTATGCAGTTGTAATAAGGGCTAGTTTACAACAAAAGTGGATAATCTGATGTGCTGTCGACTGTACATCACACTTAAGCAAATAAAATTATATAGTAGAATTATTTTCTCCGTGCAGTTTGGGTCATTAATCATAGCTCGGCCTCAGCCCGGTTAGGGCGGTGAGTATGATGCGCGGGCGGACCACCGTTTTAAAATTTATATTATTTAAAAAAAATAGTTTAATATAAATAATTCAAATAAATGTAAAATTTTATATTAATTTATTATTTTATAAAAAAATATATAGTACATTCGCCAGCATCTTAGGTTACACACACTTTTGTTGCAAACTAGCCCTAATGTCAACTGCATAAGATACCAGTGTTAACCAGAGCTGGAATTGTGTAAAGAGATCGTATTCATTTGACAGTTCATAACGTACGGTTTGATCTGTCAAACCCTTTGTTCTTTACCGTTTGACAGATCATACCGTACGTTTTGAACTGTCAAACGAATACGAATGCTTTACACAATCGCACCCCTTAATTTGCTGTTGTCTGTACTTAAATACAAAAAGAGACTTTTGTTTATGTGAACCTTATCTATCGTACTTTACAAATGCTATCAAAATCGAGATTAATTTTATTGGACTACCTAAAAATTAACCGCTAGAAGCTTGAACGGCAGCAAACTCCCGTTTTTTTACATGCAGTCGTAGGCTCAACGGGACAAATGTCCCTTTTGCGTTTTTATTTTTTTAAACTAAGATTTCGCCGTGTTCCATTGCATTCATTCAATCACTCGGTAATTTTAACGTTACGGTATATTCTATGTCTTAATTTACAGTGGTCCAAAGCCGAAACTTGCCATAGGCAACCTCACAAAAAATATTAAAATCTGTGCGTGGTCTGTGCCAACTTTGCCGTGTTTGTTGTCATGACCACAGATCACTATATATGTAGCAAGCTACAGATATGACATTGCCAAAGGAGGTTTCCATAGCTTGCCACCCAGCGCTAGTGTCGATTAATAATCTGTGGCTGTACTTGGCAACTAGTGCTGGTAAATTCTACTTATCGATATGGATCCTGATTAGTGATGTCCTATTATCGATAGAATTTATCAGTATTATAGCGTACTATAGCGTAGTATGACAAATCTTTTTTTATTAAATTTTTTGATTTAATTGAACCATGTCTTGTGATTAATTGATTATTGATATACACATTGCATACAGAACAGCAGTATTTATTAGCAAAAAAGACAGTGGTTCAACTAACTCAGTTTTGCTGAAATTAAACAACAAGAAGTATTTTAACTTTTATTTCTGGTTCGACGTTTATTTTTATTAAATTTTACCAAAGCTTTTATTTGAGGAGCCTCCATTTTTTTTACATATTTTTCCTCAATAGCTCCTCTTAATATTTTATTTATAATTTTTACCCAGTTATGCACTTGGAGTCTGACAATAATCTTTAAAAATTGTTCTTGTAACAATATTTTGTGTAGAGGATTCCTGCATCCCATCCACTCAAAATTACACTGTTTCTTTAATTGTTTTTTTAAATTGGAACCTACATTTTTCTTAAAACAATATTCATTCAAATAATTGTGGATAATTTGTGAACATTTTCGGTACATTAGTATCACCATTTCAGAAGGGTATGCCAAATTACTTTTTTTTAAAGATTTGTACTCCCGGTACGAAATATATTTATGCACACCTGCTATTTCTTTTGTCAGTAGTGTTTTTTCGCAATGAAAACATTTTATGGTTTTAATAATTTTTCGGCATAAATAGCCTGCGACATAAGCCGAACAATGTACCCTTATTTTTTCTAGGACTGCGGGCGGCAAATTTTCGTCTTGATTGGAATCTTTTGGGTATGGCGAAATATTTTCTTTATTTTCATCATCTGATTCATTTTCATTTAAAGTATTTTGGAACAGTAATTCTAACGTTATTAATTGTTCTCCCTCATCTTCTTCGCAATTAGAAAATTTTGACAAGGGTGTCAAAACATTACTTAAAACTAGAGACTTAAATGTATATTCAAATGCATTTGCATCAGGAATCACATTTCGATAATTGCTCGCCCGCAGTCTTCCAAAAAAATTCTCTAATGGGTCTTGGTTCAAGTATCTTGGATAGAAAAATTCTACCTTATATTTGGAAAAAAGCAATTTGGCAATCCTTATAAAACTATCTAAAGTGGTAATCCACCCTCGAAGGGATGGGACGTAGGCATTTTTACCGTTTTTATCTAGAAAATTAATTTGCATGACTTTTTTTTTTGCTTCTTGCCAGAAAGTTAAATGGTTCGTAGTTTCCTTGACCGCAGTTCTTAATTTTCCTTTTGGCGCATCTCCAGGACGACCGTTCACGCTATCAAATAAGTTATCGAAGAATTCGACTGCATCAGCTGTTGTAGACATTGTCGGACTCAAAGAACCTCCATCTGTACGCTTCACTGGAACAAAAGAATCGATTAATACATACTCATTCAATTCAAATGACATAGAAAGTATAAAAACCCATTTTTAACTTATACTTATTTTTAATTAACTCTAAATAAGAAAACCGTTTCTTCAGACCATCAAACTGAACAACTTTTACTATGTGACCAACTCTGAAATCGCGAAAAAAAACAGCTGTTTCATACAAAAATGCAAAACGAAAATATCAAAATGTATGAAACATCTGATTCTTTTTCGCGATTTTAGAGTTGGTCCTATAGTAAAAGTTCAGTTTGATGGTCTGAAGAAACGGTTTTCTTATTTAGAGTTAATTAAAAAGGACCCTGTATATTCCAAAAAAAATATAAAGTTATTAAAATATACTTACCAACAGCATCAGTATAACGCAGCATTGCTGCAACTCGTGCGCTGAGTACTTTGGTTGCTACACTGACCCTCATTTTAGGAATGCTGTCCTTATCCACGTGATGTTTTGTAATTTTTGGTAATGCCCTGGAATGGCCTATGCCTATGGTACAGTCGATGTCATATATTGTCAATATATCATTCCACTTTGCAATTTTGGATTGAAACACCATGTCCTTGGTTAAAAAATTATTGCGTATTCCTTTGATCAAGTGCGGGGGATCATAAATGATACTAAGATCATTACCCAATATATTAATAGTGCCATCTGCAATAAAATCGATAACAAACAATTAAGGTTTATAATTTTTACACATTGAATTTTTATTGGTTTCGCAGCCGAAAACGGAATGTTAAATAAAATTTAGACTTACCATCAGCAATATTGCCCATGTTTCTTTGTTTCATAGTTTCTTGTCGGAACTGATTTAAGGCGGTTCTAAATGTGGAACCTTGGTCACAAATTAAGGCCAATGGTGTCAGACCTGATTCAGCAACTTTTGATACTACTTCTTTTAAAATATTTTTGATTTCTACTGCAGCTGTGGTACCTTAAAAATATAGCAGAAGTACAAAAATAAAGTAAGACATTACAAAGACATTTAACTATGGCCAAGTGATAAATTTTACTTTTTACCTTCACAAAAATAGTAAGCTAGGGGTTGTCGCCAAGATGAGCATACTCCTCGAATCATCACTACCAACGCATGGTCACAGTACTTCATTTTTCTTTCACCAGCGATGTCACAAAATCCATATATGACATCTTTTCCTTCATTGAAATTTAAATTGGTATTTATGGAGACTTCGTCAAAGACTATTGAACAGAGTCTTTCTGTTCTATTCCACTTTTTTGACTTTTCTTTGATTGCGTCTATAATATTTTTATTAATGCCTATGTCGATAATTATTTTCTCTGACAATCTGCTCAAAGTTCTTTGGCTAGGCAATGCAAACATCTTTTGAAGAAGTTTGTAATGTTTTCTACTATGCTTCATCATAGTTAAACATAACAATTTTTCTTGCAAAGTATATGATGGAGCTTTGCCACTTCTTACTGATTTTAGTTGCAATCTAATGAATGTTTTGGCATGGTTATTTAATTTATGAAAGTCATTCATTAACTCTGAAATAGATAGATCTTGGGCTTTTTGGATTCTTGAGGCACTATTTTCACCAATACTATTTTCTGACATAGTGATAATTTTCGAAGCAAATCTTCTGTTTTTAGCACTCATTCTTCTCTTAGGAGCCAAAACTGTATGAAAAATAAAGATTTTTTTAATATGTAGCTAATATTATAGAGCATCCATTAATCATGTGAGGCTAGAAAAGGTGGGGGACCCTCCCCTTATCTTCCTTTGGCAGTCAGTTTATTCAAATTACCTTTTTGTTTGGGTTTTACAATTGTCAAAGTGGACAATTTATCTTCAGAAACATTGGTGAAATTGCTAGTTGATACTACAGCAGATGGAATCCCTGATGTTGATGGCTGTGTTTTTTGAAAATCTGCAAATATTTAAATCTTTTAAAATAAAGTCTACAAAAATATAAGGAATAAATAAAATAAAGGAGATTGGACAAATTGGCCCAAAAAAAAAATGTAGTGCGCAGGATTGACACCATACCACATTTGCAAGATCTATTTATTCCTAATATTTTTTTGTATGGGAGCAAAAAAATCTATCCATGTGAAAAAAAGATATCAACCAGATGTGGTTACTCAATGATCACAGTCATAGGTGCATGTTTATACTGTCTAAAAAAAGAAAGTTAAGTTAAAGTTAAGTTTCGAAAAAGTTTAACATTAAAAAAATTTGGTAGGTAGATGTACTTCGTAGATTAGAATATTTGAATACAGTAATTTTGAAAATTTGTGAATTGCAGATTTATTTGCTTACCTTGTGGCACTGCAGAAGAAGACCCTTCAATGAAAGTTGTGGGAATGTTGGTGTACAGATGTTCAATATTTTCTGAAATAATAGTATTACAATTTATTAATTAAATGTTTTTTGTATGTAATTTTTTTTATTTCTGTAGGTATGTAGAAAAGGATCCAACAGGAACTTTCTTCCAGCAGACATAGGTACTGACTGAGATTTACAAGTAGGACTGTGTGGACATGACATGAACACTGAATTTTACGTTATTACTAATTCAAAATAACTAACTAACTAGGTTTTGTTACCTTTTGATCGTAGAATAGAAATTGATTCTGGACACTGTTGATGCACTTCTTCAAGTTGATTATCAGCTCTTTTACAATAATTATGCTCTTCATTAATACCACAACCTGAAATAATATACAGACATCTCATACTCGGTCATCTGATTCCTAGGCAAAGACTGTAATATGGACAATATTGTTTTTTTTGCCACTTGCATCAATAATGTGAAAATTTATTTTTCTTTAAAAATTTTTGGTTGGAGTGCACTAAGGGGGGCTGCAAACATTTCGAAAGAAAAAAATAGGTACAAGGAGCAAAGTGACGAGTGCTTAGTAGTTATTGTGACCTCCCACATGCGAACGAACTGAGCGTGCCGAGCCCAAAAGTCAAATGTTTATGTATAAAATTTGTGATGAAAATTCTAAGTACCAGACACAGCCCCCCTAAGTGCACCCCAACCCAGTTTTTATATTTGTACTCGAGTTGGAAATAATTGTACTAGAGTTGGAAATTTTGACATTGCATGACTATTTAACCTGTCCGCTCGCCTGAAATTCAGACACAAATGATTTCTATAGTTCTCTGAGCACTAATCTGTGCAAGATTCGAGCCAACAGGTTCAAGTGTATATTTCAGTTGTAAAAATAGCTGTACTCACCAGTGGCTAATGGCACTCCACAAGAGATTTCGTGTTCTGAGAAGAGGCAAGGATATGCTTTAGGCAACTTCTTCCCGTGCACATCAAACATTCTCCTCTCAAAATGAAGTTGGCATACTGTTCTCGATAACAGCTGATAATCCGACAACATCAGCAATGATGAGTTTTGTGGTACTAGGTGATGCATCCACTGCTTTCTGAGATCACTATCTCTTGGAAAGCGATAAAGGCAATGGGTGTCACTAGTTGACTTACAGCCAGAGACACAACATTTTCGATAACCCATGTTGTTTATCTTAACTGTACAAACGAATTACAAGCGTCTATACTCAACCAAAAGGGAGGGCGCAGAAAATATGTGACAAACACAAAACACGAAAGCGTCTAGACTCAACCAATAATGGGAGGGCGCACTATACACAAAATATTAGCATTTAACTTGTAAATCACAAGCCACAGCACAACTGAAACCTTCGGAAACGAGAAAAGCACAGAGAAAATGTAGCATTACAAACAATAACCTCCAAAATATCTGACAGTAACCACAGATTATATTACGTCAATGGAGGCGGGCGGCGCCACAGATCACTAAAATGTAGGTAGCAAGCTAGCGCCTAACGGCAAGCTATAGAACTAGCTGTCAGGGGCCTGGTCATGACTATGAACTTATAAAATTCATTATTTATTATGTTTATTCACTTTTTACAGGTATGTTAGTGTTTTTACGTAGTTAATATGATAAATAATGCGGTGGAATAGTATTTCTCTTCGTACCCATGTGGTTACTTGATTTTTTTACGTTTTTTCCAAGCAATTCACTCGGTTTTGGGAAATCATCGAAATACAAATGGTTATTCTAGCACAACTATAGCATATTATGAGATAAACAGTGTATTACAAGAAAGGTTAATTAGTCAAGATACCATTAAAACCATTAAACTGTTCAGATATTAAAAAATAAAGCTACATTTTAAGTGATAATACAATTCGAGTGCAATTTTGGCGGCAAAAAATGGCCGATACACTTAAATTAAATTACGACATTTGTGTTAATTTGTGTTGTACTTGTTAATAGTTTTGATTTATATCAAACTATTATATATCATTGTAATAAGCTTTTCTTGTAGAAAACAATAGTATATATTCCAAGTAACTATCACTAAGGTTTATTCATAAAACACATTAGAAACTCAGAATAATATTGTGGAAAGTAGTATTCCTTCAGTGTTTTACTTATTTCTCGACATTGGTTTATTTAATCTACTTTGAATTGACAAATGTGGTTACTCTAAGAATGTAGCTATTAAACCATATCAATATGTTTACTTGATTCTTATAGCTAGTATAACTATGATTTTTTTTGATACGGCTAGAAACTTCCGTCGATCCTAAAATTTTATGATATTTTTAAAAGGCCTAAATTGATAAAAAATATACGGAAATGCCTCGTTTTATTTATTTCTCTTACGTAAATTGAACCAATCTTCCTTTTAAAACATTAAAAATAACACGTCATCGATCTACTTTTCAAAATAAAAATATCTAAAGGCAGAAGTATGATCATTGCGGTACGATTTTGACATTCACAGCTCAATATGCTTATTCAGGTAGAATGAAACACAACAAACTCGACACTGTTTAAAAGCTTCATTCATTAGCTACAATTAAATTATCACTTGAGCCGACCCACTTCTGTAAACAAGTCGTAAAAACGGCATGTTTACGACCCGGGCTCGGCGCGCAGCGGGTGACGTAATCGATCATGCTACATGGCCCTTTTTTTTTCGCCGCGTCAAGCTTCTAAAGGTTAAGGGTGATATTATATAGCTAAAGTAAAATAATGAACTGTAGCTCTTGGACTATTAGATTTTGGACTACGTAAAATCCTAACACAAAATTACTTAAGTAATTTGGTAGGTACTTATATATATTATGCTAAATTTAAAGTAAGTTTATTGACCTGTTTCCGTTTATTTTAAGTTAGATTGACGTAAGTAACTGGGTAGGTATCTTAAACTCAAACCTATTTCTTTGAACAAGAAATGTTGAATAACTACCTACAAAATTTGTTTTGATAAATAATGTCATAATTAGGAACACATATCTCAAATTATTAATAGTTATTTCGTTGTAACTAAGTCAGTCACAGGCTGAGAAAATAAACACAGTCACAGGCGCGTGGCGCGGTCCACGAGCGGCAGCCCCGCGTTCATTTGTGCTCGGCGTACCGAGTCGCTCGAACGTACCTAAACTTCGGAGTGACACCCCCCTGACTGAAGCGAGGACTAGAAAATCTAGCTATCACGCACGAACACTGTTTTTTTTTTTTCACTGGCCATCATGGCATTCACTGTTCAATCACACACTGAGTTGCTCGATCTTCGTCGCGTAGTCCGCATCAGCAGCAAATCTTTGACCCTCAAGTGTTAAAGGCGTAGTCCCCGCCAGCAGCAAATCTTAGACCCTCAAGTGATAAAAGTGGAGGGCTTGGTTGTGCAGAAACCGCCATAGCAAGCGTCTGCGGTGTTTGGGACTAGGTGCCGGTGATAATCGAGCACGTCGTTCTTGCCGTACCAGGTCAAGGCGCGGCGGGAAACTATGTGATGCTGGTCACGCGGCCCAGGCTCCGGAAGACGCACAGCAGGTCCGCGACGCGCGCACACACGACATACAAACGCGAATTTTTATGACAGACTGACTCGCTGACTCGCGTCGCGTCGCGCGCTACGCGTGACAATCCAGTGGGGCAGGGGAGCAGCCGATGGGCGGCGCTTATGACATTACATACAAAGACCGAGAGCGCCGCTCAGCAACACGCGGTACGGGTGTTTTATTTTACTCTTTTTTCTACATGTTTAGAGGCGATTATCTTGAAAACGCGTATTTTTTTGACGTACAAAATATGTTTCATTATTTTTTCTGAATCTGCCTTTAAAACATTATCACTTAAAACGAGGTAACCTCATAGATATTTAAATTTCAAAACCCGGTCCAACCCCACTCCACCGAGGTAGATTGGAGGTGTAGATTCAGGACGCTTACCGGCCACTTTTTTGACATTATACGCCAGACCATGCGATTTAGCATAGCTCTCGCACACTTTTAACATTTCTCCGATAGCACTCGCAGTGAGACTCAGCAGCACCATGTCGTCCGCGTAGCTGATGTTGTTAACACTCACACCACCCACTTTACATCCGACACGCATCCTGCTGAGTCCCACTATGAGGTCATTGACGTACAAGTAGAACCACCTTGTCTCACGCCACACTCCGACCCGTACGACTCATAGACCATCTGACACAGTTCGTCTGATATGTGTACCAATACCTAAAGTTATTGAGAATTTCAACCGGAATACCCCTGTCCCCCACCTTCCTCCAGAGCTCATCATAGGAAACGAGATACGAGAACGACAATAACGCCACCATGTCGGCCCGAGTACAGGAGCAGGATACGACGGGGATTCCACTGCGGGGAGGTGTGAGACAGGGAGATGTTATATCTCCGAAACGATTTGCCGATTATATAGTCGTTGTGGCAAAGACGCTGGACGATCTTGGCGCTATGCTCGAAGATTTTGACCGAGCCTCCCGACAAGTGGGTCTAAAAGTGAACATGGAAAAGACGAAAATTATGTCGAGCTTCCTTGTTGTACCCACTCCAGCATCCGTTGGGAACAAGAGAGATGTACTTGTCGACAACTTTGAGAGAGCGAGCAAGTCATTTTCCGAACAGTACAGTTACATTCAGAAAGATGAAATAAGAAACCAAAAATTTGCGCACGGTCGGGATTTGAACCAGCTTTCATCTTTCTGAATATAAAATATGACACTGTGAGTGTTAAAAACATTCTAAAGCATTAGATAGCGAAGCGACATCAATTTCCAAGTTGAATTTATTCTGTAAAGAATTACTGCTTAGGCCATCTGTTTCATAAACAGACGGCTAGATGGCGCTAAGCGTCACGCAATTGACGTTTTCATAAGAAACTACAAATTTCGCCGGGTCGGACTGACAGCACGGTAGCTCAATTGGTAAGAGCGTTTAGCCCGGTTTGCCAAAAGGTTGTTAGTTCAAGTCCCGCCCGTGCGCAAATTTTTGGTTTCTTATTTCATCTTTCTGAATATAAAATATGACACTGTAAGTGTTAAAAACATTCTAAAGCATTCTAAAGCAGTATAGTTACAGATATATAAGGTCGGCAAATTCAAAGTCAATTGCTGTAAGTAGTTAAATAAATGTTTATCATCATAACTTTAGGACAACATTGATTATTGCTTTATTGCGTAAAATTTTCACGAAATTGTGTACAATAAAATATGTTACATGACATAGGTAGTTTCTATTACAAATAGACAAAAAGTTATGATAATTTTCCCACTTTTCAGTGTTTTTCGGCTATATACTCTAAAATTGAGTTTTGGGAACTTACCGCAATGACGTTGTCTTCATCGTTATATAAATAAACTGTCACTATTGTCACTGTCAGTGTCATTGTTTTGTCAAACATACTTTTACTAATCTGTGGACCACACGGAGAGCCTACGTTATTATTTACGGGTGAATAATCAAATTTCAGCTAATCGAGACGATTTTACCCTTATAAATGGCTGCTACAGCATCAAGAAGAACCTTGGGCCAGCTTATAAGGCAGGGATACCATGAAATCCCCGAAATCTTTGCCAGCACTGGTCTAGCCGTGGTTGGGATGGCTATGGCCACATTAGGCTGCTACAACTACATCAAAAGTGATGGGGATAATAGAAGATACAAGATGACTTACGTTGTAATGAGGCCTGATGACCCCAGAGTGCAAAAAATCAAAAAGGACGATTAAGCCTACGTGTTGGCAACATAGCAGTAGGTAGTGTGAATTATGTAATAAAAGTCAGTGTTTTGTTACACTGTTTTTCATTTCACCCGAAGGTAACTGTATTGTAGAAAATTAACAGCAGAATTATACTTATTTATTCTCCAATAATCAGTGCACAAACAATGCTCACTTGACATTGGCAAAAGTGTTGTAAATGCCTTGGTAACATAGGTAGTTCTATCTAATCTTTTTAGGTAATATTACAAAATTTAATATTTTATAGCTAAATCATTCTTATATTAATCATTTTTATAGCTTTTGTCATTTTCTGTCAATTGATGTTAGCACCAAGAAAGCATAAAATATAATAGTATGTTAGGTTATACCACAGAAAATATAATATTACACTTCTGGACACATCTATTGGCCCACCTTAGGGTTTAGGTTTTGATGGCCCCTACCGAAATATGATTGCTAGATTGAACAAAAACTGTTGATGCAGTTTTAAACCTGATACATTTTACCATCTTTTTCGTTTGTATTGTTTTAAATTTGAATTCAGAATACCATATGACATAGAGCTACACCTAACAAATCGGATAAGCGCCTTGTTAAAGGTAATTGAGTTTTGAATAAAAAACATGTTTTACCAAATAAAGGTTTAATTTAATAACGCGTCTTGCCTCCATGGGCATCTACCACAGCTCTCATACGATTAGGCATAGAGTTTAGCAACCGCTCTATGAAATTTTGAGGGATCATCTCCCATTCCTCTTCTATGGCAGCATCGTCTGGGCAACTGGCTGACGAGCCCTAACACATCTTTTTAGCTCGTCCCACATGTGCTCAATGGGGTTCATGTCTGGGCTTCTGGCTGGCCAGTCCATAACTGTGATGTTCACATGCCGAAGATATTCCCTGACTATGCCGGCCGCATGCATTATCATGCATAAAAAGGAAATTTGGGCCCACATAGTCCGCGTATGGTATCACGTGAGGTTCTAAGCACTCACGAATGTACCTTTCAGCATTTAATGTTGGCAGCCGTGGTCCTGTAACAACCACAAGTTGAGTTTTGCCGCTCGCGGATATACCGCCCCAGACAGTCCACGAGCCACCGCCATAAGCAACCCTCTGACCTCTCTTCAAAGCAGCATTGTGCGAAACGCTCTCCCTTACGTCGGTAGACCTTTTTCCTTCCATCATTGCCATGTAACACAATTTTAGACTCATCAGAAAAGAGTACCTACACGGCTCCAATCTTGCTGTGTCCAATTTAAATGACTGCGTGCGAAATGAAGGCGTGCTGTTCGGTGGGCTCGCGTTAGTTTGGGGCCCATTAGCTGGCTTTTGTGGTACCATATCGCGTTCTTTTAACCTTCTCCAGAACAGTTCGAGCGCTCACAGATACTCCTTGGAAGTCGCGAAGTTGGTTTTGTATCTCAATGGAGGTAAGGTGACGATTTATCAAGCTGGTCGTCACGATGAATCGATCCTGCCTTTCAGTTGTGACCCGAGATCGTGGCCTTCCTTGGCGACGAACAAAGCCGCCAGTCTCTAGGTACCTCCGATAAACATTTCGGACCGCAGATCAAATTAAATTAAGCTGAGCACTCGCGTTTCTTTGGCTGTGTCCGGCCTGAATAAGTGCCACAGCTTGGGCGGCGACTTCAGGTGAAATCTCCATATATTATTGAAAGAACCTCACCTTAATGTTAAGAATAAGCAATGTTTGTTGCAAAACCAAAGATATCAATCACTTTTTCAAGAATGAAATCCAAGTAAACCAATAAAACCAAGTTTTCTTAGTAACCCAAGTAACAATTTAACGTCGTATAAAGGTTATCTGAATACCATACATCGCTATAATAAAGTTATACTAACGTTATAATAACGTTTACTAAACGCGAAAATGGCCCCAGTTATACGACCTAAATGGTCCTATAATGGTCATACAGAAAGCTCGAGCCAACTTCGTTAACGTCATTCAACAGTCGTACAAATGTTATGTGATAACCACTTACGTCGCGCAGTAGTCGTTTGTGGTTCGAAGATTTAATTTAGTGTAAAATAAATACTACAAGGAAATACAATAAATACTACAAGGAAATACAAAGGTGGTCATATTTAATTTTCATATCTTGCTTACTTTATCTGTCTCTCATGCTATTTAGTTTGACTGGGAACTAAAGTTTTATGATAATATACCTATGTGAATACTATTCAGATTTTCATGCCCCCTCGTAATTTTGTGTTAAAATCATTATATTTTCATTACCAAAAATAGTTATTTTTTTCTAAAAATGTCCGACATATATAATATGTTGCTTTTGTCGCACACTTACCTCTGTACGACCTGATGATGATGATCATGGTCGCCATGACAGCTAGCTATTAGAGTAACTTCCGTAAATATGGCCGTCTAATCATTATAAAGTCAAAACCTGACTTAACCACTCGACTGTCCGCGCTGTCAGACTATGATGTGGGAGAACTGTCCGGCGATATCGCGCGACGGTTGAATGATAAAAATCGCGCGACATGTCGCGCGATAAAAACGATTATATAAAGAAAAGTATAGTTGTGATTACGAAAACAAAAATACTGGTAGATAGGTAATAGTTATAAATATATAAAAAGTTGATAATATGATATACTTACTATACTATAATATATACTATACTTCATATATATATATACTATACTTAATACATACTTTTCAAGTGGGTGGCACTGTAGTACCACGGACAGTTTACCGTAAAAAAGAAAATGGCACTGTAGTGCCATTGGACTGCAAGTTTGATTAAAGTCAGGACAGGGCTTTAAACGGACATCTATACTAATATTATAAAGCTGAAGAGTTTGTTTGTTTGTTTGTTTGTTTGTTTGTTTGAACGCGCTAATCTCAGAAACTACTGGCCCGATTTGAAAAATTATTTTTATGTTGGATAGTCCATTTAACGAGGAAAGCTTTAAGCTATATAACATAAAGATACGACTCACAAGACCACAGCAGCAATGAAAAATGTTGCGAAAACGGGAGAAAGATATTCCTTTTGAGAGCTTCCGCTGCGTACGCTGCGAAAACCGCTTAAGTTACCCAAAAATCATGTATGACAGGATTGTTCAACATTAAGAGTTCTATAATAAAGTCCACGACAGCATAAGTCTATCTTTTATGGTTGACTTACTACAACCTTTTTTATGTTAATAAATTTGTAAAAAAATAATGCACCATTTTTAGAGGTGTATTATACACACAGGTATTTATTCTTATCAAAATAAATACATTCATCATCACGAGCATTTCATTTAGAACAAAGTTGCCCTTTATATCATTTGATTCCAATAAATATCTTAGGAGCTATCACAGTTTTAACATAACTCCGCACCAAAATAATGTTCGCCGCTTAAGTACAACGTGCGCGTGCGCTAATTATATTATAAAGCTGAAGAGTTTGTTGGTTTGAACGCGCTTATCACAGGAACTGCTGAACCGATTTGAAAAAATATTTCTGTATTAGATTGCTTATTTATTGAGAAAGGCTTTAGGATATAAAACATCACGCTGCGACGGGAGGGGAGGGAGCAAACTCAAAACGCGCGGACGAAGTCGCGGGGGACCGCTAGTCATGTAATATAAAGGTTATATTTGAGTCGTCAATAAACAACCCAGTCATTTAAGAGTATTAAATTGACCGCTGTAAAACAAGGTACTGATTGTTATATAAACGCCACTATGAAAACGTCTATATAACATCCACGTTGTATAAATGTCGTATAAAGGTTTTCCAAAAACATAATTTGGTGTGTTTAAAACGTTTATTGGACTATAACGTTAGTATGACTATTGCGTTGTTGTACAAACGTTTTAGCTAAGACTGTAATATAACGTCGTATCGTTTAGTCTCCCCAACGTTGCTAATACCAGTTTACTATGACATATTCGTCGCACGACTAATTAGTTGCATTAAAGACATCTATAGGACCTGGTACATATCAAAGACATTATACAGGATGCAGGAACACATATGTACAATCAAGAGATAAGTAATATTCAAAGGATTGGAACAAAATCTGAGAAAATCCGCCCCGTGATTGTATCATTAACTACATCTTGGAAGAAACATATCATCCTAAAAAACAAGCGTTGCCTACCTACAAATGTGTATGTCAAAGAGGACTTCCCTAAAGATGTTCTAGAAATACGTAAACAACTGCAGGTAAAAGTGGATGAAGAGAGAAAAAATGGAAACATTGCTTTCATAAAGTACGACAAATTGATTGTGAAAAAACCTGAGACCATCAACCGTGAAAAAAGGAAAAGAGAGAAATCAGGATCACCCACTACTCCATCCCAGAAAAAGATAAACACGAACAATACCGAGAAAGGAAAGACATCTCTTAACCCAACAAATGAAGTAATCAAACCAAGCATGCTTTCTTTTGTTTCTCGTGGGAAATCAAGCTCGACGTCAGATCTGCCAAAAAACTAGTGAAGGCCAACCGGAAACAACACAGCAATAACAAAACTACAAGAAAAACTTCAATAAACACTCCCCCAATCCGGCTGGTCACCGTGGGGGAAGCAGACCACTACCCTCCAATTAATCAACAACAACATAAAGAAAATATCAATGTCGAACCAACTCTACCCAGTCAAAAATCTAAAATGGAGACCCCAATAGCAAAACGTAAAGAAATATACATTGCTACTCTAAATGTATTAACACTAAGAGAAGAAGGAAACCTATCAGAATTATCATTAGCATTACAAAACACAAACTGGGATATTCTCGGCCTGAGTGAGGTGCGTAGAATGGGAGAAAAAATTGTCGCTTACCCGGACTTCATACTCTACTATATAGGGGAGACCCCAGGAAAATATGGTGTGGGTTTTTTAGTAAAAAAATACCTATCAAAGCACATTGATGGATTTTATGGTGTGTCGGACCGTATAGCATTATTGAATTTAAAATTTCCATACTACAAACACTCATGGACCATAATTCAGATCTACTCACACACAGAAAATGCAGAGAGAGAGACAGTTAACCAGTTTTATCAGGATTTAAACAAAACTATACAGACATGTGCTCACAAAAATATTATTGTATTGGGTGACTTCAACGGCCAAATTGGTGAACGTCAATGGGAAGAAGATGCAATTATAGGGCCCTACACATACTGCTCAAAACCCAGAAGCAGAAATGGAAAAATGCTCATGGATTTTGCAATGGAAAATAATCTGACCATACTAAATACCATATTTAAGAAAAAGAAAAACAGAATGTGGACTTGGTTGTCACCTGATGGTAAAATAAAAAACCAAATTGATTTCATATTGACCAATAAACCGAAATTCTTCACGAACATAAATGTCATCAATAATTTTAATTTTAACACCAATCACCGCATGGTCAGGGCCGAATTAAATTCATCACAACCCAAGAACCCCAGACCAAAAACAAATTCAGTGAATACAAAACTTAACAAAGACCTATTAGGAGAAATAGCCAACTCACTAAATACGAAACTTAAAGATTACAAAAAAGGAATCAAAGACGCTGACACTCAGGAAAAATACACTTGGTTAGAACAATTAATCAAAACCACTACTATAGAACAGAGTAACAAGAAAGAAAAGTCAATCAATTGGTTGTCGGATGAAACTACCAACCTTCTTAAGCAAAGAGCAGTTCTAATCAATACGAAAAACACAGATAAAAATAGAAAAGAAATAGCAAGACTTAGCAAAGAAATAAAAGAAAACATAAGGAAAGACAATAGACAACGGCGGATGAAAACAATAGAAAGATATATTATACAGACTGGTGGTATAAAAAGGGCGTACAAAGAACTTACTAATAAAAAAGAATGGATTCTGAAGATCAAAAATAGTAGAGGTAGTGAGAAGACTGGTAGACAGGAAATACTCAAGATCGCTACAGATTACTACACCGAACTATACAAGAACATTACAGATACAGAAGAAATAGATTTACAAGAGAATGAAATAGTACCTAGCATTATGCAGGAAGAAACGGAAAAAGCTATTAACACACAGAAAAACTATAAAGCTCCAGGACCAGACGGCATAAACAATGAAATACTTAAGCAAACTAAAGTGGCAATGGCACCGATACTCACAGAAATTTTCAATGATGTGTTAATCACAGAAATCATCCCAAAACAATGGACCGAATCAACTATAATCCTGCTATTCAAGAAAGGAAATCCATGCGATATGGCAAACTATAGACCTATCAGTCTCATGTCGAATATATATAAGATATTTGCAAAGATTATTTTGAAGAGAATAGAAAGGAAACTAGATGAACAACAACCAATAGAACAGGCTGGATTTCGAAAGGACTTCTCAGTATTAGACCACATCCATACTGTAAGACAAATCATAGAAAAATATGCTGAATACCAGCTTACATATTACATGGCTTTCATTGATTACAGTAAGGCTTTCGATTCTCTGATACACTCAAAAATCTGGGAAGCCTTAAAGGAACTAGGTATAGAGCATAAATACATAAGGATTATAAGGAATATCTACAGACACTGCTCAGCTTGTATCCAACTGGAAAGGAAAGGAGACATGTTTCAAATACAAAAAGGCGTACGACAAGGCGACCCCCTCTCACCAACCCTTTTTCTGGCTGTACTGGAAGTGATATTCAGGAACCTGGAATGGACGGACATGGGCATTAATATCAATGGCCAGATACTAACGCACTTAAGATTCGCTGATGATATCGTACTATTAGCAAAATCACCAGGAAACCTAAGCAAGATGATAAACGACCTGGCATCAGAAAGTGCAAAAGCCGGATTGAAGTTAAACCCAATAAAAACAAAAATCATGACCAATGGCAAAAAGGATCCTATTGCAGTAGAACAGACTCAAATCACCTATGTCGATGAATACATTTACCTTGGTCAACTAATGTCTCCAGTAGAAAATGTACACAAAGAAGTCGAAAGAAGAGTCTCGAACAGCTGGAAAAGATACTGGGACCTAAAAGAGGTAATGAAAGACAATAACCTACACATCTCAACAAAAAGCAAACTATTTAACACATGCATCCTGCCTGTACTGACATATGGAAGTGAAACATGGGCTTTAACTAAAAACATAACCGACAAACTTACCACATGCCAACATGCCATGGAAAGAAGTATGATAGGGATCAAAAGGAAAAACAAAGTAAGGAATAGCAAAATTAGAAGCAAGACTAAGGTTCAAGACATAACTCTGAAAATAAGGAGACAAAAGTGGAAATGGGCAGGTCACATGATACGAGGAAAAGATAAATGGAGTAAACTAATCACACAATGGTATCCAAGGAATGGAAAAAGAAAGAGAGGCAGACCACATAGAAGGTGGGATGACGATATCAGACAAGTCGCAGGTACAACATGGAGTAGAGTAGCCATGGATAGACTAGAATGGAGAAGATTGGAGGAGGCCTTTGCCACCTGGCAAACGGACACACAAAAATGGGACAAAAAAGAACTTTATGAATAGCTTGAGGAAAGTAATGTCCGAAAGAAGGTTATATAATAATAATAATAATAGGACCTGGTAGTCATCTCATTACCATTGTAAGACGGCTATCCAACTTTAGGTTGTACAAGTCAAGACTTATAAGACATATTTGTTTGTTGGGTAAGTATTCGATTGTTTGATATCAATATAAAAAGGTACTCTGTGATATCAACAGGCTCCAAATTGTCTTTTGTTTCTTTAAATTCTGTGTTCGAAATTCAAAAAAAGACTATTGAATGAAATTGTGAATGTGCCAGGTTCAAATCTGCGTAAAAACTTTTTGCTCGACCTAATATAAAATTTTAGCTAGGACTAAACGAAACTGAAAATACAAGGTGGGCCAATAGATGTGTCCAGAAGTGTAGTTACTACGTAAAATATGACTAGCGGTCCCCCGCGACTTCGTCCGCGCGTTTTGAGTTTGCTCCCTCCCCTCCCGTCGCAGCGTGATGTTTTATATCCTAAAGCCTTTCTCGCTAAATAAGCTATCCAACACAGAAAAATTATTTCAAATCGGTCCAGCAGTTCCTGAGATAAGCGCGTTCAAACAAACAAACTCTTCAGCTTTATAATATATTAGCTTAAGCTGCGAACATTATTTTGGTGCGGAGTTATGTTAAAACTGTGATAGCTCCTAAGATATTGAAATCAAATTATATAAAGGGCAACTTGGTTCTAAATGAAATGCTCGTGATGATGAATGTATTTATTTTGATAAGAATAAATACCTGTGTGTATAATACACCTCTACAAATAATGCATTATTTTTTTACAAATTTATTAACATAAAAAAGGTTGTAGAAAGTCAACCATAAAAGATAGATATATGCTGTCGCGGACTAAAGTCCGTTTATTATAGAACTCTTAATGTTGAACAATCCTGTCATACATGGTTTTTGTGTAACTTAAGCAGTTTCCGCAGCGTATGCAGCGGAAGCTCTCAAAAGGAATATCTTTCTCCCGTTTTCGCAACATTTTTCATTTCTGCTGTGGTCTTATGAGTCGTATCTTTATGTTATATAGCCTAAAGCCTTCCTCGATAAATGGACTATCCAACGTAAAAATAATTTTTCAAATCGGGCCAGTAGTTTTTGAGATTAGCGCGTTCAAACAAACAAACAAACAAACTCTTCAGCTTTATAATATTAGTATAGATTTATTATTCACTCTGTAAATTATATTTTTTTCTATTGTGTCGTGTTTACGTATTTGTGTTGTCATTTTTGTTTTAGGTGGTACATTTGCTTAAAGCTAATTTAATGACTTTATTTTTTTGTTAAATCCCCTGACGTGTAAATGTTGTGCACACGTGTCTTTGGCGGAACGGTATACCAAGCAGCTAGTAAACATAAGTTTGTCGCCACAAAAGAAAAAGAAGAAGAAGAATACAAAACAGTGTAAAGCGCATCACACGAGGCCAAGATGCTACAATATTTTATCTTAAGATACGTGGATATAAAATATTATATCATCTTGAGATATCACAAACGGTTAAGATACGATAATATATATCTGCTAGAATCAGTCTTTCATTAGCTTTACTAGGGACGACAAGTCATATTACGCTAAGAAATATACAGGTGGTCGAAAATAAATAATTCGACATTGCTACTAGACTTTTTAGACAGCTCTTCAGAAGAATTGTTTTTTTTTGGGCTTTTTCCATTTAAAAAAATTTTTTTTTTGGCATGAGTATCGTTTGTACAGCCACCCCTGAGTCGCTCGTCGTTGACCAAAACAACATCCTGTATATCGCTCGGCATCATAAGATACTTAATAGGTATAAATTAGCATTTTAGCCATCTGTAATGCTCAGCAGCTGTAATGCTCATACAAAATGTATAGCGAGCAATATTTTCTCTTAACCCACTTAATACGGAAAAAATCCGCCTAAGAAACATAAGGTCCAACATAAAATATTATTGTATCTTAGATGGGTGTGATGCGCTTAGCGCTTAATAGTTAAAACAGGTTTGTGAGACTGTTATTGTGAATATGGAAGGGTTTAATGATGAAAGAGAGTCTTTAAGTCGTTAAAAAAAGACTAGCCTCTTTTTACATAGCTTTGCTTAAAAATTAGGAAGTTAGCAGCTAGTCTATAGTACGACTCAGTCAATTGACGTATTATAAGACTAAAACGACTTGGAGAAGTGAAATGACTAAAAGGATTTAACAGACTCAGTGTCTTACAAGAGGGTGCCGCGACGTTCGATTTCGGGTCACTTTTATATGAATCCGCGCGGGTCTCCGCTTAACGCAGTTCCAGGCCTAAGCAGGGCTTGAAACCGGTTCAAGATATTCCGGTATTATAACGGTTAAACCGGTTTTATCGTAAAATTCCGTTCCGGGGCGGAACCTAATAAGAGCGATACTGTGAACCTAAATAAACCGGTTAATTCGTAGCCGCTCGCGACGATCGCAACGCGACTTGTTTTTAGACTGAATTTTCTTCAAAAGATGTTAAACTAATTATCAGATGCTTCAGGATTATTTCTTTTGCCATTATATTGTTTAATATTATAATTAAAAGTTACAAAAATAATTTGAAGAAATACCACTGTACGTATTTGATAGGATATATTAACAAAATACGTTTTATTGAATAAAAACAAACGTCAGATACGCTCACCGCTCGCAGATCTTAACGAAGTTCAGGGTGGTTGTCCTGCCTGAACGAAAAGTTGAACCCGTTAATGCAAAATACCCATATTTTTCCAAACCAGTTTAAAAACCGGTTTAAAGGAACATAACCTTTTTCAAAAAGTTCCACCTGTATTTTCGTTAAACCGGTTCAAAAAATACCGGTTTCCAAGCCTTGGTTCATGGCGCTATGTGTTCTGCGCAGGGCTTGGAAACCGGTATTTTTTTTGAACCGGTTTGACGAAAATACAGGTGGAACTTTTTGAAAAAGGTTATGTTCCTTTAAACCGGTTTGGAAAAATATGGGTATTTTGCATTAACCGGTTCAACTTTTCGTTCAGGCAGGACAACCACTCTGAACTTCGTTAAGATCTGCAAGCGGTGATCGCATCTGACGTTTGTTTCTGAATCTGATAATTAGTTTAACATCTTTTGAAGAATATTCGGTCTAAAAACAAGTCGCGTTGCGATCGTCGCGAGCGGCTACGAATTAACCGGTTTATTGAGGTTCACAGTATCGCTCTTATTTGGTTCCGCTCCGGAACGGAATTTTACGATAAAACCGGTTTAACCGTTATAATACCGGTAAATCTAGAACCGGTTTCAAGCCTTGGTTGTGCGGGCCGTACGCGCTCACAAAATGACTTTCGAAACTAAAAGGGTAATTATTGAAGTTGCTAGGTAATAATATATTAAGTTATCCATTGCCACGACCTTGGCCACGACATACAAAGTACTCTGTGGCCACGACTGTACAAGCACACAGTTTAAATTGTACTGGCGACACTGCGTAATGGGCTCTACACACGACCCTAAAATCAGACCCGATATCGGGGAAGTGGTGGGGAGGACCCTAGATCGTACCGTAAATCGCCTCGTGTATTGGCAAATCGGAAGCCTAATTTTATTATTTGTAAATCGTTCCAACTTTCATTGTCCCGATATCGGGTCTGATTTTAGGGTCGTGTGTAGAGCCCATAAGTCGGGTCTCCTCTCCGCGACGGGGACGCGCGCGTGCTCCGCGACGTGCGCCCGCGCGGGCACCCGTCTAACACAGTTTGAGGCCCTACGACTAACGACGATTCCTCGGGCGAAAAGTCGTTAGTATTTTAAGTCTTAAGCTGTTTAAGTCCTCTATGCTGTTTAAGTAACTGCTGAGCGTTTTACGTTAAAAGATTGGGACTAATAAGGCTAGTCTTATGACTAAAGATTGGGGACTAAAAGACTGAATCAGACTGAGGAGTCACAAACCTGTCAATCCGTTTCGAGAACTGCGAGAACTGCGCGCAACTGTCATAAGACAAACGCGCACGTGGCCTCGACTCTGTCTGGTACCAAGCGCCCGCCATCGGGCGGGCCGCGCAATTTACAAAAATATAAATATCTCGCGGTAGGAATGAGCTATCATCATTTTGTAAACGGGGATTTGTTGTTTATTGTATTAGCTATCACACTGTTTTACTAAATATTACGTTACTGAAATATTTTTATTAATACTGAGGCGATAAAGAAGGTAGCGCGGGAAAAAACATGACTCATCGCATTTATAATAAATGTTTACGTTATAAATTTTCAATTATACCTTCAAATACCTCGAAACAAAGCTGAAACATAATATTTTTCATATAAATAAGATTACTTATCACCATAGAACAAAATTTAAAAATACAGGATTAATAAAAATCGTAATAACTACATTTTAGTACATGGGGTCTATTCACAAGACCCACCTTCTAAAAACTAGTCGGAACACCCAACATTTTGGTATTGCTCATTTTACCGTCTAAATGTTAAAGACTTCCCAGTATTTAATTGTCCGCACCACATAGCTAAATCATCGATTTAAAATCGACTACTCAACCGATCCCCATATGGGGAGAGTAAAACGTGACGCTAACAGTACAGAGAACCCGATATGGGGACAGTAAGACGCTACGACTGCTGCGAATGTGATAAATGAACCCCATATGGGGAGAGTAAAGGCGAGAGGGTTAAAAGCCTTTTTAGTCCGAGTCTCTTTCATAATTAGAGGTAGCTGTTAAATTACTTACCAATGTACTAAAATGATTCCGACCGAGCACTTATGATCATTGTGATAGTTTTGTATTATTACAATCTAGTAAGTAATTTTATAATCCTTTTTCTGTAGAGATTATTATAACAAATGAAAAAACGATTTAAAAATACTTAAACTTTATTGTAAAAACTTAGCCAAACATAATTTGTGAGACTCAATGACAGCTATTTCTTCATTTTCTCTTTGGAACTTGCCTTAGATTTTTCTTTGCTTGTGCTGGGCTTATCTTTACTGGAACTTGGTTTTTCTTTGCCAGGTTTCTCCTCTTTAACCTTCTTTCTCTATAAAAGACAAAAAGTTTATATTGTAGTTAAATTCTTTCTTGCAGTATTGACTTTTATTATATTGTTTGACTTCAATCCACAGCTATTAAGAATTTTCTAATCTCATATTGAGAAATAAGTAAAGCATCCACAAATAGCCCATTTACAAAATCGCAAAGGTGGTGACAAACAATCAAAATAATGACTCACCTTGATAAGTGCATCATTTTCAGGGTCACTATTCTCCTCTTTTTCATCTGGTTCATCATCTAGCTCTTCAGCATCGTCATCACTAGCCCGTCCCTTTTTAATGCTTGCTGGAGCATACGGAAGCGCTGTGGCGGTCTTGTTGTAAGTTCGAGTCATTGCTGCTTTCACCTGGGGGCAATTAATGTGTTTGAGAAATGGACACTGGTGTGAGTAATGATGTTACATAAAAATGTGTAATAAAAAAACCCGGTTTATTGTTTGCACAATTGCCTACATCTTATCAATCGGTGAGTGTTTTAGGGCTTTGTCACACGGTGTAGCCTAGGGTCTGGTCCACGTAATATTGACCGTATGTGGGCAATTTTGTTTGGAACGGACTGCATACTAAAACCAGTGTGTCAAATCCTTAAGAGTTTACAAGGTATTTAATTGTCAAAGGATGCAAAAGCTCATTTGAGACTTTGATCAAGTACCCAGAAGTTGAGTTAGTAAGCTATTTATAAAATTGTATCAGGAGTTAAATTCTATCTTCCTCTAGTTAAAAAGTACAACACGAAAGATTATGAAACCCATTTTCCCAATAAAAGGTATACCTTTCGCTTGAACACTGAACGGCGAAATGTAAATGCAATAGGCAAGTCATCATCATCTTCATAATCGTGTTTAGCAGGTCTACCAGAACCGTTTAGTTTATTTTCCTGGACACTACCAGTCTCCCTTATGCGGCGTAGTGTACGTTGAAAAACTGAATGATGTGGTATTCGGCGGTTTGGATACCGAATCATATATTCCTTTCTCGCAGCACACGAATTCCCACCGCAATAGCCATAGCAAAATAAGATGTCGGCATACTCTTCGTTCGTGAAAGCATGAACCATGGTGAATCAATAACAAAACTAACGAACCTAAGAGTAAAATAGTAACTAACACTGGGACACTGGTTGGAAAATAAAACCAAACAGAAAAGAAACAAATAAAAAATAAATAATGTTTTTTTTTCCTAACATGGCATTTACACATTCGCTTTCGCGCTCGCGACTCGTTTGTGATTTGACGAAATACTCGTGCACGAGTGCTGCCGCGAGCTTGCTGTTTGCGAGACACATTCGCGAATCGCGAGGATAAGCGTATATCAAAACATACATACACTTACGAATTTAGAACACATGTTTTGAAGCTTTAATAAATCAACATTCTCAAATTCCATCCAATTCTAATGATATCACATACATACTTTTTCGAAGTCGGTAGAAAAGAAATATAAAATATTCTACGGAACGAAACCCTCAATTCGCGAGTCCGACTCGCACTTGGCTTTTTCGATTTGTTCAGGGTTTCGATTTGTATAAATGCGAACTGCATGCCACAATATGGCTTCCTCTCATTTTGTATTTTGTTGGAATGAGTCTATTAGAATAGGATCTGAAGATGGATACTGAAGATTTATAATTCAAGCACCCTAAACGCGTTCACACTAACGACGTGGAGAGCGCAAGCTGCAGCTAACTCAATATGCTGTATGATGTTCACATGTGCAACAGTGCCTATGAATATTCTCGCGATTGCGTGGACAGGAGGCTCACGGTAGGACTCGTGCACGAGTTCGTCGAACGTTTTGTCGGGTGACAAGCGAGTTGAGAGCGCGAATGTGTAAATGCCATGTGAAGAGTTTGGCCACAGATAGTTTGCACCATAAAATTATTATCCGATAGTACTTTTATGGTTTGCAGTTTGCACACGCACTAGCATTCAATCAGGTTCAGGGTAGTCAATGCAAAAATCTCCCTTGATTCATCATGGAGTTTAGGAAGCTGTCTAACTATCATTTTTTTAAGCCAACTATAACAAAATCTGAGGGAATGGGAATTATTATTATGCATGCATGTTTGTATCTTGCTTGTATTTTAACAACTATCACTTCATGCACGCTTTGCATTAATAGTTTTGTCGTACTATGAAGTGAACCAAAGCGCAAAAAATGCCGACAACAGTAGCGATATTATATTATCGAGAGTACTGCTGTATGTCGATAGAATTATTCTGCCAAACTGAGTTATAGATTATATCGAACTATCGATATACCTTTCGATGTGCGTTAAGATATCACGTCATTACGTCACGACCATCGATAGTTTGTCAAAGATAGTGACAGTCCCCCCCCCCCCAACCCACCCCACACAAACAAATAATAAATCAAAAAATTGCCATGCTAGTCTGCCTGCCTTTCCATCAGACAGGAGCACTAAGGAGTTAATGAGTGATATTTGCGTATCCTGAGAAATTGGAGTTTAAATTGGTTTTCATACAAGGTAATTTAAAACAGCTCCTGAATTTTTTTACCACGACGACGGGCTTTTTGTTTGCTTGCTTGTCGAATATTGTAAACAATCTTGACATTCATTTTTACGAAATGATTAATTTTAAAATAAGATAACTTACAATCTACCTACATGATTCATAGTGAGATCTTTATAAATAAAACAGTAAGATCTTTTTAAATAAAACAGTTGCGGCCCAGAAAACAAAAGAAGGACAAAGTCTGTTGATAAACATCTGTGATGGTGTATTCACACAGCCCGGCTGAGCCGCTATGCCGAAGCAGTATCCGCTGATACCAAGCCGCAGCGGCATTTTCCGTAGTATCTATCGTTAATTTTGCCGGCGGGCAGTGTGGTTGCACTATGAGAGGGTTGAGGGTTTTTCTGCATATTTGTTTACCTCAATGACTATACATTGACACCTTAATACTGGGACATCTTATTTCTGTATGATTTATGTGTTTCCTACTACCGAATACCGATAATTTAATTACTTGAACACCATGTTAGCTTGAAGCTTCTATTCCCAATGTAATGTAACGTTAGTTGGACAAACTTGGAATCTAATTGTTCCTATGAAATAGTTGCACTGCATATAAAAACTGGGATGGTTTTTGTACCATATTATTTAAAAACTAGCATGACCTCTTTGAGCGTTTAGAGTATGCTCTCTTCCATTCCGTTGCAGTGTGATGTTATATAGCCATATCCTTCCTCGATAAATAAGCTATACAACATAAAAATATTTTTTCAAATTGGTCCAGTAGTTTCTGAGATTAGCACGTTAAAAGAAATAAACAAACTCTTCAGCTTTATATGTAGAGATTAAGTGAACTTTGTTGGTACAGTTTTTGGCAAAAAAAAAAATTGCTTCAATTTTTATCTAAATCCAAACTAAGACATACATGACTAAAAAGTTAACTTGTCACAACAATTGCTGGGAAATGCACTATATTAGGCCATGTTTGGCGAACTCAAAGTGAGTCATTCTATCTCCTGATATTTGAGACACAATCAAATTTTACAAAACAAAATGCTCCAGTATTGCATTATGGTGAAGCGGGAGCAGGCATTTTTCACTGACCCTGTAGATTGACGTATTTAGTTAAACTGATTAATTGAATACAAGTAACTCCAGGTCAAATATGGATAGTTGTTGAGAAAAAAAAACTTAAAATTGGCTGTATGGAAGTGGTCCAAAAATAGACAAACTCTAATATTTCTTTTGTTATTGGTTCTTTTAAAATTATTTGTATATTGTTTTTTGTACTACTAAATAAGGGTTGAGTTTTTGAGATTTTGATTGAATGTCATACATTATTTTTATATCTACCTACATAAAAAACAGCTCGGGATCTTGCGGATAGTTTAAGATATTTGCGATTGTAATTTTGTGTTAAGTACCTGCAGAATTTTTCATGGCAATGTTGCACGCAAGTTATTTGCTTGCTGATTTATTACCTGTGAAGGTCTACGCGTGGCTCGGGAAGGATTGACGATGATACCAGAATTTAACAAAGAGACAATAACTTTGACGCTAGAAGATGATAAAAAATATTTTTAAACTAATTATTTGTTATATCACAAAATTTAGAATATTTTAACAGATATAAATCACAAAGTAGTGACATGCAAAAGTTACAAAAGCTATGTAGCAAAAATTCAGACTCGTCACGAAAGCGGCTCTTCTTAAATTATTTTTAAAATGTAAAGAAAAACCCAGCGTGTTTGACTGTAAAATAAACCTGCTATAATCCATTGTCATTAAGTTTACTTAAACAATTATGATGGTTACTTAAACACCATAAACAATTTTAAATAAAGAAAATACAATATGGTACGTATAATATTACCGGGATATAATTTATTTGGGAAGGCTATAGGTTATTAAATCGTCGTTTACGTCAATAGTAAAAATATACCTAACGCAATATAAAAAATAATAATATTCGTGTAGCTAAAAGCTAACCATACTTAATTAAATGATATCTAAGTAGAGCATCTTTCCCTTCGAGTTTGTTTTTTGAAGTGTGCGTGTGCATTCATAAGTCATAAGGACGTTCCAAATTCAAATGTTTGAAAAAGCTGGCACACATGTATTATAATCGATTTGGACGAGTGGTGGGGCGCGCCGTCGTGGATGGCACTATCTAGGTATCCTAAAACTACAACCAACGTCGATCAAAACAATACAACGTGTAATGTTAAATGCGCAAAACCTCAAATACCCCAAATGATTTTTAATTCTAAAAGAAAAATAATAATGTATTAATTTTACTGGCACTTCTGATAATTTCGTGCTCTGTGGATGACGCTGTCGAGTCGAGAGAGGAGTCGATAGGAAGTCACCGGGCTGCTCGCTGACATTTTTATTATTACTATCTAAGCTCATAGAGAACTAACCATTGCTTTACGTATATAGGCGGGTTTGAACCACCATGTGATGGCTTGACTTTTGAATAAATAGACAGGGCAAAATTTGTGTTCAGATTTTTTGAAAGGAAACCACTTTTTAATATATGTCAAACCCATATTTAAAAGTGGTTTAATTCTACTCGTTATTCCAATATTATTCGTTATACAATTGAATGAGTTGACATTTTGCATTACTGCAAGCGATTATAAACTGACATCTGAAATTGAAACTATTCGCCTCCGAATTTGATATAATTTCGATTTTGGATAAGGATATGAATTCTTTACATGTATTACATTTAACGGGTGTATTACAACTTATTATTTTTTGTTATTAAACTATTATTACTAGCGGTTACAGTTTTTTAGTAACATATACAGCTAATTAACCAAAAAAATATTTTTTAGTTAAAATCATGGAATCGGCGCAAGATTCCGATGTCTTTCGAGACCACTATAAAAGAGAATTGTATAGTGACGAGGACGAGTACTCTGACACGGAGGGGTACCAGGTAATTGCTTCTTTTACTTCATCATTATCATTATCAACCAAATGACGTGCACTGCAGCACATAGGCCTTACCAACAATTTTCAACAGAGACCCGGTTGCGAGCAGTCTGATTTTTTACGCTTCCTTTACGTTGCGCCTTTGGTCCCCAATCAAGATTTTTTCTGCCCCAACGGTCATTAGTTCTTCGCGCTATGTGCTCTGCTCAGTACTACTTAAGACTATCGTGTGTAGGCGGAGCAATTGGCGGAATTCCCTTTCAGTCACAATATGCTTGCGGGGGACAAAGTTTTCCAACCCGTAAAACTTATGAAAACAAATGAGACCTAATTTGTCCCATCCAATGATTTCAAAAAGAAAACATACGTTATACGCTCACAAAACAAACAAAAAATCTGTGCCTGGTCGAGAGCAACAGCAAACATGCGCAATTCTTATTTACCACATTCCTCGACGATTCGTGAAAGAGATAGCATATTCTTTAAAGTCAGGAAAAAGGATAGTGAGTGTTTATTTTTTACGCTCCAGTGTAAACAAATTGACCAATCACTGTTCTCTACTGCACACTTGAGTTACTAATAACCAATCCATGATCGACTTGGTGTCTAGGGCATTGCGTCCTTTTCATACTTTCTTATCATAGTTTGTACAGTTTAGAAACACACACTATGACATTTACAATCACTATCAGAGATGTCACACTTGTTGTATAGCTATTCGTAGACTAAGGGTAAGATGTCCTAATTAGGATCTTTTCGCGTCTTCACATCGCGCGCCAGGGCGGTAACAGATCTATTCTTTAAAATCATTGTTCTCATCCCATAAAGTTTTACTGGTTGGTAAACGTGGCCCGCAAGCATATTTCGACGATGGAGATTGAGATTGCACGATAGTCTTACTCCTAAACTAAGCTTACTCCTAAATCTCCTAATTTTTTGGATCTTTCTTCTTTTATTTAGGTCCTAGGTGGTAGTTTTTCCTTGTTGAATTAATGGAATGCTTGATTTTCAGAGTGAAGGAAACATAGATACGATCAAAGGCGAATTAGACGAGGGCGAAGTTGATATTGATGAAAGGTCGCCATCTTCTCCGCACTCACCGACTACGTCGCCAAGTCGTAGCCATCAGTCGCAAGCGGAATCGTATGTTATTTTGCACGAATATTTATTTACCTATTATAAAATTACTGCACAATGTAAAATATAATATCATGACTTTATGGTGTGCTATCACTATCATCTTTTTTTTAACATCTTACTTTTGTTTTAGACATTTTCCAGTATTCGACGATGGCTCTGATGGTTTTGCTTCAAGAGACCGGTCACGATCGCCACTTTGGAAAGGATACATGCCTGCTGAACCGTAAGTAAATAATGTTTTAAATTTTGGTGGTTTGGTTTTTATTGTTGTTAACTGATATTTATATTCCACTACACAGAAGATCGTGAGTCTTTAGTTTTTGTGCTAAATGCATTAAGGTAACTGAATCTACTAATTAACTTGATACACGCTTAAGTTTGTAAAGATGGATTTATGGATGTATGTTTGTTACTTACCCCAAAACTCAACAATAATAAAATGTTCATAAAGATGATATAAGAAACCAAAAATTTTCGCACGGGCGGGACTTGAACCAGCACTAGTAAGAGACCACAAATTTCGCAGAGTCCGACAGACAGCACGGTAGCTCAATTGGTAGAGCATTTGGCCCGGTTAGCCAGAAAGTGCTGGTTCAAGTCCCGCCCGTGCATATTTTTGGTTTCTTATTTCATCTTTATGAACATAAAATATGACACTGTGAGTATTAAAAACATTGTAAACCATAATAATAAAATGCTTACATTGGAATAGCACATATGTAGTCTATAATTTACAAGATATTTGTGAAATACGATATTTACGCAGGTGAAGCCGCGGTAAACTGCTAGTAACTGATAATGTTTTTGTTTTAATTTCAGATTTCTAGAACAGGGCATGGTGGTCGGTGTTTATGATGAAGACGAAGTTGAAGTGGAGACAGATGAATTTTTGGCCCCGGACGTCCACGAAGTTTATGTAAAGCCAGAGTCTGATGTGAGTGGTGGGTATGCAAGTGAGAGGAGTGAAAGACGTCAGGAAAGAAGATCAGGTAGGAGCGGGAGTGGACGTGGTCGCTTGCGTCCGGCTAGGGGTCGCGGTCGCAGGGTACCCCCGGGGTACACCCGTTGGACTGTAGGTGAACCCTTACAGTATATATACACCACTGACACCGACGTCCCTCCTGAACTAGCGGATATGCTGAAGGACATTATGAGGAGGCGACAGGAGAGGATTCGGGTGAAGAGAGAAAGGATAGCGAGGACAGTTCGTGAAGTGGAAGGGCAGAATGAAGAGAATGGTCGTGAGAGCCAGGAAGATGCAAAATTTGAGGATGCAACTGATGGATGGGGTGATTTGCTACTGGCAGAACAGTACCAACGTTTCGATTGGTTTCCTGCGGAATCTTTTCGAGGCGAAGAAGAGGTTTTTCAACCACAACGTACTGGCTCGGTTGTTTTTGTTAAGTCCGCGTACGATGCGTTCCGGTCCTACTGGGATGACACCGTTTTGAATCTTATCGTTGACCAAACGAATCAGTACGCGACTAGTATTTCATCTGCCGTCTTCCAGTCCGATTGGTATCCAACCAACGCTCATGAAATCCTATGCCTCTTTGCGTTCTGGATGATGCTGGGCGTGATCAGAATGCCAACTATAAAAAGTTGCTTTTCTTCAGACCCAATTCTCAAAACTGAGGTATTCAGACGCATTTTTTCACAAAGAAGGTACGTTAATTTAACAAGAGCACTTCATTTTGTGGATGCCGATCTCGCAGGTAATGCGGTTTCTTTCAAGAGTGGCCCAGCTGCCACTGATCGATTATATAGTTTGAGACCTATATTAGATCATCTTAATTTAAAATTTCAGGAAAATTACATATTATCCAAAAACATTTGCATCGACGAAAGCTTGACTTTATGGAAAGGTGCGTTGAACTTCAGACAATATATTCGGTCAAAGGCTGCCAAATTTGGGATTAAAACGTTCGAACTCTGCGAAAGCGCCACGGGCTACTTGTGGTCTTTCTTCGTGTACACCGGAAAACAGAGCTCGTATGATTCTTTTAACCCATTTGTACTGATAAGTACTTCGGTGGTACTGAAACTTATCAATCCCTTGCTCAATAAAGGTTATAGATTATTCATGGATAACTTGTACAATTCACCAGCGTTGGCGCGGTATCTTAAGCTCAATAAAACCGATTGTGTAGGTACTTTACGGCCGACGCGGCATGATTTGCCCGTTTTGTTGACCGAAGCGCCTCTCAAGCAAGGGCAGTTCACGGCGAGACACTCCGGGGACGTATGTGTGTTAGCTTGGCAAGATAAAAAAAGGGTCACTATGCTTTCAACCTGCCACGGAGCGCACACCGCTCTAGCTCATGTCACTTCCAAGCCCCATACGGCACATAGCCAGCAGTTCAAACCGCAAATGGTCCTCGACTACAACAAGTACATGGGAGGCGTAGACTTGAAAGACTACATGCTGGAACCGTATCTGATTGAGAGGGAACGTTGTAGCAAATGGTACATGAAATTATTGAAAAGACTGTTGAATTGTTCCATTCACAACGCACGCGTACTTTTAGAATCTTCTTCGAATACCCCACAAAATCATCTTACTTTTCGATTACAATTAGTTGATAGCATAATTTCCAATCATTTGTCTCAGTGCCCTTATAACCGGCGCGCGCCGAGTCATAATACTGTCCCGAGCCACGTCATCAGACACGAGCATTGGCCCGTATACATGGAGCAGACGGAACACGATTCCGTCCGAAACCGGCAACACCGGAAGAGATGCGTAATGTGCCTCAAAAATGGGAGAAAAACACAGAAAACTGCGTACATGTGCGAGACCTGCAAAGCGCCCCTGTGTGTGGTCAATTGCTTTAAATTATTCCACTCGGTGTAGTCATTTCAATTCTTTATATTTTTCCAGCCATGAATAATCATTTTGCAAGGTTTTGTGAATGAGGTATTATAAGAAAAATAGAGGTAGAATTGAAATGCGTGCGTGCTTTTTGTAAGGTTGATATATGATGTTTTTATGTGGTATATGTAGATTTTGAATGTTAATGAATAAATGCGTGTATGCCACGTCATCGAGCGAAACTACACAAGTTTGAATTAAGAATTAGTGTTCTTTTAATCCACCTAGATTGTACTGCACATTCTTCTGTAATAAGTTTGTTTCTGTTATGGTGTGCAATTCAATGTTCGATAAAAAGTTAAACTTTGTATTGCGTTTATTTTATACACAAATGTATCTGCCGCATAAATTATACGGGGCCCCCCGAAGTGCGTAAACAAGAATTAATAGAAAATAAGCAGATAAAAAATAACTAAAGAACTTCGATGGGACACAAGTGGCATACCATCAATCATAAGCGCCGTCAACATTAACATCAGCATCAACGTTTGTGATTTTCTTGTTTAGTCAAATTGTAATGTTATCGAGGTTTTGAAGGTCAAACCATATTGGAAAAATAGATTTTCAAAGTGAGCGCTTAACTAAATAAGATTAGGAATAGGAACCTCTCTTGTCCGACGTAACGAGCCGCGCCGCGGCCCGCGAATGTAAATCTAGCGTAAAAAATCTCTAAAAAAAGATGCATTTCTTTTATCTTTTGTGAGAAATCTTTACCCATGTTATGGGCCCCCAATAAGTTTTTATACAGGGCCCCACCTAAGCACGCTACGCCCCTGCTTCTAATACTTGTTTTTAATAATATCAGCTACATGTTTCCTTTCATCAAGCAAGTTAATCATAAAAGTGGTCGTGGTTCAAATCCTCGTCCCAAAATATGAATGGTTTTATAAGATCATACCTTAGAATCGATCAGCACCATAGGGTTCCGCTGCCCCGGCCACAGCGACAGCTCCGCGAGCGAGTCCAGGTCGTCCCTGAGCAGGTGGTACGACTCCAGCACGCTCATAGCCGCGGCTATGCCGTCCGAGCGCTCCTTGACCAGAGGAGTCACTATCGCGTCGCGGAGGTGGCTGCTGTAGTCGAGGAAAATGGACGATTTCGAGCCTGATATGCTGTTGACAAAATATATATTTATAATAGCGGACCCAGCGAACTTTGCTTCGCCCCTTGCACCGTCCCGCCCTGGCCCCGTCTCGCCCAGCCTCGTAATTTTTAAAGTTAAGAAAAACACTATAATTGATTATCGAGCGGGATGAAAAATGATTAAATTACTAAAATGGGGGTTGGTGATAAAAAAGTAAAAAACTAGGGTTATATTTTTTAATGCCACATTATTAAAACAAAAAATTTCGTCCAAAAATTAAAAAAATATATTTAAGGGTGGACAACCCTTATCACTTAGGGGTATGAAAAAAATTGTAGCCGATTCTCAGACCTACTGAATAAGCATATAAAATTTGGTAAGAATCGGTAAAGCCGTTGCGGAGGAGTACGGGAACGAACATTGTGACACGAGAATTTATATACTCGTATATAAGATTAGGTTGTTACTGTACTAGTCTTGTTCTTATTCAGACTCTGAACTGAGCGCTCCGTACTTGTACAATCGTTGTAAGGAACTAGTTCGGTCTTCTAGTACTATTACTTCAAAAGTTCACCGATTACTCGGGCATAAGTCGTCGAGTCGTACACAGACACTATAGTCGTAAGTACGTGCCGTTCAATCTAGTACATCTTCTTTCGCGCTCAAGCTCACGCGTCTGTCTCGTTCTCCCTTAATTAGTACATATTTCGTCACGCTCAGGCTCACACGCGTATGTAATCTTTCAACTCGCTCTGCTCTGACTCTCGTAATTATTCGTTCTTACTCTGCTCTCACGACCCAATCTGAACCATAGACATACAAGATTTGCTTATCTGATCTGTACTAAAGACCGATTTGAAAGACTAGAAGAGAATAGTTCGTTCTCGGTCACATCATTGAACTAGTTCCTAATAGTATATAGTACATGTACTACACAAGCCTATACTGTACTTAAGTTTTTTGTACTAATAATAGTCCCCCTAGCGATTTCGACTACGGTGGCCAGTCACAACGACTAGCCACTAGGCTTTAGCCTCGCAGTCGTCGCTTTAAAGTGCGACCCTCTAAACGCTGTGCTATCGAGGCAGTTATTTTTTTTGTACTTCGTGTATCATGTAAGTATGTAATAATTATATAATGTTCATTCTGTATTTGATTGTCATAGGGGTGATTTGATCAGCCATCTTGTACTTTATCTATGATGGCTCGACGAAAAATCGCCTCTATTTATTATGCCTACTTTAAGTTATATTACACGTGTATGATTTTTTAGAATAACCATGCCATGGAACTCTGTAATTGGGTTAAGTGATATATTAGTTGCGTCAAGCAAATGTAAAAACCTGAAGTTTCTTAATCAAATAAAATAAAACAATGTCAGGAGGAGATCAAATTTTAAAATGTCTAGTATGATTGCAGCTACGCGTGAGTTTTAAAAAAAATGGTCTACCAACAGTTTCTTGTACCGATACAAGTCTTAATTTATAAATATATTATTTAATAATAAAACCTAAATTCAGAAACTATTTACTGGTAAACACCACATGCATTTTAATGCTTATAAAAACAAAAGTGGTTTCCCAACTATTCTTTTTATTATATTTAGTAACAGTTTAGGTTAAGCCTTTTGTTACCATATATAAACGCCATCAATCCGGTCAATGAACTGAATTCTACTTAATAACACATAGGTCACAGCTATTATGTATTACTTTATACAATGTATAGTAATACCTTTGTTTTCCGATCAATGTTTAAGTGTTTTTTACATATTAAGTGTTACATTATTGTTACCGATTGTGTGTCAAATAAATAAATATAAATAAGTATACCTGAGCCTGGTGTGGGCGTGTATTTCTTGACAGAGGCGTTGCATCTTGTTAGCGCGCGAGTTCTTTCCGAGCCAGCCCGGGAATTGAATCTGACCCGCCACGTGGCCGGATAGATGATGACCTGGTATCACTGAGCTGTACATCGCCTGCAATATAAAAACATATTGTGTAGAAGAGGTGAACACGTGGTACAATGACGTCGTTAGGGGTACGGCATGCGAAAAGTCGTACGGGAATAAAACGCGACGTAGATATTACATACGTGTTGTATTTGATGTAGGTATAGTAGTACATTTACTTATGTACGCGGGGTAACTCCTGAGCTACCTGACAATAGGAACAGTAGAGTAGGTATTGAGCGATAAAGGTAGTGAGAACAGAGTTTCCTTTGAACAATTTGCGTCTAGGGTTCTTATTCTAAAAGGCAAAATAACCGCGTGTCAACTAGATGCAACACCATCTAGTGAGACGTAGTGGTAACCTTGTAATTTTATGTCCGGTCGTCTCATAATATTATGGCAATGAAATACTACCGCGTGATAAATAAATACAACGCCATCTAGCGAGGCGTAGTGGTAGTTTCGTAATCTTGTCCAGTCGTCTTATGATGTTTGGGAAACGAAGTACCACCGTGAGTCAACTCAGTACAGCGCTATCTAGTAAGGAAAGGATGTAGTCTTGTCTTTGTTTTGATAGCATATCGCTTAATACGTTATGCTACAATTGGAATATTTTGGTATAATGCATGGGCGAAATGCACGCATTTCATATAGGCAGTTAAGCAGTGCCTACCTCGCAATTATAATGGCAAATCAATAGTACAATATAACTTTAAACTAAGCTTCAACTAAAAGCATTTTTATTATCAACTTACATACATTAAGTACTAACGCTCAAGTTTGAAACGAAAATATTTAGGTAGTAGGCTGCCCAGCGGCTGCTTGCTAAATACACGCACACTCTCGTACCTACAATGTCACACAATGATGATATAAACCCGACTGAATTGAAAATGACGCTCTATTCGTACAAGTCAAGGTGACAAGGTGATATTCGCATCATGGACTCCTAAAGTAGGCATGCATAGTATCTTCTGTCTATATCAGTTTCCTACTGGAGAGTGATTTTGTCCTACTCGCGCGCAAATGACGTAAAATAATTCGGAGTCTAATCAAAGCACATCTCTTATGAGAAACTTTAGTTTGGAATTAAGGTAGAAACATAGATTTATATTAATAAACCATGGTTTTAATTTAAAGTAATTGTGATATAGAAAAACTAATGTAACATTAATTAAAAGAAATATAAATCTTTCAAAGGAGATTGTGTGCAAGCGGAAATTTCGTTGTTACTCGTCTACCCGATACTAGATGGCGCGACGTTGCAATTTCCTACGCCTTTTTCCTAATTCATAATCTTTAATAATTCTCAAACTAATGATATTGTGAACACAGGAAAGTCCGTAACTTTACTTTAATTAATTTTTTTATGCAAGTAATTCAACCCAGCTAAAGTGTTGGTATAAAAGTAATGGAAACATTGTTTAAAAGTTTGCGGCAGCCATTTTTATCTATGGAGTTCTTGTTTTGCTTTTCGCTTCCTTCCCGCGAGTGTTAAAAATCTTAATTTTCAAGTAAACAGTTGTATTTCGATTGAATAAAAGTGTTTTCGGGGTTTGTTTATTTTGTATTCGAAACGATAGTGAAATTGCAGTGTTACTTTGAGTGCCATAAAAGTTATGTTGTGTGTGATGAGGGTTCAAAGGAAGATTCGTTTTGTTTTGAAAGTTTTAACTGTGCACTGATGCCCTAAATAGAGGCAAGACCTTTGCTTGTGTATAAGGAAGGCCAAAATCGTATCATAGCCGCTATGGGTATCAGTTAAACGGCATGTCATTAGAAAATCATCCATTTCCTTGATACTTGTGTGTGGTGTAAAATCATCGCAAACACAGCTTGTATGCTTCCTTCATAAATTGCACAGAAAAAAAACCTAGGTAAGTTATTTTTTGCTGGTATTACACCGTCATTTTCATATAGCTACTATCTATACTAGATACAAAATCGATATTGAATTTGTTAAGAAGTTCGGAATCAAAATTAGTATATGCATACTCCATCAAAAATTTAATGCACGCCCCTGGTATAATGTATTGTTTAACTCCCCTTTAGGAGTCCAATTGAGTCGAATTAGGTTACAATCTGATTTAGCGAAATAGTTTAAAAATATTACTATTGACTAAAAACCTTGACCACACGTCAAGAAGTGATCAAAATGGTTAAACCGCGATCGAAGCGAGTAATCTTTTTTTCACAAATGATTTCATGAGCGAGTAAGAAAATATTTTTATTTATTAATCGACTGAAAACGTCTAAAACTAAACAGCAAAACCACGAGCGAAGTGAGCGTGAAATTTTCTTTAATTTTAACAGCTACTAAAAGAGCTAATCAAGCGATATCAAATATAAAAAAGCAATTTCGTTCAAGTCAATCGCGAGCGAAGCTATTTTTGACAGCCAGACCCGAGACAATGTAGAAAGTTCTGATATTTACATTGACCCGACCGGGAATCGAACCCGGAACCTCGAAGCGGCAAAACCTTGAAATCCAGCGTGCTTAGCCACTACACCATGAAGGTCGTCAAAATAGGAAGTATAAGAATATGGATAAGAGTTAAAATAGCGTTACCTGCATAGGCAAAAGTCCCCACGCTTGACTGCGGCGTATTCGCGCGTCCACCAAGTCACCAATACTAATACTGTCTGCGGCTTTGCTCATGCGGGTCAATATCTCATTTCTGCAAGATAAACATTACATATAGAAAAGTTTTCTGCAAATTAATTTACTACAACCCACAACTACGGTTTTTATCAATAAGTCTTGATAATTATATTCAAGTAAAATGAGCATCTATATTTAAGTACCACTTGCAAAAATGACATTATGATATGGAAACACAGATTAAAAAGTATAAATTGTTAACCCAGTTTATACTAGTGTCGTTTATAAAGGACACCTGAGTTGTAAGAAAGGACATAAGTGTTATTAAGTAATGTACTATTTATCAGTTAACATAATTTTAAAATCCAAATTAGAAAAACAACTTTTCTGTGTCCTTGAAACTTATATTTACGTATATCTAATTCAATTTACCTTGAAAGATATATTTCGGTAAAGTAATAACTATTTTTAACAAACAAGTTTTGTTCCTTTTCTGTACATAGGACCTTGTTTCTGAGGCATACTTTTTCCGTACTATCTGGGTAAAAGATGAAATAAGAAACCAAAAATTGCGCACGGCCGGGACTCGAACCAGCAACTTCTCGGCTAACCCGGCCAAAAAATCTACAAATTAACTACCATGGTGTCTTATGGATACGTGCGCACTTTTTGGTTTCTTTTTTTCATCGTTATGAATATAAAACATGACACTGAATGTTAAAAAAATTCTAAACCGAAGTTTTAATAGGCTGAAGAAAGGAATTTTCGCAAGTATTTAGTTGTTACTTACTTCGGACAATGCGGCGCGACTTGCAAATAGTTTTCATAGACAAACAAGGGCGCGAGGCTGTAGTCGTAGAAAAAGAGATCGCTTTTGTCGTTGATGCTCATCGTCTTGTGGTCTTCAGCCGAGAACACTTTGCGAATCGCTTCCCACGGACCCTGAGGAGATTAAGGAAAGTATAGCAAATATGATGTTAACTTGTTCACATGAGAAACAAGAGTTTGCATACAACATTTTGTAAGGATTATATTTTTCATTACTTCTAGGGTGGAAAGTTATTTAGTTTTCACTGCTAAGATCAGACATGTTGTCAGTCAAAGATAATTGAGTCACATCATATTATTAAAAGAAAATAGCTCTTCATAAATTATTATTATTATAAAATTATTGTTTAGCTAAGCATTGAAAACCGTCAAATTTTTAGCAATTATGAAGTCAACAATTAAAATATTCAGGTGCCCGCCATGTCATCATCATGAGACTTTTTTTTAATTTACATTGTCACTTTTTTTTATATCTTTCATTTTTTTAAATTTTGTCTATTATTACACAGATAAATTAGTAAGCACTAAGCAGGCATAAGCGACTCGCCGGAATGGTGGTGTTCATTAAAAAATCCTCTGACTCACTTCCACCTTTTGATCAGACAAAATTGAATCTTCAATTTGACATAAGCTGTGGTAGTTTTCGTGAAAAGGTAAAGGTTGCGTTCTTCCACTTTATTGTCTCTGAGAAAAAAACGATCGATATTTTAAGCAACAATTTGAATTATTTGATATCGTCTGCGTTTTATGTACTCTGATTTCTTCCGTGCCGTACCTAGTCATTTCTAAGCGTGTGTTGTATGTATAACTGTAGTAAATAAACTGATATGTTTTGCACAAACTTTTTTTATCTCTTGCCGAACTACATAAGTCATACCTTATCATCACATGTAGTGTCTGTGTGTGTGTGTGTGTGTCTGTGTGTATCCATTTCATTCTCCAACTATTGGCGCTCTCACTCCGTTCGAGCGCCAGAAACATCTCGAGTGAAATGGATCACTTTCTCCTCTTGTATAACAATTACTATTCTATATGTTGCGTTTCACTAATATGTCAATCCGGCGTAGCGTATTATACCTGTACTATCTGTCTTGATAGTACAGGTATAATACGCCAATAAGCTAAGGTAAGTCTTTACCAACTGAACATTTTTCCTCAGTTTATCAGGATCCGTGTCAGGTTCCGCAGCTCACATCGACAGCAAGTGCAGCGTATTTCGTACATCCTGTTTGGCGTCCACCATCAGTAAATATACTCTAGGACCTACCAGTTTGACATCCTTCCTCACACAAGTGGTAGTCTTTTCTCAGCTTATCAGGGTCCGTGTCGGGTTCCGCAGCCCACATGGACAGCAGGTGCAGCGTTTGCCTCACGTCCTGGTTGGTGTCAACTATCAGCAAAATTCAGAAAACATACTCAAGGACTTACCAACTTGACATCCTTCCTCACACAAGTGGCGTCTTTCCTCAGCTTATCAGGGTCGGTGTCGGGTTCCGCAGCCCACATGGACAGCAGGTGCAGCGTTTGCCTCACGTCCTGGTTGGCGGCCACTATGAGCTGGGAGAGCGCGTCGGGCGGTATCTTCAAACCTTCTTTGAAGCATATCGACATCATTGCCGACTGGAAAATATAATATTACATTATAAATAATAAATAATATATCCTTTGGGCATTCCCACACATCGCCATCTAGTCCCAAAGTAAGCTACTCAAAGCTTGTGTTACGGGTGCCAGACAACGGATATAATACTTAAATACTTTTTGTTTGTAAATACATACATGATATACATAGAAAACACCCAGACCAATACAAACAGACATGTTCATGCACAGAAATGTTTGTATTGTGCGGGGATCGAACCCGCAACCCGCTGCGTAGTAGGCGATCTCTCGACCACTACACCAGACGGGTCGTCAAAAAAAAATATGATACAAGTGTGCTAAGTTGACTATTAGGTATATACAAGGCGATATTGTGTGCGCACGAGCGAAAGCGAGTGCGTCATAAGAAAGCCGCGTATATTATGGTCACAGGCACACGTGTTTCATACGATGTTTTTCAACACACTTATGAGGAAAAAACACAAATTACAGAAAATTTTAAATTAATTTGAGTTATTTATCTATACTAATATTATAAAGCTGAAGAGTTTGTTTCTTTGTTTGTTTGTTTAAACGCGCTAATCTCAGAAACTACTGGCCCGATTTGAAAACATATTTTTATGTTGGATAGTCCATTTATCGAGGAAGGCTTTAAGCTATACAACATAAAGATACGACTCACAAGACCACAGCAGCAATGAAAAATGTTGCGAAAACGGGAGAAAGATATTCCTTTTGAGAGCTTCCGCTGCGTACTCTGCGGAAACCGCTAAAGTTACACAAAAATCATGTATGATAAGATTGTTCAGCATTAAAAGTTCTATAATAAAGTCCGCGACAGCATAAGTCTATCTTTTATGGTTGACTTACTACAACCTTTTTTATGTTAATAAATTTGTAAAAAAATAATGCATCATTTTAGAGGTGTATTAAACACACAGGTATTTATTCTTATCGAAATAAATACATTCATCATCACGAGCATTTCATTTAGAACAAAGTTGCCTTTTATATCATTTGATTCCAATAAATATCTTAGGAGCTATCACAGTTTTAACATAACTCAGCACCAAAATAATGTTCGCAGCTTAAGTACAACGTGCGCTTGCGCTAATCTATACTAATATTATAAAGCTGAAGAGTTTGTTTGTTTGTTTGTTTGAACCATAAAATTATTATCCCTTTGGAATATAACGACAAAAGCGAGATGTCACTAGCAGCAAACTGTGTGATAAAAAGAGATGGGTAGCAGAACCATTTTTGTCAGATGTCAAACAGTTGACCGCCCTGCAGAAGCTCGCTGAAAATTACGTGCATTTGATTCTTTATATTTAAAAGTGAAATTGTATATATTTTGGAGAAATAATGCGTCTGAAACATGGTGACTTGATCGGTGATTGATTATTATGCATTACAGCGGCATAACCCCAACAAATAATCATTTAACAGGTAGATTAGTCCAAATGGAAGCCTCTTAATATACGACTTATATTTACCAATGCGCTTCAAATTTAAAGTACGCAGTTTGATTTTTCTATTCTACAAACGTTAATTTACGTAAAAAATAAAGACAGAATAACACAGGGAATGTATATCGACGAATATTTTGTACATATATTGAAATAACATTTAGTTTTACACTAGAGCTGCATGTTCAATATTTTGTGTCGACTGTTTATCATGCAGTAAACTACTATATTTAACTTAGGAATATTGTTATAAATCACCTGATCGAAAGATAATCTCATTTAAAGCTACAAATGTTACTTACTTATGTTAGTTACTGACATCTTAAAACGGTTTCGTTTGACAGCTTTTACTTGTCCTTCTATTCCGATAGGAATATTAATTTTATGGTTTGAACGCGCTTATCTCAGAAACTACTGGCCCGATTTGAAAAATTATTTTTACTTTAGATAGCCCATTTATCGAGGAAGGCTTTAGGCTATATAACATAAAGATACGACTCATAAGACCACAGCAGGAATGAAAAATGTTGCGAAAACGGGAGAAAGATATTCTTTTTAAGAGCTTCCGCTGCATACGCTGCGAAAACCGCTTAAGTTACACAAAAATCATGTATGACAGGATTGTTCAGCATTAAAAGTTCTATAATAAAGTCCGCGACAGCATATGTCTATCTTTTATGGTTGACTTACTACAACCTATTTTATGTTAATAAATTTGTAAAAAAATAATGCAATATTTTTAGAGGTGTGTTATACACACAGGTATTTATTCTTATCAAAATAAATACATTCATCATCACGAGCATTCCATTTAGAACACAGTTGCCCTTTATATCATTTAAATTCAATAAATATCTTAGGAGCTATCACAGTTTTAACATAACTCCGCACCAAAATAATGTTCGCAGCTTAAGCACGACGTGCGCTTGTGCTAATAATATTATAAAGCTGAAGAGTTTGTTTGTTTGAACGCGCTTCTCTCAGGAACTGCTGGACCGATTTGAAAAAACATTTCTGTGTTAGATAGCTTATTTATTGCGAAAGGCTTTAGGATATAAAACATCACGCTGCGACGGGAGGGGAGGGAGCAAACTCAAAACGCGCAGACGAAGTCGCGGGGGACCGCTAGTTTGTAATAAAGCTGGATTTACCATTTATTGAAATTAATATGTAGATACTGTATCTTTTTTTGGCATAAATACTGTTTGTTGCTAAAATAAAAGTTATAACCCGACTAAATTACATCGCTCCTTCTTCTTACTTAGGACTTGTTACTAGGGAACAAATGTAAATTGGTCGTAATAACGTAAAGGCATTCGTTCAATAATATCTATTCTGTAAAAGCACGTGTGTTTAATATCTAAGATTATGAGCCAAAAATCGGTGGAATAAAAACTTCGTTTTTAGCAAGTGTGTTAAAAAAGTTTAATAGATACATTTTTTTTTCAAGTATTTCAGACAGTTCGTTTATTAGGCCAAATCAATAGGTTATAGCTTTAGCTACTTTTACCCAATTGTGTGGAAGACATGACATTAAAGAGCTTAATTATTTTTCATCATCATCATAATCAGCCAAAGGACGTCCACTGCTGAACATAGGCCTCCCCCACGGCTTTCCACAGCGACCGATCACTAGCGGTCTGCATCCAGTTTGATCCTGCGATCTTTTTAAGGTCGTCTGTCCATCTTGTTGGTGGACGTCCTACGCTGCGTCTTTGGTCGAAGGGTCTCCAATCTAGAACTTTCCTGCCCCAACGGCCATCAGTTCTTCGCGCTATGTGCCCTGCCCACTGCCACTTAAGCTTACTGATTCTCAAGGCTATGTCCGTTACCTTGGTTCTTCTACGTATCTCTTCGTTTCTGATTCGATCTCGTAGAGAAACACCGAGCATAGCCCGCTCCATCGCTCGTTGTGTAATTTTGAGCTTCATTATAAGGCCCATAGTGGCGACCGACCGATGGCGGGATAACCATCCAACAAAAGGCGCAGTAAAATGTTGAGCTGTGATGGGCAGCAGCGTCACAGCTGCAAGGGGCTGCGCCTCTGCGCTCGCCAACCCGCCTGCCAAGCGTGGCGAGTACTGGCAAATACCCCCCTCATATGTTAATTATTTTTAAGTCACTAAAAAAATATTTCTGCTTAGCCCAAAGGTATGACTGGTTGAGAATGCTACATAGCTTTTAAGTCCACCTTTTGTGCAAATTTCGGTTGTGTTGTGCAGTAAAGTATAAATCAATATATTGATCAACTTAAAAATAATATTGAAGTACACTACTAAAATAAAGTTCTGACAAGTGGGAAATACCAATTCCGCAATCGTATAAAGGTGAACGCACATTTATCCGAGCCGAACGCGCCGAACGAATCGAAGTCAAGCAGGCCTCGCACACTTAGCTGATACGGCCGAATCGACCGAATCGACCGAATCGAACGAATCGACCGCTTCGAAGAAAGAATGAGATAGCGCTATGTGTGACATCTAAAGGTAGGAGTGAGTGTATGAAGATTTTATCTGGCGATTCGACCGATTCGGCCGAATCGACCGCGTCGAAGAAGTCATGAGATAGCGCTATGAGCGACATCTAAGGCGGTAGTGAGTAAGAATTGAGGACCCGGCGAGTCGCCCGAGTCGACCGCATTAGCCGTGCCGAATCTGATGACGTCATCCGAATTCGTCTAGGATTTCTGGGGTTCTTCCAGATTCGGACGATTCGACGCGGATTAGTGTGCGAGATTTCATTAGATTTCATAAAAAGGATTCTAAAATTCCTTTCGTTCGACAAGTTCGGCTCCGGTAAATGTGCGTTGACCTTAAAAGTATGTTTTCTAATCTAATAGACAACATTGTCATTTACTTGGATGACATTTTAAAACATAGCCAAGGTTTTTTTTATTTATTAAGGTCTCGGGCGCTTAACCACTTTTAGAGTCAAAATCGCTTGCGTCGTATTTGCAGGCATTTTTTGTTTAAAAATAGTAAGGTGTGAGAGACCTCGACATTACCATCAAATCAACACTTTATGTAAGTAAACGCCTCTATAAATAAATAATATAAACCTACCTTTATCTGATCGACTCTGGGTCTGGTGAACCTCAAGTCATAGCAGTAGTTGACTAAAGATCGCATCTTCTGGCTGTTCCTGTCGTTGCACATGCAAACTATTGGCACCGACGTCGATTTTATCAGATTTATGAGCTCTTGGAGGCCTCCTGTTGGAAAAGAAGATAATGAGTTTTAATGGCTAGGTTTGGATTTACACCTGACACGTAGGCTTGCCAGCTAGATAGGATCCCTAAAAACATTCTACTTATTAATAATCTAATAAAGTTTTGTTGTTACGTAGTATGTAATACTGTTTGCAATACCTTAGCGGTTACTCAGTCTTAAGTACCTACATGATTATTGTTTTAAGAAATTTTGTAATACTAAGTGAGAAAATAAAGATTTGATTTGATTTGGTTTGAAGAAATGATATGTACGATCGAGCTTTCGAGCCTAACCAGTTTTCAACGAAAATCGCTTGCACACACTACATAAAATAAGCGTCAATACAAACGAAAGACGACGCGCGGTGCAGGAGATTTTGGCACTAAGGCGCGATCGTACTTTAATTCCATTTTGAATACCTTAAACATGATTAATCACTACAGTTTTTGATAATATTAATAATATTGTTTAATAACCTCTGTCCTCATTCCCTGCCATGCCATCTACTTCGTCCATAACTAAAACATGCTTTTTAGTGACGGCCTGCTTGCCTGTGTCACCTGTAAAGGTACAAAAAGAAAGATATGGTAAATCGTAGCTAAAATTAACCGTTATTAAGATATTCTTGTTCCAGAAAACCAGCTTGTTCTGAAGTGTTGAATATTTCCTCATCTCATATAGTGATATTTCATTTTTATATGTTCATTTAGGTTCGCTTATAACTCAGAAATATTATGGAGGAATAATTAATATCAGTAGTGTTATAAAACAATTGCACACGCAACCCCCCAAGATGGCGCTGCGTGCGATCTTCCGATCTGCCCAGGCATCTAGTTTCTAGAATTAAGGGCCTGTTGGTGTTTATGGTGAATTAATCAATAGTGCTTATTGGTTGATTCAACATAAATACATAGTTCTAATATTGAACTACTATACTAATCTCAGGAACTACTGGATCGATTTGAAAAAATATTTTCGTGTTAGCTTATTTATCGAGGAAGGCTATAAAAACCACGCTGCGTCGGGAGGGGAGGATAAGATAAGATTAGATAATCATTTATTGCCTCAAAACTGTGTACAATAGTTGTTAAAAATAAAATAATGTTTCAACAGTTTACCCATTTCGGGCATACAATACTCTGTTTTTTTTATTATATTAGATCAGAATGACAGCTCCAATGGCACACTTTCTTTTATAATATTGCAAGCATAGTTGATAGTGCTATACTGTTGTTACACTTCAATATAGTTGAGTTTTTCGATAATGTAATAATAATTTAATTTAATTCGATAATTTAACTCATGAGGATAAATAAAACAGTTTTTATAAGTATTTCAAAAACTAAATACTTTTTCTTGCAATAACAATTTAATTGTAAGATTTTAACAAATTTGTCTTTCTATAAATTAATTATTAGAAATAATGATGGTATTTGTAGGAAACATGATTTTCAATCAAATTTTATTTTTGTATAACATTGTTAAAATTTATGCTAATATACGATTTCACTCTCACATTTCTAACTAAAACTATTCAATTATTCCATAAACAATTGAAAACAAGGATTTAATCAAAATTGAATATGTCGCTTATTTAGGAACAACACTATTTTTAATGGGGCTACTATGGGATCGAATCAGAAATGAGGAGATACGTAGAAGAATTAAGGTAACGGACATAGCCTTGAGAATTAAGTGGCAATGGGCAGGCACATAGCGCGAAGAACTGATGGCCGTTGAGGTAGGAAAGTTCTAGATTGGAGACCCTTCGACCAAAGACGTAGGACGTCCACCGACAAAATGGACTGAAGACCTTGTAAAGATCGCAGGATCAAACTGGATGCAGAGCGCTAGTGATCGGTCGCTGTGGAAAGCCGTGGAGGAGGCCTATGTTCAGCAGTGGACGTCCTCTGGCTAATAACGATGATGATGTCTGTTTTTAAATTACGAAACAGTGTCATCCCCCACATGTCATTTTTATTTATCAAATTATAAATCCTGGAATACTTAGATCTTATTAGGATATTGCGAACAGGCAGTGACTCTCACCTTTGCTATACGCAGACAGAGAGGTGGTATTCAGCAGTTCGCTGATTTGTTCTTTGATGAGATTCTTGCTCCTTGTATCTGAAGCGTTAAACTCCACCATGTCAAATCCGAGTTCTTTGCAAACTAGTGCCACCGTTGTGGTTTTACCTGACAAATGAATAATAATTTGAGTAAGCTATTGTTGATTGAGATAGATTTTAAACTATAAGGTAACAGATAGATAAATTATTGACGAAAAAGGTGATGTTCGATTATTTTTCAATCAACTTCTATGTGTTGCTAATTTCAAGAATAGCATATTCAGATCTGTCCGATGAATCTGTTTTCATTTGTTAGTCAAATAATTTAATCAATATTTAAATGGCTTTGAAAATAGTATCAGGGCATAAAATTCATAAATAAGTTGATTTTAAAAGATCTTAGTGTTGAACAATGAATTCTCTAGTTAGGTTGTAAGTATTGTGTTTATCTTATTTTACAATAAATCATTCCGTTAAAGAGAATCGTTAAGATTGTTTACAATATTCGACAAGTAAAGAAAAACGGACTTTAATTACAATATACCCCAACTGGGAACACTTTTCTCTATAACAGGCAAAAAGTAATGGATTATCAGCCTTATACACCGAGGAAATAAGGTTCAAACTAATGTGACTACTATATTTCCAATGCAATAGAATCAAAGAATCTTACCAACGCCGGGTGGTCCAGATAATAGAGCTGCCTTGTAATACCCACCGTCGTCGTTTTTGGCCCACGGACTGGGCTTAGGCAACTTGGCCTTTCTGTTCAGGTACCATTTTGTCAGCCAGTTAGACAGTCTGAAATACACAGTTATAATTAATGAATGTTCGACTTCATATATAGTCTGTTTTACTTTGCTAGTCGAAAATTGTAAACAATCTTTTTATAACTTATTAAATAATAGTTAAAAATGTTAATTAACTATTTGTTTTAAAAAGATCGCATTTTTCAAAGACGAATTGCCTAATGTAGGTTGAGATTTTAGTGTTTATGTTTTTTTTAAATAAATTATTTCGTTAAAAAGTAATTCCAAGATTGTTTACAATAATCGCACTAGCAAAGGAAAACGGACTTTATATCGCTCTGATTTCAATGAATATAAAGCACTCTTATGATGGAAATCAGGAACAGCAGACAAATATTTACCCAACCAGGGATCGAACCCGGGTGGCGACACCATGAAAACTGACGTGAGAACCACTCAGCTATGATGGTCGTCGAAATTATAGGGATAAACATCGCATATGTTATCAACATAAGAGTAACCATGGATGAAAATAAAATGAATTATGTGCAGTTGTCTAGATTTTCGGTATTTGTTTGTTGAAGAAAAGCCTAGGTCATCAATTACTTTCATTGATTTCAGTAAAAACCTTCGAATTAAGAACAGTTTTGCAAGTGAGTTTCGGGCATCTGTCCTGTAAAAAAAAACAGACTATCTTGCCGGTGGACCTCATACTTTTTATAGAACAATATTATTTCTAAACTTACTTTTTGACATTGCTGGCATCACCGTGTTGTCCAATGATCTGCTTCAGGTTCTGTGGCTTGTATTTATCTACCCACATCAAATTTGTTGAACCTTTAAAACTGTTACTTGAATCAGATTTTCCTGCTGCAAAGACATGAAAAATATATAATCACCTTGCTATAAAAAAGCTTGCTTTTTTTAATGCAGTAGTAACAGACTGTTTCACAATTTATTAATAAGTAAGCAGTAGAGGTAGACTTGGGTAATTTTTGAATGACTTCAGCAATCTAGTTCCTTCAGTCACTTGTTTACTATAGTTCAATACCGTAAAACGGGGGGTATAGAATTCACGGGGTGATTAGAAAAAAAATCAGGAATGTTTTCAGTGTAAAATTTTGGCTGACAGTATTGACCAAAGCTGGTAATTTTGCAAATTTTAAAAAGAGCAACATTTATTCTTTTATATGCTAACACTTGAGAAATGTCAGAGACGTCAATGTATTGAAAAAAATGACTTGAAGTTAGCGGTACGTGAACATCAAAAATATAGCTCTCGTTAATTTTCAAATTAAGTGTAGTAAATTACTGTTTTTAAGTTGTTATTTTTGTGTTTGATACTCTGACTATACACCCAATTAAACATTCGTAAAGATGAGTGCCAATTCTTTAGATTTTACCAGAAAATTGAAAAGATTCAAAGACAACCCACTTTTGTGAAAATATAGGGAGAATAGAAGTAACTCAAGGGGTTAATAGAATTGTAGACTGGGGTTGGTAGAAACGCAAAAGGTGTTAATAGAAACGCTAACTGTGTGAATAGAAACAAAAAGGGGGTTAATAGAAAACAAGTTTTAGGGCTGCCACAAATTGTTAATCTGCAATATTAAACAAAATTGTAGTTGCTCTTTCAAAAGAACTGCATTTTTAAAGTCTACATTCTATCAAATAAATAAGTTACCAAATCATTGCGACTTGTGACCTGTTGTTGATACAGTTTTCATTATCTCTAATAAAATGCTATAGTGATAACAAAGGACACTTTTTTTATTTAGGAAATATCTGGAATATAGTTAAAATAAGCAGAAAACCAGATGTAAAAAAAAGTATCATGGTTTTGGCTGCTATTGTGATATATTTTAATATGGGCATTTACATGCCATCATTTTAAATTAGTATCTTCTTTTCAGAGCCTTTCATGCCGCGTCCCTACTTACAAACCTGATCCTACTAAAAGAAGATATAAAAAATATGAATAAATAAATATTATAAATATATATAAATAAATAAATATATATTTATATTTATATAAATAAAATATATGGACCTATTATATTTATATATAATAGGTCCATATATTTTATTTTCTCAAAGATCTCAATTACATATAAAATAAAAACTATAAAATATAAACATATAACATATAAATACATTTAAATATAAAATGCTGTTTCATTGCTTAAATCATTAAAATATGTAATATTACTTATCTACAATAAAAGTACTTCCTACTTAATAATTTGGGTATAGAACAAGGCAAAGTACCTACCTAATGTAGGTACATAAAAAACACTTTGACATTTTAATAATTGAAAGACCTCCTTGTACAAACTGTACATGAAGGTACTACATAGGTATATTTGTAGAAGAGTCACTTATCACAGGTTAATTTCCCTTAATAGAGACTACAGCCAGGTTCTAATATTTCGCACATAACCTCCTTTTCTAAGTTGGTCAATAAAAAATGTTTTTGGCAGCCCTGGCACTTTTTTGATTCACCCCTGTATTTGCTTCTATTGACCCCAGTCACCGGGTGAATAGAAATATTGCAGATTTTATTAATTTTCTAAAAAATGTGTGCCTCATATGTAAAAACAACTGTATGAGCTCCTTTTCTAAGATACCGGACCCAATACAAAACTAATATACCATAAACACAACCAACCCAAACATAGATAAATAAAGTTAAAGTTAGAAATGATTCCTATTCACCCCGTTTTACGGTACTGCTCAGTAGTTCAATCCTTCAGTAGCTCAGTGACAGAGAGCATACGGATATAGTCACTGAACGAGACAGTTGCACGGCTCGGCTCGCGTGAGCTTCGCGCCAAATGTTTAAGATACAGTAGGCAGAAATGTTCTTTAAAACTTCCAATAAGATTTAGTATATAATATTGTTTAATAGAATAATGTTTAAGGTGATTTCACAGTAATGTTTGTTTATTTTTGTTAATTATATACTTTATATAGAATTAATACCATTCAACATTAAACCATTTTAACAGACAGCTGTTTTATAACCTTAATTCTAGACCGCCGAACTCATATAAGAATCATTTTTTTAGTCATAAGAACAGATCCATACACAATACATTAACAATTGAGCTGAATGAATGTAAAGTAATAAGTCATATAATAGATCTACTGAGCTGAATGAACTATATGGGCGATACATATATTTGCCTGAGCTATATCACTTCAGTGAAAGATTTTGCGCTGGTTTAGTAACCAGTAACATTATCTATCCGAAAACGAAAACGACAATCCATATTTGAATGTTTCATTGGTCAGTGCTTATTTGTTGATGTTGGGCCCTTAGTTGCTAAAACTTACCCTTTGCAAGATCATTAGTTTTTGTTACTTTTTCTATTTCAATTTTGTTATCAGCTTTAATTTCTTTCTTGATTTCCTTTTCAACTTTATCAGGAGTTCTAGATTTTTTAATCTTAACATCAACACCATTTGTCTTCTCATGATTTATTTTATCTTGTGATTTTTTCGTATTCACTGTATCACTGTTAATTTTCTTACTATGGCCATACATTTCTTTCGATTCTTTCTTTTCTTTACTTGATTTTCTGCTTGGGCTTTTTTCTTTTTTAATATCCTTATCTTTTGATTTCTTATTTGTTGAATCTTTGATCATTTGTATAAAGTCGTCTTCGTTGATTATTTTAATACCTAATTCTTGAGCTTTAGCCATTTTTGCAGGACCTGCCTCTTCGCCAGCCAACACATGAGTTACCTACAAAAAGCGAAGAAACTACATATCCATTCATTATTTGCACTATTTAACTAGGTACATATTCTTGGTATGTTAATAAGTAAGTCTCTAACTTACTTTTTTGCTGATACCACTTTTGATGCATCCACCATATTTTGTGATAGCTTCGGTTATTTCTTCCCTTTCAAACGAGTCAAGCACTCCAGTTAACAAGAATGCACAATCTTTCAAACAATCTGGAGCACCCTAAAAATTATACAAGAAAATACCATTACCATTACCATTAAAAATACACAATAACCCGTTGCGATACGGGTTACCAGGCGTAGGCACTTGCACTATGACAAACAGATCCGAATGAGAGAGTATTTATGTGAATGAAACGGCAATACTTGGGTATTCGTAGGATTCCAAACATAAAGCTTTTATGAATAATGGTTATTTAAATACTTTCTTGGGAATGTACGCATGTTTAATTAATAGACCTTTTTTGTCAAGATTATGAAGCATTTTGGATTTGCAATTAAACGTAAGTTTCACTGACCTATGTCCTTTAACTCATCTATCCTTTTTTCCTTATTCTATTTTTATAATTAATTAAAGTCTGTTAAAACAGCTTTAAACACTTAATGTACTCAATCTTAACAGATTTGAGCAATATGTTACAGCCATATCATGTTACAATGCAGTATGCAGGTCATATTTTGTAGACTTGTTGATTTGTTGATGTTGAAACAACACATCTTCACAATAATTCATAGTTTAAGAAACATATAGTTTCAATGTCAGATATTGAATATTGATACATTGTTTCGATATGATTTCATAAAATCCGATTTTACACACACTTATAGCCAATAACACATGAAAGTTAATAAATGGATTAAAAAATCAATAAAGTGTGAAAACAGAAGACTAAATGACAGTACCTCTGGTATTTCCTTGGCTCCTAAATGTTTGGGCCCTGATCTGTTCAAATACTTCTGATACAATGCAGCAGAGTGAATTTTTCTTTCATGCCTTTCTTCATCTGTTAAAACTGAAATATGTATGAAACACAATGATAAGATTAGAATCATGCACATGTAAAAATTATAATTCTCAAGTGATAATTATAATTTATTAAAGAAAATATAATATCATTAGTTTTACCTGACTCATTAAGGGTTTTATTAGCCCTTTTCTTATTGCCCCCGTAATTTGTTTCATTCAGTTCATCAATAATAGTTGCATTGCTATCATTGAACTCATCACTGTTTTCTTTTTTCAGTTCTACTTCTTTCTTGATGGTTTTATTATTATCCGTGATGCTATTATTCAGTTTCTTTTTCTTGGCATTTACATCTTCATCTGATTTTACTTCCTCATTTGGTTCATTTTCAAGGAATTCAGCAAACTTTCTCTTTTTGTCATTAATTTTAGAAGAATTTTTTGACATTGGATCGGACTTAACATTTTTAGGCTTGTCTTGGTTCTTGGTTTTATCTTTGTCTTTAACTGGAGATTTGAATTCTTGATTGATATTGTTTTTATTATTTATAGGTTTATCAAGTGTTTCCATAGATTTTATTGGAGATTTCACTTTTTCAGGTTTAGTTTTACTATCAGTTTTAGGTTCAACTGTTGTGTTTGAAGTAGATGGTTGTTCTGATTTTGATGCTATTCCTTCAACTTCATCTAGTTCTAAAAGACTCTTATCAAATTCATCATCAGAATGAATTCCAGTTTCTGTGTTCTTCTTCTCTTTGACTTTCTTGACTATTGGTTCTGTTCTTTTAATGGGTGCACTACCAAATATATCCACTGCTTTAACTTCTTTCAATGCTGGTTTTGAGGGTGTTTTAGTTTTGGTTTTAGTTTTTTGTTCATCACTTGATTTCTTTTTCTTTGTATCAAATATTTCTTCATCTGAATCAGGAAGCACCCTCTTTTTCCTGGACTCTTTTTTCTGTAATGATGGATTTGAGGGAAAAATATAGTTGTGAATGAACTAGATATTAACAGGATTTATTAAAATGTGAATGTTAAAGCTTTTCTATGTTTTTTTAGGTATGATACATAAATTACAAATAATTTAATACTATCTTTATGTCCAACTATTTTTTCATCTGTCCAAATTTGTTATTGGCAGTAACAATTACCCTACCTTACAGTAAATTACCTTATTTTTGATCTGAACATCTGGGGATTCTGGTATGACATCATCATCATCTTCTATAACTTTTGGCTTTGGTGCCTTTTTGGGCTGGAAAAATGATCTAATATCCTGAAACAATTTAATTATTTACATAAGGCCATGCCAAGGCAAACTCCTGTATGGTTAAGTTGATCCTCTTAACACGAAGTGTGTGTCACTCAAAAATAATACATTTATTATGTAAATTTTGAAGTAAACAATAACTTCAGTAATCTTATCCATCAAAATAGTTCTTGCCAGCCAAATATTACTATAATATTTGCGATTGTGTTTATCAATACTCTTTTGTGTATGCAGTCCAATTCCACAGACAGGTAGTTAAAATATTCAGTCAGAACTGGTACAATAATCATTTTTTTGATAGCTTTTATTCATATAGTTCTGTTCAAATGATAAAGACATTGAGGATATGTTTTACCCACGACAGTTGTATAAATCATAACCATTGTAAAACCAAGTAGACCCCTACCTACACGTAATTCCATCCCAGCTCAAAATATACACAATTATGATTTTGATCAGATCAATGTATCGAGTAAGATTTTGAGGTTGTAGAGGGAAATATAGCTTACCCGAGACATTGTTAGGTTTAATTTAATTTAATTGTTTAGCAGCGACCACGTATTAAGAAGAAACATACAGCATAATCACATTGATAAAACGATGCAAATTTTATTTTATCACCGTCGAAATTAAAAGAAAACAACCGCCAAGTATATCTGCACAAATTTTTGACATCCATCAGACAACTCGCTGGTGACATTGACAGTGACAGAAAGATTTACGTTCCATTTCGCAGAAGTTATTTAATTTTGAAAAATAGATTTTCCATGCCCATTGAATTTGGAAAATGACATTAGTAACATTTGTCAACTTGATTTGAATTTGTGAAAACAAACTTCTCATGTGGATTTCGAAGGTGATTTTATGATAACGGTCGAATCAAGTTTTAAATTCGATGTTATGTATTTTAGTATTATTTTTGTTGGTGAAACCATATGATACGAGTACAAACGTTGGTACCGCACTGTTTTTCAACAGACAAGCAAGAACAGATTGTTGGCACGAAGATGAAGTTGCAAAACTTCGAGCCCGGAAATCTTTCGAACAAATTATGCTCCCTCAAGTCACCCCCGATAAAATTAATGCTAAATACATCAGAAATATGCTGAAGTACTACCGCAAGGCACTTCGAGATGTGGAGGTAATATCTGATCATCATGCTTCTCTGATCCTCAAAGAAGCACTAGCCGATTCAATAGGAGGTCATTTAAAAAGTGAACTGCTTCCTTCAATCAGATTTGCGTACTATGCTGGCTACATCCCATATAGAAGTGCAAGAGAAGCCCACGAATTCTTAGAAAACATCAAATCGTTTCTGAACACTAAAGGACTCGGGTGGAAAGAACCCGAAAAGGTTCCTCAATGGTCGAATCTCACTGTAGTGAAAGTTCTCATAGGCTCCGGGCGATTGTTCGATCCATGCTCATGTTTAGTTATGAAACGAGATTCTAATTCGTGCATTCATTTACCCGTACCTAAACTCGATGACCGTTATGAACCAACAGCGGTCGCTTTACCTTTTAAAGTCGGTGGATTGGTCAGTCTTGCATCTCCGCAGTCTGAAAATATTCTTCTGAAGTATTATACGACGGCCTCAAGGTGTATCTTGAAAAGTTCTCCTAAGGACTGCCGCCATTCTGACTTTGTAAATTTTAATAATGAACTTTGGCACTGGATGAAACGAGACGTCGCCCCCCATCTAGTGGATGAGAAACTGTACGGTGCATACGGCGGGGTCCTCAGAATAGCAGCGGCAGTTCAGAGTTACGGAAAGGGCTTATCGCGTCGCAACCTCTTCGAGTTTGAGAGCTCAGGAGTGTCCAAATGGCACCCTTGGCAGGCATTGACTCAATCATACGTTTACTTAAACACGGATTGGACGCCCAAACTTTACATCGGAATGGTCGTTCTAGTTGCGCTAGCTATTTGCATGTTGCAGATCTGTTACAACTACATGTTCGGTGATTCAAAAGTTTGCCACTGTGGTACCGGTCGTTCCAAGGGTTTTTTCACAACAAAGGAAGTCGCGTATGCTAACGTCGATTCCAATTTCCCCGCCATGCTGCCGACGCCCAGTGATAGGATTAGTGAGAGGAACCACCAAAGACATTCGAGCGCCAAAACGAAGTCTTCATCGGCGTCGGTGAAGACCCAGAAAGTGTACGATTTGAACGAGAACGCGGAGAAATTGATGGAAGTGATCATTAGCGGTAACGAGGAGAGCGACACCGATTCGCCGGATATGGGGCAGGAGAGCGAGGAGGCGGACAACGTGATCAATTTGGGGCAGTCGAAGCGTCCGCAGAGTCCGCCGAAGTTGGTCACTCCCATCGCGCAGATGCGGATAGAAAAGCCGAAGATCGAGAAGCGCGGTAAATCTATGTACTCCGCGAGTACAGCCACGCATTCTGATGTGACTTACTGTCAAGAACAGCAAGCAAGCGAGTCCGCGTGGTCTGGGACTGAAAGCTTCTCAACAGAAGACAATACAGGTACCACGGACAGTTCGAAGACAAAGAGTAGAAAAACTCGTGAGTCTCGTGACCTGGCTTGGGCGCGGCGAGTGGTCACCAAGCACAGCAACACTGCCTCTACACTCCACAGAACCACCACAAACACAGAGTTTGACAATTCTTTCACGACGCCCCTGTCGCGTAGGTAAGGGTTTGTTATGTTGTACTTTAATTTCGTTATAGTTTTTGTTGTAAGACATGTTGTTATTTAAGAGCTGTTTAAAACTTTTAAGGATTATACTTGTATGTTATTATATTTTGCATGTTTTATTTTTATTCGGTACGGTTTATGCATGTTTTCCCAGTGGCTAAACTGTTTATTATTATTGCTTAATCAGATTTGATATACTAAGTTTTATTTCACAAAAAAATGGCGACGAAGCTCAGGTCGAACTAAGATAGGATAACCTTGAATTTTTTTAACGGTGCCGAACGTCGTTTAGGCAGCGGGGTGGGCCAGTATTTTTGAACGCGAAGCAATAAAGACCGCGTCTGCCCGTCGATGCTCTTGACTGCCCGCCAGTAGGCCGCCAGTGCCCGCCGGGCAACTGCGGCGCGGTCTTTTTGCCCTTCATTTGCGTTGGTAGTATAGATTTGCGCTATCGTTCGCGGTGAAATTGCCTGGCTAAGCTCGCTCCGCCGCCTGCAAAGCACCTTGCCGCTGGTTATAGCCAAACAGCTCATTAGTCGTGCGTGTCGTGCTGCTGCAGTACAATATAGTCGGTACCAGTCCGATACAAAACGCTTAAATTGTAAGCGTATCTGACTGTCGTGTGTTTGTATAGCGCGTACGTATGCTATAGTTAAGTCATGTAATCTGACGAAAATATTACTGTTCGTGCTCTTGTTGCAAACGACTAACAGAAACAAAAATGACGCTCTTAAATGTTTGCCAGAGCAGAGCAGTACCTACCTTTACTAATCGAGTACTTTTTTTTATTGGCCACCATTTTCAGTTTTTAACAAAATCTTCAAACTTAAATAACTGTTTGGCCACTCATCGTGTAATGTTTTCATTATACCTACTAAAAATCGTCTTGATGTTACCTTTAGTATTATACTAGTAAAAAATGGGTGTTAATCGTGTAGAGAGTTGTCGTCATAACAAAAAATGGTCGTCATAACGTGATCTATAATAATCTATCTTTTATTTTTACGATCGGCACTTTAGATTTTTGGTTCATGAATGTTACATACATTGTTACCTAACGTGAATCTTGTCTTTTATTCATAATTCAGCCAGCGCACCACGCGGTTCAAGAGACGTACTGTTTACCTTGACGTGCTGTTGTACAACAGCACGTCAAGGTAAACATTGCGGTATCTTATCCAGTTGTAATAAGAGCTAGTTTGCAACAAAAGTGGGTAAACTGATGTGCTGACCACTGTACTTCCTCCCGCGACCCCCGTGCCGCATTATCCTGTCATAGTCTATGGCCGTGCGTGGGCTCTGTGAAGCATTAAGGTCGTATATATGTAGATGAAAAGTAAAGTGTAATCTCAGAAGGCCAAGCCGAAGGCAGATTTAAAATGTCTACATTTTATTGTAATACGTTCTAAAACAAACATACCGCTTCGGCACTGCTGTGGTCCGAAACGAAACGTCTAAATTGAAGGCGCTGACACTGCCACTTATAGCATCGATGCAGTCCTGCAATAGCAGATTTTGGCATCAATGCTGTCACGCGTTAGTATCGATGCAGTTGCCAATATTTGGTTAGATACAATCGTCAAGCTTCTGCATCGATACTAACGCGCGACAGCATCGCGACTGTATAAGTCAAGATCCTGTGTTCGTTCGGAAGAAAAAAAAGAATTGGTTTTACTAGATCAACTTTTATTTCTTTATCATATTAAATTCTAGTTAGTTTACATCGGACACTCCGTATGAAACATTTAACACCTATAAATACAATATACTTTCAATAAATACATATCACATACTTAACACAATTTGTACATTATTTAAATGTAAAATAACTAAACGAGTAATTTATTTAACCTAGGTATTTACGGAATAATAGTAGTTTATTAACCTAACCTAATAATAACTAATCAATTTGATAATCACAGTAATATTTCAGTATATCTTAGAAGTGGGTATGTAGGTAACGTAAATATAGGAATATATGGAAAGTAATATAAAAATAAAATTATATACTCTGTGATTTTTCAGCGAAACAATGTTTTTTTTTAGTATGACAAATAGTTACGGATTCGTATTAAAACAATAAAAGACCATTTCTTAGTGAGTAAAATTTTCTGTGGGCCAGTTAGACGAATTTAAAATACGAATTAATAATATGCTTACATATCTATTGATTTCTTATGATTAATCATTACAAAATATAACTGAAATCTATATTATTTCATAGGAGCATAAAATATTAAATTCAGGTAAAGTTAACGTAACATGATTATAAAAAACAATTGTCTCCAAATAAATATGTGAAAAAACATGGCTAATATTACTGTTTAACAAAAACTAAATACATTATTATTTTGTACGTGATGTGTTTCTTTTAATAAACAAAATTATAAATAAAACCTGCATTTAATGTTATACGTCAAAAAAACTTAAAATAAAAAAATAATCAATCTATCTATCCTATTTTATAACTTTAAGATTTTCAAGGAATGTAAATCTGTGTTTAGAACACGATCAACAAAAAAAAAATAGATTTTAGAGGAAATGATGCAGGACAAACTTTATTAAAACCGGTGTAAGAATCATCGGAGTTTTATAGTTTAAAGAATTTAATTATTATTGGGTAAACTGTGCAATTGTAGACCTTATTTCATAGTATGAAGTGCGTCCTAAGTAGTATCTTGCTGTATCAATAGATGTAAATATCTCTAACTAACCTACAAAAGATCATACTTACATTATGCCCATGCTATGGACACAGTCATATGTATCACATTGGAAATGGTTTCTCTATCAAGTCTGTAAATTCCGATCTTGTCTAGCAAAGTTTCAGTTGGGAAGTTGACTATCAGATGACTTTTTCAAAGAATAGTGAACTGAAACGTGTTATATTTACGTATCATTTCTGTATGTTCTTGTACTGGCGTGCGCTCCACTTTCTGTGCATGTGTTTGACGATGTACAGGGGCAGGCAAGAGATAAGGGTTATTGTGGTCACCTTCCACCAAAAGTCCCAGTGTCTTATGAAGTCTGCGTCTAAAAAAATGACAAAAGAATGAATATCAATGATGCAACCAATAGCGGGCGGAGGTCTATGCTAGTTTTTTTGTTTTTGAATTGACTACATTAAAAAATATATATATATTTTCCTGAAAGAACTTCAAAATGAAGGCACCCGTATTATTTATGTTTTGTTTCCTTTCAGTATTTTCCGTAATAATTATTGTTTAAAAACTCTACATTCTTAAAGGTCACGACTTTGCTATATTCGATAAAAAAACGTATTTCGTGTTCTAGTATATAACAACTGATGTCGATATTAATGGTATATCCATTAAGTAATTACTTTACTATGTAATATTACTTAATACAAGTAAAACAGTTATCAAACTTTTCGTAGAATCGTTTCTTATTTATTATTTTCAACACACTTGCTCAAAATGTCATTTTTATTCCACCGATTTTTGGCACATAATCATAGATATTAAACACGCGTGCTTTTTCTGTATATTATTGCACTAGTGCCCTTTGTTTATTAACCCGACCAATTTACATTTGTATCCTAGTACCAAGTCGTAAGTAAGAAGATGAAGCGATATAATTTAGTCGGGTTATAACTTACACAACAAACAGTATTTATGCGAAAAATAACAGTATGTACATATTTATTTCAATAAATGGTAAATCCAGCTTTATTATTAAAAATTACTCAAATTCATTAAAAAATTTCTATAATTTGTGTTTTAAATAACGAATTATTACATTTTTAATCTTGGCTGTTGGCCGATCTAATTCGCGCCTTAACCTTGCGCGCGCATCAGTTTCGCGGCAAGAAAAAAAACAACGCGCCATTTTTCGTAAATAGTTGGCGGCTGTGGTGTGACGAAGTTTGGATTAATGGCAAGTGTGTTGAAAAACGTCGTATGAAACACGTGTGCCTGTGACCATAATATATGCGGCTTTCTTATGGCGCACTCGCCTTCGCTCGTGCGCACACAATATCGCCTTGTATATAATGGTCAACTTAGCACACTTGTATCATAATGTACTATAATATCATGTTTTGAAAATTACTAAATATTTTCTCATAACTACAATCTACGAGTATTACTTCGTATCTGAACTAAACAGTAATTTGAATGCATTTTTTTTAATGATCTTTGATAATGTTCAATACAACACCGGAAACAACAACAACACTAAATGTCTAAGTGACTGCTGACTACACGCTTGTGTTAATGTTTTTTCTGCATAAGATGTCATTGCAAAGGCGTAACGTTTGAAATGCCTACTTTCATGTTTTTTTCAGCCTTTTTCCTATAACTTAAAAAGGTGAAAAAAAAAATTAAAAAATATTTAACATGTTTAGTAAACGGTTTTCGACTTTTCATACCGTCGTCCTACGGTTTACTGTGTTAATTTTAATCCTGAGAAAACTTTGAAATTGATTGATCTGAAGAGAGACTAGGAACCTCTCAATGTTACAAGTTCTACACTGACACAAAGATAATGGACAATTTCAATTTAACGATTAATTTTTCATCAGTCTGAAGTCCGTGTGACGTCGTGATAGACCTTTGTCTGTGCAAGAGTCCACATAAAACCTATACGAGAGACTATGACATGTATCTGGTTAAGAATGAGAGAGAGAGAAAGAGGTAAATGTAGGGTCTAACAAAATTAACTGCATTTCTTCTAGGGGCCAATTCTGACACTCAAATACATCAACTTTTTGTATGGGACCAACATCGTAATCCCAAAAAAGATTTCACTTTCCCATTCTAGAGTGCCGATCAGCTGTTTCTAGTTTGTATGGGAAGTCAACATTTTTCTTGGGATTTCGATGTTGGTCCTATACAAAAAGTAGTTAAAAGCAACAGAATCACCACTGAGAAGGAATGCAGTTGATTTTATTAAGCTCTTTACATAAAACCTATCCGGTTGAGAAAGAAAAAGATAGATAAAGAGAGAAATTGAGAAACAGAGAGAGAGAGAGAGAGAGAGAGAGAGATCAATACTCACCGAAGTAGGAAGTGAATATGAGCAGCGTGGCGGTGTACATCAGCAGGCTGACCAGTTCCGCCGCGGCCATCAGCCGGTGCCACGTGTTGATGGTCAAAGCCACCATTATCAGTTCAGTTAGGATTAGTGCGGTGTAACTGATCTCCACTATGTGGATGAGCTGGTCCTCGAAGAGTACTAGTGCGCCGTACATTATCACACCACCTGAAGGGAGAAAAGCAGAGCCGTTGTAGCCATTTGGTTGCAGTGCACTACTAATAAAGTAATGATTAGAATTAAAGATTAAAAAAAATATTATCGATGGATTGAATAAAATTGAACTGATATATTTCAGTCACAGTAATCGATTAGTCTCTGACGTTTTTTCGATGTAATCTAATGTTTTATATTTTGTGTGTATGTATTTCAATCCTTTTCCAGGCTCAGGGCCTATAGGTAATATATATTTTTGACAAATAATTCTGTCGAAACAAGAAAGAAAACTGTTGTAAAACATTAATAACTAGGATACCATTTATTTAAATAAAAATAGCTTAATCGATAGCAATTCTATTCTTCATGCGGATTTCATAGATAAATATAGTGATTGATTATCATCATTCACTTATTTATTAGACATTATAATTTACAATTGATAAGCAACGTTATAGAGAAGTAATAAAATCATCATGATCATCAGTATCAGCCAAAGGACGTCCACTTCTGAACATAGGCCTACCCCACGGCTTTCCACAGCGACCGGTTGTCAGTGATCTGCATCCAGTTTGATCCTGCGATCTTTACAAGGTCGTCTGTCCATCTTGTCGGTGGACGTCCCGTCCCGTCGAACTCTTGTGCCCCATTGGCCATCAATTCTTCGCGGTTGAGCTTACTGAGTAGGGATATGTCCGTTACCTTAATTATTCAACGTATCTCCTCGTTTCTATTTCGATCTCGTAGAGAAACACCGAGCATAGCCCTCTCCATCGCTCGTTGTGTGATTTTGAGCTTTTTTATAAGGCCCATAGCTAGATTAAAAAATATTAATAATTAAAAATAGTATAGTTAGTAATAAAAATATACCTTGATAAATAGATATGCCTGTCCAAATGTAGAAAGTCTTGTACGATAGCTGCCGTCCTTTCGTCAGTTGCTTATAGAGTTGCGGGTGCCGAAGTACTGTAGAACTCGATATATCTTTATCGAGCACCTATAAACAATACAAAAAACAATTAAATAGATCAATTTAAAGGAAAAACGAAGTATGGTGTATGCACAGATAAGCTAGTCACCACCTGAGGGAAGTGAGCGGTGAGAAGGGGTGGGTAAACAAACGTCATTAAAAACAAATACAGTAGATCCTTTGGCTGACGGCAAATATCAGAACTAACGCTGTCATCTTCAAAAATATGGTTGTCAGATCTATTCTAGCCAAATCTCCCTAATCTTACAGGAGTATTCCCCATTTCCCCTCATGTCTCCCTGTTTCATTTTCGTAGCTTTTTCTTAAAATAAAATAATTATTTTTAAATATCGTAAAGTTTAGCTCCTTAAACGAAGTAATAGTTATTAAAAGTTTTTATTGTTCATACAATTGTTTTGCGTTTCAAATCAGTGGAACATACATGATATACTGTACCATCATGCTTATACTGGTTGTCGGGGTTAAGTCCAACAAATAATATGGTTAAAATGGTAAAAGACGTTTTAATGTAAAATGGTATATTAAATGGTATTGGTTAATGGTATGAGCACACGCGGCGCGGTTGGTGACCGATCGTGAACTGTCTTTATAATATTTTTCCACTAAAACGCAATAATTGGGTCAAAGCGAAAATGCTGACCGCGCGCGCTATTGAATGAAATTACTGTACATCGTACACTGGTTCAAATAAGTACCCTTCTCTTTGACTTTGCAATAGTTGGTTAAAAAATATTCGTTTTCTGAACAGCTTTATGAACTCCCTGAATCAAAGGAGTTTTTTGTATCTGCTACCCTGATTGAATGCTAGCGCCTCCCTGCCAAAGTTGTCGCACTGTATTTACGCACGGCGTTTTACGGCTGTCAAAACGCACACGTGGTGCGTTTTGACAGCCCACCCCCTCTCACCTCTCACATCCCTCAGGCGGTGACCAGCTCATTAGTGTCTACTATATTTTTATATATTTTATTTTATATTTATTTGAAAACCAACAGCGTTTACATAAGTATTAACAAAAATAATTTTACAGATATTAAGGCCAATAATAGGCTTTCCATAAGTTATAAAAACAAATGTTGTTGGAATAACAAAGAATAGTGTTTGATTTCTATAATTAAGTAACAAGGTACCTAGTTACACAAAGGTAAAGGCGAACACAGTATTAGGTAATGTAACATATAAATGTAAAACTTACCAAAGAGAATACCGGTAGCATAGTGTAAATAGTTCCATAGCCAACCATCAAAAATCCGGGATAGAGTGATACTGAAGAGAAGTAGAACACTACGGAGAACACAGCCTGTTGAAGAAATAATATGGTCAGCGTGTTCAATAAAATAACCACTTTTACGAGAGATTATGAGGCCAATCACTACCAAGACTGTGTCACAGTAGTATTAATTAGAATGCAAAAAGGGAGAGAATTTGATTGCGCATCTACCAACGGCATGGGTATCAACTTTGTCGCAAGTAAATATTTCTTAGAGTTAAAAAAAATGATTAATTATTTTTAAAGAAGCACTGTAATTTTAACTTTGAATCTTCTTATACATAAAATAAAGTCGTTTTCTTTACACCACCTACTCGAGAACTGATAGACTGATTTCGATTTACTGTGTTAGATATGTCTTGGCCCCGAATAGCCTAATAAAAAAAAACGGGGCCGGAGTAAAACTAAATTCGCTGGCTCCCATTTTTAATACCAGTAAGTGAAAAAAACAACAAATTTTATAATAACAACCAGTATCATCTGAACTAAGATCTAAAATAGAATTACTAAATAATGTTTAAAAGGTAACCATAAGACTTAAAAGCCAAGCCAAACACGTGTTACCTGCATGGTGGAAACAATGAGTCCTCTATGCACGATGAACAGACACAGCGCGGCGGAGCGCATCACAGATCTCCTTCCGTGAACGAGCAGCAGGCGAGCCAGATGCGAGAACGTTCGGATGCTGACGTCACCGGCTAGGGACGCCGCTCGGCCTTCCGCGCCTTCTATGCCTACACCTGTGGGAGAAATGGATGGAATAAACAAATAAATAAATCATTTATTCAAAGAGCTTACAAATTAACACGTAGGTACAGTAGTTCTTTTGCCTGAACTAGATTTGACCTGTATCTCAGGCTATAAAGAGCTAACACATAATATTTTGGATATTGGGGTCCTAATAAATTAACAATATATATATTGAAACTACAAACAAAAAAAGGTTAATCAGTTTAAAAAATATTAAGGTATAAATACAAATGAGCAATATCTATAGTGAGTACTGTCGTTTTATAGTTTAAAACAACTTTTGTTAAAATGATAACGTTCATTTGCTTCCTACCTACGTGCATGGATACACGCTTAGTCAAAAAAGGTAAGTATAGAGGCATACTATGAAAGAATGCCCAGAGAAAATGCCGGTGGCGCTAATTCGTAAATCCCTCCTCACTGATGGCACCGGTGGACGTCGTCAGCTTTAGTAGGTACCGCCCTTACCGAGTGAGGGCCTATCGCTGAGGTCCTAAGATATTTGCAAGTATTTTTTGTTCTTGTACGGATTGTTTCGCGCCGCAAACCTAAGAAGAAAGGCGCCGTAGCACTGTCTATAAGAGTGATTCACGGCTATATAACGCACCACACTCACCGCAGTCAGGCTCTCAGCTATGTAATTCCCTCTACTAAGATGAGCCCGCGTGGTCGTAGCAGCTGCGCTATGACGTTGTAGCAGTTGCTACATTTTAACTAGTGTCGCTGCTACAAGCTCGCGAGTTTGTAGCAGTTGTGGATAGCTTATTTATCGAGAAAGACTTTAGATTATAGATATCGATATCACATCACGCTGCGACGGGAGGGGAGGACGCCATCTCAAAACGCGCGGACGACCGATTCAAATCCATCTTTAGCAAAATCTTGTATGTCTATAGTTAGCGAGCTGAGTAAGAACGAATAATTACGAGTGTCAGAGTAATTTGAAAGAGTACAGTCGCGTGTGCGTGAACGTGATGGAAGATGTACTAGATTGAGCGAGAATGAAACAGACGCGTGTGCGAGAGTGTGATAGAAGATGTACTTAATTGAACGACACGTAAACTACGACCATATTCACTGTGTACGACCGACGACTGACGTCACTAACTAACTAGTTCCTTTAAACGATTGTATTAGTTCGGAGCGTTCCGTTCAATGTCCGAATAAGAACAAGACTACAGCACGGAGCCTTTGTAGCCACGAGTGACTAGCTGTAAGTCACTCTTAGCTGTAAAGTACCACACTTACCACAATCCGCTTCTTGTATCATCGCTACGTCATTCCCTCCGTCACCTACGGCTGCCACGACAAGCCCCCGAGCTCGCAGCAGTTGTGCCACGCGCGCCTTTTGAGTAGCGCCGTAGCACTTGCTTTACTGTAGCCGTCGCTCCGTATTGGCGCCGTAGCACGATAGGCTTGTGTAGTACATGAATTATGTACTTTAGAAACTAGTTTATTCAGGTCAACGAGAACGAACTATTCTGTTCTGATCTTTCAAATCTCTTTAGTACAGTTCATATAAAGCAAAATATTGTATGTCTATAGCTAGCGAGCTCAGTAGGAACGAATAATTACGAGTGTCAGAGTGAGTTGAAAGAGTACAGTCGCGTGTGCGTAAGCATGATGGAAGATGTACTAGATTGAGCGAGAGAATGAAACAGACGCGTGTGTGTCAGTATGACGGAAGATGAATTAGTAATGCGGAAACGAGATACACGCGTGTGCGAGAGTGTGATAGAAGATGTACTAAATTAAACAACACGTAACCGACCGACGACTGATGTCAGAGTAAACGGTGAACTATTGAACTAAAAGTACTAGAAGACCAAACTAGTTCCTTTGAACGACTGTACCAGTTTAGAACAAGACTATAGCACGGGGCCTTTGTAGCCACGAGTGAAGAGCTGTTAGTCACTTTAGCTGTAAGGCCGCAAACTGGACGGCCGCGGGTGCAGACGCGGGGGCTCGCGCGGAGTTCGCGCGATGCGATATTTATGCTTAAGTGTGTATTAACCGTTCTGGAGGGCCGCGGCAGTCACCCCCGCGCCCGCACCCGCGCCCGTCCAGTTTGCGGCCTAAAGTATAACGCACTTACCACAATCCGCTTCTTGAATCATCGCCACGTCATTCCCTCCGTCCCCTACGGCTGCCACGACAAGCCCCCGAGCTCGCAGCAGTTGCGCCACGCGCGCCTTTTGCGTGGGCGAGCAGCGCGCCACGACGACGCCGCTGCAGCGCCGGAGCACTTCCACGAACTCTTCCTCGTAGGAACGGAGACATTCCTGTGAAACAATGTTCAGGATATGATTTTGTAATGGTGTGTTGTTATACAAGGGGCGAAAGCGACCCATGTCACTCAAGATGCTTCTGACACTTTCTGGGCGCTCTTACTCCGTTCGAGAGTGAAATGGGTGATTTCAACGTAGTTAAAGATACTGCTTTTTACTTCTGTAACTTTCATGTGAAGATAGACGGGTGGAAAATAGCTTTTCCATCCCTAGGGTGGAAAGTAATTTAGTTGTAATTGCTACGATCAGACATGGAGTTAAAGATAATTGAGTCACATTGTATTATTAAAATAAACAAGCTTTCCTTTTTTTAAAGATTAGCTTAACATCAAAATCGTGTTTATTATGGTCACAATTTAAAATCTACAAATATATTTTGGTTTCCCGCCATACATAGTAACACTTTTTTTTTCATTTTAAATTGTCACATTTTGTTTGTCTTTTACGTTTTTTTTTGGTCGATTATTGCATAAAATATAAAGCAGATGGATGCGATTTGCCGCAATTTCGTTGTTCATTCATCTTCTTACTCACTTCCACCTTTAGCTGTCACTCATAGCGCTATGTCATTAGGAAAAATTGAACCTGGAATTTGACATAATCTGTGGTAGTTTTGGTGTCAAGGTTAAGGTTGCGTTCTTTTACCATTATTACTGTCTGTGATGTAAAAACTTGAGGTTTCAACTCTCGCCAAACAACATAATATCTAATCATCGGATCACAATCATATCTAAATTTATTTATTTTTCCTCACAGTCAAAATGAAAAATAGTATGTATAACTCTAGTGAAAGCACCCATTTCACTCTCAAAATATTAGCGCTCTCACGTCACTTTCTCCCCTTGTATAACAATCTACTATTGTAATTGTGGGCTTTCACTCCGTTCGAGCGCCAAGAACTTCTTGAGTGAAATGGGTCACTTTCTCCCCTTGTATAACAATCTACTATTTATTATTAGGTATTATAAATAATCATTAAGCCGCAGTGTATACGCGCACGGAGCGCTCAGGCGTAGCGACGCGCGCGCACACAAAGGACGCGCTAGCTGTGTGCTTGCGTCTCTTTACTTTACTTTTATGACTTTTATGTCAATATCTCAGTAACGCGTCATTTCCCAGATTTAGTGTCTTTGATAAGAATGATTTTATAAATAGGAAGTCTACGTGGTTTTGGGCATCATTAAAGGGTTTTGATACACCACGTATGAACTAGTCAAAGTCAAAAGTCAAAAATAATTTATGCAATTTAGGATACAAAATGCCACTTATGAATGTCAATAATTAGTGTATTATCAATCAATTATGCCCATATGGGGCTAGAACATGTCTCCTTATCTTTTGGGCCCTACTAGTATAGATATGTCACCTCGAGCGTCTCGCCCTCTACGATGAGGTCCATGTCCGCGGCGGCCGCGAACGTCTGCAACGTCCACGCGCTGAACTGGTGAACTAGTCACATATCCTCCGAATCATGGTTTCTTACTATCCGTCTCATAAAGAAAATTGTTGTGTGATTCACAACGAGCGGTGTTATGTTTATGCTAAGTATTTTTCTATGTAATCAAATCAAAAATGAGGAGGTGCTTAAAAATTTTAGGTAACGAACATAGTCCTCAGCAAATTTAAGAGACAGTGGGCAGGGCACTGATAGCCGTTGGGGCAGTAAAGTTGTAGACAATTCGACCAAAGGCTCAGCGTAGGACGTCCACCGACAAAGTGGACAGACGACCTCGTAAAGATCGCAGGATCACACTGGGTGCAGAACTGCAGACTGTCGCTGTGGAAAACCGTAAACGCGCGGACTGGTAATAATGATCCATGTCTCACCTCTAGCGTCTCGCCCTCTACGATAAAGTCCATGCAGCAGCTTTAAACCTCGCATTCAGTACGTCAATCCAAATCGTATGTTATATATAATCGCGGGGAAAACGACTTTTAATATTAGACATTAAAAATAATCATCATTAAGCCGCAGTGTACACGCGCACTGAACGATCAGACGTAGCGACGCGCGCGCACACAAAAGACGTGTTAGCTGTGTGCTTGCGTCTGTTTACTTTACTTTTATGTCATCGCAGTAACGCGTCATTTTCCCAGTGTCTTCGCGAAGAATAATCGAATAAATAGGAAGTTTACGTAGTTTTGGGCATCGTTAAAGGTTTTTGTTACAGCATGTATGTACTAGTCAAAGTCAAAAGTCAAAAATATTTTATTCAATTTAGGACACAAAATGGCACTTATGAACGTCAATAATTAGTGTGATATCAATCAATTCTCCTTATCTTTTTGGGCCCTACATTTAGTCGACCTACCTCGAGCGTCTCGCCCTCTACGATGAGGTCCATGTCCGCGGCGGCCGCGAGCGCCTGCAGCAGCGCGTGCGCCTCGCGGCGCGACGAGCACGTCCGCGCGCTGAACCAGTCCGCGCCACCGCCGAGCTGCAATGACCGCGCTATGCAAAGAGCGGTCTCTAGCTTGTCGCCGGTTAGCATCCAGATCTGAACAACAAAGGTACTTTATGATATGATTTCCTCAGGTTGATCTTCGAAGGCAAGATTCCTGGAAAGAGGCCGACCCAGAAGAAAAGGGATGAATGACACCAAAGACTGGACAAAACTTCGTTTTTATAACCATCTAATAAGAGCGGCTCAAGACCGCATTGGCTTCTACATGCTGATCTCCAAACTTCAATTTGAAGATGGCACCCCATGATGATGAGTTTATGATAAGGGGCTGTCCATTAGTCACGTGACGCTGAAAAGCCCCTCCTTTTCCTCCGGAAGGGTTTATAAACGAAATATCACAAGGGGGAGGAAGAGTTTTGCAATATATCACGTGTATTTTTTTTCTTCAGTGTTTCATCATTTTTATGTCAGTCAAAAACAACCTGCAACCTTTCAGTCTACCTTTAAACGTTATTATGGTACTTAGTCTTTAATTTTCTATAATAATATAAGATGATACATACTCCTATATTTTTATAAACATTTGAAGAACAAGAAAATTCTTTTAGGCACTTAAATTACACGTGGTATAGGAGGAGGGGGGGGGGGTAGTATTAAACCCTCACAATGTATCACCAAGGGGCAGATGGGAGTTACAAAATGCCAAATAATACATCACGTGATCAATGGACGGCCCTTAGGAAATGTAGCCGATGCGTTGCGTTGTGTTACGCATAGGTCACCGCATGAGCGCTGTGATATTGCAACACAAGACCGCTCATTATCATCATTGGGCAAAGCAAGTCCGCTTCGATGCTATGGAAAACCACGAGGGAGGCTTTTGTTCAGCAGTGAACATAAGGACGACAAAGTGATAGTTACCTTAATGCCAGCAGTCCGTAACATTGCCAGTGTTCTCGGCACATTATCAGCGAGTCTATCCTCAACTCCAGTCAATCCCAAGAGGGTAAGGCCACAGTGCAGCTTGCTGAGAGCGGCGGCGGTACGCTCGTTGCGGTTCTGAACGCTGAGGCGGGCTTCTTTGTATTCGCTCTGTGCAAAACAGGATAAAACGATATATAATAAGTGTCTTCATATATATTTTATTTATTTATTTTATTTGGTACACACAACAAAGTTACAACCATTACAAAACAAAAGTATTAACTCCATTGCTAAATGATTTGTTGCAGCTCCAAGGGCGAGTGCAAACAGAATGCAAGTCGTGTCATTATAAATATAAATAACATAATAATTAATATTTTGAATTATATTTGGCAATTAAAAACATTTTTTACAACTGGCGTTTGCAAACTGCCGGCTGCTAGCTTCTTGCACACAAACAGAACTTCTTTATACACCTGTTTTTTCAAGTGTTGATCATACTGATCACTCATTTACTAATGCTTAATTTTCCCGTGCGCAAAATTCATTATCAAAAAGGCGCAAATTTTTTGTAATTTCTCACTGTATCATTCACTTATTCTCCTTCTTCTTCTTAGCGTTAATCTCATATTTTATTCGATTACCTCAAAATTTCTTGCAATCAAGATTATTTTTAACAAAATTTTAGCTAACTTTTGCAATATTAATTAGAATGTTCACTTTTCTCTCACCTCAAACTCAAAATACAAATTTTTGGTAGGAATCGGCTAATAGCAACAACCGACGTTCTCAAACCATCAGCTGCTAGCTTCTAATACATAAATTTAACAACTTATACAAGTAATAAAAAAATGCACTCTATAATTAACAAATCATTCACTCACTCACCTGAAACTCTCTCGCACAAAAACTGAAGTCTCTTTGGGCTTCAAACTATTGTCATTTATAACAATTTCAAATAAAAGGAAGTAATCCATATGAAGTGTATGTATGTAATATCGTTGGAATTAAAATAAATAAATATCCTTTGGACATTCCCACACATCGCCATCTAGTCCCAAAGTAAGCTACTCAAAGCTTGTGTTATGGGTGCCATACAACGGATATAATACTTATTTTTTTGTTTGTATATACATACATGATATACATAGAAAACACCCAGACCAATACAAACAGACATGTTCATGCCAATACCACTACACCAGACGGGTCGTCAAATTCAAATCAATTGTATTCAGTCAATTGTATAAAATTTGAGTATGTTGTTCATAATACCGTTCACTCACTCACCTCGAACTCTAAATACTCGTTCTTCGTCAGCGTCTTCTTAGCGACGACCAGCGTTCGCAAACCTTCGGCTGCTAGTTTCTTACACTCGGTGCTCAGCCAGGAGGAGTCCAGGAGCCCTGCTAGGGCCACGTCAGCGCCCTTCACGTAGTACGTTATTACATCGGTGTTTTCATCCTGAAATTACAATTTCAGATGATGAGATGTTATAGGTGGTGTCTTGCATGATGGCGGGCTTTTTTGCAGTCATAAACAACTCTTCAAAGTAGGTATTTTGCAGTCAAGAACACTTTTGATTTTTGAGGAGTTGAATATTTTTAAAATATCAATGTTTTCGATTAATATATTTAGTAATGTAAAGTTTTATCTAGTTAACATATAAATCTGGTCAACTAGCCTATTATCAGCTACTGCTATACCACTTATTTATATCTTATGTACCACCAGACCAGTGGGTAGGGGTGCGGAATCTGTACCGGTACCTGTTATTCAATGCTAAATGAGTTGTCACAAAAAGTGTACACCGCCACTTATAGTATTATGATAACAATAAAAAGTCATAAATAAGTTATAATTAGTGAAAGGGAATCTGCGTAACTATTTAAAGTGTAGTACTCACTTGTACAATGATGCCCATCATCTTGCTCTCACTAGTAAAAGGGAATATTTGCAGTATAGTGAACTGCATGATCTCATTAGCAGCGCGCAGCTTCAAGGATATGTTGTGGAGGTCTCTACGGTATAATGATACGCCCATCTGAAATATAGTTATATATTAATAACGATTTTAAGAAGCATACATAATCTATTCAGGATCACGAATAAACTTTATAAATAATAAATAAATAAATATGCGGTAGACAACACACCAATTGTCGTGGTTTCGTAGCACGATGACTCGGTTCGATAAGACTAGATGGCGCTGTAGTCGAAGTATGCAGACTATACCGCGATATGTAAGATTTAGATGGGACTTCTGGGATGGGAAGACGGTGAACATCAGACCTTGGTCCCGGGCCATTACACCCGCTTGGTAGGAATCCTTCTTTAATAATTTGCAGGAAATATACTACGGAGTTTGCTATGCCTATATCAAAGGATAAACTCACCATGTCCGTCCATTTGACGAGCGCCACTTCATCGGGGCTGGAGGCCTGGTAATCGCACAGCTGTTGCTGGGGCACCGCTCCGCCGCAGCTCTCAGATACCACTGAGCTTGCCATGTCTAAAACATATGTTATAATAAATAAATACTTTTTCCAACTGTTAGCGCATAAACGAACGCCAGCACAGAACACTGCAGTATTTTATGCAGTTGTAATAGGAGTTTTTAACAAATCTGTACCTAGAGTAAAACTAACTTTTGTGATGAGCAGAAAATAAAATTATACTCAGGATTGTGCATCAAACAGAAAGTGCACTCTCTGTTTCTTCAAACAACCTCGAAATCGTGCAGTGACTACATCGGTACATAGAAATGACCTTGACATCTCGTTTTCAAGTACATATTGAAAAAAAAACGGCTAAGTGCGACTCGGACTCGCGCACTGAGGGTTCCTTGCCAAATTAAACTGAATGAGGGAATCCACTAACTAAAATACCACAATATTTTGTTAACAGCAAATATAGCTTTGGTTTTCATAGTGTTTACATGAAGAACAAAGTTATGTTTGCGGTTGTTGAAAATGTGCTCAAAAACTACTAGTTCGTCCCCGTCCAGACCAATTTTCGTTGACAGTATTTGTTAGGATCAACATCATTTTTTTCCTTTAAAATTTACATTTGCTTAGTTTACCACTTTGGAAGTGTCTATCTATCAAACGTTACACTTAAAAAGAAAATGCTTTAGGAACCTCTATGTCCTTTTAAAAGAATTATCCATAGACACAGACACACAGTTTCTATGGGAGCTCCCTCTTAAATATCCTCTTTTTTGTATTGCAATCGTGAAGCGGTTAACAGGATACATCTTCCTACCAAATTTCAACAGTGTGATGCTTATAGTTACAGAATAAAGTGGCTGTGACGGACGGATGGACAGACAGACATGACGAAACTATAAAGGTTCCGTTTTTAGCCATTCGGCTACGGAACCCTGCAATTATGAAGGCTCGCTGAAACGCAATCATTTTATTTCGCAGTGATTAAATTTCATGGTCGTTGCTAAAGTTTATTGATACGACGGAAAATATACGTCAATCGGCAAATGCAATGATATCATAAACTGAAAGAATTCACCAAAGAATTTACATTAAAAACACGTGTTAATTCTACTATGTATTGAGTCGTCATTACTATTTTTTATCGTCAAATATTTAAAAGCACTTTAATGTCAATACTACGATGTGAAAAATTCCTTAAATTTTTCGAATATCAGAGAAATGTACGCAAATCAATTCAAATATAAATACACACCGTTGGTTTTCAACAGCATTCTGTTCAATACAAGTTATCTACTAATAGAACAATGTTGTGCTTTGTATTGTTTTTATTTGTCGGACTAGTAGCTTCCGAATTTGACCATGAAATTCACCACAAATTTGAAACGCTACCACGTAAGGAATTTGTAAGTTATTTCAACTCGCTAAACCATTCGTGGTTTATCAAAGAGTACAGTGAAGACCTTCATATGCGCTTAGGTGCGAAACTTGAAAGCCATGATGGCCGAAGGGACTATGGGCTTGCAACTATGACTCATGATGAGACGGACCTCCCTCAAAATTTCGACGCAAGAGAAAAATGGCCGCATTGTGAAACCATCAGGCGAATCAACAACCAACAAGATTGTGGTTCTTGCTTCCTCTTCGGAACTATCAACTCGGTTTCTGATAGAATTTGCATTCACAATAATGTCAGCGTGCATCTATCTGAGCAAGAAGGAGACTGTATACAGCCTTCGTCTGTTTGTGACGGTGGATACCCATCGGAGGTTTTAAAATACTGGGTCACGAATGGACTGGTATCAGAGGAGTGCAAACCTTATGACAATCACTACATCGATAAAAGTATATGCTTAAGCGAATGTGTCGACTCCACCATTGATTACAGTCACGATAAACATTACGGCATGAAAGCGTACAAAGTCGAGGCGGATATTGATACCATTCGCGCGGAGATAGTCAAGAATGGGCCCGTTGTAACCGGATTTGCAGTGTTTACGGACTTCACAAAATATTATGGCGGTGTTTACGTGCATAAATTCGGAAAGCTAGAAGGCTACCATGCTGTCCGAGTGATCGGGTTTGGCACTAATGAAAACGGTAAAGACTATTGGCTCGTGGCTAACTCCTGGGGACCATATTGGGGTGAAGAAGGAATCGTCAAAGTAGAACGTGGTCAAAATATTTTAGAGTTCGAACGTAACGTATTCGCGGGATTGCCGAGGAAGAACTAAAATATTTTTAATGTAATATCGATTATTTAATTTGTATAAATGGTATATTGATAAATTCCTACATTTGGTTTTACTTTATCTTTTCAAAAACTGTTTACTTAATAAAATTACTTTTTGAATCCTAACTTATGTTTTTTTCTGTTATGTTCTATTGTTCTCCAACTAAACAATTATCGATACACAGCGCTATCGGGATCACGCACTGCCATACTAGGTCTCCGCCCCTCGTATGTGATGTGTATCATACATAGATAGTATAGATCACTCGTTTTAATTGCCTCAGTGTCTAAAGAAAGTCAGTCAGTTCAACCAGTGCGTGTTACCAGTGATGACAAATGAATCCGAAACATGGTCTCTAACTATTAGCCTCATAAAGAAGCTCAAAACCACACAACGAGCGATGGAGAGGGCTATGCTCAGTGTTATGCTATCGAATCAGACACGAGTATATACTAAGAAGAACCAAGGTTCGTCAATAGCACTGCGAACCAGTAAGCTGAAGTGTAAAGAACTGATGACCGTTGGGGCTGAAAAGTTTTCTTTAACCAAAAGCGCAGCGTAGGACGTCCACCGATAAAATCGACAGGCTACCTTGTAAAGATCGCAAGATCCGACTAAACGCTCAAACCGGCTATTGTGGAAAACCGTAAGGGAGGCCTTTGTTCAGCAGTGGACGTCTTTTGGCTGACAATGATGATGACTATAGATCACTCACCCGACTGCGAGTCGTCGAGCTGCCTCTCCCCCGCTTCGTAGACGGGCGTGACGTTGTGGCACAGCGCTATCGCGAGCACGCACTGCCACACTTGGCTTGGCTGATAATGATGATGACGATAGGTCACTCACCCGACTGCGAGTCGTCGAGCTGCCTCTCCCCCGCTTCGTAGACGGGCGTCACGTTGTGGCACAGCGCTATCGCGAGCACGCACTGCCACACTTGGCTTGGCTGATAATGATGATGACGATAGGTCACTCACCCGACTGCGAGTCGTCGAGCTGTCTCTCCCCCGCTTCGTAGACGGGCGTGACGTTGTGGCACAGCGCTATCGCGAGCACGCACTGCCACACTTGCCGCGGCGTAGGCGCTAGGACTTCGCCCCCCTCGCCTGTGGGTGACGTAGGCAGGGACGGCGCGTCGTTCGTTATGTACTGGGTTAGGTGGGATTCCACCTGGAATGAGAAAGATAATCTAATATATAAAATTCTCGTGTCACAGTTCTAGTTGCCAAACTCCTCCGAAACGACTTGACCGATTTTAATGAAATTTTATATGCGTATTCAGTGGTCTGAGAATCAGCCAAAATCTATTTTTCATCCCCCTAAATGTTAGGGGTAGTCCCCTAAAATTTTATTTTTTTCTTTTTGGCCAAAATTTTTAATTTCTATTTTTTTATGAAACAACATACGAAAATACATACAATCCTCAGTTTTCACCCTTCTACGATCAACCCTTATTTTTTAACCCTTGGATAGCCAGAGCGCCCGATGGTGGGCGCTGAGCATGAGTTTCGCGATTTTACCAAGCGCCCACCTGTGGGCGCTTTTTAATTACTTTTTTGCAAAAAAAAAAATGTGTGTATAAATGCTTATTCCTTGGGCATGTTGACCTTTATGAGTAAAAAACAGATGTTTCTACACCATAGACCGCAAACACATCCGGTTGCTGTCAGTTATTGATTAAAATTCGTTTTTTTTTTCTCGCATTTTTTTTCGTATAAATCGGCACCCTACCACGAATTTGTTTGATTCTATTTTTTCATTTTTGAATACATTTTTTTTTATTATAAGCATAGGTTATTAATTCAGTAACAATAAGCTTTTTACAGAATGATAATAGCTTGTTTCAATAAGATTTTATAACTGTTTACGTAACGTGTATCCTGTCACCGCGCGAATTGCGTACGCGCACGCAGTCCACCGCGGAAACGCGACCGCCACCGCAATTGCGGCTTAGGAGGTTAATAGCCATTTTAGTAATTTGAAATTCGCTGGGAATGCTTAACTTTTAAAATTACGGGACTCGGCGGGACGGGGCTGGGGGCGAAACAAAGTTCGCTTGGTCCGCTAGTCTTATATATAAAATTCTCGTGTCACAATGTTCGTTCCCGTACTCTTCCGAAACGGCTTCACCGATACTTACCAAATTTAATATGCGTTTTCAGTAGGTCTGAGAATCGGCTACTATATATTTTTCATACCCCTAAGTGATAAGGGTTGTTCACCCTTAATTATTATTTTTTTATTTTTGGACAAATTTTTTTGTTTTTATTTCTTTATAATGTGGCATTAATAATAAAATCATTTTAATAATAAAATCATTTATTCAATTTCAAAAGAACAATAATAACAAATCAAAGAGATTAATAATACATACAACCCTAAATTTTTACTTTTTTATCACCAACCCCTATTTTTTATACCCATTTTAGTAATACAAGGGCTAAAACGAAAGGACATCATTTTTTTTGGGCCTAAAATACGTGAATATTTAACAGGGTCATATTTAGTTGTGGATTAACTATAAACTTAAATACTTTCATTTAACATTATTTTTAGATATTTTAATACGCCCGTTTTCTTTTTGAAAACATTTTGTTCTTCTTAAAAATGCGTCGAACAGAACGTTGATTTATACCGCTTTTGACATTTGATTTGCTGACACTGACATATGACAGATGTCAATATTTACGAAGAAGTGGATGGAACCAAACCAGCGTTTTGTTCATCGAATTTAAAAAAAAATAAAGAGTAAAAATCTTTGTTTTAGGATAAGTATCAAGCTGATTGTAAAGTGGGCATTTTCTCTTTTTGGATTTTTAATGTAATTTAAGTATCTTTGTATTCGTTTTCTCAAAAAAAAAAAAAAAATTGTTTCTATAACTGTAAACGAAACGAACTTACTGCGGACAGTGTTGCAACTCTCTGCTGTACATGCCAGTAACAAAAGACTTAGATTGAAAATAAAAACAAAACCCATATCGAAAAATTAACAAAAATGAGTGTTTTTTGTTTGTATGAATTTATTCTTTCATTTGGTGTATCATTTGTTTCTGTTAGTTAGAATTGTATTTTAAGCCCAACTCCCATACAAAAAAAAATATTGTACTTTGCTGGGCATGCTTAACTTTTAAAATTACGGGACTCGGCGGGACAGGGCTGGGGCGGGACGGGGCTGGGAGCGAAACAAAGTTCGCTGGGTCCGCTAGTAATAATAATAAATATTTGACAACGTCACAACAATCCTAATTTTTTTTGGAAATACATAAAGTCTAAAAGAAATACTTCCTCCAACTACCCTAATACGATGAATTTTCGTGGTAGGATTTTGGAAGGTGAAAAGGATATTTGCTCTGCATTTAACGAATCTATACTAATATTATAAAGCTGAAGAGTTTGTTTGTTTGTTTGTTTGTTTGTTTGTTTGTTTGTTTGTTTGAACGCGCTAATCTCAGAAACTACTGGCCCGATTTAAAAAAATATTTTTACGTTGGATAGTCCATTTATCGAGAAAGGCTTTAGGCTATATAACATAAAGATAAGACTCACAAGACCACAGCAGCAATGAAAAATGTTGCGAAAACGGGAGAAAGATATTCCTTTTGAGAGCTTCCGCTGCGTACGCTGCGGAAACCGCTAAAGTTACACAAAAATCATGTATTACAAGATTGTTCAGCATTAAGAGTTCTATAATAAAGTCCGCAACAGCATAAGTCTATCTTTTATGGTTGACTTACTACAACCTTTTTATGTTAATAAATTTGTAAAAAAAATAATGCATTATTTTTAGAGGTGTATTATACACACAGGTATTTATTCTCATCAAAATAAATACATTCATCATCACGAGCATTTCATTTAAAACAAAGTTGCCCTTTATATCATTCGATTCTAATAAATATCTTAGGAGCTATCACAGTTTTAACATAACTCTGCACCAAAATAATGTTCGCAGCTTAAGTACAACGTACGCTTGCGCTATTTATATTATAAAGCTGAAGAGTTTGTTGGTTTGAACGCGCTTATATCAGGAACTGAAGAACCGATTTGAAAAAATATTTCTGTGTTAGATAGCTTATTTATTGAGAAAGGCTTTAGGATATAAAACATCACGCTGCGACGGGAGGGGAGGGAGCAAACTCAAAACGCGCGGACGAAGTCGCGGGGGACCGCTAGTTCTTCCATAAAAATTTTACTCAGCCTTCTGCTTGTTACCCATCTTTCGATCCTAATAATGTCGCCAACACACTCACGCTAAATAATATTGAGGTATCTCACTCGTATATATTGAAATTATTACACAATCTTGAAGATACAAAGGGTCCTGGCAGTTAGTTGGCCACTCCTTTGGTCTTAATTTTTAATCGTTGTTTGAGTGAAGGATATTGTCCAACTATATGGAAAACTGCTCTTATTGTACCGGTTCCTAAAAAAGGTTTAAGAACATTGATCACTAATTACCGCCCGATATCAATATTAAATACATTAAGTAAATTGTTAGAAAGGGTTGTCCATAATCACCTTTATCCCATAGTGTGTCGTTCTGTGCCGTCGCAACAACACGGTTTCATTAGAGGGAGATCTACTAATACAAACCTAGCAGTATTTACAAATGATGTTCTCCGCGGAATGGATGGTGGTAACCAGGTGGATGCTATTTACACAGATTTTGAAAAAGCTTTTGATGGCGTAGATCATGTCATTCTATTGAGGAAACTTTGTGAGCTCGGTGTAAATGGAAGTTTGTTGAGATGGACTGATTCTTACTTACGCAATCGTAGTCAGATGGTTGTCATCGGAGGTTATAAGTCAGATTTAGTCGGAGTACCTTCCGGTGTCCCTCAGGGATCGATTCTCGGACCGCTCCTATACGTAGCATATCTATATGATATCGATCAATGTTTTAAACATGCAAAATATCTTATGTATGCCGACGACACAAAAATTTATATGACTATACATGATATTAATGATTGCTTTAAACTTCAAGACGACTTGGATAGACTCGATTATTATTACAAGCAAAATCGTATAGGCGTTAACTCAGATAAGTGCACTGTTCTATCCTTCACACGTAAAAATAAGTATTTAAACTTTGATTATAATTTGAATAACCTTAAATTGAAGCGAGATAAGGTAACGAAGGATCTCGGAATATACTTAGACTCTAAGTTGACATTTGCTGATCACGTAACTGTATCTGTCAACAAGGCTTTTAAAAACCTGGGATTCATACTTCGCGTAAGCAAACCATTTTCAGATACTCACTGCTTGAAAGTATTATATTATGCATATGTGCGGAGTATCCTAGAATATTGCAGTGTAATTTGGAATCCTCATTATCTGGTATACAGGGAAAAGATCGAATTAATACAAAATAAATTTACGAAGCATTTAAATTATAGAACATTTAAAAAAATTAAGGATTATAAGGAGTCGTGTAACTATCACCGGGTGGTACCTCTTAAAAGCAGGCGCGCTGATTTGGATATGTCTTTTTTGTACGATGTAAGTAGCGGTTCGATAGACTCCACTGACCTGACATCGCTGTTCTTGAAATTACATGCGCCGTCAATCCGGACTCGACACACAGTATCTACTCTATTCTCTGTACCTTTCATGCAAACGATTTATGCAAAAAATTCCATTGTTTGCCGCAAATTGCGATCATCTAACAAACATTTTCACTCAGTAGATCCATTTCACCTAAGTAAAAGAACATTTAAAAAACGTGTGCTTGAACTTACGCAATCTGACTCCTAGAACACACACACACACACACACACACACATATGATAATTGTAATTGGTTACATAGAAAGGTTGACGACATCAGTCACACTCACTTATATGTTATTTGTTTAGAAAATTTTGAGAGCTGTGGATTTTGTTGTAATAATAAAATAAATAAATAAAAACATCACACATCGATCCCAAGCTAAGTAGCTAAAGCACTTGTGTTATGGAAATTGGAAACAACTGTGGTACCACCTTACCCAGACCCGAGACAATATAGAAAAGATCGTTTTCTACATTGACCCGACCAGGGATCGAACCCGGAACCTCATGAGATGGCGACGCTTGAAACCAGCGTGCTAGCCACTCGACCACGGAGGTCGTCGAATTAGGTATGGCGGTAATAAATCTAGGTATGGCGGTCACTATGATAAAACTAAAGGGAAATTTCAATCAGCTGATCCTTTAGGCCCATTTGCTTTGTCAACGTCAAATATAAACTGACCGAGACAAAATGATTTTTAAATCCAGGATAAACCAACTCTACGCTAGAGTTGGTTTAAATCATCATGCGCAAGTGATAGGACTCTTCGTATTTTCCATATGACAATCCATTGATGAATTCAGAAAAGTTTTTTTTTATCTGTAAGTTTACCGGTACATAAACAACTAAAGTATTTTTGTAAATCAATGTGGGAGGTCCATATTGAATAGTAAAATGCAGCTTACTACCTCTTTAGTAATAATCACGTGCTAGATATGATATATCTGATAACAAGTGTTCCTATTGTTGAGTGATTTAGCGTTGACAGTCACATTAGATATTTTGATGATTCATCAGGCTAATAGCCTGCTAGGCAGCCTACGCAGCGATGGCTATTACTTCTAATATCACACGTCATGCACAACCAGTAAGAACTCGAATTCAGCGTTGTCAGCCAGAATTACCAAAATTACCGTACACAATTTTGTACGAAAAATCCATAGAAAAATCACTTGAAGTCACTGTAATGTACTTCATTTCGGTCGAATGTTTATTATGTCCCTTCAGTCATTTATTTCATTTTAAGTTTTTCTAGACTGCTTGTTAATAAATTCGTCAAAAAAAAAACGTTACAGAGAAAATGAACTCAAATCAGGTCTCACCAATATTTTTATGTGTTAGTACACAGTTTAAGCCGCATTTTTAAATTACCGAACCCTTTATGGAATTTTGGCTCATGTTACAAAATACCGTACCATTTTGGCACTGCGATATGGATTACAGTACGAGGCCTGAAATTACCGTACAAATACGGGAATTACCGTACGTCTGGCATCACTGCTAAAAATTAACAGTACCAACTAACCTCATGAAAATTATTCTTATCAAACAGAGCGTTCCCCAAATGCAGTTTCTGGAAGACCATTTCATTCTTCGTCAACGTCCCCGTCTTGTCAGCCAAAAGGTACTGTATCCTGCCCAGCTCTTCTGGTATTGTCGTGGTTCTCATCACTGTGCCTTCTATCTTCTTGTCTCGTTGGATAGTCCAGGAGTAGAATGCTTTGCCCATCTCCAAGTTCACTCGCAAGCTGTAAATGATGAACGGATTTAAGAGTGGGTACATAAGTGAATGGTGTGTGGAAAATTGCATAGTCATAGATATCTTGATACAGTACTTTGAAACCCTTTACTTTGGTCTTATTTAACACATGAAGATGTCACAAACAGCGCATTGCAAGCAGAAGATGTCAAAAGCAAAAATTGAATATGCCTCACATTCGATAGTTCTATAACGGGGTTTCTATAGTCAGTCTCAAATTTCTTTATAATATTCTGCTGGTACTCTGGCAGTATACTCCACATATGCAAAGGCTTTGACACACTGGATGCGGTCTGCGGTCCGGTCAATAAAAACGTAGCCCGCATCTGGTCAATTTTGTATGGACCTGACCGCTGGACGCATCCAGTATGACAAATCCTTTACTATCGCTCATAGCTGCGTCTAAGAAATACCCTTACATACTACCACTTTTAATATCTCACTGCTACTTTTGCAAATCAAGCAATGAACAGGTATTTTAGCATCGAAACTAACGCGCGTTAGCATCGATGCAGTCGCGCAACTGGATCGACGCTAACGTGCGTTATTATCGAAGCAGACGTGCGACTCTGTTATTCATCAGATAACTTGGTGGGTCTTTAGCATCGATGCAGTTGCGATGCAGCATCAATGCTGCATCTGAAACTAACGCGCGACAGCATCTCGACTGTATCGATGCTTTAATTAGCGCAAGTGTGTAAAGGTTGACAATTTGCGACTGGATCGATGCTGCATCGCCTATATCGGGTCAGGACGTAACAAAATGAAGTAGAATCTCACCTGATAGGCACAATATAAGAGAAAAGCAGCACAAATCTGAAGAGGAACCCGAACCAGGGGCCGTTGAAGCCTTTAAGCACAATCAGCAGAGAAGACACCAGAACCGTCGCTACGAACAGTAATTTCGTCAAATTGTTCACTTGTAGGTCGAGCCGACCGACTTTGGAACGAGGCACGGCGTTGTTCATTACGCTTCGAGTTTCGCTACCTGGAGGAAGAAAATAAAACGTCTGTTACTTTAAAAGTATACCACGGTTTGGTTTAACAAACTGGATAGACAAAAGTAGAGGTTGTAGAAGGAAGAAGGAACACTTTAAACAACCTTTTTTTTCATGACGGTTATTTTTTTTAAATTAATCTATATGCACTTTTTCAGGCTTACACAACATGGGTCTCATACACTATTATAGGTTATTTTTAACAGACTCAAAAAAGGAGGTTCTCAGTTCGAGCTGTATGTTTGTATGTATGTTCATCAGCGAATTTCTTGCGTTTGGCTGGACCGATTTTGAGGCGGTTTTCAGTAAAGTGTTTGAGAAGAATGTTTCAGTAACTATTTTAATATTATTATAGTTCAATCAATTACTTTGTAACTTGCACAGTAACTAAAACGACAAAAAAATATATTTTCATAAGGTTTACATCATGCACCAACATCAAATTAGTTTGTTTATCCTATTAGCGTTATTTTAGTCCTTTTAGTGTTTCTTTTGAAGGCGGTTCAATTTCTTTGTTTTTTTTTTTAAATCAAAATTTTGATAGCACATTAGTGGGCGGTGATCGCGTTATCATATTGTTAGTCTAAATTATCAAATACAAGTTTGTGTGTACCTGTGTATATGATCAGCCCAGTCGCCTGCCCCGACGCGACGACGCATCCGCTCCACAGAGTATTCTCTATATCTAAAGAGTCGCTCTCTTCTTCATCAAGCCTCGTGCACGTGCCTATAAAAGAGTGAATGTCTTGCTCCGGCTTCTCAACCCATATCTTAGCGTTGATGTCTAGTAAGTGAGCGTCGGTGGGCAGTTTCTGTGTTGATGGCAGTGGGATTCTGGAATGACAAGTTCTTGTATTATCTTTGGAGATTATGGTGACTTTAGGTGGACGCACACTTATCCGAGCCGAACGCGACGAACGAATCGAAGTCTAGGAGACCTCGCACACATATCCGATTCGGCCGAATCAACCGCGTCAAAGAAATCATGAGATAGCGCTATGAGCGACATCTAAGGTGGAAGTGAGTATGAAGATTTTATCTTGCGATTCGACAGAATCGGCCGAATAGACCGCGTCGAAGAAATCATGCGATAGCGCTATGAGCGACATCTAAGGTTGGAGTGAGTATGAAGATTTTATCCGGTGAGTCGTCCGATTCGTCCGTGTCGACCGCATTAGCCACGCGGAATCTGATGTAGACATCCGAATTCGTCTAGGATTTCTGGGGTTCTTCCAGATTCGGACGATTCGACGCGGATAAGTGTGCGAGGTTTCATTAGATTTCATATATGCTGTTTTAAGAATGAATAAAAAGGCCAAAACAGAAAAGGTATCAGTTCCGACAATATTTTAGATGCCTATGCAGAATTTGTTTAGTTCATTTAAATAAGAATCTCTTAAAATGGTTAGCAGATGATAAAATTATATTAATACTGATAAGTGATAAAGTACATAATAATAATTGTACCTTATAAAAGTAAAGTTCATGACAATTGGGACTACAGGTGATATAAAAATAAATCAATTCTCCATATTACACAAATGCTATACATCTATTATAATGAGGTATATGTATATTAGAATTGTGCACTGAGTATGAGTCATATTTCACAGTAAAATAAGAGTAAATATAGCAATCATATTTCATTTATAAATATTAATTGTATTTATATGAGTTATTGCTTAACAAAACTTTCTCATTTTTTAAGTGATCTGCGTAGGATTATATATAGGTAGACATAATAGCTTGGAACACATTTTTTGACTTCGTTACTTTGTTGAGGCTGGTTAAGTGGTTAACATATCAAAAGTCCCAGCCCGTACCTCTTGAGCCAGAAGTGGGAGAGTTTGAAGGTATTTTTTTTGGTTTTTCGAATCTTACAATTATACATATATCAAACATACGAACAAATATAAACTTACGAATTAACACACTTATTTTGACGCCTGAATAGATAATCATACTTAAATATCATCTTATGCCACTTCACCCCAAAGCCCATTGTTCTTGAAATTTACAATCCATAAATTTATTTCACTATAACCCTTAAGTGATTTTAGGTAGGTATTATAATTTCAGTCACATTTTTTTCCATAAGTACCTAAATTCCACTTAAACCCCAAAATATTTTTGGTAGAGTTGACAGAAAAAATCAATAAATAAAACACGAGTGCGAATTGCTGAAAGCAGAGGCAAGTATTTTGTATTTAATTATTTATAAAGTTTTATAAATAATTAAATACAAAATACTTGCCTCTGCTTTCTTTTATTTTTAAATTGTACCTCGGTAGAAAGCGGACGACTAACCGTGTTAAGGCTGATTCACGCACGCTACACCGTGCCGGCAAACATTATTGTATACATTTTGTATGAAGTGATTCATGCCTGAACGTGCTCCGCCCGGGCCCGGACGGGGCACGGCGGCGTTGGTACCTATGTCTATGGGATTTTTCCCGGCTCCGGCACTTTGTAGCGCGATTATCCTTTAGTCGGTTTAGTCGCCCGTGCTCCGCCGACCGAGGCGACAACAACTCCTGAGTATGCAACGTGTAGTGGCAAAACGCGTTGAGGTATTTTACACGTTGGTGTTGGGTATTAACAATTGCATTAGCTATGCCCCATGCTTATTGAGTGAGGGCGGGCGGTACATCCTGCATTTTCCTGAACCAATACTCAAAGCAGTGACGGTTCGTGTGGTTGGATGCCTAGGCGGGCGACGCGTAGCGTATTTAGTACGTTTAAATTGTTTCTAAAGTAGTTTTCTGTAGTTGGAGTTAGAAAAACTGCTAAATATGACCACATTTGGCACACATTTTTCTAACTGTAACTGCAGATAACTCAGTTTTATTGAACTTTGTATCTAAATCACATAACCAGAGCTACAATCGAGTTAATATTTTTCTACTAAAGTGGCGCTTGTGTGCGCGTTAAAAATCCGGGTAGCCCCTTAATGGTCTATTCAAGAGTACCTTTAAACAGCCAGAAATTATATCATGCGTCGGCAAAGTATCCTTCGACGTCCCGGTTTCGCGGCAACAAGTGATTCCGTAGCGCAGAATTTACAAAAATGTTTACATCGTTCTTTAAACACACTTTTGGTGCTAAATAAATGTTGAATATCACGTTTTATTACAATATTACAAGTTCCTATATTTTTAAACGATATTAAAACTGGAGTATCTCCTCTCTTCAAGTTATTATACCTGGTTAAAAATTATAGTAGTGTTTTGGCTAGGTGTAAGTTCACACTTCCGTGCTTGAGTCCAACTCAAAGACCTTGGTTATTTTGATAATCTTTTATTGACATCATTTTTGTGTTGACTTTATCTCATGGCATATTTTAAACTATTGGGGTTTAAGTTTAAATAAATACTATGAACTATAATTCTTCCTATCAAACCTTATGGGGTCAAAGTGGAATATGTTTTGAAGTTTACTGGCATAAGCATCAAAAAAAATACAGGGTGAATTGAAAACATTTTTTGAAGTAGGCTTAAATCTGGACTGAGTAAAACTTGCAGCTAATCTTATTAGCTTTATATCCTTTGGACATATATCCTTTGGACATTCCCACACATCGCCATCTAGTCCCAAAGTAAGCTACTCAAAGCTTGTGTTTTGGGTGCCAGACAACGGATATAATACTTAAATACTTTTTGTTTGTAAATACATACATGATATACATAGAAAACACCCAGACCAATACAAACAGACATGTTCATGCACACAAATGTTTGTATTGTGCGGGGATCGAACCCGCACCCGCTGCGTAGTAGGCGATTTCTCGACCACTAGACCAGACGGTTCGTCAACTCCTTTGACTTTGTATAAGTTCGCATGTCGCTAGGACGCATCGTTTCTCATATATATGCAAAAAACCTAAACAATAACCTTCAAACCCCACCCTTTGTCAAGGGCTACAGGCTGGGACTTTTGATATGTTGATCTCCTAAATACAAACATAGTTCAGTCAAAAAACGTGTTCCTTAAAATTCCCTCTACAAGGTTTAACAATACTTATTTGACTGCCAAACATAAATAATGACGCAAAAGGGAAATACTAAAATAGTAACAAAATATTCAATTTATTTATATCAATATTCACCTCAATGAAATTATACTTTACAATAACTAATACTTTATTTGCCTACAATATTGGTAATTTTATCAATATAATAAATAGCCTTTATTTTCAAAATAACTTAATTTATTTTATTTATTATCTTTAATGAAATAGCAGGCATAAAATAATATTAGTATTAAAAAAGTATTATTCTTCTGAATGAGTTTATTATCCTGTTAAAATATGAGTAACTTCCTTTTAACTGTAACTAATATTTAATACTTGCATTTTTATGTATTGTTACTTACCTCAATTTCCAATCAATTTCTCCATCCAATTGGTCTGTCCGTATAAAAACCGTGCCCATTGTCTCATTAGTTCTGAGGAGAATCATGTCGGCAGGTACACGCTGGCCTTTGTGGAGCATCACAATATCTCCAACTCGGAGGGCAGAGGCTGACACTTGCTCCGTGACAAATGGACGGTAGCCATCCACAGCAGAGTCCAGGACTATCCGTTCATACCGTTGTCTATTAACTTCTTTGTCTCTCCTAAAAAAAAACTCTAAGTGACATACTATTTATTTACAACAAGATTTAGTAATCTTAGTTATAATAAACTAGTGTTTATTACCACATAAAAAAGATAGGGATTATTCATAGTGCTAAAAATACATTTTATTTATTCTTCAACATTTAGTTATCTCATGTTTCTACTATAAATTATTGATAGTAGGTACTATGTGGAAGTAGTATTTTTTAATCAGCAATACCTGCATAAACTGTATCATGTTTTCTACGAAACTTACAAGTGCTAATGATGCAGCAATAAATTGAGAATTGATGGTAACGGGATTGCTAGCATGTACCTTATTTAGGCGCTTGCAACAGTTCCAAAATAAGAAGGATCAGGAACTTGAAAATACCAAGGTACATTATAGCAATCCCATTACAATCAATTCAAGTGTTAGTTAATGACCATATAATTTTAATTAAATCAATATATAAATTAACATACCTATATCTTCTAAAGTCATCAACAGCTTCTCTAAATAATGTGACAGCCAAAACAAAGCACAGTGGTCCCCAATATGTGTACAAATAGCCAATACGGATGCTAGGGATGAACTGACTCACAGCCATCACTAGAAAATACATGTTGAGAAAGAATCTGAACTGCTCATACAGCACCAGAGGCAGAAATGTGATGATGTTGTATTTCTAAAATAAATAAAATATAATGTAAAGTAAATTAACAGTTTTTAAAAGTCCCTGGCAATTAATATTAAGGCTAGAACTGTAGGGAGAGACACAAAAAAGCAATTCATTTCCATCAAACTACCGTCAAATTTGTTGGAGTTATAAAATTCCATGTTCCTTCTTAGTATAGACCATAGACTAGAAGTATATGAAGTGCTAATGACAGACACCTGTCTATGGTTGTCATTCAAGAAAACCGTTGTGCTTTGGACGTTTCGTTAGGTCGTGTAATTTCTAAATATTGTATGTGTTTACCGAAATATAATTTCTCTTACGACAAATATTGCATTTTGACCTCTCGTCTACAGGTTATGGGCCGCAATTAGTAAGAAAGTATTTCAGGTACAAATTACACAGAAATTACTTACTCAAAATGGAAGCCGTGAAAACAATTGCCGGTAGTTTCAATGGCACGAATTACGCACAATGGAAATTCCAGATACAGATAGCTTTAAAAGCAAAAGGAATTGACATGGATCTGGATGAAAGAGATAAAAATTGGCTAAGGAATGATGGAATGGCCATGTATATTATCACGTCGAATATGGATTTGAAACAAATTTCGTTAGTACAGAATTGTAAAACGGCGAAGGAGATAATGAGAAAATTAGATTCAATATATGAAATGAAGTCTGAAATGAATCAAATGATGATTCACGAAAAATTCTATCAGTACAAAATGAACCCAAATGAGAAAATGGCACAGCATATTGCAAATGTAGAGAGTCTTGCACAGAGGTTGAAGGATAGTGGTGAGAGTATCAGTGATACAGCAATTATCACGAAGATTTTGAGTACGCTACCTCCTCAATATAGAATGGTGCGACAAGCGTGGATGTCTTTAGATCCTGCAAAGCAAACTATTTATAATTTGACATGTAGACTCTCGGATGAGGAAGCTAATATGAAGAGTGAAGAAGAAGAAGAGATTGCTTTGATGGCTTCTTCTTCTCGGGTTCAGGTCAAATATACTGTTGATAAAGGAAATAAAAATATGTTTACTTGTGGCAATGAAGCAAACAAGAACAGGTTTACTTGTTTTAAATGTGGCAAAAGGGGACACTTTGCAAGACAGTGCAGAGCTCCTAAGAAGCGACAGAATGAGAGTGATGATGATGTTTTGGCATTTATGTCATGTCTTGATAATTCTGCTGTAGATGAGAGTAAGCTTTGGTTACTAGATAGTGGAGCATCTGCCCATATGACAAATAAGAAAGAATACTTTTGTGAGTTAAATTCGAATAGCCACAAAAATGATAATGTAAAATTGAGTAACCAACAGACGTTGAGTATTGAAGGTGCGGGTACAGTTATGGCAAAAACTATTATAAATGGTAAGATAAAAGAAATAAAGTTGACAAATGTTTTATATGTACCAGAGCTTCAAAGAAGTTTGTTTTCTGAGGGGGCAATTATGTCTAAAGGGTACGAGATTATTAAAAAGAATAGTAGTGCTAAAATTTATAAAGATGGTGTCTTAGTACTTCAAGCAAAGATGAACACCAATAATAACTTATGTTATTTGGATATTAGAACTATGATTAACATTGAATGTAATACTGTGGAGATATCAGAAAGTTGTCATGTTAATGGAAGAAAAGTACAGAATATGATAAAGACAGGACAGGTTTTTGATAAAGTCAATGACGACAATCCGAATTTTAAATGTGGAACCTATCAATATGGTATACAAGCAAAGATACCATTGCAGAAGTATCAAAGAGAACTACCACAACCAGGTGATATTATCTACAGTGATGCATGTGTCAAAGAAACTGAAAATGCATCAATTAAAAATCAGGATGAAAACAGAGAGAAGGTTATAAAGGATGGTAAAAATTATGAAGTATTAGTGACTGAGGAACAGGCTCTGCCTGATGTTGAAGTGCCTGAAGTAATAGTTTCCAGAGATAAAGATTCTGTCGTTAAAGTCCCTGACAGTTGTGGTAGCGAACTGCGTTCGATTTTAAGAAAGATTCCATGTAATAATAATGAAGTAAATATGACTGAAATATGTAAAGAGGCAGCGAGGTGGAAAGCGGAAATTTCAAGAAATTTAGACATATTGACATTAGGTATAACTTCATTAGAGAAAAGATTGAGAATTGTAACCTATGTATTAAATATATTGAGAGTTGTGAACAGGTAGCAGATGTCATCATAACAAAGGCTTTAAGAATTTTAGAAATATGTTTATGATGTCTAAATATTTTAAGTTGTTGTATACCTAGTTTATTGTCGTTATGAATTATTTTGTTCTGCTGTTAACATTTTAATAAGTAGTATGTTGTTCACAAGTTGTTTTTATATGGAGTTGTTGTTGTACCTAATAGAGTCAATGAATTGTTTATAAGTTTACAACCTAGTGGTTGATTGTGATTGCAGTGTTGTTGAAACTCTTATGTTGTTAAAGAAACATTGAATTTTAAGGGAGAGTGTTGGAGTTATAAAATTCCATGTTCCTTCTTAGTATAGACCATAGACTAGAAGTATATGAAGTGCTAATGACAGACACCTGTCTATGGTTGTCATTCAAGAAAACCGTTGTGCTTTGGACGTTTCGTTAGGTCGTGTAATTTGTTTTTATATGGAGTTGTTGTTGTACCTAATAGAGTCAATGAATTGTTTATAAGTTTACAACCTAGTGGTTGATTGTGATTGCAGTGTTGTTGAAACTCTTATGTTGTTAAAGAAACATTGAATTTTAAGGGAGAGTGTTGGAGTTATAAAATTCCATGTTCCTTCTTAGTATAGACCATAGACTAGAAGTATATGAAGTGCTAATGACAGACACCTGTCTATGGTTGTCATTCAAGAAAACCGTTGTGCTATGGACGTTTCGTGAGGTCGTGTGATTTCTAAATATTGTATGTGTTTACCGAAATATAATTTCTCTTACTACAAACATTGCATTTTGACCTCTCGTCTACAAAATTTAGATCTCATTATCAATTGAGGTCATACTCACTTGATTGCAGACATAATTTTGAGGAAACTCTTCTTCAGGCAGTTGTCCCAAATAAATAATTCTTGAGCTCAACTCTTTTGTGCGGAACTTTGATGAGAATAGGACTCTGCAAATAAATCTTAATCTTAGCACTAATTATCTAGCTAGACAAAGGAAACGTTATTCAAACACGTATTGAGAGATACCTTGACCATAAGGATTTCTTCTTAGGCCTTGTGATAAGCGGCGTAGTTTCCATGTTAAAGTGAGGATCTTATTTAAAGTCAAAACACATCATAAAACCATCGAATCTAAAACGAGTTTGAAATAATTATTCACGTAATCAAATAAACATAAAAGTTTATAAACACGATGAGGACGAACACCTTCCACAAAGCACTGATTTCTATTTGTCATTTATTAGGGTTCTGTAGTCATCAAACAGCCTTATAGTTTCGCCATGTCCGTCTGTCCGCTGTCCAGCTTTACTCTTTGAGTACAGCAAAGAGACCTCATGAGACCTGTACTAGAAAACTGTTATCGGGCATTTATTCATATCTTGTCACACTTGTTTTATTTTTGTGTCTTGTGTGGGATATCATTGAACAGGTCTTTATAATGACTACACTACTTGCTCACATCATTTTTCTGTAAAGTGGCCTGTTTCCATTACATATAGTTTTAAAGAGAAAAGGACAAGACTCACGTTCCATACAGTCGTGGACCAAAAATCGAAAATGCCAACCAGTAAAAATAAATGTATAGATCAAGTTATGACGACCATTCTTTGTTACGACGACCACTATGATTAGCGGTCACCCATTTTTAAGGCATGAATGTTTTATTTACATCGATCCTAAGAACGAAAGTGGAAGCCAATATAAATAAACCGAGTATTTTTTCGATTAGCACCCTATTTCAGTTTTTAACGAAATTTTCAAACTAAAATAACTGTTTGGCCGCTTATCGTGTTATGTTGTCATTATTCTAAAAAATGATCGTCTTGATGTTACCTACAGCAATCTAGTATTTGTTTCTATTGGTCACAAAAAAAACGTAAAAAATCTCATCAGTAACGTACACACGTAAGAAAACTCTTACGGTCATGATAAGTAAACAAATCAAAGAGTTGAAGACTGCAGTCCATAAACTTATAGCTAATTAATTTTTATATAAATTTTCACTTAAAACTTTTTTCTTCCAAAACGCATTAAAATATGAAATTGAAGGTATCGTCAAATCTTTATTTAGGTTTTCCTTTCAGCTGAGAATAAATCAATGACTCAGAATTTTAAATTCTGAGTCATCGCGATCTGAAGATATATATTCAGTTTTGTCTTATAATTATGAATATTTTATTATTTCAAGGGAACCGAAAACTTCTAAGGACATCTTTATCATGTTTTACAGGATATTTTATTAGGGCAATACAACTGTATAGCACTTCGTGGATAAAACGGATGACGGAACCCGTCGTGTGCGTATCCGACTCGCACTTGGTCGTTTTTTTTTTGACAGATGAGATGCTTGACGTAAATGACAGATTAGTGAATAGACATTTTTTTTCTCTTCTTCGTCCATTGAATTGGACCGGCAGAAGACATATGTCCGTACAGCCATGTCTGAAAGAGAATAGCCATATGCCTATGGACTGACATGAGCTCTAGACTTTTTAAATAGTGTTGTGAAAAACCGTTTTTTTAAATAGCTCAATCTTAAAATCGCTGAAAATAAAAAGTTTAATGTCAAATAAATAAAACAACACATTTTTATGTTGCAAGGAATGAAAAAAAATATTGAATATTATGAAAAATCAAAGTGTAAGCTGTGCTATGTGTGTGAGAAAGATGAATTCCGACTTTTACTCTAATTTATTTACCGTTTTACCCAAAGTGACAGGTAACTTTTATGTATTGGCAACATTGTATAAGGTAAATAAATATGGCGGCGGTCAGACGTTTTTGGGTGTGTGTAGTGTATTTACGGTGAAAAAAATCGTGAATAAAATAATTCAATGAAGTTATTTTTATTCTAAATTATAGTGCAGCAGTAATTGGTGCAAATGTGAAACTGTGTAACTTGCTATCCAGCGTCACTTGACCAAGTAATCAATGAATCAGCCTGTTGTCTGACAAGACGAGAGTTAGGACTTCGATGCGTCGTTTCTCTCCCTCTGCGTTTGTTAGAAAGTAAGATGCTGTGTGTATATAGCACTGTTATATGTTTATTCTGGATGTACGCTGAGAAATAATGGTTCCGTGTTTACTACTGTACATCCAGGTGTGTTTGCTGGTGTAGGTGTAATAAGTTTGCAAGACTCCTATTAGATTCCGATGCGCTGCGACCGGCGAAGGCAGTGCGTCTGTCTCTGTCATTGCGACCGGGCACACCTCCGTTGACCTATTTTCTGGTTAATGCATTGAAGCTAACTATTTATGTCTAAGGGTGTAAAGTAGGGCGCCGCCGGTTCTAGTAGTAATAACCGAAAATTTGCAATATTCAGATTTTGGGTGATGTGTGAGTGCTAAGTGAAGAGTAATTTGTTTGTTTATTGTTGGTGGTTATGCCTGGGTGAGCTGTAGTGTTTGTGTAAGGATTGTAAATGTCAGAAACAGGTAGGGGGTCTTTACCATAAGCTCCTCCTATTATATTTAATTATCTTTCTAATAATTGTTCATACCATTACAATCTGTTGTTGATTGTTATTATTAGGCATCAGGAAGTTGTTGTCTTATTTGATTTAAAATAAAAACACAAGTTACTAAAATGGAAAGAGATTGACTTATTTAAATTGATTCCATAAAATACATTATGAAAGAGCCATTCTATTAGATATATTGAAGCTGTTTATGAGAGAGAAACATAAGCAAAATTAAATAGCAGATCTTTTTCACACAGGCAATAAACAATTTCTAATTAGAAGAAAATATAATAGCAATAAATGCCTAACATAGTAAGAACAATGCAACAAAGAAGAATGGATAAGAATCTTGAATTTAAAAAGAGTGAGAAAAACACAGTATGATGGAATCAGACCTCCCACCGGGTAGCTGCAACTCCACCGGACATCTGTCCACTATTGGTTATCACACCTTGCCAGGTTAGTATATATATAGTCAATCTTGAATTCTTGATTTTCAATATAATGGAGGACCATGCAGAAAAATAATATTTTCATAATAATCTTATTATAATGTATTTTAGTATTAGAATATTACTCTTGTAATAATATTTTTGTATTCTAATATTAAGAAATAATGATTTTTAACCAAACCACTTTGCAATTGTCCTCTATATTTGGCTGCACTGTTGATTTATATTAGTTTTTGATTGTTTCTTTCAGAATTGTCTATTATTAAATAATAAAACACTGATTAATAGAAAATAAAATTAAAAACTGTAAATCCAGTAATAAATGAAACATTAATAACATGATTAATTAATTTTATAATTTATTCTTAAAGGATAGAAGAAATAGTGTTGTGGCTGAAAAGTGGTTAATTTAAGATTCATAAGCTCCTGGATTCCTTGCCATAATGAGTCAAGGTGTGTTCAATGTTTATTATACATCTACAGGCAATCACAAGCTAATGCATTTTAATATGACATTGCTAATTATAGTTGCCAGGTATCAGTTAGCTAAATGTATCCTAATGCAAAACACATAAGTATCAAAATCATTTATATAGCTTTGTTAAATATGGTAATAAAATGGTGGTGGAACATTTTCTATATTAAGTGCATTGTATGTAATGGAAAAGGTTTTCCAAAAGAATGTTGCTACTGCTTGAATTTTTTTTAAATGTAGTAGTATTTAATCATTACCATATTAATTATTACAGTATCAAATAAATCATGGTTTTCAATGGGATTCGACTCTATCATCATCATGAAGCTTTCCGAGAGCATTACAAAGTATATTTCAACATAAACTATGCTGCTCAAGCTCATTTATATACTAGTCACAAATAAAGTATCTATTTACTTTGAAAAATAATAAAGAAGCCAAAACTAGCTATACTCCACAAACTGTTGTAATTCTGGTTATTTTTACATTCAACCATACCTTAATGTTTATAAGATATCCTTTCGAGATAATTAGCTGCGTCATCCCAGTCACAAATCCCCCAAAAATCAATCCTAGGTACAATTCTGTATGACTAAAGCCGAGTATTTTCTGCTGTACCTCAGCTCCCGATATCTCCATACCATGCCTCATACCCGATATACGCGCGCTATCTTCATCTGACTCTTGTGTCTTTAAAAAACGTGAGTCTCAAAAGAGATGTAAATAGTTGCAAATTATTCTGGCCTTTATACATATCTATATGTGCGTCATCAGATCAATTTTGATTGCTTGTAATTTTTTTTAAATATGAAATTTCGTATCAATTAACGCTTTTATTTTTCAAAATACGCTTCTTATTACGAATATATTCCACAAAAGTATCATTTTATTACCTGATTTAAAAAGAAACTCCAAAAGGAAAAGAACTCGAGCTCGACTCGCCCCGTAAAAACGACTCTCATCATTATCATCATTATCAGCCAAAGGACGTCCACTGCTGAACATAGGCCTCCCCCACGGCTTTCCACAGCGACCGATCACTAGCGGTCTGCATCCAGTTTGATCCTGCGATCTTTTTAAGGTCGTCTGTCCATCTTGTTGGAGGACGTCCCACGCTGCGTCTTTGGTCGAAAGGTCTCCAATCTAGAACTTTCCTGCCCCAACGGCCATCAGTTCTTCGCGCTATGTGCCCTGCCCATTGCCACTTGAGCTTACTGATTCTCAAGGCTATGTCCGTTACCTTGGTTCTTCTACGTATCTCCTCGTTTCTGATTCGATCTCGTAGAGAAACACCGAGCATAGCCCGCTCCATCGCTCGTTGTGTAGTTTTGAACTTCTTTATGAGGCCCATAGTTAGAGACCACGTTTCGAATCCGTATGTCATCACTGGTTGAAGACTTTCGTCTTCAGACACTGAGGTAATTGAGACGAGAAGACGCTCTTGCGCAATTTTCCAAACGCTGCCCAGCCGAGTTGGATTCGTCGATTGACCTCTTTCTCAAAGTTGGACCTACCCAATTGGATCACTTGTCCCAGGTAGACGTACTCGTCGACAACTTCGAGAGTTGAGTTCCCAACAGATACTGGAGTGGGTACAACAAGGGAGCTTGACATAATTTTCGTCTTTTCCATGTTCATTTTAAGACCCACTTGTTGGGATACTCGGTCAAGGTCTTCGAGCATAGTGCCAAGATCATCCAGCGTCTTTGCCACAACGACTATATCATCGGCAAACCGAAGGTGTGTTATGTATTCGCCATTGACGGAGATGCCGAATCCTTCCCATTCCAGGAGCTTGAAGGCGTCTTCCAATGCCGCTGTAAACAGTTTCGGAGATATTACATCGCCCTGTCTTACACCTCTTTGCAATGGAATCGCCCTCGTCTTCTGTTCCTTTACTCGGACCGACATGGTGGCGTTGTTATATAGACACTTTAACACCTCTATATACCTATAGTCTATGTGACACCGCTGAAGAGACCGAAGTACCGCCCAAGTTTCGATCGATTCAAAGGCCTTCTCATAGTCCACAAAAGCTAAACATAGAGGCATGTTATACTCCTCGGACTTCTGTATAATTTGCCTAAGCGTATGAATGTGGTCTATGGTACTGTAGCCTTTTCGGAATCCGGCTTGTTCGGGAGGCTGGAAGTCATCAAACCTACGTGCGAGACGATTCGTGATGACCCTTGAGAACAGTCTGTAGACATGGCTCAGGAGTGAGATGGGTCTATAGTTCTTCAATAAGGTTTTGTCTCCTTTTTTGAAGAACAACACCACCACACTCCTGTTCCATGCCTCAGGCGTGATGCCCTCTAGCAGAACGGAATTAAATAGTCTCTGAAGGACTTTAAGTACCGGTGTTCCACCCGCTTTCAGAAGCTCTGCTGTGATTCCGTCCTCGCCAGGTGCCTTATTGTTTTTAAGCTGTTTCAGGGCCATCCTAATCTCGTAGAGGCTGATGTCCGGGATGTCTTCGGTGTAGTGTCGGGTCAGGATAGCTCGTGGGTCTCTGACCGAGCTATCAACGGGTTTGGCAACTGAGGTGTACAAATGCCCATAGAACCTTTCGATCTCCCTCAAAACCTCTGCTTTCGTCGACGCTACACTGCCATTCTCCGTCTTAAGCTTCGTCAACAGGCTTTGCCCAATAGACATGTCCCTTGAAAACACTTTGGAGCCTTGGTTCCGCTCTATTATTTCTTTAACACTATTTGTGTTAAAGGAACGAATGTCATGTCGCAGAGACTTCAATATTCGTCTATTAAGCTGCCTGTAGGTTTGAGCATTAACGGAGGTTTGCAGTGCCATAGATCGACGTTCTGCCATAAGATCGAGAGTGTGGACCGAGAGTTTTTGAGGTCTATTTTTACGGCCAGGTCTAAAAAACTTAGATCCGACCGTTTGGACAGTTTCCACAAACCCGTTGTTTATTTCGTCCACTGATACGCAATTCTCTAGGCAATCAAAGCGATTTGACAACTTGAGTTGAAAGCTCTCGGGATTTTGGATATGGGCACGAGTAGGTCGGAGCGTGGACTTCATCAAGCGGGACCTTTCCAATTTGACATTTATATTCAATGTGCCTCGAACCATACGGTGATCACTGCCGGATTTTACCCTGTTGATCACGGAGACATCATTGAATAACCGTCTCTTGGTGGTCATGATGAAGTCTATCTCATTTCTCGCCTTGCCATCCGGACTCAACCAGGTCCATTTCCTTTGAGGCGGCTTCTGGAAGAAAGAGTTCATCGCAAAGAGTCCCTCCTTCTCCAGAAAGTCGGCCAGCCTATTTCCCCTGGCGTTCCTTTGACCATATCCAAAAGGTCCCACTTTCAACTCACCCTCGCCTCGCTTGCCGAGTTTTGCGTTGAAGTCCCCCATAACAACAGTGAAATAGGTTTTGGAAGTGTGTATGGCTCTACTTACGTCCTCATACATTTCCTCCACCTCTTCATCCGGGTGGTTCGAGGTCGGTGCATATACCTGTATGACCTTCAGCGAGTACCTTTCGGTTATTCTGAGTATAAGGTATATCACCCTGTTCGACACACTCTCGATGGTTACGATGTTGTTTACGAGGGACCTGTGGACAAGAAACCCAACACCACCTTGGGACTTTTGGTCACCCTCCCGGTAGAAGAGCAGGTTGCCGGACTTCAGAGTTATCGTGTCCTCGCCCTCTCTGCGGACTTCTGATAAACCCATTATGTCCCAGTGTAACCTGCTCAATTCTTCCTCCAGCTCGAGCAACTTCTCGTCTGTCCTCAGTGTGCACGCGTTATAAGTTACCAGGGCCAGTTGTCGTTGGGGGTGGTAGCGCGATCGCCTCCGGGGATTCTTAGCACCCCCTGCCCCGCCGTTACCGTGACCGCTACCGGAGTCAGGAATAGCGGGGCTGCCGGAGACTGGGGGCCTGGATTGTTTGTGTCCTACCATTTAGAGGGTTTTTGCCAGTACTCGCCACGCTTGGCAGGCGGGTTGGCGAGCGCAGAGGCGCAGCCCCTTGCGGCTGTGACGCTGCTGCCCGTCACAGCTCAACATTTTACTGCGCCTTTTGTTGGATGGTTATCCCGCCATCGGTCGGTCGCCAGAGCTTCGTCTGTTGAAACAGGACGCACCACGTGAAGGTGAGGTTGGCTTGGAGCTTTGGGTCTTGGTTAAACTCCCTTACGTCCCCTAAAAACGACTCTATCGCTTAAAAAGACTAGTTCCATGTTGCGCTCAAGAGCTCATATAGACTTTAGTGCTCTAGTCTTAGGAGTCTTGTTGTAACGAGTCGAGTCGTGCAATTTGTCAGTCGAGCTCAAAATTTAGGACTCAAAAGACTCATGTTCTTAACATCTCTTTCGCTGGTTTCTACCCGAAATAAAACGAGCGTCAGATGACGATAGTGTGCATATTATGTTACGGTCAGTAGGCCTGATTGCTCATCACTAACCGGCGTTTCTTGTAGGGCGGATGCACCATTCCGCCAGCACGCCGGCCGGCGTGGACGGCGCTGGCGGCGGGTCGCGTACGCCGCCAGCGACGCCGAAGAAAGGCGGCAAGATGCTCGCAGTCAGGGTTCAGATGCTGGATGACTCCATCTCCATGTTCCAGATACAGGTATGTGCTTAAGTTCTAGAGCTTTAGTTCTGTGGGATACAGTGCGTTTTAGCAATATGCTATGAATAATGCTTGAAAAGTCTTGATTCTCTATGAGTCTCCTATCTCAACTTGTTGACGAGTTAAGCAGACGTTTCGCCATCAATTCTTTTATGTACCAAAATTTTTAAAATGAAGGTTCATATTAAAATTGTGCTTGAAAAAAGAAAGCAAAATTTTGCATAAAATAATCGCGACGCTATTTATGAGACACTCCGCTAAAGATTCTGTAGAACTTGAATAGCTTTTAAAAGTTTCGAAAAGTGTCACGCTAACTTGGAAGGGTTCCACAATTTCGTCCTACGTCTTATAACATTTTTTAAAAATCCTATGTAGAATGCTTAAAGATGTTATAAAGCTCTACAATAGTAATAATGTTGACAATGACGCTCACCTGTTGACGATTATTGCCTTTATGGACCTCCACGATGAGGTAACACATGACATGACGCAAGCGCTGAAATTTTACGATCTGTGTTTGACATGTTTACTGTCTTCCGAGTTGTTTTGGTCCGTTTCTTGCGTAGGTTATCCTTGTGTCATCCATATACAGTGATTAGGTACTCGGCCTCCGAATTTCAATGGATTATGCCGCAACCAATTACTTTCTAGTCTAGACCAAGTTAATCGGTTTGATGTAATTGGAGTTTGGTCGTTCCGTAGAATTGGAATGTGAAGTAGGTAACTGTATCATACTTAAAGTTAGTAAAATTGTCTGCAATTTCTGAAAATAGCTTTTCTTCTTCAATCGCTCAATTTTTCAATGCTCTACCAGCATTATATTTGATTACCCTTGACGTTTTGATGTCTTGGGTACAAGAAATATGAATACTTCCTCTATTTATAGTATCAATGGATCAGGATATGTTTTTGTACCTTCTCCGCCCAGCCTTAATATTTCCACAAGCATAATAGAGGTACATTTATATTATGTAACAAGTACCAAAAGGCACTTCACAAAGCGCTATACCAGTTCAGTCAGCATTTTAAATCCTCCCCGTTTATCCGCGAATAGTTTCTCGAAAACAATGTGTTGTTCGAAATATGCGATGCAGGTGAACCCTTGCGGAATGTTAAGCAGGACACACATGGGTGAGTCCGTTTTGTGGAGTGAGTGCCGCATGCAAAGAGGATTACTATGACATTGTACCGTTATGTTGTACTGTAAACAGTCGTTACATTCGCTCATAGGAACAGTATTGTTGAGGGTTGATCAAAAAGTTGATGAGTCCTAAGCTCTAGGATGCGCGCACAGCTCTGCTGGCTCTAAACCAGCAGAAACCAGCTGCTTCACAGTATATGATAATCTATCATTATAATTCCTGGTAAGGATTAAGCTTATAACATCATTCAGCTCCATTGCTCCTTTACTATACAACTTTTACATCTACGCTGCACTATGTTCTTAACTTCAAACTTAGACACTGATAAAAGTTAAGAAGCACACGATGCGCCTCTGCATACTTATATGGGATTTATTTTTAAAATAAAATCACATATCCATTACGTGCCAATAGACGTATCCGTAAGAGACCACAAATTTGGCAAGGTCTGACAGACAGCACGGTAGCTCAATTGGTAGAGCGTTTGGCCCGGTTAGCCAAGAAGTTGCTGGTTCAAGTCCCGCCTGTGCGCATATTTTTGGTTTCTTATTTCATCTTTATACATATAAAATATGACACTGTGAGTGTTAAAAACATTCTAAACAAGTGGAATATAGTAAGAAAACAACAAAACTAGTTACAGTACGTCTTTGATCCTAAAATAGTGTGTGAATGCGGCTAGAATCTAATATCTCGCTTTTGGTTTCTGCTTAAATCTTATTAGTTTTACAGGTTGTTGGCACTGTGTTGTTTGTTGTTTCACCCCATTAGTATTCTCGTTCGTTCCAAACACTTACGCAGTCGAATTAGTTATTTACTTACAATGCATTAGCACGTAATGGATGAGTTTTAATCACATTATCATTAAAGCGAAGAGTGGTAAAGATACCGTAAGTTGACGAGAAAAAAATATGGGACATCACATTTTTTTAGTGCTCTGCGTCGAATAAGTTTGAAAATCGTACCGCCTAAAAAAACAGTTTCCTAAGTTGACACAATTAATCGATGAGTTTTTACTTTATTGCAGTTACGCTTATGGTTATAGTTATATGTTGGGGGACAATAGAGATTATGAGACTAAGGATTAAAAATAATGTTCACTTCACAGTACATACGTTTTTAACCCAAAGTGGGTCTTTCCTACGAAATTACATTATGTTATCTTATCATTAACCAAACGAGGTCCGCTATCCAACCAATCTGTGTGTTGACTAAACTCTCTGAATTAATTTGTTGTGTCTAAATCTTGGCTAATGGTTGATTGAAACTGAAACAAATTACACATAAACCATTAACGTTAAGTAAAGCCTGTTATTATGAGCTTAAGTTATTAATTCATGTTCTGCAATAGTTTAGAAATACATAATTCACTCTCTAAGATTTCACGAGCTTATTATAAAGTCCCACCTTAGTCTTCAGCTATACTTTAAGTTCTGAAGATTACTTAATATTCCAATTGCAGATTCAATTTCGTATTTCTATTTATTTTGTTATTGTTAACTTCATTCAACTCTACTTAAGATCATGATATCTACATAGCATTGCAAACGAAGATATTCAAATGAGGCTGTGTTTTTAGTTACAAGTTAAGCCGTAATTTATTTCACAAACCAAATAGATCGAAACTACTATATTGTTCATTATTAATTTTACACGAAAAGCGTCTCTCTCGAGGTCGGCTCACAAATTTGCAAGTCACTAATTGTCTTGAACAACTAATTACGAGTTTGTCTCAACAAGCAATATGCCCTATATATTTAGTAACACTTAAGTATGATTAGTTGACTTGACGTTGATCTCTATTGACTTTGGGTCGTTTTGTCGATTTTAAGAACGTATCAAGTTCGTATTCTCGTTTTTTTGGCATTTTCGGGATAAATATTTAATCATTGGTTTATCAGCCGAACTTTCGATTTACAATTACACGATGCTGCTATCAATTATCTATCGTATTGACAAAGCGTTTGGTGTAGTGGTTAGCACTCCTGACTTATATGCCGGCCGTCGCGGGTTCGGATCCCGCATGGGGCAAATGTTTGTGTGATGAGCATGAACACTTCTACCGAAGTCATGGATGTTTATATGTGTTTAAGTATTTATGGGAGACGCCCCCGCCGTTATCGTTGTCTGTCGCATATTTATTTATTTAACTGCGTTGTAAGTATTTTCATAGCAGTTACCATACACATGGTTCATGTTTTACTTAGTCATATCCGTGTATCTTTGTTGGAATGTGGTTATCGTACATTGTGTTGTATTCCAGCTCTAGATAATGAGTTCCCCCACAAACGCTCCTCAAACATTACACTAAGGCATGTAAAAGTAACCGCGTTATCTCCATGTGAATAAATTCCTAATTATTTACACTTAAATGTAGCACGCTCTGTCGCTACTGGGTTATTTAGAGTAGCGATAAATCCAAATGTCATGTTTTTTATTGTTGTTAACTTGTGATGTTGAAGTAAAACTAAACGAAAGCATAGGTAGCTCTGTAAACAGTACGGCTGTTTGACAAATATTGTAAGTGTCTGGGCTTAGCTTCAGATCTTAATCAGGAAAAAATACTATATGAAAGATATTATATTTGCGCGGTCGAAATTGAACCGCTTGTTCTTGTGATAAGGAAAAACGAACATATAAGGCTTTGAATTGCAATATGGCGTGGCTACTATAAAATTATTATTCTCTCTTAATTTGTTACAAGGTAAATTGGACAAGTCCGCTTACATTCTAATTAATAACATATTCAGTTCTGCAATTAAACTGTTAATAATAATCCCTCAAGCGTATGTGAACGAGACACAATGCAAATTCTATTGTTATGCGGTTGCCTGCAACCGCTCGGGTGTTGAAGCAATAAAATACAATAGTGCTTGCACTAGATGCGTGTAAAAGGGTTCTTAAAATAAACGTGCTTAGCAATACATGCAATATCGCTTTTTTACTCTGTATTATTGTCAGTAAAGTAATACCTACTACTACTCCTTTGATTATTGTGGGGAATCCAGCACAAAAATGATTGTGGTTTTGATTGTTTTAACACTCACAGTGTCATATTTTATATTCATAAAGATGAAATAAGAAACCAAAAATTTGCGGGACATGATCATGGTCCCGCCCGTGCGTAAATTATTGGTTTCTTATTTCATCTATATGAACATACATGGTTGTCAAGGAATCCATCTAACTGAATCTTTTCTAAAAGAAACGCTTCTAAAATAAAAACTCTCAACAAAATACACTTAAGGTTTCGCACATCGTTCGCTGGAGTGTCGTATGTTCTCGCAAATGTTTTTCTAGCCGTGTATTTGCTTGTTTCAACGCCCCACATTCTGTCCCTTGGGTAGGCACGTGAATTCGCCTGATAAATCATACACTCGCATTTGCTCTAACCTTTCGACTTCACGCTATGATTATCCAAGGTAACTCTAGATAAACTATCTGTATCTAGCCCTTTTCATTTATTATATTGATTTGTTCTGTAGTCTTGTCTGTCACTTTGTCCATCATTGCTTTTATTTTCATGTATTTTTTTTGTGTTTTCTGTATTCAATCGAGGGTAAACAGTAGAATAGAGCGTTTTATACGTTTTCTGCACCTCTGGTGTCCAAATAAAGGTGAGGGTCACAAATTACAGGATCTTTTTTATTGCGGTCAACATGCTTTCTCTGTTTTTTGCGACCGTTACTTGCAGTACATCATCTCCCCCTTTAAGATTAATCTATACATATTACTAGCGGACTCAGCGAACTTTGCTTCGCCTAGTACCGTCCCGCCCCGGCCCCGTCTCGCCCAGCTTCGTAATTTTGAAAGTTAAGAAATCACTATAATTTATCAGTTATCGAGCGGGATGATAAATGTTCAAATTACTAAAATGGCTATAAAAAATAGGGGTTGGTGATAAAAAAAGTAAAAATTTAGGGTTGTATGTATTTTTAATGCCACATTATAAAAAAATAAAAAATCGTCAAAAATAAAATAAAAAATAGGGGTGAACGACCCTTATCAATTAGGGGTATGAAAAATAGATAGTAGCCGATTCTTAGACCTACTGAATACGCATATAAAATTTTGTAAGAATCGGTAAAACCGTTTCGGAGGAGTACGGGAACGAACATTGTGACACGAGAATTTTATATATAAGATAAAGCTGAAGAGTTTGTTTGTTTGTTTGAACGAGCTAATCTCAGGAACTACTGGACCGATTTGAAAAAATATTTTTGTGTTGGAGAACTTATTTATCGAGAAAGGCTATTAAACTTAAAACAACGCTGCGACGGGAGGTGAGAAAGAAAACTCAAAATGCGCGGACGAAGTCGTGGGGGACCGCTAGTATTACATAAGTACGTTCACTCCCTCGCGAACGCACGTGATAAATCAAACACTCCCATTTACCACTCGTCGGAAATAATGCGCTCCTCAGTCACCTCCTGACATAGGTATATTCGTTTACTAGTGCGTGTGACGTTACCGTTTTAGGTGAAGCTGCTGTGTATTGAAAATTCAACAATTTGTGTTGCTCTATATAGAGTATAAACCTTGAGACGCATCGCTTACTTCGTTCGTGCGTAAAGGAAGAGGGACATCTTACGACAACAAACATTATTTTCATAAAATTCACAATATAATTATTTTGTACGTAGGCTATTGCTAGCATACACGTCCCAAATGGGCGCTACCACAGCTTCGAGACAAGGGCTATTGCTGAGAAGAAGCTGCGCAACAAACTCAGTCACTACTGTCAATGCCTCTTTTTAAAATATTTCAAATTTAATGTTCGTACCTAGACCATACATTCTAATCGTTCATATTCAAACTGTGATTGAAGTCGCTCGACCGTAAAAACAGCACGATCCGAAACACAAACAATACTGTCCTCATATGGATTTTCTAGAGTCAGAAATAACCGCGTACATCTGTACGAAGCCTTACTTTCTATCCCTTGAGTACTCACATAAATCAATGTCCTATTTACCTCAGCCTTTCAACTCCGTGCTATAATTACCTAAGGTAACAGGAACTTTGTTTATTAGGTTTCTTGTTACCTTGCAGCAAATACTGGAAGACCTAGATTAATGGAAAACTTATTCCATTTACTATCAAAGCTTGGATATACAAAGCCTGGTTTTGATCTGGATTGTTTATCTTATTATTATTTCCAAAAGTAGTTTATTTATCGTTTACAAGCTCTTTCCCCAAGGATTTCTGGTGGCTCTTTAATCGCACTGCTGTAAAGATACGAAATGTGACGTAAAAAATCAATTAAACGCTACTGGTTTTCCAACATGGAATCGCTCTCGTATCAAAAGTCAATGAGTCTGTCGCCTACACAGCTGGCTACTCCACAAGATCGAGATAGAACACGGTCTAACGCGTGTTGGATGAAAAGTGTTCGTGCTGGCTATGCGTTGATTTAAGTGAATATTTTTCTTTATAATTTGGAACTAAATAATTGGTCTCCTCAACAAGAAAAGGAGTTCTGAGTTGTGTTGTTTTAGGAACACGCCAAAACGTAGGCAGGGTATGGAAGAGTAAAGATCAGTTGACTTGTAGGGAATGGATCTCCACTAATAGGACCAGGACTATCAAGATAAATAGACCTAGATCTTGTAATAATCGCAAGATAGGGCTGGATGCAAGATTATCATGTTATTTTTTAGTGTATCAATTCATAATCGAGGACATTTTGTTACATTGCACTACTACATAGCATATAGTTTGCCTTATAATAACTGCGGTATCACTTGCAATATGAAATACGTTCTCCACCAAAGTGGCAGACTTTTATACAATTCCAGCAAAAAGTTAGAACAAGTGCTATATATTTCGACCCAAAAAGGTTGCATAAGAGCGCACTTCCATTCAATCTGTAACAGATACAGAAATCCTCTTGGACCGTGCCAAATAGTTTCCGTGATTTTGGAACAGTTAAATGCTTTTTCCATTACCGTTGTAGGAGTATTTTTTGTTGCAGGTCTTTTAATGGTAGGAATTGGTAATATTTAGTCGAAAAGTTCGTAGGAACTCAGCATTTTAATGGCAATTATAGTCTTTTCTTATATTGACGATGAAATATTTTTGTATTTCTTATCCGCAAAGGCGCTGATATATGTTACACATAATTCTTTAATCATGATAGCAAACGTCGCTCTGTTATTATGGCATGTTGCCAAGTTGTTATTATTGTTAATTATATTGTAAACAAATGACACTTATTATTCATCATTTCGTATTGGCGTGGATATCTGACTTAGCTCATAAATATCAGTAAAATACTGACTTAATTATTATTTTAAATGCGATGTTGCTAGCCTTGGGTACATTTGCATCTTGTCAAGATAACTAAGTGCGTAAGTAACTGCTGAATTCGCCTGTATACATTCATTAACTCATATGTTTCCAGTAACCAGTTCATAAGTAAAAAAAAATGTATATGCCTGCCAGGTTTTTAACATTTTATTACGTTTGCTGGTAACTAATACAAAATAAATGGGCTGCACTGCTTTTCTGGTAAGCCTCTTTTAGTGTAATCCACTTAGGTTTAAACTCGAAAACAAATATGGCCAGCATTTCCATAACTGAAGTGTTACGGTACGAAATTTTAAACCTAGGGCTAATGTTTTGTGTGCACTTATGCACAACACAACAATATGCAGCAGAGTTTGCCTATAGAAAAAGAGCTTTGGTTTGAAAGAAATAAAGAGAATTCATTTATTAATCAAGGATATCGCACACACAGTGACACTGACAGACTTACAATATACCTAATTACAAACTAGGATTCGTGAATAGTCAGCAGGATGACTTCAATTTTCCTATAGAATTCGGCTGACATAACGTTTTATTTGACTAGGATAAAACTCTTTTTGTACATAACAGAAAACAACTCCAGTAACTTCTACGGACTTACTGTGTTCTTCTGTTTTGTGTCTTGCTGCTGCAGCATTCGAATAGCAAACGCATTCCACCGTGCATTCTATTTCGGCTGCCGATCGGAAGCCTGCCTCTGGTACTATTGTAAATGCGCGAACTTATACCGTTCATGCGAATTTTTGAAACTCTCAAAATATAATCTCGCGGTTTACATTGTTATTATTCACTTAGCATTTTACATTTTAGTTTAGCATGAATCTTGATGTTACGCTTAGTATTCCTTAGTAAGGGACGTAAGGGAGCTTGACCAAGACCATAAGCTCCAAGCCAACCTCACCTTCACGTGGTGCGTCCTGTTTATACAGACGAGGCTCTGGCGACCGACCGATGGCGGTATAACCATCCAATGTAAGGCGCAGCTAAATGTTAGACTGTGACGGGCAGCAGCGTCACAGCTGCAAGGGGCTGCGCCTCTGCGCTCGCCAACCCGCCTGCCAAGCGTGGCGAGTATTGGCAAAATCCCCTCATGAGTGCACACAAAAAAACCAGGCCCCCAGTCTCCGGCAGCCCCGCTATTCCTGACTTTGGTAAGGTCACGGTAACGGCGGGGCAGGGGGTGCTAAGAATCCCCGGAGGCGATCGCGCTGCCACCCCCGACGACAGCTGGCCCTGGTAACGTACAACACGTGTACACTGAGGACGGATGAGAAGTTGCTCGAGCTGGAGGAAGAAATGAGCAGGTTACACTGGGACATAATGGGTCTATCAGAAGTCCGTAGAGAGGGCGAGGACACGATAACTCTACAGTCCGGAAACCTGCTCTACTACCGGGAAGGCAACCAACGAAAGTCCCAAGGTGGTGTCGGGTTCCTCGTTCACAAGTCCCTCGTCAACAATATCGAGACCATCGAGAGTGTGTCGAGCAGGGTAATATACCTTATACTCAGAATATCCAAGAGGTATTCGCTGAAGGTCATACAGGTATATGCACCGACCTCGAAACACCCGGATGAAGAGGTGGAGGAAATGTATGAGGACGTAAGTAGAGCCATACATACTTCCAAAACCTATTATACTGTTGTAATGGGGGACTTCAACGCGAAACTAGGCAAGCGAGGCGAGAATGAGTTGAAGGTGGGACCTTTTGGATACGGGCAAAGGAACGCCAGGGGACAGAGGCTGGCCGACTTTCTGGAGAAGGAGGGACTCTTTGCGATGAACTCTTTCTTCCAGAAGCCGCCTCAAAGGAAGTGGACCTGGTTGAGTCCCGATGGCTTCACGAGAAACGAGATTGACTTCTTCATGACCTCCAAGAGACGGTTATTCAATGATGTCTCCGTGATCAACAGGGTGAAAACCGGAAGCGATCACCGAATGGTTCGAGGCACATTGAATATAAATGTCAAATTGGAAAGATCCCGCCTGATGAAGTCCTATCTCCGACCGACTCGTGCTCATATCCAAAATCCCGAGAGCTTTCAACTCGAGTTGTCAAACCGCTTTGATTGCCTGGAAAATTGCGTTACAGTGGACGAAATTAACAACGGGTTTGTGGAAACTGTTCAAACGGTGGGGTCTAAGTATTTTAGGCCTGGCCGTAAAAATAGACCTCAAAAACTGTCGGTCCACACTCTCGACCTTATGGCAAAACGTCGATCTATGGCACTGCAGACCTCCGTTAATGCTGAAAACTACAGGCAGCTCAATAGACAAATATGGAAGTCCCTGCGACACGACATTCGTTGCTATCGTTTCTTTAACACTAATAGTGTTAAAGAAACGATAGAGCGGAACCAAGGCTCCAAAGTGTTTGCAAGGGACATGTCTATTGGGCAGAGCCTGTTGACGAAGCTTAAGACGGAGGACGGCAGTGTAGCGTCGACGAAAGCAGAGGTTTTGAGGGAGATCGAAAGGTTCTATGGGCAGTTGTACACCTCAGTAGCCAAACCCGTTGATAGCTCGGCCAGAGACCCACGAGCTATCCTGACCCGTCACTACACCGAAGACATCCCGGACATCAGCCTCTACGAGATTAGGATGGCCCTTAAACAGCTCAAAAACAACAAGGCACCTGGTGAGGACGGAATCACAGCAGAGCTTCTGAAGGCGGGTGGAACACCGGTACTTAAAGTCCTTCAGAGACTCTTTAATTCCGTGCTGCTAGAGGGCATCACGCCTGAGGCATGGAACAGGAGTGTGGTGGTGTTGTTCTTCAAAAAAGGAGACAAAACCTTATTGAAGAACTACAGACCCATCTCACTCCTGAGCCATGTCTACAAGCTGTTTTCAAGGGTCATCACGAATCGTCTCGCACGTAGGTTTGATGACTTCCAGCCTCCCGAACAAGCCGGTTTCCGAAAAGGCTATAGTACCATAGACCACATTCATACGCTTAGGCAAATTATACAGAAGTCCGTGGAGTATAATATGCCTCTATGCTTAGCGTTTGTGGACTATGAGAAGGCCTTTGATTCGATCGAAACTTGGGCGGTGCTTCAGTCTCTGCAGCGGTGCCACATAGACTATAGGTATATAGAGGTGTTAAGGTGCCTTTACAATAACGCCACCATGTCGGTCCGATTACAGGAGCAGAACACGAAGGCGATTCCATTGCGGAGAGGTGTGAGACAGGGAGATGTCATATCTCCGAAACTGTTCACAGCGGCATTGGAAGACGCCTTCAAACTTCTGGAATGGGAAGGAATCGGCATCAATGTTAATGGCGAATACATCACACACCTCCGATTTGCCGATGATATAGTTGTTGTGGCAAAGACGCTGGACGATCTTGGCACTATGCTCGAAGACCTTAACCGAGTATCCCAACAAGTGGGTCTTAAAATGAACATGGAAAAGACGAAAATTATGTCGAACTCCCTTGTCGTACCCACTCCAGTATCCGTTGGGAACTCAACTCTCGAAGTTGTCGACGAGTACGTCTACCTGGGACAATTGATCCAATTGGGTAGGTCCAACTTCGAGAAAGAGGTCAATCGACGAATCCAACTCGGCTGGGCAGCGTTCGGGAAATTGCGCAAGAGTGTCTTCTCATCTCATCTACCTCAGTGTCTAAAGACGAAAGTCTTCAACCAGTGTGTGTTACCAGTGATGACATACGGATCCGAAACATGGTCTCTTACTATGGGCCTTGTAATGAAGCTCAAAATCACACAACGAGCGATGGAAAGGGCTATGCTGGGTGTTTCTCTACGAGATCGAATCAGAAATGAGGAGATACGTAGAAGAACTAAGGTAACGGACATAGCCTTGACAATCAGTAAGCTCAAGTGGCAATGGGCAGGGCACATAGCGCGAAGAACTGATGGCCGTTGGGGCAGGAAAGTTCTAGATTGGAGACCCTTCGACCAGAGACGCAGCGTGGGACGTCCACCAACAAGATGGACAGACGACCTTATAAAGATCGCAGGATCAAACTGGATGCAGACCGCTAGTGATCGGTCGCTGTGGAAATCCGTGGGGGAGGCCTATGTTCAGCAGTGGACGTCCTTTGGCTGATAATGATGATGATGATGATGCTTAGTATTCCATTTATCGATGTTTGTTCTACTCTACATTTTGTTTCAGAAAGCCTTTTAGTCTGCTCTATATCTTACCGTTATAGAGTTTTAGGACCCTAGAGGCCAGCGATAGGCCGTTCATTAGTTTCAATAAACGTGGTCTATACTTACATCGAACTCGCACATATAAGTTCTCTGTTGTCAAGATTTCTAAAAAAATACCGTTTCAAGTACAGTCACATTTTTTTTTACGTTTACGCGCTGATAAGATAACGTTGACGCTGTTGGTTAAGTCTCAACATTTTAAAAGGTTATACAACGCCTTGCATGAAATCTTGTGAATATTTTAACTGAATGCCCGTGCAGCCAACTCTTAACGTTCTTGTTGTTTTCTGGTTTTATTTAGGTTCTAGCTACATTGTCTGAAGAATTTCCTTTGTCTCAAAACATAAGAAAGCATATGAGTAACTTTTCTGAGTGCTCGCTAGTTTATCTGGGTCTACTAGAGCAGAAATCTAGAATGCTGAATTTATATTAAACATATTTGATACGAACCTCTGAGCTGAAATTACAGGATATTTGTTAACTAAAGGCTGTAAATCCGCAAGGATTACTAGTTTACCTATCGAATTACGAACCGTTTAATATTGGTACATAATTTACTTCCAATCTTGCCTGTGTTCTTTTAAACGAATTTAGTTTAAGCGTTCGATAACTCGTTGAAAAATTTTCCCATTAGTATTCGCTCCTTTACAGGTAGAGCATTTTTTTTATAATAACATAAATGTAATCATCGGATGGTCTTTTTACAGACTTCCAAACTCAACTATTTACCTAAAGTTGAGGTTTTGGCTATTATGGAAGGCACTTTTGGATCGACAAAATCCCGGGATAGCGAAATTGCTAAATTTAGCTTTTTTTTACCATAAAATCAAATCGGGTGTAGAGTTATTTAATTATTTCCAGGTATTGGCTTATATGGAATGCACTTTTATAAAAAAAAAAAACGGAATTTAAATCGAAAAACAAAGGGTTTTTATTATTGAACCAAATCGGGTGTAATTGAGTAAAGGAATCAATTTTAGGCGAAAAATTTATTTTTCGAGTCGGTGCCCTCACTTTGAACATGTAAAGCATCAACTATCATAGCACCGACTCCAAAAAGAAATTTTTCGCCTAAAATTGTAGTGCATTTTTGTTTTGAAGGTTTATATTTTTTTAAGATAATTTCCAGCGTTACCTTAATACGAGTTCATATGTAATAATATCTGCAAATACTTAGAATCTTCTTAGTGGTCTATCTTTTTGCGCGTCATGTTGTATTGCAACGTCACGCTCACGTCCTTACTCCCGAGTGAGTAACCATAATTTTCCTTCGAGCGTGTAAAGATTGTTTTAGATGAGCGTGAAAGTGAGTGAACGTGGACTGGTAATGCCTTCGACGATCCGTGAAGCATGCACTGAAACTTTACAAGTACAGATTTAGACGCTCTTGCCGACGACACCGATCGGGGTGACTCGGACACCTGCTGGGGTTATCTATGTACTTACAAGCTTATTTATTGGCTAGTCGAAACAGTTCATAAGCATTGTTTAAGGGTAAACTTATTTTTTACTAACAGGTTTAGTACCTACTTTTCTGCGTATCAAACGGATGGTGTCTTGTCGACTATTTTTTTCCGGAAAAATTGCTTTTTTCGTTCACTTACAGGTACGACCTAGGTTTTATTTAAGTATACGTCTAGTTGTTACTACCTCAGTATAAATCTTAATTTCGATGGCGATAAGGACATTGTCAACTCAGAGTAAAGTATATTATAAGATCTTATTTTAACAGTACAGGTTCGCATGTTTACCAAAAAACGGCATGCAAAAATTTGTTTAAATGTCACACAATCATTTGTGTTTCATTTAAATTAATTTTATTAAAAAAAAACATGTCAAGGTTATTAATATAATTATGACAATCCGTGTTATCATTATTATTATTGTTTTGTGCCATAAAATTCTGCTAGGTCATATAATCAATTTTCTATCAGCCAATTTCGTATAAACGTTTATAAAAATGTGCCTAACAAAGAGCTAAATCTGCACTAGTCCTAGGTAGGTAGGTAAACAAAATCATATTGTTTTTGTAAACCATCAAAGGATTCACACATCATGCATTTAACCGCTTTACGATTCTTATGCAAACAATTTAAAAAACTATGATACTAACCTATATGGGTTTCATTCATGCATGGCTCCCTTATGAAACTCAAACTTTTAAAAAAAAGTTAAACCTATGCGTATAGGGTGTGTATGGCTAATGTTAGGTTGAAAAGGAGGATTCTGCAAGTCATACTGTCTCATAGATCGATCGACACGACCTTTAATCATAGAGGAGCTCGGACCAGATTGTTAAATTTTTAACCGACTGCCTAGTGGAGGTTAATTGTTTCGCGTAAATTATCGTGACTACGGTCAAAAATGTATATACATTCTATTTGTTCTAAAGGTCTCTTAATGTAGTGTCTAGTGTTCAGTTCTATACCTACTTAAGAAATACATTTGAGTGAGTAGTGTGTGCAGCATTTAATTTTCCTTGAAAAAATCATTTTTGACATGTTTTTCTACATTATTCCAATACCTTATTTATCGTATAATGACCAAGAATTTACAGCAGCTACAAAACAATACTTTAAAAGTTAAGCAACCGTCTCACCCACGCTCCAATTTATTTAATCCGAAATAAATAAGGCATGTTGGCACGAAACAGGACGATTACAAGAAAATATATTAAAACGATAAGGAACATCCGGATACTGAGCAATTTGAACAATCCCGGCTATCTCCGGAATGCGGGGGAGGACTATGTAAAGCGATAGCGACTACTTTGGGAATTAGAAGTTGGTCATGACGTAATACATTCTTCTGCTTAGCGAGTCGATGAAAAACCGACTTTTTTGCGAACTATGCGTATGAGCCTTCGGTTCATTTCGTGAGCACAACGGCGTGCTCATTTTAATGGTGATATTGTGTTCATGAAGAGGTGTTATTTACTGAAATTTGTTGTGCCCAGTAATTGACGACGCAGATTGCCTCATCATTTGCACATAATGATTTCTAGGGAACTGTTATCAGGACAAGAGGTGGGGCATGTCTTGTGGAGTGAAACCGCAGACACAGGACAGATCGACTCCGTTATAAAACTATAACAGAGTGTAACTAACAGACAATGGTTAATTTGAAAGGTGATAATTGCACCTCCGTCATTATCTACTTATAACTAGAGGTCTTAGTGTGTAATTATAGGTTTGACTTTGCAAGAACTGCAGTCACAACTGAACAAGGATTGGTTCAGATTCAGATTCATATATTTTTATGAAAACGGTACATTTGATTGGCATGACTTTAATGTTCGTAACTAAAAATCGACCGCTATTGTCAGCCAATTTCTAAAATGGATTTATCCATTCCGTTTGACAAACGTTTTAAGGGGTGCAAAGAGAGCAATATACACGATCGCGCGAAAAAACAAAAGACACCGCGACAAAGGCTGCAATTCTGATCAATGCTTCGCGTCCTCTTTAGCGTAATGCCTCTCTCACAGCTACTTGCCTCACAGATTTGTCACCGAAGATAAAGCCTTATGCATTCGCCCTTATCGAGTGCTTGGCACCACGCCAGGAATTTACCAGATCCCGGTCAGTGGCTCGACTGTGATGTTATTTTCAATTATTGATTGTGATTTGTGATTTAATATGAGCGGACGTCAAGGCAGCGAACAACAGGATCTATATTGGACAATACGGACGACGAAATTGGATGAATCTGTTACAGGAATCGAACTTGACATGGGCTATTTTGTTACTGCTGTAGACTACAAATTATTTTTTCAAGAAACATCTTTTATTCGTCCTGTTGACATCTAGGACATCGTCTGTGTCTCAAAATCTAGTCTAAGCTAACACAAGCCACTTCAACTGAATAACTATACATGTGACTTTTAGACCCTTTGCACACTGCGACTTTTAGCAGCGATGCAGTCGCGATGCAGCATTGATGCAGTCGCGATGCAGAAGCTGGATATTGACAATTTATGTGCTGTTTATTGGAGACTGCATCGATACTGAGTCGCAACGCTGTCGCGCTTTTGACTGCATCGATTCATAAAGTCGCAGTGTGTAAGGGGTCTTAAACTCTTTTCGCAAACTGCTGTTTAATGCGTCGCACTTTTTAGAATGCGGTCTCAATTCAATTGGATGCTGAAGAGAAAAGTTTCTAAAATCGTATTCATATCAGCAGGGATTTTCAAACTAAGCCTGTCTACTTCTAACAAAAACATCTAACTTCCTAAACTCCGTCTTAACTCTTATGTAATCCTACAGATTTGCAGATAACGTAACGTGTGCTCGCTGCCTTATCTCTGGCGCACCGCCAGAGTTAGTAAAAAGCCTTAGCCAGACAGTTTTGATTGCCCCAACGATGCTGATTCTTGCTGTCCCCTCCACGGTCAATTTATCGTCATAGTTCATAGGGTTGCCAAATGTACGTATTTATTATGTATACTGTACAGTCAGGAATACTTAAGAAATCCATGTTAGAGTAACAATTCATATGTTTCCCTTAAAATGTCTTGCGAATAGACTTATGGTTTCTTACCAACTTATGATGTTACCGGTAGCAAGCTTTGAAGATAAGGATCTTGATTGCGCAAACTCATTCATCATAAAATAATCAAGCACATTTCACTCGTTGAACTTATCTAAACGAACGGTCGAACTCTTCAGATGTACTGTATTTTTTATCCTAAAATGGACCATTGCTGTAGTCAATACTCTCTGCGACCAGCCATTTTTATCCCAACTCCCTTGACTTAATGATGAGATGTCCCTTGCGAAGAGTCCTCTCAAATACTTTTCGAGTATTCTCATAACGCTGGTTCCTTTCAACTGACGTATTCGATGACACTTTTCATAAATACACAGAGTTGTGTATGGTGGAGAGTCAGACTCGGAAGGTGACGGAATACTTGTATTTTTTTAATGAATTCTATTAGGGTGTGGTAACAGCTTGCTTGAATTGTAGATTAATATTATAAAATCTTCTGCGAGTTTGGAAAATCTTTCGTAGATTTTCTGACGTAGCTGAATTAGGCTTTAAGGATATAAGACTCTTCCTTTTCACCTATAGTTTTTTAGGTTATATTCGTTGCATCTCTAAAAAAGCAAGCCAGCACGCGGTCCTTATGTTGATTCCCTATTTTATGTTATCAACTTCGACGGGCTAGATGCGATACAGCTGTCCTACCCTGTAACACTTTTCCATTTTCAATTTCGGGCGACTTTCTCGCTCACGTTGTTGATACCTTCACTGAAAAAAAACTAACGTTGTACGTAGCTAAACTTTCGTTTACGTATAACATAGAAAAAGTGACTACAAAACTAAAGCAATACGAAACCAAATTTTGTTGGGTTATTTTTTAACTTAACTCTTTTGTAATAATATAAACACTATTCTATCTAACTCTTACGAAGGTGTTTAGTTCAGCTTAGCCATTTTTTTTGTTACTTTGTGCTAAACTTTTAGTAATATGTAGGCCTATTTATATGCATCTAGTAAGCCAATTCTTTGTTTACCTTAGCCAATTTGTTTTGCTGCTATTAACTCAGCTAGATCGGTATTGTGTAACATTATTCTTACTTTACTTTTATCCTTATAAATAGTTTAATTTAGATGATTTAATTTATTACCTCTTACAAAACAATTTGACTATTAGCAACAAAACTAATTGCTTGTTTTAGCTGCAGTTTTTTGATTAAACTACTACAGTCTGAGCGTTTTAGCATGGCAATAGCGTCATTGCCCTTTTGTAAATATTTCTACGAAAAATTCACAAAAGGAAAATGACCGCTTATTGCCATGATAAAACGCTCAGACTGTAATTATAATAATATGTAAGAGCTAATTAAACGGTAGTTAAATAAAATGCATTTTTTTACAAATGTAATTGTTTTATTGTATCTGGATTAATTCTTACTCTATTAAAGTCATGTCAAATTAAATCTAACATATTAATTATCACAAAAATATTTTTTTAAAATTTTTAAACAACGTCATCTAACAATTTAAGCTTGAAAAAAATATATATTTATCAGATCTGCGGCGAAACAGCCATACATTTTGTACTTTTGATTCAACCAAATGTCCCACCACTCTCTGATGTGTCTGACCCTCATTATCAACTAATTCAATCCAAGTATCTGAAAGATAAACTATCAAAGTCTTATTCGAGAGTGTTGAAACATAAGCATACAGAGCAAAACATACATTTTTTTTAAAAATAAAAAGTACTTTTTTTTTTGTTAACGGGTAACAGAGCAGAGGTGATGCCACTTGAATATAAAATTTATTGTGTCTCGTAAATATTATACGTTTAGCGAAGTTGTATTTTTTTTATAACCAATCATAGCATAATTTGATTACACTCAAATCGTATCATAATTATGAAAAGTTTTGTATTTGAGTGAGACACAATAAATATAATCTTCAATAGCTGAAAAGTGTTTTAAATGACCTCTGCTTTTTTACCCCCTTAAGGCTAGTGAACCAAAACTGTATGTACCTCTGAATTTAATCTTTAATAATAAAAGTCTTATCTATCAGTCATAATCATATAATTATAATTTAATTTCTTATTTTAAAGGCTTTAGGCGTATTGTCGTTGCATCTCGTCCTAAAGTGATCAAAAAACCTAATCATATAGACACATCAACTCGTGGTTCCTGTCTCTCCCCGAATCTGTCACCATAAGGGACAAATAGGAATGTGTAATTCCTGTTTGCCTCCGAATTGGGATTAAGGGACACACAGGAATTTAAAAAATCCTGTTTGTCTCCGAACTTAGATTAAGGGACAAATAGGAATTAAAATTTCCTGTTTGTCCCCGAATTTGGATTATGGGTGAAGTGAAGAGGAATAAAAATTCCCTCAAATCGAATTGAAGCACAAACAAGAATTAAAAAATCTCTGTCCTCATTGAATTTAAGTATTTCTGGTTTTCATAATGTGTTTGTTTCCCAATGGTAACAGATTTGGGGACAGACAGGAATTACCCAAAATTTTATCATGAAAACCAATTACTTAAATTCAATGAGGACAGAATATTTTAATTCTTGTTTATCCTTCAATTTCAGGGATTTTTTTATTCATCTTCACCCCTAATCCGAATTTGAGGACAAACAGGATTTACAAAAAAGAATAAAAATTTAGCAAAATACAAATTAAAAGATAAACTTAAGATATTCGTTTCCCATACAAAAAATATATAAAAAAAAATGGTTTGTTTAAAGATATGGAGGAGTTTCATTAAATTATGGTTTATTAAAGCAGCAAAATACAAATATAAAATTTAAAAACAACGCCACATTAATGGTTTCTATTTTACGCCACTTTATTATATATTATAAACCTGTAAAAACCAGTTAAGCGTTTCACTGTCTACATTTGCCAGTAGTATGAAAACATAATTCAATTAAACGTTAATACTAAAACGCTGTTCGAAGAGTTACATAACTTTTGCCACTCGAAGTTACATTAATATGACAAAGAGCGTATGATATCAAGGAGTCCTGAAATGTGTACACAGTGCACTCTCTCTCAGGTTTCTCTACCTCAAAACAATTGAAGTGATCGTCAAAACCTATTGTGTTCATTAAAGAACATTCAAAAATAACTGTACTTGTATCATAAATAAATATGTTTTTAATCACCATAAAAGTTATTTCTGCAAGGTCTTCCACATCATGAACAATAATGGACCCAAGCTTATACTTTGTTCCTTTTACTTTAGCCCATGTGACAAGATTTAGGGAACCACCTGGTAGCAATTTAAGTGAGCATATGACGTCATCATATTTGTTTTTTTGCAGTCTTTTTGAAGGACTTACAGAAAGTGTAACATCTAATTTTCCTTTAGTGAAGACCTCATTTAATTGCAGTTGATGTTTTATTGCAAGTGACTTAGTAAGATTGCGTCGATTGAACGAAGCTCTAGCAGCCATTTTAGATAATCTATGCTTAGCTTCAAAACGCATCGACCATATATTATTTAAGGGACCAAATTTTGATAGCATTCCGTGGTAATGAAGTAAAAAATGAAATTTTGGTTTTAAAGTATCACCTGTTAGTGCTAAATATACTTCATTTAATTCTGATACTAAAACTTTTAACAACTGACTACTACCTTCATTTAAAACAGTGGACATTAATATGTCAATAATTTTTCGCAATGTTATGTACAGCAGCCAATATTCATCCTCAGTTGGTATGAAGTCACCAATGATCAGACCAAAATATCGTAAAAATGTTAACATTTCCGAAGCAGAGAGTCGAACGTTTCCTTTTGAAATATATTCTATACTTAAAGCACATGGTTTGCTAGAAGTATCAGGACCATAGTCAAAATTTTCTATTCTATCATTTAAAATTTTCAAAGTAAAATATTTTAAATCTCGGGTATATTTTAAGATAAGGAAAGACATGACATATTTGGAAACGCCCTCAAGTATATCATGCATTACGTCTACCCCTACTTGGTCGAATAAACTGAAATGATTGACAGATAACCAAACACACTTTTCTTTGATTCCTGTATTACTAGAACAGTTTGTTTCCAGCTGTGCAAGGTAATCATTATTAGTGCGGATCAAAGACGCGTCTTCGAAACACTGAGTTTTCATTACTTCTTTCGTAACGTTGCATATTCGACATGGAAAATTAGATGAAAATGATTCATTAAAACCTATAATTGAATGAATGCCAAGATTGTCACCAGTTATTAGAGCTAAAGCAAAATGCAACTGTCCGTGAAATGCTGGTACACTAATTTCTACTCCTGTTTCGAAAAGAAAATTAAACTCGTCAATTAATGGTTTGAACATTACGCTATTGCCAAATGAAGGTCGGTCAGATGAATGAAATAAGAGGGCTAAGAAAATGTTGGTTAAAGTAGAGGCTCTTTCTGGAGGTATGCAACCCACAGAAACGTACACAGCCCCTAATTTGTGAATCCCAGAATGGCTTCCTAACACATTCCCACTTTCATAATCATCAAAGAATAAAAATAACGGAAAAACGAGCTTGTCTTTGTGTCGCATTAGAAATTTAGTCCAAAATGCGCCTTGTATAAAGTTACTAATATTATGATTGTTACTATTTGTCAAATTGTTGATGTAGTCTAATGTTTCTTTGAAAAAACCATCTAGAGAAAAATATTTTTGAAGAACATATCTAAGTGGGATAAATTGTTCCACACATTTTACTGTAACCGCTTTCACGACACCGCGTTTAGTTATAGTGGTTGTTCTTTGGCCAATGACTATTTCATTTGGGGGTATGTATGTTCCGACACTTTCAAAATATTTAAGGCGGCTATGCTCAGTATTTAATCTTTGCAACATGGAGTCGCCAACAGATAGCACCTTTTGTTTAATCAATGCTAACTCATTTCCTGTCGACTGGCTTAGGTTGTCAAAAATTTTTTGCGCATTATCAGTAATAGTATTAGAAACATACACATTTACGCCTTCAACGATGTCTTGAACAATTTTTCTGGGTAACAAAGGGTTGGCGTACAAAGAAGATAAAAATAATAATGTGTGGTTATTACTTTTTGAATTGCTTGAGCCTACAGCATTTGGAGTTACTTGTTTAAGGTGTACCTGATTTGATTGAGATGTACCTGGAAGAGCTAAGTTAGAAAGAGAACTTGTTTGTGACGTGGAAATATTAGCATTAATTAAAGGTGGGTCCTGTTGTGACAAGTTTATGGAGTCGCGAATGTGAAATTTATTTAAATGCTTACCGAACGTGTTTTTTAAGTAAAATGTTCGGTCACAGCCTTCATCTATGCAGTGAAAAACTGAAAAACGGTGTTTGTTGTGAGCAATGGCAAAATGTTTAAATAAGTCCTTAACACCTGCACATTTGTCGAAACATAAAAAGCATGTAATCATCATCATAATATTATTAGGTAAAGATCAATATACTGTTCCAATACACGTCGACCGAAAGGAGAAGAAAAAAAAATTCTACTTAATTATGTATGATCAAACAGTTTAAAATGATGTTTTGTTGTTGCCAAAGACAACGCCCTTTTTTCACCTTTTGGTTATTTAGTGTCCTGTATTTCTAGTCCGAGATCAGTAGCTAAAGCTCGCACAGTCGTGAAAGTTTTGTCATATTTAGTGTTCATTTTGAATACAAATTTTTGAAGGAATTGCCAAACATGTTGACAGTCCGCAGAATATTCGGCATTCAATGTGAAAATCATTTTGAAACAAGCATCCACTGATTTTAAAATGGAGGGCAACTCGTATCGCACATTGTTTAGTACGATATACCTTGCAGAAATATCTTTGAGAGTAGGACCCACCACAATAATAAATGGTTGAAGGGTTAGCCCTAGTTCTTGAAGCTTTACCTTGCGTCGTTGTATAGTTTCTTCTATTTCTGCTGCGCTCTTCATGTGACAAATAAAGCTTTGAAGTACTTCGTGTTTAGACGGTCGCCATTGTTTTTTATTTTTAGTTTTTTTTATGATAGAAGTTGTCATCAAAAATGGCAAGGCCATAAACCCAACCACATTGAGAATCTCCTCAGTATCTGGAAAAATGACATCTTCTGAAAAATGTCTCTTGGAAAATGGACCAACTATAAAACGAGACTATCTACGACGACGACGTATTGAAATTTAAAAAAAGTTACTTGAGTAAAATCTTTTTGCCCTACGACTTTTTCTAAAATACTTCTGATCTGCCACCGTCAGGGTTTCATGCAATGGGAGCTTGGTCTATAGGGCGTTATTAGCTGTTTGTCTTTGACTTGATTTTAGTTTTATTAGCGATTGTAGTAGTAAAACTTGTTCATCCGTGTGAAAATTCATTTAAAATACTATTCAAAGATGCACTTACCGTTATTTTCTATATTACTTAAAATTTCTTTTAAAGAAGAATCTTGCTTAGTTTTGGCGTATTCAATCAGCTTTGGCCTAATTAATGGCCAGTTCTGATATATATTGTCATTGTACTCGGGATGAATACTTTTAAAGTCTCTCATGAGCTGAAATCAATATTTACAACGTCACTCACAACAAAATAATCGAGTAAGTATAAAATATGTTTCATCTACGAACGCATTAAAAATATTGAAATTCATTCATCCGAAAATAAGTTTATAACCATCCTTTTCAACTTGTAATGGACCGTGGAAAAAGAGAAAGGCTGAAACTGCATAAGAATATATTATATAAACTTACCAAAAATACACCGCCTGGCTGGTTTAATGGTTTATATTTTTTAAGATATTCTTCAACTGTTATTTTAGTTGTCAATTCAGTCAGCCTTTGTTTCGTTGTAGCGTCCCAGTATGTTTCAACTGTGACCCACGGGTCACAACAATTATTTAGCCATAAAAGTTTCTCTTGGATTTCTTCAGTTGATGTCTGTAGATTCTGAAGTTGGTTAATAGCGTCTTGAATATTGCTACAGGACGGGCCAGATCTCTCAGCAGACTCGGTACCACTGCTAGTTGCTGATGATGGACGTCGTTTGGAGTATTCTGCAATTACTCCAGACTTGATGTACTCTCTCCTGCGTTGACGATAACAATCTAGTAATTTTCCTTTTGCAGTAGCCTTTTGCATAGGACTGATGCTCATGTAAGGTATGAAGTAGACTGAAGAGTTCTCCTTTTTAAATACTTTGGGTATTTCATAGGCAAGTACATACAGCCGTGCGCTGGTAATTTTTTTTTGGGGGTCGTCTTTCAACTCATTGCTAATAATTATATTGCAAAGTCGTCTTCGGTCGGCGTTATTTAATAGGCCATTGTCTTGGTGTCTCAGTAAGAGAGATTTACCCTCATTACATGAACTTAGAATTTTGAATAATTCCTGAAATAATTAAAAAATATTATCTTTAAACAGAATATTAACTATTGTGTACCAGTAGACCGCAGGTTAGGCTACAAAATCTGTAATATTGCATTAGTTCAAGAATGAGACTTATCCAAACATAGGAGGATCGATTTTAAATAAGAGAATTTTGACCGATTGTGTAGCTTGACCTACGGTCCTCTGTACTTTGATAACAAAAGATGGAAAGTATATGTAAAGTTATCTACGTATGTAAAATTTCATAAATTCTGTTGAGAGGTTTTACCAGAAAAACTAGGCAAATATAGACCGCCAGTGTTATTTTCACATTATAGTATATGGACTATTCAGTTATGTTTATTTGGGGTAGCTATAGCGTTCTCGAATATCAGGTAACAAGTTCACAGATCAATAATTAATATCCCAACTAAAGCTATCCACTAATTGTAGGTACTAGACAGTAACAATACTGAGAGGAGACAGTTATATTATAAAAATAAAAGAAGATACCAACAACAACATAGGTAAAGTAGTAACACATTACACACAACAAAAAGAAAAATGGTTAAAACATATGATGTCTAACAGAACAAAATATACTTGTATATAAAAATAAATAATATGTATACAGGATAAATCCTGTCTGACCCCGAATCTGCCACCATTTCGGTCAAACGGGAAATTTTAGTTCCTGTTTGTCCCCAAGTTTGGATTAGGGGTAAAGAGGAATAAAAAAAATCCCTTAAAATGAATTGAAGGATAAACAAGAATAAAAATTTTCTGTCCTCATTGAATTTAAGTAACTCTCTTTTTTAAATTTTTAGTGTATGTTTGGGAATAAGAAAAAAAAGTAAGAAAAAAAAATCATTCTTATCTTAATTTTTCTAGAGGTGTCCAACCATTACAGCACCTTTCAAAAATTGCTTCTATATGAATATTCCCAAACAAACACTAAATGTTAGTATGAAAACCAGAGTTACTTAAATTCAATGAGGACAGAGCTTGTCCTTGAATTCAATTTTAGGGATATTTTTATTCCTCTTCACCCCTAATCCACATTCGGAGACAAAAAGGAAATTTTAATGCCTGTTTGTCCCTTTATCTTAATTCGGGGACAAATAAGATTTTTTAAATTCCTGTTTGTCCCTTCATCCTAATTCGGGGACAAACTGGAATCACAAATTCCTGTTTTTCCCCGAATGGTGACAGATTTGGGGACTGACAGAAACTACCCCATATGTGTAATAAACTAAAGAAAAATAGACCGGTCTAGTGCGAGTTGGACTCGGGCACCAAGGATTCTGTACTAACATTACGGTTCATTACATACAACCCGCTGAGTGACAAGATTTAACATAAATCACGTTTCTTGTATGGGAGGGAGCCCCCCTTAAATATTCGTTTAAGTATAATTATTTATTTTTAAGGTGAATATACAATTATATATTCTCTGAATATTTCAAGCGTCTACCCATTGCCGTTATTAATATCGAGTAAAAAACGGCAAAAACATACAACAACAATGTTCACTGCTTTTAAGGCGTCATTAAAAAAGTTGTAAGGATATTCATGACTAAACGAGTTAAAACGAGCTTAGTATTATGGTGTATAAATATATATCATATTATACATTTTTATATGTATTTTATATATCTACATAGGTAATTGATATATGCATAAAGTATTTTATATTATGTATGTTAAGTATTTATTTATATAGTTTAGTATGTGATTTGTATTCATTTAAATATTAACATTATTATTATCACCTTATAATGATTATTACTTTTTGTATTCGCTTCATTTTGGCCCATCATCAATCTCTTTTAACCTCACCATGGTTGGCTGGAAGAGATCCCTTCATGGCATAAGCCCGCCATTGGAAATGTAAACTCTAATTAAGATTTTTTGATGTTCAATTTTATGCAATAAAGCAATTACATACATACATACATGTTTGTTGTATAATACATTTTTTTTAGTATTTGCTGTTATAGCGGCAAGAAAAATACATCATTTTTGAAAATTTAAACTGTCGAGCTATCACGGTTCATGAGATACAGCCTGGTGACAAACAGACAGACAGCAAAGTCTGAGTAATAGGGTCCCATTCTTACCCTTTGGGTACGGAACCCTGGAAATCAAATAAATATACTTAGGCTGACATTACATTGGTCGTGCGCATTCCTCGGCGTGCGAACAAGGAACGCACACGCCCAATGTGGGGTCAGCCTAACTTATACAAAAAAAAACAGTTGCTCCATAAAAAAATACAAACTTGGTTGGACAGTTTGTATGGAGGCCGTTTTTTTTAAATAGTATCATTAACATGTAAATGGAAATATAAATAAACATAAAATTCTGGTGTAAATATAATAGCTCTGTTGTTCTGATAGTAAAATATTAAAAAAACTCACACATGACGAGTCAGGGTTTGTGTCTGGCTGCTGGACATTTTCCAAATCATATAATGTTTCATCCACTGGCTGTAGGACGTACCTTGTACCCTGTGACGTATTTGGTTGAGTCGACTGATCTTCAGATATCTAAAAAAGAGAAAACATGTATGTTATACACTCGAGTGTAATGTCTCTAAAGATATAAGAAAATAGGTCGCCTATTAGTTGTAGAGGTATTCAGATACTGTTCATTGTTATACTTACTATTTCTATAGACATACTTTCCTCCCCGGGTGCTGTTATAGATTGTAACAATTTTATTTGTGTATTTAGTTTAGCTCTGTGGCCAATTATGGGAATAAGTTCCTTAATGTCATTTTCAGAAAGCATTTGTAATGTTTCTAGATCTATGGCTTGTTCTGGAAAAAATCTCAGTATATAGATAGGTTAGATAAAAAAGCCCTAGCTCCGTAGGTATTCTTTTTCTTTAGCTTGGCATGGCATTCGTCTTTAGCTTACCGCAAGACAAGGAAATGATTAGGGAAATAACTAGGTAACCTACCTTTGAATGTTGCACTGTACATTTCAAGCCCCCATTGCCGCAGGTAATCTTCAAGAGGATCTGGGTCCTGCTCGGCCATGTTTCTCTCTCGCGAATTCACTAATAGTTTTACATACATAAAACACGCACGACACTTATTACTGAAATTTGAAATGACTGATATTTTGATGAAAAATATGTTTTGTTACAAATTGAAGTGTACCACGGTAAGCTCAAGCGACAAAATGAACAGGACAGGAATCAACTTGCACGCGCACGCACGTCAGTCACTCCACAGATTAGTCTCGCACGAGGCGAGGCGTGGGTACCTAGTGCGACAACGCATAGACAAAAATGTTTGTTTACATAAGATCAAAATACGGCTATCATAAGATAACGTTATGTCTAGCTTGATAGACTACTATGCTGTTAATTACATAAGTTTTGTTAAATCGCAGTTTTATTTTATATAACTACAAAAATAGGCTGTTTCATTCAACCATAAGTGTTAAAATAATTAAATTTATTAAGATAATAGTAGCAATATGTTTCTTTAGTGTTTAACAATAATAATTGTTTGATAGTGAAGCGTGCCTTCAGTAATGAATAGTCCAAGAATTAGCATAGTTTAAGTTAACTAGTTTTGTTACATGTTACCAATCTGATTTGTTGTCTTCATTAGGGTTATTTATAACTAAAACTTTGATTTTAAATAACCGAACTGAAAATAACGAAACCAGTTTTGTGCTTCGTAAATAAAGCACTTTTATTATTTTAAATTAAGTTCGTTGTCAATTAACTAAAAAGGCATTAACCCAAACAGTTTTGTTATTTATTTTTTTCAGTGTGAGCAGAGAGTAAGGTCAGGTTTTTTACTATCGACAAATCAGCGTTAACCAATGATCATGTAGATCAAAACGTCATTTTGTATGAAGTTTTGGACAGACCAATAATGCTAACTATAAGTTATTATCACTTTCTGAACAGGCTATTAGACAGCTAAAAATCCCCTATTTTATCCAACGTTTTTCACGGTTCAGACTTAGATATTGCCTTAGATTAGCAGTATTTTCGATGGGGTTAAATCTTATCTTTATTACCTTTGTCATAAAATTGGAAATGGTCGGTGTAGTCTTGCGGGTGGGTAACTGCGCATGTGATTGGATTACCATCAGATTAGCTAGAGATACAGCGAAAGAAGAAAGTAGCTTATGTAGTCTCAAAATATTAGTAATATTATAATGTTCGTTTCCAAAATGTTGATAGGTAACTGATCAATATTGAGAAATTACTAAAAGCTGTTTGGCCAAAAAAATACCTTATTTAATAACATGATCCCCTAAAGTCCCTTGTAATATATATATTTCCAGCAACTACTTTCTTTTCGATCGGTTGAACGGCGAAGTAATTTATTTTCGATATTCATTTTTGTCCATTTCTCTTTTGGTTCCGGGCGTTATTTATTTATTATTACGCTTACGCTGATTAAGTGATTTCAATCCAATATTTTTTCCCTTTTTAGGGTTCCGTAGCCGAATGGCAAAAAATACGAACCCTTAAAGTTTCGTCAAGTCTGTCTGTCTGTCTGTCTGTCCGTATGTCACAGCCAGTTTATTCTGAAACTATTAGTTTTACACGGTTGAAACTTAGTGGGTAGGTGTATCCTGTTAACCGCTTTACGATTCTTATACAAAAAATAATGATTTTTGAAGGGGGGGGGGGCTCCCATACATAAAACTTAAACCCTATATATATTTTTTTTGGTTTAGAATGTTTTTAACACTCACAGTGTCATATTTGTTGAGATTGCTGATTCAAGTCCCGCCCGTGCGTATTTTTATTTTTTATTTCATCCTTATGAATATATATTTTTTTGTCAAATCTATGCGTGTACAGTATCTGTGGAAAGGTTTTTTTAAAATTACATCGAGGTTCCTAAAATTATTTTTTCTAAAAGCCTAACGTTTGAGAGAAAGATGCTTTCAAAGTGGTAAAATGGGCGTCCGGCGTATATATGGGGGGTCTAACTTTTAAACTAAGCGGTTTTTTTCAATTCCTTAAGTCCTTATTATACTTTTTGTATCACCATCACTTAACACAAGTGCGCGATAAAGTATCTGATTTAAAGAAAAAAATAAAATAAAAACGCAAACTGGAAGAAAGCTATCGGCTAAATATCTTAAAACATTTTGCGATTCATATACTGCATTAATGGCGTAAAATCGAACACTCGCAGTGACTCAGATGAAATAAAATCTATATTCGCACAGTTTTCCGATAACTACCTCGGAGCACTCGGAGGTCACCTCGGGCCCCGCAAATAGATGACGCTAAAATAAAACCGTGCCCTAATTGCTTACTTACTTAAAGAACAGGGCTCTGCAAGGCGTTTTATAAAACTTGAAGGATATTGGGATGTGGAATTGCCAGTAATGTTTTTTTTTCTGTGCTGCGTATTACATCGCGTACGTCTCTTTATTATTAAAATTTTTGATACTGAAAATGTATTTATAATAAAAGAATCCATTTTATATTAGGGGGTGTCTTATGAAATACTATTGATCAATTCTAAAGGATTTAATGATTTAATTAAAATTAATTATGTTCTACATGACTATCTGACATGACTGTTCTGTTTATCAATGTCATGTCTATAAGAAATGTTATTTATTTGTTTATACACTGTGGACCTAACGCCATATAGCATTATCTACCAGTATGTGTGCCCAGAACAAATTATTGTTGTTTCTTGGCTTGAATGTTATACAAATATTTCTCAACTGTTTCTACCTCACCCAATGGTTGACTAGTAGAGAATGCTTTAAAGCATTAAGTCCGCCATTTGTACTTCATTTTGTTTGTGCAAAGAATATATTATTGAATATTTTTGATTATCGATCGTAAGACGGATGAGGAAAATATTATTTTATGCGCTAAATGTAAGCAATACAAGGTTGGGTTTCTCGCCACTCTCGAAACCCTAATCAATAATATATTTTTTTGCGAAGAGAAAGCCATCAGGAATAATTTATCTCAAATGTACTGTAATTCTAATACTGTTATGTTATACAAGATAATTGTTTAGAAAACTAAACGCGTAAACGATGATGTCATGAGAGCCATTCAATAGAAAAATACATACAATGAGCTAAATTCATTTCTAACGTTTGTTCTTTATCTTGAGAAAAGTTTTATGTAACAGTGTTAATCTAAGATTAAATGATGTGATTTTATTTATTTATTTATTTAAAAACTTCATGCACACAACAAAAAATTGTAGGTACATATGCCGGACTTAATGCCAAAAGCATTCTCTACTAGTCAACCATAGGTCAGGACAGAGAAAAATATATATACAGGCGGTGCAAGTAAAGTTATAGAGGCAATAAAATTTTCAATAATAGATTTTCACAGTATCTTCTAGATAAAATTTGAAGATTAAGGATTTGCCGCCTACAATGTCTGAATTAAATATATCTTTCAATGATTAAAAACTTACACACATGAGCAATAGCTCAAAGTACGTCCTTGCAGTTTTGATACTCGTGTGTCTACACGCACACTATGCTCCTGACACTTATAAGAATGCGATCTGATATCAGCGAGTGGATACAAAGAAATATGAACCGACGAGGGGTCCCCTGCGTTCGCCGTCTCGGTTCTATAAATGGCATACTATGATATTGACCCACCTAAAGCTCCTAAATAGGTCACTATTGTAGGAATGATCAAGCCGCTCTATAAATTCAGCCCACGCTCACCAAATCTGCGGGCCAACCAATCATGGGCACTGATCATGGCCAATGCGATGAGCTGCACTTGACTACTGGTTTTGGACATGATTCGTTTGTAGGTAACTAGTTTGATGACTCGTTTAAGGCTTTGTGAGTAATTATCATACATAACACAAGTATTGGCAACTCCTATTTGATTTGCTAACGAGTTGCTTTGTTGTAAGAACAAGTGCTGAAGAACTCATTTCGAATTCCATATTCAAAATTTTGTATCTCTTGCCTTGTCAATTGATATTATCAATACTTTTATGAAAATTGAAATGATGTAACCAATTCAGCATCAAATATATTTGCCATTTTTATTTTAGATCAAATATTCCTTACCTAGAATATGGCATTGGTCTTATGTATAGAATTCCCAGTCAGTTTTAGTTACACATATTGATACATACCCTTATTTACCCGCCAGGATTCATGTTATTCCATATACCAGACAGGATCGGAATACATGCCCGCTGCATATGAAGCTTTTATGTTTCAATTATTCGGGCCAGTGGAGTATTGCGAGCTCCGACGTTTCCAGCGTTTGTATCATTCTCGATGTATGTACGAGGTAGGGATTATGTGAACGCGTGTTACGATTGAAGTGATCCCCATAATAGATGCTCCCCTCGGAGAGGATTGTTCGCGGTGAGGATCAATCTGCAGTTGGGAATGATGAATAATGTTACGTAGTTTCTAAACATAGACACGTTATACATGGGTTTAGTAGCAGTTTTAGAAACCAATCTTTTTAACTTATACTATCTGAAGTCGTTGTGAAGGCACACTGAAAGTCAATCACAGCTGCAAAACTCTTCTTCGGAAAAAAGTATGAATTGCATGACACCAAAAATCTATAGCAAAACTCCGCTTAACATCTGATCAATTATTGACTTTAAAAAACAAAAAAATGCGCTCAATGGCTTCCTTGCGGAAAAAGTGTACTATGACTCAAGATTTTTTTTATGATGGCAACATGTGAAATAACTTCAAATTATTCATATACCTTTGTTCTTATAATAATTTTGTATCTGACATCATGTAGTGACTATGTTTATGTATTAATAAATGATTGATTGAAAGTTACGTACTAGTCGAGCTCTACATTTCAATTTTACTCCGAAACTATCGACGTCGCACTGAAGTGCAAGTTTATTGCTAAGTATAAGTTATTAAGAAGGATCGAAAAACTTTAGATCCATCTGCATTTTTCCTGTTGTAAAACCTTTTGTTCCATACTCCCAATTGTTCTATGTCCTTTCGACCACGTTTGTCAAAATTCAAATTATATAAAATACACAAAAAAAAGGAGCTCTTCAAATGACCCGTTTTAGAGTTTTGGCTCAATTTAAAGGATATTACGTGGTTGACCTATTTGCGGAGTCAGTGCCCCGCTGCAGGTTTGAGATCGTGCGTTTACATAATACATAATGCACGGTGTTGCCAACCCTATTACCTACTGTAAATTTTTAAAGCCATGTTTTACGTTTTAACCGTATTTCAATCTGATACCTTCCTGCATCGTAAATTGTACCTACTGGTGACCAAACCGTTTTTTTAGTTTTCAGCAATAAATGGATGGACGTGTCAGGAGCATAGTACATATAGTTTTTTTTTGATAATTGTAATTGGCTTTGCTTTACGGTATATTTATTAAACGACAATTATTACGAATTCCACGTGTGACATCAGTCATATGTGAAATGAAGTAGTAGTAATGTAGAACTTGATTAATAAGGTTGTTTATAAGTATTTCTATTGACATATAGATAGACAAGTTTCAAGATTTTCCTCTCAGCTTAAATTGCCACCATTTTATTAAATATTAAGTTATGTGTTACTAGTATTATTTTAATTGTTTTCCTCTTATGTACCTATATGTATAGTTTCCCATGAATCTTTTGTATTTATTGTAGCCTTCATTTAGCCCTGTTGATTGAAAGGTCATTTTGCACTAGGTTGGCAGCACTGATTACGTCACGGTCCTAGTTCGATGGAAACTCTTTGTTTTCTGATCTCATCGTTTTTTGCTATTCGCCGAGTCTACTAGATGACACACAGCCACGCGTAATTGCTTTTCAACAAGTAATTGTATTGTGGTCCATTTATAACTCGGCTCGCTCGTGATATTGCATCTGTAAAGCCCAACGTAAAAAACAAATGAGTGAGCAGTATTCAGCTTTTATCCACTTACCGCAAAATTGATTACAGATGAAATGGCAATTTTTTTGCGTCCTCATTCTGCTGCACTCCTATTTTTCAACAAACTTTCTATGTCTATGTCAAATATTTGCATGTTTCTCAACTTTTTGCAGAAACATATAGATTTGAGTTCTTCGTCTTTCTGCCAGTCTAAACGACCGACATTTTACGGATCTTATTGGTAGTCGAGATGCATGCAAGATACTAGGTAAATCGTACCATTCCTAGCTGACAGTGACACTATTTAGTATTCTGTACCTTGTCTGGCTTTTAGGGACGTGCATTTTTGATCAGCAGAATTCTTCGGTCTATCATTTCACAAGATGTAGCAGTATATGAATAGTATAGTATCTTTCATTTCGTAGGCACATTTTAAAGTGATGAAAGTTAACGAGTATAGTTACCAAACTAACCGTGAATTATGCAATTAAGTGAGCCCATTACACAAACTCTGAAGGGACAAATGTTACTTGTAATGGTGCCTTATGCTCTCATATAGCGGCGGACGAGAAGTTTAAATTACCGGTCATGCAATTTGATACCAGTATAATGTTACTAAGTACTAGCTACTTGTTTCATTGCTGATATTTTCTTTTATGTTTTGTTTACAGAGATAAATTTACTGACTGAAGAACGTGATATTCTTTGTAATTTTGCAAGGTTCATTGTGTAAATTTGACACACGAAAAATATTTTTTAAGACTGCACATTTATCATTTAGTTTATCTCTTTTGTGTTTGCTTCCATTCTTCTGAATTCTTTTATTCGAGTTGACATGATAAAAATTGACTGAAGTATACTGTAAAGTTTGTTGTATCTTGCGACCTTCAACAGAATGAAAAACAGCTTGTCGTCAGCCTATTAAATAATCCTTTAGAAGTATCTTTGGAATTGGTATTAAATATAGTGATTGCAGTAGTTGGCTTACTTCATTTGTTTTGTAGCTCTGCCTAGAACTCACTTAATTAGTTGTTCGAAGCCCAGTTTCGCGATGCGCTCTCCAGCTAATTACAAACGTTTTCGATACTTCTCCATTTAATGAAAGATACTTCGTGACTCGGATAACAATAGGTTTGTTATGCTATTATTGCTGTTGTCCTTATGAATCTGCTTTGAATAATATCATTCCTATTGCACCGTTTTTAGGGTTCCGTAGCAGAGTTGCAAAAAACGGTACCTTTATAGTTTCGTCAAGTCTGTCTGTCTGTCCGTCCGTATGTCACAACCACTTAATTCTGTAACTATAAGCATCACACTGTTGAAATTTGCTAAGAAGATGTACCTTGTTAACCGCTTTAAGATTCTCATATAAAAAATAATTACTTTTAACGGGGGGGGGGGCGGGGGGGTCTCATCCATGAAACTAAAACTAGGGGCAAACCTAGGGGCGTCTATGAAAAACATTTTCTTTTTAAGTCCAAAAAACATTTTCTTTTTAAGTCTACCGTTTTATAGCTAGACGCTTCTAAAGTGGTAAAATGCAGTCCCCCCCATCTAATTTCTAAACTTAGCGAGTATAAATTTTGAAAAAATAATAATAATATAGATTTTATAAATACTTTCAACGAGTTTTTGTGATATAGCACATTTTCAATAACCGCAAACATAACTTTGTTTTTCATACAAACACTTTGAAAAACAAAGTTATATTGGCTGTCAACAAAATATTATGGTATTTTACTAAGTGGAAGTAAGTAGATTCCCTAATTCAGTCAAAGTTGGCACGGAACCCTCAGTGCGCGAGTCTGACTCGCACTTGGCCGGTTTTTTATAAAGTGGATGCGGAAGCGTACCAAGTCTTGGTTCTATTGCTAATAGAGCTGTATCGTAGCAATTGTATGATTGGTAGAGCTTCTTTTGTTTTACATTGTTCGTAATAATCGTATTGAGATTATTTGTAATATTAGTTTCCTTCCTTTTTCATTAAAAAATACGGACGTAATAAGATTTAATTGGTAAGGATCTAGCAGAACTAGCAAATAAAAAATCATTCACACACAACATAGTTCTATATTTACCTTCTCACTCGTTACGGCGCGTTACAACAGGCGCGCATAACAAGATTAAGAGCTCTCTAACCCGTATCGGAAGCGTTACGTACTTGAGCCACCCCATTGTATCGTTAGCGAACGGCACTTGACTGTCACGTGTTATTGTTGCAGTCGAAAGCGCTCGGGCGCGTGCTGTTCGAGCAGGTGTGTCGGCAGCTGCACCTGCTAGAGGCAGACTACTTCGGGCTGGAGTACCAGGACACCAATAACACCAGGGTATGTCTCGCCGTCACAGTCAAAGGCGCTTGAAAGTGTCTGTACGAGGAGGTGTGTCGGCAGCTGCACCTGCTGGAGGCAGACTACTTCGGGCTGGAGTACCAGGACACCAACAACACCAGGGTATGTGTCGCCGTCACAGTCGAAGGCGCTCGGACTAGGTCTGTTCGAGCAGGTGTATCGGCAGTTGCACCTGCTGGAGGCAGACTACTTCGGGCAGGACACTAACAACACCAGGGTACGTTTCGACATCACAGTCGAAGGCGCTTGGACGCAACTGTTCGAACAGGTGTGTCGGCAGCTGCACCTGCTGGAGGCAGACTACTTCGGGCTGAAGTACCAGGACACCAACAACACCAGGGTATGTGTCGCTGTCACAGTCGAAGGCGCTTGAAAGTATCTGTTCGAGGAGGTGTGTCGGCAGCTGCACCTGCTGGAGGCAGACTACTTCGGGCTGGAGTACCAGGACACCAACAATACCAGAGTATGTGTCGCCGTCACAGTCGAAGGTGCTTGAAAGTGTCTGTTCGAGGAGGTATGTCGGCAGCTGCACCTGCTGGAGGCACACTACTTCGGCCTGGAGTACCAGGACACCAACAACACCAGGGTATGTGTCGCCGTCACAGTCGAAGGCGCTCGGACTAGGTCTGTTCGAGCAGGTGTATCGGCAGTTGCACCTGCTGGAGGCAGACTACTTCGGGCAGGACACTAACAACACCAGGGTACGTTTCGACATCACAGTCGAAGGCGCTTGGACGCAACTGTTCGAACAGGTGTGTCGGCAGCTGCACCTGCTGGAGGCAGACTTCGGTATGCCAGAAGTTGAGTATGTATCAACTGTGCCGATAGTCTTGCGTCTAACCTCTCAATGGTCATGGCAGTCGAACTATAAGATTGCCGGAACAGAGAGTGCTTTTGTATTGTGGAAAAAGCCCTGATATTGACCGCAATCACCAAAACACTTTTAAAAAGAAATATGTATACCTGTTATACCATTTCTCAGACATCCGTCACTGATCATCCAAAATTGTTGTTAAATTTTTGAAATTTAGTTTAAAAGTCGTTAATATGTGCTCGATAATCGCTCGCTCATCTAATCTGTGATGATTGTCTATCCGTTTTTTCGGTGTGTTATTTTTCAAGTGTTGTTATTGAGATAACAACACTTACGTTACGGTGAGATGAGTCTCACCGTAACATTTTTCTAACACTAATGTGAATTTATTTTATTTATTTATTTAAACTTGATTGCACTGTAAGTAGAACTATTGGCGGACTTAATGACATTCTCTGCCAGTGAACCACTTGGGAATGCAGAGAGTTCATTCAGTTTTATTTTTGTATTGTTTGCAGTATTGGTTGGATGTAGAGAAGCCAATGTGCAGGCAGCTCGGGCTGACGATGCTGGAGCCAACGCTTCGGTTCTGCGTTAAGTTCTACACGCCTGATCCTGCACGGTTGGAGGAAGAGTTCACGCGATATCTCTTCTGCCTGCAGGTAAATGTTTATACACCTATCATGTGCCCAGGCCATCACCTAAATTTGCCGCCCTACACACTGTCGAAATCCCGGACATTTGGGAGAAATATGTTTTTCCCCCAGACACTTCTAAAAAAGTATTTATTTAGCAAAAATTAGCACATAATTAGATTTTTTTAATCCTCACAGCTTGTTATTAAATGTTACCCTGATTAAATGCTAGCGCCCCCAATGTCATCTATCGATCAGGAGATCGTTGTCGCATTGTATTTTGCCGAGCTTTCTTGAATGCGGTTATTTTGGGTGAATTTATAACTAATATTTATTCCAATTTGTCGCTTATGGTAGTGAACCCGTGTTACAAGGACTATGTAGCAGATTATCTGCAAGCAAATCTCCGCTAACAGCCACGACTTTTATTGTTAACGTTTATTTTAAAGTGGCGTGAGTTACCTAACTCATTCATTGTCTGATTAATGATTTACATAACTGACAACATTGTTAACGTTATGAATTACCTCTGTGGTTTATGAATCTATTCCATAATAAGATTAGTCGTTTTATCGTTCGTCGTTTCTTAAAACTATTTTCTCTTGACTTCAATCTGTTTATTTTTGCCTAAAAATTCAAAAGTTTTGTTTGTGATAACGATTCGATTTTTCTTCGTAACTTAGAACCTGTGACCAAGTAGCATCTGTTGCATGATTTGTGTGTCAATTGTAATAACAATAGCATCTACCAACAGGTGAAGCGTGACCTCGCGTACGGGTGCATACAGTGCAACGAGAACACAGCCGCGCTCATGGCCAGCTATATCGTGCAGGGTGAGTCTTATCATATAATGTGGACAGTGTAGTAGGCATGGAAATGAATGCGGCTTTTTATTAATTCTCATTTTATGAAATGATGATTTTTTTTTCATATGAAATCACATGCGAAATTTCATTGCCAATGTTTTTTTCGCATTGTGAATTGCGACGCGAGAACGCGACTAATGAATTTCACTATACGCATATAATGCAATTTTCGTACTCGATCTCGACTTTACGACTGTGGGAATAAAATTCAATTTTTGACTGCTGAGCGTCATAAGTTAATATGACCGCATAAATAGAGCATACTTATTCCTACTCGCTTACTTGCGCTCAAGGATTTCGCCCGCTACATTTCATTCGTCAATGAAATGAATTCCGTATGATTTCTATGATTTCTCAGAGTGCGATTTATAGCATATGGAAAAAGTAGCAGGTGTGAATAATGAATTTCATTTCATATGAAATTTCATCTGCTATTCATGAAATGTTTCATACGAGTATCTACAATGTAGTGGTTTGAGCTCCGGACTAACAATCCAGCGGTGGTCGATTTCCGCAAAGGTCAATTGTTCGTTGTGTAATAAGCACGAGCATTTTTACCTAAGTCATATGTATGAAAGAATTTTAGTTTATCCTTTTTGTCATATCCTACGACTTCGACTACCAGTCGTTACACAAGAAAGATAATTCGTGACTTTAAAACCACGACATATGGTTGTTGGTCGCTTATTTTTACAAAGCTCAAAAATGGTAATTAGGCTAGTACTTTTATACACAATGTGCATATTGCACTCAAAAAAATAAATACTTACATGAATTAAATCTTCATGCAATATTGTCTGAACAAGATACGTGTAAATTGTTTTTTAAATCTTGTATGTTTAGATTTTTTTAATAATTATAATTCTGGAATCAAATAAAAGTAAGACGTGCAAAATTAAAAATAAACTTAAAATCTACCTATTCAAAAATGAAACCATTTCTTTGCGGCAAGGAGCCTATGATGCTGGCTGCGTTGGCGCATTGGATAGCTATGCTAATCCTTTGAGCTAGGAAGGAGCCAGCTTTATTATTGGCTGTTACAAAAATTAGTTTTGGCGCAATTTTCTCAAAACAATTTAGCAGAAGGACCCACGGCCCAAATGTTTCAACGCAAACGCATATTCACTTGAAATTATGATAATAACCATTAAAATGCTTTAACCCATTTGCTGCCACACTTGAGAAACAATAGAAAATTAATTGTTATAACGCACCGGTGCGTGCTGTGGCATGGAACCAGTTAATTTTGGAATTAAATTTAATATTTGTATGTAGTACGTTTGCTACAATGACTTTCTATAATTAATCATTATTATAATAAAGGATTTAAAAAGCTGAATTGTAATGAGTGAGTTTTCGCATTGAAATAAAAAATAACATTCATGTGACAGCAGTACAAACTCATAAATATGTATCTTCACACATTATGTGTCAGTTATTCAACGTATCAAGCAAATTGAATAAACATCCACGGTCTGGCGGACTTGCAATTTGAAATGTGACACCCGATCAAGAGTTATAATAACGTCTCATATAATATGTCCGAATTTCTTTGTTGTTTCAACTTAAATATTATTTATAAAGAAAGAAATATAAACTGCACTTGTAAAACAACTGTGTCAGACGAGGAATCGAACCCCGTGCCTTACGCTATCCGGACACATGCCTATACCACTCGGCCACCCGACCTTGGAAAGCCTGTTGAATTCTGCAAGTGCTTTTTTTAAACGCGTAGGATGTTTAAGAAAGAAATGTTAGTCAGTGTGCATGTATTATTATTTGTTTAATTATTAGACAAACAGCGTTTTACAGTGAAATATACAGTATATAAAAAAATAAAACTCGATGTAAAAAACCCCTACTAAATCATTATTTAAATCGTTTTCATGACGTAACCACATGACTCACACTCAAAAATCTATCAGATCTCATGTACGAGTAGAGTCATTAAAGCTACAAGCCCTACCTTCACAAACTCTACCCTCCCCTTAGTCAAAATATGAGTCTTAACATTTCGCTGTTACCTTAATAAGTAGGTACTACATTCTCAATTGCCACCACACCATCATTGGGCATCCCTCCGTTTTAATAAACGGCCGAATATCTGTATACTAGTATGCCTAGAGTCCAAAATTTCCTGTAACTAGTCAAGTCTAGACACCACAAAACCGTATTACAATAACCATTTCCATAACACGCCTTTGACCTGCGTCTCGTCTAGCGCAAGCAAACTTTAATAACCGGATCATTGCTTGTAAATAACTAACGGGCCATTCATAGCGGAGTGCGGCTATCCCTGTGGACCGTACCGAGCTTGCCTAGCAAACGAGGATTGTGGAGGCATACCGCATTTATATTTTCTGCTATCTATACTAATATTATAAAGATGAAGAGTTTGTTTGTTTTTTGAACTCTTTAAACTCAGGAACTACTGTACCGATTGTTAATTGGTGGCTAGTGTATTATATGGTTGTTGGAGTTGGGAATGTGTGCAGATAAATCCAGTCAAATTCATAACTTACAAAGATATTGTTTTTTTTTTTTTTGTGTGGTTATTAGAACGTCCTACTTTAAAAAAATATAGCACCTGGCTGTAGAAAAATATACAATAAAACATAAATGGTCATTAAAAAAAATGTATAATACGTCGATGCAGCCTTAACTACATTAATAACATATTTTTTTAACTCAACATAAATATCTTTTATTTCTCCATCCATAGCCGAGTGCGGCGACTTCGTCCCAGAAGACTACCCGGACCATACGTACCTTAGCGGATACAAGTTCTTTCCCGGACAAGACTCGGAGTCCGAGAGGCGGATTATGGAGAACCATAAGAAACACATGTAAGTAATAGAGTGTATGGTTGTGTTTATCATTATTTCATTAACAAGTACATAGAAGTATTCTTATAAAAAGATTTCAATTGCACATCTTCATTTAATTTTTCTTTTTTCTTTTTTTTTCTTTATACATACTAATATCCAATTCGATAGATACGAAAGTAAGAATTTAAATAATACAAAGGAATGAAATTTTCTTATTAGTGCATAGTCGAACATGATAACTCCAACCATTAGCGCAAAGATTTTTTCTCGACGTCGCACGGTGGATTCTGTACTATGAAGCGTTTGGCCATAAATCATTTTTTTTTAATTGAGGGTAGATGACTATTGTTCTTCGATTTAATAACTTGAAGGTATATTACATTACTTTTTGATAAACAAAGTGGTTTTAGTCGTTTAGTATTGTTTCTGTGATCCGTCAAACATAAACCTATTTAGTTTTCCTTGTTGATTAATCTATACTAATATTATAAAGCTGAAGAGTTTGTTTGTTTGTTTGTTTGTTTGTTTGAACGCGCTAATCTCAAAAACTACTGGCCCGATTTGAAAAAAATTTTTTACGTTGGATAGTCCATTTATCGAGGAAGGCTTTAGGCTATATAACATAAAGATACGACTCATAAGACCACAGCAGCAATGAAAAATGTTGCGAAAACGGGAGAAAGATATTCCTTTTGAGAGCTTCCGCTGCATACGCTGCGGAAACCGCTTAAGTTACACAAAAAATATGTATGACAGGATTGTTCAGCATTAAGAGTTCTATAATAAAGTTGGCGACAGCATATGTCTATCTTTTATGGTTGACTTACTACAACCTTTTTTATGTTAATAAATTGGTAAAAAAATAATGCATTATTTTTAGAGGTGTATTATACACACAGGTATTTATTCTTATCAAAATAAATACATTCATCATCACGAACATTTCATTTAGAACCAAGTTGCCCTTTATATCATTTGATTTCAATAAATATCTTTGGAGCTATCACAGTTTTAACATAACTCCGCACCAAAATAATGTTCGCAGCTTAAGTACAACGTGCGCTTGCGTTAATATATTATAAAGCTGAAGAGTTTGTTGGTTTGAACGCGCTTATCTCAGGAACTGCTGAACCGATTTGAAAAAATATTTCTGTGTTAGATAGCTTATTTATTGAGAAAGGCTTTAGGATATAAAACATCACGCTGCGACGGGAGGGGAGGGAGCAAACTCAAAACGCGCGGACGAAGTCGCGGGGGACCGCTAGTTGTAGATAACCAAATTTAGTTCCGACTTTAAAACACTATGTCTTTAAAAGTAAAAATACGAAGTTAATTTAAAAAATCATGAGTGGTGATGAAGGTATGCAGTATTTAAATCGTATAAATTTAACCCTTTAAGGTGACTATTCACTTGGCAAAAAAATATATATGAAAATGGAACAGTTTTAAAAAATCAATTTTGTTTATGTTTATTTTTACAATCGTGGGGGATTTGGCAACAACAGTTGTTGATTTCTGGTAACTCCTATAGTATTGTAGTATATAGATATGAGTTCAATAGTTCGTGCCAAATCCCCCATTGTGAATGGCAGGGCTTAGAAGTTAGGAGGTAGTGGTTTCACAATTTAATGCATAATATACTATAAATAGATAGATACTTTTTATTGTACATATAATAATACAATTATATTATTACAATTATATTATTACATTGATTCCATGCTGACAAAATCTATTTTAAATGATTCAGCCATTTCATTTGGTCTGAGTGTTTTTAATTGTTGGATAAAGTTTTTATTTAACTGTTATTAAGGTGTTGATACACAGCCTTCCTATAATATCCAATGCTATAATGCCTATAGGTAATTTGATTGAAGAGGATCTTGAGGCGAGAAATTAAGATTTAAAAAAGTTTTGATAATTCAACGTAAGCAAAACCTCAAGCAAAGACACCCTTACGAATTTTTTAAAATTCTTTTAATTTTATCGGACGAAGTCGTTTCTTGCTCAAGAGTTTATATTATTAAGTTTTATATTTTCTTTTGTAAAAAGCAACTTTTGGCTGTGTGACAGACGAGGAATCGAACCCCGTGTCTTACTTGTCTTTGCTATCCGGGCGTATGCCTGCGTATAGCGTAAGATACACACACACAAAGTTGCTTTGTACAAGTGCAATTTATATGATTTAGTTTGTAAAGTGACATAACACTATGAAAACAAAAATGTAATTATAAATATAAAACTGTCCTTCCAAGTGAGGTTTTGGCAATGATATTACCCGGATAAACAACCCGTAGACCGTTTATACACGCTTTAATTTAATGAAATATTTTTTAACGAAATGTCCTTGAAATGGAATTATTTAGCCTTAGAACACTGAAACAACATAGTTTCAGACAAAAAAAAAGCTAAATAATATTGGCCAAACGCTCCATAGTACAGAATCCACCGTGCGTCGTATCTCCTCTTAACTTTAAGATCATCACTTGAATGCATAATCTAATAGAAATGTTCTATTGGCACATTTTGCCAGTTGTCACCACATAACAAATGTACTAAAACCACTTTCTTTTCCATCATACAGAGGTCAAAGTCCTGCGGAAGCGGACTTAAATTTATTAGAGACAGCAAGAAGATGCGAGTTATATGGTAAGTGGAAAACATTATATCTACCTCGTTACCTGCAAGCCATACACTCTGGTGATGGCACAGGGTAGCTTTTTGTAGTAGAAGTCTTGAATTTAATTCTCCCAATCCCCTAATGTGCGTGCTATCCAAGAAAAGGCTTTGGTTATTTTGTCTTTAAAACACTAACCCTTATTTTAAATAGAGTATTTAAAATAACAGTATAATAAACCTATTTTAGCTATTACACTGTTTTGTCATTTGTCAAATGATGACAGCGCCAAGAAAAAACGAGACAAACAGTGTAATAGTTTATTAGACTGTTTTCGTTATTATGAATAAGGGGGTTATTGTTTATGACCTCCGTGGTGTAGTGGCTAAGTACGCTGGGTTTCACGTCGTCGTCGCTCCGAGGTCCCGGGTTGGAGTCTATATTGTCTTGTGTCTGGGTGTTGTTGCACCACCGTTGTGTCTGATTTCTATAACACAATGCAAGTGTATTGACTACTTACTTCGCTTTGGGATCAGAGCAGTGTATGTTTTTGGTGTCAAATATATTGTATTACTAGCGGACCCAGCGGACGTTTTTTCGCCCCCAGCCCCGTCCCGCCCAGTCCCGTAATTTAAAAAGTTAAGTGATCCCAGCAAACTTTGTTTAGCCCCGGCCCCGTCCCGCCCCAGTCATGGCCTTGTCGAACGGGATAAAAAGTATCCGAATGTCGTTCTCCTGGCTCTGAGCTACCTCCCAACCGTTTCACCCCGACCACGTCCCACCCCAGTCCCGGCCCCGGCTAACGGTAAAAAAAGTATTTTAAGTCCTTCTTCTGGTTCTGCTAACTCCCCATTTTTCAGCCAAATCGGTTCAGCCGTTCTTGAGTTATAAATACTGTAACTAACACGACTTTCTTTAATAATATAGATTACTATTATGCATGTCATTTCCAATCTCGGGACCATAGGGCCCCGGACTTTTGGAAGGCATACATCGGGCCGAAGCCAACACGCAGAGGCCCTTTTGACAAAATTTATCTAATTGTTTTTGTTTATCACAGGCATCAAGATGCATCCGGCTAAAGACCACGACAATGTACCTCTGAACCTAGCGGTGGCGCACATGGGCATCGTGGTCTTCCAGAACTTCACAAAGATCAACACCTTCAGCTGGGCGAAGATTAGGAAAATATCCTTCAAGAGGAAAAAGTTTCTTATCAAATTACACCCGGAGGGATACGTGAGTGTTATTTTAAATTACCTAATCTACTGATCAAATATCAAACATTTTAATTATATGCTAGTATGCCAACTTATATCAATACTTGATACTTGCTATAAGTAAATATTACTTATCAAATGCCGTGCTTTGTATGATATGGTTTGGAAGGTTTCTTACAAAACTTTGTCCTATTATAAGGTTTCTATATTCTATTATCCTGTGATGATATGAGTAAACGGAAAGCAGCTTATAGAAAGATCTATAGATCTGTGTTATAGGTTTTTTTTAACAGCTCGCACCGAAATCTTATGAAACTTATAATCATTATACGAATAACCGGATGCATATTTACCTTAGTTCATTTTTGGCTAAGATATTATGGAGGCAGCTTCTTAAAATGTGTATATTGTTAATATGTATGCGAAACGAGTCTGTAACATGGTGGAAAAACGACGTCTTTAGCATGCTTAATGTCGCAACCCACGCTTTTTACTCTGAATTGAATTATTCTCTATCTCTTTGTAATTAAAAATTATTTTCTACTTTTTAGTTCGGTTAGCTATAAAAGCGTGTTTTTTTAGTTTTTTTTTTAAACTATAATTTATTTTTCATTTTTTAGTTCGATGTTTTAATTAATTATTTGCGGACATGCGACACGCGATAGCTCTATCTTTCTTACTCCCTTACAGAAGATCCACGAAATAATTTATTAATCCTGCCGGTCCTTATAAGGATATTGAGAAACTGTTATTAAATCATTGCATTGTCATCGGTCCTTGATACGTGTGCAAAGTTTCAAATTAATCAAACTTCTGGAAATCCATCAAATTCATGCTCAAAGATTCCATTACATACATACTTACATACATAGATACAAGCCAAGCTAATAAAAGCGTGGTAAAAATGTTTAAGAATTTGTAAGAAGAGAAGCAGTCAGTACATACGCACACAGTAGTACAACACCCGTTTTGGTTCTATATTAATAAAAAAAATGATTTAGAAACCCCGGGGTTTTATCGGTATGAAATGCATTTTGAAATAAGCTAACACATTAAAAAAAGTAAATATACCTTCATCCGGTTTGATTCTATACTATAAAAAAATTGGCAATTACGCAATCCCGGAATTTTCGTTTGAAAAGTGTATTCTATAACAGCCAACACCTTATCTTAAGGTAAATATGGATCTGATTATCCGATCACGACTTATAATATTGTTTTCACTAAATATGTCTTTGCTCAACCCTTTCTCTAATGAGCTAATGAGCATTAAGGCTTAATACACTATGCTAGGATGCTAGGCTGATAGTACACTATGAACATATCCTCTAATAAAATAAACTTTAAAAAAAAGTAAAAACCGAGTTCAAAACCAAAATGCACTAAAAAGTCCTAAATAAACTCTTCACCATTGAAAGGAAAGAAATCCGTTTTAGGCAAACAATTTCTTTTTGGAGTCGGTGTTGTGATAGTTCATGCTTGATGGTCAAAGTGATGGCACCGACTCCAAAAAGAAATTGTTTGTCTAAACGGATTCCTTTCCTTTCAATGGTGAAGTGTTTATTTCGGACTTTTTAGTGCATTTTGGTTTTGAAGTCGGTTTTTACTTTTTTTAAAAGTTTATTTTATTTCTTCATTTTTAGTGATTACCTAAGGGGGGGGGGGGGTTGCACCTTATGATTCTATTTTTTAAAGAAGCTACAAATTACCTATCATAAGTTCCGTCATTGTAATAACTGGACTCCTAAGCGTTAAGGAGTTCCACCATCAGCTCATCCCCACAAGATATTGACTATCAGACGTAACAACACGTCAACATTAACTTCTAGTAAAGAAACACTATACGTGCCTTTAAAATTTGAGGGTTTCCCTCGATTACACCAAGATCCCATCATACAAAAAAAAACAAATACAAAAATATTTATTTGGTTTAAAAAATCATCAGATCCAAAAATGGAAAAAATGGGACTAACTAGAAGGTACGCGAAATTTTTTTTCGATTCGGTCGACAAACGACTGAGATATGAGGTAACAACATACAAAAAAAAACATACAGTCGAATCGATAACCTCCTCCTTTTTTGAAGTCGGTTAAAAACAAGCCAAAACTCGAGCCACTTCTAGTTTGGTGCGGCGCAGTTGCGATCTATATCTGCGGCGCTAAACAAAGCGCGTTATCACACGAGCGCACTTAAATTGAATGGCCGGAGACTGGCCGCTATTTTTGGTTTTAGAAATACCCTATTTTTTTTAAATATATAATATTGTATGATGCTAAGTTCGCTCGCTGTGTTTTTCACCATTACTTTATATTGATTTGTAAGTATCTCACATTAGTGAATTGTATGATTCTTATGGGAAAATAAATAATCTTTATCCTGAATACTCATTGCTCATTAGACGTTTCGCGCTGTATGGCGATTTGATGTTTAGAGTCACCTCATCCACCTTTCAATTATCTTTCCAGGGAGCGTACAGAGACGTGGTGGAGTTCTTCTTCGAAGGTCGCAACGAATGCAAGAACTTTTGGAAGAAATGTGTGGAGAACCACGGCTTCTTCCGATGCACTAGCGTTCCGCGGCCGCCGCGACACAAGGCGCGGGTCATATCTAGGGGGTCCTCATTTAGGTAAGCTGGTGATTTGTTTAACAAGTGATGCTGGATACGAATGGGCTAATAACTGAGTTTCCTTGATCCAAACACATTACAAAGGACGAGTGTCTATTAGTAAACTAAGGGCTGATTTTTAATAGTCGGATAAGAAATATTCGTCGGGCAAAATACAATATGGCTAATTTGAAAACGTCACCTTGTTGTCAGCAGTCATACGTAACAGTTTTTTTTTTTAAATCTGTCGCTTTATAATTTATCAGTCTGATCCGATGTCAGTTTTATCAGACCATTAAAAAAATGGCCCTATGTGAACGTTCTGATAAAGATAAAATAAGAAACCAAAAATTTGCGCACGGGCGGGACTTGATACAGCAACCTCTTGGCTGATCGGGCCAAACGCTCTTCCCAATTGAGCTACCGTGCTGTCAGTCCGACCTTGCGAAATTTGTGGTCTCTTATGAACTTTCTGAGTTACTAACTGGGATACCATCATCAACCTGTAACCGTCCTCTGCTGGACATAGGCCTCTGCCAAGGAGCGCTACAAAACTCTGTCTTCGGCTTTCCTCATCCAACCACTACCAGCCTGTCTGGGTCCAGATGACTGAAGGGCGTCCCACGCCAAGCTTGTCTGTTCGTGGTCTCCATTCGAGAACTCGGTTACCCCACCGGTTATCTGTTCTTCAGCATATATGGCCACTGCCACTTCAGCTTGGAGATTACTGAAGTAACCGACATAGCCAGCAATTTATCTGTATAGACCTATGGTTGACAGGTAGATAATTCTTTTAGCATTAAGTCCGCCATATGTACATTTTGTTTGTGCATGTAGTGTTTTAAATAAATAAATAATAAATAGCTCTTGAACTAAAGTTCTGTTACGAATTATCCTAATTTTTGATGTTATCCTTCAGAGAGCTCGGGCATAGCTCTTTCCATAGCCCGCTGACCGAGTTTATATCGGTGGACCAGTTCAACCCTCAGTGGCTAAGTTTCTGAACCATACGTAGTCGTCAGGACGCACTGGGATATATCTTTGCTTATTTATCAGTGTAACGGTCAGCTACTAATGTCAAGTCAAATGTCAAGTGTGAGTGCCCGAGGGATATCTAAAATGTTGTAAATAAATTAAACACCCAAGTTAACCGTCTGGCTTCTATTCGAGCATGAACTTATTGTTACAATGCATACTGCAACATACATGTAATGTCAATAAATAATAAATTACAATGAAAGTGTAATTTCATAATCGTGCGTAGTGATTAAAATACTAAATTCAGCCATGTATGGACGACAGCACGTCTAGTATCTCACTGTTGTATCTTATTCAATTGTAATAAGGGCTAGTTTGCAGCAAAAGTGGGTAACCTGATGTGCTGACTACTGTACGTACATCGTATAATTAGCTACACAGAATAGATGGGATATCGCTGTTAAATTATAAACAGTACTACAGCTGTAACAGTACAGGGTCAATGTAAAAATCATATTTTATTATATTGTCTCGGGTGTTGGTATTGTGGTGCCACCGTGGTGTCTGATTTCCATAACATAACATAAGTGCATTGGCTACTTTGGGATCAGAGCAATATGTGTGATTGGTGTCGAATATAGTATATCTAACCATTCTCTCTCTGTATGTTTAAATGATATACTTACCTATTGTATAAAAAAAAAAAACTATACAAACTAGAGATGCATGACTGAACGTGACTGAACGTACGAATAATATAATCGCTGACCGAATGGATATGAATGACAAAAAAAATAACTATCGTACCATTATTACCCATGATATTTACACATCTCTTATGCTGCAGGTATAGCGGCAAAACGCAGAAACAAATCGTCGAGTTCGTCCGGGACAACTACGTGAAGCGACAGACATTCCAAAGGTACGTGTCGCACGCCTCACGCTTCGCACACGTCGCATGATACGGCTTAAGTTACTCAGATAGCCTTACCTAGGTGTAGCTAGACGCTTCTAGATGTACTTTTAGATCTGTGTATATCAAACGAACTTTATCGTTATAGGTGTCTTGTAGCTGGGTAATTGAGACTTATTTACAAATTAATCGATAATATTCGATTTGAACCCGGGCTATTTATTGGTGGATCATAAGATGCCCGAGCAGCTAATGGCCGAACTAAAAAGTGACAGATGCCAAAATATAGTACAGTAAATATCCCCAGGCTACGTTTACCAGCGTCGAATCAATAGATGAATTAGTTAACTTGTTACGTGGTTACTTTTGTCAGTGTTTTGGCACATAGCTATTTGAATAAGTTTCATAGCGTGCGGTATTTAGTTATACTAATCGGAAGTAAGCACTAACACCTAGTCCTAAGCCAGTGAAGGGATATTATGTACATCCTTCTTACCAAGTGTAAATCATGAGGTAGTATTAAGACTAAATACTTTTAACATAAGGTGAGTGGTCAGCATGGGCTGGGGTACACTAGCTTTTGGTTTTGTCTTATGGGCGTTTGTGTCAGTAATCTAATACGAGACGCGCGCAAACTTGCATGATGTAACGTTAAAAGTCCCTAAAAACGACTAATTACTCCACTGGTTAGACAGAGGCTTCGAATAGTTTGTATTGTCGATGGTGACTAGTATTCTCGAGCATGCGCTGTATCCGTTGAGACTTCGCTTCTTCCAAGCTCGCGGCCGGCGGCGGCTGTCACATTCGGTCGGAGGATGGTGTGCTCGGTCAATTTTAGGGATTTTTTTAGTATTATTCCACTCTGGGTCTGCGCTCCACTGTTACCCGTGTTACAAATGTCAACTACTATATTACCCCGATTTGTCACCGCGATACGAAACTCCCTAGTCTTCACGCTTGTCGAAGCAAAGAGTTTTCACATAGCCACTTTTTACACAGTTAGATTTCACGAGCACTTTTTTAACATTTGTTGTGTATGAATCCGGTGGGTGGCGTTTGATAAAAAACTTTTTTTTGTATCATAAGTGTAACCCTTCCTGCACTGCACATCGATTTGTCCGAATGACCCATTAGATTTTTGTTTCCTTAATATGTACAAATGTGCTCATAAAGAGGGTTCGGTAATTATTATTTGTGTAACTTCCGCTTGCACGCGTCATATACAGTACATTTTTAATATGGGTTTAGTCAGACTATGTAGTCTCACAGTCGACGCGTCACCTTATTTTTTACGTGCTGATTCAGGGCTAAATATAAAAATATTGGTGACAGTAAAGTTGGTCACATTCGGGACCTTCCTTTGTTTGTTTAATGTAAAATCCATCTCCTAGAATCAGTTTATGCGCAGGCCCGGCTGACTTATGACTACTTGACAGCCAATTAAACAAATGAGTTTAAAACAATGAAGGTGTCAAAAGCACATCAAAATCAAATTGGCGGAATCGTAGATTTTAGTGACAAGTTCTTGGTCGAAGCGCAGACTTGACAGATCAGCTCAAACTCAAAGTGCATCGGCGGAGTGCAGGCCCGAGAAATGTCTGATCAATTAGTAACAGTATTATACAAGTCAGAGCCCGACAGCTACATACAAAAGCTTGTTCAAACGTTTGATGTACGGTGCTGTTGGGGGTAACTGTAAAAAACATGTTTGGGTTCGTTGTCATTACGATTTATGCCGCACAGTTGCAGCGAATACCGACGTCTTTTTTGAACAAGATCTAGTAGGATCTCGTTTTAGACGTTTTAAAGTTGGAGTTTACTTGAATTATTGAAATGCATATACAAACGAGACGCCAGGACGCACATTGTAATTGTAAATTCGTGCCGTCCAACCAGCATGTCACGACGTCTAAAACGAAAGTTCCTTCGGGTGATAATTTAGAATGCGTATGTTTGTTCGCTCAATGACATCGTTCCATCTCTGGGTTCCTATATTGGATGTTCATCATTCGTACACCAGTTTAAATTACTATTTATTGAAATCAATTTTGACTCTATTTGTAAGCAAGCAAAGCTGCCGACGAATGAAATAAAGAAACCCAGGTTCAAATGTCTCAAAAGCAGAGTTTCACGTCACAGAGTCAAAGATTGTCAGAGCTCATACGCGTTATAAATGTCACCCGTGTGTCGGGCCGTATACTCGTAAAACCAAAAGCTAATGTCGCGTCACCATCCTCTGCCCGAATGCGCAGGGCGGGGTCGTTCCGCGCGTCGCGCTCGGCGGGCGGCTCGCGCGCGTCCGTCGCGCCGCCGCCGCTCAACGGCAGCCTCTCCGCGCACCCGTTGCTGCCGCTGCCGCCCGGCTCGGACGGTATGTAATATACAGGCTGTAACAAAAAGGCGAAATAATATTTAAGGGTATAACGAAAAGGCGAAACAGTAACAGGCTGTAACGAAAAGGCGAAAAAGTATTTAAGTATTATATCCGTTGTCTGGGACCCATAACACAAGCTTTGAGTAGCTTACTTTGGGACTAGATGGCGATGTGTGGGAATGTCCAAAGGATTAAGAGTATGTATGTATGTAATGTGAACATTAAGTAGTAAAAGTTTTAGTTAAAAATAAACAACTTTTTTCCAATACTAAGTAAATAAATTGTTTTTTACCGAAAGTGTTGACAACCCTGAATCTGCGGTCATTCGTCAGCGAACCCCCGCCTGCAACGCTCGCTCGCCGCACACACACACACACACACACACACACACACACACACACACACACACACACACACACACACACACACACACACACACACACACACACACACACACACACACACACACACACACACACACACACACACACACACACAAACACACGTAACAACTGATATTTAAGGTTGTCACCGATAAGTTTTTGTTAAAACTTTAGCGCCAATTTACTCAGTAATTTATACTCGCACGAGTTTTTATGGTTTTGCATAGGAATTACACATTTACTAGTCTACACGTCCTTTAAATTTTATTTCGCCTTTTTGTTACACCGTGTATACTTGAGAGGGAGGTACGCTGAACTGATGATCAAATTCATAGTTGCAATCAGGGACAGGTTGGCCAGTTGGCCACTGATGAACACAGGCGTGACCATTTATTACGTGACTTGTCTTGCCTATAGTCGACATGTTATCAAATGAGTCGTGTCAGTGTCATGTCTGGCCAAGCAAGTTGCTTGCACTTAGCAATAAAGCGGTACGCTGCATATTCTTATCTCTATTGACATTATGACTCCACGACTCAGTTCCTAACGCGCCGAATATAGTGTAGCACATTTTGATAAAAATAAAGTTTTGGAAAATTTTATTTACATCACCAATTTTATAAGTTTTTAATCTAAATATTTTATTCATATCATCCATTTTATATCCCTTTCGAAGCAATATTGCAATATTGAGTGTCTTTTTTCAGGCATCTCAATACCGCTGTAACCAACTGTGATAGATAAATTGACACTGAATTCGGCCCAGAGTACTTTGCTATAGAAATCTGTGTTTTGCACCAACCGCTTTGTAGTCATAGACTAGCTTTTAGTATCTCTGCAGCAACGGTCGACACAAATTACTCTTTAACTGCACAATATTAAATCTTAGAGTTTGTAGGTCGACAGTGCTTCATATTGATTTTTAAAGCCAATAATTATAAAGCAAAGAAGATGGTGACAAATATACAAAGGATGAGTTTTAATGTTGATCATCTACAGACATACATTTCGTATATGCTTGATATAAAAGCTTTTAGTTTCTACAGTTAGCAAATGTCTTGTATGTATGAAGAGAAGCAATATTTACTTTTTAACTAACTGATGACGCTGCTAAACTTGTCCATTAGATATTCTTGCACATCACAGCTCTTCTAGCAGCATATTTTTTGAACTTTTCTGTTTAATTCGCACTTTGTACCGACAAAAAAAATCCGCGCAGTTTAAAAGTTAGACTATCAAGAGCATAGGTGAATTTGTGTAAAGCAATCGTATTCATCTGACAGTTCCAAACGTACGGTATGATCTGTCAAACGTATTGTTCTTTGCTGTTTGACAGATCAAACCGTACGTTTTGTCAACTGAATACGATTGCTTTACACAATTCGACCTCTGGTGGTAAGAGTCTAGTTTATTGCTATAAATATTCGTACGTATCTGTTGGCCAGCGATTTCCCTGGAGTGGGACAAGCAGCCTCACTACCTGGAGGCCTCTCTGATGATGAAGGGCTACAGCGCGGAGGAGGCGCGCGCGCAGGCAGCGATGGCGCAGCGGCGCCGCACCTCGGAGGGCGCGAGTCGCCCGCCGCTCGCAGCTACCGCCTATGCCACCACGAGGGACAAGGTAACCGGCTCTGTCGTGCATGTGTGAACGCACCTGTACAACGTAGCGGTACAGTTATGCTGACGAACCGTATTCTAGTATTTGATAGTGCTACTATATCATGAAGAAAGACTAACACAGCGTACCAAAATAAAATTTAGACGCCATTTGGCCTAATTCTTACCTGGCCCGATACGTTTACTTTTTTATTTGCTTACCGTGTATGCACGGACTAAAAATAATAATTTAATATATTTTCTTTTCTAAATGAAATAATAAGTGAAAAAAAAGAAAAGGACCACAGTGATTGAGAAACGTTAATCTAAACAGCTGTCAATTGCGAAGAAAATTTCGCTACCCATAGACAATTTAGCAGGGACATCAAGAGGCCGGTCGCCACTAAATTGTCTACGGACACAAACACCATTTTCCTAAGCCACTGACAGCTCTTGTGACTTGACAGTGTGACGTTTCTTAATCATTTTCTCTTTTCATTTATTTACAAGAAAAAAACATGTACTTTAGACGAAAAAGACCTATTGTAACATAAATAGACAGTTTTATTGATATGAGGTTTGTAGATGTAGATATTATAAAAAAGTTATAGATCTCACAGCTGACACAGCATAGCTGCATAATTAGTTTTAGCCGTTCACGATTCTCCTATTTCAGTATGTAAAACAAATACTTCGTCACGAAAATAAAGTAAGCTTGTATTATTGCCTAAGCTTTAATTATTTCTTCCGATAGCAACTAGTGTTTATTTGTTTCTTTCAGCTGTCAAAGCTGTACTGCAGCCAAATCGTAAGGCCGCCGACCAATTGGCTTTTTATCTCACATTTCTAAACTCTCATCTATGTTCATTATTTTCTAACATTTTTTTTTGGTGTCTCTTGATGTTGCACTATCAATCTTATTCCAATATGAAATATAGCTTGACTCTAGAACGACACAGATACTTGGATGAATTAACCACTGGATATGAAACGCAAGATCGAATGTATGAAAACATCATTAGCCAATTTCTGCGGGGCGGGGGGAGCTTGTCGTGTCAATTTTTGACATTTAGTGCATGGAAGTGTCGATATTTTTTTATTGATATGTGTAGAACGAATGAATGAACGAATCTTTTAAATAAATATATTTAATTTTATCATCAAAACAATAAAAAACATTATGGGCATGTAATGCACAAACCATCAAATGAACAATTGAAACATAGAAAGTCGTTTTATATGAACGATCTGGCAAGTATCACTTAGTTAGTGTGAACTTCCTAAGACATTTTGAAACAGCCCGTTTGTACACAATATAGCCTTGCACCATTAAAATCCTCCTATAGGATAATAAAGCAGTAGATTTTTTGCGTTGGCATTCAATCACGCTTGGCGTAAATTGGATGCCACATATTTGGTGATGTTTTGTGGGGATCCATTATGCCTCTCTTTGGACTGCTTCTACCCACTTTATTTTCCTAAATGGATCTACAAAAAATATGAAATAATATTATAAAGACGTATTGTCAAATATGTAGTTTAAAATTTTAAACCAAACTGTTGTATTTTTAAGATTACCTTAATCTACTTTCGAGTGAAACATTTTACAGATTTATCATTTTATTTTAAAAGAATTTATATTAAAAATTTAATAAATGTTTATCGATATGATTTATCGACAATTGTCAAGCACAATTAAAATTAAACTGACAAGAGAACGAATGATAAACATATGATAACCCTACCGTATAAAGTATACGTTATCTTGTTGATTTTGTTGAACTGTCCACCACTTTTTTAAATGGCAATGTTACTTTTTCCTTTTCTCTTGGAAAACACATTTTACTATTTTCATGAAAAATAACAGCTTTTTTGGGATAAAACGTTACTTACGGATTAAAATGAATATTTTTTGTCTTGCCGCTATAATTTTTACACAAAAATAAGCCACATTTACCCATTTTTTCCGTCAATGTTTCTCACTGAGCTCCATCACCGTACTGACAAGACGTCACCTGTAAGTGAGGCCAAAAAGCCCGCTTCGTGGCTAAGGGGGCACAAGCGAAATTGCCCGTCATTGCGTGTCCAGTGGTTTATTCGTCCAAGCACAGATATGAATTATTGACTTTTTGTTGTCAAAAGTGTCGTTTAATGTGAAAATTACGGATATTACATTTTCATTCAAATTTAGGTAAAGCTTGATCGTGTCACATTTTACAGTTTAAAAACACGGTATATGGCCATTTGTGATCACGCTATTTAAAATTATTGTAAACCTATTTATTTTTGTTCTTAAATAAGCGGTCGTTCAGCACATTTTAATTTATTGCACTTTTTCGTGGTGGTGATGGAGAGAATATTCATGTTTGAATATGTATGAATTATTCCGAAAAGATGGCAGTGTGATATAATATCTCATTGTATATCACCTCACATAATAAATGTTCGTACGAGCACATCACTGCACGTCCGCACCGTCCTTTGTGTATGAGCTCCTATTCTGTAAGGTAACGTCCGTATTTTTTTGTCTATTCGTCTCTGTCACTCTAAGGACCATAATTGCGTTTGAAAGAGATAGCTAAAGTAAAAATACGGATTATATCTTCCAGAGTAGAGATTCTTTTTGTCCGTGTTAGCGTAAAGCTATACGCATATCGTGCCTACAGGCTGCTCCCGAGCTAGTGACCCGTGCCGAGGTCAACCATCACCCTATGGAGGATTCGCCTCCGCCTCATCAGATGATGACACCATCGGTAAGTGTGCGTCATGACAGTTCATGATGAGTTGATATAAGTTTTGACAAATGCGTAAAACTGCCTGCAATTAAACTTATAATTGATTTGCTTGTGAAAATTGTATGTTGTGTTATTCATGAATGTTACATACCACTAGTTATTTAGAGGATCATGATACCGATTTTGCCGTTCGGTGACGTCATCGGTGACGTCACGATTACGGTCAACGCGACGCCCACGACTTCTTGTCTGAAGAAGTGGGTCGTGGCGAGTGTTCCATTCGACTTAACGATCGCAACGCTCGGGACCAACTGGAACGGAACAACGGGCGGTACCGCGGTAGTGTCTACTCGAGCGGTATTCAGTATTTAATTCGGTGATTCCATTTTTTCCAGGGTTCTCCGGAGAATACATGGAACCTTCGGAGTTCGGTCGCGAGTGGCCGCGCGCGCGCGCCCACTCCGCCGCCGCGTGCCCCTTGCCCCCGCCCGCGCCCAGGTCAGAGCCCCACAGCCTCTCCCTCCCGCGCGCGCCCTGCCTCGCCCCCCACCGCTGCCGCGCGCCCCCGTGCCGCGCGCGCCGAGCCCCGCCCTAGCGCCTACCCCGACTTCGTCCTGCCCAAGCACTCCTCCTCCTTCCGCAAGTCCTCCGAGCGGCTCGAGTACGAGCTGTCGCAGGTGAACATGTACTCGGCGTGCCCCTCGGCGCGCTCCAGCCGCTCGGGCGGCTCGCTCGCCGCCGAGGACGGGTCGCACGCGCCGCCGCCGCGGCCGCGCCGCTCGGCCTCGGCGCGCAACCTGCGCGACTACAGCTTCGACGACGCCGGCCGCGCCAAGCGCACGCGCACGCTCGCCGCGCTCGACTCGTACCACTCGACGCGCCGCGTCGACTCGCCGATCACGCGATACGACGACGCCCGCACGCTCGCGTTCGCGCTCGGCCGCGGCTCGCTCGACTCCCAGCGCGAGACCATCGGTCGCACCTACTCGTCGAGCTTCCCGGGCGCGATAGGCGAGCACCGGCCGGAGCCGCCGCCGTTCCCGCGCGCCGGCTCGCAGGACGACGTCTCGCACGACAGCTACGAGGTGATCGAGCGCTCCGACGACGAGTCGGAGCACCGCCGCTACGCGCGGATCCGCCCGCGCTCCGAGATGATCCGCACGCGCTCGTGCTCGCTCGACTCCGGCAACGACCTGCCGTCGGACGACGACCGCTCGCTCTCGCACCTGTCGGAGTGCGAGGACCGCGAGCCGGACCTCGCCGCCGTCGTCGGTAAGTACCGCAGCGAGGACGACCTGCCGCTCGACCCGTTCCTCGTCGACGACCCGCGAGTTCTACCGCGCGAGAAATTGTCGGTGCGCTCGGACGGTAGTTTCTATAAGGAGATCAAACGGGCGTTAGGGTCCCGCACGTCCAGCCAGGAGTCGAGGAGTGACATCTACGACTCTAAGTTGTCGAAGAGCAGCGCGGAATCCAGTAAGAAGTCTCGCGATAGCGTCTACCATACCGATAGCAAAAAGTCTCGCGAGACTCTTAAGAGTAAGAGCTCCGATAGGTCCGGCTCGAGGACTTCGAGTCAGGACTCGAAATCGGATTACTACGACTGTAAAAAGAATCTCTACGAGCCCGATGACATAGGGTTGCGTCGGCGCAGCATCACGAGCGTCGCCAACGCGTACATTGATCCTTTCGAACCGATATCACCGTCGTCTAGTCCGGATTCGACCAAAGACTTTTATGACACGCAGTCTACTTTCATAGGTATGGAAAAACCCGAGTATGGAGAAAATGTTAAAACGTTGTTCGATAAATCGCACGAGGATTTGATTGCCAATCTCATTAACTCACCTAATTATTATCACCACATTCCCACTCCGTACTCGACGTTTCCTAGCAATAGTAAGCACAAGGAGCCGAGCCCCATGCACTCTGCTAGCTTACAAAACGTTGAACTAGATTCGTACGCGCATTACTCTGATATAAGCCCTCCGAAGAAACTAGAAGAGATATCCACTGAGGAGGAAGATATGCATCCACAAACTACTCATATTTGGCCTGAGAAAATCGCTGGTCTCGATACCGAGATTGAAAACAGCAGAGCGGCTAAAATGCACAGCTATCAGAGACGTCGGTCCTCTGACACGGTTTTCAGCTTTGATAAAGAGAAGATTGAGTCTCTTACTCGTTCGACAAGCAAGGAAAATCCTCCAAATTCACACCTCGTAAAAGAATCCTCCAACGAGTCTGACGTAAACGTCCGTATACTACCTGCTATGGATAGCATCGAATATACCAAAAACAAAGTTAACAAAGCTGCTTTACAGTCAGGCACACCGCCAATACTGCAGTCAGAATTCGATAAAAATATGAGAGGTAAAATTCACACTCACATTGTTAGAAAAGAAAATTTGAAAGAAGAGCTAATGGCTAAAACTCACTTCGATGAATACAATCCGAAGCTCATTTTGGACACTAGCTCCAGCAGTCGTCTAGCAGATACCGCGGTTCCGTATACACATCCTACTGTAGAGAGAACTAAAAGCGATCCGAATAGTCTTGCTAATAGGCCTCGCTTCAGCAGCGTCAACTCTCGTAGACATGTTCTAATGCATCAGAAGTCGATTGACTTAACACCAGCAGAATCAAGCGATGAAGATTATATCTTCCGTCAGATTCCAAGCGCTCCACCTATCGCAACTAAACGTTCTCACTTCGAATTACCTTCAAGGCTCCCTGAGCACTTTCGTTCGCCTTTTGACTTGCCGAAGAATTACTTCAAAGAATTCGATGCTTTCAAAGCTGGATTCAAAGAAAACAAAAAAGTTGTCGATGATGGGTATGACATACCATATGTATTGCACAAGAGACACGTTATGAATGGAACTGCTCCGTCGCCTGATGGTAAAAGGCAACCACCTGATATAATTATGCTGCCCCCACAGAATGGGCGTCACATTGTCAGCGCGCACCCCAGATGCAAGTATCACGATCATCCAAAGTCTCCACGATCGCCAAAGTCTCCAAAATCTCCCAGATCGCCAAAATCACCCAAGTCTCCCAAATCTCCAAAATCACCAAAGTCACCTAAATCGCCAAAGTCACCCAGAAACAGTATTCAAGTTGAGCATAGCTCCAAGTTTTTGGAGGTTGAAAGTCGAGACTTTCTGTTCACGCAAAATATAGATTTGTCTAAAGTCGATCCAATCACATTAGAAGTAGATAAGTCTGGTCAAATGAAGCACATTCCAAGCCCTAAACGAGACATAACGAAAAATCTTGACCCAATTTTGCTTGAAACTTTGAACTCTAAGCTGAGTCAAATAGAAAGTGATTCGGCCACTAGCTCTAAAACAGATAGTATCAGACAAGAGCCTCAATATCAACATGACATCAAGTTCGCCATTAACGGGCGTAATGTCCAACAGCCACCTATTTGCAAAGAACCGAAGCCTATGACCGCAGCGGAGAAACTCCGTGCAGATATTAAATCAAAATCTGAAAAACTGCCTCCCAAGAGAGGACCGAAAGGCCGAGGTGCAGGCAAAAAAGGAACTGGTGGAAAAATTAAGACAAAGAACAGTAGCAAGATAAGAATAACGTCTTTTTCTTCAGACGATGAAAGTGTAGATTCCGATGATGTTTTCGGCACTACTGAAGCTGCTCCAAAATTGGAGTTCTCGCCGCCACAATCCCGAAAAGAACTAGAACCCATCCTGCAGCATGAGTATGACAAAATTACCTCTGGAGCTTGGCATCGTGGACAAACCATGAGTTCAACAGAAATCGAAGGATCACCGCCTCAATGTCGTAAACTTGTCGAACTAGAAGCAAAGTACAACCCACAGATACTTGATAGTGTTAGTGGAAACGCTACCGAGTTAAGGCGCATATCTGAACGTTCGATTTCCATACCGAGTTCTGAAGACGATATTGCTATCAAAAAAGCTCCGGAAATTAAGCAAGTTAGTAAAGAGAGTTCAACATGGGAATATAACGAAAACATTCCCTCCCCTATATTGGAGAGTACTGAGTTTCTTAAATCAGACGATGAACACTTAGCTGATATGGAAATTCAGAAAGTAACTGGAATACGCACACAATCTGAAGAACAGAGTGAAGCTTCGAAAGATGACAAAAAAGACAGACTTGATATAAAGAAGAGTTTACGAGATGAGCTAATTTCACCTATGTTACGTAAGCCAGGTGGAACACCTATTCTGTTTGCACATGCTCGATTAAACTTATCAGAGGGATCAGTATTTTCTTTGCAGCGACAAAAAGCTACTCAAGATTCACCTACAGCTAGCCGCAGAGCTAAAAGCTTGGACACTCCTGTTATTCAACTACATCGACTTCCACCAATGAACGCATTTTCTTCAAAAGATGACACAGTTGAAGATATAAATGAAGAAGGTGAAATACTAGAAGAAAAACCTTTAATTGAAGACAAGAGCAAAGTGGCGGGTGTGAAGAAAGATACTATTGAAAAAATCGAAGAAGTCGAAGAAGAATCTCAACAAGTGGAACCACCTGAGGAAATGAAGACTGTTGTGATAGATCAGGAAGAATTACAGCTGTTAGAAGATTTAGTGGCTCAACGCCGACCTCGATCATTCAAGCGAAGGTATGACTTGACTAAATTGGCATCTCAAGCTAAATCTCCATCGCGATCTCCTCTGAGTAAATCACCCCTGTCTCGATCACCTATATCCAAATCTCCTTCTCGATCACCTACTTCATCACTAAACTCACCTAGAGGAAGCATCAGGAAATTATCTGATCTCAGTGAAGATCAAATTGTACCTGACATTGAAAGAATCAAACGAAAAGAAAAGAAGAAACTCACACTGAAGACTAAACCGGATGAAAAATCAAAGGGTGGCAAATTGAACAAAGGGGGCTCTCTGGATACTAACGCTACAAAAGTCAAAGCATTGCAAACGCAGAAATCATTACCGTCTTCGCTCAAAGAGCGCCCTGACTTCTTGACTGTGCCTCCACTAGATATGGCGCGAGCTAAGAGTCAAGAGCTTGAACAAATCTCCAAGAAAGTTTCTAAAGAGAAATCTAAATCATTAGAAAAAATGGAAATAAAACGTGGAAGTAGCAAAGAAAGAACTAAATCACAAGAAGACAGTGATACAGAAATTGCAAAACGCAAGGAGAAGCAGCAAATGCTATTTGAAGCAGCACTCAAACAGACAAAGACTCTAATTAGTCCTGTCAAAGACACTATGCCACCATTCCCGCCACCAGAAGATAAGATCTTAGTTAAAACAGAAGGAGACAAGATAATTATTGAAACTAAAATCAATAGCAAGGCTGAAGACCACGTTTTTATTGCCAAGTCACCTAAGAAGCTTGACAATAAACTGACAGGTAAAATAAGTAGGAGCTTTGAAGATCAGAAGACGTCTAAAACAAATAACAAAATGAACAAGAGCATGGATGATAAATCAAGTCAGTCTTTGGAAGATAAATTCGATGATTTAGCTGCTTTACAGAAATCACCCAAAACTTTGTCCAAAAAGCAAGAGATAAAACAACAAATCGAAGGCAAAGTTGTATATCAAAAAATGTCGCCAAGTGCCAAGTCCAAGAGCTTAGACAGAAAGGCCGAAATTCATATTGATTCAAAGACCAAGTCGAAAAGTTTAGATAGAAATTACGTCACACCTACATCTGCTTTGGCAGAAGGTGCCGATAAGCATTTCATACAAGAAACTGTAAAAGTGGACGTTCACCCTGTCCTTAATGAAGAGGCCGAAAAAGAAAAACCGATTGAAAAAAATACTAAAGATGTTTCGCCGTCTCATAGCTACAAGGAAAAGACAGAAGATGATTCATCTATCGAATGGATGACTAGTTCTCAGCACACTGTTATAGAAAACGATACGCAGACTGTTATAATGGAACGTCGTAAAATAGACATTTATAACAAGCAGAGAGAATTACAAGAAAGTAAAAGCAATCAGGACGTTCATGAGTTGGTTAAGTCTGAACGAAAACCTGAAGTAGCCAGGCTGACTAGTGAAGAAGAATCACTTACGGAAGTAAGTGAACTGAAAGTATCCGATGAAAGTCACATGCTGGGTATATCTCTTCCTTACATTGATGCTGATAGCTCATCTGATCAAGATCAAGGATCGAAAAAAGAAAAGAAAACTAAACTATCACGTGGCCGAAGCGATGATACGGGATCGTGGGTGACAGTTGATTATGAAGAGTATACTGCTGATACTGACCTACCATCTGATACCAGCACCAGAACTAACAAAAGCCGAAAAGTGTTAGATACTCAAGGAACTTTTGATGAATCTTCTGCAAGTTTAGTGGAATTCCTAAAACACGAATCTATGTCGCAAGTATCGGAAAGTGAAACTGATCGTGAAGGTAAAGTTTACAGAGATCCATCAAAAACTACTGACTTGACTCTCAAATGGAAAAACAAAAACAAAATAATTGTCACACCGCCACAAGAGAACAGTCCTACTATTGAAAGTATTCCGTTTATCGATTCTAGTACTTCCAAGTCGACTAATAAATCTGAATCTGGAGAACACACAGGGAGCTCTGGTAGCGATAAGTCACCCACTGAGGCAAAACCAGATCATAAGGTTCTACTTACTGCCAAGTCACGGCGTACCGAGCTGTTAAAGCTTAGCGCTGAACGTTCCAGAAGCTCGGAGTCTACTTCGTGGACAAGCATTGAAAAAGACGTAAGTCCTTCTAGCGCAAATATCAAAGGAAGCTCTATTGACGATGAATCTAGTGTTAGCTGTTCTATTGCTAGGCCTTTGGGAATATCGCAAGACATTGAAAAACTGAATAAGAAAGACAGGGAGTGCTTGGAAGAGTTGAAGCAAGCCATGGAATATGGCGAAGAACATTTACTATCGCAACATACGTTATCTAGTGACCATTCTAAATCTAATTCAAAGTCACCATCTCCAATACCAGAAATGACTCGAATTGAAAGTCCACGAAGCCCATCCAAATACGGTACACGGAAATCTCCAACGCCAACTTTGGAAAAACAAGGACAGGTCGATTCTCAAAAGGCTCCAACTGATTCAGATTCAAGTTCTGAGAGTATCGATAAAACAGTTGAACAGCTTACGCGGCCGCGAAAAACCGGTTTGGATAAAATTGGAAAATGTGTTATTGAAGAATCTGAGTCAAGCCAGTCCGCGGCTTCTAAAGAATCTGATATAAAAAAGGAACTGCAAAAAACTGTGAAGAAAACTAAAATAGCAATAACAATATCTCAGGAAGATTCAAACACAACTATCGACTTCGATGATGACGGTAATGTGATTACTTCGTCTTTTGAGCGAGAATTAATGAAGAAACGATCTCTTAAAGATACTGACCAGAAAAGTTCATCTAAATCGAGTATGGATACCACAACTACCACGACACCGTCTAAGGGTTCTCTCAGTGTTGATGACTCATCGTCAAGGCGAAGACGTCTTGACGATCAAAAAAGTTCTTCAAAGTCTAGCATGGATTCAAGAGGCTCACTCAGCGTAGAATCTCGAGGTTCCTTCGAAACTACAGAATCTACATCTGGTTCACTTGGTGAGGCTTACCGTCGTGGTGAGGAACTAAAGCCTACTTGGCGACCGTTCTTTGGTGCTTCGGGAAGTGAGAATAGTACAAGCATTGAAGAAGCTTGGATACCACAAGACCATGAAGGCTATGAGAGTATGGCTCATAAAGAAGTCTTTGACCAGAGGCACTTAGATGACTTCCAATCGTTTTCGAAAAATCCACCTTTGTCTTCTAATACTTCTAAAGATTCAACAGAAGCTGATTTCACTGATGATTTAAATGATTTTCCCGTCAACTTCTTATACCCTGCGACCTCGTCTACGTCTTCTGATGTAGTTATAGGGTATGGTCAAAACTTTGGTCGAACGTTGTCTAGAATATCGGAGCGTAGTACAGCGTCTGAAAAAACTAGTGCTGATGAAGATTCTACTAAAGCATGCTCTCGTTCTGAAAGTATCAACGAGGAATCGCTGAACTCTAGCGACCATCAAGCCAGTTTGAGTTCAGATCCTCCAAGTAATGCCAACGTTGCTTACATATCGGACACAGATAGAAGGACGTCTGCAGAAATGCCCGACATACCAATTGATCAGACAAAAATAAGTGAAATGTACGCAGAGTCGAAGAAAGACGAGAGAGACCACAAGAAAGAGATGAAGTCCAAACATAAAGCACCTACAAAGCAGTCATCAGCCAGCGAGAGTCAAGATTCTGAAGATTGGCCTCTCCCTGAATTGCCTCCACAGATTGCCAGCAAAAAGGGCCCTGAAGACAGACGAGATTCTGGTAGCGAACATTGGCCACCTCTGCCACCAAATCTGCTGAAAACACCAATTATTGAGAAAGTGCATATATACTACATGAATAACGAACCAGAACAGGCAACCAAAGTGACATTGCAATCGGAAAGTTCTAAGGGTCACATGGGATCCGACGATGATAGTGACACATTGAACAATGATGACGATTTAGAAAAAGATATACCTGAATCCAAATCCGAAAGATCCACCGAACGAAGTTTATCATCACCAAAAAATGTCAAAGTCATACCTTATGATCAATCCAGCTATATGGTAGAGCCTTTGGACAAACATGATGAATCAGCGTGTCATAAAGGTGTTGTGCCAAATTATGATAAGTCATGCCTCAGTGGCACAATAAGCAAAGCTACTTGTCTTATGGGTGACGTAGGCTCGTGTTGCTCACGTTCTGAACACAAATCTTTTGCTATAAAGAGTAACCTTGAAGATAAAGTCATCATAAGTCAACCACAAAAGTCTCCAACAAACCATAGTCCTATATTCGAAGACGATCACTTATATGCGGATGATGTCTTTGGAGGTGATAGCAAATCACTGTCGCCTGATTTTGATAAAAATTTCTCACAACTTGGCACTCACAAGTATTCTTACGGTTCTAATAATTCTGATACATCAATTGACGATTTGCTATCGCAAACTAATGCCGATGACACCGTTAGAGCCGTAACGAAGCTAAGTACTGGTAGCGCGGGAACTTGTAAACGTTGCAGTCATAGTAGCCATTCAGAAGAAGAAACTAGCTCATTTGGCACAGACTTAGATGGCACTGTTAAAATAGGATTGCCTCAAAAGAAATGCACTCATAGCTCCCATTCTGAAGATACTTCTATATGCTTGAGCATATCAGAGTGGTCAACTGGAACTAATACCGTTCGCCAGTATGCGAATCTTTCGGCGTCGGAAAGCATTTCAGCTGTCTCTATTCACAAGAGTGAGAAATCTGATAACGTTTCTGGCAAAGTTTATTCCACGTCTCATGCGAGCAAAAAGTCCGAACAAAAGCCAAAAATGAGTTCACACGCTGAAATGAGCTCTAAAAGCAGCAGTTTAGATAAAAGTTCTGAAAACATAAAGTATGATAAATTGTGTAGCTCGGAAACGACTATATCAAGGAAAGGTATAGATAGTAGTTCAGGGACCAAAAGTGATAGTACTTTAACACTGGCTCAATCCATATCAGATTGGTCAGCAAGTACTAGTCACACACTCGTTGCCACTGCACGTGAAGATCAACAAGACCATGAAAACACCAAGTCTGACCACACTTTAATAACAGAAATTCCAAACATTGAAGAACCAGTTGATGAAGAAATTCCAGTGATTAGGGAACCCTCACCGACAAAAGAAGACTCAAAGGAACCGGTTCTTAGATTAACGGCTTCATATACCAGCAAGACTGACAAATCTTCCTCTATTAGTTACAGTGATAAGTCGGATAAATCAAGTTCTAGTTCTTTGAGTAGTTTGCAGAAACATGCTAATGGTGTGCTTACGTTTGATCAAAGGCTTCGAGGCTTTCAGTCTGGGCAAGACGGAGCTCATGACCGTTATCAGAAAGGGCCACCAAAAAGCATGAGTTGTGAAGAACAGGGCCACAGATACATGAAACCAACGGTACGTTGTCAAAGCGAAGATAGTGGCTTCAAACCTTATGTTGTGGTACAACCTGAGCTCGATATTGACATGCCATCTCAGCTTTACAGCCAAGAAGAGAAACACAGCGAGAGATATCAAAGTCAGGAGTTTTCAAATATTATTAAAGAGGACGCTAACCAATTCATCAGGTCGGATTATAAACCGCTGGCCAAGCATGCTAGCTATGATGACAAAACACTTTCCAAAAATCAAATAAAGGAATATAAAACTTCACAACAATATCGCAGTAAGCCCAAAAGTTGGTCTTTCCATGAACATTATCTCGCATCGTCCGATTTGCCTTTGATATCAGTACCAGAGTTGCCTTCAATTCATAGGGAAACACAAGAAAAGAAATCGGGTGAAAGATCAGGAAAGACACCTTTATCTCGTTGCTCGCCTTATTACTCTAGTAGTTTAAGTTCCGAGTCTCCTCCAATACAACCTATGAAAACGCCTGTAAAGAAATCGCTTTTGGTCAGAAACATTTCTCTGAAAAGTCCTCCAAGCGGAAATGACACCGACAGCTCTTTGGACGTGATAAGAGATCCAAGAGAGCGAATGAGGACTTTCAGGCGTAAAAAACAGGTGACTAGCGCTAGAAAGAGACAAGAAAAAATACAAGACGTTTTGGAGGAGGACTCGACTAAAAGCCAGTGTTCGTCTGAAAGTGATAAGTTCCATGGCGGACAGTATTTAGTCGTCGAAGACACACTTCGACGCATGGAAAGTTCAGAGTGTTCCGATAGTTATTTGCCAGAAGTGGAGTCCGGTTCTTCCGAAGTCTCAAAAGATTCTAAGAATTATGACATTCAAGAACCAGTGAGTTATTCTGAAGATGAAGGGCAAAGTGACTATGCTAAATATAAGAGTGCCAACTATGAGGCACAACAGTTTCCTATCAATATAACGCCGGTGCAATTCCAAGGTTTCGGTTCATCTGCTGATGAGGATGAAAGGGGCTTTCCGCGTTTTGACAGATTAGGACGTTTGCGCCATCCATATTTGGATTCCCAAGAACCACCTTACGTTCCCGAAGACAGCCCTCCTAGAGTGTGTTATTCGAACAAGAGTAGTCGCCAGTCATCTTTGAAGAGGACCAAGTCACAAGGCTACCGTCAATCTGAGGACAAATCTCTCGGCGAACCTTCGGGTCAGCACCAACCCCGCGTTTACTATGACGAACAAAGTGATAGGGACGATTCCGACGACTACGCTTATCCGATAGATACAATAAAGAGAGCTCCTAAAATGTCCAAATCTGGCAGCTATCTATTCGAGCGCGGGGAATCGGTCGCGTATTCCGACACCGAGTTGCCGCACGATAAAGACGAATACGAGGAATACCGTGGCAGCCCCTACCCTGAACACTACGAGGAAGCGGATATGTTCCAAACGCAGGAATGTTACCCGCAATACGAACACGACATGGTACGCAGAGACGTAAGTGACGAACACTACACGCGGGACTTGGACCAACGTTTCAGTTTGAACAATGTCGAGAGATTCTACTCTAGCCACTACGTGGACTCGCAAGCCTCTAGTGATAGCCCCGAGCAAAAGTTTGACGTGTCAACTCTGCCGCCGCCGCTCTGCTCTGACGATGAACACGAGTAAACTCATTAAAGCAATCAGCTTATTATCAATTAGTTCGTCGTTGTCACCCTCGTCTCTTATTGAACGGTTTTTGCCCTCTTTGCGTGCGAGCGTGCTATTTATACGTTTTGAATTTTAAATTCTAACTAACGCAATTAATTGTTACATTGGTATTATTAGGGTACTTATTAAATTAAATATTTACATTGTCATTTTGAATATTTAGAAGGAAATTTATTAAATATACTTAGTGCCAATCCCGATAGTGCAACCCTTTGACTAAATCGTGTATAATGCGAACTTATACCTACCTACTTTTAGCTTACTAAGTAATTAGGTGTAGTTATGTGTACTGATTGAAATATCTTAAATATTAACAACTTATGCACGGACTTCTGGTAAATATTCATATAATAATACAATTCGAAATGTCTCTATCCGAAGTTGTTTATCTTTTCTGTCATACGGCTAAGCCGAAAGGTATGCACTACTAATAAATGCATTATTTTCTCTTATAATGGCAAATTAATTGAAGTTTAGCAAATTAAATATATTATTAAATCGATATTCCGTAAAATTGTATTATGTGTAACGGCTGTGATTTCTGTTTGTGGTAGGATCCAGGATCAAGTATTATCACTGAAAATTATCTGTTTTTCCATGCTTATACGAGCAAGAAATTTATTTTAAATGTTATTACCTCCTTCAGTTTGTAAATCGAATGAAATGTATCTGCGATGGTACAAGTAAAATTTATCAATGGAAATGAGTAGATATGCAATCAAAAAATAAGGTTGTTAACATCGCAATAAGATAATCCCTTAAGACAATTGTATTCATAATATTTTAAATCCATTGAATCATAAATATCCATCTAGACTTACTAAAACGTATGGGATCTGCAATCGTGCCAAATATGCTCAATTTTTTCCACACTTTTATTATGATATTATTTTTATGGATTTTAACGGATTTTTTGTCGTAAATTAAGGTAATAGTGCGACTATATACAATTGGTATTAATGTTGTGTGTTATACATAAATTTGTAATTTATTGCCATCGAAATTAACGCTTGGATGTCGACTAACATGAATTATGTATAGCGTAATGATTTAAGATTACGATATTAGTTACTTAGTTTTAGATTCGTTATATTTATTCAAATGATCGGTTTATTATACTGCACTGCATGGGCTCGCTTGCATAATCAAACGAAGGTATTTTCCCACTGCACCGTGCCACGACCGTGCTAGGAGGAACGTGTCAGGCACGAAAAACATCACGATACCATCTACCTTGAACGGATTGACAGCGTTCTGTCGCATCGTTAAATGGAGCGAGAGCGAAGGCAAGCTAGAATGTATTTGCCGGTGCCGACACGCTTCGTGCATAGCAGTCTACGGCGTTGGTCGGTGACTGAAAGGTCTAGAGGGCCTAGATGTCATAGTTTTCAATACAAATAATATGTTTTTTGCCGGACACGTTCCTAGCACGGTATGCTACGGTGTACTGGGCTAAGAGCTTTAATCGAATAGCGATCTCAAATAGTCTTACTAAGTAAGTTATATTTGACTCGATATGATTACACAAAGCGAAAGCAAAGCATCGATTGTTTTTTGGCTTAAAAGTAACGAAATTTTATTCTAAATTCTAGCCTAGTCAAGGCAAATAGGCGCCTTTTGAGATTCGATACATAGGTTTCGTTTTTGCTGTTGAAGGGTGACAATGTGTAATATAACTTATAATTATGAAGTATGCTGTTTTACTTTACAGTGCTTTAAGAAGAACAGATTTTACAGGCCTGTATATTCTGTTTAAGAGTATGAGTAGCAAGCAAAAATAATATTACACTAGAAACTATAACTGCAACAGATGCAAAATGTGTGACTTTTTGCAATACTTGCGAAATATTCATACCCAATAACCACATAGCTTACGATCGCTACGCGCTGCTTGACATCGTCATCCATTGATTAATAATATTTAAATTCATTAAAGATAATACCTAGATAGACCTTGCCAAGAAACTGCCATATAATTCGGTTACTAAAACTGTTTCCTAACAATAATGCTCTAGTCTAGATAGTCATTAGAGGCTCAAACAAACTGATGAGGATGGTATAATAAAATAATATCTATTTTGTTTTATTCATTTGTTACAGGGCACGACATTCAAGGTTATATTTTTCCTCATATTATGTAACCTATTACTAATTTCATTCCATCTTCATTAGTTTGTTAAAGCAAACTATACTTAAATAATAATCCACCTCTTAGATCGAACTTAAGAAAGAAGTAACGCAATGGGTACACTTAAGTAATATTGGTAACCAATCAATTCTTTTTTAAAGAGCCAGCAACATGTACATTTATATACCTTTTCATGTTTTCATTTGCGATATTCAATAGTCATGCGATAGCTGCAATTAGTATTGGAATGAAATACAATGGACACGATATTGAAAACTACCCTTTAACACCTGGTCCCTAGTCATAACAATCTAGTTACTAAAATGTTATCGTTATTACGACTGACTGAGAACACAATCCATGCAACCGGTTGAATATTTTATTTATTTCACGTACGTAAGTTAGTTCCCGTGCTACTTCTCCTGCTTCATTCTCTATTAATGGCTACTTTTTGATTTGCACTTATATTTTAAAACGAAATAGCAGTAATTTCTCGGTACTAATTCGAATTGGGTGTTGAATTGATAGACGTGTCTTAACATGAATATTGTAGTAAAATAGCATAAATCAGATATAGAAAAAAATATGTATGAATTGTAGTTGTTTTAGGATCGTAAAGAACGATTTTTATCAGTTGAGATTTAATAGTGATATTTGGTCGGTTCCGTTCTACGGAGTTTGTTTTTCATCTTATACAGGGTTGGTTATATTTAAGATGAAAATATATTTTGATTTTATGAGCAATACCGACTTTTGTTTGTGATTTAGTGGTCGGTTGATTTTGACAATGAATTGTTTTTAAAATTGTTAAAGTAATTATAATTAATGATCTGTTTTTTAATACAAGTATTCCCTTACGTGCCCGTTTGAGTGCCGGTCGGCAGCTCAAGTGCACACTTGCTCGATTTCATCCTCGTCTTCCCGATATTTAATTTAAATATTTGTTAAAAAATGTGTCTAGTCGAGTAGATAGTTTTGAACGTGCACTAAATAAAATCTAAGTCGTGGAACATACTTTAATTTCGTTATTCAAATGTCAATTGTAAGATTTTTAAGTGTAAGCTTTATCTCTTTACAATCTTTGCGATGAATGATAAGGCCGAAAAGATACATTGTCTGTCAGTATCAACAATGAAGTTCCAATTTATCACTAAGAGCAGATTGCTAAAATATTGTTGCAGATTTTAACTATTGTTAGATTATTCGTCGATATTTTTAAAACTTTCATGAACCTAATTCGGTGACATTCATGATGATGATCTTTTGGCTTAAAACATCAAACGCTCTACTATTAGTAATAATGGGTAGTAAATTTATTGGCGAGCTAACATTAAACAGTTTATATTTGTAAGAAGGCGTCATCGTGATTGAAAAACCGTTGAGGTACGTGTTTTGAAAAATATAGTTTATGGCTGCTACACATATTAATATAACGAAATTTGTTTCAAGATACTCATTCAAATGTGCCAAATCATCGAACCATACATCTACGCAGCCTTTCGTATCATTTTTAGATACCTTTTTTTAATCTCAATTTGTCGTCGGTTTTCTTATGCACTCCAGTGGCTATGATCGACGTGTCACTGAGTGCTGTGTTCAATTAATGAATAAATCAAAGCCGAACACGACCGTGCGTGCACGAAGCAATCTTAGATATTAGCTATAAGAGGTCGCGGCCTCCCTAGGTAGCGCAATAACATACATAGTTTATAAGAACTTCGACTTTTTGATCGAGATTGTACAATCCGGATAGACTGTAATGTTACAATTTCATTCATTGTTTTCATTTGTATTTGTAATAACACGTATTTGGATATTGTTTCAAGTGTTGAAATGTTACTTCCTTTTTTGAATTTATATGTGAATGTAAGTGTACGGTATCCCTGCAATACACGACACTGACCCATGCGGTTGGGGATAGTTAAATAAATAAATAAAAATAAACTGAATACTCGAATAGTTTTGATGCAGCTTAATTTTTTTATTTCGTTTATTTCGGCCCACTAAATTTATTGTCAAAAGCTGCGAACGGAACGAAATGTAAGTTATTTGTAGCACAAATAGCATGGTAATGTAATTCCTGTAGCTTTTTCCATTAGCACTGATTTATTATTGTTAATTTTTACCTTTCTTTTAAGTGTTTATGATGTTTACCTTTCTTTTAAGTGTTTATATTTCAGGTGTCACAAAATTTCCTTTCCTTTTTCGTTATCTCCTTTTTTATCACCTTTAATGTTAATCATGTTACGTTTTTCCTAATTTTAATGTTATATTTTTTGATACAATCTAAATAAGAGAGTAAAAAAGTGTCAATGCCTAAAAGCTTGAATTTTTCTATTTGTTTATTAAAATAAAATCATTTTAAAAAAAAAACAAAATAGCTAAGGCGTTATCATATTTTTACACTCTGTATTAATACTCCTCACAATTGGTAGAGATTAAATCTGTCAATTAAGTTTGAAAGTTCCCTTTTAACCGATGCAAAAACGGGTATAATTATTATCACAAAAACTGGTTGTACCTTTGATCTCCAAACTCCCCTGAAGTTTTAGTCTGTATATTTAAACTTTGACTACATAATGGTTATGGATTAAAGACCCGTTTTTAATTTTGCTAAATAAACTTTATAATAGAACATTTACCCCTAATAAAGAAAGTTTTAATAAGTTTACGCCAGCATTTATTAATGGTAGATGTACATATTTGATATAAAAACAATGAAAAAGTTATTCTTGCAAGTCTCCTTATCATATTTACTTCTGAAATTGTAGCTTACAACAGAACTTCTACAAGTTAAAGCGTTCACAACTAGAGATATCATTAACCACATTGATCTCGACAGACGATCAATCGCCGGACGAGACGGAAGAGAACACAGTGTCGTCAGCCAGCCTGTGCATGTCGCCCGCGCCGGCCGAGCCCGCCGCGCCGCTGTGTGCGTCGACGCCGCTCGTCAAGACCATCGCCAATGGACACGACACAGTGGATAAAGATTGCGCTGACGTCATCAATGGAAACGTCGGGGGTGAGTTTAGAATTGATTTCTATGTCAAACACGCATTAATAAATAAAGTATGATATTGTGACATAAAGACTTATAAATAAATACAATATGTTGGTTAGTGAACAGTGAGTTGGTTGTTGGAAGTCGACATCTGCGGGTCACCGCATGAGGCTGTCAAGCCTCTTTAAATTTATGTACAAAATTAAGTCTGCCCTACCTATTAATTAGAGTACCTAACCTTATATTCTTTTCTCACTGTTTGTTAAAATAAATCATATTTAAAATTTGGTTTATATTTACCATGTTATTTTACGAATGTGGTGTATACCTATAATTGGCGAACATATATGTCTATGTGATGTCATTGTATTTAAGTAAATAAATATTTGACAACATCACATACATTGCTCCGATCCCAAGCTAAGTAGCTAAAGCACTTGTGTTTTGGAAATCGGAAACAACGGTGGTACCACAACACCCAGACCCGAGACAATAAAGAAAAAATCGTTTTCTACATTGACCCGACCGGGAATCGAACCTGGAACCTCACGAGATGGCGACGCTTGAAACCAGCGTGCTAGCCACTCGCCACGGAGGTCGTCAAATTGTAACGTTAATTTGTATAACGTTTGTTATGTGTCGCTGTTGGTGTACCTTAAATCAATAAAATAAAATAAAATAAATTTATATGTGTCCATATAGAAGGCATTTTTGAAATCAACTTACATTGACTGTTGTTTCAGTGAACTTGGTGTCAGAATCAACGTATAGCATGGACGTGTTGAGCGGGGGTGAAAGTGACGCGGGTGACACGTTACGAAGAAAGAACAACAATAATAGGTAAGTTGCAGGAATTATTTCTTTCAAGTAAGTCTGGGTAAAATCAACAAGATCGTTTCCCTTTGGCCGATTTTACCCAAATGTATTTTTGGTAGATTTCACCCAGAAAATATATATAAACAAGATGAGAATTAAAAAACCCCGCTAACTGAATAAGAGATCCACTTAGCCAAAATACCACAATGTTTTGTTATAAATATAACTTTGCTTTTCAAAGTATTTGTATGAGGAACAAAGTTATGTTTGTGGGTATTCAAAATGTGCTCTATTCAAACTAATTTTCGTTTAAAGTCCTTGTCCTGAACTCAAGATCTACGTCATGTGTTTTTTTTCAAAATTTACACTCGCTTAGTTAGATAGAGAGAGAGAGGGGGGGGGGGGATTTTACCACTTTGTAAGCGTCTATTTTTCAAACGTAACGAAAATATTTAATTTTTTAGAATTTCGATGTCATTTTAAAAGACCTATCGACATACGGATAGACAGACAGACAGTCTTGACGAAACAATAAGGGTTCCGTTGGGTTGCGTTTTTTGCCATTCGGCTGCGGAACCCTCAAAACCAGCTATACTCTAAATAACTTGATGTTTATTAACAGCATATCATCCGGCCTGACGACCGCAGCGCGAGACGGCACGATGGAGACGTCGAAGCGCCGCGGCGCGGACCTCACGTATTTCATAGCTAAGGAACTGCTCATGACGGAGCGGACATACAAGAGAGATCTCGAACTCGTTACTGTTGTAAGTAAAATAAAACATAATATTTTTTCTTGTACTTCAACGTAAAAGCTAATTTTAGTGTTAAAAATGTACTAACAATGAACATTTAGTGGTATTTGTCTATTTAGAATGTATAAACATCTGTTTCATCTCATTTATTATATAATTTATTTCACAAACATAATTAGGTACTAATGGCGGAATTAAACGCTTAAAGCGTACTCAATCAGTCAAATAACTGAATTCGTAATCGTCGATCTTTACTAAGTCGTCTGTCTATCTTGTCGGTAGACGGCCTACGCTGTGTCTTTGTTTGAAGGGTTTCCAATCTAGAACTTTTCTGATCCAACGGCGTATTTATTTCCACTGGCCGGCACTTTCATTTTTAATTGAACCTTCACACTTACGCTTATCGTACAATGTTCCTGTCCTAGGCAAGAAATAATCGCAATAAGGTTACCTATAATATTCAGGTATTTATTTTCATTGGTCGGCACTTTCGTCTTAAGGTCTGATGTAAACGAAACATACAAACTTAAATAACTGCATGGTCACTAATCGTAGAATGTTGTCGTCATAGCAAAGAATGATCGCCACAACGTAGTCTATAATATCCAATTGTTCATTTTTACTGGCCAAGACTATCTCGATTGTACATTATGCAACATTCAAATTTTAATGGCTGCTTAGCTGCTAATTGTAGAGTGTTGCTATCATAATAAAACATGATCGCCAGAATAGTATCTTTACTAACCGAGTATTTATTTTGATTGGCCACGACTTTCATTTTTATACCAAATCTTCAATCTTAAATAACTGTTTCGCCGCTTGTCATGAAATGTTGTCGTCTTACTAAAAAATGAGCGCCTTGATGTTACCTATAGTTATCTAGTATTTGTTTCTATTGGCCGCCATTTTCGTTCTTAGTAAATGTAAATGAAATTTTCATACCTAAAAAAAATGAGTGGCTGCAGATCGTAGAGAGTGGGTGTCATTACAAAAAAATAATCGCCATAGCGTGATCTCCAATGATCTATCGGTTATTTTTACTGGACAATTTTTGATTGGATATTTTGACTAGATTTTTTGGTCTAAAATTACTTATGTCCTTTTAGTGTCAATCTTCTATATGGATCTTGCTTTGATCTGATATAGCCATTACAACCCCTAAACTACTTGGTCTACAGTCATGGTCGCGGCGCGTGTCAGGGATGGCCGCGACGGGCGGCGCCGCAGCGGCCGAAGCGGCAAGCGCCTTAGCTCGAGCGTGCCTCGCGCTAGAACCGCTAGCGCTGGCGTGCGGCGCGCTGCTGGCGCGGCTCGACCGGATACTGGCCACCGCGCATGCGCCGCATCACGCCGACGCGCCGGGTAAGTAGTTAGCGTGACCGATTCAAATCGTATATGTAAAAAAAACCTATCCAACCCGAAAAGGTCATAAAGTTGATTTAATAATATAACTAAAACAAGTATTTAAATTACGTAATTCGTCATAACTTATTTTTTCGATTTTCAAAGTCAACAAGTTTAGAACATTTTTACCTCAAAACGGGAGAATTTTCAAAATGCGTTATCTCTCCTGTCGCGTCCGTTAACCCCCATTTGGGTTGCCATATATGCTTTTTTTAATGTAGTGAATTTTTCTTAGGTATATATTATGTTTAATTAAATTTATGAAAATTATTACAAAATTATAACCTAATCTCGATATCTTATAGCCCCTTAATGAGTCAGACAGGTTTATTGTACACCCTGTATAGATATTGAAACTTATCATCCGGTCCGCATCAAAATTATATATTTTAGAAACACCATATTGCCGCATCGAAGTGATACGATACACGGTAGACGGCGTATACAGGGTGACCCAAACAGTGACGTCCAAAGTTTTTTTGGATCCTTTACAACTAGGGCTATCCAAATATACCATGTTTATGAAAGCCAAATTTTTGTAGTTTTCGAGGCTTTTTTCTTTCAATTGATTTTAAAACTTTCGTTACTCCTAATTTTAGCTAGATCATAATTTTATCTAAGAAAATTAAATTTATTAGAATCATACTGCATTTAAAATAATCGACATAACACTATAAAAACTTGAAGGAAATCTTTCTTTGAAAATTCTCAAAATTTTCGAAAATAATTAATATCTCGAAAACTACGAAAATTCGGCTAACATACATGGGTTTATTTTGATAGCACTGGATGTAAGGCCCTAAAAACATTTTTTGACGCCACTGTTTGGACCACCTGTATATGGCCCCTGGCTCAGTTAGCGGGAAAATGATTTATGGCTCAAAGGCGGCGCAGACTATTTGTATAGATGTCAAGTCATCTTGTTAAAATACATTATTCTGAAGAGGCACTAACGCGAAGCTAATCTTATTTATTGTTCCTTGCAGATAACGAAGAACCAGAATATAGAAAAATTGCCGACCTACTCTATGAATATCTCTCAAATACGTATGATGTAAGTATGACACTATACATATTTGGAAATAGACACTTTCAATATAGCTGTATTGTATCGTGCAGATCTTTGCTACGCGATTGCTCATACTGTATACGGTATCTTATATTTATTTTATCTGTTTGTTTTATCTTCCAGGCCTTCGCTCGCTACACGGAGCGAGTGGGAACGATAGTGGGATTAGTGGAGAGCGTGAGGCGAGTGAACGCAGAAGCGCGCGCAGAATGTGCCGCGTTCGAATCCCGTTCACCGCTGCCGCTCGCTTGTTTGCTACTGCGCGTGCCGCATCGCGCACTACACTTACATACTTTAGCACATGGTAAGGCTAAAAGAAACATATTCTGACGATATCACGTACATACAAGTCAAATAGATAATCTCCTTTTTTTGAAGTCAGTAAAAAACAATTAAACCACAGCGCAATATGCACTTCACACCATCGTCACAGCAGTAGCTGTGCAGCGACATCTATGATCAACCACTGTCACTACATTTCATCGCAACACGCTGACTCGGCTCCACGCGACTAGATGGCGCTGTAGTCGCAGTATGGAGACTAAACTGCGATATTAAAGATTTGGAGCGGACTAACTATATGAATAAACCGAGACGGTGAACATCGGACCTCGGTTCCCGGCCATAACACCCGGTCGGTAGGAAGCGCTTCTCTTTGCCTCCCTAACACTGTTGCGCCAAAGCTGCATGAACTCTGTTGCGATAATCGCTGTAGGCGAAGTTTTGGTATCGTCTTTGTAATGTTCTCTTTTGTTATTTCAGAGTTGTACGCGGCGACGGGCAGCCAGCCGGCCAAGCAGGCGCTGGAGCTGGCGGGCAAGGCGGCCAGCGCGGCGCACGCGCAGCTGCGACACGCAGAGAACCACGCCGCGCTCTGCCAGCTGCAGCGGGACATCGTAGGTGAGCCGTCTGCACTCTCATCGACATGATTTTTAATATTATGGTTATTAGTCCTAGAACGTCGAAATGAAATGAAATAAAATGAATATTTATTTTAATGCTTTAGAATGTTTTTAACACTCACAGTGTCATATATCATACTCATAAGCGTCACGCAATTGACGTTTTCATAAGAGACCACAAATGTCGCAGGGTCGGACTTACAGCACGGTAGCTCAATTGGTAAGAGCGTTTGGCCCGGTCAGCCAAAAAGTTGCTGTTTCAAGTCCCGCCCGTGCGCAAGTTTTTGGTTTCTTATTTCATCTTTATGAGTATGAATATTTATTTGCTCAAAACATGGTTTCAATAGATGGTAGGTAAATTACAGAAGTCCTCACATTTTATCAAAATTATGGCATGCAAATTTATAATAGTTATAGAAAATTTTAAAATGTTATAATTAACATCCACTGCTGAATATAGATTATAATTTGCCATTACAGCTAGTTGCAAACCGTCAGCGTTTGTGTTATTATGCTGTAATTACTATATTTATTTTATGATGAGTTCTGAGACATTTTTTGACATGACACATTCTAACGTTTTACGTATACTATATTCCAAGAAGGAAAATATTATTATACAAAGGTATGCATGGAGAAACTCGGACTATAGTGATTGACAAAACCTTATCGGTCTTAAATCGTGTATGTCGGAATAATTGGTATGGCCGGTAATAATCAATCACTATATTTATGTATAAAAACCGCATGAAAAATATAATCATTATCGATAAAAAGCTATATTTATTTAAATAAATGGTATCCTACTTGTTAATGTTTCACTACTGTTTTCCTACTTGTTCTCGACAAAATTATCTGTCAAAAAGATTATAAATTATATGTTACCCATAGACCCTGAGCTTGGAAAAAGATTAAAATACATATTAAACATTAAGTTAAGATGAAAAAACGTTAGACACAAATAAATTGCTTTGACCGAAAAATATCGGTTCAATTTTATTGGATTACATCACCAAAAATTTCCAAATACCTACTTTTCAGTGATCATCATAAAATAAATGGACTGTAGTTTTTTTTATTACTGACCGCTTCATTGAGATTCCGCCTTTACGACGTAAATACGACGAATTGTCGTATTTTACCTGTGTCGTATCTTGCTAGTGACATCTAAAATTATGGTTTAGAATTTTTTTTACTCATGTCATATTCATAAAGATGAAAATAAGAAACCAAAAAATGCGCACGGGTGGGACACGAACCGGAAACTTTCTGGTTAACCGGTCCAAACGCTCTTCCAATTGAGCTTCCTGCTGTCGGACTGACCGTGCGAAATTTCTGGTCTCTTATGGATACGTCATTACGCGTGACGTCTGCGCTATCCACCCCAACTGTTTTACTACAGCAATAAAGCGATCTAGAATTATTCTGCTAACGTGCCCTGGCTATTATCACTTGATCTTATTGATTCGTGGGCTTCGTCCATACTTTAGTTCTTCTACAATTACCGCGGTTACAAAGCCGATAAATATTATGAAGACGCACAATAATGTAAAATGTAATTTATATTGTTCCCAGGTTACGACAAACTGCTAGTGCCGGATAGAGAATTTATTCGATTAGGTTGTGTGTACAAACATTCCACGAGAGGGCTACAACAAAGGATGCTTTTCTTGGTAAGTTTTAACCTCTTTGCCTACTTCACGGCAGCATACCATGACCTTGCTAAGTTATAAAAGTCATAAAAATAATTTATTTATGCAAATAGGCTCACTGGGCACTTTTACACGTCCAAAAAATGACGTGTCCGCCAAAAAATGTTTTCATTGAATTAAAACTATGACACTTTGCCTATGAGACCTTTTTCACGGAGCGTGTCAGCACCGGCTAAATGCGTACTGGCTCGTTTTCTCGCTTCATATAACGGTGAGACCGAATGCTGTCAATTCGTTTAATTGTTTTTTTTTCCGCCTGAAAAGTTCCTAGCACAGTCATGGTATGGCACGGTTCAGTAGTACTTTTAAAGTTGGCATTTAACATGTCCTATTATGTCCCGTACATATTTAAAGTCATTCAGCAATGAGATTGGCTTCTGATTTGAATTATTTAGAACATGTGTAATATAAAAGGTTGAGTTGTCATTTTATTTACACCAGACGACCCATCTGGTGTAGTGGTCGAGAAATCGCCTACTACGCAGCGGGTTGCGGGTTCGATCCCCGCACAATACAAACATTTGTGTGCATGAACATGTCTGTTTGAATTGGTCTGGGTGTTTTCTATCTGTATATCATGTATTTTTTACAAAAAAATTTAAGTATTATATCCGTTGTCTATCCTTTGGACATTCCCACACATCGCCATCTAGTCCCAAAGTAAGCTACTCAAAGCTTGTGTTATGGGTGCCAGACAACGGATATAATACTTAAAAACGTTTTTTTTTTGTAAATATATACATGATATACATAGAAAACACCCAGACCAATACAAACAGACATGTTCATGCACACATATGTTCGTATTGTGCGGGGATCGAACCCGTACCCGCTGCGTAGTAGGCGATTTCTCGACCACTTCACCTGACTGGTCGTCTGGTGTAGTGGTCGAGAAATCGCAAAAAGGTCCCAATTTGAGGAGGGGCTCGAACACCTGTTATTTTAAACATAATGCATATAAGACCCTCAAGTGATCAAGAACTGTAATATTTACATAAAAATCACAACAATTTCTAACATATAAAGCAATTAAACGTGACGAAGTTTAATCAAAACAAATTTTAAGGAAAAAATGCGCCGATTTGGCGTTCAGAAAGGAAATGTTACTGATGATTTTTCCAGTTTTTATATGTATATAAGTGAATCCATATTTGGCGTAACTAATGACGTAATTAGATTCCAATATTTAGGTATAAATTTTATTACATACAATATTAAATTATAGTGGTATTTTTGTTTCGAATTTCATTGTTGTATCGATCATTACTCCTTGCCGACCGCTGTTGTATCATTTATAACATAGGTAAACCTATTTCTTGTTATCATAAATACATATAATATGAGTGCATCTAGCTGCAACTTTTTTGCTACTTCTAAAAAGCAACTTTGGCTGCGTGACAGGCGAGAATTAGAACCCCGTGTCTTACGCTATCCGAGCGTAGGCCTATCCCACTCAGCCCCCGTCACATTAGCAAGCCTGTTGAAGCGCTTGCAAAACTCAACCTTTTTCCTCGTTTGTCACGCAGCCAAAGTTGCTTTTTATTTTTGCATAGTGACAAAACACTATAAAAAACAAAAATATAATTACTGAATATTATTATCGATTGACCGCGAATTACTTTAAAAAAACCTTAAACAACATTATTTACATAAAATTAACACAATCCATTGTGATATCGAATATTTTCCTCTCCCCCGTACAAAGTGTACCACTGCGTCGCGACGGCATCGTTGAGCTAATTATTATATTGGACACCAATCACATTCATTGATCTGATCCCAAAGTAAGTAGCTAATGCACTTGTGTTATGGAAATCAGACACAACGGTGGTACCACAACACCCAGACCCGAGACAATATAGAAAATTTGGATTTCGATATTGGCCCGACCGGTAATCGAATCCGGGACCTCGGAGCGGCGACGCCTTGAAAGCAGCGTGCTTAGCCACTACACCACGGAGGACGTCGATGTAATGTAATGTTTGATGTGTCAGTTCAGCGACCTGCTCGTGGTGGGGTCGCGCTGCGGCGCGGGCCAGTTCCGCGCGCACGCCGCGCTGCCGCTGCGCGCGCTCGCGCTCAAGCACGCAGACTTGCCGCACTCCTTCTTGCTGGAAGGTAACACTCTCTTTAGTTAACTTTCATATTATGCTGCCTTGACGAATGTACTCTGATTTTTAATTGGTTAAGTGAAAGTTAAGTTAGCCTGTAATATGACACTGCTAGGCAAAGGCCTTACCTCTACTATGAGGTAGTTTGAGCCACGCGAACTCAGTGCGGGTTGGTGGAAGGGTGTTTGCAAGGCAAGCAACTTACCCTGCTGTCAGATTTTATCAAGCCGCCCATAAGGCCTCTGACTAGGATTAACGACTAATATCAACCGATATTAGCCGGGACCAACGGATTAACGTGCCTTTCGAAGCACAGAGATGCTCGTGATATGTACGTCACTTATATGGTCGGAATGGTCACCCATCCAAACACGATCGCGCCGTAGGTTGCTTCACTTCGGTATCACTACCAAAGAGCTGCTACCACTGCGCTACGAGCACCTCGAGATTTTTAATTTGATAGACCAAAATGTCATTTAGTGGGTGGCCACATATCAATTGTTGTTTTAACCGATTATAAAATATACAAATAAAATCTGCTTATAAAAATCATGTTTCCTACAAAGATTATAATTGTTTCTAATAATTTATTTATTGAAAGTTTTAAAAAGACAAAATAGGTAAAATCATATAATTTTTATATAATATTTTTCAAGGTCAAGACCTATTTCTGCTCCAGAACTTCAATTATCTTGCTAAATATCTCATTTTTTCGTTTCAGGGGAAGATACCCAATTGCTGATTAGTACAAGTAACGACCAAGAATATATCGGTTGGACGCGCGCTCTCGACGAGGCCATAGCGAACGCTCACGAGAACCCCACGGAGATAGACACGGAACTAACGCCGTATGAACAGGAAGTCGGTACGTATAAACATTTATTTTAGTTTTTTACAATGTTTGACTCTTGAATGTAGCAATAAAATATCATGAATCAAAAGCAGATTGGTATTAAATTTTTATTATTAGTAAATAATGTTTGAGGTTCTTTAGATGGCTATCTAAACGAGGTCATCTAGGAATCGATTCTATAAAAATGCCTAAATGTTATTACCTGTATTCATAAAGATGAAATAAGAAACCAAAAATTTGCGCACGGGCGGGACTTAAACCAGCAACCTTTTGGCAAACCGGGCCAAACGCTCTTACCAATTGAGCTACCGTGCTGTTAGTCCGACCATGCGAAATTTGTGGTTTCTAATGAAAACGTCAAATGCGTGACGCTTAGCGCCATCTAGCCGTCTGTTTATGAAACAGATAGCCCAAGCAGTTATTCTTTACAAAATAAATTCAACTTGGAAATTGATGGCGCAGCTCTACTACCGGGAAGGCAACCAACAGAAGTCCCAAGGCGCTGAAGTTCACAAGTCTCTTATCAACAATATCGAGACCATCGAGAGTGTGTTGAGCAGGGTGATATACCTTATACTCAGAATATCCAAGAGGTATACTGAAGGTCATACAGGTATATGCACCGACTTCGACACACCCGGATGAAGAGGTGGAGGAAATGTATGAGGACGTCAGTAGAGCCATACATACTTCCAAAACCTATTTTACTGTTGTAATGGGGGACTTCAACGCAAAACTGGGCAAGCGAAGCGAGAATGAGTTACGGGTGGGACCCTTTGGATACGGGCAAAGGAACGCCAGGGGACAGAGGCTGGCCGACTTTCTGGAGAAGGAGGGACTCTTTGCGATGAACTCTTTCTTCCAGAAGCCGCCTCAAAGGAAGTGGACCTGGTTGAGTCACGATGGCTATACGAGAAACGAGATTGACTTCATCATGACTTCCAAGAGACGGTTATTCAATGATGTATCCGTGATCAACAGGGTGAAAACCGGTAGCGATCACCGAATGGTTCGAGGCACATTGAATATCAATGCCAAATTGGCCTGATGAAGTCCATGCTCCGACCGACTCGTGCTCATATCCAAAATCCTGAGGGCTTTCAACTCGAGTTGTCAAACCGCTTCGATTGCCTAAAGAATTGCGTATCAGTAGACGAAATAAACAACGGGTTTGTGGAAACTGTCCAAACGGTGCGGTCTAAGTTTTTTAGGCCTGGCCGTAAAGATATACATCAAAAACTGTCGGTCCACACTCTCGACCTTATGGCAAAACGTCGATCTATGGCACCGCAGACCTCGGTTAGTGCTGAAAATTACCGGCAGCTCAAATAACAAATATGGAAGTCCGTGCGACACGACATCCGTTGTTTTAACACTACTAGTGTTAAAGAAACGATAGAGCGGAACCAAGGCTCCAAAGTGTTTGCAAGGAACATGTCTATTGGGCAAAGCCTGTTGACGAAGCTTAAGACGGAGGACAGCAGTGTAGCGTCGACGAAAGCAGAGGTTTTAAAGGAGATCGAAAAGTTCTATGGGCAGTTGTACACCTCAGTTGCCAAACCCATTGATAGTTCGGTCAGAGACCCACGAGCTATCCTGACCCGACACTACACCGAAGACATCCCGGACATCAGCCTCTACGAGATTAGGATGGCCTTTAAATAGCTCAAAAACAACAAGGCACCTGGCGAGGACGGAATCACAGCAGAGCTTCTAAAGGCAGGTGGAACACCGGTGCTCTTTAATTCCGTGCTGCTGGAAGGCATCACACCCGAGGCGTGGAACAGGAGTGTGATGGTGTTGTTCTTCAAAAAAGGAGACAAAACCTTATTTAAACATTTCGGTCCGAGTATAGGAGCTTCTGCTCCTATGCACGAGGGCAATGCCACTGCGGAGAGGGGAGATGTTATATCTCCGAAACTGTTCACAGCAGCATTGGAAGACGCCTTCAAACGTCTGGAATGGAAAGGAATCGGCATCAATGTCAATGGCGAATACATCACACACCTCCGATTTGCCGATGATATAGTCGTTGTGGCAAAGACGCTGAACAATCTTGGCACTATGCTCGAAGACCTTGACCGAGTCTCCCAACAAGTGGGTCTTAAAATGAACATGGAGAAGACGAAAATTATGTCGAGTTCCCTTGTTGTACCCACTCCAGTATCCATTGGGAACTCAACTCTCGAAGTTTTCGACGAGTACGTCTACCTGGGACAAGTGATCCAATTGGGTAGGTCCAACTTCGAGAAAGAGATCAATCGACGAATCCAACTCGGCTGGGCAGCGTTCGGGAAATAACGCAAGAGTGTCTTCTCATCTCATATACCTCAGTGTCTAAAGACGAAAGTCTTCAACCAGTGTGTGTTACCAGTGATGACATACGGATCCGAAACATGATCTCTAACTATGGGCCTCATAAAGAAGCTCAAAATCAGACAACGAGCGATGGATAGGGCTATGCTGGGTGTTTCTCCACGTGATCGAATCAGAAACGAGGAGATACGTAGAAGAACTAAGGTAGCGGACATAGCTTTGAGAATCAGTAAGCTCAAGTGGCAATGGGCAGGGTACATAGCGCGAAGAACTGATGGCCGTTGGGGCAGGAAAGTTCTGGATTGAAGACCCTTCGACCAAAGACGCAGCGTAGGACGTCCACCAACAAGATGGACAGCCGACCTTAAAAAGATCGCAGGAACAAACTGGATGCAGGCCGCTAGTGATCGGTCGCTGTGGAAAGCCGTGGGGGAGGCCTATGTTCGGCAGTGGACGTCCTTTGGCTGATAATGATGATGACGATGATGAAAATGGCGGTTCTTCGTTCTTGGATGAATTGATTGCAAACTAAATTTTCATTTTCACTTCATTTCATTCATAATTGCCAAACTTTTCTCTTCGTAATACAATAAAAATTTGAATCATCTTCATCTAAACTCTTTGTTTTTTCTTGTTTTAGAAAACAAAGTTCTCGTTGAAAAACCCTTTAACGTGTTTTTCGTTAATTTGGCAGAGTCCATCCAAAGCTGCGGCGCGGCGGGCGCGGGCTCCGGCCTGGCGCAGGTGTGCTGGCACCGCGCCACGTCGCTCGCGCGCGACCAGATGCACCTGGCCGCCAGGGTACGTATGCATATACTCTTATTTTTTGATTAAATAAACCACACTTAAATATAGTGGGTGGCCATTTTTTCGAAATCCAAAAATAGTGTTGTTCCTTAATGTTATGTGTTGTTTTGTTTATTCATATTTATTTATAATTGTGTTGTTTTTTTATAATAATATTATATACATCATGCGAAATTGCAATACAAATTGCTAATTTGACGGTAAAGCTGAGCCGCTTACCTATCAAAACTGCATCGCAATAGGCGCCCAGATGGCTCAATTCTAGACGTTTTTGAATACATTATCATATCACAGATTCAAGTTTGAATCGGTAGTCATGACACAAGTCTTTGTCTCTCGCGATTAACTTAAGCGCAGCTAGTCTTTTGTAATTAATATAACATTTACCTCTGTTTATAAAACTAATATTTCCTACAAAAATCATAATTATTTGTAATACTTTATTGAAAAGTCAAAAAAAATGAATCATACAATAATATTGCTATTGCAAGAGAAATTACCTAGATTTTAATACTCTTTACAAAAAATGATTTATGTCTTACCTGCATTTGTAGCTTTATGATATGTTTTATTTACCCTACTGAGAAGAATCACATTATTGAAAATTCATATCACAAAGTTAATTAACTGTTGGTACTACAATTGCAACTTTACAAAAAGGACGATTTGAACTGTTATTTTGGTCTATTAAAAATCAGAGTCTATATATGATTAGCGCACTTAAACCACGTTGCGCCGTTGGTCCTGCGCCTGATCTCTTTCCGGTTGTGTCAGATTGCTGACTCTAAGGGCTATGAGAGAGAGAGAGAGAGAGAGAGAGAGAGAGGAATAGAGAGTGTGGTCACGCAGACCTATGTTTGCGCACACACTTGTGCACTATAATATGTCCCGTGCAATCGGCTAGTCGTCGTGACTGGCCACTGTAGTCAAAATCGGGTAGTAGAGAAACTTATTACATGCTCAGTGAAAACAATCCTATCGATATTCCATATACGTGGGACGCTCAGGAAGTTGTGCGACACGAAAAAAAATAGTTCTGCAGGCACATATATTTTTATTAATCTTTTCAAAGTACTCTCCACCAGCCTCTATACAAAGATTCTTGCGTCTGAACCAGTTTCCAAAACACTTTTTCAAGTCCGCCGTAGACACCTCGTTTGCTCGAACGCAGCCAGCACATCTTTAAAATTGTATCTCTTTGAGCTGATTTTTTATTTTGTGAAATAATAAGAAGTCACACGGTGCTAGATCAGGGCTGTAAGGAGGGTGACCCAGGAGTTTGACTGGAGTGCTGTCTAGGAAGTACCTCGTTTTGAGCGCGGTGTGTGCAGACCGCGACCGCGCTTAACATCGTTATACCATCGAGACACGGTGGCCTTGGAGGGGCCATAAATGCAATTTGAAGTATATCGAACGATTCTACGGATTTCAGGCGACACTTGAAATCGTAAAAATCATAGCTCTAAAAAGTTCCCGGCGCAGATTCATTTTTCAGTCAGACACGATAGGTACTTTGGCTTGGCTAGCAAAAAATGTGAAGGGAAATTTTGAAAATGGAACACACTTATTTTTACTGATAAATAATTATATTTTCGAAAAAGATTCTAACCAGCCAGTCTCCCTTAAATAAATACTTTTTTTTCGCAATACTTTCTGAGTTGTCTGGTACCTTTCAAGTAATAATAGCTTGCATACGTACAATGACAATAATCCTTAAAGTTAGGGAGGGCTCGATTGGTTTTTAAGACCTGTTTCTCAATGCCTGACTAAGTTTCTGTTATGCGATCGCTATTTGCCAGATATTTCATACGACGACTTATATTTAAATTATTCGTTGATTAGTGCTTCATTGTTGATTGTGAAATAGGCCTTTGTTCTAGTAAACCGTCAGTTACCTTGATTTTACGTATCATGGCATATCTGTATGTTACTTATGTTAAGAAAGTAAAATTATTAGCTTTTTATCCTTTGTCGCACCGTCCACACTAATTTCTGCTTAGCTATTTATATATTTAGCTTAGCTTAACGCCATACGTGGCCTTAAACTCACAATTTAATCGAATTAAAATGGTGCAATTAAGTTAAACTTCCTATCAAAAATGTGTTAATTTTACATTTGATAAAACTTTTTGGAAGTGCTCTTCTCACGGTTTTGAACAACTTTTACTATGGGACCAACTTCGAAATCGAGAAAAAAAAACAGAGATTACATTTTCTCAGAGATTAAATGAGTTTTTGTATGGAACAGCTGTTTTTTATTTTCTCGATTTCGAAGTTGGTGCCATAGCAAAAGTTGTTAAAAACCACCATTAGAGCACTCCCTAAAAGTTTGATCAAGTGTAAAATTAACACATTGTATATCTATTATGTAAGCAGAGTCAGCATGTGCCAATACTGTAATGCACAGATATCACCACGCTGCCTATTTATCTCAACGTAATTTTTATTACATCTAATAAATGAAATAAGGTTTTAACTTCAGAACATTCTTTGATAGATTCTAGTTTGATGAACTATTTATTTTAAATAACTGAGTTTTTCTTTACCCTGTACTCTCTTCTCACTCCAGACACAGCTATCGGGCTACCTTCTGCGAAAGTTCAAGAAATCACCAGGCTGGCAGAAGCTGTGGGTCGTGTTTGCTGTGTTCACACTATTTTTCTATAAAAACTGGCAGGACGAGGCGCCGCTCGCGTCGCTGCCTTTACTCGGGTAAGTGGTATTATGGTGCTTATGTGATCTTTTTAAATTAATAGAAAACAGGCAAGAAAAAGAACACTAAAGCCCGTTTTTTTTTTGCTTATCGTTCTTTGCGTTAGCTAGCACGCTGGTTTCAAACGTCGCCATGTCGTGAGGTTCCGGGTTCGATTCCCGGTCGGGTCAATGTAGAAAACGATCTTTTCTTTATTGTATCGGGTCTGGGTGTTGTTGTACCATCGTTGTTTTCGATTTCCATAACACAAGTGCTTCAGCTACTTAGCTTGGGATCGGAGCAATGTATGTGATGTTGTCAAATATTTATTATTTACTTTTTATTTTTTATCGAATAACGTAACGTAACGTCGATTTAACATAAGTAAATAAAATGAATTAACTATTTGATTTCAAGAAATATCATCGTTAAATGATGAATCACTATGTAGGTAGTGACTTTTGTGATAATCTTATATTAAAAATAAATCATTCCGTTAAAAAGGAATGACAAAATTTTTAACAATATTCGACTAGCAAAAAGAACTGACTTTAATCTTAACCTTTTTATAGTATATGTTTTTACCTCGCTTTCATCTACCTATAATGAGGCGCGCAGCATATTCCTATCTCTATTACCATCATGGTTCCACGACTCGGCGGCTAACGCGCCAGTAACAGGCAAATGTCTTAACCCACTTAATTAGGGTTTTCTACAAGAAAGTGCCCAGACGCTAAGATCGTGTATTTCTTTTCGTTTCTAATCTAGTGAAATATACTGAAAAATTGAATATTGAAACCCTAATAAAAATAACCCCTATGCTTTTTTAATATTTTTTGATTGATAACTTTTTAATGTTAAAATCATAAAACAATGACTAAGAATTGAAAAATTATGAATATTCAATATGTTTTCAAAAATATGCAAGTTTACCTGAGGATGCATACCATTTAAAAAAAAATGTTTTTTTTTTTAAATGATTACGGACGTTTTCAGTATCGCATGTGTCCTCCCCTTTTCTGAACACATTCTCGAATCCTGGAAAGCATACTTTCTACCAGATTTCGCACAGTCTCTTGTGAAATTTGTTTCCAGCTTGAGCACGTTGATGAGCCGTCTCTCATTATGCACGGGTTGATTTGTTTCTCGGACACTTCTTTTTAACAAATCCCACATACGCTCACAGCTGGACATAGGCTATAATTGTCTGTAAAATGAATGTATTTAAATAATTATTGAATCGTAATGAATCTTATTCTGGATTTTCAAATGAATCCTTTTACGCATATGGTAATGTTCAGATTAATCCGAATTAGGTAGGTAGGCATCTAATATTAAGAATTAATAATATAATATTAATACCTACGCAACCTTTGTAGTGATTTTACTTAAATACCAGAATTACATCAGAGCTTATTAGTGACACGAGAATTTTATATAAAAGATTATTCTTAAAGTAAAAATTATCCTTAGTAAAGTGACTTCTACAACATGGCAGGTACGGCGTGTGCGCGCCGGATTCGAACGACGGCATCGACAAGGAGTTCGTGTTCAAGCTGCAGTTCAAGAACCACGTGTACTTCTTCCGAGCGGACAGCATCTACACGTACAACAGGTGAGACACTACAGAGGAACCTTTGTTTGCCTTACTATTACATAAATCATCCATTCTTAACCATGGAAATCTACACTTTCTGGCGTATACAATATTCCTACACAGGGGTGCCGAGGCACCCCTAGACAAAATTGCTTGTAAAGTTTAAAACAAAAACAGTTTGAGTAAATTATACTCCTATATATATTGTTTAGCTCTACACTTTAAAATAAAAATCGACTGTAGCTCTTTAGACATACTTTGGAATTTTGCACTTGTTGAACCCGATCGAGTGCTTCCGATTTCTGTTTTACAATGAAAAACCAAAACATCCCTGAAATTGATGTTCAGATTTAAAAGGATCGACAGACATGGGTTGCTGGAGGTTAATTGTAATAACCTCTTTCATGAGCCTCCTCAAAGTTGGAGTTTGTTTGCATAGGATTTGTATAAAACACATCCACTTCTCCCTTTGCTTTTCTAGAAAAACAGTTTATTTTCGTTTCACATCATTATCGTTATTTGGGTAATCATAAATAGTTGACAAGTTGATTTTATCCTTTTCTTTGTCAACTTTGGTGGTTATTGACCACCAAAAAGTGTGGACAAAAGAGATTATTTACTACACTGGGGTGCTGGGGTACCCCACGACCCATGTACATAAGTCTACGACAGCCGGCTGTTGCCGCATTCTTGGCATATCTGCAGTACGTTCCCTCAGTGTTAAATACGTGGGGAGTCGAAAACGTGCATTACCTGGGTCGTTCTTCTTTTTACCGACAATAGACATGACTGATAAATAAATATTTTATATTTACATATCATATTAGTAATCATTGGTAATATTGCCTAAATTGTTGTGTGAGATATCATTTTTCAGATGGTCTATCTTATGATGTCAAATTAATTTATAAGCAAACAATATCGATTAAAATGTACACCTCGTCACGGTCTTCAAAAATAGTACCACTTACACCTCCGTCACGCGATGTAACTTTTTTCGTAAGTTGAATAATTAAGAGAAGTACCTACGACATGATAACATAATTCCTAATCTATCATACATCAGGAATATTTTCATAGTTTGAAGTACTCATATTTTTGTTTTTATAATTATAGGTACATTCGTGTTATTGGGGACAATTTACTGTTGGTAAAAAATAAGAACAACCCACCTACCTACGAAATAAGAGACTAAAACAAACCTTGTGAGGTGCTCCAGCACCCCAATTAGGGTTCTAGCCGAGGTCCCGCGTCTATCTACCTTATGAGCAAACATTCATTGTACTTTGCATCGTCGTTTGTTTGAAGTGACACATCTGTTTATGTGTCTAGCGTGCGACCGATAGACTTTAACCCTACAAAAATTTTAAAGAAAGACGTAAGTTCATAAGAGTTTTTAATTGATAATGTCAAATATAATCATTATAATTATTGATCAAAATGTACATAAGCTGTTGATAAATTTGTAGTTTTTAAATAAACAACGTTATATTATATTTTTCATGTTGCTCTCATTACCTAGGCTTTCCAGACTTAACCCTTAGGCTGCGGGAGCATGCGCATATCTGTACACCTTGTCTGCGGCGCATTCACGGCGGCGTGACGGGGGCGCGTAGTGTCTTACAATTTGTTGTATATTTGTGTATAATTGTTTGGGACTTCCAAAACAAAGTATTTTGTTTGAAACCTAAGTAAATATAGAATCTTATGCACTACACTTTATTGCGAAATAATACTTGTTTTATATTTTTAGGGCATTGAATAAAAAATGTTTGCCGAAAAGCGACCCTCTGTGGATATTTTACCTATTTTTCGATAGAATATGTACACTTATTTTATGTTTTATTACTTTTCCACTTAGTTAAACATTTTAATAATCCAATAATGCGGAAAAGTTAGTATTTCCGTGTTAAATTTGTCTATAATCGACCTCACAAAATTTCATGTACGAAACACAATTCCACCATTTTGCACTTTGTTTACATCAAACTTTATACTTCTATCACTTCGAAATTATTGATATGTAGATTTATCTGAGGCATTCTATAGTTAAATAATTTATTCCTTTTCACAAAACAACAAGTAAAATACATCTAAATATCAAAAAATAATTATTTTTCATTGAAAACGTAAAAACGTGCCTACAAAACTACCTTTTTTTCAATGGGCTTGTTCATTCATTTGCACTTGTCTATGGTCTACTATACTGGCAGTGTGGCAAGCCAGATAAATAATCTTTACGTTGTCATATCACACTGATATAGTTTCCATAAAGAATATTGCAAAAAAATACTGCAAAACAAATTCGAAAAATGTATGTTTGTGTGCGTGACCTGCTTGCCTTGCTCGTCTGCTGATGCCCGTATCTGGGCAAAATGGCGGCATGTGGTGAATGCCTAATTGCTTATGTCCCGTATCCGTCCATTTTCAATATCCCTCTAACTGCTTTAGGTCGGATCTGGGCACTTCTAAAGGATGTTTGTTTTTAGTGCATGAAATTTGGAAAACAAATTCTTGAAGAAATAATACAAATGTTTGTTACAAATTAACATATTTTATTAGAGGACCATGAATAACTTCCAGTCGTCATCAGCAATTGCTTACTGTGACCAATGTAACGAGCCTAAACACGGTGCGATGCGGACAACCAGAGCGTAAATCCTGTACACCACCTTCCGGCTCCATCAACAGACCCTCAACATCATGTCATCAGAAAGTGCTCACTGAGACCAATCTAACGTGCCTAAACACGGCGAGGTATGGACCACCAGAGCGTAGATACTGTATGCTGCCTTCCAGCTCCATCATCAGACCCTGAACATTATGTCATGAGAAAGTGCTCACTGAGACTAAATCTAACGAGCCTAAACACGGCGCGGTACGGATAATCAGAGCATAGATCCTGTATGCCACCTTCAGACTCCATCATCAGACCCTGAACATCATGTTATCAGAAAATGCTCACTATGACCAATCTAACGAGCCTAAACACGGTGCGATACGGACAACCAGAGCGTAGATCCTGTATACCACCTTCCGGCTTCATCATCAGACCCTCAACATCATGTCATCAGAAAGTGCTCACTGAGACCAATCTAACGAGCCCAAACACGGCGCGGTACGGACAACCAGAGCGTAGATCCTGTGTACCACCTACCGGCTCCATCATCAGGTATCCTGAACATTATGTCATCGAATCACTGAGACTAATCTAACGAATCTAAACACGGACATGTACTCGATATGGACAACTAGAAAACCAATATTTTGTGTCTTCAATAGAAAAGTTTCGATCTATGAAATAAATCACGTATTACGTACCTAACTACGTAGGTTTTTAACAGCATGCTGTATATTAGCGTCGCGAGGAGGTGTACGATACAATAAAGATGGCGGAGATGTTGCGTATGTGTGCGTGCAACGGATTCCTAGTCTCGAAAAAATGAAGAATATTTACAAAAACAATGCATTTATTGTAAAAAAGTTTGTGCAATTTATAACTATAATAAATTTGGCGGCTAAAACATATTCTATCTATACGAAACGTATTCGATATTGTGTATAAAAACAGAAGAAACATGTACCACTGAATTGACCAACTCAATGAATGGACTTTTGATGCGGCTAAATAGCCAAAAAACATCGTTATTTTAACAAAACGGCAAACTAAATGGCTTCTATAGTATCTAAATAATAACGTAATAAAAACATTTATTTTCATTTTTAGTAATTACACCGAAAAAGTTCAAGTTTTCACACACGCACTCCAGTCACTTTGCAACACTATGACGCTACTATTTGAAAACAGTCTGTTAGACTTATGGATGGATAAAATTCATAACTGACAGTTGTCGATCATGGGTTTATTTATTATGAATAGGTTTTAAACAATAAAACACCTTATTTCTTGCGCATAAATGATAAATTAGTGCCAAAATGACTTTGGACTGACTTTGGACGGATCCGGCACACAGCAGTTGAGGTACATGCCCGGATACGGCCTTAAGCTGACGACGGGTTAATTGAATTGAATGATGTGGGTTTTGTAGTTTAATAGATATTAAATTAATGTTTTTTCCACAGGTGGGTGGAAGTCTTACAAACATCGATGGTGCGATACGATCACAATAATTAGTTTTTAAATAAATAAATTGTAAAATATTATTATGTTATAAATCTAATAGAGTTTGGCATAAAATCAAATTACTTAAAAAATACGAATACGTATGTACAAAGACAATACAAATATTGGTGCCATAGTGATATTTAAATTTAAACAAAAATGGTTGTATTGTATCATTTGAAAGCTGTATGTATGAATATTATCTTGCCTACTTTTAATTTATAATTATTTTTTTATAAAAATCTTGCGTAAATCATGGTATTTTGAAATGATGAATAATATATTCCCATTGCAGTGCCTTCATAGAATAAATTAGTCGACATTAATATTATTATTTATGTGTATATTTATATTAGTGAAGCAACTAGGTATATCGATTCCAGCTAGTTCGTTATTTAGATGAATTTTACTGAAACGTGATGTCACACATTAGCCTTAAGATAAAGATATATTAGACTTTTCTTTTTGATAGGTATTGGCTTAGCAGCTATTTTATTGTGAATTTTCAGAAACTTTCAATTTGTAATATTGCATATATTTTGATAAAATGATATTATGAAAACAAATAATGGTTGTGGTGTGGCTATATCTCATTCGATTAGCGCTCGCTAAGTCAATAAACAGTCAACAAACTGCCAAACTCAGAAACAGGCAAAATCGAAGCTGTAACTTAAGCAAACATTATTTATTAAGTATGTGAATGTGTTTAATATCAGTATTGCAATTGTAGCTACTAAAGACACTATAGTTGATTTTGTTAGTGCTACAAACGCATAATATGACTGAATAATTCGTAATTTCAAAATCATAGTACAATTTTGTTTATAAGCCTCAAACTATGAGAGTGCGGCTAGGGATGAATACATGAATTGTAGTTTAATTTAATCATGCTGTTTTTAGTGCAGTAGATAAAATATTATAAACTCTGAATTGTTCAATCGGCAAATGATTGAAAAAAAAAAGGTTTAGCAGGTCTGACAGATCTACGAATAGTCGTCATATTAGCAACTGCGTAAGGTCGAAATATAGAGATAAAAGTATGTGGCACGCCGCTTTATCGGTAAGTGCACGCAAGATATACATCGTAACACTGACAACTCGGTTGATAAAAAGCCGACAATAAGAATAGAGATGCAGTTTTAGGTTGTCTATGTATGTTGCGTGGATCTACATTCACGCTTAATTCGATGTTTTCATCAGTGCTTTTATAATCATGATATTTTTTGTGTAACTTGGGATTATAACAGCAATAAGGTCACATATTTATGTTTGACTGTGAAGGAATTAACTGAAATATGAATTTTGAGATTGTACAAAAAACCCCAGCTCATGAATTAATTTTTATCTAAGTTACAAATGTTTAAACGTAATATTTTGTATATAACAAGGTTTTAAAACCTTGATTGACTGGAATAAAGCAATCTCCTCGTAATTTATATCTATAACTTGTGGTTACACCACTATTAGTTAAAAAAAAAACAAAAGTCCCACTGAAGATTTGTGGACTCGTGGTCCCAGCATCACCAATTAGTTGAACGACCTTAACTAAATAAATAAAATAAAAAATTAATGTCTTTTCTTGAATGATTCGATAAATTCAATCCAGTGGGGTAAAACAAGTGACATCACGAGCCATAGATCATACATAATTTTAATTAAAATAAAATTGTTAATGATTGCTATTTTTAGAAACGTTGGTTTTGCCATTTTCTAAGATATATGTAGATAGGATTTTCAAAATTATTTCTCCATTCACGGAGCAGGGAGGGATATGGGCCAAATTTTGTAAATAAAATAAGAAGTTTTATTACTATCGTGTGATATTATATAAACATAATATTTTACCAACTGGGCCCATTTTTACGTAGTTTATGGCAGTGGTACATCTTGACTCGTGATATACGAATATTTATGTAATCAATCAATTAAAGGATGTGACGTATTTCCAAAGCTATTATAATTAGTTATATTTTATAATTATATTCGGTTCATACCTACTGGGATCCATCAGTGTTTATAAAACGAGTGGATAAATGAAACTAATAAAATGATGCATTCAATTTAAATGTTTTATTTCAGAAACGTCTGTTTGAAAAGTTTTTAAAGATGTTGGTTCGATAACATTATTCCACCCAGTTCCATAAGAATTTGTCGTTGAATACAAAAATCATGACGATTTATTCCTCAATCCTAGATCTTCTTTACTTCAGAAATAAAAGAAAAAAATGAGTCAAAGAAATTATTTGAAGTACACCCAAGATAATCTTACCTCTAAAGTCGACTTCGAACATTACTGCAGCCCTCACACGGATCAAGACATTTTGGGAGGGTCGTCAATATCAGCATTGAAAATCGGAACACTCTAAATATTTCCGTAACGGGGCGTCCTAGCCAATAAATAACGAAATTTGTCACCCCCTTTGGGAAACCTCATATCTTACCGAGGTTCACATTAATCTGATCTCTATCTGATGGTCAAATTAAGTCGTATGGTTTCTAAATACACATACTGCTATGAAGATGGATCAAGACCTTATGGGAGAGTCATAAACATAAACATTTACCACTTTGGAAGGGTATATCTCGCAAACTTTAGACTTTTAGAGAAAATGGTTTTAGGATCATCTATTTCATTTTAAAAGACCTATCCATTTTTTATTTTTATATGAGAATCGTAAAGCGGTTAACAGGATACATCTTCCCGCCAAATTTCAATAGTGTGATGGTTATAGTTACAGAATAAAATGGCTATGACATACGGACGGACAAACAAACAGACAGAGAGGCTTGACGAAACTATAAGGTTTCCTTTCTGCCATTCGACTACAGAATCCTAATTAAATTCAAATAAACTTTTGCTCATCGAAACAGCCAGTGTCGTAACGTGGTCTGCATAACGACACGTTCCTCAAACAGTAGGCTTGTGTAGTACGTATACGATGTACTATTAGGAACTAGTTCATGCATGTGACCGAGTACGAACTATTCACTTCTGGTCGTTCGAATCGGTCTTTAGTACATTTCATTAAGCAAATCTTGTATGTCTATAAATCAGTTTAGCTTGCAAGAGCCGACTAAGAACGAATAATTCTAAGTGTCGGAGTGAGTTGGACGATTACAAACGCGCGTGCGTGAACGTGATGGAAGAACGCGAGAACGAGACAGACGCGTGAGTGTGACGGAAAATGAACTAGTAAAGCGAGAACGAGACGGACGCGTGTGCCAGAGCGTGATAGAAGATGTACTAAATTGAACGACATTGACGTACGACCATATTCGCTGTGTACGACGGACGACTGATGTCAGAGTAATCGGTGAACCATTGAACTAATAGTACTAAAAGACCGAACTAGTTCCGTTGAGCAATTGTACTAGTACGAAGCGCTCCATTCAGTGTCCGATTAAGAACCAGACTATCAAACAGTAAGCAATTGGCAGCACTGAACTTGATACGATTGACAGTACTTTGACATGCTTGATTGAGTAACGTGAACAATAATATAATATTATTTGTTTAGTATATATCCGGAATCCATCTTGAGTCAAGCGAGTGTCTTTCTACCTTAAGTCAGCGTTTCCGGTTCCTTTCCGATGGTGGCGCCCTCTGTAGTGTCGGTTTGGTACTTACTTACTGGGCGCTCGAGCACCGGGTTGACACTTGTCATTATAGCGTTGTTTTTCGCGCCGTTCACAAGTCAGTTCAGTTGCAAAAAAACATTTTTCTTTAAATTTGTTAAATCTTGCGATTTGAATTTAAATAAATTAGTTGGTTCCTTTCCAAATAATTATTATAATATAGAGAACGGTACTCCTTCGCGATTAAGTCCTAGTAAAGTTAGTGAAGAAAATACGGAATCGCGGAAACGTGCCCGTTCTTCATCACCGAGTTCGGACAGCAGCGACTCATCCAGCGGTAGCAGCGAGCGCCCAAGGCGAGCAAAGGCAAGGAAAGTCGACCAAACCGTGAGTTATGCACATTTTGAATTCTTATCTCAACAAGTTGTCTTTTTGACGAATATCATTTCAAAAAATAGCGATGTTTTGAACCCTGATAAAGACCAATTACCTACCGTTGATTTAAACCAAGAGGTATTCCTACGTCGACCTTGCGAGCCAGAATCCAAAAACAGTCAACTAAACTTGTCTGAACCTAGTACTGTTGTTAAAGACCCGCTTTATACACGCGCCAAAGAAACTTACATTAAAAAATTAAGAGAATTACAACGATTTACAAGTGATGATTGGTATGCTGTTAGATTTGCTGATACTCAGAAAAAATATTTGGCTACCCCCGGTTTCGTAGAGTTAAACGTTAACGACTCCCTGAAACGGTTCGAAGCTGCTATGCTACGAGACGATCCTCGTTCGTACTTGCTGGAACGTTCCTTTGCCGGATTAACAAATGCTTTACTTTTACAAAAAGAAGAATTGCAAAAAACTTTACAAGCGTTAGTAGATTGGGCCAACGAATGTAAACAGACATTAACCCCTAATACATTATTCGATAAAATAGAGTCATTGTTTTCGAAAGAATCGCCTTACAGTAAAGTAACGGATGATATATTGCAAATAGTGTGTGGCAGACGTGCAGATTTTATTACTTCACGGCGGGATGCATTATTACGTCAAATACCAGAGGAATATCATAGGGATGTTTTGTATAAGATACCCCCCAACGAAGAAACGTTATTTAACGATGATTTAGTTCAAAACTACCTACAAAAAATAGGCGGGGCGGATAAATTGTTTACTTCACTGCAACCGACCGCTCGTTCACAAACAAAAGATATTTTCTATCAAAATCAGAAGCCATCGACTAGTAAACAAACTGATAACACCTTTTTTCGACGAAACACTTCTTCAAAAAGACATGCACCGCGAACGTCTAACCGAAAACGTCAGGATAAGCCGGAAAACAATAAACAGAAAGGAAAGAAACCGCGATCCCACACTACCTATAATAATAAGCGTCGCGAATGACTATCGAGTATTTCAAGGCGGCTGTCTAAAACGATTTCAAGCTGTCTGGAGCAACTTGGGTGCACCAAAACAAATATGCAAATTACTAAACGGGGCCCGTATACCCTTTATTCTAAAGCCACCACTAATATTCCCCAATCACGTTGCAATGCAGAATTACAGAACCAAAACTTCTGTCAATATGACTACCCAGATCCAAAACATGTTAGACTCGGAAATTCTCGAACCAGCGGAGCAAAGCCCCAGTTACTGTAACGTTGTATATTTTTGTCTAAGTTCGCGTGAAACGAAAAGCTAAATGGATGTAGGACTCCAGTCCATATTTTGGCATAGATATGGTGACACTGACATGTGTCAAGTGTGACAGCTGCTTTTTTTCCGGTGCCGCACTGTTGGTCGTGCGTCGGAGTGGAACGTGTCTTAATATGTAATTAATTAAAGAAATGTGATTACGGGGCACGCCCCAAATTATTTTGTAGTTTGATAGTTATTCCTGGTAAGTATCTGCAGAAAGGTTTGCGTTGATTTTTGTTTGTTGCGAGACGTTTCTTAGAGTCTGAGCACATGGTTCTTTTATCGTTTCAGACGCCGCCAACATGTCAATTTGGATGAATTAATTTCAAAAATGATTTGATATAAATGACTGGAAAATGGTAAGTATTTCGGGGAAACTCCTTTGGAAATCCTTGTAAAGAAAATGTAGCCTACCTACATCTGGGCATATTGTATTGAGAGTTGTAATTTTTATCATTTCAGGTCTCAAATAGAAAAATTAGCATAAATGTTTAGTAATTAATTCAGAAATTATATGGCGAGCCAGCTTTTGCAGGTATTAAATTGGTTTATTATAGATTTCATAAATAGGGTGATGAAAAGTATAACCACCCTCACTTAGAAAAAAAAATTGGTTGTTAACTAGAACTTTCTTTTATTTCTAGGTTTCGCTTTTGATATGTGTCTGTAAGTTGAACAGTCACAATTTGGTGATCATGTTGTAACCTCAGGTAAATATTTATTATGAAAAGTTAGTGTTTTTTAACTTTTACTTTGGTTTGTGCGTTGAACTAACCTTTTGTAAATTCTTTTCAGTGACCTTACTTAGACCTTACTAAGACCTTACTTAGACCTCATTTGGATTAAATTTTGAAGTCAGAACTTCCTTATGGATTGATTTGCTTCTTGTCTGCTGTTTTGAGGATGGATCGGTATCGGTGAAATTTTGGGGTAATGTTGCAGAATTGTTTGTAGTTTGATGCAACAAAGATTTGAAATAGTAACCTCCGTTGAAATCAAAGGTTGGTTTTCCTTGTATTACTTTAACTTTAGTGAAAAGTGGGATAATTTAGCTATTAATTTAGGCATAATTTAGGAATCCCTTTGAGGATAAATTTTGGAATTTATTTAGGTAATTAAACACTTAAATTGGTGGTTTATCTTTATTTAATTAGAAATTTGTGAACATTAAGATTTGTAATAGTATAGATATTGATAACTAAATTAGAACCTAACCTAGTCTCTACTGTATTCTGAGCTATTAAGTTTTGTATTTGATTTTTTTTGAAGGTGTTAAAAGGTAATTGTGAAATAGCAAATTTGAATAAACTTTTGTTGCCAAATGCTATACCCGGATTTCTTTATTTCATTCGAATATTAGTACCTTTTAAACACCCTTTGTCCACACTAGCCGGGAGTGACTGCGACAAATGGCGCCCAACTTTAGAATTAATTATTAGTACAATTTTGAGCACTTTGTTGTTAGAATTTTTTTGGAATGCTAATTAACCACCATATTATTTAGCTTAGGTTTATTTTGCCTGTGTTACTAACTGGTTAGGAATTATCCCACAAGTTTAGTGTTGCATCAAACAATTTGTATTTACTAACCAAATAAAAGTTGTTGTTACGGTGTAAACCTTATTTTGTGAAACCCCATTTGTTGTGTTTGATTTTATTTAGCATTTAAAATACTCACAATCTGTTTAATATTGTGATATATTTTGAGTTGTTTTGGTTGTAATATTTTGGACTCACTTTATATTGTTTTGTATGAAAACTTGTAAAAATATAAACCACCAAATAATAGTTAACATGATTAATTAATGTTACTTAACAGTAATATTACAGTGTAACTTATATGAGTTTGCGTTGAGAATTAGTTGAAATAATTTTGGATTTTAATTATTGATTTTGTTGTAGTTACATTGATAAATGAGGTATGAAGTAAATTGTAGGGTCATTGTGGTTGCGCGTCAGCGTTATTGGAGTTGTTCTGAAAACGAATTAAATTATGTTTCTTGCATCTGTTTTGTATATAAACCAGGAAATCAGTTACAATTTTCTCGGTGTAACGCATTGTTTTGGTAAATCGACTCTGTTGTTTCCTATTAGGCGTGCTACTGGTACGAATGTTGCCAAAAATTTTAGAAACCATTTATAGTGATTCATGAGTTACTGAAACCGTGATTGTGGTTAATTGGACACATATTATGGGATCGTGATTCAGGGAGGCACTGGTTTGTTACAACATTCCTTAACATAATTTTACAGGGATACCGCGACGGAGTACGCAGTAACTATGCCTAAGGAGTATTATGTCGGTGAGTTCGGTTGTTTAAAGGATTTTTTTTTGGAAGTTTTTAGTGTCCGTGCTAGACATGCCACAAATTTTGTTGTTTTAGGGCGCAGAAATGCGTTTTGATTTTTGGTTGGTGATGTAGTTTGGAAGTCCAGCTACACTCAGGTGATGCCCAATTTGGCACCAGTTTGTTTGTTTTTTTGTTTGGTGTGGGATCACTGAGGTATTTTTCACCATTTTGTTTACGAGTTGGAGGCTATGGATGGTCGTTCACTCGATTCGTGGCATATTGAGGTTATTAAGACATAAGTTTTGATTCGACTAGAGTTTCTTTGGTTGTGTTTAAATTGATGAAAATTCTAAACACAAAAGTGAAAGGGTTCAGTTTTATTTAGATTGAGAAATAAAACTGTTTAGTTTTTGTATGATGAAGTATGAAAGGCGAGGTTGATAAGATGTTTGCTTGTGGAAGAATGAAATTAATTTGTTTGTGGGTATGTGTTAGCGGAAACCTTAAGTTAAGTCGCTTGAATTATATAATAATAATAAATAATTTTACAGGGATACCGCGACGGAGTACGCAGTAACTATGCCTAAGGAGTATTATGTCGGTGAGTTCGGTTGTTTAAAGGATTTTTTTTTGGAAGTTTTTAGTGTCCGTGCTAGACATGCCACAAATTTTGTTGTTTTAGGGCGCAGAAATGCGTTTTGATTTTTGGTTGGTGATGTAGTTTGGAAGTCCAGCTACACTCAGGTGATGCCCAATTTGGCACCAGTTTGTTTGTTTTTTTGTTTGGTGTGGGATCACTGAGGTATTTTTCACCATTTTGTTTACGAGTTGGAGGCTATGGATGGTCGTTCACTCGATTCGTGGCATATTGAGGTTATTAAGACATAAGTTTTGATTCGACTAGAGTTTCTTTGGTTGTGTTTAAATTGATGAAAATTCTAAACACAAAAGTGAAAGGGTTCAGTTTTATTTAGATTGAGAAATAAAACTGTTTAGTTTTTGTATGATGAAGTATGAAAGGCGAGGTTGATAAGATGTTTGCTTGTGGAAGAATGAAATTAATTTGTTTGTGGGTATGTGTTAGCGGAAACCTTAAGTTAAGTCGCTTGAAACTTATGATTTTGAATTGTTGTCTAGCATGAGGTCGTTTTGGAATTATTTGAATGTGTTTGTTGCCCGATTTTTGACTTAATTAACTTTATGAGTAAATGGAAAAGAAATATACTTTGTTTTGTAGAATTTATTATGAGGGCTTTTGGATAATTTTGAACAGAACATTCAATGTAGTTGATTTGTTTTTTTTTGTGAGCTTTTGGATTATTATGAACAGAGCAATCTTTAATGGCGTTGACGTTGAGATCTTTAGGTATTTTGGGATGTTTTTAGTTGAAATATTTTTATACGGCGTTTTGAGATTCTTTTTTTGGGTATTTTGGATATTTTGAACAGAAAATCTTAAATAGCTTTGAGTTAAGATTTTTTTGAGGTATCGTCGATATTTTGGAATGGAATATTCCTAAATAGCGTTGATTTTGAGTTTCTATTTGTAGATCTTTTGAATAATTTTAGCAGAGCACCCTTAAATAACATAGGTTAGTTTTTTTTTGAGGTCCTTTGGGACATATTTTTTTTGGTATACATTTTTTTGGTATATACTTTTGATCTACAGTAATAGTTTGAATCCTTCTTGTGAAATTTATTGCCTTTTAGTGTCAGTCAGGACTTGTTGGATAGTGGAAGGAAATTATTTTGATTTTATTTTGGCATTTGGTAACAGTACATATTTTTACAGTTACGGAAGCTGGGGACAGCTTTCGGTTCACTGTAGTGAACCTCTTTTCTTTGGGAGGGGGGTATTGTAACGTTGTATATTTTTGTCTAAGTTCGCGTGAAACGAAAAGCTAAATGGATGTAGGACTCCAGTCCATATTTTGGCATAGATATGGTGACACTGACATGTGTCAAGTGTGACAGCTGCTTTTTTTCCGGTGCCGCACTGTTGGTCGTGCGTCGGAGTGGAACGTGTCTTAATATGTAATTAATTAAAGAAATGTGATTACGGGGCACGCCCCAAATTATTTTGTAGTTTGATAGTTATTCCTGGTAAGTATCTGCAGAAAGGTTTGCGTTGATTTTTGTTTGTTGCGAGACGTTTCTTAGAGTCTGAGCACATGGTTCTTTTATCGTTTCAGACGCCGCCAACATGTCAATTTGGATGAATTAATTTCAAAAATGATTTGATATAAATGACTGGAAAATGGTAAGTATTTCGGGGAAACTCCTTTGGAAATCCTTGTAAAGAAAATGTAGCCTACCTACATCTGGGCATATTGTATTGAGAGTTGTAATTTTTATCATTTCAGGTCTCAAATAGAAAAATTAGCATAAATGTTTAGTAATTAATTCAGAAATTATATGGCGAGCCAGCTTTTGCAGGTATTAAATTGGTTTATTATAGATTTCATAAATAGGGTGATGAAAAGTATAACCACCCTCACTTAGAAAAAAAAATTGGTTGTTAACTAGAACTTTCTTTTATTTCTAGGTTTCGCTTTTGATATGTGTCTGTAAGTTGAACAGTCACAATTTGGTGATCATGTTGTAACCTCAGGTAAATATTTATTATGAAAAGTTAGTGTTTTTTAACTTTTACTTTGGTTTGTGCGTTGAACTAACCTTTTGTAAATTCTTTTCAGTGACCTTACTTAGACCTTACTAAGACCTTACTTAGACCTCATTTGGATTAAATTTTGAAGTCAGAACTTCCTTATGGATTGATTTGCTTCTTGTCTGCTGTTTTGAGGATGGATCGGTATCGGTGAAATTTTGGGGTAATGTTGCAGAATTGTTTGTAGTTTGATGCAACAAAGATTTGAAATAGTAACCTCCGTTGAAATCAAAGGTTGGTTTTCCTTGTATTACTTTAACTTTAGTGAAAAGTGGGATAATTTAGCTATTAATTTAGGCATAATTTAGGAATCCCTTTGAGGATAAATTTTGGAATTTATTTAGGTAATTAAACACTTAAATTGGTGGTTTATCTTTATTTAATTAGAAATTTGTGAACATTAAGATTTGTAATAGTATAGATATTGATAACTAAATTAGAACCTAACCTAGTCTCTACTGTATTCTGAGCTATTAAGTTTTGTATTTGATTTTTTTTGAAGGTGTTAAAAGGTAATTGTGAAATAGCAAATTTGAATAAACTTTTGTTGCCAAATGCTATACCCGGATTTCTTTATTTCATTCGAATATTAGTACCTTTTAAACACCCTTTGTCCACACTAGCCGGGAGTGACTGCGACATTACCTTTCAAAAATTTTTCTGGTACCCAAGCCAGACGGCAGCTATCGCCCGATCTTCAACTTGAAACAGATGAACAGTTTTGTTATAACAAAACCATTCCAACTATTCAGTCATTTTCGTGTACCAACTTTTTTACAAACCCAAGATTGGATGGCGAAATTAGACCTGAGCCAGGCGTACTTTCACATACCCATAGCACCACAACATCGCCGCTTTCTAAGGCTCAATTATCACCACGATCTGAATCGCCACCAACTGCTTCAGATGACGTGTTTGCCGTTCGGACTTGCATCGGCCCCTAGAACATTCGCTACCGTGACGAATTGGGTCGCCGAGCTATTAAGAAGTCGCGGCATCAGGTGTATAGTATATCTAGACGATTTCCTCCTAGCAAACCAATCGAGAGAAAAATTGCACGACGACATAGCAACAATGATAAACACCATGCAGTTACTGGGTTGGGAAATAAATTACGAGAAGTCTGTTCTGACTCCGACGCAATGCCTCGAGTTTCTCGGCATAACATGGGACACAAAACGCAACGCAATGTCCTCGTCGGAGTCGAAGTGCCTATCGCTACGCAAAGCACTTCAGGAGCAGCTCAAAGCAGGCAAGTGGTCCCGAAAACAGTATCAAACGCTAATGGGGAGACTCAACTTTGCCAACTTTGTAACCAAAAGGGGTCGCCTTCACTGTCGAACTCTACAATACTTCAGTCGACAGTTGTCAAAGACCCATCCCTACCGTCGAGTGAAAATACCGCAACCAGTTCGTGCCGACATAGAATGGTGGTACAATTCGATTGGAGTAACCATGCCCATACACATGAACGAGATGACCCATCTGCTGACCACAGACGCATCCGACATCGGCTGGGGCGCTCAAATCAACGACCGATTCCTAACAGGTACATGGGCGAAGCCACAAATGTCATGGCACGCAAACAGGAAAGAAATGTTGGCAGTATACGCAGCAGTTGTACACGAACAAAACCAACTGCAAAACGCGCAAATTCTCCTGCAGACAGACAACCGAACAGTAGTGTCGTACATCAACAAAGAGGGCGGCACGAAATCGAAAAAGCTTCTCGAGCAGACTCGACAGCTTCTAGCGGTTTTAGACAAACTAAACGTGCATCTTCTTGCTCAATACTTTCCCGGAAGATTCAACGGCGAAGTGGACGCTCTATCACGCCAGAAAGCCGGCCCCGAGTGGCATCTCACTACAACAGCGTTAGACAAAGTATTTCAAATGTGGGGCGTACCAGAAGTAGATCTGTTTGCGTCGAAGGCGGCTCATGTGGTAACGAGATACGTCTCAATGGATGTACACGATCAGCAGGCACAAAGTCACAACGCGTTCTGTCACCAGTGGCATTACGACCTTGCATGGCTATTTCCACCTCCGAATTTGATTCCGAGAGTTCTCAGTCACCTGAACCAAGCCAGCGGAAATTATATATTAATCGCCCCGAAATGGAACAAAGTGTTTTGGCAAGTCGATGTTCAACGGCGAGCCCTACGACCGCCGTATCAAATTCCAGAGTCCTAGTGGACACGCGAACGGGCTTGCACCCACCGGAGATTCAAGATCTACACTTGGAAGCGTGGTTGATTTCGGGTGGGATGAATTGCTAACAGAGTGGACTGACCAGGAACAAAAACTACTGATGTCGAGTTGGCGGCCCTCGACGATGAAAACTTACAAACCAGCATGGACAAGATGGAAAAAGTGGTGCGACTCGAATTCTATAGACTTTAAATACCCTAATGCGGATCAAGTTGCCCGTTACCTTGCATATTTACACTGTGACGTAGGTCTAGCTTATAAAACTATTTTAGTGCACAAATCCGTAATTGCGACATTTACTCATTTAAATTCTAACGTAGATTTGACCTCCAATTTCTTTATTAAACACATGTTAAAGGCTATATCAGTAGCACGTACTAAACCTATAAAGCCACCTATTTGGAATCCTAAGTTGTTATTGCAGTATTTGTGTGATTATAAACCAGATGAAAGTAGTCTTTATCAGGCCTCTAAACACACTGCTACCTTATTACTACTCACTTCAGGTCGAAGGGTTCACGATCTCACCCTGTTACGTATTGACAGGGAAAGTTTAATTGATGAACAAACTAGCATTGTAATGTGGCCAGCTTTTGGATCCAAGACTGATGATGCAAATCACCGTCAGTCAGGTTGGAGGATCAGGGATCATCCTAATAAAAATTTAAATGTAATTTTTTGGATAAGACAGTTATTGCAATTATCGTTAAATCGTAGGCAAAGCATCAATAACCTGTTTATAACAGCTCGAGGTGAGGCTAAACCCGCAACTAGAACGATAATCGGTTGCTGGGTAAAATATCTTTTAAAAGATGCAAATATTGACGCTACTCCCGGCTCAGTACGGTCGGCAGTAGCTTCCCTAAATTGGATAGAAAATTTTCCTTTAGATAAAATTCTTGCTACTGGTAATTGGAAATCTGTACATACTTTCCGAAATTATTATCAAAAAGAAATAAGTAATCAAAATCCTAGTAACTTGGTATCAATTTCCTTGTCAAATTACTTTGATGCAGTGAATGATTAATAAGCTGGGTTATAATTATTGTGATTCATTTATTTAATTGTTTTTATTTACCTGTCGTGATTTTGGTAGTTAATATTCTTGCATTAAAGAATTAAATTATAACTAAATAATGCATTTAACCTCAAACCTATCCTTACACATTATAGCGTCTATAACTTCGTTATTAGCACCAGGTGATAACAAACAAATCACTCAAGATGGATTCCGGATATTGATACTAAACAAATAATAGAGAGTTTTACCAACAAATAAAACTTACCTATTATTTTTTATTCAATATCCGGAATCCAGGTAAGGTCTACCTGGTGCATCATGAGTGCCATAATGACAAGTGTCAACCCGGTGCTCGAGCGCCCAGTAAGTAAGTACCAAACCGACACTACAGAGGGCGCCACCATCGGAAAGGAACCGGAAACGCTGACTTAAGGTAGAAAGACACTCGCTTGACTCAAGATGGATTCCGGATATTGAATAAAAAATAATAGGTAAGTTTTATTTGTTGGTAAAACTCTCTATTAAGAACTAGATCAACGGAGAGAGGCTAAAAGATAGTCAAGCAAACACCACCTCCCGTCAAAGTGAGGTCTTAACTTTGACTTAGTCTGTATTTGATGGCGTCAGTGTCTCAATTCCTCAGTGCGCCTTTAAAACTGCAGAAACAACTAACTAAATAAATAAAAAACAGTCCGAATATCATATTTTCGTTAAGTAAATTGTATTTAATGATGCCTATCATTCATGATTAAAGTATTTTCAATAAAAGTAGTGAGTTTTGTTTCTTAGCCATCCCACGGACCAATATAGTCGATATTCTAAGACATTGCCATACATGGAGTAGTTTGGTACTATATTTTTTAATAATAATTTAACGACCGTCATAGTGTGGTGGTTTACTTTCCGGACTACAAAGATAAGCAGACGCGACTTCGAATCCCGCCCGCACGACCCTAACAAAAATGTCTATGGAAATGTATGTTAATATGTCTGTTATATAACTATACATTACACTTTCATTTTTTAAAAAGTAATAGCGTAGACGCTCCCGGATCAAAAGATCACCGGCACTCGCGTTAACAAAAGTATAACAAAAGACTGTTGATAAAAACATCTGTGAGGGATGATTCTCACGATTGTAGAAAAAAATATGGACGCTAACTATTAGCATGTTATTAGAAGGAATTATCCTGTTTAAATGATGCCACAGGACTATGGTGTATTAATAAATATTTATTTATTTATTTAAATAAGGACTGTAAATATTTTCATTAATTTAATTTAAAAAAAAATATACATGTGGTCACGTAATCGTGAATGCCTAGCAATGAACGTCACTCTGATATTGGCGCCATGAAATTTCAAGCATTCACGTGACACATTCAAATTGCATTTATTAGATAATTATTCAATATTTAAAATGTTAAATAGTTTGGAAATAAAATGTTTTTGTTGATTAATACACTACCGAGTTAAAGTGTGAACTCAATTTTAAAATCAGACCAACGAGTCTATTGTGATGTAACTGCATAGGTACTTTAAAAATATATTAAGAAAGCTACTTCATTAAGACGTTTCGAAACTGATGTCTGATGACGTGATAGATGTCAATCCATTGACATCCATTAATAGACGGTGCCATATTTGTGTACTCTTTTAGTTCGCGAGGCGTCATCTACTTCTAAATACAATATCATTGAACGTGAACGCCCAATTGACCCAGTCGGGTCAATGTAGACAACGGTCTTTTCTATATTGTCTCGGATGGGTGTTGTGGTACCACCGTTGTTTCCGATATCCATAACACAAGTGCTTTAGCAACTTAGCTTGGGATCGGAGCAATGTATGTGATGTTGTCAAATATATATATTTATTTATTTTAACAAATGGCGTCAATTCGTGTGGCACGAGATTTGTTCGTGTTACCAATTTCATGCGCTTGTAATAGTACATTATGATACAAGTGTGCTAAGTTGACCATTATATACAAGGCGATATTGTGTGCGCACGAGCGAAAGCGAGTGCGCCATAAGAAAGCCGCGTATATTATGGTCACAGGCACACGTGTTTCATACGACGTTTTTCAACACACTTGCGAGGAAGAAACAATACTCCAATTATTTACGAAAAAAGCGCGCCATCTTTCGTTCGTGTTTTTTTTTCTTGTCGCAATACCTATACGCGCGAAAGGCTGAGGAGCGAACTAAATCGGCCAACAGCAAGGGTTAAAAATTTAATAATTCGTGTTTAAAACACAAATTACAGAAAATTTTAAATAAATTTGAGTTATTTATTCCCCCTTTCAGTCAGGAAGTCCAAAACGCTGCCTACTTTTAAACGTAAAGTAAAAGCCTTTTTCCTTTCTCGTTTATAATTTCTATAGTCTTAACAATATCTACTTACTTACTTACTACTCAATAAGTAGATATAATAGGTAGGAGATACTCAATAGGTAGATATAAACAAAATTATGAAGTCAAAAATGTGTTCCTTGAAATGCCCTCTACAATGCTTAAAGATATACCTATAAGTATTTGACTAGCCTATAACATAACTTTGTTATAAAATATGTAGGTAATATAAGTACTATTGGCGTATTATTGGGATGTGATGCAATGTGATAAAACAATAAATAACAAATGCATTCCATTTCAATGTTTTATTTCATAAACGTCAATTTAAAAGGATTTTCATGGAATAGATACCTATAAAATAATTTGGCTTCGGTAAATAACATTTATGTTATAGATTTCAGCTTACGCTACGTCCAACGTTTGATATAATAAACATCCTATAAGATTTTTATGTTTCCAGATCTGAAAATAATACTAGGTACAATTTAAATTACAGCGTATTATACACGCAATGATAAAATATGACTGAGATCATTTTATCTTTGGCATCACTTACTACTTTTGGCTATACTACTGAATAACAGTTTCCCTTTCATTCACATCAATTCCTTACATTATTCCTTTGTTTGGGAAAATAATAGAGTTTTGTGCAGTTAGAAGTTTTGTAAAATTACGCGTACTCAAAAAGTATTAAAAAACAGATATTTGCAACATTAAAAGCCAGCTGTTGACTAAAAATTTTGAGACGCAATATTTTTTATTATTATTTATCAGAACAAGGCAAGTCTTAACTGTCACTCAGCGCAGTCGGCTTATTATTAATTTCTGTGGTGCCTCTCATTGGTCCCAAACCTACAATGCCCGATTTCTGCATAATAATGAATAGGTTCAAACATTTTTCCATTTACGATCATATATGCAGATATGATGCACATATGATGCAGATATGCAAAAAATACCACTAAAAACAATATAATAATCATTAATGTAATGTGTTTCTTGGCCTGAATAAAGTGAAATAAAATAAGAAATGTGGAGATGTCTGTAGCTGGCTGTTACAAATTGTTAATTATGCAGAAACCAGACTTAATATTTGCCATGTTCTGAGTAAATAAGAATGTCTCACAACACATCAAGCAAAAGGATACATATAAAAAGACTAGCGGCCCCCCGCGACTGCGTCCGCGCGTTTTGAGTTTGCTCCCTCCCCTCCTGTCGAAATGTGATGTTTTATAGCCTAAAAGATTTCCTCGATAAATAAGCTGACTAGTTTTTTGTTCGAACGCACTAATCTCAGAAACTACTGGACCGATTTGAAAAAATATTTTTGTGTTTGAAAGCGTATTTATCATCAATAACATATACAGGGTGTTGTTTTGGTCAGTGACGAGCGACTCAAGAGTGCCTGTACAAACGATACTAATATATATATATATATATATTATGAAATGAAAAAAACTCACAAAATCAATTAATATTTTTTTTTTTTCCGGTATAGCGATCGAGTCAAAACCACCATCACCAGGTAGCCTCTTCGTAGCTTACTAGCTATGGTGTAGTATTTCGTAGATAAACGCTACCTACGCGCTAGGGTGCGAGTTTTCCCATTAGTTTTGTAATTTTTTTGAATGTTGTGAAGAGGTTTTCTTGAATAAAACTTGCTCAGAATTTAAAAAAATTTTTTTTTTAGAATAAGCAAAACTCATATTATCATCCCTGAGTTGGATGTCACTGACCAAAACAACACCCTGTATTATAAAACATCACGCTCAGGCAGGAGGAGAGGGAGAAAACTCAAAATGCGCGGACGCAGTTTCGGGGGACCGCTATTTAGTATATATTTGAGCTGTAAGCTCCACTGAACGAGGATTATAAAAATAGCAGTAACAAGGCCAAGGTATTCTTAATAATATTTACAATAACGTCTCCTTTTAGAAGATCTCAGTTAGCGTTTTCCTTTTCATCCCCTCATTGGTACATGCTACTTAATATCGAGTACATAATTTGTTATAATCGACATTGATTTTACAATTTATTTACATCGTTACACAACATACATTTGTACGTAGCTATTTACCTTAAATCTACATATAAATATAAATAAATGCGTTTAACTTGTGCTTATACTTAAGAATTTAAAATTAACAGTTTGTGCTTACACAATATCGTCAAGTATAAAATAATTTGTTTTCTTTGGAAATGATTAGGACATCTGACATTTCATATTTATTAATGAAAACTTACTAAATAAAATTTTCTTAACTAGAACTTTTCACTCTCAGATAATCGTCAGCCACTTTCTGCGACGACTCTACTCTTTTATCGCCTCAAACACAAGTTATAACAAACAAATCAATTGGTACTTTAATAGTACCAACTAATTTTATCCTATTCCAATCATTCGGGAACGGCATTTTAATGGCAACGATCTAATTTTTCATCATTAGTCATTGCCATCTCTTTTGTTGTCCTTAATCATTAATCATTACAAGATACAATTGTCACAACAAGATACAAGTGACAAAAAATGTCACCTACACCTACTTCATACAACATTGTCTACTTTCTCCCATAAAAATTAATATTCCTTTCCAAAGGGATAATCATTTTATGCTTTCTCCTTATATTTGACGTTGAACTGTTCCTTGCTCCTCTTCTCCTTATTTGTTGTTTATGATAAGGATGAATTGGTAAAATCCGTTTGTCTTAGCTAGTCGAATAATGTAAATAATCTTTTTATAACTTTTAAAATAATAACAGTGAATAAAATTCATTTACTATTTGATTTAAAAATATCGTAATGCTAAACTATGAATAACCTAATCAGATGGTGAGTTTTGTGTTTATCTTATTTTGAAATGAATTATTTAGATAAAAAGGAATGTCAAAATTGTTTACAATATTCGACAAGCAAAAGGAAACGGACTTTAGATACCTATTTCGTTAGACATAACTTATATACGGTGACGTGAATGCTTTGATACGTTTTGACAGGATCATCGTTTTATCGACATTTTTTCCGAAGAAAGAGACGATGCGCGATTTATCCTGTAGTATGATTTGCTCTTTATTATGCAAAGGTTTGCTCTTGATCATAGTCTTATCCAGATGAGATCAGACGTGGTATATGGAATTTATTCTGGTTTAAGATTACGTATTAAAGTATTTTTCCAACATAAGTTGTACATAACTTATATGTATAGGGCGACGTAAATAATTAGGGAGGCGAGGTAGCTAAATGGCGTAATTCAACGGCGCCGTCGAGACTTATCAAAATCGAAAGATAAAATAATTTCAAAAAGAAAAGCTCGTATGGTAAAAACCATTTTAGCGGTGGGTTTGGCGTACACGGTTTTTCAAAAATGTAAAAAAAAACAGTTACTTGGGCATTCTCGAGCGCGTCAGATATTCATACTACGTATGCCCCAAGTGCGTCTGATAACAACGGTATACTAATCTGCCGATTTGCGTGGTGGGGGTAGGCATATAAAGTAGTCAAAAATGCAAAAAAAAAACTACTCGAGCGCGTCAGATTTTCGGAAGGGGTGTTAAGTAGGCCCCAAGGAAGCTCCCTTTAAAAAAACTGACGATTTTGGCGTGACCATAAGTTACGATGAATTTTTGAAAATGCAAAAAATAAAAGTTTTTTTGAAATACTCGAGCGCGTCAGATTTTTATAGGGGAGGTTTATTTCGGTATCCTGAAAGCATATTTTCTTAATCTGACAAAAATGTTGGTGGGTTCTCTTAATCTGACCGGAAAAGTTTATTTATTTCCTTTTTTTTTCCTTTCTTCTTTCTTTTTAATAATTCTTCACTTCGTTTTGCTTACGGTATGTCCAAAAAACAATTTAAGGATCAACAGGCTATTGAATAATATACATACATGAAACTGTACATGTTAATAATACTTTTGTATACAGATACGCGTAACTTTTTCCGAGTCCACGAAAATTGTCGAGAAGCTTTAGAAAAAAAAATGAGATATAATAAAAGTAACATAATTTAATCATCGTTATTTCATATCAATTATTTTTAACACCCTCAGTTTTCAAGATATACTCAAAATACCGGGAATTTGAGTTTATATGATGCTTCAAGTCAAAAAGGTTTAACTTTGGACAAAAATGTAAAGAGACCTTTTTTGTGTAAAATAAAATTACCTTTTTTGTTTATTAAAACTTTTTTTTGTAAAATGTATCGTTCGCGACTTATATGCCGCAACGCGTTTTTCGGAAGACGAAATGGCTCCTCCACACTCCCAGGCATGCGAAAACCGGCAGATTTTGTATTTTTAGTACGTTTTAGATTATATTCTTCAAAATAAAAAATAAAAAAATCGCGCTCGAGAATGCCGGATTAACGTTTTTTTTACAAGTTCTCGACCCTATAACTCGGCGGCGTCAAGGACTTATCGTCAGATTAGTTACATTTAGTCTTAAAACACTAAAATCAACCACCAATATCTTAATCTGACGCGCTCGAGTATTTCAGACTATCGATTTTTTTTACTAATCTGATCGTCTATCCTAGGCGCGCGTCACTACATATAGAGCTAAATACTTTACAAGGTTGTTCTATTAGGTCCAAGGTATCTCTCATATCTTAAACTGCCACGCTCGAGTATTACCGAAAATTCCCCTATTCGCCTCCCTAACTAAAATGCTTTGATCCGTTGATAGCATCATCGTTTTGTCGTCTCTTTGGTTCTGAAGAAAGCAGAACTAATAAACTAAGAAAATGTCTACATCCTTGTAGTAACAGCGTCTCCATTCTCTTTATGTTCGTCGTCCAACTGTTCTTTACTTCTCTTGTCTTTGTTCCGTGCGCGGAAGAATGACGCGGTGGTGACGGAGCGGAAACGGAACGAGCCGGGAGCGCCGTTCGCGATCGAGCTCACGGAACCGTCTTTTGATTGTTGTTCTCGGATTTTAGGAGATTTGTCCCGGGGTCGCGTCCGGTAGGAGAAGCTGGCCGCTTTAAGTCGCGCACCTGAAAAAGAAGAGAGGTTTGAGGTGATTACTTGTCTTAGTAAAAACATTTCAAATATCTACTTATGGTTTTGAACTTGTTTTTGAGGTCCTACCCTAGTAACATGTTGTTGTGCGTCGTTGATCGAAGAACGAAAAATTAAAATCTAGCCTTAATCTGCTTGACCTTATTTATTTCTTTTATTTTGGTACGAAACCGTCATTACTTGGAATTACTTAGTCAGCGTATAATTTATATGTTATACAGACAATAAGTACCTAAAATTACTTTCTTTATGAGTTTATAAGAGTATTTAACATATTTTCAAACTATGATTGAAGTGCGCTAAAGACTAAATTAACTTACAAGCATAAACTTATAGTCGTGGTCATCTAATTAGGGACACCATCAATGATGACCACGACTGTATGTATTTTATAACAGAGGTCGTTGCTTTCACGTAAAAGGCTTTAATCAAAAATACATGCAAAGAACTCTTAAAGAGTGAGGTTAGTGGCTTGAGGTGCAGGCAGTGCACAGTAGACGGTAGTGCTACATCTGGTCGATGCATGCTGCTCGCGTGTTAAGTATAGCTGCCAAAAGTGTGTCATTATTGAGTATGGACCATTTGTATCTGTATCACTAAAAATATCTGACTCCGTAAAACGTATCTGCATAATGCGTATCGCTTCGCGCTACGCGCGTGGATGCATTCAATTAAAAAGATACGTTTCATGCGGTTATTATCTGATGCGGCCGCCTTACATTACTTCATTAAACAACCTATCTCTCTGTTTGGCTCATGTTTGCAAATGTGAATGTCTATTCAATCAAGTGTTTCGCGTTTTATATATCGTCTTTATTGATTGGATAAATGTAATGTATTTGTATCAACAATAATTTTCTCAAAGTACCTCCGCAAACTTAAGACGACTAACAAAAATAACATTTCGTCATGCGTGCTCCCTCTCATCTAAGCGCGTCGTTGTGCCAGTGTGTGAGAGAGATGGCAAGCATGCGCGCTAGAGCTGCCCGAAGCGAACCTATCAAAGCGCGCGCATCGTTCTCTGACTTAGCGACATCTTCGGATCTTTCGCTTCCTGAGCGACGCGTGCCGGACTCGATCACAAGTTGCAAATGATGAATTGAATTGAATGAATTGAAATATTATTTATTTGATACACACAAAAATAAATAATATTACTATAGAACATGAAATAAAAACAAATCAAAAACAACAAAAAATAAATTATTAAAAAACAAAAACAAAGCGCCCAGGTGTGCCGAAAAGGTCACCGCTCAGTATATTTCGTGACAGCAGATGGTAAGCATACCACGACACTGATTTTCAGCGAGAACCCCTACTAGGCACTGGGTGTAAACACACAAAACAAAAAAAAGATTACATTATTATCATACACTCATTACGCAGATGCAGCTGCATACGATGTAGATACGTTTGAAGCGGTTTTTGGGTTTCGGAACAGTGGAACATCTTGAAGTAACGACTCAGTTAGTCGTCGGGAAGAGTTACACATGTCTAGAGTTAAGGGGCTATCCGGATTTTTAACGCGCACACTAGCGCCACTTTAGTAGAAAAGTCATAACTCGTTAAATAAAAAAGCAATCATAAATCTGGTAGACATTTGTAGTACAGGTTGTATAGTTTATTTAGTACGTTTAAATTGTTTCTAAAGTAGTTGACTGTAGTAAGAGTTAAAAAAACTGCTAAATATGGCCACTCTTGGCAATTTTTCTAACTGTAACTGCAGATAACTAACGAGTTATGATTATTCTAGTAAAGTGGCGCTGGTGTGCGCGTTAAAAACCCGGGTAGCGCCTTAAGTCGCCGTTGCTATGGTAACACTCACCCAGCCCCAGCTTGGCGGGCTGCGCGTTTGTGGCGCACGCGAGCGGCGCATGCGGCGTGGTGGGCGTGTGCGGCGCGGACACGCTGCTCACGAGCGGCGGCGCCATGTCTGGCCGGCGGACCACCATGCTGCTCGCGTGCGGACGGATGCCTAGCTCGATGTCGCTGCTATGACAATTTAATAATAGACATTAGTATAAACGTGTGTTCTATTCTGGCGTTAGTATTTTAGCAGATTCGATCTTTTAAGGTCTGGGCACATAGCCGCGTGGCGGGACGGCGACGTGACGGCGACGGGTTCGACGGACGGGTTGGTTGGAGTTGGTTGGCGATTCGCGTCGGCGTCGCACAGTGGATCGACTCCATACAGGCGGTCGGACATAGGATACTAAAATCATTTTTTACCGATTTTCTCCGTCCGTCTCGCCGAGCGTGGCGTCAGCGGGACGGCAAGCGTTGTGTTATATTTTCGTATTTAGTAGTCACACAGACGACGGAGCGTGGACGTGTCGCCCTCGGCGGGACGGAGTTTTGTATTTTAATACAACTTTTAGTACCAAAAAATGGATATTGCAGCAATTGAACGTTATACGACCTTAGCCACAAAAAATATAAAAATGACACTCTGAAATCTGCCATTTGGGAGTCAATAGGAAGTGAGTTTCATCAAAGCGGTACCTAAGTATTGATACATTATGGATTATTATTTAAAAATGTGAAATCACGCGGCGGGCGGAGCGGCCGGCGCGACACCAGCGGGACGGTCACGCCGGCAGTGTGACTGACTCATAGCGCTGACGTTCCGCCGGCGTCACGTTGCCGTCCCGCCACGCCGGCTGTGTGCCCAGACCTTATTTAAATAGCCTAATCAAGTTTTAATTATAGGTAAAAAACAGACGAGACCCTTACCTCGGATGTCCGTGCCTAGTGCGCGTGCGTCTAAGTTCAGACCGGTGCCGCTGCGCGCCTCGTGCCGCGCCTGAGCTTGCGCGCATGCTGCCTACGCGACTCGTCGCTATAAATAAGAAAATATACACGTAGGGTAGGTAGACGATAAGTGGACTGACCAAGCGATGTGGCGTCACTAGCTATGTAATTATTACAGAGACCTATTTCTACTTATCGTATCAACTGATATTTTGTAAAAATATTTTCACTTTAAACCTTGTGATCGTATAAGCTATCTTATTATCTTGTAAGCTTGTTATTCCACAATTTAGGCTTCGAGAAGTTGGCAATTCATTCATGGGGATCTGTATATTTTAATTAACTACGAGAATACATTGTTGACTAACCAATTGATAATTTTAAAACTTTCATTAAAAGAGACTTGCATGCACTACTAACGTTTTGAAACTTTTGAAAAGAGGCATGAACAATAGTGACTGAGTTTGTTGCGCAGCTTCTTCCCAGCACTAGCCCACAATTGTCCCGAAGTTGTGGCAGGGTTTATGTTGGGACGTGTTAAATAACCTACAGTGGATCTATTGGCATAAAAATTGACTTTTTACTTTTAAGGCAGATGGCGGTGAGCGAGGGCGGCGTTTTTACACCTGTAATAATAATAACGGAAATGTCGCTTACAGCTGCTGGTGCGGCATCTAGACGGTGCGTGTACCTTCTTCCTAGCTTGTAGCAGTCAGCGACTTTGGCGAGGTGGAAGCGGCAAGCGACGCAGCGTCACTAACGCTGCATATTACAACAATTGTCATTGAAACTAGCATCACTTACAGCTGGCGTTAGCAGCGTCCAGTGGGTGCGTGTATATCCTCTTCCTGGCTTGTAGCATGGTGTACACAATAGCAGCCAGCGATCTTGGCGGCGCGGAGGCGGCTGCGGGCCGTCTGGCCGCAGCGCCTCGCTCGCGGCACACCCACCACGTGTGCATGCGCCCTTTGCCTTTCACTTCGACAGCGCCTCGGCTTTCGAGCTCGTACCCCCGGACTTCTAGTAACTGGGTAAGAAATAGCAAATTTACTATGAATGTTAAATCTGATCACTATTATTAGGCTGACTGATTCAACACACGTCAAGTGTGTAAGCGTGTCAATTTGAGCTGAGCTACAATGCGTTGTCGGTAGCGGGTATGAGGTGAGTCTAAAGACTGATCCGCACACAACAGTGCCGACACAGTGCCAATTATTGTGTGCATTGAGTCCTGAACTTATCAAAGCCCTCTTATTATCGTATTGTAATAAGTCGTAATGTCGTATTCGTATCAATCTAATTTGTAAATACTATCAGCCTTTCCTTGGCTTCATTTCATGAGCTTTTATTTTTAGACTGCTCTGAAACTGTCTGATCGACTTCAAATTTATAGTATGTACTACAATTGCATTAAACGTACTAACTATTCACATAAAGACTGTAAGGCCGCTTGTATATGCCAAGAAAAGTTGTCAGGCTACGCAAGTCTGTCGTTACAACTCATGAAATGTACGTACATAGCTCTGGCGCTGACCAAGAAATAATTCTTGTCTGCCTTTGCAGTTACCACCCGCGGAGGACGCGCACTGGCGTCAGAGGAAATTGTTCGTGTACATGATGACTTTTTCTTTTCTGGGACATACACGGTGAAATTTCTAACCGTGTACAAGAAGACTCACAAAGGCAAAAGTGGCTAAAATTATTAACCTGCTTAGTATACTTGGTGACTTGTATGCGGTCCATTAGGCCCGTGCTCTCCATGCGCGAGGCCTCGTTCACGGTGTTGCCCCAGATGTCGTACACCGGCTTGCGAGCGCCGATTACGCCACCCACTAGTGGACCGCAGCTTATACCTGGAGAAAATATACAAGTAGAGATAATGGTAATTTTTTTAAACACATGTGTTAATTAATTGTGGGTAAATGATGCGTGGTAGGTGTAAATAAATGATGACTCCAACTTACGGTTTGATGGTATATATTGTTACAGTCCACACATCCAGTAAAAGTTCAGAAGGCACAATTAATAAGCAGAAGAAATAGCACATACACCACGACAGATTGTCTAAGAAAGCACAGAGATAGTCATTAGCAAGAAATATATAACGGAAGAATAAGTACATAAGCGATAGCGAGATCGTAAGCGTAGCAACTGAGCAAGGCAAGCGTGCGCTCCGCGTCGTGACTAAGTTTCGACTGGTCGGACCGGTGCGCGTGCGATCGGCGCCCGCTGCTGTACATAGCCGGGTACATAAGGCATCGGGCGAGACTAGGGATGTGGAAGCGTCGATAACTGTTGATACCAATACTGAAACCGATACCTAGTGCACATCGCATACTATTAGCCTTGTTTATTTGTTTAGTGAATGTATTAATAAATAGGTTTAAGTAATTATAAAATATATTGTAAATAGATATTGTTATATTGTGATTTAGGACTGTAAGATATATTTTATGTTATATAAATAATTACTTTTAAGGTTTATGTAAATATAATATTAGGATAATGCGTCACTAATAAAGAAGTGTAGGAAGTACCCTTACACCACCCCCCTCCAGAGACCGTCAAGGGCGATAAAAATCGGTAAACTTTATCCTACGCCCAGAACGAGTGACATATTCTTTTGGAGGTTCTGAATCAGATTCTTCGATGTGGTCAGACAGTACAAAGGCCGGTTTAAGGCGGTCAATTGATACTGTGACCTGTTTGTCCTTCAAAAGAATCTTAAAGATTTTATCCCCTCTACATATGACTTTGTGTGGCCCAGAATAGGCAGGTTGAAGTGAACCACGTGATGCGTCTTCTCGGAGGAAAACGTGATCACATGTGGCCAGTTCTTTATAAATGAACATCTTGGGGTTGTTATGATGCGAAGATGGAGTGGGCTTTAACCTTTGGGCGAGATTTCGAAGACGAGCTGTAAATTCGGATACGTCAGTTGTTCCTCCTGTGCCAGTGTCAAAAAATTCTCCTGGTAGTCGTAAAGGCTCACCGTAGACCATCTCGGCGGAAGACGCCTGTAAGTCCTCTTTGAAGGATGATCTAATGCCTAGTAACACCCAAGGTAACGATTCTGTCCACCTATCGTTGGCATGGCAAACTATTGCCGCTTTAAGTTGGCGATGGAATCGTTCTACGAGTCCGTTGCAGGCTGGATGGTAAGCTGTGGTCCGCTTGCGCTCGAATCCGACCATAGTAGACAAGCACTGAAAAAGATTAGACTCGAACTGTCGTCCTCGGTCCGTTGTAATGCTTGTAGGGCAGCCAAATCGAGCTATCCAAGTCGGCAGTAATGCCTTAGCGACTGTCTCGGCTGTTATGTCCGCTAGCGGTACGGCTTCCCGCCATCGGGTAAACCGATCTACGGCCGCCATGCAGTACCGGTAGCCTTCGGAAAGAGGTAAAGGTCCAACTAAATCTATATGGACTTCTTTAAAGCGCGCTCGAGGCAGATTGAATGTGCCTAAAGGGGCACTCACATGCCGTGTAACTTTAGCGCGCTGGCACTGAACGCAGCTACGAGCCCAGTTTCTGCAGTCTCTTTGTATGCCCGGCCAGACGAAGCGTTCTGAAACTAGCTTAGCAGACGCCTTACAACCGGGATGGCTTAGGGAGTGCAGGCTATCAAAGACTCGTTTTCGGAAGTATTTAGGAACAAATGGCCTGGAAGTCGGTGTACTGACATCGCAATACAGAGGAACGCGACTTCCAGGTACCTTAAACTCTTCAAATTTTAAAGATGAGCCTTCCGCAAGCAGTTTGGCCAGCTCTAAATCAGTGGCTTGTCCTTGAACAAGATGCTCGAGGTTTACTGGCGCTTCCAATTCCTCAATTCGCGACAAAGTATCAGCCACCACATTATCCTTACCAGATAAGTGACGGATGTCTGTCGTGAATTGAGAAATGAAGTCTAGATGTCTATACTGCCTGGGCGAACAATTTTTCTTCCTTTCATGGAAGGCAAAACTGATTGGCTTATGGTCAGTATAGACAATGAAGTGCCGAGCCTCGAGCATGTGCCTAAAATATTTTACCGCTTCGTAGATCGCGAGGAGTTCTCGATCGTACGGCGAGTACTTGGTCTGAGATGGACTCAACTTTCTAGAAAAGAAAGCTAAGGGTTGCCATGCGTCGTCTTTGAGCTGTTGCAGGACTGCGCCGATAGCTTTGTCCAAAGCGTCGGTCACTAAAGCGAGTGTGGCAGAGCAATCAGGGTGAGCTAGTAAGGCGGCGTTGGCAAGGTTTTCCTTTGAGGCTTCAAAGGCGTCCAAAGCTTTACCTGTAAGGTCGATGGGCTGTGTAGGCTTAAGCGTTCCCGTTAGCAAGGCATGAAGTGGAGCTTGTATTTCGGCTGCGCGAGGAAGAAATCTCCGGTAAAAGTTGATCATGCCGAGAAAAGCTCGTAATTGTCGCACGTTGGTGGGGGGAGGGAAATCCTTAACAGCCTGTACTCTGATGTCTAGAGGCCTGGTGCCGCCCTCGCAGATGCTGTAACCTAAAAAGTCAACCTCAGATACTCCAAAGACGCACTTAGAGGTGTTTATGACCATGCCATAGTTTTTCAGCCTGGTAAAGATCTGGCAAAGGTGCTGCTCGTGCTGGACCTCATCTCGCGAAAAAACTAAAAAATCGTCGAGGTACGTATAGACGAAATCAAGCCCTTTAGTTATTTCGTCCACGAACCGTTGGAAAGTCTGGCCAGCATTCCTAAGTCCGAAAGGCATAAATGGCAATTCGAACAGGCCGAACGGTGTGGTGATGGCAGTTTTGTGAATGTCCTCTGCACTGACAGGTATCTGGTTGTAAGTTTTAACTAAATCCAGAGTACTGAAGACTTTGCAGCCAGCTATACTATGAGCAAAGTCGTGGATGTGCCTTATCGGATACCTATCAGGTACAGTGCGAGCATTCAACATGCGGTAATCACCACACGGTCGCCACCCGTTGTCTTTTTTCGGTGCCAAGTGTAACGGAGAAGACCAAGGACTTTCCGAAGGTCTGGCTGTACCATCAGCTAGCATGGACTGAAATTCCTGCTTCGCAATTTTCAATTTATCCGGAGCTAAACGGCGAGGATTTGAAAAAACTGGAGGCCCTGGAGTCGTACGGATGTGGTGTACAGTGTTGTGTGGTGTGTTGCGGTGTGCACCAGCTGGACGTGTTATCTCTGGGAATTCATCGAGAATTTTGTGATATCGAGTCACACCGGTCAAAACTTTTACAGAATGCACATTACAATCATTAACAGAATCAGCTACGGCGGATACAGTAGTTAAGTTATCAACTAAGCGGTTGTTGCGGCAATCTACTATGAGGCTATAAAAATTAAGAAAATCTACGCCTATAATTGGTTTCGTAACATCAGCCACTACAAAACGCCAAGGAAATGTTCTACGTAAGCCTAGGTCTAGATTAAAATGTACATAACCATACGTAGCTATTTTAGTGTCGTTAGCTGCACTCAGTTCATAGTTTGTTCGCGCACGACGGTCACGGAGCACTGATCGGGGGAAGACACACAAGTGTCGACGAGAAATTGTGTCTTCGAAACTCGATCTGTGACGAACAGGCGACCAGTTGGGGATGTATGGCAATCGTCAGTCGCCATTACCGATTGCCGCTGGCGTTTCCCGACTTGAAGTCACAGGGACGGACGCACTTCGTCGCTTTGTCACCGAATTTGCCGTGGTACCAGCAGAGTGGGAACTTGCGGTAGTTCGACTGGGACCTCTGCCTGGATTTGGATCTTTCTCGGTTAGGCTGGCGGGACCTGCTGCGGTTTTGCATAGACAGCTGTTGCACCTGCTTCCGAAGTTCGGCAATTTCTTTAGTGAGGTCGCTTAGCACTGATCCGGGGACGGGTTGGCTCATAGCGGCGACTCGGGGCGTTGAGGCAGCTATCTCGTTGACTCTATCGGCCAAGTCAGCTAAGTCATCCAGGGTTGCAGATGAGGCTTGACCCGCGAGGACTGTCTGGATAGCGTGTGAGAGACGACTAATCCATATGGTCTTCAAAAAATCGTCATGGACTTCCAGGCCAGCTAGACTTTTGAGGTGACGAAGAAAGCTGGAGGGTTTCCTATCACCGAGCTCCTCATGCAATAGCAGCTGTTTCAGCTTCTTCTCGTTGGATGCAGAGAGTCTCTTAACCAACTCGGTCTTAAGCTTCTCGTATTTGTTGTCAGCTGGCGGTTTTATAATGACGTCTTTGACCTCCCTGGAGTACTGGTTGTCCAACTGGCTGATGACGTAATTAAATTTCGTCGTGTCATTGGTAATGCCCGCAATTGCGAATTGACCCTCGACTTGAGCAAACCATATCTCTGGTTCTTCCGGCCAGAATGGTGGAACCCGAGCACTGACCTTATAAACATCGCCACGGTCTATCGATACTCGCACATCACTAGTGTCGCTTGGTGCGCCATGTGCTTCGCCTTCGTCAGCCATCTTGTGCTCGTTGTAGGGTCACCAGTGTGGGTAAATGATGCGTGGTAGGTGTAAATAAATGATGACTCCAAGTTACGGTTTGATGGTATATATTGTTACAGTCCACACATCCAGTAAAAGTTCAGAAGGCACAATTAATAAGCAGAAGAAATAGCACATACACCACGACAGATTGTCTAAGAAAGCACAGAGATAGTCATTAGCAAGAAATATATAACGGAAGAATAAGTACATAAGCGATAGCGAGATCGTAAGCGTAGCAACTGAGCAAGGCAAGCGTGCGCTCCGCGTCGTGACTAAGTTTCGACTGGTCGGACCGGTGCGCGTGCGATCGGCGCCCGCTGCTGTACATAGCCGGGTACATAAGGCATCGGGCGAGACTAGGGATGTGGAAGCGTCGATAACTGTTGATACCAATACTGAAACCGATACCTAGTGCACATCGCATACTATTAGCCTTGTTTATTTGTTTAGTGAATGTATTAATAAATAGGTTTAAGTAATTATAAAATATATTGTAAATAGATATTGTTATATTGTGATTTAGGACTGTAAGATATATTTTATGTTATATAAATAATTACTTTTAAGGTTTATGTAAATATAATATTAGGATAATGCGTCACTAATAAAGAAGTGTAGGAAGTACCCCTACATAATAATCTTAAAACAAGTAGTCACTTACAACAACAATATCATTGGAGAAAAGTTTTAAGAAACAACTGATTCCTTGGACTCGAGTTAAGACTTGTTAATTGGCTCTGACTGACTGATTGATAGCCAAGACGACCGCTTAGCAATGACACCCGAAAAACAAAAGCAGAAGTTATTGAAGTGGTCTGAATGTTTTACATGTTTAACGTATCTAAAACCAAATTGAAATTCCTTTATATCTCACCAATATGTGTGAAACTGACCTACTCTAAGTCGGAACTTGTTGAAGCTGTGCTTGTTGATGTCCTCGAGCGCCTCTCGGATCGCGAACGCGTAGTCCACCAGCGCGCACAAGTGTTCGCACTCGTCGTCGCCGCTCTGACAATGGAAACAATCACAATTACTTGTCGGAAGTAACAATAATAATGTAGCTCAGGTGGTACCCTAAAATTTCAATCAGGTTTTGTTTTCAAAGATTTTGAAGTACCTACCCACAAGACCTAAATATTCCCAAATTCTATATTACTACTTCTGTAATGAAAGGGTTACTTACCTTATGATTAGGATTCAGTCCTGAAGCGGCCATATACGTAGCTCCTATGGTTTTGATTTTCTCTATACTTTTGAACCTTGGCTGCATCAGCAACTTGTCGAAATCAACTGTGAACAAAAGACTTTCCTGTTAGTATAAATTTTAAAATAATGTTAACACATTGTTACTAGTAGACAAGTCTTCAACGTTCTTTGGTAAAGATTGGCATTAAGATCTTTGGCTGAAGCTAAGAATTTGTAAATAAATAATACCAGACTTATAAGACTAGATGGATATGTTATGTAGTTTGAAATCATAGAGTTACAATGATGTGATCGTAAAAAGGAGAACACACACTATGAAATAAGGTTAAAGAAAAAGGTAGCAAGAAAAACAAAAAAGATCGTAAACCACACTAAAAGATCACTGTGTTTCGGTTGGTACATTACAAATGATCTCGTTGAGCAGCCGCATGCAGTCAACAGCCTTCTGCTCGGAGTAGAACTCGTGGAAGTTAGGGATGCCCGCGAACATCACGCCCACCTCGTCTCGCCATTGCGAGTACAGCTCCTGGGGAAAAAAAAGATTAAATGTACTAATGTAGTATTAAAGTAGTTACTTAACCTTCGATAAAGTTTTTATCAAAGATACGGAACGGAGGATCGTGTAAAGTTATTTTTGGGAGAAAGTCGAAAAGATGTATTCCAAAATTGCAGTTGGAAATAGTTTAAGGTTAACATTAGTAAGCAAACACTCTATGACATCTTGCTTGATAGCTCGTAGAGTTGGACTTCCAGTGGAACTACTTAATGTTTGACCGATGTATGTTTATTGTGATCGGCTCTGATCTCATCATCTTCTTATTATATTCTTGTTACATTCTCAATAACTGCACTGCGCATTCATAAGACTGACAGTTAACTAGCAGCTAAACATACTACATAGGTATCAAGTAAATAGGACATTTACTTACATCCGGCGCAGACTCTTTGCTCAGAAAGTGGTTCACAACGTGATCAGGCAGAATATGTTTTAGCAGGTGTTTATTCGTCTTCTGAGTGTCCTCCATCTCGTCAAGATCTGTTTCCGCCTGCAGCTTCCACAGGAAGTCGAGGCGTGACGTCACCTCTATCAGCCGAGCGTGGTACACCACCATCACCAGGAACATCGACATTAGAATCAGCATTTGCACGTAGAATTTTAACGGCCTGGAATAATGTAAATGAAAAATGTAAAAAGTTTTCTCTGTGAGGTTATAATTTTACAGCAAAACTTCAAATGGTTACTGTTTTCAAGATATAGTTTACAGGGTAAACGTAGTTATACACCTGTAGTAGATGACAATTAAAGCCCATAAGACTGATGAATAGGAACGGGTTTTTCGAATGAAACTGTATCAGGAGCAATGTGAGCAGACACGGATAAATGAAACAGCAAGATGATACTAACTTCAAGAGAGAAATAGGAAACGCTTAAGTATGAACTACTGTAATCATAAATATGGTGGTGATGGTGATTAGCAAAAAGTGCAAACTATGGACAAAGCTATTCAAAGCATGAACTCATAAATCCTATATAAGGAAGAGAAGACTCCAACATGTTACTTACGCCTTGTTATAAGCTATTCCGCTGCTGTTACAAAATTCATCCATTACAGCCGGAGCCAGGAACATGGGAAAGAAAGAGATTAAGAAAACATTTTAGACGAACACAATGCGAACGAGAACAAAAGAAGATCAACAACAATACAAAGAGCAGGCACGTACTCCATTGAATGTAGAATAAAGAATCTAGAGAAATTTAAAAATCAAATAGGAAACTGTAATTTAACTTACGTGGAAGTTTTGGTGCTACTGATGTAGTAGACGTCGTAGTAAGCCAGCAAGAGGCCCGAATACATTGCTACGTTGACAATGGCTAGGCAGGTCTTGATCAGATAGTAAAGCTTGAGGATGGAAGTCAGAGCCACGAGACAGAGAATCCACGTGAAGACCACGTACTCGGGCCGGTAGCATTCTCCGGGGATCACTTCGTATATGGTAACATTGTTGGTATCATTTTTGATAGCCGTTGAGTTGTCAATGGTTTGAGGAAAAGATGAAGGGCAGACGTAGAGTTTCACTGTGCTGTAAACAAAAACTAGAATGTGACTTACAAAATTAACTTGAGGGTAAAAGTAATAAAATATGTTATAAATAAAGTAATATATCAAAGCTGCATTTTGTAGGGTCTAATAATAGAACAAATCTTTTTAACTAACAAATGTATGAATTTTCCTAACAGTTCAGAAGTCAATAGACAGCAGGTGCAGCGCAGCCTGTTTCGCAGTTGTAATTATGGTTAGATTACCAACACAGTCAAAGTGCTTGCCGGCCAGCGCTGTGGCCTGTACAGGACAGCTCGAGCGTTTACATTATTGGTTTTTGGAGACAAGAACTTACCTTGATATAGACATAATAGTGACGAACAAGCAGATATGAATGTCCCTCCTGACGCGACTGCCGCTTATCTTCGCGGAGACCTTTGCGAGGTGCGGGAAGACGCGTGGAAACTCCTCCGCCATCACCGTCAGGAACGAGAGGCCGAGCGGCAGCGTCATCACGGCGAGCACTATCACTGTTTCGATGCAGCTTGAAATAAATAGATGATAACGCATTTTTACCATGATATATTCTGATTGGTTAATGTTTTGAAAAAAGGCAAGTGCAAGCTGTGGAAAGGTCAGTAACACATGATTAATTTGTTCCCGAGCTTTTTTTAGACCACCAAAACTTCGTGAAACGATTCCAACTTCATACTGCTGCTTTGAAGCGAACGGTCGCATGAATCAATAAAAAAATGTGTGTTTAACGGTTGTAAAACGTTTTTTTTTTAAAAACCGGTGTCGAGTCACACATCACTCATTTGAAGTGTATGACACACTGTACTGCCACAGCACATAGGCAGCACATGACAGTAGACCTAATGGTCTCCTCATCTAGCTGACCGAAGCACAACGAAACCTCACCTATCGAGCAGTTCACTAGCAGGCCACATCACATGGTACTCACTTGAAGTGCATGACGCACTGCACGGCCACAATAAACAGCCACAGCACGAGGCAGCACATGACATTGGACTTGAAGGTCTTCTCATCCAACTGGCCGAAGCGCTGCTCAAGCGATGGCCGCCGGAAGTGCAGCGTCCAGGGCCGCATGTTGTCGATGCGCATGCGCCGGTTGCTGCTCACCTCGATCGAGTGGTTTATTATGTCGTCCTCCTGGTAAATAAATAAATAAAATAAATATTTGACAACAACATATACATTGCTTCGATCCCAAGCTAAGTAGCTAAAGCACTTGTGTTATGGAAATCGGTAACAACGGTGGTACCACAACACCCAGACCCGAGACAATATAGAAAAGATCGTTTTCTACATTGACCCGACCGGGAATCGAACCCGGAACCTCACAAGATGGCGACGCTTGAAACCAGCGTGCTAGCCACTCGACCACGGATGTCGTCTGTTAAATGTTAATAAAGTATGAAAAAAATGTAAATGGAATGATGGTAGATGTACTCGTAGTTTGTTAAGTTCTACTCTAATAGTGAAAGTCTGTAATGTTGGCTTGCACATGTTAGTTAGCTGATTACTCGATTTAAATTATCAATCGATTTTTGTCGTTGTAAACATCAAAGAAAGATATAGACAAATAATGAAGAACTAAGCTAACTCAGACCTGCGCAAGCGAGCCTATTAAATAAATGTATGTTAATTTATTTCAGATAAATGATCAATCTATAAAAAGTAAAATAAAGAATGCAGTAAAATTAAAAATAATACTAAACTAAAAATTATGATTTAGGTACGTAATTAAAATGAAACGTACGCGTAGTTAGAAAATTAAATGCGACTATAAAAAAAAATGTCTGTAAAGTTTATAAAATCGAACTTATAGTGTCACTAATTGTTTAATCCCTCAAGCGTATGTGAACGAGACACAATGCAAATTCTTTTGTTATGCGGTTGCCTGCAACCGCTCGGGTGTTGAAGCATTAAATACTACATACATCAGAGTCTGTCATTGAAGGCACTTCCCCGTTCTCCTTGTCGTGGCTGAGCTCGTCGTCGTGTCGTCGGCGACTGCGCACCACGCCCGCCGCACTGCTCGTGTAGTACTGTTGAAGATGTTGCAATACTTATGATAAGAGTCGAGTCGGTGTTGGTTAACGATATACAGGGTGGCCAAAACATTGACGTCCATATATTTTTTTAAAGATTACATCCAGGGCTATCTAAATATACCCTATGTATGTTAGCCGAATTTTCGCAGATTTCAAGATATTAATTATATTCGCAAATTTTAAGAACTTTTTTAACTGACTAACTTTATGATTTGTGTATTTAATTGTATATTTAATTTCCATGTTTAATTTAATTTCCATGTTAATTTCCGTGTTACGTATTTCTACAAAATGAAAAATGTACCTATACCTGTAAATGTAATGAAATGGCGAGGAATAAATGCTTTATTATTTGTTATTATTATTAGAAATAATTACACAACTTTTTATGGTGTTATGTCGTTTTTTTTAAAAAAAAACTTATTGATCCTGATAAATTTAATTTACTAATGAGCTAGCTGAAACTAGGACTAAAAAAATGATTATTTTTATCACGGCTTGCATGTAAAGCCTACAGTGCAACAATACTGTGGCGCTTGAGTAAAGACTTCCTTCTTTTGCAATAATTTCTGGGGACTAGTAAACATTTGCTGAAACTGGATGGATTCCTATTTTTTTACTGGTTACAAAGACGGCCATGACCAATACCTTCATAGGCCTGGTACTGCATAGTTTACGGTCTAATTTAAGATGATTATGTAAGAAGCGATCCAAAACTAGATTAAAAAAAAATACTGGCAAGAAAAGCTTACATTTTGGAAGGGCATCTCCGGCGTCCAATCTGTGGTCATCTCGTCATCGATACCGCTGCTGGTGCGGCGGCTTGCCTCACAAAGCTGCTGTTGGCTCTGCTGGCTCCTGGCACAGGGAAAGTAGCATTTTATTGATAGACTAGCGGTCCCCCGCGACAGCGTCCGCGCTATTTGAGTTTGCTCCCTCCCCTCCCGTCGCATCGTTATTTGTATAGCCTGAAACCTTCCTTGATAAAAAAGCTATCCAACACGAAAATTTTTTTTTTTCGGCCCAGTAGTTCCTGAGATTAACGCGTTCCAACCAACAAACTCTTCAGCTTTATAATACATATTAGTATAGATAACTGCATTTTTTATCACAACATAACTCGCCATTGTTTTATTTTTGAGAGTAGGGATACTATGGCAGTGCTACAGACAGAGATCCTTGGCGATAACCTTTACAATAGTACTCAGTTACAACAGATTGATCTACTTAATGCAAAGACATAAAGTTTGAGCCGCTAAAAGCGTCAAAGAAAAAGCTCATTCAAACCTGAGGTTCGTATCTCAAACGCAAGCGCCTCTAGAACTTGATACGGCAACCACTATATTTATCACGGAAACTTAAGATATAACCTTCATCAATTCAAACTTGTTTCGTCGCCTTTTTATGATTGTTCTGACGTTGAAATCTATACTAATATTATAAAGCTCAAGAGTTTGTTTGTTTGTTTGAACGCGCTTATCTCAGAAACTACTGGCCCGATTTGAGAAATATTTTTACGTTGGATAGTCCATTTATCGAGGAAGGCTTTAGGCTATATAACATAAAGATACGACTCATAAGACCACAGCAGCAAAGAAAAATGTTGCGAAAACGGGAGAAAGATATTCCTTTTGAGAGCTTCCGCTGCGTACGCTGCGAAAACCGCTTAAGTTCCACAAAAATCATGTATGACAGGATTGTTCAGCATTAAGAGTTCTATAATAAAGTCCGCGACAGCATATGTCTATCTTTTATGGTTGACTTACTACAACCTATTTTATGTTAATAAATTTGTAAAAAAAATAATGCATTATTTTTAGAGGTGTATTATACACACAGGTATTTAATCTTATCAAAATAAATACATTCATCATCACGAACATTTCATTTAGAACAAAGTTGCCCTTTATATCATTTAAATTCAATAAATATCTCAGGAGCTATCACAGTTTTAACATAACTCCGCACCAAAATAATGTTCGCAGCTAAAGTACGACGTGCGCTTGCGCTAATAATATTATAAAGCTGAAGAGTTTGTTTGTTTGAACGCGCTTATTTCAGGAATTGCTGGACCGATTTGAAAAAATATTTCTGTGTTGGATAGCTTATTTATCGAGAAAGGCTTTAGGGTATAAAACATCACGCTGCGACGGGAGGGGAGGGGGCAAACTCAAAACGCGCGGACGAAGTCGCGGGGGACCGCTATATATTATAAAGCTGAAGAGTTTGTTTGTTTGAACGCGCTTATCTCAGGAACTGCAGGACCGATTTGAAAAAATATTTCTGTGTTGAATAGCTTATTTATCGAGAAAGGCTTTAGGATATAAAACATGACGCTGCGACGGGAGGGGGAGCAAACTCAAAACGCGCGGACGAAGTCGCGGGGGACCGCTAGTCGTTTATGAGCAGTCTGCCCTACATTCTGTGGGAGTGCAATCTCTCGAAACTAGAACGTGATGGTTGGGATTTCAATAAGATCATGCTGTAGATGGCTACACAAGAGTAGCAGTGGGCAAAAAAATATTGATTAAACCTTTTTTCATTGCATATTAACAGTTCCTTTAAGAAATGCACAATTTAGGCTGTTTAGGCAACCTTAGGATAAATAAATTAATATTTTATAGAAAAGGGTATTTTGTGCCCAGAATATCAAGGCATAATCAAACGAATCAATATCATTCCTTATTCATTGACTCATCATCTGGCTGGTAAGTTATTGACAGCGGTGTAATACAAGAGTTAGTCAATTGCTTCTTACCCTGCTTTCGACTTATGCCTCGTCCTCCTCGGCTGCTCAGAGCTCTTGATCAGGTAGGTGATGAAGTCATGCTCCTTGAGGTACGGGTCCCGTGAGCCGCCGTCTCCGGGCTCCACCTCAAACGCACCGTTTAGGCACTCAAATGTTGACGATGATATGTGGACACGACTGGAAAAATTACGAAGAAAACTAAAGTGTCTCTCAAGAGTTGAAAAAAAAAACACCTTTCAATTCTAGGAAAATAATGTATGGGTGAGTAAAAAGCTAAGCAAAAGCTCCATCTTTTGCTTTAGACGCATTAACAAAAACATAAATTGAATATTAACATTACATTTGTATGACCTAGCTACATGGTATTTTTATGACTTCGTACCTTATTTCCTCTGTGTGAGCAATAAAGCTGAATCTAAACCTAAACCCTTTCTAAATCTAAAATCTCAAATAAGAGTATGTTGGATCTATATAAAAAGAAGGTGTGGGTATACACTCACAGCACACTATTATATTTAATTGACAACCCCCAAAAGATCTTGTAAATTTTCCTAGGTAATTAGTTCATATAACATAGAAAAGACGTTTACCCTGGAAGTCCTCCACTTTCCATGTGGTTGGCTACAGTTACGTCATGCGACCACAAGTCGAATTGCCACTTCAGTAATCCAAGTACTCCGCAGAGCACGGTTCCACTGTGGATGCCTATCCGCATATCTAAGTCAACCTGCAAAGAAATACAATGAATTTCATGAATTCTTAGAGCATATAACAATATAGGTAGTTTTCTGATGTCCCTTTACAAAATACTGTGACTTGCACAAACACTTCTGAATTATAGTCGGTAGCACGTATAGCTGCATCATTTATGTTTCAATTTCAGATCTATTAGCTACCATTGCATGCGTGAAGTACTGTAGCCTGTACCTATGTCAGCGTGTATACCTGAGCGTTATACCGCACATCCCTGATGGCTCGGATCATGTGGAGACCCATATTGACGCAGCAGTGAGCGTGGTCCTCCCTCGTCTCCGGAAGACCGCTCACGCAGAAGTAGCAATCGCCTAGCAACTTGATCCTTAGGCAGTTGTTTTCCTAAAATGATAGGTTATCAACATTAAAAAGTCTCTCTAATGAAGACACCATAAATAAGCTGGTACAAAAGCAAACGTAGGGAACATTTAGTCACTTACTGACGCTAAACGGTCAAAACGAGCGAATAGCTCATTTAATAGTTTCACTAATTCCTGAGCACTGCATTTGCTTGACAGTTCTGAAACCAGAAAACAAAATTATAGGTCCAAATCACGACGAAGCAAACGAAATTCTAATCTGGGTCAAACAAGGATTACCAGTGAATCCCTTGATGTCAGCGTAAAGTATAGACACATCCTGATGCCTTTGTATGTACAAATTGTTGAACTGCTGCTCTTGGAACTCCCCTTTGACTCGAGAAACGTGATTGTATATTTCTCGCGCCAGAAAGTCTGGTATCACTGCAAGAAAATATACTTATAGTAGTAAGTTTACGATTAACGCATTATTGTATTGTATGTATTATTGTTTGTTTGTGCATTTATATGATGTTACAGTAACTAAAAAAAAAAACTTATAGTAGTGGCAAGGTGGAAAAAGAGATAGTAATGCATCATTTACCTATTCAAAATCACAGAAGGAAATACATGTTCGTGTAGAACTTACCACTTTGAAATAGTTTCCATTGTCTATCACTTTCTCTCTTAGTCCGTTGCCTGGTGACCATGGATCGGTGGGTTTCCAGGAAAGCTTTTCTCTGGCCCCAATCGGCCAGGTACTTAGCATACATGCCGGCAAAATTCACAGCACTGTACAGAAGTGCATTGCTGACTAGTAATCTCATGCCGCAGGAATGTGCCTGCGAAAAGGTAATGCGTTACAGAAAATAATTTTGATCATTTAAAATTTTACTTTGAAATCAGTCCAGTCGTCTTGTAGTACTTGATGGTTAAGTAATAGAAAAATGGATGACAGCAGGACGATGAACGCTCGACACGCGATGAACAGTATATACCACATAGCTGCCTGGACCTGAGAAGCTTTAGACATCCTCAAAAATTTACTCACAAATAAATAATTCCTGTCTATCAGCTCCTTAATCTCAGGACATGCGTCACAGTAGTGTAGACAACAAGCTGATAACGATACACCAGCAGTCTTAGCATATAGCATCTGGCTTTTTGACGATCGAAACTATAAAACCTTAGTCCAAGGGCATAAATATCCTCACAAATTGACTTACGGCCAAGTAATTGCTGTCCATCAGCTCCTTGATCTCGACGGCGGTGGCCAGGACATGCGCGACGGAAGACAACAGGCCGATGACGATGCACCAGCCAAGGGATAGAGGCAGCATCGCGTACGGCACGAATACGATGAACAGCATGTACCAGACTTGACTCTCGGGCGCTTGGAAGCCTATGCCCTGCCCGCCTAGACCTGAAACAAGCAGTTTTTTTTTAATATTGGACACCAATCACATACATTGCTCTGATCCCAAAGTTAGTAGCTAATTGCACTTGTGTTATGGAAATCAGACACAACACCCAGACCCGAGACAATATAGAAAATTTTGATTTCTATATTGACCCGACCGGGAATCGAACCCGGGACCTCGGAGCGGTGATGCCTTGATACCAGCGTGCTTAGCCACTACGCCACGGAGGTCGTCAAGTTTTTTAATAATCTCAAGAATAATCCCCATCGTCATCATTATAAGCCAAAAATCGTCCACTGCTAAACGTAGGCCTCACCCACGGCTTTCTACAGCGACCGACCGCAAGCGGTCTCCATTCAGTGTGGTCTTGTGATCTTAATCAGAAGGTCATCTATCCATCTTGTCGGTGGACGTCCTACACTGCGTCTTTCACTCACTCCAAACCAGAATCTTTCTTTAGAATGATGGTGATCATTAAAAGGAGAGATCGTTTCTTAAATACCGTACTCAGCTCAATAACTACTTCATTTTGGGAGGCAAATATTCGATTCTAAAAGAGGACAGTTGTTAGTTTCAGAACCTCTGTAGTAGAATAATGCAAAAACTCTTCCATTACATTAGTTAGATGGATGTTTTTTTGAACAGATAAGAGTTTTAAGTTACAGTGAAGAAGAGTTTATTAATGTCAAGTAACCTTAGCCGGCTTTAGATAATCATGTATGAATTTATAACAGAATCATTACCTTGTGCGATAAGCAGTATCCAAGTGGCCGCAGCTGCCCAGTGCAGGTAGTTGTTTGCGAAGCATCGCCACCAGCCCAGTAGACACACGCCTACGTTGAGCCACGCGAACGCCACGGTCCATGCTATCCGGTATGCGTCCACTATTGACTCCGCCTCTGTAACATGTACATAATATACCTACCATTTAATAACCCTAGAAGAAGTAACCTTTTGTTGCTTCGTCCCTTCACTAATACAGCACAACAGTTTGTAATGAAACTACGTCACTTACGCGGGAATAGTCACGAGAAACATTTTGGTGATAATTTTAAATAAAATGCAAATATTAACATAGATCACACTGTTATGTGTTTACAACTTGGTTAACAAGCGATTAAAGCATTCGTCAAAATCTCGTAAAAGTAAGCTGTCACTTTCATTGACTGAAATTGAAACCTTAAATAATATAAAATTGAAGAGGGCAGCCTGAAAAACTTACCAGTTCCTCTGTTGCTAAGCGTATAAATTACTGATAGTGAAATCTGAAAAAAAAAGAATATTCTTGTCAACAACACATTCCGGGCGTTCAAATTGCATAATAATAATGTTCATACATACATACTTTGAGTGCTAAGTCAACCACGTTGACCATGATCAGAGACTTTTGTCTTTGCCGTCGGGAATACCTTTGGTACGATATTTCTATTGCTTCGTCCTGAAAAAAAAAACATAAAACCTACTTTATTATTGTACCTACTAACAAAATGCAACAGGTTTAATTTGTTGAAAACAGCTGTAATACTCTAACAATTCACCAAAAACCAAACAATTACCTTAAAACTATTTGTGAGAGAAGGCCAATATATTCCTTTGTAGTATTTTCCTGTCCGCAAAATACCTTCTGTTGATACTGAAAAGATAAATTGACATTTAAAATTAAGTACATAGAAATAAAGAATGTAAATACAACAAACTAAATTGTACAAATACTAAATAACGCTCGAAACTGATTTTTATTGCTATGCTAAAAATATAACTTTAAATCAAACAAATGAAAATCTATCTTTTTAAAGAAAAATATATAACCAGCCTGAGAATGAAATCCAAAAAGTTTTTATTAGTTTTCTAGCACACTTTTTTCAATCCGGGTAAAATTAGACATTTTTCGAGAAAAATACATTATGATTTCAGCCAGCACTTTCCTAACGAGGTCGATTTGCGTCTTAGTAGAGCTGTAGGTAGTCATACCTCATAAAATTAATATTCCTATCGGAAGAGAAGGACAAGTAAAAGCTGTCAAACGAAACCGATATAAATAAGATATCAGTAACAAACTCAAGTAAGTAACATTTGTAGCTTAAAATGAGGTTACCTTGCATTTAAGTGATTTAAATCAATCTTACTAAGTTAAACATATTAGTTTGCCGCATGATAAAGTTGACACAAAACATCGAACATGCAGTAGTGTAATACTAAATATTATTTCTTTACACTTACAAAATATTCGTAGATAGGTATGCATTGCATGTTTTATTGTGTCTTTACTTTTTACGTAAATTAACGTATATAGAATAGAATAATCAAACTGCGTACTTTAAATTGGAAGCGCATTACCATTTTCATACGCACTGTATAATTTAGGTAAAGTCGGTACCAAAAATACAGCACTAACTGCCTTACTTTGCGTATGTAGAGTCCATTTTACGTTATGGACTTATCATATGGGGTCATAGCTCTGATGCAAATAGACTTTTCATTGCACAAAAAAGTGCATTAGGGCCATATGTGGTACTGCACCTGATGAGCCATGCAGGCCGTTATTTACTTACAAATACTACCTATTTTTGAGATTTGTAAGTTTGTTAAGCAAAACATGCATTTTTTTAGACAAGCAAAGGAGTTTTATATGTGCAACACCAGAAATGGCAGCAGGCTTGTGGCAGATATAACTCCAAAAAGTGCAAAATTTAAAAAAAAACTGTTACTGGATGTGTACTCTTATCTATAACAAAGTACCTCATAATATAAAAGACCTGCCGTTCAACAGATTTAATAGTGCACTAAACAAATGACTAATTCACCATTGTTTTTATAAAGTAGATGTTTTTATAAATTTGTTGTCAAGATGTTTGAGCCGTTTTATTATTATTGAAACTAATTGATATTGTATTAATATTCTTGAAAACTTTGAAGTACTCAACCAAAAACTGCCAGGTCAGAGACGAAGAGGAAGGCCTAAACTGCGGTGGGTTGAGTCTCATTTAAAAAGACCTAGAAAGCTGCGACTTAACCGAAAGCGACGTCCAGGATAGGGCAAAGTGGAGGAAGAATAGTCGGAAAGCAGACCCCGTCACCAGACGGGACAGTTGCTAGGAAGAAGAAGATTCTTGAAAACTTTGACATGTGTATTAATATTATGAATTCTGACTAGTTTAATTGATTATTATTAATTGTTTATTATTAAAATATGTATTTGCATGCTATTAAATGATAGCTGAAAAAGCTGAGCTAACCATAGATTTCTAACATCCAAATGTACCCTTGTTCATGAGCAAATAAACCCTTTCTTTCTTTATTTTAAATGAAATAAATTTTCAGCGAGCCTTCATGGGCTTCCAAACTGACTGACAGCCGCCAAAAACGGTTCTGCTACATCGCATCTTCCATCTTTTTTATCACGCAGTTTGCTGCTAGATATCACACAGTGACATCTCGCTTTTGTCGTTCTATTCCAAAGGGGTAATAATTTTATGGTATGCCTATAGATTTTTTTAAGAAGTTATATGAACGTACCTGGATCTTTGTCTGCTCCAAACGTTCGGATCCCGTTTGATGAGTCATCGTCACTAATGCGGTGCTGTGAACGAAACACATTTGTAAAGCATTTTCGCGTTCAAAAGAGTGTTCATTTCTGTGGCCCAATCCAGAACCCTAATCGAATTTATTCAGGGCAGGGTTATAAATTGCTGGTGTGACAATGAAGAATGAAACACTGATAGTTCTTTATAGCATCGAGAGAATGAGATTTTTGTTACTGACGGCCCTGCAACTTTGTACAGGGTTGCAATTATATTGACCTAAACCAGTACGAAAAAAAACTTACAATAAAATAACAAATTCCAAGGTCAATTTCCGTTGTCTAATTGCTAAGAACGGTCTCTTTCAGACTCTGAGTTCTTTGTTTGTTTGATTAAACGCGCAATTCTAAAAACTAGAACGATTTCAAAAGTATTTTTTGTATTGGATAACTTATTTATTGTAAAGGCTTTAGGCTTTAAAACATCACGCTGCGACGGGAGGAAGCAAACTCAAAACGCGCGGATGAAGTCGCGGGGGACCGCTAGTTACTTACACAGTCCTATTAAAGGCCATGTATATCATTATATCATTTGGTGCTTAACTATTATCAGTCCAGTTTTAATTCAATGACATCCTGCTAATTGTAGCTGGGCGCATAGACTGCCTCTTTGTCAAGCAGCAGGTTCAGCTGCATGTTTTGTATTTATTCCTTTGCTTTAAATTTATTTTCGTGTGACGGTTTCAAATTGCTGGATGGATTTATTTTGATGTATGGACTATTATTGTAATAAAAATAAAGAATTTGTATTTAATCGCGTCTGGGAATGCTGCAGCAGCTCAAGTAGTTAAGAGGGACCAACTTTTTAACTGTGGTAGTTAACTTGGTATACCTGGTCGTCTGGTGCAGAGCTGCTGGCACCGTCTCCTGGGAGCCTTTCGCAATCTGGAGGGCGTGCCTCCTCTCCCTCCCCCTCTCCTTCGTGTGTGCCCTCTCCATAGCCCCGCGTCTATGAAGGAAATTACGTATAAAAAATTGAAATGTAGATCTCGTTAGCAATTACAACGACCTCAAATAATTTCAATAAATATTTTTAAGTAGCGTACATATTAATAAAAAAAAAATGAAATATTTTCTGTCGTGAAAATAACGCTATGCTACGAAATTGTCGTAGTCTTCGTAGCTTCGTAGTCTTTACGTAGTCTACGAGCTACGGGCGCCTGTAGCTCGTAGCGATGCAGTGTATCCATGTGAGACGATGTAAGAATTGAGACTGTAGCTATCCTTGTCACATATCACTGAGAGTGAGCGTGATGGTTGGAACCAGAATGCAAAGATCTTTTTCATAGTAGGCAATATATTATGTCGTCATAACAATTGATGTCTTTTTTCGTTCTCCCAGCAACAAATCATTTACTACGAGTGGGATAACAACGAACTCAGTGAATTGATATTCAGTCGATAGCTCTACGCCCACGCATAGAAAGTACATCGCCGGCTATCTGTGTAAACGCATTAGAGCTATGTCGCCGTGTTATCGCCCGTATCGGGCAGAGACGGACTCAACGATACATATGTTTTGACGGTGATAGGTAGACGAACATGTGTTTTAACCGAAAAATATCGGGACAACAATTTTGGTACATTAATTATGGAGTAGTGAAAACGTAGGTACGGTATTTACAAACTTGTAGACAATGCAGCATGGGTTTTTGTAGTAGGTGTTTTAGGTAAGAAATTAATTAATGAGCCACATTTTTTATTTTTTATTCATATGGGACAAATATTAAAATAATAGCAGACTAGTCTTATTGATTAAAGAGAATGTCATAAAAAAGTGTAATAAGTAATAAATAAACGTACATTTCAGACAGAGCCTAGTTCCAGATCTGGAATGATAGGGTTAAGTTGAAAGCAACTAGCTACTTAATTTTAGTACATCACAATGCGTATATAAGAAAAAGTACAGAAAAAATATATACAAATGCACTAATGATATAAGTCACATTTTCACATTAAAACATTTTCGAAAAATCAACTTTGATTCCTAAATGCGGCCCTGTCCACGTTAGCTGTCCGATAGATACTACATGATAAACCTTTGCCATGTCTAGTTTATTTACTTTTGAAATCACTAGCTACATTAAGTGGTTACATTAGGGAAGTAATTTATGTGGGGACGGACTTCAGCCTGGGCCCCAGAGTCAGAAAAATGGGACAGGAGCCTTTTCCGCATTTTGCGAGCGGGCGATTGCAGAAAAGGAGAGCATAGAGGCTGCGACTGACGCACCCCTTATGCGAAGACATACTGGGCTCGGGAGGAACCTCCACCACCTGCATATGCCCCTCCTTGTGCCTCGGGTCGTGGACGCGGGGTGTCTTGTTCCCACCAAGAGATGGTGTGTGCAGAAGGATAATTTCCTTCGGCTCTGAAGGGCATTTGCCCTCTTCCGAGGGATGAGTCCATGTGTCGGTCTAAAGCTTTTTTTTTTGCTATTCGAATATTGTAAACAATCTTGACATTCCTTTTTAACGGAATGATTAATTATAAAATAATATAACGGGACGACCCGTCTGGTGTAGTGGTCGAGAAATCGCCTACTACGCAGCGGGTGCGGGTTCGATCCCCGCACAATACAAACATTTGTGTGCATGAAGATGTCTGTTTTTATTGGTCTGGGTGTTTTCTATGTATATCATATATGTATTTACAAACAAAAAGTATTTAAGTATTATATCCGTTGTCTGGCACCCATAACACAAGCTTTGAGTAGCTTACTTAGGGACTAGATGGCGATGTGTGGAAATGTCTGAAGGATATTTAATTATTATATTATTATTATAGCGGTCCCCCGCGACTTCGTCCGCGCGTTTTGAGTTTGCTGCCTCCCCTCCCGTCGCAGCGTGATGTTTTATATCCTAAAGCCTTTCTCAATAAATAAGCTATCTAACACAGAAATATTTTTTCAAATCGGTTCAGCAGTTCCTGAGATAAGCGCGTTCAAACCAACAAACTCTTCAGCTTTATAATATAATTAGCGCAAGCGCACGTTGTACTTAAGCGGCGAACATTATTTTGGTGCGGAGTTATATTAAAACTGTGATAGCTCCTAAGATATTTATTGGAATCAAATTATTTAAAGGGCAACTTTGTTCTAAATGAAATGTTCGTGATGATGAATGTATTTATTTTGATAAGAATAAATACCTGTGTGTATAATACACCTCTAAAAATGATGCATTATTTTTTTACAAATTTATTAACATAAAAAAGGTTGTAGTAAGTCAACCATAAAAGATAGACTTATGCTGTCGCGGACTTTATTATAGAACTCTTAATGCTGAACAATCTTGTCATACATGATTTTTGTGTACGTTTAGCGGTTTCCGCAGCGTACGCAGCGGAAGCTCTCAAAAGGAATATCTTTCTCCCGTTTTCGCAACATTTTTCATTGCTGCTGTGGTCTTGTGAGTCGTATCTTTATGTTATATAGCTTAAAAACTTCCTCGTTAAATGGACTATCCAACATAAAAATATTTTTTCAAATCAGGCCAGTAGTTTTTGAGATTAGCGCGTTCAAACAAACAAACAAACAAACAAACTCTTCAGCTTTATAATATTAGTATAGATCTATATTAATAATTTCGTCAAGGGGTACGGTAGACTCGATCGAAACCATATATGAACAACAAAACATAAAAATATATTGATTTCGAGTCGACAACATATATCCGCAAAATTCGGATTATGTAGAATTTTGTTAAATTCTAATAGCACTGACAAACAAACCAAACCGCATTCACCATTGACAAGGCGTATAGTGCATAGATATGACAGATATAGATTGGAAAGCTCTTGGAGCGTTAAGGACCCCTAAAAAGTTTGAGGATGCAACCTGTGGTGTCGCTAGCGTCGTTTTATTTTTATTTTATGCGGATGATATACAGGCAAAGGTATAAAACCATCACACATTAATTTAGTTATATTATTTTAATTCTCATTACCAATCGGCTTAGATTTTAAATGACACCCTATTTTTTTATATTAATGATTTCGTCAAGGGGTACGGTAGACTCAATCGAAACCTTATATGAATATATTTTAATTCTCATTTACAACCGGCTTAAATATAAATTTGTATTTAGGTATTTATAACTGGTAGAGAATGCCATTCGGCATTAATTCCACCTTATGTTATGCAATAAAGTTAAATAAATAGGTTTTTTAATTTTTCATCATGTAGGTACAGATAATAATTAAATAACCAGAAGTGTTTATTTTTGTAAAAAGCGGAGCCGATTTAGCGCTTTAATGGTTCGTGAATATATTCAAATCTAGCGTTTAATGCTGTCAGCGCTGATAGATGATTTTTTATTTTTATAATTAGTAAGTACTCATCTACCAGCCAAAGTAGAGAAAGAGACTGAGTGCTTAAACCACAGCGTTTTACAGAGAATAAACTTTAAAAGTTGTATGTTTTATTAATTTATGTTAGTTTAGTTAGAATGTTGATTAAATATAAATAATATTTGTGTCAAAACTATTGCAGTTTATATTTATTAACCACAATGAACGGCTTGGCTATGGCTTGCCTTTAATATTTCTTGAGAACCGATGACTACAGAAATATTTACCTACATTGTGTACCTAGATGTGTATTAATTATGAGACACAGTTCAACCGAGCGGAGCCGGGTTTTCGTCTAGTTATTTATTAAAATAAGATAAACACAAAACGCACAACTTACACAGGTCATTCATTGTTAATTACTGAGATCTTTTTTAATCAAATAGTAAATTAATTTCACGGATTTTATTTAAGTGTGTTTTAGTCAGTTAGTTTTGGCCGTGAATGTGTGCTCGTGGTGCTGGCTCGTGGCCCACTACTCATGACTTCCGAAAAACGCCGCTGGTTTTTAGAGGGTAAGCCCCGATAGGAAAGAGTCCAATATAACCTGCTGCCCCCTCCCGATTGCGGCAGGTATACGTTACGCATATTTTTAGCAAAACATAAAATATAAGTAATTTATGTTAGTGAGTTATAGACTAATTCGACTAATCTACTCCACCCAGTTGTAAAAAAAGCCATCAGAAAAAACATAACATTCTTATTTACATTTTCTGACATACAAATATTCTCTGTCTTGCACATAACTGATGCATAAAATTTTTATTGCGTTAATCGAAAGAAGACTGCTGAATCTGGGTTTCACATTTACTACCTGTAATTTCATATGAAGAAATGCTCTCCAAAGGGCATAGGTCAATCTGTTTGTTTGTTTAAACAGTAGACCATTGATGAACTTTGTGTAAATCAGGACGCCATATTTAGTCTGTTTAGTCTACTCACAACAACTATTAAGCACGTGTAGAATGTACTATGTTTGACCGAGCTGTTTATGATCATTTGCAAAAAAAAAAGTATCGCGGTCGCTGTGGAAAGCCGTTGGGGAAGCCTATTTTCAGCAGTAGGCGTCTTTTGGCTGATAAAATTATTATTAGCAATGTGGTAAACGTCAGTAGTTTTTAGATGGTTATATTTTCTACAAATTTATTTAATATTACTGATGTCTAAAATGAATATAATTAAGATATGTTTCATTGTTTACATTTCCAAACAATTGATACGATGGCTGGTTTGAAAAAATATGTTTGTGCTCAATCTATTACAGGGCCCAATTCAATACCCGCGGAACGCTTGGATGATCGATGTGAAGAACTAGTTTCGTACACACTACAGTTACAAATAAAGGATGATGCTATTTTGAAAATAAATAAACAAAAGTCGCCAAATTGTTGGAAGTGAATATGGTTACAATGTTTGTGACTTTTTGAATCATCAATAACGACTTTATTATCGTTTCTCGATACTTATATTCGTTTTTCCTTGCATTAGGAAATGGATAACAGATCAATTTAATAAAGCATTTATTACCTTTATATTCCAAAAAGGTATCACCACGGTTAGCACAGCTCTTACCGACGAAATTAAAAAATAATGTCACAATGGTAGCCATTCAGTAGTGGAGGTATATTTTCTATTTGGTCGGGTAATTATAGTCTTGGTTAAACCAGGTACTATCTTTTTTATCTAAACTATTACAGTTTATTTGGGATTTTGATCTCGAGTCTATAGTAACGGAACTCACTTTTTATTGACTTATCTGAATCACAGCCTGTATATTCACCGCATAATCATACATGTCTGGTAACTAAATTGCCTGTTTTGGGTTGGATGTGTGGTTTTATCCAATTTATATCAGTTCCGTTCTTTATCATGAGTTGATTCTGTAATAGGATGAATATGTTTTAAATTTGCATCAAATTTTCTATCTAAAACAAGAGATGCCTCAGTCAAGGTTTTTTACAAAACATTATTGTACTAGTTATTGTGTTACGCATGTTTTAAATTGGTATACCTAAACATGAGCATCACTCAACATAAAACGGGCCAAGTGCGAGTCGGACTCGCGCTTCCGCGAGGGTTCCGTGTCAATTTTAACTGAATTAGGGAATCCATTTACTTCCACTTAGCTAAAATACCGTAATATTTTGTTGACAGCAAATATTTAAATTTTTTCTGGTGTTTGTATGAAGAACAAAGTTATATTTGCGGTTATTGAAAATGTATTATATCTCAAAAACTACTAGTTTCAGCCCGTCTAAACCAAATCGGCATTATATGAGTATATTATTTTCAAAATTTACACTCGCTTAGTTCAGAAGTAAGAGGGGGGGGGGGACCTTTTTAAATACCCATTTTATTACTTTGGAAGCGTCTATCTATCAAACGTTAGACTTTAAAAGAAAATGGTTTTAGGAATCTCTATGTCATTTTTAAAGACCTATCCATAAACCCCACACGCATAGGTTTGTCAAAAAAAAATGGTTTTAGTTTCATGTATGGTTTAGTTTCCTTTAATATCATTATTTTTTATTTTATATATAAGAATCGTAAAGCGGTTAACAGGATACATCTTCCTACGAAATTTCAACAGTGTGATGCTTGTAGTTACAGAATAAAGTGGCTGTTACATACGGTCGGACAGTCAGACAGACTTGACGAAATTATAAGGTTTCCGTTTTAGGCCATTCGGCTACGGAACCCTAAAAACGGTTTTTGGTACTTACTTTTTAAGGCATTTGTTAGTTTTAATTAATTACCTATGTACAGTAAATAATTTACAGTAAATATTTAATTTTATTTATTGCAGTCTAGTTACGCTACAGCGTTAGTGACTACGGCGCGGCGTAGTCTCGTAGGCTGTTTTGTCGTAGCTCGTAGCCCTTACAAATGAGTTTTATTTATTTTATATTTATTACTTTTCTTTTAAGTGATTATAAGTAATTAATAAAAGTTATGTAGTATAACCTACCTCTTTAATATTTAATTCCTGACCACAACGAAGAAAATTCTAAACAATTAAGGCTACACGTGTAAGCAATTTATGCTGTAGCTTATCATGAATATGAAATAAACTTAGCTTTCCAGCAAATAAATCAATTCATTTGTACAGCGGTTTCCTTTTTCCCGATTCCTATACACCGCATCTTTTATTAAAGGCAAAGACCCGGAAAATGGTAGCAAGTGTACGAAAGATTGGGCGGACCGACGACAGAACCTCGAGGGACCGTTTACTTTTGCTAGATCCTGTAAGGCGAAGTCTACAGATTAGGCGAATATCACCTTTTTTGCAAGTGATTAAGTACTAGTGTGTTCAATAAATATATTATTATGGTTGTAGCATAAAAACACAGTGTATAAGTTTACTTTCTACACGCTTCACCATCAAATTTGAGTTTGTTCTTATACCTATATGTATTCTTCATGTATTTATTACTCTTATTCCTATTTTTAGACTATTTGATAATGCTAGCAATAATTCCATGTAATGAAAAATACAAGTACCTATACCGCCATTGCTCTTTTCAAGATTAAAAAATATTTAAAAAAAAAATAATCAGCAACAACAAGTATAGTAAAATAAAGTCTGCTGCCTTTGTTACTTTCTCTTCTTTAACTGGTATCAGTAATCAGTAAGGCGTATTTATTTTGTGAGATTTCTTAGATGTCTCCCGTGCGATAGCGCGAATAAAAGTTTGCTTAAGGTGACCGTTTTCCTTAATTAAGCTTTGTCTTGGATTTAGTCGTGCAGTTAATGAAACGGAATGGTTTTTAATTGCACATTGCAAAACGAAGTTTCGTTGTGACTGCTTTTACGCGTTATCTTTTTAATTATCTAAACTTTTTCTTTGTCAGTTATTTTAAACTTTTTTTTTAAATTAACAGATAAATATACTCGTCAAATTTTATTATTCTGTTTATTGATTATACCTTGTTCTTATTTTACTAGAGTAGTGTTCAATCGATTTGATTCCAATGCCGGAGTGAGGATGGAAACTTGAAAAGACGACCCCTTACTTGTGACAAGTTTCATCAATCATGTTCCTGGTACCATATTGCTCTATACAACAACAGATATACATAGAGCCGTTATTTCACATATACGATCGCAGGTGTGGCTCTGAAGTAATTGGATGTAGAATTTATGAAAAACAAGATAAGAACCAAGATACAATGGATAAATAAATCTTTATTTCGAATAATATTATCCATATCAAATAACTAACAATAAAAAAATACTAAATTACCAATAATAAATAGTAATTACAAATGATAATTGATAATATCAACTGACTAATTTGATAACATACAAAACAAAATTTGAGTATACAATGGTTTCGTGTAAGGTGTTCATGTATCGTTTAGCATCTCACTAAGTAAGCCCTAAAACAAAAAAATGACAGAATGGCAAATGAAGATTAAAAATAAAACACCAGTACTTACGTAATTACTACCACTAAATACAATTTTATTTCAGTACGAGCTACATTTACTGCAGTTTTGTTGTACCAACTAAATCTTGAGTTAATAAAGCTATACTGAAGTAAAATTAGTTAATTCGTTGGTTCTCCAGAAAGCGTTGTTTATGGCGGTACCCAAGCGTAGGTTGTATCGCAAAGATTACGCGTCTCCTGCTAATCCAGGGAGAACGGGATTCTACACTAGGGCGACCATGGTGCTAAGGCTATAGAGTACAAGAGATAATGTCTTGGCACTAGCTAGTAGAATCTTGATCTTAAGATTTGCTAGACATATTTTTTTGGTAGCTTTTAACAGCCTCTTGTACGGTCTGTACAAAGAACTACTATGTGTCGATGGTTTTTTTCGTCCTTTAGTCAATATCTTACACAATACAATATTCCATGTTTACTACTACAAATCTGTCCGTCAATCTGGCAGTGCAAGTCGCCAGTCCGTCTCTTCACCATGAAGGCTGGACGCCGCGACACCCCTTTTTATGATTTTCTTGAGGCAGTGTTGTACCTAATATGATTTTAGAAACTGCCGAAATTGCAAGCGTTTGTATATTATTACATCTGTAGTGATCTTTGATTATTGAAAGGTTGTTACCTTTCTGATTTATATGTGTAGGTGTGAAGGTTTTAATAATGAGAATTTGGCAAGATCTATTTTTGCTCACCCTACGACCTATCAAAACGTCTTGTATTCGTAGCGATTAAGCTCTTGGATTAGTGAATTAAATTATAGAATGTTTACGATACTCACGCTGAGTTGAAGGAGTAATCAGGTACTTATACAGAGTGGGTACTTACCTATTTATATCATCATAGAAGATACGGAATAATTAATTGATCTGCTAAGGTATAAGGCATTTCACAACATTTTGTGGTAAATCCTTAGTAGTTAACATATTCTGTAAGACGCTTTATTACTCAGTTTCAATTTTCAAAGGTTAGTCGGAGTCTCATACGGAATCTAATAACTTAATATTATGGTTTGCTACAAAACTACATTCCATACTCGTAAGTGTCACACTTATTTATACTACTTACCACACAAGTATCTTGTACTGAAAATAAACATACTTATTGCTAGAACCACAAACGAGGTGACTGCAGAAGGTTTATACAAATAATGTACCAATGCTCTCGCTCCTTACCTAAAAGGCAGTCTAACTATGACAAAAGAGGGGTGAGTATTATTTTTGAAATATAGAATACTTGATGTTTACGGCCGATGTGTGTCATATCACTATAGCCACAGAAAAGAAATTGGATCATTAAACTGGGTATGCTGTCAATCACCAACACACATTTTTTGCTGAACTAGTTTATCAAAGGGACAATAGACTGACCTATCACAATTAACTATACCGCGCCCCTTTCACGTCACTCGCAGACGCAATGACAAATGTCAATAACACGAACTGTCCTCGCTTATAGTAGAAAAATAATAAACTATAATGCCTGATCAGCAGCTTGCCTTTGATGAAATGTTGTTACTTGATGCCACGGTGGCTAGTAACTTCTAGCTACCAAGAAACTAACTGAAAGTATGCCGTTTTATTCTTGAAAGTCAACTTAACTATATGGTGACGGATGTACAAAAGTCTATGTATGGAGTCCCACTTCTTACCTTTTGTTGTAATTTCCATTTTAATAATAGTAACCATAGCAAGAGACGTGAGATTTACGCTTAGATTTCTATAATATCCGAACCCTATTTGAGAGTTCCTAAAAACTCCATCTAATAATTAAATATGTATTATCCACAATGCATTTATTTTTGCAAAACCGTCATAGTTACTCCACTATTCAATAAATAAATACTCTAAGAGTATACATATATATCCTCAATCCCAAATGCGGGAACTGCCGGGAAAGATAAGGCTTCGTAATACGAGTGTGACGCCATTCCGATTCCAGCCTCGTCATATATATACGGATTTTGGCTATTGATAAATGCAGTGACTATCAGTCTACGCGCTAAGTTATAATGACCAATTATATCAAAGTTATTATCACAAACGTTATAGAATTATGTCATCATTGATGTTTTATGTAATTCAGGATATCCGTTGCTGTTCAATAACTTAAGCCTCCACCGTATGTCTCGAGTCTGCGTCTGAGCTTTACTCGTGATTAGCCTCTTCAGCTGTCAACTTTGTCTTTAATAAGATACAAAGCTACATTGCAACAATCATAGAAACAGGTCATTACGTAACTTACTTACGTCAAGCTAGGAGGTCAATGTATTGGTGTCTGCCTACAGGTTGGTTACGCAGTTCAATCCATCAAAGTTCTCTCGGGACATTATAACTTTGGCTGCCAAAGCTTGACCTTCATAAGGAATTTTCAATCAAATTAATGGCTTCTCTATTTATAGATATCCCATTCTCAGCTCAATTTAAGAATATCCAGGTATTCCTGGCCTTTCCTTATTGTCTAGGTATGACAAAAGCCAAGGTCTTGTGAAGTTCGCTTCCCGTTCTATTGTTAACGCTTTTGGAATAGAACAAAACATATATTTCAACGTGTTTGAGGTTATTTATTGCTTCGATTTAGCGGGTCTTATGCAAATATGGGAGCTTATAGTTTTGGAATCATATTTTCTTTCTTGAATCTCATAGATCGTTGTGATAGGCATAAGTATTTTTTGGAGTGAACGAGTGGTATCTCAATTATTATTTATTTATTTTCTTATAAGATGACATAAGAAACCAAATTGCGCACGGGCGGGACTCGAGTCCGCAACCTTTGGCTAACCGGTCCAACACTCTTTCCAATCGAGCTACTGTGCGCTATTTTTGGTTTCATATTCCATATTATATAAGAATATAAAAAACACTGTGAGTGTTAAATACAATCTTCTTCTTTTTCTTCTTTTCCTGGCCCTTTCCCATTTTATTTGGGGTCGGCCCTCCGTGTCATGCGTCTCCAGGCTCGGTCCTGGGTCGTCTCCTCGCTAACTTGGGCTTCTTTGAGGTTCTTATTGACTAAGGATATCCATGTGATTCGGGGTCTTCCTCGTCCTCGGGGCTTAGATTGAACATCTAGTACTTTCCTGGTCATGTGGTCAGATGGTCGCCTCATAACATGACCGTACCATCGCAGACGGCTCTCTTGTATTTTATCCGGGATAGGTCTCACTTTAAATGTCCCTCTTATGTGCGTATACAATCAAAACCATTTATTTTAGGCAACAATAGTACTAAAATGTATAGGTAGGTTCAAGGTTCAAGTAGTTGACTATTGAATATTGGACTCCAATCACATACATTGCTCTGATCCCAAAGTAAGTAGCCAATGCACTTGTGTTATGGAAATCAGACACAACAGTGGTACCACGACACCCAGACCCGAGACAATATAGAAAAGATCGTTTTCTACATTGACCCGACCGAGAATCGAACCCGGAACCTCACGAGATGGCGGCGCTTGAAACCAGCGTGCTAACCACTCGATCACGGAGGTCGTACAGGTACAGGTACATATTATAACTTCCTTAATTTTAATATCTAACACGCATACAAACATAAATTCAAATAAAAAAATGGGGGATACTCATGTGTTTTGAGTATCACTTTAGGGTCACCGCACAATAGAATAGATATCTGGACTTGGATGATCTTACTTATTAAATTGAACAGAAACATGTAATCATAGATAAGTTTTGAGGAAATGCAATAATACAAAATCTCGAAGTACCGAATAAATTCGCTCTTATAATGTAGAACCTTGACTTTTAGCATCAAGCGTTTTAGCAACAGGAGCATCGCTTACTTTTTATTAGCCTCACAAAATTTTGGTTCTATGATACTGATAGGTACTCAGAATAGCCTAACTCTATCTACGAATACTAATAAGATTAGTATCGCAAGTCGCAAATGTCACAACCTCCGCATGAGCACAGTCGATTAAAAAGTGGGTTGTGTGTACAGTCGACAGCTCATCGGTTACCCATATTTGTTGCAAACTAGCCCTTATTACAACTGCATAAGATATCGCAGTGTTTACCTTGACGTGCCGTTGTCCGTACATTCAATGATTGATGAGAAAGGCGCGACAGTATAAAAATAAGTCTGTGTGGTCCCGCCTGGCATCTCTCATTAGCGCGCGTACACAGTGGCGGAGTGGGTTTACTCCGTAAAGATACTGTCCGATGAGTCATTGCCACTTCGGTGCAGGTGCGTCAGTTAATGCACACCATTTGGTAGATATGGCTGATAAAACGTTGGCAAAGGTTAGGTGCACATTCTAAGATTTAACGTCTATTTCTAAACTAAGTAAAGAAAAGAAAAGGTAAAATATCAATAGTAAACCCTTTCAAAATAAACACGATGAGTCTTTCTTTGATCATTTTGACATATTATGTACTACTTTTTAGGGTTCCGTAGCCGAATGGCAAAAGACGGAACACTTATAGTTTCGTCAAATCTGTATGTCTGTCTGTCTATCCGTCTTGTCTCTCAACAAAATATAAGAAGTAAGTGGATTCCCTAATTCAGATATAGTTGTCACGGAACCATCAGTGCGCGAGTCAGACTTGCATTTGCCGGTTTTTATTAGGTCTTTACTAAGTTAATATTTGTAATTGATTTTTGTAGAGGTGAAAAAAAAATACGATGATACATTTTAATTTTATTATCCAACGAAATAAATCTGACTTTCTGCATACCTACTTAGAAAAGGAATGCATAATTGCATATGTCTTTTAATACCAAACTAAGTAATTTATAAGTTTCAGCCACTCAGAGACATTATACTTTTTATAGTTACACTTTTTTCAATAGATAATGTACAAACACTTTTCGACTACAACATAAATCCACACAATTGATTGGTACATATCTCAGGATCCCTTAACTGTCAATCGTTTTGATAAAGTCTTCCCTAAGGGATTATTCTTATTGCGATCCCTGAAAGACTGTCTTGACGACAATGCAAATGATCGATGCCGATTTTTTGCTTACATATTCAGATCCAGGAATAATTTATGTGAGAACTTCTGAATATTTGGCTGTGAAGATAAAACAAAATGACGCTTCTGATTTTTTATTCAATTCAATCTTTATTTGTAATACCGATTTGGAGATACCTACGAATAAGTATCATCGTCTCCTTGCCACAATAAAATGGCTTCGTTTTGGATATGTAGGTTCTAGGTTTGTTTTATGATTTCATGCATGTCTAAGGGTCGATTTGAATATGGCTAATTTAAAAACGCCACCAAATTGTCAGCAATCATAGGTACCTGATATTTTTTTAATCTGTCGCTGTATAATTTATCAGTCTGATAAGCTATATCTGACCATTGAAACATCGGCCCTTAGTTTTATTGTTTTACCATTAAAACGAGTATAAGTTATACTAAGTTAAATGCGCGTCCGATTAAAAAGGTGAACCTCAACTTAGTAACGTACCCACTCATCTTTAAACGCTCTCTTGATCTTTTAACGGTGGGCCCTAAGTGGATCATGTTCTCGATGAATCAACCAGCTGTATCTAGCATTCTTCGGGCAAAGTGGATCAATTTGTGGTGCCCAGAGGGCAGAGCTGACAATGACCGCGATAAATCTACCCGAGATTTAATCCTGGGCCTGACACACGTCAAGCGTGCCAGAAAATAATGCGTTCAGCCTATTTTTTACTTTTGTGTGCTTTTAATACTATTTTGGTTGACTATAAATAATAGGCATAATAGCTCAGGCGCTTGCCTGGCATAAGTGTGTTTCTTGATGGATTATTTAAATTATTCTTTAGGTAGTTTAGCGAGCCAGGTAGTTCAGTTCTCTACTATTTGTTTCCATACCTTTATTATAGCTTTTTTCGATTATAGCGTATTATTATATGCCATTTTTTTAAAAAGTGGTTGAATAGTGTGTCATGTTACATACATGTATGTAGATACATGTATGTAACATGATACGATACTTGACTTTACTTGAAATACGTACAAATACAATTTTCAATATCAACAGATAATAACTGGCCACTTAACATTCCAAAAGTTATCCATTTGTACAGAGACGAGGTCTAGCAAAATATACTAGGGTGACTTATTAACCGGCCCAGTGGATAAACAGTGGGCACAAGAGTGGAAATGGGCTAGAAAGGGCAACTATGCGGCCCACTCGGGCGTGACTAAAGTCCACTTTGGGCTAAAAAAAATATGTAAATAAGGAATAACTTATTTACCTAGAAATAGGTTACAGTACCTGAACTAAGTATTTGTTTTTATCTTTACTCAGTGTACAAGGAAGCTAAATTTTTTTTTGTAATATCTGCCTAATACTTCCTACTGTACGTTCAAAGGTTCAAATCGATACATGAGGCTGAGACAATAATAAATCAACGCAAAAGGATCGTTTACAGAGTAACTGAAATACCTTATTTAAGAACTTAAAATCACTTTTTTGAACTGTCTACCAATTCAAATTTAAAATGATTGATATTATTAGTGGCCTGAGTTAAAAATTAAATATATGTTCAAATTATTTAGAGGATAATATTTATTTAGGTTACTCTTTTTATACCTGTGTAATATCACTTCGTAATAAGGATTTTACGGTCCAACTAACAAACTAAACAAGAGCCACACGCGCAAAAACAATCGCAACTCCAAAGAAGAAACATAAAAACAAACATGGGAAAGTGAATTAATTCTTAGTATGTTTCCGAACCCGGACTTTGTAACAAAAACAATGTCTAACAACAGCTGACGGCACTCAAAACTGTTATTTGATTGCGGATTAAGCTCTAAGGCAATAAAGGTCAAATGTATCTGATTGATACCGAGTTTCAGAAAAGCCTCTAATTAACCCGATTTCATATCGTTAAAAACGTAAAAGCCACACAAATAAGCAGTACCTAAAAGTTAGTGCGTCACTTAGTCAGTTTTATTTTTTTAATTCAAACTACACAGTGTGTGATGAAAACTTTTCTTTATATGTCTCAAATACAACAAAGCAGCAGTTTTATTGTTTTTGGTTATGTCTATGTTTTTTTTGCAATTCGTTTTCAATGCGATAAATAAGATATTTTATCGTTCTGCAAGCTCATACATAGTCAATTGTATTCTCATAATTCTTTCAAAGTCAAAAACAGACTTGTTTGTTCGACTTTTCGGCACAAAACCACGCAAAAGTGGGCCAGCAGCTTTTTCTTATTCCAATAAATAAGGGCTAGTCACATACTCTTGGTTGCGATAAATCATAGAATTACACAGTCGCGTCTTCACAAAACCTACCGACGGCTGCGATCGTGCGTGCGCCCCTTAAATTTACATTCATTTATAACCCAGCAGGGTAAATAAATCCACTTTAGTGAGGGTAAGAATTCCATAAAGCCTTTTAGGGTGAACGTACACAGATTTTAGGGAATCATACGGCAATTTGATGTAGTCGTAAGTGAATTAAGTCTGGAAGCTTTTGTTTTTAACTTATTTAAACTTATGTAATATATTAAGTTAACGTGTAAGGCACTTGATTGTCGTAAAAAAACAAGCACCTACTATTCGGATACTATAAAATGCACTTAAAGTGATGGCACCGACTCCAAAAAGAAATTGTTCGCCTGAAATGGATTCCTTACCTTGAAAACGTCAAGAGCATTTGTATTTTAGTTTTTTAATTTTATTTCTTCATTTTTAGTGATTACTATTATAAGTTCTGTCATTAAAATAACTGAACTCCTAAAGGAGTTCCACCATCAGCTCAGCTCCACACAATGTTGACTGTCAGATGTAACAACACGTCAACATTAGGATTCTAGTAAAAAACACAAAACGTGCTTTAAAAAATTAAGGGATTCCCTCAATTGTACCAAGTTCCGGTTAGCGTTTTTTTTTTCAAATCGGTCTACAAATGACTGCGATATGAGGTAACACAGCCACAAAAAAAGAGAAAAAAACGTACAGTCGAAGTGATAACCTCTTCCGTTTTTGAAGTCGGTTAAAAATACAGAAATAACATTTTTACGCCCTTATTTTAACAGGAGAAATTATGACGTAAATTACTTTCCGTAGATTGGGACGAAAAATAAGAGATTAAACCGTTCACAACATGCTTACATGAGTGACAGCGAAACTAAGTAAATAGCGAAAGTATAGCGTTTTGTTTAAATTATTAATTACCACGAAATTATTACTTAAGTAGTAAGTTTGGAGTCTTACTGCAGCAGGTGTTAAGCCCTAATGAGCTATTTACTAGAACACACACGCGTGCGATAATATTGATAAACCATCAATATTATTTACATAAAGGTTATTATTCTGCAAGTCTAAGGCCCAATTTGTTCATCGTTAGTCATAGTACAATGTCGTTACCAGCGGTTGAATATTGACGATTGTGTGTGCTTTGAAAAAAAGTGACCTTAACCAATGGTCATTAAACTAGCCTTTCTGACATTTGGTTAAGGTATGTATTGTTCTTTAAAAAAGCAACACTTCAGTAAATGGTGTGTATACCTGTAATAAGCAATCAAATTTGCCAATTGTTTTTTTGTCATGATGTTTTAGTGTTTATAGTGTGATCTGCTGTTAATGTACCTTTATAAATAAATAAGTATTATTTCTTGAAAACACACAATCGTAAATATTCAACCGCTGATAGGGAATCTTTACCATTACTATCGATGAAGAAATTGAGCCTAAGGTTTGTACCTTTTAGTTTGTACTGTAAGGTTTTGTAAGTCTTACTTCAGATGCCGAATTTACGAAATATTTGTGTAGGTACAACTCATTTAAGTAATACTTGTTCTGACTTTATGGTATTATTTTCAAAGCAAAGTTTTGTTAAAGTTCGACAGGTAATACGCGTATCAAATGCCTTTTGCGTCTTTTCTTATGACATTGATGTCAAAGGTCACTCAAGCTAAAAAATAATAGGAATCTCAAATCGGTCGATTTGGTTTTACCAGCCAGCCAACATGCTCTCGTAAATAGATACACATTTTATCTTCAACTAGCGACCCTCTCCGGATTCGCACGGGTGCAATGCTAACACTAAATCAATTTAAAAAAATGGTTATTGAGAGTTATCCGGTATACCTAATAGATAGTCATATAACATCGCGAGCTTTTTGGTAGATCTATTTAAGGTGTACAATAGGGTAAACCCCGGATAGTCGCCCCAAGGATATAGTTGCCTCGATTGCAATTACTCTAGTTTCGCGAATGAAACACATGTTATTTTTTTATGTATCGAAAGACTCTGCAACTACAACTAAGTTGACCGTGTTGCATGTCTCTGTGCCATTGCATGGGACGGCTAGGTGCGATCAAAGTTTTTGCGGGATAAATGCCCTCTATCACGACGAGGCATCTACCCTAAACGTTATTTATATAGTCTTGGCAACTATCCCCTATATGGGATAGTTGTCCCAAAATTTGGAGGTCCGCAGAAATCGCCAATACTCTGGAAATATCAAAGATAATATTTATTCCTTTTATAAATTTGAAGATAATAAACTAAAGTAGCTACCCGTTTAACAAATAAAGAATCTCGATTTTTGTACTAAGAGATCTAAAGTAATTTCAAAAAATGGGGCAACTATCCGGGTTTTACCTGCACTTCATTATTTTGATTCATCAGTAAGACACTTAAACTGTCAATGTTTAACTGCTATATTACACATTCATAATACATATAAACCTACCTTCTGAATCACTTTAACCTTTAAAAAAGACGCTATGTAGGTTTAAAGATTTCACCATACATACATTTCTATTATTACCTGTGGTTAAAGTCCCAAATTAAAATAAGGATTAAAAAAAAAAACATTTGTATGTATGTATGCTTCTGTATAGCGGGTAGCGACTTTGTTTTGTACTATGTGGTGATTTAGAATAACCTGACGCAAACAAGCAAAAGTGATTGTCATTTCCACCAAATAATTTTCAATAGATAAAAAAGTAAGTCCTAAATATAAATACGGCCCGTTTCCAGTTTCACTCAGGTGCGTATAATCAGCCACATGTAACCGTAGCTGTGTCCCCTTACCCTCAATGGTCACATAATTCAGCTGAAAACTGCCGCGGAAGACCCTTTACGCTCTTGCCTATGGACATTTGACTGACCTTTTAAAATGACATAGGTATACTCACTCGCTTTTGATGTATTTACTCGTTTACATGGAATGTGAATCCTTTGAAGGCTATGGGGTTAGGCTTTTGCAGTTATACTTCACTTAGTTCTTGATAATTTTCATTGATGAATTTTGACTTTTGGTTAAATGAGAAAGAGAGAAATAAGTACCTATCAAACTAAGACATGCAATATAAAAAAAAAAAAACTTAAAATCTATCTATTTAAAAAAAAAACATTGCCTTGCGGCAAGGAGGCTAAGATGCTGGCTACGTCGCGTTGCCGCGTTGGATAGGTATGCTAATTCTTTGAGCTAGGAACGAGCCAGCTTTATTATTGGCTGTTACAGAATTGAGTTTTAGCGCATTTTTTCTAAACAGCAATTTAGCAGAGGGTCCCCACGGCCCATGTCTGTTTTTTTTAAATTCTTTATTGCACTGAGAAAACTAAAGCACAAATGGCGGACTTAATGCTTAAAGCATTCTCTACCAGTCAACCATTGGGTGAAACAGAAACGATTGAGGATTTTTTCTTGTTTGTTATTTATAAAGTACATAAATATTCTTAAATTCAATTAAGTTAATGGGTAGTACCTATCTACCATTTTTGTCAGTACCAAGCCAAAAGTACGGGACGCGCAGAACTGTTTCTGTATTGGGTTTTTAGGGCTTCATATCCGTACCGATGGGGTTCACTGTTGCTGAAGTATTGTACAGCTGCACCGTTTTTACTCGCTAGCGACGACGTAAAAAGTCTATGGAAAATTGCACAGCGCCTCTACCGGTCACTTGCAGAACTAAAAGGTTCTATACAAAAAGTTACGTCGTCGCTAGGCGCCTCTACCGGTCACTTGCAGAACTAAAAGGTTCTATACAAAAAGTTACGTCGTCGCTAGAGAGTAAAACCGCGGTAAACTCATGGTAACGGCACTGCGGTGTATGCACTGAATGATAGTAGGTTCGGGGAGGCTCCTAAGAAGGAAAGAAAACTCCAGAATTTCGATGACAAATGATGTCTACGTAACACCCCTGTTATTTTATTGTGCTTAGTGATAATAGGTTCACTGCACGATCTGGTGATATAATTAAACGTATCTAAATTGTATTACTCTGTAAGTGCTACCCAGTAGGTAAAAAAACCTTCGTGGTGTAGCGGCAAGCTGGTTATAAGGCGTTGCCGCTCCGAGGTCTCAGGTTCGATTTCCGGTCGGGTCAATGTAGAAATCATAATTTTATATATTGTCTCGGGTCTAAGTGTGGTAGTACCACCGTTGTGTCTGATTTCCATAACACAAGTGCATTGGCTACTTACTTTGGGATCAGAGCAATGTATGTATTGGTGTCCAATACTACCTCTTATTTGATTCTGAAGTTGATGCGAATACTTCTCATTGCTATAAAAACAATTACTGGAATTTTCTTGTTCAAATAAATATGATTTACATGAAATAATGTTTGAGAAACAAACTTAAGTCAATCGATCAAATTAACTTATAAAGGCACGAACGTCTCGTAGTTTTTACATATAATTGGAGAAAAACAATTCTTTATTTTTACATGTCTATTTCAACGTGACCTTAAAACCCAGACGCAATCATGGGATGTTTTTGTACTATTCGTAAACACCATTGAAGTAAATCATACGAAATAACAGATCGATCTCCTTTGAGTTATGCGTTTTTACGTAATAATAACGTGCGTGTTTCTGTGAATTCATATCCCACGGGTCTAAGTCGCGAATAACGCTTTGATCGTTCTGCTGGATATAGGGAACACAGAAAAGCAGAAGTGTTTCTACAAATCGGTGCACGTAATACTAGCAGCCTCCGCGGTTTCACCCGTTCATTGAGATTTGCCTATAACTTTCACCCGTTTTGATTTGCACATCCTTTTTAAATCGGTCTTATTAGCTCAGGAAAGGAAAGATTTACAAAGGGAATCGCTTGAAACACATTCTTTGACTTCACCATTGTTTTGTATATGCCACCGAGGCACCGTGATATTTAAAAAACAGCGAGATTATAATCTAACTCGGGAGATTGTTATCTGTCGATTTATTGTGAACAAGCTCGACAAGTATTCATAAAGATGAAATAAGAAACCAAAAATTTGTGCACGAGCGGGACTTGAACCAGCAACCTCTTGGCTGACCGGGCCAAACGCTCTTACCAATTGAGCTGGTAAGAGCGTTTGGCCCGGTCAGCCAAGAGGTTGCTGGTTCAAGTCCCGCCCGTGCGCAAATTTATGGTTTCTTATTTCATCTTTATGAATATAAAATATGACACTGTGAGTTTTAAAAACATTCTAAACCATAAGCTCGACAAGGTTTAGCATTTATGCTTTTTAGGATCCCGTAGTCGAACAAGGAACCCATATAGTTTTGCCCACAGTCCAGCGCAGAGACCTGAAGTGCCATAGTGGTAAAATAAAATTAAGAAAAATATTTTTTCTTAGGGTAACTCTTATACAAGAAACGGGGGGATGTTTTTTTCTCTTGCCAAAACGTATATTGTGTGTGGTACTGATGAATAGGTCTTTTTAAATGATTATGAGGTTGCTTAAATCATTTTTCGATCAAGTAGCCTGTTTTCGTTTAATTCGGCTTATAGGGCAATTTTTTGTAAGAGACCGATGTCCCCACCCTCACCCAACTTAACGGTGGTGGGTGGATACGTAAAATAAATCACAGCACTAGCATATATGATGAATTTAGAAGGAAAACTTATTTTATTTAGTTATTAACCCAAATCACAAAAAAGACTAGTCCGGTTTTGATAAAAGTTACACTGTACCCTTAGTTCCTCATTTTGGACATTTTTTTTTTAAATTAGACAGTGGTCTCAATTCTGTCTCAGTCTTTCTCTTTTAACTAAATGAAAAGATCAAAACGTTGTGTCCGACTCAGGCCCAGTTGCGATAAAAAAATGTTTCTTTAAAACAAAAGTTTGTTGACAAATTGGTCTCATTCCGGCAATCGAACTTGGGAACAAATTGCGCTTTGATAAGACACCCCTGGGGTCGGCATTTGCGACGTTAAATAAGACGCCATCAATATGCTCCGCCTCAGTTTACTTTTTTGGCTTTTTTTGGACAATGCAAATATGCAGGCGTAATAGCGTGAATTTATATTTCAAATGAGCATATATAAACTAAATACATTTGTGCTGTAGAAATATCTACAAGCGCGAGAATGTCCTGTTAGAAGATAAGATTAAAATGAATCTTTAAAAAAAAAGTTACATTAAGACACAATTACATTAAATCAAGAGTAAAAAACTCCTAGGTACTTTTTTAACATATAAGTCCTGTAAATTTTAATACTGTCCATTCCTAATCGTGGCACACTATTTCATAGCTTCACCCTGCACTTAAGGGCTAAGGGCTGAAGATAGCAAACCGTTAAAGTAGGTATCTCAAAAGAACAATAGACTCAAGGAGCTATCTCGTGAGCTAAATCACGCTCAAGTGGCGGCCAGTCGTAGCACCCTGACAGACTTAGGGCAGATACATACGGAACACAATTTTATCTGTTCCTGCTGCGGGTATTATACTAAAAGCAAAGACTCGGTAGGGGGCTCCCCGAATTTTAGCGCCACTGTAGTAGAAAAATCATAACTCGTTAAATAAAAAACCAATCGAAAAATCTGATTGATGTGATTGTAGCTCTGGTTATGTGGTGGACGGTTCTCTAGTTGCGTAGGTTAGATACAATGTTTAAGTTCAATAAAACAGAGTTATCTGCAGTTACAGTTAGAAAAAATGCCAAAAATGGCCATATTTAGCAGTTTTTCTAACTCTTACTACAGTAAACTACTTTTTAAACAATTTAAACGGACTATAGAGCCTGTACTACAATCGTTTCCACCAGATTTTTGATTGTTTTTGTATTTAAGGATTAATAATTATTTTAAATAGAGTGGCGCTAGCGCGAAGCAGCGACGCGCACGCGCATATTACTAGACTATCGTTAATTGATTATATTAAGCAACCGAAGAAAAATTTAAAAGCTGTGTCGATATTGGAAAACAGAACATAGGCTTGATTAAGATTTGGTCACTCAATAGTTATCAGAGCTTATTGAAATGTGCAAGTTAGCACTTGCTCTCAGAGCTTTAATGCCATCATAAGTATTTCGATGTCAATGCGACTAAACTTGGTGATTTTTTCAAAGCTGTTTTGACGTTTATTTAAAAACTGCTTACAGTGTAGATGCTGTTGAAGTTCAGCCACCCTGTGTTTTCATCGCAAAGAGAATAAAACGCCAGATGCGAAACATCGTGATAAAATACTGAGGCTTTATGATTGTCCCTTTTTGCTGGCAACGACCTAGATTTTCCTATCGAGATGAGCATTAATATGTGGCTTATTTCGCATACTTTTTTTGACTATGACTTAGATAATGCCCTCATAAAAGATATTATCAAACGACACTCACAATTCACATTGAGACATTTGTAGTAGAAAAGTATAAACAACTTATACTTATGTTTCCAGTTTAATATTCTTGTTCTGTCAAGCTTTTATATTTACTTCAGCGCCTTCTTTATGGAGTTGCTTCTATATAATAGGTCTTTATGAAAGTGTCTGAGAACTAGGTAGCTTAAAGATTATACTTTAAGGAGTATCACTGCAAGACCTAAATTATAAGAATTGAAACTGTACTTACCTATGTACAGTTTTAAGGAATACAATCTCAAATTCTCGACTTTACTAGTTTGAAACTCAAATATGCTCAAATTATTAAATTTGAATTGTATATTCATTTCAGTGTCACTAAACATAAATAGGAACAATATTTACGGCAACAAATCACACAGAATGTTACTAAAAGCCGATAGTAATACTACAAATCAGGTAGCGTCGTTCGATTGCTTTCGAGATTCCTACACTGAAAGAAGACGTCCGTATTTTCGATCAGCCGTCCTTGTCAGCCATACCAGCTAGACATACGAGCAAGTGAGAGGGCCAATTCCGTTAGTATGTACAATTATTTTACAGTAGGCCATCAGTAGCTACTGATGGTCCATTATATGTAGCCATTTAGTTGAAAACGGAATTTCACTCACGGCCAGTTTACCAGTGTCTCGAGGGGTTTGATACCCAATTTCAACAATAATATGATCGAAACTTAAATAATCAACGCCCCAATAACTACAACTTACAAGACCAACGATTCAAAAGATCGACACTTCATAATATCGACAGTTCATTTGATCAACAGTCGAAATGACACAATTTTAATATTTCAATTGTTTTGTTGATCAACACAAATATTTCACTATCATTTTATTGATTTTAGGATGATGTGTAGGTTCCTATTTCGTATTTTTTTTAAACAACGTTTTGTAAAGCATCTTCTAGTGTTCGTATTCTCTTTCGTGGTACTGTTCTGGGTACTTCTGCAAGTATTCTTTCCAATTTTAATGTAGTTGTCTTTTGTTCTTTTACTTATTCCTGAAAAGTTTTAGAAAGGCTCCATTTCTTATTATTTAAAAGCGTGTTCCAGCGTTCATGCCACGCTTCAATGTGATTTTGTAAGCGTGGCATATCATTACGTAATTTATCATATTTTGACCACAAACATGTCTCGAACAGCGTTTTTTTCTTTGATATAATTATCCTTCCTGATGTACTAGTTTTGAATGTTACCTTGCCCCGCTATGTGCGGGGCATATAGCGGGGCAAGGTATTTATACATTTCAAAACACGTCATCAGTTCTTCAGCGTTTTCAAGAATGATTCCGTTACTTCTTATTTCATCGGGTTTGATACCCTATTGTACCTATATCACAAGTTTGTAGATTACATGTTGCAAAAAGTTCCTTCCCTCCCAAAAATTAAGCATGGCATTACTTAGGTACACATCATCCTTAAACCAATAAAGTGATAGTGAAATATTTGTGTTGATCAACAAAACAATTGAAATATTAAAATTGTTGTCATTTCGACTGTCGATCAAATGAACTGTCGATATTATGAAGTGTCGATGTTTTGAATCGTTGGTCTTGTAAGTTGTAGTTATTGGGGCGTTGATTATTTAAACTTCGATCATATGATTTTTGAAATAGGGTATCAAACCCGTCTTGAGTGTGATTAACCAGACAGCTCTTACATCTCTTGGAGTCAAAATATACATAATACTCGATTGCTGAAAACCTATTTTACTACTATACGATTAAGGGCTGATTTTTCAATAGTCAGATTAGAAATATTCGTCGAACAAAATACGTTATGGCTAATTTGAAAACGTCACCTAATTGACAGCTATCATAGGTACCTGTCATTTTTTGAAATCTGACGCTTTATAATTCATCAGTCTGGTAAGTTTTATCTGACCATTGAAAAATCGGCCCTAAATAAGACATACTTATTTACGAAAATATCTATTCAACTATTACAATTTGATTCGCATACACATTTGCAGTTGATGTTATCTTAATTAATTACAGGCAATTGGTATAAATAGTATCGAAATTAATAAGCCTGAAAAGCGGAACCTACAAAAATAGCAATACTAAGATTTACCTAGGTAGTAAATAAGTAAAGCCTAAAGGACTACATAATAATAATTTCAAATAATAATTAAGCTACATAAAAAAACAGAAACCTCTTTATTTATTTACAGCTCCTCACTTTGAACAAGGCAGCGGTCGCGAGTTCGAATGCCACTAGGGGAAATGTTTACTTGTGTTATGAGCGCGAACATTTGTACCCAAGTCATGGATGTTAAATATGTATTTTAATATTTACGACTAAGTCATAATCGTTGTCTGGTACTTCGTATCACAAGGAAGAAAATTTCTTACCACGAAACCACACCATTGGTGTGTTTTCTTGTGCATATTTATATTTATTCATTTTATATATAATAAATAGTGCTGATTTTAAGTTACGTAAAAAAGGACTGAGTGTTAGTAAAGTATCTGGTATTAGGTGTGTAATATGGTGGTATCTGACCACTCATGATATCATCACGACCCGTCTGGTGTAGTGGTCGAGAAATCGCCTACCACGCAGCGGGTAACGGGTTCGATCCCCGCACAATACAAACATTTGTGTGTATGAACATGTCTGTTTGTATTGGTCTGGGTGTTTTTTATGTATATCATGTATGTATGTACAAACAAAAAGTATTTTAGTATTATATCCGTTGTCTGGCACCCATAACACAAGCTTTGAGTAGCTTACTTTGGGACTAGATGGCGATGTGTAGGAATGTCCAAAGGATATTTATTTAAATAAAAATAAATAAATAAAAATCTTTATTACCAATATCTTGTTTACAATATTTTTGCAGAGTCTTCCCGGTAAGTAGTCTTAATGACACTTGTATTGGGAATGGCTCGCAACTTCCCTTACGGTATAGCCGACAGATATAGGTAGGTAATTATAAAGTTTTTTACATTAGTGGTTACCGGCACTAAAAGGCTGGTACCGAGAAAAAGTAGTTAATTATAATTATGACTAAGTGTGTTATTTATTTATGATATTAACCGCTTTCGCAGTCAACGCTTAGCCATATGATAATGGAAGGTATAGAGTACGATTATGTCAATTACAGGCCACAGGCGCTCATCTACGCAACGTGATTATAGAGTCGTGTGCGACGCTGGACACCTGCTGCCTTTATGATTCAGTATCAGACATAGGATCTATTAATCTTCTATACAATAAAGCTGAAGAACTTTTTTGTTTGAACGCGCTCTTCTTACAAACTACTAAAAGGATTGGAAAAAATATTTTTGTGTTGGACAGCTTATTTTTTGAGGAAGACTTTAGGCTATAAAACATCACGCTGTGACGGGAAAGGAGGGAGCAAACTCAAACCGCGCGAAAAATGTCGCGAGAGACCGCTTGTAGTACAATAAAATTGATTCTTTAGTTACCAGATGTAAATATCGTTATTATTAGGTATTAATAATCCAAACTTGGACTACGTTTCAAAGCGCAAGCACTTTCAAAATTCAACAGGCTTGCCAATGTGTCGGTGGTCGAGTGGTATAGGCATGCACCCGGATAGCGTGAAACACAGGGTTCAATTTCTTATGTCAGTTCCTGTTATAATATCTTTCAGGGGCTGACAACGAAACCTTTATTCAGAATTAAGATGTTTCCTTTAACCAAGGACACAATACATCTTTACCGAGTAGTATCCTTGTAACAAAAATACTCACACCACCACAAAAGTCCGTCTCATTCGCATTGGCCGAGCAAACACCTGCCGGTCTATTGTAGCATTTGTAGTCCGTTGGCAAATACTTCCCTTCCTCTTTGGCCACAAACAGACATGAACAGACATTCATCCATCATTATTTTTCAAGCAGAAAAAGATCTAACTTATATGTAGAAGAAAGTAGTATGCTAATGCAACTTATTATAATGTACTAACGACAGCACGTCAAGGTCAACTCAGCGGTATCCTGTATCATCTGTTATAAGGGTTTTCAACAAAATGTATAACGTTGTTGTTGTATTTAATGATATGTGTTGGCAACTGAACTGTGTCTTAAGGCATTGCAATCGATCAATTTTTTTTTCATGATTTTTAGTTATTACTCATATCTCAAAAACTACTGGACCGATTTTGATGAAACGTAAACTGTGCTTAAATTAAACTATTCCTGGTTGAACGAAAAAAGAATCATTTCGCTATGACTTTTCATTTTCGAGAAATCCTGAGACAAACATACAAGTATAAAAACATACATTCATTTACGAAATTTTGCACACATATTAGGAAACCTTAATAGATCAACATACTAAAATGTTATCCAATTTTGACGATATCACATACATACAGCTCTAATTGATTTCCTCCTTTTTTGAAGCCGGTAAAATTGACACATAGTACACATGATCTATATAACATAGACTTGCAGTGAATATAGATAAACGATTTCTTCTGGCAAGTAAAGCAAATCGTACATTTGTTTTTTAATACTATATTTTTTATAAAGTACGGACAACAGCTCGTTAAGGTAAACACTGCGAAATCTTATGCAGTTGTAATAAGGGCTAGTTTGCAACGAAAGTGGGTAGCCTGATGTGCTGGCCACTGTATTTAAATAAATACACAAAAGAACTAAAGTCACGATAATACTCAGTTTTTTATTTTAGATATTCTTTATCAAAGAGCCATTTAAGAAGTCTAACGATGTAAAAATAACGTAATTGCTTACGTTAAAATGGTTTTTAGCGCTCATTATAAATAAGTAAGTGTTCGTGAGTATTTCGTTGCCGTTAGCAACGATTTCGACGTAGCTATTGTCTATTTTAAAATTCAAAATGTGAAATTGTAAATAATAAATCTGTCTGGTTCCTAGCTCAAGGTATTATTGCATAATTATCAAACGCGTCAAGCAACGCTAGCATCATCGCTTCCATAGGTACTAGGTTTTTCAGGTAGTAAAGTTAGCTTGTAACATGCCACTGCTGGGCAAAGGCTTTACCTCAACTATGAGGTAATTTGAGCCATACTCCACCATGCGGGTTCAGTGCGGGTTGGTGGAGGGGTTGTTTGCAAGGCAAGCGACCAACCTTTGTCAGATGTTGCCAAGCCGCCCATAAGGCCTGTCACCTTGAATTAGTTTAACGAATTATATCAATCGATATTAGCCGAGACCAACGGCTTCCGAAGCACGGAGTTTCTCTTGATATACGTCACTTATATGGTCAGAATGGTCATCCAAACACGACCGCGCCGTAGTTTGCTTAACTTGGGTATCACTACTAAAGTGCCGCTACCACTGCGCTACGAGCAAGTTTTCTGGTGCTAACATTTGCAGTTTTTTTAAAGTATTGAGTGCAAAAAAAGAAATGGTTCAATGAACTGGCTGATAAAATTAGATTGTGACTGAGCTGACCCTTCGCAGGGCGAGGACAAGAGTCGTTTGTCTCATTACCGTCGAGTCGTGCTTGTGTTGTCGTCACTACTTGATCGAATTGAAGGCTGATCCGTATCGGAAGGCTTTTAGGTCAGCATTTTTTGTACGACACCTGTGAAGAAAGTCTGCGACACAAATATATTGTTCCGTCCATTTATATTATTGCTGGCTATTATCGTCAATTGGCATCTGTGGTTTTCTTTGATAGTCATTCTAGCAAAGGGTAACACATTGCATTACAATACAGAACTGGGGTATTTACTACGTAATATAATTGCAAGTAATACTTGCAAAGTGCAACAACTCTAAACAATATTTTTTTAAGCTGATTACATCTACTTTGCGGCCCTCAGCGATATTTTCTATTCGTACTTTGGTATAGAACATGTATGTTACTTAATTAATGGTTTAGAATACTTTTCATACTCACAGCGCTATTTTTGTTCACAAACAAGTTGAAATAAGAAGCCAATAATTGCGCACGGACAGGATTCCAACCCACAACCTTTGGCTAACCGGCCCAATGTTCTTTCCAATCAAATGGTTGCGGGTTCGAGTCCTGCGGGCGAAGTCTGATGCAACATTTTTGACATTTCGCGTAGACAATTTCAATTTTATGATTTTCTAATTCATTAAATATCATTTTAACTTATGTAGCTTGTATGTTTAATAAATCTTAAAAAATATTTGTAATTTTTGAGCTTCATTCGAAAATTCTTCTCGATCAATAAATACACGAAAACACTAATTTTGTTACGGCATTTTTCGAGCGCCACCTGGTGGTTTTACAGGGAACTATGTCGAGACTTCCGACACTGAAGTGCGCACAGTTTGGCTTCTTATTTCATCTACTAACTAAGTAAGATGAGTTTTAAAGAAGCAGGATAAAATAAATACATGTTTTCATCCTTTATAAGTTTATATTTTTTTATAAATTAGGTACATTTGACGCTACGGACTACGATTGTTTATGCTACGGAATACTGTATGCTACAACGAACGTTACGAAGCTACAAAGTACTGATGCACGAGGTTTTACCACGGATTACCGAAGGTAAATGAGGTTATGTTTTTTTTCATTCTATAATTATACGGATGATTCCCGGGTTTAGGGTTCTTTGGTTGATTCCTATGGTATTTTTCATATTCAAAACTAGCCGTTAATATTAAAATAGGCTGTAATCAAAACTTAAATTTCGAATAGGCACTCGTTTTGGATAGATCCAGAAATATATGCTGTTGAAATTTTGACTGCCAGAGGATGCAATTACAGTCATTAAAAAATTATAATATACTTATTGTTTAGGATAACATATTGTAACGATATTATTAAAACAAATTGATCAAAGGTGATTTCTTAGCCTAGTTAGTGCAAACATACTTATACATATGATTAGTTACTAATTCGGTGACTTACATGATCTGTGACGATGTCTTCCTCTCCAATTCCTGAGGGCAGCTCCACCATCGTCTCCAGCCAGCTGCGGCCTGCAAACAAAACACTTAGACGTGATTTTTAATTCATTTGAACTATTCAGAAGATAGAAAAAAAAGGTTTTATGAGGTGTTTTAGTTTTACTGGCACTTCTGATAATTTCTTGCTCTGTGGACGACGCACTATCAAGAGAGGAGTTGGTAGTAATATTATAACGCCGTTCTGATATTATTATTATTATTACTATCTACGCTTATGAAGTTTACAAAAAAAAAATAAAGCTTGCCGTTGCTTGTTTGTATTTTGGTGGGTTTGCGTTCCTGATGACTTGTCTTATTAATATATAGACAGGGCAATATTTTGAAGACTATTTTTTGAAAAATGTGACCTATATTAAAAAGTGATTCAATTGATTTTGCTCCTTATTCGAAAAATTCAAGTTACTACCAAAGCATCTACCCTTTAAATAGAAACCCTTTTAGCTACTTCTCCGCACTAGCCCACAATTGTTGTGGTAGGGTTTATATTAGAATTGTTTTTAGTACCCTCAGTAGGTCAATATGCAGAAATGAAAAACTTTTCCTTTCTTAAACTCTGAAACGGCCATCTTTTCATTTTACAGATTTTTTACAAACAGAACTTTTATGACTCTGCTTCTTAAAAATAATATCTCCATGTGCTGGATTGTCAAAAAGAAAAAAACGACAGATTGGCTAAAACAATAAATTGTTAGATACATATTCATTTTGTATTTATTCGTGTAACATTTTCTTTTAGCCACTCATATGTTTAGCAACGCAAGAGCCATAAATTTCTTGCCAACAGCAGCGCTGGCATTCGAATGGCCATTATTTACCGGATACCCTCTACACACCGACGACACCGAGATTATGACAAAATTGTACATAACTAAACAAATGAGGAGATAACAAATAATTGAACAGTATTAAAGTAAATTAACGCTGTCTATACGTTTTAAGTTATAGTAATAGTGAAAAGCCCCTTTTTATACCTAATATAATTTAATGTTACACGTGAACCTTTCAACCTGTTAACGGAGCTGCAATCTACTGCTAACTACCTTTTATGTCTCAGAAAGGTGGGTTACAACAGCGTGCAAAGATAAATTAATATCAAATCGAACTAAGTTCTCAGTGAGTTCACGAGCAGAAATATAACGCTTTTACCCGATAGCCGCATTACGTAAATAATAATAAATTCGGTATATTCCTGAGTAGTTATTTTAAACGTTTTGGGTACAGATAAAAACCACCACTATAAACTAATTTGTGGCCAGTTTAAATTTTATAGCAGCCTAGGCGATTCGACTGAAATCAGTACGCAGTATTAATTATACCCGTATTCATTACAATATAGGTGAGTTATTAGTTCCTTAAAACTTCATGAGGGAAAGTATTTTACATGTCAAACTTATAACGCGGCTGTGATATAATATACTAGCTAACAGTCAGTATAATGACAAGTTAAATTCTTACTAAAAGTACGAAAACAACTTGGAGACTGCACTTTTAAAACTTTCGCCGCAAACACGTGCAAACAAAACAGCACGTCAAGGTAAACACTGCGGTATCTTATTCAGTTGTAATAAGGGCTGTTAGTAGTTTGCCACTGTTCATTACGCGTAAAAACCCATGTAATTATTTGTTGTAAGCAATAAATATGAATGGGTAAAAAGATTGTAACATGACTGTCCCCACTGAAAATTAAAAACCTTAGTTTTTTGATGTTACAAACCCCTCCATTCGGCTTTCGTATTAAAGGAAGCTCTTCGATACTTTTCACAGCCACCAAGTTGTAACGTACTTATATTTTGACTGACACACACATGGCACTTAATGACGTCGAAGTAGAAGCAATATTGATTTTTACGAGCACGTTTTGGCATTGGCAAACGGCAAATAAATACCGCGGTCCGAACCGAACCGGTACTTCACTGGTACCGATGTATCGATTCATCTTGATAGTGCAGTATTTTCTACGACGATATTTGTCTAAAAAATGCCTTTGCTGTACGGACAATATACCAACGATCTTGGTAATGACTTGAAGCAGGTAAAAAACTTTAGTTGAAATTTCTAATTTATTATTTATAAAGGTACAACATCGTGACAAAAAAATAATAATTGACAAATATGATTGCCTATTACAGGTATACACAACATTTTCTAAATGGCGCGATTATCATTTATACTAAATAATAGTAATGAAGTTTTTTTCCTTGATTTTTTTGTAAATTATTAGATCATTTGCATTTTTTTATCTACTAATTAAATATCAGATTAATAGCAAGATTATTTTTATTCAGTTACTTTACATTGTCATAAAATAAACAAGAAATGTAGAGTCAAGATGTCTCAAATGGATGAGTCATTTTATTACCTACACAAACTTTTCTGTTTCGATACAATATACTGCTGACGAAGGGTTCACGATAAAGGAAAGCATATATTGCCAGGCGTCTGGTCTGTCTGACGCTTTTAGAATTTTTGTTGACAGTAAATTTGTAAAGATCTACAAGAAATTTGATCTACATAAAATATTCGAACCGAAACGTTTACGAAATTATTTTTAAAATATAATGAAATGAGTTTTAAATACGCTACTTGTGCATAGGTATAAATAACATGACAAAAAATCGTGCATACTTAAGTTTCATTCTCCTTTTTTCGCGGAGGAAATGTTTTATGCATACCTTTATGGGGAAGGTCAGAGGGTTATGTGGAACGTCCTTCGTTCGGTTGGGTCCTCTTTCTAAAACCTCGGTGATTTCCCTCAGTCCGCCGAAGACGGTGGTTAGCGTAACGAGTGCACTCCGTCGCGCCAGCGGTAGCCTGTAGGCTTTCATCATGGGTACCTCGGGAAGTTTAAGGTTGCACCATCGGGGGTCCCCATCCCGGTTGTCAATACATATATGACGTTCAGTGGCGTAGGTGGTCGTAGCGCTTCCTGCGGGCTCCTAGCCGCTTGCGTGGAAGTGGGTCATATTTATGAAAATTTAATGCATGTTTGCAAAAAAATACATTCATTCACGAAAAAAAAGTGATATACACAATTATAATACTAGGAATAAAAATAAGCTTGCTATTCCACAATTTAGGCTTCGGAAGATTGGTAATTCTTTCATAGGGAAAAGTATTAAATTTTTCAATAAACTTCCAGAACACTTTGTAAACTTACCGGTCAATAAATTTAAAACTGTCATTAAAGAAACCCTAATGACGAAAGAGTAATATAAAGTAGATGAATATTTAAAAGATAATAATATATGGACTTGCATGGATACTACAAACATTGTAAACCTTTTGAAAAGAGGCATTGACAATAGTGACTGAGTTTGTTGCGCAGCTTCTTCTCAGCACTAGCCCATGATTGTCCCAAAGCTGTGGTAGGGTTTATATTAGGACGTGTAAAAGTGTTATCAATAGGCCTAATCAAAGTGGCCTATTTTCATAAATAAATGACTTTAATGACTTTTTATGACTTTTCCTTACTCACTCGTCCTTTATCACAATGACTGTGTCGCAAAAAGAAGCATTTACTTTCCAAGCATCCTCGCCGCTGGTCATTGCGTAAAGTAAACTTTCCAGCGAAAGGTTCGGGCCCATAAATGCAGCCTACAATTGACGCTGTGGGCCACGCAGTGCACTCGAACAGAGTGTGCTCATCTGTGTCTTTCTCGACATTGCAGTGGTGGCACCTCAATGAAAGCTTTTTCATAGCAATCTTGTACAGATAACGGCCAAAGCAGCCATGCCCAGATAAAACCAGCACAAGACGAAAAGAGAAGCGTTTATGGCGACGGGAAACCCATTCTGCGAGGCAAGAGCAAATGGCCACCACAGCTCATTTTCCGTAGACTTGGTTTCAAAATTCTCTTGCCAGCACAGATACGAGTGATATACATCATCTCCTGTTTTGGCATTGGCAAAACGGCAAATAAATACCGCGGTCCGAACCGAACCGGTACTTCACTGGTACCGATGTATCGATTCATCTTGATAGTGCAGTATTTTCTACGACGATATTTGTCTAAAAAATGCCTTTGCTGTACGGACAATATACCAACGATCTTGGTAATGACTTGAAGCAGGTAAAAAACTTTAGTTGAAATTTCTAATTTATTAATTATAAAGGTACAACATCGTGACAAAAAAATAATAATTGACAAATATGATTGCCTATTACAGGTATACACAACATTTTCTAAATGGCGCGATTATCATTTATACTTAATAATAGTAATGAAGTTTTTTTCCTTGATTTTTTTGTAAATTATTAGATCATTTGCATTTTTTTATCTACTAATTAAATATCAGATTAATAGCAAGATTATTTTTATTCAGTTACTTTACATTGTCATAAAATAAACAAGAAATGTAGAGTCAAGATGTCTCAAATGGATGAGTCATTTTATTACCTACACAAACTTTTCTGTTTCGATACAATATACTGCTGACGAAGGGTTCACGATAAAGGAAAGCATATATTGCCAGGCGTCTGGTCTGTCTGACGCTTTTAGAATTTTTGTTGACAGTAAATTTGTATAGATCTACAAGAAATTTATTTTTTAAATTTACACTCGCTTAGTTTAAAAGAGGGGGGCATTTTACCACTTTAGAAGCGTCTATCTCTTTTAAAGTTTTTGTTCCATTTATGGGAGCCCCCCTTAAATATCATTATTTTTTATTTTTTGTATGAGAATCATAAAGCGATAAACATGATACACCTACCTACCAAGTTCCGTTTTTAGCCATTCGGCTAAGGAGCCCTGAAAAGGTGCTACACACACTATCACATTGGTCACGAAAACTTTTTTGTCAACTGTAAACAGTTAGTCACTTATTTCGTTACATAATCCCGTATAGCCGTAGTTACAAAACATTTAATCTGCCATAAATCGTATCGGCCGCACCAAAATAATATTGGCCACCGGGATTTATAGTGTTTGTCTGTTTTCGCAAACTGCTGCCACATTAGATACGCTTTTATAGTTTGACTGATGGGCGGCTACGCGATTTACAATGTAGCAAAAGCAGTAAAATCATCCGTCTCGATAATACTTTTTAAATTCTTGAACTTGTTTTGTAATTAAAATACTCCCATCAAATGTAGAATATAGAGATATATTAAAGTTGTGTGTAGGTATATTGGATGCAACATTATAGGAAACACAACTTAAACAGCGAACTTGATTAAAATATGTGTTTTCTTTTTAAAGACGTCTTGTAGTTCCGGAAATCTGCAATATCATTTAGATTTGTAATTTGTGTACTTATTGTTACTACCAAATACCATTATTTCTGAGGTCGAATAGGACTTGAATAAATTGTCTTCAGCATTCATAAATCAATTTTCCTCCTAGTTATGTTTGCGCTTGATTAGTTTACGGTGATTGAGCAAACTCGTTAGTGCACCGCTAACAGTCCGTTCGCTTCATTCATTCATTCAATTAGCAATTTCATTCGCGCGGAATGTCAACTTCGTGCCGCCTCAGATTCTCATGAGAAATTAGGACGGATTTCAAATTTTCAACATTAAACAAAGCGCTATTTGAGAGGAAGTATAGTTGTGCTTGTGTGAAATTCCTTTGTAGAAGTTCTAGATTGAAATTCGTCAGTACCTAAAGTCGTTTGGGAGAAGGCTGTTGAGTACAAAATGAAGGTAAAGTTTTGATGTAGATTTTTTGCATGTATATCCTTTTTGCAATAATTATGTACTTAATAGGGATTCAACATTTTAGCATAGAAAAAAGAAAGGTTGCAATTATAAAATAATACTTATTTTGTTGTACTTCAGAGAAAACCACTTGCAATAAAAATATTCAGAATTAAACTGTATACATAGTTAGGAATAATAAAACTAAAAGCTAGTTACCAAAATTCTGTGTGTCTTATGAATAAACCTAGAGGTCCTCAGTGACTGCATCCGCGCGTTCTAGTTTCCTCCCTTCCCTCCCGTTGCAGCCTTTTTATAGCCTAAAGTCACCCTCGATAAATATGCTATTCAACACAAAAAAACGGTACAGTATTTCTTAAGATTAGCGCGTTAAAACAAACAAACTCTTCCACTTTATAATATTAGTATAGACAGAGTATATATTTTCCCTTTATAGTATATTATAGTATGTATATTTTATAGTATGTATTTTCCCTTTTGCCTGCGCCGCATAAATGGTTTGAAGAATATTAACTGCTCGTGTTTGGAATATTTTGTTCTTTTTTTGTCTTATGTTGCTATTCTTTTACTCGTTTACAAAATAAACTATAAAACTGACATTACATGACGATTTACTTGACCTTTCTTTACACACTGAGACTTTATGCAATCGCGCGTTTTGAAAACGCGCTTCAGCATCGCGACTCACGAAATGAGCAGATTTAATTCAGCATTGATGCAGTCGCACTTCTGTATGGATGGTAACGCGCGTATGCATCAAACGCGCGTTTGTATCGATGCAGTAGCTAAAATTTAGTACATAATTTGTCAATGTCCAGCTTCTGCATCACAAATGAAAAAGGAGGGCAGTGTGTTAAGGTTGACATTTTGCGACTGCATCAATGCTGCATCGCGACTGCATCGATGCTAAAAGTCGTTGTGTGTAACTCCTTACTCTAAGGTTTTAAAAATAAGCTTCATTATCTAATAAAATCAAAGCTCTTTTATTGTGCCATAAACTGACAAGTATTCAATACAGTCTTTAGTTACAAATTATGAGCAAATCGATAGGATATTTTAAGATTTATTCGAAGAGAAATCCTCTAATTAGGTATGTACTTTACTGGCGGAAATTAAAATTGATTGGACTTCTCACAATTTCGGCTCGTATTTTTGGGAATTCTCCTTTGTACATGCAGCCGAGAATTTAGGAAGTTAGTACCTTCACCTACTCAGTATAGGGCGGTGTGAATGCTGCAGTGACAAAACACATACCTAGGTACAAAAGCAGCTTTAGCACTAGGTATTTAGGGTGGTATTTAAAGTTAAAACCAATTTGGGAGTCAGATAATGAAATTCTGTCGTCGCATGATATGTAATCTCTGATGTAAGTTAGAACTTCGGCATCTTTCTTGATTCTTACAAGTCGATTTGTCACAAGCACCATTAAATTCAAGAACATACAGATGTAAAGGGGCTAGATCTCCAATGGAAATTGAGCTATTAGATATCGAGTTGATATTGGTAGCCGCGTTCAGATTTCAACAGCTATAAAGTTCTTTTTCCTAGCGACGTCTACATAGTATTACAATTTTGCTTTAAAAAGGCATACTCCGTTTCGTTAGCCGAAATCTTTTACGCCTATGATATTTGCCTTATGGCTCACAATTTGGCCGACCTTCAGAGTTACCTTGACAGTCTGGACAAATCCTGTCGCAAGTTTGGCTTAGTAATGCCTCTAAAGCTCAGATTCTTAAACATCGCTAAAGGCAAATCTGTGAACGAGAATGCTGTTTATCTGCAAGAAAATCCACTAGATGAAGTAGGGACCCGGTAGCTTGGCAGTCTATGGTAGTCGACATGAGTCAGAAATCTCTAAACGGATCGGTGCAGCCGCTGCTGCTTTTGGTGGTTTAAGCCAACGAGTCTTGAAATCGCACGACCAAAAGCTTAACACTAAATCGTCTGTTTTAAAGAGCAATAATATTTGCTGCTTTATGCCTCGGAGCCTTGGTGTTTGTACAGGAAAGACATCAAACGTCTTGTCGTCTTCCATCTTGAATGTCTCCGAGCAATTCTCCAGCTGAAGTGGCAGGACCGTGTGCAAAACACGGAGGTTCTACGATGAACCAACCTTCCAGAAATGGAGTGCCTCCTAATGAAAGGTCAATTTCGCTGGTGCGGACACGTTGTGTGCAGGTTGCCAAAATGAATATTTTTCTCTGAGCTCAGCTCAGGTAAACGCAAAACGGGTGGGCAGCACTTGCGATACAAAGACGTTTTTAAGCGCCACCTGACTCCTGCCAACATAACGTATGGCTCGTGGGAGAGGCTCGCCGAACAGAGGATTGAATGGCGACCTGCTGTCAAGTCGGGTTTAGAAGACTATGAGCGAGCCCGGCTCGAAGATCTTGACGCCAAACGCCAACTTAGTCCGAGTCTTGTGGATACAAGACTCGGCCTAAGTCCTCCTATACGTACACGTACAATGAATCTGGGACACTTTACTGTGCCTCTTGCAAATTTGGCTTTCCAAGTCACGCTTACGCCCATGCAAGAGCCAAGGTTAACACCAGCTAAGGTTGTCGCCGTCGACGGATACGTCTGGCAGAACATCATCAGTATCATCAAATCAATTTTGAAACCGTGGATAAGAAATAGAGCCTCGTTAATTGATACTTCTAAGGTAAACTCGAACTTCATCTTTACTTGAATAATTTGTAGTTAAAAGTGATCTGTTATCTAGGTATCCTAAAGCTCGATTGCGATCTGAGTGAAAAGTTTGTCGAAACTGGATCGAGTTGATAACTTTTGATATCTTAGAAATTATGGAACGTGGAAAGGGAAATGAAAGCGTCTACGAGTTTCTTCTTAACACTTTGATTCCATAAAATATTCGAACCGAAACGTTTACGAAATGATTTTTAAAATATAATGAAATGAGTTTTAAATACGCTACTTGTGCATTGGTATAAATAACATGACAAAAAATCGTGCATAGGTACTTAAGTTTCATTCTCCTTTTTTCGCGGAGGAAATGTTTTATGCATACCTTTATGGGGAAGGTCAGAGGGTTATGTGGAACGTCCTTCGTTCGGTTGGGTCCTCGGTGGGGTCCCCATCTCGGTTGTCAATACATATACGACGTTCAGTGGCGTAGGTGGTCGTAGCGCTTTCTGCGGGCTCCTAGTCGCTTGCGTGGAAGTGGGTCATATTGGGCATTTACTTTGACTGATATAAAAACAGCTGGGTTAGTTTATTTTAGTTATTACCATAGCTTGATGTCCTACGGTATTTTACTGAGGGGCTCGGCTGCTGATATAGAATCAATTTTTGTATTACAAAAAGAGCCATGCGAGCTATTTATAATCTAAAACCTCAAGATTCCCTACGAGAGGTGTTTAAAGAAATTAGAATATTAACTGTAGCCTCTCAGTATATTTATGAAAATTTAACATATATGTTCGCAAAAAATTACATTCATTCACGAAAAAAGTTATATACACAATTTTAATACTAGGAATAAAAATAAGCTTGCTATTCCACAATTTAGGCTTCGAAAGGTTGGTAATTCTTTCATACGATAATGTATTAAATTTTTTAATAAACTACCAGAACACATTGTAAACTTACCGGTCAATAAATTTAAAATTGTCATTAAAGAAACCCTAATGACGAAAGGGTATTATAAAGTAGATGAATATTTAAAAGATAGTAATGTTTGGACTTGCATGAATACTACAAACATTGTAAACCTATTGAAAAGAGGCATTGACAATAGCAACTGAGTTTGTTGCGGAGATTCTTCTCAGCACTAGCTAATTGTCCCAAAGCTGTGGTAGGGTTTATATTGGGACGTGTAAAAGTGTCCTCAATAAGCCTATTTGCATAAATAAATGACTTTTATGACTTTTTATGACTTCCCTTACTCACTCATCCTTTATCACAATGACTGTGTCGCAAAAAGAAGCAATTGCTTTCCAAGCATCCTTGCTGGTCATTGCGGAAAGTAAACTTTCCAGCGAAAGGTTCGGGCCCATAACTGCAGTCAACAATTGACGCTATGGGTCACGCAGTGCACTCGAACAGAGTGTGCTCAGCTGTGTCTTTCTCAACATCGCAGTGGTGACACCTCAGTGATAGCTTTCTTATAGCAATCTTATACAGGTAACAGCCAAAGCAGCCATGCCCAGATAAAACCAGCACAAGTCGAAAAGAGAAGCGTCCATGGTGACGGGAAACCCATTCTGCGAGGCAAGAGCGTATGGCCACCACAGCTCATTTTCCGTAGACTGGGTTTATTTATTTATTTAATAACTTTATTGCACAAATAACAGTGCACAAAAGGTGGACTTAATGCTAAAAGCATTCTCTTCCAGTCGCACCTTTAGGTCATGCAGAAAGATTTTGGAGGGTGCAGGAGACCGTAAAAAGATATCACTTAAAAACAATAAAAACGCAACAATATCATACGATATAAATACACAATATTATGTACATACCATTATTAACATTGAGGATTATAAACTAAATAAACATAAGTATAATATATTATATCCGTAACAACCAAAAACATAAATAACTTAATACATACTTATATATTTTACAAGTTTCACAATTATGCAGCCAGAAACTTACGCAGTTTGTTCTTGAAAGACAATTACTTATGAAAATATGATATTCCAAGTGAAATATTTATATTTATATGTGTATTAGTGATACCTGCTCTGATAGTTGTTTCTGCAGTTTTTAAAGGCGCACTGAGGCATTGAGACACGTATGAACGCTGACGCCATCAAAAAAAGTCTAAGTCAAAGTTAAATCCCACTTTAAATTGAGGTGCTGTTTGCTTGGCAATCTTTTAGCGTCTCACCAGTAATCTATTTCTAAATACAATATCATTGTTTTTTTTTTAATTTATTTTGGTACAAAACAGTCATTACATCGATATACTTAATCTAGAAAAGATGTATATGTAACAGACAATGAGTATCCGATCCGATCCGATTTACTTTCTATTGAATTAGTTATATAAGGTTTTAAACAGATTTAAAACAAACAAAAAAATGATTGAAGTGCGGTAAAGACTAAATTAATTGCATGCATATAATATTAGAACCATGTTAAAATTGTGAGTGGGAGAGAACATATATTATATTAGGGAGCGGGTAAGATATTTATTCTTAGTATATTTTCTATATGTTGGGGGTGGCACAAACATATTTATTGAGCGCGAGGAGCGTATAGGTAGACGAACTTTGGCAATAAAATTAATTTTTGATAAGAGATCTGCACAGTCTAATTGTGAATTCAATAACTTGAAGAGAAAGATTTTAAAATAAGATAAACACAAAACACACCATCTGCGTAGGTAATCGTTTAGCATTTAGATATTTTTTAGTCAAATAGTTAATGATTTTTAATCACTGTATATATATTTTGAATGATATAAAAAGAATGCTTACATTAGAAGACTGGCAAATAAAAACGGACTTTATATATCAAAATATGATGCATCTTCATGACGGTATATTCAAACGTATTGTGTTGTCAAATCGCTTTAGCCGTTCTTGAGTTATAAACAGTTTAACTAACACGATTTTCTTTTATAAATATAATAGATTATACAGGGTGACTTTTTTATCAGTACCGAAATTTTGTGTAAAGACTCCACTGATGAATATGAACAACTTTTACTATGGGAACAATGGTGAAATCGAGAAAAAAAATCAGCTGTTCCATACATTTTGACCGCGCGCCAATCGAACTTTTGTATGGAACAGCTGTTTTTTTTCTCTCGATTTCACTATTGCTCCCGTAGTAAAAGTTATTCATATTCATCAGTGGAGCCTTTACACAAAATTTCGGTACTGATAAAAAAGTCACCCTGCATATTTAGTAATTTCTATTGATGTACCTGTAGCGGACTTAAACATTTGTATTTAACATATTATTTACCAACTAGGTACATATTAAATATTGAGTTAGATAACCAAGGAGACTAAAAAGTCTTCTTGTACATTTTTAAAGCCAATTTTCTGTTGCTATTACCCTAAAATCTTCTTGCTCCAGTAATTACATGGAATTAATAAGTAGGCGGAAGAGGGCAGTGTTGCCAACATAATAATAACGGACAAAGCGAATTTTTTATGTAATTGCTCGAGTTTTAGGGACGTCTTAAAAATAACGAATTATTTACCTTGTTTGCGGTTGTCAGGGGACGGCATAGTTAAAGCGTTCTGCCTTTACCTGGAAATAAAGAATAAATAAATAAATGTTGAATTTAAGTGCGCTTTTACATTAGAGCGAGAGCAGCGCGTCTCTCTAATATGAAGGGCTTACTGCTGTCATTTTATGTATGAAATTGACAGCAGCTCGACTGCCGCGCGACCGTCGTCCTGCTAAAAACACCTATGGGCTGATTTTTAGGGTTCCGTAGCCAAATGGCAAAAAACGGAACCCTTATAGTTTCGTCAGGTCTGTCTGTCTGTCCGTCCGTATGTCACAGCCACTTTATTCTGTTGAAATTTGGTAGGAAGATGTATCCTGTTAACCACTTCACGATTTTTATACAAAAAATGAAAAATAATGATATTTAAGGGTTTTATAAGCTCCTATACATGAAACTAAAACCGAATTATTATTTTGTAGTCAACCCTATGCGTGTGGGGTGTCTATGAATAGGTATTTCAAAATGGTATAGAGGTTTCTAAAACCATTTTATTTTAAAGTCTAACGTTTGAAAGATAGACGCTTCCAAAGTGGTAAAATGGGCGTCCTCCCCATCTAACTTCTAAACCAAGCGAGCGTAAATTTTGAAAAAAATAAATGTAATGTAGATCTTGACAAAAACTTTCAACGAAAATTGGTTTGAATGGGATCGAACCAGTAGTTTTTGAGATAAAGCACATTTTCAACAACCGCAAAGATAACTTTGTTCTCCATACAAACACTATAAATAACAAAGTTATATTTGCTGTCAACAAAAAATTGGCTTAGTAGAAAAAAGTGGATCCCAAATTCAGTTGAAGGTAAGTTGTCACGGAACCCTCAGTGGGCGAGTCCGACTCGCACTTAGCCGGGTTTCAATAGTCAGATAAGAAATATTCGTCTAACAAAATATAATATGGCTAATTTCAAAACGTCATCTAATTCTCAGTTATCATTGTGAAATTAGTTACCCATCTTTGCATTTAACAAGTCATAAATGTAAATATTATTGCACTAATAATCACGCATGTTTTGTTCTCTTTCCGGTGCGTAGTGGTCGATTCAATTCGATCGATTATATTCTCTGTGCTGGGTGCTGGAGCGGCCTGCACAGGCCTAGTCGGTATTGTGACACATTTTAAACTAAAAATTAAAAATAAAAACTGTGCCACATTACCGTTTAGCCCATCTTTCTTATGTTTGTTTGAGTATTGCCCTTCTTTACTAAATATTGCACTAATAATTACGCAATATTCCTCGCCGTCCGACCAGCGCGTGGTGGCATCTGATTTTCGAGCTATCTTATCTTCGCTGGATGATGGTTCAGGCGAATTATGCCACATTACCGACTATCGCGCAATGGATTTTCATACAATATTTCCTCGGCTCGTGAGCCGAGACGAGGCTCTATAAGTCGACATTACACGACACGTTATTGAACGTTGTTGATCAGATAGCGTGAAAAACGTTTCACTTTACTAATTTATTATAGTGTTAGACTTTCTCAAAATATGCAGTCAAATCATATCTCGTATTCATAACTTACTTTTTTATGTAATTTAAATAATTTTCTAGCTAAGTAAGTATTTTTTTTACAATAAAAATAATTAATAATTAAAGAATATTTTTTTAAAAGATACTTATAATTATTTTAGTAACTTCACTTCTAGCCTTACACTCTATGCGCCAGACATAATCTAGATAGTAACTAACATACATTTTTTAACACTAGAATTACAAAGCATTTCATTATATTTCCGCATATTTTAAAAGGTGCGCCGTTCCTTGTTACGTTGAATAGAAAGAAAATTGACTCATTAACATAGCAAAGGATCTTATACAAAAAACGCATTCTTAAGCTTCACGAATATTAACATGACTTCGAAATTTCAAGGAAAAAGGGTCAAGAGGTTCCATTAAATATTCTGAGTTGAGAACATTGGAATCGTCTAAAAACCTGCCACTTAATGTTCTAAGGAAGAAATGTTATTATATATTATTCTTATTAGTGTGTTACCAGGGCGAGAGAGTTAAAGAGAACACCCTGTATGATAAGGCTATCAATCACAGTCTAAGTGCACACAAAAATCATTTTTTATTTCTTTTCTGATTAAGCAGCTAGAGTCGTTTTGTTGCAAGAGTAAAACTTGATGAACTTCTTAATATACTTATTTATTTTTAAAGTTAGGATAAAACTTTATATGATTTTCACTATTTATGGTCACCTCGTTTTAAGTGATAATATTTATTGGGCTGATTTTCAAAATAAATTAATAAATTTTGTAGAAAACACTTTGGGGTTTTATACACTAGTTTTTGAGATATTAAGAGAGTAAGGTATTAAGTATTAGTATTATTTACAGATAGATTTTTTATTAGTTAAGGTTAAGATTAGAGAAAAAATAAGATAGGGCATTGAAAAGAGAGAGGCGAAGCCGATGACGTAAATAACTTTTAAAATTGATAGGGTGCTGTTTTTAAAAAAAAACTTTGTTAGCGAAAATTTTAAAACATAATATCTTTATTTTCCATAAAATAATGATAGTGCCGTGCCCTGTTTCTATGATGTAAACAAAGACAGTAAAAATATTATCACTTAAAACGATTTGACCTTATATAACACAGAAAAAATCTAATCAAAAGTCGATGAACTTCGTCAACTAGCTTGCTATGGAAAGCAACGTTTATTTTAGCACACTGCATATACCCTCTCTTAAAAGGTTTATGTTTAGTGGTAAAAGAAATCTATTCTAGAATTTACATTTCACTTAACTATGTGGTCGCGAGGGAAATCATTTTGTCCTCTGATGCTAAAGCAGCCCATTTGTGAGCTCACATCATACATTTTGATGACTGAAGTTAAACACTTTACTGCAAATGTATGCGAAAACTTTTGTTTATCATCGTGACATTAAAATAATTTGTTACGCGTACGGTAAAAGGTTCTGCAGTGCGAACACAAAAACTCAATCTTATAATGTAATGTGTAATTCAATTTCTCAAAAATGGATTTGTGTATATATGGAATGTAATACAATTATATGAGTAATGTAACAAAAAATAGAAATATATTTCTAAATGAATTGTATTACATTTTGAAATCACCTTAGAAATAAATCAAGTTCAGGTATATTTCAGAACAAGTTATAGAAATATAATGACCACCTATGCATTGTATTTTTATGAAAGTCGTCTGAAGTAATGATTATAAATAAGATAGATAGATATATAGAGATTGCACCTTATGTCTCTGTTCTTAAAGAAACTACAAATTATCTTTCTTATGTACTGTCATTATAATCACTGAAATTGCCATGACCACATCAGCCACTTTTCTAGGTGTCGTTATTGATTCCGAGCTCACTTGGTCAGGCCATGTTGATGCTGTCTGTCAGAGGATACATAGATTTGTGTACGCGCTCTATCATCTGACAAAATTATCTAATCTCCAAACAGCTTTGATGGCATACCATGGCTATGTTGGCTCCATTTTAAGGTATAGGCTAATTCTATGGGGAAACTCAACACGCCTTTCGCGTGTCTTTATTTTGCAGAAGAGGTGTATTAGATCTATTTGTGATGTCGGACTGATGGAATCGTGTAGACCTCTCTTTAAAAAAATAAGGATTCTAGCATTGCCATCCTTGTACATCTTTGAAATTTTGTTATTCACGAAAAAAAATGCCCATCTGTTCACAAAAGCACAAAACGAATGTAGTCGTGGTAGTTCTAGGAGATATCCGTGGAAGTTATCTGTTCCTGTAGCAGGTACGGTAAGTCTTGCCAGAAACAGCCACAGTACGTGCGTTCGTTTATTTAATTTGCAACCGAACCATATTCAAAATTTGCCGCTTAATTCTTTTAAAAGAATTATTTTTAGAGTGTTGGTTGAGAACTGCTTTTATGACACCGAAGAGTTCACAAAATTTTGTCGTCATGGTCAATTTAAACGAATTTTAATTACCTAATTCCTTTCATGTTATCTACTTATTCTCAATTTGACATCTGTAATTTAATGACATTACTATATTATTACTTATATTATTGACTTATGAAATTATATTTGTATTAAAATTATGTCAATAGATAAATTGCATGACGATGAAATGTTTGCCTATCGTTACATCGATGAAGCATGATTGTTCAATTTTAATACACACATCAAAAGTGTCTAGGGATCAAGCATTTTTATGCGGATTTCTTGAGATTGAGATGTGGCTTTGTAATAAATTTATGATTTTATAAATTTATATGGATCCTTATTGGTGCATTTCATAATTTGAAACAGGAACTGCACAATCGTAGGATTCGATATCAATGGGCTCTTGAACACAGAAATTGGGCAGAAGAACAATGGCGTTTCGTGTGCTTTTCTGATGAGTCTCGTTTTGGTATGAGACCGGATACAAGACGTATACGACACGGGAGAACCCCTGGACGCCAACAGCGATTAAAATCCTGCCAGGAAGTCCATCCTTATAGTGGTGAAACCATCATGGTATGGGCGGGTATTTGGATCGGCGGAAGAACTGATTTGATTCGGATCAGAGTCAACCTCAACGCTCAAATTTATGCTGAGACGATTGTATCAGACGTCATCGTTCCTCTACAAGTGCAAATCGGTCCCTTATTTCAGTAAATGCATGATAATGCACGACCAATATGCTACAGAGAAGAGCTCTGCCGAATATGGAGGGTATCCAGTGGCAAGAAGACCTTTTTTGTTGTTGCAACGAACATGGGCGGCCATTCCACAGCGTGATTTGGATGAACTCATTTTGAGTATGCCAAACCGATGTTCTTGTGTTGTTAGTGTTCGCGGCAGAAACACGGATTATTAATTGTTTAAGTTACCCAATAAAATTTTAAAGAAAACTGTTATTTCAGTATTTTTTTCGAACTTTAATGTTAGTGGTTCAAATGTCAAAAATCCCTTTATTAGGAAAATGGCAAATTTCTTTATTAATGCAAAGGTGACTTGGTTTATCGTTACTGTAGACAAACGATAACACCTTATTTGATGAATCCTTCAAGAAAATTTTAATTAATATCAATCAGGAGAAAAGTTATTGCAAACATATATGTTGATCCCTAGACACTTTTGATGTGTGTATTATGACCTGATAATGTAATTCTTACCATGTTTCAATGCAAATAAATCAATATTCTATTCTATTCTCCTTTGCGTTAAGGAGTTCCACCATGCGCTAAGCTCCAAACAATGTTGACTATTAGAAGTAACAAAACACTATACGTGCCTTTAAAATTTGAGGGTTTCCCTCGATTGCATCAATGTCTCATTATAAGTTCCCAACTTAAACAATGGGACCAACTAGAAGATTTAAGGGGCCGTCCATTAATCACGTGAGGTCGTTTTCCTCATTTTTTGACCCCCTCCCCCTGATATTTGGTGAGGTTTGGGACCCCCGCCCCCCCTGGATCACGTGTATTTTTTGGAAGTCTATGTAAAGGCTATTTTTGACTGGGGAAAAATATTAAAAAATGGTGATTCGAAAAAAAAATTATATGTATTTGCAATAAAATAAATGAATAATTAATTAATGTTGTCTTCGTTCCACGTAGTTGCAAGACTTTCATTTTAGGTTACAACTGGTAAAGCTTCTTCTTCACTGGCAGTTGTTATTGGCAAAGAGGTTTGTGACAACAGATCGTTCAAATTTTCGCGCCGTTCAAAATTTCGGTTCAGAAATAGATAAAATTAATACACGTGATGTCTAACGAGACCCCCCTCCCTCCCCCCTCGTGATGTTTCGTGGTGTTTTCCGTACCCCCTCCCCCCCTCCCCCTTTTTAGCCTCACGTGAATAATGGACGGCCCCTAACCTCTAGGTAGGCGAAAAAAAATTGAAACCGGTCTACAAATGACTGTGATACGAGGTAACACAGCCACAAAAAAAAACATACAGTCGAATTGAGTACCTCCTCCTTTCTCGTCGGTTAAAAATAGTAGTAAAGTCTCGTGTATATGAGATATCTCTTTGATTGCCTTGTCTGCTCATCCCCCACATGCCGGAGCAAAGAGAAAAGAATTCAAGACAATATATCGCGTTTAGTTCTTTTATTTCATCGTCTGTTACTTTTTAACTTTCGACTCGGTTCAATTAGAGCGTCGTGAAAGCTCTGTGAAAGCTCCGAGTAGTGATGGGTGTGTGGATCCGTATCGAGTTTATAAATCCTTCTATCCTAAGGGCCTGTTTGCCATAGGCGAGTAAGCAATAATAATTCAAATATAAAGCGTCATTTTATATGAATTATCTGGCAGATAACGTTAACCATCACTTATAGGGATATTGTGAAACATGCCGTTACAAAATCTAAAATAGAAGGTAGGTACTTTAAACAGTACAAAAACTGAAGGATGCGATCAAATTAAAACACTTTATTTATATTCTGCATAAATATAAAATTATGTTTTAGGAACTAAGTGTCGTGTTTTATTATAAGATGACGACTACTTTTAAGTTCTCTGACATTATATTGCTGTGCATCGATCGCGGTCAACTCATAAATATCAGTCTATAAATAGTTTTTATTTGTTATTACAACTTATAACTACCGAACTACTTGCGTCATGTTTTGTGTCCTCCGAGCGTCATCGATCTAATTCTTAGAAAAACACTACTCTAAATTATTAACTTTTCATCATTTTCTTGCCCTGTTCCCTGATTATGTGGGGTTGGCCCAAACTATTTTTCCTTTATTTTTTATGGATGCTTTTGCACTGATCCAAATCTTTTTTTTATATTTTGTTTTAGCACGTGAAACGTACCTAATGTGTTCGAATGTGTCCGATTCTAAAATACGTAACCATAAAATTTTAAAAACGTCGAGATTAGGTATATACTAATTCGTTAGATTGTTATCAGTCAATTTATTGTGGACAAGCTGGACAAGGTTCAACATTTATGCTTTTTTTCTTCATACATCTAACACAAAGGATATACGGGCATTTCTTCGCTCACCCCGTCTTTCCTTTTTGGTACAGTTCACAATAAATGGACAGATTTATAATAAACAAGATACTTACTTATTGATACAAGATTAAACGATATTACCGCCGGCGGTCGCATAAACAAAAGCATACCATAAAACTGTTGATAAACACATACGTGAGGAATAATGCTCTGGTGACGTGTACAATTGGCGGACCTAATTAACTTAAGGTATCCTCTACCAGTCAAATGCTTCGAGAGGGAGAGGATTTAATATGTGTCACATTTTTCAAAAAATCTTTATTAAAATTTTGCCCGGTCTATTTATTAACAAGACAAGCCATCATGTGCGCAAACCCGCTAAAATATGTAAACAAGCAATGGTTAGTTCTTTATGAGCGTAGATAGTACTAACAATAATGTCAGCGCGGCGCAGTGACAAGGTGAATACCTACCGAATCCTCTCTCGACAGAGCGTCGTCCGCAGAGCAAGAAATGATCAGAGGTGGCAGTAAAACTAAAACATCACATAAAACCATGAATTATTTTTTTATTACAGTTTTTCTTTCAGAATTAGGTCAATTGAATTAAAAATCATTTGGAGTCTGGAGATTTGCGCATTTAACATTACACGTGGTATGTTTAGAACTCTTGTAGGTAGTGATAGGCTTATGGAAAAAGATTCGAGACAAATTTATTATTATTTATTTTAATAACACAAAATATACACATAGTTTCCTAATTAATAGTATCATAAAGCCTATTGCAGGTTTGTCTAGATACTAGTTGTTCTCTGTATTAGTGCGTTAAGCATCCATGTTGCAATACATAACCATTTTTAGTGATGTATAAAATTGAACCGATATTTTTCGGTCAAAGTAAACGATTACTGTCTTACTTTTTTGTTATAAACAAATGGTTTATATTTTGCGTGTATTTCAATCCTTTTCCAGGCTCAGAGCCTATAAGTATATATAATTTGTAATCTCCATGACACATAATTCTGGCGAAAACAAGTAGGAAATCCGTTGTAAAAAATTAACAAGTAGGATACCATTAATTTAAATATAGCTTATAAATCGATAGCAATTATATTTTTGATGCGCTTTTCATAAATAAATATAGTGATTTATTATTACGGTCATACTGATTATTCGGACATACACGGTTTTAGACTGTTTAGGTTTTGTCAAACACTTGTAATTCGAGTTTCGTTCGAATAATTTTCGTTCATAAGAAAAGTAAGTGACAAATAATTTCCTATGGATCAAAGTTTTTATTTAATAAGGCATTGTTTTATTATATTTTGGCAGCAACATCAAAATTATATTAATTTTACATATTTCGTTACAGGTTTCGTTTTTGAATAGGTAGATTTTAAGTTTTAATTTTTCTTGTTTGTTATTAATAAAGTATAAAATTACATATTTATTTTATTTATTTATATATTTTGTGATATGTCAAGAAATGTCTCAGCACTCATCATGAAAAATAGACACTGCGTATGAGCGTAAACAACCCCACTCATGCAGATGTCAATTGCTTATGTGCTTATTCGCCAAACTGTGTAAAGGACGTTTCAACTCGGGAAAATATTGGGGACGTTAGCATGTAGGATTTAGATTTATCAATACATCTAAATAATATTATCCCTAAACATTTACGCGTTCAATTTAAATAAATAACATTTCCACCGAATGTCACGCTTATTTCATATTCAAATTAATGTGTGACGTGTCGCGAAATTGACCTATTTACGAATTCGCGACGCGGCTTCTCTACGGAAATTAGGAGGAGGATATAGAAATGTAAAGCTAGGAAAAACAAACACCACAACAGCTATTTTATATTTCCATATTGGTTTAAAATGTTTTAACACTCACTCACAGTGTCATATTTCAAATTCATAAAGATGAAATAAGAAACCAAAAGTTTGCACACTTTCCATATTTTTTGTGTTATAGGGTAGATATAGAACTACCACAAAACAGGTCATGCTAGTTTGATGTTAAGTTTAAATATACATTCAGATAGACAAACAATTTTACTGTATTGTAATTTTATTGTTTTAATTACTGGTAATATTGAAAGTATCCGTAACAAACATTATAATGGCATACATAAAAATCTTAGTATTTTATATCAAACCTTATATATAATTCATTAGAATGTGATGTAAAAATCCAGTACCCAAATGAACTGAAATTATGGAACTTTCCTTACAAACAAGATATTTGCTATTCGCTTTGTATCGTTATAAAATTGTAACACTTCCACGCGGCTGGCATTGAAACATATTGGCAATTATTTAGACGAGCTCTAATTGGCTAGTTAGGAAAACAATAAAGTTCTTTATGTAGGCAAATTAACGGCACTTACATATGTCTTCCTGAGATGTATCACACCTGAGGCGAGATTCGGTAGATTTCCGAGCAAATCCAATTGATAGGTTGAGAAAAAGATACAACATTTTAGTAGTACGCTTATGTTTAATTCGCATTAAGAAACATCACGTCTCATTACTTAGCACCATTAAGATATTGATGTTTATAAAATAACACAAATTAAAGTAAATTACATGTTAAAGTCCATTTACTTTGCTAGTCAAATATTGTAAACAATATTTTCACTACCTTTATAATGATATGAGTGAATTTAATCAATTTACAACTTAATTTTTAACAGTTTTCAGTGCTTAACGATTAATTGGCTATGTAGGTTTTGAGTTTTGTATTTATCTTATTTTAAAATGAATAATTTCGTTAAAATTGAATGTCAAGATTGTTTACATTGTTGGACTAGCAAAGAAAAACGGACTGCACCTAATTTACCTCAGTCGTCATCATTTTCTTTCAGAAGTAAGATAAATTTCTACCTCAGAATTTGAACAGCAGGGCGGCAAGGAAAAAGAACTGTCCATAAAATATGTGTGTTAGTGCGTTTGTCATGCCTCTAAAGTCATACCTCAAAGAAGCCCATGTTAGCCAGGAGACGACCCAGGACAGAGTTTCCTGGAGACGCGTGATACGGAAGGCCAACCCTCAATAAAATGGGAAAGGTCCAGGCAAAGGAGAAAAAGTGAGGTTGTCATTGGATAATGTTGTTTTCTGAACAAAAAAAATCTTTTAAAACTACTGATTCTGCCTATCTTATGATTGTACTATTACTACATGTAGTAGTAATAATGAAGTATATTGCTAGCTTTGCTTTGAGTTACTATTGTTACATTCTTGTTTTTCGTCGAGAATAGAAGCTATCTGTCTTTTGCCTACCTACATAGTTATGCCGCGGAAAATTACTAGCTAGCACCGAATCAAATGAAGCCCAAAATTGGTATGTTATATTTTTTTGGTTCAATTGAATAAAAATGGCTGAAAATATAAACATGTGCTATATTTTCGGAAGCGCCTTAAAAAACCCTTTCAAATGATATAACACACGATAAGTTTATGAAGTAATTTAAAAAAAAAACAATATATTTGGTTTACCAGCGCTACGCTACAGCTAGGAGGTGTCCTATCGAAGTTTTTTTTTTGGTAATTTGTGTCAAAAAATATTTTGATCTCTCTAGTACGCGTTTGCCAAACCGTAAACTGTACATCGTTGCATCGGGAGTATACAATCTCAGGAGCTTTCGCATTTACGGTGTTTGTAGGATTAATATTTCCTTTGATAATTTAGTAGAGATACCCACTAGTGAAGACATTGAAGGCATAGGGAATAAATAAAATAAAGTTTTACTTTGAGCGCACTCAATTAGGAGACTAATCGGATTCTTGTTCAATATTCTTCAAGTAAAGAAGCCACTAGCAATTTCTCTGCTTGAACTCTTTCTAAAATGCGCTTAGCAATGCTTTTATTACAATCTTTCTTGATAAGGTTTTCTTTTTACATATTGTGAAACTTGGTTTATCCTTTAGAATTTTTAGGGTTCCGTAGCCGAATGGCAAAAAACGGAACCCTTATAGTTTCGTCAAGTCTGTCTGTCTGTCTGCCTTTCTCTCCGTCCACCGTATGGCACGGTCACTTTATGCTGAAACTTTAACTATCACATTGTTGAAATTTGGTAGGAAGATGTATCCTTTTGACCGCTTTACGATTCTTAAACATAAAGTTAAAATAATGATATTTACGGGGGGGCTCCCATACATTAATCTAAAACCAATAAAAAAATGTCAAATCTGTGCGTGTGGATAGGTCTTTTAAAATGACATAGAATGTAACGTAATGTTTGATGGATAGACGCTTCTAAAGTCGTAAAATGGGCGTCCTCTCCCCTCCAACTTCCTTCTAAACTAAGCGAGTGTCAATTTAGAAAGAAAGAAAGAAAGAAAATGCATTTATTTGACTCAAATAAAATTACATCAATTATATTAATAATACAAAAGCAGGCGACTTGAGTCAAAAAGGCACCCACTCAGCATAAGTCGTGGCAGCGGGACGCATACCACGACGCTGATTTTCAGCGGGTGCCTTAGTGGGTGGTAATAATTTGAAAATGAATTATACACCATAAGAAATATATACCACAAAATTAAAAAAAAAAATTAAAAAAAAAAATTATACTGTAGATCTTAACAAATTTTTTCGCTGAGATCGAACTAGTAGTTTTGGAGAAATGGCACATATTCAACAACCGCAAACACTTCAACTCGCACTTGGCTGTTTTTTTTTAAATATAATTTTTAAAAATTATGTCCATGCTAAACTTCTGATTGCACTGCTCAGATTGAAAACACTTGGTTGTAAAATGGTATTTTAGAGATGGGTTTAACTCAGCATTGTTTATAACTTCTCAATAACAAAAACAATCTTAAATATACTATGGAACACTTGCGGCTGCTCGTATTAATGGCTTTAGCTCGAGCTAACTGCTGTTTACGAGCACTCGAGCACGGTGAGAGAATCAACAACTTTATTTTGAAACTTTCGTATCGATGAGCTTAATTGAAAGTGATAAGCCATTTAAAATAAGTGTTTTTGATCGTTACTTCGTATTAGAGCCTTGTTTACGGCTAATGGAAAGTAATGGAAAACCGAATATGAATAGGTACTTCGCTCGTCCACAGCTTTCAGCTACGAATTAAAAACAAAAAACTACTCTGGATAAATTTTAAAAATGAGTACACAAGTTTTCTTTTTTTACAATGGTAGTGCCTATATTAACGCAATGTTAAGGATCTCATACAAGAACGGCAGTATGCCGTTAACAAATCTTCGATGTGACAGCGGCAAACATTTTATCAGTGGTTTTTCAGGACTGGTTTGCCGCGATTTACCACCCAAACTGAAAATGAAAAATATAGGTACATCTAGCACTCTTCACAAAATTTAACTTGCCCCTCTCTAAAAGAAACAAAAGACTATTCTGCGTAAGAATAGACTGACATAAGAATACGTTTCCATTTTAAACTAATGTTACCTGTTTTCTGAATAAACCTAACGGGCACTAGAGGAAGAGCATTTAAGACGTGAGTCACTCAAGTCTCGCTGCAACGGAACATTTCTTGGCGTTCCATCAACGATAGAGTGTCTGTTATTTTTTTAAATATTGGGACATAAACATTATGTAAGTATTGTACTAGGAATAATATGCGGTAGATAGTTTCTTAAAACTTCTCATTCGTATTCCATGCGTTGCTCTGAATAGTTTTCCCCTAAATATATATAAGAAAAAACTGCACCAATGGCTGTTAGATAAATGTGTTTATTCTGTTAAGGAATTTTTAAATTTGTGTTTTAGTAGTTGTATTAGTAGCTGACATTTTACATTTAATTACCTTTATTATTGTTATTAATTTGAATCTTAACCCACCTAACCATTGAATCATCATGAATGAATGAATGAATGATTTATTTATCTTAAGTAACAGTGACTCATTTTTGTTGGTAAGACTTATAAATTATGTTAGTATCTAAATACAGTTTACATGGGACTAAGAGCTAAAAAAAATATGAAAATATCTGATTAAAACGGCCAGTTCTGTACCACTCCACCCGAAATGGCACAAGAACGGCTCATATAAATGCAGTCGAGTCTATCAGCAATCATATTCAGGATGCTGTTACCGCTTCCCCGCACCCTGCGCACCAGGGACGCGCACCACTTGCGCATTGTTGCATAGAAGCAATCTACGCCTGCTTCAGCGAACAGCCGCAACAATACCCTGGAAGCGTTATTATACTGGACACAGAGAGCGCTATAAGCCTTTTGAGTATATCTAGCCCCGAGGCTGCACGTGTAAAAAGATGTACAGTAAGCCCTGAACAACGTGATCTTTACGTCGCGTGTACAGCGTGCAAACCTCCGAGCCAGCATGTTCGCTCTGACTGACAGCGCTCTCCGTTCCCTCTCAATATCTTCATCGTTCGTTGAGGTTAATTCTAATCCATTTAATATTTACATGCCAGATCAGACAAAACATGTTTTAAGCAAATAAATATTTCATTTCATTTCATTGTTCTAACCGTGTACTAATGTCAAAATGTTATGTTATAAATATGTAACCATTGACAAACACATTTCATGGTACACCATGATGCATGAGGTCTGAATTAGTAGAATTCTTTATTGAGTAGGTACATAATAAAGACCTTAACATTGACATGACAGAGCATTTAATGCTTGCTCGTTTGTTCAATAGTAATAGTTATTTGATTCAAGCGTAATGTGTCCATGAAAAATACTATAAACTGCCTGTAAGATGGGATAATTCATCTGTCTAGACATAGTGTCGTTTGCGAGCCGTAAAGCAATTAAGTGTAATCAACACCTCATCACGACCATGTAATCAGTTCGCACTAAGATTTAGAACTTTCAATGACACAATATACCTAGTGATGTTTTTTTATTTTTATTTATTTGTATAAGCACAGTAACATCACACAACCAAAATATTAGGGGTGCAATAAGAAAATTCACATCTGTCTATACACATAATAATAATAATAATAGTCCCCCTAGCCGATTTCGACTACGGTGGCCAGTCACAACGACTAGCCGACTGCGCGGGACATATTATAGTGCACAAGTGTGTGCGCAAACACAGGTGCACTCTCTATTCCTTTCACTCTCATAGCCCGATGGGACAGCAATCTGACACGACCGGAGAGAGAGATCAGGCGCAGGACCAACGGCTTTACGTGCTTTTCCGAGGCACGGGGGTGAAACACCGCCAACTTCCAAGCTCCGGGCTACCCTAAGAATTTCTGAACAGAAAAACTCAGGTTTTTTTTTTTTGGCCCGACCCGGGGATGGAACCCGGGACCTCTGGCGCAGCCGTCGCTTTAAAGTGCGACCCTCTTACCGCTGCGCCACCGAGGCATACACATAATACTAATAATGTAATACACAAATTGTAAAGGTCGAATTTCAGTACAAAAAAAGAAAATGTTTAAAACCGAGTCAGGGGGATGTAAGAAGTGCAACAGGACTAAAACAATTTTTTTAACTGCCTCGGTGGCGCAGCGGTAGGAGGGTCGCACTTTGAAGCAACGGCTGCGCCTGAGGTCCAGGGTTCGATCCCCGGGTCGGGCGAACAATATCTCCGTTTTTATCGTACCGAAAAAAAATATTTGACAAATATATTTTTTCGGTTAAAGTTTCATTTATGAGAGCCTCCCCTTAAATATCATTACTTTTTATTTTTTGTATAAGAATTGTTGAAGCGGTTAACAGGATACATCTTCCTACCAAATATATATTTATAGTGCAGCTTATAGTTACAGAATAAAGTGGCTGTGACATACGGACAGACAGACAGACTTGACGAAACTATAAGGGTCCCGTTTTTGGCATTTGGCTACGGAACCCTTAAAAGAACGACAAAATATAAAGAAGACACTCACTTCAAGAAAGGAAACAAACGGGTGTAGCAATGCTAGAAATAAATCAGTGAATGAAAGAAATAAAACTAAAATAGTGGATATGAGAAAATGAGAATAAGACACTTTTTTAAGTAATTGAAACTAAAAATTAAAAATACAAAAAAAATAAGGAAATGATAGTGAAAAAGAGGAAAATGTAAAGAAGTCTACAGAAAAAAAAACACAATAACCAAAGGAAATGCTATTAAAAAGAGGAAAAAGTAAAGTAGTCTACAGAAAAAAGGCAATGTATAGTAAAAGAGGCAAATAAAGTAAATAAAACAAATACAGAAAAATTAAGAAGTTCACAGAAAAGAAGATAATAATAAAAAAATACCAACAAAAAATAAATAATAATTGATTTATTTCTAGTATAAGAACTCATTATTAAATCTGAAAACGGAGGCAACTGTCAATGTTTACATCCTGTATACATGTTTGGCACATAAAACACTTAAGTAAGCACGCAAAAATAGAATAGTCATTTTGGTTTACCTCCAATTAGGCAATGTTCTAACTCCACGTTCGTAATTATATTTGTGCATGTTTGCTCTATCTCCAAATTAAACGAGTAAAATAAGATATAATTAATTATCATCCATAGTTAATCATTAAAGAAATCAATTTAAAGGTAACCAATGTATTATGAGGGACTTTTAAATCTTAAAACTATAACCTGTTGCTTAAAATATAGATGAAAACTCGTCTACCTGAAAAAGTAACAAATAAGCACTGAGGCGACGATCTGTCAGAAACCATACATGACCGGTCAAATACGGTCAATATCAATCAATTTGACCGTATGTGATGAACCGTAAATATAATTTCCTGACTCAGTTTTCGCAAGAAAAACACATTTTGTGTCGTTGTGTGAATGAGTTTTGATTACTTATTATGACTTTTGATTGTTTTTTGTAAATATGGTTGCAATCAGATGTAAAGAACGGTGTTTCACGGACCTGCGCGAAAGTCACGTGACCTACCGAATTCGACAAATCGCGTACGCACATCCGAAAAAGTAATAAAATATTACTGAATCAATATAAATTACCATTTATGACAGTTAATGACCGATTTTGACTATTTAATAGTAATTTTCAACACAAGCTCTATAGCCGAATGGTAAAATACGGACATTAGGAAAGAACTAGCACAGAAAATAAGTTAAGAATTAGACCGTGTGTGACACTGACTGCCATTTGAGTTTTTAACTGACAAGTGATTTTCGATCAATGTGCGTGATTCTTATCGGTTTTTAGGTATGTTGGAGATTTTGTTTTTTTAATTGGAATTACAAAATAAATGTTAATTTGTTGCGGAACTTTGTGCAATAAGGAAATTAGTCATGTGGGGAACATATGACCTTAGCCCGTTGGAGCTAAGCGTTTTGTGGGAACTATACATCTTTTGCCTGTTTATGTCAACATAAAATAACTTTCTTTTGAATACTAGGTATTTTTCCTGACATTTCTGTGTATTGCATACTTATAACACTTCAACAAAATAACCTCCTTATATATAACGTTATTTAAATTAATTTACAAGAATATGTTGCGACAAAAAAAGGAAATCCTTACCCAGGCAAAGGGATTATTTCCCACATTTATTTTTCAGGGTTATTAGTATTTTTTCTGGACTCTGTTGATAAGGAATGAAACAAGGCATTATCCAAATGCACTTTTTGCAACTCTATATTTCATCCAGCAGTTTTCCGAGTCTCGTGGCAATCGAACTTTTTTCGTGTGGTACTTCGATTGCGAGTTTAACTTATTTACCTAAAAATCAAATCAAGAATGTAGATACATGTAAAAAACTATCGCATGACCAAAAACTAATTATATAGAAATCGTGACTCTGACAAATTTAAAAATATTTTTTCTTTGACAAAGAAAATTTGATCGGTGAACTTTTTGGTATACGAATTGCGCGAAAATTGGTTAAGGATTAAACCGTCTCATTTTTCAGTCTTACTTTATGTCCTCTTATTATTGTCACGTGGAGACACCCTATTATATGTCATTACAACAAAAAATTTAGTTTTGTATATCTATAAAAGTAAAAAGAAATATCAAACTGGGTAACGCCGAATATTTTATAGTATTTTTGCACAAAAAAATGTTCACTCTTTCTTTTAAGTTAACTTAGCAAAAAATATTTAAGTATTTAGCGATGGTGGACGGAGTGAGCACCAGGCATCCGTTTTACTTATGAACGCATAGTAAAAGTGGTTTGTTTTTATGCTGAATAGTCCTATTTCTAGCCAATTCATACAATGTAAACGATGGAATGCGAATTCATAGTTGGTTCATAGAGATACAACAGCGTGTGAATGGAGTGAGCACAATAAATTAATAGTAAATGTTTTAATACGAAACTTGACGATCTGAAATTACAGGCTCCAATTAAATAGAGGTGTAACTAAAAAAAGAACACTCAATGACTCGACCAACTTATTTCAGTATGAAGATATGGCTGACCGCTTGTGAGGACTGAGTGAGCACACATTTAACTAAATATCTTTCATTCAATCGCATTACAAAAAGAAAACCTTGTTTTTACAATTGTTTTGAACCTGTAACTAAATGATAAATATACATTTAATTAAATCTGGAGCTGCTCACCTGGTGGAAACGCAGACCAAAAAATCTACCTTAACTGAATTAAGGTATACGAAGTATACTGGAGTATACGAAGCTGTGTTATTTTTTTCTCAACCATGGCAAAATCAAAGAGAAGGGTCCTCATTTAAAGCAATTTAAGCATGTATGTACAATCGATCCACAAGTGTGAATCACAACACAAAACAACTGTTTATACAATAAGAACCATAGAAAATATTACTTTTTTTCAGAAATTTAACTTTGACGCGATGGATACCAAAGACGGCTTACTACCGTCGAAGAGGTAGCCTAAAAAGAGGTGGTGTGACGACTTGACCAGCTTTGCGGGAGATTGGGCGTCATTATTTGCTGACAGAGACTTAGGGAAGGAGTTGGGGGATACCTTTGCCCAGCAGTGGGATTAAATAGGTTGATTAAAATAAATTACAAAACTGAACTGTGACTTTTATAAAAGTGAAAATAACTCTGTTAGTTGCTTACGTTGTTACGTCAAAACTACAAAACCGATTTAAATGAATTTTATAGTCTAGTGAAGAAGCCTGACAAAGGACAAAGGCCACTTTTAAATGCAAAAATTGGGTTGTAAGGGGTTAAAAAGGGGAATGAAAGTCTGTATAGAAGTATCGCCTTTTTTAAAGCTAAAAACTTTAAACTCATTTTTAAGGCTCTTAATTGGATAGCCTCACTAATATTATAAATGTGAAAGTATTGTAGTTTCCTGTCATATAAATACTTTAATATCTTGCTTACTCATACAAATACTAATATATCTTATTTGCAATATTATTAGCCTAAGGGCTGATTTTCAATAGTCAGAAAAGAAATGCTGTATATATAAGTTTTATCTGAACATTGAAAAATCGGCCCCTAATAATTAAAAAATTGTACTCAAAGTCACAATTCCACGCGGACGAAGTCGCTGGCACAGCTAGAAGAAAAATTGCCGGATAAGAGACCTAAACAACTGTGCACGACATAACAATATTATTATTTAACTATATCTAGACTAGACGAAAGAAGTATGTAATTTTTACTAAACAAGTTCGTTAAGGCGTTTTTTTTCCAATATTTTTGAAAGTCCAGTATCTCTGGTCAAACAGATCGAGGCTGGACGACAACTTATTTTTTAAATTCACGAAACATTCTGTAAACAGCATTATTCAAAGAAACATTCGTGAGCGGAATATCGAAAAGCTTAGGGTTTCGAGTTATTGGCTTACTGGCTCTAAAACGAAGTAAACTAAGGAGCTCACCCATCTGGCCGTTAGTTATAAAGTGACCTATACGAATGTGATCTGTAATAAAAGAGCAAAAAATATAATAGTTATCAATTATAAATGTTTTTATTATTTAATTATGAAAAAATAATTATTGTTATTGTTCATGAAACTTTCATTAGCATTACTTAGTTTTATGATGTGTTCATAGATGGCGTTAGGTGTGGTTTAAATCGCAAGAAGATTGTTTTTTTTTGTTTAAATGACCCTTTAGTGCATAAGGTCCGAATTATAGAGTTTAATTTCATATACAGTTTATTTTATTATCTTTCATACAGTTGTAATGTATTGCAAACAAATGTGTCCAGTCACAGAACATAACGTTGTCACTATAACGAGTTCGATATACATTGATTATGTATTGTAACTAACGATTACTTTATCTCTGAGTTAAAGCATTTTAGAGGGTTAAGGTAACTATGTATACTCTGTAGAATCATTGATTAAATTTTTCTCCTATTACAGGGCAGACGTGTAGTCTGAGTAATTTATTTTTAACGCCAGGGAGAGAGATATTATAGGCAAATTACCTTTAAATTCCAATTACAGGACATACCTTTTTTAATCAGTAATTTCGCTTTTGCAGATTTAAAAAGATGCAGAATTGCTTTGGGCTCCCTAGAAAATATAGTAATGAGACACATCCCATTTATGTAGCTTAGAAGTGAGTTTCCATGTGTGTGTTCAACCAAACGATGAACCAAATGATGAAACAGCGTCACAATCTATTGAATGACATTGATATGACAAATGACTTGCTGTCATTACGAAAACTAATTAAAATCAAAGTTATTTCAATGAAATATTATATTATCCATTTATAGCTATAAAGTGTCGATTTTTCTTATAAATAAAATATAACGCACGCTACGTAAATTTTGTATAAAATTGCTTGAAAAAATAGTGACAGACGTCCTCCAACGTTTTTTTTTCGGTCACAGCGATGAAGGTCATTCATATTAACCCAATCGTTCCCAATGCCAGGTTCATACAGGCTACCCAATAACATAATTAAATAACGATTTTTTTCTTATGTCTAAATTAAATCAACTTGCGAGCTTTAATTGAGTTCGATTAGCTGCCTAAATTGAAGGCAATTAGGACTATTCGGCTGAATTATTTATAGCTGTGATTGAATTTAGTAACAAGAGCATGACATGATTTATTATTATTGAAATAACAACCAGACGATTTAAATGCAAAGCTCAGTAATCCTGTAGTATATCTAACTGTTTCAATTGACGTTAGTATACACATATCGCATGTTGGATGCGAAATTCGCATTTACTATGTCTCGCTCTAACATAACTATATGCGGTATGTTCATCCCTATCGGTTCACGTGCGCATGAGTTGGTGTACTTACAGCGTAAGACAATTGAACTTAGTTTTCGTCACATCAAGTTCCTATTGTATTTTAGGCATCCTGAAACTTGTACATGCGATTTCTATGAGCCTTAGAAACTGAAAAAAATAAAAAAGCAATGCTCATAACACAGCGAACTATCAGGTCTGTTCAATTCCAATTACCAACTCAAGTGAAAAAAAACGTTTAGAGGCGAAATCTATTGAAACATGCATTAGAATGAAGTAAAAAAGAACACCTCGTTTGACATTGGGTCTTTACAATAAAAATATATTTATAACTCGAAATATTCTCTCGCAGTATTGTATAGTTCTGGCAAATCTTTTGATGGGATTATGCTTTTATGTTCGAGATAACAAAGCTAGACCTTTTGGCTTTGATGAGCTCTTATCTTATGTTTATATCATAAGTTGACATTAATTAAGGTGTGTATTATGATCTTTCTTTTAAATTACGGCTGCTGCCTCTGAATGGATTACGAAATTTCGTGTTGCGATGTCTTAATTTCGATTTTCATAACCTTATTTCGGCCAATTACCTCAGTGTCTGAAGACGAAAGTCTCAAACCAGTTTGTGTTACCAGTTACATTCGTTTCGAAACATGGTCTCTAACTATGGGCTTTAGGAAGCTCAAAATCACACAGTGAGCAATAGAGAGGGCTATGCATGGTGTTTCTCTACGAGATCGAATCAGAAATTAGGAGATAAGAAGAACTAAGTGGAAAACTGTGGCAGGCCCAGGGGCCTATGTTCAGCAGTGGACATCTTTTGGCTGATAATAATGATGATGATGAATTTCGACCGTGTGGGTGAGTGGGAAAGAGTTATTTTTAAATACCAATTTGGCGAATCAGCTAGCTGAGTGGGAATAAAACTGCCTGGAAGTTGAACGACACACAGCAAGATCGCAATACGCCCCTAGTTATGATTTCGTTATAACTTCAAGAAAAACTTTCAGCAAAAGGCATACTTTTTTTTTCATAGGTTGACGTGATTTTTACGATTGCTACTAATTGATTAAGATTTAAATTATTTTTAGACAATAAAATAAAGTTACTTTACTTTTTCCATTGCACTCTAAGTTTTGAAACGAAAGCTTTGTCTAAGACAAAATTCTTCGGTCATGTAATCTCTCAATTAAACTTTCGTTTCAACAGAAAGTATAAAACAGAAATGCTGATTATACATTCTGCGAAGGAAGTTAAACAACTGATTTAATTGGTTTCAGATCTAAAACTTTTTACTTACGACAGTTTTGGCCTCGATTTTTGTTTCGACGACATTTATTTCTTTTGCTTTTTACAAAAAAATGATTTATTATGACGAAATAACACAAAAACTAATAAATGGAATAGCTGACTCTCTAAAAGAAAATACAAAAGACATAAATATATCTAAAAAGGACCGAACTATTAAGCCGTGGATTACACCTGGTATATTACGGTGCATAAGGCATCGTAATAAACTTCAACAAAAGTTACACTGTAATCCTCATGACGAAATTCTTAAAATTACATTTAGAAGATATCGTAACTTTTGCAATAATTTGGTCAAAAAATTGAAGCGCAACTATGAAAGGCAGCTATTACATGAATCTACAGGTAACTCAAAACAACTTTGGAAAAACATTCGTCAAATCACTCATCTGAAACAGACACCATCAGACAATACTAAGTTATTAAATATTAAATCGTCACCAAATGAGTCAGTCAATTTTGTTAATCGCTTTTTTGGAAACATTGGGAAAACATTAGCAAATGCCATAGATCAGCCTACACCGAATTCTATTGATTCCTACAAATCCCCTGTTAATTATTTAGTCTTGACAGACACTGACCACTATGAAGTTTACACAATCCTCATGAATTTAAAATCAGATAGTGCTGCAGGATGGGACAATATCCCACCCAGCTTTCTAAAATTTGCAAATAACGAGATAGTCCCTATAATTACCCACTTAACAAACCTCTGCTTTAGCAAAGGTATTTTTCCGGCGCTCCTAAAAGAGTCCATAATAACGCCGATACATAAAGGTGGAGATGAAAACGATGTCAATAATTATAGGCCAATTTCAGTCCTTAATTCAATATCTAAAATTATAGAAAAATTGATTAACAAAAGGTTACTAAGCTACTTTGAGATAAATAACATCTTATCACCATGCCAATTTGGATTTCGTGTAGGAAAAAACACTGAAGACGCTATTCGTGAAATGACATCTGAAATAATAGACAATTTGGATAACAAGAAAAAATGCCTTACAGTGTACCTAGATCTTAAAAAAGCCTTTGACACCGTCTCCATCTCCATACTAATTAAAAAACTAGAAAAGGCTGGTGTCAGGGGCATTCCCCTCGACTTATTTAAAAAGCTATTTGCAGGGCAGAAAACAAAGAGTGAAGGTTGGCCACATTTTCAGTGATAAGATCCGAGTAGAATACGGCGTCCCTCAAGGAAGCGTACTGGGCCCGACCTTATTTTTACTCTACATTAATGACCTTTGCAATATGCCAATCAATAGCGGTAAAATAATATCCTACGCTGATGATACTGCTGTTATTTTTACTGGACACTCTTGGAACAGCATTAAAGCATCAGCCGAATTTGAATTAGCCAAAATTAGCACATGGTTAAGATCAAACCTTATGACGCTAAATACCTCAAAAACTAATTATATGTGTTTCACAATCTATGATAAGACTCAGCCGGACGACAACTTGGAGATTAAAATCCATTCCTGCAAGACTCATGACGCATGCAGCTGCCCTATTTTTAATAGGGTACGGTGCGTAAAATACCTTGGAGTTATGGTGGACCATCGACTCTCGTGGCATGCTCATATTGAATTGGTTTCAAGCAGAATAAGAAAGATGATTTGGATTTTTAAATCTCTAAGACATATAGCAACTAAAAAACTGCTTCACCTAGTTTATGTTGCGTTAGTCGAGTCTATCATAACGTATTCTATTATCATATGGGGTGGTGCACTCAAAACCAAATTCCTTGACGTAGAACGAGCTCAAAGAATTTTATTAAAAGTAATGCTGTTTAAAGAGCGAACATTTTCAACCCAGTCACTGTATAACATAGCGGATGTCCTAACAATTAGAAAACTTTATATTCTTCGAACCATCCTAAAAAAACATAAGGCCTCAAATTATAACCAAAACCTAACTAAGAAAAGAAGAAAGCATAATGTCATGGAAACTCAAAGCACACACACAAGTTTCGCTCAAAACCAATTTAATAGCCTAGCGTCCTATTTATATAATCAAATAAACAAAGCCTTAGAAATATATCCAATGACCTATAGGGAATGCAAAATTAACCTTAGTAAGTGGTTGAACTCACTAAATTATAAAGAAGCCGAAGATTTGCTTAAGCGTAGTAGCTGACTGTTTCACACACACACACTCACACACACACACACACACACACACACTCACACACACACACACACACACACACACACACACACACACACACACACACACACACACACACACACACATCACACGCACACACACACACACCACACACACCACACGCACACAGACACACACACACGCACACGTGCACACACACACACACACGTGCGTTTCGTGATTGTAGCGATAAAATTTTTGTTTTGTTCAGTATTTGTTGTTTAGTTTGTAAATAAGATTTGTATTGATAAGGAACAGTGACTCCTTCTGGCACAGGTGCTATGCACTTAAAAGAACGAGTCCACATCTAGTATTGTTATATGTCTTTGCAACAAATAAAGATTTTTCATTTTCATTTTCATTTTCATTTTTCAAAAAGGTAACCGTACTCATCGTACTAATGTTTTATTTCAATTGGTTGCCTTTAAAAAAATGAGAGATTTTAAATAAAACAGTATTTTACGGTTATTTTCGCGAATATTTTTTAATTTTATATCCCGAAGCTTCCAACAATTCCACTAACATGGGATCCAGTACATTCGAAGACCCAAGCCTGACCTCTCACCGCAAGATCACAAGACACAATCTTTTTCTGGGTGGATAGACCGTTAATTTATACCCATGAGTAACGATAGTTAAACAATGGTAGTATAACATCTAGGTTTACCCGTGACCACGAACGCTGTAAAATTTTCGAATGAATATTAAGTAGTATTCGCGTAAACTTCAGAAACAAGTCGTAAAATTTTGTCATCTCTTCAAGTACGCATCTCAGTATGCTAGCTACATCTCTTCTTGTACTAAAACCTGATATTTGCGCCATTTGAAACTACCAATTGGATGAGAATTTCATTTTGAGCAATGCTGAATTTCAACGTAACTTATTGCTGCAATATAGCTTCACAATAGCTATACTGCCTGTAAACACAGAATACATAGTGAGTAACTAAAATTAATCGGTCTACAAATGACTGTGATATGAGGTAACACAGCCACAAAAAACATACTTAGAGTCACTCACTTTTTCCATTTAAACTAAAAGTACCAACTTTTTAAATGATTTTTAGGTAACTCTAAATGTCGGCTTATTTCACAGTTATCATAAAATACCGATAATTTTTCTATTGTAGTATTATGGCGTCCCACGGCTAACATAAAGCGAAAGCAATGTTTTAATAGACACTCCTAGACCACCCATTGGCTACATTAGAGCTGATACAATTAGTATGACTATTCAACGCAATAAATACAAGGAAAAACTGGATATTATTCTATTAAGTAAAAACTATAAAAAGCCGGTTTTTGAAGCTAATTGAAGTGCCTAGAAGTTACCTAGTGAGTTACTGTGTCCTTTGATCCATTGCAAAGTTACCTCATTTGTGTTTGCTATGGATTGTAGTGCTTGGTGGCACTCCAAAATAAGGACAGATGTTATGCTGTTGTTTTTTAGGGCTTGGAGCACCGATGCACTGTCCGAGACGATTTTAATATGTAAGTCTTTTACTTTTCTAGCTGCAACTGCTTGTGCCCTAGTGATGCCGATACATTCTGCTTTGAAGTGTTTAGCTTGCCTAAAGTTGTTGGTATTTAGATGTTTAGGTCAGTTGAGTAAACGCCAGCTCCTGTACCCTGTGAGGTTTTGTAGCCGTCTGTGTATATCCGGACATCTTTTATAACCGAGCTGTCTCTTGGCTCTTCGATGATGTTAAAATTTCTGTCAAAGATATGTTGACATGGTATCCTGTCCATGGGTGCATCTTAAAGTGGTCTTTCTTTGAGAGACCCATCTAGGATTTTTTGAATGTATAGTTACTAAGTTTTGTTTCCACAGTCTGTTTGCTCTGAGTCTTAAGGCAGCTGCCTTTGCTTCTTCCTGAATTACTAGATGTAGCGGTTTTAGATTCAGGAGAAACTCTAGTGCGGCTGATGGAGTGGTTCTCATGCAACCGATGGCTGCGACGCTTGCTAAATGGAGTTTTGATTTGATTGTGGTCACTTGCGTTCTGGGCCACCACACAATTGATCCATAGGTGAGAGAAGGTCTGATAACTGATGTGTAAAGCTATAGTGTGATCTTTGGATTAAGACCCCATCTCTTGCCGACTATAGAAAGCTATGCAGGCCTTCTACATTTTATCATCGATATGGCTCCCCCAGTTCAGTTTGCTGTCTAGGGTGACGCCAAGATATTTCACTTGATGAGGGAGCCAGTTCGGAGTTAAACAGTTTTGGTAGCTGTAGTTCAGGTAATTTCCTTTTGTTCGTAAAAAAGATGAGTTCTGTCTTTTTCGGGTTTGCAGTCACAAGTTGAAATAAAACTCATGACGCGGTTATCGTCCGCAGCCGGCGCGGTTTGATTGCAGCACGGTTTAGTGAATATGAGCTTGAAAATCGCAGCTGCGGCTGCTGCGGGGCCGCAAAAACCGGCGGGCTCGTAAGTTTTAAAATTAAACCACTCTCTCGAAGCCGCTTCTGGTGAGTTCTTGTCGTTACTATCAATGGAAATTTTGTTATGCGTTAAAATATTTTACGGAAATTCATGTGGGCGACGCTGCGGGGGTCCGTTAGTCTCAGTCGTATAGCTAGGTACCTTCAATCTAAGTTGGCCGAGTGATTCCCACTAACAAATAACGTCGCTTGTTTGATTTCGATTACGTCGCGGAAGAGGGCAGGAATTCATTAAACAAGGCAGAGGAAGTCTCAAAGGCCTCTCACCGATCTGAAGACACATAGTGAAAATGTTTCTACAGTAGGCTATGTAAGGCTCGGGTGCACCATCTTTTCATGTAATAAACATGATGTTTTTTTTTTGTTTTCGATCTGCGCGAGGCACAAATACCTCGCCGTCATACTTCATATCGTAAAACTGTCAACGTACCGTCAGCGTGACGTCGACGAGCCGTTGATGCGCCGAAGACGCGTCCGTGACACAACGGCGGATTGTCGCCGTCTGGTGTAGTGGTCGAGAAATCGCCTACTACGCAGCGGGTTGCGGGTTCGATCCCCGCACAATACAAACATTTGTGTGCATGAACATGTCTGTTTGTATTGGTCTGGATGTTTTCTATGTATATCATGTATGTATTTACAAACAAAAAGTATTTAAGTATTATATCCGTTGTCTGGCACCCATAACACAAGCTTTAAGTAGCTTACTTTGGGACTAGATGGCGATGTGTGGGAATGTCCAAAGGATATTTATTTATTATTTGTTTAGTGTCGACGTGTGATAGTGGCTACAAGCCGTATGTAACATTTAATAGGAAAAATTACCCTCGATATTTCGTACAAAGCAGAGATACTGGTTTTATGACTATTATGGCTCGGACTAATCTTCCAAACGTTCAACCAGATAGAACAAATATCAGGGCCGTTTTTATAAAAGTCGAAAGGGGCTGCTCACGAAAAACAATTTCCACAGATTCAAGGTAGATAAAAGATATTGATATAATTCTTATGAAGAAAATGACTCAATTTTATAAATTGCACTTGTAAAAAGCAGTGAATTGTTACTACAACGTATACAGAAGCTTTGTGAAGCAAAAAAAAGACGCAAATACGACGACAAGATTGTGACGTTTTCCTTTAAATTTGGATTTCGAATTATGAATCTGTACTATAAGTTTTTATCTGTGTCATTAATTCATTCACGAAATTTGTTCATGGTGTCACTTCCATACGTTAGTAATAGTAGTTCAATGGTAAAAAGCAACTTTGTCAAAAAAAAAAGTTAGACAGCACTTGCAAAATTCAATAAATTACATAATACACCGTAAACACGTACACCAACAATCTACCTACACACATCATGCACCGTCTCAAAAATAATTTGTTTCTTCTAAATTGAATACGAATGCGTTATTTAAAACTTTTAACTCGGTTCTTTAAGGCTGTTTATTTTCTTAAATATTTTTTTATTATTTCATAATGTTTAGTTATTACTTACTCGTATATCTCAAAATGACTAGACCGATTTTGATGAAACTTACTCTGTACCCCAATTGATCCATATCTGTTTGAACTAAAAATAATCACACTATGATGCTTTAGAATGTTTTTTAACATTTACAGTGTCATATTTTATATTCATAAAGATGAAATAAGATATCAAAAATTTTGCGCACTGGCGGTTGACATGACAGCACGGTAGCTCAATTGGTAAGAGCGTTTGGCCCGGTCAGCCAAAAGGTTGCAGGTTCAAGTCCCGCCCGTGCGCAAATTTTTTGGTTTCTTATTTCATCTTGACACTGTGAGTGTTTAAAAACATTCTAAAGCATTAGATAGCGAAGCTTCATCAATTTCCAAGTTGAATTTATTCTGTAAAGAATAACTGCTTGGGCCATCTGTTTCATGAACAGACGGCTAGATGGCGCTAAGCGTCACGCAATTGACGTTTTCACAAGAGACCACAAATTTTGCAGGGTCGGACTGACAGCACGGTAGCTCAATTGGTAAGAGCGTTTGGCCCGGTCAGCCAAAAGGTTGCAGGTTCAAGTCCCGCCCGTGCGCAAAATTTTTGGTTTCTTATTTCATCTTTATGAATCACGCTATGACTTCTCATTTTTGAGAAATCCTGAGACAAACATACAAATGTAGAGTCTAACAAAATTAACTGCATTTATTCTAGGGCCCAATTCTGCCCCTTAAATACAACAACTTTTTGTATGGGACCAACATCGTAATCCCAAAAATAGATTTCACTTTCTCATACTAGAGTGCCGATCAGCTGATTCTAGTTTGTATGGAGAAGTCAAAAATTTTCTTGAGTTTTCGATGTTGGTTTCATAAAAAAAAGGGGTTGTTTCAACAGAATCACCACCGAGAAGAAATGTAGTTGATCTTGTTAAGCCCTGTATACAAACACATACACTTACGAAATATTTGCACACGTGTTAGCAAGCCTTACTCAAGATCAACATTCTAAAATGGTATTCAATTCTGACGATACCACACTCATACAGGTCGAATAGATAACAGACTTTTTTTTAAGTCAGTAAAAAATAAAATAAAGGAAATTATTGTTTCATTTTTTGCATTTGAGTGTAATAATAGTCCCCCTAGCCGATTTCGACTACGGTGGCCAGTCACAACGACAAACCGAATGCGCGGGACATATTATAGTGCACAAGTGTGTGCGCAAACACAGGTGCACTCTCTATTCCTTTCACTCTCATAGCCCGATGGGACAGCAATCTGACACGACCGGAGAGAGTTCAGGCGCAGGACCAACGGTTTTACATGCTTTTCCGAGGCACGGGGGTGAAACACCGCCAACTTCCAAACTCCGGGCTACCCTAAGAATTTCTAAACAGAAAAACTCAGGTATATATTTTTGGCCCGACCCGGGGATCGAACCTGGGACCTCTGGAGCAGCCGTCGCTTTAAAGTGCGACCCTTCTACCGCTGCGCCACCGAGGCAGTTTGAGTTTGAGTGTAAACGTATAACTAAAGAAAAATTTAAGAAAAAAATACACAGCCTTCTCATTATGTACCTATAGACCACTAAATGACAAAGAACCGAGGCTGTTATAATAAGGCACTAGTGACCAGCAACAATAATGACATTTACACTCTAAAGTAAGTCCCCTTACACACTGCGACTTTTAGCATCGATGCGGTGGCACGTTTTGAAAACGCGCTTCAGTATCGCGACTCAAGCAATGAATAGATTAAATTTAGCATCGATGCAGTCGCGCGTTAGTATCGATGCAGTCGCCAAAATTCAGTAGATAATTTGTCAATTTCCAGCTTCTGCATCGCGACTGTAGCGATGCTAAAAGTAGCGCAGTGTGTAAAAGTTGACATTTTGCGACCGCATCAATGCTAACGCGCGTTAGCATCGCGACTGCATCGCTGTTAAAAGTCGCAGTGTAAAAGGGTCTAAGACCTCGATAGTACGATTCTGTCGGGGCGCGGCCAGATTTTATCCCGGCATTATGAGCAGAAAATCGTTACAACCTATGGAACGGGAAAAATAAATTATAATACATAAATCTACATTTATGCATATTTAAGTACTTGTTAGAAGAGCTAAAATTATGCGATTAATCTCAAGAACTACTAGACCGATTTGAAAAAAATCCGTTTTGTGTTGGATAGCTTATTTATTGACAAAGGCTTTATGCTGTAAAACATTACAATGGCAATATTAAAAAAAACTTATAAAAAAACAATAGTTTATTTAAAACATTTTAGTGCATTTTGGTTTTGAAATCGGTTTTTATTTTTTTTAAAGTTAATTTTATTTGCTATTTTTTAGTGACTCAGAGAGGGGATGCACCTTTTGACTCTGTTCTTTAATAAGCTACAAATTACCTTTCATAAGTTTTGTCATTAAAATCACTGAACACCTAAGCGTTTAGGAGTTCCACCTTTAGATCAAGTTCACACAATGTGGACTATCAGACGCAACAAAAAGTTTTATTAAAACTCTAGTAAAAAAAACACTACACGTGCCTTTTAAACTTGAGGTTTTCCGTCGATTGCACCAAGATCCCATCATCAGATCCCGACTTGGTAACAATGGGACCAACGAGAAGATATAACCTCTAGGTAGGCCATTTTTTTTTTTCGACGAGCAATCGGGGTTTTACTGTATTTATATGAATCCGTAACTTATAAGCAAATTATATCGCGTGTTTCCCAGTTAACGGACGCAAACCGACAGTGAGCGATGTGTACCGAACGATTAAGATTAACTGCCGGTTAAGACCAACCCAAAAGACAAATGACGATCGCTGTGTTCTTTATCTCTGTTATCAATCTCTATTGCCTAGTAATGGGGCGTGGCTTATCGTCTAGTCGCGTGACTTTTTTATTAATTATATCGTCAAAAGCTCTTTCAACTATGTTGTTAGCTCAGGCTCAGTGATACGTGTCTGTTGTATGATGATATTCTAGGCAAGATTAATTTTGTACCTGACATAGTGAATTGAATACAAGTAAAAGTAATGTTGTTTTTGTTAAAGTTGATGATGATGAATGACATGTGTTTGATGTACATAAATCTACACCCTACATTGTTAGCCCATCGAAAACGGAACGTCCTTTTTTGCGTCGTCTAAGGCAGTCGATGTCGTCTGTCAGAAGAGTCCCCTCCCTTCCCGCGTCTCGTCTCAGTCGGTCGTCGCTTGCGCGTGTCTTGATGTGATATTATTATAAATGTTCCCGTAGAGTTTACTAAATTATATTTGTAAGCCTAAACGTATTGGTTTGTATTGTATTTGACCCTGGCATCCGATTACATTTAAGATGAGTATGATTTTGGTATTTTATTTATAACCTTACAGTGAGGGTTTAATACTACTTAGGTACCTATATCCGACATCATCATACGATTGATTTCGCGGTTTAAACAGGAAAACAACAAACGGTTAAGTTACGTTCACATACCTAACGAACATACTAATACAATAACTATAATTCAATATTGCAATTAATATTCAATTACGTTACGCTAACATTAGAACCAAAATAATGACACCTACGGAGTGTTTCATACAATGACATTGAGATATCGGATGTACATTTACCTCAAGTTTACATTTTAACAGCGATTACCGACTAGACAGTAATTACTTGACAATATTTCAGCGCTAACCAAAAAGCACTATATAAGTGACCTTCCTCTAATAGTGACAAATATGTATTTTAATAGAATAGGTATGCGTTGTCTTAACAATACCTACAGGATAAAGTTGCATTTCTTTGGTTGTGGTTTCTCTGTCATTAATTGGTGGGTTCAGTGACCCTACGTCGTTATAAATTGATTTAATTATAGCGAGTTTAGGGTAATAAATTAACCCCTTCTCTATTGTGTGAAGCACTTCGTAGGAAACACAACGGGCCAAACAGACGCCCCGCTAATTTTCGATGGACATTCAGACCACAGCTCAAACTTATCAGATAGTAAGTAAAAACATATCAATGCCATGTAAAAAAAAATATTTTAATTTTAATCGCCATAAATTGATAAATTGATGCATACTTATCTTAAATCCTGTAGATTTTGGTTTCAGACACTGAATGAAAACTTTGACATCGGACTGCATTCAAACAGCTACGCTTTGAGTTTTATCAGTTCTATAGAAAGCTTCAGGAATAAATAGATTGTTAAATAATGAGAATAAATAATAACCATACTTTTAAAAACCAAAGTAAAAAGGTTTTGCTGAAAACAAAAATGATGCGTTTGGTGTACCCACACCGCCCGGCGGCATACGCCAATTAGCTGTCAGATACTATGGAAATAGCTGCTGCGGCATGAGCGGCATTGCTGCCGGCACTTGCCGCCGGGCAGTTTAGATACGACAAAATAGTATTTTCGAACGTACGCCTTTGTCAAGAGTAAGATTCTGTGGGTGTAGCCTGAAGCAAAATTTTTGACATTTCGCGTAGAAAACGCTGAGTTAAAATTGGTGTTTTCAAGTATTTATTGCTTGAGAAGAATTTTCCGATGAAGCTTAAAAATAACATTATTTTTTTAAGATTTATTAAAGATATAGGTACGTAAAAATTATACTTAGAGCCGATTGTTCAATCTTCAGATAAAATGTCTAATAACTATCCAGCGAATAGATTTATATATGTCTGTTTATCCTACAGATAATTCGATTGCAATTTTTCAATATGTTTTTATTCCTGCAAAAGTTATCTGAGTGAATATTTGAACTCTATCAGCACGAACTTCAAACTGGTGAAACAAAAATATTCCAAAGTTATAGGTAACAGTGGGATAGAATTTTGTAATCATTGCCTGACAAACAAGGGTCAGTGTCACTTCACTTTTTAGGTTATGTCATGCTTGATGTTTGTTTTTTGGGGCAAATCGTCTATTTGTTTACTTTCTGAATTATTTGTGGTAAAAGAACCTAATAAAAAAGGAGAGCGTGCGGCAAATTCAAAACTGCGAAAGTGAAATAACGCGTAAAATAATATAAAATAAAAGGCTGACACTGGTACCAACAAAGAAAAAGATGCCACTTGGAAGAGAACTGAACACGCTTTTAACTCTTAAGGCATTATATCCTCGGTCCTTCTTGGTACTTGTATAAAGGCCTGCCTTAAAGACGCTACAGCAACTGTGACTTTTTAGGGTTCCGTAGCCGAATGGCAAAAAACGGAACCCTTATAGTTTCGTCAAGTCTGTCTGTCTGTCCGTCCGTATGTCACAGCCATTTTATTCTGTAACTATAAGTATTACACTGTTGAAATTTAGTAGGAAGATGTATCTTGTTAACCGCTTACCGATTCTCATACAAAAAATAAAAAATAATGTCATTTAAGGGGGGCTCCCATACATAAAACTAAAACCAAAAATTTTTTTTAGTCAAACCTATGCGTGTGGGGTGTCTATAGGTATTTTAAAATGACATCGAGGTTTCTAAAACCATTTTCTTTTAAAGTCTAACGTTTCATAGCTAGACGCTTCCAAAGTGGTAAAATGGACGTCCCCCCATCTAACTTCTAAACCAAGCAAGTGTAAATTTTGAAAAAAATACGCAATGTAGATCCTAACAAATACTTTCAACGAAAATTAGTTTAGACGGGATCGAACGAGAAGTTTTTGAGATATAGCACATTCTCAACAACCGTAAACATAACTTTGTACTTCATACAAACACTATGAAAAACAAAGTTATATTTGCAGTCAACAATATATTGTGGTATTTGACTAAGTAGAAGTAAGTGGATTACCTACTTCAATTAAAGTTGGCACGGAACCCTAAGTGCGCGAGTCCGACTCGCACTTGGCCGGTTTTTTATATGATACGGCATATAGTGAAGCTATGAATGCCACCAAAATCACCAACAGAGATGTAGAAACTCCCAGTGGCATAAAACCGTAAAGAGAAGAAACGTAATTAATAACTGTACCATGGATGAGATGCACTGGTTTTTGTATCAAATAAAAACGTGTATTTAAACCTGGAAATGTTTTATTTTCCTTTCACTGGCAGATGTAATAGGTAGTATCCTCAAAAGCGAAACCTTTGTGTTTTAAGCTTGATTTTGTACGAGGGTCAAACTGAAAGTTCTTAGAACTGGCCACTTATAAACAATATAATAAAAAAAAAAAACTAAAATTTGAAAATAGAACTCTTTGCCAATATTACTGAGTATATATTTCATTCATTTGTCATTTGTTTTACGATTTGGCGGCAAATTGAAAATTGTCTGTGTCACGTCAACATGAATTTAACACGAGAAAATTTTCGTGCAATGATTTTTTATGACTTTCGATGTCATTTAAGTCAACAAAAAAGTTATGATAGACTACGATTGGCCTTTCACGATGAAGCCCCATCTCGTGCGACTGTTTACAACTGGTTTAATGAGTTTAAACGTGGTCGCACTAATCTCACTGATGATGTACGTGAGGGACGGCCTTCTACGGCGACGACTGAAAATAACATCTGTGTTGTGCGGCGTATGATAGAGACTGACAAAAGAGTGACCTATCAGCAGATTCGGACAAGCTTAGGCATCGGTATGAGTCAAGTGCACAAAATCCTCCACGAACATTTAGCGGTCAGGAAGCTTTGCGCCCGGTGGATACCTCATAATTTGACTAAGGCTCAAAAACTCCATCGTGTGGATTGGTGCCGTAAAATGATTGAAAGATTTAACGGAGGTGACTCAAATGCTGTGTTCGACATACTAACAGGTGACGAAAGCTGGATTTACTGTTATGATCCTGAAACCAAAAGACAATCTGCTCAGTGGCTGTTTCCTTTCGAGGAGTTGCCAACTAAAGTGAAGAGAGATCGAAGTGCGGGAAAAAAAATGGTGGCCTCGTTCTTTGGAAGGATAGGTCATTTCGCAACAATTGTGTTAGAGGATCAAAAAACAGTTTCTGCAAAATGGTACACTACCAATTGTTTGCCACTTGTCTTGGAAAAAGTTCGAGAGAAACGACCTCGCAGTAGGATCCTCCTTCACCACGACAACGCCTCGTCGCACACCGCCAAGCGAACGATCGACTATTTGGCGACATCAAACGTTGAATTACTGGGTCACCCGCCGTATAGCCCCGACGTCGCGCCTTGTGATTTTTATTTATTTCCAAAAATTAAAGAAAAACTTAAAGGAAAGCGGTTTATGAATGCTGAAGAAGCGGTGGCTGCGTATCGCGATGCCATTGAAGAGACCCCTAAGGACGAGTGGGCAAAGTGCTTTTCCCAGTGGTTCCATCGCATGCAGCGGTGTATTGACGTCAATGGACAATATTTTGAAAAGATATAATAAAACTAATAACTGGCTAATGTAATCAGTTTTTGATTTTCTAAGAACTTTCAGTTTGACCCTCGTATTCAATAAGGGATAGTAAACATTTTAAGGACTCCTTCAAATCTAAATCTGCGATGAAATTTCTTTGGATCCCGTTGAGTAAAGTGACCTCCATTGAGGGTCTCGGTTTGACGATTCTTACTTTTCTTGCAATTGCATTACCTGGATTGACATATTTTCTTATTAAGGCCTCTTCTTCGATTACCAAGTCATCAACAGGATCGAAAATATCCAAGATTATTTCCTCAGTTGTTATATAACAATTTTAAAATAACCTCAAACCAAAACAATGCCAATGTCAAACTACGTATCAGTCGAATAACGCGGCTATCTGATGCTTGAAGCGACAGATAGATTTATGCCCTAGATAGTAGAGTTATTAGATAGGTAAGTCTTATCTTACTATTGAAAAATTCAAAATGTTGCTATCTATAGAATAAAAGCTATCTGTCTGTTTATCTGGTGATTGAACAAACGGCCCATAATGAAACAGAAAATCAGACATTTGAATTTGTCAACGTGAAATGTCAAACATTTTGCTTCAGACTTCAACCGCTGGTAAGTTTTTTTTTTAAATCTTTTTTTTAATTTGCGGCTTCTATCCACAGCCATACGCCAGTCACATTATATCTTCGCTATTCACAGATTTAAGATATAATTTTCTTGATGGTGTGTCTTATCTATTTATCGTATACTCCGCCCGTCGCGCGTAATTGAGGCTCGTTAGAGCCGCCTACGCCTTCTATTTGTTTTAATTATCGCGCTTAGCGATCAAACGAAGGCTACAAAGTACTACGTGTTGTCAGGCACTGTGAAACGTACTATTGGCAATTGATTCCGATTAATTGTTATATTTTTTACTGAGTATTTAGACGTAACAAAACTGTTACCGTAAACTTATGCACTTATCAAGTTTTGAGTTTGCTCCCTCCTCTCTAGAGAATACAATCCCGAGCATGTTTTTCAATCCCGGGATTACGGGATTTTTGAACCGTAATCCCGGGATCCCGGGCCTATCCCGGGATTAGACTATGTGGTTTCTAATTGGGCTCAAATTAAAAAAAAACTTGAGTAATTAAAAAACTTTATAATGTCTTTGCACAACAGTCAACACAAATCACAATAATAATAAGAAAATAAAAAAGACAAAACAAAAAAACTTGGGGAATCACCTTAAAAGTAGCATATTTAATACTTTCGTACAGGGAAACCCCGACGGGAAATACCCGCAAAAATATTATGATATTATGAGATGATCGGGTGATTCCCCTGTTAGTTCATTCATTGGGGAATTACCTTAAGAGTATTGTATTGAAGTACTCAGAGTGGGGAAGTCCCTTCTAAGTTTACAACAAACATATTAAGACTGTACCTGTGTGTGTAGTGAATAGTACGTATCGTATGACGGCGTATCTAAAAGTGTTTTTTGTCGTTATGTATTAAATGCTATTAAATAACCTAGGCAAGGTTATCGTCAAGGCGCAACGGACTACGGCATATAAACTAAACTTGTATGTGGCAATCCCGAAAATCCCGAGATTAGCCAAGTGCAGTCCCGGGATTTTCGGGGCCAGAAAACGGTCGGGATCCCGGGATCCCGAGATTCGGGATCCCGGGATTGTATTCTCTACTCCTCTCCCATCGCAGCGAGGTGTATTAAAGCCTAAAGCCTTCCTCGACAAAAAAGCTATCCAACACAAAAATAATTTACCAAAGGCCGAATTTACCGACGTTGGTAAAATCGTCCCAGATAAGAATTATCCGACATTATTTAAGTACAAAACGACCGATTTTAAAATGACATTTACATAAATGATTGCTAACAAATAGGAGACGTTTTCGAATTAGACGTTTTGTATTTTATTCAACGAATATCTGATAATGGAAAAGTCGGGCCTAAGCAAGGTAATTAATTTGATGAAACAATTTCAGGCAATTGCTTACTTTAAGGTTATTTGTGCAAAGTTGTATTTTTATACAACATTAAATCAACATTTTAGGCAACGTTTTTTTTTAATATTTAATAGAAAATAGCTAGATTTTGCTATAAAATCTGGAAGAAGCTTTTGTGGCAAGAACTTATTATAAATCCGGCCTTATACAAGATAAAAGATGTACCTTATAAAGTTTGACGACGCGTTTGTATTGGTAAGAGCTCCTGACTATTACGCCGGCCGTCGCGGGTTCGAATCCTGCAAGAGGCAAGTGTTTGTGTGATAAGCACGAATATTGTACCTGAGTCATGGATAGTATTTACGGGAGACGCCCCCGACGTAATCGTTGTCTGGTATTCGTAACACAAGGTAGAAAATACCTTGCTTCGAAACCACGACAACTGGTGTGTTGTCTGGCGTATATTTATATTATTTACTAAATGCGAGGGCTTCGTTAAGCCTTTTGTTACTTTGTATAACTAATCTGTTTGTGAAATTTGTTTTTATCGTAGATGAAAGAGAAAATGCTGAATTAATAATAAAGATAATAATTAGCACTTCACTTACCGGCTAAGTAAATAATCCTCTCTGGGGCCTCCGACTCATCTCTACCTCCAACATCTGGATAAGAATAGAATATTTTTACTCAAATTATTCTTAAAATGTTTACGATGGGTTAGTACACCAGTGAAATATAATAGCAACATTTACTGTTAACCTAACTTAAACTCTAGTGAGATGTCATAAAAATATAATGTAAATTAAACTACGTTATAAATTCACACATTACCCAGCATACAACGACCAAAGTTTATGTAAAACTCATTAAGAACTCGCCTGAAGGGATGAAGAACATTTTTGTGACACCATGCCGAATTTATGACACAGACAGAAATTTAATTTAAATGCCCCACAAGAATCCTGATAAAGTTTTTCAATATTATTTTAAATCTCGTATCATATGATGTTCTTTGGAGGAAGATGGAGGACAGGGGTATTCCAGCGGCGATGATCAATATCTTTCGATATTGGTATGCAAAACAGACCAATCATGTTAAATAGTCAAACAGTCTCTCCGAGTCATATAGGTTGGAGTGCAGAGTGAGACAGGGAGGGTATTTGTCTCCGAAGCTCTTCAACCTGTATGTTAATGATCTCTTGGTGGAGCTCTGCAGCATGCATGTTGGATGCCGCGTGGGTGGTGTTAGTGTCAATAGGATCAGCTATGCGGACGACATGGTGTTGCTGGGTCCCACTGCGAATGCGATCGGAGAGATGTTAAAGGTCTGCGAAAATTACGCCACATCAATAAAAGTGAATACATGGTCATTAAGGTCGCCGGCAAGTGTCCCGAATCTACCCCCGCTATAACTTTTAATGGTTCGGAACTAAAGAGGGTTTATCAATTTAAATATCTGGGACATATTCTTGCCGACGACCTTAAAGATGATGTAGACATCGAGAGGGAGCGGAGGGCTTTGGCGAAACGCGGCAATATGCTGGCCCGTAGATTTGCCCGCTGTTCGGACCAGGTCAAAATAACCCTGTTCAAAGCATATTGCCAGGGTCTGTACACGGGCGGTCTGTGGATTCGGTATGCCAAATAATCGCCAAAAAATCTAACGTTTTCAGGATGATGTTGGCACTTCCCCGCTTCTGCAGTGCTGCTATGAAAGTACTAACACCTAGTTTTTAAACGCTATTGTACCTATTACTAACCCATGGATTTTGGCTGTCCGCAATAAATGAAATTGAATTTAATTTAATTAAAGTTGTACCTCTATCATAAATTTACATCTTTACGTAAAAATATAACGCTAATTAGGTATATCTTCTCGTATAGTATAAAATTGTTTCTTTTAATATTATATTAACTTGATCCTTGTATCTTTGAAATCGTCTACTGGAATCCATACAATAGACAAACAAGACGTAAAAAATTAAATGTTTCAAATAACATAGTTTTCAAGCTCAGCAACGTTTAAAGCAAAATCGGACGCTAAATCATACAAATTAAGTTGTTGTACATTTGTTTACTTTAAATGATATGATACTGTTCAGCGTGGCGCGGCGGTGCATACATCTAACTAAGAAGGTAACATCATTTCATTGCCTTGCAGAAAGCGTGAAAAACGGAGTATCCACCTCTTTGTCTTAGGCGAACTTAAATACCTCGCTACACTCATGCGAATTTCATCATTTTCTATTACCTCCCTCGCTGACACTTGAAAAAAAAACATTAATGTCGTCGCTGTTCTCGGGTCTCAAATCTTCAATCCTCACGCTTCGCTCGTCATCCAAGGTAGCTCCCGTGGTTTACTATTGTTTAACAAAAAACATATGACGAAAGATCATTTTACAAACAACGTTTGATAAACTTATCATTTCACAAACTTTCATTTCGCAAACATATTACTTTAAGAACAATCGTTTGACATAATACATGTTTCGAAAATGTTTCACTTAAGAAAAAATTAAACTGTTAAAATATTATTTTAAAAATAATCTCATGACTAAATAATTCGTTTGCTAAATTGGTGATTTTACAAAAAGTAAGAAGATAAATGATTCGTTTTAAAAAATTACTATTAGGCAAAGCCGTACAAAAGTCGGTATTTTATAAATCCGATGTACCTTTTGAAGTCTTGGAGAGTCTACCATCAACATTTACTTTTAAGCAGTGTATCGCGAAAAATGCAAAATAAGGAGTAAAATAGAAGAACCCGATAATTTAGAATTTGAAATTTATCAGTTTATCACACAAATCCAAGGCAAAAATTTTATTATAAAGGACCGTAAATACGACAAAAAAAGAATTATAATATTGTCTACATTTAAATTTATGAAAATTCTGAGTACATCAGATTATTAGATTTTGGATGGTACTATTAAAATTGTGCCTACAATATTTACTCAATTATGCACCGTACATGGAAATATATTTCAGGATGACCCAAAAACCTTTCCACTGATACGTTCTCACAGGTTCTCCCTTGTTTTGTCGAACAACGTTTGATATAATTTCACTTCACAAACATTTAAAATATCTAATTTCATTTGATATAATTATTCGATTCCTATAATATTTATTTTATCTAATTTTGATTGACATATCATACTGTTCTAACCTATATAACCTAGATGACATCAACAAAGGAGAATTCTGGCGCTCGTCGGCCGCTGTCGCGGCACGCTCGCTTCGCTCGCTCTCCTTCGCGCGTTGTCGGATCACTGTTCTAACCTAACCTAACCTAGATGACACCAACAGAGGAGAGTTCTAGCGCTCGGCGGCCGCTCCCCGCGGCACGCTCGCTTCGCTCGCTCGCCTTCGCACGTTGTCGGATCACTGTTCTAACCTAACCTAACTTAGATGACACCAACAGAGGGGAGTTCTGGCGCTCGGCGGCCGCTCCCCGCGGCATGCTCGCTTCGCTCGCTCGCCTTCGCGCGTTGTCGGATCACTGTTCTAACCTAACCTAACCTAGACGACACCAACAGAGGGGAGTTCTGGTGCTCGGTGGCGCTCCTTTTTTGGGATTAAATGCAAAATATTAAAGCTTTGTTTTACTGAAGTTGCCCTATTTGCTATCTTTAAAATAATACTGTTAAAATCTTATAATTAAAAAAAAAAAGTATAGGCGAACTGATCATTATACTAAATAAAAGTATGTAAAATGCGAATTATACAAAATAAGATTAGATGAAACAAAAATTAGATGAAATGATTATTAGGTTCTGGCACTCGCCGGCCGTTACCGAGGCACGCTAACCTAACCAACTAGTCAATAGTTTTATTATGATTATTTAACTTATTTATTATTATAAGTCTTTCATGCATGAACCCAAAGTAATAATATACACGAACTTAATAGCATACTTCTTCTGCTTGTAAAATGATCTTTGGTCATAAGTTTTTTGTTAAACAATAGTAAACCAAGAAATATTGTTGTTGATTAACATAGAATTTGAATAGAATACCAATCAATGCATTTTTCAAATATTATTTATGTATAATAAAACCACCAGTCTTGATCGAGATTCACTTTTATTCCAATATCTTCGAATAAGAATACAGTTATTGGATAGAAACAATATAATTCTTAAATCACCCGTTCGCTATCGCTCCGTGTGCAAGAATGCCCGCGCGCTGCCATCACCCCACCGAACCGTACTCGGTGTAGTGTTGCCAGCGCGATATTTTAAAAGTTACACAAAATATTGTTATTTATAACGTTACCGTTATTCTAAATTAATTACAAAATGTTAGTTAAGTAAATTAATAATTTAAAGAATTCACATGTAATAATTATAATATTCATCACAATAACTTAATAACCCTTACATTCGCCCATCCTGACATTGTGCATGTCCTCATGCACTAAATATGGCAGTACAGGATTATTTATTTAAACTTAATTATAAAATCAGATTATTAATTAAAGAAAACTCAATTGTACAATTATTTATCGACAACTATTTCCATCCAACTACTCTTAGGACCCATCAATTCCAAAAGAGTACAAAATTAAACAGCAACTATGTGATTTTGCAAACCCATCCATTCTTACAAAAACACATAGTTGTAAAGTCAACAATACTTCTGTTCGCAAACCCATCCATTCTTGCGAACCGAAGTAAAGCTACTCTAATTTGATCACGAACCCATCCATTCTCGTAATCAACCTCATCCATATTCAACAGTACAGTGAACCCATTCCATTCTCACTGTTCTGTTAGACACTAGACCAAATTAACATAATAAAAACATATTATCATAAGAGCATTGTTAAATCAAATTGTATCACCTAATGAAATTTATATCTAATTGCGTTATTGCATAATAGACATAACAAATCAAAAACTATATATATAATATTTGACCGAATTTTAGTTAAAACTTGACATACATAATTAAGCTCTTAATCATTATTATCACTCGTATCAGTTTCACTTTTATCGGTATCAGATACATCATCATTTACATTCAGCGCGGCAATATTGACCCAAGGCAACATTCTATCAGCTGCGACTGTAGTATGCCGTTTGTTCTTTGACCCAGTTAGGCCGGGTATTGCAGCTAACCTATACCTACCGACGCGATACGGACCTACATATGCGGGTTGTAATTTCTTACTTTTACCGTCATTCGCGAAAAAGGTTTTTGTGATTTTAACAAGTTCTCCTTCAGCGTAGACCCTCGCGGGTCTCCTGTCTTTGTCATACCTCTGCCTCTGCTTTTCCTGATCATTATCTATTGCTTTTTTAGCTTCTTCTCTCATAACAGTTAAGTCACAAGTTTCACGCGTTTCATTACGGATCTCATTGAGCCTAGGATTTATTTCAGAGTCCATGCACGTACCAAACATCATTTCAGATGGCGTCCTACCTAAAGTCTTATGGATCGTATTATTCAGACCCCATTGCACCCTTCCAACCGTAACATCCCATTCCTTTTCATCCCGGTTCAAATTTTGAGCAGTTAAAGAGCTAAGGATGGTACGGTTGTACCTCTCTACCTGGCCGTTAGAACGCGGACTGGCAACAGCGTTAAGAACGTGTTTTACACCTTTATCTAGGCAAAATCTCTTAAAGGCATGCGATGTAAAACACGTTCCTCTGTCACTAACAATGCGATCTGGTACACGGAATGTGTAAAAAATGTCTTCTAACACCTTGATAGCACTTTGGGTCTTTGTGTTGCGAACTGGTTTAGCGAACACAAATTTGGTAAACCCGTCTACAATTACCAAAAGATGGGTGTTTCCTCGTTTTGATTTGACAAAGGGTCCAAGGTGGTCAATATGCAGCGTATGAAACGGAACTTCAATTTTAGGTATCGGATATAAATACCCTTCCTTTGCGGAGTTATTTTTTTAGCATAAGCACACTCTATGCAAGCACTGACGTATTTCTTAATGAACCTTGACATTTTGGAAAACCAATACGATTTTTTTATACGTTCCAAAGTCTTCTCTACTCCTAAATGACCGATTTCGTCATGGTTCATACGGCACAATTGCCACCTTGCACCCTTTGGTACGACCCAACGAATATTGGTCTTATCTCCGTCCAAATACCGGTATAATTTATTGTCTTTAATAACGTAATTGTCTGCTATGTATTTAAGATCATTTTCATTCAAACCTGATTCTAAGACATTACGGATCCTACACAACTCTGTGTCACCTAATTGTAATGTATGCAACCAGTCTTCGTTACTGATGCTCATGACTGACGGATAATGTTCCGAAACTTGCGCAGCTTCTTCATCCGATACAGGATTTCGTGAAAGCGCATCCACGTGGGCCATTTTTGCACCTGGACGATATTCAACGGTGCATTGGAACTCCTGCATAAGAAGCCACCATCTCGCAACTCTAGGGAGAATATCTCTTTTTGAAAAAGTAGACCGGAGGGCACTACAATCGGTTACGATTTTGAAATCTTGTCCTAACAAATATACCCGAAACTTTTTCAAAGAACATACCACAGCTAACGTCTCAAGTTCGTAAGCGTGAAAGTTTCTTTCCTCGGGAGAAGTTTTGCGACTGTAATATGCCACCGGTCTAAATGAATCCTCATCAGGTGATTTCTGCAACAAAACGCCACCAACTCCCAGTTTGCTGGCGTCAGTATGCAGCTCTGTCTTATAGTCAGGATTGAAAATTGCCAGTATAGGTCTAGTTACAAGCTTGTCCTTGAGTGTTTTGAAAGCAGTCTCCTGCTCGTGTGACCACGTCCAGACTGCATCTTTGGTAAGTAATTTCGTCAGGGGGTGTGCTAAGGTAGCGAAATTGTAAATGAATTTTCGAAAGTACCCTACCAGATCGAGGAACTGTCGAACTGTATGTTGATCAGTGGGGCATGGAAAATTCAACATGCACTGAATTTTCTTGTCCCCTGGTCTTATTCCAGCAACACTTATCTCATACCCCAAGTAATCGATCTTGTCCATGAGAAACTCACACTTTGCCAAATTAAGTGTGAGATTGGCACTTTCCAGTAATTGAAATACCTTTTCTAGCCTGATCAGGCACTCGTCAATATTTCGGCCATATATCAACACATCATCTATATATGATGTAGCACCATCATAACGAGCGGGACCTAGGACCTTGTGCATCATCCTTTGGAAGACGGCCGGCGCGTTAGCCAACCCGAATGGCGTACGATTAAACTCGTACTGGCCATCCGGGGTGACAAACGACGTTAAAGGCCGCGAATCCTCAGACAATGGCACTTGGTAGTAGCCAGATGTTAGATCAAGTGTGATGAAGTATGCTTGTCCTGACAATCGCGCAATTTCATCCTCTATGTTAGGCATAGGGTAATGTTCTTTAATTGTAATGGAGTTTAACATTCTATAGTCTACGCACATTCGTATTTTGCCATCCTTCTTTCGAACTAAAATGATAGGACTAGCATACTCCGACACACTCTCCCTCACTATCCCCGCTTCCAACATCTCATCTATCATCGTGCGAACATTTTCCCGCTCCTTATGCGAAAACCTATATGGCCGATAAACGATTGGCTTTTTGTTATTCAGCTCAATAGTCATCTCCGTTGTGTTAGTACACCCTAACTGCTTTAAATTTGACGCAAAGCAATGTTTATATTTATCGAGTAGTGCTAAAAGCTTTTCGCGGTGAGGCTCATCAATCGACGTCCCTATTTTAATTTGCGTATTGTCAATTGTGTGCTGTTCTGGCAGCTCGTCAATAGACGCGACTATACGATTAACTACCCTAACCTCTGTACCGCGACTCAAAATCATTCCCGCTGTAATCAAACTAGCCGATGACACAGGTGATACTAAAATGTAAACCACTCCGTTTTTCACTGGATAAATGCCTCCTAATACAACGAACTGCTGAGAGGGCTTACCGACAATCTTACTGGTTACTAATATTTCACCATTCAGCTGCGGTTCAACGATCGTTTTTACACTAGCTAGACCCAAAACGTTTATGTCCGAGACTGAAATTAGCTTAACGGTAGCATCCTCATTGAGTTCCGTTTGCGAGAAGGGCATTTCATGACCTAAGTCAAGAAAACTAAGCTGATCGGTGGTCTTATAGACAGCAACATGCGACTGCTCAGTAAACGACTGACCTATTAACATAGGATGCTCTAAGTATTCGTCTTTCACGACATGACATACTACATTAGCAGCAACTCCGTCAACAACCATATTAACGCTAACTGTACCAAGAGTGCGAACTATGTCGTTACCAAAACCCTTCAAAGCAGTTGTTTCACCGCTATACGTCAAGTTCAACCGTGACACATGAGATTGCCTAACCAAGGTTACCTCGCTGCCGAAGTCAATAAAGCATTTTGTAGGAACACTATTTACGGTGATCTCTTTAAAAAACTTTGAGTTTGGGGTAGTGTTTGAAATACACAGTGTTTTTGGAATGTTGTCCGTTTTACTATCCCTAACACTAGTGCTAAAACAATTTTCAGTTTTGTGACCCATTTTGTTGCAATTCGCACACTTTGAAATCGGTTTAGGGCACTTTAAAAACGGGTGTCCCTTTTCTTTGCAATTGTAACAAAAAATATTGTTATTTGGGGCAGGTATTTTAGCTATCCTAGCTGAGTTACTGTTATTGTTCGAGTTTCCGTTGTCGGTCCCCGACCGATTCTTGTAAAATGTTTTATCAAAGACGTGAGATTGGGACGAATCTTTATTGCTCATTAAGAATTGTAACAGTTTCTCCGGATGGGAGCAGCGCAAAGTGATGGCACTAGATTTTATTGTCCTATCCGTTAACCCATGAATAATACAGTCAACAGCACGCTTCCCTTCAATGTTGCATTGGTTCAACAAAGCCAATTTTTCATAAAAATACACTTCAATCGGTTCGTTTATTCTACTTTTCCTTTTCAGCATATCCTCCAGGATTTGGCCATAGTTCTGTTCGCAAGGGAACGCATTGGTTAATTTAGTTTGCCACTCGGCCCAACTATACAAAATAGATGGTAAACTTTCGTACCAGGTTTTTGCCAAACCCTGGAGCTTCTGCATTGCGAAATGGATTGTGGTTTTATCGTCCCAGCCGTACACAGTAGCACATTCGTTCACCTTGTTCAACCAAATATCTATACGTTGACTTTTTGCTGACGGATCAAAATCAGGCAAAATGTTTTTATGATTATTTGAAGTATACGTAACGGGCAAAGCAGACGGCTGGGGCGGTAAACTTTTGAGGGAACTAAGAATACCGATAAGATCTTTTGTGGTAAATGTAGGACTTAAAGATCTAACTAATGGAGGGGAATGTTGCTCGTTTCGGGTTCTACGAGGTTCCGGACCTTCGTCGTTCTTGCTCTGACTGCGCGGGCGCCTACGAGAACGATGTCCATCATGTTCGTGATCCGTAGTATGCTCACGTTCCGTGGGATGCACAAGGGGTTGATCAAATTCTCGATGATTACTCACAGCATTCCGCAATCGCGTACGCTCTTGTTCCAGGTGGTCTTGCAGATCACGGAGTCTTCGGCGTTCGCGATCCATTTCTCGTTCCAGTGCGCGAAGCCTGTCGTCGTCGCGTGAACTCCTGCTTTCGTTTAGGCGGCTCCGTCGGTGCTCCGGCGGGCTGTCGCGACGGATGCGGCTGCGGCTTCGCCTGACCTCTTCGTAGTCACGCCCTCGCGAAGCCGTGTCACCTGGAGGAGTCTCCAGGCGGCGCGACCGCGACCTCTCCATCGTTCTGGAACTCAAACAAGACCAACTATGTATTTGTTCAAATAAATTACGAAATGATTTAGGGTATCAAAATTTGGACGAAAACTGTTATTTTCTATTATTGATCTCGAAAACTAAGCCTTTTTGGCGAAAAATAGTGAAAATTTGCCATACCGCATACACCCTGCACGTGCAAGCACATATGAGGCATATGCATGTGACATACATGAGGTAACTCTTCTTTTTTTTTAAAAAAACGCCAAAATATTTTAACTGCAGTTGAGTACTGATATTAAAAAGAGATAATTCATATGAATTTAGGGCTTTATCTAAACGATGACTCTGATTTCTTAGGATTTTACTGACCCACATTTTATTCACTGGTAATATTATCATGCTGACTATCTTATTTACTTGTAAACGTAGCTTAATATTATTACACCACATGTTTAAAACGCGAATCACTGCACTTTTTCACGCACTATTCAGAACACTCAAAATTTATCGTACGATACGAAAAGTAAAATATTGAAGGTACTTACCACTTCTGAAGTATAATAAAACCACCAGTCTTGATCGAGATTCACTTTTATTCCAATATCTTCGAATAAGAATACAGTTATTGGATAGAAACAATATAATTCTTAAATCACCCGTTCGCTATCGCTCCGTGTGCAAGAATGCCCGCGCGCTGCCATCACCCCACCGAACCGTACTCGGTGTAGTGTTGCCAGCGCGATATTTTAAAAGTTACACAAAATATTGTTATTTATAACGTTACCGTTATTCTAAATTAATTACAAAATGTTAGTTAAGTAAATTAATAATTTAAAGAATTCACATGTAATAATTATAATATTCATCACAATAACTTAATAACCCTTACATATGCTTAACGTTGTTTAGCCAACTTACATGTTTAAAAATATTGACTATGATTTATAAATATTAACAATTTGTAAATTGTTTGTTTTAGCGTAATATATTTTTTAAATAAATATATTGTCTAATAAGTTTTTTATTAAACAATAGTTTGTGAAATAATACATTTATCAAATAAAATTTAGTCAAATGTTATTTTTCAAATGAAAATTTATCATTTGTTTTTTGTCAAATAATCGGACACCAGCTCCCGTGCCTAAAAACGCCCTGACACCACTTTACGCCCTGGGTGTAATAATATACTTTAACATTTTACTTACTTTTGTGATGTGAATAGGGCTGATAACTTTGGATTACTATATCTCGTTTTTATCTACTATGTCCAGTACCGTTACCATGAGTTTACGACGGCTTACTCGCTAGCGACGACGTAAAATAAGTCTATGGAAAATTGCACAGTGGTCGATGACTGACATAACTAAAATTTTCCATATAAAAAGTTACAACGTCGCTAGCGAGTAAACTCATGGTAGAAGTACTGGTCATGGTATATACGTTTATTCTGTAGAATCAGTGTTATACTTACACAGTGTATATATCAATTTGATGCTTGTCCTATCATTGTAAACATATAAAAGAAAAACAAGACGTTTAAACAAACAAATGTTTCAAATAACCTACTTAACATGATACTTGTTTTGATCCTGCTTTAAATGTGTGTAATACAAACACAACTTTGAGTAAACTGTAATTAAAGCTGTTCAGCAAGTAATTACACATGTTCCCAAAAACGATACAGAATTCTGCAATATTTCAGAAACTACCTAGTGTCAAAAGCATTTGTTTCAAAACGAGCTGTCAACGGAGTGAAGACTAATGGAGAGTGACGCGCCAAAATCTAAATAGAATCTAAATCGACGAGCCATTAATGGCCGTTACGATTGTTCCAACGCCGGTGTTTCTCTTTTTTTTCAACGTGGTTCCAACCTGCCATCAGTTCATCGAAATGTGTTGATGACATCATCGCTTGAATTGCCAGTTTTGCTTAGGCCCAGTTGCGTCATTGATGGTAAAATGTCGTTACCAGTGCTTGAATATTATAAATTGTGTGTTCTTTGAAGAAGGAAAAACCAGCCAGGACAATTAGGGATCCACTTACTTCCACTACGCCAAAATACCACAATATTTTGTTGACAGCAAACATAACTTTGTTTTTCATAATGTTTGTATAAAAAACAAAGTTATGTTTGCGGTTGTTGAAAATGTACCATTTGTCAAAAACTACTAGTTTGATCCGGTCGAAACCGATTTTCGTTGAAAGTATTTATTAAGATGTACATTTTTTTTTTCAAAATTTACCCTCGCTTAGTTTATAAGTAAAGGGGGGGGGGGGCGTTCATTTTACCCCTTTGGAAGCGTCTACCTTTCAAACTTTACACTTTAAAAGAAAATGGTTTTTGGAACGTCTATGTAATTTTGAAAGTCTCTATCTATAGACACCCCACACATGTTAGGATGCCCCCTTCCCCTGAAATATCATTATTTTTATTTTATGTATAAGAATCTAAAAGCGGTTAGCAGGATTCATCTTCCTACCAAATTTTAACAGTGTGATGCCTATAGTTACAGAATTAAGTGGCTGTGACATAAAGATTATGCACGAAAGGATTTATTATAAATCTCGCCTCCCTTGGGAGGAATCAGTTTTACTCCAGAGCGCAAGAGAGAGGTAATAGAGAATCCTGAGTGTAGCGAGGGATTTAAGCTGGCCAAAGACAAAGACAACTATATTCCCGTGGAGAATATTCTGCTTTTCGCTTCTGTTTGCGAAGCAATTTATAAGATTATCTACTAAGTTCATTCAAATTTTATTTTAAATGCACGCAACGCATGCAATACAGCATTGAATCATAAATTACGGTTTGAATATAAACAAGATTCAGTTTAGTTTGTATTTTGATCTGAAAGACATTGCCTGCCCACCCCTTTGCAAATGGATTGGTCAACAGAAAACGCTGTTAAGTAACATTTTCTGATTTATTATAGTTGACAACGATGAAGATATTTGGTATTTGCCCAGTAATCAGATCACAACACCGACAATCATAACAATACACGTGAAAATACCTTTGTTAAATGTATTTATGTGATGATTGTCCGAAGTAAGTTGCATAATAAGTTCTTACGATACTTCAATTAGTAGAAATATAGATGCAAGTGCTTTGTTAGAGCTTCTGTGCGGGTGTGCTCGGAGGGGGAGCCCCACTGACGAGGATGCTGACATTGACTTTCAGAATAAATTGTTTATCAATGCGTGGCCTTAATATTGGTAGTATCTGTTGATATTGCTCTACCAAATGCACCGCATTCGGCCAATACTCATACATTACTTTTAGTTATCTAAGCTACAGAAAAAACCTGATATTACTTTAGTCACATAGAGAATGCACATTGTATTATTAATTTTATTAACACTATTAGTCCCTTAGAAATCTATGAAGGATACAACAATTCTAAACGTTTATTTAAAAAAAAAACACTATACATGGACACTTTATTCCAAGTGCATACAGCGTACTGATGGTCAAGCATTTGGATTCAAGGTCAAGCCCGAGTGGTCGGCACTAAATGTGTAAACTAACTTCCTATAAAGTTATCCACTCCGGTCCCCCACCTACGCTTAAGTGTAATGGACACAAATTGAATGAAACACACCTTCAACTTTCGCTCGTTAGCGGTCGTTGACTTCTGAGAAACTGTAGAAAAGGTTATTTTTGTTTAAAATAAACACAATCGTCATAATTTTACAGCTGGTGGCGTTTTTAGGGTTCCGTAGCCGAATGGCAAAAAACGGAACCCGTATAGTTTCGTCAAGTCTGTCTGTCTGTCTGTCTGTCCGTCCGTATGTCACAGCCATTTTATTCTGTAACTATAAGCATCACACCGTTGAAATTTGGTAGGAAGATGTATCCTGTTAACCGCTTTACGATTCTCATATAAAAAATAAAGACATTTAATGGGGGGCTCCCATACATGAAACTCAAACAAAAAAAAAATAGTTAAACATATGCGTGTGGTGGAGTATCTATGGATAGGTCTTTTAAAATGACATAGAGGTTTCTAAAACCATTTTCTTTTAAAGTATAACGTTTCATAGCTAGACGCTTCCAAAGTGGTAAAATGGGCGTCCGTCCCCCCCTCTAATTTTTAAATTAACGAGAGTAAATTTTGAAAAAATACATAATGTAGATCTTCACAAATACTTTCAACGAAAATTGGCTCGGATGGGATCCAACGAGAAGTTTTTGAGATATATCACATTTTCAACAACCGCAAACATAACTTTGTACTTCATACAAACACTATGAAAAACAAATTTATATTTGCTGACAACAAAATATTGTGGTATTTTAGTAAGTGGAAGTCAGTGGATTCCCTAATTCAGTTACCTAAAGTTGGCACGGAACCCTCAGTGCGCGAGTCCGACTCGCACTTGACCGGTTTTTTTAGCTGTGTCTTGTGATCTTGCGGTGAGTGATCTGGCTTGGTTCTTCGATAGCCCCGGATCCCACGCTGTTGGAATTTCCTAACCATCTTCTCTGTTGTTTGGTTGTTTGCTTATTTTTATAGCTTCAGGTAGAATACCAGGAACGATCTGTAGTTTTTTTTAAAGTACTTTGGCTGGTCGAAACTCAACCAATGGTGGTTGAAATTTTGAATAACCAATGGTGGTTGAAATAATTATAGATCAAAAAACTGTCTCTAAGCATACACAGACCGCTTACCTTATAAAATATAGTTGATGCGTGCGAATGAAAGAACATATCGCTGTCGTTAAACATAGAGGGATCATGAAATCTGCATGTTGTGAACATGCCCTAGATAAAGCCAAACACTACATACGTTTTGACCAGCATAAAGACTTTCAAAAGAACGTCGATTCGTTGCTGGTATGCTACCTGAAGCTAAATAAATAAGAAAACATCCAATTTTCAACTGAGAAAATGGTTGGGAAATTCCACCACCATGGGATCCGGTGCTATCGAAGACCCAAGCCAGACCACTCACTGCAAGATCGCAAGACACAGTTTGCTTTTTCTGCGTGGATATGAACGTTAATTTAATTAATGAGTGATGGTAGTTTAATTTTTTCAAAACTCTGTAAATGACAAATATGTTCAAAACGATCGAAACGAAAATAATAAATATCCGCGAAAAGCATCCTTAAATAGTGTTTTATTCAATAAGAATAGTCCATTTTTCTTTGCAAGTCGAATATTGTAAACAATTGAGATATTCCTTATTTACGAAATGATTAATTTTAAAATGAATCAAACACAAAACTCACAACTTACAAAGGTTATTCATCGTTTTATACTGTGATCTTTTTAAATCAAATTAATTTTATTCACTGACATATTTTTTTAAAGTTATGAAAAGATTGTTTACCTTATTGGACTAGCCAAGAAAAACGGAGTTTGAATAGTATTCGCGTAAACTTCAGAAACAAGAATTTATATAATAGGGTTGTTGCTTTGCACCGTAGTCAGTCTACGTAAGCTTGCATAGTCTCGTAGCAAAGCTATTGCCGCGTAGCACGTAGCACGTTGCCTCGTAGCATTTTCACATTTTGATTGACTACGAGTCTACGAGAATAAAAGTGGTAAAGGCCAACCATCATTCTGTTTCGGTCACTTTGTTTAACATCGATAGAGATAAAACCATATTTTAGTGAACTAGAGACAAGCAAAAGTAGGTTTTATCACAACGTAATGAACTTGACTTTGCATGATTTATCGATTGCTTTTTATCTTTACTCGCCTGTAGATTTCAGAGATAGTAGTATAATTACTAAATGCCGTTGTATGAACTGTTAATAGCAAATATAGCAAAATGCTTATTTGCAACAATCATGCCTATTAGTTGCGTATTCTGGACATATTCGGCATTTACTCACGTATGTTAGAAGAATAGACTAGAATAAAAACAGACCAACTGATATTACAAAAGAAAAAATATATAATGTTAAACGTTAATAATGATATCGTTTCGCAACAACTTAGTCACCCAGTCTATTCTAATATTATTTATAGTAATATTATAAAGCTGAAGAGTTTGTTTGTTTGTTTGAACGCGCTAATCTCAGGAACTAATGAAATGATTTAAAAAATATTTTGATCTTCAATAGCTTATTTATCGAGGAAGGCTTCAGACTATAAAAAACACGAAACGACTTATATGAGCAGAGCAAAAAATATATAAAATAAAAAAACGGAGGAAAAATATTCCTCTTCAGAGCTTCCCCAGCGTAAACCATATAAGGTGCATAAAAATCATGTATGACAGGATTGTTCCGCTTGAAGATGAACGCACACTTATCCGAGCTGAACGCGTCGATCGAACGAATCGAAGTCAAGGAGGCCTCGCACACATATCCGCACTAGACGAATCGACCGCGTCGAAGAAATCATGAGATAGCTCTATGAGTGATAGCTAAAGGTGGAAGTATGAAGATTTTATATAGAGCACCCGGCGAGTCGTCCGAGTCGGCCGCATTAGCCGCACCGAATATCATGACGTAATCCGAATTTATCTGGGATTTCTGGGGTTCTTCCAGATTCGCACGATTCGACGCGGGGAAGTGTGCGAGGTTTCATGAGATTTCATATGAAGAATTCTAAAATATGTTTCATTCGACTCTTTCGACGCGTTCTGTTCGGATAAGTGCACACTTATCCGAACTTTAAAAAGTTCTACAAGAAAGTCCGCCACAGCATATGTCTATCTGATATGGTTATACTCACTTAAAACTTTTTTATGTTCATAAATTTGATAAAAAAAAAATGTATTCTTTTCATAGGTGTATTAATGGACACGTATGGTTACTTATTCTTATTAAAATAAACATATTCTTCATCGCAAGCATTTCATTTAAAAAAAAAGACCTTTATATCATTACATTTCAATCAATGTCTTAGTAGCTATCAGAGTTTTAAAATAGCTCCGCACCAAAATAATGCTTGTAGCTTATGTACAATACGACTTTTCGCTAAACGAGGCTTGTTGCCTCTTACTTCCAATGAAAATATGTGTATTGCGTTGAAATATTCTGCGGGAAATCCGTAATTTACGCGGGCGACGCCGCGGGAGACCGCTAGTCCTTCCATAAAAATTTTCTATATTCAAGACCACATCAAATCAATGTCTCTGATCTGTATTCAATTGTCCAATAAGCTAGCATCTCCCATATGTGGGGTTTATTATTTTTTTACGAGCCACCCTGAAACATTTATAGGATAGAAACAAAAAGTATGATAAAGAAAATGGAAGAAAAATCATAATTTACAAGCTGAACGGACCATATGGCCGAATAAAAGGACACAGATTGTCCAACATTAAACATCTTGATATTACATATTTTATGTTCATGAAAATACATACATATTAAACATCTTGATACAACATATATATTTTCTGATTTTCAATGGTTCGCATTCAATAGCTTGACCAGGTTCTTTATTTTTGTCACTTACTTTATTGGTTAAAAAACGCCAATTTTGCTCAACATAATTTAAAATTGATAACTCTTTAATCAATTTAATAATAAAAATCCTTCTACAATTTTTCAGAGTGCTAAAGTTGTTCTTATGCAAAGCTGGAGGTCAAAATTAAGTCCCGTTTGTCCGTAATTTGCAAATTTCTTATTAAAAAGGGGTATCTTTGACAATATTTTTTCTTTTGCAAAAGTCAATTAATCGTGTGTCGGCAACTCTACAGAAGGAAGTCCTCAAGAATTAGTTCACTAAATATTACTTTCGTGAGTAGTTTAATTACATAGTCCGACATTAAATAATGTACCCCCTATAATCACAATATCATCAATTCGTCATCGTAAGTAAAAGCAAACGCATACAAAGTTAACGAACTGCAATGTCATGCCTCATTATTAAAATAATCATTAGTTAATATGAACCTAACCTATTCTCTACCTACATAAAATGGGTAGAAAGATGTATGTGAATATCACTTCATTTGAAACATATAAATGAGTTCATACGCACTCCTCAGTGAAAACGCAAATAAATATGTACGAGTGTCATCACCTGGAAATCTTGCCATAACGAATTCATTTGCTCTGAAATATTACACTCGTTAAACACGTTATTTCGATAAAAATAAGCCTTCTTACTTTTTATCCGTAAGAATAATGCTTAATGCTAATAAAATAGTCGTTTACAGCGTAAATCCGGGCTTACGTTTTACTCTTAAGGTATTTACAAGATCGCTGTATTGTGTAAACATGCCTATTCGTTGTACCTTATAATAAAAAGCTTATTTATAACGCTGTTTACCGAAACACGGGAGAAGTAGGGCATTGTTGATAGGTGTAGCATTTGTTGTTCACGGCAATATGTTATTATAATGAGATAGGTAAGTAGTACCTACTTGTGCTCAGAATATCTGGCTCAGGCACATTTTATGGGTTCCGTAGCCGAATGGCAAAAAACGGACCTTTATAGTTTCGTCAAGTCTGTCTGTCTGTCCGTCCGTATGCCACAGCCACTTTATTCTAAAACTATTAGTATTACACAGTTGAAACTTAGAAGGTAGATGTACCCTATTAACCGCTTTACGATTCTTATACAAAAAAAAATAAAGACAATGATATTTAAGAGGGTTACTATACATGAAACTAAAACCTATTTTTTGTCAAACCTATGCGTGTAGGGTTTCTGTGAATAGGTCTTTTAAAATGACATCGAGTTTTATAAAACCATTTTCTCTAAAAGTCTAACGTTTGAGAGATGGATGCTTCCAAAGTAGAAAAATAGGCGTGGTGCCATTAACTTTTAAACTGAGCGAGTGTATATTTTGAAAAAAATGCATGATGTAGTGTAGATCCTGATAAATACTTTCAACGAAAATTGGTTCGAACGAGATGAACTTGTAGTTTTTGAAATAGAGCACATATTCAACAACTGCAAACATAACTTTGTTATTCATACAAATACTATGAAAAACAGAGTTATATTTGCTGTCAACAAAATATTGTGGTATTATGGTTAAGTGGAAGAAGGTCTTTCTCTAGTTCAGTTAAAGTTGGCACGGAACCATTAGTGTGCGAGTCCGACTGCGTCCGTCAGTCCGTCCCTGCTCTTGGTCAGTTTCATTTATTTACGTTCCAGTCGGGTTAAAATATTTTTAGGCTAATATCCGTAGGCCAAAAGTGTTACATAACCTAAAAGACAAGACAATCCCGACAATGTATGCGTTTTTTCCAGTTTCGTTAGATCTTCTTCCAACAACTCTTTAAACATACTTATCAGTGCTTTAAAAAAAACTGAATTCGATAATAAGAAAAATACAATACTTAGTGAGCCAATCACCTACCTTAACTGAGCGGGCGAATGGGTGATGGAAGTTTTTATGAGAAATGAAACATATGCGATATGTAAGGGATTTCCATGAAACTCCCACTTAACAGCTATTCATACAAAGTGTCGTAAGTACCTACGGAGTTTACTAGGTCTTTAGAATTTTGAATAGAATCGCAAAACCGTTATCGACAAACGCTGAGCTTCAATATTGAATGTAAAATATTGTTAAGTTTGCATTCTCATCGTTATATGAGCGTCTCAGATGGATATTCAAGAACGTTTCTTGAATATCCATCTGAGACGCTCATATAACGGTCTATTCTACCCACAAAGGCACCCGCTGAAAATCAGCGTCGTTTCAAATTTTTCGACAAAAAAAAATCGGTCGAATCAAAGTGTTTTCTATGTTTCTTTTCTTTCTTTAACGTCTTTTTACGCCTGTAGGGCAAACTTAAAGTAGAATTATTTTACTTTTAATTAGTTGTTGTTTCGCATCATATCCGACAATTTATGTTTGATTTATATTTGTTAATATGTAGACAGTATGTCGACTAAGTACTCATTCATTATTAATTAAGCCTAAAATATTGTACTATCGATAGAGTGTGTTGTTGTTTGCTATCCCAAATAAAGATTTTCAAAAATATAAAAAGCCTTAATTAAACTCTTGGCACTTTAAAGGAAAGGAATCTATTTTAAGCGAAAAATTTCTTTTTGGGATCGGTGTTCTGAAAGTTAGTATGGGCTAAATGATGGCACCGACTCCAAAAATAAATTATTCGCCTACAATGGATCCTTTTCTTTAAGGGGTCAAGAGTTTATTTAGGACTTTTTAGTGCATTTTGGTTTTGTAGGCGGTTTTTACTTTTTTTTAAGTCAATTTTATTTGCTTATTTCTTTGTGATTACCGGTTTGCATCTTTTGACTTTGTCCTTTAAGAAGCTACAAATTACCTATTATAAGTTCTGTCATCAAAATTACTGAAAGCGTTTAGGAGTTCCAACATCAGCTCAGCTCCACACAATGTCGACTACTGCAGACGCAACAACACATCAACATTAAGATTCTAGTAAAAAAATACCCCGCCTTTAAAATTTGAGGGTTTCCCTCGATTGTACCAAGATCCTATCATCAGATACCGACTTGATAACAATGGAACCAACTAGTTGGAATAATCTCTAAGGTAGAGAAATTATTCCTGTGATGTGATGTAACACAGCCACAAAAACCGACTTCAAAGCAGTAGATTTCTTGATAGTGACTAGCCGACTTCAAAAAAAAAGGTGGTTCTCAATTTGATCTGTATGTTGGTATGTATGTATGTACAAAGAACATTGTAACTTTAACAATAACTAAAAAATAAGAAAAAAAAAACCGCCTTCAAAAACAAAACACTAAAAAGACTAAAATAACGCTAATAGGAGAAACAAACTCGTTTAAAGTCAGTGCATGATGTGCGTACTTGGCTGCTGTCCGTTAAGGTTGAAATCATGCAACAACTTCAAAAGAGTTTAATTCTCCTATTAGCGTTATTATATTTTTTATTTTGTGTTTATTTTTGAAGGCGGTTAATTTTTTTAATATTATTTTCTCTCTTGTTACCCGAAAGCCAAATCCTATTTATTTACAATTATCTTACATGAGAGAATCTTGACACATCTGTCCTGTACAGGCGCAAGCCTCAATCATCTACATACCACAAGTATAATCACAATTTACTCGTATGATAACATCCGCGTAGTTATAAATAGGTTCATGTTTGTTTCTCACGTTTATTATCCACCAAAATATGCCGACACGACGGCAGATGTGCATGTTTCCTTAATTAATTACACCATATGTCAAGGACGTCGATAAAGCATTTGCATAGTCATAAGACACTCTACCATAGCTAGCTACCTACTTGCTTTAACTGCCTCGGTGGCGCAGCGGTTGGAGGGTCGCTCTTTAAAGCGACGGCTGCGCCAGAGGAACCGGGTTCGATCCCAGGGCCGGGCCAATAATACGTAGCTGGATTTTTCCCGTTCAGAAATTTTCAGGGTAGCCCGGAGTTTGAAAGTTGGCGGTGGTTCACCCCCGTGTCTCGAAAAAAGCACGTAAAGCCGTTGATCCTGCGCCTGATCTCTCTCCGGTCGTGTCAGATTGCTGTCCCTTCGGGCTATGAGAGTGAAAGGCACTCTCTAAGTGCACCTGTGTTTGCGCACACACTTGCGCACTATAATATGTCCCGCACATGTGGTTGTGACTGGCAACCGTAGTTGAAATCGGCTAGGGGACTACTACTACTTCTTGCTTTAAAACAGTGGGTATAGGCACTGTGCACACAGATTTTCTAGAAGTCTGTACTAAGTAAGTATTGACTCATTTGTTTTTGTCATACTAGTGAATACTCAACGATGAAAATACAATTCTTAAACTATTTTGATGACACGTTTGGTGTAGTGGTTAGCTCTTCTGACAACAATAGGGAATTTGCCTGTAGTTCAAAAAGAAAAGTTGTTTCGCATAAAGTTAACTTAGATGCCAAAAAATGTAATGAATAATTTTAATTTAAAAAATGATAGCATATTTATGACATTTTCATTAAGTTCAAAAAAGGTTTTCAATCTATGTTTAATGATACCGCAAATGTCAATCATGAAGTGTGACGTCACGTTCCTCCATCTAGCATGTCAAAGAGCTGTCAAACGTATCAAGTTCAGTGCTGCCAAACTGTTTGAGGAACGTGCCGGCATGTAGACAACGTGACGGCGATGGGTGTTTCGCGCGGCAAAAGTTTATTTAAATTTTACTTTTGTGTTTTCTCATTGTTACGCTGTAATTGTTTAGGCAAATATTTGTGTAGCTTAGAATTGATAAATATTTAAACATTATTTGAAAATTAGGCAAATACCCTATGCCAGCGGGCGCAGATTCGGATCCCGCAAGTGGCAAATGTTTATGTGATGAGCACGAACATTTGTATCCAAGTCATGGATGTTGTTATGTATTTAAAAAATAATTGGGAGACGCGTCACAATTCATAGCACAAGGAAGAAAACATTTACTTACAAATTTCTTCATTCTCAACCAACACAATTGGTGTGTTGTCTGGTGCATTTTTATATACATTCCTTAACTTACTTATGGTAATAACGGTGTTTAAACTAACATTTAGTTTTTAATTATACAAAATATGACGTTGCTAGCATATTTTTACACTACATGACAAAATAATTACCACAGATATTTACCAAGTTGTATGTACCTAACCATTATACCAGTGTCGGAAGTCTCGACATAGTTCCGTGTAAAACCACCAGGTGGCGCTCGAAAAATGCTGAGACAAAATTAATGTTTTCGTGTATTTATTGATTGAGAAGAATTTTTAAATGATGCTTAAAAAACTACTAATATTTCTTAAGATTTATAAAAATGAAACTACGTAAGTTAAAATGATATTTGATGAATGAGAAAATCATAAAATTGAAATTGTCGACGCGAAATGTCAAAAATGATGCTTCAGACTTCGCCCGCTGCTATATGAAGGTACGAGTATGGCTTTAGGGGAAAAGCCTTAATGTTAATGACCTTCGTTCATTCACATTCTTAATACAAGTGCCTTGCCCTAGCTCCGCATGGTCGGAAGTTTAAACGCACGAATTATAAAAACAAATAGACCAACCCTTAATAATTTTAATAGGTATTATTTACGAAATTATGTTTTTTAGGGTTCCGCAGCCGAATAGCAAAAACTGGAACTCTTATAGTTTCGTCAAGTCTGTCTGTCTCGACAGAGGTCTGTCCGTCCGTATGTCACGCAAATGTGTGTATACATTAAGTCAAGTTAAAAAAGTGACAAATAAAAAACTGCAATTTTATGTTATCGTGCATACATAGAATCTGTATTGAGATACGGTTTGATGATATGGGGTAATAGCACAAATTGGAATAGAGTGTTTGTGGCACAAAAAAGTGCGTAAGAGCCATTTGTGGTGTTATTCCTGGCGAAACATGCGACAACATATTTAAAAACCTAGGTTTGTTGCCCTTTCCATCGCTTTACTTGTATGAGGTATGTCATTTTGTCCATCAACATAGGGATCTATTTGCTAAAGCATGTGATGCAAAAAATACTAGAGTGCGCAGAGACACACATAAACTTGTCTTAAGAAATTTTCTCAAAACAAATAAATATAAGAAAAATTGCCTTGCGATGTGTGTTAAAATCTATAACAAGATCCAAAATGAACTAAAAGTGTTAAATGATTTCCTATTTAAAAAGCCATTAGCTCAACGGCTTAATGTTTTTTTTTTTTTATAGTGTTACGGAATTTATTAACAACCGCTAGATTTAAGTGACTTATGTGACCGCGTGTGGGGTGCTTGAATAATAAATACGTAGTATAAATCTCCAGGTTCTTCTCCAATAGTTTTATTCCAACAAAATAGCACAAAGATAGGGCACAAAGTGAAAGTAAGTACAAAACAGACTATATTCTGGCATACAGCTCGCTTTTATACAAATCAAAACCCTGAACAACGGTAGGAAAACAGTGGGGACGACATCCGTTTCCATATATGAACATTTACTATAATATTCATTTATAGGGATAAACAATCTGCTAATTAAATATATAAATTCACTAATTATATAGTTATTCATCGTAATGAATTTAGTAAGCCTTTTAGATTATTATTTTAATAGTTACAATATTTAAAATAAATCTAACCTCCACCAACCAATCAGAGTCAACTTCCTTTTGGCGGCAAAATGAACATTTGTTATACGGCAAACATAAAAATCTAATAAGTGTCCCAATAATCTTTAAATAATTAATTTACAATTAATAAAATATTATAACAATAATAAGATAATCTAAAGATTAATCCAAAATATTCTTATATCATAGCCAAGTTACATTCAACATGGTGGATACTTCCGGCATTTCCATAACAAATATTAAATAGGTTTGACACCTAGATAGGTGTATGAATTATGATGTATTGAACGTAATATGAGGAAGATAATGTGTAATTTAGTGAATACAGTGGGGTTACATAAGTCACACACAGTGAGTATATGGTTTAGTGCATAAATCTACTATTACAGAACTAAGTAAATATGTGGGGCAGACTAGGATCGGGAATCATCTTGTAACACTCGGCCATCCTGCAACCACCGTGTCACACGGTGCTCTGGTCGTGTTTTGGAAGTCTGCGTTGTCGGTGTGCTGAAAATGAGAAAGAGCAGAATCAACAAGTATACTGGAAACTTGCAAGAAATTTGTTTGATGGACACGGTAATAATTTGCTTTGGTGGACACGGTAATTCTGTTACTTTGCATTGCAAAGAAAAATTTCTAGTAAGGAAATTTCAGCATGTGTAATGAATTCTGAAGGGGTATTAGCCGACACCAGTTACACAGACATAACTTCACGTAAGTCACACACACTACTTGACCTAGATCCGACAGACCATAATTTATATTCATCACACATGTTTGCTTTATGTAGCTCACACAGCAATGCTTTACGTAGGTCACACAGGCAATACTTTATGTTGCTCTCATAGCATTGATCTACGTAGTTCACACAGATATTACTTCACGTAGGCCACACAGACACTGCTTCTCACACAGACAATTTACGTGGCTCACACAGCATTGCTCTACGTAGTTCACACAGTACATCAAGTAGGCCACACAGATACTGCTACTCACACAGACAATTTACGTAGCTCACACAGCATTGCTCTACGTACTTTACACAGTACTTCACGTAGGCCACAATCAATCAATCAATTAATAAAATCAATCAAAATCTTTATTTGCATTAAAACATGATACTGCTACTCACACAGACAATTTACGTAGCTCACACAGCATTTCTCTACGTAGTTCACACAGTACTTCACGTAGGCCACACAGATACTGCTTCTCACACAGACAATTTATGTATCTCACACAGCATTGCTCTACGTAGTTCACACAGTACTTCATGTAGGCCACACAGATACTGCTACTCACACAGACATAATTTATGTAGGTCACATTTCACACCAGCATTGCCTTACGTCATTCATACATACATTACTTTACGTAGCTGCATAGGTCACATAGACACTGCTGCTTACACAGACAATCATTATCCGTATGTGACACAGAAATCAGTTTATTTAGATCAAACAGAGTTTACGTAGGTAACATAGCCAACGATTTATTTTGAAATATTTGAAATACTGTAGCTAATACTAATATATTCCAATAAATTAAACTTCTATTACTACTGCTCCGATATAAATGTTTAAACACTAATATCAATGTTCTTTTGTTTAAGGTTGAAGAAAAAAAATATTCTCAACGGAGGAAAAAAGAAACCCGAACCGTTGATTCCTCATTAAACAACTATATTTATTGCATTATGTTGTAAATTTTTCATACTGCAATAAAAAATATATTGTATGCGTGGTTTTACTTACAGTTAAATCAAATCTGTTGTAAACGGTACTCGTAAAATATACGTACACATAGTTATTGTTTCACCCAGAACGAAGTTATTAGGTTTAACAATTCATCACTAACTACCCCCTTTTACACGCACTAACAAAAGTATAATCACCGTTCAAAATAATAACCTTACTAACTTACTCAATTAACTTTTGTCTAGATTGATTGGATTATTTCTGTCTACCTCCCCGTCGCTAAGCTTTCACCAGAATAATTTGGTTAAAGGTTACCTAACAATAAGATCCTTATCAGCGTAATCGTAATGTATGCGTTATTTTCGAGCAAACGTTGTCTGTGTAAAACTATGTGTGATCCACCTAGCGATTGCGTGTGAGCATCTCGAAAGCTCCGTATTGCACTGGTCGATGGCAAATTTTAGTATTTAATGGTTTGACCTATTTAGTCTAAATACGTCACTTAGGAGTAAACATAATGCGACTCACCTTAAGGTGGCTGGAGCGGCTGATGCGTTGAACTGGATGCTGCAAACCATCAATCGATGCATACGTGGCCGCTGGAGCGCTGCGCTGGTTGGTGTCGCGTCGTTGAGTACGGCAGACTCGCATCTCTGGCTGACCCGTCGACAGATGTAGCACCGCCTCACTCCTGGTTGCTGCAGTATCGTTGCCGTTGGTCATGTTGCACTGGTTCTTTCTTTCAGAGATTCCTCTTCTCCAAGTTGATTTTCACAATGCCGTCGTGGCTTGTACTTGTAGTTTTCGAGCAATGATAAATAGGAAAGTATCCGAAGAGTTCACGCAGCTGGTTGATTTTGAGCAGTCACTTTGTGATGTTGCCTCTTCTCCAAGTTGATTTTCGCAATGCCGTCGTGGCTTCTACTTGTAGATTTTCAAACAATGATCAATAGATTAGTATCCACAGAGTTCACGCAGCTGGTTGATTTTGAGCAGTCAATTTGTGATGTTACACGTACTTTCTTCTCGATGAAATTTGGGGATGTCTTCCGCGTAAGCACGTGTCACTCGACGATGCCTTTCTCTGATGTCTTCCAAATCTTAGCAGTCTTCTTGGTCCTTGAATCTTCCTTGGTCAGAGCCGGCAGCGTAAGGCCCGTGATTTTCGCACATCTCACTTCTGAGGTGTGACCGCGTGTGGGGTGCTTGAATAATAAACACGTAGTATAAATCTCCAGGTTCTTCTCCAATAGTTTTATTCCAACAAAATAGCACAAAGATAGGGCACAAAGTGAAAGTAAGTACAAAACAGAGACTATATTCTGGCATACAGCTCGCTTTTATACAAATCAAAACCCTGAACAACGGTAGGAAAACAGTGGGGACGACATCCGTTTCCATATATGAACATTTACTATAATATTCATTTATATCAATCAATCATTTATTTGCGTCAAATATGGTATACAAGGTGACAAATTACAGTGGGTAAATAAAGGAATCACATATTTGGGCTACATAAATTAGCATGCAAATGTCATCAGGATACAATAAAAATATTAGCAATATAATATGCAGTTACAAATGCCTTATTGAGTCAGTGCTGAAATTACCTTCTAAACCTAAATTCCTTTTTTATTAAAAAAAGCATCTAGACTATAGAAATTATGGTGGTTAAGCCAGCGGAACAAATGTCTTCTAAATACTGGTAAATTACAATTTTTAAAGTCATTAGGTATATGATTGTAAATTTTTACGCACATAGCAAGACAACTATTATTAAATTTAGAAGACTTAGGATTTTCCTTAAGTATAAGCCGATGAGGATTTCTACGCACCCTTGTGTTTTTGAGATCATAAGTCGATCCAAAAAGACCCCTATGTCTGGACACAAAATTGCATACCTCATATATGTACAGGCATGGTAGTGGTAGTAGAGCAAGATTTTTGAAGTGGGGCTCACATGAATTTCTTGGTGCAATCCCATTGATTGCCCGTATACATTTCTTTTGTGAAATAAACGCTTTATTTTTGTCTGTACTGTTTCCCCATATGACGATAGCATATCGAATTATTGACTCAATATAGGCTTGATACGATAAGATAGCAGTCTTTCGATCAGTGACGTTTTTGATCTGGTAAATAGCGTAAACAAATTTATTAATCTTTTTGCAAAGGTCAGCTACGTGCATTTTCCAATTTAGATCTTGATCTAGAATTATGCCTAGAAATTTTATTTGCGATACCTGCTTTATTTTAAATATATTTAGATTAAACTTAAGATTAGGATGTTTTGATTGATTAAATTGTATATAATTAGATTTATCTAAATTTATTTCTAAGTTATTATTATCTAGCCATTTCAAAATATTTTCGATTGTTTTATTAATTTCCTGTTCATGTCTGATTATTGAATTTTCATGTCTGTTTGTTGTCACTACAACGGAAATGTCATCAGCATATAAAATACATTTATGTTCCATTATGTCCACAATATCGTTTATAAATAAAATAAATAAAATGGGACCCAATATACTGCCCTGCGGGACACCAAAATTATTATTTCTATAATTAGAGTAGTACAACTGCATTACATTATTGTGCACTCTTGTTATCATGACACGTTGTTTTCTATCATGAAGGTAGGATGATAACCATTCAAGGGGTAAGCCCCTGATGCCCACTGTTTCGAGCTTCTGCAACAACAGATCATGTGGCACAACGTCAAAGGCCTTCGATAAGTCCAAAAATATTGCGGTGGTTAATTTGTTATCATTAATACTAGTCAATATTGAATCAACAAGATCAAAAATTGCTAGTGTAGTTGACTTATTTTTTTGGAAGCCGTACTGTTCACTTTTAATAAGGTTGAATTTGGTGCAGAAACCTATCAGTTGAGAGTACATACATTTCTCGAAAACTTTTGATAGGATAGGAATGAGTGTTATAGGACGGTAATTTTTGAGGTCTCTTTTATCACCTTTCTTAAAAAGTGGTTTTACTACGGAAAGTTTTAAAGCATCAGGAAAGGTTCCCGATTCAAATGAGTGATTTATAAGGTGTGTTATAATAGTGATTAGTTCATTAATGCAGGTTTTAATAATTTTTGTGCTGATCCCATCATAACCCACAGAAGTAGTATCATTTAGTGAGTTTACCTCCTTTCTTATTTCCTCCTCAGTCATTGCTCGAAGGAACATTGAGTTTGTAAGAAACACACCGTTACCTGACTTTATTTTGTTATGTAAGATATTTGTAGAGTCAATAAAAAAGTCATTAAAAGTATTAGCTATGTCAGATGGATAAGTAATTTGAATGACATTTTTTATAACCATAGGTATGTCATTGTCAATTTTATTAGTACCCAATTCATTTTCAATAATATGCCAAGTCGCCTTACATTTATTTTTACTGTTTCGAATAAATTTTACATTTGAGTGTTTTTTTGATATATAAATGCATTTTCTTAAGACAGTTGAATATGATACGTATTTTTGTTTATCTTGAGTAGTTTTATTTTTATAGTACCGATAGCGAAGTACCCTTTTTGTTTTACAACTTTTTTTCAAACCCTTGCTTATCCACTTTTTATTGTGATTTATTCTGTTGTGTATAATTCTTACACTGGGGAAACAAAGATCATAAAAAAGGCAGAACTGTTCGTGAAAATTAGTAAACGCTACGTTAAAATTGGTTTCTTTGTACACCTCCGACCATGAAAGGCTTTTCAAACAATTTCTAAACTTCTCTACATTTTCATCGCAGAAATCTCTTTTGTAGACAGCATAAGAGGCCGGCCTAGTTACTTTGCGTCGTATAGGGAAGCTCAAGAGCTGCGCAGTTTCATGGTCAGACAGATACAGCGGCAATACTAACGAAGTTGCATTCTTAATGTTGCTGAGGATGTGATCTATACACGAGTTTTTTCGGGTAGGCTGATCGATATGGATTTTAAGGTTATAGCTATTAGCTACGTTTCGCAAATAGTCCGTGAATTTACCTGGTTTCAGAGTATTAATATTGAAATCACCTGCAACAACCAGCTTGGTATTCGCTTTGCATTTGCTTTGCAAGTCATGCAACATAGAGTTCAATCGTTGTAGAAAAAGTTTGGGATCAGAAGATGGTGTCCTATAAACGGAAATTACTATCAATTTATAAGATGGAATTTCGACACCACACACTTCAAACTCGTTTTGTTTAGCGTATTTCCTTAGACATGTAAGTTCGGTGTAGGACGCGTATTTCTTTAACAAAATGCAAGACCCACCCCTAGCCTTTTCTCTAGAGAAAGTAGCAGCTAATTTGTATTCAGAAACCTTTAAATAGCAGCCGTAGCCTTCCTTCAGGAACGTTTCCGTAAGGCAGATCACATCGGGTTCGTTACCTGTTTCGCGTAGCTCTTGTAAGATAATTTCTAGTATAGCCTGTTTGGATAAAATACTTGCGATGTTTTGGTGGAGAATCTTAAACGTTGGGGAAGGAATCCCTATCAAAGTTCTGTCACTTTTAGGTACGAAAAAAGGTGGTAGCATCCACAGAGGTGTTTGTTAGGCTTTTTATATTTTTATCATTATTGTTGTCTTTTTTATGGATTGGCTTAAAGTAAAAAGTAATTTTGCCCCTACTGGGTGATGTCACTGATTTTTTGTCATATAATATTTTATTTACGGTATTAGTCGACACCGTCCTGGCTATCTGTTTTAGGAAACGAGATTCGTATGCTGGATAATCGATAGTTACGTTAATTTTGAGACATGCAAAATCCAAAAATAATTTGTGAGGCTGCTTTTTGTCATGAATGTCAATATATGTACAGTTAGAAAATGTATTAGATATTTGTTTTAACAAGGTATTCATTTTCTTCTCGTTTAGATATTTATTTGTATAGGGATAAACAATCTGTTAATTAAATATATAAATTCACTAATTATATAGTTATTCATCGTAATGAATTTAGTAAGCCTTTTAGATTATTATTTTAATAGTTACAATATTTAAAATAAATCTAACCTCCACCAACCAATCAGAGTCAACTTCCTTTTGGCGGCAAAATGAACATTTGTTATACGGCAAACATAAAAATCTAATAAGTGTCCCAATAATCTTTAAATAATTAATTTACAATTAATAAAATATTATAACAATAATAAGATAATCTAAAGATTAATCCAAAATATTCTTATATCATAGCCAAGTTACATTCAACATGGTGGATACTTCCGGCATTTCCATAACAAATATTAAATAGGTTTGACACCTAGATAGGTGTATGAATTATGATGTATTGAACGTAATATGAGGAAGATAATGTGTAATTTAGTGAATACAGTGGGGTTACATAAGTCACACACAGTGAGTATATGGTTTAGTGCATAAATCTGTTGCGAGAGCTGATCCAGGGGCGAGTGGAAGTGGCGCAGCAGGATTAGCTCTCGCAACAGGTTATGGGCCCAGTTTCGAAGACAAGAAACGTGGAAGGTGAAAAGGCTAAAACCAAGAAGCACGTTGGTTATCCTCAGAAGCTCATGCAAAGGAATTCCAAAGCGGTGAGATTTTTTTTTGAGAAAAAGTGACCTGCTTCTACCCTCTAAAAGTCACTTCACAAAACCGCATGGTCATGGAGAATTCTTCGAGTACATCTGCAGGAAGTTATGTAATCAGCGGCGGCTTTAATTTTGAGAAACTAGAAGGCGTCTCAAATTATTTCAGCTGGAAGTTTGCAATCAAAAACGCTTTGATTCTAGAAGGATTATGGAATGCCGTCCTAGGCACAGAGGCTGACGAATCAAAAGTAGCCAAAGCACTAGCGAGAATATCACTAAGCCTTAAACCCTCTTTATACCAAATTTTACATGGTATTACCACAGCAAAAGCAGCATGGGACAAGCTGAGAAATGTCTATGAAGACAAAGGATTATTCAGACGGGTTGGTCTACTTCGGCAACTTCATAGGGTGGACTACAATCAACATCAAAATATGACAAAGTACATCGACACAGTTTTCTCCTTAGTACAGCAATTAGCGGACATTGGTAAGGTCATTGAAGATGAAGAGATTGCGGAGATACTTTTATCTGGGCTCCCTCAGGACTTCGACACACTTGTATCGGCCTTGGAGACAGCATCGTTGACCAATTCTCTATCTTCAGAAGTTGTCCGTGCTCGATTAATTCAGGAAGAATACAGAAAATTGCACACCGAGAACCAGCAAATACTGCACAGTAACAGTAATTCATCAAGTGCACTTATCGTCAAGAAGAAGATCGTCTGCAATTACTGTAAGAAACCTGGACACATTCAGTCGCGCTGTTTCAAGCTGAAGCGCCGAAAGCAAGAAAAGCGTAATCAAGAGAACACTGCATACGCTTCATCGTTCTACGCGTCTGATAGTGTGGATTTTATAGTGGATAGCGGATCGTCTTCGCATATGTGCAAAAATAAAAATTACTTGGACAATATTAGACAAAATAAGACTATAATTACTTGTGCAGATAAAGAAACTAAAATGAAAAGCTCTGGTGTTGGAGATATTCACGTAAGCATTAATGGTTGTAATAAAATTTTGAATGATGTCATGTATGTTCCACAGTTGACCGAGAATTTGCTTTCTGTGAGTAGATTGTGTGAGAGGGGTATGGTTGTGATTTTTAATAAGGATGGGTGTTCTGTCTATGATAGTTGTGATATTCAAGGCAAGCCTATTATGTCTGCTAATCTAAGTAAGGGTGTTTATAGAATGAAATGTACTTTTGCAAAGGAGCGGTCGATGGCTGTTCTACATGAAGTGCAGAAAGCACAGACCGCAAAGTATGCTGGGTCAAATGGTTTGAATGCTAATTTATGGCATAAAAGGTTAGGGCATCTGAGTCTTCAAGGTATGTATACACTTCAGAAATGTGCAGCACGTAAAGTATCTTTTCATGGGAGTTGGTTGATCGTCCTTCTGATGCCAATGTCATTAAATGTAAATGGGTGTATAAGAGGAAACATGATACGTCAGGAAATTTTGACAGGTATAAAGCTCGCTTGGTCGCTCGCGGCTTTAGTCAAAAGAGAGGACTGGATTATTCTGAAACTTTTTCGCCAGTTGTTCGACATTCAACAATGCGTATTCTTTTCTCACTTGCACATGAATTAGATATGTCTATAGAACACATAGACGTAACTACAGCATTTTTGAATGGCGACTTACATGAAAGAATATACATGGAGCAACCACAAGGTTTTGTCAGTGATGAGAACAAGGTGTGTATGCTAAGAAAAAGTCTGTATGGATTAAAACAGGCTAGTCGCATGTGGAATCTGAAGGTGCATGATTTACTGTCGAAGAATGGCTATGTGCAAAGTAAGTGTGAGCCCTGTGTATATGTCAAAAAGTGTGGAAGGGATCTCACCATCATAGCTTTATATGTTGATGATTTTTATATTTTTTCGACTTGTAATACAGAGGATTTATTTAAATTATTGAATGAAAATTTTTGTATAAAGCATCTTGGTTCACTTACGAGTTGTTTAGGCATGCGTATCACTAGAAATAAGAATGTTTTAATCTTGGATCAATCTGAATATATTAGGAAATTACTTCAACGTTTTAATATGACAGACTGTAAGCATGTATCCACACCTATGATAGCAAATAGTAATTTATCTAAAACAGACAATGAACCTTTAGATGATAATGTTTATCAGTTCAGGCAATTAATTGGCTGTCTAATGTATTTATCGGTTTGCACGAGGCCAGATATAGCTTTTAGTTGCAGTCAGCTCAGTCAATACTTGACCAATTTTGATAAAAGTCATTGGGTAGCTGCTAAACGAGTATTGCGATATTTGGCGGGTACCATTGATTTAGGACTTTGTTTTTACAAGAGTAAATCTCTAGATTTGTTGGCATATACAGACGCTGACTGGGCTAACGATAAATGTGATAGGAAATCATACACGGGCTTCGTTGTGAAACTAGGTAATAATACAGTTAGCTGGGAAGCTAGAAAGCAGCGCTGTGTGGCACTGTCCAGCACTGAGGCTGAGTATGTAGCCATAAGTGATGTTGCGAAAGAGTTATGTTTTATTCAGAATTTCTTGTTGGAAATTTATGATAAACATATAGAGACTATTATCTATAATGATAATCAGAGCGCACATAAACTGTTGCTGGCAAAGGAGTACTGTCATAAGCGTACCAAGCATATTGACCTACGTTACCATTTTGTAAAAGATTATGTGTCAAGACGTAGAGTTACAGTTAAATACTTACCAACTGACCAAATGACAGCCGATCTATTTACCAAGCCCTTATGTAAAACTAAACATTTTAATTTTGTCGAAAATTTGAATTTGAAGCATCTGTGATATTAATGTTTAGAATATTATTGTAAATGATTTTGTTTGTTGTTTTGCCTGATAATACTGATAATTGCCTAATAACTTGTAATAATGTTATGTACTGACTGACATAAGATAATGGTAGTAGAGCAAATATTGTACATTACTAAGATAGAGTTTGGTAGAGACTTATTTTGTAGAGTCTTATGATAAGAATGAGGGGAAGTGTTAAAATATGAACGCTGCCATTGCTTATAAATATTTAATGTACTGAATGCATTCTTATCATATTTTTTTTAATCTGTGACAGCCTGACAGCTCTACTGTTAATTTCTTCTTCTGTCTGACCTCCTCGGCTCGCTAGACTAATTTATAATTTTATTTTAATTTAATAATGTAATTACTATTTGACGATGTATTGCAACTTTATTTCATGAAGAAATAAATGCTTGTAATAATCAGCGTGCGGTCTTTTCAATTCCACGAATCCTGCTGCGCCACTTCCACTCGCCCCTGGATCAGCTCTCGCAACAAAATCTACTATTACAGAACTAAGTAAATATGTGGGGCAGACTAGGATCGGGAATCATCTTGTAACACTTATTTCTTTTAAATTATTATTCAATGAAATTTGACTATTTTATTAGCGAAACATGAGAAGCTTATAGTGTATGCACATACACTATGTGATATCAATTTATACCATGTTTTGAGCAAATAAACGATTTATGATTTTTTAAACAGCAATTTAGCAGAGGGGCACCACGGCCCAAATGTTTCAACGCCAAACGGCGCAGACACATAATCACTTGCAAGTGAGACGTACTTACGCTTGGCGTTTTCAGCCAACTCCGCTGCTGCTCCAGCTTTAAGGGCTAATTCTCTGAGATGGGAGGGGGCCGAAGTATCGACACAAGTTGCATCCCAAACTAAAGCCCGACTGAAATTGTAATATTTTGAAAAGAAGCAGTGACCGAGTTTGTTGCGCTTCTCAGCGCATTATTTGGTAGGGTTTATGATGGGACGTGTATAGTGCTAGTAATGAGCCTATATGTATACATTATTTTATTTTATTATACATTTATTGAACGAGCGAGGAGTACGACCCGCGACTGCCCTGCGCTTTTTAAACAGCAAGCTTTCGTTTTCCGAAAACTTTTGTACAATACAGTACAATCTGTTAGCGTATCGATATATTGATTCGTCATGTCGCGTTTGCCTCTTGTTTTAGCATGCTGGGCAGATTTCACTATTTTAACCGTCTTGAAAAAAGGAGGTTATCTATTCAACATTTACAATTTAATCTCATTTGATTTTTATAAAGTAACCTCGAAATAACAGTGTAGGTTAAATATCTCATACATACATCTCATATTTCCTGCACTTGTTTTTACGTTTTATCAATTATTAAAAGATCAAAACCGCAAAAAATACAGCTGGAAAACTTTTAAAAACATATAGCTGGAAAATTCAACAAACCTGACGTCGCCTAGCTTCCAAAACTCTTTTCGGCACAAAGTTGGGGATTACGTTACCGTAACGAAATTATAAGTTTCCGAGGTCCGAAGGCGTGTGATCACATCCCAATGAGGGCTCGGCTTCGCGACGAAACAAAATAAAACATCTAGTCTCTCAGACAATATTTAGACAGGATTGATTTAAAATGAGAACTAAGTAAAATGGAATAAGACGAGATATTTTTCTAACTTCAATTCAATTTGTAAATTGCCCTGGAAAAATACTTCACCCTTTTGCTGATAGAAAAGCATTTCTTTATTCAAAAAGACCGAATTTTATGAATCAAGTACCTTAGGTATATAAATACTAGCGGTCCCCCGCGACTTCGTCCGCGCGTTTTGAGTTTGCTCCCTCCCCTCCCGTCGCAGCGTGATGTTTTATATCCTAAAGCCTTTCTCAATAAATAAGCTATCTAACACAGAAATATTTTTTCAAATCGGTCCAGCAGTTCCTGAGATAAGCGCGTTCAACTTCAAACCAACAAACTCATCAGCTTTATAATATAATTAGCGCAAGCGCACGTTGTACTTAAGCTGCGAACATTATTTTGGTGCAGAGTTATGTTAAAACTGTGATAGCTCCTGAGATATTTATTGGAATCAAATGATATAAAGGACAACTTTGTTCTAAATGAAATGCTCGTGACGATGAATGTATTTATTTTGATAAGAATAGATACCTGTGTGTATAATACACCTCTAAATATGATGCATTATTTTTTTACAAATTTATTAACATAAAAAAGGTTGTAGTAAGTCAACCATAAGAGATAGACTTATGCTGTCGCGGACTTTATTATAAAACTCTTAATGCTGAACAATCCTGGTATACATGATTTTTGTGTAACTTTAGCGGTTTCCGCAGCGTACGCAGCGGAAGCTCTCAAAAGGAATATCTTTCTCCCGTTTTCGCAACATTTTTCATTGCTGCTGTGGTCTTGTGAGTCGTATCTTTATGTTATATAGCTTAAAGCCTTCCTCGATAAATGGAATATCCAACATAAAAATAATTTTTCAAATCGGGCCAGTAGTTTCTGAGATTAGCGCGTTCAAACAAACAAACAAACAAACAAACTCTTTAGCTTTATAATATTAGTATAGATAACATAGTTTTTAGAATATCCATAAACCAACCGATAGCGATGCATTATGGGACGTCAAAATATAAATATAATATTGGACACCAATTATAAATTGCTCTGGACCCAAAGTAAGTAGCTAATGCACTTGTGTTATGGAAATCAGACACAATGGTGGTACCACAACACCCAGACCCGAGACAATATAGAAACTTATGATTTCTTCATTGACCCATTAAAACATGCTAATCAACAGACCATAGATAATGTACGGGTCATAGAAAAAAAGAGAGAACAGGCTTCTTCTGGGTGAGCTTGCTTCATCATCATACCTGTCTATGTTCCGTCTGGTATATTCTAAAGACCAGAGCAAACCCATACAATATTTTAAAACAATGATTATTTGACGACCCATCTGGTGTAGTGGTCGAGAAATCGCCTACTACGCAGCGGGTTGCGGGTTCGATCCCCGCACAATACAAACATTTGTGTGCATGAACATGTCTGTTTGTATTGGTCTGGGTGTTTTCTATGTATATCATGTATGTATTTACAAACAAAAAGTATTTAAGTATTATATCCGTTGTCTGGCACCCATAACACAAGCTTTGAGTAGTGCGATTTTTTGCTTGGTATCGCATTGCCTAAAACACATAAATGCCTGTCCAATTGAAATATTATTACTATCATATATTTTTTAACCCAAAAACGCATTTTAACAAAAGAAGCAATGTACAATCATAATGCTCATGCAAAATAATTAGCTTGATGACTTACCAATACATTCCAACACCACAATCAGTCCAAGAGGAAAAACGAACTTGCACAAAACTCACTTAAAACCAAACTTTTTGCTTAAATTAAAACAGTCAACTCGATTTTAATAACTTGGGTTTAGAGTTCAAAGTTAGTGTTATTCACATGGTTAAGCGGCCAAAGTTTCGGTAACCAAACGCTGTGGACGGAGCCAACGCGAACGTGCGACCACCTCGAGCTATGACTACGGACTAAAGTTTGCATTGTGAGGGCTTTCTTACTGCGGTCATAGTGCGTGGACATGCAGTGATCTCACTATAGGTAACCTACGTAATGGAATCTGATTAAACCAAGAACAACAACAATATTGTTTTCATGCAAACGTGTACTTAAATAACGTCTTATCATCAAGTCTAGACTGAGATGATGCTAACAAACTATTTTTGTACTTCTAATTATGAATGAGGAAACTAAAGTAAATAAATATCAAGAACTTGACGGCGTAACAAGGCACAAGTTTGACGACCTCCGTGGTGTAGTGGCTAAGCGCTGGGTTTTAAGGCGTCGCCGCTCCAAAGTCCCGGGTTCAATTCCCGGTCGGGTCAATGTAGAAACCATATTTTCAAACTTGTCTCGGACCTGGATGTTGTGGTTCCATCGTTATGACTGATTTCCATAACACAAGTGCATTAACTACTTACTTTGGTATCAAGAGCAATGTATGTGATTGGAGTCCAATAGTTAATTTATTACTTATTATGATATTTTTACGTCCCATAATGCAACGCTTTTAGTTGGTTTATGGATATTCTAAAACTATGTTATATATTGGTGTTTTTTTTTTTAAATTAATTGTATAGGTACAATGTGAATAGCTTCACCACCTCGTGCAAAACAGCAGGGCCTACTTTTTGATACACATTTGTGGTCCATGGGACACCATGTTAGTTACTATTGGATCGCTATTTCCTTATACTGCTAACAGGATAAAATGCGTTATTTGCTAGACTCGAGTTAAATATAAAATCGATTCGTCACTTTAGTGAATAATAAAATGATTTGCGTTTGAGATGAAAAGAGTTTATAACAACATTAAGTACACGCATTAACGCAGTTCATACTTTTATTCTTCTTCCTCTCTCCTTCCACTTGAGTTCAATTATGAATAGCTATATTGAACGATTGAATTTTGTGGTTAGAGTTTTTTTTAATCTGACGCTTTATAAGTATTACGAGTATCTATGCCTGTTCTAGAACCAATTTAAACATAAAAAACCTCAATACTTTGACAACACTGACTAGCTACAAAAAAGAAGGGAGTGTAACGTAGATTTTGAGACGAAGAAGATGGAATTTGTTTCTTCTTTTTTTTCGAGTAAATTATTGCTGATTTTTATTAGAATTCGCATAATAATGTATACTTCTAAAGAAATCAATGTCTTCCCGCCATGAAACGGCTTTTCTATACACTTTTATTTCGAGCCAATGTTATCCCCAACAAAATGCCAGCTACAATATTGATTGGTACATTTAGCGATATCACGCGTGTCCTATCTGTTAGGTTGTGGCTTATCAGCTTATCTAGCAAAGCTTTTATATAGCTCTCTGTTTAACCACTCTCGTAAAGGTACATGATCGTTTAGTTTTTTTGACGCTGAACTTAGCATTGTTTTAGCTAGTTTTTTCAAAGTGTTTATAACTTTTTTTTACGAAGATCAAAATCAGTCTACTGTCACACAAAATTTTTACTAGACAGTTGATAAGAATCCTAGATCATCATCAGTTGTAATGATAATTTAACCGAAGTTGCTAGGTAATACATAAATTAATAAACCCTTAATCTCTTTTGCTAGATCGTGAAAATCTGTTCAATTTTTTTAAAATAGTTATTAACTGTTGTTAAACAATAATGTTAACTAGCATACAATACAAAGAAATAACAACGAAAAATACGCCAAAAATTGCCGCCCGGCCTATTAGCAATTTGCTGACATAACAAAATAACATCCCCTTTATTGACCGTTAAGTTTAACCTAACAGATTTATGATTTCAAATACTTACAGATAAAAAGGAAGTTAAAAGCTGTTTTTGCTATTTTACAAATCTGCATAAAGACGTAAAAATCTCAAGAGCGCCTGGAATTTTCCAATTTCTGTCGGGATTAGTGGAATTATCTTCTGCATCTCGGAAGTTTATTGGAAACTTTTCAAGGAGGTCTTGCTACTTGCAGCAGATCAAGCTGTTTTTGTCGTTCATTTGACAGTATGGATTTATGTTTGGTTGATTTGTAACAGAGATGACGTATTTACGTCAAGCCTGTTTATCGTTGCTAGTCAAATTGTAAACAATCTTTACGTTTCTTTTTAATAAAATTATTAATTTTATAATACGATAAACACAAAATAATTAACTTACATACTTAATTCGTCGTTGAATAGTGAGATCGTTGAATATTAAATCAAATATTTTATTTATTTATTATTATAACTGATATTATTTTGAAAGTTTTAAAAAGATTGTTTACATTATTGGATTAGAAATGAAAAACGGAATTTAGTATCGACAGCTAATATCAACTTAAGAAAGGGTTCTTATAAAAATCTTGAGTTGTTCTAAAGAATCGGTTGACTCTATGTTGTAGAAAATCAGTTGGCTCTATGTTGCATAAATGAGCAACATGGAGCCAATTGATTCTCTACAACAAAAAGCCAAATGTTGAGCTGAATGAATTGAAGTAGTGAGTGATATTGTGATGGTACTAAATGACCTAGATGAGTGTTACATATCTTCGGCTCCCATTGATCTATATTACTCATTTCACTCTGATACAAAAAAACGGCTAAGTGCGAGTCAGACTCGCCCACGGAGGGATCCGTGCCAACTTTAACTGAATTAGGGATGCACTTACTTCCACTAAGCTAAAATACCACAATATTTTGTTGACAGTAAATATAACTTTGAATTTCATAGTGTTTGTATGAAAAACAAAGTTGCGGTTGTTGAAAATGTGCTATATCTCAAAAACTTCTAGTTCGATCCCGTCCAAAGCAATATTCGTTGAAAGAATTTGTTACTATCTAAATTATTTATTTTTTTCAAAATTTACACTCGCTTAGTGCACAAGTTAAAGGAGGGGGATGCCCATTTTACCACTTTGGAAGCGTATATCTCGCAAACTTTAGACTTTTAGAGAAAATGGTATGAGAAACCTCTGTTTCATTTTAAAAGAGCATATCCATAGACACCCCACACGCATAGGTTTCAAAAATTTTTTTTGTTGGGAGCCCCCTTGAATATCATGATTTTTTATTTTTTGGATAAGAATGGTAAAGCGGTTAACAGGATACATCTTCCTCCAAAATTTCAACAGTGTGATGCTTATAGTTACAGAAGAAAATGGCTGTGACATACGGACGGACAGACAGACAGACAGACTTGACGAAACTATAAGGGTTCCGTTTTTGCCATTCGGCTACGGAACCCTAAAAACCGGAGCCGTCCTTGGCGCGTATTGCGATGCAGTTTTGATAGGTAAGCGGCTCAGCTTAACTGACAAATTAGCAATTCGTTATTAATATTCGTACCATTGTAGTTTAATTATAATATTATTATATTGATAATACACATTGAAAAAATAAAATCTAAACTTATTTCCTTAAATGGTGCGTAGCGTAGGGTAGTTGAAGTTGAAGTATGGGGATGCGCCGCAAAAACAAATCTAAAGAGCCTACAAACATCATAAAATAAAATAATCAAAACTCGTTTCAAATACGATCTTTAGCCTTACTAGCTCTAAGTAATTATACGAAAAAACTTAATTATGTAATATTAAACAACTTTACAAAAACACTATACTAAACTATACTATACTTTACATATATACAACATGTATTCTAATAAGAAAATTTTTGACTAACAAAATACATACACAAACATCGTTTACCAAGCGAACCTTTAAGCACAGTTTAAGAAATACGAACAAAATTAGTATAGCAGTACCAAGAACTAATTATGGCAAAAATAACATTTTGTTTGAAGGAGCACAGTTATACAATAATTTACCAGCAGATATAAAGGATTGTGACATATTTGGCCTCTTTAAATCAAAATTGAAAGACTATGAACGAGATAATTATTTTTGAATTAGTGTGAGTGCGACGTGCTGTTTAATAACATTACGTTTTAAATATCCATTGGACATTCCCACACATCGCCATCTAGCCCCAAAGTAAGCTACTCAAAGCTTGTGTTATGGGTGCCAGACAACGGATATAATACTTAAATACTTTTTTTTTTGTAAATACATACATAATATACATAGAAAACACCCAGACCAATACAAACATACATGTTCATGCACACAAATGTTTGTATTGTGCGGGGATCGAACCCGCGCCCGCTGCGTAGTAGGCGATTTCTCGACCACTACACCAAACGGGTCGTCAAAAAAGTTTTGTTAAAGTAGTTTTAGTGGACTTTGTTCTTTATGAGTCTAATAAAGTTCTTTAACTTTTCAATATCCAAGCGGTTGCAGGCAACCACATAACAATAAAATATCTATTGTATCTCGTTCACCACTTGAGGGGTCACCAAAAAAAAAATATTCGTTTACAATGAGTCGGAGTTGAGCTGCCCGGAAATTGAACGGCTAAAGTTGAATCGCAGTTCGCCCGCTTATTACACAATCATTTGTTTGTATTGGGAGTTGAACCGTTCGGATGCCCGGATATAGGAAGCAGAAAATACATCTGTAGTTAAAATTCAAATACAATGACGTAATTATTTAGAAATGAATACTTGTACAGGAAGCATTCCTTCGCTTTGGTTTACACAGACAATAAATTGTTGCCTTTTTGAGACAGTGATTGTTATACCCTTTTCCCGCACAAGACCTTTTATAATTGAATCCAGGGACCGTTCCTGGAATCCGGGAATTTCCCACCCACGCATGAGTAGTTATGAATCTCACAAGTTGTTAATGCCAATTGAGTAACCTTTTTGTATTTTACGCTGGCTATGAATTTTCAAAACTTTCAACAACTTTGTACATCATTTGTGATAAGATTAAATATTCATATTTCTCAAAAGCAACTAAAAAGCTGCTGTCACTAAAGGGACACCGCATGTTCTCTCTATTTCAAGACATAAATACTGGAAATGTTTTGTTAAAACTAGCTCATCTTGAAGCCGGATTTTATAACGTGTACAACGTTATCAATTCCCAAGTTGAATTTATTCTGTAATGAATGACTACTTGGCCCACTGCTGTGTATAAAAGTTGGGGTAGATAGCGCAGACGTCACGCGTAATGACGTAGGTATTCATAAGAGACCAGAAATTTTGCCCGGTCGGGTCGACGGCACGGTAGCTCAATTGGAAGAGCGTTTGGCCCTGTTAGTCAGAAAGTTGCTGGTTCGAGTCCCGCCCGTGCGCAATTTTTCGTTCTTATTTCATGTTTATGGACAAAAAATATGACTGTGAGTGTGAAAAACAATCTAAACCAGTGTACAGCTTTTATTCCAACACGCCTTGATTTTCCCACATATGTTCAAAGTTAAAAAAAATAAGTAAATGTACATGGAATAAATATTTAACCATCTACGAATAGTCCTAATATCATTATCCAGATAGAAGATCGTCTACATTTATATTAAGTACACGCCAAAATTGTAAAACTATACTTTTACTTTTACTGAAAACAAAAGGATTAATCTTATCATATCCTTGTGCAGAATCGTTCTTACTGGGATCGCGATCACTTTGGAAGAAATCGCTGCAGCTAATACGAAAATATGAAAGCCCGAGGATTGTCCCCATTCGGCAAACGAATCAAAGTTACTGAAAGAGCACAGAGGCAGAAGGCTTACTCACCTCACTGCCTCATAAGTTCTAAAGGCGCAGATTTTTATTCACTTTGAATCTTTCTACCTTTACAAAGGTTGAAAGGTTATATTTTTCTTATTATACCCGTTTGCCACACATTCATTCTCACTCGCTATGATTTTTATAGCTGTGGCTACGCACGCATATGCAAATCATATACAGAATGTAGATTGCGATCTGTGCAGTACTTAGAGAGATAATTTTATACGTTATTTATAAAAACCGATCACAATTTAAAATCCACGGTCATAAATGCCACCTCTTTATCGAGCTGCGATGCACCGCTGTAGTTCACTGACACTGACTTTAGTTGCAACGAAATCTTTGTGGATGCAACTTATTTCCGCGTGTTATTGCCTAAATGAAAATGACTTAAACTGAATTTGAAAGATAACTTGTTCTTTTTATAAGGCATAGATTTAACTCTGTTAATACTTAAATCTGCAATCCACTCCCAGTATACATAACTAATGAGATTACTAGTTTCTACGGCACTGTGACACTATTGTCTCCATTGAGCGTCGGTCAACTTCCGAAAACGAGCGGGAATCGAACTTTCTACCTTTATTTCGAGTAAACATCCGATATCGGAACGCTACAAAGAAGCCATTTAGGGCTATTTATCAGATTTCCGTAGAATCGTACTCTTGAGAAAAGTTTTTAATGTTTATGTAGTATGTAACCAACATGCTGGTCAATTTACCATGTCAATTTACATATGTTGTTAGAGCAGGATGTTTATTAGGTCAGTGACATCCAAATTTGGGATGATGGTATGAGTTATGCTTATTCCAAAAATATCTAATCTTAAAATTTAATGCACATTTTACAGAAGAAAACATCTTCACAAAATTTAAAAAAAACTAAACGAACGGGAAAACTCGCAATCTCGCGCGTATCCATCAGTGCAGTGTTAGGGTTAGATCCATTATCATTTATTAACTAAAGGGTTCAGAGCTGTTTTACCCTACTAATTGGGCTAAGTACTGCGTATTAGACACAGACAAAGTGCAATAATAGATGCCACTTATGTGAATATAAAAAGGTGACACTACACACCGAAAATAAAATCAAGTTTCTTTAATTTAAGCAATTTTGCGACCTGGTTCAAAACGTGTTATTCTTCGATGGTGAAATAGGCCTTTAAAAAACAAAGACACAAAAAATTCAAAACACACTTAGTTTAACTCTTGTTGTGAAGTAAACATAACTGCAACCTGCTTGCAATCATGATAGAAGAGTGAAAACCATGAATTGTATTTAACAATAAAATTTGTTTTCTCTGTTGGCTGAGAATCCCACTTCCTTATTATCACACTAATATTATAAATGCGAAAGTTTGTAAGTACTCTTACACGCAAAAAATATTAATTTAGATTAAACTTTACAATAGTATAGCTGATATATCGGAATAACATATGTGTCAGAGTGTAATTCATACTGATATTTTTTTGACATCTGACATTTACGCGGGTGTAGCAGTGGGGAACTGCTAGTATTATTAAACTTAGATGTGTGTATTTTTGTTACTCCTTCACGCAAAACTAATGAATATATTTTGATTAAACTTTCCAATAGTATAGATTACATTTTGGAATAGCCAAAAGACTATAATTAACAATGATATTTTGTGAGATAATGTATTTCGGTATAAATACGATAATTGAATGATATTATTATCATATTTTTACAACTTGTGTCACTTTAAATTTAATTTTAAAATTAAGTTTTAAGAATAGTTTTTTGGACGCGGCGTCTATGTAGTAAGCAGTCTACGCTATTTGATCGTGTTGCGTGAGGGTGATTAGTTAACTCAATTGTCTGTGTTTGAGGTTTAGTTTATACAACTCAGCACAGGGACGAGTGGTTATGTATAGTTTATGAGATATTCAAGCTCGTTTAACTCTATTTACTTGACAAAACTTTGACTATTTTCTCATATCCATTATCCTTTAAGGCAGGCTTAATGCTAAAAGCATTTATAACTTGTATTTTATTTGAAAATCTTAAACGCATAATCACGACTGTAAGATACAAGATATACCTATATCACATACAACATCAAAAAACAGTGTGCGATCACTTTAAAAAAACACATTTTTTTTGTTACGGCAACCTCTAACATAACATACTTATTATTATTATCATAATTGTTGTTATCATAATATTATAACAGCATATACATTTATATGTTAAGAAAACATACAACAAATATGTTTTCGTGATACAGTTTTTAAATCAGCTTATACTCGTACTCTGTGTACAGTGGCCAGCACATCAGTTTACCCACTTTTGTTGCAAACTAGCCCTTATTACAACTGAATAAGATACCGCAGTGTTTACCTTGACGTGCTGTTGTCCGTACCTAAATATAACAAATTTTGTGAAGGGACTTGATGATTCAGTGACGTGTGTGTATTAAGAGGTTAGTATAGAAGAGAAAAACAAACTGCCCTGACCCGAAATAATCTAGGAGCCAGGGCAAGAAAATAATACGTATATTTATTAATATTAAAAACACCACAAGTATTTCCAAAATCTAAAATAGAATTCCCATGCAAATAAAATACATATTTGATGTAATAAATAATAACTTAGCGATATTTTATCAAGCAAAAAATTAAGAAAAATATTAGGTAAGTAAGATCATGTTCTAAAGGTGCCTAAATAAATTTTAATCTCCAAGAATTAAGGCGCTACCCGGATTTTTACCGCGCACACTAGCGCCACTTTACTAGAAAAATCATAACTCGTTAAATAAAAGACCAATCAAAAATCTGGTAGATACGATTGTAGCTCTGATTATGTGGTTTAGACACAATGTTTAAGTTCAATTAAACACAGTTATCTGCAGTTACAGTTAGCAAAAATGCTAAAAGTGGCCGTATTTAGCAGTTTTTCTAACTCTAACTACAGTTAACTACTTGAGAAACAATTTAAACGTACTAAATAAACTATAGAACCTGTACTACAATCGTATCTACCAGATTTTTGATTGGTCTTTTATTAAACGAGTTATGTTTTTTTTACTAAAGTGGCGCTAGTAAGTGCGCTAAAAATCCGGGTAGCCCCTTAATGCATTAATTATGTTTGTTTTTCTTTGAGTTGCAAAGTCAGGTACACAGTGATGCCGTGTGATGCTGCCATGTCATGTTCGTTTATTGCGATCGCCAGACGTTGTACCGTCGCTATGCCAACATTACCAGCAGCGGGTTACAATCACGTAAAGCAGACAGGGTTGCCAACTAAACAGGAATGGGTAAAGGCTTCCGTGCCTTTGCAACGATTACAGTCTTAATTGAGTTGTCACGTGTTATAATTGCTAAAATGTCTATGCGCCGAAGACTATCTAGAAAAGTAGTAAAATTAGGAACCTACAGAGGTACCATATATCGGTTTATAAAAGTTTGTTCATTTAACATGCCTAATTGCAAAATAAGTACCATTGATTGAAGCATAAAGGTAATTTTGTTGGCAAAGAGTTGTATCGCTTTATATTAAATTAGAGTCGTCCTCTTCTCGTATATGCAGCGGGGTGGTAAGACGGTTGTAAAATACATTTATGCAACGTTATATAGCAAATTTTATACATTATTTTGTTCTTACATTTGGTGTTAACCACACAAATGTTTAGCTGAGTTAGGTTTGGTTACACACTCGTAACATTTTTTCAGGATTGTATGAGACTTGCAAGTGGCAACCCTAGAGGTGTATGCTCAGCGCCGTGTTGAAGTTTACGGTCACCGAAGAGCCCCGAATTGGCAGCGCTCACGCTTGCAAGTACAGTCGCTCGGCGAAAAAAAGCAACACATGTATAAACTACTACTATTACTATTATTATTGTTTTAGATCAACCACAGTATGAAATAAGCGAACAGATGTTTGAACTACAAAACAAACGAGTGTCTATGGTTGTAGACCAACGAAATAAAAAAACAAAATGCACTAAGGGCTGATTTTTCAATAGTCAGATAAGAAATATTCGTCGAACAGAATACAATATGACTAATTTGAAAACGTCACATAATTGTCAGCAATCAAACGTAACTGTCATTTTTTAAAATCTGTCGCTTTAAAATTTACCAGTCTGATAAGTTTTATTGGACCATTGAAAAATCGGCCCTAAGAAGACTTATTCTTGAAAAAGTCCATTTTAGGCAAACCATTTCTTTTCGGAGTCTGAAAGATGATGCTTGGCATGGCACCGACTACAAAAATGAATTGTTCGCCTAAAATGGATTCTTTTCCTTAAAAGGGCCAAGACTTTATTACGGACTTTTTAGTGCATTTTGGTTATGAAGTCGGTTTTTACTTTTTATTGTTAAAGTTTTTTTTTGTTCGTTATTAGTGATTATAGTAGGGGAGAGGGGGTGAGGGTTGCACCTTTTGACTCTGTTCTTTAAAAAGCTAAAAATTACCTATCATAAGTTCCGTCACTATAATCACTGAACTCCTAAGCGTTAAAGAGTTCCACCATCAGCTGAGCTCAGCAGACGCAACAGCATGTCAACATTAAGATTTCAGTACAAAAACACTATACGTGCCTTCAAAATTTGAAGGTTTCCCTCGATAGCACCAAGATCCCATCAGATCCTGACTTGGCAAGAATAGAACCAACTAGAAGGTATAACCTCTAGGTAGGTTTTTTTTCAAATCGGTCTACATTTTTTTTTTTAATATTGGACACCAATCACATACATTGCTCTGATCCCAAAGTAAGTAGCTAATGCACTTGTGTGTGTGTGTGCAATTGACTGTGATATGAGGTAGCACATACAAATAAAACATACAGTCGAATTGATAAATTCCTCCATTTTAGAAGTTGTTAAAAACAAACATTTATTTATTTAGAAACTTGAAAAGTCACTCATGAAGATTTCTCCAGGGGTTAAAAAGAAGTTGAGCACCTTAACTGACCCTTTAAGTGTACCTGACCCAGTAGGTACCTTCCTATACTCTTCAGAACGTCAGTGTTCCGCCAATATTATTACAGCAAACTCCTTCACAATTTTTCAATTCAATTTCAATTTCAATTCATTTATTCCTCACCATAATCCTTAGTTACAAGATATAAGTTCAAAAGTTACATTAAAGACAAGTTAATACATATAAACATAAAGACTATGGTGGGTTGACACCTGAACTAGGATGAATCCTGTATCTCAGGTAGTCAACCCTCCACCCAAGTAAATGATCCATAGGTACAAAATTCATATAAAGTACTGTGATCCATAGAATATAATACGTTACATTATTATAAGTAAAAAAAAAAGTACAAAGTAGGTATAACAACAATGGAGAAAAGTAATAATATTATGTACGAGGATATCAAAAACAATGCGCAGGCATACAGTTAACGAAGTGTGAGTCTGTATGTGTGTGTGTGTGTGTGTGTGAAATAATATATTATGAGCGTGTACGTCTTAATGTGTGAGTGTGCATGGGTGTTATGATTATTTGCATTTCAATAAAATAAAATAAAAAGTTTTTTACAATAAAGCAAATTACATGAGAATCCGGAATTATATATTTTAACAACACTCATTCTATGCAATATTTAGCTTAAGAAGGGAAGTACCTTATTTTTTTGAAGTGATTATCAGTACCCTATCGTACTAAATATCAACTTTTAAGATCATTTCAGTATCTACGTAAGTAATTGCAGTTAAATGTTTTTTTAGGATTGATTTGAGTTGATTCTTATTTAATTTAGTAATTGGGTTTAAATCATTAAAATATCTATACAAAAATGGGCCCATGTAATAATTTTGTCGTCTCGCGAACATCGAGTTGAAGGTAGGAACAGGAATACGAGCGCGTCTTTTACTTACCAGTAGTTGTGTGTGGTCCAAACATTTGTGATAGCGGATGACTGAATTAAAAATAAATAACTGTCTAACTGTTAGTAGACGACATTCTTCATAAAGTTCATTAGTATTGTACAGTCTAGGTTTGCGAAGCATTACTTTTATTACAGCTCTTTGAGCTCTTTCCAATTTCAACAGATGGGAAGTCGCGGTTCCACCCCATATTGTAATACAGTATGTCAATAGTGATTGACAGAGGGAATAATAAACATTTTTGACAGTTATAGAATCCGCAGCATCTCGGAGGTTTCTAAAAATTGGTAGGAGTCTTCTAATTCTATTAGTTAGAGACATAATGTGCTGCTGCCAAGTCAGGTTCTTATCTACTATTACTCCCAAGTATTTGTGGTTATCCGTTTGAATTAAAGGATCACAGTCACAACTCGTCTCAGAACTACAGAGTGAGGAGTGTGCTTTAATCATAAAGTTTGAAGGTGGATTTGAAGCAGCACTTATTCTGAAGCAAATAAATTTGGTTTTCGGTATATTGATAGTTAACAGGTTATCGTCAAGCCACTTGTTGACCCTTCTAAGACCATTTTCAGCAAATTTCTCGACAATGGGCCATGTATCCCCCTCAAATATCAGTGCTGTGTCATCAGCAAAAGAGACGATATCTATCGAATTATCAGAAACCATTGTCCAGAGCTAAGTTGCACAGGTCATTGACGTAGGTCAAAAAGAGCGTGGGACCAAGTGTGCTTCCCTGTGGAATACCGTACTTGACAAATGAGGTGGAGCTAAAAGCCTTCTCTACTCTAACCACTTGACTTCTGTCCTTTAAGTAGTCCCGTAACCACTCTAGTGCCAGTCCGCGTATACCCAAAGCCTCTAACTTCAACAGCAGGAGCGGTATCGAAACCGTATCAAAAGCCTTTTTGAGGTCTAGAAAAATGGCTACACATTTCCTACCTGAATCTAAGGTTTTAGTAACTGACTCTGTAAGACTAGAAATAGCGTCTTCAGTATTTTTACCAGCTCGGAAACCGAATTGAGATGTAGCTAAAATATTATTATTTTCCAAGAAGCTAGTGAGTCTAGTATTAAAAACCTTCTCAATAATTTTACTTATTGTGCCAAGTAATGATATAGGCCTGTAATTTGATATCGAATCAACATCGCCACCCTTGTACACAGGAACAACCACAGCTTTTTTGCATATGTCCGGGAATACGCCGGCCGAAAAACTTAAGTTACATATGTGAGCGATCACACTGCATAATATTGTATGTGAGCCCCTGAAAATTATAGGTGGGATGGCATCTATACCAGAAGCACTATTTATTCGTAGGTTCAGTATGATTTTATCGATTTCTCTAAAATCTGTAGGGGTCAAAAACATAGTGCTTGAATTAACAGTGTGTATTTCTTTTGTTTGTAGGCATGTTACAGTTTTTTTAGTTTTCGACAATATTTCAGAGGCTAGTTTATCACCGATGGACGTAAAATATTCATTAATAAGATCTAGCGACGTTTGTGGTGAAGAACTAAGGCTTAACAAGGATGAAGCGTTGCAGCGATTTTTGTTTAGATTGCATAGTTCTTTTATAATTTCCCAAGTGCCTTTAATGTTATTACAATTGTTATAAAATTTTTCCTTGTAATAGTTAATTTTTAAGGTTTTAGTAGTTTGGTTACATATGTTACGGTATTTTAGATACTGTTGTTTGAGGCTATCATTATCAGGATATTTTTTAGAAATTTTATGCAAACGGTCCCTGGTCTTCAGGCATTCAACAATACCCGCAGTGATCCACGGCTTCAGTGTTTTTTTCTTTTTAGTGAATGCAACAGTAGTTGTATGTTGTTCCATGAATTGCTGCAGTGTTACACTTAAAGTATTTGCGGCCTTATTAGGTTCATTGAGTTCTAGTAAAGGATTCCAGTCATGTTGTTTGATCGCTTCGTAAAGTGTTTCATAATTTATTTTAGCCCTAGTAATTTTCTTGCAAGTAGACTTCGACACGTGAGGATTTGGTAGGCTCAATAAGATCGGATAATGGTCAGTTATATCACATTCGAGGACAAAACACTGGTGCCCAGCTACCACTTTACACATAAAATGGTCTAGGCATGTCCGGCCATGTGTCGGAATATTAATGGCGTTATGTAATCAGTATTATCATTGCTATCTAGTGTGTCTATATTGATGTCTCCAGTTATTATTATATTTTGATTTCTATTTGAAGACAAAAATGTTTCCAAGGAATTCAGAAACTTATTTGGATTTTTAAAGGCGTAAGGGCGATACACTCCTAGTAATGTGATATTTTCAATTCTTGCTGCTAGACAGTTAGCTTCTTCTAACTCAACTTCTAGAACTGTGGTTTTTATATTGTTTTTAATATAAAACATGGCTCCGTCATTTTGATTAAAACTGCGTTTGGTGAAATACACACTGGAACCGTCAATCAAAGGCGGGATTGAGTTTTCATCACACCGACATTCAGCTAGTACAATAATGTCAATATTTATATTAAGCATAGTGATGTATATCAAAAACTGATCTAGGTTTTTATTAACGCTTCTAACATTAAATGATATTATATTGAGATTATTCTGAGTTCTAATAAGTTCAGAGCCAAGTAGTCTTGGATCTTTAATAAGTTTGCAGGGTATAACGCAAGATTTATCAATTTCTTCGTTTAATTGAATATTATCCATCGTTAAAATTTTGATAAGTATTCAGATTCAAATGTAATGACTCACTAGATATTTTATTATCTATAAGAAATTTAGATATATTCTGAAATGCTTCTTTAAGTAGCAAAGTGTCGAATGAGTTTGTGTGTTTAGTACAGATTTGTATGTTACTGTTAATGATGTAGATACCAATAAAGTAAAGATTACAGCTACTGAGAGAAATGCAAAAACTTTTAGAGACAAAACTGATCACAACGATAACACTCTTAACTAGTCATTTGTTTTTTAGGAGCTGCAATTGAGCCTCACTTCTCACTAGTATGAATGGATCGCCTTGTTTCTTGCGTAGATAAACGAGTCCATTCGCAGTCCAACAGTAGGCGTATTTCATTACTTTACGAAACTCACGTGCCAAGTAGAAAAGACGAGATGCTTGGGGGGTGAGGTGTTCAGATATATATATTTCAGCTTTAAGCCCATCCAGTCCCAAGTGTGATGAGTTTAATTGCTCTGTTTTAAATTTGATTGAGGAAAGCCTATGATTCTTGGTCGCCATCAGAAAACTTTCCTTAAGAAGGGTTGAGGAAAATTCTGCCACCACAGCTGAGTTACTATGGTCTGGCTTAGTCGGAACCCTGTAAACGTCACGAAGCTCAGAGTTCTCCATGTTGATTCCCAAAGTAGCTGACAGTTTCCTGACCATTTCAAATAGCATAGTCTTTGTCTCACCTTTAAGTTTGGGGACTTGTCTGATCTGCATACTGGTTTTCCGCGACAGCCTTTCCAAATTATCACATTTATCCCCAATGTTTGTAATCTGCAATGTCATCTCTTTGCGTTCAGCCTCCAAACGTGTAATAGTTATTTGCAGTTCATCTAATTTGGCGGTTGCAAATTCGATGGAATTCTCAATATCAAGATTTTTACTATGGATTGTGTCGTTCTGAGATTTAATTTCATTTATTCTTTTTTCTATTAAGTCTAATCGAGTGTTTTGTTGTGTTTGCATGGTATCCATTATTGTTCTTAATTCTTCTCTAATGATTGCACGAAAGTCAGAACACTCAGTTACTGGGTGATCTTCGGCAACTCTTCGACGTTTGCTGTCCCGCTGCGTGACATGTTCAATATTACCTTCCATAGTGGCGGTAATCTTGTTAACGTCTGATTCGGACAAACTCAGCGATTTATTCATTGGGGGATAAGATTTGGCATGATGGAAATAGTTAATCGCTTTCGCTTATGAATCAAACTTGTTTACGCACCGTTTAGATGACGCGTGATAACACAACGCGTGCGAATGCGAAGCTCGCAGAAGTGATGCGGTCCCCAGTAGTTATCTCTTTCACACAGCACGGCGCGGCGAATTGAACTTCTAGTGCGATATGCACTACTGGTACTTAGTCGAATATTATTTACGGAAATTTAACAATTTGACAAATTAAATCTCACAGTGGCACACGTCTAATCGCTTTCGCAGTCCAGGGGAGAGAGGGACAATAACACTTAACAAATTGCTTTAGAACAACGCTGCCTTCGTGTAGACTCAACAACGTTAGAAGCTAACGAATCGACTAGAGCCCCCAAGGCTACTAATACCATTACAAACTAGTTTAGTATAACTTAAGTATAACTTATCTAGCTGGATAGCAGTCTATCTTGGCTAAGACTTGATTACGTGTGAGGACGCGAGCTACCCTTGCACTTTACTGTGTTAATTGAAACATATTGTCTGTATACTTAATTTGTAGGAAGAAAGCATGGTTTGTTTTGTGATAATGCAGTTTGGAAACCGCTCAGATTCTTCCGTAGTTTGCGTACAATTTTTGAGGTTGGTGCTCTTTCTAATGTTACGGTGAAATCTCTTTGCTACGTCATTAATCACTACAAAAGCTGTAGGCCATCGTAGCACTGCTACGAAATATCGTAGTCTCGTAGTAAATGCAATAAAATCGTATTAACAGTGATATTTCTAATGAAATTATTATTACAAATTAGTATTTCTAAAAAAACTGTCTTCTGAGTAGTTTTCAGTTCATAAAGATGAAATAAGTAATCCGCGCAAATTTGGTTTTCTTACTTCATCTTTATGATTATAAAATATGACGGTGTGAGTGTTAAAAACATTCTGAACCATAAGATAGCGCAGCATTATCAATTTCCAAGTTGAATTTATTCTGTAATGAATAACTACTTGGCCCACTGCTGTTGTAAACAGTTGGGGTAAATAACGCTGACGTCACTCGTAATGACGAAGGTATTCATAAGAGACCAGAAATTTCAGACATTCGGACCGATAGTACGGTAGCTCAATTGGAAGAGCGTTTGGCCCGGTTAGACGAAAGTTGCTGGTTCACCACCCGTGCGCAAACTTTGGTTTCTTATTTCATCTTCATGAATATAAAATATGACACCGGGTGTTAAAAACATTCTAAACCATAATTTTCAGTTAATTTTCTGTGATATCACGTAGACAACAAATTTTAAATAACTTTCTGCTACTTACGAGTAACATTTTTATACGAGTACCTCTAACAAAAAGGTACGTAATGAAACTCAATAACGTCTACAGGATTATCCAATTAAACAAATTTAGCTCGGTCGTAGGCGCCTAAATCCGAACAGGTTCCAATTTAAAGCTATGGACTTTTCTTTTTTCGTACTCGTCGCTGACCACGGAGAGATGGAAACATAATTTCATTTGCCTTGAACGAGGCGAAACGTATTAAAGGATTTTGCTAAAGTTTTATTAGGAGTTAATTTTAGAACGTAATTGACTAATAAGCGAATTAAAGCGTGAATTTTATTTAGAAACATGAAATTTAGGAAAAGGCACAGGGATATCATCATCAAATATTCCTTTCACTATCTATAATTTAAATTTATCGTAAGCAGATAACGAACTATGACAATTGTCAGGAGATTATGATTTCTCGTATTGGACACCAATTAAAATTACTAAACATGAAACAAGGGAAATTAACTAAGCTCTAACTACAACTTTTTTTTTATTGTCAGATTGTTTGCAATCAGAACTCATAGGAAATTATATGTAATAAGGAAAAGTCAAGGCCCAAAATAAACTATACTGCATACATTTTGATGTTTACAAAAGCTAAGTACCTACATAATATTTACGGCCTGTTTTACAATGTCTGAATAAGTTCTCATTAGCCTTATTTGTCGACTACTTTATACGAAATGACCGTCTTACGTTCGTTAGTTCGATCATTAGCACTCATTTGTCGTTTGTGAAACTGGCTCATTAATGATAAAAACATGCCGGTATTGTGAAAAAAATAAGTCTGTATGTGATCAATTCGTAAGAGCATCGCTGTTTACTTCAAGAGCGAAGCGGACGTGACCAAGGGTTGATCAGGCTATCGATTTGTTACGAGCTACCAGCTGAAATTGACATTGTCTACACCCTACCACCTTCAGTAACTGTAGGAAACTATGTAGAATGAATATTCTACATACGTAGGGTATATAGAGATATAAACGACCTCCGTGGTGTAGTGGCTAAGCCCGCTGGGTTTCAAGGCGTCGCCGCTCCGAGGTCCCCGGTTCGATTCCCGGTCGGGTCAACATAGAAATCAACATTTTCTATATTGTCTCGGGTCTGAGTGTTGCGGTACCACCATTGTGTTTGATTTTCATAACACAAGTGAATTGGCTACTTATTTTGGGATCAGAACAATGTATGTGATTGGTGTTCAATATTTATGTTCATTATTTATTATTATATACAAGATGTGGTGTGTAATAGGAGAAAAAAATTAAAACAAAGGCCCTCAAAATAGTCAGTTATCAATTCTAAAAGGTTTTAATTTATTATTATGAAAGATAAATTTATTGTTATTTTCTAACGAAAAAAATCGAACCAGCAATATGTTGCTAACAAATGTGTCTAGTTATAGATCCTGACATTGACATGTACTACGAGTTATTGATTCTGATACACATTGAGAATTGATTATAACTTTAGATTACTATATCTCTGAATAAAAGTATTTTAGAACATTAGGGCGCGTATTGCGATGCAGTTTGATAGGTAAGCGACTGAGCTTACATGAAACTTGTATCTTATTTTTTTTTGTGAAATCTATGCTTCTAGGGTGTCTATGGATAGGTATTTTAAAATGACATCGAAGTTCCTAAAACTATTTAAGAGATAGATGCTTCCAAAGTGGTAAAATAGGCGTCCCCCCCCCCCCTTTGAAACAAAGCAAGTACACATACATTTTGGAACAAGTAGTGAATGAGATAGAGCACATTTTTAATAACCGCAAACAAAACTTTGTTATTCAGACAACTACTATGAAAAACGAAAGTTATATTTGCCGTCAACAAAAATATTAATAGATCTGTAATTCAGTTAAAGTTGCCACGGAACCCTTAGTGTGCGAGTCCGACTCGCACTTGGCTGTTTTTTTATATTTACCAGGCTTACTATCTCGTTATTAAACCATACACACCTACCCTTGTACTTGAATGTCAATATACAATATAGAGGAGACGTTTGGTGTAGTGGTTAGCTCTCCTGACTATTACGCCGGCCGTAGCGGATTCGAATCCCGCAAGGGGCAAATTAATGAGCACTTACATTTGTACCTAAGTCATGGATGTTTATATATATTTAAGCATTTATACGCCCCCGTCATATTCGTCGCCTATAATTCGTAACACAAGGAAGACAATTTCTTAACTTACTTTGAAACCACGTCTATTGGTGTGTTGTCTGGTGCATTTTTTTATAATAAAGTTATTTAGCAGCCACTCTTCATTAGTAAGATGAGCTTAAAACCTAACAAAACAATCCCAACAACAAAATTGACTGACAATATCTTTACTTTCTTATACACTGGCTAAAGAAAACACTTTTTTTAGACAGTCGTATAACACCCACCCCTTAAAGTTCATCGACCGCACATCTTTAACTGATCTCTAGCCAGACGTAAATAAACAAGGAACATGTTTGCTGATCGATCGTCTGAGGATGCACCGCTTACAAATGTGTACGAATTCGTGAATCAACTGCTTTCAATTTTGCTTGTCGGAAGATGTGATAAAAATGTAAAAGCTGTAGCTTGGAGTTGATTTATGCAGTACTTACCATCGAAAGTGTTACGGAGAGAAGATAGTATAGTACATACAGTGAAATCTAGTACCTGATTGAAATAATCCTGACAAACGCAAACCCTCACTATACTTACTATGTAAGTAAAGTTAGCCTGTAACGTCCCACTACTGGGCAAAGGCCTTAACCATGAAGTAGTTCAAGCCATACTCCATCACACGGGCTCAGTACGGGTTGTTGGAGGGGTGTTTGCAAGGCAAGCGACCAACCCTGCTGTCAGATGTTATTAAGCCGCCGATAAGGCCTCTGACTAGGATTTCCGACAAAGTTTTACCGATATTAGCCGAGATTAACGGTTTAACGTGCCTTCCGAAGCGCGGAGATGCTCGTGATATACATCACGGAATGGTCGGAATGGTCACCCATCCAAACACGACCGCGCTGTAGGTTGCTTCACTTCGGTATCACTACCAAAGCGCTGCTTCCACTGCGCTACGAGCACCTCTACTTACGGCTTTTTATGAATGTTTAACGCATTATTTAGGATTAAATCACGCGTAATGACGTATACAAAAAAGATCAGACATTCTGCGGGGATGGATAATCGGCACGGTAGCTCGATTGGTAAGTTTGAGCGTTGGCCCGGTTTGCCAGAAGTTGCTGGTTCGAGTACCGCCCATTCGCAAGTTTTTTATTACTTACTACTTAAATTTATCATTAATAGACGAACACATTATAAAACCCTCTCATAAACATTCAGACTAAAATATACGAACTTTCAGTGTTTATTCAGAAAACAGAAAAGTAGTAGGGCAATGAAATTGTGCGGGGCTGCAAGTGTTTTTCGCAATTTCAGTAATTGGACGAGTTATACTCGGTTGCCGTAAGGAAAGGTAAGCTACCTGAAAGATATCTATATACTTATACAATCTATACTCATATTGAAGAGTTTGTTTGCCTGTTTGAAAGCGCTAATCTCAGCAAGTACTGGACCGATTTAAAAAAAAAAATCAAACATCACTCTACTACGGGAAGAGGGGGGAGCAAACTCAAAACGCACGGACGAAGTCGCGGGGGACCGCTAGTTACCTAATACAAGTATTAGTACCCTCGTATCTCTTGGTATTAAAAGTGGGATTGACGAAAAGATTACGTGGTACCTTTGTGGCAGGCTGCATCTGTATAGACTCGGCTCGGAGCATTGTTAAAACACCCTGCCGTTAGGCCGCCACATTCTCATCCAACTGGTATGTAGTTAGAGCGAGTCACATCTTTCGCACTCAAACGTCACATACCGCAAACGAATGTGGCGGCCTAACGGGAGGGTGTTTTAACAATGCTCCGAGCCGAGCCTATACAGATGCAGCCTGCCACAAAGGTACCACGTAATCTTTTCGTCGGGTCTACCTTGTTTCGCAGAATTTTTATTGTCATAATTTTATTTGGCATATGCTATTGCCATTGCTATTTGATATAGCATAAACTTTCTTTCGCAGAACATCAATTAGCATTCACTCATTTATCAGACGTTCAAAACGCATAATCGTGTAACCTAGAATCATCTTTAGGCAGAAATTTAATATCCATAATAGTCTTCAATCAGAATCATCCTAACGCAGAAAGTTCACAGATAGAATCGTCTTGTGGCATACAATTCGTATATAAAGTCATTAATAGGCAGAATCATCCTATCGCAGAAAGTTCAAAGTCCGAATCGTCTTTTGGCATACATTTCATATCCATATATATAATTGAAAACAAGTAATATAATTGAAAAAAAGTAGTAAAAGTAAGCATGCAAGCAAGCATGCAGCATGCAAGCAAGTATGCAGCATGCAAGCAAGCATACAGCAAGCAAGCAAGCAAGCAAGCATGCAGCATGCAAGCAAGCATGCAGCATGCAAGCAAGCATGCAGCATGCAAGCAAAGCATGCAGCAAGCAAGCATGCAAGCAATCATGCATGCACAACAGCTTGCATGTATGCAAGCAAGGATGCAACATGCAAGTAAGCATGCATGCAGCATGCAAGCAAGCAACAGCTTTCATGCAGCATGCAAGCATGCAACATGCATGGTTTCTGTCACGGCTTCGGCGCTGCGGGGCTCCGGCAGTCCCACGCGAGCTCATCGTCGCAGATGGTTTTCGCTCACCACCGCAGCTTCGGCTTGCTGGCCGGCTAAGCCGGCCAGCCTCAGCCGCGCCGGCGAGCTTTCAAACCACCTGCTCCTCAGCTCGCGAGCTGCCTCGCCCCTCCACGCCTACGCGATTTTGAATGACACTCTAGGGGTGGGGCATACAAGACTGCGTCGAGTCGGTTTTGCACCGATTCGTTTCTGTCACTAACTTTTGTACCACAACTTAAGGACTTTTTAATTCAATTTTAGGGTAAAATACTATTTAAAAGAAATAGCAATATGTGTAGTGAAATTATTCTAAACGAAATTCTGCTTTCTTCATAGTATGCCTAGTCAAATTATGCCAAATAAACATTGTACTTAATAAACATTATGCTTAGTGAAAGTATGCAAAGTAAAATTTTGCCAAAGGTAATTATGCCTTATAAATTTCTGCTATCTTAAAAGTATGCGATTGTAAATTCGGGCATATAAATATTCGACCAAACAATAATTATGCTAACAGAAAATTCTGCCTTAATAATATTCGACTAAAGAAAATTATGCCAAGTGTGTTATGCCAAGTGACTTTCGGAGCAAAGATTCTGCCAGATAGAGGGAACTCACAGTGTCATATTTTATATTCATAAAGATGAAATAAGAAACCAAAAATTGGCGCACGAGCGGGACTTGAACCAGCAACCTCTTGGCTGACCGGGCCAAACGCTCGTACCAATTGAGCTACCGTGCTCTCAGTCCGACCTTGCGAAATTTGTGGTCCCTTATGCTTGGGCCCACTGTTTCATAAACAGACGGCTAGATGGCGCTAAGCGTTACGCAATGACGTATCCATAAGAGACCACAAATTTCGCAAGGTTGGACTGACAGCACGGTAGCTCAATTGGTAAGAGCGTTTGGCCCGGTCAGCCAAGAGGTTGCTGGTTCAAGTCCCGCCCGTGCGCCAATTTTGGTTTCTTATTTCATCTTTATGAATATAGATACCAGTTGCTTCCTTGTCGGTATCGTTAAGCCGCATCACTGCCGCATGCGAATACGTTGGTGTACTAACGGAGGTTTACAGTGAGTTCTGCGCTCAAACAAACGTGACGCGTTACAAATTGATATTGTTACCTTGCGTGAAGCTGTGAAATTATCGACGGCTATATTTCTCAAATCCATTCGTTTGCAAAGTCCCGAAATACGAGCGAGTCGGGTGGAACTACTAACCGAATAATAAAGTTTGAGTTATGCTCGCACGCGGCTGTAAATATAGCGTTTACACTCGACGAGCTGCGGCTAAAATCACATGAAAGATAAACCAATCGCTTGCAATTCATCGGAAAATCTTACACTTAGTTTTCTGACAGTTCACAGCTAAGCAAAGAAGTCAGTATTAAGTTTCACGTGCAAGAATTTTTCTTGTCTTTTTGCATACTCGATGTTTATATATAAAACGACACATTAGACAGGGGGAGGTGGAGAAGGAAGACGAGAAAGGCAGACCCCACCACCATGTGGGAATAGATAATGCCAGGAAGAGAGAGAGAGAGAGATGTTTATATATAAATAAGTAAGTTCTCTAATTTCGATCTCCTCTTGCTTTTGTAGTGATAACTAGCGGACCCAGCTAACTTTGTTTTGCCCCTATCCCCGTCCCGGCCAGCCCCGGCCCCGTCAAACGAGATAAAAAGTCTCCTGGTTGTAAGCTACCTCCCCAAAAATTTTCAGCATTTCAGCCGTTCTTGAGTTATAAATAGTGTAACTAACACGACTTCTTTTATATATATATATATATATATACAGATTCTATGAACCATGAACTTAACGTTTTCCAATTACACAGAAAGTCTTCTTTCAAATTCTTGATAATGAATGTACATTCGGCTCGACTAGTTCGGCTATTAAATTATAGCCTAAAGTCTAAAGCGCGATTCGTGTTGTAGCTCTAGACTTAAAAGCAGCATAGAGACACAGGTTTTAGTAGGTATTTACCAACATCTATGATCGACCGCTGTCTCTACCTGGCACCACAACACGCTAACTCGGCTTGACACGACTAGATGGCGCTGTAGTCGAAATATGGACACTAAACCGCGATAGCAAAGATTGAAGAAGTTTGACTAAACCAAGACGGTGAACATAAGACCTCAGCCTTAGCACCCGTTCTGTAGGAACCGCTTCCGTTTGCCTACCTAACTCAGTTGCGCCAAAAGTAGGCAGGCCTCTATACCCATATTTATCACTGCAGAATCAGGCATAAATAACAGAAATAGCAGAATCCCTGAAGGACATCATACCATAAACGTGTAAATGCCTCAATCTTCGGTGAAACGACGCTAGAACAGCGTTATTAAATCAAAACTATTCAAACTCGCTGCGCTCTTGAATAACTTCGATGCATGCATATAAGGATATAAATTGTTTACGACTTATCTACACAAATAGCGTTTGGCCTGTAATATGAGCAAACATTTTAATCAATAATTCTTCGGAGTATACACAGTTACCTTAACCTAGTTATAGTGCTCTAAAATGCTCTGACACGTAATTATAGTAATCCAAAGTTAATCCCTAATCAATGTGTATCAAAATCACTAACTCGTTTTAGTATCCCTGAGAGAATCCCTAAAAGAATTCTTTAAGGAAATTAACATCCTCACTGTCGCTTCTCAATACATATTTGATAATATCATGTACGTACGTAAAAATTTAGATTATTTCGTGAAAAAAAAGTGACATACATTCGTATAACACACGAAATAAAAGCAAACTTGTCATTCCAAATTTCAGGTTAGCCAAAACAATGAATTCATTCCTGGGAAATTGTGTTAAATTTTTCAACAATATACCTAATAATGTCATCGAACTACCTATTCACAAATTTAAGTTACATGTCAAAACTACCCTAATGTCGAAGGGGTATTATAAAATTCAAGACTATCTTAATGACGAAAATGTATGGACAGTCCAGCCTGCACCAAACTGATGTACCTACCTGTTTATTTTGATTTGTATCATTTTTGAGGCAGCTATTGGTGACTGAGTTTGTTCCGGCGTTTCTTCTCAGCACTTGCCAAATTGTCTGTGTTTTGTCTCGAAGCGCTGGTAGGGCCCAAAAGATAAGGAGACATGTTCTTGCCCCATACGGGCTAAAATTAATTGATATTACACTAATTATTGACGTTCATAAGTGGCATTTTGTGTCCTAAATTGAATAAATTATTTTTGATTTGATTTGATTTGATTTGAGTAGATGACAATGTCAAGTTCTATGACTGGACTCATTTGTTTGGAATACATTGCTGGTTTGATTTATTTTGTTAGAATAAAACATTTTTTTAAGTTATTATAAATTAAAACCATTTGGAACTGGTTACTGGTTACTTAAAGGGCCGTTTTCTCCTATTACAGGCCACACCCTGAATATTTTATTTATTTATTTAATCTTTTATTGCAGGCAACAAAGGCCCAAACAATAGATACCTTAAATACTAACACACATATATAATAATACTAGCTGTGCCCGCGACTTCGTCCGCGTGGAATAGTGACTTTGGGTAGATTTTTTAATTATTTAGGCTAATTATTTTACAAATAAGATATACCGCGAATATGTTGCAGCCATATTCTCAAATAATAGCATTCAGTTTGAGACGGATGAATAATAGCATTCACGTGGTAGACGTGGCAGACTGCCGAAAAAGCTGAGTCCTTTTTCTAGGCATTCTACTAATGAATTCAATAGGTACATTTTTATTAAAAATTATAGTTTGGTGGGTAATTTAAAAATGGTGAGAAGATAAACAAAACCTAACAATTTTGACATAAAAATGTCCAGAACGTCAAAGCTTTGTAGAGATACAACAAAACATTACCCAATTACAATGAAATCAAATTTTGCATTAAGATTGGAAAATATAAATCAACCAACCTATTAATTAAGCATTAACCTAATGTAATCAATTACTTTACATAGAATAAGAAGAATAATATCAAATCAAATTACCTACTACAAAATCAAATTATAAATGCACATTTAGATTTAATACCTATATCCTACCTACTTTAAATGGTACTTATTACTAAGTCAAGATTTTTTTTTTATTACATGCTGAGATGAGCCATCGCAGTTACTTATACTTGCATAAATCAGAAGAAAGAATAACAAAAGTAATTACCTACTAAATCTATTAAACTTAATAATTATTAGATGAATTCAAAATTAAAACCTACTCAGTGGCGAAAAGAAAACTTTAACCTGCATAAATCTGAAGAAAGAATTTTAACCAAAAGTATTACTGAATCTACCTCATAGAAAATATCTGCAATCAAAATAATGAGCTCAAGTCCTTTACTACTCAGTCCTAGAAAGGAAAACTATGTATTACGCGCTGAAATCACTTGAAGTATTGCAAAAAAAGCAGTTGCGCGGGACAACCGTTCCGTAGGGAGCAGACTAAATTAATCTAATAGGTATGTATAAGGAAAATATTTCAACGCAAAACACATATTTTAATGTAAGTGAGAAGCCACCAACCATACTTAGCGCAAGCTCGCGTTTTAAGTACTTAAGCTGCGAGTATTATTTTGATGTGGAGTTATTTCAAAACTGTGATAGCTTCTAAGATATTTATTGAAATCAAATGATGTAAACTTTGTTCAAAATGAAATGCTCGTGATGATGAATGTATTTATTTTGATAAGAATCAATACCCGTGTGTATAAAACACCTTCAAAAATAATGTTCGAATAAAAATAGTAAAATATTTTAACGCAAAACATACGCAGTTTTATTGTAACTAAGAAGCCAGCAACCATAGCAATTAGCGCAAGCGCACGTTGTACTTAAGCTGCGAACATTATTTTGGTGCGGAGTTATGTTAAAACTGTGATAGCTTTTAAGATATTTATTGAAATCAAATGATATAAAGGGCAACTTTGTTCTAAATGAAATGCTCGTGATGATGAATGTATTTATTTTGATAAGAATAAATACCTGTGTGTATAATACACCTCTAAAAATAATGAATTATTTTTTTACAAATTTCTTAACATAAAAAAGGTTGTAGTAAGTCAACCATAAAAGATAGACATATGCTGTCGCAGATTTTATTATAGAACTTTTGATGCTGAACAATCCTGTCATACATGATTTTTGTGTAACTTAAGCGGTTTCTGCAGAGTACGCAGCGGAAGCTCTCAAAAGGAATTTCTTTCTCCCGTTTTCGCAACATTTTTCATTGCTGCTGTGGTCTTATGAGTCGTATCTTTATGTTATATAGCCTAAAACCTTCCTCGATAAATGGACTATCCAACGTAAAAATAATTTTTCAAATCGGACCAATAGTTTCTGAGATTAGCAGGTTCAAACAAACAAACAAACAAACAAACTCTTCAGCTTTATAATATTATAGTATAGATTAAAATACATACGTATAAAATTACATATAGGCATGACATGTAATTTATATAAATAGAATACCAGCATTGTACTCGTAAAGTATATTAAACTCTAATTTGATAACTATTTAACACAGTGATAAAAATAGACAACACTTACTAGTACCTATTTTTGCATTAATAGTGAAAGTATCATACGATACGAGTATGATACAATGTTATGAAAAGTTACGTTATAAACTGATTCCTCCAATCATAGAATGTGTTGTTATTGTGTGTGACTGTGTCTATTGTATTATAACTAAATTTACTAAAATCAATATAACTCCAGACGCCAAACGCGATGAAATGTGACGGCTAGCGCGTGAAGACAGCAAACAAACTCATAAAGTTTATTTATAACGCACTAACAGTAAAGTTGGGTGTCCAAACTATGTAGAGCGTTACTGTCGCCGTATATTAATACTTATACATAAGGCAGGTAGATTGCAAGGTCAAATTGTTACAAGCAAACTGCCTCTAAGAATCTGACTAAAAAGCTCAAAATAAGGCGTTTACTATTGACGAATTAATGATATTTAATGTGCACGGAAACAAGGTTACAGAGGTCTTACAGCTAATACAAGTTTCACTTGATTCTACCTTTTCAGATGTATACACATTTTACATAAATTTTAATCAATTTCAGTCAAAATAATATTAGGAAGGCATGTCTTAATTTCAGTAGAAATATTAAAATTAAATAAATTAAAATATCAATGAGCATTAGTTAGGTATTACTAATAATATTTATCATTATATCAAAATTTTAAGTCAAAAAAGTCCTTAACACTGTAAAAGCAATGCCTTGACAGCCATTTCACTACCAATTGCTTAAATGCTCCTGTTTTAATATTCTCATATAATCTAATGGCGTGTTATTCAATTGGTTCAATTCAGTCGGTGTATGATCTTCAGTACACCAACAGTCTACGCACATCATGCTCCGACTCCAAATGAATTTATTTCTCCTAAACAGCTATATAAAGCTTCTGAGCTTGGGAGTCTGTTTATTCAAGGGAGTTCAATTCTTTTAATTTTTTTTATTTCATGTATTTTTTTTAGTTATTACCCATACCTCAAAACTACTGGACAGATTTGATGAATTGACACTGTACCCTAAATTGAAACATGCCTTACTTAAGTAAAATGTACCAACTCGCTACGGCTTCATGTTTTCGAAAAAAATGTGTGGACAAACAAACATACACTTACGAAATTTAGGACACGTGTTTGGAAGCATACTCAAGTTACTAGTTAGATCAACATACTTAAATATTATCGAATTCTAACGATATCATACACATATATATTAAATTAATTTTGAAGTCGGTAAAAAACAAGAACAGAAATTACGAAACCGCGAAAGGACTGACAGAAAATTATTTAAATTAAAAAGCGATGCAATTCGTAACCTATCTACACGTCGTAACCCATTGACGATGTTACAGCCTATTCTCTAAGGCCTTATAAAACAGCAAAATATACACGCATTAGTAAAGTAATTGTTTTTTCTACAACAACACACAAAACAATCATTGGGGATACTAAACTATATGACGTTACGACGATTACGACTAAGCCTGGAACATAGGCACAAAGTAGCTGGCCTTTCGGTCTTCAACAGGCTGCATTTCGGGGAGTGTGCTAAAGAATTGCACGACTTAATTCTACCAGCTCCATTCCACCTTCTGAACACAAGACAAGAGAGACACAAGGGCCCGGCCGCCATCCTCATGGCATTGACATACCATCGATGCACACTAAACAGTTCCAATCAATATTTCGGCTAAGGAATGAGATGCGCTACGGACTGTTTTGAAACAATAATAATAAATAAATATTGGACACCAATCCAACATTGCTCTAATCCCAAAGTAAGTAGCTAATGCACTTGTGTTATGGAAATCAGACACAACAGTGGTACCACAACACCCAGACCCGAGACAATATAGAATATTTTGATTTCTACATTGACCCGACTGGGAATCGAACCCAACAACAATAAAACAACAAAACACAACAACAATATGATTACAATATGAATTAAGCATTTTCAAAAGAAGAATGAATTGACTATTATAGATCAGCCACGATCTATTTTCGACCACATCATAACTGACGACGCGTTTGGTGTGTTGGTTAGCGCTCCTGACTATTACGCCGCCGTCGCGGGTTCAAATCCCGCAAGAGGCAAATGTTTGTGTGATCAGCACGAACATTTGTACCTGAGTCATGGATGTTTATTACGTATTTAAGTATTCATGAGAGACGTCCCCGTCATATTCGTTGTCTGGTATTCGTAACATAAGGATGAAAATTGCTTACTTCGAAACCACGACAATTGGTGTGTTGTCTGGCGCATATTTATATGTATTTAACTTACCACCAGGTGTTGAGAATTAGTAAAATTTTAAACGCACCATGGAAATTCCCGCAAATGTTCCTCAGCGGTTGTCCAAACAAAAAGATGCTGTCAACAGGACTGCAATTAACTTTTATAATTAGCTACGGTCTCCAATGCAATTGCTGAGAGCTCGCAGTGCACACATAATTATCTGAAAGTTTCACCCGGGGGCTTGGTCGAGCAATTCATAATGATAATGATCATGCAATTTTAAAAATTCAGCGTAGTTTTAGTAGAAAGAAATACAATTGAAGAGGTTTTTAGGGTTCCGTAGCCGAATGGCAAAAAACGGAGCCTGTATAGTTTCGTCAAGTCTGTCTGTCCGTCCGTCCGTATGTCACAGCTACTTTATTTTTGAAACTATTCATCACACAGTATCTATGCATCACACAGTTGAAACTCAGTAGGTAGATGGATAGATTTAGGGTATGAAACTAAAACCTAAAAAACTCCTATACATGAAACTAAAACTTAAAAATTTTTTTTTTGACAAATCTATGCATTGGGCGTCCCCCCCCCCCCCTCTCATTTTGAAACTAAGCGAATGCAAATGATCTTAACAAATACTTTCAACTGGTTCGAATGAGATCGCACCAGTGGTTTTTGAGATATAGCACAACAACCGCGAACATAACGTTGTTCTTTATACAAACACTATGATATTTGCTGTCAACAAATTATTGTGGTATTTTGGCTAAGTGGAATTAAGTGGATCCCAATTTCAGTTAACACGGAAGTTGGCACGGAACCCTCACTGCGCGAGTCCGACTCGCTCTTGGCCGATTTTTTTCATTCTAAAATGTTGTCGCTGGTTCGAATCCCTCAAGGGACAAATATTTGTGTGATGATCACGAACATTTGTACCTAAGCCATGGATGTTTATATGAATTTAAATATTTATGGGAGACGCTACCGTCATAATCATTGCCTGGGACTTATTCGTAAAACAAGGAAGAAAATCCCTTTCTTGAAGTAACTACCACGACATTTTTTGTGTTTCGTGACGCGTATTTTATTTTTTATTTACTTTATTTTTAAATGAGTTCTATGGACTTTCTAAGAGCGCAAACCCCTATCACAAGCATAACCTGCTTACGCATTTATATTCAGTAAAAATGAGTGTAGTTTTTTAACCCCGTCTACAAATATAGGGATATAATATTTTCGTTGGCAAGAGCAAGACTCATTGTTATAATAGTTCCAAACATTATATCAAAAAGTCAAGTATTTTTAAGATTCATAAACATAAATCTATTTTCCGAATTCATTGAAAAGATCAATGCTTTGCAATTCAAATTTTGCTGCCACTGAAAACAGTAGTATTCAATGCTTATTATATTTTATACATTCTTAGAAATACGTCTCAATTTCGTATTCAGCCTGGTAAGGATAATGTTCTTTGACATTTAAAGACTGCAATATCCTGACCTCAACCCAGTGATGGATGTCCATTATACTCAAGGATTTTAACACGAGTTGAATTATTTAACTTTATTCAAACCACGGTCTTCCCTTGGTCACTTCATTTTATCAAAGCTTAACTAACATATTGTGATTTGCACAGTTCAGTTAACAATTACCCAAAAATTCGCACAGAATCGCTGTGTAACACGCAATAACAAATCTTTAAAAATGTAACATAACAAAATTATTACATGTGTGTGTAAAGTTTAAAAAATCGTAACAATAATTACATAGGCAATTAGAGATTTTTTACAGATCGTAATTTGTTAATGTTCATTACCAAATTTCAATTTATTTGTGTTAAAATTTGAAAATTATTGCTTTTTAAATAAGTACACAGTACCTCGCCTAATCTTTAAAAATATAACTTTAAAATCATATACACCAGTCCCAAACTGCGGCACAGCAAGCAAAGCAGTTTTTTAAACTTACCTATTCTACACAAAAAGTTAAAACGGGGTTCAGTAGATATAATAAGGCCGGCAATTTTAATATGGTGAACACATTGAAAGTGTATTCTAACTAATCAAAGCATAGTTAAAAATCAAAAACTCTGTTCCAAGCTTTTCCCTCTACACGATTTTTGTGACGTGTGCTTCCCAGCACCTAAGATCGGATTAAAAAATCAAGAAAAGAAGCGGCATTGAAATAGTATGTAAATATAAGGATTCTTAACCTAACACGTTATCTACTCGTAAATTATCTTCTGGAAATTATCTTAGGATGTAAAAACACTGAATTGCTAGACTAGAAATTATTTAAAGACAATTTGCCCACCACTATGCATGCCCAGCAGAAATTTTTCTCCGAAAAGTAAAAAAAATATTATGTTATCGTTTAATCAACAGCCAACATGACAGTGTTGCCATGCAATCTATGTAGATTACAGTATATAGAATCTGATTTCAGGAATGGCAGCCAGAAAGATTTTTTATATTTAATTTCAAACCTACGGAACTTTGGCTTTAGCTCGTGTCTATTTTTTGTGTCGTTAGGGCTACCACACAAAGCTTTACTCCTTTTTCAAACACCATTTTAGAGGACCGAGAGCGGAAAGGTGTTTAAATGGTTTCAGAAAAGGCTTTGACGCTTGCACTACATAGTTTTATTTTTTAACTGCATGGTTTTCAGCAATAAGGTATAAAAAAATATGAGTAATATGAAATAGAGTCTGACTAGAGAAATTAAATTGCGTTAATTAAATGCTTCAACACCCGAGCGGTTGCAGGCAACCGCATAACAATAGAATTTGCATTGTGTCTCGTTCACATACACTTGAGGGATTAATAGTAGTTATAGTTGTAGTTATAATTTATAAACTGTAATGCATTAACAATTTATTAGCATATGAATGGTGTTCAGTAGGTAATAGTACCTATAGTTAGCTACAAGTTTAAATTATTAATTTACCTACTTTAAAAAATAAATACCATATATATACATTTTATACCGATATTTGTCAATCCTGGCAGCCCTCGTTGGCTCTAATTTATAATGTTTTGCGCTTGACACTTTTACTGCAGAACTTCAGATTTCTCCCAAAGCGATTGTTAACCTTTTACACCCAATATACCAATCATCCAGCAAAACTAATCTGCAATGCCGTGCTTGTTTCATAAAAGCTAATGTGTAATTAAGTCTGAAAATCGTAAAAAATAATAATTACCAACTTCAAATAAAAGGAGGTAATCATGTCCTGTTCAAATTGAGTCGAAGTGACAAAGCAATTATTTACGTAAATTAATGAAATTTTAAAAGCGGTCGTGTTATACTTATTCGGTCGGATAAGTCCTATCTGATGTTGGTAAAATCGACTCTTAGACTGATAATAAGCTTTTGGAATTTAGTGTAAATCTACCTTATCAATGTCTATTGTTTCACATCTTTACGTAATAGACTGAATGGCAAAACTTTTTCATCTTTGACGATAGTCCAATAATTTTCACGAGTTTGTCAACTGTTTTTTTTCCGGGAGTCAAATGTTTTTTTTACAAAGGGTTGATAAAGTTTGGGTCATGGCGATTTAATTTGACTGATTAGTGAACGATCTTTACTCGTATAAGTATATTTTTTATCTGATTTACATTTTTACAATGATATTGTGAGGTTAGAAATCTTTAATAAGTTTTGCGATTCATTTAATACTTTATTATTCCTTACGCAAATAAACGTGTAGAAAAGGTGGAATTAATACTAAAAGTATTTTCTACTAATCAAACCTTTAGGCCATGCAGAAATATTAGAATGGGTGCAGGATATCTGCCCCCGATTCAGAACCGGTTACAATTCGATCATTTTCACATATTTATAAAATTATAATAACGTGGATTTATCCCATGCAACTAGTTTATTATTATTTTATATTTTTTACCGACATCCGATCAAACTGCGACATTAATTTAATGAATAGAAAATCTAGCGAAACCCAAGTCGAATGGCTCGAACGTTCTGAATCGCTCTGATGCTTTTTTTGACTTCTTAGGGCTTTATTAGACTGAACATTCAATAGACACTGTGCTGTTTTATTAACAAGGACTAAACTTGTAAATCCTATGCTTGTCACGACAAAAATTAATAATGTCCACAAAATCGGTTGCCTGGAAACTCCAATAAAGTTAAATCGAGTGGAACGGAGGAAGGGATAGATATTATCGTGACGTCACATTAGCTACGGAGCAGTCTTCCGTGCCAACTTGTAAGAAAAAACATAATAGGAGGCTCTTGGAATAAAACACTATTTTATAGCTGCTTTTAGTGAATATTTTACAGCGAACACTTTACAGCGTTCGTGGGCACGGGTGTAAAATGTCAATTGTCATTTACAGAGTTTTGAAAAAAATAAACTACCGCCACTCAATTATATTAATCAACGTTCCTATCCACGCAGAAAGAGCTAACTTTGCCTTGTTATCTTGCAGTAAGTGGTCTAGCTTGGGTCCTCGCTAGCACTGGATCCCATGAGTTATATTCGCGTAAACTTCGGAACCAAGTATAAGAGAGTCTTGTGATTTCAATACTCCTTTTCTGTAACACCAACGACTTGATGTAATTTAGTTCTTGTGGGTTGGACAATATGAGATGCCATCGTGTTATAATGTTTTGATTTTTACTTGAAGCAAACCCATTTCAGGCAAAAAAATATTTTACGAAGCATTAGTTGTTGCTTGAGCCATGCTTGGTTTGAATGACTACCATATTATGAATACCATAGTATGACAACTTATCAAAAAGTTTATATATCCCTGAATATTTCAAGTAACAACCACCTTGTTCCGCCTTGTTTGTAATGAGACGGAGTTATAAGCTCAAAACAGGCGCCTAATATAAATTGTGTTTCGCACTCGGATTGAGTAATCCCAAGTTTTTATTACCTTTTCCACATCAAGTTGTGCGTGTGTGAACCACAGGTTTATTACAATGAGGTACAGGTGAAAGTTTGTTTGATGAAACGTTCGCAATTTTATCTTTATGACTCCAATAAAAATAATCTCTCTGCATGATCTGAATGTTATGACTAGGAGAGAATGCTATTAGTTAATGTCCACCTTTTGTACACTTTTATTTGTGAAATAAAGTTTTTAAATAAAAAAATAAAAATAATACAGCAATTTTAATCTTAAATACTTTTCCGTAGTAAAATATTAGATGTAACAGATTAGATTAGAGCGTTCGAATAAACAAACTCTTCAGCTTTGAATATATGTCAAGATACAAAAGCTGTGTTTGTCACTCACCAGGCGATATTTTCTTGACATAGTAACAAATTCATCTTACAATCAAATGGTACCACGCCCGAAGTGGAAAATACGTATGCGCCATAGCAACGCAGAAACCTTCAATCATATAAAAAGGCACAAAGGACGTCCACTTACGCGTATTAGTTTGCTGAGCGACGCACAATATAGATTATCGACAAAACGTCTTCGCTCCGCACCAAGTTAAAGTATAGATGAGTATAGTAAGAAGGCAAGGACACTTTTATATAAGAAGTAGCTACTTACCGTGAAGGTTTGGAGAAACACACAAAACCTCTATGTCCCATTCGTTCGACTCTTCGAAATTCTAAAAAAGAAGAAATTTCTTTACGAGTCAATTTTGAAAAAAAAGCCTCCACTCTGCTGTCCAAGTGTGACCTAGTAGCGTCGTTCTATATAGGATTAGTGTATTTAACTTATAATAATTAATTAAACCAAAAACGTATCTTTTGCAAGCTTGTTTTATTCTTTCGACTACAAAGTTTATTTGAGAATTAATTCTAGTTTTCACAAGAATATCGCAAACATTTTACAAGAATTATTTTTTTCTTTTTCTGATTTTCATGTGTAACGTTCATAAAAATGACGTTAACGTTATGTATCTGAGGTGGAATTGTGTAAAACAATCTTATTCATTTGACAGTTCAAAACGTACGTTATGATCTGTCAAACGGCAAAGAACAAAGCTTTTGACAGATCATACCGTACGTTATGAACTGTCAAATGAATACGATTGCTTTACACAATCGCATCTCTGACGTTATTTCAAAACCGAAAAGTTGAAAGAGTGTGACATAGACCCCCTATACACTAAGACGTTTAGCATCGATGCAGTCGCGCGCTTTTTCGAAGTCGCACGCTTCAGCATCGCGACTCATGTAATGAACAGATTTAACTTAGCATCGATGTAGTCGCGTGTTAGCATCGATGCAGAAGCGCGACTGCATCGATACTAGCGTGCATTAACATCGCACCAAAATTCACAACATAATTTGACAATTTCCAGGTACTGCATTGCGACTGCATCGATGCTTAAAGTAGCGCAGTATGTAAAGGTTGACATTTTACGACTGTATTGATGCTAACGCGCGTTGGCATCGCTGCTAAAAGTCGCAGTGTGTAAAGTGTCATAGAGGTCTTGTGCGTAGCTCCAAACCTCTACATTACCTATGTTAATGACAGTTTACGCAAGTAAACTTCTGAATAATAATTTAAGATGTGTTATTACTATATGATCAACCCTTTATGATTATTTGATCAATACTTTAGACCTTTTGGCTCTACTAAATTCAGTGATTTGCTATTACTACAAACACACATCAAAAAAAGTCTGAGATCACTAGCTTAAGATGTTCCATTCGTTTTTATGTAATCAAGAAAACAAAAACTTGATTGTGTGTTTTCTTTAAAGAGAAGAGCTGTGGCGAGCTGCCACATGGATACTATTTAATATGCAAACTTTCTTATTTGTAAATTTTCTTTCATTTTATTCTGACATTGTCAATCTTTGAGCTGTATTCAAAAATAATAGATATTCACGACATTGAATTTTCACAAAGGAACTTTATAATTATTTAATTTTGTATCCTAGTCTTAACTCTTCATCCTTTTCGTCTTCTGTAAATATTTCTCCTTCTCTAATCTGTGTGTTGTATATTGTGTAAGTTTATATATATGAACTGTAAATAAACATCGTGGAAACAGACTTCTACTTCTTTTTCTACGAACATCCTTCTCACATTCATTACCGACACGATCCTCAGAGGCAAGTTTGAAATCAAACAATAAAATAATTTACTCATAAATAATCTTGCGTAACAAAATTGTTTTTGTCTTTACTAAGAAATCGCAAACTTTTTTATAATGTGTGCATACAGAACTTCATCAAAGATACAGACGCTGTGCCAAGCAAAAATGTTTCGTTAAATCGATGACAAGATTGTGACGTAAGTATTAGTGCGCTTTCACATTAGAACCACAGCAGCGCGTCTCTCTGTGAAGGGCTTACTGTTGTCATTTTATGTATGAAATTGACAGCAGCGCGACTGCCGCGCCACCGTCGCGCTGCTAAAAACGCCTAAGTGTGAAAGCGCTGTAACTTGAAATAGGAATTTCGAATATGAAACGCATTGTATGCGTTGATGACAAGAGGCGTCAAATTCATGGCGCACGAGATTTTTTCGTAGCGTCAGTTCCACACGCTAGTAATAGAATTTCAATGAGTGCTTTTAATATTTTTCAATAACAGTTCAACCTAATTAACTTTCGGACCCTTTCACCTTATAACATTTATTTCGTTTAAGTGATATTACGTTTCGCTATACATTTTATACAAAGAGCTATGAGTGCGTTGCACTATTCCTCTCTGATGCGACTTCGTTTAGTCTTCTTATAGTCATACGTCTTATGACTTAAAAGCTACAATTTGTGATTAAAGCAAACCACTGTGTACAGTGATAGTAAGGACCAAAGTAACACCTGTTTTATCGGTAAAATAAAAAGGAAAATCGGTGAAATAATATGACTTCTAGAATTTTTCAAATGTTTTAGCAAAGTGGCGCCATCTCTGTTCCTACGGGGTGAAACTGTCGCTGCTGCGGGTGAAATCACCTTTTTTGGTCCTTACAATCACTGTGCGAAATTTCACCATAAGACGTATGACTATTAGTAAATAATACATTTGCAAAATAAGTACCTTTTGGCAAATACACATGACCAATAGCTATTACGCAAGATGGCTGTTGCCTACGCCAAAAATATCATTTTGACGAATGAAAGTAATAGGTTATAGTGATCGAAGCCGATGCTCCTTACTCTCAAAACGAGCAAACACCCCGCAAACACTAAGATGCTTATTACATTATTTGAGAAAGAATCAGCGTCACATATCATCTAGATATATTCCAAAAGTTTCGGCTAAAAGCATTGTGTCTGAACCACGAAGGTACAATAATAAATTCTTGGGCGTATTGCCTAACACGATCGATTTTCTATAAACAGTCATTGAATTTGCGCTCTCTAGAAAACTTATCTCAATAGTAAAAGCTCAGAAGTAAGCGCTTTACCATTTGGCAAAGCTGACGAGTCATCATCGATGACGCTTCAACGGTGTGTTCAATATTTAGCCAAGCGCTTACTCTGACTCACACACGTACTGCAATTGAAATATGTTATGTAATACCCCAGCCAAGTTGGCGTTAGTTCGTCGTATACTTAACAGAAAAAGTTTTGTCTATTAACACGTATCTATGTGAAGTACTTAGAATTTTGTTCAAACTCAAATATCATCACGAATATGAAACGATTTGTACGAGTTGATGACAAGTGGCACCAATTCATGGCGCACGAGATTTTTTCTTCAGCTCTAGACGCTAGTATTAGTAGTTCAATGAGTGCTTTTAATATGTTTCCATAAAACTTCAACAAGTAATATACTTTCGGCGATTACACCTTATAACATTTAAGTGGCATTACGTTTCACTATACCTTTTATACAAAGAGCTATTAATGCGTTGCACTATTTTTCTTTTATGTGACTTCGTTTAAGCTTCTTATAGTCAAACATCTTATGACTTAAAAGCTGCACTTTGTGATTAAAGCAAGCCACTGTGTATAGTGATAGTAAGGACCAAAATAACACCTGTTTTATCAAAATCGGTCAAATAATCTGACTTGTAGAATTTTTCAATTGTTTTTAGCAAAGTGGCGCCATCTCTGTTCCTACGGGGTGAAACTGTCGCTGCTGCGGGTGAAATCACCTATTTTGGTCCTTACTATCACTGTGCGAAATTTCACCATAAGACGTATGACTATTAGTAAATAATACATTTGCAAAATAAGTACCTTTTGGCAAATACACATGACCAATAGCTATTACGCAGGGTGGCTAGCTGTTGCCTACGCCAAAAATATAATTTTGACGAATGAAAGTAATAGGTAATAGCGTCGAAGCCGATGCTCCTTACTCTCAAAACGAGCAAACACCCCGCAAACACTAAGATGCTTATTACATTATGTGAGAAAGAATCAGCGTCACATATCATCTAGATATATTCCAAAAGTTTCGGCTAAAAGCATTGTGTCTGAACCACGAAGGTACAATAATAAATCCTTGGGCGTATTGCCTAACACGATCGATTTTCTATAAACAGTCATTGAATTTGCGCTCTCTAGAAAACTTATCTCAATAGTAAAAGCTCAGAAGTAAGCGCTTTAGCATTTGGCAAAGCTGACGAGTCATCATCGATGGCGCTTCAACGGTGTGTTCAATATTTAGCCAAGCGCTTACTCTGACTCACACACGTACTGCAATTGAAATATGTTATGTAATACCCCAGCCAAGTTGGCGTTAGTTCGTCATATAACAGAAAAAGTTTTATCTATTACCACGTATATCTGTGTGAAGTACTTAGAATTTTGTTCAAACTCAATGGTAGTACCACACAAAAGACTGCCATAAACTACCAACAATGTGAGTATGTAAATGGTGGTAAGAAGATTTATGAGTTAAGTTCTGTTTCTATTATAACGTAAGAATCAATCAAGAATCACATTAAATCTTCAAGATACATACTACTACTTAATAGTGCCACCAACTTATCTGAGAAATGGCCGAAAAAGGAACGACAGTTGTGACTTTTAAACCATCATTTCATCTGATACACATGTCATTGTGATATTCAAAAATTATCGGAAGCACATTTTGTTACGTATGCCAATTTGTATGGTCTCCACTTTATACCGAGCAAGGAGACTACCACTAAAATAGCCCAAATTTCAATTCTCTTAAGCCTTTAATTATATGTGAAAGAGAATGTGATTCGGGGTTAATTCCATCGTTAGGGTGTAATAAAGTTTAAATAAATACTTGGTTTTTTTTTTATATTTTTTTATCGCGTAGAACGGCGTGTTTTAAAAAGCCAGAATTGTTTATCTAAGTGAAAAGGGGCAACCTTTTTTGATCGTGGCGCCATTGGAACCCGTAGAGGGTAGAATAAAAAGCTTGTGGGAACCCGGATCATTGACAGCGCTCGCAATGACCAAAAAGCAACACAGGGTGACGTCTATCACCATTTATCTGGCAATTTTAGTACAAATTTTACGTATAATATTAATTAATAAAATAAACTTTAAAAAGAAGCAAAAACCGACTTCAAAACCAAAATGCACTAAAAAGTATTAAATAAACTCTTCACCATTAAAAGGAAAGGAATCCGTTTTAGGCAAACAATTCCTGTTTAGAGTCGGTGCTGTGATAGTTGATGCTTGATGGTCAAAGTGATGGCACCGACTCCAAAAAGAAATTGTTTGCCTAAAACGGATTCCTTTCCTTTTAATGGTGAAGAGTTTATTTAATACTTTTTAGTGCATTTTGGTTTTGAAGTCGGTTTTTACTTTTTTTTAAAGTTTATTTTATTTCTTCATTTTTAGTGATTACATAAGAGGGGGGGGAGTTGCACCTTATGATTCTATTTTTTAAAAAGCTACAAATTACCTATCATAAGTTCCGTCATTATAATTACTGAACTCCTAAGCGTTTTAAGGAGTTCCACCATCAGCTCAGCCCCACAAGATATTGACTATCAGACGTAACAACACGTCAACATTAAGATTCTAGTAAAGAAACAGTATACGTGCCTTTAAAATTTGAGGGTTTCCCTCGATTACACCAAGATCCCATCATCAGATCCCAAAAAGGAAAAAATGGGACCAACTAGAAGGTACACCCTCTAAGTAGGCGAAAAAATTTTTCGATTCGGTCGACAAACAACTGAGATAATATGAGGTAACATACATACAAAAAAAAACATACAGTCGAATTGATAACCTCCTCCTTTTTTGAAGTCGGTTAAAAATAGAATGCACGATTCTATTTTATTAATTAATAAAATCGGCACTATCTAAGAACGTAATTGAACAGAATCAATTGACGATTTCATTGAAATAACTTTGGTTTAATTACTTTTCGTAGTGACAGACAGCCATTTGTCACTTCAACGTCCTCCACGATAGATAGTGGCGATTTCGTCGCGCACGGTCGCAATAGGATGGATTAAAAGCGGCAGATCTTCAAGACAACAGATATATCAAACAAATAAGTAAGTAGTTCCAGATAAATGAGTGAGTTGCAGATAGATGATGATAATTGGTAGTTTAACGAATATAATATTATTCATGTACCCCTTAAATCATTGAAAATTCTCTGCCAAGTGTTTCTAATAATTCTGTGAATGGAAACCATGTACCAAACTGCGATATCATGACCCCGAAACGCGACGGCGAAAGAGATTTATTTTCATGCGTTTGCGATCCCGGATCTATCCGGAGAGGGTAATGCAAATAAATTGTTCTTATGTCACAGTCGGGAAGAAGTCTGCATCTGCGGTTTCACCCCACAAGACATGCTCCACCTTCTGTCTTGTCCTGCGTGCCCTGATGTGTGCAAATGACAAGGCAATCCGCGTCGCGAATTACTGGGTACAACAATTTTAAGTCGCTTTTACCATCGACACGCTAAGAAGAAGAAGTCGGGAAGAGATAGGGCCGTTTCCCACGGTCGGCCAGTTCCGCGGGATCACTACATTGCTGAATCCTGCAGAAAATTCTGCATAAAACACTACAGTTTTTTGCAGGTAGGTACTGTTGTCAGTCACCTGAGCCCTATCAACTCCTTGCAGTGGCATGTCTGTCTCGGCTGCACCTACCGATAATGCGACGCGCTGTATCCACAGCGTTGCCATGACAACTGCTGTGTTAATGCATACTGTCATTTAAAAAGTGGAACTTGGTGGAACTGGTCCAGTTAAATGACAAAACAGGATCAGTAAAAACTAGGTATTTTTTTGTTAGTCACTGCAAACGTTATGTCCGCATGAATATTAGCATTAAACGTAAATACGGAATGTCTCAGTGGGAAACAGCCCTTAGCGGGTTGACAACGTTTTGTTCGTAGTATTATATTATCTTAGGTTCGTATTACACTTAGTTCCTAATAATTAGATCAATGAAAACTACAGTAGCTTTTTTTGATCTTGCTGTTTAAACGCAAATTGCCTATGTAGATTGTAAGTTTTGTGTTTATCTTATAATAATGAATCATTTCATTCATTGTTTGCTGTTGTTATCTCATAAGTACAATTGATTATAGAGTATCTATCTGGATATGTATTTTTATAGTAGATTATTCATTAAGGGAATAAAGTAGTATCTTACGGCGCGGGCGTCATCTTGAGTCTAAATCGAAACGAAAAGATACAAATTTTGCCTCAGGAGCGAAGCAAGGAAGTATTAAAGAATCATGAGTGAGAGAGTGTGAGTTAAGGATTTAAGTTGGCCCAAGACTAAGACAAATTTATACCCGTGGTGAATACTTTGCTTTATTCTTCTCTTTCCGAGGCAATTGATAATAATATCTAATAAGTTCATACCTATTTATTTTCACGAAAACGTACGCAATGCACTGTATAAATTCATAGGTAACTATTTCGATACCTAAAAATTCAAAATTCTACTTTTACTGAATATAATTGAAAATTATTGATGCATTCCATAGGAACGATTGAACGATTGACTGGACCAAACGAATTCGCGCTGACGTATACTCTTATCCACCTCTATGTGAAACTTGCGCAAACCATATACCGAACTGCTCCCTCCGCAAGCTTCGTCAAGTGCTGTGATAGTTGATGCTTGTAAGTGATGGCACCGACTCCAAAAAGAAATTGTTTGCCTCAAACAGATTCCTTTCCTTTCAATGGTGAAGAGTTTATTTAAGACTTTTTAGTGCATTTTGGTTTTGAAGTCGGTTTTTACTTTTTTTTTAAGTTTATTTCTATCAGACGTAACAACACGTTAACATTAAGATTATAGTAAAGAAACACTATACGTGCCTTTAAAATTTGAGGGTTTCCCTCGAATACACCAAGATCCCATCATCAGATCCCAAAATGGAAAAAATGAGACCAACTAGAAGGTATACCCTCTAAGTAAGTGAAAAAAAAAATCGATTCGGTCGACAAACGACTACGATATGAGGTAACATACATACAAAAAAAAATAATGATAAAAAAAAAACATACAGTCGAATTGATAACCTCCTCCTTTTTTGAAGTCGGTTAAAAATCCAAAACATTCATTTTGTTACTGAGATTAATTAAAAATCTGTGTTATACATACCTAGTCATAATGTGTGCTCTGTATCGGTTACTACGTAATGCTAGTTAATTTTGGAGAACAAATAATTAAAAAATTGTATTGCCTTCAAAAAATTTACTTAAAAGTAGAGATGCACCGAGTAGCACTTTTGCCGACTACCGAGTATTACTTCGTTCATTTTTTCTCCAACCGAGTACTCGGCCGAGTTACTCAGTTTAAAATAAAATACCTGTTTCGGGTGTACAAGTAAAAACAGGTTCGCGCAGAATTAGCTTTCATCTAGCCACTAGAGCGCGATGATACTAAAAGCCCAATTACATAAGAATAAGCTGTCAAAAGATAAAAGTCCTTTCGAGTAGTGGGCATGACACCAAACAAGGTGTCCGGAACTGGCACATTACGCACGAGTGTTACTATATGCACCTGCAAGCACCGTGCATAGCGAGTGATTATTTTCTGAGGCTGATAACGTCTATAAAGAAAAAAGATAGGCTGTTACCAGAATGTGTAGACATCTTTGTGTTACTGCATCATAATTTTACTTTATAAAATTGTTGTACTTATATTGAATTTTCTTCGTAGACTTGTGCTCCTCATTTGGTCTCATTACTACTTTATTAGTAGCATAATTGACAGTTTAAAAGATTTCGCCTGTTGTTTATATGATATCTACCTAAATGTATTGCTTTAAGAAACCGAGTATACTCGGCACTAAAACCGAGTTACTCGGCCGAGTACTAGTATCAAAAAACCCACCGAGTACGCCGAGTACCGAGTAGTAACCGAGTACTCGGCCCATCTCTACTTAAAAGCTCAATAAACGAAGTTGTCACCTGTTTAAGAGAAACAATCCTAATGAGTCAGTGCATGATGTGCGTAGACTATTGATGTACCTACATAAACTTGAGGTTATGCACCAACACCAAATGTTTTTTTTTGTCCTACGCTTATCTTACGCTTACGATATTGAGCACACGTATGAGCTCACGTATTTGGAAGCCTGAACAGATCATCATACTGAACTATCAAATTATAACGACATCACATACATACACATTGATTTGGTAACCTCCTTTTCTTAAATTCGGTAAAAAAAAGAACTCATTGTGGTAAAAAAGCAAAAGCCAACAGAGAGCTCTTCGTTATTCCACTATCATGTCCAGTATGTGGAAGCCTGAAGTATTGTCAATTGTAAATATTGTTTTTATTATACCTAGGGTTGTTACTGTTTACTCAAATAATTTACGAAACCAATATATGTGAATTCACCCCGGAAATAAATAAACATCCATGACTTAAGTACAAATGTGCTCATCACATCATGATTTGCCCCTTGCGTGATTCGAACCTGGGACCGCTGGCACAGTAGGCAGCGCTAACCACTACACCAAACGCGTCGTCAATGTAATCCGTACATTACAAACTTCTGATCTACATCTCTCTGTCTGATTATCTTGTTCGTGGTAAACTCAAAAATATTTAAGTGTTGTTTTCGCCAATATGTGTTTTATGAAGTAGAGAAGTTAATGAAAATAATTTCTGGTATTCGGACGGACGCTCTTGATATTATTTTTATGAATTTATTGCGAATTGTATTTTTAAAATTTCTTACGGTAGTTATGACTATACTAGAATGAGTTCTAATTGTATTGTGAACTAAAGCATGTATTGTGAACATTACAAAAAAATTATATGCGCCAGAAAACACACCAATTGTCGTGGTTTCGTGGATTTCATTATCAAGAGTAGATCGTGTCAACCCTAGCGGGGTTAATCGAGACAAACGGGTCTGTTAACCTATGGACCACATTGGAGGCAATTTTCCAACCAACCACGGGCACTGGGTGAGGAGAACCGTGCCCACAGATATAGTATCTAAATAGAAGACGCAGTTTACTTTGAGTGTCAAATGTGACGACAAGACAATACATAGATGCAGCAAAATAGCTGGATAGGGAAACAAGTGTTATTGGTTGTTGTTGTTGGTGTTGACGACCTCCGTGGTGTAGTGGCTTAGTACGCTGAATTTCAAGGCGCTGCCGCTCCGAGGTCCGGGGTTCGATTCCCAGTCAGGTCAATAAAGATATCAGAACTTTCTACACTGTCTCGGGTCTGGGTGTTCCACCGATGTTTCTGATTTCCATAACATAAGTGCATGAGCTACTTATTTGGGGATCAGAGCAATGTATCTGATCGGGGTCCAATATTTATTTATTGGTAAGACTACTTAGTTTTAATTCGATTGCTACAGGACAACTAAACTAACTACGTAAATTTTTGAACCAACATCACAACAATCTCCTCCTCACACTCATACACATAAAAACTTATTTTCTATTTATTCAACATTCAAATGCAAATCTCTTTCCATCTCCGTTCTCGCTGCATTCCGTTCCATGTCTGTCACTCTCTTGCGTTCCGTTTCACGTCCATAGATGTCACGAGTGTTTGCGTACAAAAAATATCAACAACGAAGAGTATTTTACGTACGGTATGAGTACTTCACTTATTTAATGCCGCCATCAGCAAGTCTCACTTAAATTGGATCATTTCAGTTCTTTACTATCTAAAGCATATTAACAATTTCTAATAAATACTCATATTTAGGGAACTCTCCAACTGGCTACTATATATGGTCATCGGTCATCTGTAACAGAAACCTAATATTAAAAATGTATCAGTCGAAAACTTACGAATATTGTTAACAACCATTAAATAATCGTCACGGTTGATACAATATTCGCCAAGCAAAAAAAAACGGCCTTTAGATTCTGCATCAATAAATCGTTCTCGTCTGGCGTTTTAAATATTATCGTGTCATCTATTCCTATAAATATCTGTGAGCGTGCCCGTGACACATCGATGATCAATGAATGAGCTAGCGATTCGCTGGCTTTATGTAGATTATTCAGTGGAAGTAGGCAACGGTTGCCAGCCATGCGTATGTATGAGGTATTCGAAGTCTTTCGGACATGAAACCGATGCAATCGCTTCAAATCAGGGCACGGAAGTAATCAAAACAAGGTAAGGTAGGTCTACTGAAATCATAGTTCTATATTTTCTATGTTTCTAGTTTCCAATTTCGTATCTTTATTGTAGTACTAGCGGTCCCCCGCGACTTCGTCCGCGCGTTTTGAGTTTGCTCCCTCCCCTCCCGTCGCAGCGTCATGTTTAATATCCTAAAGCCTTTCTCGATAAATAAGCTATCCAACACAGAAATATTTTTTCAAATCGGTCCAGCAGTTCCTGAGATAAGCGCGTTCAAACAAACAAACTCTTCAGCTTTATAATATAATTAGCGCAAGCGCACATTGTACTTAAGCTGCGAACATTATTTTGGTGCGGAGTTATGTTAAAACTGTGATAGCTCCTAAGATATTTATTGGAATCAAATGATTTTATATCAACTTTGTTCTAAATGAAATGTTCGTGATGATGAATGTATTTATTTTGATAAGAATAAATACCTGTGTGTATAAATACACCTTTAAAATGATGCATTATTTTTTTACAAATTTATTAACATAAAAAGGTTGTAGTAAGTCAACCATAAAAGATAGACTTATGCTGTCGCGGACTTTATTATAGAACTCTTTATGCTGAACAATCTTGTCATACATGATTTTTGTGTAACTTTAGCGGTTTCCGCAGCGTACGCAGCGGAAGCTTTCAAAAGGAATATCTTTCTCCCGTTTTCGCAACATTTTTCATTGCTGCTGTGGTCTTGTGAGTCATATCTTTATGTTATATAGCTTAAAGCCTTCCTCGATAAATGGACTATCTAACATAAAAAAAATTTTTCAAATCGGACCAGTAGTTTCTGAGATTAGCGCGTTCAAACAAACAAACAAACAAACAAACAAACAAACTCTTCAGCTTTATAATATTAGTATAGACTAGCGGTCCTCCGCGACTTCCTCCGCGCGTTTTGAGTTTGCCCCTTCCCGTCCCGTCGCGCCGTGTTTTATAAATAAGCTATCCAACACAAAAATATATTTTCAAATCGGTCCAGTAGTTCCTGAGATAAGCGCGTTCAAACAAAACAAACAAACTCTTCAGCTTTGTAATATTAGATAAGATAATGCCCCTGGACCAGCAATGAATCCAGGGACTCTCTACCTACTAACTAACCTACATACCGCACAATAGAGTAGTTTCCTGCACCAACACATCAGCAAATTAAGGCTCCGAATGTTTTATATTTAAAGAAAAATTAATTTAATTGTTTTTTAAATGAAATTGTATTATCATTGCTAGTTAAAATTAATTGAAAAGATGTCATGCTTTTCAGTGCATCGATTATACGAGTATGAACAGGAGGTGGATTCTCGCGACAATCAAATCGAACGGTTTCGCCAAGTCGAAAATCGTTTTACCTAAAAAATTAAGTTGCATATGGACATGTAAAAAAACTATAGCACGAACCAAATCTAGAACATAGAAGTTGTGACCTTGGGAAATCAAAAACATTGTATCCTTCGTCATAAAAAATCGATCGGTGAAATTATTTTTGCATACAAATGCACTAGAATTGTCCCCTGTGGTTGAACACAGAAAACTATGTCATCATTGACGGTGTCAATTAGCCTATTGTAAGTGTTTATCAAGTATTTCATCGGGAAAAAAAATGACACACTTTAATAACTGTAAACACTTTAAAACAGCTATAATAACGCAACCAACACCTTTATAGCAAAAACCAACACGCAAATTACAGGCCGATGAACGTCCATTTGAACTTAAACCACATCCCGTCGTAAAGCAAAGCCGCTATTAACAATTAAAGCAGGGTAAAGCTGTATAAATGCTAACAGAGTTACACAATCCGTACCTTTTTAGATGGGGAAAGAGTAAATGTACGATGTAAGGGCCAAGGTCTCTCGTGCCTAGTCTATTCACTTTTTAACGAAAATCGCTTGAACACACGACACAAAAACGGGCGTCTCTCCTAACAAAAGAGGAAGCTAGGTACAAGAGATTTTGGCTTTTAGGGTAGTTAAGCGCGAGAGAAAGCGACCGTATATCGCATCTAGCCTTGGTGGTCGTATAGCTATGTATGATTTTGCGAGAGTAATAGAGAAAATAATAATAAGTAATACCAGCCATACTCAACCTGCGGCCCGCACCGAGTTTCTGTGAGCGGCTGGCCAAGCTTATGTTAGGCTTAAGTCCGCCAAAGACTAGCTAGAAATATTATTGTGAACGGAAAATTAAAATCCTCTCGCTCGCGTTACCTATTGTTAGACCTTATGTAATTAAGAAGGATTTAAAAAAAACGGCCAAGTGCGAGTCGGACTCGCGCACTGAGGGTTCCGTGCTAACTTTAACTAAATTAGAGAATCCATTTACTTCCACTTTATAAAATACTACAGTATTTTGTTGACAGCAAACATAACTTTGTTTTTTATAGTGTTTGTACGAAGTACAAAGTTATGTTTGCGGTTGTGTAAAATGTGCTATATTTCAAAAACTTCTCGTTCGATCCCGTCCAAACCAATTTACACTCGCTTAGTTTAGAAGTTAGATGGGGGGACGCCCATTTTACCACTTTGGAAGCGTCTAGCTATGAAACGTTAGACTTCAAAAGAAAATGGTTTTAGGAACCTATGTCATTTTAAGAGACCTGTCCATAGACACCCCACACGTATAGGTTTGATTAAAATTTTCTTGGATTTTGCGTCGTGAAGTTCACATCAACCTTTCCACCGCCTAACAGTGCCACCAGCTTCATAGATCAGTCTCCGAGACCGTTACTCAATTTCGGATTTATCTTTCGATTAATTCTTGGAGGTCACAGGAGACGGCGTGGCAGGCGTGATACAGCAGTCGACTCGGCGCTGAAATCCGTCATTCCAACCCCTTTTGAGGGTTTTTTTTTGGTTTTGCTTTGATTGTATTACCTCATCTTCGGGTGCCTTCGGGATCTACGTTTGCAGAGAACCCCGGCCTGCCAAATCCGCTCCAGGGTCTCCGATTTCTCTCCGGCCCGAGGCATCTACCCCGGTAACCCGTATAGGGATCTTTACTCTTTCTTATAATACGGTGCTGCACCCAGCAGTGCCTGGCGCCCACACCTTCATATTTCTTTAATTTTCACATTACTTTAAGTTAACATTGTGATTGCTCCCTAAATCATTTTATACGTATCGGCTCCGGTCTCACCCCAAAGTCTACCCACAACTCCCTTTGTGTTCTGCCATAGGCTAGACCGGCACTTTTTTTAATATTGTTAAGTTTAGCTTTTTAATTAATTGTCTAAGTAATTTTGTAATTTAAACTTAAATTAATTATTTATTAAATCCGATATCTAAAGAATATTTTTTATTATTTAACAGTGGCAATTTTTTAATTTTAGTTTTATGTATGGGAGCCCCCCTTGAATGTTATATTTTTTATTTTTTGTATGAGAATCGTAAAGCGGTTATAGGAATACATCTTCCTACCAAATTTCAACAGTGTGATGCTTATAGTTACAGAATAAAGTGGCTGTGACATACGGACGGACAGACAGACAGACTTGACGAAACTATAAGGGTTCCGTTTTTTTCCATTCGGCTACGGAACCCTAAAAAGGAGATTTAATGTTGCGACGAATTGTACGTCCTAAATTGTCTTTGCGGTCCTTATTCCGGGCACTCCATTGTTTTATGTCATATGTTACATTTTGACGACCCGTCTGGTGTAGTGGTCGAGAAATCGCCTACTACGCAGCAGGTTGCGGGTTCGATCCCCGCACAATACAAACATTTGTGTGCATGAACATGTCTGTTTGTATTGGTCTGGGTGTTTTCTATGTATATCAAGTATGTATTTACAAACAAAAAGTATTTAAGTATTATATCCGTTGTCTGGCACCCATAACACAAGCTTTAAGTTGCTTACCTTGGGACTAGATGGCGATGTGTGGGAATGTCCAAAGGATATTTATGTGGCCTAGTAAATCTGATGAATTCTAGCACTCGAAATAAAAATAATTGACGATAGATGCAGTATTTTGCTTTCATTGTAAAAAGACAATACTTACCTATATGTACGTGCAACGTGAAGTGCTCATAAAATATACTTAGCTAAAGTTTTACGCACAAATATCTGGATCTACCTACTGGTTTGATTATAATAATCATGTATATTAGATAGGTTACCTGTTAATTGGGGAAGGAATATAATAAAAATAATTAAAAAATGATTATTAAATGATAAATAGAATCGCTGCTGGCTGTAAAACATTAGGCTACGACCTATGGGATCTCAAGAGTAAACCCAAAAACGCAGATGATAATCTATATAACTGGGGGCCGCTAATGATCTATATAACTATTCAGTTTTTCTTTTAAGTATTACATTAAGAAATATCTAGTATGCTAATTCCGGCCTATATCTATTTTTAGTGTAAGCTATAATAATGTTCACCGGGTGTTTGCGAACGGATAACCTAACCTATCTCCATGATTGATTTCTTGGGAGAACAATCTAAAGTCCGTGTTTCTTAGCTAGTCGAATATTGTAAACAATCTTGACATTCCTCTTTAACGAAAAGGCTAATTTCAAAAAAAATGATAAACACAAAACTCATTAATTACATAGGTAATTCACCGTTGAACACTGAGATATTTTGATATTAAATAGTTATTGAATTTTATTCTGTGATATTATTTTAAAAGTTATGAAAATATTGTTTACATTATTGGACTAGCAAAGAACAAGAGAAGACAACCATCAAAAACAATACTTGTCAAAAAAACCAAGTCTCGCAACTCAGTTGTTCTACGGTAAAAAGTTGTAAGATCCATGTAATACCAAGTCGGTTATTAATTTATTCAGTCTCTACTTAAGCGACTTTCTGTCTTCATACGTCCAGTCTCTAAGACCACGATCGTGGTCCATAACAATTGAAAATCAATTGTGTCTGGAATCTCCGTACTCGAAGCATTAAGTTGTTACGTAATAATTAACAGCATCTTATAGTGACGCATATCAATATTAAAATTCTTTAATGTTTTATGTAAATATATTGAGACTTGGCCATCGCACTAAATAATTGAATTTACGTGTGTTTTCAGGCGATTGAATTTACACGTGTTTTCAGGCGATGGCCAAGTCTCAATATATTTACATAAAACATTAAAGAATTTTAATATTGATATGCGTCACTATAAGATGCTGTTAATTATTACGTAACAACTTAATGCTTCGAGTACGGAGATTCCAGACACAATTGATTTTCAATTGTTATGGACCACGATCGTGGTCTTAGAGACTGGACGTATTAAGACAGAAAGTCGCTTAAGTAGAGACTGAATAAATTAATAACCGACTTGGTATTACAGGCATCTCACAACTTTATACCGCAGAGCAACTGAGTTGCGAGACTTGGTTTTTTTGACAAGTATTGTTTTTGATGGGATCTCATTTCTTGTTGTATTTTGTAGACAGTTCTACTTTTTTCCTTTTCGGTACCTTCTACTTATTGTATATATGTATATCTACCAGCAACGAATTTTATTAAAGCCCTCTCTCTGACTTATGAACTTTTAGCCTCGCGCTAGCACCGCGACAGCTCGCTCGGCGACATTCACCTTACCGCGCGCCCCGCCACTGTCCCCGCCCGGCCCGCGCCCTCGCGCTAGCACCGGGCAGCGCGTAGTAAGTAACGGCCCGCGCTCACTCGCTAGCATCGCAGCGCGTGGTATAATAATTAATTTACAACCTTACGCACTCGTAATAAGTACGAATACGCACGTAGGTACGTTTTTTGCATTAAATAATTTAATTTACACGTGTTTTCATGACGGGAATACCCATTTTTTGCTCGATTTGGCAGGGGCACTACCATGCGCCTATATTTATATGGGACTAGCTTAAACCCGCGGCTTCACACACAATATTAATAACTGCCGTAAAACATCGTTACGAATAAAGCCAATATTGAAAAATTTAACTGAAGACTTGGCTGTATGGGCTTAATTTTCTTTGCGGTCTTTTCTAGATTTTTTAGTTTTTCCTTGATTCATACACCAAACACTACTTATATTCCAAATTTGAAGCTTCTAGGTCTGCTAGAAGTGCCTTAGCATTTTGATGATCGGTGAGTCAGTGAGTGACAAAATTAAGAAATTTGACCTGTTATAATTCTTAAAATACAGGTTCAAATTAAATGAAATTTGAAATATACCGTCTTTACAATGCTGCATGGTTACTGAAAATATCAGTCTTCTAGTTTTATCCACAACGAAGTTATAAGGGGTCGAAAATGGTCTGAATTGCTTCGAGAAAAGGATGGTACGGCCGTGACGCTTTTTTGCTCGACTTGGTGGGGGCACTGCCGTGACCCCAGATTTAAATCCGTTTTCGCTGTCGGATATTGTAAGCAACAGTTTTACAATTTTTAACTAAAATAGCATAAGCCAACAAAATTAATTGATTATTCGGTCATCTCAGTGTTCAACAAAGAATTACATAATGACGGGTGTGAGTTTTGTGTTTTTTTAATCTTTTTAATGAATTCTTTCTTCTTCCTTATTATTTCCTAGTCTGTGCAATTTATGTTTATGAATTATTTCATTAAAAAGAATGTCATTTTAATTATATATTCGCCAAGCTAAGAAAAGCGGACATTATAAGCCTAATCCGAACAAATACAACAATGAATTATGTCTCCCGCAAAATAATGCCTCTACCTATATCAAATCGATAGTCCAAACGGCATTTGGTCAACAAGTGATAATCCCAAAATAGCCCACCTCTCGTAAACAGAATTCGGGCTATTAACAATTACAGGGACATAAAATCGTAATGGTTTACCGTGGAAAGACATAAATCTGCACAGCTACGACCCGGATAAAATATTACTGTTGTGATATATTCGGTTTATTGAACAGAATGTATAAGATGCAAGAAAACGAATGCCCAAATTTGAACTGTGAAGTGAGCAGAAGGACTCGAGTCAACTTGACACGAATCCTTATGCTATTAATACCAAGGTTCACTTTGTTCATTCAGATTTTATTGCAGCTACATTGGTGTATATTGTCAAATAGATATGACGTAACAGAGGGCTACTGAAGCAATCTGGGGGCCTGAAGAAGAAAAAGAGAGCCTGATAACCTCGAAAAACTTGTGGTGGTGGGCAAAGTGGAAGTCAAAATACTTAGAGGCCGATCACCGAGCCGCTGCTCTAACTCTATCAAAGAAATTACAGGGCTCCCGGTGACTGCCGCTTTTCAAGCTGAAGATAGAGTGGCGTGAAAGCACCTTGTAAGACCATCCACCAAGGCTTACCAGGAAGGACACGACCTTCAGAAATGAAGATACGACTAAGAAGAAGGTAAACTTAGACTAGTATCTAATTTTATTTTATCTAACGAAGCCGAAATGTTGACGAACGATTTAGGTAAGCAATATATTGCGCACAATCTACCTGTCCGTTATTTAGTATAAACGGAGGCAATCCTAAGTCTACAGACGCAAGGAGTAATATAACGCCACAAATCTTCAATCGACTTCGTTCAAACAGTAGCCTTAAAACAACAGACATGACGACAAACAGGAATGCATTTAAGTCGCCCTCCCAGAGGCATTTCAATGTCCACGTCGAGTAATTAAACGCAAATGGATTCCCTAATGGCGACCCACCGCTGTGTATCAATATTATTGGTTCCCAAACTGCGGAGGTTTAACCCTACTGAACATGAACTATTATCTACATTTGTGATAGTAAGTAAAGAAATGAATATCTATAAATAAACATAAAATAATTACATATTAGTAACACCACTTATAACTCGAAAACGGGTGAATCGAATTTTATGATTTTTACCTTGTCGGATTTGATTTCCTTTTCTTTCTTTTATGTTTGTAGTTCGTTCTACTGTTCCCCGGGAGAGCTTTAAGAATGCTAGTCTTAAAGAGCGCAAGACTAAACACTGCACCAAAACATGCCTCACATAAACAGGAATAAGATCTTATAGGTAAGCAAGAATTTACAGAATTAAAAGTTACTTCAGTATTTAAGTACGTAAGTATTCACATAGTAAGTACTTGAATTTTTGAAACAATCAATACTAGCTATGGCAGTCCGCTTAGATGAAATAGAACTACCTACCCGTAGATAAATTCAAATCGATTGTTAAATAATATTTTATGGCTAAAGGATATTATAAAGAATATGATTATATAAAAGATAATAATGTTTGGTCTAGCTTGTACGAACATAAAAAAATAAATATTAAAAAAAAATGGCATTGACAAAAGTGACTGAGTTTGTTGCGCTTCTTCTCAGCACTAACCCACAATTGTCCCGAAGCTGTGGAAGGGTCAGTGTTGGGACGTGTATAAGTGCTACCAATAGCTTTTGCACCAAATAAATAAATTTCGAATTTTGCTCAGTTGGTAATTTACGAGTATTATCAAAATATTAAAAATGTGTCAAAATAAAAAAACTGTCAAAAATTCTTAGATTTTATTTTGCCATGAAATATTTGTCAAGCAGAGACTGGTATCCATGCAACCAATTAGTGCTGACCTGACGCATAGGTTTATTTACACTTTCAAAGAGTTTTACAGAAAACAAACCCGGGGAGTTCCTATTATGTTGGTATGGGGCTATTGGTATATCATCATGAGCCTTTAAATAGAGTCCATTGCCATTGACTAAAATTAAAAGGGCTTGGTAATAATAAAGATCCAAAAAAAAAATGCTAATTGATTTCATTACTACGAGTAAGGCAGGTCAACTTTATGACGACGGAATGCATGCGTTGCTTAAATTAGTTCAAGCTAGTGTAACGAGGTTCACTCAAGAGGTAAGGGGCGGCCATTTTACCTTTTTAGAAGCGTCTTTTTACAAACGTTTGACTTTAACATAAAATGGTTTTAGGAAACTCGATGTAATTTTTCATAGACCTATCCACAGGGTGTCTGTGTACTGTGTACATGCAAAGATTTGAGCAAAAGAATAATCTTTGGTTTAGTTTCATGTATGGGAGCCCCCCTCAAATGTCCTTATTTTATTTTTTTTGTATGGGAATCATAAAGCGGTTGGCAGGATACACCTATGTACCAAGTTTCATCTATGTAATGATAAAAGTTTCAGAATGAAGTGACTGTGACACACGGACTGACAAACAGACAGACACAGACTAGACGAAATTAAAAAGGTACCGTTTTTTGGCATTCGGCTACGGAACCCTAAAAAGGTCAACTTCATGAACAAAGTTGTTTTACGCCGCCTGTCATTTCTGCTTATCGCAATTATTACTCGTACTTTAAAGTATACTCGTAGTAGGATTGCAGAAGACGCCTGGTGACCTTTATTAAAGCCAAGATGTAGTAATGGGGTGGTTAACATCATTGCATTTTTACTTTTAAAGTTATGCGTGAAAAGAAGACGCGGGCGCAGCCGCTATCCTTATGTTTTAAAGTTGACAAAATGTAACATCGTTCTTACTTGGACTTTATGATAATTCTCCTACTATACCTACTAATAGCCGAATAAGCTTACACTTTGAAACAGTTCTGTATTCAATAAGCGTTCAAAATGGCGACATAATTAGGATAACGCAAACAGTTGGCCCCCGTAAACAGACCCGCGGGAAATCGAATTGAGCGATAGCGCAGAGCTACGATTCGCTGAGGAATCGTCTAGCATTTTACTGACCATATAAAAGGTATAATGAAACTTTGTATAAAACATTTATGTAGACATTAAGAGATAGAATTACTCAAGCTTAATAATACACAATTAGAAAATGCTTAAAAATATTTGACAAATATTTAAAAGTTGTCACTTACACGCATAGGTACAAGTTTTTTTTTTTTTAGTGTGATATATTGATACTATATATAAAATCATTTTATAGAAGAGAGATAGACGCTTCTAAAGTGGTTTGACGCTCTTACTTATAAACTAAGACAGTGAGTATTTTGAAAAAAATACATGATGTAGATTTGAACAAATATCTTCAATGGTTTGAATAAGATCAAACAGGTGATTTTTAAGATTTAGCACATTTTCAACAATTGCAAATATAACTATGTACTTTATACATAAACTATGAAAAACAAAGTTATTTTTGCTGTCAAAAAATATTGTGATATGAATAAGTGCACTTCAGTTTTAAGTTTGCACGAAGCCCTCAGTGCGCAGGTCCGACTCGCACTTAACCGGTTTTTTTATACATACACCAGCGGTCTTAGCGAACTTCGTTTCATCGCGGCCCCGTTTTATGGTAATTTTTATTATCCCATTCTGGGGTCAAGACAAATCCAACAAAGTAAAAAAAAAAACATTGAACCGCCTTCAAAAACAAACACTAAAAGGATTCAAAACAAACTTACGTATAGTCTGCTGCTGTCCGTTAAGGTTGACATAATTCAGCGACTTCAAAGTAGTTTGTGTCTCCTATTAGCGTTATTTTAGTCCTTTTAGTGTTATTTTTGATGGCGGATCACTTTTTATATAAAATAAAATAAACATTTATTTTGTATCAAATAGTTTAGTGAAAACCATATCAGAACCGGTCCAGCCGCGCGAGATATTCGCGGACAAACACACATACATTTGAAAAAAAAAAGGTTGAACTGAGAATCTCTTTTTTAAGTCGATAAAAAAGAGGCAAGATTACTTGCTCATAATTAAAATGGCTAGATTATTGTGAGTTCACAGTGAACCTATTTGCCATTCCCAAACCGGGATAATGGCAGACCCGAAATACTTACAGCCTCTTGTTTAGCGGGCCAAGAGAGTTTGTGTACTGTAATTAGTTTTAGACGCTTCCAATACTCTGCTATGTATACAGAGTGAAATAAATTTGATAGAGTTGTAATCTAAAGAAACAAATTCAGGAAGAAAATAGGAGGTTGCGTAAATAGATGTCGTTGTTCTGAGTGCAACGCGAATTTGCGAGCCGCTTGCACGATTATCTAAAAGCGCACTCACTCTACTTAAGTAAGGAAGAACTACTTCTACCCAAGCACCTGTTAAGTGTAAGTACTAATGATCATCTGAGTGGTGTTCGTAGTTGCAGACTATATTTACACCATGTAACGTTGAATGCGCAAAACCTGAAAATAGTTCGTCATATTTTTCAAAAAACGCTTTTTAAAATGTTGCCCTGTCTATTAATTATTAAGACAAGCCATTACGAGCGCAAACGCGCCAAAATAATGTCAGTACGGCGCAGCGGCCCGTGTTATAAATACCTACCGACTCCTCTCTCGACTGAGCGTCGCCCGCAGAGCAAAAAATGATCAGAAGTGCCTGTAAAACTAAAACACCTCATAAATTATAATATATCTTTTTCAGAATTAGGTCAATTGAATTAAAATCATTTGGGGTGTCTGAGGTTTTGTGCATTTAACATTACAAGTTGTATTTTAGTTGAACACATCGAATCGCGAAATATAAACTCAAATAAGTCTAAACAACAAACTCCGTTGTAAAAAGGAACTGTTCTCAAGGGCGGAATAACTTTTTCAGCCATAAAAGTAACGTGTTGCGGACTGAACGAACATAAATTGAATAAACTTTCTCAGCTCAGCGGGTGAACTTCATACAATTCCAAAATAATTATTTTCCATTCTGTTAAACCTTCAGATCTAGTTTCTGGTGTTGTTTTAGTTAGGCAAAGTCCAATTCTAACTGTACAAACGTTTTAGATGTTTCTGGTACCACGGGATTAAAGGCTACACCTAGGCTCAAACACGGTTAACTTTTTAAAAGGCCTGTCAGTTTAGAACGTTGAAACATACTGTTCGAAACGAAAACAAAGACCACACTCCAAAATATAGGTCGTCTCCACACTAACCAGTTGAAATCCGTAAAAATTTTATCTAGATGAATATGATGGTTTTTTTTATCATGATTCTATTCGACCTCCTCGTTCCTAGGTAGCTGATAAGGCTTCGGTATAATAAAAGTGCCCCTGGTCGATTTCGACTACCCGACTGCATGGAGCATAATAGTGCACAAGTATGTGCGCAAACACACGTGCACTCTCTATTCCTAACTCTCATAGCCAGTGGGACAGCAATATGACACGACCAGAGAGATCAGACGCAGAACCAACGGCTTTACATGTTTTCCGAGGCACAAGGGTGAAACTGCGCCAGCTTCCAGACTCCAGGCTTCCCTGAGAACTTCTAAACAGAAAAACCCAGATACATTTTTTTGGCCCGACCCAGGGATTAAACGGAACCTCTGGCGCTACCGTCGCTTTAAAGTACGACTCATAAACCGCCATCTAGGCAGTTGAGTTTCAGTATACCCGTAAGTTATACGAGGTAGGTAAAAGTTTCCACATTATTACTGTCCGTTATCAATCGTAATTGTATCGAACTCCCAAGACTATTCAGAGTTGCCATAACTTTCCAACGAGGCCTAATTTTTACACGACATTACACATCTCTGGCTTTCTCTTTTGTCTTCCCAATACGTGTTATATACACGTGTGATAAAACTTTTTGTAGTCAGGCAAAGTTTTTGTTAAGATAATATTTGTACGTTTCCTCTGATAAAATACCTATCAGATGCCTATTTTGTATGAACTTCAACCAGATATTTACTTCCACCCAGTTACAGAAAACGGACTGGAATTGGCAAAAACGTTTTAAGGCCCATGACGAGGAATTGTAAACATTTAAACAAAAAAATATTAAATCGGAAGCGATGTTGAAGAATTGGCTCTTGAAGAGATGAGATTTCTCCCTAATTTCAGATCAACCTTAAATCTACACAGCCGAATTGCTAGATACTCTTTGCCACAATTTCGGTAAAGATTTCTTATTCACCGCAAAAGCGCGGTCTTGTAATAAATTCTGACAAAATCTGTATTGTGTCTGAAACCGGCCGAAAGTCTGAGTTCTTGCTGTCTCAATGTTCAGGACAATGTCGTTACTTTCAATTAAGGCTGTCCCTATCACACATACCAGCAAAAGAAGTAACTGAGCGAGATAGCTAGAGTCTAAAATAAAGATATCGTCTAATAGAGTAGAGTACTGGCTTCTAGTTATTTGTTGCGGAGCGGGAGACTTGTAAGAACGTCAAGTTGTTTGTTCCCAGCGAAGGGACAGAGGGAAACTTGTAAATGAAACCCGCCAAGTTTATTTACAACTCGCAATTTCTTTTTCTGCTGTGACTTTTTACCTTTAATTAACGAAAATTTAGGGAAGTTAAATTAAAAGAAAATTAAGTTTCAAGGATACCGCTCGCATTTCTGACAGATTTGTAATCGAATAAACGTGTACACTGTACAAATGAAATTTCTCCTGTTTTCGTTATAATTTCCAGTAGATAACTATTATATGCTACAGGAGGTCAGGAGGTACTATACCAAGGTACAGTGTAGGTAGTGATGTTATGGTCAATTATTGTGACTGAATAAGTATTAAACTCAGATTTTTAATCAGATAGACCAGAATGACAGCTTCAATCGGATTATTTATGTTTTAACGTTGTAAGCGTAGTACTCTTACGTACCAATAGTGTTGGATCATTCAAATTGTACGGAATTAATTGAACTTGGGATATACATTTTTAAGAATGTGATTTTACTCATTAGGATAAAATCAAAAAATACGTAAAACGTTACGTAAAGCTATAAATAAACGTAATATCTACATGAAATTGTTGTGTAAGTACTAATAAAAATCGAGGTACTTTCTCTTGCAAAAGTAATATTATTTTATGATTTTACCTATTTTAACTCTTTAATAGTTTCCATATTAAAATATTAGTGATAATGATCATCTTTGCGGTTTTTTTTTTAATATTTTATAATCGATTAAAACAATTGTTGAAATTTTCAAAAAAGTGGCCACCCATCAAATGACATTTTGGTCTCTCTAATTAAAATCAGGGTATTAGTACCCCATGAATCCTAATAGGTTTTTTATAGACTGTCTAACTTGTCCATTCGATGATAGTTACATTATTATCATTATGAACTTTTCATCACGGAATTAAATATAGTCACTTCAAAACTGGACGTTTACGAATCGTAACTGTGACCCAAGCCTTGTCAATACAGCTTAAAATGAAATATCGGAAATGTGAAACGCAGGAAACAAACTGACAGCAAATCGAATCTACGCTTCGTTGGAAATTCGTTTGGCGTCTGACTACAAACAATTGTGTTAATTTAGAGCTTAATGAAATTTCTACCTATTTTAGCTTAAAGCTTAGTAAAAGCAATACAGTACCCAGCCGTTTGAGAATTAAAACTTAACCTGTAACTTATCCATGACTTATTTGTCTACCAATATAGATCAGGTAAAAAAGTGGAATTTAATTTAATTTTTATTTTGAAGTCAAGTAGTATTCTACCCCTGTAGCACCTAAAGACATTGCAATTTGCAACTGCTTGTCTATTCCTGGTCAAGAAGATTGCAATCATCATCGTCATCATTATCAGCCGAAGGACGTCCACTGCTGAACATAGGCCTCCCCTCATGGTTTTCCACAGTGACCTGTTGAGAGCGGTCTGCATCCAGTGTAATCCCGTGATCCTTACAAAGTCATCTGTCTGTATTGTCTTTAGACGTCTTACGCTGCACCTTTGGTCGAAGGGTCTCCAATCTAGAACTTTTCTGCCCCAACGGCCAAAAGTTCTCAGCGCTTATATGCCCTGCCCATTGAAGTTTGAGCTTAGTGATTCTTAGATCTATGTCCGTAGTTCTCCTCATTTCTGGTTCGATCTAGAGAAACACCGAGAATAGCCCTTTTCATCATTCATTGTGCAATTTTGAACTTATTTATGAGGCCTATGTGTCGGATCTGTATCTCATCACTGGAACACACACTGGTTGAAGACTTTCATCTTCAGACACTAGGGTAGTTGTGACAAAAAGACAGACGCTCTTGCACAATTTCCCGCACGCTGCCCAGCTGGTATGGAATCGTCGTTTGAACTCTTTCTCAAAATTGGATCACTTGTCCCAGGATGGTTGCAGTAAGCCTATCGAAATATTTGCGCCAGACAATTGTCTTGGTTTCGTACCAAGGAATTTTTCTTTCTGTTTTACTAACAACTACCAGACAACGATTATGACGAGAGCGTCAACCATACATACTTAAATACATATTTACAAAAAAAAAGAGTATGAAAGATACAACAAGTTGTTTTCTAAAATAAAATCAATAGTAATTTTAGTAGGAGTGGAGACAGACATCCCCATTACTCTTGGTCTAGAATGTTTTTAACACTCACAGTGTCATATTTTATATTCATAAAGATGAAAATAAGAAACCAAAAACTTCGCGCACGGGCGGGACTTGAACCAGCAACCTTTTGGCTGACCGGGCTAAATGCTCTTACCAATTGAGCTACAGGCGAAATTTTTGGTCTCTTATGAATACGCCATTGTGTGACGCTTAGCGCCATCTAGCCGTCTGTTTATGAAACAGATGGCCCAAGTCGCCGGGCGGACTGACAGCACGGTAGCTTAATTGGTAAGAGCATTTGGCCCGGTCAGCCAAAAGGTTGCTGGACTATTTAGGAGTAAAGGGGATTCATAAGAATCCCCATTACTCCTAAATAGTTAATTAAGTATTTTTGTGCTAAGTCCTGTATGTAATCTTTTGATCCAAATACGCTTGGTCGGCTAAACGTAATTATTTTCCTAGGGACCGCGCGAGGTAGTAAGAATGATATAATATAAGTAGGACAAGTAGGCTTACGCCAAAAATATATTGCTGGATGATAAATCAGACACAGCTTATAAATGATAATCTGTCAAAGCCAGGCATCTGACACACACACATCACGGCAATTTGTGAGAAATTAAATGGATAGTGTATTACACTATCCATTTAATTTCTTAATTTTTTTCTTTAAATAAATTCACGCAGAAGGGATTTGAAAAATGATAGCTTTATTTTGTGTGTACGCACGTCTATATTTAGCGTCATTTTCGTTGATTATTTTTCAGTTTTCAAACGAAAATCACACGCCATATCCAAGAGAGTAAATAAAATAGGACTATGGGGGACTTCAATATTTTGAATCACTCGCTTGGTAATGGCGTGTAATTTTTTTGTTAGAAAACTCAACGAAAACAGAGCAAAATATATACGCAAGTACTCACAAAATTCAGCTATCTTTCTTCAATTACTCCTATATGGAGTTAAAATTATTTTCGTTCAAAAATCAAATATTAACTAATTAAACTCACGCGCTTTATCTCAATATGGCATGTGAATCTATGAGGCGAGTGATTCAAAAATAGGCGCCCTGAACTTATTGGGACATGGTCAAACAGGTCGCAGGACTCGCAGGTCTACTGCATCAATTCTAGTGGGGAAACGGCGCCAATTACCGTCCCTCTCATAATCCACATTGAACCAACAATAACTTTTGGGCTTTTATGTCCCCGACGTACGAAAAGATTTTTTATTAAGGTAGAGCAATAAAACCTATCTGTGGTACACCAGCTATATGCATGAGGCTACTATTGAAAAATAAGAAATGGTCACAATACATGTGTAGGCAATGTACAACTTTCTGCCATCGTAAAATAAGAACATGATGGAAAAAATAAACTGACTTCAAAAAACTGACTAAAAAGCTTAAAAAACGCATTCGTCTTAAATTAAAGAGACATTTTAAAATTTATATTCTCTTATATGGAATACTAATGTATCATTTTAGACTTTCTATTTAGTCAGTTTCTTGAAGACGGTTTAATATTTATATTATTTCATTTCATGCTATTTAGTTACTAACTTATTACCCATACCTCAAAACTACCAGACCGAATTTGATGAAACTTACACTGAACCCTAAATTAAAATATACCTAGTTGAAATTTTAAAAAACATCTCGCTATGACGTCTCGATTTCGAGAAATCGTGGATAATTAACGAACATACAAACATACATACACCTACGAAATAACTTTTGGGCTTCTTTCGACGACCTCCGTGGTGTAGTGACTAAGCACGCTGGTTTCAAGGCGTCGCCGCTCTGAGGTCCCGGGCTCGATTACCGGTCGGGTCAATACAATCAAAATTCTCTATATTGACTCGGGTCTGGGTGTTGTGGTACCACCGTTGTGTCCGATTTCCATAACACAAGTGCAATTAGCTACTTACTCGTACTTTGGGATCAGAGCAATATATGTGATTGGTGTCCAATATTTTTAAAAAAACGGCTAAGTGCGAGTCGGACTCTCACATTGAGGGTTCCGTGCCAACTTTAACTGAATTAAGGAATCCACTTACTTCCACTTAGTAAAATATCGCAATATTTTGGTGTCTGCAAATATAACTTTGTTTTATAGTGTTTGTATGAAGTACAAAGTTATGTTTGCGGTTGTTGAAAATGTGCTATATCTCAAAAACTTCTCGTTCGATCCCGTCCGAATTAATTTTCGTTAAAAGTATTTGTTAAGATCTACATTACATTTATTTTTTCAAAATTTACTCTCGCTTTGTTTAGAAGTTAGATGGGGGGACGCCCATTTAACCACTTTAAAAGAAACGTTACACTTTAAAAAAAAATGGTTTTAGAAACCTCTATGTCATTTTAAAAGACCTATCCATAGACGTTTAGGTTTGACTAAAAAAAAAATTTTTGGTTTTAGTTTCATGTATGGGTTCCCCCCCTTAAATTTCAATATTTTTATTTTTTGTATAAGGATCGTAAAGCGGTTAACAGGATATACATTTCTAAGTACCAATTTTCAACAGTGTGATGCTTATAGTTACAGAATAAATTGGCTGTGACCTACGGACGGACAGATAGACAGACAGACACAGACTTGACGAAACTATAAGGGTTCCGTTCCGAATCCGAACCCTAAAAATCGTTCTACAGATAGGTACATACATTTTTATTAAATCTTTTCAAAGTACTCTCCACCAGCCTCTATATAAAGATTCATGCATCTAAACCAGTTTTTAAAATACTTTTTCCAGTCCGCCGCAGACACCTCGTTTACAGCCTTCTCGAACCCAGCCAGCGCTTCTTCCGGCGACGAAAATTGTATCCCTGAGCTGTTTTATTTTTATTTTTGGAAATAAAAAGATGTCACACGGTGCTAGATCAGGGCTGTTAGTAGGGTGACCCAGGAATTTGACTGGCGTGCTGTCTAGGAAGTCTCTCGTTTTGAGCGCGGTGTGTGCAGGCGCATTGTCGTGGTCGAGTAGTCGTCCGTGGAGCCCAGTGTTTTGTCGCTTGTTGCTCACAACAGAGAAAACTTCTAGTAAACATTTGGTAGTATACCATTCTGCTTTGATGCTTCTTTGACCTCGTAAGGGAATCGACACCAAGCGGCCAGTCCAATTAAAAAGCTTCCCTCCGCTCCGAGATCGCTTCACTTTGGTAGGAGTCGCTTCATTTTGAAACACCTAAACTGTCGACATGCGCTTAGTTTCTGGATCGTATCAATAAATACAGGACTCATCACCTGTAACGATGTCGTGAACACGCCGAGACGAGCCTGCTTCAAACTTGTTCAGCACATCACGGCACCATTCCACCCGGGCCTGCTTCTGAGCGTCGCGGCGTCGGTGAGGTAGTGCGGCACCCAGCGTGATACTATCTTCCTCACGCGATCATGCCCGTGTAGAGTCTCGTAAACGCTTTCCGATCCAATCTTCAATATGTGCTGAATCTCCTGATATGTAATTCGCCTATTATGTTCGAATTAGTTTTTCACTGCTAGCACGTTTTCTTCCGTAATAGCCGTCAAAGGGCGACCGCTTCGTTCTACATCCACCAAGGTTGGTCGCCCGCGCTTGAATTCGTTATACCAACGATACACGGTGGCCTTGGAGGGGCCTTCGTCTATAAATGCCATTTGAAGTCTATCGAACGATACTTCCGGCTTCAGTTATGCTTGAAATCGTAAAAAATCAGAGCTCTAAAATGTTCCCGGCGCAGAGTCATTTTCAGTCAGACACAATACTTTGAGTTGGCTCGCAAAAAATGTAAAAGGGAAATTTTGAAAATGGAACACACCTGTTTTTACTTATAAATAATAATATTTTCAAAAAAGATTCTCCAATACCTATATAAAAACTTTTTTCGCAATACTTTCTGAGTGGCCTGGTACAAAGAACGATGTGTCCGTTAAGGTTGACAACATGCACCGACTTTAAATGAGTTTTATGTTCATTAGTGTTAATTTAGTCCTTTTAGTCTTTGTTCAATTTTTATGAAAAAGCACTTTTTCGTCGTTTTTTGTTAATATTTAAGTACTTATTGAACTAAAATAGTTATAATACTAAAACCTTCTCCTCAGTCTAAAAATACTTAAGAGACAACCGGTTCAAAATCGGTCCAGCTGACCACAAGATATTCGTGGGTAAACATACATGCATACAGGTCGCACTGAGAACCTCCTTTTTTAAGTCGGTTAAAAAACATGGCAATAGTTTATAGTTTAGTTTTTACCCGTCTACGAATAAACCCCATTGAGGAATTTAAGCTTTATATCTTTTCATCACAATGGAAATACGAGTATTTCGACAGTAGCCGACATACTCGTATTTACTTTGTGATGACAGATATTTCGGGTGTAAATGGAATTTTATCAATAAAAAAAAAATAAAAAAAAAACTGGAAATGATAAATGATTTATTAACCGACTTCAAAAAAGGAGGAGGTTATCAATTTGACTGTATGTTTTTTTGTGGCTGTGTTACCTCATATCACAGTACTTTGTAGACTGATTTTAAATTTTTTTTCGCTAACTTAGAGGTAATACATTCTAGTTGGTCCGATTTTTGTCAAGTCGGGATCTGATGATGGGATCTTGGTGCAATCGAGGAAATCCCTCAAAATTTACCTAAAGGCACATATAGTGTTTTACTAGAATCTTAATGTTGGCATTTTGGTTTTGAAGTCTGTTTCAATTTTTGCTTTGAAGTTTTCAAAGAATATTCTTATTCTATTTCGGGAGTGGTTAAAAACTATATGACGGATAACGATGTGGAGTTTTGTATTTATCTAAGTGAGATGAAGTTTAATTAACAACAAGTTGAATTTTATAAAAATAATTTGCATTAAATTTCCGCTAGACGACGCCGGCGCAGGCAACCAACAACACAAACCGTCACCGCGTTAAGTAGTTCAGGCAAATGCAGGATGCACCACCCGCCCTCCCTCAGCACGCATGCGGCACAGCTGATGCAATTATTAGTACCCAACACCAACGTGCAAAAAAACCTCGAGGCGTGTCGCCACTACACGTGGCATCTTCAGGAGATGTTGTCGCCTCGGCGGAGCACGGACGATTGAACTGTGTCGCTGGCGAACAGTGAATAACAAAATAATGGATTTCCGCAATGTATTGAATGATTCCATTAATTATCTAATTAACAAGAAAAAGGCAAGTGCCAAACATTAATATCCGTTCGAAATAAAACTTGTAATGCAGTCCACGGCAAATAAAACTATCAGCATAATGCATGTTTATCAGCTAGTGTTTTATCGCGATAAAAATAGTACGACCGCTCTAAAAGCTCTGATACGCGCACATCACAAATACATATAGTAACAGATGGGGCTCTCTCATAAAATTAAATAAGAATAGTTTTCTAAAGATAAGTAGGTTTAAAAGGACGTGTTTGAATTTTTATTTCATAAATAAAATGTCTCAAATGAAATGATTTGATAGAAACAAAATCTTTATTGCATCTCGTTCAAACAAATCAGTGCAGAGAGCATCGCTTAATATTTTTTTCAAATTTAAATTATTTTATTGCTAATAAGAGTACGCAAGCGCACGTTGTACTTAAGCTGCGAACATTATTTTGGTGCGGAGTTATGTTAAAACTGTGATAGCTCCTAAGATATTTATTGGAATCAAATGATATAAAGAGCAACTTGGTTCTAAATGAAATGCTCGTGATGATGAATGTATTTATTTTGATAAGAATAAATACCTGTGTGTATAATACACCTCTCAAAATAATGCATTATTTTTTTACAAATTTATGAACATAAAAAAGGTTGTAGTAAGTAAACCATAAAAGATAGACATATGCTGTCGCGGACTTTATTATAGAACTCTTAATGCTGAACAATCCTGTCATACATGATTTTTGTGTAACTTAAGCGGTTTCCGCAGCGTATGCAGCGGAAGCTCTCAAAAGGAATATCTTTCTCCCGTTTTCGCAACATTTTTCATTTCTGCTGTGGTCTTATGAGTCGTATCTTTATGTTATATAGCCTAAAGCCTTCCTCAATAAATGGACTATCCAACGTAAAAAAAATTTTTCAAATCGGGCCAGTAGTTTTTGAGATTAGCGCGTTCAAACAAACAAACAAACAAACAAACAAACAAACAAACAAACTCTTCAGCTTTATAATATTAGTATTAGTATAGTATTATAAATCTGAAGAGTTTGTTTGTTTGAACGCGCTTATCTCAGGAACTGCTGGACCGATTTGAAAAAATATTTCTGTGTTGGATAGCTTATTTATTGAGAAAGGCTTTAGGATATAAAACATGACGCTGCGACGGGAGGGGAGGGAGCAAACTCAAAGGGCGCGGACGAAGTCGCGGGGGACCGCTAGTATATTATAAAGCTGAAGAGTTTGTTTGTTTGAACGCGCTTATCTCAGGAACTGCTGGACCGATTTGAAAAAATATTTCTGTGTTGGATAGCTTATTTATCGAGAGAGGCTTAAGGATATAAAACATGACGCTGCGACGGGAGGGGAGGGAGCAAACTCAAAACGCGAGGACGAAGTCACGGGGGACCGCTAGTTTATCTATAAAACTAATAAGAAAACAAAAAAAAATAATTAAGCTTAAATAATCGTCACTAATAATACAAATTAAAGTAAGCAGGGAGTTTCCATCGGCTAAATTAGGTTCTCTATTTTATCAAATGTACCATCTTATTTGCTCTACGCTAATTTTGTGATTAAAGCATTCTTCAAGAGCGTTGAAACAGTTGGTAGTATTTTTTTTGTTCATTTATGAAATCGGGCGTTACTTTGCGGAAATCCATTATTAAGTTGAAATTTATAAAATTATTTTGCTTTAAATTCCCGCTAAGCGTATTGAGGGAGGGCGGGTGGTGCATCCTGCATTTGCCTGAACTAATACTAAACGCAGTGACGGTTATTGTTGTTAGTTGCCTGCACTGTCCATTAGCGGAAATTTGAAGCAAAATAATTTTATAAATTCCAACTTAATTTTTTTGTTGTTTTTTGAGTGAAGAAACAGTTGCTAGTTGAGCCGTACTTGGATTTTGGCAATATAATTCAGATAATTTCTGGATGCGGCAGATATTAAGGTTATAAGGTTGTAATGCCCTGAGAGGTGAAGAATTCTTTGTTTACTCATTGGATTGCAAGTAAGAGACAAACATACTGCACCCATACCATTTAGCCGAAAGAAAACCCAAAAAATGATGTCTCTGACAATGCTTTAAAGGCATAAGTCCACCACGACCGCCGTATTTGCATGTGGAATGTGACATTTATATGTGATATGTCGCACTGGCATGTGTTATATCTCGCTCTTACATAGCTGGATATAAAACTAGCATCCTTATCGGTATCGTTCAGCCTTCAGCCGCATGCGAATGCAAGGGTGTGTGTTAACAGCGTTACGACGCACCGCGTTTGGTTGGTTAGCGCTCCTGATTACTTTGCCAGCGGTCGCTGGTTTGAATCCCAAAGGGGCAAATGTTTATGTGAAGAGCACGAACAATTGTACCTTACTCATGGATATATTAAAGTATTTGTGGGAGACGCCCCTGTTATTATCGTTGTCTGGTATACGTAGTACAAGAAAGAACATTTCTTAGTTCGAATGACAATTGGTGTGTTACCTGGCGCATTACCATGGCGATAGACGTAGTTAGCAAACAATCCTGCTGAACGAATTTCCATTTGAAGCCATCTACGTGACTAACTGTTCCTGGACACCACACACTACTTACGGTATGTTAATCATCATGACCAGATAATATGACTGGCTTTGAGCTCGCCCTATTTCATCCCACTGCTGGGCAAAGGTCTCCCCTGAATCCTTCCATTGGTCTTTGTCAGCAGCCAATGCCGCCCAATCTCCCGCAAAGCTGGTCAAGTCGTCACACCACCTCTTTTTAAGTCTACCTTTTCGTCGGTAGCCGTCTCGTGGTATCCATCGCGTGACAACATGGGCCCATCTATCTGGGTGCATTCTGCACACGTGTCCCGCCCACTCCCACTTCAGCTTTGCTGTTTTCACACCAACGTCCGCTATTCCAGTCGAGCGTATTGTCGTATTTCGGATCTTGTCGATCTGACGATGTGTTGGCAAAAACGACGATAACATATGCGAAGCGGAACGGAGGCAACAAATTATATATTTCCTTTTTAAATACTCTATCTTGATGGAGTTTATCTCAGTTTATAGAATTTATTCTCAAGAAGGCAATACATGTCACTTATTTGAGAAGTTAAATAAACATGGCAATGTACAAGCGGATCATAAAGAGGGAACTATACATTAATTAAGACAATAAATAAAAATAAAAACAAGTTCAATGCAGGGCTTCGTCGCTTCTCGTCAAATGTCCTCAGTTTTGTACGAGTTTCTGGTCAGTGGTAATAAAAGAATAATTTAGCTTTAAACCCCTTCAGGGTATCTGCACTCTTGATGGAAGTTTATTGTATAGCTGTGCCCCCTCAGAGGCAATGGTCTTTTTCCCAAAGTTGGTTCGCGTTTTTGGTAATAATACTTTAAGGCTAGCTCTACGGGTGCTACGCTTATGACTTTGGCCTAATGTAATAAATTAATTGTTTGTCCGTATAATTTTGTTTTTAATTTTGTGAACGAGAATGCATGTCGTGTAGTTATCTGAAAAGTTAAAGCTGCATACGTAATAAAGTAACTAATATAAAATTGTGTTTTGCGCAAACACTTAAGTACATATATTACCGTCAACTCCTGTAACTTCGCCTTTTGTACCATACTTCGCCTAAAATTTGAAAACAGTTATAACTTTTTTATTGTGTCGGTAGCATTGCTTCGTGTTCATTGGTAAATTGGCAAATTTAACTATGGTAATATTGCAACTTCATTTGTCAAAATCAAAGCCGCCATTTAGTCAGTGTAAGTCAAAACGTGTAATGAGGGGTTTGTGTTTTTTTCGTGGAACCCAGAAAAGTTACCTGCAGCGAGGAAACTACCAAAGGTAAAGGTTTAATATTTTTACAGTAAGTTACATGTACGATTGACTATCCGTAGCGATGATTATTATAAAGGTGTCTTTGAATAGAACAAAATTATCTAGACAGGCAATGTTAGGAAGGGTATCTTCAACTGACAGCTACCATACTTCGCCTACCCTTAGGGTTGGCACTTTTAGAAAAACATATCAATAATAAAATTAATAATGATTTGTATGGTTGCTTTCGTGTTTTCATTGTTGTTTGCAAAGTAAAAGTTGAGTAGATAGTTCAAAAACATACAGCAAAACAAATAAATAAAATATTTTTTGGATTTTTTGTCCAATATTAATCTACAAATAAAAATGGTTTTTAGCAACCCTATTCTTTGTTCCCAGTTTCGAAAATAGCTAGCCTAACTTCGCCTAGGTAAGTTTTTTTTAAAAACAAGCACTTACTGGTTCTTTTATTTCAATCAAACTTGTGCACGCCTTATATCTAATGTAATAAGTGCTTAGGTTGCGTAATAAAGTTTGAATTCATAGAGAAGAAACTATCAGGCGAAGTTAGGTTCAATGCTCTAACTTCGCCCACATTTTTCAACCACAGAATATAAACGTATAGTGCTTCGTATCAATTCGTGACACACACACTCAAAAAGACACCACCCCATTTGTCAGGTTTGTAGTGTGCCGATGTTTCAGACTATCTTTATTTAGCGGGAAAATTTTAAAATATGCAATTTTTTATCGAATTTAGGCGAAGTTACAGGAGTTGACGGTACTTAAGTGTTTGCGCAATACACAAGGTCACTCTCTGTTTCACTTTCACTCTAATTATTCTGTGAGACGGCAGATCCGACATGTCCGGTGAGAGATCAGGCGCAGGGCCAACGGTTTAACGTGCTTATCCGAGGCAAGGGGGTGTCGTCAACACCACCAACTTCCTGATCCCAAGCTGATTCCGAGTATTTTCGAGACCAACAAAATCCAGGAACAAATTTCGGCTAGACACGGGATTCGAGCCCGGGCCATTTCGGGTAGCAACCAGCGAGCTAACCGCTTCACCAAGGAGGCAGTCAAAACGTAAAGTAAGTAACTAAATTGTAATCAATTCCATTAATTGTATACAATAAGAAAATAATTATCTGACATTTAATTACGACCCGTCTGGTGTAGTGGTCGAGAAATCGCCTACTACGCAGCGGGTGCGGGTTCGATCCCCGCACAGTACAAACATTTGTGTGCATGAACATGTGTGTTTGTATTGGTCTGGGTGTTTTCTATGTATATTATGTATGTATTTACAAACAAAAAGTATTTAAGTATTATATCCGTTGTCTGGCACCCATAACACAAGCTTTGAGTAGCTTACTTTGGGACTAGATGGCTATGTGTAGGAATGTCCAAAGGATATTTATATTTATTTATTTTAAAAAAAATCTACTTCCTTAACTATAGTTATAGTATTTTTTTAAATATATTGAAGCATACATGAAAATTAATCTAAGTTGTGAATTAATGTTCACAATTCCCAATTTCTTAAAAGAAACAACTGAAAGCGAATGTCTTTCTTTCTAATATGTACCTTATGTTACCTTAGTATATTACCTTAATCCGATTTGATTACCGAGATCTACGATCTAGCATTTAATTTGTCTGAAATGCCATATGAACCTAACGTGTAGGTATTATCCAATTGATTTATTATTGACACGAAATAGGTGTGTAGTAATACATTACATACACTCATTCAAACTTGCTCTAAGTTAATTTACAGCGGCTTCTGCATGTTTGCTTTCTCGATGTACAACTTATCGCGTAATCCGAGTACACAGTCTCACGTGACTGCGACAACGGTGCGGCGGTTGCTAACAAATATAAACATACTGGCGCTTGACCGAGGGAATTCGAGATGTTTACCGTCTGAAACTGATGACAATACTATTATGTGTGTAGGTACATACCTTCATGCATACAACAAGTACTGATACTGCGTCTGGTATTGTCGGATATATTACGGCGATAGAAAGCAGCGAAAATAATTGTAGACAAACTTCTTTAAAAAAAAAATAGCACGTAAGTGCTCGTAGCGCAGTGGTAGCAGCGCTTTGGTAGTGATACCGAAGTGAAGCAACCTACAGCGCGGTCGTGTTTGGATGGGTGACCATTCCGACCATATAAGTGATTTATATCACGAGCATCTCCGTGCTTCGGAAGGCACGTTAAGCCGTTGGTCCCGGCTAATGTCGGTTGATATTAGTCGTTAAGCCTAGTCAGAGGCCTTATGTGCGGCTTGATAACATCTGACAGCAGGGTTAGTCACTTGCCTTGCAAACACCCCTTCACCAATCCGCACTGAGCCCGCGTGGTGGCGTATGGCTCGAACTACCTCATAGTTGAGGTAAGGCCGTTGCCCAGCAGTGGGACGTTACGGGCTAACTTTACTTTTACGTAAGTATATGGTAAGTATATGATTCAAAAGGGAATTGTTACGATCCCAATTAGTTGTAAAAACAATCATACCATGTGGTGACTGACAGAAAATACCACACATAAAAGATTAAACATAAAAGAGACTCGTTTCTATAACTAGGTATAATAAAAACAACACGGCGGGTATTTGCCTGTTTATATGACATGTCTGGGTTAAAAAGTAGATATAACATTCTTTGCGTAAAGATATTACATAAATGGCGTCTATTGCCAAACTTGAAGCATCACAAACAAAACACGATCGCTAATCCCGGTAAAAACCCGCAAAAATGCAGAGATAATACACAAGACGACTCACCTACGCCGGTAATCCCTCCAACTTCTACAAAAAGTATCTTCACTCACACAAACTGTCAACAAACACGAAAAGTTCCAAATACGAATTTCGTAAAACAAACCGCGCGAAAACGCCCACTCTCTTTCACCGCAGTCGCGTCACTGAAGTTCAAGTCTGAAAATGTATTGAAAATTGTTGATAGCACGATGTCTCAGTCAATTAGAAGTCAGGGGTCGTTACTGTAGGTATCGGCTCTAATTCAATTGTATAACTTACCTTATTGCTCGGACTTGGCTGCCGTCCAACATTTATAAAGCCCAACTTGGATCGGTACTTGTCACTTTTACGACCCGGAAAACTTTCGGGTAAATAAACCGAATCATTGTTACTCCGATAAAAATATGGTAGTTTACTCACGATAGGTTTTAGTTTGGGTACAAATAGGTGCAAGAAGAAAGTCTTATATCGATAATAAATAAAAGATATTATCAAAGTGTCTTCTTACCCATGTAACAAGAGATGAACGCATTGTTTAATACTTTTATTATAATTTTAACTTTATTTGATATCGTAAATAGAATAATTATCAGTATGATGATTTCAAGTGCGTCTGTCTGTCCGTCCGTATGTCACAGCCACTTTATTCTGAAACTATTAGTATTACCCCAGATAATATTATACTAGTATTACACAGTTGAAACATAGTATGTAGACGTATCCTGTTAACCGCTTTACGATTCTCAAACAAAAAAAAAAATTTAAGGAGGCTCCCATTACATGAAACTAAAACCTAAAGAGAGGTTCCTCAAACTATAAAGTCTTAACTTTTGAGATATAGACGCTTCCAAAGTAGTTACATGGCAACCCCCCCCCCCCCTCCCATCTAACTTTTCAACTAAGCTTGTGTACATTTTGAAAAAAATACATGATGTAGATCTTGACAAAAACTTTCAACGAAAATGGGTTTCAACGAGATCGAACTAGAGTTTTTGAGACAGAGCACATTTTCAATAACCGCAAACATAACTTTGTTATTCATACAAATACTATGAAAAACAAAGTTAGATTTACTGTCAACAAAATATTGTGGTATTTTGGCAAAGTGGAAGTAGTGGATCTCTATTTCAGATAAAGTTGGCACGGGACCCTTAGTACTTGGCCGGTTTTTAATAATTAGAGCTTGTGATAATCAAATGGAGCTCTGAGTCTTAATTCTCAGTCTCAGTTATAAAGATGCTATATATGCCAAATACAATATAGTAGAACGGTATTGAGTAAAGTTAACTCCTACCGTCATAAGATTACTATGCATCAACCTAATCAAACCATACTTATATTTAAAAAATCGTCAGCTATGAAAATCGACTATTCACCTCGTGACGTCATGCGTGAAGCCCCTTATTTTTCATTACGTAGTAATTATCATAACTCGACAGGATAAGGAAATAATTGATAACATACATCAACCAGATAAATTAGCCCCGGAAATGGCCATTACAAAAATTAAAATGTCACAGAAATAAAACAGCAGTATAAATTATCCTCGAGGCATTTACCATTAGAGAAAACTGGGTACTGTCAAAAGATACATTATCAATTGCCGACTTATTTTTTGAAGTGAAAACTTCTTTAGCGGCATTGAGCACTTTTGTGGGATGGGGGAAAAATGTGAAACTCGCGTCAGGACACGTGGGCTGATCGAAAAACCGTAAGACGGTTGGCGAAATTATGGATGTAAGTTGATTTTTCTGAGAGATAAACTTTTTAATGTAATTTAATATAATATAAATTGTAATGTTTGTGTACGATAGCGCAATAAATAAATATTGTATTCTATAAAAATATTATATTATTATTATTATTATTATTATGTGTTTTTTTTTAGCATTGAGGGTGGACCCAAGCATAACCTACCATCTTTGATGCCTACCATGTCACTTGAAAACTGAAGCATAGTAGAATCAAATTTGAATTTACTATGACATAACTGTCACAGTGGGCAGTTATGAAGATGTTTTTTGAATGGAGACCTTTCGATAGGCGTAGGACATCCAAGATAGACCAACAAACTGCTTAAAACCGGCCACATTTATAGTAGAGTTTACAGAATACTATTATATGCACATACCCAACAAAGAATGTCATCATCGCAGGGCCTGAGGTGTGACTGTGTTAAGCGCCTTCATTCAGCAGTTCAAGAAGTGAATATGGTATGATCTGTCATACGGCAGAACGGCATACGTTTAAATGAATAAGATTGCTTTACAAAATTCCACCTTTAGAGGTCTTGACTTACAGGAAATTTCCCTATCGAACAAGCCAGTGGCTTGTAGCGCTCGTAAAACGCTGAGACAGAGAGAGATTCGTGTTTTCCTATACTTCTCGAAAATATTTTTTTATCAACCTTAAAAAAATACAAATAATTTAAAAGATTTTTTAAGCTAAATAAGTTACAATTTTATTTCAAGCAGCTGAAAATCATAAAATTTAATTTATTGAGGCGAAATGTCACAATTTACGAGGTGCGGTCCAAAAGTATCCGGCCTAACAAAGAAAACAAGTAGATATAGTTACAAAACCTTTATTATTTTTCTATATAGTCCCTCTCTATTTCAATGCACTTTACAGATCTCTTGATAAGCATTTCTATTCCCTTAAAAAATACTCTGGAGTTTTGTCCTCAAAATGGGCGAAAACCGCTTGAGCCACTTTTATCATCCGAAGTAAACCGTCTTTCCCTAAAGTCTTGAGAACAAATAATATTCGCTTGGGGCCAGTTCAGGGCTGTAAGGTGGGTGGCGAATTTCCTCGAAGCCACATTTTGCTACAGCAACTTTGGCAATTGCAGCAGTGTGAACGGGAGCATTATCGTGGAGAAGCCGCATACCTCTACTGATTTTTCCACGTCGCTTCTGCTTGATCGCCTCTCGTAACTGCTCAATAAGTATAAGCGGAATAATTGACAATCGCGATAACATATTTTTTATTTTATTTTAAGCCGCCAATTTTTTCCAGTCAGAAACTTTTAAACCACACCTCGTATTCATTTCTGTGGTACAGCCTGTGGACTGGACGCAGGGGTCGAAGGAAGTAAGTAAGTAGCTATCTACAGCTTGCTATCTCTAAATTATTCCTGTCATGGCTGTTACCTCTTTAACGGCAACATGACATAATCAAATTCACCCGTTCCACACACTTTCATCCGAAGTTTAATACAATTTGTCATTATCCCACATTTTAACGGTATTAAGCTTTACAAGAAACATTGAACTTTATTACCAATATGTTCCAGTCTATACTCCAATGCAAGTACCGCAGACTTAAGAATCTGTAAACATGTATGCGACCCTCGTTGGAAAACTAATTTATTGTACTACGATCGCGTAAGGTATTAGACAAACAAAGTTTCTTAGAGCTTAACGAGATAATTACTTCACATGACTCTGATAAACTTCCTTATTTTCTTGGGCATAAATCCCAGAATGGACGATCAAGCAGTTTTGCAGTGAGAGATTGCGAAACTGTAATCTATTCTATCCTAATTAGATACTTTATAAGTCCAAGGATTGCGAAAAATATGTATAACATCGCCCGATAGTATAATATAGTTCGATACATACAACCTGACTATCGTTAGACAATTCTTTATTCTTCTTTTCTCGCAGCGTAGTTACAGTGACAGGTCAATAACTGTCACTGTAACTACGCTGCTAAAAAAGTGTGCAAAAATGAACTGTATTGACACGAAACGTACAAACGCGAATGGATGAGCGGGGAAGCGGGGGAATGTGGTATGTTTGACAGGTTCATTCCTACAATAACCGGGTACCTAGTAAATAGGGACTTGCATATTTTGTTTGTGTAACTTTACCTACTTTGCTTCAATCTTAGGTTTTCCACAATCGCTGGATAGTTTGGCTCAAGATTCATCATTCATTTGTAATAATAATAAATAATAAATATCCTTTGGACATTCCCACACATCGCCATCTAGTCCCAAAGTAAGCTACTCAAAGCTTGTGTTATGGGTGCCAGACAACGGATATAATACTTAAATACTTTTTTGTTTGTAAATACATACATGATATACATAGAAAACACCCAGACCAATACAAACAGACATGTTCATGCACACAAATGTTTGTATTGTGTGGGGATCGAACCCGCACCCGCTGCGTAGTAGGCGATTTCTCGACCACTACACCAGACGGGTCGTCAAATTTGTATTTAATGTTTAAAGAGATAGAAGTACGCATTGACATTTTGACTATAGCATAGATCCTTAGTTATTAATCGTGACACGGGCCAGTGACTTAGACCCAGTGACTCTGTCAACATTAAATAAACTGACCAAGACAAAATGAGGATTTTATCCAAGATTAGTATAATCATAGGTTAATTCATCACGTGCAATGTTTGGGTTCTTAATGAATTGTTTGATACAGTTACATTAATCATGATTAATCATTAATGAAATAATGCTGATTTTTAATCTAAATGCTATCTAGCTTAACCGAGATTGATAACAGGAATTAATGAAATAATATTACATCACAGCAAATTTCTACCACGGTTTTCAAATACTGACATAGAAATAAAACTAACCGAGTCAATGTTATTTGCCATATATTCATATAAACTTTACAAATAGAAGCGTCTCAAAACATTACAAGTGGCATTTTGCTTTATAGACAACATCAAAAGCGTACGACATACCGTACAGTTGGCGATCATTTTAATTTTGTGACAATAAAATTGATTTAAAAATGAACAACAAATGTATGAAAAGGATGAGAAAAGTGAAACCAATCAACAAAGAAAAATCCATCTTACAGACGGATAAAGTCGACGGCACTTTACATTACGTATTAAAATCCGAAGATATAACTGGTCTTTAACAATTTAAATACATAATAATGAGTGTATATTAATCTCAATTTGATCTGTTAATAATATATATTACAATTTTATTTATTAGTAAAACACGTAAGCAACGAAGATAAAACTGAAAAAAATAAAAGGTTGCTGTAGTGGTAGCTGTTAATGAATATTGATTATTTCATATTAATAAATAACTTCAAAACAAAATATTATAGAAATAACCTATGATGTACTCCAAAGCTATTGTGCTTCCTCAATGAATTTTCAGTCATTTTCTGAGTTTGGTAAAAGCTACCGACACCTAAATTTGGTAAATTCTAAAACACTTCACAAGGCTCTTACTAACATCACTAACATGACTAGCTATAAACAAAGTAGTACATAGAAATTATTTGACACATTCATGTACCAAGATCCATAAATAATATTATTGAGTTACAACAGCCAAAAACAAATATATTCATGAAATGACACGATATTTACGAAAATTATTTAAAAAACACAGCACCGAAATTCACGTAATATTAGGCAACTTATATTCATAGAAGAAATACATGAAACAACCGATAGTTACCGAAAGCTATGCTTTAAAATGTTAAAAGAGATTTATTTCACTTATTTTATAAGGTAACTTGTTTAAAAAGCATCACATCTTGATAACAACCAACAAATTGGCTAGCGATTTCCTACTCTTCGAACGTAACTACTGCATTATTTAAAAAAAAACTATGAGACAAAAATAATGTATCAAATCTACAACAACTTTCAAGTTATTTTCCTGAATAAAATATTGTCAAAATACGTATTTTCTAATACAAAAGAAAACATATTTTTCAAAATAAATAAATAGATTATTTTGTCTACATCTAAGCTATACATGGACACTACAAAGCCAAAATGTACTATGTAAAAGAGTTACAAAATGTTACTACTACTGAACACCTTGCCATAATAAGTACCGAGATAAAAATAAGTTATCTTTTAATTTTAAGGATACATAAGTGGTTATCAAATTCAAAATAAATAAATTTTACGTACTAGTCATAATTAATTTATTCTTAAAATTTTGATGCAATTTTTACTCAGTACTTAATAAAAACATAAAAATTTTTGACTCAACATTCCTACTGAACACGACGCCAGGCTTACACTAGATGTTACTCTTACTATTAATGTATATTTAATACCAATGATATTTTCTTAGTAATCGGATATTCTGACTTTGATTCACATAAAGGTTTCGTCACACCGTGTCGCAGATCGCCAGAACGAGCGAGGCAACAATCATAACAGATAGCGAGCGTTCGGTGTGACAAGACGCTAATCGTTAATAAATAATATCCTTAATTATAAATATTGTTATGATAATAGTTGTACCACTTTTACAAATTACAACGAAGCACCTGTGCAGAAGTCTTATTTTTGAATAGTAGTAAAGGATTTCAGCCGAAATCAATAAATGATTGTTGCATTTTGTCAAGCCTCGTCAAGGTCTAGAATTTTCAATTTTAAGCTAAAGAAAAAAGGCCCGTTTTGCTTTAATTGAGATTTTCTGTACACAAAAGTATTGTTTATGCAAATTGTAAAAGTGGTAGACCTGTATCTTCAATAATTCGTTTATAAAATATAAATATGTATAAATAAATAAAATGTAAATATGCTTTGCAGATGTGAGATTCGGGTTAGTCTTATAATTAAATATTCACACAATGCTGTTTAAAAAGCTTAAAATGACTGCAAGACTACACTTACAGAGGAACACATTGCATAGCGATGATACGATGGCCCTTACAATCATGTCAATTTAATATTATTAGGAAAATAAATACCGATTTGTTTCTCTCTCTTATATTGAAATGTTTATATTGTGCCAACTGTCTTCATACAAAGGCTATTCTACATCCGGACAAACAGACAAACATTACCAAATTAGCAACATATAGGAACATTAACTGAGCTTCTTGTTGCTATAATATGACTAAGGCTCGATTTTACCAACTTAAGATAAGGAATATTCGGCAAATATGATACAAAACGCCTAATTTGAAAACGTCACTTATTTTTCAGCAATCATTTGTGTAAATGTCATTTTAAAATCGGTCGTTTTATACTTATTCAGTCGGATAATCTTATCTGACGTTGTTAGAATCAACACTAAAACGATACCACCTTGATTGCTATTGATTCCTACCCTTAGTCAAATTATGCCTCCTAAAACTACATTTATCTAGCATTTTAGTATTAATAGCCTCACAGTAGTGTCTGAAATGACTTAAAGGCAGGATCTGACTTCATTAGTAGCAAACATGGAAGAAAACAGGTCAAAATTTCAAGGTCAATCAAGGTGAAATCGTCAGTCAAGCCATGTGGTGTCATTTTGTGCAATTAATAGTAGTTTGAGCTAGCTCATTCGATATATACTGATTGAAAAAAAGATAAATGATGATATGAATTATTGAATACCTATGTCAATATAAATTCGTCCAATTTAAGTTGCTTTTGAATTAGGCATGTGAAAATGCTACTGAGTTTATATTAATCAATCATCTATGTATTGTGACCATGATATGTGATTTTTAAGTACAATTTAGGAATTTGTAATAGTTACTACTATGCATTTTGTCGAGACGCGAAAATGAGGTACATGGGTTGATTTGATCTATGTTTCTACGAGACACCATTTTTAAAAACTTAAAACTAAATAGTATGCTAATCATTTCGGCTTATCAAAATAATCATTATACTCAGTCGCTCGGGTAAATAAAACATCCAGCTTTGACTTTACTTTACCTAGGTAAAAAAAAATGACGTCACCGCCTGGCAACGCCACTGCCAACACCAATGAGCAGTCAGCGATGGTTTCCATATGGTGGTTTCTGGCCAAAAAGCCAGAGTTTAACAAATACTAAGTTAGCCGTCTTTACGCAACGGGTATTTATTATCTATGGTACGTTGATAACTCCTTGACATAAGCTTAAAAACCATGACAACAAAGCTTATATGCGCGCCAATGGCTCTTTCAAAACTATTATCGATTTGTTTGAAGTAAAACTATCGATACTAATATTAGTAATGTGGATCAAAGTACCGATTGTATTGATTTGATACTAAATATAAAATACTACGTACTTCGTATACGTGGTACCAAATATTAAATATTACAATACAATTAAATCAATACAATCGGTGCTTCTAATCCGTATTACTATTACTAGTATCAATAGTTTTACTTCAAACAAGTTCAGTCAGCGTGTTATCAACAGAGTACTGTCAGTGTCATGTCTATCTAGCTCGTCTTTACCTATGAAGCGAATCGCTGTATCTTTATTAACATTAGAGCCTCACAACTCGAACTAGCTAACGCACTGACTATAGTACTTTTGACTGGGCTAATAACAACATAGCGTCACAATTTTCGACGATCGCCAAACCTCTAGCTGGCTTACGCTGCAAAAAACTCAGCATATATGATCACGTGATCACAATAAATGAACACAAACATTTATACGTGCGCAGGCGGCGGATTGTTGCTCCTTGTCTCGCTCGCTATGAACCGTGTTGCTATCCCTCTCAGATCCTGGTGGTCGCCGTGAGCGGCCAGATCGAAGTCAGAGCCAGAAAGAGACGCCACGTGGTTCCAGTTCGTCGTTTCTGTTCGGTCATCTGAAGGGGTTAAATATTATGTTATTATTTGAGATTGTTAATTGGCATAGAAATGTGGTAGAAAGTGACTTCTGTTGTGTAATTTTGGTTTTCTAATTCGCTATCACGACGTTCTCGATATTAGAAGGATGCATAGTAGTTATTTCATGTACCAATCGTGTATATAGTCTGTAGAAACACAATTTAGTTAAATTCTTTAAATAATTTATGTCAGACAATTATTATTTTAAATTATAGTTGTCACATTTTTGCTAAATCAAATTATTTTATATCTGAATAAAAATAATATTTAGTTACATTTTTTTACAGAGATTTTGCAACAAAAAACTAGAGATTCTTTAATGTATGTAACGTAATTGTTGTTTAAAGATTTAAGCCTTACGTGTTACATTGGTTTATGTTTAAAATACAAGAAGCTGTGTTATTTCAATCAAATCTACAAGCGCTTTGCCTAAATACTTTAATTTTATGGAAGCTGATAACATAATTGCATGGTGATCTTAATTCAATGATTAAGGAAAGCGTTATAATCTCTGCCCGAAGCATATCAAATCTACCACCACGTGCTGGCAATTTTTGCTTAAAAATAAGGGAGGCTGTTAGTTACATAACTTACACAAATAAACTTTTTTTTAAGTCACTCTAAGTCTGATACGTTTATTTGGTTATTCACCAACAATCGTTTGGCCAAGATTTTCAAAAGCGCTCAACATAAACAACGCATTTAGTCAACTGGGTCAAATATGCACTACAGTTCGACAAGGATCTTTTGGCCGACGGAAAAAATGTGAACTAACAATGACATAATCAAAAATGCGGTTGCAATATCTAGTGTAGCCAGATCTCCCCAATCGTACAAGAGATTTCCCATTTTTTCATTTTTTTCTTTTGCTTGCATGTTGTGTGGACACATTTTCCTTGAAATTAAACGATTCTTTATAAAAACCGTAAAGCTTAAACTCCTTACATAAATAATATTTTTAACTTTTATTATTTTTAGTATATTTGTTTTGCATTAAAAGTTGGTACAAGATACAATCATACATGAAGACTGGTTTAAGTACCAAGGGAGATTTTTTGCATTGGCTACCTTGACTAAATGCTAGCGCAACCCTGTCAATGTCACCTATCGGCCGGAAGATTCTTATCGCACTGTATGTGCATTGTGACAATGACGTGTTGCATAATAAATTCATTATATTATGACGTATACGAGTATTGCTTAACAAATTCAATACAATATGACTAATATGAGTAAATTCAATTCAATATCTTTATTGCATGTCACATAGTGGTAACTGTGTCCGTAGTGAAAAACTGCCGAGTGCTATGTGATGTTTAAATGTAACTAATATATGATTGAGAAATTTGTAAGTCTTAGTTACTAAACGTGTGATCATTTCATTTGCAAAAATAGGATAAAGGTGACTGATGAATGTTGAGACTTGTCTCAGTGTTTATAAGTTATAAAATCCAACTTTAAATTAAGTAGACAATCTTATTGACCGATGAATCAGACTCCACGAAGATATTTGTAAAAACTTCATCGTTGTTATGTTTTGGTGATCGTGCAATCTCAAGTAAAATAAGGACTAAATCGACGTAATGTTCGTGCTTGGATCAATCATAACAACTAGAGGTTGAAACAAAATCAGGAAGTCATATCATTAACACACCCCTCCCTTTTCAATGTCCACCTCTAGCTATTACAAAGGATCGACTATGATTTCCCGTGTTAGTGCCCCAAACGATGCGTTTCACACAATTCCCTCAAACGCATGCTGTTATCATATCAATTTTAAATCACTCACGTGTCAGCCATCAGGAGACTGGGTACCTGCGCTGCGTCTTACAAATACTATCAGTAGAAGCTGCTTAGAAGTACAACTGATTTGCAAGAACATCTTTATAAAGTTAAATTCCCAATGAGCTATTTAGTCTGCCATATTTTAAAATCATGCAAAAATACCCCCGACAGTCTTTGATATCATACTTTTGTTAGATATTTAACCCTTCATTGCACATTAACATGTGTTGAGTATTGATCCAATGTACTGTTGATCTGACTCCTGACTGATACCCAAGATGTTTACTTATTCCAAAGTCTTTCTTTTGCATTTTTTATGAATTCTAACAAAATTAAGGGCCAACCCACACGTAGCACAAACACCACATCACTGCGTCAAAATTTAGTCAAGCTGTGGTGTGTGAATAGTGTCGCTGTAGCTTTTTGTAGTTGCGTTGTGTTTTCGACAATGTCAATGTGGTTCTCGGGACTTTCATGGCCACTAGTTCGCGGTGTACTGTCACTGGTGGCTGTGTTGAGGTTGCAATGTCGTCGGTATCATACAAGTGGTTGATCATCATCGTCTTTGATGTCATCCATCCATTTTCTTCTGGGTCGGCCTGGTGAACTCTTGCCAGAAATCTTGCATTAAGGGTCAGCCTTAAGAATTCATATTGGGAACCTCTTTGCATATATCCAAAAAAGGCAACCGGCAACGGCAGGCGTATATTTTATATTAATCACAAGTACCACATTTTGCAGTCGTTAAGTGGTTGATAACGACTGCAAAATATGTTGTTTTGGTCAGTGACATCCAACTCAGGGATGATAATATGAATTTATTGTAACGGGATTGCTACCATGTACCTTATTATTTTTGAGTTTCCGATATTTCGGCACTGTTGCAAGTGCCATGGTCACGGCGTAACTGAAGTTGTTGCGGGTAAGCTGTTATTGGCAGACATATCGGTCTACCCTCCTTCGAAGTCTTTTATTGCGATCACTTGCAGTACCATTGTTCACAAACTCACTATTTTCTCACACCTGTTCTCGACACACAACACTCACAGTATCCGCACGCGAAACAACATTTTGCCGAATTATATGGTTTTTGCATTTACGAATCACTGGATTCCAGACATTGGACAATTTAAACCCATCCTCACGATTGAAATTTTTGTACTTTGTGATTTCGATCGCTTCCCTAACCAATCTTGGTATGTAATGGCGTTCTGTCGAAATTATCTTAGGGTTATGGAACTCAATCCAGTGATTTGGACCCGATTCTAACAAATGTTCCGCAATTGCTGACTTCTGTTTGTCATTGTTTTTGACCGCTTTTATATGTTCCTTTATTCGGCATGTAATAGTGCGTTTAGTTTGGCCTATGTACGAACTACCACAGCTGCAGTCAACTTTGTAGACTCCAGGTTTTTCTAAAGGAAAACTGTCTTTGGGAGATCGCAGACATTGTGCCACTTTTCTTAGTGGAGTGAAGACAGTATTAATTGAGTATTTATTAAGAACATTGGAGATCTTGTCTGTCACTCCTTTAATATAGGGCAGAAACACTGGTTGCCTATCTACCCTGTCTTTTTGGTGTCTCATTTTGTGTCTTGGTGGTAACTGCCCCTTATATCCATTGCTCCGTAAGACCTCTCGGACGTGCTTCAGCTCCTGATCTAAATGTTCTTCATCACACAGATCATAAGCTCTGTCAGTCAGAGAAGTCACCACAGAGTTAAGATGCCTAGGGTGATGATGAGAGGTGGCATTGAGATAGCGGTCAGTGTGAGTGGGCTTTCTATAGACCGAATGACTCAGTGAGCCATCATTCCGCACACCGATTTTGACGTCCAAAAATGCTATACTTCTGTCTTCTTCTGTCTCGCAGGTGAATTTAATCTTGGCGTGTATCCCATTTAAATTAGTGAGATGAGCATCCACATCTTGTCTGTTACCCTTCAATATACAGAATACGTCGTCAACATACCTTATCCATAGTTTAATCTTTGTGGGCGCCGTAGCAAGGGCTTTCTCTTCGAAAAACTCCATCCATATATTTGCCACCACTGGAGCTACCGGGCTGCCCATAGCAACGCCATCTATTTGTAGGTAATACTGACCCTGGTATATGAAAAAATTTGTCGACAGACAATGATATAACAATGTTGAATACTGCATCGGGATGTTATGTTCTTGTAACTTCACCTTTACAACCTCCATACAATCTGCTACTGGTACATTAGTGAAGAGTGATTCTACGTCAAAACTGACCATCAACTCATTCACATCAACCTCGTTTTGGTGCAGAATTTCTATGAAATGACGAGAATCTTTGACAAACGACGACGTTCGTCCCACTAATGGCTGCAGTACTTTGGCTACGTGTTTAGCGAGTTCATACGTCTTAATAAATACTCAATTAATACTGTCTTCACTCCACTAAGAAAAGTGGCACAATGTCTGCGATCTCCCAAAGACAGTTTTCCTTTAGAAAAACCTGGAGTCTACAAAGTTGACTGCAGCTGTGGTAGTTCGTACATAGGCCAAACTAAACGCACTATTACATGCCGAATAAAGGAACATATAAAAGCGGTCAAAAACAATGACAAACAGAAGTCAGCAATTGCGGAACATTTGTTAGAATCGGGTCCAAATCACTGGATTGAGTTCCATAACCCTAAGATAATTTCGACAGAACGCCATTACATACCAAGATTGGTTAGGGAAGCGATCGAAATCACAAAGTACAAAAATTTCAATCGTGAGGATGGGTTTAAATTGTCCAATGTCTGGAATCCAGTGATTCGTAAATGCAAAAACCATATAATTCGGCAAAATGTTGTTTCGCGTGCGGATACTGTGAGTGTTGTGTGTCGAGAACAGGTGCGAGAAAATAGTGAGTTTGTGAACAATGGTACTGCAAGTGATCGCAATAAAAGACTTCGAAGGAGGGTAGACCGATATGTCTGCCAATAACAGCTTACCCGCAACAACTTCAGTTACGCCGTGACCATGGCACTTGCAACAGTGCCGAAATATCGGAAACTCAAAAATAATAAGGTACATGGTAGCAATCCCGTTACAATAAATTCTAATGTTATTGACCATGTAAGTTTAAATCAATATATGATAATATGAGTTATGCTTATTCTGAAAAAAATGTTTTCTTAAAATTCTGATCAAGTTTTATACAAGAAAACCTCGAAAAACGAATGGGAAAACTCGCACCCTAGCGCGTAGCTAGCGCTTATTTACAAAATAATACGCCGTAGCTAGTAAGCCACGAAGAGGCTACCCGGTGTTGGTAGTTTTGACTCGATTGCTGTACCACATAAATATTTTTCTTGGGATTTTTCTATTCCAAAAAAAAAATTTTTTTGGCATCAGTATCGTTTGTACAGCCACCTCTGAGTCGCTAGTCGCTGACCAAAACAACAACCTGTATACTTCCGACCGCGTGGTGAGATTGTGGTGTGGCCGTGTAAGTTGGCCCTAAATCTAAATTAAAGTATTTTTTTACTAATAATCCCCCAATCCACAAAACCTTTTGTAAACTCTGTCATGCGTTCTAAGTAATTTTTACACGTATAAAAAGGTGTTCTTGCAAAATAGCCAGTAAGACTGCATTGGGAGTGTATGGTACATTTATATGCTCTGTCTTATGATACAAAGCATTTAAAAGCGTTTTAATAACTTCTTTAGGCCCAAGGGAATAAGGTATGTTTTTGCATAAGCATTTTGTTTATAAGCTCACCCGATACCTTACTACTTACTTTTTTATCAAAATGCTATATTTGACAGCACAGTTACAAAGGCTGTGAACTTGTTTAGTTGAATTACGAAAATCATTATTTTATCAAAGCGAACCGATTAATTGGTAGCTGCGCAAAAATCAGACATAACACTGTGATTCATCTGTCAAATATCATAACCACAAATGTATGGTTAAACACAATGTTTTGGGAAACTATAGGTTCTAATTAACATGAGGTCTATAATGATGAAACATCTGAATACATTCCTGTAAATGTATCAAACACACACAACACAGTCTCAATTCACGGTTTTTGTTCACTGTTCTTTTACTTGTGATATTTTTTTTTACTTTTATCGTGATCCTTGTATCAAATTACTGCAAAGACTTCCAGCATGTGTGACAGTATTTATCTGTCTCTATCATCTTGGTACGATAAGAAGATGATGCCATTTTCTTCATAAATCCTTTTTTAATCAAATCACCAAAATTTTCATTTAAAAACCCCTTTACATTTCTTATAATGATGTACCTTGATGATAGTAGATAGATAGATACTATTTATTGCACAGTCTAAGTTAACCAAGTGTCCTACACAGGGTTGTACAATTGCACCTAAATTGTTAATACAACCAAACAGAACAGTGATCAAATACCGTTGTTAGTGTCAAAATCAAACAGAAAGCGATGCAGCGTGCCTACCGTGACCGTATCTAAACCGGCGTCGAATGCGCCAAGCCACCTTGTGGGGACTCCGGCCCGCGGGCCCGGCTCGCTATGGACCTCGCCCGGGTCTCCTCGAGTATGAACGTGTTGATCACGTATGCCTCGCGACGGATGCGATCCCGGAGCTCCGCTGACATGTCCGGAATGCCCCACCGGACAATGATGGTCACTAGCGCGACTATGTTCTGTGTGATGTATTGTTAGATTTATTGAAAGTGTGGTCAAGGGTTTGGTAATGGCTTGAGGCGCTAGAGAAAGTACTAATTGTAAAATGACAGGATGTAAAGGATGGCATAAGCCTTCGCAAAACCACGTGACCAATTGTCAATTAGCGTATGAACTTCGTCTACGTTTTGTAACGAAGCGATGTTTCTTTGTCAACGGGCCCTGGTACTGATGTAAAAAAAGGTAAGCAATTGTTATCGACTACGAAAACAATGGATTGACAATTGGAACCGTGCGCAACGACGTTGAACTGACAAATAGCTGGCTGCCATAATGAAAATTAAACCAAAGTTGTTTTAACCATTTATTCTATTCAATTAAATGCATTAGATATAATGTACAGATACGTAAATTTGTACTGAAATTGCTAGAGAAAAATGGTGACAGACCTCCTCTAGTGTTGTTTATTTTTGGGCACTGCAAGCGCTGTCAATTCGGGTTCTGTCACCACACCACCTATTTCGCACACAGCGAATGGTGTCTAGAAACTTGTTGCCTGACGGGTAATCTATCAAATTTCCCCAACCAAATTTCAGCCCTAATCAAATATCACAGAGCTTAATATAATTTGGAATATTTTGACAAATGTGTGACAACTTTTGAAGACGTACGCTTCGCGATAGATGCAGACGAATTTTAGTCTATTTGACAGCCCGTTTTATTTGATTGTCCCAAAGCCTTGAATATCACTTGGCACATTTCGACTGTTTTTGCATGTTTCATTCAACACCTCGTCAACAAGTCGCAGTGGTTGAAGTTTATGAAAAGTTACGGTACCTGGAAGACGACGACGAAAGCGAGCCTCGCCCCGATGATGTGCCAGTACCAGTTGGAACGCTCGTAGTCGTCACCTTCCTTGCTGTACCAATAGCCTGGGTACCTGGAACAATACGTCAGCCAGTACAATTTTGGTAGCAAATCGATTCACGATACTGACCAGTGATCGGATAATCGGATGCATATTTACTTAAAGTTCTTTTTTGGCTCAGATATCATGAAGGCCGCATATTAAAAAAATATTTTTTATTATAAATCTAGGGATTCCAGAAAATTCGGGAATCCGAAACTAGTCTGTAACATGGTGAGAAGACGACGTCTTTAGTATATATATTTATTCAAAAGTACAGGACACCGGGATTATTAATGTGTATGTGCTATAAGTTATTTAAATCTTCCCTATCAATTTATGAATATGATGAGTATAACAAGAGCAGCAGATAGCACATACACACACAGTAGTACACCCTATTCGGTTTTATAATATAAAAGGGAATTTGTTGATTAAGAAACCCGGGTATTTTTTCGTTTCAAAAGTGCATTCAATAATAGCCAACTCCTAACTTAGGTAAATATGGATCCGATTATCCGATCACTAATAATGACGAAACACTTTTATCCGACTGTAAAATTAAGTAACGTCTCACTGCTAGGCAAAGGCCTTACCTTAACTATGAGTTAATGTAAACCATACTCCACCACGCGCGCTTAGTGCGGATTGGCGGAGGGGTGTTTGCAAGGCAAGTGAGTAACCTCGCTGTCAGATGTTATCAAGCCGCCCACCCACAAGGCTTAACGTGCCTTACAAAGCACAGAGATGCTCACGATATACGACACTAGTTCGGAATAGTCACCCATACAAACACAACCGCGCCGAAGGTTGCTCAACTTATGCATCATTACCAAAGCGTTGCCACTGCTTCTAAAGTGCAAAAAAAAGTTTTATGTTCATTTATGCTACACTTACGAGCACAGGGTCTCGTTGTATTTGGAGGCGACGGGGCGGTACTTTTCAAATACTGTCACGTTGAAGTCCGCCAACGTGTGGTTCACATAGTTTTCATACGTGCCGTAGGTAGAATAGTAGACCAGTCGCGGGATGAATTCCGATGTGAACGCTATTATGAAGCCCTGGAATAACAAAAACAAGTTAGCATTATCCATCAGAATACTGCATTGAAAGTGGAAAATGTAATGAACGGGGGCAGAACAGGGTTGGAAAAAAAACAGTTTTTTTTAAATTTTATAAAACAAACAGTTCAAATTGTTTTAAACAAGTGTTTGTTTTGTTTTTTTTTTTGTCCTTTTTAGTTTAGGGCATTATTTTAAATTAATTCGACCTATAATGTTTCATTTCCAGACTAGATCTTTTGACTTTTCAAATTTTCTATAGTACCTAAAATAAATATTGACAAAAAACGATCAATGGATAAACATTTATTTTATGTTGCGTATCTCTAATCACTACTAAACGATTTACATTCACCCTGAATGTTTCCTAGCAGGACTATACCGGCGGGGAAATACCTATAAACTATAAATTCTATTCTATGAATAGGGGCACCCCCAATATTTATTAATTAGTGATGGGCCGAATGTGGTTTGAACCGAATACGAATTTCGGCCGAACATTCGGTAAAAATCAAAAATGCCGAAGTTCGGTTTTTATTCTGCACTTATATGGTAACAACTAACAAACAACAATAAAATATACCTATAAGTAATTAATATATTGAATTTTCAAAAAGTTTATTTGATTCAAACAAATCATAAGACTTCCTAATTTAATAAGAACTTATTGAATTTGATTTTTTAATTCTAAAACTTAAGATTGAAATGTCGAAAAAGGAAACTGATAATGACAGTTAGTTACTTGATTAATAAATAAATTACCATGATTTTAAATTATGTAAAAGGCTTATTTATTTAATCAGGTATGAGTGAGTATGACAGATTTGATTTTTTTTATGTTTTATTAATCTTAAAATCAAAATTGTGCAACTATTTCACTCTTTCCTTATACCGAATGTTCGGCATTTCAACCGAATTTCGGAAGAATGCCGAAGTTAGGCCCATCCCTAATATTTATATTTAAATGAGGGGAATAAAATAACCACTATTCCATTCATTCGACAGCCATCCATTAGGGACTTTCCTAACGGGACTTTACCGGCGGGGAATTACTTAATATGAATTCTATAAATACGAGTGCCTTTCTTTCTCACATTTCATTTCATTATTAATTCTGCGACTGATAACACCTCATAAAAATGTCAACTCCAGGACGCAAAAAGCATGCAATTTGGGAACAATTCACATCGATCCCCCAAGAAAATACCACACTGAAGACCAATAGGGTGCGTTGCAGAAAATGTAAGAAAGAACTAGTTGGACTTGTGAAAAGAATGGAGGCACACTTCCAGCAATGTAGCACCACCACCGGTTCTAACACTGACGCAAATCTTGACGCGGACAGGGACGTGGAGGAGGAGTTGTTGAGTGATGCTGGTTCTTCCCGATCTTCAGATAATTCTTCTGCTACACCCACATCTTCTGTTACTACTCTTCAATCTTAAAAATGCCAGTACCAGCAGCAGCGCGAGCGTGAACATTTCAATGAAAAGATTTATTATTGCTACAAGTCAAGAAGATAAGAAGAAAATTGATTTACAATTATCTCGTTATATGTTTGCTACTAACACGCCTTTTAACCACGTAGAACACCCAGAGTTACTGAAATTAATGGAAATTTTACGCCCAGGATATAAACCTCCAAACCGCAAACAAATTGCTAGCAAGCTACTCGACGAAGTCTACAACTCGACTCAAGAAGCCGTAAAAAATGAATTGAAAAACAAAGTTGTTAATCTGGCAATTGATGGGTGGAGTAATGTCAGGCAGGACTCGATAGTTTGTGTCTGTGTTACCGATGTGTTGACAGACTCAACTCATTTAATTGATACAATAGACACAGGAGCCGAAAGCCATACAGCTGACTACTTGGTTAAAGTTACTACTGCGGCAATAAAACAATGTGAAACTTACAAATGTACGGTGCGAAGTGTAGTGACAGACAACGCAGCAAATATGAGCCGTATGAGACGAGATTTAGCCCAACAGGAAGAACTAGCTTCTCACGAGGATATACTTACATACGGCTGTTCATCACACATATTAAACCTTCTAGCAAAGGATTTGAATGCAGAAGATATTACTGATAAAGTTAAGTCGATAATGCGGTACTTCAAATACACTCACTTTGCATCTGCCAAATATAAAGAAGCTGGTGGAAAAGCAATTGTTATACCACAACAGGTACGGTGGAACACAATGGCTGACTGCTTAAAAGTGTTATTAGAAAATTGGCATATAATGTCAGATATATGCTTAAATCATTCAACTGCTATAGATCTGTCAATTTCATTGAAAGTAAATGACATGGCGCTGAAGCAACAAGTCCAGGCTCTCTACAAAAAACTGGAAAACATCGCAGTTACACTTGACATCTCCCAAAAGACATCCTGCTGTATTGGCGAAGTGACTGAAGCATGGATAGAGCTTAAAAATATGTTTGAGGGAGAGAATGTACGACTGCGTGAGACCGAGTATTCATTGGATGATTTAAGGAAGTTCAAAGCTCGTTATGAAATGGCAATGTCTCCAGCTCATTTTGCAGCAAACTTACTACATCCTAAGTACAGGGGTGAAAAACTCACGAGTGAAGATATTTCTGAGGCTTTATTATTTATAGAAGCTTATCACAAAGAGGCGATGCCCTATGTTGTTAAATACAGGGCAATGACAGATCCCTTTCATAACTTTCTATTTGAAGATCATGTAGTAAATCAGGTCGGACCTCTCGAATGGTGGCAGTCATTAAAAAAACAAATTAATGGTCAAACAATGAACTTAGTGGCTCAGCTTCACACATTCACACTGCTGTAGCTTCAAGTGCTGGAATTGAAAGACTGTTTTCAACATTTGGATTTATTCATTCTGACGTACGAAATAAACTGGGTACAGAGAAAGCTGCAAAACTTGTTACAGTTTTTAAATACCTTAATAAGGAAAAGAAGAAATAATTGTTATCTTGATCTTGTCATATTGTCTTACTCTCCTGACTGACAAACAATTTTGATTTTATAATGTTTATTAAATATAGGTAATTTTGTTTGTTATAATTTTGTTTTTGATTGATTTTAAATTGAAATTTTTAATATTCTATACTATCTAATACATGTTTCAAAAATACGTGTTATCTTATCCCATTACCCATATAAATCCTGGTACTTGGTAGGTACTTAGATCTTTGTTTGACTGAATAAATAACTTATCAAAAAAATATTACTTTCATTTTATATCATTCATTCGCAATGAAAAGTAGTTTTAAAGCTTGTTTTTTTTCTCATCGTTTTATACAATGTTTAAAACTTGTTTTAATCTGTGTTTTTAAACGTGTGATAAAAAACACGGTTTAAAATCAAACTGTTTTAAACATTGTTTTAAACATGTGTTTTAAAACCATTTGTTTTAATCATGCCAACCCTGGGGCAGAACCACAAGATACGAGTCCAACGTAACTACAAATCAAATACACGGCGCCGCTGTGCTCACTCACGAAAAGTTTCTTTAGTATTTAATTCCAGACTGTATTGTCATTTCCAAACGGGCACGGTAATAAAACTTCTTCTAACGCATCACTACACATTAAGACATCATCCAGGTAAAATACGTCAAATGCAAGATACGCTGTGCTTGTAAACAAAGCCTAACACTTCTTACGCCTCGCTATACACTAGCAAGAACATCTTCCAGCTACTATTAGGGACAAGTATCGGGTACCACACTAACTACAAAACTAAACATGCGCAAAATCGTTCACTGAAGTAAAATGAGTGATATTGCTCAGTGGTAGCCGAATATATGAATCACTCATCTAGTTCATACAGTTCATTTAGCACAGTAGATCAAATGTCTCAATATCACTAACTACTTCACATTAATTCAGCTTAATTGTTATTAAATTTAAAATGTATCGTGTACGGATCTTTTCTTAAGACTAAAATTTTAACAGATTTATAAGATTTCGGTAGTCTAAAATTAAGATTATAAAACAATTGTCTGTAAAAATTATAATTACAATAAAAATAAACAAACATTTCTCTGATAATCACCTCAAATATCAATCTATCAAACAATACTAAATACCAAGTCTTATTGCAAAGACGTTAAAGAACATTACGCGAGCACTCTTAAGCATTAATTTGGTGCAAAACTGCAAGCCGAGCCGTGCAACTATCTCGTTCTCGCTCAGTAACTATTTCCGTGCGCTCTCTGTCACTGAGCTACTGAAAACCTGCACTATGGAGCCGTATTGGACGCTAGTAAACGAGTGAAGGAACTAGACTTAAGGACTTCAATTGAAGCATTCATTCAGGAGCTACCTAACTCCACCACACGCCCATGTCGGTGACGCGCGGCTCTAGTGACCGGTAATAAATTAAGAACATATCCAAATGAATCGCTTTATACTAGGATATCATTCAGGTAATGTAAGTCATATGTAAGTCAGATTCTAACGTTAGTGATAACTCTGAGCTTGCCGATAGAGTCGAGCATCCGGTACAACACGCCAATATCAGAGACTCGCTGTGACACCGGTAACAAGGAACTTCTTCTAACGCGTTTTTATGCACTAGGACGTCATCAAGAGACTTTACATCATATTATAATCTACACTCATACGTTGATGATCACATAAATAACTTCAATTTCGTATAGTAGGTAGTATCTGTTATAATGTGTAAGTTAGATACTCGCGTCAGTCATATAAGCTGAGTTTGTCGATAAAGTCAGGTATTACACGCCGGTAGCAAGTAAGAAACTTCTTCTTACGAGTCACTATACACAAGTACATCGTCTAGATACTACCCCCTTATTACAAAAAAACAAAATGCCATGCCACAAAAACTTAAACATCCCGACCAATTAGAAAAGTATAACACCATTATTGAACGTCGTCGTTTTGACACTAATTTAAATGGGTCAATTAGTACTAAACCTGGTGCTAAGTTTTTGGAATAGTGGCGTATAAGTCATATATAAGTAACACTCACGTTAGTGATCACGCTGAGTTTGCCGATAGAGTCGAGTATCCGGTACCACACGCCGATGTCAGTAACTCGCTGAGGCACCGGTCGACGGTAGCAAGTCAGAAACTTTTTCGCGTCCAAACGCATTTCTAACACGTTGTTGATGAGAGCGAACAGCGGAGCCAGAGGGAAGGCCGCCACGAATATCGTTACGAAGCCGTATTGAAGGACTGAAAAGGAGAAAATAAAAGTTGAAATAATGTATTCTACTGGTTCTATGAACTTAGATCTCTCATGCCTTTCAACTTAGAGGATGAAAACAAAATAAAGTATAATCAATAATCCAGTAGAGTGATTTCACGTTTAACAGTGTTACTACTTTTTGACGTATGAAGAAAAAAACCTCTACCATTCTTACGCCTTAAATTAAATCAAAATCATTTTTTCTTTACTCTATAAAGCAATCATTTTTGCAAGTGCAATTATATTTACAAGAATAATAAATAACAACAATCAATAAATTTTTATTAATTATTCCTATCTTTGTTCCAAACTTCCTAAAAATTCGTGTACTTCGTATTTGAGAGAATTTACATACGTGCAGTACCTGTTTTAAGAATATATCATATTCGTTCACACTGACAAGGTTTAAGTGAACTGAATCAATGAAAATGAACGAAACACATCCCTAGTAAAATAATTGTGGCAACATTCTGCAAAGTGACATTAGAATCTGTCAAATTACAATACGAAATTATTAGTTATACTTAAGATGTTACTTTTAAGAAGTGTGTAACTCTTGATATCCTAGCACAGATTCCGTTCCCACACTATTTATGGCACGTTTATATATTACACATGCTTTAATTCTATAATAGTATCTTATAATGTTATTTTATTTTATTTTTATCTATGTATGTGATGGATAAATAAATTAGTTTTGATTAATTGATGCTTTGAAAACAAGAAAACTGACAAGGCAATAAAGCTGGTAAAGCGTTAGTGTCCTCTTTAATAATTATGGTAAAACGAATGTAAAAAAAAACCCTGATAAATGAAACAGCAAAAGGCACCGACTAAGAAAATTAAATCATAAAACATGGATAACCAAATAACTTATTAGTAAATGAAACAAAATAAAACAGGCTGTTGTAAAAAAATTGAAAAGTATTAATTAAAACAACTATAAGTAGTAGTTAAACAAAATTAAAATATTGGAACATAACTAAGATAGTTGAATAAATCTTACCCATTTCTAAATATTCAGGAAAGAGTCCCATGTGTCCAAAGTCTACAAGCTTGAAATCTTTCACCCACTGCATTGGACTCTTTATTCTGTAACAAACATGAGCGTAGTTTAGAATCAACGGTTAAACTAAAAAGTGGGAGTCAGGCTCGAGCACAAAGAGTATCAAGTTGGCAATTAATTTTACCGTTTTTATCCTAACATAGACATGATAAAGGCCAAAGAGAGGTCAAGGGCAATCCGTTACCGTTATGTCTATTAATGGAGATGAGAGTTTATTTTTATTTTTTTGGTTCGTGTGGGAAAGGCCGCTTCCAGTAAGTAACGTTGATTCTCTTTAATATAACACACAACTGACAAGATAAGGGTGGTTCGCGAGGAGGAACAAAACACGGAGGGACCGTGACCGGATATAGTTCTTTGCCCAGTACACCGTAGCATACCATGGTCGTGCTAGGAACGTGCACTTTGTATTGAAAACTATGACACCTTGCCTACTAGACCGTTCCGTCACCGACCAACACTATCGCGCGCCGCGCGTAGCGTGTCGGCTCCGGCCAAATACCCTCTCGCTCCATATAACGGTGAGACAGAACGCTGGCAATCCGTTCAGTGGGCAAAGTAGAGCGTAGCGTGTTGCTATTCGGGTTTGACACGTTCCTAGCACGGTCATGGTATGCTACGGTGCAGTGAGAAAATACCTTAATTGTTGTTTCCGTCCTACGGCACCGTTGTTTGCAAGATAATTCGTTGCGACTTGCGAGTCTCTAATAACTCTGAGGGTTTGGCAGTTTCACCGTAGCGTCCGTCCTACACCTCTCAGCAATGCGTGGGAAAATACTCTGACTGAGCCGAAGCATTTGTCTTTCCGGAAACCGTTGACGCTCGATGTCCATTGTAGCGGTGGCTCGTCGTTATAATATTATAATCCGCCAAAACTAATATCAAAATCGTAACTTGAATCAAAAGGGTGCTTACGTGTTTTTCCTTCCAATGGCGCGAATGATGTTGAACCACTTCAGCAGGTACGGCATCATCATCTCCAAGATGGTGTTGATGAACTGCTTGCCCACCATGATGATGGCTAGTTGTATGGATAGCTCGATGAAACAGCCGCCGGGGGCGCACTAAATTACAAATAAATTTAAAATAAATTAAATAAATATTGGACACCGATCACATACATTGCTCTCATCCCAAAGTAAGAAGCTAATGCACTTGTCTTATGGAAATGAGACACAACGGTGGAACCACAACACCCAGACCCAAGACAATATAGAAAATTTTGATTTCTACATTGACCCGACCGGGAATCGAACCTGAGACCTCGGAGCGGCAACGCCTTGAAACCCAGCGTACTAGCCACTACACCACGGAGGTGATCAAAAATGAAACTAACAAACACAAATAGCAAATCAGCACCAGCGTCAATCAGTTTGCGGTCACCCATCCAACACTGAAACACACTAAAGTTCTTGAATGTGATTTATAAATGTCGTAGATAAGTAATGGACACATACGCAAAGTAATAGCCTTGAGGTTTGGTGAATCTACAGGTGTGCTAAAACACCATTTTAATTTTGATATTAGGTATTGGGTTTCCATATTCATCGCAATTCTACATATTTTTCGTTTAAGAGATCACAAAAAGGCAAATGTCGGATGTAATATTAGTACCAAAAGCTAAGTATGGAATACTGCACGTCAAGGTAGACACTGCATTATAACAATCTTATGCAGTTGCAATAATTACAATCATAGAAATGATTAAGTGAAACATACTAATACGTGTTGGTCCCTAGTTAGTAAAACAAAAAAAAAACATTATTTATTTATTTACTACCGTTGTGTCTGATTTCCATAACACAAGTGCCTTAGCTACTTAATTAAGGATCGGAGCAATGAATGTGATTATTGCCAAATTTTTCAATATTTAATTAAACTTACTGATAAACTGGGAACAGGACAACAGAATTACGTTTATTTTGCCATTACAGTCTGTTTTTTCTTGCAAGTCGAATATTGTAAACAATTGTGACATTTCTTTTTGACGAAATGATTAATTATAAAATGAGATAAACACACAAATCACGACTTACATGCGTAATTCATCGTTTTATACTAAATATTTTAAATCAAATAGTTTATTAATTTTATTCACTGATTTTACTTTAAAAGCTGTGAAAAAATTGATTATTTTATTGGACTTGCCATGAAAAACGGAGTTTATATTGTTGACAAACAAGAAGGTAATATGAGATATATGGGATCAGCTCTATCTCTCGTCTTCTTTGACTTACCTCTTCCTGTCTCTTGCTGAATATCCTCACATAGTCCCCCGGCCGTCCAACATACTTCCCCTTGAAGAAAGCTATGTAAAATATTGACGCGTAGTAGTTGACGAACTGCAGCAGATATATCTTGAGAGTGAGGGAATCGTCGAACTCTGTTTGGGTGCGCAGGAGTTCCTTTTCTGTTAGCCACTCGGCTAGGTATTGGTATATCTGAAAGAAACAAAAAAAAATCCAATGTTTTCGAAAGATGTTTATCGAAAATACCAAGTTTTTCCTCAGTACACGGTAGCATACCATGACGGTGATAAGTTCGTGTCCGGAATAAAACATTTATTTGTATGGAAAATTATGAAGCCTTGCTCAAAAAGAGCGTTGATCACCAACCAACGCCGCGGCGCGACGTGCCGAAGCGTGTCGGCACTGGCAAAATGCGTGATCGCTCGCTCAAGCTCTCGCTCCATATAATGGTGAGACGGAACACTGTAAATCCGTTCAGCGCGCAATCGTGTTCCTAGCACGGTCATGGCAATCATGGTTCGGCACGGTGAAGTGGAAAAATAATCGTTTAAGACAATGACTGTAAACAATCATACTTATAATTTAATTTATTAATAATGCGAAGTTGGGTCTTTAAGATCAATTAATTATTTACAGAAAGACATGGCGTCTGCGTGTTTGAAGCGTGTCTCCTCCACACACTTCAAATCAGTTGCTTACTATGACACACGCTTTTAAAGATGAAGGTAGGTTAGGCCGCACAATAACATATGTAGTGCAGTATGTAACTTATGTAGTCAGAAACAAATTGATTGAATGCGCAGTTTCGTTTGCTACTGCTAGCAAATCGTGCGACGATGCGAGTCGTCTAACGGTATGCTTCTCTATCACTGTGTCAGTAAGGTGTGTTGTTCTACATTTCATAGTAGTGCGAGTGCAATGAAACAGGACGACACATGAGTAACAAAAGACGCTTGATGCGGGGAGTGAAGGGACCGTTCTGAAAAGCTTGATTGATAAACGAAACGCGCCACTAATGCGTAGTCAGTAAGGTTCAAGTTTGGTTGCTGGATATGTTCACACCGCGTGCGCAGTGAAGCGGAACGACGTAAGTAATAAAAGACATTTGCACCGATAAAGAGTACAATGAGGTCGCAAACGCGACTCTGTCGCGACGCTGATAAGACACAATTTTGTTTGACACAAAAATTATAGCGAAATTTTGTTTAAAAAAAAATTGGTTGTTTGTAAAGTAGGTTTACGATCGAGATGTTTACGTGATAATCTCCATTCTTTTGTATGCCGCTAGAGTGAGAGAGACGGAAGATCGGTCCACTCACTCGAACGCTATGCCAGCCTCCGCTCGTGAGGATTCTGCGTGACAAGTTTCACGGAATGACTGGCAGCGCTCGAGATGAGACGGGAGATCGGTCCGTCTCTCTCTCGTTATACCTGCGATCGCGCTCGTGAGGTTTTGGTGTGACACAAGTTTCTGAACATGTCACCCGACTAAAACGATTTTAAAGACGTTATCACGTCAAAAAACTTACGTAATTCAGTATGCAGATCAGGAACAAATTGATGAAAGCAGCGGAGCCTTGGCCTTTATAAGTCCCGAGGAGTCCTGCCGCAGTATGGCGGCCCCAGCAGCGACATGCGGTACAGCACCACGAAAAGCGCCGCCAGTATCAGAAATGTCGTCACGCTGAACGCAGCTCAATTCGAGTCGAGTAAGACGCAATTTCGTTTGCCACTGCTCGCAATTAGCGCGAAGACGCGACTCGTCAAACGGTATGCGGCTCTATCACTATGTAAGTAAGGTGTCGTATTCTACATTTCATAGTTGCGCGATTGCAATGAAGCAGGACGATATAAATAACAAAAGACGCTCGATGCGGGGATTGATGAGACAGTTCTTAAAAGCTTGATTGATAAACGAAACGCGCTTCTAATGCGTAGTTAGTAAGGTCCAAATTTGCTTGCACAATCTTGTACATCAGAAAAATTATGGAGAAAAAACTTACGTAGTTAAGTATGCAGATCAAGAACAAATTGATGAAAGCAGCGGTGGCAGTAGTGAACATGATGGGGTTGGCCTTTATGAGTCCCGAGGAGTCCTGCCGCAGTATAGCGGCCCCGAGGAGCGACATGCGGTACAGCACCACGAAAAGCGCCGCCAGTATCAAAAATGTCGTCACGCTGAACGCGGATCCATTGTGAGGCGAGTAGGGCGAAGTTTCGTTTGCCACTGCTCGCAATTAGCGCGAAGACGCGACTCGTCAAACGGTATGCGGCTGGCTCTATCACTATGTCAGTAAGGTGTCGTATTCTACATTTCATAGTAGCGCGAGTGCAATGAAACAGGATGACACATGAGTAACAAAAGACGCTTGATGCGGGGAGTGATGGAACCGTTCCTAAGAGATTGATTAATAAACGAAACGCGCCCCTAATGCGTAGTAGTGCCCTTAGTAAGGTTCAAGTTCGCTTGCTCGATATGGTCACAGCCCGAGCGCTGCGAAGCGGCAATAGTAACAAAAGACACTCGCGCCTTTAAAGGTCTATTCTTAGTACTAAGAGGCCCCGAATGCGTCTCTATCGCGACGCAAATAAGACACAATATCGTTCGAAAGAAAAATTCGACGTAAAATTTTGGAAACTATTTTTAAAAACTCACATAGTTCAGGATGCAGATCAGGAACAAGTTGATGAAAGCAGCGGTGGCAGTAGTGAACATGATGGGATTAGCCTTTATGAGTCCCGAGGAGTCCTGCCGCAGTATGGCGGCCCCGAGTAGCGACATGCGGTACAGAACCACGCCCAGCACAGCGGCCACCGCCATCAAAATCAGTAGAGCAATCACGCTGAACGACATTATCGTCGCGGGGAGACGCATGCGCCAGAATGGGACCATTGGCTCGCGCTCGCCCGTTACTACGTTCAGCTGTGGGGTTTAAAATACGCAGTATGAGAATTAAAATATTTATTATACAGTATGAGTCCTAATAGTTTGATTTTACATGTAGACCCTTCAATGAACAATAATTATACACGTGCTGTCATAGATTATGTAATAACTACGTCATACAGTTGGAATCAGTATACAAAGGAAGTCCAAAGGTATCATCAAAACCGGCCAAGTGCGAGTAGGACTCGCGCACTGAGGGTTCCGTGCCAACTTTAACTGAATTAAATTATCCACCTACTACCACTTAGCTTAAATACCACAATATTTTGTTGACAGCAAATATAACTTTGTTATTCGTTATTTGTAGTGTTTGTATGTAGAACAAAGTTATGTTTGCGGTTGTTAATAATTTGCTTTATCTCAAAAACAACTAGTACGATCCCGTCCAAACCAATACATTATATATATTTTTTCAAAATTTACACTCGCTTAGTTTAGAAGTTAGAAGGGGGGCACGCCCATTTTACCACTTTGGAAGCGTCTATCTATCAAACGTTAGACTATAAAAGAAAATGGTTTTAGGAACCTCTATGTCATTTTAAAAGACCTATTCATAGTCACCCCACATGCATAAGTTTGACAAAAATATGATTTCAGTTTTAGTTTCATGTATGGAAGCCTCCCTTAAATATCATAATTTTAACAGGATACATCTTCCTTCCAAATTTCAACAGTGATGTGATGCTTATAGTTACAGAATAAAGTAGCTCTGATATACAGATAGACAGACGAACAGACAGACAGACATACTTGACAAAACTATAACGGTTACGTTTTTGCCCTTCGGCTACGGAACCCCCTTATAAAACATTTTGACGCAAGTTGTTTAAATAAAGGGGGTAATTGTGTCATAATAGACTTTATCTACTCCCATGTCGTTAAATTCAAAATACAAAACTCAAAACGAGTTTATATAGACGTACTTTATAAATAGTATATCGAAATGAAATTAAAAAAAATAATTATGACACTATTTCTCTAACAAAATAAAGTTATAATAAATTTTTTTTTCATTACGATACAGATTACAGATCATAGATACATCTATTTAATTTTTTATTTGTGGCTGCGCGCGCTTTGGCGCATGCGCGGTGATAACGGGAATTTTGGCGTCATAGTACGTTTGTGTTTCGGTAGATAATTATTAGTGTTTATTAAGGCGCTACCCGGATTTTTACCGCGCACACTAGCGCCACTTTACTAGAAAAATCATAACTCGTTAAATAAAAGACCAATCAAAAATCTGGTAGATACGATTGTAGCTCTGATTATGTGGTTTAGATACAATGTTTAAGTTCATTAAAACAGAGTTATCTGCAGTTACAGTTAGAAAAATTGATAAAAGTGGCCATATTTAGCAGTTTTTCTAACTCTAACTACAGTAAACTACTTTAGAAATATTTAAACGTACTAAATAAACTATAGAACCTGTACTACAGTCGTATCTACCAGATTTTTGATTGGTCTTTTATTTAACGAGTTATGATTTTTCTACTAAAGTGGCGCTAGTGTGCGCGTTATAAATCCAGGTAGCCCCTTAAAATGACTGATAGTGAAAGTGCAGAAAATTTGACGCCGCCCGACATTTTAGAGACTGCGACAGCAGTCTGTCTTAATCTACTACCAGTAAAGTCAATAAAATTATACGATAAATGTTATCAAGACTTTTTAGCATGGAAATCTTTATCTTTTATTTGATATGTTCGTGTTCAATGAGAGTAGATAAAGTAGTGTATGAAACTGCACATAACTAGGTATTATACACTCGTGTGATACTTTTAAAAAACTCGCTTCGCTCGTTTTTTAAACTTACACTCGTGTATAATACCTCTCATTATGTACCAGTTTCATAAACTACTATAATACATTTCATTATGACACATGGATGACAATTGAGTTTCGGAAGTAGATGTCGAGAAATCCAACCCTTATAATACGATTAATCACTGTTCACTAAATATAGTAAGTTAACACTCCTAAAGATTCAGTAGAATATTTTTCGACATACCTCTGTCCGCTTTACATGCGCAAGTCTGGCAAGATACTGCGGCCTGGGGTGCTCCTCGTACACATCAAAACCGGTCAAGTCCCATCTGTGCGTCATCTCGGCTGAGTACCGTTTCCACAGCTCGAGGAATAACGCCCCTGAAATGAAATAACGTGTGTAGATTAGCATCGACCAACTCATATCAGACCATAGAACAAATCAAATTCACATTTGGAAAATATTTAGATTTTTTAGTTAGACCTCATTGCGGTGGCTCGAATAATATTGAAATATTCAGAAACTTATTCGTCGATTTGACTTAAGATTAAAACGTCAACCTTTATAGGTGCTATAGATAATACCAGGAGAATCTAACTGCTGGGTTGGGAGCGGGCTTCACAATAGTCTACATAATGTGACTATAACGGTTAGAATATAACGGTCACTTTGTCCGCGCGTTTCGAGTTTGCTTCCTCACCTTCCGTCGCAGCGTGATATACTACAGCCTAAAGCCTCACATGATAAATAAGCTATCAAACACAAAAATCAATTTTCAAATCGGGCTATTAGTATCTGAGATTAGCGCGTTTAAACAAACAAACTCATCAGCTTTGTAATACGAGGGTCAAACTGAAAGTTTTAAGAAAATCAAAAACTGATTACATTAGCCAGTTATTAGTTTTATTATATCTTTTCAAAATATTGTCCATTGACGTCAATACACCGCTGCATGCAATGGAACCACTGGGAAAAGCACTTTGCCCACTCGTCCTTAGGGGTCTCTTCAATGGCATCGCGATACGCAGCCACCGCTTCTTCAGCATTCATAAACCGCTTTCCTTTAAGTTTTTCTTTAATTTTTGGAAATAAATAAAAATCACAAGGCGCGAGGTCGGGGCTATACGGCGGGTGACCCAGAAATTCAACGTTTGATGTCGCCAAACAGTCGATCGTTCGCTTGGCGGTGTGCGACGAGGCGTTGTCGTGGTGAAGGAGGATCCTACTGCGAGGTCGTTTCTCTCGAACTTTTTCCAAGACAAGTGGCAAACAATTGGTAGTGTACCATTCTGCAGAAACTGTTTTTTGATCCTCTAACACAATTGTTGCGAAATGACCTATCCTTCCAAAGAACGAGCCCACCATTTTTTTTTCCGCACTTCGATCTCTCTTCACTTTAGTTGGCAACTCCTCGAAAGGAAACACCCACTGAGCAGATTGTCTTTTGGTTTCAGGATCATAACAGTAAATCCAGCTTTCGTCACCTGTTAGTATGTCGAACACAGCATTTGAGTCACCTCCGTTAAATCTTTCAATCATTTTACGGCACCAATCCACACGATGGAGTTTTTGAGCCTTAGTCAAATTATGAGGTATCCACCGGGCGCAAAGCTTCCTGACCGCTAAATTTTAGTGGAGGATTTTGTGCACTTGACTCATACTGATGCCTAAGCTTGTCCGAATCTGCTGATAGGTCACTCTTTTGTCAGTCTCTATCATACGCCGCACAACACAGATGTTATTTTCAGTCGTCGCCGTAGAAGGCCGTCCCTCACGTACATCATCAGTGAGATTAGTGCGACCACGTTTAAACTCATTAAACCAGTTGTAAACAGTCGCACGAGATGGGGCTTCATCGTGAAAGGCCAATCGTAGTCTATCATAACTTTCTTGTTGACTTAAATGACATCGAAAGTCATAAAAAATCATTGCACGAAAATTTTCTCGTGTTAAATTCATGTTGACGTGACACAGACAATTTTCAATTTGCCGCCAAATCGTAAAACAAATGACAAATGAATGAAATATATACTCAGTAATATTGGCAAAGAGTACTATTTTCAAATTTTAGAATATTTTTTTTTATTATATTGTTTATAAGTGGCCAGTTCTAAGGACTTTCAGTTTGACCCTCGTATTAGGACTTCAGAAGCTGACAATCGAATGAAAGCTCAAAAATCCGTCTTATGTGAGACCTTACAAAAGAGCCTACACATCATCAAATTGAATGAACTATGTAGATCTATGTTGTAGTAAAATGTCTTTAAACTTAAGCTTCTTTACTTACTTACCCCAGAAACTCATGAACACAGCGAAGAACACAGTAGTGGGATTATCAAATAGATACGTGAGTCGAGACAGGAGACACGTGTCTTTTAAATCCCAGAAGTCACAGTGGTAGTCGCATAGCGGACACATCTTGATCGTTGAGTTGTAGTTGCACACGTCCTCACTGTAACACAAGTGTCAAGGGCGTTTAGTCGCGTTATACCTGTTACGGACACCCAATCGTGTTTTAGTAATAAGTTTAGTTTTATTTATTTGTAAGGATTTTTGATGTGATAATAAATTTAATTTTCTGTTAGGGCCATAGCGAGTAAGCATTGTAATTAGCTTAGAGCTCGTTTTATTTCAATAATAAGAAACCTGTTAGTTAGGAATTCCCATTTGCAAATTAGGTAGGCAGGTAGAGTAACAATTAACTAGCTAGGAAATATTAAGAAATATGTAGGTAGTTTGGTACAGGGGCGAGGGAGACCCTAGTAGGCTGTCTCGCTCAGGTGGAGCGAGGCCGGTAAAGCCTTCGAATTTCCTGTCCCCCATATCGCACTTTCTGAGGGTAGGTAGGAAACCCATAGAGTGGATTGTTGCGAATGGGAATTTTATCACGATTAATGTACGAGTAGGTAGGTTACAAAAACGTAAGAAGGAATACGCAGATGATGTTATGTGTCCGTCCTTGTTTGTAACTAATCTGTATTAGTCGATAAGTCAGACATGTATTTTTGGTTAAATAAAGGGCCGTGAGCGGGCCAGAGCGTACGCGCTCTCACGGTCACCGATCTCAAAAAGAAGAGTTTTATTTGGAATCTACAGTCTACACATCGAAGGAAAGATCGTCGGAAAATTGACTCAGCCTGCCTGTAGTCAATATCGTCTGGTCCGTTGCGATCCGGATATAAGAAGAAATCAGCAACGCGGCATCGTCTTGTGCTTTGGTTAGCACACACGCCGAGGGATCTACGCCGAAGCACAGTGTAACCAGGAGCCGCGAATCGGCCTATACTCCTGTGGAGAGACGATCACATTTACACGGGTGTTCCGTGGCTCGGGCATTCACCACCTAACGGTGCCAAACGGTGTCTGTCTCGAGTTTAACTCCGATTCCCAGGCGGTGCAGTTTTCGGGCGAGCTGCCACATATCGCGCCAGCGATTGTGAACAAGTCCGACCGGCGCTGGTACGGTGTGCGTAAGCGTGGGGGCCGGAATGTAGGCACTGCGGAGGGTTCTGGACATTCCAGCCAGAACTGAGCACCCCACGGATGCGTACACTCTCTGCCGGGCGGTACCTCCCTTCCGATCCTGCACGACCATCCATCCCCAGACAGGCTCCCCTTGGTAGTGTTTGGGATGGATAGGAGTAGGGGCAGCAAGAAAGAAGATGCCGACTACGCGCAGCCAAGCTGGGAAAATGGATTCCGAAGACTCAAGACTACGCAACTTTGAAGAGCCACCCGCATCACCGTCTGTGCAAGCCACCGCGAGTACGTTACGACAGACTGAACTACCCGCAGAAGGCGGACGAATGGAAACGGCAGCAGAGAGACGTCACGACGCTAACGCCGACGCGCCTAGGATAAGGCCGCCGCCGTCGTCAAATAGGTCAAGCGTCGCCGCTCGTTTAAAGCAAGCCGAGTTGAGAGCAGCCGAGCAGTTGGCGGCTATTGAAAAGAATCTAATTCAGAAGAGATTAGAATTTGAGATCGCTTCGATAATGGATACAACAGATGAAGATGACCGTGAGAGCCTACCCGCCGGTGAGACCCTAGCGAGGGTGGATGACTGGTTGGATCAAGCCCAGTCCCGGCGTCAAGATGTAAACACACAACTACCCACAACCGAGATGTCTTGTAGCGTTCCTACCCTCCGTGAAGAGAGGAATGAAAGAAATAGACATTTGTTTACGCGACGCAAGGAAAAAGATGCGCGTAACATAGAAGTGGATAGAAACCGACATTTGAATTCGCCGAGCATAGAATTAAATGAAGATATAAACAACATTCAACAAGATGTGCAGCGACAGGTCGAGTCAAACAATGATTGTACAGTGAGACCCCAAGAGAATGCGGACGGGGCGGAACGACTTCCTTACACATTGGAGAGGATTATGTCAAAGCGACCGGCCCCACGTCAAGCTATTGAGTTACCGATTTTCAATGGAAACACGAACAACTGGTTACCATTTAAAGCTGCAATGGAAGATTCAACGCGATTATGCAACTTCAGTAAATCCGAGAACCTGGCTAGATTGAGGAATTGTCTAAAAGGAGAAGCCAAGGAGGCAGTAGCAGCGTTGTTATACCGTGCCACCGATCCGGACAAGATCATGCGAACGCTAGAACAATGCTATGGAAGGCCAGAAGTGATCATTGATCGGGCACTGGACGACCTCAAGAACCTGCCGCGAGTTGGAACGACAGCCAGTGAACTGAATTCTTTCGCGATTAAGGTACAGAACATCGCGTACACACTGGACTCCATAGATAATAAGAGCTACCTCAGAAATCCGATGATGACCCGAGAGGTGGTCGCTAAGCTGAGCCCACACTTGAAAACAAGATGGTGCGACTACGCAGCGCGGTACGCAAGCTACTCGGAGCCAGAGATCGTGACATTATCGCAGTTTTTGATGGAGGAAGCGAATAAGGCGATTCGATTCGCATACGTGTCGCAACCTAGCAACAGTGCAGCGAAGAAAGAAGTGCAAGCTAAGCAGAAGGCTAACTCAAAGAAGCGAAACACACCAGTGTAGCGTACGCACAGCCGAGGAAAAAGCTACGACGGCACAAGATAAGACGTGTTTATGTTGCGGCGGGGACCATGAAGTGTCGAAGTGCACAAAGTTTAAAACCATGACAGTAAAGCAAAGATGGGATTGGTTGAAAGAAGAAAAGATATGCTTTCTATGCTTGAACGGTAAGCACAGGCGAATCAAATGTAAAGCACCTATGTGTAATGAGAATGGCTGTAACCGACGTCATCACAGGCTGTTACACACAGAGCGTGAAAACAGCGAAAGTCAACACAACCAAGAAGTGGTAGCCTCAATTAGCCATACTGTGGGGGCATCCAAGGTGTTGTTGAAGGTATGTCCGATCGTCATTGAGGGGCCACGGGGTAGAGTAAACACACACGCTCTACTTGACGAAGGGTCTACGGTTACGTTGATCGATCAAGACTTGGCGGAATACGTCGGTGCAGAAGGCCCGCTTCGAGACTTACACATATGCAGTGTGAATACACAGAGCGTACCACACACAAGCAGAGAGGTGGAGCTTCAAATAATCGCCAGTAACAACGAGAAACATTTGGTGAAAGCGAGAACAATGAAGAATCTCCGCTTGAATACTCAAACGGTGGGTCGGAGCTGTTTAGAGTATGGACACATGCGTAACCTGAACGAGTGACGTGTGTTATGTGAACGCCAAGCCGCGTGTCCTCATAGGCGCGGATAACTGGCATCTGATAGTAAGCAGGAAGCTGTTGACAGGCAAACGCCACGAGCCAGCAGCATCGCTCACCAGACTGGGGTGGGTGATACATGGTCGAGCGCCGTCCCGAGTCATAAGGGAGAGGGATACGGTATTGTTCGTCGACGACCATGGGAAAGCTCGGTCTACGCAACCTGACGAAGAATTACACAACATGGTGAAGTCATACTTCGACATCGATTCGCTGGGCATTCAGAAGAAGGAACGCGAGAACCCTGATGACGCGCGCGCCTTAGAAGCCTTTGAGTCAACAGTGAGATGTGTCAATCAGCGATATGAAGTTGGATTGCCGTGGCGCAAGGTTAACACAGTTATGCCGCCGAGCTACGAGGCTGCTAGGCGGAGGCTCACGTCAATAGAAAGGAAGATGGACGCATCGGATGACTTCAAAGCAAAGTACACAGCCCAGATCGAGAGTATGTTTAGAAAAGGCTACGCAGAGGAATGCCGAGAAGCCGACACACAGAGCCTGCGGAACGTAGAGACACTTAGCAGTCTGCGTCTACCCCGCCTCTACACTTTGACGGGGGGAGTGACTGGAAAGCAGCTGCACGTGTTCTGCGACGTTAGCGAGTCTGCTTACGCGACAGCAGTCTATTGGCTTGTAGAGTACGAGGATGGATCACGTCGTGTGGTATTAGCGGCAGCATAGGCAAGAGTAGCCCCGATGAAGACGCTGACGATACCACGTCTAGAGTTACAAGCGTGTATTATCGGAACGAGACTTGCGTCGACAGTAATGGAGGAGCACAGATGGCAGCCCGATAGAGTTACGTACTGGACAGACTCTACGACCGTTCTGCACTGGATTGGGAACGATAGAGTGCGTTACACGCCATACGTAGCGCACCGCTTGAGAGAGATATGTGAGTTTTCAAGACCCGATCAGTGGCGGTGGGTGCCGACGCAAGACAACGTAGCGGACGACGCGACTAGAGTCGTCACCGAAGTGAAATCACATGAGGACAGATGGTTTACTGGGCCATCGTTTTTATACGAACCGGAGAATACATGGCCGTCTCAAGCAGGCTGCACAGAGAGCAGCGAGGAGACTGTATTTAGCGTCGCGACAGAGGACAAATGGAGCATGCCAGACGCCGGGCGTTTCTCGAACTACGAGCGCTTAGTGAGGGCGATGGCGTATGTGCTTCTATTTATAGATAAATGTCGCAAGCGCGCAACTGTATTGACCAAAGAACACATAGATAGAACGGAAAGATGGCTGATGAGGCGAGCGCAGGCAGACTCATTTCGAGAAGACATAGAGCGCCTAGAAAGAGGTCAGAACTTGAAGGCAGGGAGTCGCATCAGAAGACTTGATCCATTCATCGACGAGGAGGGCGTGTTGCGGGCGAGAGGAAGGACGAGGGCAGCGGGTGTGTCTGCCCCCGATACTACGCCCGTAATATTGGACGGCAGCCACCCGTACGCGCGGTTGTTGTGCAATAGGAAACACCGTCGCACCCATCACTCGCACAACGAACGCGTCGTCAACGATGTACGACAGAGATACTGGATTCTGCGATTGCGACCTACTGTTCGGGCCGTGGCCTATAAGTGCGCCTTTTGTCGTATGAGAAAGGCGAGACCTGTGACACCTGTGCTGGGGGACTTGCCACACGCTCGAGTAGAGGCTTTCACCAGACCATTCTCTAACTGTGGTCTAGATTTCATTGGTCCCATGATCATAACTGTGGGCCGTCGTCACGAAAAGCGGTGGGGAGCGTTATTCACATGCCTCACTACGAGAGCCGTGCATATAGAGTTGGTAGCGAGCCTGTCGACTGACTCAGCTATCATGGCGTTGCGGCGTATGGGAGCGCGACGAGGGTGGCCACAGAAAATGTACTCAGACAACGCGACGAACTTCAAGGGTGCAGACAAGGAGCTACGAGCAGCGATTGAAGAATGGGAGCCAGCTCTACGAGACTATGCGCTCACCCAGCGCATCGACTGGCGCTACATAGCACCAGGGGCACCGCATCAGGGGGGAGCGTGGGAGCGTCTCATTCGCTCTGTCAAGAACGCTCTACGAGTCACTCTACATGAAAAAGCACCGAGAGAAGAGGTACTGCAAACTCTACTGGCGGAGGTCGAGCACACCATGAGCGCGCGACCGCTAACACACGTGCCGGTCAGCGCTGACGACCCGGAGGCGCTCACCCCGAACCACTTCCTACTAGGGGGACCGCGCGGCCTACCCATCATCGGGCCGTGCGAACCAGCGTCGAGAAAGACGTGGAGGGCGGCGCAAGCGTTAGCCGACGAGTATTGGCGCCGCTGGCTTAAAGAATACCTACCGGACCTGGTGCCAAGAAGAGGAGCTCGAGATGTCGCCGAGGTTGCTATCAAGCCTGGTGATCTAGTCGTCGTGGTGGACCACACTCTACCTAGAAACGTGTGGCCACGAGGCGTCGTCACAGAAGTACATCCTGGACCTGACGGAGCAGTGAGGAACGTCGAGATTCGGACCAAGGGCGGCGTGTTTCGTCGACCGGCGTCGAGACTGGCTGTCCTGCCGGTGGAATAAGAAGAGGTTCGCACTTCGCAGCGCTTCACCGGGGGGAGACTGTTACGGACACCCAATCGTGTTTTAGTAATAAGTTTAGTTATATTTATTTGTAAGGATTTTTGATGATAATAAATATAATTTTCTGTTAGGGCCATAGCGAGTAAGCATTGTAATTAGCTTAGGGCTCGTTTTATTTCAATAATAAGAAACCTGTTAGTTAGGAATTCCCATTTGCAAATTAGGTAGGCAGGTAGGGTAACAATTAACTAGCTAGGAAATATTAAGAAATATGTAGGTAGTTTGGTACAGGGGCGAGGGAGACCCTAGTAGGCTGTCTCGCTCAGGTGGAGCGAGGCCGGTAAAGCCTTCGAATTTCCTGTCCCCCATATCGCACTTTCTGAGGGTAGGTAGGGAACTTTATCACAATTAATGTAGGTAGGTTACAAAAACGTAAGAAGGAATACGCAGATGATGTTATGTGTCCGTCCTTGTTTGTAACTAATCTGTATTAGTCGATAAGTCAGACATGTATTTTTAGTTAAATAAAGGGCCGTGAGCGGGCCAGAGCGTACGCGCTCTCACGGTCACCGATCTCAAAAAGAAGAGTTTTATTTGGAATCTACAGTCTACACATCGAAGAAAAGATCGTCGGAAAATTGACTCAGCCTGCCTGTAGTCAATAATACCAATGTTGAAGTACCGTTTTTTTATATTTTTTTTAGGGATAACAAACAAATGTTTTACATGATTAACTTAAAATTAACTTATTTTATCTACTCTCATATCGTTAAATTCAAAATACAAAACTCAAAACGAGTTTATATAGACGTACTTTATAAATAGTATATCGAAATGAAATTAAAAAAAATAATTATGAAACTATTTCTCTAACAAAATAATGTTTTATTAAATGTTTTTTTCATTACGATACAGATTACAGATCATAGATACATCTATTTATTTTTTTATCTGTGGCTGCGCGCGCTTTGGCGCATGCGCGGTGATAACGGGAATTTTGGCGTCATAGTACGTTTGTGTTTCGGTAGATAATTATTAGTGTTTATTAAAATGTCTGATAGTGAAAGTGCAGAAAATTTGACGCCGCCTGACATTTTAGAGACTGCGACAGCAGTCTGTCTTAAACTTCTACCAGTAAAGTCAAGAAAATTATACGATAAATGTTATCAAGACTTTTTAGCATGGAAATCTTTATCTTTTATTTGATATGTTCGTGTTCAATGAGAGTAGATAAAGTAGTGTATGAAACTGCACATAACTAGGTATTATACATATAATACCTCTTATTATGTACCAGTTTCATAGACTACTATTATATATAAAATTATCGTGTCACAATGTTCGTTCCCGTACTCCTCCGAAACGGCTGTACCGATTCTTACAAAATTTTATATGCGTATTCAGTAGGTCTGAGAATCGGCTACTATCTATTTTTCATACCCCGAAGTGATAAGGGTTGTTCACCCTTATTTTATTTTTTTTCGGGTAAAATCTTTTGTTTTTATTTTTTTATAATGTGGCATTAAAAATACATACAACCCTAAATTTTAACTTTTTATCCCCAACCCCTATTTTTATAGCCATTTTAGTAATTTGATCATTCTTCATCCCGCTCGATAACTGATCAATTATAGTATTTTCTTAAACACGCGTGCTTTTTTTATATTATTGCACTAGTGCCTTTAGTTTATAAACCCGACCAATTTACATTTGTACCCTAGTACCAAGTAGTAAGTAAGAAGAAGAAGCGATATAATTTAGTCGGGTTATAACTTTTATTTTAGCAACAAACAGTATTTATGCGAAAAAGAACAGTATCTATACATTTATTTCAAGAAATGGTAAATCCAGCTTTATTACTAAAAAATAACACAAATTCATTTAACGTTTTCTGAAATTTGTGTTTTAAACACGTTTTTTTACATTTTAAATCTTGGCTGTTGGCCGATCTAGTTCGCGCCTTAGCCTTGCGCGCGCATCGGTATCGCGGCAAGAAAAAAAAAACAACTCGCCAGTTTTCCAAATTAAATTGTCGGCTGTGGCGAAGTTTGGATTTATTATTGTGAAGTTTAATATTGACGAAAATGTCTTCTTCAAGTGAAGAAAATGAAGAAAACCTATTATTAACTCCGCTGGACATACGTATCGAAGCGAATAACGCGTGCGATAGTCTTTTGCCATCAAAGTCGAGTGAAATGTATTTTTACTAAATGTTTTATTAATTAAAAACTTAGTAAATGAAGAGTCTTGTTTTTTCTTCGCAAGTGTGTTGAAAAACGTCGTATGATACGCGTGGGACGTAGTTACGCAAAAAGGATCCAACCCACAGCAAGTAACTTTTGAGTAATTTACGTTTAAAGTGTAGCATTGTTTTTTTCATTGATGCTCTAAGCTGTCAAACTGTGTTTTAATTTTATTATTTTCATTTATATTCTACTTTTAGTTTTTGATAAAGATAATTAATATTAGTTATTTATTCCTTTAATATTAACAAAAACATTGGGTTGGATCCTTTTTGCTAAATAATGTTTTCTATAACAAAGCGTACAAATGGTATTAAACAATAGAGATCCAACTGATTTAATTTAAATAATTATGGTAGCTAAATGGTAATAAAATATGAATACAGAACCTAAAATGTACTTTATTAACAAAGGTCAAAGTAGTTGCTTTAATAAGAACATTTTTTTCTTTATTTTAAAATGAAATTTTATAAAAATTTAAGAAGTATCCTAACTAAACTAATTATGTATTTCGTACATTATATCAGTCTTTCTTTTATCGAAACATTGTAATTCTTACTGAATCAATCCTTTTCTTTCTATTTTCATTTCAATATTATTATTTATTTTAATATTATTCAAAACACAACTTTTTTTTTGAAAATGGGACTTTTTGACTGTTTGACAAATGTTTCACTTTCTCACATCAGTGGGGGGAATTTTCAAAAATTAAAGATTAATTATTTAATTTGTTTAGGTATATATATATTTATTAGGTTATTAATAACGTAATCTATGACTTTTTCATTTTTTTTCTTATTGCTTTTTGATGAAAGAAACTCAGTCGTTGAAAATAAGACTACAAAAAAAGACTAAAAATTAGGACGTGAGTTGTAGTCTTAATGACGACTCAGTTAGTTAATGTATGGCACTAATAAACTAAAATGACTTAAACGAGTGAAACTACTTAAATGCCTTAAACGATTAAAAGGACTTGAAAGACTCAGTCTTTTGCAAGAGGGCGGCCACGGCGTTCGAGTGAAACGTTTCTGCAATGAGATTTTTTTTCAATACTGTAATAAAGGGAAAGCTCCCTTTATTACAGTATTAAAAAGGTTCAGGCTCAACACCTAAACAACTTTCTCCTTGAAACATGTTTTGTATATGGAGAATAAATTATATATTTATATGTATTAATAACGGTTAATCAATTTATATAGTTAACACACGCCTTACGACTTTAGGCTCCTCAGGCAATAAGTCGTTCGTCGTTTAAGTGAGTGCTGAGTGGTTTACGTTAAAAGACTGGAACTAATAAGGCCAGTCTTATGACTTAAGGTTGAGGACTAAAAAAGGAGGCGAGTCTTCATAAAAAGCCTTATAAGACTCAGGCGAGTCTCTTTCATCATTACACTACAGACATTAATTGAAGCACAATTTACAACAAAAATTGCGGTGATTTTATTGAATATTAATGTTCTACAAAAATATCTTGAAATGATGTTTAATTCACGTAAATTTCATTTTTTTTTATAATAGGGGGTAGCTTAATGGAGATATTAAAACGTAAATTCGGTTTTTTTATCTTGACGAAAATTTTCTTGTTGACGAAAACCATACCGTAATTTCACAAATCATTGTTTGTTATCATTTTATCAAAAAAATAGAATTCAGTTTCTTTATGACCATCTGCATTTCGGCAACTAAACCGGTAGGTAACTGGTGGTAGACAATAAAGCAACAAACAAAATAATGTAATACAACGCAGTACTTATTTTTTAAATAACTTTAATGTGTTTAAGTATTATCGCTTTAACGTATTTTGCTTAAAAACTGGTAGGTACATTGGCGACCGTGTTACTGTTACCAATTATAAAAAAAAGTTAATTGCTGGCATAATGTAAATAAATGAAGTCAAAGTTAAGAAAAATCGTTGTTGTACTTTTAGACTTTCAACGTTTATTTTTATACTAAACACTTTGAAAAGAAAAGTTAAAGCCAGGAGTACTGGAATACTTCCTACAAATAAGGAAAAAAATATTACTCAAAAGTGCTGTTACTAAAATCCACAAATTCCCTCGGAACTGAAAAATTTGTCCACACCAAACCATCAGTGTAGATAAACGGAAGAGCAGTCAAATTTTCCACACTAGAGTGTAAAAAATCGAAATAACCAAAATTACGGAATAACCACGCAGTCAAACTTTTACGTTTCACAAACGATTAAAATAAATAAATAAAATGCCTTTATTGCTTCCCATACAAAAAAAACTTATATCTATCACAATTTCTTAAAATTATAGCTTAAACTTGGAGAGCAAATGGATGTGGCTCAGCTAGTGTTGGCAGAAGTCAACGCAGATTTTCAGCCACTCCCATCCCTCTTAGATCTTGTGTGAAACAATTAAACAAGTGCCAACAATTTTAAAAGCAATTTGACGGCACTGAACTGCAACCAAATAGTTTATATATATTTTTAAATAAAGTTTGCATTTTAATTCGTTTTATTCAGGTGTGATTTAATTAAACATAAATATTTATTTTGAGAAATAAATCTCTGAATCGTTTTTGTAAAAACATATTGCAAATTCTAAATTTCCATAAAATTATCTGAGCCAAGTGGATCGTTTTCATAATTAAATAATGCTGTCATTATTGACTTATACCCTAAAAAAGCTTCAACTAAGCAGTATGGTTCCTTTAAGTGTCTGTAGCATATCTTTATTAATTGAATATCATTTTCTTAATAAGGATTCAAATGGCATGGGTCGTTTTTGATAAAAGAAAAATATCTACATTTACTTTAACTATCATTTTTTCTAGAAGGATCCAAGTGGCATGGATCATTTTTGAGGAATGAAATATATCTTCATCATTTTGAATATCTATTTCTCCAGAAGGATCCAAGTGGCTTGGATCATTTTTAATGAAATAAATATGTCTTCATCACTTTGAATATCTATTTCTCTAACAGGATCCAAGTGGCATGGATCTTTTTAGATGAATGAAAGGAGGATGCGCAAACATGGTTTCACTTTGTACCATAACAAATTTAGTATCAAAAATTTAGTTTTTTTTTTACTAAAACTTGTTTAAAATATCAAGCAATAACTTCGCCGGGTATAAAATTGCTAATTAATTAGGAAGTAATTTTATTACTTGCTTTGCTATGCCAAAACACTTTTTCCAACTTTTCCAATGTTGCCAGTGTTTAGGGATGGAGGAAGCCGGTCATCTGTCCATCCCCTGGCGTTAATCGATTCTGGCGAATATCGATTCACTATAATAGATATAAAGGCACTAGAAACCGAAGAATGAAGAATTATCTATAATGCTAATATGTTTGAAATTGACTCTAGCTCATATTCAGGGTCTGATGATGGTGCTGGTAGGTTACCATGGGAACTCTGCAATAAAAGGGCACAACATCATCGAGTTTGGGCTTGTTGGAAATGTTTTGACAATGACTCTGGTCGGTTCGAGATGATATCTAAGGTCTCAAGACGAATCGAACGAGCCCAAGCTGATAAGGGTGCAGCACTGTTTAATTAGATACAGACTACATCATCAGACCCCAAATACGGACCCGAGACCCATAATAAAAATATCGAAAGTACATTTAACACAGTTTATGCATTAAGAATTATAAAATCTTGTATGAAAACGTAACTATCGAAGAAATATTAACTGCCTGCTTAAGGTATTTTCTGCAGTAAAAACAGATAGATAAACAGTATTTACTCGATTTGAGTATTTAGTCGATAAATACTTACCGTCTGCCTATCAGTAAGTTTATTTGCTTTATTAATTAATTAAAAAATGATATTGTTTCGGATGATATTCGATTACAAAAAACCTTAAACGCTGATCGATTATTTTAATCTTTAAAATAATGTGGCGGGCAACAACAAGAGTGAAAAAAAATGTCAAGTCATTTATTGTAATTTTGTGTTGGAATCATCATAATATTGTGTGCAATCAAAGAAAACAATGTAGACAAAGAAGGAAACGAAGTAAAGCGTGATCTGATCGCATTTATTATAGATTCGATAATACGGAGCTCGTTTGTATAATGCTATTTGTCAAAAATAACCTAACCTAACTAATGAATTTCGTGAAGCTGCTGTTCACAAATCCGGCGAATTTGAGATTTATTGTTTTGTGTTATTAATTGTTCGTTTAAAACCCTACAAAATGAGGTAGGTTTCATGGAGGTACATCATGATATAATCTGAAACGAAATTCCATACTTCAATGCACAATCTCCTTTGTCTTTATTACTTGGAATATCAGTTTCGCAATAAGGATCCAAGGAGCTTGGAGCATTACTGAGATTTAAAAAAATACACTCTCCATACATGTGGGATGGTACCTCACGAGGAAAAAAATGACAAAATGATAGATTTTTACTGGAATCTTTTTGCTACTTGAAAGAATATACTTTGACGACTGCTTTGGTATATTTATGTCAGTTTTGCAAATTTTTGTGGGTTAGATCCTTTTTGCGTAACTACGTCCCATTATACAGTGTGTCCCTGGATAAAGTGCAATCCCGAAAGGGGGTGAAACTAGACCATGAATCATTGACTAGAAAAATATTAAAAAAATACATAAAAAAATATTGTAGGATTTATTGGTATTTTAAGATTTTCATGTTTCATTAAGGACTCTATGTACAAAAGTATTGATTTCTTCCAAAATAATGGGTCTATTTCTTTGAAAAAAAAAAACAGTATGCCTAATACCTGGCGATGACCATGAAATAATAAATAGTCCGCAAAAAAGTAACTATCTTGGGTAAAAAAATATATTTTTATCAAAAAAATGATTGTTTTAGACGTTTATTTTAAAAAACTTCAAATTACTAAAAAAATGTGCCCTATAACTATGTAATTTTATAGCTTACTTTTATTCTTTACCATTTAAGCTTCCAAATAAAAAAAAACAATGTTTTAACTAAAAAAACACGCTATCTACGAACTTTTAAAGTGGAGCCTAATCGTGTTACCGTGCAGGTAGAGACCGTTTTTTTTCCATTGTTTCCGTCCTAGGCCATTTTGAACATTTAATGCATTAAATAAAAATGCAAAATCGTTAATTACGGATAATTTTATTAATAAAGTTATTGTGATTAAAGTCTGACTTTTATTACCTACTAAAATGTAAATAACTCCTACCTAGCCAATTTTTGAGTTAGAACATTGTTTTTTTTTATTTGGAAGCTAAAATGGTAAAGAATAAAAGTAAGCTATAAAATTACATAGTTATAGGGCACTTTTTTTTAGTTATTTGAAGTTTTTTAAAATAAACGTCTAAAAAAAACATTTTTTTTCATAAAAATACATTTTTTTACCCAAGATAGTTACTTTTTTGCGGACTATTTATTATTTCATGGTCATCGCCAGGTATTAGGCATACTGTTTTTTTTTTCAAAGAAATAGACCCATTATTTTGGAAGAAATCAATACTTTTGTACATAGAGTCCTTAATGAAACATGAAAATCTTAAAATACCAATAAATCCTACAATATTTTTTTATATTTTTTAATATTTTTTTTAATAATTTTCTAGTCAATGATTCATGGTCTAGTTTCATCCCCTTTCGGGATTGCACTTTATCCAGGGACACACTGTATACGCGGCTTTCTTATGGCGCACTCGCTTTCGCTCGTGCGCACACAATATCGCCTTGTATATAATGGTCAACTTAGCACACTTGTATCATAATGTACTATTAATGGCCTGGTACTGAGTTGCAACCTGGCAAGTTGGACATACCCTTACCTACATTATACCTTACCATACCCTTCTGATTATTAAATAGTTCTGTTTTGATTTGTTAAAGTCTAGTTGCCTCGTTTCATGTATATTTGTAGATTTAATACACACTTTTCTTATATTAATATTTGAAGTTTTCAAGCTAAGGATAACTAGTAGTAGTTTTACACTCGCTACAGCAATCCCATTTTCAGCATTGACAAACATAAATATCATTTTAAACAGAAACTTATTTTAGAAACTTTTAGCCAACACTACACTAATGTGTTCATTATTTGCTTAAAAATAGCTTATCTGTTTGTTAGGATTTTCCACAATTACTAGGAATAGGTATATTAAAAGATAACAACCCATTATGCAGAAATAATCACATTGAAAAAGATCTCATTTATATTTAAGTGGTAAAATAATCATATCCACATACTGATCTTTTATCTTAGGATGTATTAAATTTTGTATCTAACATATCCATTAGATGTGCCTGAAGTTTAAAGTATCATGGATACAACTTTCCTGTCACAAAGGGTCCCAGGTTTTACTTCCAAAACGGATTTATTAAAAAATGAAGCTCTTTCATTATACTTTACTAATTGTATTAGAAGACCATTACTACTGAAGTTTTTTTAAATACAGTAGAACCCTGAGAGTATGTCCCCGCTTAATACAATCTCCTGCATATAACGCACTTTAACGTCGGTTCCTAGACTTGGAGTATATTTTCATACATTTGTTCCCCGCTTAATACGATTCGTCTCCATGCTTAGTAAACTCTTATTGGATGAATCTTGACATGATTATTGGAAAAAATGGTCTAAAAAGACTGTGATAGTCAAGTTGACGTGCAAAATAGAGGTCTAATCTCCAATTTCAATCATTCTAGTGCGTAATCATCAGTTGCGTCTATATTTCTACAAATATTGTGTAGTTTTGTTAATTTTGCATTTGTTTGTAATAAAATTTTGTTATTTTTATCTGTACTTATATTGGGTTAAGTTGAGACGATGTTAAGTTTGGAAATGCAAAAAATAATGATCTATGGTACAACGTAATTTACGTAAAAAATGTAATACTTAGATTAAGGAATACTTTGTGGTTTATTAAAGTATTTGGGTTGTACTGTCGCAGTGCGTAAATCTTAAATGATATTATAAATAAATACAAAAAAACCTACCTACCTCCTACCTACTTTAAATGGTACTTATTACTAAGTCAAGAAAAACTTTTGTTACATGCTGAGATGAGCTATCGCAGTTACTTATACCTGCATAAATCAGAAGAAAGAATAACAAAAGTAAATACCTACTGAATCTATTAAACGTAATAATTAATAGATGTATTCAAAATTAAAACCCACTCAGTGGCGAAAAGAAAACTTTAACCTGCATAAATCTGAAGAAAGAATTTTAACCAAAAGTATTACTGAATCTACCTAATAGAAAATATCTGCAATCAAAATAATGAGCTTAAGTCCTTTACTACTCAGTAGCGAAAGGAAAACTATGTATTACGCGCTGAAATCACTTGAAGTATCGCAAAAAAAAGCAGTTGCTCGGGACAACCGTTCCGTAGGGAGCCGACTAAATTAATCTGATAGGTATGTTATAAGGAAAATATTTCAACGCAAAACACATATGTATTTTAATGTGAGTGAGAAGCCACCAACCATACTTAGCGCAAGCTCGCGTTGTAAGTACCTACTTAAGCTGCGTGCGCTGCGAGTTTCCCCTATAAAATGCGGCGCTGGCACGAAAGGACCAAAGTATCGAAAGCATAGTGTAGCAGGCATGTTGCCTATTACCATAGTAACGTTGCTCATAACTAGTAATATTATTTTGAGTAAGTACTTTATATTATTTGTTTTCCGAAATTTTGGTCATTTTTTGCTTCTCAAAAATCTAATTTATATTTTTTTTGTAAAAGGGATACAAGCAGAGGAGCAAGAAGAACGAAAATCGCAACTCAATGGAATGCCGTCGACCGTCTACAAAAGCAATAGTTTAATTGAAGCCCTAAAGGTACAAAAAAGAGACACTCTCAACATTGTTCCAGAATCATATGATGAGCAGACAAATCATGTAGATGAATCACAAAGAGGTAATAGGCTGCGACGAGACTTGCCGAAATTTGATAATTTTCAAAATAGCCTTGACAAAAATTTCCGTGACTTTGATGCTCCTTCAAACAGGACTGGAGAAGTGAATTATTTTGGTTCCCGACTTTACCAAAAAAACATTACTGTTCTCGAAAGTGACGGAAAAAACATGTATGGATCCCAAGACGTGCAAATTGGCAATACTTTTTCTGACAATCCTAATGGAATGAATATGTATGGACCTATTCTCGTCCAAGAGAATAATACTTATCAAGGAAAGAATGAAAATGCTCAATATGGAGCTAGTGTTACGCAAATTGGTAACAGATATCCTGAGCATCCTGGGAAAAATGATATCTATACTGGTGTAGTCGTTCAGAATGGTAATACCTACCCAGTTAATCCCGGAAATAAAACCTCGTTTGCAATTAATATTAATCAATCAAACAATACTTATCCGAAATCGATAGAAAATAACAAAGACGCATTGAAGCCAGTCATCCATCAAAGCGGAAACTTTTATCCCTCCAGCAATGACTCAAAAGCTGGAATCAACACAAAAAATAACACAGAGAGTCAAGGAGGCTCTGTGAAGCAGAATACATCCGACAGTCAAAGGAATTCATCATCTACCAATTGTGATTCTGATTCAAGCTCACATATTGAAAGTACGACATTATATAATAAGGAGAGAGAAGCACATTCAGACAAGCACACCGAACCTAATGGACAAATGAGTTTGTCATCTAATGTATTTTATTCACTTTCATATTCTTTCATTATATTGCTCAAATATTCTCTATTCTCGTATTATACACTATAAGTTATCTAAAAGTCCATTAAATAAACCAGCTATATTATTATACCCGTTGAAAGTTTTCATATTCCTTACACATATTCTTTGTATCATATGTAATTGCAAACAAAGGGTGTGATACTTACTAAGAGTCATTTTCAAAATTCATATATTCCAGCAACATGACTGAATTTTATTTTCTATTATCAATCAGTTCTGTTATTGAAATTACAGTATCTATCAACTATTTATTTGGTTCTATTAGTCCAATCAAATATGTTGCAATAAAGTTTAAGATAACCCCAACGATGGTCGTAGTTCCTGGGAGGACTTTAATTCTTTCCTTTTTCCTTATTATAAGCACATCAGCCTATATTAAACACTCCTTCAAATGAGTGATAAAATTATTTCTTCCGAATCGAAGAAACTGGCATGTTGTGGAGAGTTGTTCACTATTTTTGTTCATCATTCAGAAAGCTACTTGATTATGACTTTGATTAACAATTAACAATATTAAATAATAACCGTATTGAGATCTTAATCAGATCAACTATTAAATTCAATCGAATTAAAAAGAGTTTTCTATAACTACGTATCAAAAACTCAATGTAACCTCCTAGAAAATACGAATTTAAATTTTTACAAAAAAAAAACGGGTTAACTTTAGAATTTAAAACATCCAACCGGAAAACATTCTGAATTATTATTAACCATAAAGCAAAACATGATTTTTCCTGTTAGAATGACTCATCACTATATCGGGTGTAACAAAAGGCTTAACGAAGCCGAAGACCACGTATTCTACCCATTTGTACGATCATTTTTTTCCTTAACACCATACCTGGGAAATGCCTGGTTACTGAGATATTGAAGGTCACAGTGAAATTTTTTTTTTCGAGATTTCTGCATGAAAACCTTCTGTTTGTTATTACTAATCTTTTTCCCGGAGAAACATGTTGTAATTTTTTTGAACTTTATTAATAAAATCGATTTAAAGATAGCAATCCGAAATGAACCGCGCACACGCACACAACAATAATGTCTTAGTGTGCGTACCCTCGCTGCGTAGCAACGCACGCGCCAAGCGAGGTCGACGAACGCTCACAGATGACCGCACGCGCCCGATCAGCTGGTAGCTGTGTGTGGTTTATTGAAAAGTTCGCTTGCTGACTTTATTTATTACAACTGAATTTATTGGTTCTTGCCCTTAATCAACTAAATAAACTACCACCAGTTATTGTCAGAGTAAGTAAAGGTAGGTTGTTAGCTCTTACTTTGTTTGCGTTGCCCGCCCAGGATTCGAACTCCAATCCTTAAGTTCAAAAGCCTACACTATAATCAACCATTTGAAGGCATGCAACGCAGTTTCTTACGACATGACTACAAAATTTCACAAATTGCAAATTCCTAACTTTATCGGATAATTTAGGTGGATTTAAACGTAGGTATCGAAACAATCTTAAAGACTTTAGCTGTAACACATGTCTTAAGACTAATTTGTTTTAAAAAGGTGATAAGTTACGTAAAATCAAGCCCTGTTGATAAAGGCGCCTAGAAAAAGGGAACAGCAACATCAGAACCCATAAAACAACCAATTGATTAGTTTGGATTTTAATTATCTTAAGTCAAGCTCTTTAAATCAAACAACAATAATTTCTAATTCCTTTTTGAATAATTACTTTCAGCGACAAAATAATTGCAATTTAGAATTTGATCGATTAATTAAATAAGCAATTTATTAATTTATCCGCACAACTAAGCATACCATTAAAATTAAAGTATTTTTCGCTTCACCAAAAGTAGATAATTACAAAATTTACAAGTTATTGAAAATGGGATTCTTAAAGTATGCCTACCTACAACGTACGCCTAGATGAAAAGAATAGCAACATCCCTAAATTGCTAAACCGACCAAGTGGTTCAGGTTTCTACTTTCGTAAATTAAGCTTTTAATAACTAAAAACATAATGAAGGATTATTTCATTTTATTACTTTTTTAATAACTACAGCTAGCAACAAAATACTGCATACTTTAAGATACCAAAATCGCAAGTTGCAAATGTAGTTTTCGAATTATTTGCTCGACTAATTGTTACTTACATTTATAAAAAAAACAGGCTCTAAGGCAGTAATAGTACCGCCGTTTGACTGAATTCCTTCTGTTTTCAGTTCTTAATGAGACTTACAAATGATAACACGAACTGAAAATTTTGGTATCCATAAAGGCTATAACAATCCATGTCCTTTTAATAAAAACCCTAAGCAAAAATGCAAAGCAAATTCACAACGCTGACTTTACAACCGATCGAGCTTGGAAGGGCCAAATACATGGGCCGCTTGCCAGCAAATAAGTTGACAACATGACACATCTTCTACTCATTGTTCTCTTACTCGTTGTATTCTTCCCTTCATATTACGCTTCACCACCAAGCGATACGGAGGTCTTAATTTTACCTTCAATCACCAAAAAATGATCTCACACTTTTTATCTTACAATAACAAAACCTTCATTGATTTTACACAATACAATTTATGCAAAAGGTAGACGTATCAAGTCAAGCTCTTTTAACTCAAACAACAATTATTTCTAATTCTTATTTGAATATTTACTTTCAGCGACAAATTAATTGCATTGCAATTTAAAATTTGATCAATTAATTAAACAAGCAATTTATTAATTTATCTTCACAATAAGCAGACCATTAAAATTAAAAGTCTTTTTCGCTTCACCAAAAGTCGATTCTGACAAAATTTATAAGTTATTGAAAATGGGATTCTGATGTATGCCTACCTACAACGTACGCCTAGATAAAAAGAATAGCAACATCCCCAATTTGCTAAACCGACCAAATGAAATTTTAAAATTACGAGGCTGGGCGAGACGGGGCCGGGGCGGGACGGTGCTAGGGGCGAGGAGAAGTTTGCTGGGTCCGCTAGTATACTATAAAAATCCGTAACCATTAGCTAACGTCGGTTTTACTTGCTTGCGACGACGTAAAAAAAAAGTCTATGGAAAAATTCACAGCGCCTCTATCGGTCACTGACAGAACTAAAAACATCATACAAAAAGTTATGTCGTCGCTAGCGAGTAAAACCGTCGCACATAGGGGTATTTGGACAATCTGGGCGGCCAAAAACAAAGTTTTTCAACTTTAATGGGGATAGACAAAAAAATATCTCTAATTAACTTAAACATTGAACGGATCAGAAACTTGGACGAATAAACCACTGGACGCGCAATGACGGGAAATTTCGCTTGTGCCCCCTTAGCCACGAAGCGGGCTTTTTGGCCTCACTTACAGATGACGTCTTGTCAGTTCGGTGATAGAGCTCAGTGAGAAACATTGACGGAAAAAATGGGTGAAAATGGTTTATTTTTGTGTAAAAATTATAGCGGCAAGACAAAAAATATTCATTTTCATCCGTAAGTAACGCTTTATCCCAAAAAAGCTGATATTTTTCATGAAAATAATGAAATGTGTTTTCCAAGAGAAAAGTAACATTGCCATTTAAAAAGTGGTGGTCAGTAACTACAAAATCAACAAGATAACGTATACTTTATACGGTAGGATTGTCGTATGTTTATCATTCGTTCTCTTGTCAATTTAATTATAATTGTCCTTGACAATTGTCGATAAATCGTATCGATAAACATTTATTAAATTTTTAATATAAATTATTTTAAAATAAAATGATAAATCTGTAAAAAGTTTCACTTGAGAGTAGATTAAGGTAATCTTAAAAATACAACAGTCTGCTTTAAAAATTTAAACTTCATATTTTATGACAATACATCTTTAAAATATAATTTCAGATTTCTTGTGGATCCATTAAAGTAATATAAAGTGGGTCGAAGGGAGACAAAATGGATCCCCACAAAACATCACCGAATATGTGGTATCCATTTAACACCAGTGTGATTTAATGCCAACGCAAAAATCTACTGCTTAATTATCCCATAGTAGGATTTAAATGGTGCTGGGCTGTATGTACTTATGGGCGGTTTCACAATGTCTAAGGAAGTTCTAGTTAGTGTTACTTGCCAGACCGTTCATATAAACGTTCTATGTTTCAGTTGTTCATTCGATGGTTTGTGCATTAAACATGTCCATTATGTAATTTATTGTTTTAGTAATTAAAAATACTTGCTTTTTTACAAAAGATTCGTTCATTCATTCGTTCCGCACATGTCGATAAAAAAATATCGACACTTTCATGCACTAAATGTCAAAAAATGACATGACAAGCTCCCCCCGCCCCGCAGAAATTGGCTAATGATGTTTTCATACATTCGCTCTTGCGTTTCATATCCAGTGGTTAATTCATCCAAGATCAGAAAAAGCAAATACCTACCTTTTCGTGCAATCGCAGCCTTTGTAATGCTACTCGAAACTTGGACGTCAATCAAAGTGAAACGTATATCTTATCGGCTTTAAATTTATGCGTAACTTTTAAATGCTCATTTCTTTTAATGAGTGTAAAACATAAAGATAAAAAAAAATTGATTGTGTTGAACAAGGTAAGTGTATTTCGTTTCTATAGTGCTTCAAAGCAATATTTTTTATAATGTCGGAAATAAATAGAAACATAGATGAGTGATTATTCATCGGTTTATTTTCAAAAACTTTAACAAACTCGAGAGTAAAAGTTGTTTACACCGAAGAGCCCCGGCATTGATTTTCTATTTAGAAAATTCTTTGAGATCTCAGCTATCTTATGGTGAAAAAAGATTTTGCTACTTTTTGCTTCTTCTTGAGATATTCTATTTTTAAGGGGTAGTCATAATTAACAAATATTTAACTACATATTCTTAGTTTTTTTTTCCATTGATATAGGACCATCAAATGTCAAAGTAATGACCCGAAAATATTTATTTTGTGCAACGCTACAGCAGAACTATAATATAATTGAAGAAAAGTTGGGCTTTTTTGAAAATTACCTTTTGCAGCTCGAACCTTTTTCTTCAGAGCAAATATTTAAAATTACGAACGATTTTTTGCGTTTAAAGGCTAAATTAAGCATAGGTGGTCTCAAACATGCCATAATGAGAAAATGTATACGAAAAATAATGCGAAATGACTTGAAGGTACATTCACCGGGCGGTCATCCAAGTCGATTGGTCAATCGAGTGATAAAATCAAAAGAAAGAAGACCGAAGATCTTCGTGTATCTACGGACTTAGAACGGCTTACCCATGCTACAATCTCTATATTAAGGGACAGAGGCAAGAGAGATGCTGCTGTTGTTCTTAAAGATATTTTATCATCACCAAAGCGAGCTGCAAAACATTAAAAAGCATTTTGCTCATGTCGGCAAGATAAAGAGATAAGATTGTCTCCAGCCTTGTATATTTTTTTTAGAAGGCAGTAACAAATTATAACGAGTGCTAATAAATATACTGTTGGTACAGTATTTTTTCAAAGCAATTCGTACAGAGTTGACTGGACAGCACCTCCTCCGTATTTCCAGATCTCGGCGTGCAAACTGTCAATGCCGGGTGCCTTATTATTTTTGAGCCTCATTATTGCTTTCCTAACCTCTTCAAACGATAATGGGTCTTCTTCTGGTACTTCCATATCAACATTTATCCCGGATACAGATCCCGGATCAGATGGCGTTCTCTTGTGTCGGAGGCCAAGACACACTTTGGGTCGCTGCGCCAAAGGAGTAAGTAAGTAAGTAAGTAAGTAAGTACAGTATTTTGCAAAAAGCGATTTGGATAACACTCCTAGTGTTACCCAAATCAAGAATCGTATCGCGTAACTGAAACATGTGCTGAAACTATGCTGCAATCTTTAATTGATTATACAGTCACATGATTACTAATACATTTGGAAGAAGTTGTACAACATCTTAATGAGGAAGAGAGGTTATCATTAACCAAAATTTGTAAGTGGGGTTGTGCCGGGGCTCAACAAGCTCAATATAAACAATGCTGACTCTGATATCAACCTATTCCAGAGTTAATTTGCACCCCTGCAACTCATCTGTTCTTCCAACAATAATCTTGTATGGTTAAACCCAACTCCTACTTCGCCGAGAAAAAAATGTTTTGATTTTTCTATAAAAAATATATTTTTTTATGTAAAATGTATTTTATTTTATTTTTTGCACTATCCTCTTTTTAAATAATATATTTAGAATAAACTAAACCGATGAAATAATTTTGGCCGCCCAAATTGTTCAAATACCCCATAGTGCGTCGTCACTATCGAGTAAACTCATGGTAACGGTAAAGATCAATAATTCTAATCTGTCAACAAGCCCTAACGACCCCGAATGGGCCACGATAACAATCGAATACCAATCACTTGTGTTATGGAAATCAGACACAACGGTGGTACCACAACAGTCATTAATTGAATATTGCGTCTCAAACCTTGGTGACTGCGACTAATTGAATGAACTAACCTTCTATTATTGCAGAACATTGAACTACAGTCACTATCGTATGGAACTGATAACACGAACTAATTTCTCGATGAATTGAAACAGTATCATATTCGAAATTAAAATTTTAAGGAATACATCAATCTTGGCATCGTATTTGCGACACATATTTTGCTTAGTATAGCGTCTCTATACGTGGTAAAAACTCAATGCTGCAGAAACAGCTAAAAAAAGCTTAGTACAAAAGTTATTGATCCAAGGAGACCACTTTTCCAACGTTACTTCAAAAGTATCCTCTTTTTACCACGCTTTTATTAGCTTGGGTTGTATCTATGTATGTATGTATGTATGTATGTAATGGAATCTTTGAGCATAAATTTGACCGATTTCCAGAAGTTTGATTAATTCGAAACTTTGCACACGTATCAAGGACCGATGACAATGCAATAATTTAATAACAGTTTCTCAATATCCTTATAAGGACCGCCAGGATTAATAAATTCTTCCGTGGATCCTCTGTAAGGGAGTAAGAAAGATAGAGCTATCGCGTGTCGCATGGTCCGCGCATAAATTATTAATTGAAACATCGAACTAAAAAATTAAAAATAAATCATAGTTTAAAAAAATAAAAACCACGCTTTTATAGCTAACCGAACTAAAAAGTAGAAAAAATTTTTCATTACAAAGAGTTAGAGAATAATTCAATTCAGAGTAAAAAGCGTGGGTTGCAACATTTAATATATCAAGCACCCCACGCTTTTTACTCTGAATTGAATTATTCTCTAACTCTATGTAATTAAAAAATATTTTTTACTTTTGAGTTCGGTTAGCTATAAAAGCGTGTTTTTTTAGATTTTTTTTAACTATAATCTATACTAATATTATAAAGCTGAAGAGTTTGTTTGTTTGTTTGTTTGAACGCGCTAATCTCAAAAACTACTGGCCCGATTTGAAAAAATTTTTCGTATACGTACATACGTTGGATAGTCCATTTATCGAGGAAGGCTTTAGGCTATATAACATAAAGATACGACTCATAAGACCACAGCAGCAATGAAAAATGTTGCGAAAACGGGAGAAAGATATTCCTTTTGAGAGCTTTCGCTGCATACGCTGCGGAAACCGCTTAAGTTACACAAAAATCATGTATGACAGGATTGTTCATCATTAAGAGTTCTATAATTAAGTCCGCGACAGCATATGTCTATCTTTTATGGTTGACTTACTACAATCTTTTTTATGTTAATAAATTGGTAAAAAAATAATGCATTATTTTTAGAGGTGTATTATACACACAGGTATTTATTCTTATCAAAATAAATACATTCATCATCACGAGCATTTCATTTAGAACCGAAATGCCCTTTATATCATTTGATTTCAATAAATATCTTAGGAGCTATCACAGTTTTAACATAACTCCGCACCAAAATAATGTTCGCAGCTTAAGTACAACGTGCGCTTGCACTAATATATTATAAAGCTGAAGAGTTTGTTTGTTTGAACGCGCTTATCTCAGGAACTGCTGGACCGATTTGAAAAAAATATTTCTGTGTTGGATAGCTTATTTATCGAGAAAGGCTTTAGGATATAAAACATGACGCTGCGACGGGAGGGGAGGGAGCAAACTCAAAACGCGCGGACGAAGTCGCGGGGGCCGCTAGTTTATTTTAATATAACTTTTGTAAATAAACTGAACGCAACTCAACGCCAGACTGAGAGTTCAGATTATAGGTCAAGACTGACCTGAGTATAGACAAAATTTTAGTTATTTCTTTAAATCATGAACTGTATAAAACAACTTACCTAGGTTTGTTCGAGTATACGGTAGAAGCGGAGTATATCACACAAATCAGTCCAACTATAGATGCCGGTATTAGCATATGGGTGTAAAACCCGAGCCACGCGAAATATAAACCTGGAAAAAAGAAAACAAATAAAATTATTTCCCCTTATCATACAACAGTTTTAATGTATGTGTATGTTTTTTTCTTTCTTTCTTATTTTCATAATCTGGAGTCAGGTCCCTTTCACTTTATTGACAAAAAGGAGCTTAGAAATCTAATGTGTATGTGTATGTGTATTTTAAAATATTTGAGTATGATGATCTAGTAAGGCTTTCAAACACGTGTGTTAAATTTCGTAAGTGTATGTATGTTTGTCCACGGATTTTTAGAAATCGAGTAGACATAGCGAAATGATTTTTTTCTATTTCAATCAGGTATATTTTAACTCAGGTCACAGTGTAAGTTTCATCAAAATCGGTCCAGTAATTTATAAGATATTTAGTGCTTACTTATTGTTAGATTTTTGTTAGTTTTTTAAAGACCGTATTTTTTTAAAGTTATTTTTCCTTTTGCTTATACATGTTGTATCAAATTAATAGATAAACTTTGCATTAGAATCCACATAATATTCAACGTTTAGTCGTATGGTCACAATTTTTATAATAAACATCAGATCCTGCCATACTGTACAAATTGTGTAAGACGGTAGAGAAACGGCTATAAAAATAGTGTGACGACTTCGACACGTTGTTTTCCTTCACTAATGAGTGCGTATGAAACCATAATAATGATAAGAAACACAAGGCCGAAAGAACCAGTGTACTCTACTCTTAGAAATTACGGCATTAATACTTTATATCATTGTAACTGATTTTATATTAGTGACCAAGTCAATATTCATGCGCAATTTTATGTGTCATACCGCAGGTTCCTGTATTTTTACCGACTTCAAAAAAAGGAGATAATCAATTTAATGTGTTTGTAAGTGATATTATTGCAATTCGATAATATTTAAGCATATTGATCTAAAAAGACTTCCAAACACGTGTGCCAAATTTCGTAAGTCTTGTATGTTTCTACACGGGTTTCAAGAAAACAAGAAGTCAAAGCGAAATGATTCTTTATAGTTCGGTTAGTAATATTTCAACTTAGGTAAAGTATAAGTTTCATCAAATTCGGTCCAGTAGCTATTGGGATATGGGTAAATAACTAAAAATCATAAATATAATAAAAACTAAAACAAAGTTTATCCTGGGTTCCCTCTATCTGGCAGAATCGTTTTGCTCCGAAAGTCACTTTATGCCATAACACACTTGGCATAATTTTCTTTAGTCGAATATTATTCAGGCAGAATTTTCTGTTAGCATAATTATCGTTTGGTCGAGTATTTATATGCCCGAAATAACAATGGCATACTTTTAAGATAGCAGAAATTTATAAGGCATAATTACCTTTGGCAAAATTTTACTTTGCATACTTTCGCTAAGCATAATGTTTATTATTAAGTACGATGTTAATTTGGCATAATTTGACTGCCGCATACTATAAAGAAAGCAGAATTTCGTTTAGAATAATTTCACTACGCATATTGCTATTTCTTTTAAATAGTATTTTACCCTAAAATTGATTTAAAAAGTCATTAAGTTGTGGTACAAAAGTTAGTGACAGAAACGAATCGGTGCAAAACCGACTCCACGCAGTCTTGTTTGCCCCACCCCTAGAGTGTAATTCAAAATCGCGTAGGCGCGGAGGGGCGAGGCAGCCCGCGAGGTGAGGAGCAGGTGGTTTGAAAGCCAGCCGCCGCGGCTGAGGCCGGCCAGCAAACCGAAGCTGCGGTGGTGAGCGAAAACCATCTGCGACGATAAGCTCGCGTGGGACTGCCGGAGCCCCACAGCGCCGGAGCCGTGACAGAAGCCATGCATGTTGCATGCTGCATGCTTGCTTGCTTGCTTGCTGCATGCTTTGCTTGCTTGCTTGCATGCTGCAAACTTGCTTGCATGCTGAATTACTATGGATTCAATTACTATGTTTCAATTACTTGTCTTCAATTACTATGGATATGAAATGTATGCCAAAAGATGATTATAATGTAAAATTTCTGAGAACTGATAGTTCTGCCTATGCCAGTTGTAATGATTTTAAATATGAAAAATATGCCAAAAGACGATTCGGACTGTGAAGTTTCTGCGATAGGATGATTCTGCTTTAAGACTATTATGGATATTAAATTTATGGCTAAAGATGATTCTAGCTTACACGATTATGCGTTTTGAACGTCTGATAAATGAGTGAATGCTAATTGATGTTCCGCGAAAGGAAGTTTATGCTATTTGATGATATGCCAAACAAAATTATGAAAATAAAAATTCTGCGAAACAAGGTAGACCCGTTTATCCTATGTAGAGGAAAAATGCGTTATTTGAAGCTTTTTAATCAGTTATTTGCAGGTTGATTTTATTAAATAATTGTATTTATCCATATCAAAAAGTTTTCTTAGATAATAGGTTTAAATAGTTATGTTGCTTGCTTACCTATTTTAACTCCGAAATAATCCTTAACATAGTCGAGGGGCTGGTAGTTTAAACATTTCGAGACGCTGGCCCATTCAGTGTACAGCAGATGTCGCATGGAGCCCGGAGTTTTGAGATCACCCTGGAAGACAACATGTTTTTATACAGGATGTTGTTTTGGTCAGTGACATCCAACTCAGGGATGATATTATGAGTTATGCTTATTCTAAAAAAAAAGTTCTCTTTAAATTCTGAACAAGTTTTATACAAGAAAACCTCTTCACAACATTCAAAATAATTACAAAACTAATGAGAAAACTCACACCCTAGCGCGTAGATAGCGCTTATCTACGAAATAATACGCCGTAGCTAGTTAGCTACGAAGAGGCTACCTGGTGTTGGTAGTTTTAACTCGATTGCTGTACCGCAAAAAAAAAAAAAGTGGTATTTCCCATCTCAAAAAAAAAATTTTTTTTTGGCATCAGTATCGTTTGTACAGCCACCCCTGAGTCGCTCGTCGCTGACCAAAACAACAGCCTGTATATTATATTATTAACAAACAATTTTTGTTCCTATTTTGTACATAGGACCTTACCGGGTTAGTTACAAAAAAGTAGCTACCCACCAAATGTCATTTTGGGCAATTGAATTAAAATCGAGAGTACAGGTATTTAAATTATGTTGGCTTTCTATTGTGCGTCATGAATAAGTATCAAAGCTACTCGTCAAAGAGGATACTTAGATTGATTTTTATAAGCAGATAAACGCCATAATGTCAACGTTTTGGTTAGTTAGATGGTGTTATTAAGGAAAGCTATTTCTTGCACACGGCAAATCTTTATTAGTTCTTCAATAAAGTTTATCAAAATCATTATCAGCCAAAGGACGTTCACTGCTTAACATAGGTATTTCACAGCGACCGCCTGCAAGCTATCTGAATCCAGTGCGATCCCTCTAAATAAAATTAATAATAAAACCAATTCTTGATCTAAAATCACGTACGATAACATTTAGTTTTTGTAAAGGTATGAAAATTCGAAAATTTCATTTCAAGGCTTAGCGATCCTAAAACGTTACGTTAAACATGTTTTATCATTTTTTTGCGTTTTATTTTTAAGTTCTTTCAGGAAAGGAATAAAAATGTAATAAAAATTTTGAAATTTTGTCAATTGGCCATGCATTACAATGATTGATTGGTAACTTACGTCATGTAAAGGGTAGGCGGCACTATACGCCCCGTTGCTAATAAGCCTCGTGATGCCGAACGCGAAATCATCGCCGGGAGTGTTTGAAAACTTCTTGCGGTCCAAAATGAACTGCACTATGCGAGACCGGACTGATGGCGTCCAGAAACACGGCGAGGCGGTGTCGAATCTGAAAACGAAATAATACGAAAGTAATAAACGTAATTTATTTTTACATGTACATCCACTGGGAACACTTAAATACGGGATAATTGTGGGCTAGTACTGAGAAGAAGAAACGGAAGATACCTAGCACTATTTACATAAAAGTAAAGTTAGCCTGTAAATGTCCCACTGCTGGGCAAAGGCTGCACCACAAGTAGCTCTATAGCTAGCTAGATAGTAGTATATATAGCAAGCATATTTTTTCACAAGCTTCAAAATGTTCGTGTTCTTCGGAACTTAAGTAAGTAAGTAAGTACTTAAATAAATGGCTTATTTTTCAAATTTTTCGTTATAAAGTAATCGTATTACGTCGTCAGCAAGGGTATGTTACTTTAATAGTTTTATTAAACATACAAATGGGGGCTGTAAATGCAAGAATCATATATTTTTAAATGAATAATAGATTATATCATTCTAAATTAGGAGCCAATTTGATGCCAATTCTCCATTAAATTGACAATTAAATACTCAAGCATTATTAAACATTACAATATTCACTCACAAGTACTCTTTGTCCTTAGAATAAATGGCAGTGAGGCGGTGTTTTTTCTCCGGAAACTTTTCTTGGTCGACCTTTATCCTCGACATGAGCCCGTCCCAACATCCCTCCACCTTCTCAACGAAACTGTTCGTTTTTTCCTGCATGTCTTTTAGTGTGGTGAACTGCAAATATAGACCTTAAGTAGTAGATCTTGTGGTAGATTGTGCTTTGTAATAACTGGGGCAGTTAGGGTGTTACCTCACTAAGAAGCCACTGCGACGTCGCCAGCTACGAATCCAAGCAGATAATATTGAAATGTATGGTAAACTTGGCAAAATTTTGGCTACCTGACATTAAATATTATCAGCTTGGATACACAGCCAGCGACGAGGTCATGGCGCCTCGAGGTCTGGCAGTTACACACAGACAGATAAAAATTTACTGAATAAAAGTCTGATAATGCATTTTAGTCTCCAAGTTGATCGCTACTAGCGTTTAATGATTGATTACATTTGGGCAAAAGCGGCAGTAATAAATGAATATAATGCTAACAGCGGTTTAGCCATGAAAATGTATATTAGGTCATCTCGTTTTAAGTGAAAATATTTATAGGGCTGAGTCAGCAAAAAAGGTCACCTTATTATAATTTTAAAAATTTAGTGCCGATTCAGCAAAATATATAAAACACTTTTTTAGAAAACACCTTTGGTTTTAATACGCTAGTTTTTGAGAAAATTAAAGATTAAGGTCATTATTATTTTTTTCATATTTTATTTGTTAACTGGTTAAGATTAGAGGAAAATAATAATTGGACATTGAAATAAGAGAGGCGAAGCCATAGGCTTCGGCTTTAGGCTAAGAAAAATCTTTTAAAATTGTCAGGGTTCTGTTTGAAAAATATTTTTTTATTAGAGAAAATAAAAAAAAGATTTTCCAAAAAAATATGATAGCTCCCTGTTTCAATGGTGTATACAATGACATTGTTAAAATATTTGCACTTAAAACGATTTGACCTTATATTTTAGATTTTCATATTTTAAAATGGCCGCTACAGCTGGTGAAAACATGTCGTGGATCGATATGTTAGTAAAATCTAGGATGGCATTTTTCTACTTTTTTCCAACATGAGTTATAGGCAGACCACGAAATTGAGACCTCGCCTGCGCCGCCCCGGCGCGGAGCGATCTTGGCTCTCGCTTCCCCCCGCGCTCCTGTGCCCCTGCAGGCAAAGTCTCAATAAAGCGGTTTACCTGTAACTATGACGATTCTTAATATTTTTGTATGTTTTAAAGTTCTTAGATTTTAACAGGTATTCTCTCAACTAGTGTTAATTTTATTATAATATGTTAAACATTAGTAATTAACTTATTTACAAACTTTTTTGTATAAACTCAATTTTTGCAATATGTTAAATACTATCTCTCTTATTTATAATAACGCAATCAGTCTAATAAACCTGTTTTAACTATTACACTGTTTTGTCTCCTTCTTTCTTGGCGCTAACATCATAAGTCAGAAAGTGACAAAACAGTGTTATAGAAAAAAAAGTCTGACTATTTGAGTTATTATAAATAAGAGGGTAAGTTTGTTATTAAAGAAATCATAAGTGTTCAATAAACCATTGTTAATTGTACGGCAAAGTATACTTTAGGTAACAAGCTATTATACTGTGTTTGTTATCGTTATTCATTAGTTAATTTACTACATTATTGACAAGTTAGTTTGCAGTGCGACCTACATATGGATTGTATTGAAAACTTCCGCTGCTATCAAGGTAGGCATATCTGATCCTTCCCAACCGCGAAGCAACAAAAACTTTGCGTACTTTATACAAAATTGACTGTATTTTTTTTAAAAAGTGGAAGAAACACGATGATTTTTTTATCCCGCGTTTTTTTACCAAACAGGGCATGGATCTTAATCCATTGCAGATCCAAAAGGAGAGTAAGTACTTATTGCCATAGAGGTAATTTAATCAAATTAATCTATGACATAAAATGTTTTATCTAGAAAATGGGAACACGCTATTGTCCACGTAGCTTTAGCTTCATTCCTAGGAATTACTTACAATTAAATTAAAAATAATTTTAATAGTATAAGTTGTATTTTTGAAGAGTAAAACATACATTAAACATTAACAAAACCAGCACCAAGAAGTATGTACATTGCGCAATAAAGAAAGTTTACAGATCTTATTCAGAATGGAGTATACAAGACAAACAGAATCACAGACATTCATAGCAAAGAACCGAGGAAAACTTACAACAATCGCGCATGATAGCTTACACAGAGCCAAGTCCACATGAGTCGCAAACGCCGATGTTAGTTTTAGGAGCGGATTTAAAGAAGGATATTAAAAAATACACAGCAGCATCATTTACACCGCAATCTAAATGTTTTATTTGTTTAATATATGAAGTTCTGTAACTCACGCGACCAAACTGATCAAACGCTGGTCATTTAACTTCTACAAATCGACGGACAGCGAATTGGCTGAATTAATGGCACTTTATTATAGTCGGTTTTCATTTTAAAAGAATTTTAGAATTATGTCTATAACTGTGGTTACTGATTGGACAAAGCTTGTTCAACAGTTCAGTCCTGGCAAAAAAAGATAATCAAAAATATAAAATCTAATGACACTTTTTATGGATCACATATGTGGATCATATACATTGCTGAATGAACACAGACATTGCTGGATGAACACAGTCGCTTCTACGTGAACACAGTTAAACATGCTTAAGGAAGCTTCAAAAAACAACCTTCGCCTCATCATGACTTATCAAATCGACAAATAACCGACTATTTTTTAAAAAAAAAAACAATATCTTCTCCCTAAATCCGCCCCAGTTAGTAAGCTCATGCTCACGCGTCATTCTCATCGGCAGCATACCTTAGACATATACATTGCAGCACTCAGTATCTTATTCGTCTTCCCACCTTTTCGTATCTTACTGCATTCCTACGAACGTACACATAATACATTGTTACTGCATTGTGCTCTTCAACAACAGGTGTGGTCAGTTACCTACACATAGATGCTAATGCTAGTTTATAATAATAGAGTTAGTTTTTTGACGTAAGGTACGGTTGAGATCTCTGCCAGCTAAACACTATCAAACGAAAATCGCTTGTGCACAAAGACGGGCAGGAGCTAAGTGCAAGCCATTTTGGCTCTTAGGTGGATAGGCGGAAGAGACCTCGAAAGTTGTACTTGGTGATACTCGTACACACATCAAAAAAAGTTTGTGATTAGCCGATTAATATTTTTAAGTGTTACTTTATCAATAAAACATTAATGTCGTGTGTTTTCTTTAAATATAAAAAAAAACATAAAATAATATTATAATAATAAGAATATGTAATGAAAACATTAAACGTAACAAAATAGATGTTGATTTTTCAAAGAGATCGCCAACGTTTTTTGATGTGAGTATATTTGGATACTGAAGATGCTAGCTGATAGCTAGCTCCATCGACGAGTCTTTCTTATGCCACGTCTAGCTAAGAGTTAAGATCAAGACCGTTAATAAAAGTAAGTTTGACATAACGAAACCACACCAGTGTGGCATTAATATATTTTTTAAATCAATGAATTATTTTTTGTCAGATTACATTTAATCATGATTATAATAAACATGATAAAAAAAGTCATCTTAATCCCGATTATTGACGTTACTAGTCATTAATTGATAACCTTGATTACAAACAAAAACATCCATCAATGTTGCAAAGTAGTTGATAGTTAATATAAAGGTTCAATTAACGATTAATGAAATCTTATCATTTAATTTCATTATGATTACTTAACCATAATATTTTTTTTTATTATGATTTTAATTCGTTAATCATATTATTTTTGAGCCAACACTGAATCATACTACCATTATTTTTATTAAAGTGCATATCCTTTTCGTATTTTTTGTAGGTGTTTTCCTTCTCCGTAACGTCCAAAAAACTGATATTGTAAGGTCTAGCTTGAGTAATCAATCATAATGCGAAAGAAAAATTAGATTTTTTGGTAAAGTTTTTGAATAAGTCAGTTATGTTTACTTACATCTCAAAAAGCGATTTATCGAAATGGCTTCCCGTATAGCATTAGTGAAATATACATTAGCGGTTTTCGCGTAAAATAATATCTTTAAACTCAAATCAACTAAATGTAGACTACGAATTGTTTTAGAGAAGCCAATAATATATTTAACGAGTTTAATTAATATAATACTGATCGAATAATAATCAATCATAAATGATACTAAATCAATATGAATAATGTTATAAATACTAACTTGAGTTGTTAGTCACAACACACGAATATACATGTAATATAACATGATAAAACAAGCTTCGTACTCAAATTAATTGTTTAACACTTTTCGGGGCAGTGAACGGATAGCCGTAAAACAATAAAATATCTATTGTTTTCTGGGATACCGCCCCGAAAAGTGTTAAGTAAGAATCTACTTATATTTAATTGTAAACAATGTTTTCTTTAAAACTGCATCAGTTAATACGTTTTAAAAACACTGCATATATTAACAGTCAGATAATGATAACTTGTACGTTTTTTAAAACTTTACGACCAAATTAAAATATTATACCTACATTAAGAAGTATTTTGATCGATTAATCATCTACTATTTATTATTTAAGAAGCTTTAAGCTAAAGGAAAGGGTTTACTATTAATAGCTATTACATATTCACAACCGCTAGTGAGTAACTACAGAATTTAAAACATCTACAAACCACGAGTGTAAGAGTGAGCGCTCTACAACTCGCATGTTGCTTAGAGCGCCGTCTCTTTCTCGCGCTAACATGAGACAGACTACTACACGTTTCTAAACACCAAAGATTAGAAAATATAAAGTTTTAGAGTACATACCTTCATTGGCATCCTAAGTTTTAATATTTCACTATAATCCTTCAGAACCTGCACTGGTGCGTGTATCTGCAATAAACAATGGTTTAAATTATGTTTGTTTATGTTATCACAATACCCATAAAGAATGCCAATAATTTACAGGAGTATAAATAAATATCGTTCTCGATAAAACCTACACAGTACAGTAGCAAATGGAATTTATGACGTTTTATCGATTTGACAGCAAGATTTAATTAAACATATCAGCAATCAATTTATAAATCATATTAAAAGATAAGTATTCTCCTTCATAGTACCAATAAAGTGCAGTCAGATCCATTTTATAACACCCTATCGATTAGACTGCAAGATATAAAATATCAAGATTTTACGCTTATTTCTATAAGCTTTTAATAAATCATTTTGGTCGCAGTCTCTGTCGCCATACAACTTAAAATAAGAGCCAAAATCTCTCACAATTCGCGTCGTTTTTTGTTTAAAGTGACCCCCGTTTTTAAGTCGTGCGTGAATGCAACATTCGGCCAAAAATGGTAAAGTAAAAGGTAAGAGAACTCGACAAGAATATCGCATGGCAGAGAAATTGAACAACTCACAGTGCAATTAAATTTAAATAAATGAACTCGACCGGACACAGCATTTTGGGTTTACCCTACCTTAAATCACACTCAGTTCGTATTTTTCTTAAATATTCGCCAGACAACACACCAATTGTCTTGGTTTCGAAGTAAGGAATTTTCTTCCTTGTGTTACGAATACCAGACAACGATTTTGACGGGGGCGTCTCCCATACTTAAATACATATTAAACATCCATGTCTCAGGTACAAATATTTGAGCATATCATACAAACATTTGCTCCTTGCGGGATTAGAACCCGCGACGGCCAGCGTAATAGTCAGGAGCTCTAACCAATACACCAAACACCTAATCGCTTATTTGTTAGTTACGGTCAAAAAATTTGCTATAAAATAATACTTAAATACTTATAAACAACTGCATTTTAAGTTGATGTGTCCGTACCTTAACAAAAGTCAGTCCGTGTAGATTGGCCGGTGCGTCCGTTTCCAGTGCCAACCCCTCTCTCTCCAGATTCTCCTCAAAGATCCTCCTCTGTTCCACCGCTTCTGGCTTGCTAGCATCTTCATCACCGGCCTTAAACACCAGCACGAAGTCTATCGTCCTCACACCATCAGAGAATGTGAGCGATGGGTTGTTCATCACTCCGCCCATCACGATCCTGTCATGAGATGACATTGAAGCTCTTTGATTTGGTTCTGACACTTTTGTGGAGTACGCAACGCGATCGTATCGAGTCCACATGTTAGAGAAAATACACTGAACGATGCGATATTTCCGCGAGCTATCCGTGATTGACTGAATGGACTCTCATTTTTACGACTCGACTGACTCTGCTTATCGACTAACGAGGAATGGATGCAAGCGATATAACAATACTGGACTATTAATGCGGATATAATGCCTGTTTGCCTACTATTCAATTTCATAAGGAAATTTTTGAATAGAAATAAAAAGTTTAGATTTAACAGGAATATTTTTGTTTTAACTGACTAAATTTAATCGAAATAAACATTTCTGTTAATTCAATTGTGCTTCGTTATATCCATTGTTTCGTACCAATGTTTATTTTCATTAAAACCAGTATATTTAATCATTCGGTGATGTGGTTACGAGTATTAGTCGGTTAAACCCAAATTAGCGCTAAGATTTCCCTCTGAAATATTTATGGGCTCGAGTTAGTTCATGCCAAATGCAAAGCAAGATTAGGAGTATACTGTACAATTTTGTGCTCCCAGTAAGAGAGTCCGTGATACCCAAAAAATTTACAACACATTGCGACACTTAAATGGAAACATGAAGCGACACTATGAAATGATGGACAATGCAACCCCGACATTATTTATACCTCATCACTAAGACCACTTACACACTGCCCCCCTTACTCATAAAAATGCAAACAGTCTAATAAACCTGTTTTAACTATTACACTGTCTTGTCTCGTTCTTTCTTGGAGCTGTCATCATCTGACAGAAGGTGACAAAACAGTGTAATACCTAAATAGGTTTATTAGATTGTTTAAGTTATTATGAATAAAGGGATGCGACAAAGAATGTGCAAATTGTCAACTTTGACACACTGCGCTACTTTTAGCATCGATGCAACACGCGACTACATCGATGCTAAAAGTCAGTGTGTAAAGTAACTAGTAACGAATTTTATACTGATGTCACCAGTATTTTGTTTTTCAAATAGGCGACTCATACATAACTGAATATGACTCATTTGTTAAATTACTTATAGCATAAAATTATATTTCGTGTTGATGCCTGATGTCTATCTATTGCCTTCTTCGGTCTGAGGCACAGTAGTGTCTCACGGCAAGAAGGAGATGGACAGTTCATCTCAACTCCTCATGCTAGCTTGGCCTCGCCAGTGAAAGGAATTGTTTAACTAGCCGAAATAAATCAGAGAAAACAGATACAGAGTAACGCCTTAAAAGCCGAATAAAGGTGCTGATATCTAGTATACCTACCAAGCGACACGTCTACGTGTTGCATACGACAAAGAGCAAGAAAAGACGTATACGTCACAAATATAGCTATTTATAATATAGCTAGCTAATGATACAAGAAAACAACGTGCCATTTTCACTGTATAAATTAAAAAGTAAAATATTACTGTAACGCGTTACAATATGGGCTGTAAAACAACAGATAAAACTTTTAAACCGTAAACCACTCAGTAGTATATTTTTTGCCAATTTTCTTTTTCTACTGTAGCTAGTCTGTAAGCGACTTGAAACGATAATGAAGGTAATTAGCACACGTTAAGAACACGATGATTCATTCACGTTGGTTATTCAAAAAATAATGTTTTTTAAGTTAAAAATGCAAAGTGTGCTCATACAGTTTTAGTCATTTTTACTATAGGTACCTGTAAAGTAAATCTTTTCTCGCATCTTTCCTAACTCTAAAAAGCCATTATCGAAATAAGATCGATTTCATTGTAATACTTTGTGTTAAATTTAGACTTAAAACTTTCAGCTATTAGCCAATAAGCTTACTCGAACTAATGACGGCGTTATGAAAAAGAAGAGCTACAAATAAAGTGAAAAATACTGACATCGTGATAACGGAGCGTGAGGCTTCTGACCTTCTAATAGTCAAAGGACCCAACCGATTGTCGATTTGTGCCCCCCCTGGAAGAGCTACCGGAAAGCAATCAAATACTAGTATCGGGCACAGGAATGTTATATAGGTAGGTAGAGTTGCAATACCGTAACGACCGGTTCAGGGGAAATGTCCTAGTTTTTAAAAGAGGTAATGTTCGCTCAACAAGAATCAACTACAACGCCAAGAGTTGTTGATTCGTGCATACCTGAGCATCTTCATCTTTCATAAGAGCATCTTTGTCTATCTAAATCCCAGCACCTACCTAACGACTCCTATAAGAGATGTGGTATGGCTTAACCATGACCTCGTATAGAAGACCTGCTTTGAACGGACCCTATTTAACACTTCTTGTCAATAGTACGCTGACTACAAGATCTAGTGGGCTGGTAGATACGGCCCATTGAATAGATATGGCCTAACTACGCCCATAAACCGTTCCTAAATACTGTGTCATATGTGTTTTCTAGTAGATCTACTCACGAGCAATGGTTATCCGAGGGTTTCCCATTGCCGATGTCAGGGGCTCCACCGCACACACACTCTTCAGCCGGCCTCGTCGACGCCTCGCTACCGTTGTCCCTGAAATGTGCTTCGAATGCTTCGTCAAAATAGACCTACGCCTTGCCAGTTTGAAGAAATATCTAGTGCACACGCGAGATGATTTTTTTTCTACATATCCTTACAGAATTATAAATAAAATAAATAAATAATAAATATTCTTTGGACATTTCCACACGTCGCCATCTAGCCCCAAAGTAAGCTACTCAAAGCTTGTGTTATGGGTGCCAGACAACGGATATAATACTTAAATACTTTTTTGTTTGTAAATACATACATGATATACATAGAAAACACCCAGACCAATACAAACAGACATGTTCATGCACACAAATGTTTGTATTGTGCGGGGATCGAACCCGCACCCGCTGCGTAGTAGGCGATTTCTCGACCACTACACCAGACGGGTCGTCGAATTGGTGTCAATTAAGTCGCTTTGAGAAAAAAAACGACGCTTATCTCAAAACTGGTAAGGCGTTGGTATTGATGATAGTGTCTCCCTCTTATCACGAAAATTAGACGAAGTTGATGAAAGGTTCATTGAACACCGTTTAAATTAGATCAAGGTACTAAAACAGCGTAGGACGTCCACCAACAAGATTGACTGACGACCTTGTAAAAATCGCAGGATCACACAAGATGCAGAGGGCTTGCAACCGGTCGCTGTGTCACACTTTGGGAGAAGCTTTTGTTTAGCAGTGGGCGTCCTATGGCTGATAATGATGATGATGATGATGGCTTTATTATTGTGATGACTGTAAAACGTCTCGTCACCTTACAACGCGGTATAAAGGACGCGTCAAATGATATTTTAGAAAACCACTTACGAAAATTAGAGTTCTTAATTGTGACTTATCTAAAAGGTAGGTGATTAAGCGAAACGTTAGGATATTACAATATATTAATTATTTACGTCCATCTTTCTTTTAAACACGCTTCTTTGCCTATCATTTCCTATATTCACTTATTGATTGACTTGTTAAATGTAGTCAATTGGAAATGAATCGATATGTACCTCTTACTTACACGATCCTGTACCCACATGTCATACCAATTAAAGCAAATTGACGAGATTATGGGATATGTACAATATGGAAAGTCGGCCTACAAAAAAATGTATTTGCATCGTTAGAATAATACGAAATGCAGTTGAATCCCAGTTTACGGAGTTATCTAAAATGACGTCATGAAAATGAAATTAAATGACTTTATTCGACACAAAGTACAATGAAAGAAAGACATAAACAACAATCCAATTGAATATAATAATACTTGTGTCGAAAAGTTCCCCGCTCAGTATAATTCATGACAGCGAGAGGCATGTCACGATACTGGTATTCTACGGGAACCCTTTCGATCATCTTTAGAAGTTTGTACATCCCATTAGAACTCCAGGATTACAAATTAATTAGGATTTTGAAAAAAAAAATGGATTAAGGCTAAACACGCCGAATACTCGAGATTGATACGAATACCTAGTAGAATCTCTGACAATCTTATCTTATCTCTATGCATGAATATTAATGCAATGTTTTATTTGACTTAAAAATAAAATTATATCACACTCAATATTGAGTATCAATCGCACATTGAGATTTAATTTACCCTAAAAACACCAAAATTAGCTTGTCACAAAACCATAGCCACAAAAACACAATACAACACAAATTGTATGATACACATGTTAAGGAAATTGAAACAATTAGGATTTGTCCCTTGAGTAAGCATACTTCTATCGAGTTCAAAACTTATCGAATCCATAGATATGACACGTCAACGATACGTTTTCGCAAGTTACGAAAACTGGCTGGTAATTTTTATTATGACTAATCACTTGAAGAATTCAGTCAAAAAAAGGTTGCTAGAATATTGTTTTTACCCAGATTTTCCCTGAAAACCAACACAAAAGCTTTCTTTAAGCTAGATGTTAGGTGAACGTGTTTGTCACGTTCTTACACGTCACAAACTTCGGTATGTCGTGTTTATGGTCAAATTCGCACCACCAAAATTTCCCTTGAATGAGGCCAATAGTATGAACCGAGATAGGATCGCTATAAAACTTTATAACTAAAACTTAAATAAACATGCATAATAATTACAGCCCCAAATAATGTGTTCCGCTTGCTTTACCGGACCGTAAGTCATTTTTATTTACCATTATGTTAACCTTGATTGTATTAAGAACTTAGAACTTCAAGTGATCAGTCACATATTCAGAATTAATGCACATACAGTGCGACAAGGATCTTATGACCGATAGATGACATTGACAGGGGGCGCTAGCATTCAATCTCCCTTGATTTAAGGAGTTAAGGAAGCTGTTTAAGAATATTTTTTAACCCAACCATGGAAAAGTCAAAGAGAAGGGTACTAATTTAAAGCAGTATAAGCATGTACGTTGTATCATGTATGTTCCACTGATTTAATCGCGTAACAATTGTATGAACAATAAAAATCATTAAAAATTGTAACTTTATAAAAGGAGTTTAGTACTATAGTATTTAAAAAGAATCCTTTTCCAAGTTTACACAGAATATGTACAAAAATAACATTAGGAAAAATCGAAAAAAAACTTAAGACTGGGGAGATTCGGCTACACTAGATTCTGGCAACCGCATTTTTAAAGATGATAGCGTCAGTTCTGACTTTCGCCGTCGACCAAAAAGTCAATGTCACACTGTATAAGGACAGAACTAGTAAGAGATAGTACCAGTTAGATTTTACTTCAATGAGTTAGTAGATTTCACCAAAAAAACTAAAACTAAGCGACTCAGCATTTAATATTTTTTTTAATACCTTAATATACTCCACAATGAGGCACATTCTTGTAAGTGCAGACAAAGGACAAATCAAAATCACAGAACAAATAGTAACAAATTCAGTGAGATGATACCTACGTATTTTATCTCTCATTCATAAATATGGAAATATATTATGGTCAAACTATACGTATCCTACTATTAACTGAGTCAGTTCCTTAGGGCAAGTACACACGTACGTAGCAAGAGACACCAATACAAGTCCCATATCATATCAGATTTTATTCAATTTCTTTCGAAAATGTCCAATTTCCCTGCCTCACCAGGCAGCCTACTTCTGGATAAGACACTATCAAGGTTAGGTTATTAAGTTTAAAGTTCTGACCTTAGGAACCAACTCAGTGAAACACCACACGATCAAGAAGCAACACTGCACTCACCGGTCAGTGTTCATATCCTGGGATAGGTTGTCCTGGTACATGCTGAGTACCGACATGGCCTGGATGTCACCCATTTTCTCTTCCCTCTCCCTCTCCGTCTGATCCAAACAAACGTCGGAGTCATCATAATGAATCGTAAACTAAAAGGGTGCACCAATATATGTGATGTGACGTGTTAATATTTTAAAGAGTTAAAAATAATAGACGACATCTCCTGTTGTACCCTGGCAATTGTGTTCAGTTCTTAAGACGACAGTTTAAAAAGGTCGGAGTTCTTAAGTAAAGCTATTAAGGACTATGATGTTTCTAGTGAGCTAGCTAGGATAATATGTAAAAAGATAATTGTCCGAATATCTCATCACTTGCATTTAGCATTTCCTAATTTAAAGTAGTCACGTAATTTATTAATAGATCTCCATTTGGTAGGCTTTCGGAATTATACGAGTTTCATAATAAGAATTAAATTTTAATATTCTTTTAATGAGACGAGAAAATCAAGTATGGTAATAAGTTGACAAGTTTTCCTGCATTGAATGATACCTCCTAATAATAGTTCATTGACTGACTCATGTTAATGTTTATCATGCATTAGCTAACAGGCTCAAGATCATTTCAGCAAACACTGACTGCATTGTATCCGCGTATTCCTATATATTTTCAAGATCGTATCTCTTTAAAACGATATCAACAATGGATGGAGTTTAGTTTAATGTTTATACAGTTAAGCGGCTGGTTTCCAGACAAAACAGACACGTTACATACTTCACGATCATTTCTCGGCTTCCTGCTTTTCCTCAATGTCCCATCGTAGAAAATATACGTTAACACATCTATGAACCACGTCAAAACCATCACACAGACACCACACACTCAACGTTTGTCGGTCCAAGAATATCATTGAATTAAATGACCACAAATCACTAACCTTGGCCTTATGACGCGTTGTGCTTGTTGACGGCGAGGGTTTAGAAACTCTTAAAGCATTTTTGTGTCTTACATTAAAGGCCACAATCCTATCGAGATAACGTTATCATCTGCGACGCCGCGATGTTAGCATCACTAAAAATTAATGCCTCTTAAAAAGATCGTCTATCTATTCCGACGTTACAACGCGTAAGTATAATTTTTAATAATGTTTCCAAATGAGACGTGTCGATTCTGTGCTAACTCAGGTGATAAGTGAGTCACAGGCAGGCCACTGTTTAATGGAAAATGGTTACCGAATATACACAACGTATTACATACTTAGATAACTGCCTGCCTTCTCGTTGGTAACAGCGAATCCTCTTAAGCTACTAAACTTAACATAGGTACTCGAATATTGACGACTGACTTTTATGGTCAAACTCATCTCAAATTGAAAAATAGTAAGCAATTCTAGTAAGACATTGATCACAATTCTACAAGTCAATTATGGTGTCTTAACAAGTCATTACAAAAAAACTGTACTTGAAAAGTATCAAAGGACTCTTTTTTATTTTTATTTTTATTTTATTTTAGAGAGTCACTATATAAGGCCTACTAAATACTAAAATCTTCTACATTCTACAGCAACACTCGTAAACTCGCAAAAAAAATAGATGTATCTGAAAGCACAGATATTTTTATATCTTTAAATATAATGTGTTGAGTTGACTTTATTCAATGGTATAATACCCAAACTGCTAAAGTCGCTTCTGTAAATAACTACTCACTAAAGGGCCTTGCATGGCACTTATCTTTAATTAGGTTTATACTACAGGGACTTGCATGTTAAAACAAGGCTCTATGTGGGCCTGATAGTTTTGTGACATAAATAAAACATCATACTAATTTATTATTTTGGTTAGAAAGTGATGACTCCTCATTTAAATACGAAATACAGTAAATTCCCCAAAATACGATTCTGTCGGGACCCGAGTAAAAACTCGTTTCAAGCGGGAAATCGTTATAACCGAACAGGGTAAATAAATTATTTCATGATAGAATCAACCTTTATGTGTTATGAACTCGTTATAGTAGCTACAATCATAAAATGTTCTTAAGAATACTTGTTTTTTTTGTATTTATTTATAATTTCATTACAAGATTTACGCAATGCGACAGTACAACCCAAAGACTTTAATAAACCACAAAGTATTCCTTAATCTAAGTATTTCATTTTTTAACTTCACGATATTTGTAGAAATAAAAATTTGAAAATGGAGTTTAGGCCTCTATTTTGCACGTCAACTTAACTATCACACAGTCTTTTTAGACCATTTTTCCATCAATCATGTCAAGATTCATCCAATAAGAGTTTACTAAGCATGGAGACGAATCATATTAAGCGGGGAACAAATGTATGAAAATATACTCCAAGTCTAGGAACCGACGTTAAAGTGCGTTATATGCAGGAGATTGTATTAAGCGGGGACATACTCTCAGGGTTCTACTGTATTTAAAAAAACTTCATTAGTAATGGTCTTCTAATACAATTAGTAAAGTATAGTGAAAGAGCTTCATTTTATAAATAAATCTGTTTTGGAAGTAAAACCTGGGACCCTTTGTGACAGGAAAGTTGTATCCATGATACTTAAAACTTCAGGCACATCTAATGGATATGTTAGATACAAAATTCAATACATCCTAAGATAAAAGATCCGTATGTGGATATGATTATTTTACCACTTAAATATAAATGAGATCTTTTTGAATGTGATTATTTTTGCATAATGGGTTGTTATCTTTTAATATACCTATTCATAGTAATTGTGGAAAATCCTAACAAACAGATAAGCTATTTTTAAGCAAATAATGAACACATATTAGTGTTGTGTTGGCTAAAAGTTTCTAAAATAAGTTTCTGTTTGAAATGATATTTCTAGACTTTAACAAATCAAAACAGAATTATTTAATAATCAGAAGGGTATAGTAAGGTATAAGGTAGGTAAGGGTTTGTCCCACTTGCCAGGTTGCAACCCAGTACCAGGCCATTAAAATTATATTACTTTCCAGGTTGCAACATTCCGGCCTTGTTTTAATAATAATAATAACCCAGCTTGGGTTCAAAAGTATTAAGTGGGTCACAAAGTGGCAGGGTAAAAATTATGGGGCCATGGCAGAAAAATGTTTGGGTAACACTGGTGTAGGCTATCTAAGTAAAAATATGGTTGTACTTTAAAAAGTATTTATCCACCCACAAACTTTTAATAAATTAATTCCTAGTCTTTCAACTACATACTTGCCTCGGGTATTCAGAAAATCCAAGTTTTCACCACATTGTTAGAGCTATTAGTAATGATCACCTTTTATAAATTTATCAAAAATATCCAAAATTAATTTATATGTTAATCATTTCCCACAGATTTAAGCCCAGCTTTCATATCAGCACTCGTATATAAATACAGACCTAATATGTTACGCCATGAAAGAATGTAAGGTATTTTTTATAACATGCAAAATATTACCTGTTGAAATTCGTCATCTCCATTCTGGAAGAGTTGCTGGAAGGCGAGCTCATTACGCTGGGCCTCTGTTAGGAAAGATTCCGTTTCACCCGCGTCAGATCTTTTATGATGTAGTTTCACACCACCAGCATAAATAGGGGTAGCAATCTTTGGGGTGAAGACATTGTCTTCAACTCTCTCCAGAAGAGGCTTGGGCACGTCCTCCTCGAGCGATGGGTCCCCGTCGGACATTACATACAACCTGATTTAATTACAAAACACAAAAGCTCCAGTGAAGTCAATATCCTACTCTTCTGAGTCACAACTTCGCACCAATTTCATCCGGTAACTTCGGCAGTCGCGACGCGGAAGTGTGAAATATTTCAAATTCTAACGAGAATGTGTGTAAATGAATAAATGAAAATAGTCTGCTATTGTTATCAAAATACCCTCGATAAAATACAAATGAATGAGAATTGTGATATGACGACGAGTGAAGGTGGAGGCAGGCGTGGTAAGGTTGCCTAGATTGGGTGTTTTTAAATTTTTAGTATGGACACTAGCGCCATCTCTGAACACCATCCGAAAAAAACACATACATGGGGTATACTAGATGGCGCTTAAGGCAGTTAATACATACACTTGGTTTTATTTGTTTAAATCATTTTGTTTTCTTTATAACATATTATAAAAACATGTTTTTATGATATAAGAGACAGTTTAATAAATTATATTCAATAATTTGTTTTACTCTAAAGCTGACCATAAGTTCAAACAAAGACTATAGAGTGTGACATTTGCTGTCAAAATATTATAGCATTACAAATGGCCGTTTTTTTCCAAATGCCGGTGTGGAATTGATGTGTGTACACGCGCTTCTCATTGTGATTTTGTGGCTTTTCACTGTGATCTTCTACTTATTGTGTTGAGTTGATATACATCCTCCACATAAGTACAAAGTTTTACCTTTATTTTGCGTATTGCGATATTGGACGCTTGACGACCGGTTCGACCGGTAAAGGTCAATTACTGTGTTGTAATTGCAGAATGCCTAAACGTTGTGCTCTAGGATGCCCACCAAGTGGTACGTATGTTAACTATCTCAAATATTATCCCATAAATATTTGTTGAGGTTATTATAACCTAAATGAACACCTAGCTAATGTAGTCAAACTGTTACATGTCAATTTTAATTCACAGAAGCACTAAGTTGCGGTAATGAATTTCCTAAATTCTTCATTAGTTTTGCATGCCGTCCAATATAACTGTTCTGCTAAACTGCTCTGCCAAAATAACTGTTAAGAAGGCCCCATTTTATATTATAACCTCAATCTCAGATTCATTCATTCATTCTTAATTACTCAATTCCTAACATTGTTTTTAAAAAATACAAATGTTCAATAAAAAACTTATTTCATTACAGGTGTATCCACACATATGTTTCCAAACCCATCTAAACATCCTGATACATTCAAAGCCTGGGTTGACTTAATTGGCGGAACTTTGAATACAGCGTTAGATTATGAATTTTATAGAAAAAGAGTAATTTGTGACATCCACTTTACTGCTGCTGATAGAAATAGGAACCACCGTTTGAATTGTCTTGCTGTTCCATCATTATTTTTAACAAGTGAGTTCTTATAGTCCATTGTTGTATTTATTGTTGACTGAGGTGTATAAAATGTTTTTTATTTATTTAATTACGAGTTGTTTATATTCTTCTTCTTAGTGTGTCGATGGAACACGAGAAATTACTGTTGTTTATATTAACTTAAATATAAATTATTTTCAGATAAAATAGTAAGTTCCACTGAAGTAATGACAGATAATATGTCAAGTGCTGCTATTGTCGATAACTCTCAAGTGTTGAGTGCAGATCAAAGTTCCTGTATGACCATTTCGAATTTGTCTCAACAATCAAGTTCTATAGGTAACTATGCTTAACATAATTTACTTAAATAATGTAGCTTTGTTTCATGAATGTTACACAATTCTTTACTCTTGTGTGAGATATTTATCTGCCTTAATAGCAGAATATTTGATTATAACCAGTGATCGGATAATCGGATGCATATTTTTTACCTAAAGTTCATTTTTGGCTAGGGTATTATGAAGGCGGCTTCTTAAAATGCATATTTTTAAATAAAAATTCTAGAAAATTCTTTCGATATAAACAACTTTAGGTAAATATGCATCCGATTATCCGATCACTGATTATAATATCAAGGAAAATATAGTGCCAATTTTTTTTTCCATAATTTTGTACTAAAACAAATATTTTAAGGCCTTAGATACTAATAAATAAAATAAATTTTTAGTCATGCCGAGCGAAGATTTGAATAAAATGCCAAGGTCTGGTATAGGTAATGCTCAAGCATCCAGTTCAGCTTACAGTCCCATGGGTATGTATGTTAAATTAAATATTTTTGTTCTTAAGACTATTTTAACATTACCATAATTTACTTATCAAAATAATGTAGCTTTGTTACATGATAGTTACACAATTCATTAGCCTTTTGCGAGGTATTTATCTGCCCTAATAGCAGAATAATAAAGATAGCAGTAAAGAGCTGAATGCATATGGCAAAATGTAGGGAAAGTTGGAAAAAGATGGAGGAGGCTTTTACCCAAAGCGAGATCACTTATAATGGAAAATAAATTAACTTATGTTAAAAAATACACATTTTATTAAGTGAAACAAATAAAGCTTTAATAATAATACAGTCGCACCTCTATAAGTCGAACATCAAGGGAGACGCCAAAAATTTCGAGTTATAGAGTTTTCAACTTGTAGAGGATTTCGACTTAGGCGGATTTTGATTCGACATAAAGAGTTTGAGGTTTGTTCTTATAAATTTTGAGTTAGAGAGGTAAAATAAATAAGAAATCAACTTGCAGAAGTGACAAACATATTTTTATTTATTATAAATCAACATTATTTCAAATCATTTTAAAATAAAAAATATGGCATTAAAAAAGTCAGTTTTTTTTTTTGCTTTAGATAATTTGGTTGTTCTCTATCTATAGCATTGTCTAATATATAAAGAGCAGAAAATTCTTCTTCTTCAGAGTTACTGGTCTGCTCTATAAAATTACGTAAGGTATTCAATGAATTGCTTAGCTAAATTTCAAAGGAAATCAAAATTAAACACCTGACACCAAGCAAGCAAACACGTGTTTACGTGAGTCATAAATTTACTATCGTATACTCCTAAAATGTTTAAACAATAGTGTACTCACATTGTCGGCAAGTTCTTAAAGTCGGTAACTTATTTTTGTTCGAACAATAGAGGTAATAAATTCCAAATGATCAAGTTTTAAAGGTTGTAAAATTAAACGTTGCTATGTTCGAGAAACAGAGGTCAAATTTAATTTTTGGAGTTAAAATATGTACCAAAATGGCTTGGAGGGACTCAGTGATTATTTCGACTAACAGAGGGTCAAGATTTTAAGTAATGGAGGTTTTGGTGTTTGAAGGGAAGGGAACAAAACGTTTTTTCGAGATTTGGAGGTTTTTGACTTATCGTGGTTCGACTTAACGAGGTTCTACTGTAATAGCAGAATACTTGATTATAACATAAGAAAAAAGTAGTGCTAAATCACAATTATTATTTGGTATTAAAAAAATATTTTAAGGTCTTAAATACTAACAAATAAAATTATTTTTTAGTCATGCCGAGCGAAGATTTGAATAAAATATCATCGTCTGGTATAGACAATGCTCAAGCATCCAGTTCAGCTTACAGTCCTATAGGTATGTATGTTAATTATTTTTTTTTTACCCGCAACAGAATGAAGTAGGTGTATGCTTTTGGGGTGAGAGGATGTTTGTGTGTTCACAAACGAATGTTCCCATGTTTCTCCAGAATGGCTTGACCCATTGACATGCAGTTTTCTGCATGCGTAGAACTATAGAAAAAATGTTCTTACGGGGCAGGTAATGGCAGCTACGACGGATTTTCTTGGTTTTGCAATTAATAAATAGGTGGATACGTATTCACTTTTGGTCTGGGAATTTGATAAAAATTCGTTAATTATTTTTTCAATTAAGAAGAATATCATTTTAAACATTGTGGGTTTTTCCAAAATTTTTAATTTTGTTTTTTTAGATCATATATTTTGTTAGTTTTTTTTACTTTATTAACTTTACTATTCTCCTCACTATAGGTAGACGATCAATCATAAATTATAGAAAAGCCAGAAAACAATCATCCACCAAAATATATGATCTTAAAAAAGTATAAAGAAGGATAAAAAGGTTGATAGAACTATCGGTGCCCAACATGAATATTTATGATTGTTTCTGATTTTCCATTTATTATAGTAAATAATATAAAGTTACTATCTTATTTTTTTCAGATGACCCGCTATTCGAGCATAACTACTTCAAAAAGGAGGAGCCTAAGGATGCACAAAGAAGGACAAATAATTGTATGTATTATACTCTTTTAATACCAATGGTATATAAATAATTGCCTCACTGGTATAATGGTCAATGTACTCGCCTATGTCCCCCATGTCTTAGAAAGCATGTAAGCTGTTGGCCCTGCTCCTGCCCCCCTAATTCAGAATCATTCGATATCAAAACCGAAGCAAGTTGACAACCGATAAACACAGAATTACTATGGGCTGAAAGCTGTCATTTTTGTGATCGATTGTTAATGAAAACCGGTGTGTACGCCACTCGACCACAAAGGTCGTACTTAATTTCTAACCAAGTGACCCTTCATTGAGAATGATTGCTTACCACAACTTACATTTGCTCACATCCGTCATGGGGCAATCCAACAGACTTCTCCCAAAAATAAAATTAATTTTGTTTTTCATTTTTTTCAGTCTCAAGGAAAAAGGTTCCAGTTATGGTGCTCCGAAAATATAAGCAATACAAAAAACAAATTAAGAACCTGAAGACACAGCTTCGTCGAACACGTCAGAGAACTCAAAATTTCAAAGCCAGGCTGGCAAGTGCCGAAAAATTGACTACTGATGCGGCATTTATAAGATTAACAAAAAACGCGTCAATGGAAGCTAAGATATTTATGAAAATGCAATGCAGCCAAGCTCATAAAGCGCCTTCTGGTCGACGCTTCAGCCTAGATGACAAGATATTGTCTTTATCTTTATTTAAAAAAAGTCGTAGGTATTATAATTTCCTAGCAAGAAAATTCATTTTGCCATCAGCAAAAACTTTGAAAGCACTGTTGTCAGAAATAAAAATTAAATCTGGCATAAATGATTTAGTGTTTGAAAAAATTAAGGAGACTGTTCAGGGTATGAACCCAGAAGATAAACTGTGCTCCGTTATTTTCGACGAAATGTCTTTAACCCCCAGTGTCAATTACGACAGTAAAAGTGACAAGTTAAAAGGATTTTCCGATTTCGATGAAAATAAAATAGCGGATCATGTACTTGTTTTCATGATAAAAGGTGTCAAAGCTAACTTCAAACAGCCAGTTGCTTTTTATTTTACGAACAGTGCTAATAAAATTGACTTAAAAAGCGCTATAGTAGATGTTATTAAAAAAATTCAAGATACTGGCCTAATTGTGTTGTGTACAGTTTGTGACCAAGCCACTGCCAATGTATGTGCTATAAATCAATTATTAGATGATACAAAAAAATGTTACTTCAAAAAGGGACAAGCATGGCGCCATGATATGTTTGAAATTAATAAAAAACAAATTATTCCTTTGTTTGATGTCCCTCATTTGTTAAAGGGCATACGAAACAATTTATTAAACAAAGATTTGAAATTTAATGACATCAAAGATAATAATACAGAAAAAATTGTTAAGTGGCAGTACTTTCAAGAAGTTTACTCTGCAGATAAATGCTTAGGAGAATTAAGATTTCTTCATAAATTGACGGAAGAACATTTGATCCCAGACAAAATTAAAAAAATGAGAGTTAAAACGGCTGCTCAAGTATTTAGCCACAGTGTTGCTGTTGTAACTGAGCATTTATCTGCTAGAGGATTAATTAACGAGGAGTGTCGCCATCTTATCCCTTTTGTTTCGCTGATGGATAAACTTTTTGATTCCCTAAATACAAATAGTTTTCATATACCAAATGGTAAAGTGTTTAAAGGATGTGTGAGACAAAATTCGCCTCATCATCAACTTTGGCAGGATGCCATAAAAACATTCAAATCAGTTAAATTTATTAAACATAAAAAAACTGGTAATAAGATTAAAATATTAGAAATTTCTGTGCCAACAGTTAAAAATTTCATAAAAACAATTGAAGGTATGCAATTGCTTTGGAAAATATTATCAACAAAGCATAGATTGAATTGTATGTTTACCAGAAATTTCAATCAGGACCCACTGGAAAATTTTTTTGGGAACATTCGGAGTTATGGTGTTCGCAATAATTCACCAAATTATTTGTGTTTTGAGGGTGCATTTAAAGCTCTTCTACTAAATAACTTCAGTTCGCCTCACTCTTTAAAAGCGAACTGCGAAAAGGATGAAAATACATGTCTCCAAAATTTAAAATTTTTCATAAATAATAGACACGCTAACCCGGACGTTCCCGAAACGAATGAAAATATTGTTATAGACGAAGATTTTCTCATAGAAAGCAACGAGCCTGAAATAGGACAAAAATCTTATGTATGCGGCTGGGTCCTGACAAAATGCTTGAAAAATGTGATTAAAGGATGTAAAACATGCAAATCAAATGTAACTTCCAACAATATTAATGAAAATAATGCGTACATAGAAAGAAAAGAATATATGGTAGGAAAAAAATGGCTGGTATATCCTTCTGAAGAATATGTTAAAACATTTTATGAAGTCCAAGATATAATAACAGCAGTATTAAAAAAGAAAAATGTATCAAAAAAAAACTTGAAGAAGGAAATAAAAGAAATTATAAATGTACTTATTTATTTTCCAAGCAATTGTAGCATACATTTCGAAAAATTAAAAGAATACTTCATAGACACCACAATAAATATAATTATTTACAGTTGGTGCAGATCCATTAATAGAATTTTAACTGGAAAGATTAAGTATGAAGGCGATGATGAGACGAAAATGTTTGCTCAAAATTATTACTTCAGACATAGCAATTATAAAAATAAAAAGTAATAAATGTGATTTTAACAACAAATTTAAAATGTATTTAATTTCACCCACCTACGTAGATCTCCTGTCGTGTACCAATTTTTAATTATTGAACTGTAGCTATAGTAAGGGTCCCGTTGCGTGTTTTTGTTATATTTTTTTTAGTTTTTCTTTCTAACTTCAAGAAAAACTAAAAAAAATAACAAAAACAACGCAACTGTACTCTTGCTATAGCTATAGTTAATGCGTTCCTATAGATACTAACCTATATATAATAGGCAGGCAGCTATAGATATATATAAAGCATGTTAGTGTCGGATGGAAATAAGAGATGGCGCTACTATTCAATGCTGGGTGACGAAAATTTCCGTGAGGGGGCACTCTTTTTCCAGTACTATACTTTACTCTTTGGGTGGAGGGACGAAAGGAAGGGGGTGAAGAAGAGGCGCGGAGGCGGAAGCAGGAATCAAACGTCAGATAAACGTCAGTGGCTGTGTTCCTGTTTTTTCCAAATGAGCCGACTTTAGGCCGACTGCCTCTGCCTGCAGACTTACTATGAGCTCTTACTGCGTATGCGTACGCGCCGTCCGTACAACACACACATGACAGCAAGCTAGTAGGTATGTTTAAAAGTCCTCGCCTAAAAAGAAAAACTAACCTCAAGGAGAAGAGAAAGAGAAGAGACTTAAAATGATGGTATGGCCATGCTGACGCAACGAAGAATCATTCGATAAGACAAAAGCATAATAAAGTAAGTAATTTTGCCTTCTCGTCTTCAAAATCAAGCCTACCCTACGACACTAGGCTAGCTCATACCTCATACTAGAATCTACCCTCTATACCCACGTCGTTTTTAATTTTTTCTACCAATTAATAAACTGGCAACAAATTTTGCCACGCCACTCATGAGCTGTCACATTGCGTCGGGAGCAGAAAATCAGTGATTAGGTTGCCGGCTTTTATTTTCTCAAATTTTGCTGATTTAATTTGCATTCTTTATGTAAAATTTCATCAGAACCGTGAGTGCGAAAATATAAATTCATCATGACCGTGGAGGTGCAAACCAAGGCGAAGCTACCACAGCTTTCGTCTGATAAACAGCTAACATTCATCAAACTAGCTGTTTTATCGATGGCAGCAATCCTGTGTAAGTTATTTTACGTTGTTTTCGCTTCTCGCTCCTGGCAGTGTAGATAAACAAATCCATTTCGTGGCCTTACCATGTCAGTTGTGTTAGAATATTTGATATATATTTCCTAACCAAAGTGAAGTGTAAGCTGGTTGTTTTTGGCACTGTTTTTGTGTGTAATATGTAAAAAAAATGTTTTGATGATAGCGTTCGCGACTCGTCTGTTCTCCGTGCTGCGTTTTGAGAGCGTAATCCACGAGTTCGACCCTTACTTCAACTACCGGACCACCCGGTACCTGACAGAAGAAGGGTTCTATAATTTCCACAACTGGTTCGACGACCGGGCATGGTACCCCTTGGGGCGTATCATTGGGGGTGTGTATTATTTATGATAAAGATAATTTATTTTTAGTACTATTGTTGTTGAATCAGATGTAATCATGGCAAAAATGTGGTGTTCTCATCTTTTTTAGACTCCTTTAATAAAGTCCATCATTCCTGCACTTCTTAAAGGTGTATAATACTCTAAAAATAAAATTATTAAAACTATTATTTCATTTGTCTTTTATTTTCTGAACATTAACACTATTTTAGTCTGAATAGTGTAAATGGGATGTGGCAGTTTTTAAAAAACAATACTGTTAGCACTTTTAGAATGACACTTAAAACTTGATCCAAATGCTCAAATATTGAGCAGATTAACAATTCACTGATGAAAGAAAGAAGAATGTTCTGTTTTAAAAATACATAATTGTTTCATATCATTTTGTCAGGTACAATATACCCTGGCCTGATGGTGACGTCGGCGACATTGTACAACATAATGCAGTTTCTGAACATCACTATAGACATCAGGAATGTGTGTGTTTTCCTCGCCCCATTCTTCTCATCGCTCACAACCATTGTCACTTATTTGCTGACAAAGGAGCTAAAGGTGCGTTTTATTTTTTATTGCAATAATATTTAATGTCACTAGATACTTTGAATGCAAATAGTGCTTAGAATAGAATTAAATTATTCAAATGTCCCTAAAAATTTGCTAAAAAATATTGATGAAACTTCAAATACTAAGTTTCATTTGCTCATATCATATTCCAAAGAAACAACATTTACTTATCTAAATCTTTACTTTACTTTTTTAAATTAAACAAGAATATTACATACCAATACTGTACTTAGTTTTTTTTTTACATTCATGATATTTCATGTTATGGTTTGCCAGTATCCTTCATTGTCATACAAAATTTTCCCTATTTCTTTGATGTTGAACAGAAGGTTTTTTCCTTTGAACACAGGATGAAGGCTCAGGCCTGGTAGCAGCTGCGATGATTGCCATTGTGCCCGGCTACATCAGTCGTTCCGTAGCTGGAAGCTATGATAACGAGGGCATTGCTATTTTCTGCATGCTGCTCACTTACTACTTCTGGATCAAGGCTGTCAACACTGGCACCATACTGTGGGCTACAATGACGGCGCTGGCTTACTTTTACATGGTGAGTGGTAATGGTATAATTATATTAGTATAATTTTATTAATATATGTTGTTCTATACATAAAAGGATGAATTAGCAAATTTACAAGGCTTGTTTAGTGAATATACAGATAAGAACATAATATGTGTAGTATTTCCTCGAGTTTGATGAAGGTTACGGGAATAAATAGGTAATGGTAATGGGAAAAAATAGAATCAAGATAAAGTAACGTAACCATAATAGACACATAAAATATGTGCATGACAATGTCAACTGTTACATATTTAAATGGACTATATTTAACCCGAGCCAAACTCAAAAGTCCAGCCTTTATCTCCATGATTCTCCAACCAACCGATCAAAACCACATATTGATTGGTGTATTCTTTTGGTTGTATGGATATTCATTTTCACTACAACCATGCACCAATCATAGATTAACACAAAAGCTTCACGCCAAATAGTTTTAAGAATTACTTTGGTTTTTGCTCTTTTGAACAGTCCCCTGTGAATACATAAACATAAAGTTATCCTACCAAATTATGATGTTGCTACTGAATTTCTTATTATATTAGAACTAGCGGAAATAGCCTGAAACCTTAGCGCTTAGCGCAAGTGCGTGTTCTTCTTAAGCTGCGAGCATTATTTTGAAGCAGAGTTATTTAAAAACTGTAATATTTTCTAAGATATTTATTGAAATGAAATGATGTAAAGATCAATTTTGGTAAAAATAAAATGCTTGTGATGATGAATATTTTAATTTTGACAGAGTTAATACCGTCCGCGTGAAAACACTTTTTGAAAATAGTACATAATTTTATATAAAACTAGCGGACCCAGCGAACTTTGCTTCGCCCCTAACACCGTACCGCCCCGGCTCCGTCTCGCCCAGCCTCGTAATTTTAAAATTTAAGAAAAACACTATAATTGATGAGTTATCGAGCGGGATGAAAAATGATCAAATTACTAAAATGGCTATAAAAAAATAGGGGTTGGTGATAAAAAATGAATAAATTTAGGGTTGTATGTATTTTTAATGCCACATTATAAAAAAAATAAAAACAAAAAAATTTATCCAAAAATTAAAAAAAAAAATTAAATAAGGGTGAACAACCCCTATAACTTAGGGGTATGAAAAATAGATAGTAGCCGATTCTCAGACCTACTGAATACGCATATAAAATTTGGTACGAATCGGTAAAGCCGTTTCGGAGGAGTACGGGAACTAACATTGTGACACGAGAATTTTATATGTAAGAAGATTTATGATCATAAAAAAAAATGTAGTGAGCAAACCATATCAGATGGACATATGCTGTCGCGGACTTTTTTGTTGAACTTTTAATAGCGGAACGTAGGATGCTACGCAGGCAACGGAAGCTCTCAAAAGGAATATATTATTACTAGTATTTTCCACCCATTTTTGTATCATTTTTCATTGTTGCTCTTCTTTTTTAAGTCGTATCGTAATGTTTTATAGCTTAAAGCCTTCCTCGATAAGTAAGCTAACCAACACAAAAAGTTTTTTTTTATAATCGGTCTAGTAGTTTCTGAGATAAGCGTGTTCAAACAAACTTTTCAGCTTTATAATATTAGTATAGACAAGCGGTCCTCCGCGACTTCGTCTGCGCGTTTTGTTTTACTCCCTCCCCTGCCGTCGCAGCGTGATGCACCATAGCCTAAAGCCTTCCCTATAAATATGCTATCCAACACAAAAATTTTTTTTCAAATCGGTCCCGAAGGCCCTTAGATTAGTGCATTCAAACAAATAAACAAAGTAGTCGCTTTTACTCGTACTCTGTGACTGATAATTCTGTTATTCTCGTAAGAATTTTACAATGTCGTAAACCACATTTCAAACGAAAAACATGTGAGTGCGATAGTCAAATGAAATGTTAATGGCTTTCCAAGGTGCTCTTTGTAATTAGCACTAAACCTTATTTCAAAAGTAGGCTCTATGTTATTGTTTGTGATCTTATGGGTATTCTCTTGGGTCTCTTGGGTACCTTCAATAACTCGTTTTATTCAATGATGATCAAAAGGATAAACAGGTTATACACCAACATTAAAGCATTTTGAAGATGCACACGGATTACTCTATACGAACGTATAGTTATGTATTGCGACACTTAGCGCTAACAGAGGCAAATGATGAGGCATGCCTGTTGAGAGAAAGAGAAACGTATGGATTGCTATTGAGCGCTCATTGGCGCGAGCACGTGATATCTCGTTCTTTAGCCTAATGTCAGCAATTGCCAAATTATGGTAAATACTAAATACATGTTTTATGTTTTAATTCTTTTAAATGAACAAACTATACTTATGAATGAAATGAAACGTTTTTCTTGTCTCTAACAAATGCCGTGTATTTGGTACAACTAGACACATAGGAAAGCATTTTTGCCAGACGAGAATTAATTTAAGGCGCTGTCGGGACGTACAGCCGTAAAGAGGTAGCGTGCCCGACTGAATGCACTCCGGGCAAATACCTGCCTGCTAATTACCTGCCTCTTGTCTAGCCATTTTACTGTGTGTACGACGTATCTATCATTTTCGAAACATCTTAGGTTTTATTATGAAATGACGATGAATTTATTGGTAATTAGGACGGTTACAGAAAAGAGTTAAAAAATGGTAAATGAAGTAGTAACAGGACTGCCGTCCGTCCGCAAATTGAATATCGAGAGCGCAGATCTGGGTGCCCGCGCGCCGTTGAGATTCCTCGCTCTCCGCGCCTCCGGTCCGTCCCGCAAAGTTTCGCCCTTTTGACGCGTGGCGGCGTTGATGCGCGAACAGTTATTGTGTGTCTCTTTGCACTATTCAATTTTTTATCGTTGTAAATTATATACCGAATCTATGCTTTTCTCTTTGCACTTTAATTGTCTAGGTACCATCTGTTAAAACACACATTGGGTTTTGTAAACAAATTATAATTTTAATTGCATCGAAATTACATTGAAAAATAATCTATGATCTAAAATATGAAAAAAAGAGAAATTGATTATGCCATCAACATTAAAACAACCAAAATCCAAATCCATTGCAAAATAAGTCAGGTTCAAGCGCATAAGGGAGATATCCATTGTCTGTTGAATATGGGCCATGATATGTCGACGTCCGTTGAATTTGGACTATATAAATAAAATAAAGAAAAGTGCTCCAGACAACACACCAATTGTCTGGTTTTGTGGTAAGGTATTTTCTTCCTTGTGTTACGAAGTACCAGGCAAAAATTATGACGGGGGCGACTCCCATAAATACTTAAAGACATATAATATCCATGACTTAGGTACAACAAATCTTCTTGCTCATCATCACTCAAACACTTTCACTTTGGCCCTTGCGGAATTCGAACCCGCGACCGCTGGTTCAGTCGTCAGGATCTCTAACCACTGCACCAAACGTGTCGTGTCGTTCTGGATAAGCACGCTGGGTTTCTAGGCGTCGCCGCTCCGAGGTCCCGAGTTCGATTCCTGGTCGGGTCAATGTAGAAATCATAATTTTCTATATTACTTCGGGTCTGAGTGTTGTGGTACCACCGTTGTGTCTGATTTCCATAACACAAGTGCATTGGCTACTTACTTTGGGATCAGGGCAATGTTGATTGGTGTCCGATATTTATTTATTTATTAATTCCAGGTATCATCATGGGGAGGCTACGTGTTCCTGATCAACCTGATCCCTCTCCACGTGCTAGCCTTGATGGGCCTGGGCCGGTTCTCAGCGAGAGTGTACGTGGCATACAGCACTTTGTACTGCGTCGGCACAATACTGTCCATGCAGATATCCTTTGTCGGCTTCCAACCGGTGCAGAGCTCGGAACATATGTTGGTAAGTCGAAAAATTAGTCTGAATGTTAATGGTGACAATCCAATGTCGAAAACGTAGGTCTGGGCGTCAATCTCTTTAAAGTCGGTTTTCCTTTACTAGTCGAATAATGTCAACAATAGTTTTATAACTTATAAAAATAATATTAGTAAATTTAATTCATTTATTATTTGATTTTAAAAGATCTTAGTGCTACTTGACGAATTACCTATGGAGTTTTGTGTTCATCTTATTTTAAAATAAATTATTTGGAAAATGGAATTTCAAGATTGTAGTCAATATTTGACAATCAAATTTAAACGGACTTAAGGTGTTGGAACACAAATGTACCATGATCTCTCTATAGGAGTCGTGACACATTCATACAACAATTTTTGCTGCCCATCTATCAACTTCCTGACCACCTGACCTTAAAATCCATTATTGCTTGCAACTGGCGTCGTTATTTGTTTATAATAACGCCCGTCGGTCGTGTGTGCAAGCGCTTTTCGTTTAAAAGGGGTTAGGCGCCAGAGACCTCAACCGCCCCTAATTACTTTAAGCAGAAGTCAATCAAACCGTAAAGTCCGTTTTTCTTTCCTCTTTGAATATTGTGAACAATCTTTTTATAATAATATCAGTGAACAAAACGATTAATGGTTTTAAAAGATCTCACTATGAACTTTAATATAATATAATATCCTTTGGACATTCCCACACATCGCCATCTAGTCCCAAAGTAAGCTACTCAAAGCTTATGTTATGGGTACCAGATAACGGATATAATACTTAAATACTTTTTATTTGTAAATACATACATGATATACATAGAAAACACCCAGACCAATACAAACAGACATGTTCATGCACACAAATGTTTGTATTGTGCGGGGATCAAACCCGCAACCCGCTAGGCGATTTCTCGACCACTACACCAGACGGATCGTCTGTAACTGTAACTTTGTATAAGTTTTTTTTTTGTATTTTTATCATGCAATCAGTCTTTTTGACTATAAGCAGATGTTGTATAGGAGTAATGAGTTTCAGGGCTTTGCTCCCAGTGAAGCTAGCCTTTTTTATTTTATTTATAGGATAGTCAAAGATGTCCCGTCGCTTCTTTAAGCGACGCAAGGTTTCAGGGATGACAAGCTGTCCTGCGAGTTGATTAGGGTGCCTCTGCAGTCGAGCTCTGTATTTGGTGCCATGCTCATCGATTTCATCTTTCACCATTGGAATGTCCAATATCTCATGGATTTCCGTTGTTTTCACAAACCATGCTGCATCAGACAATTGTCTCAGTATGTTGTTTTGTACCCTTTGCAGTTTCAATTCCATAGGTCCGGATAGTATCCTACTCTTAGAATAGCATTAAACTGGTTCGTCATTAAAACTAGACCTTTACGTGGTAATTCTTCGAGTACTTTTTGTCAATTAGATCGAATCCAGGTGAAAGTTTAGCTTAAAAACTTAGGGAAAATCTGGAATTCTCTTATAAGATTGGGGAGTATTCGCTAGACTCGATATGGCAACCGCATGTTTGAATTTGACAGCGTTAGTTCTGATTTTCGTCGTTGGCCAAAATATCCTTGTCGCACTTAAGGATGAAATAAAAAAAAAAATTGTCTCCTTGTTAGATGAAACAGCAAAGAAGTAAAAAAATCATCCAAATAAAAAAGTTCATTTTCTTTTTTTTTTCAGAAAATAATTAGCCTGAGTTACAACTGTAGTGGTGTAATGAAAGGCCTATTTATTGTTCACCTTAAAAAAATAAAACAAGGTTCTAGTAATAATACTGGAAAATCATTAAAATTGCGTCATGTTGGGTACTAAGTACTAAGTTGGTTTTTTTTTTGAAAAATGCTGTTTTCTCGAAAACTAGAAATTTTCACGGAACATACATCCTTAGAGTAGCCCCTAGACCCTTCTATTGATGGTTTTCGTTTGGACCACATGAAACCCGTCACCATGTTTGTATGTTTTATAAATTATAGTATTAGTAATATCATAAATTCTCTTGATCGTTTATGCGCATAATACCCCTTCCTATGAGCTCATTATTTCTTTACCCAAAGGTTGTCTGGAAGAGATCGCTTATAGCGATAAGACCGCCTAAATTGTACATTTCCTCGAAATGAATTTGTAATTTAACCTATCTGATGTGCAATAAAGAGTTATCTTATCTTATCTGTTTCTCAGGCTCTCGGCACATTCGGTCTCTGCCAACTCTACGCATTTGCTCAGTACCTGCGCGCGCACCTGTCTCCGGCCAACTTCGAGCTGCTTTTCAAAGCGCTCGTCACAACACTACTGACCACACTGGGCACCGCAGCTGCCGTGCTTACTATCACTGGTATAACGAACTTTTTGAATGACGAAAGAGTTTTTAGATCAACTCAGGTTAAATCATCATTCCGTCTCTCTTTTTCTTTGATGGTGACAGAGACGAAATTACATGCCACCCGGCCTTGGCCCAATTACATACACACTTAATATCCATGACATAATACCATTTCTTTGAACTGATATACCATGATTATACCATGATATGCCTGCGAAATCTTTTTAATTCTAAAGTTTGGTGAGGTAAATGCATGCAAAACTCCATTTTCAAACGTATTGTTGTCGATGAACGCACGTAACAAACAACACTCATCTCTGTGTCTGTGTGACGTCACCCATAAACAGTGCAAATGTTGCGAATCTTTGGGTTAACTATAGTTTGAGAACTGAGTTATGATAATGAGAAACATGAAAAAATGCTTCAGGTTTATACAATTGTAATTTGTTTCACAGGAAAGATTTCACCATGGACTGGACGTTTCTACTCTCTACTGGACCCGTCTTATGCCAAAAATCACATCCCTATTATTGGTAAGTCAATTTCATACGTCCTTATCTATAATAATATTTTAAAGCTAAATTTTGTTTGTTTGTTTAAACGCGCTAATCTCAGGAACTGCTGAAGCTATTTAAAAATAATGTTTTTGTGTTGGATAGCTTTTTTTGCGATGAAGGCTTAAAGCTATAAAACATCACGCTGCGACGAGAGGGGAGGAAGCAAACCTAAAACGCGCGGAAGAAGTCGCGGGGACCGCTAGTTTAAGACTTTCAAGTCTTTACTTCATAATTGAGTCTCGTAACAAATAACATTTCAGGCAGCGTAAATATTTTAGCCACCATTACTTGTACTCTAAAACCATGTTATAAAATAAGCCAACACTATTGCTAATGTTTCATATTTTCGTGTTTTTAATTTCAAAGTCATCTCAATTTTATCACACTAGTCAACATCTCTTATGTACCGTATACCGTAGAGGTAGGAGTAGGTGGTGGGGTTCCCCCACCACGAATCGATGACAGCGCCTTGGGTCGACGTCTATCACCATTTCTCTAGCAATTTTATTACAAAATATATGTAACCGTTATATTTTATTAATAAGTAAAAATTGACAATATTTATTAACCTAATTGAATAGAGTGGATAAAACAATATTTAATTTAACTAACTTTGGTTAAATTACTTTTCATAATGAAATCCAGACATTTGTCATTTTATCGTCCTCCATTAGTTTGTGATGCTTTGTCGCGCACGGTCCTCATAGGGCAGTTGGATAGCACCAAAAAATTATTATCCCTTGAAAATAGAATGACAAGAGCAAGATGTCACTAACAGCAAACTGTGTGATAAAAAGAGATGGGGGATGCGATATAGCAGAACCGTTTTTGGCGGCTGTCAGTCAGTTTGGAAGCCCATGAAGGCTCGCTGAAAATTACTTTCATTTGTTTTTCATTAAATTTAAGTAAAATTGTGTATATTTTGAAGATATAGTTCTTCTGTAACATGGTGACTTGTTTGTTGTTCATTTCAGCGAATTAAACCCAACAAATTATCATTTAACAGGTAAATTAGTCTAAATCGAAGCCTCTTAATATACGATTTATATGCGCCAATGCGCTTCAAATTTTAAGTACGCAGTTTGATTATTCTATTACATAAACGTCAATTTACGTTATAATAGTTTTTAAAAAGTAAAGACAGAATAACACAGGTAATGTATATCTACGAATATTTTGTATAAAGAAATAATATTTCGTTTTACACTAGGGCTGAATGTTCGATATTTTGTGTCTGTTTATCATGCGAACGAAATATTCAACTCATATCTGTATACTACAATACTATAAGAGTAACCAGAAACCAACAACTATTGTTGCCAAATCCCCCACAAGTGTAAAAATAACATAAACAAAATAGATTTTTCAAAACTGTGTTATTTTCATATATATTTTTTTTGCCAAGTGAATAGTCACTTTTATGAGTTAAATTTATTTGATTTAAATACTACATACCTTCATCACCACTCATGATTTTTTAAATCAACTTCGTGTTTCAACTTTTAAAGATATAGTGTTTTAAAGTCGGAACTAAATTTGGCTATCCGCAATAAATCAACAAGGAAAAAAAAAAGGTGGATGTTTGACGAATCACAGAAGCAATACTAAACGACTTAAACCACTTTGTTTATCAAAAAGTAATGAAATATACCTTCAAGTTTTTAAATCAAAGAACAATAGTCATCTACCCTCAATTAAAAAAAAATATTTTTGGCCAAACGCTTCATACTACAGAATCCACCGTGCGTCGTCCCCTGGCCGCACCTTTGCAATGCTATAATAGCACCACGAAGCTGTATATGATGCTGCGCACTTATTAAAGTTCCCTTTTACTGTACGGCATGCGAAGTCTCTGACGCCTCACTGGTCAGTACATGTGTCACATTATTTGTGCAATTGTCAGATCCAATAACTTTACGATCTTCATCAAAGTGTAAGAATGTGTGGTGTTTTCTCTGACATACATTGCAGAGATGCGTCGATTTGCAAGACGTAACTGTGTGCGATGAACTCAAACAGTTGACACAACCGTGTTTGGACTTAATGAAATCAAAACGTTCGCGTGGAGATGACATATTTTTGAATTCAGAGCAAGACGTAATGGCATGATCAGATTTATTACAAAAGTCACACGATTTCGTCGACAAAGCGATCGAAGCATTACTCGCGATGAAGGATTTATATGTCTGAGGACGAGACAACTGTGGTGCAGCGGACGGCTTACTTGCAGTCACGCTCGCGCCACTGCTTGATGTCCGAGTCAAGTTGCTGTCTGAACAACGGTGTAAGATTTTAACACGATCCTGCACAAATGACACTAAATATTGATAGGATGGAATTTCTTTGTCACGAACAGTTACTTCAAAATCTTGACTTGTCCGGAAATCAATTTTCCGAAATGCGCAATGAAACAATATAAAATCAGTTAAATCATCAATGCCTAACTGCTTCAATGCAGCAACAGACGACGTATACATGCATATGAACGTATCTAGGCTGTTAGCAGAGTTCGAAGAAGTTTTGGACTCTAAAATATTATTCAAATAATGCGTGCCTAGTGCCCGCTTATCTTGGTATCTCTTCACCAAGCTACCCCAGATGACATTATATGTGTCGCCGGTGGGTACAATACCTGCCGTGACTTTGAGAGCGTCATGTGTTAGTTTACCCACTAGATACTGAACGCGCTGCGAGTCAGTCAGATCATTGTTATTATGTATGTTCGATTTGAAACTTTCATAAAACTTAGGCCAATTCTCTGTTTTCCCGTCAAAACTTGGCAATTCAATCGGGGGCAAATGAATTCTAGTCGAAGCATTAAGGTTTGACGATTCATTTCGTGGTGAATTATCTGGACGCGAAGCCTGAATAATATTATTTCGGGTGCGTTTCACTATGAGATACAGATCATCAAAGGCATCCAAAGGTTAGTAATCAGGTTTAAAAGATGAATCTTGGGATAATTGGTGATCATTTAACTCATCTATAATAGATTCTAACTGACTACGCATTTGATCAATCAGTTCGGATCTTGCCATGAAAAATTCATTACTTCTAGAATCAAAACTAGAGATATTTGCAGAAAGATTGAACAATTCATTCATACGCGAAAATATGCGTTCCTTTTTTGCCGACAATAGGATAAATTTAGAGTCAATTGTATCCTCTGCGTCTTTAAGTGAATCAATTTCACTAGCTTTAGACATTTTAAAGTAATATTTACAATAAAATGAAGAAAGTACGAAAAAATATTATTTTCGTGAGAAAATATTAAATTCAATAAAAATTATTGACAACTGCCAAAATGGCGTAATGACGTTACTTCGTTATTACTTTGTTCTGCGAAAATCCAATATTATTATTTGAAATATAAATTTGGGAATTAATTAAATTCAAATAAGGATATGATGCTGGTAGCATCCGGCTCGTAGGACCAATGGGGGAATGAAGCGGCGTGTAAATAGCCGACTCCATGCGGGAACTTAAATACGTCAAGAAAAAAGAGATAAAATAAGATAAACAAGATAAAAGAGAAGAAGACGTCAGGAAAACATAGGAATAATTCCTTATATTACAGGAAACTGAATGGCCCACTTACCTTAAAAATCAGCTCCAGTCCCGTCGTCCCCTGGCCGCACCTTTGCAATGCTATAATAGCACCACGAAGCTGTATATGATGCTGCGCACTTATTAAAGTTCCCTTTTACAGATACGATAGCAATTATCGAACTGCAATGTATTCTTTTACTAAAAACACAGAACCGAAAAAAATAATAATTATATATGTCTCTTTTTATCTGACACAAGTCAATGTTTTTATGAGCTTGTCTATGCCGACTAAAGAGGTGGCATTATGCTAGCCTTGCAGGATCAGACGAAACCTTCACCGATCGTCAAGGAGCATGAACCAAGCAATTTCCAGTAATATTTATAAGGAATTATTTTGAAGGATATAAATAAATGTGCTATAATAGCAAGAGATTATTAAAGAAAGAAATTCATGAAAGATATAGAGTGAAGTAAGGGTGTTGGGACATACCACGCCCAACCAGTAACAGAATAAAATGGCTGTGACATACGGACGGACAGACAGACAGACAGACAGACTTGGCGAAACTATAAGGAACCCTAAAAACGCGTTCTACTGTTACTTTGTTCACACACACACACACAAACACACACACACACAAACAATCACACACACACACACACACACACACACACACACACACACACACACACACACACACACACACACACACACACACACACACACACACACACACACAGTAAAAACCACACACTTACACCATTCACTGATCTTAAAAGTGCCAATACTTCAGCATATTACATTACATCTGGTCTCTCAAGATACAGGCAAAGCCTAGTTTGAGAGCCTCTGCTAACTGGCGAGACTTGATGCCTTTTCTTTGTTTAATTTAAGCTAAGACACATGTATTATTATTATTTTTGGGTCAATAAAGTTTTTTTTTTTATTCGTTGAAGTTATTTTCTGCATGTTAAAATTCTAAGTATAAAGCTACAAATATTAAAAGTAAACGTTTACTTTCAGCATCGGTTTCCGAGCACCAGCCGACATCCTGGTCATCATTCTACTTCGATCTACAAGTGCTGGTGTTCCTGTTCCCAGCGGGACTGTACTTCTGCTTCTCCAAGCTGACCGACGCCAACATCTTTATAATACTATATGGTGTGCTCAGCATTTACTTTGCGGTGAGTGCTGTTAAACAAACTGTAGCGCCTAGCGACATCTATCGCTGTCGTCAGACAACAACGTTACACGCTGTTTCGGATCTCGACGACTAGATGGCGCTGTAGGTGACTAAACCGCAATATGTAAGATTCAGATCGGACTTTTTAATGACATCTATTGCTGTTGCGACATAATATCGCTACACTTTGATTTGACGGCTAGATAGTAGGCGACAACCGCGATTCCCATTTCGAGAGAGATTCAGATCGGACTTCTGTAGACATCTATCACTGATGCCACATTGTATCGTTATACGTTTGTTCGGCGCTCAACGAATAGATGGCGCTGAAGTATAGCGACGCTGATGTGTAGCGACATCTATCGCTGTTGCCACATTTTATCGCTACACGCTGATTCGGCTACTAATAGATGGTGCTGGAGAAGACTTAACCGCAATATAAAAGATTCAGATCGGGCTTAACATCTGTAGTGTCATCTATCGCTGTCGCCATATAACATTGCTACACACTGATTCAAAGAACCCTATCATAATAGGGTCAGTTGGATAGTGTTGAGTTCTAAACAAAATAACTTAACAGCTTTGAATGAAATAAAATTCCAAACGTAAATATTTAAAAAAAAATTGACAAATGACTTCCCATTTATAAACTGGCACAGCCAGACTGGTCTTAAATAGACGGTACTTTTTTCATTCAATTTTTTTTATGTGCATCAACTTGGTACTTTCATGCTCCCCGTGATCATTTGTTTTAAATTAAAAACCTTATATTTTGAGAAGAAATTGTTCTAAAAAAAAGATGTTTGTGTCTCTCTTGTGTAAGTGTTTAAAAAAACAGTGGCCATCAATATTACTGTCTGTAATTTGTGTATGAGGTGAAAGGATTTTTTGTTTAAATTGCATAAAAAAAAATTTTTTTTTAATGACGCGCCTGTCGCGTTATTGACCTATTTACGCATTATTCGTGATGACACCAATTTTACAATAAAAAGTAGCCATCCCCATGCTTTTTTGTATCTTTAGACTGCATAGACATACTAATTTGAATGATGATAAGCGAACCGTGAGCGCGTAGAGACACGTCGAGTGACACCACTCCGTGGACTCCGCGCTATGACCCTTTACACTTTGATCGCTGACTCACATCTCTCGGCATCACTTGTCTAACAACAACCATCATAACCTGACCCGTCTTTTACTATCTTCCACAGGGAGTGATGGTCCGTCTTATGCTGGTGTTGGCGCCGGTGATGTGTATAGTGTCGGGTTTGGCCGCGTCGAGTCTGTTGAGTTTGCACGTGAAAGATATTGAACCGAAAGTGGAGAAACACGAGAAGAAAATGAAGAAGCATGAGAATAATCTGGTGTTCCGATCTGAGGTTAGTTTTGGTGTAAATCCGTTTTTATTTGCTTGTCGAATATTGTAAACAATCTTGACATTCCTCTTTACCCAAAGGATTTATTATAAAATAATTTGAATACAAAACTTACAACCTATTTAGATAATTCTTTTTTGCACTGATATTATTTAAAGTCATAAAAAAAATGTTAACAATATTCGACTAACAAAGAAAAACAGACCTTAGAAGGCTAACAAAACCAAACATTTACGTTTGGACTAATTTATTAGATTTTTTCGCTTTAAATAATCTTTTATTGCCGTTGCTCAAACTCATAAATAATATTTATTCACGAGATAACAAGTGCAAGGGATACGATAATCAATCCAACTTTAACTGAACAGAACTGAAATAAGCCTTGAAATGTGTGATTTGGTTAGGTGTCCTTTTTTAGTTGTGTAATTTAATACTTAGAAACATTTCTTATACATCTGCAAATCTCGCATAGCTTTTCTCGAAAACTAGCTTAACTAGAACTAACTAGTCATAGCGAGATGATTAATTGCTCGGGCAACAAGGATATGGTGAACGAAACATCGTGGCACCCTTTTGCTCTCATTTGCTTTTGGACAATGCTTTAAAATAGTTAATAGCTTCTTTTACAAAAAAAATACCGTCGACGATCGAAATGGGCTTCTCCGGCTAACATTTATAAATACGAAATAGATTATACCTAGTCTTGCCATAAATATTGTCAAAAACACCATGTTCAATAACCAAGCATGGTCTTTCCAACAAGACTCGGCGCCGGGTCATAAAGCTCGGTCCACGCAGTCTTGGTTGGAAGCGAACGTTTCGGACTTCATCAGAGCTGAAGACTGGCCGTCGTCTTGTCCCGATCTTAATCCGCTGGATTATGATTTATGGTCAGTTTTAGAGAGTACGGCTTTGCTCTAAACGCCATGATAATTTGGAGTCCCTAAAACAATCCATACGATTGGCAGTGAAGATTTTTCCCATGGAAAGAGTGCGTGCTTCTATTGATAACTGGCCTCAACGTTTAAAGGACTGTATTGCAGCCAATGGAGACCACTTCGAATAAGCTTTTTATATTTTATATTGTTTTATATTTATGTATAAATCTAACACACTGTAAAAGTAATAAATATTATTTGCATTAAAAAAAACTTTGTGTCAATATTTATGGCAAGACTAGGCATAATGGTCAACTTAGCACACTTGTATCATAATGTAAAATTAAGTGCATTTCGGTTGTGAAGTCGGTTATTACTATTTTTTTTAAGTTATTTAAAATTATTATTTCTAAATCTTTTTCTTTTCTCCTGCTCGGAAAATTGAACTTTCATGTGAAGATAGCCGGGTGGAAAATAGCTTTTCCATCCCTAGGGTGGAAAGTAATTTAGTTTTAATTGCTACTGTAAGACAGAGTTAAAGATATTTGAGTCACATCATATTATTAAAATAAACAAGCTTTCATATATATATTTTTAAGATAAGCTAAACATTAAAAGCGTGTTTATTATGGTCACTGATTTAAAAAAAACTACAATTGGTCTAATTTTTCACAATTTATAGTCTACAAATATAATATTTGGTTACCCGCCATACATAGTGTCACTTTTATTTTATTTTAAATTGTCACACTTTGTCTTTGACGATTTTTTTTTATTAGTTTGGTTGGTTATTGCACAGATTATTAAGCAGGTGGAGGCGACTTGCCGCGATTTTGTTGTTCATTAATCTTTTTACTCACTCCCACCTTTAGCTGACACTCATATGAGGCAAAATTGAACCTGGAATTTGACATAATCTGTGGTAGTTTTGGTGACAAGTAACCTTGTATTGACGAGGTTGCGCTTGTCTGTGAGAAAAAAATCGATCGATATTTTTAACAAGATTTGAAATATTTGATATCGTCCGCGTTTTATGTAGTATTCTGTTGTCTTCCGTGTCTTTATTGTTCTTCTAATCTTGTGTTTTATGTATAACGACAGTAATCAAACTGATATGTGATGTAAAAACTTGAGATTACATCTCTCGCCAAACAACATAATATCTAATTAAATTTATTTATTTTTCCTCACACTCGAAATGAAAAATAGTATGTTTAACTCTGGTGAAAGCACCCATTTCACTCTAGAATCATTAACGCTCTCGCTCCGTTCGAGCGCCAAGAACATCTCGAGTGAAATCGGTCACTTTCTCCCCTTGTACAACAATCTACTATTCCGGCCCGCTGTCCAGGTGGGCGCCGTGTTCGTGTGCGTGCTGGGCTGCCTGCTGCTCTCGTACGTGTTCCACTGCACGTGGGTCACGTCCGAGGCGTACTCGTCGCCGTCCATCGTGCTGTCCGCGCGCGCGCACGACGGCGGCCGGATCATCTTCGACGACTTCCGCGAGGCGTACACGTGGCTCAAGATGAACACTAAGGAGGTCAATATATGATCATTTATTTATTTTATCTTCAACCAATGTGTGTTACCAGTGATGATATATGGATTCGAAACATGGTCGCTTACTATGGTATTTATAAAGAAGCTCAAATCACATAAAGTTTCAGACTCAAATTCCAGCAAATGGAGTTTTGATTCATTTATTTATTGTATTAGCTAGCGGACCCAGCGAATTTTGTTGCGCCTTATACACATAGGTTCTCGTTAGTATATGATTTAACTCTGAATTTGATACCGTGTTACTACAATGATATTGAAAGTATTGGGGCCGTGTAGAGTGTAAGGTGGGACTATGGATATCGATCATAGCGCATGCCGTGGCAGAAATTTGCAACTTTCAGGGCTTAGTAAAACTTGTCATTGTACCTAATCAAATCAATGACCACCGTCATTGCTTTAAAAATGGGTCACTATCATAATTGTTGTGTTGTAAACTGCAATAATAACGACAGAAACAGTCAGTGTAAATTTTATGATTTTCCTACAGCAGCCTGAAAAATAGATCAAAGAATGAAATGGATATCTGCTGTAAAACAACTATCAACAACCCGAGAACTATTGATCTGAATCAAATAATGTAAATGTTAATAAATATACTTTACCTACTGTAGAACACTATTGATACGATGACACTGCGCCACACACAACCCGCTATCGCTTACCCCCGCGCCCTTGTACCCTGCAGGCGAATTCTGGATTTCGCAGTCTACCTATATAATGTTGTTTTTTTGGTTCGGAAAGTACTTACAATTAACCTTGCTTTATAAGGTGTAATCGTCACTCATGTTTGTCGAATTATATCGTCTCGAATAAAGTATCGATTGCTTTTACTTTGTACTTCTTTTACATTCCTTACATGTTCTGCTAAAACCAATTTGCTACCTTTTAGCAAAGTTTGGGGCTGGAAATTGATTATGTTTTACACATTCAAAACCAGTTTTTATAACAATTTCAATTTATCCGTCCTAAATCCTGTACAAACTGCCTTTAAAATACAATTTATAGACTCTCTTTATTAATTATAAAATAACAAACACTTAACAGTCACAATTTGACAGGTCGTCGCCTCAGTGCTTATTTGTTCTATCGACCAATTTTTCGAAAATGGACTTTTGATGCAGTATTTTTAAGATTTAAATTTCAGTCCTGTTGGTAAAAAAAAACTTACAATTTTTTGCTTACAAAACCATTAAAAATATATAATCATTTTATTTGTGACACGGCTCCAAAATGTAAATCTTGTGCTTATTTGTTCTATGTCCAGTGTTTGTTTTATGTCCTACATCGTTACAGAAGTTCAGTGCTTGAGTGTTCTATGTGCACTCAATTGGCCAATCACAGCGCGCGACGCCATGTTCGCCATTTTGTTTTATTTGACACTGTGCCAGAAGTCGTCACAGGAATCAGTTCGTCACGCTCGGAAAAACTACAAATATTAAATAATTCGTTGTGTTTTAGTACCTGAATTGTGTTAACCAAGTGTTTTATTATGGCTACAACTGGATGCAAAACTAAATACACGTAGACGCAGCTGCAAACTGAGAAATAAGTACTTTTTTATTTACATTCGATTCCGTTATGAATTTGAAACAGGGTGTTGTTTCTAACACAGTATGTCATCCTATATGTTGCAGGGTAGGGTCGATTCCTGATTAAAGGTATTTTTTTTTACTCTGACGGTTCAGGGTGTTACTGTAATATGACCCGAGTGTATTTCAATGGTGACCGGCCACCATTGAAATACTATTTATATTTTATATTTGACACATAAATTTTTCAGTTTAAGTTTCATTCATGAGAGCCTCCCCTTAAATATACTACTTTTTATTTTTTGTATAAGAATCGTAAAGCGGTTAACAGAATACATCTTCCAACCAAATTTCAACAGTGTGATGCTTATAGTTACAGAATAAAGTGGCTGTGACATACGGACGGACAGACAGACAGACTTGACAATACTTTATGGGTTCCGTTTATGCCATTCGGCTACGGTACCCTAATAGAAACTAAATGAACGAAAATATTTAAAAAAGACTCTCACTGAAAGAAAGGAAGCAAAGGGAGGTAGTAATGATAGAAATAAATCAATGAATGAAAGAAATAAAACTAAAACAGAGGCAAAATGAGAACACTTTTTTAAGTAATTGAAACTAAAAATGAAGAAAAAAACAAATAATTAAGGAAATGATACTGGAAAAGAGGAAAATGTATAGAAGTCTACAGAAAAAAGGCAATGAATAAAGTAAATAAATGAAAAGAAAAAAATGAAGAAGTTCACAGAAAAGAAGATAATAAAAAAATAACCAACAAAAAAAATAGATTTATTTTCTTTTACTATAAATAAATAAATTATTATAAGAGTATGTAATGAAATTTTTAGAGTGCATGTTTTGTATACTTTACTTGAATAACCTACAAATTTAAGATACTAATTTGAATATTTTGAGTATAGATACAGTAATTATTTTGTAAGATTTTTTTTTAATAAGAGATGATGACGTCATATGTATTTTCTTTACTCACACATTGATATCAAGCCATGAACGTGACGTCAAAAGTAGCGTTCTATGGTAATTTGAAAGGCAAATGATCATCCTTTCTTTGCGAAAATAACCCAGCTTGCACTTTTTTAGTAGTTAAAATGACAAAATACTTCTTATAGGTACAAAATCACTAAATGGTTTTGGAATTAACATAGATTTCAATGTTTTTAGATTTTGTAATAAATGTAATATATTATCCAGTAGGTACACATGATTAAATCTGAAAACGAAGACAACTGTTTAATTTATACATCCTGTATACATGTTTGGCACATAAAACACATAAGCACGCAAAAATGGAACAGTCATTTTGGTTTATCTCCAATTAGGCAATGTTCTAACTCCACGTTCGTAATTATATTTGTGCATGTTTGTTCTATCTCCAAATAAAACGAAAAAAATAAGGTATTATTAATTACCATCCATAGTCAATCATTAAAAAAATCAAATCAAAAGTAACCAATGTATTGTATGAGACTTTTAAATCTTAAAACTATAACCACTTGCTAAAAATAAAGATAACAACTCGTCTCCTGTAAAAGTAACCAATGGCAGATAGAACAATAAGCACTGAGGCGACGAGGTGCCTTAAAAGTTGCGTTTGCCAGAGGGCGCTACTATCGTGCACGTTCCCAATATGGTAAGGTAACCAGTACCTGCTCAGCCGTTTGAAGATCATCAGCTCTTTAATAAGAGATGAAGGGGACTGACTTTCCATATGTCCTATCGATTCAAAATTTGGTACCACCGTGCTATTCAATGATATCAAATTAGCATGGTAAGGTAACCATGACTTTAAAAATGACGTCGGTGTTTTTTTTAAATTTTGGGTTATTTCTTTCGATTGTCTATTCGACTTATCTTACAAAAGCCAGCAGTGAAAACGCATAGTGTGCTATCTTAATGTTTTCACCATACGAATTATTGTAAAACTGTTGTTTCCATAACAAAGTAAAAAAAACAACAAACAGTAATCTTATATATAAAATTCTCGTGTCACAATGTTCGTTCCCGTACTCGCATGAAATTTTGTGAGCATATTGAGTAGGTCTGAGAATCGGCCATCATCTATTTTTCATACCCCTCAGTGATAAGAGTTGTCCACCCTTAACATTTTTCTTTAATTACATGGCTGGGCGTCTATAAAAGAGAAGGCCGGGCAAGACGAGGATGGGGGCGAAACAAAGTTCGCTGGGTCCGCTAGTGACAACATAATTTATTCAATCCAACATATTAACTTACAGGACGCAAAAGTAATGTCCTGGTGGGACTACGGCTACCAGATAACAGCCATGGCAAATCGCACGGTCATAGTGGACAACAACACGTGGAATAACACGCACATTTCGCGCGTCGGCCAAGCGATGGCGTCGACCGAGGAGAAGGCGTACGAGATAATGCAGGAGCTGGATGTGGACTATGTGCTGGTTATATTTGGCGGACTGGTTGGATATTCATCTGATGGTGAGTGGGATATTTTTAGTTTATTATTTTTTATTTCAAGCGTTGGTACATACATATTGTGTTGTTTACTGTCGTAAAATTCTTGTTGTTAGGTATATTTGTTTTAAGTCGTAAACAATAAAAGGAACCCGAAGGCACGCTTCATCTATTATTTAATGGATTTATAACTAATATTATAAAAAAATACTCAAAGAATATTAATGTGGTAACAAACAACTTTGAAATCTAAAATGTTTCTCCGCAAAAAAATATTAAGTACAAGTAAAAATATTTAGTGCAATTTTGTAATGCAAAACAGATCAAGCTTATTGTTATTTTTGATCGACATGTATTTCTCATAGCAGTTGTACCTTTTATTTAACACTAGTGGTCCCCCGCGACTATGTCCGCTCGATTTAGTTTGATCCCTCCCCTCTCGTCGCAGCGTGATGGCCTAAAAGCATTCTACGATATATGAGATTCCTGATATTAGTGCGTTCAAACAAACAAACTCTTCAATTGTATAATATTAGTACAGATTTGTTTTTGTCTATGATCGTGCACCGGTAATTGATTGTCAATCGTCTTGAATAACATCTGTTCTCCCCGGCAGACATCAACAAGTTCCTGTGGATGGTCCGCATCGGAGGCAGCACGGAGCGCGGCGCGCACATCCGCGAGGCCGACTACTACACGAGCTCCGGCGAGTTCCGCGTGGACGGGGACGGCTCGCCCACGCTGCTCAACTGCCTCATGTACAAGATGAGCTACTACAAGTTCGGCCTCGTCTACACGGAGGGCGGTGAGCACTATACACTACTACACGAGCTCCGGCGAGTTCCGCGTGGACGGGGACGGCTCGCCCACGCTGCTCAACTGCCTCATGTACAAGATGAGCTACTACAAGTTCGGCCTCGTCTACACAGAGGGCGGTGAGCACTATACACTACTACACGAGCTCCGGCGAGTTCCGCGTGGACGGGGACGGCTCGCCCACGCTGCTCAACTGCCTCATGTACAAGATGAGCTACTACAAGTTCGGCCTCGTCTACACGGAGGGCGGTGAGCACTATACACTACTACACGAGCTCCGGCGAGTTCCGCGTGGACGGGGACGGCTCGCCCACGCTGCTCAACTGCCTCATGTACAAGATGAGCTACTACAAGTTCGGCCTCGTCTACACGGAGGGCGGTGAGCACTATACACTACTACACGAGCTCCGGCGAGTTCCGCGTGGACGGGGACGGCTCGCCCACGCTGCTCAACTGCCTCATGTACAAGATGAGCTACTACAAGTTCGGCCTCGTCTACACGGAGGGCGGTGAGCACTATACACTACTACACGAGCTCCGGCGAGTTCCGCGTGGACGGGGACGGCTCGCCCACGCTGCTCAACTGCCTCATGTACAAGATGAGCTACTACAAGTTCGGCCTCGTCTACACGGAGGGCGGTGAGCACTATACACTACTACACGAGCTCCGGCGAGTTCCGCGTGGACGGGGACGGCTCGCCCACGCTGCTCAACTGCCTCATGTACAAGATGAGCTACTACAAGTTCGGCCTCGTCTACACGGAGGGCGGTGAGCACTATACACTACTACACGAGCTCCGGCGAGTTCCGCGTGGACGGGGACGGCTCGCCCACGCTGCTCAACTGCCTCATGTACAAGATGAGCTACTACAAGTTCGGCCTCGTCTACACAGAGGGCGGTGAGCACTAGCTAGCTTTGGGATATAGTCAGTCAAAAATAATTTATTCCATTTAGGACACAAAATGCCACTTATGAACGTCAATATATAGTTGATATCAATCAATTATGGCCCATATGGGGCCATAATATGTCTCCTTATCTTTTGGGCCTTACTAGCGCTTTGAGACAAGACACAGACAATCTGGCAAGTGCTGAGAAGAAACGCCGAAACAAACTCTGAACAATATCAACAAGTTTTGACAGCTCGTCATTTGGATAGAATGTTTACATTTAATATTATTATTATAATGTTGTCATGCTAATTAAGTTCTTTATTAGCATGACAACATACGATAAAAAAGAAAGTACTTAATATAGTCCTTTTTTATTATGAATGCTGAGACATTTCTTGACATGACACATTCTTCCGTTTTACGCATTCCAAGAATGAAAATATTATTTTACAAAGTAAATAAAAGAATAATTAATATTACTGCTAAAATATGATAAAACAATGCCTTATTAAGTATAATCATTTATTTTGATCCACTGTGAATAATTTGTAATTTTCTTTTCTTATAAAAAACGAAAATTATGCATGAACAAAACTCGAACTAAAATGATTGACAAAACATACTGTGTCTATGAATGTACGAATGATCGGTATGACCTAAATAATCAATAACTATATTTATCTATGAAAACCGCAAAAAAAATATAATCCTACCTAGTGGTATCCTACTAGTTAATGTTTTACTACTTGTTTTCGACATAATTATCCTTCATTAAGATTAAACATTATTTGTTACCTATAGTGCCTGAGCCTGGAGAAGGATTTAAGTACACGCAAAATATAAAATACGAGTATTTAATTACAACGTAAAAACGTCACAGACTAATCAACTACTTTGACCGAAAAAAATCGGTTGAATTTTATTGGATAACATCACGTAAAATGTCGAAATGACAATGTCTCTGCGATCATCATAAAATAAATGGACAATTGGGCCCGGTTCGTCGTTTCATGTTAATACAGTTCGTTTTTACACACTTTCCTCACCTACAGTGACAGGTTCATTCTTAAAAAAATATAGAAAAATAAAATTATTGCAGACAAATCGTCCATACATCATCCATACTTAAGATAACGAGGTTTATTTTGAAAATAGTTGTGATTCTGCATTTTAAATAGATATGAATTATGTCAATCAAACATTAAAATCGTTTTAGTAGTAACCTCGCATTATTTATTTTTATTTATTTAAAAACTTTATTGCACAAATAAAAGTGTACAAAAGGTGGACTTAATGCTAATAGCATTCTCTCCCAGTCATACCTTCAGATCATGCAGAGAGATTGTTATGGGTGCAGGAGAATATTGTAAATAGATATTAAAATTGCAACAAATACTATTGTGTAATATTATTATATTATATACATACCATAATATACATAAACTAAATATACAGTATAAAAGAGTTTAGATATATAACTACCAAATGCATACATAACTAAAAATATACATACATACATATTTTACATATTTCGCAATCATTGAAACAGAAACCTTCGCAGTTTGTTTTTGAAACATTATTAACAAGTAAACCTATTTAACTCTTTACTGAATCGACACACTGAGTCGTTGCTTAAAGATGTTCCACTGTTTCGAAACCTAAGCGCCGCTTCAAAACGTATTTGCATCATTTGCAACTCGAGATCGAGTTCGGCACGCGTCGCTCAGGAAGCGAAATATCCGAAGATGTAAAATACGACAGAGAGAAACCGAACGCTTTGAGCGGTTCGCTTCGGGCGTCTCTAACGCGCATACTTGCCCTTTCACTCTCACACATATGGAAGCATGACGCAACGTAATTAATGTTCAGTCGTCTTATGTTTGCGGAAGTACTTTGAGAAAATTATTGTTGATAACAAAAGATTACATTAATCCAATCAATTTACAAGATATATGAAACGCGAAAAACTTGAATCGACATTCACATTTGCAAACATGAGCCAAAGAGAGGAAGAGGTTGTTTGATGACGTACTGTGAGGCGGCCGCATCAGATAATAACCGCATAAAATGTATCTGTTGAATGGAATGCATCTACCCGCGTATGCGCGTAGCGATGCGCATGATGCAGATGAGACAGTGATAGAGAAAGGTTGTTCCGAGAGTTGCTGTTCCAAATGATATAGATACGTTTTATGGGGTCGCATCTTTTTAGTGATACAGATACTAATGATCCGTTCTCAATGAAGACACACTTTTGCAAGCTCTATTAACAAGAGCCCCCCCCCCCCCCCCCCCCCCCCCCCCCCCCCCCCCCCCCCCCCCCCCCCCCCCCCCCCCCCCCCCCCCCCCCCCCCCCCCCCCCCCCCCCCCCCCCCCCCCCCCCCCCCCCCCCCCCCCCCCCCCCCCCCCCCCCCCCCCCCCCCCCCCCCCCCCCCCCCCCCCCCCCCCCCCCCCCCCCCCCCCCCCCCCCCCCCCCCCCCCCCCCCCCCCCCCCCCCCCCCCCCCCCCCCCCCCCCCCCCCCCCCCCCCCCCCCCCCCCCCCCCCCCCCCCCCCCCCCCCCCCCCCCCCCCCCCCCCCCCCCCCCCCCCCCCCCCCCCCCCCCCCCCCCCCCCCCCCCCCCCCCCCCCCCCCCCCCCCCCCCCCCCCCCCCCCCCCCCCCCCCCCCCCCCCCCCCCCCCCCCCCCCCCCCCCCCCCCCCCCCCCCCCCCCCCCCCCCCCCCCCCCCCCCCCCCCCCCCCCCCCCCCCCCCCCCCCCCCCCCCCCCCCCCCCCCCCCCCCCCCCCCCCCCCCCCCCCCCCCCCCCCCCCCCCCCCCCCCCCCCCCCCCCCCCCCCCCCCCCCCCCCCCCCCCCCCCCCCCCCCCCCCCCCCCCCCCCCCCCCCCCCCCCCCCCCCCCCCCCCCCCCCCCCCCCCCCCCCCCCCCCCCCCCCCCCCCCCCCCCCCCCCCCCCCCCCCCCCCCCCCCCCCCCCCCCCCCCCCCCCCCCCCCCCCCCCCCCCCCCCCCCCCCCCCCCCCCCCCCCCCCCCCCCCCCCCCCCCCCCCCCCCCCCCCCCCCCCCCCCCCCCCCCCCCCCCCCCCCCCCCCCCCCCCCCCCCCCCCCCCCCCCCCCCCCCCCCCCCCCCCCCCCCCCCCCCCCCCCCCCCCCCCCCCCCCCCCCCCCCCCCCCCCCCCCCCCCCCCCCCCCCCCCCCCCCCCCCCCCCCCCCCCCCCCCCCCCCCCCCCCCCCCCCCCCCCCCCCCCCCCCCCCCCCCCCCCCCCCCCCCCCCCCCCCCCCCCCCCCCCCCCCCCCCCCCCCCCCCCCCCCCCCCCCCCCCCCCCCCCCCCCCCCCCCCCCCCCCCCCCCCCCCCCCCCCCCCCCCCCCCCCCCCCCCCCCCCCCCCCCCCCCCCCCCCCCCCCCCCCCCCCCCCCCCCCCCCCCCCCCCCCCCCCCCCCCCCCCCCCCCCCCCCCTATGTTAATTAAAATATCTGCCTGTCTAAGGGCGCTTTTAGTGTCACGCGAATTTGCTCACGCACGCGGGATTGGCCCGCATGCGTAGATCCCGCAAAGAATATTTTCATGTGTGTATTTAATGTAAAGCGTGATAAACGCACGCGGGACGAGGGGCGTCACACTGGTGCGGGGTATCCGCATGCGTGAGCGTGCCTGCAACATCAGTCCGCATTTAAGAGTCGGACGGGGTTGCACGCGCCGTATTGTACTACCGAAATTAAAATACCGTTACGCAGCCCGTAGAAAACTGAAACTCAAGTTGAACTTATAAAAAATATTTTGCTTTAAATTTCCGATAAGCGACACCGGCGCAGGCAACTAACAACATAAACCGTCACCGCGTTAAGTATTAGTTCAGGCAAATGCAGAATGCACCGGCCCGCCTTCCCTCAATACGCTTAGCGGAAATTTAAAGCAAAATAATTTTATAAATCTCAACTTTATAATGGATTTCTGCTAAGTAACGCCTGATTCCATTAATTAACTGAAACTTAAACTGCGTATGATCCGCAGCGTGAAATTTTACGGGCCATTCCCGCGTGCGTGAGCAAATCTGCGTGACACTAAAAGCGCCATTAAAACTTGTACTAAATCCAGTATCATCTCCGTCAGGCCGACCGCCGGGCTTCGACCGCGTCCGCGGCGCGGAGATAGGCAACAAGGACTTCAACTTGGACGTGCTCGAGGAGGCGTACACCACGGAGCACTGGCTCGTGCGCATATACAAGGTCAAGCCGCTGCCCAACCGCGGCGTCTGATGCGGTAAGATGGCGCGCGAGTTCGGTATAATACGAGTAATAATGGTGCTCCCACATTGCCGTTAAAAAATGTTTAGTCATCATCATTATCAGCCAAAGGACGTCCACTGCTGAACATAGGCCTCCCCCACGGCTTTCCACAGCGACCGATCACTAGCGGTATGTATCCAGTTTGATCCTGCAATCTTTATAAGGTGACGACCTTGTCTGTCCATCTTGTCGGTGGACGTCCCACGCTGCATCTCTGGTCGAAGGGTCTCCAATCTGGAACTTTCCTGCTCCAACGGCCATCAGTTCTTCGCGCTATGTGCCCTGCCCATTGCCACTTGAGCTTACTGATTCTCAAGGCTATGTCCGTTACCTTAGTTCTTCTACGTACCTCCTCATTTCTGATTCGATCCCGTAGAGAAACACCCAGCATAGCCCTCTCCATCGCTCGTTGTGTGATTTTGAGCTTCATAGTAAGAGACCATGTTTCGGATCCGTATGTCATCACTGGCAACACACACTGGTTGAAGACTTTCGTCTTCAGACACTGAGTTTAGTAACGTTAGTAAACATTTAATAGCAAACATTTAATCACAAGTGTTAAAAAATGTTCTTTTAGTATCGTTAGTTAACAAATTATAATAAAATTAAACATGTGAAAACATCAGAACGCTAACCAAACTGCGAGCCAACACCAGATTTAAATGTTATAAAATGATAGTGAACATTTTCTATTAGTGTAGGAGCACTTATAACATGTAACAGTTCCTAACAAAATGTAACAAGTGACAACATTTATTAGTAAATGTTTTTATGGCATTCCAACGGCAATGTGGGAGCACCATAACTAATCATTTTGTTGATAGGTAGCCTGTTTAACTCGGTCATTCCTACAGGTTCTTGTGTAATTCCCCCCTGCTTATAGTATATACCTGTAAGTATTGTTCCTCCGACAATGGAACAGATTTTCCCCACGAAAGTCCAGATCCCTTTTCACTCCATTTTGGGGGTTATAACTATCTAATATTCTTTTCCGGAACTGGGGACTAACTGGACACCAAATCTCATTAAAAGCGGTTCAGTTATTTAAGCTGGAGGAGGTATAAACAGACAGAAACACTTTCAAATTTATAATATTATTTTGGATTATGGATAGCGCAATGTCAAATACATTGGTTCAAGACCTGAAAATGTTAGTTATGTATCTGTTACCTTTAGTAGAAAGGAAGACTGATAAAAATATATTTTTCATTGTTAGTCGAATATTGTAAACAATCTTGACAAACCAGTTTTACGAAATAATTTATTTTTAAAATAAGATGACCACATAACTCATAACCTACATAGATTAGTCATGGTTAACCCCTCAAGCGTATGTGAACGAAACACAATAGATATTTTATTGTTATGTGGTTGCCTGCAACTGTTTGGATATTGAAAAGTTAAACTCTGAGATCTTTTGAAATGAAATAGTGTATTAATTTTATTCACCGATATTATTTAAAATTATTAAAAGATTGTTTACATTGATCGACTAGCAATGAGAAACGGATAATTTGTAGGGGTAGCAGACCAATATACACTGCATGAAGGACTAAGTTAAACAGAATACTGACTCGTGCGCATCTATAAATTGAAGCCGCTGCTCTGATGCAGTAAAACAACGCGCGCGAAGTCAATACTGCACTGCGCGGCTTGTATGTCGTGAAATAATCCTCTGAAGTTATCTAAAACCTCTCTGTTTATATATTACGCCACAGCGGCAGCGTTACATACACTTGATTTTTATGAGATTAGTATGGACGTTCACACACTTACTTGCTTCGATGCGTAATCGAAGGAGTTTCATACAAATTACGCCGCTGCGGTATAATATTTAAACAGCCTTAGCGCTTTGCATTAGACCGCAAACAGTGTTCTATACTATATAAAGGCCGTGATAGCCGCTTGCGATCTAATGTAAAGGACGTTTTAGACAATGTACAATATAGGTTTTAAATAAGTGGCGCTTGCGCACCCGTTATTATTGGACCTTTGTTGTCATAAGGAATTTGTGACATAAGGAATTTCGAATTCGGGATATAAACTCATTTGGGACTTGAAAATTATTGTATTAGAGACAAATTTTAGTGGCCGCATTTAATTCGTTAGAAACAATGCTATATCAATACGTGCTTTTGCTACCATGCTGTTTCTAATTCAACCTTTACTCCTAAATAAGTTTAGATCTCGGAATTCGTATTCTTATACATAGGGACAGATTGAGTTGAGTGGTATAGTTTAAACTTGTGAAAAACACTAATCTCGAAAACAACGTAACTCAAAGTTGAGCCTCACTTTATAACGCCAATGTATAGTCTAACCACCTTAATATTGAAAAAAAGCGATTTATTTTCTTGTAAAAAGATACAATTTCAGTTTAATCGTTTTATAGCAATGGTAAAAAACTGTCTTCAGTTTTGAGTGGCATTGATTGTTGTATAGTGACTGTCACAATATCGGGTCATGAGTGTGGTATCTTACGTGCAATCTTCAACCAATATGTTTGTTAAGACATTTGCTGATGAAGTGATGATGTAATTATTTTCATGAACGGCTGTATATGTGTAAGAACGCATTTATAAATTAAAGAAAATAGAGCCAAGAATGACTTGCGATTCTTCTAAATTAATTAAATGTGTAACATAGTGGTCAAAATTTAATCTGAGATTTCAGAGCACAGACTGGTTAAAAATGTATTTGTGCTATTATTTATTAGTGTCCAATAACATTCTTTAGGTCTAGATTGTAAGCGCACAAATTTTTCATAAAATCCTTCACGAAATCATTACTTCCATGAATGAAACACATGACATTGTTAGATCTTAAATTGTAAATGTTGTCATCTTTTGTTGAACTAGCAAAATTGATGACAAGTAATATATGAAAATACTTTACCGCTGTACTTAGTCGAAATGTATTTGATTAACTACACATTTTACCTTCTCGTAACTACACATTTTCAATATTGCTAGTTCAAACATCTACTGTAGAAATCGATAAGATATTACCGAACGTTATTGTAAACAATGAAAGTTGTATAAATTCTTTTCTATTTTTATTTTAAATAAAGTTTATGGAATACAAAGGTGGTTTATTCCTAATACTATGGGCACACTTGTTATAGCTTATTACAGTTCAAATTATGACAAATTCACTTTGATGGCTATGATCGGTACGGTACCGTAGATCGCACTCAGTGTGACAAATACTTTTTGGTCAAATCGCAGAGACAATTGACTATACAGGCTGTTGTTTTGGTCAACGACGACTTAGAGGTGACTGTACAAACGATACTGATGCCAAAAAAAGTTTTTCTTTTCAATAGAAAAAACCCACAAAATCAATTATTGCGATACTGCGAGCGAGACAAAACTATCAACACTAGGTCGCCTCTTCGTAGCTCACTAGCTACGGCGTTCTATTTCGTAGATACGTGCGAGGGTGCGAGTTTCCCAATTCATTTGAAGAGGATTCTTTTATAAAGGTGCGTCTACGCTAGGCGAGCCGAGCACGAGCCGAACACAATTCGTCTAATGTGGACCGACTTACAAGCCTCGAACGAGCGCGCTGCGAGCGTTTCGTTCGTGCTCGTTTGCGTTCCGCCGGTTGTCGGTTTTTTGACGAACACAAAGGGATTTGCTTCGCGCTCGCTGTGCGCTCGTGGACGTGTTAAGTGACAAACGTCGATCGCTCGAGCCGAGCATCATGAAAACGTGGACCGAAGATGCTTTTTTGCAATTAATTGAATTATATCAAAATAATCCATTGATATGGGACCAAAAACATGAGGATTTCTATTAAAAAATAAGAAGATTGATGCATGGTCTCGTATATCCCAAGCATCGAATAAGGGTGTAGAATTGTGCAAAAATAAAATTATTAGTTTAATATAAATGAAAAATCACTATTAAAATAAATTGATATGAAAATAAATATCCATATTCGCCAAGTGCCGCGAGCACACTGCGGAAAACTACGTTCGAGGGATGTAATCGTTACAGGTTCGTTGTACGTACACACTTGACGCCGCGAACGACGAAGCCGAGAACGGCTCCGCTTGTGCTTCGCTCGTGCTCGGTTCGTCTAGCGTAGACTCACCTTAAAACTTGCATATAATTTTAAGAAAATATTTAAGAATAAGCGTAATTCATATTATCATCCTCGTGTTGGATGTCACTGACCAAAACAACAGCCTTTAAACTCGTATTTCTAAAAAAAGTATTTAAGTATTATATCCGTTGTCTGGCACCCATAACACAAGCTTTGAGTAGCTTACTTTGGGGCTAGATGGCGATGTGTGGGAATGTCCAAAGGATATTTATTTATTTATTATTATTATTTATTTATCTCTATTTGTAGATGTACGAACTTATGATCAGATATTTACGCACCAGAGTGTTCCACATTTTGCGTTCTGAGCTTAAGATCACCATGTTCAATACTGAGCTAGTTATCAACTGAACAGATTGCTGGCCTTCTGGGAAAGCCTTGGGTGGCTAGAATAAAAAGAAGCACATACGTAAGTGGCCCAATCGAGAGGCTAAATGTGGAAATCACCCCAACCAAAGTAAGTAGTTATCGACAACTACGGTCAGTTGTCGCTATCATACGCGTCGTGGTCGGAGCAGTCTTCGGGGCGGAAGGTGTCGTCGTTGTTGTACTGCTGCTGCTGCGTGCGCGGACGCTTCGCCCGCCGCTGCTGGCGCTCCGGGGGGCGTGGCCCGATCTAAGGGTAATTTGAATATATAAGGTCACCTCGTTTTGAATGATAATATTTAAAGAGCTGATTCAGCACAATAAACGCTTCGGGTTATTATACGCTAGTTTTTGAGTAAATTAAAGATTAAGATAATTATTTTTTTCAGTAATTATTTTTTTATTAATTAAGTATAAGATTAAAGAAAAAGAAGGAATGGACATTGAAGATGACGTAGATGACTTTTTAAAATCGTGGGGTGTTTTAAAAAATATTTTCCTTGTTAGAGAAAATAAAAAATCTAAAATTTCCAAAAAAATATGATAGTTTCCTGTCACCATTATGTATACAAATAGTTAGGGAGGCGAGGTAGCTAAATGGCGTAATTCAACGGCGCCGTCGAGACCTATCAAAATCGAAAGATAAAATAATTTCGAAAAGAAAAGCTCGTATGGTAAAAACCATTTTAGCGGTGGGTTTGGCGTGTACGGTTTTTCAAAAATGTAAAAAAAAACAGTTACTTGGGCATTCTCGAGCGCGTCAGATATTCATACTACGTATGCCCCAAGTGCCTCTGATAACAACGGTATACTAATCTGCCGGTTTGCGTGGTGAGGGTAGGCATATAAAGTAGTCAAAAATGCAAAAAAAAAAAAAAAACTCGAGCGCGTCTGATTTTTGGAAGGGGTGTTAAGTAGGCCCCAAGGAAGCTCCCTTAAAAAAACTGACGATTTTGGCGTGACCATAAGTTATGATGAATTTTTGAAAATGCAAAAAAAAATAGTTATTTTGAAATACTCGAGCGCGTCAGATTTTCATAGGGGAGGTTCATCTCGGTATCCTGAAAGCATATTTTCTTAATCTGACAAAAATGTTGGTGGGTTCTCTTAATCTGACCGGAAAGGTTTTTTGGTTTCTTGTTTTTTCCTTTCTTCTTTCTTTTTAATTATTCTTCACTTCGTTTTGCTGACGGTACGTCCAAAAAACAATTTGAGGATCAACAGGCTATTGAATAATATACATGCATGAAACTGTACATGTTAATAATACTTTTGTATACAGATACGCGTAACCTTTTCCAAGTCGACGAAAATTGTCGAGAAGCTTTAGAAAAATTTTTTTTTTTTGAGATTAAGGTAACATAATTTAATCATCGTTATTTCATAAAGTAACATAATTTAATCATCGTCATTTTTTTAACACCCTCAGTTTTCAAGATATACTCAACAAACCGGGAGTTTGAGTTTTTATGAAGCTTCAAGTCAAAAAGTTTTAACTTTAGACAAAAATGTAAAGAGACCTTTTTTGTGTAAAATAAAATTACCTTTTTGTTTATTTAAACTTTTTTTTTGTAAAATGTATCGTTCGCGACTTATATGCCGCAACCCGTTTTTCGGAAGACGAAATGGCTCCTCCACACTCCTGGTCATGCGGAAACCGGCAGATTTTGTATTTTTAGTACGTTTTAGATTATATTCTTCAAAATAAAAATAAAAAAAATCGCGCTCGAGAATACCGGATTAACGTTTTTTTTTTACAAGTTCGCGACCCTATAACTCGGCGGCGTCAAGGACTTATCGTCAGATTAGTTAAATTTAGTCTTAAAACACTAAAATCAACCCCCAATATCTTAATCTGACGCGCTCGAGTATTACAGTCTATCGATTTTTTTTACTAATCTGATCGTCTATCCTAGGCGCGCGTCACTACATATAGAGCTAAATACTTTACAAGGTTGTTCTATTAGGTCCAAGGTATCTCTCATATCTTAAACTGCCACGCTCGAGTATTACCGAAAATTCCCCTATTCGCCTCCCTAACTAAAAGGCACAGTTAAAATATTATCACTTAAAACTATTTGACCTTATATATAATGTGATTTATAATTACACACGTCGAACGAATCGAAGTCAAGGACGCCTCGCACACATATCCGCATCGGACGAATCGACCGCGTCGAAGAAATCATGAGATAGTCTACTATCTATATAGTCTACATGAGATATACTCATAGCGATGAGTGACAACTAAAAATTGGAGTGAGTATAAAGATTTTATTTTATCCGGCGAGTCGTCAGAGTCGAACGCATTAGCCGCACCGAATCTGATGACGTCTTTCGAATTAATCTGGGATTTTTAGGGTTTGTCCAGATTCGACGCGGATAAGAGGTTTCATGAGATTTCATATAAAAAAATCTAAAATTCGTCTCATTCGGCGTGTTCGGCTCGGATAAGTGTGCGTCCACCTTAAAGCTGTCATTCTGGTCTATCTTATTAAAAATCAGTGCTTAGACATAACAATTTTTAAAGGCAAGGCTTCACTATCGACAAACAGTCACTAACTGATTAAATTACTACATTAGACATTGTTAAACAGTCCATAAGTAAATAATATAAAATGGTGATATCAGGACATGTTTGTCACTAACTATGGATATGCAATTAAACATTGACAAGTAGACAAGGCAGACCTACTCGTACTTTTATTAAACCTCGCCTCGTGATCGAATGACTAGAGAAAGAACATTTAACTCACGACAATACTGGAAGGAATGTGTTCTATCTATTATTCCCGATGAAGCCTCCAATGATGAAAACGAAATACACCGATTTTATTTCACTACCGTGCCTGAGCAGTTTTCAATCGTTTTTAGATTAAGTATGACAAAAGAGATAATGTGATGATATATCGCATACCTGCTGTGTCAGCTTGTATGGTCCAATGCCCGTGATGAAGGCTTCTTTAAACGCCTTTTGCAGTGTCTTTCTTTTGAACACTGTGCACTGCTCTTTAAAAGCTTCTGCTGCACCTTCAGGAAGATCTGTTCACAGAAAAAGTTTACACAGACACACTTTAAAATGTGAATTAGTGCAAGCATGCACTCACACTTGATTGACTTGTAGTGTATGGAACTTATTGACATTTTAAACTGTTGATACACATCCATGAGGGATCAAACTAGTTGCAAGAATGAATAAGGGTGACTAACTTGATTTTTTATAGTAAACAAAACCATTTTATACTAATTCAAAATGAAAAATTGCAATTTAAATTGTTTCTTTGAGTTGAGCGTCAGAAACACAACTATAAGGGCGAACGCACATTAGGTCACTTAGTTAACTACAAGCTGCGGGCGGACGAGATTTTAATGCGGATACATCTTGTATAGCATCTTCGCAAATTGGACGATTAAGTGACCGCAGTGACCGCTATAATCGCGTAAACACGTTTCTTAATACGTAACGGACACTTATTCACTAATAGCTACATTTGTTAGCCGCATTAGTGGCTAAATGTGTGCTTGCCCGATATATACAGGGTGACTTGTAATTCGCTGTTCTCTTCTTAAGATGTGATAATACAAATAATTTCTAACAAAATTAACCCTAATGTCCATAATACCAAAGTGTCTCGTTATGTTCAAGATATTCAATATTTTTCGGAAATCTCGAATTAACTGCAAAAAAATGGTGTTTTTTTTAAATTAAGTTGTTTAAATTTTAATCAGTTACCAATACATCAACTAAAATTTATTACTACTAATACTGGTATGAATGTCAAACATTTTAAAATAGCAAGTGATTTCTTATACAATTTTGTTTTGATTGAAAACTGAAATTAATTTTGACACTTAGGTATTGGGACATCAGGGTTAATTTTGTTGTAAATTAGATGTATTATGAAATGTCAAGAGGAATACATCGAATTACATGTCATCATGTAAAACTAACTTACCATTATCATTAAAAGTAATAGTCTTCGGCCTAATATCATACACCCTGTAATCTAGCACGAGCACCGCTTGGAACTGCTCCTCGTCGGGATCTCTATCGCTGTGAGCTGTAAACGTCACCTCGATGTGCGAGCCGTCTATCACTTTGAAGAGGGTAGCTTCGATGTTTAAAAGTTTCTGGAAGATGTTGCCATGGTGTAGGTTATTTTATGGGTGCAAATTACACTCAAGAGATACTATATTTATGTTTGCATTAAATATACTTGCATTAAAGCCAGAAAAGTACCTTCTTAGTGTAAGGCATTAGAAAAAGTCGGACTCGCCCACTAGGCTCCGTGCCAACTTTAACTGAATTAGGGATACTTTCACTAAGCTTAAATACCATAATATTTTGTTGACAGCAAATATAACTTTATTTTTCATAGGGTTTGTATGAAAAACAAAGTTATGTTTGCGGTTGTTGAAAATGTGCTATATCTCAAAAACTCCTAATTCGATCCCGTTCAAACCAATTTTGGTTGGAAGCGTATATCACGCAAACGTTAGACTTTTAGAGAAAATAGTTTTAGAAACTTCTATTTCATTTTCTAGAAGTCCTATCAATATACAGACAGACATGTGACAAAAAAAAATTATATGGGTGCATTAAATATCTTTATTTTTATTTTTCGTATAAGAATCGTAAAGCGGTTAACAGGATACATCTTTCTACCAAATTTCGTGTACATCCGGCCGTCTGAGCCAGGCTTCTATAGAGATCTTGCATATCTAGGCTTATAAGGAATCGTTAGTGACGCTGATGTATCCAGGTTTCATCGTTTGTGACGCAATAGTTTTCTTGGAAAATCAAAAAAACTAGGCTCAGACAGCCAGAATTTCGCATTTTCTGACTTTCCAGATCTCAACTATCAGAGGGTTTCAGGTCGCTGTTTCTTATAAAATGTGATGTGACGCGTTAGTGACGGTCATCCGAAGTAGTTCCATCCATTTTAATCCAGTACTTTTTGAGAAATCGTGATAAACGTGTGGCTCAGACAGCCTGATATCCGGTCGTCTGAGCCAACTTGTTTTTCTCTATATTTCACGAAATGTTACGTTTCGGACAAATGTTTTTAGGATTTACTGATGTGACGACGTTAGTGACAGCTCTCGACCAGATTTGAACCTTCGTGACGCACGCGTTTTGGAGAAATTGAGAAAAAACTGCTGGCTCAGACAGCCGGATGCTGGCTGTCTGAGCCACCCAGTTCTACCACTTCCAGGTGTTGTACGAAGCTGAAAACTCATCTAATCTGATGTGACGCGGCCTCTAAGTACAAAAAATCGTAAGTGACGGCTCTATATGCCGCCAATCAAAAGTTATAAACATTTCAAATGTTTTCCATACATTGATGCATTTGGGTGGCCACACTTCGCACTCTTTATGGAAACGGAAAGACAATTTAGTAGGAAATGTAAGCTAAAGCCCCTCATATCAAAGCGGATGCTTTCTCCTGCTATTTAAATATTTAATTACGTAGTCAATAACTACGCCGATGAAGGAAAATATGTTAATTATTTATGGTCTCAGGTATTCCAAGGAAAAAAATCGTTAGATTACTATTTATTTGAAAACAACCGCTAGTTTACTTAGTAACTACAATAACCGGTACTACAATATTAGAGAATTTTGGTAAGGTACATACTACTTACATATTACTCGACTCTTCCCATGTGATTTTACGGCCCACTTGGGACAAGATGCAAAAAATCAATATAAATACTAACTTAATCCTGCAAGTCGTTTCCTTTTTTGTTTGTATGGAAAACTTAGTAATTCATTGACTCGTCCCACCATGCCTAATTAATATTTGGGACGAAATGCGGAAAATCAAAGATATATTTACAAACTGCAGCTCGTCCTGAGTAATTCTTAAACTTTCTCAACGTTTCATAGAAGGCTTTTATTTTTATTTCTAGTTTAAATGAGATGATCTTGCCAAGATCATAGTTTATCAGACCATGTACAGACTCATATTTTATTTACCATTTAAAAAAATCAGGAATATGCTATCAAGTTAAAGAAAATATGTTAAATAAGAACATTAAAACACTTTTTAATCACTGTTAATTCGACATGCAAGATAGCGTCAGACGAAAAAGTAGACATTTACAGTGATGACAGATGCTGAAAAAAAATCCGCACTACTGATTAGTGACTGATGTACTGACAAGGAAACCTGCACTTACGAAGTTAATCATTAAAAAAATGCATTTAAAGAAATTTATGGTGATAATATTGGGCTAGTTATACTAAAAGGGGGCACAAAGACTTATGACAACAATCAGGCATGTTTTGACGTGAGCTCCAGACTCAGACCTCAGTAAACAGAGCAGTATTTAGTTGGACTACTTACTACTTTTACTAGGCGTAGTCAGCGTTCTCTTGAAAAAAGCTAGGCTCCAGGCTGACTAGGCATAATCAGCGCTTTGCACTTACTTTTTTACTCGGCGTTTAGATAGCTGGTTACTGATAATTCCGATATCACCCAACGTCTACGAATTACCATGTGGAAGTCTCCTGTTATTGATATTTTAGTAAAAAATAAAGTTATTTTACGAATTGTTTCTGGTGTAGCATTTATACAAATAGTAGTTTATCAATTCATCCCATACATGTCTACAGCTTATTTTGGACGAGATGCAGATAATTTAATCAAATGATTTTTAACGTCATTTAATGTAATCAAAAAGTTAAAACTATCAATATGAGTATAATCAGAAAAAAAAAAACAATAATATTGTTACAAAAAAGTTAACACAATTTTGTTGTATGCAAGGAAACCCTTTTAATGATTACAAAGTAAAATATAATATACATCTGATAAAACAATTTTAGTCAAATGTGAATAATACTCCTCGTAAATAGGTATACTATACTCGTCATAAAATCAATAAAGTCTACGAACTAAGTAAAAATCCACGAGCACAAAACTTATATCATTGCTTTATTAAAACAAAATAATTATTACTTGTCCTATGAACATAAACTTTAAAAGAAGATACACGCTACAACCTGTGGTAATAAACATGACAGGTCTAAAACAAAATATATATTTTTCATTTTATTTCATTATTTTCGTAAGTTGGTTTCTACGCACCTCTCTTACCGCCATATCCATTGTTACTTACTTACATTTTTATTTATTATGTATACATTTTGTACCATACATATTTAAACTTTCTTATTAAAATAAATGATATTAAGTGGATGATTTCTTTCTATCCTGCATAATTTTATAGTCTATCTATATATTTTTACATATATGATCAGCCATTTGACCACTATCACAACTGGTGGTAAGTGATGATGTCGTCGAGGATTGGTCATGTCTGATCAGTAATAGCGTAATCATTCTTCTTTTGAAAATGCCCAAATTAAGGGTTTCGGGAACACCTCAGCCGGTAGCGCATTCCATTCTTTATTCCCCCGCATCAGAAATATTGTTCGAACAAAGATGGACACAAAGATGGCGCGCGTCTCGTGTTCCGAAGGTGAAATAAGGCTGGCTAATTTTTGTTCGTAATAATAATAAGCGGTCCCAGAGAACTGCGTTTCACCTTCTGCGCTGTTTTATGGTTATTATTTTGCACCCAAAAAAGCAGGAGACGATTTGCATAATGATTAAAATTAATTATTGCATCTTGTCCTAAATGGGCCGTAATAATATGGGACGAGTTGAGGAATGAGTACTTAGTATGTACTTATTTAATACCGAAAAAGTCTTATATTGTAGTAACCAGCTGGAGCTAGTGATTATTTTTAAATAAAGAGTAATTTTAAAACCTGGAATACCCCATACATAATTAACATATTTTCCTTCATCGGCGTAGTTATTGACTACGTAATTAAATATTTAAATAGCAGGAGAAAGCATCCGCTTTGATATGAGGGGCTTTAGCTTACATTTCCTACTAAATTGTCTTTCCGTTTCCATAAAGAGTGCGAAGTGTGGCCACCCAAATGCATCGATGTATGGAAAACATTTGAAATGCTTATAACTTTTGATTGGCGGCATATAGAGCCGTCACTTACGATTTTTTGTACTTAGAGGCCGCGTCACATCAGATTAGATGAGTTTTCAGCTTCGTACAACACCTGGAAGTGGTAGAACTGGGTGGCTCAGACAGCCAGCATCCGGCTGTCTGAGCCAGCAGTTTTTTCTCAATTTCTCCAAAACGCGTGCGTCACGAAGGTTCAAATCTGGTCGAGAGCTGTCACTAACGTCGTCACATCAGTAAATCCTAAAAACATTTGTCCGAAACGTAACATTTCGTGAAATATAGAGAAAAACAAGTTGGCTCAGACGACCGGATATCAGGCTGTCTGAGCCACACGTTTATCACGATTTCTCAAAAAGTACTGGATTAAAATGGATGGAACTACTTCGGATGACCGTCACTAACGCGTCACATCACATTTTATAAGAAACAGCGACCTGAAACCCTCTGATAGTTGAGATCTGGAAAGTCAGAAAATGCGAAATTCTGGCTGTCTGAGCCTAGTTTTTTTGATTTTCCAAGAAAACTATTGCGTCACAAACGATGAAACCTGGATACATCAGCGTCACTAACGATTCCTTATAAGCCTAGATATGCAAGATCTCTATAGAAGCCTGGCTCAGACGGCCGGATGTACACCAAATTTCAACAGTGTGATGCTTATAGTTACAGAATAAAATGGCTGTGACATACGGACGGACAGACAGACAGACTTGACGAAACTATAAGGGTTCCGTTTTTTGGCATTCGGCTCTTTCCCCAGCTAGCGCGCGCATTCGCCCCAAAAGTGTGACATGTATCTTCTGTCTCTCTCTCGCGTCGTACAATGGCGTCGCGTGTTGTTCTCTATGAAATAAATTACTTACAAAAGTGACCAGTGTTTACCTGAGCTCCGTTTATAAGGTTTACAAAAGTCTGTAGCCTGTAATTATCCCTCTACTTGGCATAGGTCACAAAACAAGCCTGAATGCAAGTAGGAGGTTGTTTATTAAATAAATAAAAAATATTGGACACCGAGCTAACACACTTGTGTTATGGAAATCAGAAGCAACGGTGGTACCACAACACCCAGAACCGAGAAAATGTAGAAAGTTTCTGATTTCTACATTAACCCGATCAGAATTCGATCCCGGGACCTCGGAGCGGCATAGAGATGGGATGAAAAATACCCATTGGGAAAATACCGGGTAGATACCCAATTTGGGAAAATATAGGGTTTTTACCCCGGTTAATTCCCAAATCATGGGTAAAAACGATTATTTGTGTGTATAAGGTGATGACAGACCGGGATTCGGCAATTTAACTTTAACAAGTTTAAAACTTGAACAACAAGCAACTTTAACAAACAAAAATAACAACTAAATAATGGTGTTTTGTATTGACAAAACACCATTATTTAGTTATATTGATAACCGCAGTAATAGTTTTCAGTCCAAAAGGTATCACGTAAAAGTCAGGCGAGTGAGGTGTTTGTAAGAACACTGCTTCGATCTAAGATATTTTTAAATTTAGATCCGTCGTATGCGCTCGAAAACGGCTACACGAAAGGCAGGTTGGCCGGAATGCATTCAGTTGGGCACGTTTTCTCTTTATGGCTATACGTCCCGAGTCCCGACAGCGCCATGGATAGGTCTTTCAAAATGACATAGAGGTTCCTAAAACCATTTTTTTAAAGTCTAACGCTTCTTAGCTAGACGCTTCCAAAGTGGTAAAATGGGCGTCCCCCCATCTAACTTCTAAACTAGGCGAGTGTAAATTTTGAAAAAAATATATAATGTAGATAGATCATAACGAACGCCATAAATTATTTCTCGGTTTCTGGTAAAATGCCTTCCTGTGTGTTTACGAGTAGTACCAATTACACTGCGATTGTTAGAGACAAAAAAATGTTTCATTATATTCATAGATCATTTCTTATTTACATTTTCGATTTATACCACCAACAAGATGGACAGACGACTTTATAAAGATCGCAGGATCAAACTGGATGCAGACCGCTAGTGATCGGTCGCTGTGGAAATCCGTGGGGGAGGCCTATGTTCAGCAGTGGACGTCCTTTGGCTGATAATGATGATGATGATGATGATTTTCGATTTGATTGCCGTTCCATATCATATGCCTAGGGCCACTTTGCGCACTTTCGGTCAACATCATTATCATTATCAGCCAAAAGACATCTACTGCTAAATAAAGGCCTCACCCATGGTTTTCCACAGCTACCGATCACAAGCGATCTGCGTCCAGTGTGATCTCACGACCTCAACAAAGTCGTCTGACCACCATCGTGGATTTCCTATGCTACGTCTTTGATCGCAGACCGAACGGCAATCAGTTCTTTGCGCTATGTGCCCTGCCCACTGCCACTTGAGCTTAATATGCAGCTATGTCCGTTGCTTTTGCTCGGTGATCAACGTTAATAAAAGCCTGGACCCATTCGACAATTTCCTCGGTAACTAACCACGAATGGGGGCCTCCTAGCCACTGCTTGTCGTAAGCAAAACACAAACACTGTACGAACAAACTGAAATGCGTTACATCTAAATGTAACGGTTGTCATCAAGACATGCTCCCCATAAACAGCGTCCAACTTTTATTTTATTTCAACGCATGTTTTTTCGACCATTAATAAATTATAGGTCTGGTTCAATTTTATCAAGGAACACCAGACGCGAGAGATAAAAACAGCTCTCATAAAGGCCCCAAATAAATAACATCAAATTACAAATTAAAACAACCTTAATTTACGTAAGCGGTTAAAGTAACATTTATTGTGTTGAAAACTGATTGTTTTAAGAACTAATCACATAAAGTAAAGTGCCAAATTTAAAACTTCTTAGCTTAATATTTTGTATTTCACAAATAAAATCTATTTAATTCTTTTTAATTGTAAGTACGGGCCTAATAAAAATGCATAACGTGTTTGATTTGTTTGCAGACTGGAAAATATTGAATTAGTGGCAAAACTTATATTTACCCTTAATTTTGGTATTTACCGGGTATTTTCCCGCGTTTTTACCCATTTTGGGTAAATACCGGGTAGAATCCCATCACTAGAGCGGCAACGCCTTGAAACTTAGCGTGCTTTAGCCACTGCACGGAGGTCGTCAATTACTGAAGACTCGAGTTATTATTTGTTTGTTGTGCAAGACAGTGCCTCAAATCTCATTCCATTTTTGAGGTTCTTTAGCCACACGTCAAGTCTGTCTGTCTGTCCGTGTGTAACAGCAACTATTTTTGGAAACTATTAGCATAACCAAGTTGTAACTTGTGATTCTAATACAGAAAAATATATAAACTTACGGAGGACTTTCCATACATGGAACTAAAACAAAAAACAAAACTCAAACCTATGCGTATGGGGTGTTCATTGATAGGTGTTTTTAAATGACAGAGGTTCCTAGAACATTTGTTTTTTCAAAAGTTGAACATTTAGAAGACAGACCGTAGATTTTGATATAGCACATTATCAACAACTGCAAATATAACTTTGTCCTGCATACAAATACTATGAAAAACTAATTTATTTATGCATTCAACAAAATATTGTAGTTATTTGTAAAGTGGAAATAAGTGGACCCCTTATTCAGTTAAAATTGGTACAGCACCCTCAGTGCGCATGTCCAACTTACACTTGGCCAGTTTTTTGGGAAAATTTACTTGTACAGTATAAAAATGTGCATACCCACAAGTTATTTGTTATCTCTGTTTATTATTACATACTCTTTTAACTCTGGGGTGTATTAAGAGACAATGGAAATATAGGAAGTTGTTCCATTGTAAAAGCCACAAACTGACAGAACCTCATAAAATTATACAAACCTTTAAAGCCTCGTACTGATCTAGTCTATCATAATAAGCCACTAAGGCTTTTCTGATGGCACCCAAACAGTTTGGCATCATAACATTATCAAATTCTTCCATAACTGCATTCAGGTTGAAACCAAGTGGTAAGGAGGACTTTGAGACTTCGTTTGCACCTGAAAAATGAATGTATAATTCTAAATAAATTGCTGTACAAACCTAAAATAATTATTAATCTATGGCAGGGTTTCCTATTTGCTGTTACTGGGCCTACAAAATAAAATTTGGGGTTGCAACATTGGAAATGATAACCTAATGGAAAAAGCTTGGGTTAAAAGTATTAAGTGAGTCATGAAGAGGCAGGGTGGACAGAACAATGTTTGGGATACACTGCTCTAAGGGACTGTTTCATCATTAACATCAATAAATAACCACCCAACCAACAAAAAAATTCAAAGGAAGTCATTTCGTATGAAGTAGTGGGCAGATGAGGCTAATGGCAATTTATTCATATGTTGTAATACAGGCTAAGTATACAAGTAAATATTAAATTTGCACATTTGTTTAAAATTCGATGAGGTATTTTTATTTTTTTAGGATATTTTTAACAAATCAAAAATGAAAAGCTAACTCTTATTTACCAGATTTCATATCAATTCGTAGTCCATGCTTGATAACAAACTGCGAGTCATGCTGCAGATGGTACACGATGCAGCAGTGGTCATTAGCAACGTACGACTGCACCTCAGTGCCAGACAGCATTGACATGAGCTCCAAGTCTTTCTTGAGTTTATCCACAGCATTGTTGAGGATCATTTTCTAAACAATAAAATATTACTAAGATAGATATGGGTTTATAGCTTGCATTGTTGTTATTACCTATTGTTTATTAAAATAACTTACTTGTGGCCTAACAAAAGTTTCAGGCTTCTTCTTAGGTGGAGATACTTTCTGCCTGTAACTGTTTCTTTGGAGCTGAAATAATTCATTTTGTTTCTCTTTCAGCTTCTGTTCTAATTGTTGTATCTCTTCTAGCACTTCGTCGCAATCTTCGGGGACTTTAACTGTTGCTATATAAACAAAAATGATTACCTTACAATCAATTGAACTAAGTGATAAGTTGTGCGAACTGCGGAAAAAACATTCTTAATGTCTTAGCGCACTCTTACCTCCTTTGCGAAATAGATTAGGTAGCTTCAATTGCTTTGTATTCTTCATTTTCGTCTTAGTAGCGTGTCATAAAGATATAAAATGAGAATGCAACCAAAAAACCAAAACCTAATCTGTGACCAAAACATGCAGTGCAAAATAAACAATCTATATTTTTTTTACAATCCGTTAAGTTGACAGAAGTTTGAAATTTCCTGCCAATTCGGTTCTATTCTTTCTTTTCAATTTTGGAACAGGCAACGGATTTTATCCATACAGCCTGGACTACAGTAAATGCCTAATCTTCTAGCGGTTGATCGAGATGAGGTCTTCAGAGTTTGTTGCTACTGTTCTATATAATTTCTTCAACTGTCGAACATATGAATTTCTGAACAGTGTCATAAAACATTTAGGATTATTCTTCTTCTTTTTATGAACTTATAATAATTCTTCAATCAATATCAATCTTTGCATAGAGAATTCAGCACATTCAAAGAATATGTGATGAAGGGACTGGGTGGGACCAAGAGGTCGTTGGGTTGGACTGCTTGATTACAATAAGACTTAAGTAAGTAAACGTACTCGACGGGGAGGTAATTATTTTCATGCTATGCAGATGTTCGTTGAATTGAGAATTGAGTTGAGAACAATCGAGTAACGAGCACGAGTGTGTGATGTGTGTGATAGATAAGATAATACGAGTCGATGAATATCGAAACCCTGTAACTCACAGTCCTTTCCCATATTGACTTATGAGTAGCGCTAAATTTGAAATTAAAAACTGATTCATTCTGTGCCTTTCAAATTTAGGTAAGTCAATCATATGTCGTTGAAAAAAAACCGGCCAAGTGCGAGTCGGACTTGCGCACTAAGGGTCCCGTTCCAACGTTAACTGGATTAGGCAATCCACTTACTTCCACTTAGTAAAATACCACAATAATTTGTTGACAGCAAATATAACTTTGTTTTTCATAGTGTTTGTATGAAGAACAAAGTTATGTTTGCGGTTGTTGAAAATGTGCTATATCTCAAAAACTTCTCGTTCGATTCCGTCCAAACCAATTTTCGTTGAAAGTATTTGTTATGATCTACATTATGTATATATTTTTTAAAACTTACACTCGCTTAGTTTAGAAGTTAGATAGGTGGGGGACGCCCATTTTTCCACTTTGGAAGCGTCTAGCTAAGAAACGTTAGACTTTAAAGGAAAACGGTTTTAGGAACCTCTATGTCATTTTAAAAGACCTATCCATAGACACCCCACACGCATAGGTGTGACTAAAAAAAAATTTTTCGGTTTTTTTCATGTATGGAAGCCCCCCCTTAAATATCATTATTTTTTATTTTTTGTATGAGAATCGTAAAGCGGTTAACAGGTCTCCCTACCAAATTTCAACAGTGTGATGCTTACAGTTACAGAATAAATTGGCTGTGACATACGGACGGACAGACAGACAGACAGACAGACTTGACGAAACTATAAGGGTTCCGTTTTTTGCCATTCGGCTACGGAACCCTAAAAAAGGGTCAAAGTCATGGATTTTTTCAAATCCCCGTGCGTCCAATGACAGCGATAAATCAAACTCGGGCAAGTCCATATTGACCAATTAGAACGTAGCATCGGTCTAAGATGGCTGCCATTTCTTCTGTGTTTCGTGACGCGAATACGTTGATCAGCGTTTATAAAAACTGTTTCAGTAGAAAAAAATGGAAGAAAACAGTCCAAAAATATGTGTGGTGAATCTTGATAAAGCCAGAAAGAAAACCGTGTCAAAAACTAAAATTAATAATCGCCAGGAGACAGCTAAAAGGTAAGAGAACCTCATGCACAGTAGTCAGATAGCCATCCCGCGCTCTGAATACCAGGGACGTAATTGAGCAGTTATGAAAAAAAAAACATAAATTATTACTGTGTTATTACATAATGCTTAACATGATTGGTATTTTTTATTTTACATATTATTAGCAAACCAGAACAGGATAAAACGTAAAACTGTAAGTTTTGAATGGGTGTTGAGTAGCATGTCTGTTTGTGTCACGCTTTTACTAACAATGAAGACCTAATCTGATAATTCGTCATTTACACATTTGATGAGGATATGTTTAGTCAGTGAGCAAGCTATGTGTACAATTTTCAGCTTCTCACTATGATGAAGACGAAGATGACGAGCAAGTTAATAATTTCCCAGCGTATGTGATGGATGAGGTCTTCGATTTTGTATGATCATGTAAAAATATTTTTCTCAAATCTTTATTAATAACAAACAAGAAAAAATTAAACTAAGACATGCAACATAAAAAAATAACTTAATATTAATACCTATTCAAACACGAAACCATTTCCTTGCGGCAAGGAGGCTATGATGCTGGCTGCGTTGCCGCGTTGGATAGCTATGCTGATCCTTTGGGCTAGGAACCAGCCAGCTTTATTATTGGCTGTTAAAGAATTTAATTTTGGCGCAATTTTTCTAAACAGTAATTTAGCAGAGGGTCCCCACGGCCCAAATGTTTCAACGCCAAACGGCGCAAACACATAATCACTTGCAAGTGAAACGTACTTGCGACGCTTGGCGTTTTCAGCCAACTCCGCTGCTGCTCCAGCTTTAAGGGCTGATTCTCTGAGATGGGAAGGGGCCAAAGTATCGACACAAGTTGCATCCCAAACTAAGGCCCGACCCCGTTCCCAGGGAATAAGCGTTAGGCCATCGGGTCTCTTGCCATCATCACGGACCAAACCACGTGGTTCCAACGTGGAAGGAACATTAATGGTCGCAAGAGCTCTTCTGATGGCGTCATTAAGGGTAGCGTGACGGGCAAAACGCCCAGCGCTTTGCTGGCAACAAAGGCAGTGGAGACCAAATTTATCAACCTCCTTGCCACATGGACACGTAAAAATTTCACATATAGGGGTACCAAGGCGGAGACCCACACACACCCGGAAAGACTCACTATCGAAAAGAGTGCCCAAATTTTTCGACGGTAAAGCATGAAGCCAATGACCAGAATCTTTGCAGGAAACTGCCAAGAGCCTTGCGCGACCACTGTCACTGACGGAATTTTGAAGTAAATAATTGAAGGTCTCTCTCGCAAGAGGGACATCCCAAAGTTTTTGCTGGTGACGTTCCTTTGGGATGTCTTCTCTAGGACAGAGGCCTTGCCAAAACTCCTCCGCCTCTCTCACCTCAGAAAGTTGGCGAGGATGTTCAAAGATTTTTCCGGCTAAAACGGAAGTGCTATGCAAAGAGGAGAGAAAAGCGGGGAGGGCTATACTAGAAATTTGGCGAATTCCGATACCACCAAAACGAATAGGAAGCGAAGCCTGAGCCCAAGAATTATTATCGAAATGTAAATTTAAAATTTTTTCCAAACTATTTTTAAGGGTGGTGTCAAATAGTTTTAAATAATTATTTTTTTTCCAGATAGGACTAGCACGTAAGAAATATGTAAATTTAGGCACAAAAAGACACGATTTAAGAATAGTAAATGCAATGTGTGAATTTAGGTGTTCTAATCTAGGGGCTGAAAGGGTGAAATCATTCAATTTTTTATCTAGAAAAGGTTCGATGCTGGGATCAAGAAGAGGGGCACCCAGGAGGCAAAGCGATTCAGAATTCAGAATTTTGATGTTAGGAGCAAGGGAATTGAATTTATCAATGATTGCCTGACGGGAACCAGACGAAACGTGATCATTAATAAAAAGTTCACATTTTGAAAGGTTCAGTTCCAAGCCTAATTTCTTAAATCCTTCTATAATCTGGACAAGGTCTTGGAAAACAACATCTGCTTTGCCTCCAAAGGACCCGTCATCCAGATACCAGGCATTGAATTTAGAATTTAAGGATGAAATAACAGGATGGATGCCTAAACTAAAAAGGGCTGGACCTAAAGGGTCGCCTTGCTGAACACCGACTGCAGAAACAATTGAATGTTCATTGTAAAGTAATTTTGATTGATTATGGTAACACTGAAAAACAAAGGGATAAATCTGTGGAGTGTGAGTCTGAACTTCATTCAGCAAGACAGACCTGTCAAGAGAATTGAAAGCATTCTTCACATCAACTTTCAAAAAAACTTCAGATTCGTCACAGGAGAGGAAATTGCGAGCGGAATGAACCACGGCCTCGCAACCTCCCTTACTGCCGAAACCAAGTTGAATGGGTTGAAAATACTCTTTCAAAGGAGAAAAAAGATCACGACAGGCTAATTTGGCTGCAAGACGACGAAACGTTGAGCCAATAGCAATAGGGCGAATGCCACCATCTTTTTTTCGAAAGGCACAAAGTCTAGCACCAAATAAAAATGGGACAAAACTTTCAGTTACCTTGCCAGATAAGAGAAAGTTGCACAATTTCGTAATGTTGGAAAGCAAAATTCTACCGGCGTCAGCAGCGGAAGCACTCACCAAGTCCTTAAGGTGTTGGGGAGTGATGCCGTCGATGCCGCCAGCAGAACCAGCCGGAAATGACATGATGGCAGCAAACGTGTCACCGTCATCAAGTATCTGTAAGGGTTGGAAATTTTGAGGAGGAGGAACAGGTAAAGATGGAGAATCTGGATGTGAAGGATGCTTACTACGAAGGCTCTCGAGAGTTTCCTGACTAGGGGGAGCGAGAGTGTCATCGGAGAACAAGATTCGGGCTGCGTTTTTCAGGTCGCCGTCCATAACCTTGTTCTCAACGGTACGATAAACGTTAAATTTGGAAGATATCGTACTAGACGGACTGAATGGAAGGGACGGATTGTGGAAATTTGAAGCATTATCTAATAGCGCCCGAGTTAAAGTTTTAGAAGGAGAGTTTACGTGAAAAAATGAGTATGAAAAAGTAAAAAGATTTTGCCAGGCAGTTTCAGTATTATCGAAACATTTTTCAATACAAGAAGAAAGGCATTTAGCTAAAGCTATTCTCGCTCCCCTAGGGATCCGTTTAACCAGCGGAGTAGATTGGTGAAGGTTTGTGATGATAGATTCAAAAGATTGAGAAGAAGATAGAGGATTTGGAATAGAGGAAATAGGGAGAGACGCGGGTAAATTGGTGCTATTATGACTACGGGCAATATGAATATTAAGGCCTCTCTTACCTTTAAAAGTCCTGTTTGAATTACAAATTGAACAGTGAAAGAACTGCGGCTGTGAGTGGGTGCCCACCGATGGAGATAAAGTACTCATAAGCCTTAACACTGATCACAAAAAGAAATTTGCAAAAACCTGCCAAAACACAAAATTATATATATATATTTATTAATTATATTTATTTTTTGTATATTTTGACAATAAATATTAAAATTAATAACTTTCATTTATTTAAATGTTTATATATAATTCAATACCTACACCTACCCTGAGTACGTCCCAATAATGTTGTGGTACAACAAATTCCTGCAAGTCCAAAGACGACATTTCAAAGTCCTGTAAGACCAAGGTGACACTTTTCAAACCCCGGTAAATTTCGCTGGTAAATATCAAATGACTGTATGTCCAAACTTAATTCTTATTCTGTGACTTATTTCGTCACTTATTTATGTTTTTTATTCTATAGAAATGTTTAAAATGAATGTCTAGTAAAGCCTTAATATTTCAGCAATTCATCACTTTTATGCTAATGCATTATGTGTTTACTAGCGGACCCAGCGAAATTTGCTTCGCCTCTAGCACCGTCCCCCCGGCCCAGTCTCGCCCAACCTCGTAATTTTAAAAGTTAAGAAAAACACTATAATTGATCAGTTATCGAGCGGGAAGAAAAATGATCAAATTACTAAAATTAGGGGTATGAAAAATAGATAGTAGCCGATTCTCAGACCTACTGAATACGCATATAAAATTTGGTAAGAAACGGTAAAGCCGTTTCGGAGGAGTACGGGAACGAACATTGTGACACGATAATTTTATATATAAGAAGATATATCTTCGAGAGATGGCGCTAGCGTCAATTTAGGAAATAACTTTATTTTAGGTATTATAGAGGGTAGTTGCTTTTCGCCAACGTAAATATAAGTGCGAGTTTTACTTAAATTTTTACAACTGTTAATTAAACAATACAGAAGTTATCATGATCAGTTGAAAGATTTTATGGCCAGTTATTATTATTGTTATTTTTTAATTTATTGTTTCAACAATCAAGACATCTAATTTACACTGATTCCTTCTCTTCCTCTAAAACCTAAAGTAGGTTTATATCGCACTAGGCGAGTTCGGGCTAACATGTGATGAAATTTTGTACATTGTTTAGAGTCCGAGTTACAAATATCTCCGTTAAGCGACTTGGGCAGCGTATTTAATACTTTCGGCAAAAGGTATCTATTCCACCTTTCTCGTTCCGTTTAAGTTATTATATTGCGGCAGAACATACATGAGTAAATAATCTAGTCTACGTAGTTCTTATTGCTTATTGTTCTTATTGCTATCTTTGTACATAACTCAGCAATTTTACAATGTTCTTCACTTATGACAGATATACGAAAGCTATCGAAAACGTTTATTACTTTACAATAGTCAAAAAAAATCGAATAATCGTCTTTGTACTTATCTTTAATTTTTGTTGGTACAATACACAGAACACATTTACCCAAGGTACAGTAGTTTTAAGTTTAGAAAGTTGTTTTTCATATACGTCATCTAAATAGGTCACGGCAATAATAAAAAATACAACAAATAACGTACCAAATGTTTACTTAAATTTGAAAAATACAAGATATTGAATAAATAAATAAATTAAAAAAAAACTCATGATAGATAAATGTTATAATAAAATATGTGAACATTAAACAAAAAATACACAATGATAAAATAAAATAAATTGATACCCAAATAATAAAACAAAAATAAAGACATACATAAAACTTGACACTCAAATAGATAAAAACAAAGACATAAATTATAACAAAATACAAACATATAAATAATAAATAACCAACTGTTTATTTATTTCTTTTGCTAAAGTTGCTCTGATATAGTCAAAACTTTAAATAGTCACTGTAATTGTAAGTCCAAAATGTAATACTTTTAAGTTTTATTATTATTATTATAAGATAATTATAACATAATTTAATATAGCCCTCAAATAATTTTGCAATACCCAAACTGAAAGGGTTACTAAGTCATAAGTGCAATTGTCTAGCATAAGACCTGCTATATGTATGTAACACTTAGTTGGCAAATAAATGAATATGAATATGAATAACACGTACGGCCAGAATTTAACGGTAGTTGTGGTGTATAAACTTATTGAGATTTTAACTAGGCTTGCTACGAATATTAGTAGGTATTCGGCCTATTCGGCAACTTTTATTTTATTCGACCGAATATCGAATACTTAAGTAATATACTTGTAGGGAGATAATTGGTTAAATTAAAATAATGATTACACAATCTTATCATAATCAATTAAGTAGATATTGGTGCATCATAACACATATACCTACTTAATTATCTTCTGTATTACATTCCTCTATCAAAATTAAAAGGGTTTTCATTTCTTTTAAAATCATTGAGGTGCCATTGAAACATAAAACTGGTACATAATAATCTTCCTTCTGTATTAGAAAAAATAATATTTTTTCTATGAATTTGAATCATTCTCATGTACATGGGGAAAGTTATGGTGCGGGAAGACAATTTTTTTTTTGCTTAGGATGTCGTTTAGTTATTTTTTTCACATAAACAGTCCCCGCTTCAGAGAAAAGGCGCTCTGAATAAACACTACTTCTGAGCACCGAAAAATTAACTTTAAAAAAAGTAAAAACCGACTTCAAAACCAAAATGCACTAAAAAGTCTTAAATTAACTCTTGACTATTGAAAGGAAAGGAACCCATTTTAGGCAAACAATTTCTTTTTGGAGTCGGTGCTGTGATAGTTGATGCTTGATGGTCAAAGTCATGGCACCGACTCCAAAAAGAAAGTTAATTTTATTTCTTCATTTTTAGAGATTACAGGAGAATGGGGGGCCACCTTATGACTCTGTTTTTAAGAAGCTACAAACTACCTATTATTAGTTCTTTCATTATAATTACTGAACTCCTAAGCGTTAAGGAGTTCCACCATCAGCTCAGCCCCACAAGATGTTGACTATTAGACGTAACAACATGTCAACATTAAAATTCAAGTAAAGAAGTACTATACGTGCCTTTAAAATTTGAGGGTTTCCCTCGATTACACCAAGATCCCATCATCAGATCCCAAATTGAAAAAAATGGGACCAACTAGAAGGTATACCCTCTAAGTAGGCGAATTTTTTTTTCGAATCGGTCGACAAACGACTGAGATATGAGGTAACAAACATACAAAAAAAATATACCGTCGAATTGATAACCTCCTCCTTTTTTGAAGTCGGTTAAAAAATATTTTGCTGCAATTTTGATCACGTCTGTACAAGTTTTGGCACTAAAATCCGGCCGAATCCCTTTGCTAATATTCGGCTATTCGGTCAGGGGGCCCGCCGTATATTCGGTTTCCTGCCGAGAATATGCTATTCGTAGCAAGCCTAATTAACACGCTTATATTAGCTTCACTTGTAACTATGTATGTAAGAAAATCTTGGAATCTTAATCTAACCCACTTCCAGGTCTTCGATTAAAATGAAATTTTTCACACGCTCTGAGTTCTGATGACAATAAATGACTAGCAAAGAAACGTCGTTACAAATCCAATATAGCTTTCTCCCCAAGACGGCGGACAGGCTATTTGAAATGCACCCCTTTGCTAAGATGTTTTTAAATTGTATAGATACGTCCTACGCGCTCGAAAATGGCAACACGAAAGGCAGGTAATTGCCCGGAGTGCATTTAGTCGGGCACACTTTCTGTTTATAGCTGTACGTCCCGACAACGCCTTAAATTATTTCTCGTTTGCTGGTAAAAATGCCTTCCTGTGTGCTTAGGAGTAGTACTTATTACACTGCAACTGTTAGAGACAAGAAAAACGTGTCGTTACATTCATAATTATAGTTTTTTTCATTAAAAGCATTAGAACACGAAAAACGTATTTAGTCCTTAGCATAATTTGGCAATGGCTGACATTAGGCTAAAGAGTTAGATGTCACGCGCTCGCGCCAATGACCGCTCAGTAGCAATCAGTATAAAACGAATGTTATATATTTATCTCTTTCTATTAACAGGCATGCCCCATCATTTGTCTCTATTAGCGCTTAGTGTCGTAATACACAACTATACGTTCGTATATAGAGTAATCCTTGCGCCACTTTAAAATGCTTTAATGTTGGTGTAGAACGTGTCTATACTTTTACGTCATTGCCCCTTTGAGATATAGGTCTCAAATGTCAGTCACGTGACTTAAATCCAACATGGCGCATTGGCTAATTGAAATGCACCCCCATGATATGGGTATTAATGAAAGGCTTTGCTGAATGAGATACGAAAAAAATAAAAAAGCGTGTTTATTAGTTTTTTTTAACTGTTCAGAAGTATTTAGTCACCTTGTCTGCTACAAAATATGTGTACTTTAGGGAGAATCTTTAAAGTGTGAGTGTGAATGCGAAGCATCTTGCGTAATTTTTCTGCGCAAGTTCAAAATAAATAAAATAATAATGTACATAAAAAAAATTGTTTTATTTATAAATCTCGATATTTTTTTACATTCTAAATCAATTACAAGTATATTTACTTTTAATATTTAACAGTTTTACTAATAAGTAGCAGCTACTTTTACAAAAAAATATCACCTATTATTCGGTTCGTCTTAGAATGTTATTTATCAGTTATCACATTAAAAATATAACAGACATCATTACTTGTAAAATAATAATAATGCCTAAACGAGAAAGTATGGGTCATATAATGCGCTTAAAATTGCTTAAAGTCCTTTTCACCGTTGCAAAAGTCACCAACTACATAATATGTGATTTATCGTTTAGCACTGAAATCTTATTAAATCAAATAGTAAATGAATTTTATTCACTGATATTATTTTAACAGTTCTAAAAAGGTAGTTTACATTATTCGACTAGCAAAGAAAAAAGGACTTTAATTTTAAAATATTTAGGTTGGATTCGACCAAACAAAGGCTTACATGCGTGTAAATATACGAAAGATAATTTTGTTCTTAGATCTTATACTTGAAAAACTCAGTCGTTTTTCGACGTAAACAACAGCACGAATAAATGAACTGTATTAATATCCGGAAAATTCATGTTGATCCAAAGCAGTATAATGTGAAAATAAAAATCCCATAGAGGGGAGAAAAAAAGTTTCGATGAAAAATCCTGTCACCAAAATAATGTCGTATTAAACCGTGGGAAAGTCGATAGGTACTCTCAACTTTTATTTAATTTGACAAAACATTCTGATATTAATCATATGGCAAGCGGACGTCATTACAAATAGCTCTATTCATAAAGATGAAATAATAAACTAAAAATTTGCGCACGGGCGGGACTCGAACCAGCAACTTCTTGGCTAAACTCCAAGGCTATTTCCAAGTTGAATTTATTCTGTAATGATTAACTACTTGGCCCACTGTTGCAAAAACAGAAAGGTAGATGGCGCTTAAGGTCACGCGTAATGACGTATCCGCAAGAGACCACACATTTCGCAAGGTCGGACCGACAGCACGGTAGCTCAATTGGTAGAGCGTTTGGCCCGGTTAGCCAAGAAGTTGCTGGTTCGAGTCCGAGATTCGAGAGAGTCGAGTTCGAGAAGATTTCACCTTTATGAATATAAATTATGACACTGAGTGTTAAACACATTCTTAACCATTATAATAGCTCTTATTTCACGCAACAAGTTGGGTATAGTTTATAACAGTAAATAGTGAAATAGTTAATTAATATACTCTCTGATAACTATAGCGATTTATTCTAAGGTTTACATTTACCCTCGTTTGGTCGAATCCTAACCTTAATCATTTATCATTAACAAAATAATAAAAATAAAGAGTCCATTCGACTTGAATAACAGCTAAAATCACATCATACTAACTCATTATGTATGATGCAATATATTAGTGCCTACGGTATTATCTATCTATTGATATTATATATCTATTGATATAAAAAATATTCCAATCGTTTATTTTCCATAACTTTTTCACCAGATTGTAATTCCAATTGACTTCAGTTGCTCTTGGGATAATCTTCCTTCATCCCACCTTACACGTAACCTATAAACAAACAGATGAAAATAAATAAATAAAAATGCTTACAAAAGCACATACAGGTCAGTCTTGTGTGTGATAGTAGCCAATAAGAGTATTTAGCTTGATAGATGAGCCAAGTAGAACGGAGTAATCGAAGGTTATCAGCGCATTAATTGCAAGCGTCCAGTGGAACGGACTCCTTGTATACACAGTCTAGCCATAAATACTGTTACAATTAAAATTACGACAGATATTACATTTGAATTTGGAATCTGTCATTTTTATACGATAGCTCATTGTGTTTTCTAATTTTGGCGCCAATACATTTTATAATATTTTGCGATATTAAAATGGAGTGGGGTGATAAAGAGAACTGAATCAATGCATTACACAAAGTTGGTATGGAGCCAAATACAATTTTTAAAACTCTCCATACGCTTGACATTAGTCAAATGTTTGTGTACCGGGCTATCAATAGGTACAATGAGACCTCCTCTGTTTGTGACAGAAAAAGATCTGGCCGTCCACGTAGTGTTCGTACGAAAAAGGTGGTCAAAGCAGTAAGGGAAAGAATCCGTAGAAATCCTAAAAAAAATGTTTACGGATGACAAAATCTTTACAATTGAGCAACATTTTAACAAACATTATGACCGTACTCATGCTCAAACTAAGGAAGTCTCCCAATTAGTCGGCAGAGTGCAACATGGGCATTACCCGACTTCAGTGATGGTTTGTTGGGGTGTTAGGTACGAAAGAGTGACTGAGCCACATTTTTGTGAAAAAGGTATCAAAACATCGGCACTAGTGTATCAAGATACCATTCTTGAGAAGGTAGTTAAGCCCCTTAACAACACCATGTTCAATAACCAAGCATGGCCTTTCCAACAAGACTTGGCACCGGGTCATAAAGCTCGTTCCACGCAGTCTTAGTTAGAAGCGAACGTTTCGGACTTCATCAGAGCTGAAGACTGGCCGACACGTCTAGTCCCGATCTTAATCCGCTGGATTATGATTAATGGTCAGTTTTAAAGAGTACGGCTTGCTTTAAATGCCATGAAAATTTGGAGTCCCTAAAACAATCCATACGATTAGCAGTGAAGAATTTTCCGATGGAAAGAGTGCGTGCTTCTATTGATAACTGGCCTCAACGTTTAAAGGACTGTATTGCAGCCAGTGGAGACCACTTCGAATAAGCTTTTTATATTTTAAATTGTTTTGTATTTATGTATAAAACTAACACACTGCAAAAGTAATAAATATTGTTTGCATTAAAAAAAAATCTTTTTCTTCGTGACAATATTTATGGCAAGACTAGGTATTTTGTATTTAATAATAAAAGTACCCCTCTATCCGATTTCAACTACAGTGGCATGTATCAACGACTAACCGACTGAGCAGGGACATTTTAAGGTGCAAAGTGTGTACGCTAACACAGGTGCACTCGCTATACCTTTCACTCTCATAGCCTGATAGGCGCAGGAACAACGTCGCAACCTGCTTTTTCGAGGCAATGGTGAATCACCGCCAAATTCAAACTCCGGGACAACCCGTCTGGTGTAGTGGTCGAGAAATCGCCTACTACGCAGCGGGTGCGGGTTCGATCCCCGCACAATGCAAATATTTATGTGCATGAACATGTCTGTTTGTATTGGTCTGGGTGTTTTCTATGTATATCATGTATGTATTTACAAAAAAAAAAGTATTATATCCGTTGTCTGGCACCCATAACACAAGCTTTGAGTAGCTTACTTTGGGGCTAGATGGCGATGTGTGGGATTGTCCAAAGGCTATTTATTTATTAAAGGCTATTTATTATTACTGAATACGCACATAAAATTTGTATCGGAAAAGCCGTTTCGGAACATTGTCAAACTAAAATTTTCATGTAATTTTACAGATAGTAGCCCAAATAGACAATAAAGATTCACATTCTACTTGTACGCGATCAAAGAAGGTAAAATATACTTAGCTTGACGGATGGACCAAGAGGAACGGGGTAGTCGAGACGGGCATTCATTGAGAGCGTCTCTAGTGGAACGCACTCCTTGTATATTATGCATTTATTTACCTTTCCTCGTTATGTTTGATGGACCACAGAGCAGGCATGTACTCGGGCCGCATGGAGGCGAGGAAGTGTTCCCGCCACGTCTCCTCCAGCTTCAGTAGACCGCCGTGCGTCAGAAAGTATTCAACTACTTTCTGGCCGTGGCACTCGTACTCTGTGTTTTCGTAACTGGTAAAATAAATGAAAACATTATCAACTGTCTTCAAGTAAAATTACGGCGATTGGACGAGATTCAACAAGAATACAGCACACGTAGACATACACAATATGGGACGAAGTAGAATTCCTTACATATCACTTTAAACAAGAGGTAACGGTTGGCCTGAGATGACAATAGTAAGAATTTCTGAACTAGAACGTTTAACAAAAAAATGGTCATACATACGTTAAGTAAGAATTAATTATATTTTTTTTTTATGTGAGTAAGATATATGTTTTTTATAATAAAATTAATATACAAACCATAGAGGAGGTCAGAAAAAGTCAATTATCTATTATGATGAATGCAATTACCCCTACTTTGTAACGAAAATGAGTTAACTAAATAAAATTTTATTAATGTTCTGATTACAGAACATAATACTTAAATCAGCACATTAGCAACTAATTTTTGAGGCCCTAATGTCAGTTGAAATAGCACGCCGCATTATCACTATGTGCAAGCGAGATAAAGTGCGACAAGCATCTTCTGGCCGATAGGTGACATTGACAGTGAGGCGCTAGCATTCAGTCAGGGTAGCCGATGCAAAAAATCTCTCTTGATTCAGGGAGTTCAAAAAACTGTTTACAAACTCCATATTTTTACCCAACAATGGCAAAGGGTACCTAATTAAACCAGTGATAAGAATGATGGTACAGTATATAAGGTTAAATCATTTTAAGTGATAATATTTTAACCGTGTCTTTCTAAACATAATAGCAACACGATACTGTCATTGTTTTTTTGGAAAATCGAAATTTTATTTTTTTAAATTATCTTGTACAAAGGTTTTTTTTTAAACAGCATCCTGTAGATTCTAAAAGTTATCTACGTCATTGGCATCGCCTTTCTCAATTTAATGCCTATTCCCTACTTTGCTCTAATCCACACCTTAATTAATAAAAAATAAAAATCTAAAAAAAAATATCACCTTCACCTCACATTTTCTCAAAAACTAGCGCATAAAAACCCTAAGTGTTTTCTACAAAAAATGTTTCTTTTATCGTGCTGTATCGGCCCTTGAAATACTATCACTTAAAACGAGGTGACCTAATATAATGAATGTTCCACCGATTTAAAATGCAAAACAATTGAATAAACAATAAACACCATAGAAAATTAAAACTTCATTTTATCAATTTAGCTTTAAGGTATTTAAAAAGAATCATTTTATTTTAAACAAAAAGTTTAACGAAAACGTATCATCAGTGAGGCGTTAGGAAAAATGGAAAAACTCCAATAAGATTGGGGAGAATTGACTACACTAGATCTGACAACCTCATTTCTGAAAGTGACGGCGTTAGTTTTGATGTTCGCCGTCAGCCAAAAGATCCGTGTCGTAGTCTTGTTCTTATTCGGACACTGAACGGAGCGCTCCGAACTAGTACAATCGTTCAAAGGAACTATTTAGGTCTTCTAGTACTATTAGTTAAATAGTTCACCGAATTCTCCGACATCAGTCGTCTACCGTACAGAGCGAATATGGTCGTACGTTAGTGTCGTTAAATTTAGAACATCTTCTATCACGCTCTGGCACAGGCGTCTGTCTCGTTCTCCCTTTACTAATTCATTTTCCGTCACGCTCACGCACACGCGTCTGTCTCGTTCTCGCTCGATCTAGTACATCTTTCATCACGCTCACGCACACGCGTTTGTAATCTTTTAACTTACTCTGACACTCGTAATTATTCGTTCTTACTCTCCTCTCGCAAGCTGAACTGCCGGTCAATTCCACTGTCAAAATATAATTAAACGTGAACTGCATTGGTGACGATAATCAACTTTTTCACTTCTTCTACTCCAAATGGTTGCGTTGTAGCTGTGGTTTAGCTCAACTTATCGTTCGATCGAAGATTAGCCGCTTCATATTCTACTAATGTCATGACGTCTATGTCGACGAATCCACAACCATAGATTATAAGAGTAGATTGGAAAGCTCATGGAGCGTTTAGGACTCATATTAAGTTTAGCGTAGCGACATTTAATACAAAACAAACAGGTTAAAGCAAACAGCACTAGCGCTGTGCACGTGGCAATCCCAAAAGATAAGGGGAAGGAGTGGAAAGGTATAGTTTGCCATCGAGTGATCGTGGTGCTGGAAGGTAAACAATACAAAAAACACTTGGGGCCTGTTTTTAGAAAATCTATACTAATATTATAAAGCTGAAGAGTTTGTTTGTTTGTTTGTTTGTTTGAACCTGCTAATCTCAGAAACTACTGGCCCGATTTGAAAAATTATTTTTACGTTGGATAGTCTATTTATCGAGGAAGGCTTTAGGCTATATAACATAAAAATACGCCTCATAAGACCACAGCAGCAATGAAAAATGTTGCGAAAACGGGAGAAAGATATTCCTTTTGAGAGCTTCTGCTGCGTACGCTGCGGAAACCGCTTAAGTTACACAAAAATCATGTATGACAGGATTGTTCAGCATCAAGAGTCCGCGACAGCATATGTCTATCTTTTATGGTTGACTTACTACAACCTTTTTTACGTCAATAAATTTGTAAAAAAATAATGCAATATTTTTAGAGGTGTATTATACACACAGGTATTTATTCTTATCAAAATAAATAGATTCATCATCACGAGCATTTCCTTTAGAACAAAGTTGCCCTTTATATCATTTGATTTCAATAAATATCTTAGGAGCTATCACAGTTTTAACATAACTCCGCACCAAAATAATGTTCGCAGCTTAAGTACAACGTGCGCTTGCGGTAATTGCTATGGTTGCTGGCTTCTTCTTAGTTACAATAAAACTGCGTATGTTTTACGTTAAAATATTTTACTATTTTTATTCGAACATTATTTTTGAAGGTGTTTTATACACACGGGTATTGATTCTTATCAAAATAAAGTTCACATCATTTGATTTCAATAAATATCTTAGAAGCTATCACAGTTTTGAAATAACTCCACATCAAAATAATACTCGCAGCTTAAGTAGGTACTTACAACGCGAGCTTGCGCTAAGTATGGTTGGTGGCTTCTCACTTACATTAAAATATGTGTTTTGCGTTGAAATATTTTCCTTATACATACCTATTAGATTAATTTAGTCGGTTCCCTACGGTACGGAACGGTTGTCCCGCGCAACTGCTTTTTTTGCGATACTTCAAGTGATTTCAGCGCGTAATACATAGTTTTCCTTTCGCTACTGAGTAGTAAAGGACTTGAGCTCATTATTTTGATTGCAGATATTTCCTAATAGGTAGATTCAGTAATACTTTGGGTTAAAATTCTTTCTTCAGATTTATGCAGGTTAAAGTTTTCTTTTCGCCACTGAGTAGGTTTTAATTTTGAATGCATCTATTAATTATTAAGTTTAATAGATTGAGTAGGTATTTACCTTTGTTATTCTTTCTTCTGATTTATGCAGGAATCAAGATAGGTGGATTCGGTTCCAGTTAAAAAAAATACTTTTTATTACAAGTTAAATATTTAATTACAAATGATTCTAAAAACTAAGCACAAGTCGCGCGACTTGTGTGATATTGTGAAGTTGTGGAGTAGATATGTCTTCGTTTACTGGACGCAGCCAGCTTTTATACTACTTGGTGGCCAACGCCCTGCTATTGTTTGTTGGATATTCTTTCGTAGAAGTCCATGGGTTGATCGCAACCCGAACCACGGAGTGTGGGAACGACTCATTGTTGAGGTAACTGTCAACATCATTTCTTGGTAACAAGCTAATTATATTTTTATGATGTCCTACGCTGTGGGTGGGTTGACTCTCCCTCTCCAATTTTGAAGTCCGGGGTATGTCTGAACGAACCTTGGATCTGAAAAATTGTACTGCAATATAGGTCAGCATAATAATAATAATGCTCATGATGCTAGCATATTGTATGTAGTTGTGCATCTCTTCTATTTCTAAATCTTCGATTTGTTGTATTTGATGAAGTTTCATTTCTATTTTTTCAGCATCATAGGTTAATTCAATATCTGGAACTTTCTCTGTTTTATTGAATTTCATATCTGCTATTATAATTTTAGCGTTTGATTCCTTCGTTGAAAATCTTTTTATTCCTGATATGCTCAGATCACAATTTTCTCCATATAATAAATAAGCTCCTTTAATCCACAGAGTTTCTTCATGTTTCTCACACTTTATGTTAATTTCTTTGGTTTTATTAGTATAAATAAAAATGGCTTTTGGCGTTATTTCTTGAATGAACTCTCTGGGACACTTCACTGGGACCAATTTACACTGATTTAGTTCCTTTTGAAATAACACGTCTGTTTCACAAGAATTAATTTGTAGAACACTTCCTTTACATATTAGGTTTCCAAACTCGATGAAATCGTCGACTTCGTATGCTTCTAACTCGGTGTACGCTAGAGTTACCTTACGCATTACAGGAAGGGAACATATAGGGTTATTTTGGATTATAGGAACAATTTTTCTAGTCTTATAAACATCAGTCTTAACTAAGGGAATCTCTAATGTAAAATACACAATATGATTTATAATTCTACTGTTTGTTCTAATAAAAGGCTCTATATCATTGATGTTATTTGAAATCATTACATTCACAGGAATTTCGCTTAATGTCTTTTCTAAAACATGTGACTGAATTATACTATAATGATACATATGATGCTCAGCAAATGTTAAAGCCATAGTTAACCTTTCAGCTACATCATATAATGTTTGAGCCTGAAATAATAGTCCTAATGCAACTTTTTGTTGTATTTTAGTATTAGTCAAAGATACATAATGCTTATCTAATACAGATTGAATGTCTGAAATCTTTTTAATTTGTTTATTATATACTTCTAAAGTAGTATCAGTTAATGATATTTGTTTATTATAAGCTACTTTTACAGTTTCTAAATCATTTTGTATTTTATCCAAATCTTTTTTATCTAAATTTCCTGTAATGAACTTAATAATCGATCCTAAACCATTAATAAGGCCTCTCTTAGATCTTCTAGACTTAGATTGAACAATAAGATGATTACATATTTCTATAATATGATCCATTATAATATTTATCCTATCATAAATAACTTTAACATCTTCTAATTTACTACTTTGTGACATTGCTGATTCAATTGCCTTAGTTAAAATATCTTTATACAATACAATTGGCTTTATGTCTAATTGATGTATGACCGTCCATCTTCCTTCGATGATACGAGTAGCCTCTAGTTCAACTAATATTACATGCTCGTTTACTTTTAACTGTCTGAACTTGTAACTGAGGATGCCGATGATTCTGTAACAATTAACTCTTCTATATGATAGATCCTTCCGTTGCTAAGTTTATATCTATTATTTGGTTCTTTACTAGTTATTGTAAATGGACCTAAGTATCTAGGCTTGGTTTTATGTCTTTCAGCCATACTATTTTTCAAAAAGGTTACGTCTCCTATTTTAAAATCTTTAGGTGGTCTTATTTTTTTGTTGAGCCACTCATTTCTTTTATCTTTTTGTTCCTTTAATCTTTCTGCAATATTTTTATTTAAATTATTTGCAAATTCTTTTTGTTGAACTGTATAATTTTGAATAACTACTCTTAAATTATCATAATCTCGTAATTTAGGTTGACGTCCAAAATGTACTTCAAACGGCGTCATATATATTGAACTGTGCATTGTATTATTATATGCATGAGTTATGTAATATATCTTTTGATTTCTGTCAAGATCAGAATCGCGTTGTAATCTGTAAAGTTCTTGAATAGTACTATGAAGTCTTTCTACATCAGAATTAGATTTATGATGTTGGGGACTTGTCGTATGATTTATAATGTTATAGGTTTGAAATAACTCGTTCAATATTTCACTACATAATGACTGCTCACCATCATGTATTATTTTACTAGGTGCTCCTATCATTGCAAATATTTCAGACAAAGTCTCATAAACCTTTGACTTCTCTGTAGGTTTTATTATTGCATATTTCGAAAACTTATCGATAATAGTAAGGTACCACTGTTTCTCTAAGGACATGAAGTCTATGTGCCAAATTTCCATAGGCTTCTGTGGTGTCTCAGTTTCTTTGTATTGTGTCGTATAAGGATGTCTATTATATTTTTCTTTTTTACAATGTGCACATTGAAGAACAAACTTTTTTATTTGTTTTCGCATGTTTTCCCAATAATATTTTTCACGCAATTGTTTATATAAACTTTCTATTCCTGCATGTCTATTATCCTGTAAATGATAGTTTTTAATTAATTCTAATTGTTCTTGTTTTTCATTGATTTCTATTAATGATTTAGTATACCTAACTGGTTTAAAAGAGGTGTGATCAAAATATTTCCTATAAACTTCCGTTATTATTAAAAATAGTTCTTCATTGGGTACTATGAAAGCATACTTTTTATTTGATAAATATTCTAACATGAATTCTTTAATAGTTTCTTCCATGTTATTAGGGGACACATAAAAATACCAAATGTTATTTTCTCTAACAGCCTTTTTATAAGGAGCCATCTCAAAAATAACTCGCCTCAATCGTTTTGGTGGATAAGTATTCATAATAGGAATACCTACATCACTGTCGTCCTGATTTGAGTGCACTGTTTGGGTATCTATATTAGGATGTGAATTTTGACTACTTATAGAACTATTCGTTAAGGCTAAGTCATCCTCCAAATTTGCTTCTAAAGAATTATTTAAATTTGTTTTTAATGAATTGGAACTATTTGAAGTTTCTGTATTAAATATTTCTATTCTACTTAGAGCATCTGCAACATGATTATCCTTACCTTCAACATGTTCTATTGTATAATCATAATCTTGTAACTTTAATTTCCATCTAGTTAATCGTTGGTTTGGTTCTTTTAATTTAGAAAGCCATATTAACGCTTTATGGTCTGTACGTAAAATAAATTTTCGACCGTAAACATAGGGTCTAAATTGTCCCACAGCCCATAGAATACCTAGCAACTCTTTTTCAGTGGTATTATAATTTTGTTCGGTACTACTTAGTGTGCGTGAAGCATAAGCAATTGGATGATTATTTTGAGATAAAACTGCACCTAAGGCTATGTCAGAAGCGTCTGTTGTAATCACAAATGTGTTATTAAAATTTGGAAAAGCTAAAATTGGGGCATTACTCAATAAAGCTTTGCAAGTTTCTATGGCTTCAATATATTTCTTATCATTAATATTTATTACTGCATCTTTTTTTGTAGCTTCTGTGAGCGGTTTTATAATTTTACTTAAATTTGGGACAAATTTGCGGTAATAACCAATCAAACCCAAAAATGATCTTATTTCTTTAAAAGTTTTTGGTATCGGAAACTTCTTAATAGCTTCTATTTTCTTTTGATTAGGCTTAAGACCATTTTTATCAAGAACATGGCCCAAAAATTCAATTTCTTCCGTCATGAATACGCATTTATTTTTATTTACTTTGAGATTCGCTCGTCTTAGTGCTTCAAAAACTTGTTGTAGCCTATTTATATGATCTTGTTTAGTTTTAGAGTACACAATTATATCATCTAAGTAACATAAGCAAATATTATTATTAATCTCGTTTTTTAGAACACTATTCATCATTCGTTGAAATGTGGCCGGTGCGTTTTTTAAGCCAAACGGCATACGCAAAAATTCATAATGGCCGTTGGGTGTACTGAACGCAGTCTTTTCTATCGAGTCGCTACTCATTAAAATTTGATGATAACCAGAAGTTAAATCTAAAGTAGTAAAATATTTATTACCTTGTAATTTTGAGAATATCTCTTCGATGTTGGGTAGTGGAAACTTATCGGATTTTGTCTTCTCGTTCAAACGTCGATAGTCCATTACCATTCGCCACTTTTGCACTCCCGACTGATCTATTTTTTTTGGAATAATGTGCACTGGTGAAGCCCAAGGGGACTCAGAAGGTCTGATAATATTTTCAGCTAATAATTTTTCGATTTGTTTCCTAATCTCTTCTTGTTGAGTCTGAGGTAACCTATAAGGTCTCTGATAAATCGGTTCACTATTTATTAAACTAATATGATGAGTGATTTTAGTTGTGGCACTATTTGTTACATCTTCAGTAAACAAATCGCTATAGGTATCGCATAGATCTGAAATGTTGCAGTTATTATCTTCAGTCATATGAAAAATTAGCAACTCATGTTCTGGCATGATCAGTTTTCTATCTTTTAAATCAATTTTTGCACTAATTTGTTCTATCATATCAGTTCCCATTAAAATATCATATTTATCACTAAAGTTATAAATGTAAAATTTCATCCAAGTATCTCCATAATATTTCTTCCAATAAGGAGTTTCAATAACTCCGTTATGAGATGTCGACCCATGAGAAGTTTTAACATTAAAATATTCGGGTTTATAACAGTCAGCAAAATATTTTTGTTGAATTTTATTTGTTATGAAAGAACGTTGACTTCCTGTGTCGATTAATATTTTTAATTTAGGATTTTCGGTTTCAAAATAAGGCAAATAAGATTTAACATAATTAAACTCTATGTGTTCTGGTCGGTTTGGGGGGCTTGGTAAAAATTTTGCACTTGTGCATTTTCACTAAAATCGTTATCACACACTTCACTTTGGTAATACGGTTTACTTGAACACTCACCGTACTAAGCCTGATTATATTCATTTTTTAAAACACTATTTTCGTGATCGTCATGATAAAACACTTCTTCGGCTACAAAACCTTTACCTAAATTTATTTGTCCGGGTTTAGTCTGAGGAACGGTCCTCATGCTAACGTCTTGCGGATAGGACTGACGCGGATCTTGACTTTGGCTTTGTTGACGATATTTTGTTTCGAAGAACTTGTGTTGCGGTTGATTAAATGGATTGTTTGGGTTAGCCTGCCATGGATGCCGTTTATGATATGAGCCATTGTTTGGTTTAATGGGATATTGTGTCTGGTATCCGTGTTGCGGGCCGGTGTTATGGCGCGGAAATATTTGATTTACAATACGTGGAGGTGGTAAAACATTGGAAAACTTTTGCTTAATATGTTCGAATCTACCTTCGGCTTCTAATTGCGATATTTTGATAACAGTTTCATTAAATGTACAGTTGGAAACATAAATTTGGTCATGATATGGTAAACTATTTCGTAAAGTATTTTGAGCTGTATTTATATAAGGCTCCATTATCTCATCGACAAAAATACTATTATTTCCATGATACTTATCTATGAGTTTACTTTTGATAAAAAATAATTTTTGTTTTAATTCAAAAATTAAGTCTCTATAACTACCTTTTTTTTTTACATTACCTAACTCTACTAACAAAGTATTAAATTCTCTGTTGTCTCCACATTCTTGTTTTAAACTACTTTCAATTATATTCCAGTCAAAATTATGTGCTATCATTGACACAATTAAGGCGGCTTTACCGTCTAATTTTCCTAACAATAACATAACATTTTGCGGGGTGCTTCCGCCTGCAACTTGTAAATATTGCTTTGCACTATTAAAATAATTATAAATTGTAAAAGCGTCTCCATTATATGATGGGACGAACTTAATTAAAACGCTAGGATCTATATTAGGCTGAATGGCCTGCCCAGGGTTTGAACTAGTGACAGGTGCTACAGATGGCACTTGGTTATATCCCTCCATCGTAGGATGAGGGTCGGATATACTACTCACACAATTATTATTATCACACTTATATTTATATACAAAAGTCGCTGGCATGAGGAGAGGAATTTTGGAAACAAAAGGAGAATGCGTATTAGGTACTCACAGCGTTTGCAGCACGATGATGAGGCCGGAACGACGAACCATTATTTTGATGTATTTGTATTTGTTGGAACCCTTGTGTTCTGAGTGACTTGAGAGTCAGAACGAAGATCTTGAGCGAATATGGGTTAATTGCCGATACTCTAGAACTCGGAGATTTCGCGAACTATTAAAGGCCCACCGTTGGGCGCCAATCAAGATAGTTGGATTCGGTTCCAGTTAAAAAAAATACTTTTTATTACAAGTTAAATATTTAATTACAAATGATTCTAAAAACTAAGCACAAGTCGCGCGACTTGTGTGATATTGTGAAGTTGTGGAGTAGATATGTCTTCGTTTACTGGACGCAGCCAGCTTTTATACTACTTGGTGGCCAACGCCTTGCTATTGTTTGTTGGATATTCTTTCGTAGAAGTCCATGGGTTGATCGCAACCCGAACCACGGAGTGTGGGAACGACTCATTGTTGAGGTAACTGTCAACATCATTTCTTGGTAACAAGCTAATTATATTTTTATGATGTCCTACGCTGTGGGTGGGTTAACTCAGGTATAAGTAACTGCGATAGCTCATCTCAGCATGTAATAAAAAAAATCTTGACTTAGTAATAAGTACCATTTAAAGAAGGTAGGAGGTAGGTATTAAATCTAAATGTGCATTCATAATTTGATTTTGTAGTAGGTAATTCGATTTGATATTGTTCTTCTTATTCTCTGTAAAGTGATTGATTACATTATTAATGCTGAATTAATAGGTTCGTTGACTTAATTTATATTTACCAATCTTAATGCAAATTTTATTTCATTGTAATTGGGTATTGTTTTTTTTCTTTGACGTTTTGGGCATTTTTTATGACAAAATTGTTAAGTTTTGTTTATCTTCTCACTATTTTTAAATTACCTACCAAATTGTAATTTTTATTAAAAAAGTAACTACTGAATTAATAAGTAGAATGCCTAGAAAAAGGACTCCGCTTTCTCCGTAGTCTGCCACGTCTACAACGTCCATCCGTCTCAAACTGAATGCTATTATTTGAGAATATTGCTGTAACATATTCGCGGTATATCTCATTTGTAAAATAATTAGCCTAAATAATTAAAAAATCTACCCAAAGTCACTATTCCACGCGGACGAAGTCGCGGGCACAGCTAGTAAATTATATATCTTTATTGAAGTTCATACATTCTCTGGTGTAAATGGCACCAGAAAATGTATAAACTTTGTCTTTTCAAGTGTATTATAATACTAAAGTGTCGCACTGTAGTCATGACACTGACAGGACTCAGTTGACAACAACAATACTCACACTACTTGCATACCGGCTGCTTCTATCAGCAGGTCCTCGGTGACCTCCGTGTGTTCAGGGTAGTACTGCAACACTATACCCTCCAAATGCTTGCGTCTATCTTCCGGCAAGACATGTTTCTTCGACTGATAGATAAGAGCGCGCGCAGCTGAGCGGATTTTTCTGTCAATTGAGTTGGGTTACTTTAAAAAGTTTGTTTAATAGTAAAGGAAAATATAGGTATGTTTAACAGAGTCTGTTCATAAGAAAATGCAAATTATAGCTTTAAATTATACTGTGAAAGGCATACATTAGTTTAGAACTGTTTGATACGGAACTGCTACCATATCATACCATACATACAGGATGGCTAAAACAGTGACGTCCAAATTTTTTTTATAAGTTTTCGAGGTTTTTTCATTTTTTTTAAACTTTTGTTAGTCTTAGTTTTATCTACCTCATAATTATATCTACGTAAACTTAATTTAAAAGGACCATATTGCAAAAACGAAATAATAACATAAAAAGTGGAGGAATAGTTGATTGAAAATTCTAAGTTAGCGAAAAAAAAAAAAAACTGGTAAACTACGAAAATTCGGCTAACATACTAGGGTTTGTTTGGATAGTCCTGGATGTAAGGCTTCCAAAAAAAAAATTTGGACGTCACTGTTTTGGCCAGCCTGTATAACTTAAAACGCATATTTTTGGTACATTTTAGCATCGATGCAGTCGCGCATTAGTATCGATGCAGTCGCGATGCAGAAGCTGGACATTGACAAATATGTACTGTATATGTGCGACGATGCTGAAAGTCATAGCGTGTTAGGGCTTAATTACTAGCAGTTTCAGCCGCGTAAATATCGGATCTCACAAAATATCATTATGAATTATAGCCATGTGCAATTCTAAGATAATGTCGCGACTGCATCGCGACTGTATCTATGCTAAACGTCGCAGTATGCAAAGGGGTTTATCTATACTAATATTATAAAGCTGAAGAGTTTGTTTGTTTGTTTGTTTGTTTGTTTGTTTGTTTGTTTGAACGCGCTAATCTCAAAAACTACTGGCCCGATTTGAAAATTTTTTTTTACGTTGGATAGTCCATTTATCGAGGAAGGCTTTAGGCTATATAACATAAAGATACGACTCATAAGACCACAGCAGCAATGAAAAATGTTGCGAAAACGGGAGAAAGATATTCCTTTTGAGAGCTTCCACTGCATACGCTGCAGAAACCGCTTAAGTTACACAAAAATCATGTATGACAGGATTGTTCAGCATTAAGAGTTCTATAATAAAGTCCGCGACAGCATATGTCTATCTTTTATGGTTGACTTACTACAACCTTTTTTATGTTAATAAATTTGTAAAAAAATAATGCATTATTTTTAGAGGTGTATTATACACACAGGTATTTATTCTTATCAAAATAAATACATTCATCATCACGAGCATGTCATTTAGAACCAAGTTGCCCTTTATATCATTTGATTTCAATAAATATCTTAGGAGCTATCACAGTTTTAACATAACTCCGCACCAAAATAATGTTCGCAGCTTAAGTAACGTGCGCTTGCGCTAATATATTATAAAGCTGAAGAGTTTGTTTGTTTGAACGCGCTTATCTCAGGAACTGCTGGACCGATTTGAAAAAATATTTATGTGTTGGATAGCTTATTTATCAAGAAAGGCTTAAGGATATAAAACATGACGCTGCGACGGGAGGGGAGGGAGCAAACTCAAAACGCGCGGACGAAGTCGCGGGGGACCGCTAGTATTAAAATAAATACAACATACTTGCTGTTAGTGTCTTCAGAGTATTTCCGAAAGTCTTTGCTTGACAGCGGCGCGTTGCACAGTGTTGCCAGCTTCTCGCGCACGCACTGGTCGTTCGCGTTGCTGCGCTGATGGCAACCCACGCACAAGAGGAGCACGTCGTGGGAGGAGTGGTCTTTCATTACGTCTAGAAAAATAAATTCATAATAAATAAATATTGGACACCAATCACATACATTGTTCTGATTCCAAAGCAAGTTGCCAATGCACTTGTGTTATGGAAATCAGACACAACGGTGGTACAGTCGCCGTCAGATATATTGGAGCAGATAAGTGACCAAATATTTCTGAACAGTTTAAAATGTCAATAAGTTCCATACACTACAAGTTACCATTAATATCAGAGCATTCATTACTTCATTAATATCTAAGCAGATATTAGTCAATAACTTCTATACACACAAGTAACCAATAATATTCTTCTTCTTCTTCTTTTTTAATGGCTAATCAGTGTTTCCACTTTCGCCAATGTCAAGTGAGCATTTTTTTTATTTTTATAATTTTAACTTATTGAACACTCCCTTGCCTGAATTTATTTATTGCATGACACTTTCATGATAGTGATGACAATACTGAAAACTACAAAGCGTTACAACTGCCAGCGTCATCTTACTATATTATAAAACATGAAAAGAGTTCCTATTTTTAAATAGTATTTACAGTTAAGATGGAAGCACTTCTTTCTGCAATTTTCCTCGATTGCTCTGATATTTAAGACCGACTGCGTAGATACATTTGACGTTATATGTGTGCAGATTTTATTGGTTTGTAGTGTGTAAAGAAGTTATTGACTAGCTTCTGCACAGATGTTAATGAAGTAATGAATGTTCTGATATAAATGGTAACTTGTAGTGTATGGAACTTATTGACATTATAAACTGTTCAGAAGTATTTGGTCACTTTGTCTGCTACAATATAGATCTAGACGGCGACTGTACCACAACACCCAGACCCGAGACAATATAGAAAAGATCGTTTTCTAGATTGACCCGATCGGGAATCGAACCCGGAACCTCACGAGATGGCGACGCTTGAAATCAGCGTGCTAGCCACTCGACCACGGAGGTCCTCATAATGTATCAATAATACTATGTACGGACAATCTGACGATCTGAACACTTTACCGGTATAAGTAGTATGACACAGCTGGCTTAAACTACAGATCTTTATCTCCACTAACTTGGGAACAAGAACGACGCACTTGTTCTCCTTAACAATTTATTAAAAGCCCAATTCAGCCACGCTGCGCCCTGACGGCTCGAAGCGGAGACGAACGGTGGGAGACGTCGCTATGAAACTGCTAGTGTTGCCTACCTAGCAGATAGAGTATCAACTTTCTTACAGAGGATCCTACGGTCTGGTGACTTAGTATCGTATCTATTGTTAGCGAGTCGAAAATCGAGAAGCATATTGACGTCACTAGCAATCGAGTGATGGTGCCCCGCCCTAGACGAGCTGTCAATCAATCTGTCACCGACGATCGCGCCGATGCACTGCGCTAAATGTTGTGTTGCTGTTTTCAGTAATAAATAATTATATTCATGGCAAAGTGTGTTTCTGTGTTATATTATTACTTCTGATAGTGCAAAAAATCGATAGATACTTATCTACTGTGCCGATACTATGGGAATAGTCAGCAATCTATACAGTGTCTAAACATGCTCTATTTCTGTTATGTTGCTAGGTCAAGTATCGATTGCTGGATCATCAAAATATCTTACACCTGCAAACCCTTATCGAGGTCACCGCCACCTTACCAGTTTGAATCGAAATCGTTTGCACCTCCCTCAGTCGCCTTTAGTTTGAAGTGACAGTGAAAATGGTAGCAAGTACCTTACAAAAACATCTAATTAGCTAGATGCACATAAAATACAAATCATACGTAACTTTGACACGCTGTCAGACCATGTAATGACGATCTAAACACTACTGGTATAAGTAGTATGACACAGCTGGCTTAAGGGGCTCCCCGAATTTGTAACGCGCACATTAGCGCCACTTTAGTTGAAAAATCATAAATCGTTAAATAAAAGACCAATCGAAAATCTGATTGATGCAATTGTAGCTCTGGGTTATGTGGTTTAGATACAATGTTTAAGTTCAATAAAACAGATTTAACTGCAGTTACAGTTAGAAAAATTTCCAAAGCTGGCCATATTTAGCAGTATTTCTAACTCTAACTACTGTAAACTACTTTGAAACAATTTGAACAAACTAAATAAACTGTAGAACCTGTACTACAATCGTGTCTACCAGATTTTTGATTGGTTTAGATTGTTAAGGAGTATTTTTAAAACAAAGCGTGGCGCCTGTGTGCGCGTCTAAAAATCGGGGAGCCCCTTAAACTACAGATCAATACCTCCACTTACCTGGGAAGTATTTCCTATACTCTCTGGGGACCACGTTCTTCCGTATATACGAGTTGGTGGCGCCGCAAACGACGCATTTGTTTTCTTTTGGAATTTGGTAGAACCGGCCTACGTCGCCCACGCTCCGCCCCGACGGCTCGAAGCGGAGACGAACAGTTAAAGGGTCGTCTTTGACTTTGTCTGCTAGCTGTTTTTCTATGTACCTGTAGAGTAAGGAGGACTGTAACTTTTGTTAGTTTCTGCAAGCGTTTTGAATGTGGAATGCGATGTGGATATGACTTTGCCTACTTCGCCACATAGCGTACATAGTGTGCCGAGTACTGATATTGAGTGAATCGCAGCCAAAATTGACTAATTTGCAAAGTGTTTCAGCCCTATCCTTAGTATTTTTGTATTTGATTTTTTTAACATTCTACAACCACAGGCACACGTTTTCCGTTTATCTGGCTAGGATGATTTAAAGATATGTAATTTCGAGTAGACATGATTTATTTATTTTTAGTTTTTGATTAATTAATTACATAATATATGACGTATTTTCATTTTGTGTGTAATGCGCAAAGTTGCTGTGAAATGCATTAGTGACTATGCTATTATTATTTTTTATTTAAAGACTTGCGGTCCCAGCGAACTTTGTATCATCCCCGGCCGAGTCCCGCCCCGGGCCCCTAATATTGGAGCCATGCCACACTGGCGGATTACAAGCGTTTTCAAAGCGGAGCGGCCACGCAGCGCACCCGCGGCGTGTGCGCGGCGAAAACGTCGCGGTTGCGCAGCGAATACGTTGCAGATGCGCAACGATTTTGCCGCGGAGAGAAGCGAAGCCGCCATTTTGTACACTCGCATACCGAAACCCCCGCACCTGCACTACTAACAAAGTGATTTGTTTATCTTTATGTTTTATGTCACTTTGAATAAGATGTAACAACTCATAAATGTAGGTCTTGACATACGCAGGTAAGACTTAAATAGTCTTGGATTATTTTTTATTCTTTTGCAAAACAACACATAGTAGTCGCTTTCATTCAGTCGACTGGTTGTTATTGGATCCTCCCAATATCTTCGAAGTATTGGTCTACGTTTCTTGCGTCGTCGAAGTAACAAAGCTAACAGCTGTATTATTCATAAAGATGAAATATAGCTGTATTATTTCCTAGTCGGAATCCATTCTGTGACTGTGTGTATCGTTCGCCGCTCACTCAAGGCGGAAACGTTGCGAATCCGCGACGCTTTTTGTTGCGTAGCCGGGACGTTATCGCCGCGCACCCGCGTCGTGTTCGCTGCGTAGCCGCTCCGCTTTGAAAACGCTTGTAATTCGCCAGTGTGGCATGGCCCTTAATAGTTATCTTATTCCGGACGGTGACGAATTAGGCAATGTAATTAAGAAAAATATGAAAATCGGTCTCGTCGCTCATTGTTCACGCTCATGGTCCACGCGTGATGTCGTGATCAAAGAAAAAAAGGATTCATTTTTATGAATTTAGAATTGCCACCATTAAACTAGTATTAATGGTGTACTTACCACAGAGCTTTCTTATCATCACACGTGCAGAGAAGCTCCCCATCAGGCGCTTCGAGGAAACAGTTGCTGTACAGGGGTTTGGAGCGCGTCGAGTGCTGGTACCGCTTGCTCGGTTTGTACTCTTTCTCTTTGCTAGATTTCTTCTCTTTACAACTCCTGAACAGATAATTGATCTGAATTTAGAGTTCAGTCTCATTTGGACTGTGAATGGACAAGAAATGATTAAACTATATTTTAATCTGTGTCCTCACAGTAGTACAGGATTTCCAGAAAGAGTATCGGGTATGTATTTGTTCAGTATAATATTATCAAATGGCCTCGGTGGCGCAGCGGTAAGAGGGTCGCATTTTAATGCGACGGCTGCACCAGTGGTCTCGGGTTCGACCCCTGGGTCGGGCCAAAATTTTTATTTATTTATTTTATTTTATTTATAAGCCTTATTACGAACAATACAGTTGTTTCTACATTGATTAGTATTCTATTGTATTGGTCTTTTTCTGCTGCAAGTTCGGTTGCCCCTCGGCAAAGGCCTACTCTAGCCTTCTCCATTCATATCTATCTCTGGCTACCCTATACCAGGTGATGCCGGCGATCTGACGTATGTCGTCGCTCCATCTTTTTTGATGTCTTCCTTTCTTACTGTGGCCTTCTCTGGGGTACCATTCGGTAACTGTCTTACCATTTTTCTCTACCGCTTATAGTGTGACCTGCCTACTTCCACTTAAAACATCAGACTTTCTGTTCTATGTCGAACACTTAGGTTTTAAGTCTTATGACATCTGCTTTTAATTGAGCTGACTTTCTTACTCCTAACATGCTCCTCTCCATCGCTCTTTGACAGCTTCTGAGTTTGTTCATGCTGTTGATTGACTGAGGCCACGTCTGACATCCACATATTAAAATAGGGAGTATGCATGTGTGCCAAAAATATAACCCTGGGTTTTTCTGTTCAGAAATTCTTAGGGTAGATCGGAGTTTGGAAGTTGGCGGTGTTTCACCCCCGTGCCACGGGGAAAGCACGTATATCCGTTGGTCCTGCGCCTGATCTCTCTCCGGTCATGTCAGATTGCTGTCCCATCGGGCTATGAGAGTGAAAGGAATAGAAAGTTCACCTGTGCACCACACTTGTGCACTATAATATCGTCGGTGAGTCGTTGTGACTGGCCACCATAGTCGAAATTGGCTAGGGGGACTTTTATTATTATTATATATATTAGAAAGTAAGTGCTTTGGGGTTTTCAATGCCATACTGACTTACCCATTATTCTTCAAATTATTTACATTCATCTTGAAATGGATATCGGAGTACTGCCAGCATAGTTTATCGAGGTTATTCCAGATGTCACTGTTCTCTTTTCTAAATAATAGCCAGATACTTTTAACATTTAGTTCGTTGATCAGTTGTACAAATATCTTGATGGAGACGTGAGCGTCAGCCGCTGCATATTTGATTTGCCTCTGTGACAGTTTTTCAGCTTCCCAATCACTGCAACGGATCTAATGACAATTAAAAGCTAGTATCAAAATCTGCTACGGTGATACTGACTTTATTTGATAAATAATTATAAATGAAATTATGTAATCATTTGTGAAAATGTTTAATATTCGCTTTTGAGATCTGCATTTTGTAACATGCATATTTGTTTATTCTGGCAAATAAATAATTTATTTGATTTGATTCAATGTCAGACATACATAAGAAAATGTAAATAAATTAAATAATTATTAAAACCTACCCTCCAACTTTTATCCAGTACAACTCCTAATAGAGACTGAGATAAGGCCCCAAGCCCGCCAACTTTGTGCCTACACACACGGGCTATGTGTCTTATGTCTAGTGAGCCTTTCAGAGAGACGGAATAATCCTGGTAGAGGTAACGAGCATCATCATCAGGTGCGACACCAACCTTGTAAATAGTTCTGTCTTCTAGTAGTTCCTAGAAAGACAAAACGAAAGCTTTTGAGAAAATTTTCTTAAATTTTATAATAACTATAATGGGAACATAACATTTCTGAAATTAAAAGTTAACAACAATAACAACATGGAAATTTCAAATTCAAACTCAAACTCAAAAGTTTATTTGCAGTAATTTGGGTACAAGTACATTGAGGTGTTCTTAAATGTAAACAAAAAAGTGCGCCAAAATATGCTATCATGAAGCGTACCAATATTTAACATAAATTATTACCTTTTTAGGAAGCAGTAAATGTGTATCTATGTAGCGTTTATAGCACAATGCTTGCAACTACATCTAATTTTTTTTAAAATATGAATTAAATAATTTCATTTTAAAAAAATAGAATTTATTAAGTGGACTCAAATGCAAAATATTCATTATGGAATAAATGCACATAGCGTTAAGTCCATCTTTTAAAGTAGGTATGCCATAAATCATTTTAGATGGACATAAATATACTTACTTTTAGTGATTCAGGAACAGACCTCATGCAATTCAACCGGAAAAGACCACAGTAGCCATCAAAAGTGGATAGCTGTAGCAAAGCCACCGGTTTTCTCTTGCCATGATCAGTCACCCACTCACAGTCAAAACCTATGGCATGATGGCACTGACATCGCCTGGCAAATTATTAAATTTACTGGTTACAAGTTTAGACACAATAAATACTCTCAGAATGTTATTAGTGACAATTTATTGCTAAATAAAGAAATCATTTATTTGTAAACGAACTTAGAAATTAATAATATTTACTAGTAATTGCAATACTGTTAAATAGGTACATACTGTTGTACAAAAGAGTATGAAGTGAAGTGGGTACTCACCTCTTCAACTCTAGCACCACTTCATCACATGAACGTTGATCAGTCACAATTTTAATAGTCAGATAATTAAATGCATTTGTTGCATCGCGAAGCCTGTTTTTCGTATAAAATAAATAAGTAACACCAGCGCATCCCAAAATAATAGCGGTTGAGGTTAGGCTTACTTGTAGCTTCGAAAGCTCCATAATTTCAGATTATCCACAAAAATACTTCGTTCGTAGCATGTGTAATTTATTTATTAAATTACTATGAAGTTATAATTATGATGAAAGATGAAATCAACAAAATCAAAACAGATGGATACGATGCGAATGCGAGGTGATGCGAGGAGCGGAGGGAGGACACGTTTGTTTATTTCTCAATTTTTATTTTACCGGCGGACTCTTGAACAATATGACATCAAGCCATACATAAGTCAAAAAGCAATGATTGCTTGCAGCACAGAATAATAAGAGTATGTCCATTGAGTATTTATTTCCTTCTCAGAGTAGTTAGGTATGATGTCCAATTGCTCCCAAAAGTTGGTAGGTACCTAGTACATGGTATGTATGTTATCTATAACATTATCGTGCTACATGCCGACCTACCTATAGTTGTTTGTTATATTTATATATGTTACAGTCAAAACTCATAGCCGGTCAAAACCACTTTTAAGTACAACAATCAGGCAAAAGTAGTTATGGCTAATGCCCTAAGTCAAAAACATTTTTGATTGTTTTTGCAGACAAAAGTGGTTTTGTCTGATGCCGTCGGACAAAAACAGTTTTGTTGACTGATTTTTGAAGTCAAAAGTGGTTTTGCCTATTAATAATTCAATCGGTCAATATTCATAAAAACTTAAGTAGTCAGTGAAAACTACTAGGAAAATCATGAGTGTTAAAAAAAGTATTGTTTTAAGGTGCAAGTCATTTTTTGGCGACGAACTTTTGAAGTTTTCCTTTTAATTTATAACTCTTTCTAACTTTTATTTTTTTAGATAGTGCAAAACTAGTCTAAAGCTATTAAATGCAATGGAAAAAAACAGCGTTTTTTTAAAACTTTAAACGTTCGTCGCAGGCAAATGACTGCACCTTTGTCTCGGATGGCACTTAATTTAATTTATGACATGATGTATGCGTAGTTTGCATGAAGGTGGTAAGTGTGTATGACGGTATATGGTCTGAGCTGAGCATATCTTGTCTTCAAAAATTTATTGGCGAAGTGCCAAATGTCACCATCTGTTGCAACCGGACAGGGTTACGCAAGAAAAAGGTTCCATAATGTCCCTCCAAGTGCCCTAACAGCTTACGCTGTGCAAATAAATAGGTACAATGGCTTTTTTTTCAGTTACTTCTCGTAATATTCTCCTATGTTTAGTAAAAACTAGGTATAACATTTTTATATTCATTATTCTAAATATTTCCTTACTTAAGTAATACGTTATTTAATAAGATGTTTCTATTTGTATGTCAAATAATATTCATTTACTTAATAATCAAATGACTTGAATGATGACAATATATAAAATGAAAATAATGAAAATGAAAATATAAAATGAAAATATAAAATGACAATATTTTCAGTTAAAGTAGATTTGATCAACAATCTTAGTCAAAACCTTTTTAATCTATACAAGTTGTTTACAATCACTATTACCCAATATTTTAGCAGTTAAAAAGTGGTTTTACCGATGCTCTTAGTTAAAACCACTTTTGGCTACGAAAATCAGTCAAATTTGTTTTTTACTAAGGGCAGGCATCGGTCTAAACCACTTTTGCCTGATTTTTGTAGTTTAAAGCGGTTTTGACGGGTTATGAGTTTTAACTGTAACATATGCGTAATGTAATGGCTAACAACTTGTTAGCCAACTAACAAACAAACAACGAACGCGATACTATTACATACTTTAGGTAATGTGTGTGCATTTGCCTTTTTGGCCGTTCAAATAATGTATAGCATTCTGTCACATTGATTGTCATGGCGACAAATGTCATTCATTTTGTCAAAAAAAAAATGCTTGTTTCTTTTGCTGTGTGTTACGGATTTTTCTGATATATAATTGAATAAGAGTACCGATTAATGTGTTTATATAGAAAATAACACCTCTGCAATGGCTCGAGACAGGAGTCCAGAAAGACGAAGGTCTCGTTCGCGAGAGAGACGTGAAAGAGATCGCCACGATGATCGCGATTCTCACCGAGACAAGGCAAAGCGCAGAGAGAGGTCAAGAAGCCCCAGAAAAGAGCCGGATAAGTCCCGTAGTCCTGGAAGGAAAGACAGAGATAGATCGCGTAGTCCGAGAAAAGATCGCGAGCGGTCACGGAGCCCGCGGAAGGAAAGAGGGCGTTCTAGAAGCCCGAAGAAACGTGATGGCAAAGAAAAAGATAGACGCTACGATGATAAGGAGAAAAACAAAAGCAAAAGGGACGACGAAAAGCCTGAAGAAGAGGAAGACAAAAAGGACGAACCAAAACCTGTAAAACGTGAGCCATTGTCGTTGGAAGAGCTTCTAGCTAAAAAAAAGGCTGAAGAGGAAGCTCGCAGTAAGCCAGTGTTCCTAACTAAAGAACAACGCGCGGCATTGGCATTAGAAAGGCGTCGTGAACAGGTGGAAGCGATGAGAGCCAATGTTGACAAACCTGCTATAACAACTATTGATCTTACGGGTAGTTCCAGTTCAAACTCCAAAAGAGATGACGAGAAGAAGCATAAAGAAGACAGAGATAGAAGGGAGGAACGAGAACAAAGAGACAGGGACAGACGAGATGAACGTAAATATGATGATAGGAAATCTGGAGGAGATCGTCGTGATGACAAAAAGGAAAAGAATGAAGAGGGTAACAAAACTAAAGACAAGGAAAGAGAGGAAGAAGCAATCAAAGCTCGTTACTTGGGCATTATCAAAAAGAAACGCAGAGTGAGGAGACTTAATGACAGAAAGTTTGTCTTTGATTGGGATGCCTCAGAGGATACTTCTAATGATTACAATCAACTTTACAAAGAAAGACATCAAGTACAATTCTTTGGTAGAGGCCATATCGCAGGTATAGATATTAAAGCACAAAAAAAAGACCACTGCAAGTTTTATGGTAGTCTGCTAGAAAAGCGTAGGACAGAACTTGAAAAAGAGCAAGAAAAACTCAGATTGAAGAAAGTTAAAAAGAAGGAGGATAAACAGAAATGGGATGACCGTCACTGGTCTGAGAAAGACCAGGATGAAATGACTGAAAGAGATTGGCGTATCTTCAGAGAAGATTATAATATAACAATCAAAGGTGGCAGAATCCCAAACCCAATACGTAATTGGAAGGAAGCAGGCTTTCACCAAGATGTCATGGAGATCATTAACAAAGTTGGGTACAAAAGTCCAACTCCTATTCAGAGACAAGCCATTCCTATTGGTTTACAAAATCGCGATATCATTGGTGTCGCCGAAACTGGTTCTGGTAAGACACTGGCTTTCCTTATACCCCTCTTAACTTGGATCCAGTCACTGCCCAAAAGCGAGCGCATGGAAGACGCTGATCAAGGCCCTTACGCGATCATTTTGGCGCCAACTCGTGAGTTGGCTCAACAAATCGAGGAAGAAACGAACAAATTCGGTATACCTCTCGGAATTACGTCGGTCGTAGTTGTCGGTGGCTTGTCTCGGGAGGACCAAGGTTTCAAGCTGAGATTGGGTTGTGAGATCGTAATTGCGACGCCGGGTCGTCTCATCGACGTCCTAGAAAACCGGTATCTAGTACTCAACAGATGCACTTACGTAGTACTCGACGAAGCCGATCGTATGATCGACATGGGTTTCGAACCTGACGTTCAGAAGATTCTAGAATACATGCCGGTATCGAACATCAAGCCTGACACAGACGCCGCTGAAGACGCTTCCGTTTTGCTGGCAAATTATAACACTAAAAAGAAGTACAGACAAACCGTGATGTTTACGGCCACTATGCCGCCGGCTGTGGAGCGATTGGCTAGGAGCTACCTTCGACGACCGGCGATCGTGTACATAGGATCGGTCGGCAAACCAGTAGACAGGACGGAACAGGTAGTCTTCATGATCGGCGAGAACGAGAAGCGCAGGAAGTTAACCGAGATTCTACAACGGGGCGTGGAGCCGCCGATTATCATATTCGTCAACCAAAAGAAAGGGGCTGACGTCCTCGCGAAAGGTCTGGAGAAGCTGGGCTTCAACGCGTGTACGTTGCACGGTGGCAAAGGACAGGAACAGCGTGACTTCGCGCTTGCCAGTCTCAAGAACGGGTCTAAAGACATTCTCGTTGCTACTGATGTTGCCGGTCGTGGTATCGACATCAAGGACGTCAGTATAGTCATTAATTACGACATGGCGAAGACTATTGAGGACTACACACATCGTATCGGTCGTACCGGTCGTGCAGGGAAGACTGGTAAAGCTATATCGTTTGTCACTAAGGAGGACTCCGCTCTGTTCTACGATTTGAAGCAGGTGTTGCTGGCTAGCTCTGTTTCCAACTGCCCTCCTGAACTGATGAATCACCCAGAGGCCCAGCATAAACCAGGAACAGTTGTCACTAAGAAGAGAAGAGAGGAAATGATATTTGCGTAATCCTTATTATATTTTATCAACTTGTCAAACTGTTTGATTAGGATTTAATGGATTGATAGAAATAAAAGATAGATCTAAAAATATACATTTATTTTCAATTTACACTGTAGACTAGTAGACAATAAGTTAAGATTTCACTAACGGATTTGCTTGTATATGAGCTATGTGTCGTAACTTGTACGTAAACGTGGTTATGTCGAAGCTGTAAAAAAAAGTTTGGCTTAAAAACGCCCGTATTCTTGTTTCGCTGTATTGTCGATTGATGTGGTGTAAGTTCTTACAATACTAAATACATACTTGTTACAGCTTGATTTCCTATGTCATCTTCAAATAAATAATCTGTAAAATAAATATGCACTATTTTATTCACATAATAAAGGATTTTACCTCTCACTCTTGAAGTAGGTTCTCAGGAAGTAGGTAAATAAACATAGTCATAGAGAGGATAAATGTAGCAAACATGCATAAATTCCATCAGAATAGTATATTTGGAGTATGACAATACAACTAAATTAGGTATTTGATGTAGACTGCTTTAAATTTAATATTCACAAGCGACAGTTAACAAGCCCAAAGCAAATGCTTAGCGTTTACAATCATCCTTCAGTTACATACTACAACCAAACTTCATAAAATAGGTACGTAAAAATCAGAACTGAATGCGATTAAATGTTTTTTTTTAGCAAAAAAAGTTCTCAAAGTGTGACTGGATTCACCCTAAGCTTAAGCAAAGAACATAACCTCAAGCTGTTAAATAAAGACAAAGTATTACCAAATAACTGTAAGAATTTCACAAGGGTCAACTAGTTCATCATTAGAAGACAAATTGGCCCATGATGCTTCTTATCCGATAAAAATGAACACCCTCAACTAAAAAATATCACAACGGCATGCTGCTATATTGTTAAAAAATTAAGTAAAAGCGTTATGAATCGGAGTGTAAACTAAGGTGACGGACATAGCCCTGATAAGCATCAGTAATCTCATGTGGCAATGGGCAGGGCATATAGCGCAAAGAACTGATGGCCGTTGGGACAGAAAAGTTCTAGATCGGAGACCACTTGACAAAAGACGCAGCGTCCACCGACAAGATGGACAGACGACCTTGTAAAGATCCCTAGGGAGGCTTATATTCAGCAGCTGATGTCCTTTGTCTGATAATGATGATGATAATTATAGTTTTATTGCAGTGACACACTAGGCGAATTGATTATGCATATAAAGCTAAAAAAAACAAGAAAGAAACACCAAAACGCATGCAGAAACAACAAACAACCACCACCTCAAGTAGGTACCTAATCTTTTTTTTCCTCCGCTTTCGAATCTGTGTCCTTAGCTGGTGGTGGCATGACAGCCTGTTTGACAGACGCGGCCATGGACACCGTCAGGTCAACGAACTCTGAGAAGTCTTTCGGGAAAGACAACTCTGGGAATTTGACCTCGAGCTGTGGGTCGCCTGGTTTGACTAACGAGGAAAATTTACACATCAGACAAAGTAATGACGGATTGTTATGGAGTTAGAAGGAAGGGAAAAGGAGTAAGAAGAATATAATATTACCGTTGAAGAAAGGAAACGATAATGGTTTAGAATGTTTTTAACAGTGGTATTTTTGTGTTCTTATAAGATGAAATAAGAAACCAAAAATTGGACGAGCGGGACTCGAACCTGGTTCTTCTGGCTAACCGGGCCAACGATCTTTCCAATAACTACTTGGACCACCGTTGCAAAACAGATGGGTAGATGGCGCCGACGTCACGGGTATTGACGTATTTACAAGAGACCAGAAAAATCGCGCGGTCGGACCGACAGCACGGTAGCGCAATTGAAAATAGCATTCGCCCGGTTAACCAGAAGAAGCAGGTTCGAGTCCCACCCGTGCGCAATTTTAGGTTTCTTATTACATCTTATAGGAAAGGACAAGAGTATCCTTTGTGGCGTCGCACACCAGCGTGGAATCTTTAATTTGCCACAATTTTCTTTATATAAATGTGGCTCAGGTGTGCGGCGTCCCTTTTAGTGAATATATAGGTGATTAGTGAAGGGGTAAAAGTTTGCCTTACATGTCAGAATAAGTTAATACTGGGGAAAATTATATCATCACTGGAAGATTGCATAGGAATAAAACAGACGCAAATAATTTTATTCCTGTTCATTTTTTCTGTTGACAGTCACTTCTTATCATATCAACTAAGCCTCTCTTTTCTATCAGTTTCGAAATATTTAAAAGTAAGTATCATAAAAAGTTTTTATCTCCTTAACATTAGGTCGCACCAAAGGTCCGTGTTACTTGCTTGCGACTTATGTAAATGAGCTCTTATAACATAATCTATACTAATATTAAAGCTAAAGAATATGTTTGTTTGTTTGTTTGTACGCGCTAATTTCAAGGACTACTGGACCGATTTGAAAAAAACTTTATGCGTTGGATAGGTTATTTATCGAGAAAGGCTTTAGGCTATAGTATATCACGCTACAACGGGAGGGGAGTGAGCAAACTAAAAACGCAAGGACGAAATGGCGGGGGACCGCTAGTGATGTTAATAATGATCAGTTGCACAAAGTTAATTGTTTTTACAACCAGTTCAGAAGAATAATAGTTATATTGATCTTACCTCCATATAAGAAGTTGTAAGCAATATTGATGTACTGTTTAGCCAGAGCACCGTTGCTTTTCATCAACTCCTTGGTTTGTTCAGGGAAGCAGACCAGACCCATGCCGGTGGTGCCCACACCCGAGTAGAATAACCTCTGGAAACAGTTTGATGATCTGTTAGAGTCTGACTAGTGAAAACTGGTTCCAGGAAAGAGTGGCAATATAAACAAATTGATATTTTTGTTAAATTGAATGATACTTTTGTTCATAAAAAATATAACAGTATTGTGCAGTTTTTACCCTTTATTTCATTGCAGCTCATTACTGGTGCCAACTTTCATTAGTCAGACTCTAGTATTGTTTGTTTAGTAATCACTGAAAACTATTTTTTAAAGAATGTGTATCTTTTATACTAATATTATATAAATTTCAAAATAAAATTTGGGTTGGATAGCTTATGCATTCAGGAAGGCTTAAGGCTATAAAACATCACGCTGCGACATGAGGGGAGGGGGCAATTTCTAAACGCGCGGACGAAGTCGCGGGGGACCGCTAGTAAATTATAATATTACGAGATCAAATTAGAAATGAGGAGGTACATAGAAGAACCAAGCAGGCACATAGCGCGAAAAACTGATGGCTGTTGGGGCAGAAAAGTTCCAGATTGGAGACCCTTCGACCAGAGATGCGGCGTAGGACGTCCACCGACAAGATGGGCAGGCAATCTCGTAAAGATCACAGTATCAAACTGGATATAGACTGCTTGGGATTGGTCCATGGAAAACCATGGGGAAGGCCTATATTCAGCAGTGATGTCTTTTGGCTGGTAATGATAATGAAATAATAATAGTAGAGAATGCTTATACAATTCTTTAGTGTGCATGGAGTTTGAAATACATATAAAAGTAATTATTTATAAAAAAAATACTGATGGGTGATGAGAGGCCTAATTTTTGGTTGTTGTTAGGATTTAACATTTCAAAAGACCTTATGCCTTACTATCAATATAAACATAAGGTTCAATTTGAAAAGTTATTTAAGAAACAGCAAATATGTTGGCAGAGGATGTTTCTTGACCAAGGTTAAATTAAAAGGAAATAGAATGTTATTCTTGTTACAAATACCAACAACCTACCTAGACAGTATCTTACTTGATATGCTGTTATTGACACATACTCAGCAGTAGCAGGCAACTCCAATGAGCTCAAAATAAAGTTCTTTTTGTTGGTTCTAAAACCTGTACTTTTGATGTCTACTTTGATTGCAAATATTTGCTACCGTTACAATTTTAACAAAATAAAGAAAAACATACCCTGATTATTCCACCTCGAAGTCCAAATATGAAACCGGTGAGACCTCCCATTATAACAGCTCCATACCGGACTTCCTTGTTTTCCTCCTCACGCAGATATTGGAATATCCCTGAAAAATACAATAAATAGTTTGCTGTTGTAGTAAAATAGATGATTTATAAAATAAATTTACACTAGACCAAGGTGGAACAGTTCCAAAATTCAAGACTTTATACTTACACTATTAGGTACTTGGTTTATTATCAACTGAGCCCTGTCAGTGTCATGTCTATCTCGGTTGCACATATATATAAAGCAGTGTGCTGCATACTCCTATATCTAATTACATTGTGGCCTAAAAATTGAGTTGCTAACATGCTGTCTTTAGCTAATTGTACTTACAGTCTGATCTGTCCCGTACTTCATGGTAGTTCTCTGCTACGGTGTGTTTGATGGCATCTGTCTGCTCCCAAACAATTTGTACTTGCTCTCGGACTGCTTTTACTGGTGTGAGCAATGCAGACTTGATGTAACCTGGTTTTGTCTCCTTTGATTTGGATTCAATGTATCTAGAAAAGGAATGGGTATTTATTTATTAGAAAAGGTAGGTCCATGAATAATTACTTGATGTTTCTATTTAATCCGTTATTATAGAGAAGACATCATTATCGATAAATTTATATTATTTGATCACCTGAGGGCAAACACGAAGTGTTTATATTCTTAGTTGATCACGTGTCTACAAGCGATTTTAACCATTTATTAAAAACCGAGAACACTGTAAAATACTCACTCCCCATAATCTGCGTGTGGGGCGTCGTAAATAGGCAAGTCCGACGCCCTCATCGGAGGGGGCTTCGCAGGCCCACTCGTCTCATTCGGCAACGGAGCCGCCGCCTTCACAGTTGGCACCAAAGCCACCAAACCAGACCCTAACACTACCTTTCGCAGCATCTAAACAATACAGAAAATCTAATGAAGGGAAGCACAACGGACATACTATCCCTGGTTAGATAGTGCAAGATAAAATCCAGTTCTAAATACCTCAATCGAGATGTTACACTGCGGTTATTACATAAATAAATAGGTATTTTTCGTAAAATCCTCGCTAATCAGCTGGTTCCAATTTGACACTTTTGACAGGTGAAAAACTGACGTTACATAAGCAGTTGCCACAATAAACCAAAAACTACTTATTTGGATGAATTTAAAAAATCAAATGTCCCGCCTCCCGCTGTTCATAGTCATTTTCTTTAAATGAGAAAAAAGTGTTTGAAGAAACCTTAAACCAACACCATGCGTCTCTATGTGTCTCTGTGTGTATTGTTTTTCCTGCAAATCGGTACTTTTATACCAATCTTCATTAAAAAGACATTTTATTTTTTTTTGAAATGAAAAGACAATCGGGGTAAATATTAATACTGCACTGCATATAATACTGAAAAAAGGACGTAAAGACACTGTCCGAAACCGTACAAACTTTAATGTTGTATGCACTCCGCTGCCGCTGCGGCTGCCGCAGATGCCGCAGCGGCTTTTACATAGTATCTGACAGGTTATTGACATATGCCGCCGGCAATGATGGTGGGCTGTGTGGATACCCCCCTTAAAATGATAAAAATGACAAATCTCAAAATGTCAGCATCCTAGCCTCGCCTCTTTGCTTTAATGATACGGTTTTATTTTTGCTTAGGTTTTATGTCACTAGTTTTTGCATATATTTTCTTTAACTTTCAGTAATTTCTAAATAAAATAAAAAAAAGATAACACAGGCGTTATAGTTCCCTGTGGATTAATTACTAACATTAAATGTAATTCAGAACACAAAAGAAGATTTGGCTGTTTGGCTTAGTCCAGGCCGTAAAACTAGTATGGAAAAAAAAGTCGTGCAGTCATCCATGTCAATGTCATTTTCGCGAACACCGCTGACGGCACAGATTAGTAAAAGTATGGCTGACGGTCATGTCAAGCACCACCACCATCATTTCTTTATTCTTTTGTGTAGGTATTGCTGTGATTTCTGTGCTCTTTTTCGTATTGCGATAAATGTTTTAGCATCGCCAAACCTCCCCAAAAAACCTTTAGTTAAAATTATTACGGCCCTTATAATTGACTTTACTGTGATTTGTTGTGCTCTGACGACTTAGAAACAATTATGTGATTGTGAGTACGGCTTTAGTTTCGAATCAATAAAATTGTTGGAAGATTTTTAGATCAGTGTTAATAATCATGTCTGCAATGCGAGTGGGCCGAGTTTCGAAGCATCGGAGACAGCATCGCGTCAAGAGCCGATCAGGTACAAGATGAAAAGAGTATGGTGCTGCTTCGCTTCTTAGATCGCGGGGTTTGATTTTCGCTTCAGTTTTCCGACTATAGCTCTGCTTGTTTGGAAGAGCGTTCTATATTTGAATCTATCATCTTTTCTCTCATATTATAGTGACACACTTTCAATCATGGCTGGGTTTCAGTTTGTCCCACAATTTCATTTTACAAGTTATCATGCTAAGGAATCTATCCCATGAGTTAGAAATTAATGGTCAGCTAGCACCAAATCCAGCAATGATTGTATTGTCAATGTTAAAAATAGCTGAAACATTAAATTTTCCAGGTCAAAACTAACTAAATCATCTGGCATCGCTCGATTGGACTTGCTGAGTAATACTAACATTGTCTTGCATTATCCAGGACTGTAAGGTGCATGTGCATTGTGTGACCGCTGCTTGGTCACTGTCACGGTGTCTGCTACCCGCTGGAGATTATCTTGGGATGATATGGTATATCACCATTACTCCTTTATTTAATACTTTCTTATGATTGGTTAATCCCTCAAGTGTATGTAAACGAGACACAATAGAAATTCCATTGTGATGGGGTGTTGAGGCTTTAAATTATACTAGTGAGTCAAACATGATTGAAACTGGGTGTGAGTGTCCTTACACTACTTATTTTTTTGTTTTGACATACATGTGGGCTGAATATGGCATATTTAAAATTAACTTGATTCTTAAAACCATTCATTGTAATATAAAATTAGTGTTAAGCTGAGCTTAAAAGTGTATAGAAGTTTAGAATCAAAATGCAAAAATGTTTTAAACGTTTTGAACTAGCTAACAAAAACTACCATTCTGTTGAATATTTTTGTAAGCAGAACTGTAAACCTGAATCATCATAACTCTTCTTTGAATTATTTAATAAACTGAAATGTTGCTGGCCTTTGAGTCAATAAAAAAAAAATATTCAAGGTCAGAGGCTTCTACTGGGATAAGCATGTTTTGATTGAGTTAAATTTTATTATGCATGTTTGTTGTGTTTCTTTTAAAACATTTGATTACAGTTTTTTTTAAGGTACTAATAGTGTACAAAATCTCTTCAGAATGCTCCATAATCAACCTCAAATGTTGAATCTTTTAGAACTTATTAAATGAAATTAAACCTGACTAATGTTTTAGTAATAAATTTACTTAGTTTGAAACTTTACACAACTACTGTAAAATTGTATGTAGGTCAACTAAATGCTAAAAGTTTCGAAATTATGCAAATTAAAGCTGAAGCGGTTCTAATTTTGCTCATTCAAAAAGTCTAAATAGATTAGTAGTGCCATTAGGCTGGTATCTGTTTACATTTTCAACCTGAGTGCAAAATCGCGTCATAATGATTTGCTCGCAGGTGTTATATAGTAGCTGTATATTCAGTAGGTCCAACTGACTACTATTTGATTCCGACTGTAAGGAACATAGGCATATCCACTGTCATTCTATTCTCAATCCCCAAAGTCATCATGTGGGCCGCGATAAAAAATTGATTGGATATTGTGCCTAGAATCTCGGCCCTTGTCTGTTAATTCAAAAGGATTTTGATAGATTTTCGCGCGCGTTTAACAATACGAGATCGAAGAACGATGTGAGGTCTGAAGGTCGGTTTTTTCTGTACTAAAAATTATGTCGATTCATATTTCGTGATTTATTAGTATAGTTAACATAATTCGACATTTGAACGTTAAATCACAAGGTCCTTCGTATACGCTTTCTTCCATTTTTGAAAATTCCAGCCCTCCTATGAATGACTGCACGCGTGTACTATCGAAAATACAAAGTTTAGAACTCAAGTGTGTCTCTTTTTAAGCTTCCAGAACTTTCTAAACCATGTTTGGCTTGGCTAGTCATAATAACGCAAATGCAAGGGAGGCTAGGCTAACACCAGTTAGAACCGTGGTTGTTGACTGATTCTATTAGGCATATCGTATACATATATTATCTACTAGCGGACCCAGATAACTTTGGCCCCCGGCCCCGTAATTTGACGGTGAAGCATCTAACAAAGTAAAAATCGGTCCAGCCGCTCAATTTTCTTAATTATTTCTTTAATAACAATCTTCTCCTGACAATAACAAACAAATAAAAAAGAATGAACGATATCGGTCCAACCGCTCACGCGTGATGTCATGACCAAGGGAAAAAAGGATTCATTTCAATATTATATAGTAGTCTCACCGTACGTTCTTTCGTTGTTGTCTTTAATTATGATATAGAGGCGAGAAGTCGCTTCAATGCCTTGGAACTTGCCTCATTAGCATCGTAATAATGGTTGTCTGAGGCAATTACTACTGTTTCCTAAGTATAGACTTGAGTGATGATGCATTTAAAATATTTGACTCTTGTTTCTTATATTTAATAAGCCAACAATAGTATCCACCATGACTATTATGCAAAGTTATTGTATCTTGCGGTTTCCCGCCGCTTTACCCTCGTAAATATCGGATCTCACAAGATATCATTATGAATTATTGCTTATGTGCTATCCCAATGTATGAGATATTGTATTGTTGTATTATATTGTATGACGACCTCCGTGGTCGAGTGGCTAGCACGCTGGTTTCAAGCGTCACCGTCTCGTGAGGTTCTGGGTTCGATTCCCGGTCGGGTCAATGTAGAAAGCGATCTTTTCTATATTGTCTCAGGTCTGGGTGTTGTGGTACCACCGTTGTGTCTGATTGCCATAACACAAGTGCATTGGCTACTTTGGGATCAGAGCAATGTATGTGATTGGTGTCCAATATTTATTTATTATATTTATATTGTCCTTGTAAAGGACATCCAACCAACAAACATCCATCCCCCTCACAAATGATGGATGTTTGTCAACAGTAAAACAATAAGAGGAAGACATGAGTTCCATTTGCATAAAGACTAGCGCTAGTATTGAAAAAGATATCGTCCAACGTCCCAGCTTTATCTCTTACCTAATGACGCTAAACTGCTTATCAGAGAGCACATAAAGTGCGCGAAGTATCAGCTCTTAGGTCGCGGTTTACCCGATAAGTATGCGGACATAGGCAGTTCTGATAGCACTAAAACTTTTTCTTTGCGTTGATAAGCTTTGCGTACACCTGTCCTCCATAGAACAAGATTCAGCAGTAGTAAAAAAATAATTAAAGACGAGCCGAAGAAAGCCATAGAACGATGCTATTATAAGTTTACTTAAACCACTTCCATTGGGCATAAATAAAATTAACTTAAAACCATAATGCACTAAAAAGTCATGAATAAACTCTTGACCCTTGAAAGGAAAGGAAGCTATTTAAGGCAAACAATTTCTTTTTGGAGTCTGTGCTTTCAGAGTTGATGCTTGATGGTCAAAGTGAAACAAAAATAACCGGCCAAGTGCGAGTCGGACTCGCGCACTGAGGGTTCCGTGCCAACCTTAACTGAATTAGGAAATCCATTTACTTCCACTTAGTAAAATACCACAATATTTCGTTGACAGCAACTTATAACTTTGTTTTTCATAGTGTTTGTATGAAGTACAAAGTTATGTTTGCAGTTGTTGAAAATGTGCTATATCTCAAAAACTTCTCGTTCGATCCCATCCGAACCAATTTTCGTTGAAAGTATTTGTTAAGATCTACATTATATATTTTTTCAAAATTTAAACTTGCGTAGTTTAGAAGTTAGATAGGGGTGGACGCCCATTTTACCACTTTGGAAGCGTCTAGCAATGAAACGGTAGACTTAAAAAGATTTTTTTTATAGAAACATCTATGTCATTTTAAAAGACCTATCCATAGACCCTACACGTATAGGTTGGACTAAAAAATTTTTTTTTGTTTTAGTTGCATGTATGGAAGCCCCCCCTTAAATAACATTATTTTTTATTTTTTGTCTGGGAATCGTAAAGCGGTTAACACGATATATACTCCTACCAAATCTCAACAGTTTGATGCTTATTGTTACAGAATAAAATGGCTGTGACATACGGACGGACAGACAGACAGACAGGCAGACTGGACGAAACTATAAGGGTTCCGTTTTTTGCCATTCGGCTACGGAACCCTAAAAACATACAGTCGAATCGATAACGTCCTCCTTTTTTTAAGTCGTTTGAGCTACCATGGCAGGAAATAGGTGTTTTGACACCCCTGAACTCTCGTAAGATAGCACATACAATAAGTACAAGTTACAACTGATTGCAACTGGTTAGTAAAATATATTGGATTCTAGCCATCCAACCAACCGACCCCATCATCATCATTCCATGGTATGCCCCCACGAAATGGCAAATTATATCTTATCGGTTTGATGATATTACTTAACCTATTAGATAAAGCTTAATCATACATTTATTGCACTGGATGTCGTTCTTATCAGTATGCCTATCATCTATTGAAAAACAAACTCACATTCTGAATTGCCTTAAGTTAAGTTTGACGTACATATTATGGCCAATATTTAGCCAGCTTTTTTTCTTTTCATAGTTTTATAGTACCACTAGTCTATAGAACGTTTTTAGAAGCAACATGCGTGTTATTTGAAAGGCTTTATTTACCTCACCCTCACAAAGTAATTTGTGAGGGTCATTTATCATGTTTATTTGAAATCTTGGATTTAACTTCGAGCTTGCCTTATCGTTTATTAATACCAACTAGATTAGTTGCTGAAAATTTTCCACTATTCTGTAAAACTGAAAAACAATTTCTACAACGCAATACGTTTGGTAGATACCACCGTAATATTTTATACGCAGTAAAGTGGCATCAATACCATTTTAGGGCACGGTCACGAGCACGACGCACACTGTAGGACGAATACATTTTTTATTGCTTTTACAAAAGGGTAATATTCGGGTTATAAGCTTAAGTAATTAGTTATTACGAGGGCGGTACTGAAAATTTCGGGAATCAAGAAAGTTACACAATTAAAAATTAATTTATTGCTTTTCAAAGTATTCTCCGCGAAATTTGACACATTTTTCCATACGACGGAACCAATTATTGAAGCAACCATTCCATTCGAAAGTATGGGTCTCCAAAATGGCCGTTTTGTAGGCGTCCACAGTTTCTTCAGGTGATGAAAATCTCTGACCACACAATTTATTCTTTATTTTAGGGAAAGTATAGAAATCATTAGGGACTAGATCGGGGCTGTACGGCGGATGGTCTAATAATTCTATGTTTTCTTGCTCTAAAAACTCAAAAAGATTTTTATATAACAGGAACAGTGGAAATATTCCATTCCCGATACTTTTAGTGCAACCCTCATAATCTACGGCTTAGCTCCAGCATTGACACCAGATGGAAAATGCGAATCAGCGTAGGAATAAGTATATATTGAACGGTTAAAATGAGAAAAGCGTAACTGAATTATTTCAATAAGAAACCGCCTAAGTGCGAGTAACTCTTGCCCACGAAAGGGTCCGTCCGTCCATACTATTGAGTAGGTCAACAACACCAGGGTATATGTCTTGTTTTATGCGAGCCCCCTTTAAATATTTATTTTGTCTTGTCTTTAGTATTTGTTTATAGAGCGGCCACAGAAATGTGTACATACCTTGTAGAAATTTTGAAGTGTCTAGCGGTTCTTAAGATACAGTCCGATAACAGACGAACGGACAGACAGCGAAGATTTAGTAATACGGTCCTGTTTTTACCCTTTAGAACTCTAAAAATCGAAGGCACACTCTCAGAGAGGCACGGTATAAAACGATATCGGTATTTTTGAATCTTGGCATTTCTACCTGTCATTAGTGAATGCTTGCCTTAGCTAGCGGGTGAAAAGAGTGGACTTATCCAAAAATACGGAGCCTCTGCATCCGAAACCTGACAACATAGAATCCCACGTTTACTACGTACTAAGAATGAACCTGTCAAATATGACACATTCCTCCCGCTCACCTCCCCGCGATCGTCTGTTTCGTGTCAATACAGTTCATTTTCGCACCCTTTTCTCACCGCGCAGTGAGTCACTGTCACTGCGCGGTGTTGTACAGTTTTATACTTACTATAACTAGGTTGTACAGACAACAGCACGTCAAGGTCAACACTGTTGTCTCTTATCCAGTTGTAATAAGGGCTAGTTTGCAACAAAAGTGGGTAACCTGATGTGCTAGCGACTGTACATATCTGTACCTATTCTATAATTTTTCTATACAATTTCGAAATAAAATGCAACCGTCAACATTTTCAGCGCTGAGAATGATGGCCATAATGCAAGACAGAAATAGCGAGGAAGTACCCAAAGAATTCCTGGAGACGGGGCGGACGGGACGAAGGAACGCGATGCCGGATATACTGCACCCTCAGGGGGCTGAAGTCACCACATCGGACCTGCCTTCGAGGCTGCAGCAGCTCGTCACAACTGGTAAGTTTACAGTTAATTAAAATATAGCTCAATAACGGTCCCTATTAACGAACCTAGGGTCATAAAAATGTTTTAGAACTAAATTAGGGAACAATCATGTCTGAGTGAACATCATCTTCTGGGTGAACACGCTCTATCGTCACTGTCTGGCATAGACAGTCTGGTGTTCTAGAGACAAGAGCTAACCCAGTTCATATAAGTAATTGTTTGGCTGTTTTTTCCATAGCTGAACTGAGCTGAGCATGAACTGTCATTAACTGAGGCATAAACAAATTAACCTATTATTTTGGTCAAAATATGACGAGCAATACTTCAAGTTACCATCCTTGTTGTGAATAAGTAAAAACAGATACATTCCTCGTTGCTTATGTTTCCAAATCTCTAGTGGCATATTAGCCCAGCGTTTTTTTGGTGGTATGGTGTTTGATGCAACAACCTCCGGGTGATTACGTTCTGCATGGCTATTACCCACATTTCTCACGACCCGAAGTATGTGCGATTATGCCTTTTTGATGTGTCATGTGAACTTGAACGAACCAATAGCGAACCACTCACATTACGTACTGATTTTCTTTATGTACGGACAGCAGCACATCAGGTAAACACTGCGGTATCTTATAAAGTTGTAATAAGGGCTAGTTTGCAACAAATGTGGTTAAAACTTATGTGCTGTCGACTGTACCATTTTTTTGCTGCCCAATCTTTAATTTGACTCATTTATCATATCATGGACTCTTCTCATTTTGTCGTTACCTTTATCATTATTCTAACCTTCTTTATACCTGATCTGAAAACTGTCTGAAGAGCTTTTAAAAAGATACTACGTGAAACTAAAAGAGTCCAAGTCAATTCTTTACTAGTTATATCGAAGGTCTTTCAATGTTTAATAAAACCAACCCGTCTGATACAACCATGGAGTTTAATAACTTTATAAGCAAACCATCCGTTCTATTGTCTTGGTATCATCGGCCTTAAAGTAATTTCCTTATTCTGTTAAAACAATCTCTCGCTTGACCTTAGCCACGCTTACGGTATTAGTGATCGAAAGTCAGATAGCCGTCTGAAAAATAGCATGTGATTATACCTTTACATTTATGATTCAGTGAAGGCCAGCTTACCGAAACTGTTTCAATTGACGCAGTCGCGATGATAATCAACGTTCGTTTTGTGAACTATATCCAATATAAGTGATAGCCATACAGATCAGATTATGTACGTAGATTATCGGTTCCCTATCTTTACGATCCAGCGATTGATTGACGTAAAAAGTATAGCTAAGGTAATTTGATAATTGCCGTGTAATCTCTTATCGTTCACGTGATCACACGTTGCTATCCGATCGGCACGTTATCGATCGAAAATGACTGTAAATTATGAAATGACGTCGAAATACGTAAATTCAGCCGATTTGACGTCATTGAGATGACACGCACGTGTTTGTGTTGTGATGATTTGAGGCGTGTGTACACAAAACATCGTCAAGATATAAAATATGCCATTATAATCTGAACTGCTACTAGAGGATACGCTTGAATAATGAAAGGTATGCTTATAATGGACGTACATAGAAGATATACAATGAATTTGTATAACCACTTAGCACGTGGGTGTCAATTAATGAGAGATCGTCGAACTCATTGCCTACAAAGGAAAGAACAACATTTTGAGTAGAAAGCGAACAATGACCTGCTAGTAAATAGTAAGATGTTCGTATTTAGTGGAATGTTCGCAATTCATTCGATGACGGAGGCCCACAAAACTTAACTACGTAATGCTATGTAGTAACGACTACTTTTCGTCGATGGTCGGCAGTTAAAGGTGCCATCAGCCATTAATGGTCTCGTGTAGTATCCGCCCTTCGATGTCCTCATTACTTTGTGTGTTTTACTACACGAGTGTTGTTATACTACCAGCAGTTGCGTATTTATGGCTTCGCAATCGGCAAATTAATTGCTATGTAACTAGTTATAGGGTTTGTGTATAACATTTTTGAAGGTGGATCGTTAGTTTCGGCAAATTACTTTCTTATTTTCTTTCTGATCTTATAATCAATTTTTCTTTTTTCCGAGTCGATAGCAAACTAAACGGTCTCGGCCCAGAACTTTGCTACGAGGATAGCGTTGTAGCTTTCATTAAATCCTCCCGCGTACAGTTATAATGGCAGGCAGGGCATGATATAAGGTGTTCCATCCTTTGGGGAATAGCACCACATATGCACTCTAGATTATTTTGATATTATGCCAATTTTTCAGCAATTAAATATTTGTCTTTATACCTATAATAATATCAGGCCCACCCACACACAGTACCCGTCGCCCACACTCCTCCAATATTTGGACAACTCGTCTGTATTAATGAACATTTACTTCATAAATCACAAGCTACGTTTTTGTAAAGTTTGATCATAATCTATTCAGTACTTTTTGCGTGAAGAAGACGTAACAAAAATACATCCACCCTCACAAGTTGTCGCGTTTATAATATAAGAAGAATTCAATTAATAATTATTATATTTTTCTCTAAATCTGTATGGTTTTAATAAATATTACGGGTCCGCAGATCTTGTATCTTCATAACGGTTATTTAGGTAGCTATTTCTCCTCCTAAACCGGTCATTGACGTTCGAGTTCTTTCAACGCGTCAAGAATAGAACATTGAAATTACGAATAAAATAAAAATACTATTTAGTAGTTGCTGCCAAACGTTTCTGTGTATATAAAGTTAAAGACAACCTCCGTGGTGTAGTGGCTAAGCACGCTGGTTTCAAGGCGTCGCCGCACCGAGGTCCCGGGTTCGATTCCCGGTCGGGTCAATATAGAAATCATAATTTTCTGTATTGTCTTGGGTCTGGGTGTTGTGGTACCACCGTTGTGTCTGATTTCCATAACACAAGTGCAATTAGCTACTTACTTTGGAATCAGAGCAATGTATGTGATTGGTTTCCTTTTTTTTTAAAGATACTGATCTACTCGTAAATATTTAAAAAAGACACATACCATATTATTAGTTGAACAATGGCCCCTTTAAACTGCGATGTATTTTTCACCGGTGGTCCTCTACGCATATATGAATATTGATGTCCTCCACAAGAATAAAAGTTATTTGTTTAAGCAGTATGAAAAGCGCTTTTGTTTGTTTGTATGTTTAACACGACGGCTACTTGTCCGTGGCAAATCGGTGGAGTCACTTGACGCATTTCTGAAACTAGCTTGGTTTCGCTTCAGTCAGCTGAAGCAGGCATTTTTGAATTCCAAATGAACAGCCTACTCTTTTTAGGATCGAATACCCCTTTTGTTAAGAGTTACTTGCCTAAACTCTTATACATGTACTGTTAGTACGAAAACCTACTTATTTTTTTTAAATATATTCAAGCTCCTTCAAAAATACGAAAAACCTTAAAATAACGCATTTGCATTAGTTTAGTGGTTTAAAATGTTTTTGACACTCACAGTGTCATATTTTTATATTCATAAAGATGATATAAGAAACTAAAAAATGCTTACGGGCATTTGCCATCTATTAAGGATAAAAAAAAAAACATTTGGAGTCGATGTATCATGTGCAGTCTACGCACATGATTCATCGACTCCAAATGTCGTTGTGTCGTTCAATGTGTTGGTGTACTTAAGCTTGAGATCATGCACCGACTCCAAATGAAATTTTTACTTCTAAATAGAGTTCAAATGCGTTGTTTTTTTAAGTATTAAGTAAGTTCTTCTGGAGGGGATTTATTTATAAAAAAAATGATTTAAGTTATTAATTACCCGTGTTATTTAAAAAACTACTAAACCGATTTTGATTATATTACACTGTACTCTAAATTAAAATATACCTAAATTAACAAAAAAAAATATCTTGCTATGACTTCTCGTTGTCGAGAAATCCGTGGACTAACATACAAATATAAATTCAGCACACGTGTTTCAACTATATCTATTTCAACGATATCACATACATACACATTGAATTAATTACCTACTTTTTTTAAGTCGGTAAAAACATGTTTGATCCTTAAAATACTCATTAACATTGTAGACTACACATTTTTCCTAAATTTTGACCTTATTGTTAAAAGTTAATGTTTCTTTAAAATAAACCTGTTATAAAATAATTCCAGATATAGAAAACCCGATACCGGGCACCTCTAAAACTGATCTCGACGTGAAGAAAGGCGAGGAGCCGGCGACTAAAAAGGACAGCTGCAGTTGAGCTGTCTCTCTCACTCAGTCTGCGGACTAACCCTGGACTTGCCCAAAGCTTAAGTAATCTCAATCAGGTAAATAGTATTACTAAGCACTGAGTAACGTAGCCCCACCTCAATTAGGTACGGTGTACAAAATAGCTTTCTATGTCATGGTGAGAAGGCACATTTTGCAGTGAAATTAGAATATTAGGTACGATAGGGGCTCGAAGTCGAATTTAATTATTGAAATGTATGTAAAAGCGTTTTGTAAGTCGTACATGTGTAAGGTTTTGGAAGTTTTTCACGATGGACAAATGTGTGGACGGAAGAAGAGATCAAAATGTTTAATATTGTCGTAGGCGGAAGGCACCACCAAATATTTGATGTTTTTATTTTATGTTTCAAAAGATGTCTTCTGTGTTCATCGTAGGATTGAACACTGTGACGTCATTACTAACTTAAACACTCGTATGTTTATAATGAACCATTTTTTATATGAAAATGGTGTATTCTATTTGTCTCATTGTTTCAAAGCAGGGCACAGCAAATTTTTTTCTTTCTTTTCCCTACACGAAATATTAGCAAGTGTAATTGCTTGATCGGTAAATTAGTAGAATATATTCGAATTGGAAACTTACTTTGACGACTGTATTGAAAGTAAGTTTAGTAAGATAAGAGCTCCGCATGTTGTTAATGCGTTGGAACCATGTCAAATTAAAGACCTTTCGGAATCTCTTTCACAACTAAAAGAAACATCCGAAATTAATTTAATCGTTAATTTATTGATTTGTTATTGACAATAAGATAGAGTTAAGTTACATATAAAATATGGTATCGAAAGAAAATCCACGAGATTCCGTCAGAAAAATTGATAAATAAATGCGCCTAGCATTAGCAATTTGCGAAGCTTATATCGGCTTGTAATTTTTTCCTGTATCTATGTCGACGCTCTGACTCATAAAAATTCAATATCAAAACTTTTATGTGGATGCAAAATATGTAAGGAGTCGAGTTTTAATCAAAGGGAAGCCATATTCTTGCTTGTATTGAAAAATGTCAATACCTACCTTTTGCCTCCGTTACATTATCTTCACACATATCGGGTATTTATTACGTTGGTAGCTTTTATATTTAGAGCATATTTGCCAAAATGTCAAAAATGCACACGCTATGTTTTTTTTTTCAATACTTAGTTGTTGATAGATGCACTAAGTCAAATGTATGCAATAATTTATATTGTCTTTTTGCCTCTGAAATAATTATCTATGGTATGGCGAAAAATAAAAAATATATAGAAAATGGCCTCTAATAGGAGCAAATTTTTTTATCAATTATTCTACAGACAGAGTACGTAGTTACTTAAACCTGGTCATAGTGCTCTAAAATGCTTTAACTCAGAGATAAAGTCATCCAAAGTTATAATCCCTAATCATTTTTTATCAAAATCGCTAACTTTCTTTAGTAAATGACAATGTCTAGTTCTAAGACTGGCTAGACACATTTTTTTGCAATATTTTTTGCTTCTGTCCATTGATGGTTAGCATTATTTCATAAAAGTGTGTATGTGTTTTATCTCGAAGCGCAAGCATAGTCCGTTTTTTTTTGAAAATAGAATATTGTAAACAATCTTGACATTCCTCTTCAATGAAATGATTAATTTTAAAATGAGATAAACACAAAACTCACAATAGTTAGGGAGGCGAATAGGGGAATTTTCGGTAATACTCGAGCGTGGCAGTTTAAGATATGAGAGATACCTTGGACCTAATAGAACAACCTTGTAAAGTATTTAGCTCTGTATGTAGTGACGCGCGCCTGGGATAGACGATCAGATTAGTAAAAAAAAAACGATAGTCTGTAATACTCGAGCGCGTCAGATTAAGATATTGGGGGTTGATTTTAGTGTTTTAAGACTAAATTTAACTAATCTGACGATAAGTCCTTGACGCCGCCGAGTTATAGGGTTGCGAACTTGTAAAAAAAAAACGTTAATCCGGCATTCTCGAGCGCGATTTTTTTATTTTTTATTTTGAAGAATATAATCTAAAACGTACTAAAAATACAAAATCTGCCGGTTTCCGCATGACCAGGAGTGTGGAGGAGCCATTTCGTCTTCCGAAAAACACGTTGCGGCATATAAGTCGCGAACGATACATTTTACAAAAAAAAAGTTTAAATAAACAAAAAAGGTAATTTTATTTTACACAAAAGAGGTCCCTTTACATTTTTGTCCAAAGTTAAAACTTTTTGACTTGAAGCTTCATAAAAACTCAAACTCCCGGTTTTTTGAGTATATCTTGAAAACTGAGGGTGTTAAAAAAATGATATGAAATAACGATGATTAAATTATGTTACTTTAATCTCAAAAATTTTTTTTTTCTAAAGCTTCTCGACAATTTTCGTGGACTTGGAAAAGGTTACGCGTATCTATATACAAAAGTATTATTAACATGTACAGTTTCATGTATGTATATTATTCAATAGCCTGTTGATCCTCAAATTGTTTTTTGGACGTACCGTCAGCAAAACGAAGTGAAGAATTATTAAAAAGAAAGAAGAAAGGAAAAAACAAGAAACCAAAAAAACCTTTCCGGTCAGATTAAGAGAACCCACCAACATTTTTGTCAGATTAAGAAAATATGCTTTCAGGATACCGAGATGAACCTCCCCTATGAAAATCTGACGCGCTCGAGTATTTCAAAAAAACTATTTTTTTTTGCATTTTCAAAAATTCATCGTAACTTATGGTCACGCCAAAATCGTCAGTTTTTTTTAAGGGAGCTTCCTTGGGGCCTACTTAACACCCCTTCCAAAAATCTGACGCGCTCGAGTAATTTTATTTTTTTTACATTTTTGACAACTTTATATGCCTACCCCCACCACGCAAACCGGCAGATTAGTATACCGTTGTTATCAGAGGCACTTGGGGCATACGTAGTATGAATATCTGACGCGCTCGAGAATGCCCAAGTAACCGTTTTTTTTTACATTTTTGAAAAACCGTACACGCCAAACCCACCGCTAAAATGGTTTTTACCATACGAGCTTTTCTTTTCGAAATTATTTTATCTTTCGATTTTGATAGGTCTCGACGGCGCCGTTGAATTACGCCATTTAGCTACCTCGCCTCCCTAACTACAATTTGCATGGTTAATTCATTGTTTTATACTGAGATCTTATTAAATCAAAAAAAATATTAATTTTATTGACTGATATGATTTTAAAAGCTATGAAAAGATTGTTTACATTATTGGACTAGCCAAGAAAAACGAAGTTTAGGGTCCTAAAGTAAAGGAGACATGTTCTAGCCCCATATGGGCCATAATTGATTGATATAAACTAATTATTGACGTTCATAAGTGGCGTTTTGTGTCCTAAATGGAAATTTATTTTTTACTTACGAGGAGGCCGTCGCCGCGGCTTCGTTGTGATGCGACTCTGATGTGATGTTTCAAATGTTTTCATCTTGTTTTTCAATTTCGTAATGTGACGTACGCGGACGAAGGACGTGAAGTGGATAACTTTAACGTTAAGTGCGCAAGCTGGCTGGTTCCTAGCTCAAAGGATTAGCAAAAGAATAAAATAAAATTTATTTTTCATTATAATAAATTAAAAACATTTGGGATTGATTACTGGTTGCTTAACACTTTTCAGGGCAGTATCCCAGACACAATAGAACTCTTATTGTTTTACGGCTAAAGCCGTTCACTGTCAAAAAAATCAAAAATTCGGGAAGCCCCTTAACACTATTAAGGGGCTTCCCGAACTAGCGCCACTCTATTTAAAATAATTATTACTTCTTAAATACGAAAACAATCAAAAATCTGGGAGACACGATTGTAGTACAGGATCTATAGTTTATTTAGTGCGTTTCAATTGTTTCAAAAGTAGTTTACTGTAGTTAGAGTTAAATATGGCTATTTTTGGCAATTTTCCTAACTGTAACTGCAGGTAACTCTGTTTTATTGAACTTAAACATTTTATCTAAACCACATAACCAGAGCTACAATCGCATCAATCAGATTTTCGCTTGGTCTTTTATTTAACGAGTTATGATATGTGTGCGCGTTAAAAATTCGAGGAGCCCCTTAATGGGTCTACATTTGAAAAATTTTGCTCCTATTACACGCCACAACTGTGTTAGTACGTAAACAAACAATACGTTATATTTAATTGTGTTCCTATATATTAAAACACAAATGTACGCTTAGTCGAGTTATATTTCAACGTAATTTATTCATTAATACGTAAGTTTATTAAAATTAGTTTGTTTAATGAGTACAATTTGTTTTTATTGTTAGTTGATAGTTAGAAGCGAATACATTTTGGTGCTTTTTAATTTATTGTTATGTATATTTTGAATATACAAAAAAATTGAATACGTATGTGAGATAATAATGATTAGTTATTTATATTTTATAAGTAAAAGTACGTAAAGCTTCTTAAGCAGAAATTGTAACTTCTGGCACTTTTTATATTTTGGCAACTACATACCTGTGTTAAGTCTTTTGGCATGGGAACAAATTTTACCTGCGCATCATTACGCAGCAAAATCGTAACAGCAATTTAATCTGCTAAGAAAATAAACTTATTTTGGTTGCAAATGCTTCTGTATACGTTTTTTTTATACGTAATTATTTATGTGTCATTATTTTTTGCCATGAACTTAAGACATTGAATCCATAAAAGTTTCAACTTCAGTCGCTTATTTTCCAATCGGATTTCTTTAAATTTCAAATAAAATAGTGAATAATTTTCGTGTAACATGCATTTTTAGTCAGTCAACGTTTTAATAATAGCAATAGAAATTGTAATAGAATTAATTTAACTTCTAAGACTTGCGTATGATGATTTAAGCCAGGATTACGCTAATCCCAGATTAAATCATTATTCTGTTTCGGTCAGTTTATTTGACATTGACAGAGACAGAATGAAGATTTAATCCAGGATTAGCGTAAACCTGAGTTAAATCATCATGTGCAAGTCTACCTTAAATTCTTTGCCCAGTGTAAACGATTATATATTTTTTATCTATGCCTATCATTTAACAAGTTAATGAAAGAGATAGATAAAATTAAGTATAAAACAGGTTTATAATTTGAGGCTGTTAAGTGGCTGTATGATTTAATGTAGAGATATTAGTTAGTTTATAGTATACATATATTATCAGCACATATCTTTTCTCTAACACTAGTACAAATAAATAGTCTATTTTGTGTTTCTTCCTTGTTTTGCCTTCAAATCGTTATGTGAATTCTGAGCTATGTTCATTTATCGTATTTATGTGTGTAAGAGGCTGCTGGTTCAAAATTGTAACATTCAAAATGTTTATTAATTTGAAGGTAACATTCAATAGAATGTAAATTGTACTAAAATGGGATGGCTGAACAATATTTAGCATGAATAAGTTAAGAACAAAACTAATGAAACAATAAGTATGTACAAAAAGTAAACGCTACTTTGATGCTGACTGTACTTTTTCCTACGGACGATGCCGTGTATATCCTTGGTGTGACTATTTCTAGATTTATTATTAATCCAAAGATTTAATCATCTCAAGTTACTTTTACTTTAATTGACAGCTCAAAACCGAAATAAAACCTGGTTTTATATCGCACTAATAATTTAAATGTCAGATGTATTGTATACAAACACAGCGAATGACAGCGAAATAGTAATGTTTAATTCCAAAGTAACAAATCAACGCATCTACGTGTTGCCTTATTATCTTCCTAATCATCGAATGTTTCAACGTTCTTCGGGGCCTATTTGATGTTATGTGTTAGGGTACCTGTACCCTTACTATGAGTTTACGACGGTTTTAATCGCTAGCGACGACGTTAAAAAAGTCTATGGAAAATTGCACAGCGCCTCTAGCGGTCACTGACGGAACTAAAATTTTCCAAACAAAAAGTTACGTCGACGTTAGCGAGTAAACTCATGGTAACGGTACTGTCTTTATTCAATGGGTTACCAGTAGAGAATACAATCCCGAGCATGTTTTTCAATCCCGGGATTACGGGATTTTTGAACCGTAATCCCGGGATCCCGGGCCTATCCCGGGATTAGACTATGTGGTTTCTAATTGGGCTCAAATTAAAAAAAAACTTGAGTAATTAAAAAACTTTATAATGTCTTTGCACAACAGTCAACACAAATCACAATAATAATAAGAAAATAAAAAAGACAAAACAAAAAAATTATACTTTTGCAAGAAATTAAAAAGACAACATAAATATACTATTTAGTATTTCGAAAATATAATCGCAGAAATATCAAAGCATCCAATGTTTGACTTCCAAGCCTGCTTCGTAGTTTATTGCCAACATAAGCGGCAGCTGAAAACGCTCGCTCAGGTTCAACGCTGGTTGGAGGAATAGACAATAGATACTTGTATGCTGTTTCTAAGTGATATCCACGAACTCCTCCATTTTCGAACAGGCTCATTTCACGTCTAATACTATTTGCCAACCCCAATTCATTTTGTACTTGTACATCAGGATCTGGGGATTTCATACTCTTGTTAATTTCCAGCTGTAACTTTTCCTTTAATGTCAATTGGGGTTGGGAGGTTTCTGGCCTTAGCTCATCATCTATTTGTGATCCTGACCTTTCTTCTTCTTCTGTGTCATCTCGACTATTAAGTCTTTTAACAATACTCTTTATTTGCTTCCTCACTATAGCCTGTGTCGGAACTGGAAATAAGTCATGCCATTCCAAATCCGATAACAACTGATTTTCATCATTCATTCGTGGATTTTGTAAATAATTTAATACACCAGTTAAATTATCACTTCGTCGTTGCTTTATACGTTCCACTAAGGATGTTTTCATTTTTTTGGCAAGTGCTGAGTTTTTGCTAGACAGTTGTTTTATAAGAAATTTCAAAGCGGCATCAGCTATGCATAAATTAGCATCTCGCCTACAGATTGCTTCTACTGTCAATTTAATTGGGGTCAGCACATCAACAATTTTATTTACCAATTCAAAATCAACATCTTCTAAACGAATTGGATGATTGAGATCTATAAGAGCTTTTTGAATGCATGCTTTTAAAAGATAAAATCGCTCCAGCATTGTTAAAAGACTATTCCATCTGGTTTTACAGTCCAAAAGAAGTGACAGCTCTTTTCCATGTTCAATTTTCACATATTTTTGAAGTACTGTTTCATTTTTAAATGGTGATCTTTTGAAATACACTACAACTTTGCGGATTTTCTTTATCAGCTCATTAATATTTTCATATTGTGTTAACTCTGGTACGTGTTCTGGCGCAAGATCATTTTGTGACATTACGATTAAACCTGATTCTGGACAGTCTAAGTCTTCTAAATCGTGTTCATCATCGCTGTCGTCCATATAATCAACAGTAACAGCTGGTTCATTCAGAGTATCATCTGAGGTAGGGCTATGTTGCAAATAATTATGTTTTCCATAAAGCACATCACAGACCGCCAAATTGATACCATGTGCGAGACACAGTTGATGTTCGGTGCAAACAAGCCGCCCCACCTTTATCATAACATTCGGTCCATCGGTTACAATAGCCACGATGTCAGTTTCCAGGGAAATATCAAATTCACTGAGACGCTCTTTCAATATACGAAGACAATTTTCAGCTGTCATACTTCCGTAAATAGGAACAAGTCCTAAGTTCCAAAATTTTTTATATGAATGAACGTTGACAGCCATGTATCGTTTATTGGAAGTTGAAGTCCACTCGTCGAAAGAAAGACTAAATCTTTCACCTGCACTTTTCAATTGTTTCAATTCTGCAATTACTTGCTTTTTGATTTTTTCACTGTAATTCATAACACGTTTTCGAACAGTGACGGCTGACTTTGGTAAATCCGGGTATTTTGCTAAGAGCAATTTTCTCAAATCATCTGAAGCTATGAATACACTGAATGGAAATCCATCTAATGCAACCATTCTTGCCAAAACATCATCCAGGCTATCGTCGGCACTTTTAGTAAAATAATCATCTAACTTTCGCTTGGTTGGCGGCGGCGGAGCTGTGTTCATATTTTCAGAATCTTGACTTGTTGAAGCTGATATAACCTTGATGTTATGTTTTGATAACAAATGTGTATGTAATCCCTTAGTCGATCCACCCAAAGTCTTGAGAATGGCTGGGCACCGCTTACATTTAGCACTATTCCCATCCTTCGCGACTAAAAAATAACTCCACACTGACGTCGCATCACTGTCTTTTTTATGTTTAACAAAGTCTGCCGCCATTTGAAATACTTAATTTCAGGTAATTTACTTTAAATTTAAATGACGAAACCTTCGTAACCCGTCACTGACAGAATAATAAATGAAAAAAATAAAATCTGATTAGCATATTTATACTTTCATACAGGGAATCCCCGACGGGAAAATACCCGCAACAATACTATGATATGAGATGATCGGGTGATTTCCCTGTTGGTTCGTTGGGGACTTGGGGAATCACCTTAAAAGTAGCATATTTAATACTTTCGTACAGGGAAACCCCGACGGGAAATACCCGCAAAAATATTATGATATTATGAGATGATCGGGTGATTCCCCTGTTAGTTCATTCATTGGGGAATTACCTTAAGAGTATTGTATTGAAGTACTCAGAGTGGGGAAGTCCCTTCTAAGTTTACAACAAACATATTAAGACTGTACCTGTGTGTGTAGTGAATAGTACGTATCGTATGACGGCGTATCTAAAAGTGTTTTTTGTCGTTATGTATTAAATGCTATCAAATAACCTAGGCAAGGTTATCGTCAAGGCGCAACGGACTACGGAATATAAACTAAACTTGTATGTGGCAATCCCGAAAATCCCGAGATTAGCCAAGTGCAGTCCCGGGATTTTCGGGGCCAGAAAACGGTCGGGATCCCGGGATCCCGAGATTCGGGATCCCGGGATTGTATTCTCTAGTTACCAGTTACATGTACTATACGTAGATAGCTACATTAGGACCTCGCCAGCGGGGCGGTGGGCGCAGGGGAGGCAAGAACGCCCTGCCGCCCCGCAGGCGAAGTCTCAATACAGAACCGCTTTATTGAGACTACGCCAGTGGATATCTGCATAATATCCTGCTCCTTTAGACCCTTTACACACTGCGACTTTTAGCAGCGGTGCTATCGCAATGCAATCGTAAATTTTCAACCTTTACCCACTTGCGCTACTTAAAGATTTTGTCGCGCGTTACCATCGATGCAGAACAGATATATATAGGCAACTGCATGAATGGCGATGCCAAACTGTTCATTACGACGCAACGCCCTCACTCACAACTCACTCACGCAACAAACGACTGCATCGCTGCTAAAAGTAGCAGTGTGTAAGTCTTAGACGTACTTTTAACTCTACCCTTCTCTGTCACTCACCATATTTCATATCGTGGATCTTTTGGCCGACGGCGATAGAGAAAATAAGAACGAACGCAAACATTTTGAAAAATACGGTTGTCAGATCTAGCGTAGCCAAATCTCCCCAACCTTTCCGGAGATTTCCTGATTTTCCCCAATATCTCCTGGTGTTTTACTTTGACGTTATTTGAAATGTAATTATTATTTTGACTTGACAACGTAGTATAATTCGATGGAGCCGGCTGAACGCACGAAAAAACATGACTCATGCGGCGTTAACTCGCTCTGAGGCGTTCCATTTAAGGCTTGAAGTGCAAACGAGAGCGTGGAACGAGCGATAAGGAGGCACAATCGGCCTCTGCGTTCGACAGCGTTCGACATCTGTCTCTCTCTTTCTTGAGTGAGAGTGAGTATTTTCTTATGACGTTGTCACGTTCAACTATCGTCAGTAAACCGACTTTACAGACAACCGATTTTTTTAAATACCTTAAAGCTTTAACTCCTGAAATAAAGTTTTAATTTTAAATGATAATTAATTTTCTGCTTTAAATTAGTACCATTCTCTTTGACTAACTTTGCCATGGGTGGGTAAAAAAATATTAGCTCAGCAGCTTCCTAAATACCCTGAATCAAGGGAGATTTTTTGAATTTGCTACCTTGATTGAATCCTTCCCCCTCCTTGTCAAAGTCATCTATCGGCCAGAAGAGCCTTGACGCACTGTATACTAATTAATGCGAACGAGCGAGACGGCTAGAGTCAAAAGTGTGAAAAGTAAATATTCTGTTAACTCGGTATTACCTATTCTAAGTGACAAGTAGAAGTTATCACATTAGAATTCAACTCGTGTATAAATTTTCCTCTTAACCCGAAGTCAATACAATGTCTGTCAAAAATGATTTGTCACTTGAATAAAAATACTTGAACAGTCAATTTTGTATAGAAATGTAGAAAATCGGTGTAGACTGTAGACCTTTCATAAACTTCCCAGCGGCATACATTGCCTTTTATACTGTACCTTTTGATGTAATCGACTTTGGTGTGACGAGAATGGTGTATCAAATGTATATGTATATTTTGTAAGCGTTAAAGAGTATGATTGATGCTTATACGTGTCATTGTTACATAAACATATCGTATATGAACGAAACATGCCCCAGGCTGTAAACTTCGATACAAGCATTTGAATTTGAAACAAAAAATCTTGTCAATTACCCCAAGGAGTTCCTGTAGAAATTACTAGAACAACCATCACCCTCTGCTAGTGTAGAATCCTATGCAAACAATATTGCCTCTACAAGGCAGTTAAGGTGTAATTGCTGGTAAAAATAAAACCGAATATAAAGAAAAAGATGAATTAGAACAATCTCTCAGTTGAAATGAAGTTCACGCATCTCTAAGTTAACTGATATAACAGTTATTCATAATATCAATCGATAATTTTGAGATCACTTTAATGTCCCTGTGTCTGCGAGAAAGAGATGGCGCTTTACAAAATTTCAAGTTTGTAAAACGTAATTACCTTTCTCGCATTCTGTATCTACATTCATACAAATAATTTAAATGTGATCCATATCTGTTTGTGACTTGGTGTACGTTTGGCTTCGAAACTAGCATGAGAACTGCTTTATGTAAATAATCTTTGAACAAAACGCTGTATGTATTATTATTTAACGAAAATGTTTTTAGTTCAATGCATAAACTTCAGATATACACTTTTTATAAAATAAACGTTGAGTATCGTATGAATAATTACACCATGTTTTGTCTCATTCAGATATTTTAGATAAAGCAAATTGACGGAAAGTAACAAAACATTCTTAAATAATTCAACGTTAATTAGTAACGAGGTAATATTTTTTTTCATACTCTCTTCTCCTGAACTAAGAAATTGTTTTGTATGAAACTTTCCAAGCTTAATGCATTTAATATCTGTTTTTCTTTGCTTGTCGAATATTGTAAACAATCTTGAAGGTAAAAATTTAGTTTTAATAAGATACACAGAAAACTCAGAATCTAGATAGGTAATAATTAGTTGAACACCGAGACCTGAAAGGTCTCGGTGTTCAACTAATGTCTGTAGTGTCTCATTTTATTTTTAAAATTCTAAAAAGTAAGTAATGTAACTAGTGTCTCATATTATTTTTAAAATTCTAAAAAGTAAAGTAAGAGTAGGTACCATTATTCGACTTTCAAAGAAAAACAGACTATAAAATACATGGATCTTAAGACATAGTAATAAAGTTCAGAATTTTCCAATATCATGGGAAGAGGGTAGGTACGAAATAACCCTACAAGTTTCAATGTTTATTTTTTATATTATGGACTTTATGTTTAAAATAAAAGCTTCGCACGTAGTTCCAGTCAAGCTGATTAACTGGTGCATTGAAAAATACATAGGATCAACATGTAAGTTAGCCTGAGGATAGTTTTAACGAATTTGTATCGTTTTGTATCTAGTTTGTGGACACAAACAGAGATAAAAACTTGAAAAATATTACTGCGTTTTCTTTTCGTATTATTTACCACCCATACACACCCAATAAACGATATGAATATCAGAAACCAATGGAGTGTAATATTTTGAAGTGACCTTGAATAGTTTAAATAAGGGATGAACCACTATAAAGCCACTAATAGTCCGGAAAGCCAACTAATCGGCATTGTTTCCCGACTAGTCAGCGCTACTTTACAAAACGAATATTTACTTCTTTTTTAACTGACCTCTAACGACCTATTATGTAACAAACAACTCCTTTTTTATTATTCGTGAGAAAAAACTACCACCTGATCTCATTGCTGCCACTAAGGATTACTTAACATCTCACGAGTCACGATGAGTTTCGTAGTCGCAATTTCCATTAACAATCAGTTGACTGAAAAAACGCAATTTCAGGTGAAATTTATATTTTAGTATAGTCATTGCCGACTAGACTAGTCGCAAATTGAAATCCGATTAGGCGGCTAGGCACATCACTAGTTAAAATCAGTATTGAAAACTTTACCCACCCTACTATACCTTACCATTTAGAAACGCGCCATTTTTTAACGTTGGGTGGTCTGGCTTTTGTAGAAACCGAGTAGAGCTTGTCTAAGCTGAAATTATGCGCTCAAACGATAAATGTAAATATTAATATAGACAACTCGCCCGTGTGGCACATGCCACCAGGCAGTGTGGATACACCATTAGGAGCAACGCTTGGCCGGCTGGCGCATTTAAGCAAATCGTTCGCTCTCTCCCGCGTTCACGTCAAGTTGGAACAAGTAACGTAACGTTGTAGTAAGTAACAAGTTGGACAATAAATTATTTCACTCTCACCGGCAAATGAATGAACAATTACACCGGCATTTTTAGATGTATTGCGTTCTTAATTTAAAGCATGTATGCGTTAATGCGATAGTCGGGCGCGTCATTGTCTACAGTTATCACTCTTACTAATCTGTGCTCATCCCGCTGTTAATTCCAGTTGTTGCGTGCGATAACGCCTGGGGTCCACCTTCCGACATTTTTGTCTCCATTTCGCACGCTCTTGGGCATCCGGATGTGTCCGGATCCGGATGTGTGTGACCTGCATGTGGATATTTGATTGACATGCATCGTTTATACGCATATCATACTTTATGACGTCAAGCTACCACATGTTGGGTTTACTACTCTTCTCTCCCTTCTGGCGCATTTTCATTAGTCGATAACTCGTTCGGTATACAGGCGACATGCGGGGACTCCCCGCATGCGAGATAACGACCAATGAAAGTTGCAAGTCGATACGCGTTCAATACAACGCCTGCGGGGATTCCCCGCATGCATTATACCGACCGTGATATCGACCAATGAAATTAATCAGTCGATACTAAAGCTTGCTTGCGGGTCTTGTGTCAAATATTTCCTAATTATATATAAATTAATAGGGTTATTAGTAAATCTCCCGCACTCCGCATGCGGACCCTATCGACGAATGAAATCGGTTCCCCGAATGCGGGCCCTGTAGCATGCGTTCCAGAAATCTCCCGCACGCTGCATGCGGTCCCTAACGACTAGTGAAATTGCACCATTCTGCCGGGACCCTGCGGAAGGCGGTCTCTCTTTCTTTAATTTGGATCTAATGGTGTATCCACACCGCCCGGCGTTATGCGCTCATACAGCAGCGGCTGCCGTTGATGCCATTCCGCAGATGCCATTAGGTTTATTAAAAGCGGTGGTTCAGATACATCAAAACGCAAAGGCAGTAAAGTAAAAAAGGGTATTCTTTTGTGTATTCGTTCCTTACTGTCCCTACCATCAAAAAAAATACTAAATTCTTTTACTTTCTAGCATATCCATCAACAAAGAAAATAAATAATGACAAAAGAAGTCGCTCTTTCTGTGCTCAAACAGCACTTATCCAATGAGATTCAATTCACAACAGAAAAAAAACATTGACATTGGCAACAAACGTCAAACTCGAAAATCGTCAACTTCAGTTTGATGATTGATGTTTCACATACGGATGTGGAGAAAGTATTTTTCAAGTTTCTCAAGTTATTTATTTCTTAATTGCGAAATGTACATTTCCGCGTTTTGAGAAATGGTATATTCCTCGTCTAAAGAATGTGTTCAGTGCCAACAGTCAAATCTTTTTGTGGGAAAATGTTGGACAATCGCGGTGGCTGACACCTCGGATGTTGCATGTTTATAGTGAATTTACGTGTATTTTATAATTTAAACGGAAAGGATGCCGAGGGGAGAGAACAGGCCCAGTGTGCTGCTGACCCGGGATGAGAACGATCAGGTGTTCAGCCTCATTGGGCCGAAATGCCAGGTATGTAATGTACTCGATGTACGCGATGCCCACTCGTGATTCACCTGCCTCATAGATTACGTTATATCACGGCGGATTATCAGTCGATATCACGGCGATAATTTCCCGTACATTTATTTTAAGCCGATGGAAACATTGACAGAAATGAGATTAGCTAGTAATTTATCAGCTCTAAAACCAACATTTTCAATATATTATCACAATTACCTATTAGATATAATATAATTGATATCTGGAGGACATTTAGCATTAGATAATGTGTCAAGTGTAGTAAGTTTACATTGTAAACTAAACACAAACTAGGAGTAGGCTGTAATTTTACTCTCTCAAAACCTTATGGAGGGTGAAAGTGACAATAAATCTGGATCCTACAATAAGGCTGTGTTTACATTACCTCTGTGTACTAGCTTGACAACTTGCTGTAAACTTTTAATAGCTGTTTTCAATTAAGCATCCTAGCCTTGTGTAGTTTCCAATGCTTTCAATTTTAAGGCTTTTGTAAGATAAAATAAAAGAAATTCAAAACACTTTTGTGAGTCATTACCATGTTCAGAACTAACTTTAAATTCTGTACACTGTTGTATGTACGTGATAAATTAATGTCAAGATAATTTAATAAATCTTGATATATTGCTCTTTACTATTTGTATTTCTTAAACTTGTATGAAAAGATTGATTGACAGATAAGGATATGAAAATTTCAGGAAAAACATATTTTAACTTATTGAGAAAAAAAAAATTTTTTTGGTTACAAATTATTTAGATTTATATCAACATTCCTTTTACTTTGCTTGTTTTTTTTTTACATTATGCAAGTGTGTGCTCGCCTTTACTAGAATTGCAACTTTGTTAGTACAATGTGGTGTGAGAGTTACATCAACTACACCTGTTTTGAAAGTTAATGTACTAGGTAATTCTTGAGTGTGTAGGGACATTAAAAAAGAAATGAGCGACCATGATAATTTTATAATTTAGGAATTTTCTTGTATTCTGTATTTGATGCTTCCAGGCTAATGTTACAGTATACTTTAGTTCCCAACTGACTGACAATCGCAAAATGCTCATCTTATTATCATTAGTAATAGGAATTATAAAGTTTAAGAAACTTGTCTATATGAATTTGATTCTACCTTAGACAAACTCTATTATTATGGTACACTTTTAACATCCAGTGTATTGATAAAATCAAAGTCTACCCGAAGGTCTCCATAAAATATAAAACTAACACAAATAGGTGAATTTCAATTATTTGGTCTTAAATGTTGAGTTTTGTAAACAGATACCTTTGCCCAGCCGTAGCATGATGTAGGTTGAATAAAAACCTATTTTAGTCAGCTTATTTTTCATGTTAATTAATGACTTAAAAAAGGAGATAATCAATATTCTTTCCTTTATCCTTTGGACATTCCCACACATCGCCATCTAGTCCCAAAGTAAGCTACTCAAAGCTTGTGTTATGGGTGCTAGACAACAGATATAATAATTGTATATTATACAATAATCAATTATTATGGATATAATATTATATGTATAATAATCAATTGAATGTTTATGTATGTGATATCACTAGAATTGAATAATATTTGAGTATGTTTATCTATTAAGACTTCCAAGCATATGTGCTAAATTTTGTAGGTGAATGTATTTCTGTATATTTTTATGATTGTCCAACAATATCTCACAAATGAGAAGTCATAGCAAAATGATTCTTTTTAGTTCAATCATGTATATTTCAACTTAAGGTGCAGTGTAAGTTTCATCAAAATCAACCCAAAAGTTTTTGAGATTTGGGTAAAAATAAGTAAAAGTCATGAAATACCAAAAACAAATCATGGAAAATGCATTATTTTGAGCTTGTGATTCATTTCTTTGAAACTGGTTTAGTAATGTTTGTTATTATTTTTATTGCCCTTAAACATAAGAATCCATATTAAGATAAAGCATTTTTCATAATCATCATAACATGGGTACAACAATGACTCATCGCACCGATTCACATTCAATACATTAGTCAGCTATAGGTATTGTCTGCCTGTTACATTAAAACACGTTAATGTATAATTATGATGTACACACATTACATCATGATTATAGGAAACACCTATTTCAAGTTGCACTAATTTCCTGTATTTGGTAATAGGAACATACAAGTGCAATTTCAATTAAATTAAATTTATTCAATTAAACAAACCAGTTATAAGGTTAAATACCTTGGTAGTTTTTATGGAGCAGGAATGCAAAAAAATATATACCAACATACAATGATTGCATTATAAACACAGAACCCCCCTTAAAAAAAGCATTCTTGCGCTGTTGATGCAAATGGCCTGATAAATAACTGCAACTGATTAAAAAAGTTAATAGCTTAAAATTGCAGGGCGTCATTATGTCAGGAGACAAAGCTGCCGGCAAGTCCGCCGATTCTGCCCCGGGAATTACGCGATGTCGCCACTATATTTTATAAAACTGTTCAGTCGTTCAGCAAAACTGGAGACCTACGCATATACGGCCAATGCGTTTAGTTAGTTGACAACCAACATCATAGTTAATACAGGGTGAAAATATTGGCTTTTGTGAAACATTAAATAAATATATATAAATATTGGACACCAGTCACATACATTGCTCTGATCCCAAAGTAAGTAGCTAATTGCACTTGTTCCATGGAAATCAGACACAACGGTGGTACCACAACACCCAGACCCAAGACAATATCGAAAATTATGATTTCTATATTGACCCGACCGGGAATCGAACCCAAGACCTCGGAGCGACGACGCCTTGAAACCAGCGTGCTTAGCCACTTCACCACGGAGATCAACAAAACATAAATAATCCGTCAGCAACAGACCGACGATTTAACTCAGAGATAGGCTAATAAAATGACCCTTTTATTCTCCTCATAAAACTCTCAGCGATCAAAGTGCATTAACACTAAAATGATTCACTTTGTTTTCGTTCTAGAGCTTAGCAACAGCCGTAGTGCAGCTGTTCACGACAGAAGGCCCGGGGCATTCAGAATGGAAGAAGAAAGACACTGGCGTTCTCTGCCTCGTCAAAGACAATGCGAAGAGGTCCTACTTCTTCCGCATCTACTGTCTTTACAGGAAGGCCATGATATGGGAACACGAGGTGTACATGCAGATAGAGTATAAGAGCCCGCGGCCTTACTTGCACACCTTTGAAGCTGAGGTGAGTGAATGACCCTTCTTTGTATCTCATTCGATTCACAAAAGCAGGCAACAAGAAGCGAATGCAGAAAGAACTTGCAGCGGCTAGAATATGAGGAACGATGGAGATATTATAGTATAATTATTTTGTTTGAAATTAACAAGAACAGTCACCAGCACATCAGATTATACGATTATGTTGAAAACTAACCCTTATTACATCTGCTTATGATACCGCAGATACCTTGACGTGCTTTTGTCCGCTCTTTTTGTGCTTTCATTTCGTATGGTAGACCGCGATGACCAGAGATAGATCATAACTTTTGGGCCGACCGGACCCACCAAAGTCTGAACTCGTTGTCGTTTGTAACCTCTTAGACAGTAGCCAGCGAGGTGACTAAATTGACAGCTCTATCAGGCTATCAAGGTGAAATCAGCAAAATTGCAAAAAAAATATACCTGAATTTGTAGCTAAATAGTTGCTAATTAGTTGCCAAAATGACGATTTTTTTGCTCAAGCCGATCACGAGAAAACGCGAATAATGCTACCTTGATATAAGGTAGCAAGGTAACGCCATAAATTACTTACTTTTCCATTGAGCATAACAGAAAAAATAGTTACTAATTTGTTGCTATAAGTGCGATACGACGAAACATGCAAAATCATTTTTTTTGCATTTTTCGTGTTTTTGCTAGCTTGAAACTGGTTTTCTGTCCGACAAAGAGTGCTCTGAATTTGTTGCTTACCAGGAGTGTACTGAAAAATACGTAAAGAACCAGCAACAAAATGGTCGGAGCCGATCGGAAAATTTTCAATTTTTTTTTTTGATTTTTCCAATTCTTGCTATCTTGAATCTGGGTTTTCTTCTAATACAGAGTGCTCTGAATTTGTTGCTTACCAGGAGTATACTGAAAAATACATAAAGAACCAGCAAAAAAAAAAGAAAAAAAAGAAAATTTTCCGATCGGCTTCGACCATTTTGTTGCTGGTTCTTTACGTATTTTTCAGTACACTCCTGGTAAGCAACAAATTCAAAGCACTCTGTATTAGAAGAAAACCCAGATTCAAGATAGCAAGAATTGGAAAAAGCAAAAAAAAAAGAAAAAAAGAAAATTTTCCTATCGGCTCTGACCATTTTGTTGCTGGTTCTTTACGTATTTTTCAGTACACTCTTGGTAAGCAACAAATTCAGAGCACTCTGTATTAGAAGAAAACCCAGATTCAAGATAGCAAGAATTAGAAAAATCAAAGAAAAATTAGAAAATTTTCCGATCGGCTCCGACCATTTTGTTGCTGGTTCTTTACGTATTTTTCAGTACACTCCTGGTAAGCAACAAATTCAGAGCACTGTATTAGAAGAAAACCCAGATTCAAGATAGCAAGAATTGGAAAAATCAAAGAAAAATTAGAAAATTTTCCGATCGGCTCCGAACATTTTGTTGCTGGTTCTTTACGTATTTTTCAGTACACTCCTGGTAAGCAACAAATTCAGAGCACTCTTTGTCGGACAGAAAACCAGTTTCAAGCTAGCAAAAACAAGAAAAATGCAAAAAAAATGATTTTGCATGTTTCGTCGTATCGCACTTATAGCAACAAATTAGTAACTAATTTTTCTGTTATGCTCAAAGGAAAAGTAAGTAATTTATGGCGTTACCTTGCTACCTTTATATCAAGGTAGCATTATTCGCGTTTTCTCGTGATCGGCTTGAGCAAAAAAATCGTCTTTTTGGCAACTAATTAGCAACTATTTAGCTACAAATTCAGGTATATTTTTTTTGCAATTTTGCTGATTTCACCTTGCTAGCCTGATAGAGCTTAAATTGACAGTTCTATACATCTATCATCTGATTGACTTAGTATGATTTTATGTAGCCGCTGCACGTGCTGGCATTATCATTTTAGAACCATACGGAAAAGAGTTGTACAATTAAACACGTGACAACAACGTCAACCCTATTATGTCACATAACCGATTGTAATCCATTTCACTCTTCACTATATTCTTGGCGTTTATACATTTTTTTCCTGAATCAGGAAAGGTACAAAAATGCCTCGAAGAGTGCAAGATAAAGAGATTCTTAACTTTTGTATGTTAATAACATTTAATAAAATATTAATTGCATTATTTATTTCGTAGGAATATATGACAGCGTTCAATTTTGCTAACGAAGATGAAGCCAGAGTCCTCAGGAACATACTTATCGAAAAGATCGAGCTCCGAAAACAGAGGAGAGAAGGTATTTATTATTTTTATTTGTTGTTTGAAATGTTTTTAACACCTGAGTGTCATATTTTATATTCATAAAGATGAGATAGAAACCAAAAAATTGCTCACGGGCGGGACTCGAACCAGCAACTTCTTGGGCCGGAGGTTAGACAGACAACACTGTAGCTCAATTGGTAGAGCGTTTGACCCGGTTAGCGAAAAAGTTGCTGGTTCGAGTCCCGCCCGTGCGCATTTTTTTTATTTCTTATCTCATCTTTATGAATTTATATTATTTATTGTTTAGTAGCCTAAAATAGATCTTCACGTGTTACTATAGCCGGCGTGTTATTAACTGAGTCCTACTGAGTCCGACAAGGCTCCGCTGTATGTTCCTGTCTCTATTGAAATTAAGTCCTCAATACTCAGTTGTTTACGCGCTGACTATAATACTGTAGAAAATCGAAATAAAACGACGTAGATTTGAGGAAATCGTAATACTTCCTTTTATTTTTAGATTGCTGTATTTTGTATCGCCAAGCTTGCCCAAGTTTGATAAACCGAATATCCTTATAATTTACCCTCTAAACTAAAGTGTTACATACAGGGATACAATATCTCTACATAGTAACATGGAAGTGTTAAACTATAGTTACTATCAAACTCAGTCATTCTATGCTTAGATGGTTTGTAAGTGTATTTAACTTCTAAACAACATAACGAATAACTATGCTATTTGTAATGTTGTATTTTTTGATAATCTGTTTATTTTTATTTAAGAATCAGGAATCAATAAATTATTTGCCTTTGAATGGGGTAGGTACACAGGTTTATAAATACATTCTATGTTTGGCCCATTTAGCCATTAACAAATAGCATGCAAATATTCAAAGAATTAATTAGGTATTGATTTAGAATGTTTTTAACACTCACAGTGTCATATTTTATATTTGAAAAGATGAAATAAGAAACCAAAAAATGTGCGCACGGGCGGGACTCGAACCAGCAACTTTCTGGCTATCCGGGCCAAACGCTCTACCAATTGAACTATCATGCTGTCGGACCGACCTTGCCAAATTTGTGGTCTCTTATGGAAACGTCATTACGCGTGACGCTTAGCGCCATCCACCCGTCTGTTCATGCAACAGTGGGCCAAGTAGTTATTCTTTACAGAATAAATTCAACTTGGAAATTGATGACGCTTGAAGCCATTTATGTAGCGTTATCTTAAAGCTTCTTAATGGTTTTAACTTCAGACTAAGCAAAGCGTGGCAAAGATAGAGTCGACGATAAATCCCATCCAGGCATTTTCACTTTAAAGAGATGAGGTGATGAGGATGAGTACAGAAAAAAACATAAGTATGACCCGTGCGAGGCAGGGCCGGGTGGCTGTGACATAATGTTTTTTATGGCGACGGCTGGTTTAATTATTATACTACGAATATGGTTACCTGCCCAATTCGACTGCCGCTAAGTATATTAGTGACGCAAGCGAATGAAGAATGAATGGTAGGCCAATAATTGTATTATGGTGACGAATTATTATTATTTAATTAAGTCGTTTACATAAAGTGAAGGTAAATTCAGCCTGTTTACATGACCTTGACCATATGAAATATTAGGAATCTATAAAAGAAATTATAACTGTATGACCAAGGAAAACCGCCCACCACTTTAAACTTTAATAAATAGGTAGATGCTAAAAGTGGAGAAGACAAACCAACCAACTACAGCAAATGCTATTTTAGACAAATAACGTTTGCGCACCTAGAGATAGCAATCTCGATGTAAACCCTGCTTTAGCTAACCAATGAACAAACGAACCAGGACAAGCTAAAGAAAATAAAGCCCTAAATTCGGTTCTACTCTTTCCAACCTGCCACAAGACACACTAGTAACAAAACAATGCCATCTAGCTTTGTTGACAATTGCGTCATACCCACAGTCAACGCTCCGCAATGATATAATCTTTTCACGGATAATTTTTCTCACTAAGCAATGGCGTCAACAGATTGTCCCAGCTCAAGACATTATAACCAGCATAAACTTTGGTGTTCGTTTACACTGCTCCATAACTATGGGTACTGGGTTGTCACTTCTGCATTCCTGACTCCTAACTTTTTCTGAGTATAAATACACTTTCATACAAGCATTAACGTGACCGCGTTATATATATAATATATTTATAATGCAACGCGAAAGTATAAAAGTGTTTTTCTAAGTATGTTTAAGGCCGATACAGCAACAACGGCTTGTAGAACTTCAATTTGATAGGGTAGGGACTAGGGACTAGCGAGCCGACCACTGGGACTAATGAGGCAGTTAAAAGTAACCTTTAGCCCTTTAAAAGAGACTTTGAAATTGAGTTAGAAAGTGTAACTGCAGTAGAGATGACAAGATAATCCAAATCTCAAGTGGCAAATTTTTCACACAGCGTATTCAAAAATGCATTTGGGCTGTACTATAAATAAATAATCTAATCTACAGCCCATGTGTGACTGAACTTAATCCACTGATGGATGAGTATAAGATTAAAAAGGTTAAGGCTCGATTTTACCATCGTCAAATAAGGAATATTCGTCGAATATGATACAAAACGCCTATTTGAAACAAACATTTAGATAAATGTCATTTTAAAATCTGTTGTTTTATACTTATTCAGTCGGATAAGTCTTATCTAACTTTGGTAAAATCGACCCTAAAAAGGTTTAGAATTTCTTTAACACACAGTTTCAAATAAAATTTGTATCCTTAAAAGTTTTTTTTTAAATCTGTTGGTTTATGCATGCTGGACCCACACCCACGTTATGAGGTCATCTGTGATTATGTCTCCAAAATTTCGTTTATGTCCTATGACTCACACAAATGCGGAACTTTACTTGAAGATGTGAGTATCGCTGGCATTTTGAATTGTCAAAACATATCTCGGCCGCGGGTATGTTTACAAACAACAATGATCAGCACTAACAAACGCTATATCATCTCGCGTAGTATGCGCCAGGTGACGACACGGTTACGTCAGTTCGGATAATGAAATTATAATATTTATAATCTCAGCTCTGTTTTCGGATTTAGAAAGTTCTCGCAAAAAGAGGTTGCAATGCCAATTAGTAACGGCACTACCTCGTCGACCTTGGAAGATGGGACGTTGGTCGGTGTGTGGATTGATGAAATCGAATAAAACCACTCAACTTGCTTATTTTGTTAAGGCTATTTTATAAAATGTCTGCATATTAATCAAAATTGATGTAGGTAGGTTATTGCATTGTTGGAACGAATCAAAATGTATCTTAAAATATCTTCCCTGCTTGTTCATACAAAACAAAGGTATCGTAAAATCTGTTAAAAACAATCGCATAATTATATAGTAGTTTCTTTGTTGGCTGAGAGAGAATTTGATGCGATTGCCAAGTTAAACAAAATTTTTCTTCAATTATTCGCTTGCAAGCTACATCAGACAACAATACAACCAGATAATGGGAAAGGATCTGATGAACTAATTGATAAATTGACTTTATATTCGTAAGATATTCCAGATTCAAGCGATTGGAGGCTGACAAAACGTAGAGTTGAGATTAAAACGACGACCCGAAACAAAGTTTTTTTTTAAAATAAAACTTCGGTAGCATTTGTTATTGCCAAATATGAGTATATGAATGACCACGCACGACCTCTCAATAGAGATCTAACTGGCCAGACAAGGTTAATAAATCATGGGGCGCCCTTGACATTGCAAATTAGTGCCAGTTCTCGGCCACAGGTACCTACAATGATTAGTTCAGTGGCACCAAATACTACTATGTATTAGGTAGCACGTCCCCGACATGTGATCAAGCCATCACCACCATATACCACCTTGAAATTTATTAGTTAGTAGTAGTATATTCTGCTTGCAGCTTCGTCTATCGGAAAACGCGAGATGATTAATCTATCTAAAAAAATAAGTACTTGGTATAAATTACGTAAATAAAGATATGAAAATGGCTGGATTCTACTCTCTACCAAACCTAAGCTCATACAAACTGACGGACAGGCGACGTTTACCAAATGAGCAATAGGTTATGTTTCCAAAGAACCATTATGACTGGATTTTCGGTTCGGTGGGCCTTCCCTGTAATGGGAATGGTTAGGCGAGTAAACGTTTCAATAAAATCCTATTAAGAAGGCTGAAAAAATTGATGCCATTATTTATTTACTATTCATTGTTTTTGAATCAATCGTTATTTATCTCATCTCGACGTTTTTGTGATAACATTCGTCTGTCCTGAGACGGTCTCGGTAAAACAATAGATACTAGTCGTAGAAATACGCGACTTGTGTAAAATCAATTTGAGAAGTAAGACAAACGGACCAATTAACCTTATACAATTCGACCCACTTTTGTAGGTTAATAACATCAATAATTTATAGCCAAATCGAAACAGAACAATAAACTTTCAGGTCAAACACGAACTCTGAATCGAATTATCATTTCATGTAGATATCAAAAAGTAAGCTAATTTCTTGGTTGAAACTCGAAACGTATAAAATCTGTGCCTAGATGTAAATTAGGTAGGTAATTGTTCGTTACAGTGCATGCATGTTTGTGCAATTCAAAAAAAAAGTTTCGTTGAGCAAAATTGTTTCTTAAATTGTTCTATTACGAAAGCTGTGTTTTATACTACTATGTCATAGTTTATTTCGTTCGCAATTTTTGTGGTTTAGAAGTTTTAAATGCCCATTAAAAAGTCATCGATTCTATCGAATTACCATGTTAAAATTTATTCGTTGCTTGGAGGCGGCAACTTCTACCACCTAAAGTAACGGCCTAAAGTTATCCCTGATGAACAGTGTTACCATTTTAGGGTTTCGTAGCCGAATGACAAAAAAAGGAACCCTAATAGTTGCGTCATGTCTGTCTGCCGTCCGTGTGTCACAGACAGCCACTTCATTCTGAACCTATTCGCATGACACAGCTGAAACTTGGTAGGAAGCTGTAACCTGTTAACAGCTTTACGATAATAGTTAAAAAGGCATTTATAGGGGTCTTCCCATACATGGAACAAAAACAACAACAAAAAACTCAAACCTATGTTTATGGTTTGGTCTTATATAAAATAAACTTAAAAAAAAGGAAAAACCGACTTCAAAACCAAAATGCACTAAAAAGTCTTAAATAAACTCTTCACCATTGAAAGGAAAGGAATCCGTTTTAGGCAAATAATTTCTTTTTGGAGTCGGTGCTGTGATAGTTGATGCTTGATGGTCAAAGTGATGGCACCGACTCCAAAAAGAAATTGTTTGCCTAAAACGAATTCCTTTCCTTTCAATGGTGAAGAGTTTATTTAAGACTTTTAGTGCATTTTGGTTTTGAAGTCGGTTTTTACTTTTTTTAAAAGTTTATTTTATTTCTTTATTTTTAGTGATTACATAAGAGGGGGGGAGGGAGTTGCACCTTATGATTCTATTTTTTACGAAGCTACAAATTACCTATCATAAGTTTCGTCATTATAATTACTGAACTCCTAGGCGTTAAGGAGTTCCACCATCAGCTCAGCCCCACAAAATGTTGACTGTCAGACGTAACAACACGTCAACATTAAGATTCTAGTAAAGAAACACTATACGTGCCTTTAAAATTTGAGGGTTACCGAATACACCAAGATCCCATCATCAGATCCCAAAATGGAAAAAATGGGACCAACTAGAAGGTATACCCTCTAAGTAGGTGAAAAAATTTTTCGATTCGGTCGACAAACGACTGAGATATGAGGTAACATACATACAAAAAAAAAAAATGATAAAAAAAACATACAGTCGAATTGATAACCTCCTCCTTTTTTGAAGTCGGTTAAAAATGACATAAAGGCTCTTAAAACATTTTTCCATAAGTCGATAACATTTGGAAGATAGACGCTTTCAAAGTGGTAACACTTTCAATCTAAGAAAGTGAAAATTAACATAGTGTAGATCTTAACAAATACTTTCGACATAAATTAGTTTGAACAAGATCGAACCGTATAGCACATATTTAAAACCGCAAATATAAGTCTGTCCTTCATACAAAGACTAAAAAAACCAAAGTAATTTCTGCAGTCAGCGAAATATTGTGTTTTTTTTACTGTATTGGTAGTAAGTGGACCCCTTATTTAGTTAAAGTTGGTAGTTGGTACAGAACCCTCAGTGTGCGACTCGCACGAAGTAAATCGTAATAAATGTCAAATGTGCTTCCTTCCAGAACGCCGGCAGCGTTCAATGCTCGCTACGCGGGCAAACAGCGGCGCGTCACTCGCAGCGAACCCGCCGCGTCAGAACGGCGTCTCGCATACGCCACCGCCCGTGTCTTCACCCGCGCCTACACCCGCCCCCGCGCCCGCGCTCGCTTCCGCTCCTGTCCCTAAGACTAACTTCGGAGGTGAGTAGATGTAGCTAACTATAGAGCATCAGATAATAGAAGATACGTCAAAGAACTAAGGTAACGGACATAGCCCTGAGAATCAGTAAGCTCAAGTGGCAATGGGCAGGGGACATAGCGCGAAGAACTGATGACCGCATAAAAAGTCGCGGGCAGAAAAGTTTTAGATTAGACATCCTTTGACCAAATCCACAGCGTAGGACGTCCACCGACAAGATGGAGAGACGATGTAAAGATCACAGGAACAAACTCTATGCAGACCGCTTGCAATCGGTCGCGGAAAACCGTGGGGGGCCTATTTTCAGCAGTGGACGTCCTTTGGCTGCAAATGATGATAATGATGATAGAGCATCAAAGCTAACTCGCCGCGTCACAACGGCGTCGTGCACACGCCGCCTTTTGTAACGACTACCGCGCCCACTCCCGCGCCCGCGCTCGCTTCCGCTCCCGTCCCTAACCTAGGCGGTGTATGTCTCTATACTAGCTACCTAGAAAGCGTTTCGCAACAAGTAGGAGGTAGTAAGCCCACAGTGTCACATCGGCGTCGAGCACTCGCCTCCGCCTGTGTTGGCACACGCGCCCTCTCCCGCGCTCAAGCTCGCTTCTGTTCTTGTCCCTAAGACTAATTAAGAAGGTGAGTAGCTAAAGCTAACATAGATAGTCATAGCTAATAAAGTATAATAGTCGTCATAATCATCGTGAGCCGCCTCGCGCACACGCTGCCGCTTGTGACCCGCTTCCGCCCCCGCTTCCGCTCCCGTCCCTAAGGTTAACTCGGGAGGTGAGTAGCTGTATGGATTGATGCAACGCTCTATACTTAGCTACTGCGAGCTACAGCTATATACAAACACTATGAAAAACAAAGTTAAGTAATTCAGTTAAAGCTGGCACGGAACCCTCAGTGGGAGAGTCCGACTCGTACCTAGCCGGTTTTTTTTAACGCTAGCCGTATTGTGTTGTTAACGTGGATACCGACTAGGCGCACCGCCCTAGTGTCGGACGACGGACATCACTAAGGAAGCTGTCAAGATGGGTTGGGCTAGGTTAGTTTATTTTAGTTATATCCATAGCTTGATGTCCTACGGCATTTTACTGTGAGGCGCGGCTGCTGATATAGAATCAATTTTTGTGTTACAAAAAAGATCCGTGCGAGCTATTTACTATTTTTAAACCTCAAGATTCCTTACGAGAGGTGTTTAAAGAAATTAGAATATTAACTCTAGCATATCAGTATATTTAGGAAAATTTAATGTATGTACGGAAAAGAATACATTCATTCACGAAAAAGAGTTACATATACAAACATAACACTACGAATAAAGATAAGCTTGCTATTCCACAATTAAGGCTTCGAAAGGTTGGTAATTCTTTCATGGGGAAAGGTATAAAAATTTTCAATCAACTACCAGAACACATTGTAAACTTACCGGTTAATAAATTTTAAACATTTATTAAAGAAACCCTTGAAGAAATGACGAAAGGCTATTATAAAGTAGATGATTATTTAAAAGATAATAATGTATGGACTTGCATGATCACTATAAACATTGTAAACCTTTTGAAAAGATTGTTGCGCAGCTTCTTCTCAGCACTAGCCCACAATTGTCCCGAAGCTGGGTTAGGGTTTATATTGCGACGTGTAAAAGTGCCCCCAATGGGCCTATTTGCATAAATAAATGACTTTTATGGCGGATCTGTCATGCAGGCTTCGACGTGGTTGGAGTGCCCGTGTATATAAATGTGAGCAATATAGTTTAAAACGTAATCGAATCGTATTATTTGCAAATCCCGCTCACCGTGCCGTTGCCGGCAATATTTCCGTGCCATTGATATTGGACACCAATCACATTCATCGCTCTGATCCCAAGGTAAGTAGCTAATGTACTTGTGTTATAGAAATCAGATACAACGGTGGTACCACAATACCCAGACCCGAGACAAAATACAAAATTTTGATTTCTATATTGACCCGACCGGGAATCAAACCGGGACCTCAGAGCGGCGACGCCTTGAAACCAGTGTGCTTAGCCACTGCACCACGGAGGTCGCCAAATAGTATATAGGAATGGAGAATAGTAGATAGGAATATTTAAACTACACAGCTTAAACAGCCGGCAAATTTGGAAATGTTTGGGAACATAACAAAAATGTATTATATTTGCATTAAAATATTAAACCTAAATATTCACAAATAATGATAAAAATTGTAATGTAAAGCAATGTAGCTTCCATGCTTTCAGACACATTTGTAGTTATATGCTGGCATGACAATATGGGCTACCACGATGACAAGTTGTGCTTAGTCAAGGAGCTGTTGTATTTATAGAACTTTATTAAAATAATGATAATAAAATGCATGCTTACCAAGTGCAAAATATTTGCTTAGCACAATCATAATACGATGGCCTTTTTTTGGCTCATTGTTGTACCACTTAAAGCTAAACATTTCGTAATTATTACGTTTAAATAATGGAATTAGGCGGTGCTTTGCGCAAATCTATTATTAAGTTGAATTTTATGAAATTATTTTGCTTTAAAATTCCGCTAAGCTACGCCGGCACAGGCAACTAACAACACGAACCGTCACCGCGTTGAGTATTAGTTCAGGCAGGAGGGTGTCACTCCGAAGTTTAGGTACGTTCAAGCGACTCGGTACGCCGAGCATAAATGAGCGCGGGGCTGCCGCTCGCGGACCGCGCCACGCGCCTGTGATTGTGTTTATTTTCTCAGCCTGTGACTGACTTCGTTACAACGAAATAACTTTTAATAATTTGAGATATGTGTTCCTAATTATGACATTATTTATCAAAACTAATTTTGTAGGTAGGTATTCAACATTTCTTGTCCAAAGAAATAGGTTTGAGTTTAAGATACCTTTTTTTTTTTTTTTTTTTTTTTTTTTTATTCAAAAAAAGATACATAGTTTTTTCTTAACTCTAGTCTGCCAAACTGCTGAGCAGTTTGTCGGCAGTCGCTCTCGTGAGATATTCAACTTAAAAACTATGTAGCTTGGATTTAATATTAAATGCATGCAACAGTGTTTAGTAGGTAGGTACGGGCAACAGCACGTCAAGCTCGACACGGCCATATCTTATTTGTTTGTAGTAGGGGTTAGTTTTCATCAAAAATGTATAGCCTGACATGCTGGCGACCGCACCCACAATGCTATCTTATGTTATCTTGTATTTGTTTATTTAACACATTTCTTAATTATTATTTTAACTAGGTACTACTGCAATAATTCAGGGGCACAAAGACAGGTAGTGTTTTTTTAATTTGGACTTCAGATGAGTTTTTGATGTTACATCATTAAATATATTCGGCTCCAGCTCATTATGTATGGTAGGTATAATCCATTGCCTTGTTCTTTTACCATAGTAATTTTGTACTGTAGGTACCATTAACTTATTTTTTTTAGCTAGTCGAGTTGGGTAGTTATGATCTCGCTTCGTTTTGTATTTGTTAGAATTAAATTGTTCAAGTAATAGCATTAGTTTAACTTTCTTTTTTATAGGTAAAATTTTACACTTTTTAAATAATTTTTCATATTCGTTTTTACAATTAATTAAAGTTATCCGATCTACCAATATTTTTAGCATTCTTGTTTGTATAGAATGTATTTTATCCAAGTGAACCGGGAACGCGAGGCCATAACTACTCAACCCGTAACCTATCGTGGCATCTGCAAGGGCATGGTATAGAATGTAAAGTATTTTTCTACTACAAGTAAATTTTAAATGATAAAGTTTACCGAGTATACTTCGTAGTTTCATACACACCTGTTCCACATGAAGACCCCACGAAAAGGTATTATCTATGGTCATTCCTAAGTATTTATATGTTGGAACAAGTTCCAAACTTTTACAACAGCAGTTTATCATATCATCGTGTAGACATTCATATGTGTGACCTTTAATGTCGATATTTATTTGTTTTTGGTGAGTGTACGGTGACTGTATAAGCATACTTTTAGTTTTATTTATATTAATTATTATACCGTTGTCGTGTGCCCATTTTATGACATTATTGAAATCGGCTTGCATTTTTTCTTGTATATCTATGTGATCCCTACCGCTATACATCAGACACGTGTCGTCGGCGTACATGTATGCTTTACAATAATTTATTACATTACTCATGCTATTTACATGGATTATGTATCCGACAGGTCCGTAAACTGACCCGGTAGGGACTCCATATTTAATATTGCCTAAATCGCTGCTAACTTCATTTACTTTTACTTCTAATGTCCTGTGTTGTAGGTATGAGCGAAACCAGTTATTAATTGGTCCACGAACACCACAGTCTTCCATCGCCTGCAGCAAGCCATCGTGATCAAGGGTGTCGAAGGCTTTTTTAAAATCAATAAATATTACCGTGACGATTTCCCTATTATTTAGTGCATTATTTACATCATCCGAGAATCTAGACAGCGCTGATGCAGTACTTCTATTAATTCTAAAGCCATGTTGAATATCAGAGAGGATTTTATTGTCTTCTAGGAATTTGGTTATCTGATTAACTATGAGCTTTTCAGTGATTTTATTTAAGACATTTAAAATTGCAATTGGTCTGTAATTCGAATATTCTTTATGTGATCCTTGTTTGTAAATAGGTCTGATTATAGATTTTTTTAATTCGTCTGGGTAGGTTCCATTTTTTATAGACATATTTATAAAGTTGGCTATTAAAGGACTAATTACTTTTTTAATTTCTTTAAGGTCTTTAACCCTGATCTGGTCTGACCCCGGTGACTTGCTGCAGTTTAACTTATCTATGGTTTTACATACCTCCTCGGCAGTTACATTTTTATATCTAAAAGTAACGTTACACTCATTAGTATAGGACCTTCTATCCAGAAATTGGTGGTCACACTTATGTTTAATGTTGTCAATCTCATTAGTGAATGTCTCACAGAATTTATTACATACTATTTTCAATGATGGTTCCTCCTTTAATATGTGTTTCTCGATAGTAGAATCTACAGACAATTTATTTCTTCCTAGCCAGCAATTAATCTTACCCCAAATTTTACGCATATCCCCATTACAGTTATTTAATTCGTCTTTTTTGTATTGATTTTTAGCTTTGTTAATTAGTTTCTGCACCTTATTTCTATATTTCGTGTATTCTAACCTATAATTACTATTCGACGGACAGTTTTTCCATTTTCTAAAAATAACATCTTTGGTATTTAACATATTCTGTAATGTTTTATTAATCCACGGTTGATTGACTCTTTCCTTAGTAGTCCTTGTTATTCGGGAGGAATCATAAATGTTGCGAAATACTGTGTTAATATTATAATATAATTTAATGGGATCGTTAACATTATTCAATTCCGACCACTTATATTCTTTGAGTTTTAATGATACTAAATTATTATCTAGGCAAACCTTTGTCGGTGTAACTGGCCCCTGGCGATCAAAAACAGCTGTGAGTCCCGTTAGATAATGATCCGCAACCTTGCTCGTGAGCAGGTACGCGCTCACTGCGGCCGCTTCAGTGCGAGCGAAGACATGGTCGATGCATGACGTTACGACGCGTCCCGCCACCACTGCCTCGCGAGTCACGTCCTGCACTCCGCATTGCATTCCCCGCGCGAATAATCTATTTAGGTACTTGATGGAAACAGGATTCAGGTCTTCCACTAGAATGTTGATGTTGCAGTCACCGAGTAATATTACATCTTTTTTTGCGGGCACATTGTGTAATATCTTATCTATTTCTTTAATAAAGATGTGTTTTTTCGTATCTGGCGGTCTATATACTATTAGCAATTCCGTTTCGTAGTTATATGCTTTTAGATGACCATGTATAAGCTCACATGTTGTGGCATGCGTGTCGTAGGTTGTGAAATGGTGTTTGTTTTTAACATACAATAATATGCCTCCTCCCTTTCTGTTTTGTCTTGTTACTGAGTATATATTAAAGTTATCTAATCCAAACAAATACAGGTCTTCCTGTTTTATGTTCACTTCTGTTAGGCAAATTACATCTAAACTATCTATGCAGTCTTTTATCATCACTAAAAACTCGCTGAAGTGTTTCTTCATGGAACATACATTCATATGAATAATTTGTAGTGCGTTCTTTTTGCTATTTAGTTGTTTAGCCCATTGTTGTATATTTTCGTATTTATTATATTGTATATCGGTTATCTGGAATTGTGAGTCAAAGGTGGATGGCATTGATTATAGACTACTCTTGTCCGTTAGGTAAGTAAGTTGCAATATCACTTTCAGATCGTATTTGATATATTTTTTTATCTTGGTCATTCTTCCTTATTAATATTCGAGCATTTTGTACCCATATATATTTATGTGTTTCCTTCAATCTACTTTTGGCCTCCCATAATAGTTGACGTAGGTGACGAGTTATGTGCTCGTTTATATAGATTCTGGCATTGTTGTTATTCTTGAAAACACTATGATTGGTTAGTAGGGCATTTTTTCTTGCTTGTAGCCATTCCAGGCGATCTTCACGTGAAAGTAGGGTCACTATAATTGGACGGTTGTCTTTTGGGTCTTTTTCTCTTCCTACCCTCCATGCTTTCACAATTTTTTCAGGTTTCAGATTGAGTGCTTGTGCTATCATTTGGGCTGTCTCTAAAATACTCTTACCTTCTTGCTTATCAACGTTTTTAATTTCTATGTTTAGGTCCAGTTCTTTTTGTTCTAGTGTACATACTCTCTCTTCCAGTGCCTTGTTACATTTCTCCAGGTAAGTGTTCCGATTATACATGTCTTTAAACTTATTTTCATGCTTTTTTACCTTTTCCACACACTCCTTAGTAGATTCTTCTAGGTCCTCGTATTTCCTACCCAGATAGTCAAGCGATTTCTCTATTTCCTCATTTGTTTTCTGTAATTGACCAACAGAAGCTTTAATATCCGTCATATCTTGTTGAAATCGAGTAAAACGTCCTTCTTGTTGCTCTTTGATATCAGTGATAACTTTCATCATTAGCTTCATTTCTTCACGGAAGGAGTTAATCGTTTGATTAAGGGCTTTTGACGAGCAGCAGGGGGCTGCTGGTCTTATTAGCTGAGAAGCTGATGAATCACTATCAGATTCGTCTGTTATCCGCTTCTTTTTAGGTTGTCTAGGATTGACCCAGTGTTGTGACCTATCCTTCATAACGTTTATATTTGAGTCAGATCCATACATTATCGGTTGGTTGCCCGTAATCGGCGGCGTTGATTCATCCATTTAGGCCTAAGGTGATGCGGCTGTTTGCGTTTCTCGTAAATTATGAGTAATCGCACCCCCACACCGTGCACTTGTGGGCGGGCTAGGTGCGTTTGCGCTGCAACCGAAGTTCACTATAATATCGTTGTCCTTGTTAGTTTCGTCACTTTGTCCACTATTGCTGTCTTTTTTGTTTTGATAAATTGTTGCACTGATTTAATTTAATTAACTGCGAGCACGTCCAAGCGCTACCGCGATCCACGAGAACCTACCCAGTTACTTACGTCAATCTAACTTAAAATAAACGGAAACAGCTCAATAAACTTACTTTAAATTTATCATAATATTTATAAGTACCTACCAAATTACTTAAGTAATTTTGAGTTAGGATTTTACGTAGTCCAAGAGCTATAGTTCATTATTTTACTTTAGCTATGTAATATCACCCTTAATTTTTACGTATTCCAATAAAATGAATCTCGTTTTTGATAGCATTTATAAAGGTACGATAGATAAGGTTCACATAAACAAAAGTCTCTTTTTGTAGTTAAGTACGGACAACAGCAAATTAAGGTTAACACTGGTATCTTATGCAGTTGACATTAGGGCTAGTTTGCAACAAAAGTGTGTGTAACCTAAAATGCTGGCGAATGTACTATATATTTTTTTATAAAAAAAAAAATTAATATAAAATTTTATATTTATTGAATTTATTTACAATAAAATAGTTTTTTTAAATAATATCAATTTTAAAACTCACCGGCCTAACCGGGCTGAGGCCGAGCTATGATTTATGACCCAAACTGCACGGAGAAAATAATTCTACTATAAAATTTTATTTGGTTAAGTGTGATGTACAGTCGACAGCACATCAGGTTATCCACTTTTGTTGCAAACTAGCCCTTATTACAACTGCATAAGATACCGCAGTGTTTACCTTGACGTGCTGTTGTCCGTACATACATGTGTGTTTGGTTTGTAAGTACTTTCATTTCTCCGAATTCAGTTATTTTGTACCAAATAATTAAATTAGACAGAGTACACACTTATTTTAATATTAAACGAACGCTGACACTATCAATTACTTTCCCCGATAGAACACAGTCAAGAAATGTGCTAGGTCCTCTAGACTATTTATTTTATTTGAGTAGGTAGCGCGTTGTGTACCTACGCGTATGTTCGTGCCACGCGCCGCTCTCAACCCTGACACATTCAAGGCCGCAAAACAGGGAAAGCGTTACGTGTTAGAAAGAGACAGGTATAGATAGGTAGATGAAACAACCTTGAATTAAAATCGTGCGAAGTGAATTGCACTTCATTGCGTTGCAGCGAAAGTCGTTTTTACTTTATCATTCTTAGCACAGTGATCCTTCTGTACGTAGTACTACTATATTTTCTGTGGTTCAGGCAAATGCAGGATGCACCACCCGCCCTCCCTCAATACGCATGCGGCACAGCTGATGTAATTATTAGTACCCAACACCAACGTGCATAAACCAGGAGATGTTGTGGCGTAAAGATCGAGACAAATCAGTTGTACCATTGGTCAAAACTACCTTAAAAAGTCTTAAATTGTATTCCCAACAGTAACTCTCAGTAACGTGATTTGTTTTGTTGCAGGAGGCGGTTATTCTATGAAGAGTTCTAGCAAGAAGAAGCCGACGAGAAAACTGACGAAGGCCGATATCGGCAGCCCGAAAGATTTCAAACACATATCGCACGTCGGCTGGGATGCTAACAAAGGTCATTTTCTTAGATATTCGTATTAAAATCAGTTTTTATAAAGTCTACCTTGTGCCTAAACTAAAATTATTCGTTGTATTAAAACTATAAAGGCCCACTTTTAATCTTATGTGGTTTATATTTTTATAAATGGATTCCAAAGTAATAAGGATTCGCCTTACCTGAGACCCTTTACACACTGAGACTTTTAGAATCGATGCAGTCGCGAGTTTTGGAAAAGCGCGACAGCATCGCGACTCGCACAATGAACTAATTTTGGCATCGATGGTGTCTTGCGTTAGTATCGATGCAGTCGTCATTTATCTATGTCCAGCTTTTGCACCGCGACGCCTAAAATTTCCAGTGTGTAATGGTCTAGACGTTACTAGGCGCAACGTCATAATAAGCTTAGCTCTGGCCTAAATCGTGATTCTGATGCTGTCAATTTCTTGTCAACAGATACATTGAGTCAGTTCGCCAACTCTGACATGCAAAAGTGAGCCTTAATGTAGGTCTTTCACTTAAACTACATAATGAAACATTGGTTCTTCCACAGGATTCGACGTAGAAAACTTGCCCGAAGAAGAGATGCGTTCGTTCTTCTCCAAAGCTGGCGTGTCTGATTCGCAGCTACAGGACCAGGCGACGCGGCAGTTCATATACGACTTCATCAACACGCACGGCGGCTTCGACGCCGTCAAGGAGGAGCTGCACGACGTCAAACCCGCTAGAGGTTGGTTCCGAGCGACGCCGGGTGATGGCGCTGTTTGTGATTGTGTGTTAGGTATCGGGAAGAAGAGATAAGTTCGTTCTTCTCCAAATCTGGCGTGTCTGAGACGCAGCTACAGGACCAGGCGACGCGGCAGTTCATATACGACTTCATCAACACGCACGGCGGCTTCGACGCCGTCAAGGAGGAGCTTCACGACGTCAAGCCCGCTAGAGGTTGGTTCCGAGCAACGCCGGGAGATGGCGCTGTTTGTGATTGTTTGTTAGGTAACGGGAAGAAGAGATAAGTTCGTTCTTCTCCAAATCTGGCGTGTCTGAGACGCAGCTACAAGACCAGGCTACGCGGCAGTTCATATACGACTTCATCAACACGCTCGGCGGCTTCGACACCGTCAAGGAGGAGCTGCACGACGTAAACCCGCTAGAGGTTAGTTCCGAGTGACGCTGAGAGATGGCGCTGTTTGTGATTGTGTGTTAGATAACGGACGGGCTACACGACGTGAAGCTAAATGGGCGTGAAGTAGTAGCAGCTACGTATATTAATATATATAGATTATGATATATTTTATATTACATACAGACAAGCCAGCCTCCTGAACAAACCGGTTTCCGAAAAGGTTATAGTACATAGACCACATCCTAACGATGGCATATCTTTGGATATGCTGATGATGACCCTACCATACTCGCATTCTAGCATAATGAATAAATCTATAATCACAAGTTCATATTCCGAGGCATGGGAAGAAGCACTCAAAAAGCCGATTCCTAAGAAAAAATTGCCAACGTCAGTGGGTTATAGCAGATCAACTTAACAGCTTATCTCGAAGAAAGCAACATTCTACCGGTTAAGCAGTCTGGTTTAAGAAAATCGTGGAACACTTCAACAGCCTTACTATGTGTTCTAGACGATGTTCTTACTATTCAAGACAATGGTGAAGGTACTTTGCTTGGATTCCTTGACGTGTCCAGAGCCTTTGATTGTATAAGCATACCAATACTGCTTTCTAAACTTAGCTATTATGGTTTTAGTACGCGCACAATACATTGGTTTCATAGCTATTTCAAACATAGAAGACAAAGGGTTGAGATAAGAGATGAAAAAGGAATTACCATTATTTCTGAATCCAAACTCGTCAGCAGGGGTGTTCCTCAAGGATCGATTCTGGGGCCAATTTTATTTATATTATACAGCGCGGATGTCACGGCACAAATTCAGACCTGCAAATATGTAATATTTACGCCGATGACTAGCAAGTGTATATCTCTCACAAGCCGCGGGACACAGACAAAGCATCTCAACGTCTGAATGAAGACCTAGATCGTATATCGAAATGAGTAAAAACTAACTCATTGGTCCTTAATGGGCACAGATCAAATATATGATGTTGGGCTCAAAAGATCAAGTAAAAAAAAACTGAGGAAGGTGTGGATGTGGTGATCGAAGGTCAAAATGTTGAACGCGTATCTGTAGCTAAGAATTTGGGTCTTGTTATGGAAGAAAGCCTATGGTTTGAAACCCATATTAAAATAGAGATGATAAAATGAGGAGACACATAGAAGAGCTAATGTAACGGACATAGCCTTGAGAATCAGTAAGCTCAAGTAGCAATAGGCAGGGCACATAGCGCAAAGAACGGATGGCCGTTGGGGCAGAAAATTTCTAGATCGAAGACCCTTCAACAAAGACGCGGCATAGGACGTCCACCGACAAGATAGACAGACGACCTTGTAAAGATCGCAGGACCAAACTGGATTCAGACCGCTTGTGATCAGTCGTTGTAAAAAGTGGGACTGCCCTATGTTCGCGCTACCTGTGCGTGTCGGCGCGCCTTCCGCGCGGCTCGTCACCCTTCCCCCCCCCCCCCCTCTTCAGGTTGTTATCTATGCTTTTTTTAATGTAGTGAATTTTGTATTTCTTTTTCTTGGGTATTTTTATTTAAAAAAAATATGAATATTATTTAAAGCGACGGCTGCGCCAGAGGTCCCGCGTTCGATCCCCGGGTTAGGCCACAAATACATACCTGGGTTTTCTGTTCAGAAATTCTTAGGGTAGCCCGGAGTTTGCAATTTGGTGGTGTTTCACCCCCGTGCCTCGGAAAGCACATAAAGCCGTTGGTCCTGCGCCTGATTTCCCCTCCGGTCGTGTCAGATAGCTGTCCCATCGGGCTATGAGAGTGAAAGGAATAGAGAGTGCACCTGTGTTTGCGCTCACACTTGTATAGTATCTATTGAACCCCAATCACATACATTGCTCTGATCCCAAAGTAAGTAGCTAATGCGCTTGTGTTATGGAAATCAGACACAACGGTGGTACCACAACACCCAGACCCGAGGCAATATAGAAAATTTTGATTTCTACAAGGTGTTTCAAAACAACGAGTAAAGATTGAAGGGAGTTACTCAGAATCAGTAACTGAACAACTTTCTCCTAGAAACATGGGTCGAAATATGCCAAAAATTAATTGACTTTCCATAGAAATAAGACGGGTCACATGACCGATTTAGTATGGAAAGTCAAATTTTTTTTGCCGTTATTCAACCTATGTTTATACAAGAAATATGTTCAGTAACTGATTCTGAGTAGGTCCCTTCATTATTTACTCTTTGTTTTGAAACACCTTGTATATTGTTCTGATTGGGATTTGAACCCGGGACCTCGGTCTTGTGTACTATAATATGTCCCGCACAGTCGGTTAGTCGTTGTGACTGGCCACCGTAGTCATAATCGGGGTCTATTTGGAAGTGAATGGGCACGTTTAATCTGTGTATTTATTTCAGGCTCGTCTCTGAGCTCGGAGCGCTGGGGCGCGGTGCCGCCGCCCCCGCCCGCGCCCGCGCCGCCCGTGCCCGCGCGCAGCCCCGCGCCCGCGCACCCGCCCGCGCCGCGTGAGTGCACACATTCATATATTTTCATTTCTTCTGTTCGGAAAATTGAACTTTCATGTGAAGATAGACGGGTGGAAAATAGCTTTTCCATCCCTAGGGTGGAAAGTAATTTAGTTTTAATTACTACGATTAGACATGAACCTAAGGGTTTTGGTAATTGAGTCACATTATATTATTAAAATAGTGAGAGCGCTAATAATTCGAGCTAAAAGAAAATTAGCTCGAATTCGAATCGAAATTATTTAGCTCGAATTATTAGCGCTCTCACTCCGTTCGAGCGCCAAGAACTTCTCGAGTGAAATGGGTCACTATCTCCCCTTGTATAACAATCTACTATTATTTACTAGCGGAACCAGCGAACTTTGTTTCGCCCCCATCCTCGTCTTGCCCGACCTCGTCTCGCCCAGCCACGTAATTAAATAAAAATGTTAAGGGTGGACAACCCTTATCACTAAGTGGTATGAAAAATAGATATTGGCCGGTTCTCAGACCTACTCAATATGCTCACAAAATTTTATGAGAATTGGTCAAGCCGTTTCGGAGGAGTACGGGAACGAACATTGTGACACGAGAATTTATATTATAAAATACTTTTCAACACACTTGCTCAAAATATCATTTTTATTCCACCGATTTTTGGCACATAATCCTAGATATAAAACACGCTTGCTTTTTCAGTATATTATTGCACTAGTGTCTTTTTGTTTATTAACCCGACCAATTTACATTTGTACCCTAGAACCAAGTAGTAAGTAAGCAGATGGATCGATATAATTTAGTTGGGTTATAACTTACACAACAAAAAGTATTTATGCGAAAAATAACAGTATGTACATATATATTTCAATAAATGGTAAATCCAGCTTTATTACTAAAAATAACTCAAATTCATTTAAAATTTTCTGTAATTTGTGTTTTAAATAAGGAATTATTACATTTTTAATCTTGGCTGTTGGCCGATCTAGTTCGCGCCTTAACCTTGCGCGCACATCGGTTACGCGGTAAGAAAAAAAAAACCGGCCAAGTGCGAGTCGGACTCGCGCACTGAGGGTTCCGTGCCAATTTTAACTGAATAAGGGGATCCACTTACTTCTACTTAGTAAAATACCACAATATTTTGTTGACTGCAAATATAACTTTGTTTTCCATAGTGTTTGTATGAAGTACAAAGTTATGTTTGCGGTTGTTGAAAATGTATTATATCTCAAAAACTACTCGTTCGATCTCATCCGAACCAATTTTCGTTGAAAGTATTTGTTACGATCTATATTATATATTTTTTTCAAAATTTAGACTCTCTTGGTTTGGAAGTTAGATGGGGGGGGGGACGCCCATTTTACCACTTTGGAAGCAGATAGCTAAGAAACGTTAGACTTTATAAGAAAATGGTTTAAGGAACCTTAATATCATTTTAAAAGACCTATCCATAGACACCCTACACGCATAGGTTTGACTAAAAAAATTTTTTTTGGTTTTAGTTTCATGTATGGGAGCCCCCCTTAAATGACATTATTTTTTATTTTTTGTGTGAGAATCGGTAAGCGGTTAACAGGATACATCTTGCTACCAAATTTCAACAGTGTAATGCTTATAGTTACAGAATAAAATGGGTGTGACATACGGACGGACAGACAGACAGACAGACAGACAGACAGACAGACTTGACGAAACTATAAGGGTTCCGTTTTTTGCCATTCGGCTACGGAACCCTAAAAACAACGCGTCATTTTTCGTAAATAGTTGGCGGCTGTGGTGTGACGAAGTTTGGATTAATGTGGCAACTGTGTTGAAAAACGTCGTATGAAACACGTGTGCCTGTGACCATAATATACGCGGCTTTCTTATGGCGCAATCGCTTTCGCTCGTGCGCACACAATATCGCCTTGTATATAATGGTCAACTTATCACATTTGTATCATAATGTACTATTATTCCACAACAAACATTTTTTACACAAATGGTGTGCTCGCAACGTGAAGGACCTATTTGGTTCGTACTGGCGGGCAAATGCCATGATATATTCTTTTATTAAAAACTGTTAATCTTTTGTTTTTTCTGTTAGTAATTCGCTCTCATGATGTCCCACATAAAACATCGTTTCAGTTAAAATAATGTATAAATCTTAATAGAGGATTGTTCAGGTGGATAACGCTATATGGCCTTCTCTACCAGAGCCTTTAGCCACATAGTTTTTATAGGAACAAAATGCTATTAAACACACAACACAACAACTAGGTTTTCTTCATACAGTCACATTTAAAAAAAAGGTTATGCTATAGATCGCAAACCATTTTCATTTGTGTAGGTAGACATGTCTTTGTGAGTTTGACCAAACAGTCCATGAATGTTTTTGTTTTGTTTTGACGACCTCTGTGGTGTAGTGGCTAAGCACGCTGGTTTCAAGGCGTCGCCGCTCCGAGGTCCCGGGTTCAATTCCCGGTCGGGTAATTGTAGAAATCGAAATTTACTATATTGGCTCGGGTCTGGGTGATACCACCGTTGTGTCTGATTTCCATAACACAAGTGCATTAGCTACTTACTTTGGGATCAGAGCAATGTATTAATTGGTGTCAATTATTTATAAAATGTGCCCCACCGTATAAAGTCCGATACGTTCCCGCAGCGTCCCGCGCGCCGCCCCCGCCGCCCGCGCGGGGCGTGCCCCCGCCGCCCCCCGCGCCGCCCGCGCCCCGCGCCGCTCCCCCGCCGCGCCCCGCGCAACGTGAGTACCATGAACTGTTTCTTTTTTTTTCGTTCAAGTTTTACGTCTTCGGCTCTATGCCATACAGACTCTTTTTTTATTCATACAAGTTTTACGTCTTCGGCTCTATGCCATACATACTATTCTTTAGAGATTGTGCATTTTTAACACTTATTAACTAAGGGCTGATTTTTCAATAGTCAGATAAGAAATATTCGTCGTACAAAATACAATATGGCTAATTTGAAAACGTCACATAATTGTCAGCAATCATACGTAACTGTATTTTTTATAAATCTGTCGCTTTGTAATTTATCAGTCTGATAAGTTTTATCTGACCATTGAAAAATCGGCCCTTAACTAACACTAAACTAGCCTATCTTAACCTAACTCATTGAAATGCGAGTTGGTTTGCATCCCAATGCTTAACAAGGAAGTTTAGCGCAGGAACAGCGATCCGGGTAAGACGGCGCGATCAGATCGTTTCACTTAATTCCCCACTTAATTGCATTGTTTTCTTCAAAAGCACAAATTGACATGAGAATTCTACCACACAATCACAATAATTGACCCGAAAAAAACAATTACTAAAACGAAGAAATAAGGTCCGTCTTTCCCTTTTCGTTTCCCGCGTTAAACTCCATAGACTGTTTCTTTAAGAGATATGACATGGAAGACTATGACTCAGTCCATGACCTTAACCGTTGTCCTCAATGCAATACCATTGCTCATTACATGCAACACCATACGATGTTTTTGTGGAAATAAAGGTTCGTATTATGATTGTAAAAGGCTCGCGACGGCCGTGCTCACATACCGCCAATTTTCTAGGTAGGTCCATTTGGACCGCGAGCATCCAATCGAAGACATTTGTGAGTGTTGATGTTTTTTTTTTCTGTTCTGGGGATTTTGAGTTCATGATCACTTTCAAAGCATACTTTTAAATGAAACAGAATTATCAATTGATATTTTTTGGTGTGTAAGCTTAGTTACGATGTTCGAGCTTAGAAACATCGTTACTCAGGTAACAAGAAGACGACTCTATAATTATTCTATTTAGTGTAGTCACGATTTGAAAAGTGTGTTATGGTTCGTAACTTGCCTTGGCATATTTAATGACTTCTATACAAATCCGGAGACGTTATTTGATTCGAGTGCACAGTACAGAAATCAACATAGGTACAGACAGTTGCGCCGTTATAAAATGAGCGTTTCTATCGATGCGAAGTGTTGACCGCATCGCCACGCTCGCTATGAAAAGTAACGGCCAAACCATCACGATAACCCCAACCCCGCAGCTCCGTCGACAGCGCCACCGTCAGTACCACCCCCGCCCCCGCCGCCCGCGCCCCCCGCGCCGCCATCCGCCCCGCCCCCGCCGCCCGCGCCGCCCGCGCCCAGTATGGCCGGCGCGGCGAGCGACCCCAGGGCAGCGCTCATGGAGAGCATACGCAGCGGGAACAAGAACTTGAAGGTGAGTCAGTCTCATAAAATTATCCCTTTGGAATAGAACGACAAAAGCGAGATGTCACTAGCAGCAAACTTTGTGATAAAAAGAGATGGGAGATGCGATGTAGCAGAACCGTTTTTAGCAGCTGTCAGTCAGTTCGGAAGCCTTATGAAAGCTCGCTGAAAATTTCTCTCATTTGAGTTTTTGAAAATTTATGTGAAATTGTGTATATTTTGAAGAAATATTTCTGTTGAAACATGGTGACTTGATCGGTGATTAATTGTTGTTCATTACAACGTAATAACCCAACAAATAATCATTCAACAAGTAAATTAGTCCAAATCGAAGCCTCTTAATATACGACTTATATTTACCAATGCGCTTCAAATTTAAAGTACGCAGTTTGATTATTCTGTTCTACAAACGTTAATTAACGTAAAAAGTAAAGACAGAATAACACAAGCAATGTATATACGAATATTTTATATTATGAAATTATATTTAGTTTTACACTAGAGCTGCATGTTCAATATTTGGTGTCGGCTGTTTATCATGCAGTAAACTAATATATTTATCTTAGGAACATTGTTTTTAATCACCTGATCGAAAGGTTATCTCATTTAAAACTACAAATGTTACTTACTTATGTTAGTTACTGACATCATAAATCGGTTTCGTTTGACAGCTTTTACTTGTCCTTCTATTCCGATAGGAATATTAATTTTATGGTCAGTCTACAAGGAAACCATTTCTTTGATACAAGTTTTTCGCTGCAGAGATAGAAATGAAATTTGACAAATTTATTTTTATATAGTTATTTGTTCGAGCCACACTAATCAAAACGCAAACACTGAAATTAAAAATAAATGTGTTTTGTTTTTTAAAATTTATTCGTGATATTAGCAGTGAATAGCTTTGAACGACGTACTTCTCTTTACTTGATAACAAACATTACGGTATATGATGTCACTGACTAAATACAGCCAGTAAATATTTGGCGCAACAGTGTTAGGAAGGCAAAAAGAAGCGCTTCCTACCGACCGGGTGTTATGGCCGGGGACCAAGGTCCGATGATCACCGTCTTGGTTTATTCGTATGTAGTAAGTTCGCTCTAAATCTTTAATATCGCGGTTCAGTTTCCATACTTCGACTATAGCGCCATCTAGTCGCGTCGAGCCGAGTCAGCGTGTTGCGTTGAAATGTAGTGACAGTGGTTGCTCATAGATGTCGCTACAAATAAAAAAACCGGCCAAGTGCGAGTCGGAATCGCGCACTGAGGGTTCCGTGCCAACTTTAACTGAATTTAGGAATCCACTTAGTAAAACACCACAATATTTTGTTGAAAGCAAATAAATATAAATATCCTTCGGATATTTCCACACATCGCCATCTAGTCCCAAAGTAAGCTACTCAAAGCTTGTGTTATGGGTGCCAGACACCGGATATAATACTTAAATACTTTTTGTTTGTAAATACATACATGATATACATAGAAAACACCCAGACCAATACAAACAGTCATGTACATGCACACAAATGTTTGTATTGTGCGGGGATCGAACCCGCACCCGCTGCGTAGTAGGCGATTTCTCGACCATTACACCAGACGGGTCGTCGGCAAATATAACTTTGTTTTTCATAGTGTTTGTATGAAGTACGAAGTTATGTTTGCGGTTGTTGAGAATGTGTTATATATGTCGTAGGATTATTTGATAATCCGATTTTTTGCAAAAAAACTTGGGATATCGCGAAAATACGGATAATTAGACAATGTCTGTGATATTTCTCAATGTTACTAAAAATTTATAGGGTTTTTGCAAAAACGCCACTCACTTTAGTAAGATTGCGAATAGAACCGTTGGCTATTTAAAAACAAAGGGCACTGATTGGTCAATCGGATCGCCTAAAACAACGTGTTATCTGATTGGTTGAGCACTTGACGTTTCACTTGTCAATCCGTTTTGTCATGTCCTTTGCTTGCGATGTTTTGTTATTGTGTTTTTGTTTCTTATTTAGCTGTTTGATGATGTTTAAAAGTTGTTAGGAGTGTGGTTGAACTTGAAAAATAATACAAAAAGTTATATAGAGGTGTGTTTGTAAGTGCAACATGACAGATACAAGTAAAATTAATGTTGAACGTTCAACGGAATCGGAAACCAATTTTGAGGTTATGTCAGATAAAGAAAGATTTAACATAGAACTAAGAAGGTTTTACGCTAATAGACACGACGGATCTACTAAACCAAAATGGACTACAGAACGGATAAATAGTGTGATAACTTCAATAGAAGGATTTAACTCTGCGACTGTATTTAAAAAACCAAAAACACAACAACAGTATAGAAATGCAAAAAAATACGACGTGATGAGTGTATTCATAAAGATGAAATAAGAAACCTGTATATCAGGAGTACTTGAATAACAGGAGAGCAAAGATTTTGTCTTTCAAGATCAGATTTTTTTTCTCACCTACACTCATCACGTGCTTTAGAATGTTTTTAATACTCACAGTGTCATTTTTGGTTTCTTATTTCATCTTTATGAATATAAAATATGACACTGTGAGTGTTAAAAACATTCTAAAGCACGTGATTAGTGTAGGTGAAAAAAAAAACTGATCTTGAAAAGCCAACATCTTTGCTCTCCTGTTATTCAAGTACCTTCATCTAATGAGTACTATGATATTATTCTTCAAGCACACATATCAACCGGACATGGAGGGCGAGATAAAATTATATATAGCCTTAAACAGAAATACTTGATACCGGTACCAATTATATCAATTTTCCTGAACTTGTACAAGACCTGTTTGAATAAAAAAAAGTTGCCCCAATACAGGAATAGTTGTACGCCCCATAATTTCTCAAAATTTCAATACACGTGGACAGGTAGATCAGATCGACCTCCAATCGACTTATTAGTTGAAAGTAATTCTAAATAATTACAATACCAACAAAGGCTGACCAACATGTACCTAAATTATTTTTAAGACTATTATAATTACGATAGTCTGCTTTATGAATGAATATTGTTAATTGTTAATAATACTAAAAACTATTCATGGTGTGGACGGCCTCCCGAAACTATGAAAAACCATGTTCCTGAGCAAGATATTAAAAGAATATTTTTGTGGAAATGAAAAAAAAAACAACTTTCCATACACGCGATCGGCACATTTTGTTTAGGAAATCAAATATATTTTTCATTTTCGCGAAAAAATTTCTTTAGTGCCTTGCTTAAGATCATGGATTGAGTTTATAGTTAAAGTTTGCGCGAGGTTGTCTCTTACACCCTTTATTTTTTTAAGCTGATTTTTTTGGGTACCTAATTCAAAACATTCATGTTAACTTTTAATTTAAGTACATTTTTTGAACACTAAGAACACGTTAGTTCGTTAAAAATTAAGCACCGATTTGTGATTTATCTTAATACACTTTCTGTGATTGAAATGTACCTCAGGTTCAAAGTTTGTATTTTACCTAACCTATTAAAAAAAATCATGATCAGACATGTCTTTTCTTACGCTTTATAACTCTATGACATAATATTTCAAATTTACAAGTAACCAATCACAATAAGTATTGGCCTAGAAACCAAAATCAAGCCAATCAGAGTTAAGTATATTCAAAGTTACTAAAGCAACTAGTTTTTTCGCAAAAAACCTATCCGTTTTCAAGTAACATTGAGAAATATCATAGACATAGTCTAATTATCCGTATTTTCGCGATATCCCTAGAATTTTTGCAAAAAATTGGTTTATCAAATAATCCTACGACATATATATCTCAAAAACTTCTCGTTTGATCCCGTCCGAACCAATTTTCGTTTGAAATTAGATGAGGGGGACGCCCATTTTACCACTTTGGTCCAGCTATGAAACGTTAGACTTTAAAAAAAAAAGGTTTTAGGAATCTCGACGTCATTTTATAAGACCTATCCATAGACCCCACACGCATAGGTTTGACTAAAATATTTTTTTTGGTTTTAGTTTTATGTATAAGAGCCTCCCGTTAAATGTCTTTATTTTTTATTTTTTTGTATAAGAATCATAAAGCGGTTAACAGGATACATCTTCTTACCAAAATGCAACAGTGTGATGCTTATAGCTACAAAATAAAATGGCTGTGACATACGGACGGACAGACAGACAGACACGAACAGACAGACGGAACCCTAAAAATGACATTTAGAAATGTTTTAAAACAGGTGAATACTTTGCTGTTTCTAGGGTTCCATAGCCGAATGGCAAAAAACGGATACATGAAACTAAAACCTAAAAAAAATATTTTTGAAACATGCATGTAGGGATAGGTCTTTTAAAATGACATAGTGGTTCCCAAAAAGTCTTACGTTTAAATACATGATGTAGACCTTGACAAATACTTTTTTTTTACATTACATACATTGCTCCGATCCCAAGCTAAGTAACTAAAGCACTTGTGTTATGGAAATCGAAAACAACGGTGGTACCACAACACCCAGACCCGAGACATTATAAAAAATATCGTTTTTTTTTTTCTACATTGACCCGAACGGGAATCGAACCCGGTACCTCACGAGATGGCGACGCTTGAAACCAGCGTGCTAGCCACTCGACCACGGAGGTCGTCAACTTCAATCGAAAATTGGTTAAAACAAGATCGAACTAGTAGTTAGTTACAGCACATTTTCAATGGTCATTAAAACAATACTTTGTTATTCAGTATTGGATACTATGAAAAACAAAGATATATTTGCTGTCAACAAAATATTGTGGTATTTTGCCATAGTGGAAGTAAGTGGATCCCTAATTCAGTTAAAGCTGGCACGGAACCCTCAGTGGGCGAGTCCGACTCGCACTTAGCTGGTTTTTTAATAAGCCTGGTCTTAGAGATTTTACCATAACTACACACATCAAACTAATATTCTAGGGATATTTCAATTAATCCTAAATAACAAAAATTCTATTAACTTTCTGTTAAGACACCTACACATTAAAATTAACATTGTTATGTTATGATAATGAACTTTTACATAAAGTTAAATTAAAAAAAAAAACTTAAAACAAAAGTAAAACCTTAGACAAAATTTAAATCTAAACTTTATTCTTGAAACATTAAAACCTTAACAAAACAACTATTTTTTTATAAAAAAAATATAAAAAACTTTATCTAAAAGTTTATTATCAGATTAGACCATAGAAGTACTATCCCCTATCGGAAGAGAAGAACAAATAAAATCTGTCAAACGAAACCATTTAGGATGACATTTATATGTGTAAAATTGTTAATGTATGAGTGTCAGTGACGTTTACCATACCGACTTTCACATTAATATCGATATCGATAAATTTCATTACTATCAGTTAAATTAGGTATCAATGTAAAACACCGCCTAAGTACGAGTCGGACTCACGCACAAACGGTTTCGTATTCGTAGGGTCCGCTAATTTCTTAATAAATAAAAACAATGTATATTTTTTAAGTTTTATTTAATAATTCCACTTATACCATAAAACCAACCACTTATATGATTAATGCAAAAGATTGTGATGATGAATGAATAGATGGATATTTGTTACTCCTTCTCGCCAATATTACTGGATTGTGGTGAAACTTTATAACACTATAGATCATACATCAGAATAGTACATAGGCTATTCATAAAGATATTTTTGAGATCCGAAATATTTCTTGGGTAGGTAAAGCCGAGGGAACCGCGGAATCAGTAGGAAAACTAAAAGATACATAAATTACACATGTATTTTTTACTATTCTATTAATATCTTAACACTATAATAACGGTTGCAATTAGTCCTACACTATTATAATAGTCAAAACCTATATATAATGACTGCCATATATGCGCCAAACATTAAAATACTCAGATGTTTTGTCAATCAGCGAAGTAACTATAAAGAGATGACATTCCGCCCAGGTGACTAATACCAAATCGTCATGGGTTAAACATATTAGTTTATTGCGTGATCAACAGTCGACACGAATTATCGATAACTTGATGCATCCCTAGTGTAAAACGAAAATTATTTCTTTACACAAAATAATCGTAAATACGTATTAAATGTTATTTGATCTTTGCTTTTTACGTAAATAAACGTTTATAGAAAAGAGTAATCACTCACTACTTAAAAATTGAAGCACATTGGCAAAAATAAATCGTAAATTAGGACGAGTCGATTTGGAATATTTTCCCTGTGAAATGAAAATTTGTTCGGATTATTTCGCTGTGTTGAATAACAATCAATCACCGAACAAGGCACCATGTTTCAGAAGCATTATTTCTCCAAAATATACACAATTTCACTTGTAAATATAAAAAAAAGGCAAGTAATTTTCAGCGAGCCTCTGCGTGACGGTCAACTGTTTGACATCTGCCAAAAATAGTTCTGCTACATAGCATCTCACATCTCTTTTTATCACACAGCTTTCTGCTAGTAACATCTCGCTTTTGTCGTTCTATTACAAAGAGATAATAATTTTATGGATTAGACATGCTATTAAACAAGGTTTATTTTAATGTGTAGGTGTCTTAACAGAAATTGAAAAGAATTTTAGTAAGTAAGGTTTAATTGAAATATTCCTAGACCATGTTGATGTGTGTACATTTTAACTATAAGTACGCGTACGTATATACGTACTATAACAACTATAAGTACGTATCACATTAGAGCGCCAGCAGCGGATGCCCATACATAAAAAACAGCGGCGCGGCCTAAATGTGTAAGCATTTTAAATGGCAAAAGGTGTACTGACACGGATATTAAAAAATAGCGGCGCGGCCTAAATGTGTAAGCATTTTAAATGGCAAAAGGTGTACTGACACGGATATTATGTTAATTTCAGCCCGTGGAAGTGAGCTCAAAGCCGCCGGTTGTAGAAGACAGCAGGAGCAACCTGCTCAGCGAGATCAGACAAGGGGTTGAACTGCGCGCGGTAAGTTTATTACTTTTTGTGACTATATATTATATACAGTGTGTAATAAGAGACTTAACGAAGCTGAAAATCACATATTCCTCCATTTTAATTATATCTCATCATCATCACCATCATTATCAGCCAAAGGACGCCCACTGCTGAACATAGGCCTCCCCCACGGATTTCTACAGCGACCGATCACTAGCGGTCTGCATCCAGTTTGATCCTGCGATCTTTATAAGGTCGTCTATCCATCTTGTTGGTGGACGTGCCACGCTGCGTCTCTGGTCGAAGGGTCTCCAATCTAGAACTGTCCTGCCCTAACGGCCATCAGTTCTTCGCGCAATGTGCCCTGCCCATTGCCACTTGAGCTTACTGATTCTCAAGGCTATGTCCGTTACCTTAGTTCTTCTACGTATCTCCTCATTTCTGATTCGATCCCGTAGATAAACACCCAGCATAGCCCTTTCCATCGCTCGTTGTGTGATTTTGAGCTTCATTATAAGGCCCATAGTAAGAGACCATGTTTCGGATCCGTATGTCATCACTGGTAACACACACTGGTTGAAGACTTTCGTCTTCAGAAACTGAGGTAGATGAGATGAGAAGCACTCTTGCGCAATTTCCCGAACGCAACCCAGCCTAGTTAGATTCGTCGATTGACCTCTTTCTCGAAGTTGGACCTACCCAATTGGATCACTTGTCCCAGGTAGAGGTACTCGTCGACAACTTCGAGAGTTGAGTTCCCAACGGATACTGGAGTGGATACGACAAGGGAGTTCGACATAATTTTCGTCTTTTCCATGTTCATTTTAAGACCCACTTGTTGGGATATTCGGTCAAGGTCTTCGAGCATAGTGCCAAGATCGTCCAGCGTCTTTACCACAACAACTATATCATCGGCAAATCGGAGGTGTGTGATGTATTCGCCATTAACATTGATGCCGATTCCTTCCCATTCCAGAAGTTTGAAGGCGTCTTCCAATGCCGCTGTGAACAGTTTCGGAGATATGACATCTCCCTGTCTCACACCTCTCCGCAATGGAATCGCCTTCGTGTTCTGCTACTGTACTCGGACCGACATGGTGGCGTTATTGTAAAGGCACCTTAACACCTCTATGTACCTATAGTCTATGTGGCACCGCTGCAGAGACTGAAGCACCGCCCAAGTTTCGATCGAATCAAAGGCCTTCTCATAGTCCACAAACGCTAAGCATAGAGGCATATTATACTCCTCGGACTTCTGTATAATTTGCCTAAGCGTATGAATGTGGTCTATGGTACTATAGCCTTTTCGGAAACAGGCTTGTTCGGGAGGCTGGAAGTCATCAAACCTACGTGCGAGACGATTCGTGATGACCCTTGAAAACAACTTGTAGACATGGCTCAGGAGTGAGATGGGTCTGTAGTTCTTCAATAAGGTTTTGTCTCCTTTTTTGAAGAACAACACCACCACACTCCTGTTCCATGCCTCAGGCGTGATGCCCTCTAGCAGCACGGAATTAAAGAGTCTCTGAAGGACTTTAAGTACCGGTGTTCCACCCGCCTTCAGAAGCTCTGCTGTGATTCCGTCCTCGCCAGGTGCCTTGTTGTTTTTGAGCTGTTTAAGGGCCATCCTAATCTCGTAGAGGCTGATGTCCGGGATGTCTTCGGTGTAGTGACGGGTCAGGATAGCTCGTGGGTCTCTGGCCGAGCTATCAACGGGTTTGGCTACTGAGGTGTACAACTGCCCATAGAACCTTTCGATCTCCCTCAAAACCTCTGCTTTCGTCGACGCTACACTGCCGTCCTCCGTCTTAAGCTTCGTCAACAGGCTCTGCCCAATAGACATGTCCCTTGCAAACACTTTGGAGCCTTGGTTCCGCTCTATCGTTTCTTTAACACTAATAGTGTTAAAGCACCGAATGTCGTGTCGCAGGGACTTCCATATTTGTCTATTGAGCTGCCTGTAGTTTTCAGCATTAACGGAGGTCTGCAGTGCAATAGATCGACGTTTTGCCATAAGGTCGAGAGTGTGGATCGACAGTTTTTGAGGTCTATTTTTACGGCCAGGCCTAAAATACTTAGACCCCACCGTTTGAACAGTTGCCACAAACCCGTTGTTAATTTCGTCCACTGTAACGCAATTTTCTAGGCAATAAAAGCGATTTGACAACTCGAGTTGAAAGCTCTCGGGATTTTGGATATGAGCACGAGTCGGTTGGAGCGTGGACTTCATCAGGCGGGATCTTTCCAATTTGACATTTATATTCAATGTGCCTCGAACCATTCGGTGATCGCTTCCGGTTTTCACCCTGTTGATCACGGAGACATCATTGAATAACCGTCTCTTGGAGGTCACGAAGAAGTCAATCTCGTTTCTCGTGAAGCCATCGGGACTCAACCAAGTCCACTTCCTTTGAGGCGGCTTCTGGAAGAAAGAGTTCATCGCAAAGAGTCCCTCCTTCTCCAGAAAGTCGGCCAGCCTCTGTCCCCTGGCGTTCCTTTGCCCGTATCCAAAAGGTCCCACCTTCAACTCATTCTCGCCTAGTTTCGCGTTGAAGTCCCCCATTACAACAGTATAATAGGTTTTGGAAGTATGTATGGCTCTACTTACGTCCTCATACATTTCCTCCACCTCTTCATCCGGGTGTTTCGAGGTCGGTGCATATACCTGTATGACCTTCAGCGAATACCTCTTGGATATTCTGAGTATAAGGTAATTTATCTTTTAATTATATCTAATATATAAAATTCTCGTGTCAAAGTTTTCGTTGCCATACTCCTCCGAAACGGCTTGACCGATTTTGATGAAATTTTTTGTGCTGTTCCGGTACTTATGAGAATCTGCCAACATCTATTTTTCATCCCCCTAAATGTTAGGGGTAGTCCACCCTTAAATTTTTTTAATTATTTTTTATACATTTTTTTTAATTTCTATTTTTTCATGATACAACATACAAAAATACATACAATCCTCAATTTTCACCCTTCTACGATCAATCCTTATTTTTTAAAAGCCATTTTAGTAATTTATGGGTGAAAATTCGCTGGGAAAGCTTAACTTTTAAAATTACGGGAGTCGGCGGGACGGGGCTGGGACGGGATGGGGCCATGGGCGAAACAAAGTTCGCTGGGTCCGCTAGTTTAATTATAAAATAATTGACGGTTAAAATAAAATAAAAAAAATATTAAGATTTTAACAAGGTTGGCGAGGTTGAAGGCTTTATTAGGCCTATGTTGTTACACCATATTGGCATGTAGATCTCAAGATAGGATGCATCTGTGAGACGTTTGATCATTATCTCACCAAAGGATATGTGTACATCCGGCCGTCTGAGCCAGGCTTCTGGAGAGATCTAGCATATCTAGGTTGATAACGAATCGTTAGTGACGCTGATATATCCAGGTTTTTCATCGTTTGTGACGCAAGTTTTCTTGGAAAATCAAAAAAACAGGCTCAGACAGCCAGAATTTCGCATTTTCTGACTTTCCAGATCTACAACTATCAGAGGGTTTCAGGGCGCTGTTTCTTATAAAATGTGATGTGACGCGTAAGTGACGGGCATCCGAAGTAATTTCATCCATTTTAATCCAGTACTTTTTGAGAAATCGTGATAAACGTGTGGCTCAGACAGCCTGATATCGTGGTCGTCTGAGCCAACTTGTTTTTCTCTATATTTCACGAAATGTTATGTTTCGAACAAACGTTTTTAGGATTTACTGATGTGACGACGTTAGTGACAGCTCTCAACCAGATTTGAACCTTCGTGACGCACGCGTTCTGGAGAAATTGAGAAAAAGCTGCTGGCTCAGACAGCCGGATGCTGGCTGTCTGAGCCACCCAGTTCTACCACTTCCAGGTTTCGTACGAAGCTGAAAACTCATCTAATCTGATGTGACGCGGCCTCTTACTACAAAAAATCGTAAGTGACGGCTCTATATGCCGCCAATCAAAAGTTATAAGCATTTCAAATGTTTCCCATACATTGATGCATTTGGGTGGCCACACTTCGCACTCTTTATGGAAACGGAAAGACAAATTAGTAGAAAATGTTAGCTAAAGCCCCTCATCAAGGCGGATGCGGATAGTGAATAACTACGCCTATGAAGGAAAATATGTTAATTATTTATGGTCTCAGGTATTTCAAGGAAAAAAAATGTAAGATTACTATTTATTTGAAAACAACCGCTAGTTTAGTTAAGGCACTAACTACAATATTTGAGAATTTTGGTAAGGTCTATACTACTTACATATTACTCGGTTCTTCCCATGTGATTACGGCCCACTTGGGACAAGATGCAAAAAATCAATATAAATACTAACTTAATTCTGCAAGTCGTTTCCTTTTTTCGTTTGGATGGAAAATTTAGTTATTTATTAACTCTTCCCACCATGCCTATAAAATATTTGGCACGAAATGCAGAAAATCAAAGATATATTTACATTCTGCAGCTCGTCCTGAGTAATTCTTAAACTTTCTCAACGTTTAAAAGGAGGCTTTAATTTTTATTTCTAGTTTAAATGAGATGATCTTACCAAGATCATAGTTTATCAGACCATATACAGGCTCATATTTTATTCACCATTTAAAGAATCAGGAATATGCTATCAAGCTAAAGAAAATATGTTAAATGAGAACTTTAAATCACTTTTTAATCACTGTTAATTCGACATGCAAGATAGCGTCATACGAAAAATTAGATATTTACAGAGATGACAGTAGCTGAAAAAAAAACCGCACTACTGATTACTGACTAGTGATAGTTATACTAAAAGGGGACACAAAGGCTTATGACAACAATCAGGCGTGTTTTGACGTAAGCTCCAGACTCAGACCTCAGTCAGCAGATCAGTATTTAGTTGGACTACTTACTACTTTTACTAGGCGTAGTCAGCGTTCTCTTCAAAAAAGCTAGGCTCCAGGCTGACTATACTCAGCGCTTTGCACTTACTTTTTTACTCGGAGTTTAGATAGCTGTTTACTGATAATTCTGATCACACCCAACATCTAAGAATTACGATGTTGAATTCTCCTGTTATTGATATTTAATAAATACAAAAGTTATTATACGAATTGTTTCTGGTGTAGCATTTATACAAATAGTAGCTCATCAATTCATCCCATACATGTCTACAGCTTATTTTGGACGAGATGCAGATAATTTAATCAAATGATTTTTTTATGCCATTTAAAGTAATCAGTATGTTAAAACTATCAATATTAGTATAATCGTAAAAAAAAACAATAATATTGTTATAAAAATGTTAACACAATTTTGTTGTATAAAAGGAAACCCTTTTAAGGATTACAAACATAAATATAATATACATCTTATAAAACAATTTTAGTCAAATGTGAATAATACTACTCGTAAATAAGTATACTATACTCGTCATATAATCCAATAAAGTCTACGAACTAAGTAAAAATCCACGAGCACAAAACTTATTTCATTGCTTCATTGGAACAAAATAATTGTTTCTTGTCCTGTGAACATAAACTTTAAAATGAGATAAACGCTACAACCTGTGGTAATAAACATGACAGGTCCAAAACAAAAGATTTAAGTGTGTAAGTTGGTCTCTACATACCTCTCTAACTGCCATATCCATTCTTTTGTAACTTACTAACATTTTTATTTATTATGTTTACATTTTGTAACATACATACTTCAACTTTCTTGTTAAATTCAACAACAATCTTTTAAGCTATAAAAATATATGATATTAAGTGGATGATTTCTTTCCATCCTGCATAATTTTATAGTCTATCTATATATTTTTATATATATGATCAGCCATTTGACCACTATCACCCCTGGTGGTAAGTGATGATGTCTTTGAGGATTGATCATGTCTGATCAGTAATAGCTTAATCACTCTTCTCTTAAAAATGCCCAAATTAAGGTTTTCGGAAACACTTCAGCCGGTAGCGCATTCCATTCTTTATCCGTCCGCATCAGAAATATTGATCGAAACTGTTTAGTGCGCATTGATGGCATGTCCACGACACAAAGATCGTCGACAGCGTCTCGTGTTCCAAAGGTGAAATAAGGCTGGCTTAGAAATTTTTGTTCGTAATAATAATAAGCGGTCCCAGCGAACTGCGATTCACCTTCGGCGCTGTTTTATGGTTATTATTTTGCATTTAAAAAAAAGCAGGAGACAATTTGCATAATGATTAAAATTGATTATTGCATCTTGTCCCAAATGGGCCGTAATCATATGGGACGAGTTAAGGAATGAGTACGTAGTATGTATTTAATACCGAAAAAGTCTTATATTGTAGTAACCAGCTGGAGCTAGCGGTTATTTTTAAATAAAAAGTTATAATAAAAAACCTGGAATACTCCATACATAATTAACATATTTTCCTTCATAGGCGTAGTTATTGACTACGTGATTAAATATTTAAATAGCAGGAGAAAGCATCCGCCTTGATATGAGGAGCTTTAGCTTACATTTTCTACTAATTTGTCTGTCTTTCCGTTTCCATAAAGAGTGCGATGTGTGGCCACCCAAATGCATCAATGTATGGGAAACATTTGAAATGCTTATAACTTTTGATTGGCGGCATATAGAGCCGTCACTTACGATTTTTTGTAGTAAGAGGCCGCGTCACATCAGATTAGATGAGTTTTCAGCTTCGTACGAAACCTGGAAGTGGTAGAACTGGGTGGCTCAGACAGCCAGCATCCGGCTGTCTGAGCCAGCAGCTTTTTCTCAATTTCTCCAGAACGCGTGCGTCACGAAGGTTCAAATCTGGTTGAGAGCTGTCACTAACGTCGTCACATCAGTAAATCCTAAAAACATTTGTTCGAAACATAACATTTCGTGAAATATAGAGAAAAACAAGTTGGCTCAGACGACCGGATATCAGACTGTCGGAGCCACACGTTTATCACGATTTCTCAAAAAGTACTGAAATGGATGAAACTACTTCGGATGCCCGTCACTTACGCGTCACATCACATTTTATAAGAAACAGCGCCCTGAAACCCTCTGATAGTTGAGATCTGGAAAGTCAGAAAATGCGAAATTCTGGCTGTCTGAGCCTAGTTTTTTTGATTTTCCAAGAAAACTATTGCGTCACAAACGATGAAAAACCTGGATATATCAGCGTCACTAACGATTCGTTATCAACCTAGATATGCTAGATCTCTCCAGAAGCCTGGCTCAGACGGCCGGATGTACACATGATTATGGATGTTAGTTATTGTACACACATACTCGTACAGTTGTTTCTCGTAATAAATGAAGCCTATTTTCTACCGCGATACCAAAGTTTTGGTATAGTATCAGGAACATGCGGTGCCTGACTGATCAAATAAGTAAATTCAAACCTAGTTCCCTGTTGACTTGATACGTAATATTTGACACATTCACTTCACTTCACATTTACTTTTCCAAATTGCTGTTGAATAGTTATCTTAAAATGTATATTTATTCCATAGTTAATTTGGTCTTCATATACATACTCTGCAAATACATAAATCAAACCCACACATGAAATATTTTCCAATGTTAAAATGAGTATTTTTATTTATTTTAATTTTATTGATTTATACTGGGTATACTGTGTTTATCATTAAAAGATCTTGTATGTGGATTAGTTAGTCCTCATTGTTTTGATTTTGACTTTAAAATCGTTTTAGTCCGGTGACATGTTCAGAAACTTGTGTCACACCAAAACCTCACGAGCGCGATCGCAGGTATAACGAGAGAGAGACGGACCGATCTCCCGTCTCATCTCGAGCGCTGTCAGTCATTCCGTGAAACTTGTCACGCGGAATCCTCACGAGCGGAGGCTGGCATAGCGTTCGAGTGAGTGGACCGATCTTCCGTCTCTCTCACTAGCGGCATACAAACGAATGGAGATTTTGTCACGTAAACATCTCGATCGTAAACCTACTTTACAAACAACCAATTTTTTTGTTTATTTTTCCACTCTATCTTTTACATACTGTGTAGTCATGGCCAATACAAATCGTATATAGATATTGAAACGTATATTAGATCAATATCGTAAAATCCGATATATCCAAAACTATATATTCCGAAACACTATATTGCTGATCGATGTTATACGATACGCCTTGGATCACGATTCACGCTCGATATTTATGACTAGCGGTCCCCCGCGACTTCGTCCGCGCGTTTTAAGTTTGTTCCCTCCCCTCCCGTCGCAGCGTGAAGTTTTATATCCTTAAGCCTTTCTCAATGAATAAGCTATGTAACACAGAAATATTTTTTCAAATCGGTTCAGCAGTTCCTGAGATAAGCGCGTTCAAACCAAAAAACTCAGCTTTATAATATAATTAGCGCAAGCGCACGTTGTACTTAAGCTGCGGACATTATTTTGGTGCGGAGTTATGTTAAAACTGTGATAGCTCCTAAGATATTTATTGGAATCAAATGATATAAAGGGCAACTTTGTTCTAAATGAAATACTTGTGATGATGAATGTATTTATTTTGATAAGAATATATACCTGTGTGTATAATACACCTCTAAAAATGATGCATTATTTTTTTACAAATTTATTAACATAAAAAAGGTTGTAATAAGTCAACCATAAAAGATAGACTTATGCTGTCGCGGACTTTATTATAGAACTCTTAATGCTGAACAATCTTGTCATACATGATTTTTGTGTAACTTTAGCGGTTTCCGCAGCGTACGCAGCGGAAGCTCTCAAAAGGAATATCTTTCTCCCGTTTTCGCAACATTTTTCATTGCTGCTATGGTCTTGTGAGTCGTATCTTTATGTTATATAGCTTAAAGCCTTCCTCGATAAATGGACTATCCAACATAAAAATAATTTTTCAAATCGGGCCAGTAGTTTCTGAGATTAGCGCGTTCAAACAAACAAACAAACAAACAAACAAACTCTTCAGCTTTATAATATTAGTATAGATTAACCGATATACGAATATGATATCAAATCGTATCCCAATGCGATACGGGCTAGCTAGCAGGCGTCGGCACTTGCGCTAAGACCAACATATACGAATGAAAGAGTATGTGTGCGAGTGAAACAAAACACTTCATTGGGTATAAGTAGCATTCTAAACCTTAAGATTATTGCAATCATGGTTATTAGAATACTTTCTTGTGAATGTATGCTTATTGCACAGACCTCATTTTTTCAAGAATATGAAGCATTTTTGATTTGTGATTATACGTAACTTTCACTGACCTGAGCCCTGAATTTATAGATCTAATTTTTCTTATTCTATTTATAAAATTAATAAAAAAACACTGTTTAAACAGCGTCGATACACTTATATAATTAGATTTGAGAAATACGTTACAGCGATATCATGTTAAGATACTGTATACCGTTTTAGGTCATATCGTTTATCGATTCGCTTTTACCAAATACACATCGATACACCGATATTGACTTCCAGAAATATATAGTTTCAATATCTGATATGAAATATCGATATATAGTTTCGATTTCATCATCATCATCATTATCAGCCAAAGGACGTCCACTGCTGAACATAGGCCTCCCCCACGGCTTTTCACAGCAACCGATCATTAGCGGTCTGCATCCAGTTTGATCCTGCGATTTTTTTAAGGTCATCTGTCCATCTTGTTGGTCGTCCTACGCTGCGTCTTTGGTCGAAGGGTCTCCTATCCAAAAGTTTTCTGCCCCAACCTGCTCCAATCCAGAACTTTCCTGCCCTAACGGCCATCAGTTCTTCGCGCTATGTGCCCTGCCCATTGCCAATTGAGCTTACTGATTTTCAAAGCTATGTGGTCTGTTACCTTAGTTCTTCTATGTATCTCCTAATTTCAGTTTCGATTTGATATCGTTAAAATTAGATATTACACACGCCTTATACTGTGTACGAATGCGTAATTCTATAGTCTAGATTAAAACATTGTTATCTCTACTTTAATAATTTTGTGACTGTAAAATGTCATGTTTACCGAGTAATAAAAAAAAAATAAACATATATTCTCCCTTAGGTGTCCCGTTCGACCAGCAACTCGGACAGCTCCGGCAAGCAGGCGAGCCCGGACGGTCTGGCCGGCGCGCTGGCCCGCGCGTTGCAGGAGCGCAACCGCGCCATCCACTCGTCCGACAGCGACGACAGCGACGCCACCACCAGCGACGGCGAGTGGGAGGACTAGCGAGGGGGCACGGTGGAACCCGCCGCGGCCGTGAGTGAGGAATAATAGGCTAGTTGAGCAAATAACAGAAACTAGATTTATAGATTTTTTTTCTCATCGGTCTACCAGTACATATATAAAAACAGATTGCACCTTTCACAATACAGGATTAAAATGCTAAATAGCAGTCCTTTCTACATGGCAGATAAAACGGCGGCTTTTTACGGGTGCCATGTATTATTCATATAAACCCTCCTTTCGAATTACTTTATCTATTAGAAAACCGCATCAAAACCGTATATCATACGTACATACAGACATCGGGAAGCGACTTTTTTATACTATGTAGTGATATTAATAATCCTTATTTAAATTTAAAAATAAATTAGTTTTTTTGTTATCTTCATACCATAATTTATCACCAGAAACTACCGACATTGTGATTTGTTCTTAGTGAAAACTAGCCTTTTATGATGTTACGTTACGGCAAAATGAAATGCGTTCGGTTGAGGTCTCTGCCGTCAAAATCTTTCCACACAATAACGGGTGTCACTACAAACAAATGACGTAGCGAAGTGCAATCGATGTTTGCTCTTAAAGTGATTACATGTAACTCGAGTGTTGGAAGGGATAGAAGATAGAACCATCAAATGTGATTGGAAATATTGTAACACTTTAGAATGGATAAAAAGGATACCTATTTTGATGACTATTTAAATCTTCAATCAGAAACAGAGGTGGAATTGTGTAAAGCAATCGTATTCATTTGACAGTTCATAACGTACGGTATGATCTGTCAAAACGTACGATTTGTTCTTTGCCGTTTGACAGATCATACCGTACTTTTGAACTGTCAAATGAATACGATTGCGTTACACAATCGCTCCTCAGGATTAGACAAAAGAACGTATTGGGTGTGCGGATATACATGTTTATTCATCTTAAATTATTTTTGTTATGTAATATGGTTTACAAAAAAACATGAATGTTGTTATTCACAACTGGACACGAACAAAAATATTTCAAATATTAACAAGTTAACAGTTATTGGAAATTGATATAATAGACATTGTGTTTGTTAACTTATTTATTTCTTGTCTTCCATTTCTCATACATACGAAATGACGATTGTAATGAAATAACTTTAGATTTATATTAGTAGACAACCTGCAACTTATTAGATACCCAACTAAGTATTCAAAAATTTCTAAAGATTCGCTAACTCAAAAAAAACACAATTAGAATGATTTCAAAAAATATTGTGTATATGCTCAAAAACTCAACAACATTTCTGTGCTCAAATATCGCTCAGGAAATATGAGTAACAACATCTTTTATAACAATATTGTAGTTAACTTAATTTTTGACCAAAACTTAACTTTTAATTTATCAACGCTATTAAAGGGTTTTTAACTTGGACAAATAAGCTTCTCTTGAACGAAATGTGAAACGTTTTATTTTTTCATTGTAAAACCAACTTGTAAGCACGAAAAAAATAAAAATGGCACCGAATTGAAGATTATTAACTGAATATTTTATGTGATCAAAACATCAGTTTATAATCTGTTCGTAAATAAATAGAAAATGTAAACCTTTTGTTTAATTATTATCATACGAGTAGGTAGATAATTTATTAAGTTTATACGCCAATTCACGATGCATCTCCCATATCGGAAAGCATTGTGACTGTATTTTTATTTAGGACCAGCGGACTGTACACTTTATATCGGTCGATACCTAGCTTTTATAAGTAAACTCCGCGTCCCCCGCGCCCCGCCGCCCCGCAGGCGTGCTCTCAATAAAGCGATCTATCTAAAGTCGTCTTCATAATCTGTATGGCGAAGTATGCCGAGATAGAAGTATACAAATGCGTTGTCGACCAAACTATCGATATAAAGTCTACAGCCTGCGCGGGGTAATAAGCTTATTATATTAACACGTGATCAAATTACACCTTTATTGATTTGTGTATTAGTTAATCGATAGTTTTATTATTTATGTTTGTAACTAACAAGAGGAAATAACCGATTTAGTTTTATGTAAAGTTCGCGCCGCAAGTATGTTTTTGTAAAGTCGCCGGCAAATCAGGTTACATGCTTTTGTTGCAAACTAACCCTTTTTACAATGCATAAGATACCGAAATGTTTACCTTGAAGTACTATTGTACGTACATAGTCATAGATAGATATACTGCTTTGCTAGCCGTAATCTGTCATTTGAGAAATCACATCACAACTCATTGCCTATTTTTATGTGGTCAACGAACGATTCATACAATAGTAGACTCAGGAATACTGCCGTGATAGAAAAGAAAGTACTAAAAGTGGCCTGTTATTTAGCCTTCTTTTGTATCAGGTCAGAATAGAAATATCCATTTATTATGTCGTATTGATGTTTTAAATATTAATTTATCTCTTGATGTATGTTTATTAGTTTGTACTACTCACGCGGCGGGGACTTTAGTTTATATGTTAGTTTTAATTTCGATTGATACAAATGTTCATTTCATGAACGCACACCAATGTATTTCAATGTGAATGTAAGCTGTAGATATTGATACCTAAAAGTGTCATATAAGTTACTGTGGAGAGTTTTTGATATTACAAATGGCAATGGATTTCGCGATTTAAAAGCAAACTACAGCTCAATACTTTTATAAAACTGTCTTGCGCACTATCCTTATCTTGAAAAGTTGCTAGATTTATAAATTGTTGCGTTTTTATCAATTTATATTGATACTTTTCTAACTAAAATGATAAAAGTTTTTTTAAATATAATTTAGCTACTCAGAGAATTAATAAGTATGACGTTTTCAATTTTGACAGAAAACATACGGGAAAAACGTCAAAGTCAGGTCATTGGAAATTTCTTCCATAGGTACCTTTTGTGTCAAAATTGAAACATCGAAATAGTATTCTCTGCGCGGCTAAGCTATAGTTACCTATTTGTCTTAGAACCGAAGCTGCTGTTGCCATTTGTAATACGATTAGTATGTAAAAACGAGTGATTGGCGTGCCAATGTGTTAGTACTAGTGTTCAGTGCCTCTGTGTGAAGCGTGTAGGGTGTACTAGTCAAGGTGCTGTGTCGATGGTACGGAAGCACTTAATATCAGATAAAGAGAGTGGTAAAAGGCTAGGCTTTTAGTAAGATATATTATAGAGACTAAATTTATGTTTTGAGTACTCGTGATTCCTTTATTTTTCCATCAAAAACTCTTCCTGAAGATATTACTCTCTAAGGATTTTACTTACTACACCGTGGCATAACCATTATCGTGATAGAAAAGTGTTGAGCAGAAAATTATTATTTATATTAAAACTACACTTTTCCCACTAGACTGTTCCGACGAACACCGTCGCGTTCCATGCACGGAGCGTGTCGGCACCGGAAAATAGGGTCTCGGTCGCTCTCGCTCTCGCTCCATATAACGGTGAGACAGAACGCTGTCAATCCTTTAGGGGCTACCCGGATTTTAACGCGCACACTAGCGCCACTTTAGTAGAAAAAATATAACTCGTTAAATTAAAGACCAACCAAAAATCTCGTAGACACGATTGTAGTACAGGTTCTGTAGTTTATTTAGTACGTTTAAATTGTTTCTAAAGTAGTTTACTGTAGATAAAGTTAGAAAAACTGCTAAATATGGCCACTTTTGCCAATTTTTCTAACTGTAACTGCAGATAACTCTGTTTTATTGTACTCAAATATTGTATCTAAACGACATAACCAGAGCTACAATCGCATCAATCAGATTTTCGATTGGTCTTTTATTTAACGAGTTATGATTTTTCTACTAAAGTGGCGCTAGTGTGCGCGTTAAAAATCCGGGTAGCGCCTTAGAGCTTGTCCAGAAAGGACGAATTCGCCGCGAATCGTATCGCGCGAATTCATACGCGCGTTGTCGAGGTACTAGACATCAATACATCGCGTCCACAAGCATCGCGCGAATTCAAAATACGCGCGTAAATCGCGTGCACTACGCTAGACTCTCGACTCGCGCTTGTTTCGCGCGTATTGCGCGCGAGTCGAGATACTAGGGACGCCTTGCTGCGTCCAGTTAACGCGCGAACTCTAGAACGAGTGCACGTATCGAGGGAAATGGAGCGCCAAAATTTTGACACGGAATTGTTTATAGACGAAATAGAAAAAAGACCCGACGGTTATGGAATTTGGACATACGAAAGTAGTTAAAAAAAATTCTTCTCATGTTGTCTTAATTTCGAATACAAAGTTTCAAACATACTTTGTGTCATTCTATCATTAAGAATTGGATGTACTAAATACATTCTATTTTCCCTCCGTTTTTGTATCTTCCAGCGACGGTAAGCTAACCAACGTGACCGCTTCGTTCAACTCCATGTTTCGTACTGAATTCCTCCTCAAATGCTCGCGCGTTGGTACGCACCTTGTGGACGCAACGGTCGCGCGTAATACGCGCGAGAGAATCGCGGCGAATTCGTCCTTTCTGGACAAGCTCTTAAGTGGGTAATAGAGCGTATCGTGTTACTTATCGTGTCTGACACGGTCCTAGTAAATTCATGCGCACTTTTAAGCGTATTTTAGAACTAAGGCCTTTCCTACTAACTGAAGTTATCAGTGATAGAAAGAACAAACACATCAAGATATTTATTTCTTACTTTCTACAGGTTTCTTATAATAACAGTTATAAAAAGTCTAGCCTCCACCAAATGATTGTGTTCACAGTAGGCGAATAGGATATGATTTTTTTCGTCAGTTTTTTTTCTGAAAGCTATGTTTTCTACACCTTGAAATGGCACTAACGTTGTATTATTTTCTTTACAGTCCAGTATTTTGGTTCTGAATTTTCCATTTAACTGATTGGAATATGACCAACACTAAAACGTTATATTTGTCTGTAAATTGATTGGTCAAATTCTAATACGTTAATGGGAAGAGGTTAGAATATTTTTGAGAAATATGTGTCATTTACAAATCATAATAATTATTTTTAATGCTTGAAGTTGCTTCGGCAAAATATTTTATACTTAGGTCTACAGATAGCCCTAAACGGTTTGTGTATTATGTAACCACAAAAAATATTATAACAATTAAGTTAACATTATTATTATTTATATTTTATGTGACAATGTTACTGGGACGTTCGTAAAACTAGATTTATAGTTAGATATTGTGTAATCTTAATATTTTCTTGTATATGTGTATATAATATTAATTAGGTGAAATGACTGAGAAGAACCCATGGTGATTCTAAAGCGTTTAAATTAAATCATATCTAGTTGGATACCGGCATAGATCCATATATGGTATTTTGTGATTTCTACATATTATTCATTCTTCGTGGTAACTCCGCTGATGAGAACGTGGCAATAAAATATTAGGTAGTATACATAATGTAGCCAGCCATGCATTCACCAAACAAAAAAATATATGTGTTACTTATTAATCAAAAGGGCCGGCTAAAGCCAAAAAATAAGGAATTTGTCTCAAGGCTGTGTTTCCATAGCGGCGAACTGAGTTTATATAAATTCCGTTTTTCTTAGCTAGTCCAATATTGTAAAAAATCTTTTTATAACATTTAAAATAATGTCAGCGAATAAAACTAATTTATTATCTTTTTATTCGATATCAGTGTATAACGATTAATGTTTTTATCTTATTTTAAAATGAATCATTTGGTTAAAGAGAATCGTCAAGATTGTTTTCAATATTCGACTAGCGAAGAAAAACGAACTTTATACCGCTTAGCACTTGGCGCGGACCCCCACGGCCCGCTCTCGCCTTCCCCCGCGCCCGCCGCGCAACCAACAAAGGTAGCAACCTGGTGGGAGAGATGCATGGGATTTTAGAATGTCTATCCGCGGTTTTGCCACGCTTGCGTGTTTTTTGAGCTGAGAAGATGAGTGTTAAACTACTAATTACCTACGTTACATGTTTGCTTGTTACTTTCAGCTACATCACTGATAAAGACACAGATCATATGCTCAGCTCCGCTTCATTGGAAACACAGTCTTAGGTTAGGCCCCGAGGCCTTACGTTGTAGCACGATGTTAGAATTATAGAGTCCTTCTCGCTCGTTGAATGCCAGTTTGCTGCATGAGTATGCGGACAGATGGCTTTATCCAACCTTAGGGCGAAAAATATTGTTTGTCAATCGATCGGATACAAAAAAGTTGATGATTGCTTGATTGAACCAGCAAAATAACTGTACCTAGCTATGTTCGGTGAATGCCTGGATGTTTGTGTTATTTCTCAGGCGCAATTGCGTGATCAATAGTAACGGTAAAATGTCGTTACCGGCGCTTGAATATTTAAGATTGTGTTTTGAAGGAAAAAAATGCCTTTACCAAATGTCATAATGGATATTTTAAATAAAGACCATGGGTCATGGTATGTTTTCTTCAAAACACAATCGTAAATATTGAACCGCTCGTAACATTTAACCATTTCTATCGACCAGTGGCCAGTGCCGAATCCGCTTTTCAAATTGGAATTTCGAAGCACAAGTCTGCTATAATAATTTTAGTCTACGCAATATCATGCGAATGCTTACTTCAAATTGGTGAGCTCATTAAAGAAGCAATCGATACATTAGTTTGTTTTTATTAATTATTTTCTATTGAAAATTAAATAGTTAATGAGGATTAAATTAGTAACATCTTGCTAAACTAAACCTTATTTAATGTGCAAGCAAACACTTATATTTAATCTAACGAATCTGATTCAAATTAGTTTCTTACTTGTATGCCACCAATTTAAAGCGTCCGACTTATTTTATCTTCAGACACACTCAACAAGCACTTGTAATTAATAAGCACATAAATGTGTATATTGTAAAAAGGCGCAAAGCTATTTTTATAATATTAAATTTTGTTTTCTATTTGAATGTTATTACGGTGTGAGCGAGCGCGACTAATAACAATATGTTAATACCACCTGTAACACAATGTTGACAAATAAAATGATCATTTCTAAAATTAGTTAAGTGTTTTATTTATTTACTTCAAAATCTTAGGAACTAATGACTGAATAAAATCATAACATCAAGTAATAATAAATTTATTTTAACGTTTACGCGGTAAAATTTAGATTAGAAATCTTTGTTGACGAACGTGAAGACATAATTTGTAATGAAAAAAAAACAAAATTCTTATTAACAAAATTACAATTAACAAAAAAACAAAAAAGCTGAGAGACAGAGAACTTAAGATAATAACATCATAAAAAAAAACATTTAATTTGGATTTACAAGTTCGCATGTCCGGATTAAAACGGGAACAAACCCGCATCCATTGCTTCACGAATGTTAAAATTATTACTGGGGCAACGTGGAGTTCGAGTAATCTAGGCATGGTAGATCATGGCATTATGATCGCATAGCTAATTACTAAAAAAACATAATTATTTACTTACATCTATCACTATTCTACAATCTCAATGTGTTCGGTCTATCAGCTTTACTTTCATTGTTAAACACATTGTAGCTCAGTTACGCCATCTTATTTTAACCATATAGATGACAAATCATTATTTCCCACACCGATTTTGATATACGTTTTCTATTTTTAAGATAGCGAATCGGAGCCTTAATAAAATAAACTCACTTCACATTACAATATGCAACTACACTCGTACATTAAACATTTACAAAAGAACAGTTACTCGCCTAATTATTAGCAATATAAGTTTGCTTAATATTTAGTTAAGATTGAAAATTACCTTACACTCCACTCCTTTGGCAATCACACTTAAGATCACATTTAGCGCTTCTTCGGAATGATGCACCGCAAAACTAAATCTATTCTTTATAACAAACAATAAAAACATAATAATAAATTAGGACAGTAGTTAACTTATCCCAAGATTGTTAAAAAAAATACCTTTCAATGATTTATCTTAACAGTCTCCCTTGCCTACCAAGTAAGTAATTACTTTTATTCAATCTCCATTTTGAAGTTTCTTATCCTTAATTTATAACTTAATGGTCGGTTTCACCACTGTATTTTAACAAAAAAAAACTTCAAATTGTGATCAAAGTCCATACAAATAAAACAGGGGCTTTGAGTAAGATGTTCCAACCGGTACTAGGAATTACTAAACACTATAAAAACAAAGTTTTGTAATAAAAATTGGACCTTACATACTGGTGTCAGTAGCGCAGAGAGCTGTCTACAAGTTGTTACGAAAACCCTAGAAAATGTGAATGTTCTAGATTTACACGACCAATATTAAGCTATAAATTGCAATAATAATTCGAGATTCCTACACTCGCATACTAATCCTGTATTCGCACGCAGTACACTTGCCTTCAATTAATATCCTAAATTCACACTATTGCATAAAATATATTTACAATAAATATGGCAGCCCCATAGCTGGTAGATTCAGAGGATCACACTTATACGATCAATAATATTAACTACAAAATAATCAGGAAAATGATTCCCATCACAATCCTAGTCTAACGTAAATGCCTAAGGCCAAGTTGCGCAAATCAGAGTTAACTGTAACCAGAGGTTAAAATATGACAACGAATATTTCTGTCTCTGTCAATATCAAAGCATCTGGCACTATAACATAATAGAATAATGGGTAAACGCAGAGTTAGCAAACCCGGGTCTGCGCAAGTGACCGTGAATGTATAATGCAAATCCTACTTAACTATAGTATAATACGCAAAGCTAAATACATAATAGACGACACGATATAACATTTAAATACGAATTTAATTACAAAACGATGTATTTTTGTGTTGTGACTACCACAGAAATAGCTCAAAAAGTGTAGATGTTATACTACTATCCCGGTATCAAACATCGAGATATATGTTATGTAAAAACAGTGAATAATTCAATCAGAACCCACACGATTTTTAATTCCTAAAGTTAACTCACACACAAAATACATTTCTTATAAATATCATATGAAAGTATATTTTGCATAAACATACTCACATGATTTTGATTGATCAAAATTAATACTTATATCAGCGTACACGTCAAATTTTCATTCATCACATAAGGTTCAATTTGGGATAAACTACTACTCTCTAACTGTATTTCCCTAAATATTTGGTTATACATATATCCAACTATCTTTAATAGTTTGGTCACTGTAATAAAATGCTTATTTTAATAATCATCTACACTATTACTTTAACTTTAAAAACGACTTTGAAACTTGAAAAACTATTTCATAGCTTTTATCATCTAAGGCTTATCCAGGGTGTTTCTTTTTAACAGAAACGTGTCATGTATAGCGTAGATGAAATGTTCACATTAATTAGAAACAAACATTGGTACATACAGAACAATAATATGAGGTAACAAAATAAGGTAAAACATCTCGGACAAATTAAATTACATAATAGAAATTAATTTTCATTTGCAACAATAATCAGCAATGTCAATTAGTATTAAATTATTATTTTTTTGTTTTGCAACAAGTGTTAGCTGTTTGAGCTCTTTTTGAGAGGTTTTCCCATTGTACTATGCTAGGAACGTGTCAGCAAGAAGAGCAACACGCTACGCTCTATTTTGCTCACTGAATGGATTGCCAGCGTTCTGTCTCACCGCTATACGGAGCGAGAGCGTATTTGGCCGAAGCCGACCGGTAACGGTTTAGTGTGCAAGGTGTCATACACACATCAAAAAGTTTGTGATCACTAGAATAACCCGATTCTTTTTTTTTTTTGGAAAATCCTATAATAATATAATAATTGTATGTAGTGATATCATTTCCCGCAACAAAAAAAAAGACGTGTGGCCCGCCGCGGTAAAGCTATTGCATAGCATTTTTTATTAACTTATGCAATTACTATTTAACTGCAATTATTATTTTCCTAACTACTATTACAACCATTGCCACCTAAAGGCGGGTTGCTGAACTAAAGAGACAAGCGTGATATTTCAAAAAGTCATTAAAATTTCTGCTATTCATCGATGAATGGAAAAACTAAAAAGTATTACCGCTGTGTCGGTCAGAGTGGGGGTTATTTTCGTTACGGAATTTCTGGATTCGGTCTCCACGCTCAAGGACCGCGATAGAGCTATGCAATAGCTTAAAAAATATATTTTGTCAAAGCAATCACAAACTTTATTGGTGTGTGTAATTTCTAAACAAATAATACTTTAATGCCACACGTTTCTAGCACGGTTATGGTATGCTACAGTGTACTGGGCAAAGAGCTTTAACTAAAAACTTTTATTCAACATAAAGCTGACTAATCAATAGTGATGATTGGAATACTGACAATATTCATATCCAACGAGTCATCATCGTCAATCAGAGAAACTATATCTTTGTCGTTCACGGCTCGCTCCGGGTCATCTTTCTTCTGACTTTGCTGGTACAGAGACAGCACGTCTGATATTATCGGAGAAGACACCATCTGATGCAGTTCTTTCTCATCTTGGCTCATCTCGTCGTGAGAAAACGTCATGGCATCAAGATCAGCATTCTGGCTGTCTTCATCCTGCGACAGCAATTCAGACTTTTGCTCCAGATTCTTTGTGACAGATGTGACAGCTTCAGGAATTTCCTCCTCCTCCTCATCTTCTGTTCCACCGTAAAACTTCTCATCGTCTTTCTCGTCCTTGGGAACATAGTTGTTGATGAGTGAGACGAGATTCTCGTCGCAAACGAACACTTTGGTCGGATCGGAGTCCTCTTTATCGCACTGGTGATGTGAGAACACTCTGGAGGACGTGAAGTACTTGAAGCACTGCTGGCACTGGTTAAGCAGATGCGCGCGGTAGTGGTTATGCAGGTTGGGGAACTCGTCGCCGCAGACGACGCAGCGCTCCGGCTTTACAGTCGCGCGGTAGTGCATCTTCTTCGCTGACTTGTGCACGTTTTTAATGTGCTTCATAAAAGGCCCGTACTTCACGAACTTCTCGCCGCATTTGCGACACTTTATAGGTTTTTTCGTGTACTTCCTGCTGCGGTGGGAGAACGCGTGGATGTTGAACGCGTCTATGGTTTTGAATTTGAGCGGGCAGAACCGGCAGGATATCGAGCCGGAGCCCTTGTGGATCTGGTCGTGTTTACGTTTCGAGGACTTCCTTGTTATCGGTTTGAAGCAGAACCGACACTCCTCGTACGCTGGCGACGCGCTGTCAACATTCTGAATCGCGTCCTCATCGTCGCTCTCTATCGAGCACAGATGATTATCATAATCAACCCTCGAGAAGAAGTATTCACCGCACTTCTTGCATCTGTTCTCCTCGTGGTATTCCATATGTCTGTGTAGATTAAAGAACGTCTTGTTGCATATCTTGCACGTCTCCTCGATCGAGTCTTTGGGCATCACGATCCATTCCTTGTTGTCCCCGTGCACGTCACGCATGTGATAGATCATTTCCCTGAACGCTACGAACGTTTCGTCGCAGTGTTCGCACTTCGTCGGGTTGTCGACGTTTAGTTGGGAGAAGTGGTGGTTTTTGTGTTTCCTGTAAACTGTTAAAGTGTTGAACTTCCGTTTGCAGTAAATGCAGCCGTAGTATCCGACGGTGCGGTGGTATATCTTATGTCCGGTAAGAGACTCCTCGTTTTCGAACACTCGGAAGCAGTAGTCGCAAACGAACTCCTTCTTGCCGCTAGACCTCTCTTTGCAAACTTTGATGCCGTGTTGCGTGCGAAGATGACAATCCAACTTCACTTGCAAATGGAACGCTTTATAACACACTTGGCACTTGATCTTCTTCGGGTAAACCTCCGTATCGCCGATCAGTTTTTTCTTATCGCAGCTGAAGGCGAGATGGCCCTCCAAAAACCTCATGGTGCTGAAGTAGACGAAACAGTAGTTGCATCGGAGGGTGTTGTGATAGTCGATGTGTCGTTCGAAGTTGCCTTTGCTGGCGAGCACTTTGAGACAGATCGAGCATTGGAACTCTTTGAGCGGCCCGCTGAGCGTCGGCTCGGTCCTCTCGGCCGTCCACGTCTCGTTGATCTGGTGGACGTCCCTCAGGTGGTGGTGGAGGTCGTACCCCTTGACGAACGTTTCGTCGCATTGCGTACACTTGAGCGGGTTATCGAAGTATTTCTGCGTCAGATGTCCCTTTATATGAACGTTGTGGTTCTTGAGGGAGATGGTGTTTTTGCCGCAGAATTTGCATTTGAAGAAGAGCGGTTTCCTGGCGTGGGCTTCCTCGTGTTTGCGGAACCTTCGTTCGTCCAAGAACACTTTAGCGCAGAGCTTGCATGAGAAGTACGTAGGCGGGGGCGCGTCAGGGTCTGTCTTTATCATTTTACTCTCGGGATGAGTGCGACGCAAGTGTCGGATGAGATGTATCAGGTCTGGGTAGAAGCGGGCGCAGATGGGGCATTTTACCTGTACATGAAAAAATTACAAATGAGATGTACTTACCAATCAACAGCAAATATAAAAATACGTGTTGAAAAGCTGGCTTTGATTTAATATAAATAAATAAATAATAATTAAATGCGCCAGACAACACACCATTGTCTTGATTTTCCTTCCTTGCGTTACGAATACCAACCAACGGTAATGACGGGGGTGTCTCCTATAAGTACTTTAATAGATATAACACGTATGACTTAGGTACAAAAGGTCATGCTCATCAAACAAACATTTGCCTCTTGCAGGATTCAAACCAGCGACGGCTGGCGTCGTAGTCAGGAGCGCTTACCACTGCACCAAACACGTCGTCAAATATGGTTTAACAAAATATAATTGTCTAGTGTAAAAATGACTATTTAAAAACTGATAACAGAGTTTCTCTCAAATTCATCTCGACTATAAGAAATAATGCGAACAAATCTAAGAAGTTCAATATTGAATATGAACATTAAAATTACAATAATTATTACCTTATCTTTCCTCAGCTTATCGATCCTGTCCTTATGCACCTGGTTATCAAAGTTGTGTCCCTTCACATGTCTCCGGTGGTAGCCCTCATCGATGAAGCCCTTCCCGCAAATATTACACTTGTAAGGTCCATTATCGTCCTCATAGTGAGTCCGGGTATGTATTTCCAATCTCCTCTTGTTAGTGAAAACGAGACTACAGATCTGGCATTCGTGTCTCGCTCCGTACAGAGATGATTTTGAATTGTGCCAACGAACGTGGCATTTCAAAGAGTTCTCCGAATCGCAGACCTTTCCGCAGATATGGCACGTGTTAGTTCCGTCGAATCTGGTCTTGTCCACATTATTGGGTAGCGCGTCTCCTACTATAGTATTGGAGCCGCTTTCACCCTTTTTGAAGTGTATAGCCATATGGGATAGGTAGACTTTTCTGTGTTGATAGACTCGTTTGCAGATGGCGCACTGGTAGTCGGCAGTGTTGAAGCGGGTCTGCTTGTGGAAGTTCATGTGCGCCTGCGCAGCGCGGAGGTGCTTGCTCTTGCGATGGCAGATGGAGCACGTGAGATGCTTCGGGTCCAGGTTGGTATCGGTGTAGTGGCCTCGCATGTGCAATTTGTAGTGGCATTGGAAACGGAACGTCTGCAAGTAGGGAATGAAAGTCGGTCAGAACGGTTGCTATTAGGATTTGAGACAGGTAAAAACTAAATTAAAAATAAAAAGCCTTTTTTAAAGCTTTTGTTATGCACTACAAAATTAAGAAAGTATGCAATAAAGACACTCAATTGTAAATAGTAAACCAACCCTTTTTACATAACTTAGTGCAATCTAGGTTTTGATTTTTTTAACATCAAAGTACCAAGGATTTGCAAGCAATTTTACCTCTAAACTTGTAATGCAGCGGTGGCTACGATAGTACACGCATAACGTATTACATATTGGATGGGTGTTCCATTCTCTACTCTTTTGCTAGAAGTGGCGTTCTTTTTGTGTCGTGTTTATCGCTTGAAAATTGCCTCCAATTCTGTAACCTAGATAAAAACTATATTATTTGTACCCGTACCTCCTTGCAGACGAAGCACTCGATGTTCCTCTCGAGCTCCTTGCCGCGGTGCGTGTGCCAGTTGACGTGCCGCTTGAGCGACACGAGCGTGCTTTGTACCCGTACCTCCTTGCAGACGAAGCACTCGATGTTCCTCTCGAGCTCCTTGCCGCGGTGCGTGTGCCAGTTGACGTGCCGCTTGAGCGACACGAGCGTGCTTTGTACCCGTACCTCCTTGCAGACGAAGCACTCGATGTTCCTCTCGAGCTCCTTGCCGCGGTGCGTGTGCCAGTTGACGTGCCGCTTGAGCGACACGAGCGTGCTTTGTACCCGTACCTCCTTGCAGACGAAGCACTCGATGTTCCTCTCGAGCTCCTTGCCGCGGTGCGTGTGCCAGTTGACGTGCCGCTTGAGCGACACGAGCGTGCTTTGTACCCGTACCTCCTTGCAGACGAAGCACTCGATGTTCCTCTCGAGCTCCTTGCCGCGGTGCGTGTGCCAGTTGACGTGCCGCTTGAGCGACACGAGCGTGCTTTGTACCCGTACCTCCTTGCAGACGAAGCACTCGATGTTCCTCTCGAGCTCCTTGCCGCGGTGCGTGTGCCAGTTGACGTGCCGCTTGAGCGACACGAGCGTGCTTTGTACCCGTACCTCCTTGCAGACGAAGCACTCGATGTTCCTCTCGAGCTCCTTGCCGCGGTGCGTGTGCCAGTTGACGTGCCGCTTGAGCGACACGAGCGTGCTTTGTACCCGTACCTCCTTGCAGACGAAGCACTCGATGTTCCTCTCGAGCTCCTTGCCGCGGTGCGTGTGCCAGTTGACGTGCCGCTTGAGCGACACGAGCGTGCTTTGTACCCGTACCTCCTTGCAGACGAAGCACTCGATGTTCCTCTCGAGCTCCTTGCCGCGGTGCGTGTGCCAGTTGACGTGCCGCTTGAGCGACACGAGCGTGCTTTGTACCCGTACCTCCTTGCAGACGAAGCACTCGATGTTCCTCTCGAGCTCCTTGCCGCGGTGCGTGTGCCAGTTGACGTGCCGCTTGAGCGACACGAGCGTGCTTTGTACCCGTACCTCCTTGCAGACGAAGCACTCGATGTTCCTCTCGAGCTCCTTGCCGCGGTGCGTGTGCCAGTTGACGTGCCGCTTGAGCGACACGAGCGTGCTTTGTACCCGTACCTCCTTGCAGACGAAGCACTCGATGTTCCTCTCGAGCTCCTTGCCGCGGTGCGTGTGCCAGTTGACGTGCCGCTTGAGCGACACGAGCGTGCTTTGTACCCGTACCTCCTTGCAGACGAAGCACTCGATGTTCCTCTCGAGCTCCTTGCCGCGGTGCGTGTGCCAGTTGACGTGCCGCTTGAGCGACACGAGCGTGCTTTGTACCCGTACCTCCTTGCAGACGAAGCACTCGATGTTCCTCTCGAGCTCCTTGCCGCGGTGCGTGTGCCAGTTGACGTGCCGCTTGAGCGACACGAGCGTGCTTTGTACCCGTACCTCCTTGCAGACGAAGCACTCGATGTTCCTCTCGAGCTCCTTGCCGCGGTGCGTGTGCCAGTTGACGTGCCGCTTGAGCGACACGAGCGTGCTTTGTACCCGTACCTCCTTGCAGACGAAGCACTCGATGTTCCTCTCGAGCTCCTTGCCGCGGTGCGTGTGCCAGTTGACGTGCCGCTTGAGCGACACGAGCGTGCTTTGTACCCGTACCTCCTTGCAGACGAAGCACTCGATGTTCCTCTCGAGCTCCTTGCCGCGGTGCGTGTGCCAGTTGACGTGCCGCTTGAGCGACACGAGCGTGCTTTGTACCCGTACCTCCTTGCAGACGAAGCACTCGATGTTCCTCTCGAGCTCCTTGCCGCGGTGCGTGTGCCAGTTGACGTGCCGCTTGAGCGACACGAGCGTGCTTTGTACCCGTACCTCCTTGCAGACGAAGCACTCGATGTTCCTCTCGAGCTCCTTGCCGCGGTGCGTGTGCCAGTTGACGTGCCGCTTGAGCGACACGAGCGTGCTTTGTACCCGTACCTCCTTGCAGACGAAGCACTCGATGTTCCTCTCGAGCTCCTTGCCGCGGTGCGTGTGCCAGTTGACGTGCCGCTTGAGCGACACGAGCGTGCTTTGTACCCGTACCTCCTTGCAGACGAAGCACTCGATGTTCCTCTCGAGCTCCTTGCCGCGGTGCGTGTGCCAGTTGACGTGCCGCTTGAGCGACACGAGCGTGCTTTGTACCCGTACCTCCTTGCAGACGAAGCACTCGATGTTCCTCTCGAGCTCCTTGCCGCGGTGCGTGTGCCAGTTGACGTGCCGCTTGAGCGACACGAGCGTGCTTTGTACCCGTACCTCCTTGCAGACGAAGCACTCGATGTTCCTCTCGAGCTCCTTGCCGCGGTGCGTGTGCCAGTTGACGTGCCGCTTGAGCGACACGAGCGTGCTTTGTACCCGTACCTCCTTGCAGACGAAGCACTCGATGTTCCTCTCGAGCTCCTTGCCGCGGTGCGTGTGCCAGTTGACGTGCCGCTTGAGCGACACGAGCGTGCTTTGTACCCGTACCTCCTTGCAGACGAAGCACTCGATGTTCCTCTCGAGCTCCTTGCCGCGGTGCGTGTGCCAGTTGACGTGCCGCTTGAGCGACACGAGCGTGCTTTGTACCCGTACCTCCTTGCAGACGAAGCACTCGATGTTCCTCTCGAGCTCCTTGCCGCGGTGCGTGTGCCAGTTGACGTGCCGCTTGAGCGACACGAGCGTGCTTTGTACCCGTACCTCCTTGCAGACGAAGCACTCGATGTTCCTCTCGAGCTCCTTGCCGCGGTGCGTGTGCCAGTTGACGTGCCGCTTGAGCGACACGAGCGTGCTTTGTACCCGTACCTCCTTGCAGACGAAGCACTCGATGTTCCTCTCGAGCTCCTTGCCGCGGTGCGTGTGCCAGTTGACGTGCCGCTTGAGCGACACGAGCGTGCTTTGTACCCGTACCTCCTTGCAGACGAAGCACTCGATGTTCCTCTCGAGCTCCTTGCCGCGGTGCGTGTGCCAGTTGACGTGCCGCTTGAGCGACACGAGCGTGCTTTGTACCCGTACCTCCTTGCAGACGAAGCACTCGATGTTCCTCTCGAGCTCCTTGCCGCGGTGCGTGTGCCAGTTGACGTGCCGCTTGAGCGACACGAGCGTGCCCATCACCTTGCCGCACAGCGGGCACGTGAAGCCCGACGCGCTCACCGCCAGCGACGGAACTGCTCCCTGCGCGGGGAACATCGGAATCCGTTCAGCCAAAATATAATTACGGAATAAAATACAGGGCAAACTGAGTATCTTATTTTGTTAAAGCGGCTTAAAAAATGTCGGGCATTATATTATTTATTTGTAAAAACAACGAATTAAGCTTTAACCGTTCATATAACAATGATCGCCTTGAAACACCTCAACTTAAAAATATGTAAATGCTTTGTATTATTCAGATAAAAAAAAATGTAAAGCAATCTATTTGTAAATGCCACTTTAATTGAGTATCCAAGCGAGCAAGCAGACAATGTCATTTTCAAATCAACCATTTTGTATTTAATTTGACAAATACTATTATCTACAATAAATCCGCCCTGAGTATTATTTTATACTCCTTAAAGCCTAATTATTTTTTAGTTTTTATTCTTTCGCATTCTTTAGTTTTTATAGAGGAGACAACATACATTTTTTCTTGTATAACAATCACGAAGGCATCGTTACCTGGCCGTTGTGACCCTGGAGCGAGTCCAGGGGTTCCGTCTTAGTCACAACGACCTCGCAAAAATCCGCCAGCTCCGAGCCGCCCTCCAGGGCTCGCGGCGCTAGGGGCGCGCGGGGCTGCTTCAATCTGAAAACGAAAACCACATAGCGTTTGAACTACAGATCATTTAAAACTTTGTAGCATTTTTTACTTATATAATCAAAAAACGGGATTTAATGTACTTTTTGACGACCTCCGTGGTCGAGTGGTTAGCACGCTGGTTTCAAGCGTCGCCATCTCGTGAGGTTCCGGGTTCGATTCTCGGTCGGGTCAATGTAGAAAACGATATTTTCTATATTGTCTCGGGTCTGGGTGTTGTGGTACCTCCGTTGTGTCTGATTTTGATTTCCATAACACAAGTGCATTGGCTACTTACTTTGGAATCAGAGCAATGTATGTAATTGGTGTCCAATTTTTTATTTATTTTTATGTACGTTTTTCTTTGCTAGTTCAAGAATGTAAAACAATCTTTTCACAACTTTTAAAATAATATTAGTGAATAAAATTAATTATCTATTTGATTTTTAACCCACATGTTCCTTCTGTTCCTTAAAAGACACAGCTTAGTTATTAGAAATGACATGTAGTTTTATCAAGGAGCTGACTATTTATCAGTTTAACGTGTTTCCATATAAAAAAAGTTCAAAAAATTAACTATTCTATGTTCTTTATACATTAACCAACCCATTTATTATAAATATGATCTTTTGAAAATATCCTAAAAGTATGTAATAACATATTTAAAATAAACAAGTTTTGTTCCTTTTTGGCACATAGTACCTCAAGTATCTTAGACATATTTTTTCCGGAATATCTGGGTTAAATAACTCAGTATTCAACAATAAATTACCTATGTAAGTTACAAGTTTTGTGTTGATCTTATTTTAAAATTAATCATTTCGATAAAAAGGAATGTCAGATTTGTTTACAATATTCGACTAGCAAAGAGAAACGGAATGTAATGCAACGATACACTTATTTATAAGGTAAACATCGTATTTAACATAGTACATCGCGAACCAGCAGACGACGCCGAGCTGCTTCAGTCACCCCGGGACCATGCCTTGTGTAACCGTGTCGTGATGTTTATCTTATAAAACCAGATAGTACGGAACAGATATGCCGTAGAAAAATAAGGTGCTATGTAGAAAGTAGGAACAAAACTTGTTTGTTAAAAATGGTTATTATTACTTTATCTAAATATATTTTTCAAAGTTAAATTGAATTATATGTACGTAAATATGAGTTCCAGGTAAACAGAAAAGTATATTTTCTTAACTGATAAATCGTTAATGACTTGGACATGTAGTATTATTATATTTCATGTCCTTTCTTATAATTTAGTTGTCCTTTATACGACAGTAGTATAAACTGGGTTAATAAGTGTATCATTGCATTAAATTAGTTTTAACTACAGAATGTTATTTCTTGACACCCTCTTGATCATTGGGCGTTACTTCGATAGTGTGGGGGAGCCTTGATGTTATGAATAAATATAAATAAATAAATATTGGACACCAATCACATACATTGCTCTGATCCCAAAGTAAGTATCTAATGCACTTGTGTTATGGAAATCAGACACAACGGTAGTACCACAACAATCAGACCAGAGATAATATAGAAAATTTCGATTTCTACATTGACCCGACCGGGAATCGAACCCGGGACCACGGAGCGGCGACGCCTTGAAACCAGAGTGCTAAGCCACTACACCACGGAGGTCGTCTAATAAATATGTTACAGGTAACTGGTTAAATCAGCCAGTTCATTGAATGCCTAGGCAGTTCAATCCAATTAAATGGCTGAACGTCAACTATCCACGTTGTCGCAACGTGGATAGTTGACGTTCATTCATTCGCAGGCATTGGATTAAATTAGGTATTTGTCGAGTTTGTGATGTTTGGTTAGAGTGAAAAGCACCTAGCATAAATATTACTTAATGGTGATCACAGTAAACTAAACATAATTTTGTTGATCGTATTAAGGCCTGATTTATGTCAATGTCATTTTAAAATCTGACGTTTTATACTTATTCAGTCGGATAAGTCTTATCTTATTAGACTGACTCTTAGTCGATTAAGAATATAAAATAGAGATTTTTATTTGTAAAATCCATATTTTCAAACTGTTTTGAAATTATCACATCTTAATTTCACTTAATAATAAAAAACAAGAAAGAAAATCATGTGCATCATTACACTAAGCGACATTGACGCCATATTTGATTGGTAGTGCTGCGGTGGAAATAGTCCCCCCCTAGCCGATTTCGACTACGGTGGCCAGTCACTACGACTAACGGACTGCACGGGACATATTATAGTGCACAAGTGTGTGCGCAAACACAGGTGCACTCTCTATCCCTTTCACTCTTATAGCCCGATGGGACAGCAATCTGACACGACCGGAGTGAGTTCAGGCGCAGGACCAACGGCTTTACGTGCTTTTCGAGGCACGGGGGTGAAACACCGCCATTTTCCGGTTCCAACTCCGGGCTACCCTAAGAATTTGTAAAAAGAAAAACCCAGGTATGTATTTTTATCCCGACCCGGGGATCGAACTCGGGACTTCTGGCGCAGCCGTCGCTTTAAAGTGCCACCCTCTTACCGCTGCGCCATCGGTGGAAAAATGCTGAACTAAAGAACATGTTTTTGTTTATATGGGGAAAATGCCAAAACCTTGTACACTACACTAAAATTTAGTTTCTATAAATCGTAATCATTTTCAAAATGATTGTCGTTAGTAAAATATTCCATGGAGACACAAATAAACATGATTTTGGAGTTAGAATAGACGGATGGAGTTGCCCGGCTTTTAAAAGTAGATTGAATATAGTCCGTCTTATGTCGTGTATTTGTAGTTGTTTTTAGAGATACTGTACATTGTCTTGGTATTATTATAAACATCTCCTTTGAATCATTTCGCTGAATCAAGGTCAGTCACTATCTAGCCTCTCAACCATTTGTCTGCTTTGTCTGCTCCAATATATCTGACGGCGACTGTATCTGTAAACGAGAACAATGTAAACTAAGGAAAAAGTAAAAATATCGATATTATGACATTAATTAAAGTTTAATATCCACACTTTACAATTTGTCTGTACAGTTTTGTATTTATTGTATACCTTAATCTATTATTTACAAAATTCAACCGTAATATAACATGTCTTCATACTTAAATTTTACACTACACCTTTTACAACGAGAGCGTAATAGAGCAAAAAATTCAAAATTACTTTATTTTGTACATAGGCTATTGCTAGCACTTATACACGTCCCAACATTGGCCCTACCACAGCTTCGGGACAATTGTGGGCTAGAGCGTGCGGGACGCTAGTGTTAACACAAAAACACGTCAAGTGTTTCAAGTTGTGTTGAGAACGAATGTGGGGGTAAATAGAGTAGATTATATGTTTAATGTTTACATTCAGGTTTGAGTATTTTTTTGTTTTGGTTATAGTTTCTAAAGTATAGCTTTGTTCATTAAAGAGTAACAAGCAAATAAATGAAGATCGCCCATAGTATTATTCTTTCTTAACAATGAAAAGTGAACAAGATTTCTATTAAACTATATAACTAATCAAAAAGTACATTATATTTGCTTTAAGTGTACATAAATAACATTATATACATTTCATATAAAAACATTTAAAAAAAGCTATCAAAATACTTAAAGCTAAAGTACTTAAGTTTTTAAATGTTATCTGCACTAATATTGCAAACAGGATTATATGATTACAAAATAATAAAGAATTAAGGACCGAAAAAAAAATCTTCAACTGATGAATGCTGTCATCCGTTGATTGAAACTAATGGTGAAGTTGAAGGGTAAGTGTTACAAATTAAAAACTGTTTTTCTTACAAATTCCAGTCATTGTACCAAGTCAGTTAAAGTGCAAATAGACCCACTGGGGTCACGTTTACACATTTCAATATAAACCCTACCACAGCTTCGAGACAGTTGTGGGGAAGGTAGTGCTCAGCTTCTGAGCAACAAACTAAGTCACTATTGTCAATGCTTCATTTCAAAAGGTTTACAATGTTTGTGGTGATCATGCAAGTCCACACATTACCATCTTTTAATTAATCATCTACTTTATAATACCCTTTCGTCATATGGGTTGCTTTAGTGACAGTTTTGAATTTACAAATTGGTAAGTCTACAGTGTGTATTGTTAGTTTATTGAAAAATTTTATACATTACCCCATGAAAGAAGAAGAAGAAGAACCCCATGAAAGAATAACCAACCTTTGATAATTGATACATCATCACAACCAGCCGCAGGACATTTATTTATTAAAAACACTTCATGCACAAACAAAACGTAAGTAGTAGTAAGTAAACGTAATCCATTGCTGAACTTAGGCTACCCCTATCATCATCATGGCCAGCCCCAGGGCATTCACTGCTAAACATAGGCCTTTTCCATGGTATATCCGAGCTACGATGAGCTATGGTACTGCATATAACAGCAAGATCTCTCAAAGCTAAAACAGAGAGCCACATTGCACGCCTTGCATACAAAATGTGTGCGCTTGGTCTTACAGCGCACGCATTGGCGTCTCTGCCTGCAAGCTTTGCTGGTACCTGCAATAACAGGGAGCTCTTGAGGAAAGTGAGCGATCACATCCGCTGAAAATTTGGGTGTCCCAAGCGCTGATGACATAGTGATTTCGCGCCTGTTTCGATGATGCGTCAGAAGTGATGTCACTAGCTGCATCCTAAACTCTCTGTGCTTAACATTGCAGCCACTTTTGTAAATAATGTAAGCATTTAAAATGCTCACATTCAATAAGCGTCGAAAAAATTTTTTGTACCAGACTTGGGTTCGTTTCCGTTCCATTGGATAGGTCGACAGCATTTGGTCCTTTTTGTCGACCCCACCCATGCAGACATTGTAATCTCTGATGACGGTCGGTTTGGCCTCGGACACCGCCACTCCGTGGTATGTTGATATCATAGCTACACGGTTGTGATCCCGCCACACTATGATATCAACATCCCCCGATGTGGTTCCGCAAACCTCACCCACCCTCATATCACTTTTTGTTAATTGCTTAATGTCATCTGGCACAAACTGACGGTTTGTGCGGAGGGTCCCAACGCAGTCGAATCCCCTTGACTTTAGAATGCGGGCCAAAGCAGGCGAATTGTAGAAGTTATCCATAAAAACAGTATACCCAGAATTCTCGAGGCCCGCCAGCAATCGCAACACTAAATTAGGTATGTGCCCAGGTATTATGGAGTCAGAGTGGTCCCTTGGTTCGACGCCACCATGCACCTCGAACCTCCATAGATACCCTGTGCGGGAATCACACACTTCATAGGTTTTGACGCCGACGGTTGCCGCCTTGTTTGGGATATACTGTTTTATATCCAACCACCCTTTCCATTGAGTCAGAGACTCGTCGATGGCAATATTCTGCCCTAGTTGGTACAAGGACTGAAACTTGTCATTTAAATGATCAATTATTGGTTTTATCTTATGTATTTTTGCCTCGGCACGGGTCAGGTTTTCGCAGGAATTATTGTCATTAAAGTGGAGGCACCGATTTAAGATTTGGAACCGCCGGAGAGACATATTTGCCGAAAATCCTGGCGTTGTAAATATGTTCTCCTGGCGGTTCCAATAATCTTCCAATTTAGATTTCACCACGACTCCCATCGCCGTGACCAAGGCAAAGTAAATGTAAAGTTCGTCCGGGTTCGTCTCAGTCCACTCTGCAATGCGGCTCTGAGGCCCCATTTCCCCTCTTTGTAAAAGATGTGCAGCATACTGCTGAGCGTATGCATTCGTTTCTTCAGCGATTCTCTCCATTATGGACCTATCCCAAATCCTTACGAAAATTTCGTGAGGATCTGCGATAGGGCCCACCGTGGGACCACTAGGCCCGGTAAACGCTTCTCTTCTCAAAAGAGGGGAAATGGGGGGATCAGGAAAGGATGACCATCTAAAATCATAGAGAACAGGCCCTTCAACTTCAACATTAGATTCGTCTATTCTAGCAGCTTGGGGCTCCTGTGGCGTATTCTCTTCGGACTCCAAAAGCATTCTGATACTCCGCGGTACCGCTGCTACGTGCACCTCTTCGTCGTCTGAGGGTGTTTCGTCTTCAACTTCACTTCCTAAAAACAGTGAAAACGTTGAGATGCCTCTCCCTAAAATAATCTAGATAAAAATTGGCACTATTAAAATTTGCAAATAACTTACCATACATGAGGACATCCGTTATTTCGATGTCACGCAAGGGCCGGGATTGCCTCGCCCCGGGAGTATCAGTGATGGTGTATTCTACGTATCTATGAAAGAAAATATTTCATATAAATCAATTCTACTTACTCAAAAGAATGCTTTATGCATTACAACTAATTAAGAGTTAAACTTACGCAGCAGGAGAAGGAATGAATTCAACAGGAGCTATCTCCCTTGGAGGCGACTGCTCGACCCTAAATGTATAAAAAACAAACATAAATGATGATATCACTTGACACACAGACGCTTTTTACAAGTAAATAACTTACGGTTGAGGTTGTGGGGTAAAATTTATTGGAATTGAGAGTGAGAGTTCTTGGATATCTGATTCTAATTCAGAGACAGAAGACCCAGACCTAGAATACAAATATCAATATCACATAGTTGCACCACAGTATCAAACAATATGATGTAGCACATTTAAGACATTGCAGCTACTTACGGTTGAGGCTCAGCATTTGAGACAGAAGACCAAGAACTAAAAATAAAAAATAAAAAACATTTAGTAAAAATGCAACAACACAACACTTAAAGATCACTGGAGCTTTTTAAAGTACTTTACTTACACTGAAGGGAAATCGTCGAACACTAAGCTTCGACGTCTTTTTGCATGAATAGGAGTCTCTAAAGGACTACCTATAGGTAGCTCCTCTATAAGGCCGATACGTATGCTGAAATAAAATACACATCAACTGTTTAACTCAACAATAAATTAAACAAAAAAAAATACTTGTTCAAAGCATGCGGCCTGTTTTGGCCTGCGCTACCACCACGGGTAGTAAGCCCCCTACTCCCTCTACACCTTCCACCCCTTTGGGTGGTTAACTCCCCACCCAGCGGCCTCCTCGACCTCGAGCGGTTACCCCCCACCTCGAGTGCGCACGCCTTCACCTCGACCCGTATTTTTTTCTCTTTTTCCATAATAGAAGGTAAATCAAAACACACATGCAAAAATAACGTTAAATTGCGAAAAAAAAAGAGGCAATGTAGCGACATCTATGATCAACCACTGTCACTACATTTCAACGCAACACGCTAACTCGGCTCGACTCGACTAGATGGCGCTGTAGTCGAAGTATGAAGACTGAACCGCGATATTAAAGATTTAGAGCGGACTAACTATATATGAATAAACCAAGACGGTGATCATTGGACCTTGGTCCCCGGCCATAACACCCGGTCGGTAAGAAGCGCTTCCCTTTGCCTTCCTAACCCAGTTGCGCCAAAGGCAAAACAACATAAACGGAAATCATATCAGAATACATATATAAAGTATTTTTTATCAAACCTGTTTTTTGTTCATGAATAAAATTTTACCTTACGAAAAAAAAACAGGCTGTAAATCAGTATGTGTTTGAAAATCATTGAAATACACTAGTATTGTTAACTTAAAAAAACATTAAGAATATTTAATATATTAGCTTAGACGCCGCATCCATCCACAAGTAAGCACGGATCATCCGTGGCATTCACGTGTCAATGCCCTGCCCGACTGGGTGCCGACTGGCAAGGCGCCATTTTCGGGCTTCAATATGAAATTCATATTATGAATGCGTTAGATTGTATCTTTCTTTTTAATAAAAAAAATCTGGGGGCACGGCAGTGCCCCCCCACCAAGTCGAGCAAAAAAGCGTCACGGCCGTACCATCCTTTTCTCGAAGCAATTCAAACCATTTTCGACCCCCTGTAACTTCGTTGTGGATAAAACTAGAAGACTGAAATTTTCAGTAACTATGCAGCATTGTAAAGACACGGTATATTTCAAATTTCATTCAATTTGGACCAGTGTTTTAAGAATTATAACGGGTCAAATTTCTTACTTTTGTCACTCACTGACTCACCGATCATCAAAATTCTAAGGCACTTCTAGCAGACCTAGAAGCTTCAAATTTAGAGTATAAGTAGTGTTTGGTGTATGAATCAAGGAAAAACTAAAATTAAGCCCATACAGCCAAGTCTTCAGTAAAATTTTTCAATATTGGCTTTATTCGTAACGATGTTTTACGGCAGGTATTATTATTGCGTGCAAAGCCGCGGGTTTAAGCTAGTCCCATATAAATATAGGCGCATGGTAGTGCCCCTGCCAAATCGAGCAAAAAATGGGTATTCCCGTCATGAAAACACGTGTAAATTCAATCGCCTGAAAACACATGTGAATTTAATTATTTAGTGCGATGGCCAAGTCACAATATATTTATATAAAACATTAAAGAATTTTAATATTGATATGCGTCACTATAAGATGCTGTTAATTATTACGTAACAACTTAATGCTTCGAGTACGGAGATTCGAGACACAATTGATTTTCAATTGTTATGGACCACGATCGTGGTCTTAGAGACTGGACGTATTAAGACAGAAAGTCGCTTAAGTGGAGACTGAATAAATTAATAACCGACTTGGTATTACATGGATCTCACAACTTTTTACCGCAGAACAACTGAGTTGCGAGACTTGGTTTTTTTGACAAGTATTGTTTTTGATGGGATACTTTTTATCTGGACTAGCTATAATTGTCTTACTAATTATGATTAGGAAATCCGCTAAACTGAACATATTACCGAAAACTTACGAACTTTTAAACATAAAAACTTTGATGATCAATCATACTCTTTTCTTGCTGTCATCATATAACATGTTTTTTCTGATAAAATCAAAATAAAACCTTGACTTAAACATAAAAATAGAGCTAATAAATGTATTGTACTTACCCAGGCATTATAACAATGTTAATTCCGTGAAATAATTCACAATAATAATCACTGAAACTTTCGGCGATCACAACGTTGTAGTACAACACGGACGACTGACGAACACTAATAATTGTTCAAATATTTTATATGACCTGTGACCCCGCTCCTTGGCTTGCTAGCTTGCCTGTTCTTTCCTCTACACGTTGATATAGGTTCGAAAGGGATAACAACAACCACGTGTGTAGAAATTTCCGAGAAATGCGCGGTTAAGTGGGAAGCCAGATTCGGGCGTGGCGCCAGACAAAGGTTATTTTGACAGAGCCCGAATCTGGTTCCTTGCCAGTTGAGAAGATGTCACACAGTATTACGAATATACAAAGTATTGTTTTGGTCAGCGACGAGCGACTCAGGGATGGCTGTACAAACAATACTGATGCCAAAAAAATATTTAAAAAAACGTTTTTTTTTTTAATGGAAAAACCAACAAAAACATTTTTTTATGCGGTATAGCAATTGAATTAAAACTACTAACACCAGGTAGCCTCTTTGTAGCTTACTAGCTACGGCGTAGTATTTCGTAGATACGCGCTAGGGTGCGAGTTTTCCTATTAGTTTTCTAATTTTTTTGAATGTTGTGAAGAGTTTTTCTTGTATAAATCTTGCTCAGAATTTAAAGAAAACATTTTTTTTAGAATAAGCATAACTCATATTATCATCCCCGAGTTGGATGTCACTGATCAAAACAACACCCTGTATAGAACCAGCCTAATGAAATAGTTTCTATAAGGTCATGTTACAGTGTAGTGGGCCCAGACCCCGAGCCGCTTGCCCCACTGACCTGTGCACGAACTTGATGTGGTTCGCGAGCGCGCTGCAGCTCTTGAACTTGTCCGAGCATTCGGCGCACGTGTACACGTTGCGCGGCTTCATGTTCACCGAGATGTGCTTCTGGTTGTGAGCGTTTATGTCGCTCACTTTCATCTCCAGATCGCAGATCAGGCATCGGACCTGGAAACGACATTAAGTTAATAAAGTGTTTATAATAGAATCGAGATGATATTATACAGTTTACAATGTCGCAATCATCACATGTCACTCAGATGTCTTCTTCAAACTTCCATCTAACTTTTGAGCTGAGCTACTAAAAATTTGATGAAAATACGTTATGCAGATTTTAATAAAAACTCAACGACAATTGATTACATGGATCCTCCATCACGACAATGCGAGTTCTCACACCGCGCACAGAATAAAAGAGTTTTAGAGCAAGAAAACATAGAACTATTAGACCATCCGCTGTACAGCCCCGACCTTAGCCCTAATGATTTCTATACTTTCCCTTAAATAAATAATAAATTGCGCGGCCCGAGATTTTTATCGCCTGAAGAAGCTGTGGACGCCTACAAAACGGCCATTTTGAAGACCCAAACTTCCAATGGGATGGTTGCTTTAATGATTGGTTCCGTCGTATAGAAAAATGTGTCAAATTTCGCGGAGAATACTTTGAAAAGCAACAAATACATTTTTAAATAGTAATGTTGCATCACTTCCTTGATTAACGAAATTTTCAGTGCCACCCTCGTAACGACATAATTTGTTCCTATCTTACAATACTTCTCCTGTCACTACAGACAGATTTTTACTTAAAGTCCGTTTTTATTTGCTAGTCGAATATTGTTAACAATCTTGACATTCCATTTCCATGAAATAATCTTTTTCTATTTTTTTTAGACACCAATGTACGTGACATTGTTCTGACCCCTTAAGTAGCCAATGCACTTGTGTTATGGAAATCAGACACCACGGTGGTACCACAACACTTGCACCCGAGACAATATAGAAAATTATGATTTTTATTTTTTTAATTGAACCCGGGACCTCTGAGCGGCGACGCTTTTAAACTCAGCGTGCTTAGCCACTGGTGTAGTGGCTAAGCACGCTGAGTTTAAAAGGTCGTCATCTCATCATTCATTCATCATCATTTTAAAATAGGAAAAACACAAAACTTTGGATTTGAGTTTTAGGTAAACACTACGATATTTTTAATTAGACAGTCATTTAGTTTTATTCACTGACAATATTATTTAAGTTATGAAATGATTGTTTTCAATATTGGACTAGCTAAGAACAAAGGCCTTTAATAATAAAGTAAATTTAAATAAAATTCATGTTTCATAGATATTTATTGGCCCCATAGATCTGAAAGGTACACACAGATAATTCATTATCTACCTATAAGATTTTTGGCATCTGTTTTTGGTTTATCTTTGGTTTTCAATGGAAGTTGTGAGAAAACTAAAATTAATACTTTTACTAACGCCTCCAATAAATCTTTTAGATTTACTGCAAACAACTAAACAAAAATATCACTTACAAACTTGATGAAAATACGGGCGCTGTAACACATATTTTAGTATTTCTTTTATTTCGTCTTTAGCCGTAACGGACGTTTTGACATGGTAGTGTCTGGCAACAAAATAAACGCAGATGCTTCATTTGGCCTAAACTTACGGTAGTACAAAGTTTAGAATGTTTTTTTACACTCAGTGTCATATTTTATATTCATAAAGATGAAATAAAAGACCAAAAATTTGCGCACGGGCGGAACTTGAACCAGCAACTTCTTGGCCAACCGGGCCAAACGCTCTACCAATTGAGCTACCGCGATGTCAGTCCGACCTTGCGAAATTTGTGGTCTCATATGGATACGCCATTACGCGTGACGTTTAGCGCCATCTACCCGCCTGTTTATGGTTCTAGTCCCGCCCGTGCGCCAATTTTTGGTCTCTTATTTGACCTTTATGAGTACAAAGTTTGTTTTAAACAGCTTGTCTAGTGTAACATAGAGGTCGTTGGGTAAAATTGAATCTGGAATTTGACATAACCTGTGGTAGTTTTGGTGACAAGGTTGCATTCTTCTGCTATTATCTATGGAAATAACGCGATCGATATTTTTAACAAGGATTTGAAATATTTGATATCGTCCGCGTTTAATGTACTCTGTTTTTTCCGTGCCGTTACTGTCCATCGTGTCATCGTGTGTTTTATGTATAACAACACTAAATAAACTGATATGTTATGCAAATACTTGAGGTTTCATCTCTAATACAATAATAACCCATCCAACATAATATCTCATCATCACATCGTCAATCACACAGCTAGAAATAGTATGTTTAACTCGGGTGAAAGTACCCATTTCACTCTCGAGTTATTGGCGCTCGAACGAAGTGAGAGCGCCAGAGAAAGAGAGAAATATCTCGAGTGGAATGGGTCACTTTGTCCCCATGTATAACAATCTACTAATCCACTCACCGAGCAGTCCTTGAGCGTGATCTTGGCTCGCTTGGTGCCCGACGAGAGGTTGTGCTTGGTCCGCTTGTGCTGGACCAGCAGCCGCTTGTACGAGAACTCCTTCTCGCAGATGTCGCACGTGCGCTCCGAGCTGTCCTCGTCGCTCGACTCCGTGTCCGACTGCGCAGCGGCTAGGGTCTCGCTCAGGAGGTTCGGGTTGTCCTGGTGAGGGTAATAACAATTGCTTTAGAATGTTTTTAACACTCACAGTGTCATATTTTATATTCATAAAGAAGAAATAAGAAACCAAAAATTTGCGCACGGGCGGGACTTGAACCAGCAACCTTTTGGCAAACCGGGCCAAACGCTCGTACCAATTGTGCTACCTGTACCTAATTTCTGTAAAGAATAACTGCTTGGGCCATCTGTTTCATAAACAGACCGCTAGATGGCGCTAAGCGTCACGCAATTGACGTTTTCATAAGAAACCACAAATTTCGCAGGGTCGGACTAACAGCACGGTAGCTCAATTGGTAAGAACGTTTGGCCCGGTTTGCCAAAAGGTTGCTGGTTCAAGTCCCGCCCGTGCGCAAATTTTTGGTTTCTTATTTCATCTTTATGAATGTAATAACAATTATCTATTACTAGAGGACACAGCGAAATTTGCTTCGCTCCCAGCAACGTACGTAGATACCGGATAAGCACAACAAAATTCATCAAAATCGGTCAAGCCGTTTCGGAGGAGTATGGCAACGAAAACTGTAACACGAGAATTTTATATATTAGATAGGATTTAGTAGGTCTGAGAATCGGTTACTATCTATTTTTCATACCCCTAAGTGATGAGAGTTGTTCACCCTTAAATATATTTTTTAATTTTTGAACTATTTTTTTATATTTTTATGTGACATTAAAAAATACATACTAACAACATAGTAATTTGATCATTTTTCATCCCGCTCGATAAGTGATCAATTATAGTGTTTTTAAAAAATACGAGGCTAAGCGAGACTGGGCCGGAGCGGGACGGTGCTAGGGGCGAAGCAAAGTTCGCTAGGTCCGCTAGTATATTATATATTGGACACCAATCACATACATAGCTCTGATTCCAAGTAAAGTAGCTTATGCACTTGTGTTATGGAAACCAGACATTGTACCATTATTACCATTGCAGATATTTTAATTTAATATATAACGTATAATATAAAATGCAAACGTGTCGGATGACGAATCGAACCCCGTGTTTTACGCTATCCGGGCGAATGCCACTCGACCGACACATTGGCAAGCCTGTTGAATTTTGCAAGTGGTTTGCTTTAACGCGTAGGCTGTGTGACCGCAATGTTTATCAATATTGCGAAATTGCTCTCACAATATTTTACCCCTTAGGGATTATAATGTTATGCTTATTTTAAAAAAACTTAGAATTTAATGGAAGTTTTATACAAGAATAACTCTTCACAACATTCTACAAAAAAGTTAAAACGAATGGGGTAACTCGCACTCTCGTGCGTAGCTCGCGCATATCTACGAAATTCTACACCGTAGTTAGTAAGCTACGAAGAGGCGACCTGGTGTTGGCAGTTTTGACTCGCTCGCTAGTATTGCAATAATACATTGATTTTGTGGGTTTTTTCCATTTAAAAAAACATATTTTATCAGTATCGTTTGAACAACCACCCCCAAGTCGCTCGTCGCTGACCAAACTGACTGACTGCATAACTTTTCTTGGACTTTACAGGGTGTTGCTGTAAAGTCCAAGAAAAGTTATGCAGTCAAAACTTGTGTTCCATCCGGTTCCCTGTATAAATCTTCGTTGATTGGACTAAGGCCAGCTACGATAAACCACGACTTGAAATCGGTTCAAGATTTACCGGTATTATAACAGTTAAACCGGGTTTTATCGTAAAATTTCGTTCTTGAGCGGAACCAAATAAGAGTGATACTGTTAACCTAAATAAACCGGTTAATTCCTAGCGCCTGCGACGATCGTAACTCGACTTGTTTTTTGACCGAATATTCTTCGAAAGAGGTTATACAATACCACAATACCACAGAACGTATCTGATAGGATATATATACAAAATATGTTTTAATGAATAAAAACAAACGTCAATGCGCTCACCGCTCGCAGATCTTAACGAAGTTGAAGATGGTTGTCCAAAAATTCCCATATTTTTCCAAACCGGTTTAAAAACCGGTTCTAAGGAACATAACCTTTTTCAAAAAGTTGCACCTATATTTTCGTTAAACCGATTCAAAAAAAAAACCGGTTTCCAAGCCCTGCGTTAAACTATTATTTACCTGATCTGGATCCGGGTCCTTATCAGGCGGCTCCACCTTGACCGGTATCTCCGCGCCAGTGTGAACCTTCTCCATGTGAGTGACCAGCGCCTTCCGGTACGTGAAGCGCTTCTCGCAGATGGTGCACTTGAGCGGCCCGTTCGATACGTACTTGCCGCCGTACTCTGACGTCACAGAGCCAGAGTCTTCTATAGTGCTTGCTCTGGAATTGAGATGATATATAAATAAATGTTGGATAGTCAAAGTTAAAGTAAAAAATAATTTATTCAATTATGGACACAAAATGCCACTTATGAACGTCAATAATTAGTGTAATATCAATCAATTATGGCCCATATTTTATTGATTGGATTGGTAATCTAACTAATATTCCAATATATCCTACTAATATCCAATTAATATTGCAAATGCGAAAGATTTTGAGGATCGATATATTATGTTTGTTACTCCTTCACGCAAAGAATACTCGATAGATTTCGATGAAACTTTACAATTAGTTCATAGTTTGAAATAACACATAGGTTGTTTTTTTTTTTGAGATCGGATACCTCCACTGGTGAAGCAACTAGGTTTACATACATTGCTCAAATCCCTTAGTACTTATGTACCTTCCTAAATATTACAATCAACAAACAACCTTTGGGTAAAGAAATTATGAGTTTTATAGGAAGGGGTATTTTGTGCATAAAAAGAAAATGAAGAGCTGAATAAGTGAAAAAGAAATATATCTGTATAATACAAATAAATAGTAATATTAATAAATAAAATAAAATGTAATAAATAAAATGTTTATAAAATATAACAGATTAATATATATAAATACCAACACAATAATAATCATACATAATAATATATACACAAAACAATATGAAATGAAAGGAAATTAACTGAGACATAGAGTAGATAGTATTATTTTGAAGAGAGTAGATGTTCTTTAAGCAGATTTTTGAAAATAGTTATAGATTTTGATTGCTTGATAGCTTATGTGTATGACAAGTTAAACAATTCTTAATAGTCAATTTGCATTGTTTCTTTGGTTGGTTGGAAAATTGGTTAAAAGAATATCTAAGACGAATTATTATTTCAAAGCTGTAAACTGTTCTAAAGTACCATTTCTGCGGTCGAAGTGACATCTGCTAAAATGGTTCACTGTAAAATCCACCATCAACACATTTTAGCATACAGGCAGGCATTTGGCCACAATCTCACCTGATGGTAGCTGATTATATGGCCTAGGATTGATTATGTCTGACTAGAAATATTCTATTCTTGAGCCTTTTAGAGAGGAAAACCAAGAATAAGCTATATGCATCAAATAAAGCAAAAGTTACATGATGCTTCAAGTTAAGAGCATGGCAAAGGAGCGAAAAGAATGGAAAAAACTCCACCGACAAGAGCTTAGCTCTAAAATCAGACGACGATTAAACTTTCGGTAGCATCAACAAAGCGTAATCCATAAACTTCTAATACATCGTCAAGTATATAATTATTATAGTATATACAAGTATATGTATTTATTTTATCGCTTGCGTTATGTATAAGTAATATTTTATAAGATCATGTCTATGTATTTATTGTAAATTGTATTCATTTTGTTTTTTTGTTTCACAATATATGTTTTTCATGTATTTTTTTACGTGTGAAATTTAACGTTACTTTTTCTTTTAATAGCAACTCATTTTCTTTTTGTCTGTCGCACCGCCCACAATCATTTCTGCTTAGCCCAAAGGTATGACTGGTAGAGATTGACAAAAGGCGTTAAGTCCACCTTTTGTACATTTTTTTTTTGCAATAAAGTATAAATAAATAAAATGATGACTCTTCTTGAATTCGTCCAAACTATAATAGCCAGAAAACATCTGCCGGCAGCGAATTCCACTCCCTAGCGCATGAGAAAAGTAACTAAGAAAGTGTAACTAAAGTCAATATGAAAGAATATTCACCTGGACTCATCATCAGCTTGCACATCAGGCTCATCGATATTGGACATGTGCGCAGCCAAGTGCGTTATCAGCTGCGCTTGCGACGTCAGCCTCTTGCTGCACATGCGGCAGTCAAACGACTCCGCTTTCGGCTCCTCTTTGCCAGATAGACTCCGCTCGAAGTGAAGATTCTTCACATGTGTAAAGAACGCGGCACGCTTCCCAGACATACGTTTGCACACCGGACAGACAAAACTGTCCAACTCCTTTCGTTTATTGCAACTGTTGTGGTGAGCCGTATACACGTAGTAATCGTCAAACGACTTCCTACAGAATATGCATGGTACGGTCACTTTCTTGTCTTTGCTATCCTTGACCGGGGAAGGGTCCTGTTTAGGTGCCGCCGCGTGGACCACACGTAGATGCTTGTTCAAGTTGTCTATGGTTTTGAACTTTGCCGTGCAGATCTCGCATTCGATCTTCTTTGGTTGGACCTGCAGAAAAAAGGAATTATTTGTTTCAAACTACAGATAACAAGCTTGAAGTATCCGTCAATTGAATAACAAGACTAAGGCCTAGCTGATCTAAGGCTACGCTGAGGTATGGGAGCGTTTACATAGAAACGGTTTTCGTATCTAAATGTGACAGTGACATGCACGCCGCTCAATGCAGTCGGACGTTAACAAACATAGAAAATAATGATTTACTTTAACAAACATGCTTTGTAATAATGATGAATCTATGACAAGTACACCGACACCGCAAGCGGCGCCGCTATACTATATTGGTATTATATGAATAATTAAAATATTTTATTAAGATAGTTGAAGGCGCACTGAGGCATTGAGACAGGTATGAACGCAAGTCCAAGTTAAGATACCACTTTGAACTTCACCGGTGATCTAGTTCTAAATATCAAATAAATGTGTACAGATACGGATCTATTATTATGACTAAAATAAACACTTATAAGATTTCGGCGGGCTATAATTACGATTATTAAACAACTGTCTGTAATTACAACAAAAAATAAACAAACATTACTCTGAAAATCACTTCAAACACCAATCTATCAAACAAAACTAAATTCTAAGTCTTTTAATTTCGAGCCGTGTAACTGTCTCACTCTTGCAGTAACTAATCAATGTATCCGTACGCTTTACTCTCCATCACTGAGCTACTGAAGGACTGGACTACCTACTGAGCCGTATTGGACGATAGTTAACGAGTGAGGAAAGGAACTTGATCGCTTAAGTACTTCAATTGAATCATTTATTCAGGAACTACCCAATCTTAATGACAAGTATACAAAGTGTAACGTTAAATGCGCAATTGAAAATAGGTTTTTGGAATCACGAGTGGAATCAATTAAACCATTTTTGGATATGGGTTACATTTTCCAAAAATGATTTTCTTATTAATAAATACAGTGGTGGTCATATAATTAAGAACGCTGATTATAAGGGTAAGATTTTTTTCAAACTTAGTAATCGTAATCTAATTGCACGCATTTTTTTATTTGTCTCGCTTTTGTTAAACTGTTCAATTAACAAAGCTTTATTCAATAAAAACACAAGATCCACTAAAAATAAATAGATAAACTTTTATACCTACTTCTAAATAAAGTGTCGCATAATGTTCCTATTAGCTGTGTGGTCACGTAATTAAAAACGCTTAATAGTTTATAACTTTACTCCAATTTTAAAAGAGAACACTGAATAGATTTGTGGTATTAGGTCACTGTTTGTATAGTTTTGACACTAATCATGACTATTTGAAAAGATTAAAAGTGATTGTTTCTTATAAAAAAAATATCGGAAAAAATAAAAGCTGTGATAAATCTACCAGGGTCGTAAAAATAAAACTTCGCCGGAAGTATTGGTCTTACAAAAGATTGCCGACCATCTGCAATGTTAAAAACGATGGTTTACCATGCCGTTAAGCATTTTGCTAAGTATCTAACTACTTCGAATGTTCTTTGTGTACCTAGACATAGAAAAACAGCTCCTCGAGATGACCGAAACATCGTTCGTCTGGCAAAACAAAATCCTTCTAAAGGGTCCAATGAGATACGAAAATAATATTTTGGTGAAACAACTCTTCAGCAATCTCAGCACGCAATATTCGAAGACGTTTGGTAGAAGAAAAAATTGCATGGAAGGATAGCAAGAAAATTACCCTTTGCCACAGGGAAGCCCGGCTTGCATATGCGAGAAAGTATGAAAGCTGGTCTTTGCGACAGTGGAAAAATGATGTTTTTTCATCAAAAATTAACAGAGTAAGTTTGATGGAAAAGGATGTGTATGTCGTCTCCCAAATACAGCATTCGACCCTAAGTACACGAGACCTAATTAAAGCTCGGTCGTAGAAATGAGAAAATTTGGGGGTGCTTTTCTGGACATGGTGTTGGATTTGTAAAGTTTAAAGGAGCTCAACATGGATCGATTCCAATACAAAAATATACTGGAAGAAACAATGCTGCCTTATGCTGAAGACGTTCTACCGGTTTTTTTGACATTTCAGCATGACAATGATCTAAAACACACTGCACGTACCGTAAAGGAATTTCTTACTGCGGAATCAGTTTCTGTTTTAGACTGGGCAGCTAACAGTTCGGATCAAAATCTAAAGGAGAATCTGTGGTTTAAAGTTATGAATAAGGTCTCAAATACGCTGTGTGGGATTTAAGAGATATTTACGACGTTTTTTTAGAAGAATGGAACCCTATTTCTGTTGTGAAATGTAAAAAAATTATAGAGTCAATGCATCACCGATGAAAAGCAGTAGTTAAAAGTAGTGGATATGCTATTAACAATTAATTATATTTAAAATGCATGAAAAAAGCTTTTAAAAATTGCTGCGCTACAAATTTTTGCGATTTTTTCAAATGTTGTATGATACAAAAAAAAACTTGGGCAGTTGAATAAATAGTTCTTAATTATTTGTCCAGCTTCAGTACTATTTAAATGTGTTACTTTGGTAAAATAAATTAAAATTGAGACAAAAAAGTTTGCTATTTTATTCTTTATTCCAAAACTAAGTTGCTCTATTAATGTAGCTATTTTATAAAGTAACTTGTTGTTTTTTAGATGGTTCACATCACTGGGTATGACATGTTTTAAATTACAAATTCTATAACTTCTAATCTATGACCACAACTGTATAAAGTCTCTATCTATTTATTAATAAGAGAAGCCATCACGTGCGCAAACCCGCCAAATTAAGTAAATAAGCTTAGTTCTTTATGAGCGTAGATAGTAATAATAATAATGTCAGCGCGGCGCAGCGGCCCGGTGAATACCTACCGACTCCTCTCTCGACAGAGCGTCACCCGCAGAGCCAGAAATGATCAGAAGTGCCAATAAAACTTAAACGCTACATAAAATCTAAAATATATCAAGATATAAATCTCGTGTCACAATGTTTGTCCTCAATGGACTCCTAAACCACTCAACCGATTATAATAAAATTCGCACACCATGTGCAGTTCGATCCAACTTGAGAGATAGGATAGGGGCGGGGCGGGGCTGGGGCGGGGCGGGGCTGGAGCGGGACGGGGCAGGGACGGGATGGGGCAGGGACGGGACGGGGCTGGGGCGGGGCGGGGCTGGGGCGGGGCAGGGCTGGGGCGGGACGGGGCTGGGGGCGAAACAAAGTTCGCTGGGTCCGCTAGTATATTTATATTTGTTTCTTTTAGAATTAGGTTAATTGAATTAAAAATCATTTGGGATGTTTGAGCTTTTGAGCATTTAAAATTACACGTTGTATAGTTACCGCGTCGATGGGCTCCAGCGTGATGAGCAGCTCCTTCTGCGGCGAGACCTCCGCGACGACGCCGCACATGTCGCTGTGCCGCTTCAGCATGATCTTCAGCTTGAACGTCTTGCCGCACTTGTCGCAGGACAGCTTGTCCTCCTCGTCGGTCGCGTCTTGCGCGTTGGCCGTAGACGGCTTCGGGATGTTAACCACCTGCGGAGTGGTAAATGATATTGATGTCTGAGAGGGAGGTCCAAAAATGCCCCACGTACTACAAAGATAAAATATATCTCAATTTTTTTTTAAAAAAAATAGTTAAGAAATTATGACATACTCGTTACCCCGGCTGTATATAGTGTGATTTGCTGTTGGTGTACCTTTATAAATAATAAATAAATAAATATTTTGTACGGTCTGAAAAAAATATCCATGAAATTGGTTCAGGAACCGGTATCAAAACCCCTTTATAATTAGAATCTGATAAAAAAACATTATTTTGATTGAAAAGGTGTACCGCCACGCTGTTATAAAATATGGATTTCGTGGTAAGGTATGTTTATAAAATAAAATATAATATTAATCAGAACAAGTGAAACATTACTATCTTGCTTTTCAACAGCCGCCGCACCGAGGCGCTAGTCGCGTCGCGTCTGTATCGCTAATAGCTATCTTGACTTTAAGCTAAGTGATAGTTTTACCAATTTTTTTTTGGAATATAAAATTTGCCAAAATAAATTATTCGCTATATTAACATATTTCTAAATAATACTTGTCAAAGAAAGATTTTTCCAAATAATAATTTGAACAAAAGAATGAAGTGCGAAATGTACATTTGTTAAAGATTCATTTGGGAAATTAATATTGGACGACAAGTTTTTTGGGAAGTGAAATTTGACAAATAATAGTTCGGCCAAACGGAGGGATTTAAAATTGGATGTATCCCCTTGACATCTTCCACACCTGCCACTAGGTACGATCGAGGTCAAATATCTTCTAAACCAAGAATAAAAAAAATATAAAAAAAACCTGATTCTCCCCCAAGCTCTCCTTCTTATGCTGCCTGCCGTGTATAGCGAGGCTCTTGGCGCTCGGGAACGCCCTGTCGCATTTGCTGCACTTGAAAGCGTTGCCGAGCAGCGGCTCGTCCGAGTCGGTGCCCGCTGAGAACTGCGACGTGGACATGTGCTCCTCGTAGTCCGAGTCATCTTCGTACGATCTGTTCACAAATTGCAAATTGTATACAGGAGGCTTAACGAAGCCTTGAACCTCGCATTCAGTACTACAAACCTGATCGTAAGTAACAAAAAAGGCATTGAAAATAATTACTTATTTATTAGCCGCTATATACAGGATGTGCCGAAAATTAAGGACAATCCTGCAACTGTACATAGGTCACATTATGGCCATGTTATTATTATATGGTAATTTTTTTTTAAGGAAATGTCTCACTATTTTCGCGATACACCTAATATTTTTAATAAATTGCGCCTTCGCTTTTAAGAATAATGTTCTTTTACAAATGGTGTCATTATAAAGATCTGTTTTATTTTTTAAACTCGCAAATAACGGAGGTATTTCAATCAATGGTTTTTTTGTCAAAAATATATTAGAGGAACCCCAAATATTTCATATTTTTGTAAAATCAAATTCAAGCATCAGACTTTCATAGACTGTGGTGTAAAAAAATGTACCAAGAGCAATTCTAATACGCAAAGGACGTGTTTTTGGACTCTATTAAGATAGAGTCTTATCGACACAAAATCACGCAGACCATGATAACTTACGTGTAGGTTCGATCTTATTTAGAACAGCAAAAAAAGGAAAATTGTGTGTCAAACGAAAAACATTACCCTCCGTTTAACGCCGTCGAGTAAAAAGTGCCTTGTTCATCAAAGGAGCTCAGCTCAGTAAAGGAGGTGCACACGAAATTTCTTTGTGTTTTTTAGTATTTTTAAACGCTTAGTGCTTTTATATTGAACTAATGTAAGTCGAGTGCGAGTACGAGTGTTCCGTGATTCGGACTTTGATATGGGTGGTCTTTGAGACCATTAAGCAAGAAACCTTTTGGTATTTTTTATACGCCACAGGCTATGAAAGTCTGATGCCTGAATTACAATTTACTAAAATATTGCAAAACTAAGATATGATTTTTTATGAACGAAGACGCATTTTCAAAAAAGAAGTGAGGGTATCTCAAAATCGTGAGACTTTCACTTGAAATTATTTATGGCATATCATAGACCATAATTTGAACTATTTGCAGTTACTGGATTATGCTTCATTTTCAGGACATGTATACGGGCACGAAACGCTTAGATGTAGCGACACGCGCGCACACTAAGGAGACGCGCTTAGTTGTGTGCGTGGTCCCCCGCGTCACACCGCGCGATACATTGCGTAGTGCACATTTTATGGTCGGTTTAAGAAAAAAGTACTGAACAATTTTGAACATGTTTCTAAAAAAAACACTTAGTACAGAAGATTTGACAACTCTGAAAGAAATGTTTACCTTGACTGTCACTATCTTAGGAGTGGTGTCTATCATTTCTCTAGTAATATGGTGTCTGCGAGAATAATGATCGTAATGAGGGGAATACATGGTTTTCAGCTTCTTTAAGCCTTTTGTTACACCTTGTATATTCATTGCAACTTATATTATATGCCCTTTATGTTTGAACTTCGTTTCGCCCTTGGCGCATCTGCATACCGGATTTCAATAAAAGAGATTCAATAGTTTTGTACGAAAACCTTTTTTCCCTTAAAAGATCTAAAACTGTTCACCAAACTATAACACAATCAGTTCAGCAGTTTGTTATGAAAAGTCCGTGGCCATCACAGGGTATCATAGGTGTTTAAAATCATCAACATCGCACAGTTTATCAGTTTTTGCATGACAAGGTGTTTTTTTCCTAGTCTCTACTGCCCCACAGCTGGGAAAAGGCCTCCCCCAAACTATTCCACGTATCCCTGTCAGCGGTAAGGCTTTGGCAGTCTTATTCTCGATCGATATAGACGATCTCCGTGGTCGAGTGGCTAGTACGCTGGTTTCAAGCGTCGTCATCTCGTGAGGTTCCGGGTTCGATTCCCGATCGGGTCAATGTAGAAAACGATCTTTTCTATATTGTCTCAGGTCTGGGTGTTGTGGTACCACCGTTGTTTCCGATTTCCATAACACAAGTAGCTTTAGCTACTTAGCTTGGGATCGGAGCAATGTATGTGATGTTGTAAAATTTTATTTATTTATTAGTCTAAATCGTCACGCCATCGCTTTGAAAAACAACTAAAAAAAAAAAGAAATGCACTCACTTGTTAAGCCGTTGTTTCTTCTGCGTGTCCCTCAACTCCGACACGCGCTTAGCGGCCGGCGCGCGGTCCTGCGACCGGCTGCTCGCGGACGTGTTGTCTACACTCTCGCGGCTGCGCTTGCGCCCTCGGCCAATAGGCGTCGACGTGTTCTCGTGCGTGATCGACGGCTTCGTCTGGTTTGAAACGTCCGTCTGTGAGGAGAACGCAGAGTCGCTGCTCTGTCTGTTCGGCGCTGGCGGGGGCGAGATGCTGAAGCCTGGATGTCGGGGGAAAGTGTGTTAGACGTAATCATTGACAGGAAAATATAGCATACTTTATTTAATTTATATTAATTGTATAGTGAGAAAACACTATAAAAACAAAAATGTAAGCATAATTTGAAAACTGGAAGAAAAATTATCGATTGTCTAAGAATAGTCTTTGCTAATTCAATAGTATAGAATAGAAAATGTTTATTTGCTCAAAACGCCATTGCCACGGGCGGAATGCAAAATTTTAAAATTTAACAATTCATTAATTTTATTCAATACTACACATTTTACTATTTCATATATTCAATATTTCAGGTAACATTAATTTATTGCCCTATTAAATATATAAATAATACATTTCTATTTAATATACATATAACTCAATACAATTCATTAATATTTTTTTGGTTAATACTCGGCACTCGGCGTATTCGGCGGGTTTTTTGATACTACGTAGGTACTCAGCTGAGTAACTCGGTTTTAGTGCCAAGTATACTCGATTTAATTAAAACAATACATTACATACATATTATCTATAATATCTACCTAAATGTATTGTTTTAATTAAATCGAGTTTTAATTAAATTGTTTAGAAACAACAGGGGAAATCTTTCACAATCTCAATTATGATACTAAACGAATAGTAATGAGACCAAATGAGAAGAACAAGTTTACGAAGAAAATTCAATTAATTTTGTAAAGTAAAATTATGATGCAGTAACACAAGGATGTCTGCACGTTCTGGTAACAGCCTATTATTATTTTTTCTTCATAGACGTTACCACCCTCCAAAAATAATCACTCGCTATGCACGGTGCTTGCAGGTGCACATAGTAACACTCATGCTTAACGTGACAGTTCTGGACACCTTGTTTGGTGTCATGCCCACTACTCGAAAGGACTTTTGTCTTTTGACAGCTTATTCTAAAATAATGAGACTTTTAGTATCATCGCGTTTTAGTGGCTAGATTCTAGAAGCTAATTCTGCGCGAACCTGTTTGTACTTGTACACCCGAAACAGGTATTTGATTTTAAACCGAGTTACTCGGCAGAGTACTTGGTTGGAAGAAAAATGAACCGTAATATTCGGTACTCGTTACTCGGCAAAAGTGCTACTTGGCGAATTTCTAATTTTTTCTAATTTTTTACATGGCCTGGCAGTTTTTTTCCCAAAATGCACTTTTGCTTAGAGGAACTTGCAATCTATAAACATCTTTCTGGCGTTATCTTAGATCTAGCTGAATATACTTTTCAAATAGCTCAAGATTTTTCCTAACAAATATTCCAGTCTCTAGGATGTAAAGGCCGACTAATGTTATAAGATTTAACTGTTTGAATAAAGGTCGACAAGATTCCAATGCCCTGCACCACTTCAATTAACAAAGTAATGGTCAAGTAATAGACTGAAAGAGTAAATGGGTGTGTAGCCAGCTTTTAGGCTACCATTTGATTCAACCAACATAATCCAGAAGTGATGCCTTAATTTTAATCACATCAAAACGGTACCATATTAAGATGAATAGTAGGTAATGGTACCGAGCCTATGTTATGCATATATGCATAGTAGTAACACATTGCAACTTTTAGCAACAATCGCCACTCAAACAGTATTTACTAGGCATTGCGGATTTAAATCGTAAATGGATATTAAATCTTTTTTTTAAACCATAAGACATTCCCACACATCACCATCTAGTCCCAAAGTAAGCTACTCAAAGCTTGTGTTAGGGGTGCCATACAACGGATATAATACTTAAATACTTTGTGTGTGTAAATACATACATAATATACATAGAAAATATATAGAATCGATATAGAAATGTATATCAGTCCAACACCATCATATATGATATTGTTCCATCAAAACTATATATTTTTAAAACTCTATACGAGGGTCAAACTGAAAGTTCTTAGAAAATCAAAAACTGATTACATTAGCCAGTTATTAGTTTTATTATATCTTTTCAAAATATTGTCCATTGACGTCAATACACCGCTGCATGCGATGGAACCACTGGGAAAAGCACTTTGCCCACTCGTCCTTAGGGGTCTCTTCAATGGCATCGCGATACGCAGCCACCGCTTCTTCAGCATTCATAAACCGCTTTCCTTTAAGTTTTTCTTTAATTTTTGGAAATAAATAAAAATCACAAGGCGCGAGGTCGGGGCTATACGGCGGGTGACCCAGTAATTCAACGTTTGATGTCGCCAAATAGTCGATCGTTCGCTTGGCGGTGTGCGACGAGGCGTTGTCGTGGTGAAGGAGGATCCTACTGCGAGGTCGTTTCTCTCGAACTTTTTCCAAGACAAGTGGCAAACAATTGGTAGTGTACCATTCTGCAGAAACTGTTTTTTGATCCTCTAACACAATTGTTGCGAAATGACCTATCCTTCCAAAGAACGAGGCCACCATTTTTTTTCCCGCACTTCGATCTCTCTTCACTTTAGTTGGCAACTCCTCGAAAGGAAACACCCACTGAGCAGATTGTCTTTTGGTTTCAGGATCATAACAGTAAATCCAGCTTTCGTCACCTGTTAGTATGTCGAACACAGCATTTGAGTCACCTCCGTTAAATCTTTCAATCATTTTACGGCACCAATCCACACGATGGAGTTTTTGAGCCTTAGTCAAATTATGAGGTATCCACCGGGCGCAAAGCTTCCTGACCGCTAAATGTTCGTGGAGGATTTTGTGCACTTGACTCATACCGATGCCTAAGCTTGTCCGAATCTGCTGATAGGTCACTCTTTTGTCAGTCTCTATCATACGCCGCACAACACAGATGTTATTTTCAGTCGTCGCCGTAGAAGGCCGTCCCTCACGTACATCATCAGTGAGATTAGTGCGACCACGTTTAAACTCATTAAACCAGTTGTAAACAGTCGCACGAGATGGGGCTTCATCGTGAAAGGCCAATCGTAGTCTATCATAACTTTCTTGTTGACTTAAATGACATCGAAAGTCATAAAAAATCATTGCACGAAAATTTTCTCGTGTTAAATTCATGTTGACGTGACACAGACAATTTTCAATTTGCCGCCAAATCGTAAAACAAATGACAAATGAATGAAATATATACTCAGTAATATTGGCAAAGAGTTCTATTTTCAAATTTTAGAATATTTTTTTTATTATATTGTTTATAAGTGGCCAGTTCTAAGAACTTTCAGTTTGACCCTCGTATTGCTTGATAAATGTGATACAATATGCCTTGGATCAAGGTCGATATTTATGAATCATAGATATAGAATCAGTTCCAGGCCTTGTTTTATTAGGCTTATGAAGCATTTTTGAAATTTTACGTAACGTTAATTAAACCATTGTTTTTTTATTCACAAAGACTGTAAAACAGCTTTTAATACACTTAAAGTAGTCAATCTATGCAGATTAAGAAGCATGTTATAGTGATATAATGTTATGATGCAGTAAACAGTTTCAAATCATATTGTTTTATAGATTCAATGCTACAAAATAATATCAATACAAAAAATAAATAAATAAATACATATTTTTTTTTATTTTTAAATTACAGTATTTTTTTTTTCGAAAAATGTACACCCTGTGATGGTTTTTTAGTTCCTACAATACAACTACAACAAATCTTTACTTTTCTTCGTTTTTTTTTTGTGTAATATTGAGTAGTGCCTGTGTAACTTGTTGTTTTAAAGTTATAAGCTAAGTGTTCGAACTTAGAAGAAAATGTCACATTTATCCGAACCAAGAATGAAAAATAAATACCTCGCCCAACTTTAACAGACTGTACTGAAAAAAAAAATGTACTACGCCAGTTTGGCAAGTAACCTTAAAAGTTGACACATTTGATAAGGATTCTAAATTGGTATATAACTTATGGTTTAGAATTGTTTTTAACACTCACAGTGTCATATTTTGTATTCATAAAGATGAAAATAAGGAACCAAAAATTTGCGCACGGGCGGGACTTGAACCAGCAACCTTTTGGCTGACCGGGCCATAAAACGTGGTATAAAACTTGCTACATTGTTACTTAGATTACAGGAAAAAAAAAACAAGAATCCCAGTTTTGAAGAAAAAAAACTACTAAAAAAGATTTTAGTGTAACCAAGGCTTGCCTTGAGCGTAACTAACATCCTAGGTTTAGTGAGAGGAAAAATCATTCCATAAAGTGAGAGTGAGACATATAGTGACACTTAATTTTTTTTTTTAATTTAGGATAAATTTTCCTTAAGTTTAAAATTAAACAACAATTGTTTGGATACTGAGATTTATTAAAGGTGTTTAAATTGTTTTCCTTCAGCTGCAATACACCGCCGGATCTAAATCCGTTAGATTTTTTTTACTGGGGAGCACTGAAAGAGAAAGTTTATTCTGAGCCAGTTGAAAATTTAGATGAGCTTCAGCAAAGAATTACGGAAGCAGCTGAATTTGTTAACAACAAAAGATTTGCTCAGTTGAAGGAAAACAATTTGAACACCTTTTATAAATCAGTATCCAAACAATTGTTGATTTATTTTAAACTTAAGGAATTTTAAAAAAGTATGACATTTTAAAAAAATTGATAAAAGTATTGAAACCGTCACTATCCGTCTCATTCACACTTTATGGAATGATTCTTCGTCTCGCTAAACCTAGGATGTTAGTCATGCTCAAGGCAAGCCTTGGTTTAACTAAAATCATTTAGCAGATAAAAGATTTTTTTTCAAAACTGGGATTCTTGAAAGGTTTTTTTTCCTGTCATCTAAGAAACAATGTAGCAAGTGTTATACCATTTTAAAATCCTTATCAAATGCGTCAACTTTTAACACCCTTAGCGCCAAGCCTATTCTCGGAAAATTTGAATTTTCATGATATATTTATTTGCTTCAATATGCTTTTTAATGACATTTCTTACTGTTTTATTTTGATCAGCCACCTTCTCTGCTATTTTTCAGGATTTTAGTAGCGTGTATCAAAAATGATACACCGGCCCACGAAATATATTTCTCTGTTGACTGTTTTCATAGGCCATGTGTATCATTTATGATACACGTTATTTTTAAGTTTTATTTGTTTATTTTTCGTTCTTTGTTTCAGATAAACCACGAAAAGAAAAGAAACATATACATAGGAGTTATAGAAAAACAATTACTATTTTGTTTTTCTAAAATTCCTTTTATGTTTTGTTGTAGAATATTCAATAAATCCTAAATAAAGTTAATTGAAAAGTGAATTTTGAAATTTATCAAAATGTACCCCGACAGTGACGATTCTTTATATGACCCGGACTATTGTCCAAGTGACGGTGTTGTGACGGCTAGTTCGGAGAGTGACAGCGCTAATGAAAATTGGAATCCACCTTTATCTTCTAGACGAGCATCAACATTTTCTGAGAGTGAGCTACCCCCTTTACCTGAAGTAAAGAGACGAATATGTGCAAGAAGAATACGTTATACAGATTTGAACGATCATAATATGCCAGGTACATCATCTGCTACTTCTAGTATACCAAGTACATCTGCTTCTATTCTTTACTAGTAATTCTCCAAGTCTGTCTGGTACAACATCTGCTGAGATAAATGAATCTGAGTGGCTAAAACTAAAACTTGACTCAATGGAATGGCACATGCCTACTCTAGAAGGTCCATCGCCTATTGAGTACACAGGACCTATTTCAGGCTTGAAAGACATATACGCAGGTATTTTAGATTACGCTTCGCCAATAGATTACTTCGAATTGTTCATGACTCACGATATTATTCAGCATATTGTAGACCAAACGAATTTATACGCCACGCAGCAATTATTATCAAATGATGTTTCTTCCGGATCTAGGCAACATGCCTGGGTTCCCGTAACCGTCGAAGAAATGAAAAAAATTTTAGAACTTATATGGGATTCCATCCAGCCAATCTAGCTTCACCAATCGGTGAAACTGCCATCGATAAAAGACTATTGGCGGGTGCATAAACTATACAATATTCTATTAGCTCGAACTGTAGTGCCTAGGAACCGATTTGAGTTGATTCTCAAATTTATTCACTTCTCCGATAATACATTAGCCGACCCAAATGATCGGCTTTACAAGTTGAGAGACATTCCTGACAAGTTTATAAATAACTACAAGTGCACGTATACACCTAGAGAAAAAATATGTGTGGACGAATCTCTCATACCTTGGCGAGGCAGACTCATTGTAAAGGCAATATATACCTAATAAAAATGCTAAATACGGTATCAAAGTATTCAAATTATGTACCGAAAAAGGGTATACCTGGAACTTGGCCGTTTACTGTGACAAATCTAAGGACCCTCAAACTGAAGTCTCTGTTTTTCAGAGATCTTTGGCAGATGATCTTTTAGGAGAAGGCAGACCCATGTACACAGATAATTATTATACCAGTGTTTCCCTCGCCTTACGCTTGCGAAAAAGAAAAACCCATCTGGTAAGAGCTCACAGAAAATATCTGCCTAAGGAAGTGGTACAGGCTAAACTAAAGAAAGGACAAATGGCTGCGAAGCAAAGTAATGAAGGTATAGTTGTTCCGAACTGGCGTGACAAACGAGATGTAAGGATGCTCACTAGAAAAACTTCTGCTCTAGAGATGGTGCCAAATAAAAGCCGAAAGTCGAATGCATTGCAAACAAAACCCAAATGTATTGCTGATTACAATAACGGAAAGTCTTCGATAGATATTAGTGACCCAATGGTGACGTATGGATTTGCATTACGACGTTGTACCAAATGGTACCGCAAGTTAGCCTTTGTAATTATTTGGGGAACAAGTGTAGTGAATGCTCATTTCCTGTACAATGAATATTCTCATCAAAAGAAACTCACGATAACTAAATTTCGCGAACAAGTGATCGATGCATTACTGGAGAGAAATTCATCAACAAATGTTGACAGACCTTCACAATCGAGACCTGTAGGCAAACATTATTTAGTCCAAAAAATTGTGAACGATAAGAAAGTTAGAGGTCGTTGTGCGGAGTGCTATAAAATTTACGGTAGAAAAGGAATACAAATAGCTGGAAAAAATAAAAGAGCTCCCCAAATTTATACAATATATTCGGTGTGTGATTTTTAGGGTTCCGTAGCCGAATGGCAAAAAACGGAAACCTTATAGTTTCGTCAAGTCTGTCTGTCTGTCCGTCCGTATGTCACAGCCATTTTATTCTGTAACTATAAGCATTACACTGTTGAACTTTGTTAGGAAGATGTATCCTGAAATTCGCTTACCGATTCTCATACAAAAAATAATGTCGTTTAAGGGGGGGCTCCCATACATGAAACTAAAACCAAAAATATTTTTTTTAGTCCAACCTATATGTGTGGGGTGTCTATGGATAGATCTTTTAAAATGACATGGAGGTTTTTAAAACCATTTTCTTTTAAAGTCTAACGATTCATAGCTAGACGCTTCCAAAGTGGTAAAATGGGCGTCCCTAACTAAGTTCTAAACCAAGCAAGTGTAAATTTTGAAAAAGATATAATGTAGATCTTAATAAATACTTTCAACGAAAATTGGTTTGGACGAGATCGAACGAGTAGTTTTTGAGATATAGCATGTTTTCAACAACCGCAAACATAACTTTGTATTTCATACAGACACTATGAAAAACAAAGTTATATTTGCAGTCAACAAAATTTTGTGGTATTTTACTAAGTAGAAGTAAGTGGATTTCCTACAGTTAAAGTTGGCACGGAACCCTCAGTGCGCGAGTCCGACTCGCACTTGGCCGGTTTTTTTTTATGCGACCAGTGTTTCAACAAAACACACTAGTAACTAAGTCTTAGTTTTTGTCTCTTTTTTTAGTAATTTTTCATTAAAATTTCTATGTAAAAACTAACACGACTTTTTTTGAACCTTAATTTTTCAGTACTTATATCTTCTAGTATATCTGTCATAACTGAATCCCAAATATAGGATTCCATTCGCCCAGGCCAGAAGATTATTATTCTCATACAAAATCAATTGAAAAAGAGTGCATTTTTTTTTGATACCCAACATTTTGAACACATAAGGTCGTGTGTATCATTTTTGATACACGACGCTATAATAAGCGTGTGCAAAAATGATACATTGGCGTTGGGGGTGTTAAGGTTACTGACCAAACTGACTGAGTACTTTATTTTTCAGTACAGTCAGTTAAATTTGGGCGAGGTATTAATTTTTCATTATTGGTTCGGATAAATGTGTCATTTTCTTCTAATTTCGAGCACTTAGCTTAGAACTTTAAAACAACAGGTTACACAGGCACTACTCAAAAAACGAAGAAATTTAAAGATTTGTAGCTATAGGAGCTAAAAAACCATCACAGTTTAAAAAAAAAATAATAGAAATTACTGTCATTTAAAAAATACATGACTAAGATTTTTTATTTATTTTTCTAATAACTATTATGATTTGTCCTATCACCCGATTCCGGCTTGACGTCGACTTCTGGGATACTCTGTATATTTTCAATTCGTTATCATTAAAGTTCGATATTACTCACGACTAGTATTTTCACCGATTCTGTCGCACTATAGTATAAAATTTTATTTATTTATTTAAAGACTTTATTGCACAAATCATAGTGTACAAAGGTAGACTTAATGCTAAAAGCATTCTCTGCCAGTCAAACCTAGGTCATGCATAAATACAGTTTTGCATTGATGCTAAAGCACGTTAGTATCGCCGCGCGTTGGTATTCAGTCGCCAATATACAGATACAGTCTTCAATGGCTCTGAATCACCAAAGCATCGCGACAGTATCGATGCTGCATCGCGACAACATCGCTGCTAATAGTTGCAGTGAGTTAGGGACCTTAGACACAAATTGATTACCCAATAGTTGTTTGTCAAAACAAAAACATCACACAGACTTACCAGGTGGGGGAACATAGTTTCTTCTAAGCTCTTGGTCAGAGCGTTCGCACTGCTGTTTGAAGATGTAAGCACTGCTTAACTTCTGAATACATTCTGAGCAGATTTTGTCTGGCAACCCGTCTCCATCGTAGATCTTTTTGACAATGAAAATAATATTTGTGGTCAAGAACACATATATGCATGAATTAAACTTGCAACCATTGAGATACAGAATTAAAGATCAGAAAAAAAATACAAATAGACAAACTAAGCTTGAAGCACTTCCAGTAACTTACTGATGCACATGAGGAGCTCACAAATTATTTTTTTGAAGTGTTTGCTAAACGTGTTTGTGTTAGCTAGTGTTAAAAAACTTTGATTTTTATCATAGAAATTATATGATTTAAACCCTTCTATGATAAAAAAACAAAGCTTTTAGTTTAATTAGGTTTAGATCAAATATTAAAAGGCGTTATTTTTAGCTCCTTTATACAATTAAGTTGAAAGATTCATAATTTGTTAGGTTGGATACTTTAGTGTGATTTTGTTTTAGTCTCAAAAAAAAATAGAGCACCCTTTGCTAGACTTCAACTGAATTCTGATAGTCTCATCACTATCTTTTAAATAAAATTGGGCACCTGGATCGAAAGTTTATTGGTTGCAGCTAAGAAAATATAACATTGTGCCTATTCAGTGAAATTTACCTGGTTATTATTTTATTACTTTTTTTTATAAGATCATATTCTTGGGAATCAGCTTATCACTACAGACAGTAGTTACTGAGAATTATGCGATGGATGTTCGGTCGTATATGAAAGAGTTCAAATTACAACCGATAGTGTCGATTTCTCGTGTATCAGCTGAAATTTCACGAAAGAATATCAAGCAGTTAGTGTACTCACTTTCACTCGGGTGCATTCCATGACCATCTCCGCCAGCTGTACTGCATTGTCTACAGTGAAGATCGAGTAAAAGTCGCCAAGCTTCAGACAAAGTCTGCATTTTCCTAGCTTGAGAGCCATATTGATTTCTCAAAAACTTTACGGAAGTTAACATCACATCTGCAAAAAAATATGATTCTATGATTTCACATAGTTTCAAATTATACGGACCGCTTTAAGAATGGACGAAGATGCAGTTCTAAACTGCTTTCAACAGAAATTATACAAAAAATACCTTGAATAACCGGCGTACTCCATACAGGATCATCACGAAAAATGTCTACTAACGTTTAGTTTCATGGATGTCTTGTTTGAAAATTAGGAAATATTTTTTTTTAAATAGAGCCACTGATAACATGCAATGGGTTCAACTTAAATTTATTACTTAAATAACAATTAAATCATATTTTAGGCATCGAATCAAACAGATTCTGATAATAACAATTTAGTAAACTAAACGCAGTATAAAATCCAAAGAGTATATAAACACTATAAAATTGCCCATCTCACGACTCTCTCACAGCGCAGCGCACAATGCTCATGCATGAGCGCCCTTCCTCACTTGTTCAGCGAGGCGCGGTGTCTTTGCCAAGAAAGGAAAAAACCGGCCAAGTGCGAGTTGGTCACGCACACAGAGGGTTCCGTGTCAATTTTTACTGAATAAGAGAATTCACTTACTTTCACAAGGCTGTATGAATGAAGTTCTTTGCCTTTTCCATATGGAAAGAAAAAAACAAAAAAAAACATATGATCATGTCAATGTCACGGATCTGTCAATAATCTGTGGTTGGATTTGAAGAACTGTGCCGAAACTGCGGCGGAAAACAAGAAAATTAATTTTAAATAAAATTGAATTTAAAAAGCGTACTAGTTGTACGTTTTACACCAGTAAATAAGAACAAATATGTACAGAGCTACCGGATCAAACTTATTTGGGCAGTGGTTAGAGGAAGATCGTATAATTTCCGAGTTTCGGCTACTCGGAGACATAGCTGATCATCGTAGTTTAAATGGGCTAAAACTGTCTCAGATCAATTGGTCCTACAACATATTTCAATGTGGTAATGGTTTTTATGTGACTGGCGAATGGGACGGTAAAGAAAATCAAGTAAAGAAAGTACAACTTCCTGACGATTGTCTTGTTGATGACGCTGAGTCAAATCTAGCTATGGTCGGCAATGATTACAATCTGTTACTAGTAGATAAAAAACGTAATTTATTGTGGACCATTGACTTGGAAACAGAAAAAGTTAAAAGAATAAACTTAACGGTTGAAGCTCCGCTAGAAAATAGTTCGAAAAGAGCGCGACGTGAGAGTCAAATATTGACGGTTGTAACAACAAATAATTCATGTTTGAGTCTAACAACTGATGGAAGAGTTTACAGCGGCATTCTGCCGAGTTTCTTGGACACAAGCCACTGTATGGGTAAAGTTATTGATGTCAGATGTGGCTATGAACATTTTATGATACTCACTGATGCTGGCAGGGTTTACACTTGGGGGAATGGAAGGTATGGTTATTTTGTGTGTGATAAAATAAAACCATGTTTTATCTCTCAATATATTAATTGTATTTTCAGGAGGCTGCAGCTAGGTCATGGCACCCTAGACAATTTAGAAACACCAACAGAAGTGGAAGCTTTAGCAGGTATCCAGATTACAAAAATTAGAGCTGGTGGATGGCACTGCTTCGCGCTTAGTGAATTTGGAGACTTGTACACTTGGGGGTGGAATGATACTGGCCAGTTGGGTGTCAGGCATCCGCATGCAAAAGGAGTTTTGAACCGGGAAGGCCTCAAAAGCTATCCTCTCCCTACATTGGTAGATATACTGGATGAAAATCAAGAGGAAATCAACATGGATGTGAAAGATGTTGCTTGTGGTTCCCGACATTCAGCTATAATATTGGAAGATAACTCTGTGTGGACCTCAGGCTATAATAAATATGGACAGCTAGGAATCTCTCCAGATGACCATCAAAATCTTAACTATCTAACAAAGGTGTATGAGTGTGAAAATGGAACTGAGATAGTATGTGGACACTGGGCAACTGTTTTAGCTTATAAGAATAAATGTGCAATATAGACAATAGTAAAAATCTTTAATCATATCATTAAAAAATATGTTTGTTAATTTATAATTATTTTGTCTATTAATGCTTCAACACCCGAGCGGTTGCAGGCAACCGCATAACAATAGAATTTGCATTGTGTCTTGTTCACATACGCTTGAGGGATTAATATGATAAATATCACATCACTAGGACCAGATTATATATATTTGCTTATTTAAGCCATTCTAAGCGGTAATGCATATTTTACCTAAGATCTAGTTAATGCTTCAACACCCGAGCGGTTGCAGGCAACCGCATAACAATAGAATTTGCATTGTGTCTCGTTCACATACGCTTGAGGGAATAAGATGCATAATATTATCAGTATATATTTACAACTAGCAGTAGTGGTGCAAGTAAGAAAGAGCCCAGCAACCATAGCGATAAGCGCAAGTGCACATTGTACTTGAGCTGCAAGCATTATTTTAGTGCAGAGTTATTTTAGAACTGTGATTCTAAAATATTTATTGAAATTAAATAATGTAAAAAGCAATTTTGTTTAAAATGTACTTCTCGTGATGATGGTTATGTTTAACTTCATAAGAAAAACCCATATGCATCAAAACACCTTTGAAAATAGAACATAACGTCATGATCTTAGAACAACGACGTATTTGTCAAAAAACCAAAAATCGCTTTATTGCATTTTTGATCTTTAAACACCAAAAACTTAAATACCAATTAAGAATAAAATCATCATCATCATCATAAAAAAATATAAAAATATTTATCATAATAGAACCGCAGTTCCACAGTAGGTACAATGACGTTTCTGATTAATGTTCGAAGTATTATGACGTATGTACGCTTACGTTGTGCGGGGCAACGTTTTACGTCTGACGTATCTGCGCAAGCGACATTGTTAATTGGACTAGCCTGCAAGATACCAAAAACTCCAAGAAATGAATCGAATTAAGTTTAATGTGATTTACACGCGTTTTAAAGAAAAAAATGCTAAAAACAAATTTAGCTGTCGGTTTTACCATACTTCACTTTTTTATAGCACGTGAATAAATTGATCAAAAGATGACACATTTTTCTTAAACGCAATATAAATACTAAATGTAGGTATTGTTATTGATTTTTTAAATTTATGGAACATCAAAAAAATGCTGTCATGTGACAATGCTGCTGTGGATAAATTATCGTAGTTTAGTGCCGTATGTGCACTTGCACGCATGTTCTTCGAGCACTGAATAACTAACGACATTGTACCTTTGAAAAAAATGGTTATGTGTAAATATTTTTACGTTAAAAAATATTTTTTATTGTAGTACTGCGGCTTGTTTAAAGTTTGGTACTTGACAAGTTAAAATTATATTATTTTGTTTATTTGACTTGCAAAAAAAAGTTTTTTAGAAACCAGCTCTGTAAGGGGCACACCGAAATATAAAACGAATAGTTTAATTTTATGTCTGATGAGATAACTTTTATGTTTTCTTAGTTTTTGTAAGGATTTCTACTCAACATATTCTTGACAATAGCAATTTCGTAGGTAACTTATCGTCAACGGGACATTACCTAATGTCCCCAGAATCTATTATTTTACAAAGACTCTATTGCCTAAATAATACTGTACAAAGATGAACCAAATGCTAAAAGCATCATCTGCTAGTCAAACCTTAAGATCAATTTAATCTAGATTAAAGTTTTTTCTCATTCTTTGCTCTTATCATATTATTGAAAAGAAATAGAAGAATTAATATCATCGATACAAATATATTTTTTTCCTAGAAAATTTTGTTAATTAATAAGACAAATAAGATTACTTATAAAAATTGAGGTAGCTCTACATTTTTTATTAGTAAACTTATTTGGCGTACGTTCGTGTTCGTTAGTTTATCTAGGATTCCTCGTTCAGACCCTATCCTGATTACCATGGGGTATGAAGTAAATGAAATAAATACTGTCGTTATAAAGTCAGCTATTACATAAAGACCAGATAGTGTTCTGTCAAGAGATAGATCAAAAATAAAGAGCTCCATAATTGTTATATTCTTCTTAAATTAGTAAATCAATCTATACAAACATTTATACAAGTAAGCTTCTGTCTGGAGCTGGACGCAACGCTCGCGCATGTTCCCGCGAAGATATTCGCACCTTTCGTCGCGGCTAATTCGCCCTCCTGCGGGCTGCGGGCCTAAGATGCGTGCCCATTTAAGGTGAACGCACATTTACCCGAGCCGAACGAAACGAATTTTAGAATTCTTTAGACTCGGGCGACTCGCCGGGTATTCAATTCTTACTTACTCCCACCTTAGATGTCGCTCATAGCGCTATCTCACGACTTGAATCGGCTAAGTGTGCGAGGCCTGCTTGACTTCGATTCGTTCGGCGCGTTCGGCTCGGAAAAATGTGCGTTCTCCTTTATCATTTATCGCGGAAATCGATAAAATTCAAACGTCATTTTAATCATATTTAAAAAAGTTTTTACTAACTTTTCTGCATTCATTTGTTTTTAAAATCAATCAGCATTAATATACAAGTGAAAATATTTGGCAAAACTGGTCGTTTATGAAATAAAATTATTTAATCGCGTGCATGTCAAGCAAAGAATATTTTATGTCAAAGGTATTACTCAGTGATGTGGTCTGTTCCATTTCACGAGTTAGAATATAATTTTAGTTTATGAAAAATATTATAGCACTTGAAGTGAAACGAATAAAACAAATCAATAACTAGATTAAATGTTTAGGAAGTGAGAGAAAGTGGAGATTTTTTTTCTATAAAGCACCGAAAATAATATATAAAAATCAAGGTGTGGGGCCGTGACCGAGAACCGGAACGACGTCTTCGATTAAAATAAAATTGACATCCAGCCCAGCCAAGCCACAAATTTGACATTTTAGAACGTCTCTGTCTGTTGTTGTGTTTGTGGTGGTGGTACTTTTCAATGCTCGAAAGTATTGATTTTCTTCTCTATTACAATTACTTGGATAGGTACTGCGTAATAAACTTTTGACCGTGATTTTGTTGCTGTACACGTTGCCGAACGAAACCAATCGATTAACTCCGCTGCACGCCAGTAATTGCTGTCGACTCTTCAGTAAGTAGAATACTTCTGTTTACCCCTTTTCTGGTGTCTAACACGGCGAAAAGGATTATATTTTGAGAAATCAAAATACAAATACATAATATAAAATGGAAGCTGAAGAACAAGCAAGAGAGTTCGTTAATTTAGCGAGACAGCTGTCTTCTAGCGGCAGTTACAGCAAATCCTTCGATCTCTACATGAAGGCCTTTGAAAAATACCCTCGACTGAAAGACACGTTTGAGCCTGAATTTCGTGTGGTCCTAATGCAGCTAAACGAGGTACTCGTTGGTGCGGGCAAGATGGAAGAAATATTTGTAAACTTCAGCAAAGCCATTGGTGTATTCCCACGGAACTGCCACCTGTTGAACGATATTGGCAAATATCTTTACAAATTTAACTTCTACACAGAGGCCTGGGAGTATTTTGAGAAAGCACTGGCCATTGATCCCAGCTTCATCAATGCTGAAAAGAACATCAACTCAATTAAAAACTTGCTGCTTGAAAGATGGCATTTCAGGATGTTAAATGATAAAATACGTAATGAAGCTTATTACGATGCTATTAAGAACAGTATCACCCGTTACAAAGACAGTGTCCTAGATATTGGGACTGGTACTGGAATATTAGCTATGTTTGCAAGTGAATTCTCGACTACTGCAGTGACAGCTGTTGAGGCTTCGGAGGTGCTTGCCTGGATGGCGGAGTGTGTGACCCAAGGTAACAACATGCCCGATATTGTCATAGTTAACAAGATGTCCACTACAATGAATTATAGAGACATTGGTGGAAAGAGATCCCTGGTAGTCACAGAGATGTTTGATGCAGGTCTGTTTGGAGAGCATGTGTTGCAGACTCTGGCTCATGCTTGGGAATTCTTCACCATACCAACTACTCGCTTCATACCTAACAAAGCAGAGTTCTTTGTAGTTGCTGCTAGATCAGACCACCTCAATAGAAGATATCAGCTTAGTGCAACTGCGAAACAAATGCTTAATATTTCTAATATGCATGTCCACATGTCATCTGAGGATGAAACCTATGACTGTGAAGATATTCATCTGATAAAAGATGTTAAATACATCTCAGAACCTAAATCACTTCTCCAAGTAAACTTTAATGATTACCTTGATATTCAGGAGAAGCTGAATCATACTGAGCCATATGAAGTACAGTTCACGGCTAAAGAGGATACTGAGATTAACATTGTAGTAGGCTGGTTTAATTTGTACCTGTCCAAGGACATCACTCTGACCACTGACCCAAGAGCTGAAAACAGAGCAAATGCCTGGCAGCAGGCAGTGTTCTTTGACAATGTCCCAATGAGGGTGAAGGAAAACCAAGTAATTGATGCTCAGTTTTTGCTAAATGGTGGTAAACTTACAATGCTACCTCTCTGCAATACTCACATTACAAAAATTTCTCCAGAAACAGTTAGGTTCTTGAATGATGACGAGTACATGAAGATGATTTCCAGTAGCATTGGAATGTCTTGTATTTATTTAGGACAAATGGCAGAAATGTGTCAAATTACAATTGTTGATTTGAGTCCATTCCCACTCTTTGGCATGCTGATGCTCAAAAGGGGGGCTGAGTCTTTGATATGCTATGCTAAAACTGAAAATGATAAGAAATTCTTCAAGAAAGTATTTAAGAATAACAAAATTGATTGGTCAAAGGTTACAGTTTTGCAAGGAGAAACTTGGGGACATGAAATATTTGGTGATGAAAAATATCATGCAATATTTTGTCATGTGTTTGATTTGAGCGGTGACATAGATGTACGCCTCAGGGAAGTAGCATTACAGCTAAAAAATAACCATCTTCTGCAGGGAGGTTTGTTCATGCCTGCAAATATAAAACTGATGGGACAAATAGTGAACAGTCCTTGGTTGAATATAAACAACAGAGTGTATGATGGCAATTTCAAAAAATACAAATTGGCAGAGTATGTCAATAAATATGAGGTCACACAAAACTTTTGTATAGATTTCACACACTTGGAGCACACCATTGTGACAGAACCAACATGTATAGGACCACTGTACAGTGAATTGAAAACAGAAGTCATTAACTTTCCCATTACTCACAACGGTGAAGCAAATGCCATTCTCTGTTGGTATGATATTGAATTAACAGAAGATCTAAGGGGGGTTGTGTCGACCAAACGACCTGGTAGTTTCATGGATGGCACACTATTTCTGATTAGCCCACCAATAACTTTGGTGTCAGGAAGAGTAGCACGTATTGTACGCCTCAATGATGACGATGGTTCATATAAGGTTGCATTTAGGAGTGAAGTTGTGTAAGTTCCAAATCATACTAGTCTGAGTTATTAAGATCTCATATTGTTGTTAGAGTTTAGATATTCCGCGGCGCCTGCCATTGTGGCGGTAGTCGGTGTATTCGATCACCCTTGGATTTGTATGAATCGAACTTTTTACGCATTTGCATTGTTCCGCAGCCGCCCTGCCGTGGGCAGAGCCACTACACTACTTGAATTTGTATAAATTCTATACACAGTATCTTGAATTTATTGAATCCTTTCTATACGTATAATACCGTGAATTTGTATGACCTCTATACATTTGTGTACTTAACATCCTTAGGGTTTGGAATATTTATAAAAATCACATAGAAATTAATATATATAGATATATACCATTTTTTATTGAGCACATTAGCACATTTTACTGCACTTCTATAAGTTGCGTGAGGCATTGTGCGAATTGACCTTACTGTAGAAGATTTATTTTTATGATTTAAAATTTATTATTTATTTATTTTAAGACAGCTTCAAAAGTTATAGATAATTTAGTGTTTAGTATGTAAAGTCACAAAGACCTAATAGTCTTCTATTTAAACAATGTTTTTCGACGACGCGTTCGGTGCAGTGGTTGAGCTCCTGGCTACAATGCCGGCCGTCGCGGGTTCGAATCCCGCAAGGGGTAAATGTTTGTCACGAAAATGTGTACTTAAGTAATGGGCGTTATATATTAAAGTATATATGGGAGATGCCTATCTTTGTCTGTTATTCGTAACACAAGGAAGAAACTCCCTACTTCTTAACCTTGACAGTTGGTGTGTTGTCTAGCGTACATTAATTTAATTAATGTATTTTGTAGGTATAATTAAATCTGCGTCTCACTGGGAAAATCTCATTTAATTGTATTTAAATAAATGTTGGTAGGGAATGTTTACATACATACATATTACTATAGTATTATTAATGTCATGACAGTCCAAGTCTGAAATACCTGAAGCAAGCCAAATGTATCGTGTAAACTTGTATGTGCCATTTGTGTAATAGATGGACAATTATGCTTAATCTGTGTCTATGTATTCTTTATGTGTACTTGCTATTAATACTAAATATACAAGAGCCATGGATATAATCCCATGGCTACATTATCTGATGTTAATCTATCGTCTATGTATACTATGAGAGCTAAAGCACAGATTAGAGAATAGTTACTTCGTAACAGATACATCACTCCCATACAAAAGCTAAAATACCTACGCTATATTTACCTACAAAATGCGCCGCAACTCGGCTGCAGTAAGAAATGTACTCTACAAACGCGCACCGAGAAGCGAGTTTCCCGCGCACGCCGCGTGATTGCGTCATCAAGCGAAAACTTTAGGGTTGAACCGAGCGCGTAAATTAAACACAGAGTTGCTGAAACACTTAATTTTTTATTGTTAATTATATTTGTTACATTATACAATAACAAAATGAATTCTCATTGATAGTAGTTGTGTCCTTCGGTTTCACCCGCGTGGACCCGCTATATTATGTGTCCCCTAGATAAAAAGTAGCCTGGTAGGTTTGTGAGTTTCTTTGTTACTGCGTGGCTCGGGGGCTGCTGACTATATGGCTGAGATTTACGGGTTCACGGGTAGAGGGTTCATTCGGGTAAATGTGCGGCCACAAGACCAATACAGATAAAAATTACATGTGCTTTAATTTTATGAAATGTTCAATGTTTTTTTTACCATCGCTGAACTTACGGTTATTCAATTTAACTGTTGTAAAAATTCTGAATCTTATGAATAATTTTAATAAATAATCTTTTGGAAAGCAAGGGCAAGGCGGAATGAAATTATTTTTTTGTAACTCATTCAGCAAAGTACTTCCCGGCCGGTTCATCAAAACTTTGTCAAAATTAAGTAAAAATTATTTTTCCAATTCTTCGACGTACTGATTAAATGACTCCGATGGGACCCTCGGTAAAAAGAAGATTTTTTTTTATACGCCTTAAAATGGATATACAGTTTGCCATCATCCATATTAGGTGAATCTTTTAATAGCGAGCGCGGGAAACGTGAAGCGTGTGCGCAATCTCGCGGGTGCCAACCAACTGCCGCTTGGGTCGGTACCGACCTACTGTGCGGTAGGCACTTATAGCGCGACCTTGAGCGAGTGACGGAGGCCTGGCTAAAGAGTATGTTTGTTTGTTTGAGCGCTACGCGAATTTCTGGAACTCTGTTATAGGATAAATATATTTATTTACCAATAGTTTGCATTTGACGATGCTTATAATTTTATGTATTCAGATCATGTGTAGGGGGCCGTTCAAGTATTACGTAAGTACTATAGGGGGGCGGGGGTCTTTGATTTGCTTATTTTTGATGACATGGGGGTCGGGGGGTCGAGATGTTGATTACGTCAGCAGACCGGCAGTAGTTTTTTTTTTTCTCATTGGCAACCAACACATTGTCGTTGTTTGAAAACCAAACCCATTTTCGGGGATACTTATAAATTCTGAATACGATTAGATCAGAGATGCACAAACTGCGACCCGCAAGCTCTATTCGAGTAACCTGTCCTTAAATATGCTCCCTCGAACATTTGAAGGAAAATTAATACTGCTGGTAAAGGATATCGCAAAAGTTACAAAGTTAACAAATTTTTAGTAAAGTTTTCGGGCTCGCTTCGGTCGCCTATTATCCTTTGGTTTTTGCCGTTTCAGTCTTAAATTTATGCTCGCCATCATAAATCAATCTTAAACAATTGTTATGCGATATTTGACATCGCTTGTGTAGTAGCTGTTAAAATTAAAGAAAGTTGTTGCGGTAGCTTTGCATATTTTTTGCTTAGGTATTTATTAAAATTAGGTACAGCGTTTACGTAAGCATAGGAGTAAGAGCTTTGTACTGTTGCTGACAAGGGGGTGGAGGGGGTAAATAATTGTCATATATCTGCTTACGTAATACTTGAACGGTCCCTAGTCAGTTTTTACAGATATTGCACTTATAAACTTCGTGGCATATACATAATTTAATATTATTGACTTGTGGATTACGTTCGATCTAGCTTAGGCTGGTTACAATCTATGCCAACCGTGTACGTTACGATGGTAGGAAGCAGGAACTGAATATCATCAGCCAAAGGACGTCCACTGCTGAATATAGGTCTGAGTAACTACCAAAAAAAAACGAATAATTATTTTGAGGTAATTAAACGAATTTGCAGAACCAGCTTTAAATATTCAAAAATCTGAAAAGGAACCTAGAAGGAAGGAATATCAATATTTAATAACTAGCTTTGTTTATTACGATCTTAACATTGATTGTAATTTATCAGAAAGTAAGGATATGGATTTAGTAGGCTTTCTGCGCATGCATTCTGCGGAAATGTTGAAAAGCTCAAACTTAAGGCAGAATCCTCACGTGATCTTTTTGCCAATACGATTGCTTGTTGCGTGGTTAAAGTAGGTAGGGAAATTTTAGAACAATAGGGCTGTGATTGAACTCCTAGTTAGGACCAAGAATATCTATTGTCTGTATTTTTCTTATATTTTACATATTAGACAAAATACATTTCTAGAAAATTTGATTTGTTGGGTAATAATAACATTTAAAAAACTTATAATAACGAGTGATCGTTTAATCAGATGCATTTTTACTTAACGTTAATTTTTAGCTAAAATATTATAGAGGCGGGTTCTTAATAAATATATTTTTAGTATATTTTGGGATCTCTGGAATTGCGGGATCCCGAAATATTTGGGAATGCAAAACTAGTCTAGAACATGGTGGTGAAACGACGTCTTTATGACGCATGTGGTATTTATTTTTAAATACTACTCCGGGATTATGTATGTATAATATGTGTGTATGTACTTAAAATTAATTTTAAGCTCTACATTTTAGGAGTATATTGAATGTAAGAAGATCATTAGACAGGAGACAGTACATACAAACACACACAGTAGTACACCCAATCTATAACACTAGATTTGTCGATTCGGAAATCCCCAGATTATTTATGTATATAAAAGTGTATTTCATAATAAAGCAAACACCTCAAAATAAGTAAATATACTTACACTTGATTTGATTCTATAGTAAAAGAACTTTAATTGGCAATTTCGCAATCCCGGGATTTTTTAAATTCAAAAGTGCATTCAATATTAGACAACTCAACTTTAGGCCCAGATAAGACTTTAGGTAATTATGCATCGGATTATTCGATCACTACTTATAGAAGACTTTAAAGGAGGATTTTCAATGGTCGTTGCGTATATTTGTTAGTTTGTCACATTCTGTTAAAGCCGTTTTTCGCGTATATTCATACCTTGCTTATTATTCGTGGTGTCTTCCACACCTCCTCAGTTTTGCGTTGCGTTTTCAGATTACAACTAAGTATATTAAAGCCGTTTTTCGCGTATATTCATACCTTGCTTATTATTCGTGGTGTCTTCCACACCTCGTCAGTTTTGCGTTGCGTTTTCAGATTACAACTAAGTATATTAAAGCCGTTTTTCGCGTATATTCATACCTTGCTTATTATTCGTGGTGTCTTCCACACCTCGTCAGTTTTGCGTTGCGTTTTCAGATTACAACTAAGTATATTACTCTGTTCGAGCGCACAGTAAGCAACATTATGGCACCCGTTTATGTATGTAAGTTTTGATATTATGTAAATGCCATGTAGTAAAGGAGTATATTATTACTCTTATGGTTTAACCCCTAATTCATAATAACGCGAATAGTCTAATAAACTTATTTTGAAATATTACACTGTTTTGTCTCGTTCTTTCTTGGAGCTTTCATCATTTAATAGAAAGTGACAAAACAGTGTCATGGCTTCAATAGGTTTATTAGACTGTTTAAATTATTATGAATAAGGGGCTTAGATTTTATAATTGGTTGGATTGAGGACGAAAACCTACTCTGTTACTGAAACTAAGCGTGTTCTTCGTTAAACATGTTTTATTTTTAAATAATCCTTTGATGATCGTGGTTATTTTTTTTTAAGTTAAATCAAGCTACAATGTTTTAAAACTATACTCGTAGAATATTATGTTAGTTTAAATATTGTCATACCTTTTTAATGTTGAATGTGAAAATGTATTTTAGAAATATTTGTATATGATATTTTAAAGGATTGGCACTCGGTTGCGGTCTGCGGTCAAGTCCATACAAAATTGCCCGCATGCGGACAATATTATACGGACTGGACCGCAGATGGCAACCAGTACCTATACCGAATCCTTAGATGTTAACCTATGTACGTATATACCTTATCAAAATAAACTATCTTTGTCTCTTATTTATTGCATTTATAATTTGTACTCTTAAATCAAACTGCGCGTTTCCAAGCAAATCAAGGATCAAAAATCATCCATTGACGGCGATAGGTTGACCCACAGATTAGTAACAGTATGTCTAAAGACTAGACTACAAGGGTTGACCGCGGAATAGAGACCTCGCCTGCGGGGCGTGGAGTGTCAATCAATCAATCGGTTTAAGTCCGTTTTTCTTTGCTAATCGAATATTGTAAACAATCTAAAATTCCTTTTTAACGAAAGTAATCATTTTGAAATAAGGTAAACCTAAAACTTACATAGGTAGGCAATTCATCATTAAACTTAGCTAAAATCAATAGCTGCTCAATTTTTAATGTTTGAGTACTTCCACTTTAACTATTATAATGTAAAAAAAAGCAATGGTCTGGGAGATCTTTTCAAAAAACTCAACCAACCACAACCAAATTATAAGAGGATTTAGGAAATAAATGTGAAAACGTAATGGTAAGGTATATTTTTTTTTAAACGTAAACAAAGAAAGTTAGAACTAATTAACTGGATCTCTCAATCTGGACGCCTGAAGAATAAACCATAACACATCCAAGAATATACTACCTATGTGTTTATAATTTGCATTTGAAATAATTGTGAAGAATTTGTGAAAGCTGCTAAACAAGTTTTCGAATCGTTTCAAAGCCAGCTTTAAGATTTAGAACGGTGGATGGATGATTGACATGGATCACTCAGAATGCACTACGTTCAGTTGAGTGATCTTCTAAAACACCACCTTATACTGAAAGAGTATGAAACATTATCACGTTTATTATAAATTATGCTTATGGGAAAATTTGTGAAACAAAGATCGTGATTGAAATCTTACTGGTTTAAGAGAAAATGAAAATTTTGTTTTTTCTCGATCGTCCCAACTGAGTGATCCTTATTTTGAACTATATTTAATAAACCGAAACTTATAGGAAGAAGGTAGTTACACTCTGATTTTTAATTAGATAGACCAAAATGACAGCTCCAATCGCACTTTTTATTTATTAATGTTGCAAGCGTAGTGCAATAGTGTTGTAACAATGCAAATGTGAATGATTAATTGAATTTATGATACGATTTATCAATTTCGTGATTCTACTTATTTTGATAAATAATACATGTAAAACGTTGAACACAATTACAAAGAAACGTAATAATATATAAATAAAATTTTCAAATAGGTAAAAAATTAAGTCCCTCACATGCAATACCAATATTTTTTACTAGCGGTCCCCCGCGACTTCGTCCGCGCGTTTTGAGTTTGCTCCCTCCCCTCCCGTCGCAGCGTCATGTTTTATATCCTAAAGCCTTTCTCGATAAATAAGCTATCCAACACAGAAATATTTTTTCAAATCGGTCCAGCAGTTACTGAGATAAGCGCGTTCAAACAAACTAACTCTTCAGCTTTATAATATATTAGCGCAAGCGCACGTTGTACTTAAGCTGCGAACATTATTTTGGTGCGGAGTTATGTTAAAACTGTAATAGCTCCTAAGATATTTATTGAAATCAAATGATATAAAGGGCAACTTGGTTCTAAATGAAATGCTCGTGATGAGCAATGTATTTATTTTGATAAAAATTAATACCTGTGTGTATAATACACCTCTAAAAATAATGCATTATTTTTTTACAAATTTATTAACATAAAAAAGGTTGTAGTAAGTCAACCATAAAAGATAGACATATGCTGTCGCGGACTTTATTATAGAACTCTTAATGCTGAACAATCCTGTCATACATGATTTTTGTGTAACTTAAGCGGTTTCCGCAGCGTTTGCAGCGGAAGCTCTCAAAAGGAATATCTTTCTCCCGTTTTCGCAACATTTTTCATTTCTGCTGTGGTCTTATGAGTCGTATCTTTGTTATATAGCCTAAAGCCTTCCTCGATAAATGGACTATCCAACGTAAAAAAAATATTTCAAATCGGGCCAGTAGTTTTTGAGATTAGCGCGTTCAAACAAACAAACAAACGAACTCTTCAGCTTTATAATATTAGTATAGATGACTTCAACCTATTTTGACTATTTACTACTTTCTATAAATACACTATTAGACATTATGATATTATTTTGCAGGTAACATGATCTTAAAACAAAACTTGTTTGTTTTTTTTTTGAAATACGTAACTTTTTTATTTTATGCATATAATTTTCTGCACAACACAAGTTAAAACGATATCCAATTAATTATTTTATAATCATTTAAAAGCAATAATTGAAGCAGAATTGAATTTGTCGAAAATTGTGAAAAATGTACTAAAATTTGACGAGCCAATCGTCCCTGTAAGTGTTGTATTTTAAAAGAACTCATTTTTTGCAATCCTTAAGGAAAACGTTGAGTAGGGAAATTTTTAAGATATTTTTGAGTATTTTTCACTACACAATATCAACATAAAATTACGTTTTTAAGGTACAAGGATAGATAGGTTATGATACTGAGGACGTAATACAGTGTGAAAATACCTACTCGTAACTTTCCTGATTCCTTAAAAACGTAATTTTATAAACGTAACTAGCGGTCCCCCGCGACTTCGTCCGCGCGTATTGAGTTTGCTCCCTCCCCTCCCGTCGCAGCGTCATGTTTTATATCCTAAAGCCTTTCCCGATAAATAAGCTATCCAACACAGAAATATTTTTTCAAATTGGTCCAGCAGTCCACGTTGTACTTAAGCTGCGAACATTATTTTGGTGCGGAGTTATGTTAAAACTGTGATAGCTCCTAAGATATTTATTGAAATCAAATGATATAAAGGGCAACTTGATTTTAAATGAAATGCTCGTGATGATGAATGTATTTATTTTGATAATAATAAATACCTGTGTGTATAATACACCTCTAAAAATAATGCATTATTTTTTTTACAAATTTATTAACATAAAAAAGGTTGTAGTAAGTCAACCATAAAAGATAGACATATGCTGTCGCGGACTTTATTATAGAACTCTTAATGCTGAACAATCCTGTCATACATGATTATTGTGTAACTTAAGCGGTTTCCGCAGCGTATGCAGCGGAAGCTCTCAAAAGGAATATCTTTCTCCCGTTTTCGCAACATTTTTCATTTCTGCTGTGGTCTTATGAGTCATATCTTTATGTTATATAGCCTAAAGCCTTCCTCGATAAATGGACTATCCAACGTAAAAATATTTTTTCAAATCGGGCCAGTAGTTTTTGAGATTAGCGCGTTCAAACAAACAAACAAACAAACTCTTCAGCTTTATAATATTAGTATAGATTAACTAATTATAGTTCCAACTTTCTTTGTTTACGTTTCATTTTTATACCTGACCATTACGTTTTTATAATTATGTATTTCCTGAATCCTCTTATAATTTGGTTGTTTTTTGAAAAGAGCTCCCAGACCACACGCACATTCCGCGAAGTATGTGTTATTTTAAAGTTATTTAAAGGAAAATTGGTTTCTTCTCACGTTCCGTCTGTCTGCACAGACTGTGCAAACGGAATTTAGTGATAGGTAGAACCTATCTACTAGTGCTACTACCCCTATAGGGCTAGTCAATGATAATCAGTGTCGCGAAACTATTGATAGTTTACCTTGAAAAATATTCAGGATATCGATAGTATTGCCGCTTGTCATTAGTATCGATAGGAAATTGTATTAGCAATACTATTGATAACGCCAATACTATCGATAGTATTGTAATTTCAAACAAAATTAACCAAAAAAAATCGATACTATCAAATAGGCAGCAATACTATCGAACATAGCTGACTATCGATAGTACAAAACTATCGATTGTTTTTGATTTATGCTGTTAGAAATCACAATACTGTCGATAGTATCGGTCACTAAACAATCGATAGTATTGGAGTTATCAATAGTATAGCTAAAATTCTCCTATCGATAATATCGATACTATTGACACGCAGTAATACAATGTTGAGATTTTTTGTAGGGATACCTGCTGTCACTTTTTCGTGGATTACCTACCTACACACTGGAATAAAGTTACAAGGTAGGTTCTGATTAGAGTAATAAAATAAAACGACTGAATATCATACAGAGTGTATTGACGAGCACACGTGTGACACGCCGGCCGCCATTGGGCGTCCAACCCGGCGGCTTGGCGGCCCCCGAGACGCATCAACAGCTCTGGCGAACTACGCTTTCTTCAGACCGGAGACCCTACTATGCTTATACGACAACGAAGATATAACGATCACATTTTTGACGTTGTTTAGCAACAATACTTGCATTCGGCTGACTGGTAGGTAGTATTTGCTAGTTATATTAGCCACCGGCTTGATCTCACTTGCCAGCATAATACAGCACGCACTTAATCCCTTAAGTGTATGTAAACGAGACACAATAGATATTCTATTGTTATGCGGTTGCATGCAACCCGCTCGGGTATTGAGGCGATCAGCACACAACAGAGCCGACACGTGCCGTTCAGAAACGAATTCATTCGTGACAGTAAAAAATAATATTGTAGCATACGTCTTGTAAAGACGCTATCCGCACTCGTCCGTGACAATGATCACTGAACGTCATTTATCGCGTCCCATATGATGTCGTTTGGGTTGACGAATCAAGCGTAAATATAGCATAGTAGGGGCCAGTAGCCGAAGAGAGCATGATTCGGGGCACAGCTTAGTCGAAGAGACCGAAGCCCATATCGTCGTCCGACTCGGAGTCTTCCTTCTCTTCCTTCTTGGGCTCCTCCTTGGCAGCAGCCGGCGCAGCGGCAGCGGCGACCGGGGCGGCCACGGCGGCGAACTTGCTCGGGTCCTGTGGAAATAGATATATCACATTAGTATCAGAAGTGAATAAGTCCGATAATGATGACATTACAACATTAACTTATACCATGGCTATAGCCAGGACAAATTTGGTTAGACTAGGTTGACAAATATCTTACTACTGCATGCATCTATCATAATGTATATTATATGTGAGATGAGATGTTAACCAGTGGGAATAATTGGCACATCCATGAGATAGTAGTGGTGATATAATGTATCTTTGAAATGCCAGTGCAATATCTATGTTTAGACAATCACACTAGGATAAATTCAAAGAGTCACTTTAGTCTGAAAGCGAAGCCAGAGGGTTGAAACAAACCCCCAGGTATTAGAACAGACATGTTTGTTATCGTAATACAGCAAATTTATTACAACCTTGGATGCAGCTACCATTTAGCTGAATCAATTTATTTTCTGGGAATTTATCTATAAGTAAACTTTATGATTATACCTATCCATGCATAAATAAATGCAGAGCAGGCCAACAAAGAATCTTAAATTATCCTTAATAAATAATTGTAGCAACAGGTTATTACTGTAAGAAATTTCTGAAGAGTTAAAGATACATTTCTAAAAATACAAGACTATTACTATTAGTAGATTTGATTTTCAGCTTCGACAGTAATTGTTATTCTGACAACTTATATAGGACTCAATATTGTACCTTGATGAACTCCTTGATGGTGGTAGCCTCCTTGAACTCAACCTCTGTGACCGCAGCGATAGCCAGCAGGTTCTTGAACCCATTGGCGATGGAGTGCGGCGCGGACGCGAGGGTCGGGTATCCGATGGCGAGAGAGGCGGCTGCCACGTTGGCAACTCCCTCCATGAACTTAGCGCGGAGGTCCTCTGGCTTGATGTCGAGGATGGCCGGCGCGAAGATGGTGCCGGAGTCGTACACCTGGGTAAAACGGTAAATTTTTAGGATGTTTTTATAGTATTTATGGATACAACAACATTTATGTGGGTATCCTCACGAGATTTACTAACCTCAGGGGGTCTAAAAAGGCCAAATCACGCAATATTGCTAGAAATAATTCAGTTCCTGAATTCTTTGCAATTCTGTAGCAATTCCTCTAATTTTCTTAAAATAGTCACTAAGTTGAGCAGAATTGCGGCAATTCAATTCATACGCAGATTTATATGAGTGGTTTGGTATCAAAAACGGCCAAATCCCATCTTAGTAAAGTATCACAAAATGACAAAAACTGAATATTACACATGGCAACACTTTTAAAAATCAAGCTAATGGCGGTAAATTCAAATAAGTTTTTTATAACTTTTAATCCTATCATAAACCTTAGTCTCATACAATTACGTTCGAAAATTACAGTTTCAATTTTGGATTTAGCTGATTTTGAAAATGAAGGATGGATTTGACTGTTTTTGTTTTTCGCTGTTTCGGATTTGGCTTATTTTGAATGTAACAAATGGGATTTGTCTAACTTTGTTACTTAGGTCAGGGACAGTCAGGGGTCGTCAATCTTCAGTACACTAATAATTGATTTTTACTCCATACCTACTCACTATCCCATACTATATTAAATTATACAAGGTGATTTTTTTATCGTTCCGAAAAAATTCAACAAAAGCTTTACTAAATTAGAATAAATGGTCCAAGCCACCTTGGTCTACTCTCTCGCTAATGTCCTAGGTATATTTAACATGTGTTTTATTTGCTCAAATATGGTATGAGCTATTTTAATTTAACCAGAGTTACACTGACTATTACGCATTATAGAACTTCGCATACATACACACATACATTTTTTTCTTTAAGATTCTATTAGTGCTTTAGAGTGGATTTTCATTAAAATCTCGACATTGAATTTTTGCACCATTACAATACTCTCTTTCTACTACGTAGCTCGAGAGTAAAAATATTTGTATTTTAAATTAATACACGCATTTCCGATACAAAATATTTATTTGAAAGTAAATTATTATTTATTCTTATGTCATAAGTTTAATTTGAAAAGCACCCATGTTGAGTACCCCTGCCTGTCAAAAGTTTCTTACTGGACCGTATAAAGTACAGAAAACTTTACTCACCTATCAACTTTTTTCTGATTGCACTTCCATTTAGATTTTTGTTGTATCCTTTTTCTAGACATTTCAGGAGCAGTTTCCACTATTTTTTCAGCTTCTTCATCCATTTTTTATATTTATTTTCGCAAAAAACTATCCGAACAGTTTAGCACATCCAAGTCGGGCGAACGGAAAGAAAAACAAGATGGCCGCACCGCCATACAAAATACTTGAACCTGATTGGCTGCGATGGATTTGTCCGATTTCGATTTAAAATGTCAATGGATTTGATCAAATTTGATACCAATGTCGATTTTGTGCATTAATTTCCTAGAGAACTACGTGGATTTGACCGGTTGTGAAATGAAAAATATATTTTTTGGCTTGTATTAAAATTTAATGCATATTTCGTTCAGAAATTCTTATTTTTGGATTTGACCGTTTTTGATACCAACCTTCTCATATTTGGCGTCTATGTTGCCGCATGCAAAATATGAAAACCGTACTTTTACCGGTTATTAATCCTTCGTATAAGTGAATCTTGAAGAAATGACTTTAGAATAATCTTTTTTCGGTGAAAGTTATGATTTTACATCAAAACATCAATAGTAGAAGGCTAAAAGTACATGATAAAATATTAGTCACAATTTCTTTTTGCGACTGGTACCAATTTGAAGTGTCGCCTAACCAACTTAAATAAACAACAACATAACTTCTTTGAAGTGAATATTTGGTGGGATTTAAGTGTTTTGAAGCACTTTAATGCATTCCAAGTTGTATTTTTGTGATCCAAATGAGAAGAAATATTCACTCAGTGCTGAGTCCATAACGTGCGAAAAATGAATTCATTAAGTTTTGGCACTTGTTTGTCAAATCAAGTCGAGATCACAAACTCTCCGTATTTGTTATGATTCAGTGTAATTTAAGTAAGTACTTAGGATAAAAATTTACTTACAAGAACATCAAGGTTCTTTACTATTACTGTGCTACAGGATACAGGTTTAAAAAAATGATTTTTTTTCTTGCAGAGACTTAACCTAACCTCAATCTCAGTTCATCGCAAAATATATCTATTAAGCTAAATTCAATGCAATAAATATAATACAGATTTACATGGCATTAGGTGATCCTGAGATGAGAAACTTATAAATTCTAGGTCTAATCAAAACATCAGTATGAAATGCAATAATACAAGATATAAAAGTTGAAGTGTTTGCAATTGAAATGAAGATTGGCTACTAGACTAATCAAGATAAAATCAAAATGCAACTAATTTACCAAAGGTAAATTATCAGAGTGCACAGATAAGGTGCAAACTGTACTCAACACTTTGGATAGTTACTGAAACTGAATTCAAACTTTGTAATGAAAATTTGCAACTGTTATACTACTATAGCATTCCTCTTTGGTTAAATGAGAATGACAAGGATGTAGCATAGTTAGCAATAGGTTACGGGTTTAAGTTCCGCCCGTGCGCAATTTCGTTTCTGGATGGAGAGTATTCTTACCTGCTTGACGACAAGACCGTACGAGAAGGGAGAGATGTTCAACATGTTAAGCAGCGTGGCTTCGGAGGCGCCCACCTTGTCGCCCGGCTTCAGGATGTGCACATCGTTGATGATTTCAATGGTACCTGGAATGTTAAGATGAGAATATTAATTATTAGTCTACTAATTGATTACAATACCAATCTATCTCCATGCAATGAATGAATATCTGTGGGTGTGGTGTGGTGGTTGTTTGTATCCTTGAAATGCCAGTGCAATATCCATGTTTAAGACAATCACACTAGGATAAATTCAAAGAGTTACTTTAGTCTGAAAGCGAAGCCAGAGGGTTGAAACAAACCCCATGGTATTAGAACAGACATTTGTTTTATTACAATTCAGAATTTTCAATGAAAGCAGTTATTATACCTGCATGCATAAATGAATCATTCTTTTAAATGTCTATGAGAAATTGCTGGCTGAAATCAACATTCCACTTGATTGAACTTATTTTAGTACTTTTGAATGTTGAACACCTAACCAATATAATAAATGTGTTTCCACAACTTACCCTTGGAAATCTTGGTCGGGATGGACAGAGCCTGGAAGAAGGATGTCTTCTCGGGACCGAGACCGGTGTTGTGCGCCGGGATGACGACGGCCAGCGGGGCGATGGCGCCGGGACGGGCCGGGGCACGCACCTTGTTCTCCAGAAGCTTGTCACGGACCTAGAGAGTTTATTGTCATATTAAAGTTCAAGAGTAAGATTAAAGTAGTATAATCAATGAAAATGTAAATGGCGTAGTGATGGAGTACCAGCTACATTACACATGTTATGTCACCATTAAATTGTAAAATCCTCAAGATTACTGACAATTTATTGAGAACAAGCTTTATAACTTTTATGCTTTTGCAAGCATTTTACTTTTTTGGTATTTACATGTCAACCTAACAAAGGATAAACATTGTTCCTCACACTATACCTATATACCCTCCTGAGGCACAAGTATTATAAAGCTTGGTAACCATTGTGGCCCGCAGTCCTACCAATAGGACAAAAACGATGTAGTTATGCAGACCCAGCAGCCTTTAACCCATTTTCTTAAACTTCGATGGTCTAATTTCAGATTATTAAGTTCTACTGGTAGGACACCTTGGGTTTCACATAGGTGCGAGTTATTATATTAAGATTTTGAATACTAAATACAAATGCATCTTTTATTATGGTATTGTTGGCTTGTATGTAGATATGTAAGAAGATATAAATGAAGATTAGTTTTCATCTTTGACTATATCTTCGTCTTCATCTGTTATCAATTTCTGAATCACTAAGAGCAATGACATTTTCTACATTATTTAAACCGGTAAAAATGCTTTACTTTCAAGAATTGTGTAAGAAGCTTTTCGTATTTAATATAAGAATTTAAAAATATAAATTAGCAGCCAATTTAAAACAATCTAATAATATTTTGAATATAAAAATAGTAGCCACTGTAATCCTTGGGACTATCTATCCTACCCATAGGACATAATTTTCAAAAACACTTGTTTTGTAAATAAACGAATAAATCCTCAAAACGATTATACCATTTTGTTAAGCAGTCATTAAAAAGCATAATAAATTCACCTAAAGACTAGTAATAACTAGGGTTTTTATATAAATTTCAAATTACCTCACCTCTTTTACGTAAACCTGACACTGTGCCCCCAAAATTTTGACTTAATAACAATTCTATTTTTTGTTTGTTTGTAATTTTGGCACTATCTGGTAAGTAATTTATTCACTTACAAATGCAGACTCACAAACTATCTGGTGCGATATTTTATATAGAAATGTCACTACAATAAGTCCTACTGGTAGGACTGTGGATCATCATTAGTTTTTTTGGGTATGTGTTTGCTGGGTTTGAATGACTATGTCAATTAGTCCTAATGGTAGGACTAGGGGCCTTAGGAGCAGGGTTGATAAAAATCATGATTTTTTTAAATAAATCAAATTAATCGGATTTATTTGATTGAAATCGGATTAATTTGATTTAAATCAGATTTTCGTACTTTCTTGTCTTTTTTTATTAATTTAATAGTCAGTTTTTAATTTAAAGAAAACAATGTATTTTGGTTTATATTGTTGAGTGAAAAAATAACAGGGGAAGTCAAAACTTAAAAGATGAAAAGGAACATAATACCATTTCTTACTTTACTTACTAGTTAGTATTCATAAACTTAGTTTCTCATAGATAGTTTATATTTTTTAGAATTTAGTCCCTTCAAAAGGAAGACTAATTTAGCTGCCTTCTCGGTGCCTAATCTATTTCTTATTTTGCTGTGCACTGAATTGAACGCCAAAAAAAAATTTTCCACCCCAGCAGATTATGCAACTGCACTTAGCAGTTGCTTCTTCGCGTCGCGTGTTTTAGTTTCGGGGAATCTCCGAATTGTATCGCTATACTCGCACGTATGGCATTGCACGTGTGTGCGTGCCGTAATTTATGTCGGGGGAAGTGCCTGGACACTTTTTGGCTGATTTGGTTGCAGTAAAAATTTATTGATTTAAATCAATGATTTTTTTAAAAAATCACTTGATTAAAATCACGATTAAAATCAGTGATTTAAATCATATCAACCCTGCTTAGGAGGATACTGATTGGTAAGTCAGTTAAGGTCAAAGTAGTGACTTTGCCAAGTTATTTGTAGTTTTAGTTTACAACAATGTATAAAGTTTGGTAAAAACATCAACAGATTACATTCTAACAGTTTAAAATCCGTTCGATTGTAATCACGCGGTTTTTACATTTTGATGACATTTACAAGCAACATAGTATGTGCACTTGTGCATGTATCCAGGATCAAATTTGATAAATACTTTTGAATATGTATCACCAGTACATATTATCTGAAAGCGAAGCCAGAGGGTTGAAACAAACCCCCAGGTATTAGAACAGACATGAAAAGAGAACTTCGAGGCAATTTATGACTCACTAACTGGTTACCACAATTACTAATACATAGATAAAAGCACACAAGGTTGATACTGTAACATAATCATCAATGAACAACCAAAACACATACCTCCACGAGGTCGCCACGGGTGAAGACGAAACCGACATTGCCCTTGATGTAAGGCAGCAGCTTCTCCAACGCGGGGTTGGTCTCCAGATGGTCCCTGATGGCTTTACGCATCATGGTGTTCTTTCCCATCAACACAATGCTGTGCCCACGCAGAGAGATACGGATCTGCTGCATCTGCGTAGAGCCTACGTTGTCTGCACCCACTAGGAAACATTTTGGGTACTCGTCTAGGAGTTGCTGAAATCAGAGAGATTAGTTGCTGAAATGATACATCAGATTGCAGTCAACAGTTTTTTTTTGAGGTTATGTCAAGATGGGTGACTTACGATGATCTTGGTGAAGTAGTTGGTCTTCCAAGTTGCCTTGTCCTCCCTACCCATCTTGTAGTGTGTAGGGACTTCGTTGAAATTTAAGGACTGAAAATAAAAAATACAGCAACTGCAATTGACGTCGACATGGCGACAACATTTTTTGTAACAAACACTCAAATATCCACTTTTTCACTTGCATATATCTAATCTTAGGGCAAAACAATGAATAATAATAGAAAGTTTCATCAGATCACAGCAATAAATTGAGATTTAAAAGCTTACCAAGACAAAACGCACAAATTCAGTGCGGGACAAAAATGGCGAAGAACTAGTGATGCCAAGCGACAAAAACTTATCTGAAGTGGTATATCACCGTTAAATCAGTTTAATCGATTATAATTGAATTATTTACAGTTTCGATTGCAAGGAATTTTCCTTCAAGATTTCTGTTTTGGGGGAAAAGTAAATCAAGTTTAAAATTTATTATAACAAATTTAAATTATTTTTGAGTTTTTTGGATGTCAAATAAAGGTCTTAATTTTTAGCTTTTTTTTGGACTCTGTCATTATTTTATTGTTTGTTACTATTTTGCCATTGTTATTATTGAAATGAAAGGTTTATTACCAAACAAGCCAAACTGGAAACATTACCTTATGAGTATGACAATGAAAATAAGTATCAAATCAAATCATTTATTTACTTTAAGACACGGTACATAAGATAGATACATTATGAGAATAAATAATCGACATGTCTCGCCATTGTATGGCATGTAAAATTTATAAGTAGATAGGTAACATTATTATTAATATTATTTTATAGATTATTATTACATTACTTTAAATTGCATTATTAAAGTAATATTATTTAGTCAATTCCTTAACACAATAAAAATTACATTCTAAAAGCCATTCAAACAATTTCTTTTTAAATATTATTGGTCCCAGTGTTTTAATATTTTCTGGTATTTTATTGTAGATTTTAATATACATATTTAATCATTTTTTTCGTAAAAAGTGCAGTTCTGGGAGAAAAATGCAACACAAATTGATCGGGATTTTCTCTTATTTCGAGGATAGACCTCTCGAGCTTAACGAAATAAACCAAGACTATATTTAACAAATTAACAAATTTCAAATATATATATCTGGCATTTTTGGTACGGTGGTGTACTAAATATTGCTCGAACACATTTTTGACGTGACAACGTCTTATAAATTGGTTTGCCGGGTGACACTTCAAGAAACTGCGTTACGCTCCGCTCACGTTATGCGCTCACAATGAGAGCGAGTGAGAGGTACGCGTAAGAGCGAGAGAGACAGACATAAAAAGTCGTTGTCACGTAAAACTTTCGCCCGTATACCGACTTAACAGGCAATCAATTTTTTAGTAAAAAATATGATTTTGATTTTGTAAATATAAATATCAAATATTCCAATGTAAATATAGATGTTGTAGGCAAACAAAAGTTCTTGGGACTATTATTTGATTCTAAATTGTACTTTAACTTTTATGTAAATAAAGTTCTTGATAAGATGCAAGACTGTAAATATAATGAGATATTTAGCAGGGGTCACATGGGGCATGGACCCCAAATTACTTAATATGATTTTTTTGTGTCACAAATGCTTAATATACATCTACACTATTTCCCCAGAGTATCATCCCGTAGCGCAATATATAAGTGACATAAGCATGTTAAGCTGTTAGGATTGTACTCCGATCTGTTATGTGGCGTAGACTTTTTAGGACGTACACGAAGTGATTAATTTTGTTACATACCGATTTAACCTGTAATTTCCAATTTATACTCTTATCTACATTTATCCCTAGGAATTTAACAAAGTCAGCTTGATTTATGCAAGTATCCCTATATGAAATATTTAAAATACATTGCTTTAAATTAGTAAATTGAATGAAATTCGTCTTAGTTAAATTAATTTTAAGATTATTATCGTCAAGCCATTCAATATTGTCAATTAGTGTATTATTAATTTCCGCTTCGTGCTTCGTCATACCGTCCTTTGAGTCATTTGTAACAATAATAGAAATGTCATTTGCAAATAATATAGTCCTATGTCGTATAACGTTGCAAAAACTTGCTTTAGTTTCAGCCAATTTACAAAAGTATGTCTATTTAAAAGGTGTTCATGGACGTATGATCGTTCCAACCATTCGGTGCAATCTCCTTTATTGAGATTGGCCATCGGCGACGTACATTATTACGTGTTATGTTTAATGCGCAAGACCACACATGATTTTGAATTAAATTGACCTCATCGGGAAGAGAAAACTAAATTAAAAAAAATGTTTAAGGTTTTATGTAGTTCTTTAATTTTGCTGGGAATTCGTTTCTTTTCTACGATTTTTCACCTATTATTATGTACTAGCTAGCGGTCCCCCGCAACTTCATCCGCGCGTTTTGAATTTACTCCCTGCGTGATATTTCATAGCCTTAAGCCTTCTTCGATAAACAAGCTATCCAACCCACAAAATTATTTTTCAAAACGGTATAGTAGTTCCTGCGATTAGCGCGTTCAATCAAACAAACTCTTCAGCTTTATAATATTAATATAGGTGTAGATGTGCGGATGTAAATGAAAGTTTAATTACTCAATTACACACATCACTGGGACGCTTAAGAAAAAAAGTATTGTCTTTGGTTTGCTTTTTTGACAGCTGTTAAGTTTTTTTTTTACCGAAGCTGTCAAAAAATATTGAATTGGTTTGGTTGAGGTACGGCGGGAAACGAAAAGGGAAGGACGGACCTTAATTCTTCGTTTTAGTTATTGTTTTTTTCGGGTCAATTATTGTGATTGTGTGGTGGAATTGTCATGATAATTTGTGCTTTTGAAGAAAACAATGCAATTAAAGTGGGGAATTAAGCGAAGCGAGCTGATCGCGCCGTCTTACCCGGATCGCTGTTCCTGTGCCAAGCTTCCTTGTTGAGCATTGAAATGCGAACCACCTCACATTTCAATGAGTTAGGTTAAGATAGGCTAGTTTAGGGTTAGTTTTTAGTTATAAGTGTAATAAAGTTAAAAAATCACTAAAGAATAGTCTGTATGGCGTTGAGCCAAAGACGTAAAACTTGTATTTAAAAAAAAAAATTGGTTTGGTTTGGTTTTGCAAAAACTTGCTTTAGTTTCAGCCAATTTACAAAAGATTGATTTTGAAAGTAATGTGATATAAATTTCTATTGTAGCTGTTCATGTATTTAATATTGTGATAACTAGTTCATCAGCATTTTACGAGCGAGGTTGTTTATCCTGCAAAATGTCGTTGTTTCGTAAGCCCAAGAAGATCCAACGGCGTATGTTTTGTGCTGACGACGAGGAGGATGGTGAGCCGGAGGCGCCGCCGCCGCCGGTCATCAGCCGTGAGAAAAAAGAGAAGCCGGTTAAAACCAAGTCCCTTTTAAGTTTTGCTGATGAAGGTAACCTCTCATTGACACCCTAGAATAGTTCACACTCACTGTTTTTAGAGTTTACGCATAAAACCTATTAGCAGTATCCTAATTAAGTATTTGCACAAATTTAGTTTCTTGCATAGCATAGTAAAATATTATTTATATATTTTGTTATTATGTTCAACAAGCAGTCACTGCCCTGTCCCTCCTCAGCTCAGTTTTATAGTTTTTATCCTATTCCAGTCTAAGGTAAATCCTACAAAATAAAAATCATGAAAATTTGTCCACCCATTCTCTAGTAATAAGTAGTGATAAAAAGTCCTATGTCCGTTTCCTTAAAAACTTACCATAAAGAGTAAAGAGCCTTATATTTCTATAGGTAACCAGTAGTAGCCTGTATCATATTTATTTTTGTACAATTTTCACACTTGTATTTTTAAAAGTGGCTTTTATATGGACTTGATTCATGCTATGATTCATTGACTGATTACAGAAGAAGAAGATGCAGTGGAGGTATTTAAAGTAAAGAAATCGTCACAGAGCAAACGGCTCGCTAAGCGCAGGGAGAAGGAGAGAAGACGGGGTCCTGACGGTGATAATAATAAATATGACAATAATGTTGTTGAGGTAATATGCTTCGCAAGCATCTGATGTAGCACTTTTTTACATTTTGGTTCCTTGACCTAGTTAAAACTATTGAATTTTGATTATGTAAGCAAATAAAAATACATAAAGTAACTTAGTCCTGTCTGTAAAATGAAACACAACATTTACAATAATAATTACACTAACAATGTGAATAATGAAAACAATATAAGCTTATAATAACAAGCTTATTAAAACTTAAATTCAGGATTTTTAAATTAGTGCTCTGTAAATTGTAAAATATAACATTATTAACTTTGTATATAATCTTAAATAATAAAAAATCTTTGATTGTATTTGATCATCTGCCTTCATTGTTTTTTACATAAATGTTGAAATTTTATAAAATTAGTTCACTCAACACAGTTATGGTTCTTGTGGTTGAGAGCCTGCGCCGGATTCGCTTCTCAGAAATTTAAAGCAATTAAAGAATTTTATAAAATTTAACTTCATAATGAATTTCCGCTAAGTAATGCCAGATTCCATTAATGTTGAATTTCTCTCAATTAGTATGTGAATTTTGGTAGCTTTTGTCACAAATGTCTTCTGTACTAACTATACTAATATCTCCTTTACATTTTCTCTCACTCAGGAGGAGCCCAATCCCGACAGCCAGCCGTCTAAACCGAAAAAGAAAGTAACATTAGAGGGTCTGATCCTCTCCGGGCGAGAGGCGTTAGCCGCTGACGGCGCTGGCGACGTATCCGACAGTCCCGTTGAGGAAGATGAGGAGGAAGACTCCCGGGGGTTCCACAAGTACCGAGCGGAGTCGGTCAGGGCCGCGCTGGCGGTGGCGCCCGGCCACATACCGGACGCCGCGCTCATCCACGCGGCACGGAAGACGCGACAGCAGGTATGAGAGGTGAGGGACTAAGGCGAGCAGTCACCGGGATGTCCTTCACGGTTGAAGATAAGTCTCTTTAGGTTTTAGAGTGGAGCGTTCGAGCGAGGGCCTGGAGTGCGGTAAGGAAGTCGTTGTAGGAGAGGATGTTGACACCAATTAAAACTATTTTCTAGACAATTTCAGCCCTATTCATTGAGATCTGTATTGTACTTCTTTCATTCCACAGTCCATTAATGAGATGGAGTCTGATCTTGTATTAGCAAGACAAAATAGTTTCATTAACATCTAGAGTTAATTTCATTCAGTCAATGGTTGTTGGTGTCAATAGCCTTATTTTTCAGTAGATAACAAAATCGATTTGCTATGCAACAACGAAAATGAAATAATCAATGTATGTTTCACAAAAGTTCAAAAAAAATTCTTTGATAAACAGATGTGACAATCAAACTTGAATATTTCAAAGAAAAAGCCATCAGTTGTTTAGATTTAGTTTAACATAATTAAATACACAAAATCCTTTCTTCATGATTAAAATGGAAATGGAAGCAATTAAAATGGAAGCTTTACCGCTTTTGTAACGGATTGTACTAGTATTTCTCTTTAGCAAGCAACAAGGAATTTGTTTTCTACTAAAATTTACACTTTATATGGTCTAATCTGCCTTGATAACGTGATACATCTTTCTAATACAACGCGATTAAACGATCATAACGTGCCACGAACGCGTTATCGCGCTACATTAGCTCGACGTCTTATTGGCGACCTCCGTGGTCGAGTGGCTAGCACGCTGGTTTCAAGCGTCGCCATCTCGTGAGGTTCGATTCCCGGTTGGGTCAATGTAGAAAACGATCTTTTCTATATTGTCTCGAGTCTGGGTGTTGTGGTACCACCGTTGTGTCTGATTTCCATAACACAAGTGCATTGGCTACTTACTTTGGGATCAGAGCAACTTATGTGATTAGTGTCCAATCCAAAAAATTAAAGAAAAAAAACGTCTTTTGTCGTTTTGTCATATCCTATATCGATAGTTTACACTTCCAGGCGCGCGAACTTGGTGACTTCGTGCCGGTGACAAAGGAAGCGGGGCCGGGATCGCGACTGGCGCGCGACGAAGACGCCGATGATGACGAGGACGAGGATGGCCGTATACAAGTCAGGGGTCTGGAGCTGCCCAGCGACAAGCCCAAACGTGAGTATTGTAGCTTTGTGACGTCGTCCACTACCTTCATTTTGGACTGCAGCCAGAGATCACAGCAATTGGATAGTTTCCTCCTGTCACCAAAAATTTGACGACCCAAATAGCTAAAGAAGATACAATATTTCAGTTGGGCTCCTCTTTCTCTTCGTTAGTTATCTTTTCATTAGTCTTGTTCTTATTCGGACACTGAACGGAACGCTCCGAAAAAGTGCAATCGTTCAAAAGATCTAGTTCGGTTTTCTAGTACTAGTAGTTCAATAGTTCACCGATTACTCTGACATCGTAGGTCGTACACTGTGATTATCGTCGTAGGTTTTGTATCTTCAATTTAGTTCATCTTATATTACGCTCTCGCACACGCGTCTATCTCGTTCAAGCTTTACTAGTTCATCTTCCGTCACACTCACGCACACGCGTATGTCTCGTTCACGCTAAATTCTAGTAGTTCTGGCATCACGCTCACGCACACGCGTCTGTAATCTTTCAATTCACTCTGACACTCGTTATTATTCGTTCTTACTTAGCTCTCGCGAACTATTGATATACAAGATTTTTCTTTATGAACTAAAGACCGCTTTGAAAGACCTGATGAATGAACCAGTTCCTAATAGTACACAGTACAAGCCTTTTTTCATTGTAAATTTTTAGGGTTTCATAGCCGAATGGCAAAAAACGGAACCCTTATAGTTTCGTCAAGTCTGTCTGCCCGTCCGTTTCAGTCCGTACATTGTTGAAATTTGGAAGGAAGATGTATCCCATGAACCGCTTTACGATTCTTATACAAAAAATAAAAATAAAAAAATATTTGGGGCCCCTCCTTAAATGTAATCTTTTTTTATTTTACTCTACCATAAATGAAAGCAATACCGTTTTTTTTCAAACGTAGGCTTGTGGGGTGTCTATGGTTAAGACTTTGAACATCGAGGTTCCTAAAACCATTTTCTCTAAAAGTCTTACGTTTGAGACATAGACGCTTCCAAAGTAGTAAAATGGGCGTCCATTGCTTTAATTGCATAAGCGAGTGTATATTTTGAAAAAAATATGTAATATAACATGATACTAATACTTTCAACGAAAATTGGTTCGAACTAGTAGTTTTAACCAAATTTAAAAATGAAGGAGGATATCAATTCGACTGAATGTTTATATTTTTGTATCTATGTTACCTCATATCTCAGTTGTTTGTCGACTGATTCGAAATTATTTTTCGTCTATCTAGAGGGTAAGTATACTTTCTAGTTGGTTCCATTGTTGCCAATTTGGGATCTGATTATGGAATCTTGGTGTAATCGAGGGAAACTCCAATTTTAAAGGCACGTTTACGTTGAAATTTGATAGGAAGATGTATCCTGTTAACCGCTTTTCAATTCTTATACAAAAAATAATGATATTTAAGGGGGGCTTCCATTCATGAAACTAAAACCGAAAAAAAAAAGTCAAAGCTATGCTTCTAGTGGTGTCTTTCAAAATGACCTAGAGGTTCCTAAAACCATTTTCTTATAAAGTCTAACTTTTCATAGAAAGACGCTTCCAAAGTGGTAAAATGGGTTTCCCCCCATCTAATTTCTAAACTAAGCGAGTGTAAATTAAAAAAAATATATATACTGTAGTGTTGAGTGTAACAGTTTGTGAGATGAGTGCTAGGGTCGATTGTAAGGGTAAGTTAAAGTACGAAACAAACCCAACGAAAGTTGTTCTAACACTGATTTATTCAAGGTAATCTACGTAATTATAATAACGATGCATAAGCAGACATACGGAAGTTATTTGTGTGAGTAAATAACTTATTACCTAAACGGTCGCGAGTGTGACCTAAATATAAAGTCATTGACATTATGCATTATTGTGCGGTAATCCGTACATCTTGCCGGCCCAAAAAAGGGAAAGATACAAATTCAAACTTAATATAGTGAGTAAATAGAAAATATGTAAATTCTTAATTAACAGATCAAATAAGATGGATAATATAGTTGATTTGTATATAAAAAAGGTAAAAATGCATATAAAAGGTAAACTTAAATATCTTAAATATTTCATCACTGCACTACACTAGTGACGGGAATATCCAGTCGCACAGTTCGCGGGCGGGTCCTCGGGCGCTCTTCCGGTGGTTGGTCTTCATCAGCGTTCGCGATAGGTGCCATTGGTATTGAAATCGCCGGGGTGCTCGCCGCCGTCATGTCGAGGGCTCCTTTGCTTCTGCGCCATCGTATAATCGAGTATACACAGGCCACGATGATAATAAGTCCCAGTATTATGTACAGGAGAGAATACTGGTGTACGTCGTGTATACTGAGTGGTGCAGTCTCTTGTTCCTTGAGGTTTGTGATTTGGGTTTTCATACGACGCCACTCGTCTTCATGATCTTCGGGGGAAAACTGTTCAAAGTCCGAGGTGTTCAGTATGGAGTTCAGTATAGAGGTCTCCGATACCATAGGCATGTCCCTTTGGACCTTGACACGGCTCAAGTAGTTGTTATGGCCGAGTATCGAGAAAGTGTCACCTTTAATGGTGCAGCCTTGACCTATATCTAAAAGGCCGTTCCCGGTCAGCGACTTCATTGTCATTCCTGTGTCAGTACAAAATATGCGAATGTGGCATTCCTCACAGCACGAGAATAACCACCTGTTATCTCGATGCAATTTGATCCATCGCTCGTGACACGGCGTCTTCTTTGTACTGCACATTGTTTTGTTATGAATACTCAAGTTACAAATAGACTGAGTTAATTGCACGTCGTAAATCGGTGCGTTTAATGAACACAATATTTTATTTGATTGTGTATGGATACAATTCTGAACGTCAGTTTCGGTCAGAGTTAGAAGCATGTCCTTTTGAAGATTGAAAGCGATGTATGAAGTGATAAATGACACGGTGTGAGACCGATGAGGAAGACTTATGACCTTGTCGAGTTCAAAGGCTTCTTTGTTGACGAGTGGAATCTTGACTTCGATGATCAAGTACGATGAGCCAATATCACCCGCAACTTTCATCAACTTGTAAAGCTGCTTGAAATCATGCTTGGCGGCAGGTAGCGTTAAGTCGTTAGGTATGTGACTGTATATTATATTCATCTGCTCTTCAAGCTGTTCTGGAGGTAGCAAGTGTGCGTCCATATGACCATGAGCGAGGTTAGTCACTGTATTTATAATGCTTTCTTGCATGTTTCGAATGTTTGAGATGATGATCATAGCTGACATTGATGATGATAGAACGTGTAGCTCGTTGTTGTTCAATGTATGCATTTTATTCACATAGAATGTTACGTTGTGTAGGTACTTCTGAACGACTCCCAGCTGTTTGTTCATGATGGCCTCATTTCTTTGAAGTATATTGTATTGAGCTTCGATGACGCTTGTTAGATTTTTCAAGAGTTGCTGTAGATGGTTCTCGTTAAGTGATATTTTCTCTATGTCCTTTTCATACTTCGCCGCTAAACGTTCATCTAAGACTCCAAATAATGAGTTCGCTATGTATCCAACGCCGTCGACCAAGCCTCTTTTCTGCCTTGTGAGTGTTTGGCTCTTGAGTATTCGGTTGTAATGTTCAATTTCCGATAACTCGTGATGCATTTGATATATGACGCTCTTATATTGAGTCGGAAGTGTAGGACTATGTAGGTATTCTTCCAAGTGACCGACATATTTCTCTACGTGACGTAATGCTGACCAGTATGTACTCATATTGTAATATACGATTAATTTCCACTCGTCTCTAATAAGATTTAGGTTGTACATTTTGTCGAAGTAGATATTTTGACTGTCGGCAAAGTTTGAGATGTTATATGAGCACTGTGCAGAGGTAAATATGCACATGAACAGCATAATGGCTATCGAGACAAAGGATGTCAAAGGCCTTCTCGTCGCTCGCCTTGCTCGCATTGGAGCCTTTGTTTTGCCGTTTTCAGATGCGTCAGCACATGTCGTCGACTGCACTTTATCCGTCGACTGTTGTGGTTGTTGTGGTATGTTCATGTCATTATCTTTTACCGGGAGAAGAGAAAGTTTTAAAATTGGTCGCTTTATGATTCCATTCTTCGTTTTTAGAGATACAACTCGTACATATCCGTCTTTGCCTGGATGAACGTCGATGACTCTACCCATCGCCCATTTGCCAGGCGGCAAGTTTTCGTCTTTAATGAGTACGATGTCGTCAACTTCAATGTTTTTAGATGGTAATCTCCACTTCGAACGGACTTGAAGTTGTTGTAGGTAATCAGCCGACCATTTTTTCCAAAATTGTTTGTTTATGGCCTGAATCATTTGCCATCGGGTGGTCAAGTTGATTTGATCAGGGTCGGTTTGTGGTCTTGATATCAGTGAGCTTCCGACTAGAAAGTGGCCCGGTGATAGGTACTCATCATCGAGGCTTTCAGATAGAGCCATCAGCGGTCGTGAGTTGAGACAGGCCTCTATCTGATAGAGTAGTGTGATGAACTCTTCGTAGGTGAGTTTCTGTTCACCTATCACTCGTCTCAAGTGGTGCTTCAAACTCTTGACAGCGCTCTCCCAGATGCCGCCTGCTGAAGGGAAGGCTGGTGCATTGAAGTGCCACTGTATATCGTAGTCGTTAATATTGCTGATTAACTCTGTGTCAATTGTTTGGAGGATCTCCTTATACTCTTTTTTAAGGACTTTGATTGCTCCGATGAAGTTACTACCCTGATCGCTGTATAGGTGTCTGGGCACGGCTCTCCTCGCGCAAAATCGACGAAATGCGGCGAGGAATCCTGGAGTGCTTAGATCAGATACCAATTCGAGGTGAACTGCCTTTGTAGCTAAGCAGACGAATACTGCAACGTATCCTTTGTGTGTTCGTACGCCACGCCCCTTGTTGGCCTTGATATCGAAGTGTCCGGTAAAGTCAACTCCCGTATGGGTGAAAGGGCGCGACGGAGTAACACGTGGCTCTGGAAGATCAGCCATGATTTGTGTTCTCTTCTCTTCCTTGTAGCGTCTGCATGTTACGCATTTGCGCAGTTCTCTTTTGACTGTTCGTAGCCCACTAATTATCCAATATCTCTCTCGAATGTACGTCAGAGTAAGCCGGGGTCCACCGTGCAGCGTGGCGGAGTGAGCTTGTTGGATAATAAGTTCTGTGAGTCTGCCGTGGCTTGACAGGATCGTGGGATGCTTAGCCGATTGACTTAGTTGTGAATTGCTTAATCGTCCGCCAACCTTAAGGAGTCCATCTGTAGCATCGATGAAGGGATTGAGGCTCAACAACTTGCTGTTTGGCCTTAGATGTCCTTGTTTTTGTAATTGATCGATGTCTTCTTCGAAATCGATCGATTGAGTCGTTTTTATAAGTAAATGTAGGGCATGTTGTTTTTCCGTCGTCGATAGGTAATTTTGCCGAGGAATTTGCTTATTGCGCAACCATTGTGTGAAACGTAATAGCCAGCCGATCGTTGTTGTTATGCGTTTAATCGAGCTGCATTCGTGTAATAATTGAATAACTAAATCGTTTCTGTATGACACGGCGGCGTTCACACTGCTTTTCTTAGCTTTTAATTCCGGTGCTTCGTATATCTGGTTTTTGATCTTGAGTGGATCAAATGTCGATATCCACTGCGGTCCATGCCACCACAAAGCATGTTCTGACAGTTGTTGCGAAGTCAAGCCTCTTGTGGCGCAGTCTGCCGCATTTTCTTCGGACCGGACATGGTGCCAAGATGACGAAGGGATAACGTTAAGTATCGAACGGACTCTGTTGGCTACAAATTGTTTCCATCTGCTTGTATCACCATGCAGCCAGCCCAACACCACCATAGAGTCGGTCCACGCGTATGCTTTCACGTCTTCTGGTACAGTTTCCAGGACTTTCTTCATAAGTTGCGTCAGTAGTAGCGCTCCCAATGAAACCTGGATTCGAACAAGATCTAGGTCAACCTAAGTCGAAGTCAACTGCACAATTTTACAACTTAGAAAACAAGATGTTAAGAAACAAAGAATTCGCTGAGAGCTACAAACAGTTTCTACACGACTACGAACAGCAAGGTCACATGCCTTCAATTACGCAACATCCGGAACCATCGTGCTATCTCCCTCATCACGGTGTATTGAAGGCTGATTCTACGACTACAAAGCTTCGAACCGTCTTCAATGCATCATCAAAGACGTCACGACGGCTGACATTGACATTATGCATTATTGTGCGGTAATCCGTACATGTAGATCTTAACAAATACTTTCTACGAAAATTAATCGGATCAAACTAGAAGTTTTTGAGATATAGCACATTTTCAACTTTTCACCTACTTTAAATTCGTTTTTCATACAAACACTATGAAAAACAAAGTTATATTTGCTGTCAACAAAATAGTGTGGTACTTTAGCTTAGTCGGTGTAAGTGGATCCCTAATTCAGTTAAAGTTGGCACGGAACCCTCAGTGGGCGAGTCCGACGAGCACTAAACTGGTTTTTAGGGTTCCGTAGCCGAATGGCAAAAAACGGAACCCTTATAGTTTCGTCAAGTCTGTCTGTCTCTGTCTGTCTGTCCGTCCGTATTTGACATTTGGTATGACACAATTGAAATTTGGTAGGAAGATGTATCCTGTTAACCGCTTTACGATTCTCATACAAAAAATAAAAAAAAAATGACATTTAAGGGGGGCCTCCCATACATGAAACTAAAACCAAAAAACATTTTTTACTCAAACCTATGTGTGTGGGGTATCTATGGATATCTATGGATAGGTCTTTTAAAATGACACCGAGGTTTCTATAACCATTTTCTTTTAAAGTCTAACATTTCATAGCTAGACGCTTCCAAAGTGGTAAAATGGGCGCCCCCCACATCTAACTTCTAAACTAAGCGAGTGTAAATTTTGAAAAAAAATATATAATGTAATGCTTTAGAATGTTTTTTTTTTTTTTTTTTTTTTTTTTTAACACTCACAGTGTCATATTTTATATTCATAAAGATGAAATAAGAAACCAAAAATTTGCGCACGGGCGGGACTTGAACCAGCAACCTTTTGGCATACCGGGCCAAACGCTCTTACCAATTGAGCTACCGTGCTGTCAGTCCGACCCTGCGAAATTTGTGGTTTCTTATGAAAACGTCAATTGCGTGACGCTGAGCGCCATCTAGCCGTCTGTTTATGAAACAGATGGCCCAAGCAGTTATTCTTTACAGAATAAATTCAACTTGGAAATTGATGTCGCTTCGCTATCTAATGCTTTAGAATGTTTTTTTTTTTTTTTTTTAACACTCACAGTGTCATATTTTATATTCATAAAGATGAAATAAGAAACCAAAAATTTGCGCACGGGCGGGACTTGAACCAGCAACCTTTTGGCATACCGGGCCAAACGCTCTTACCAATTGAGCTACCGTGCTGTCAGTCCGACCCTGCGAAATTTGTGGTTTCTTATGAAAACGTCAATTGCGTGACGCTGAGCGCCATCTAGCCGTCTGTTTATGAAACAGATGGCCCAAGCAGTTATTCTTTACAGAATAAATTCAACTTGGAAATTGATGTCGCTTCGCTATCTAATGCTTTAGAATGTTTTTTTTTTTTTTTAACACTCACAGTGTCATATTTTATATTCATAAAGATGAAATAAGAAACCAAAAATTTGCGCACGGGCGGGACTTGAACCAGCAACCTTTTGGCATACCGGGCCAAACGCTCTTACCAATTGAGCTACCGTGCTGTCAGTCCGACCCTGCGAAATTTGTGGTTTCTTATGAAAACGTCAATTGCGTGACGCTGAGCGCCATCTAGCCGTCTGTTTATGAAACAGATGGCCCAAGCAGTTATTCTTTACAGAATAAATTCAACTTGGAAATTGATGTCGCTTCGCTATCTAATGCTTTAGAATGTTTTTTTTTTTTTTTTTTTTAACACTCACAGTGTCATATTTTATATTCATAAAGATGAAATAAGAAACCAAAAATTTGCGCACGGGCGGGACTTGAACCAGCAACCTTTTGGCATACCGGGCCAAACGCTCTTACCAATTGAGCTACCGTGCTGTCAGTCCGACCCTGCGAAATTTGTGGTTTCTTATGAAAACGTCAATTGCATGGCCCAAGCAGTTATTCTTTACAGAATAAATTCAACTTGGAAATTGATGTCGCTTCGCTATCTAATGCTTTAGAATGTTTTTTTTTTTTTTTTTTTTTTTTAACACTCACAGTGTCATATTTTATATTCATAAAGATGAAATAAGAAACCAAAAATTTTTTTTTTCTTCATTGTCAGACGTAACAACACGTCAACATTTAGATTCAAGTAAAAATTCTTATTTCATCTTTATGAATATAAAATATGACACTGTGAGTGTTAAAAAAAAAAAAAAAAAAAAAAAAAAAAAAAACATTCTAAAGCATTAGATAGCGAAGCGACATCAATTTCCAAGTTGAATTTATTCTGTAAAGAATAACTGCTTGGGCCATCTGTTTCATAAACAGACGGCTAGATGGCGCTCAGCGTCACGCAATTGACGTTTTCATAAGAAACCACAAATTTCGCAGGGTCGGACTGACAGCACGGTAGCTCAATTGGTAAGAGCGTTTGGCCCGGTATGCCAAAAGGTTGCTGGTTCAAGTCCCGCCCGTGCGCAAATTTTTGGTTTCTTATTTCATCTTTATGAATATAAAATATGACACTGTGAGTGTTAAAAAAAAAAAAAAAACATTCTAAAGCATTAGATAGCGAAGCGACATCAATTTCCAAGTTGAATTTATTCTGTAAAGAATAACTGCTTGGGCCATCTGTTTCATAAACAGACGGCTAGATGGCGCTCAGCGTCACGCAATTGACGTTTTCATAAGAAACCACAAATTTCGCAGGGTCGGACTGACAGCACGGTAGCTCAATTGGTAAGAGCGTTTGGCCCGGTATGCCAAAAGGTTGCTGGTTCAAGTCCCGCCCGTGCGCAAATTTTTGGTTCCTTATTTCATCTTTATGAATATAAAATATGACACTGTGAGTGTTAAAAAAAAAAAAAAAAAAAACATTCTAAAGCATTAGATAGCGAAGCGACATCAATTTCCAAGTTGAATTTATTCTGTAAAGAATAACTGCTTGGGCCATCTGTTTCATAAACAGACGGCTAGATGGCGCTCAGCGTCACGCAATTGACGTTTTCATAAGAAACCACAAATTTCGCAGGGTCGGACTGACAGCACGGTAGCTCAATTGGTAAGAGCGTTTGGCCCGGTATGCCAAAAGGTTGCTGGTTCAAGTCCCGCCCGTGCGCAAATTTTTGGTTTCTTATTTCATCTTTATGAATATATAATGTAGATCTTAACAAATACTTTCAACGAAAATTGGTTCGGACGAAATCGAATAAGAAGTTTTTGAGATATAGCACATTTTGAACAACCGCAAACATAACTTTGTACTTCATACAAACACTATGAAAAACAAAGTTATATTTGCTGTCAACAAAATATTGTGGATTTTACTAAGTGGAAGTAAGTGGATTCCCAAATTCAGTTAATGTTGGCACGGAACCCTCAGTGCGAGAGTCCGACTCGCACTTGGCCGGTTTTTTTACTTGAATCTAAATGTTGACGTGTTGTTACGTCTGACAATGAAGAAAAAAAATAACTTAAAAAAATTAAAAACCGACTTCAAAACCAAAATGCAATAAAAAAGACGTAAATAAACTCTTGACCATTGAAAGAAAAGGAATCCATTTTGGGCAAACAATTTCTTTTTGGAGTCAGTGCCATCATTTTGACCATCAAGTAGTTGATACTTGATAACAGCACCGACTCCACTTGGACCCTGCTAATATCGGTTGATATAAGTCGTTAAACCTAGTCAGAGGCCAAATGAGCGGGCGGCTTGATAACATTGACAGCAAGGTTGGTTTCTTGCTTTGCAAATATCCGCACTAAACTCGATTGGCAAATCGTGGTTCATACTACTATCATAATATATCATTATATTTGTAGTATAAAAAGGTGATTTCGATTCAGATTCTGCTTATTATTTGCAGGTTAACTTTTCATAAGTGAGAACATTGATCCAATAATATTTGTAAAATATGCTAATGTTTCCAGGTGGCACGGCGGCGGCCCCAACAAATGAAGAGCTGGACAGCGAGGCTGAGGAGTGGGCGGAGCAGCAGATGCAGAAGGCCATGCCTGCCATTGCTGATATTGCAGGTTCGATTCCCTTCTAATCTATAATCTTATACTGATCCTCATAACTAGACATTTGGCCATAAGTAAAAGTAGTCTGATTATAAATAAATAAATAAATATTGGACACTGATCACATACATTGCTCTGATCCCAAAGTAAGTAGCTAAAGGACGTGTGTTACGGAAATCAGAAACAACGACGATAACACCCAGACCCGAGACAATGTAGAAAGTTCTGATTTCTACATTGACCCGGTCGGGAATTGAACCCGGGACCTCGGAGCGGCAACGCCCTAAAACCCAGCGTCATGGAAGTCGAAATAAATAAAATAACTATGTCTTGAAAGATATAACTGTAACTACGAGCAGGAAACAGAAATAGTCAAAACATAACAATGATTTGTATGTTGACAATTATGACGTAATCTCGCCGCACATCTACCTCCTTTGGTTCAAAACTACATTGGTCATTTCAATGCACACTAAGCATGGCAGATTCAAACCGTATAATAGATATTGAAAAGTATTTCAGATCAATATCGTCATATCTGATATCGTTCCGCATCAAAACTATATATTTTTGAAACACAATATTGCTGCATCGATGTGACATGATACGCCTTCGAAATTCATGATTCATAGATAAAGGATATCAAACCGTACCCCGTTGCGATACGAGTTAGCAGGCGTAGGCACTTGCACTAAGACATACAGATACGAATGAGAGAGAATGTCTGTAAGTGAAACGGCAATACTTGTGATTCGTTTGTAGGATTCGTAACCTTAAGTTTATAGAAGTAAAGGTTATTTTAATACTTTCTTGTGAATGTATGCACATAGTAAAAGGCCTTTTTGATTTCCAATTTTCACTAAAACAGTGTAAAACAGTGTATTAGAGACACTGAAAGTAATCAATCTAACCAGATTTTTACACGATACAGTGATATCATGGCATGATTCGGTATACAGTTTCAAAGGCCTTAGTGCGAGTCGGAGCGAGACTTACTCGATCAAACGCATCGAGCGCGTAAATGGGATTTTATATGGGATTGTTTTAGTGTAAACGTAAGCCATTAGCGTTGCGCTGCTGCAATCCCATATACACTCTGATTTTTAATTAGATACACCAAAATGACATTTGGTGGGATGCCACTTTTTCGTAATATAAAAATAGTGATGGGCCTAAATATTCGACAAATTCAATTCTGATTCAATTGTTGCTTTTAAATGATTATATAATAATTAATTGGATAAAGTTTGAATTTGTCTTATGCAGAAAATTATTTGCATAAAATAAAATAGTTGTATTACAAAAAAAATACCAAACAAGTTTTGTTTTAAGATCATGTTACCTGCAAAATAATATCATAATTTCTAATAGTGTATTTATAGCAAGTAGTAAATAGTCAAAATAGGATGAAGTCATACAAAATATTAGTATTGTATGTGAAGGGACTTAATTTTTTACCTATTAGAAAATTTTATTTTATGTATTACGTTTCTTTGTAATTGTGTTCAACGTTTTACATGTTTTATTTATCAAAATAAGTAGAATTATGAAATTTAAAAATCGTATCACAAATTCAATTATTCGTTCACAATTGTATTGTTTATTACAACACTATTGCACTACGCTTGCAACATTAAAAAATAAAAAGTGCGATTGAAGCTGTCACTTTGGTCTATCTAATTAAAAATCAGAGTATAAATTCATGTTTACGCGCTCGATGCGTTTGATCGAGCAAGTTTCGCTCCGACTTGCACTACCGCCACAAATCACATCATTCAATGTTATGAAGTACATATCAAGACCCCAATGTACAGTGTATCCGGGATAGGTATAGCGATATTGGAGGTTCGTATTTAAAAGCAAATTTACAAATCTTTTATTGATAAAACAATACTGAAAACTTGAAAATAATAAACGCTTTTCCATACTAAAATTACCTACCTCGATGATTTTAGTATAAAATAAGCGATTTTTTCAAGTTTTCGACTTTGTTTCATTTACAAAAGTTTTTGTAAATTTGCTTTTAAATACGTATCTCCAATATCGCTATACCTATCCCGGACACACTATATACATAGTTTCAATATCTGATATTGGATATCGATATATAGTTTCGATTCGATATCCTTAAAATCCAATATAACACACGCGCAATGCACACTATCATTCGAAGTCTCAATATGATGTTGTTTTTAAATAGTATATTGTTATACAAGGGGAGAAAGTGACCCATTTCACTCGAGAAGTTCTTGGCGCTCGAACGGAGTGAGAGCTCTAATAATTTGAGAGTGAAATGGGTGCTTTCACCCGAGTTATACATACTATTTTTCATTTCGACTGTGAGGAAAAATAAATAAATTTATTTAGATATTATGTTGTTTGGCGAGAGATGAAATCTCGAGTTTTTACATCATATATCAGTTTGTTTACTGTCGTTATACGTAAAACACAAGATTAAAAGGACAGTAAAGGCACGGATGACAACAGAGTACTACATAGAACACAGATTTTTCTCATAGTCAATAATAATAGTAGAAGAACGCAACCTTGCAAAAACACCCAAACTACCACAGATTATGTCAAATTCCAGGTTCAATTTTGCCTCATGAGATAGCGCTATGAATGACAGCTAAAGGTGGGAGTGAGTAAGAAGATTAATGAACAACAAAAATGGCGGCAAGTCGCCTCCGCCTGTTTAATAATCTATGGAATAATCGACCAAATTAAAAAAATATCGTCAAAGACAAACAAAATGTGACAATTTAAAATGAAAAAAAAAGTGTCACTATGTATGGATATAAATATGAAAAGCTTGTTTATTTTAATAATATAATGTGACTCAATTACCCTTAGCTCCATGTCTGATCGTAGCAATTAAAACTAAATTACTTTCCACCCGTCTATCTTCACATGAAAGTTAAATTTTCTGAACAGAAGAAATGAAAAATAATATTGGTGGTCCAAACCAATGTGCGCTAACCGGATTGAGAGTTGCATCCGTGTCTTCCAGGAGACGGGCTAGCGGAGCTGAACCCGTTCGCGCTCCCGCCCCCGCCACCGCTCGCGGCCGGCGCGCCGCACCTGCGGCCGCTGGGCGCCGGCCGCGCGCCCGCCACCGCGAGCGAGCTGCTCGCGGCGCTCACCGACAGGTATGTTGAATTTTTATTTAATTATTAATAGCAGGCAACAGAGGCAAACCTAAAAGACTAACCTGCATATACTAATATTAAAAAAAAAAATGAAACACTTTTTTTTCATACAAGTTTTACGTCTTCGTCTCTATGCCATACATACTATTCTTTAGTGATTATTCTTTTTTAACACTTATTAACTAAAACTAACACTAAACTAGCCTATATTAAACTAACTCATTGAAATGCGAGGTGGTTCGCATTTCAATGCTCAAACAGGATCCGAGTAAGACGGCGCGATCAGATCGTTTCACTTAATTCCCCACTTTAATTACATCGTTTTCTTCCAAAGCACACACAATCACAATGATTAACCCGAAAAAAACAATTACTAAAACGAAAAAATAATTTCCTTTCCTTTTCGATTTCCGCGCAAACTCCCCGAAACACTATTTTGCTGGCGTAGTGCCCGATAACCGTCCGCGAAAACGACGATACAAAACACCCTTCGGCCAAAATTCTGCCCCCATGAGGATCGACAACTAGTTCGGTCGGAGTCCTCACCACAAACGAATTAAAATTCGTATTATGACGAGAATCCAATCGTTCGACACTCAGTGAGTATTTGGTCTTGATTCGGATGTACTCTACAATCTCCTCGACCTTTGTAGAGTAATGAAGCCGGGACAGGTATAACAGCGTCATAGGTATCGCAGGCCGCAGTAGGTGATTCGGTCCGGTCGGTGCCGGTAAATTTTATTGTTAATTAAGGTTAAAATGCTTGGAAGTTCATCTAAGTTGAATAATAATGTTTAACTGTGTCTTTTTATACATCATAAAAGATAACTCTATCATTAATTTTGGATAATCGAGATTTGCTATTTCTTTTATTCGACAAAGGTTGTCTTTGTGTTCATCATAAAAATAGGGCACCAGTATTTGGGATAATCGAGATTTTAAATTATTTTTATTATACCTGACAAATATATATTTTTATACAGCGTCTTGTAAATTTTGAAGGTTATCTATGTCATGACGAACTATCGATACATAATTAAAAAAATAGTACATTATGATACTAAGTGTGCTAAGTTGACAGGCGATATTGTGTGCGCACGAGCGAAAGCGAGTGCGCCATAAGGAAGCCGCGTATATTATGGTCACAGCACATGTGTTTCATACGACGTTTTTCAACACACTAATTACAGAAAATTTAAAATAATTTGAGTTATTTTTAGTAATAAAGCTGGATTAACCATTTATTGAAATAAATATGTACAAACTGTTATTTTTCGCATAAATACTGTTTGTTGCTAAAATAAAAGTTATAACCCGACTAAATTATATCGCTTCATCTTCGTACTTACTACTTGGTACTAGGGTACAAATGGAAATTGGTCGGGTTAATAAACAAAAGGCACTAGTGCAATAATATACTGAAAAAGCACGCGTGTTTAATATCTAGGATTATGAGCCAAAAATCTGTGGAATAAAAACGTCGTTTTGTGCAAGTGTGTTGAAATAGTACATTATGATACAAGTGTGCTATGTTGACCATTATCACAAGGCTATATTGTGTGCGCACGAGCGGAAGCGAGTGCGCCATAAGAAAGCCGCGGATATTATGGTCACAGGCACACGTGTTTCATACAACGTTTTTCATCACACTTGCGAGGAAGAAACAAGACTCCAATTATTAACGAAAAATGGCGCGTTGTTGTTTTTTCTTGCCGCGATACCAATGCGCATTGGTATCGCGGCGGCGAAAAGCTAAGGCGCGAACTAAATCGGCCAACAGCCAGGGTTTAAAATAAAATAATTCGTGTTCAAAACACAAATAACAGAAAAAAAAAAAATGAATTTAAGTTTTTTTTAGTAATAAAGCTGGATTTACCATTTATTTACATAAATATGTACATGCTGTTATTTTTCGCATAAATTTGCCAAAATAAAAGTTATAACCCGACTAAATTATATCGCTTCTTCTTCTTACTTACTACTTGGTACTAGGGTACAATTGTAAATTGGTCGGGTTAATAAACTAAAGGCACTAGTGCATTAATATACTGAAAAAGCACGCGTGTTTAATATCTAGGATTCTGAGCCAAAAATCGGTGGAATAAATAAGTCGTTTTGAGCAAGTGTGTTGAAAAATGTTTTTTGTCATACCAAAGTAAGAGTAATATCATTGTAAAGTTTTATCAGAATCTATCACATGGTATCACAGAATCTATCACACAAACATTCATCTATCCTCACAAACTTACGCATTTATAAGTATTAGTAGGACTTACCCCTGTTAGGTAGCTGAATCTTGATATAGAACAATCGAGAGCAGCGGAGTAGAATTATCTGTCATTGATAGTGTTGTAAAATTACTATATCTGACCAGTCAGATTTGTCATAAACCAAAAATTACCAGTCAAATTTTGTCAAAATCAGTATATTTGATAATACGTGATGACCCGTAAATCAAAAATTCCTTACTCAGTATCGAAAATAATAAAACTTAATAAAATTTTGTGTCGTTGCGTGAATTAGTTGTGATTACTTATTATGACATTTTATTGTATTTACTAACAATCACTGTCATCTGACATTTAGACATAAGAAATTTTAAGATTCAGCCAACAGAACATATATCAAAGAACTTGTTTAACACTAAACTAGCCCTAGGTTGAAATGGATGTAAAGAACGGGGTCTCACAGAACTCCGTGAAAATCACGTGACCGACCGAATTTGACGCACAAGCGAAAAACGTTTTAAAATATTACTGAAATAAATATGACAGTTAATGGCCGTTTTTGATCGTAAAGACCGTCAGTCAAATATCACTATAATCATTTTCGACACTAGTCATTAACCCTCTTGTGCCAGCGGAACATATTGACTGTGCAAGAAAATATTTACTGAGAGATATTTTTAAGAAACTCTGTACGCCACTATCAAAATCACAAGCGTAATAAGATCATCGATTAGTGGATAGCTCATGTTATCAGTTTAAAATAAGGAGACAAAATGAAACACTGTTCGATATTAAGATTTTTTAAAGAGGATCACAGGCACAATAATTACAAAAGTTTGCATTTAAAATCATAATCACTGTTAGTGCTAATTAAATCTAAAATTATATCCTATTTGAGACTAGTAAACATAGTTTGACATACAAATAATTAGGGTCTACCTCACAGTTATAGTAATAATTCAACAGTAATATTCATTAAACAATCATTTAGCTTTCTAAAATCTTGTTACCCGTTCAAGTTACATAGACTAGAAAATGTGACTAAGGTCCTTAGTTTCTGGATACTTCAATGCACGATCACAGTTTCAAGAATACAATAAAAAGTCAGCTTTTCTTTGCTAGTCGAATAATGTAAACAATCATTTTACAACTTAAAAAAATATCTGTAAATAAAATTCATTTATTTATTTAACAAAAAATCTCAGTGCTAAACCTACGCAGTCGGTGAATCTTGTGTTTAACTTATTTTAGAATGAATTATTTCTTTGAAAAGGAATGTCAATATTGTTTACAATATTCGACAAGAAAAAATAAACTGACTAAAAGTTAGTTGATATTTAGACTAAGTGCAAATGAAATTGATGCCGACTAGAAACTAGCTCTTAAATTGGACGATGAAGATGCATATAAAATTACAATTGTAATGGTCTTGCGGTGTTTTAAATTGAATAACTCGAATTGACGGTGACTTCCTTCTACTATAGTAAGGCTGATCTACATATAAAATGTTAATAAGAGGTTTGAAAATAGACCTAATACACTTAAATCACAAAACATCGACATCTATCGCTAATTTGAACGAGCCATTATAGTCCACACACCGTAGCACACTCACCGTGTCACCGCGATTTACTCGCACTGGTCTCTTCACGAGAAACGCCGTGGTGTCTATAAAACTGTCACGTCTATACGTAGAAATTCCCTCCTCGTCATTTATCAAATTGATCTCATACCAGCACATAACAGCGTTGCACACGCCGTCTTTCGTGACCGATACAGTAACACCCGTATTCACAAACATTACTATGAGGTCTCACAGGGCGCGTGTACGCACAGGGATACTTAAATCTATTCACAAACAATACTTGAGTGGCGGTCGGCACTATGCGTCCCTTTTAATAAACGCACAGGTCAGGTAGCTCGCTAGCTGTTTTAAACAACGCATAGTGCCCAGCTTACGACAACATTTTAGGTTAGATTTCTCTCAAGATTTTTGGTTTTGCTTTGCTCGGTTAAGTTTGTTGCAATGGATTACAGTAGCGAAGAGGAATTTGATAATTATATCAATGAACGAAGAAGAATAAGTACAAGAAAAGTGATACGAGATTTCCAGGACCCTTTTGATTATTACAGTTCGGATGAATTTAAACGACGCTACAGGTTTTCCAAGGACGTGGTACTTTTCATATTGTTGCCATTGATAAATGAAAACCTTGAGAAATTAACTGCAAGAGGACTTCCAATCCCACCTATTTATCAGTTGCTTGTGGCATTAAGATTTTATACTTCTGGCAGCTTTCAGGTTGGTACCTAAACATTTACCTAAATTTCAAATTACTTTATTTGTAGTTATAGGTATGCAAAGATGTCAAAAGATTAAAATAAAATCCTTATAGTAAGTACGTGCTATCGATATTTACTCTGCTTATTTTATGTTACAGATGATTACAGGAGACCTCATATGTGTGAGTCAACCAACAGTTTCAAGAATTGTGAAAAAAGTGTCTCATCTATTGTGTATGAAAATACGGCCATTCGTAAAATTTCCAGACAACCTAGAAAGAACTAAAGAAGACTTTTACTCAATAGCTCGTTTTCCTGGAATATTGGGAGCAATCGACGGTACCCATATACCTATCCTAAATCCTGGTGGATCATATGCAGAGGTGTTCAGGAATCGAAAAAAAAAAATTTCTATTAATACTCAGATTGTATGTGGACCTGATTTGCAAATTTATGATATTGTTGCCGATAGACCTGGATCTGTACATGACAACAGAATATTTCAAGCTTCGGTTCTAAAGAGAAAAATGGAACAAGGTGTAATAGATGGCATACTTTTAGGTGATAGTGGGTACGGTTGCCAAAGGTATTTATTAACACCAGTGGCACAACCTGAAAACAATTCAGAAGAAAATTATAATAAGGCTCATATCAAAACCCGAAACACTGTGGAAAGAACCATTGGTGTCTGGAAGAGAATGTTTCCTTGCCTATCTAAAAAGATGGCAACAAAACTGACAACAACATGCCATGTTATTGTTGCTACCGCAGTGTTATACAATATTTGTAGGTCTCGAGGTGTAATTGAAGATTCAGAGATTGAAAATGAAATAAGAAATACACCACAAAGAGCTACAAGCATTCAGTCTAACAGAGAAGGTCTTCTATTTAGAAGAATGTTCATATCAAGACATTTCTGAACAATATAATTGAATAAAACCATAATTATAATATTAACATTGTAATTTAATTTTCATTTTTTTTGCCTAACAATTGTATTTCTAATTAAAGTTTTTCTATTTGTAACACATGTATTTTCTTTTCATATTCTAAGAGGTTCATTTCCCGCTCTATTAAAATTTTCTCCCTCTGCATTCTTAATTCGTGCAATGCCTGGTCTTGTTGTAGGTTAACTGTAGTGCGTTTTATTCTCGCATCTGCCTCACTAATAAATTTTTTGCTACCTGAAAAGTAAAATCAAAACTATTATGCCCATATAACTACTACTACTACTTATATACTACTGTAAATAAATACTTTTCATTTTATTTTTAAAATTGAATAAAAGTATATGTTAAATAATACTTACTATTAGGAGTGGAGTACATGTCCGTATTACATTTCTTTTTTGGCTGGGGACAAAAGTTCTCATCCATGTCATTTTGCAAATTTGCAAGTATTCGTCTCTTTTTATTATTATCTTCATTGTCCTCATGGAGAATTCTCAAATCTTGTACTGCAATAAATAATATAATATTTAGCTGTATATTTTAATACATAATTCAAATAATATTATTTTAATAGAAATGTAATAAGTACTTTTTACAGCTGTATTTTGTTCCTCTGGTTCAGGGTTCCTCCCGTAGTCTGGTTTCTTTACATCATCTAAAACTTCGAACAAAAATATGATTTATCATAAAACATAAACATTACATTATAATGTAATACATGTTTAGTTATTACAGACATACTAACTTTCTATTGAATTTGAATCAATTACTCCGGGGACTTTTAAATTTATAAATGGGCAAATTGTGTCAATTATATTGTCTGATGAGCCACTTTCTGGAGGTCGCCTGTGCGTATCATGCTGCTTGACTCCTGGGAAAGCTCTTTCTTTCTTTGTGTTTTAATATTCTCCCAACATCTTTTTAATTGATGGCTGATACGTTGCGAGTAGCGTTGGGTTTGTGACCGGTAATTTACTCAATTTCGAGTAAATTACCAAAAACATGTAATTTACTCGGTAAAATTACCGATGACTGGGAAAATATTCAAATGATTTTAATTAACAAAACTTAATGTATAAATATACTTAAATCCTTTACCAAATTACCATGAATAACATTTCACTCATTTTTACTATCTTAGCATGATGCTACTTCTTTACATGCCAATACGAACACGAACTTTTGAGCTGGATTCACATCACACAAAAATATATTTATTAGGTTTATTTTTGTTTTGTACTTTGTAATTTATGAGTGATATTGTGTTTGTAATATAAACATATTAATGTTTATTATAAAAAAGGAGGTTATCAATTTGACCTATAACGTATGTGATATTGTTAGAATTTTGTATGTTCGAGTGAGTTAATCTTTTAAGGCTTCCAAAGTTCCAAACACGTGTTAAAAATTTCGTAAGTGTATGTGTGTTTTGATGTTTTTTCACCACGGATTTCTAGAAAACGAGAAGTCATAGCGAGATGATTATTTTTTATTCAATCAGATATATTGCTACTTAGGGTACCTACAGTGTAAGTTACATCAAAACCAGTAGTTTTCGTTTTATATGTTATTAATTTAATAACTGAAAATGACGAAAAAGGGTACAATTTTTGAAAAAAATGCCTCGTTAAAATGACCTAAAAGCTAAGCTTATCATTCACCTCACTATCGTCTGCGTCGCCGGTTCCTTTTCACTTTCTTACTCAAGATATTCAAGTATTTAAACAAACTAACGAGTTGCAGAGCGCAAGCCACAACTAATTCAACCTTCGGCATCTTCATGTGCAACAAATGCTATGATTAATCTCGCGCATGTGTGAATCACGAAGCGTCTCGCACGTAGTTTTGATGACTTCCAGCCTCCCGAACAAGCCGAATTCTGAAAAGGCTACAGTACCATAGACCACATCTATTAAGGCAAATTATACAGAAGTCCGAGAAGTACGAGTATAATATGCCTCTATGTTTAGCGTTTGTGGACTATGAGAAGGCTTTTGATTCGATCAAAACTTGGGCGGTGCTTAGGCCTCTTCAGTGGTGTCACATAGACGATAGGTGTTAAAGTGTCTGTATAACAACGCCACCATGGTCGGTCAGAGTACAGCAACAAAATACGAGGGCGATTCCATTGCGGAGAGGTGTAAGACAGGGAGACGTTATATCTCCGAAACTGTTTACAGCGGCATTGGAAGACGCCTTTAAGCTCCTGGAATGAGAAGGATTCGGCATCTGCGTCAATAGCGAATACATACCACACCTCCGGTTTGCCGATGATATAGTCGTTGTGGCAAAGACGCTGAATGATCTTGGCACTATGCTCGACCAAGTATCCCATCTTTGACCAAGTTCCCGTGTTATACCTACTCCAGTATCCGTTGGAAACTCAACTCTTGAAGTTGTCGACGAGTACGTCTACCTTAGATGAAAGATCCAATTAGATAGGTCCACTTTTGAGAAAGAGGTCAATTGACGAATCCAACTCGGCTAGGCAGCGTTCGGGAAACTGCATAAGAGCCTCCTCTCGTGTCAATTACCTCAGTGTCTGAAGACGAAAGTTTTCAACCAGTGTATGTCACTAGTGAAGACATACGGATCCGTTACGTGGTCTCTAACTATGGGCCTCATAAAGAAGCTTAAAATCACACAACGAGCAATGGAGTGGGCTATGCTCGGTGTTCGAATCAGAATTGAGGAGATACTTAGAAGAACTAAGGTAACGGACATATCCCTACGAATCAGTAAGCTCTAGTGGCAGTGGGCACTTTGGCAGGGCACATAGCAGGGAACTGATGGCCGCTGGGGCAGAAAAGTTCTAGATTGGAAACCCTTCGACCAAAAGCGCAGCGTGGGATGTCCACCGACAAGATGGACAGACGACAGGACCAAACTGGATGCAGACCGCTCACAACCGGTCGCTGTGGAAAGCCGTGGGGGTGGCATATATTCAGCAGTGGACGTCTTTTGGTTGATAATGATGATGATGATGTGTGAACATCAATGTGAACAGCAAGCTCACGTCAGCTCTCGTGCACGAATATTTCCTCGAACGTTTCGTCAATAACCAGACGAGAAGCGAGCGCGAACGTTAAATGCCATTTAATAATTTACGCAACGCGCACGAATAATTGTTTTCTGTTTTATATGGTGACCCAAGTAACGTTAAAAATAATCAATTTTTGAAGTGTTTTCTACCATCAACACCGCCAACAACCGTTTGGATTAAAGCTTTAATCATGCACAAATTATAAAATAAATAAATATAGCAACTGAATATTTTACGGTCTATTTGGTAAATTACGAGTATTTTACCATTTTTACCATAAATTACCATATTTTTCATTACTTACCATTTTGTTTTTTTACCTGCCCAACTCTAGTTGCGAGACATATGGTTGGGAATTGTATGCTTTTGTCAGTTCCTCCCAGGCCTGCTTCTTCAACTCGATATTTTTGGCGTGTGTGCGTTTATCCTCAATTATAGGCCGTTCCCGCACTAAAGCTACAATTAATTCCCTCTCAGCAGAAGAAAATAGTACCTTTTTCGAACTGTAAAAGAAGCAGGCATACTATCATATTATTTCTATCACAAGAATACTGATTTGTGAACAAAAGAAGTCTTCCTACTAACCTGATAGTTGTGCTTGATGATGAACCTAAACACGTAGTTTTATCCATAATTAAAATCACCGAACAAAGTATTAAACTCAGAAAAATCACCACACAAAACACGAAAATATTTTTAGGTTATACTAATAAATGACATGAATTGACAAATGAACTGTCAGTCAACGGAGTGAACTACGAACACTAACGAACCAATCACAGCGCTCTATTCAACGCAGTGCGTTCGCATAGTCAAGCGTAATCCAAGTATTGTTTATGAAATGAAAGGCTTGCCACTACTAACGCACTGAGAAATGCCGTACTTAGCATAGTGTTGCTACTTTACACCGATAAGTATTGTTTGTGAATACGGGTGTAATAGTATCAGGGCCCATGTGGTGACAGCACTGTGAAATGACTACTGGGTCAGATAGCGCTTCGTGTTCCAACCGAAACGGGTCCAAGCAGTGGGCCTGAGACGCTTGAAACATATTCACATGTGGCGCCAAAGGTGACATAGGACCGTCTTCTTTGACTTTGTTTAGTGTGTCCAAACGATCGCTACTGATCAGCTGACCAATTAGCTTCACGTTGAACGGCATTGTTAGCCCGCCCTCAATCAAATGCGAGAATTTCAAGTGGTAGATTATTTGACACAAACGTACGTCTATATCGCCGCTCAGCTCCAACGCGTTGTACACGATCGCATGGAACTTCTTCTCGAATACGTTCCAATGTGTGGTCGTCAGTATCGTGACTTTTGAAAGTGGAATTTTATTCTTACGGAATACGAGCTCGATGAATTCTCTGTCGTGCCGTTGGCGCGCGTAGCAAACCAAAGAGCGAACACCGCGTTTCAGCATTAACAATCCGAATATCGGAAAAGGACTCAAATCAGCTATGTCGATGAGTGAAATGTCACATATTTGTGTCAGGTGAACAGTAGCCAGTCCAAGGCTGCCGATTAAAGCGTTTACATACACAGAGTCGTTCAAAAACGCTACTATCGACGACGACACCCTCGTGATGCGCCGTCTCGAATCTGACAGCAGTTTCAACTTGCCTTCGTACGTCAGAAACTGCACGCAAACGCTCTCGTTCTCCTTGACAGATCTAGGCACGAAATCCAAAAACACTGCTTGCGGCCATGCGTCCGTGCGGTCAGGCGATCGAGGGTCAGTTGTCAGAGTAACACCCTCCATTAAATGCAGATTAAACCAGCCAACTATAACGTTTATCTCGGTATCTTTATTTGACTTTAAGAATACAGTGTGCGGTGCGGGGCTTTCGTACTTTTCCGCTACGTCGCAGTAGTTGTTGAAGTCTATTTCGAAGACTTGTTTATGCTCTGTCACGTACTCTAGATCTTCGTATGTGGGGATGTCCTTGCCGTGGTACGCCTCGCTCGTATAATGGATGTGTACTCTGTAGTGAGGGATTCCTAGCAGCTCCTTCGCCGCTGGACCGAGCTGGTATCTCAAGTTGATGCGGTCGCATTTGGCTCCTACGATGTAATACTCAGCGCTACCTGGTACTACTCGTCTGTTTTCAAGCAGGCCTAATTCGAACGCGTTCTGAATGGTTTCCAAAAGTTGGTCTTTGAAGAGCCCTGGGCCGAATCTGTTCATCATAAACAGAGCGTTATCGCCGTAAACATCGAGTATTTCCAACTGCCCTCTCAGCTTGTTCATGGCCATTATGTCATGGATATTGCTTCTGCCCTCGATGCGCTCGGACACCCTGACCAACTGACTGTTTGCGTCGCTCTGCGTTAGTTGCCTCCCCCAGTCGTCGTATTGTTCCAATGAATGCATCGCTGTGAGATACGCCTCTTTGCGTTTCTCGTCATTGAAATATCTGAAGTTGTTGCGAGAGAATAGGAAACGCTTCGCGGAATCGAAACTCTTTTCCATGTCCACCAGGTTGGCATCGATTTGCAACGCCTTCTCGAAGTGACACAGGGCTTCTGTATAGAGAGCGTTTTTCATTAAGTATTTTCCGATGCCGCAGAGGATGTTGGTGTTGCCAGGGTAAATCTTCATGGCCAGAATAAAGTTGTTGTATATCTGACCGCGGTTTCTCTCTGCGTACGCGAGGTGATGATTGTACTTTGTTAGAACGGCTCGGAATTCATACTCGATAGCTTCTTTGACACGTGAATCTAGTTGTATCGCTTTTATGTAAAAGTCGAATGCGGTCTTGTAGCGCTGACGCTCAGCGTTGAAGCGGGCTTGACCCAGAAAACTGTGGGCCGTTATGTTTATCATTTTGATGATATTTCACTGGTGTGGTCACAACACTGGGACGTCACTGGGGAGTCTATAGTAAAGTCACTGTCACAAAATCATTGCACTTATCGAAGAGAAGTTCATTTTTATATCGAGACCAATTGTGACATCCACGTTTGAACAAGACACTGTCACAAGATCATAGCCGAGCTTCACGCTACGTCCACTCGCGTCGATTTTCAAACAATCACTGACGGACCAGACTGAGTGACTACTGATAAGACTAAATTACCTGAAGACGGGCCTAAATCATCTGCATTGTTGTGGAATTACATCTATAAAGTCCGAAATTGAACCTTAACACGAGGTGCTAAGGCTCGTGATCGGCTGGCTTCTTTAAGCTGCCTTACTATTGTTTTACACCTAGTTTTATTGTTCTAAAAGATAAAGTAATAAACAAAGGGTGACCCAGGTAATGATTTGTACGAAAACAGTGCACGTGGTATAATATTTCTTTGCAAGTTGCTTAGAATAACATTTGTTATAATAAGACGAATGATACTCCGCCGATATCACCATGCCTCCAAAACTCCAAAACCAAAATACTTAATTTTATTGATCTATATAGATGATAGAAGGAAAAAATGTTCCGCGTGTGTTTCCTCGTCTCATCTTGTTAAGAAATGAAAATACCATGTAAAATTGTAAATACCGCTAGATTACAATCTCGCTTGCGATATTGTTAGCTGTCGGTAGATGAACATTAATGTACTGCTTAAATGTATTATTTTTCATTACATTATAATTAATCGTAGTGAAACCGCTTAATCATAAACTGACTTGCGCATTAAAGACAAGTTGTCTCTGATTTCTCGTTATTACAGTAGGCAGTTCTGTATCCTTGAAGTTCTTTGCCTACACACAATTTTTTTTTCTTTCAAGACAATTTTGTATGTTCAATTTACAATCACCATTACACTGTTTATTTACTTTCGACAACAAACAAATGACGATTCAAAACAATCGCCATATTACGGGTATATAACCCGTTAATGTCGTTCAACCAATCAGCGCACGAGGTAAGTTTCCTTGCATGCCATTTCACAACTTGATGGTTTCACGTCGATGGATTTAATCTACCGAAAATTAATACGTTCAATTGTAGGCATTATGTTACGGTTTACATTCTATCGTTTACAATATCGCGAGCGAGATTATAAACTAACGGTATTTACAATTTTACAGTGACAAATGTAATGAGGATCTTATGTCATTGATAATAAAATAGAATATTATTTAGTTACATGGTAAATGTGATAGCAAAGTTTCAGCCTAGACCTCATTTTTGCTACAGGTGCCAAACTTGAAATAGGTATTTAAATTGTACAATTAGTTAAAGACAAAGATGATGAGTATTGAAATTGACTTTTCTCTTTCGTGTGGCATTCTCTACCAGTCATACCTTAGGTCTAAGCAGAAATTAAGTATTACCATAATTCATTTTCAATTTCTTTATATAAAAACACGGTACATTTGGGTTTACAATAAATAGTTCGACATGTCTAGCCACAATTATGGCATGTCAAATATTTTTAAAAGATTTTAGTCATTATTTTAAATGCATTTTATCATTTTTTAGTCGAATCAAAAAAAAAAACGAGATTACTATAAAAATAGTTTGGCACTGGCTTTTGAAAAGACCTGGCATTAGAGAATAACAGAGTCAGGTATCTTATTATAAATTTTTAAGCACATGTTTTAACAAATTTTCAACTATGTAAAGACTTGGCACCGTAAGGAGCTGGAGACTTCTTAAAAGCGTTTTACATGTGTGATACACACACTATAGATCGCTTTAAATACATACAGTGAATTTCATTTATTACGACCTTGGTTGTATTATAGCGACCATTTGGTTATAGCGACATTAAGACTAAGTCCCTTGAAGTTAAAGCATACTTTAGTACAAAATACATGTGCCTATAGCGACTTTGCATGTAACGCCCAGTTCGGGTATAGCGACTGGCTTTTTTGTACCAATCGCTAGAAATCCTATACAGATATTGCGACCGGAGTCGGCCGCTAAAATCAGAATGATTTATTTCTTCCACAAACATTTCTTATCTTTTGTTTACGTCACACAGATGGTCAGCAACTGTGGAGACCTCTACCTTTTGTTTAGAGATATCAGCTTATTATATTGGTGGGTACGCGTGTACGTTTCGGTGTTCAATGCTGGGTTAGTTAAGTAACAAAGTGATTTTCTGAGTAGCAACAGGGTAAAGATAACTTTTGAATATGTATGTCTGCAAGACGCACATTCTCTGTTAAAAAACATGCGAGTCTTTATTTCTGATTCAGACGCCCTTCGTGGTGTAGTAGCTAAGCACGCTGGTTTCAAGGCGTCGCCACTCCGAGGTCCCGGGTCCGATTCCCGGTCGGGTCAATATACAAATCTCAATTTTCTATATTGTCTCGGATCTGGGTGTTGTGGTACCACCGTTGTGTCTGATTTCCATAACACAAGTGCATTAGCTACTACTTACTTTGGGATCAGAGCAATGTATGTGATTGGTGTCCAATATTACTTTTATTTTGACGACCCGTCTGGTGTAGTGGTCGAGAAATCGCCTACTACGCAGCGGGTTGCGGGTTCGATCCCCGCACAATACAAACATTTTGTTTGCATGAATATGTCTGTTTGTATTGGTCTGAGTGTTTTCTATGTACACCATGTATGTATTTACAAACAAAAAGTATTTAAGTATTATATCCGTTGTCTGGCACCCATAACACAAGCTTTGAGTAGCTTACTTTGGGACTAGATGGTGATGTGTGGGAATGCCTTAAGGATATTTATTTATTTATTTGTATTACTTTAAATATTCTCTTACATTGCATGTAACAGCTTCCGGATATAACGTCGAAATTAGAGTGGTCCCTTTAACGGCGTTATAACCGATATCCACTATCACTTTTGCAGGTTACAAGAGCTCAAAACAACTCGCGACGACACGGCGTCGAAACGCGACGCGCTACGCGATCGTTTGATCGCAGCTATACGCATGCGCGAGTCGCGAGGCGCGAGATGTTCACAGCTCGACGCCGCTTACAGACGCGCTCAAGCCGTACGGGGGTATATCACAGACTTGATCGAGTGTTTGGACGAAAAGGTAAGCAACCTGAGGCCGTAGTGTGAGTCGTAGCGAGACTTAATCGATGAAACGCAACGAGCGCGTGCGTAAACGTGAATTTATATGGGATTGTTTTAGTGTTTCTGTTGGTCACTAGACGGCGCTGCTTCAATGCCATGAGTGTGTTCCGGCGTTTCTTCTCAGCACTTGCCAAATCGTCTGTGTTTTGTCTCGAAGCGCTAGTAGGGTCCAAAAGATAAGGAGACATGTTCTAGCCCCATATGGGCCATAATTGATTGATATTACACTAATTATTGACGTTCATAAGTGGCGTTTTGTGTCCTAAATAGAATAAATTATTTTTGACTTTGACTTTGACCCATATTAACTTACATTAACGCGCTCGATGGGTTTGATCGAGTAAGTCTCGCTCTGACTCGCACTACGGCCACTGGTTCATATGCAATAGAGATTATTTTACTTTTGCCGCGATCACGAGTTGAGTCACGTCGCGCGTGATGTTAGCAGTTCGACGCTACGTATCTCCACCAAGGTCATACGTGGTAATGATAATATTACGCCTGGATGGAAAGGGACTCTATGACCAAGATAAAGAGCTCATTTTACTGACTTCATCGAACCAGATAGTGAGCTATAGTTTATTTTACTTTAGCGCCATGCAATTTGATCGACGACGGTTACTAATATATTTTGTAACCCTTTTTGACACATTAAATAATTTAGCCATCATGGTAATTATTTATTTATTGTTCGCACGGGCAAGCTAGTCGCAACCGGAGGTGATGAGCAGTTTTCTCGTCATCATATGTTTATATTACCGAGAGATGATGCTAGCATCACTTAAGGAAATAACTTTTGAAATTCGTTAAATAATATAGCAAAGGATCATTGCTTTCCACCCACGTAAATACACATAAACAGTAAAAGAATATCAATGTGTACCTTTTTCAAAAATCTTTTAAACGACAATTCAATTATTTAATATAAGTCATGAACGCATTTTATAATATTTACTTACTGCTATCTTTTTACCTGTGATATTCCGCTAATGTGACAAAAAAATCCTAAACCTATCCTAACGCCATCTTGTGAGCGCTATAAAGTGATGGGACAACTGTTCATTGACCGGTGATTAGGGTGTTGTAGAAAAACCGTCAGTCTACACAAATATCTTCAATCACGTTTTGACATTCTGCAACTCATACATACCTGTGACTCCGTAACTTGTCCGCACGAGCTATAGTTCAATCGCTGTTCTGTTTGCCCACAGATGCCCGAGCTAGAAGCTTTAGAAACGCGCGCGTTAGCGTTGCACAGATGGCGATGCGAGTACTTGGTCGAGAGGCGGCGGGCGGACGTCAGGGACCAGGCCAACGATGTATTGGCTCTTACAGGTATGTTAAAAAAAAAAAAGTATAAAAAATACTTTCTTAAATATTACATGGTAGGTTACTAAATATAATTTGTTTAGTTTAAATGTAAAACCAACTACCAAAAATAAATTCAACAGCTTTTATGGACTTAGTTATTATAATTCCTCTATAATTGATTACAGACAGACACATAAAACACAAGAATAGGTAATATTTTTATATAAACGTGTTGTTTTGGATTTCCAGAAAATTAAATCAAGGATTGTACAAAGTATAATTAATATTTCCCTGTAAGATTTTTTTCTAATAGATGTATCATGTACGAATTAGTTTGTTTTTTGAAATCAGTTTGACATTATTTGTTCTTAGTGTTTTATATTGCGACATTGCCAGATTACCCAACTTCATACACATATCACACGCTGCGTTGCCAACTTTACTACAACTGCGAATCGGCGCGCGTTGGACACACTGAGTGCTAATATCAAACAAGAAAAAATGCGAATTTTCGTTCCTCACGATCATAATTAAAATTTATAATGTTTGATTAATTTAAAAATATCCGGTTAACAAAAGCACAACATGTGTATATGTATATAAAAATAAATCCAATGTTGTGTTCGTTATTGTCAGGAGAAGGATATCATAAAAGAAAATATTCAAATAATTTTGCAATACCCAAACTGAAAGGGTTACTAAGTCATAAGTGCAATTGTCTAGCATAAGACCTGCTATATGTATATATGTAACACTTAGTTGGCAAATAAATGGATATGAATATGAATATTACGACAATTTAGCAGGTAGACTGATATTCATGATTTTTACTTTGTAAGTTTCGTCACCGTAACAATTTTGTGTAAAATTTGCAAAATACCACGTATTTAAAATTGCTATTTCAACGCATTGCGAACATGCGGTAATAAAAGTTAATCGGACTAAGGAGAAGGTCATAAATTGTTTGTTTTTAAACAATGATTTTGTTTTGTCATACATTTCAACAACAAAATAATTTAAAGTCGTTTATATTTGTGAGAAATTTGTTGGTGTTTAGCAACATCTTTCATAAAATTATTAGTTTCAGATTAAAATGATGCAAATTGACAAGTAACTCGCGTTTTTTCCGAATTCCGTTTTGGTACATTATTCCTTTATTTCTTATATTATGTGCAAATTTAGTTCTAAAAATTATTTTCTATCCTTGTTATATGTGTACAAAAACGATACTGAACATAACAAAAAGTTGCTGAACATTAATTGTAGGAGAAATAAAAAGTTTTTTTAAATGATAAATAAAAACAAAACTGGTACAACTATGCATCTTTAAGTAACAGTTCATTATTATGCCACAATATTGCCTTAATTCATATCTCATAAATCGCAAGTAAGCGTACATTAAGAGTTTCCTAACATAAAGTATACACATTAAAATAAATAAAACTGTAGATGTATTTTGATGTATTTGAAAAAAGAAAATATGATTGAATTTAACTTTTGTTTCAATATTCATACTCATTTATCTTTATCGATACTGGCTAATTACAGACATATTGAATGATTTATAAACTCAATTTTAAAAAAGAATACTTGTCCCTCTAGACCAGGGATGCACAGACTTATTAAGACTAGGGGCCACTCGGGCAAATTATGAACTGATGGCGGGCCGCCAGAAGTATAGGTAATTAAAGACAATAAAGAATTGATAATTATGTATTAAAATTGAAAAAGAATTTATTAATTTGAAGCGTGGCACTGCATAGTGCTTACAATCTTTTTTATATTTGGCTCAAATTTACTTGTAGCAACACGTAAAACTGCTTCCAAACTTTCATTTGCAAGGCGGTTTCGATTTTTTGTTTTATTATTATTTAGTATTGAAAAGGTTTGTTCACATATATAGGTAGAACCAAATAAGCTGGCACATTTCAGAGCGTTTATGCGCAACTCTTTGTACGTATTTTTATGAATGCAGCGGTAAAAGTTCAGCAAGTCTCCTTCGTTGAATTTGTTGCGTAAATCTTGGTCGTTTTGAATGTCGATAATTTCTAACTGCATTGACTCTGGCGCATTTTCAACTGAAATCGTGAAAGGATTGCTGAATATGTCCAACAGAGGTTTCACTTTTTTAAACTCCGAAAATCTTTCTTGAAAAGATTGAATCAAAATATCTAGCTTTTCTACATAACTGAAATTAATCGCAGTTTTGTTGAATTTTTCAGCCATTTTCTTATAATTCGGAAAATGATTGTAATTTCCAGAATTCAATTGCGATCTGAAAAGTGACAGCTTGCATTGAAAGGATGATACGTGAGCGTAGAGCTGGGATATCAGTTGATTTTTGCCTTGAAGCCGTGTGTTCAAGACATTCAAATGATTTGTAATGTCAACTAAAAAAGCCAAATCACACAACCAATCAGGATTTTTAAGTTCCGGGACATCCTTTTGCTTTTCCGCCAGAAATATTCCAATTTCTTCTATTAAATTTAGAAATCGTTCCAGGGTCAATCCACGACTTAGCCACCTTACTTCTGTATAATACAGTAAATCTCCATATTCGCTTTCGATGTCATCAAGGAATTGTTTGAATTGCCTGTGATTGAGTCCTCGTGATTTTATGAAATTTACAGTCGAAACTACCACTTTCATGACATTTTGAAATTCAATTTTTTTAGAACAGAGGGCTTCTTGGTGTATAATGCAGTGAAACTGCATGAGATCTTCAGCGTTTATGTTTTTTTCTTGCAGATGCTTTTTCAGCAAAGTAACTAGCCCAGAATTGACACCAATCATCGAAGGAGCACCGTCAGTGGCAACTCCCGATAATTTTGATAAGTCCAAATCAGTTTTTGAACACTCATCCAAAAGTACATTGAGTATATCAACTCCTCTGGTTTGACCTTTCAATGAACACATTCCTAACAACTCTTCTAAGACTTCAAAATCTTGAGTAACACCTCGTATGAATATGAGAAGTTGAGCTGTGGAAGTAATATCAGTGGATTCGTCGAGTGCTAATGAAAAAAATTCAATGATCTTAGTTTTTTCATTTAATTGTTCCGCAATATTACCTGACAAAGACATAATACGTCTTTGGATAGTCATACGATTCAGTTGAATTTTCTCAAACTTTTTTGCTGCTTCTGGACACATTTTCTTAGCGGCAATTTCTATGCATTCTTTTACAAAATCCCCATCATTGAAGGGGCGACTGCGCTTTGCTATCATTCGAGAAATTTCATAACTAACTTCTGTAGCTGTTTCTGAATCTTGGATGGGTTTTGTAAACATAGCTTGCTGACCAATAAGCTCCCGTTTTAAAGACAACATTTTTTGCTTTCTTAATTCGCCTGTAAACTTGGTAAACGTAGGATGCTGCGTTTCATAGTGCCTTTTTACATTATATTCCTTTGCAATCGCAACAGAATTCTTGCAAAATAAACAAACGACTTTATTATGCGACCATACAAAAAAGTATTTCTCAGTCCAAATTTCTTGAAACTGCCGATTTTCATCTTTAACCTTACGTTTTTTACTAGGTCCTGGCTTGTCCATGTTGCGTTCTAATCCTGGCTAGGATTAACACAGCACCTAAAAACAATTACAGTACCTACTTAAATTACCCATCCTTTTATAAATTAGCAAAAATAATTGATTTAAATAGGTAGGGAAACACTTATTAATAACAGAGTTTTACTTACGATTTCACAACACAATTATACACGGCACTTGACGGGAAATCTACGTTGAATGTGGATCAAAATATATGACACCGGCTAGTCGAGTTAAAATCTACACTAGAACTATTGACACTTCACTCAAATTAAAACCGAACTATGGGTCGCTGCGGTTAGCGTGGCTTTTATACCGCGCGTATAGAGTCGAAAACTGTCTGGAGAAATCTCGAAACCGACTCTGGAAGCTTCGTGTATCTACCTACGCGAGCAATCGGGAATTCGTGCACTTAAGAGCGCGCGCGCGAGATTCAAATTACTTTTCGAACATATTTTTTTTGGTTTTATTCTGGAATAGAATTCAATATTTTTCGAATGTACGAGAGTATTATTTTTGCTGTCGGCGGGCCACCAGTATTCGACCGGCGGGCCGCAAGCGGCCCGCGGGCCGCGGTCTGTGCATCCCTGCTCTAGACCAATAAATTAACTTCAAAGTGATTAAATATAAACTTATTACGATTATGCAAGTAAGTTAAGCGTTCGGAGGCATGATTTTAAGCAACGTCAAAGTAATAAGTTTGCTTACTAGCCATATTATTAATGATAAAAAAACTTAAACTACTTTTATAAGCTGGACTATCTATGCAAGATTATGTTGCCATATGTCAAAGTAAGCAACAAAATTCTACGAAATATGCAGTTATGATAAAGATTCGCGACACTGTGTGGCAGCGCGAGCGGCTGAGGTACGTGGCGGCAAAGTTGAGATTCGAAAACGCACATCAAAATCTATACAAGATAGCTTATTTAAAAAAAAAACCCGGAAAACATGCCAGGTAGGCTAAGGGGGTAACTTCCAATTGACTGTGTTAATTTAATCGACGCGATTGTGATTTGAACAGTGTGATAGATTGATTAGACTATCAGCGGATCGGATAATTTCTTTTTTACGTTTACCGTACTGATCATCATCATCATTATCAGCCAAAGGACGTCCACTGCTGAACATAGGCCTCCCCCACGGCTTTCCACAGCGACCGATCACTAGCTGTCTGCATCCAGTTTGATCCTGCGATCATTATAAGGTCGTCTGTCCATCTTGCCAATGGACGCCTACGCTGCGTCTTTGGTCGAAGGGTCTGCAATCTAGAGCTATGTCCGTTATCACTACGCGTGACGTCTGCGCTATCTATCTCTGTCGTGAATGATTTTACTGTACTTCGTACATATTCCCGTGGGAGCAAGAAAAAATGGTGAGGGGTGCATGGTGATTCAATATAAATTGCATTTACAACATCGCGTGCTCTAGCATGTTAATTAACTGTTCTTCGTACATGTATTTCCCACAGCCCGACCCGGCGCGGCCAAGCCAGTAGAAACGGAAGAGAAGCGTCGCCGCTGCGCCGAGCGCGAGGGCCGGCGTCGCGCGCGCCGCCGCAAGCGCGAGGAGCACGCCGCGGCCACCGGCGCGCCGCCGCAGCACAGGTCAGTGGGGCCAGTGGGACGAGTGGGACGAGCGCGAGGGCCGGCGTCGCGCGCGCCGCCGCAAGCGCGAGGAGCACGCCGCGGCCACCGGCGCGCCGCCGCAGCACAGGTCAGTGGGGCCAGTGGGACGAGTGGGACGAGCGCGAGGGCCGGCGTCGCGCGCGCCGCCGCAAGCGCGAGGAGCACGCCGCGGCCACCGGCGCGCCGCCGCAGCACAGGTCAGTGGGGCCAGTGGGACGAGTGGGACGAGCGCGAGGGCCGGCGTCGCGCGCGCCGCCGCAAGCGCGAGGAGCACGCCGCGGCCACCGGCGCGCCGCCGCAGCACAGGTCAGTGGGGCCAGTGGGACGAGTGGGACGAGCGCGAGGGCCGGCGTCGCGCGCGCCGCCGCAAGCGCGAGGAGCACGCCGCGGCCACCGGCGCGCCGCCGCAGCACAGGTCAGTGGGGCCAGTGGGACGAGTGGGACGAGCGCGAGGGCCGGCGTCGCGCGCGCCGCCGCAAGCGCGAGGAGCACGCCGCGGCCACCGGCGCGCCGCCGCAGCACAGGTCAGTGGGGCCAGTGGGACGAGTGGGACGAGCGCGAGGGCCGGCGTCGCGCGCGCCGCCGCAAGCGCGAGGAGCACGCCGCGGCCACCGGCGCGCCGCCGCAGCACAGGTCAGTGGGGCCAGTGGGACGAGTGGGACGAGCGCGAGGGCCGGCGTCGCGCGCGCCGCCGCAAGCGCGAGGAGCACGCCGCGGCCACCGGCGCGCCGCCGCAGCACAGGTCAGTGGGGCCAGTGGGACGAGTGGGACGAGCGCGAGGGCCGGCGTCGCGCGCGCCGCCGCAAGCGCGAGGAGCACGCCGCGGCCACCGGCGCGCCGCCGCAGCACAGGTCAGTGGGGCCAGTGGGACGAGTGGGACGAGCGCGAGGGCCGGCGTCGCGCGCGCCGCCGCAAGCGCGAGGAGCACGCCGCGGCCACCGGCGCGCCGCCGCAGCACAGGTCAGTGGGGCCAGTGGGACGAGTGGGACGAGCGCGAGGGCCGGCGTCGCGCGCGCCGCCGCAAGCGCGAGGAGCACGCCGCGGCCACCGGCGCGCCGCCGCAGCACAGGTCAGTGGGGCCAGTGGGACGAGTGGGACGAGCGCGAGGGCCGGCGTCGCGCGCGCCGCCGCAAGCGCGAGGAGCACGCCGCGGCCACCGGCGCGCCGCCGCAGCACAGGTCAGTGGGGCCAGTGGGACGAGTGGGACGAGCGCGAGGGCCGGCGTCGCGCGCGCCGCCGCAAGCGCGAGGAGCACGCCGCGGCCACCGGCGCGCCGCCGCAGCACAGGTCAGTGGGGCCAGTGGGACGAGTGGGACGAGCGCGAGGGCCGGCGTCGCGCGCGCCGCCGCAGCACAGGTCAGTGGGGCCAGTGGGACCAGAGGGACCAGTGGGACGAGCGCGAGGGCCGGCGTCGAGCGAGTGGACCTTACAATGAGACGCGGGGGGTGTATTAAAATGCGTAAGACTATTCACAAAAACGGGATATGGGCTGTAGAATAGATACTGTAATCATTCTTATATCAATAGATACTGTCATCATTATCATACGATGTTACAATAGATTATTTGAATTACAGAGATGGCGATTCGAGTGACGACGAGCTACCCCCCGCCGAGCTCAGCCACTACCAGAGAGAACGAGGTAAGATTATTTTATTTTAAGATATATATTTATCACTACTGTGCGTGCCACTGCAGAATCGATGTGCATTCATTAAAAGATCCTTTCATCTGAATTTTGACTAATTGTATGATTTGTATTCTTTTACAGACGCAATCCGCCAAGGAAGTTCTCAACTGTTCGACGACGCGCTAGCCGCGTGGCGAAGCGTCCGCGGCGTCTGCGCGCGACTGGCGCTGTTCAGGCGCCGCGACCCCGCGCTGTATAGCGACGCGTACGTGTGCGCGTGTCTGCCGCGGCTGCTGGCGCCGTACGTCAGGCACCAGGTACCGTCCACACCGCACGTAGCCAAGCGACCCCGCGCTGTATAGCGACGCGTACGTGTGCGCGTGTCTGCCGCGGCTGCTGGCGCCGTACGTCAGGCACCAGGTACCGTCCACACCGCACGTAGCCAAGCGACCCCGCGCTGTATAGCGACGCGTACGTGTGCGCGTGTCTGCCGCGGCTGCTGGCGCCGTACGTCCGGCACCAGGTACCGTCCACACCGCACGTAGCCAAGCGAGCCCGCGCTGTACAGCGACGCGTACGTGTGCGCGTGTCTGCCGCGGCTGCTGGCGCCGTACGTCCGGCACCAGGTACCGTCCACACCGCACGTAGCCAAGCGAGCCCGCGCTGTACAGCGACGCGTACGTGTGCGCGTGTCTGCCGCGGCTGCTGGCGCCGTACGTCCGGCACCAGGTACCGTCCACACCGCACGTAGCCAAGCGAGCCCGCGCTGTACAGCGACGCGTACGTGTGCGCGTGTCTGCCGCGGCTGCTGGCGCCGTACGTCCGGCACCAGGTACCGTCCACACCGCACGTAGCCAAGCGAGCCCGCGCTGTACAGCGACGCGTACGTGTGCGCGTGTCTGCCGCGGCTGCTGGCGCCGTACGTCCGGCACCAGGTACCGTCCACACCGCACGTAGCCAAGCGAGCCCGCGCTGTAGAGCGACGCGTACGTGTGCGCGTGTCTGCCGCGGCTGCTGGCGCCGTACGTCCGGCACCAGGTACCGTCCACACCGCACGTAGCCAAGCGAGCCCGCGCTGTACAGCGACGCGTACGTGTGCGCGTGTCTGCCGCGGCTGCTGGCGCCGTACGTCAGGCACCAGGTACCGTCCACACCGCACGTAGCCAAGCGAGCCCGCGCTGTATAGCGACGCGTACGTGTGCGCGTGTCTGCCGCGGCTGCTGGCGCCGTACGTCAGGCACCAGGTACCGTCCACACCGCACGTAGCCAAGCGAGCCCGCGCTGTATAGCGACGCGTGCGTGTGCGCGTGTCTGCCGCGTGTACTGTCGACGAATACCAAAGCAGGCGGCCTCTTAACCATTATATCCTCGCTGGCACTGAATCCCATGCCGCCAGCATGGAATTGTTTGTTTGATCCCAAGATGGTTGGAAAATTCTATCAGCATGGGATCCAGTGCTAGCGAGGACCCAAGCTAGACCACTCACTGCAAGATCACTAGACACAGTAGCTCTTTCTGCGTGAATAGGAACGGTAATTAATATTATTGAGTGACGGTAGTTAAATTTTTTCAAAACTCTAAATGACAAATAAAATCTCAGTCTACCCGTGACCAGTAGCGCTGTTTTCTGTTTTTTAATTTGTAAATTCGTTATGTGATTGTTCATGTTATTATTTTGATACCTTGTTTAAATGTATGTGTGTGTTTTTGATGAACTTAATTTATCATCTTCATCATTATCAGTCAATAGATCGGTCCTGATCGGTCGCTGTGGAAAGCCGTGAAGGAGGCCTATGTTCAATAGCGGACGTCCTTTGGCTGATAATGATGATTTCCTAAATTAATAAACCCTTTTTTTCTTTCTTTCTAAAGTGTTCGAAACGTCGGGCTAAAATTAAATAAATTCGCGAAAAGTAAATCCGTAAAATAGTGTTATATTCCATAAATCTTTTAAATTCGCAGCTTATCCTATGGAACCCGCTTGCCGACGAAGACAATGAAGACTACGAGAAAATGGACTGGTACAAGTGAGCATTGATTTGTTACTACTACATTACATTATTGTAATGTTATTTTAGTATCCGCACTTTTTTGATACCGATTTTTTTATTTACTGAGAAAATAGCGATTTTCACATAGATTGTGAACGACGATTGAAAAGAGACGCATATTGACTTGTCATATGTCATAAATAAGCATTGCTTTACTGTCTTACTCCAGCGATATTGTTTGTATAGCTATGAAAAGGAAATATTTTAGAGGGAATCGCTTCGAACACAATGTTTCACTTTGTAACTTTGTTTGGACTAGTTAGGAGGTTAACATATCAAATGTCCAAGTCCGTACCGCTTGAGACCTTGTACAAAATAAAATTTAATAAGATTGGCTGCAAGTTTTACTCGGTCAAGTATAGAACCAACTTAAAAAAAATAGGTTTGATTCGCACTGTATTTTTTCAATCATACAAACACTAACGAAATTTAGCACACGTGTTTAAAAGCCTTGATAGATATGAGTATTATACTCAAATATTATTCAATTCCAAAGACCTCACATAAATACATGCCGATTTGATAACCTCCTTTTAAAAGTCTGTTTAAAACTAAGTCGGTTTACATTTAAGTTTAACTTGTAGCGAATTTTATTACCTTTCATTTTGTAGAAGGTCGCATGTCGCTTAAACGCATTGTTTCCAATAATAAAGCGAAAAACCTAAAAGTTAACTTTCAAACCCTCCCCTCCTTTCGGCCAAAGGGGTACGGGCTGAGACTTTTGATATGGTTACCTCCTTACTAGTCCAAAGTTACGAAGTAAAAAATCATGTTCCTTGAAATCCTCTATACAAGGTTTCATGATACTTATTTGTCTAGCCCAGTAGTTAGTAATATAATAAATAGTTTTTTAGGGTTTCGTAGCCGAATGGCAAAAAAAGGGAACCAAGTCTGTCCGTCTGTCTGTCCGTCCGTTCGTCTGTCCGTCCGTCCGTCCGTCCGTCCGTCCGTCCGTCCGTCCGTCCGTCCGTCCGTCCGTCTGTCATTGCCACTTTATTTTGTAACTACAAGCATCACACAGTTAAAATTTGGTAGGACGATGATTCTTATACAAAAAATAAATAATAAATATATTTCCATACATGAAACTAAAATTGTTTTTTTTTTAGTCAAACCTATGTGTCTATGGATAGGTGTTTAAAATGGCATAGAGGTTCCCAAAGCCATTTTCTTTTAATGTATAACGTTTGATAGATAGACGCTTCCAAAGTGGTAAAAAGCCCCCCCCCCCCCCATCTAACTTCTATTAAAAAATAAAAATGTAAATCTTAACAAATACTTTCAACGAAAATTTGTTTTGACGGGATCGAACTAGTAGTTTTTGAGATATAGCACATTTTCAACAACTGCAAACATAACTTTGTTCTTCATACAAACACTATGAAAAATAAAGTTATATTTGCTGTCAACAAAATATTGTGGTATTTTCGCTAAGTGGAAATAAGTGGGTTCCCTAATTCAGTTAAAATCGGCACGAATTTCAGTGCGCGAGTCCGACTCTCACTAGGCTGGTTTTTCTTTCTTCTTCCATTTTACCTTTTATTACCTTTTATTGGCCATTTGCCAAAGCTTTAGGCGTCAATCTGTTCTCAGCTTATATCGTAAGGTGTTACTGCTAGGATGAATTATTGTTAGTTTAAAATTTATCTCATAGGTTCTAGTTAATTATGTTTATAAATCATTATTAATTGTAACAGCAACGCATAACAATGCTTCCTTATTATATAATATAAAAATAATGCTGTTAACTTATAATTTTAATGATTTAGCTATTTATTGGTGTAGTGGCTAAGCACGCTGGGTTTCAAGGCGTTGCCGCTTCGAGGTCCCGGGTTCGATTCCCGGTCGGGTCAATGTAGAAATCATAATTTTCTATATTGTCTCGGGTCTGCGTGTTGTGGTTGATCACCGTTGTGTTTGATTTCCATAACACAAGTGCATTAGCTACTTACTTTGGGATCAGTGCAGTGATTGGTGTCTAATATTTAAAAAATATATATGTGGGATCATGATTGTACGAGCTAGCATCGTACATATGAGCATAATTGACCAATTTGTATTTGTTCTCTCTTGCAGATGCCTTATGATGTACGGCGTCCGTCCAGAGAAGCTGTCAAGCGGGTCATCGGGAGACTCGGAAGACGAGACCGACCCACCGCCTCCTCTCACGGAACAGTCTGTGAGAGATGACCCTGACCTAGGGCTGGTCCCCGCTATGGTCGCGCGCGTCGTGCTACCCAAGCTCACAGGTCAGTGAAGTTTTGAATTGTTTGGTAAGGGATCCCTACCATGTAATAACGGGGTTAATATTACCTCGTTATCGTAAGAATGGGCCTGTCAGACATGCCACGTTCCTCCCACTTCCTCGCTCCCCCATCCGTGTTCGTCTATTTCGGGTTGGGGCGCGGCCGCTTTTTTTGTGTATGTTTATAGGCGCTGGAGTAGCTACGGCTGGTAATGTTTATATAAATAAAAGACGGCACGTCCATCGAGTTGCTTGTATTTTGAGGAAGAGAGCGAGTGTTGCCACTCCACAATAAACAAAACTTACAAACTTAATGTTGCCATGCAACACGGGTCAATACATTAAATTTTGCACACTTATCTCGCCGCACATTTACAGAGACAGGTCCATTGTAACTATACAAACTTACAACCTTTGTATTGGCCTATGGTTCGAATCTTAAAGGTATTTCCTGGAAGTGATCAAAAGGTTAGAGCTTTTGAAGTCACTGCTCCTAATGGTAAAGTGTATGTTCGTTCCCTTTCTATAACCAGGTTATAATTTACCACCGTGTGTCAAGCTCATCAGGCTCTGAAGACGAAACCGACCCACCGCCCCCTCTCACGGAACTGTCTGTGAGAGATGACCCTGACTTAGAACTAGTCCCCGCCATGGTTGCGCGCGTCGTGCTACCCAAGCTCACAGTTCAGTGACGTACGGTTCTGGTTCCCCCACCGCATACAGCGAATGCATATTCAAGTTAGATATAGCATATTGGGAGATGTAAATATATGCATCATTCAGCATGGAACATCTTTCCTCGTCGTATGTAAGAAAATCTTGGAATCTAAATTTTACCCACTTCCCGGTCTTCGATAAGGATGAAATTTTGCACATGCTCTAAGTTCTGATGACAATACATAACTAACAAAAAACGACATTATAAATCCAAGATGGCGGACAGGCTATTTGAAATAGGGTTTGCTGTCAGGAATACGAATAACCGGCCAAGTGCGAGTCGGACTCGCGCACTGAGGGTTCCGTGCCAACATTAACTGAATTAGGCAATCCACTTACTTCTACTTAGTAAAATACCACAATATTTTGTTAACTGCAAATATAACTTTGTTTTTCATAGTGTTTGTATGAAGTACAAAGTTATGTTTGCGGTTGTTGAAAATGTGCTATATATCTCAAAAACTACTAGTTCGATCCCCTTCGAACCAATTTTCGTTGAAAGTATTTGTTAAGATCTACATTCCATATTTTTTCAAAATTTACACTTGCTTGGTTTAGAAGTTAGATGGGGGGGACGCCCATTTTACCACTTTGGAAGCGTCTAGCTATGAAACGTTAGACTTTAAAAGAAAATGGTTTTAGGAACCTCTATGTCATTTTAAAGCATAGGTTTGGCTAAAAATTTTTTTTGGTTTTAGTTTCATGTATGGGAGCCTCCCCTTAAATGTCATTATTTTTTATTTTTTGTATGAGAATCGGTTAGCGGTTAACAGGATACATCTGCTTACCAAATTAGAATCGTGTAATGCTTATAGTTACAGAAGGCTGTAAAAATGGCTGTGACATACGGACGGACAGACAGACAGACAAACAGACTTGACGAAACTATAAGAGTTCCGTTTTTTGCCATTCGGCTACGGAACCCTAAAAATTGACACGTGACTTAAATCCAACATGGCGGACAAGATGGCGGATTGGCTGATTGAAATGCACCCCCATGATATGAGTATTAAATGAAAGGGTTTGCTGAATGGGATACAAAAATAAGGGCAGGCATTTTTCGAGCGAAAAAAATGGAGACCTCAGCGCCCCCTGATGGATTATTACAATAAAGCCTATCTAAGAACCAGCGTAGATTTATTTCAAATCCACTGCAGGAAACTGCATGTCCATCGGTTAAGCCGTTCTGGAGATACATCAAAACATTCGAAAGTCATATGGGTCTCTCGAACAGTGATATGAGTATTAATGTAAGAGTTTGCTGAATGGGATACGAAAAAAATAAAAAGGTGTGTTGTTTTTAACAGACTTTAGAAAAGGAGGAGGTTATCAAGTCTACTGTTTTTTTTTTTTGTATCTATGTTACCTCATATCTCAGTCGTTTGTCGTCCGATATTCGAAAATTTTTTTCGCCTACCTAGGCGGTCTACCTTCTAGTTGGTCCCATTGTTGCCAATTTGGGATCTGATGATGAGATCTTGGTGTAATCGAGGGACACCCTCAAACTTAATAGGCACGTATAGTGTTTTTTTTACTAGAATCTTAATGTTGACGTGTTGTTACGTCTGATAGTCAACATCTTGTGGAGCTGAGCTGATAGTAGAACTCCTTAACGCTTAGGAGTTCAGTATTTATAATGACAGAACTTATGATAGGTAGTTTGTAGCTTCTTAAAGAACAGAGTCAGAAGGTGCTACTCCCCCCCCCCTCTTGTTATCTCTAAAATTGAAGAAATTAAATTAACTTTAAAAAAAAAGTAAAAACCGACTTTAAAACCAAATTGCACTAAAAAGTCTTAATTAATCTATTAACCATTGAAAGGAAAGGAATCCATTTTATGCAAACAATTTCTTTTTGGAGTCGGTGCTGTGATAGTTGATGCTTGATGGTTGGATGAAAGTGATGGCACCGACTCCAAAAATAAATTGTTTGCATAAAATGGATTCCTTTCCTTTCAATGGTTAATAGATTATTTAAGACTTTTTAGTGCAATTTGGTTTTGAAGTCGGTTTTTACTTTTATAAAAGTTAATTTTGTTTTTTAAACTATTGTAATTATTTGTTCCGCAGAGCTAGTAGAGGTCGCGTGGGACCCGATGTGCGTCCGCGCATGCGTCCGCCTCCGGCAGCTGCTGGTGCGCTTCGCGGCGCTGCCGTCCGCGCGCGCGCCGCTGAAACGGCTCGCGACCGCCGTGCGCGCGAGACTGCACGCTGCCACGTTAGCTGACGTCTTCCTGCCGCCACAGTGAGTGATTTATAATACCTATATTCATTTATTTTAGTATTTTAGTCCATAAAAGTATACATCAATCTTAACAATAAACATAAGAAAAGTTTTGGACGGTAAGAAGAATGTTTTTTTTTAATAATTAAATAAAAACGTTACATTATTTAAATTTCTAAATTAAAAAAAAAAACAAAATTAATTAAAAAAAAAAACCGGCCAAGTGCAAGTCGGACTCGCGCTTTGAGACATCCGTGACAACTTTAACTAAATTTGGGAATCCATTTACTTCCACTTAGTAAAATATAACAATGTTTTGTTGACAGCAATTATAACTTTGATTTTCATAGTGTTTGTACGAAGAACAAACTTATGTTTGCAGTTGTTGAAAATGTGCTGTATCTTAAAAACTTCTCGTTCGATCCCGTCGAAACCAATTTTCGTTGATAATGTTTGTTGAGATCTACATGTTTTTATAACAATCGTAAAGCGGTTAACACGATACATCTTCCTACCAAATTTCAACAGTGTGATGCTTATGGTTACAGAAAAAAGTGGCTGTGACATACGGACGGACAAACAGACAGACTTGACGAAACTATAAGGGTTCCGTTTTTTGCCATTCGGCTACGGAACCCTAATGATATTAAACATGATCAAAATAAATAAAATATGATTATACTGGGCTACAGGTTAAGTCGACCTAAATCCTTTAAGAGGTGGTAGTTGCCATCATTCCTGACTGATTTGACTATGGAACCCACTACCCCAAACTTAACCGTTCTCAAGTTATGGGATTTTGAAGATTTTTTTATAAAAAATGGTTAAACCCTCTTAATTAGGTCTATAATTGGTAAAATAAACACATTCCTCCATGGAAGCCTTTAGGAGGAATCGATTGTCAAAATATTATATTAGGGTAGTTTGAGTTACTGAACTTGAACTTTTTATTTTTTTTCTCTAGTGCCTCTCATATGACATCAATGCCCCAACATTATCCGTTGTTCGGATTTTTTCTATGAAGTTTCACACGTAGCATGGGAAGGGGTCCGCCCTCGTTAAGCTTATGCTAAAATTTGCTTATGTTTTCGAATTTTTCATCTTTCATGGGATGTAGCTCGAAAACGGCTGCTAATAGAATAAAATGATTTAGGTACAACTTGTAGATAATTTTATGGCCTTTCAACTTTTCCTTGAAAGTTTTTCTCTAACATGTGCCGTTTTTGAGATTTAAGCGAAAAATGAAAAAATGGACCCTTTCCCCCACTCCGGGGCTCCTCCTAGTGTCCCGGGGTTTTAGTATGTTTATTACCTAGGGACTCTTGACATGTTTCCGAAGAAACATCTTACGTTACTAACTCACGCACTCTAGAACTTTTTATTCAATGGACTACAATGGAAATTGTGGTTTACTGTGCATACCGCCCGTCTCTTCCCCTACCACTACACGCCAGTGTATGTTATCGAAGAAGGAGATCCTGTGAGGAGGCTAGATTTCTGCAGGTTTATGTTGAATGCAGATTTGGAAGATCTGAGGAGTTTATCACTCTTACAAACGATATATCGATCGTTGATCATAAACGTAGCTACGAGTTTTAATAATTAAAACGCATAAATTAGATAATTCAAATGAATTTATTTTAGAAAGTGAAAATTACATGTACAAGTCGTCGATGTTTTTATCCTTCACACTAGTTGCCATGGAAACCATAGATGACACTATCTTCGCGGCGCCGTAGGTCGCGCGTACAGTAGAAACTTAATATTTGTAAATATTTATGTGTTTTAAATAGATAGTGAATAGATATAATATGTGGGATCTCGCCACATCACTCCCCCCCAGAGGCGTCAAGTGCGATAGTGGTTAGGGAAGCGTACTTGGCGTCCCGATCTAGTATATTTTATATCATTTTTTATGCTTTCTTTTCTTTCTTTGCTTTTATTTTCTTTGCTTTCTTCACTTTTAACTTTTTTGCTTTCAGTTTTTTTATGATCATCTTTTCCAGGACTTCTATTTGATTCGGCGTGTGTGTTTTCTTCAAGTATGTAGGCCGGTTTTAGCCGATCTATCGATACCGTCAGAGTTTATTCTTCACCAAAATCGTGTAATATTTATCATTTTTCTGTAAGACTGCGTGAGGTCCAGTATATGCAGACTGTAGAGCACCACGAACAGCATCTTCTCTGATGAAAACATGTGTGGCCGAAGCTAAGTCTTTAAATATAAATGTTTTCTTTTGACCATGCTTCGAAGTCGGTACTGGTCGAAGGTTTTGGACAACATTTCTCAGTCTTGCAGTGAAGTCCGTGATGTCAGTGGTGGTATTGGAGATGGAATCGAAAAACTCCCCGGGCAATCTAAGCGTTTCTCCGTATACCAGTTCGGCGGAAGAAGTCTGTAGGTCTTCTTTAAAAGAGCTCCTGATTCCGAGTAGAACTAGTGGAAGAGATTCGGTCCAATTATCTCCGTGACACATAATAGCTGCTTTCATCTGCTTGTAGAATCTTTCCACTAATCCGTTGCAGGCAGGGTGGTACGCCGTTGTTCTTTTGTGTTTGAAACCTGCTATTTGAGATAGGTATCTAAAGAGAGCAGACTCAAATTGGCGACCACGATCTGTTATTATATCTTCAGGACACCCAAAACGTGCTATCCATCCGGACAAAAGTGCCTTGGCCACAGTTTCAGCCGTGATGTCGACCATCGGGACTGCCTCAGGCCAGCGAGTAAATCTGTCAATGGCGGTAAGACAGTAGCGGTAACCGTCGGATACTGGTAGTGGGCCGACAATGTCAATGTGGAGTTGGCGAAATCTGGTTCTGGGTAGTTTGAAGGTGCCTAAAGGTGTGTGTACATGTCTAATGACCTTTGATCTTTGACAATCCGTGCATGCTCGCGTCCACTCACGACAGTCTTTCTTCATGTTTGGCCACACAAAGCGTTCAGATATTAATCTGGTCGTGGCTTTAACTCCAGGGTGGCTAAGCGAGTGAAGGCATTTGAAGATTTGTCTTCGAAGTTGAGGGGTCACGTAAGGCCTTGGTGTCTTTAAGACATCGCAGTAAATTTCGACATTAGTTCCAGGCATTTTCATTTTGACTAGACGCAGGGAATAAGTTGTGTCTCCGTTCACAATCGTATTCAACTCTGGGTCGAGGTTTTGTTGCTCTGCAAGAAGTTCTAAATTGACAGGCTCCTCTAGTGCTTCGATTCTGGATAAGGTATCAGCTACTACGTTATCTTTGCCTGATATGTGCTTAATATCCGTTGTGAATTGTGAAACGAAGTCTAGGTGTCTGTATTGTCTCGGCGATCAGGTATTTTTCTTCGAGGCGAAAGCAAAGCAAAGGGGCTTGTGATCAGTGAATATGGTGAAAACTCTTGCTAACATATGCTTCTAACATATGCCTGAAATGGCGTATTGCTACATATATCGCCAGTAATTCACGATCATAGGGTGAATACTTTTGCTGTGCTGAGTTTAGCTTCCTCGAGAAAAATGCTAGAGGTTGCCACTGCATACCTTTTCTCTGTTGTAAAACTGCTCCCATTGCAGTGTCTGATGCGTCAGTGACCAGAGCTAACTGAGCATCGCAGTCAGGATGAGCTAGAAGTGCAGCTTCTATGAGGCTTAATTTGCAGGCTTCAAAGGCTGCCAGAGTTTCACCTTTAAGGTCAACTGGATGGTTACCTTTGACTGAGCCGTTGAGAAGACCGTGTAGTGGGGCTTCGCTGCGCTTTGGCTTCGTTTCGCTGCGTTTGGTAGAAACCGCCGGTAGAAATTTATCATCCCCAAGAATCTTCGCAGTTCTTTGACGTTTTTGGGTACTGGGAAGGATTTAACGGCTTCTATTCTAACGTCCAAGGGTTTGGTGCCGCGTGCCGAGATGTTATAACCCAAAAAGTCTATTTCCTCGACGCCGAAGATACATTTGGACGGGTAAACTGACATTCCGTACTCTTTTAGTCGTGTAAATAGCTGGCGGAGGTGGTTTTCATGGGACACCCGGTCTGGTGAATATACCAGAAAATCATCCAAGTATGCGTATACAAAATCCAATCCACGAGTGACTTCGTCAACGAATCGTTGGAAAGTTTGTCCGGCATTTCTAAGGCCAAATGGCATAAATGGGAATTCGTATAATCCGAAAGGTGTGGAGAGCGCAGACTTGCAAATATCATCCTCGTGAACCGGTATCTGGTTATACGCTTTTACGAGGTCTACTTTGGAGAAAACGCTACATCCAGCCAGGTTGTGGTTAAAGTCATGGATATGACGTATTGGATAGCGGTCTGGAACAGTTCGAGTGTTGAGCATACGATAATCGCCGCAAGGTCGCCAACTATTATCCTTTTTTGGAGCTAGATGGAGTGGTGACGACCAGGGGCTCTCTGATGGTCTGATAGTTCCGTTCTTCAACATGGACTCGAACTCTTCTTTAGCTTTCTTCAACTTATCTGGTGCCAGTCTTCTAGGTCTGCAGTGAATAGGTGGGCCGGGTGTTATTTTTATATGGTGGACGGTGTTGTGCTTGATAACGCGGTGTATCCCAGGCGGACGAGTTATTTCCGGGAACTCACGAAGGATGTCATTGTATTTAGAGTCTCCATGAAGTACCTTAATTGACGATATGGCGTCAGAGGGTGTGATTGTCACGGCAGACGTAGACAATGTTGTCGTGCGATCTAGCAGGCGTTTATTCCTTATATCAACTACGAGATTGTAGTGTGATAAGAAGTCCACTCCAATAATAGGCTTGGTCACATCAGCGACGACGAATTGCCAGTAGAACTCTCGGCGAAGACCAAAGTTGCGGTGTAGATGTGCATACCCATAAGTTTGGATGACTGACCCGTTGGCTGCATAACGTTGATATTTAGTAGGTGGTCGACGTGCGTGTAAGGCTGACCGAGGAAAGACGCAGAGATCACTGCCTGTATCAATGAGAAACTGCATCTTGGTCTTGCGATCAGTTACAAATAGGCGACCAGAATTTGTTGGGCTGTCGCTTGTCGCCATTATCGACTGCCCAGATCGTTTTCCGAGTTGTTCGCGGAGAAATCGCAAGGCTTGAGGCATTTGTTCTTGAATTTGGCATGGTACCAACAGATGGGATGTCTCCTGTAACTCGACTGTGACCTGGTGCGGCTTTTTTCTCGCTGGTTCTGGTCAGTGCGTCTGGTATTTGAGCGCGACCTCTGGTTGACTTGCGTTGACAGCGCCTGAACTTGCTTTGTCAGCTCAGAAATCTGCTTGGCCATAGCATCTAGAGGTGAGCTATAGGAAGTGCTAGCTACCTGTGAGCCATAAGGGATGATCTCCTATATACGGTCTGCCAGTTCTGCCAGTGCTTCCAGAGTCAACTGCGGTTGTGAAGCGACGACCGTTTGGATGTTCTGAGGCAGGCGGTTGGTCCAGATAGTCTTCAGGAAGTCATCAGGCATGCTTGGACCCGCGAGGTGACGCAAGTGTCTCAGAAACTGAGACGGCTTCCTGTCCCCTAGCTCCTCATGAACAAGTAACTGCTTAACTTCTCTTTCTCTGGAAGCTGAAAGGCGTTTTATAAGCTCGCTCTTTAATTTGTAGTATTTGCCCTCAGCCGGCGGAGAAATAATTATGTCTTTAACCTCCGCTGCATATTGATGTTCTATCGTTGAAAGAACATAGTAAAATTTTGTTTCATCTGCAGTTATTCCAGCTAGTAAAAATTGGCCTTCCACCTGAGCGAACCATACGGCTAGCTCTTGTGGCCAAAACGGAGGAAGTCGTGCAGCAACTCGACAAATATCGCTACTTCCGCTGGAACGCAGCCCTAAGTTGACAACATTTTCACCGCTTCACGCATCCGAATAATTATCATTTGCAGCTTTCTGTGCTTCCGTTGTGAATATGGTTAAACACTTACGGTTTTAGAAGGAATGTTTACCAATTCCGTGTCCAAGTTGGGTCACCAGTGAGGAGTTGATCACTCCTACAAACGATATATCGATCGTTGATCATAAACGTAGCTACGAGTTTTAATAATTAAAACGCATAAATTAGATAATTCAAATGAATTTATTTTAGAAAGTGAAAATTACATGTACAAGTCGTCGATGTTTTTATCCTTCACACTAGTTGCCATGGAAACCATAGATGACACTATCTTCGCGGCGCCGTAGGTCGCGCGTACAGTAGAAACTTAATATTTGTAAATATTTATGTGTTTTAAATAGATAGTAAATAGATATAATATGTGGGATCTCGCCACAGATCCTTCGTTTTTTCGAAGCATCTTGTGGACTGACGAGTTTAAATTTGATCAAGATGGGATAACCAATTATCATAACGCCCGTCATTGGGCTCCGAAAGCAGGAAGAACTCCTAATAAGATAAAAAACCGGTTAAGCATCGGTTATGGATTGTATTGATGGTATTTAATTGGATTTAGTTATGACTTAAATCAATACTAATAATTCGCGTTGTAAGTTGGCTGTTTTAATATTGCTGTAACGAGTAGAATGTAAAGATATACCACATATGTACTGACAATTGAAGAAGTAGTTGGGTTAAAAATATCATTTGATCATTAGCAGCTCGTAAATTTGGTATTATAATTGACTGCTTTAAGTATTATAGCGCTCTATACGTGCCCATATAGGTTTGTGATAGCTAAACAAAGAGTTATATATTCCAGCTTCACAAGAAATATTTCCAAAAATATTATCAATTTGAGTACCTCCTCGCGTTGTAGAAAGACGTGGCAATATAGCACTATACCCAGCGTTTTCCATGAATGACAGTATACAGCTTTCTTTTAAAAAATCTTCGTTGAAAACACCAAATAATGTAGGCAAATTATTTTCGTAAAAGATATTTTTGTTGAAGAATTCCATTAAAGTTTTATTTGAACATCTAGGCGATTTGTATAAAGCACATATTCTATGATTGTTATAATCAAGAGCCGTTATAACCGCTTCAACATGACCAAAATTATTGGATTGCTGGAAATAACTTCTGTGATATGTTATGTCTGAGTCTTGTTTGGCCCACTCTAAGATTCCGTAACCGGGGTTAGAGGATGCTGACTTGGGCTCGTCGGTTCTAACGATTTCTACAAATCCAGGTAGAGAAAATGAATCCTCAGGGCAACTCCAAGTTTCTGATGTAAAGTATATGTCTGAAGCTAATATTTGAGGGCTATATCTATTATGTGTTTTTTTATAGACTGTACGTTATGGTACATGATTTGTGTGGCATTATGAACCTCCCGAAGAAATTTAAAAACAGGTACTTTTTTAGTTTAGTTTATTTATTTTCTTCATACATCTACCCTTACAGACTAATCCAATTCGATAGATGCGGAAATAAGATATTTTTAACACAATAAAATAATAATAATTAAAAAAAATACATATCATTAATTGCCACAATAAATAAAATCCTAATATTCACTTATGGTAACAGAATATGTGTAGTGTCACTCTCTCAAATTCGGCTCGTGAACAAAAGAACAAATCCAGGCAGTCAGCAGCTAAGTTGAGATTTTTTATAGCACGCGTTAGGGGAGATGTGGCCAGCAGCTGCGTTCTACCACGCGGAACAACGAATAAGCTCGGACGGCGCCGTCTCTGCGCGTAGCCGTCGGGCACGCTCAGACTCATCCATTTCAGCACATCCGGGTTACTGATGATACCGCGGCATACTTTTAAGGCGTGTGTTGCTACAGCCAGATCCCTTCTTGTCTCCAGTTTGTTGTAACCCACCATGCCTAAAACAAACAAGGTGGGATACATCAAGGGGAAGGATGGATATACTCCATAAAGCCTGAAATATACAAATCGTGTGAACTTGTTTTGTATACGTTCCAGCATGAGTTTGTATTTATCTTCATGCGGTGCCCATATTGCCGCATTACTCTCAAGCTGACTCCTTATTAACGCATCATACAATATTGCGATCGCTTTTACGCTTGTGAATGATCTCGCTCTTCGAAGCATAAAACCTAATCTTTTGTAAGCTTTTTTGCAAATATTGATTATGTGTTCTTTAAAAGTCAATTTGGCGTCTATCAACACACCAAGATCTCGGACTATTGTTTGCCTTTTCATTGGTGTATCGTTCACCCGATAGCCATATTGGAGCGGTGCCTTTGCTCGGCCGAATGTTAATACGGAGCATTTCGAAACATTAAATTTTAACTTGTTGTTCTGGCTCCACACTACCACCCGGTCAATATCCTGCTGGAGGCGGCGGCAGTCCGCCTCTGTATTAATCGCCAGAAGCAATTTCAAATCGTCGGCGAAAAGTAAACACTTTGCCTCTCTAACAACTTCAGGTAGGTCATTTATCATTATGAGGAAGTTTAAAGGCCCTAAGTTGCTGCCCTGGCTTACGCCTGATCTAGTGAAATATGGTTCAGACCTGTATCCACCATACTCTACATACTGTTTTCTGTCCTTCATATAACTCGCAAAGAAATTAAGTAGTTTAGGAGTACAGCCAACCTTTGCCAATCGTTATCTACTAAGTCGAACGCTTTCGTAAAATCGAAGTATGCAGCGTCCACTTGCAATCCTGCGTCGATATGAGGAACCACATATGACATAGTATTTAATAGGTTGCTCGATGTATTACGTTCTGGTCTAAAGACATGCTGGGCGTCGGACAGCTGTGATGATACTTGCTCCTGAACACTTCTCTGAATGGCAGCCTCGAACACCTTAGCCGGTGTCGACAGAATAGCTACCGGTCTATAAGAATCTACCGTCGTTCCTCCACCTCCTTTCGGAATTGGTATTACGCGTGTTATTTTCCAACAGTCTGGAAAAAACGAGTTGCTCAGGCATAAGTTGAACAAATATAACAGAGGTTCTTCCAGAACCGACCGACAATCTCGCACCACGAACACAGGAATACCATCCGGGCCTGCCGATTGTTTTGGCTTGAGGCGGGAAAGCGCGGTCCGCACCTGCTCGAGTGAAAGCCGCGGGACGTGCACGCGCGCGCTGTCGGCGCCGCCCGTCGCCCCCGCCTCGCTTACGTCGAGCCGTGCCGGCTCACTGTTGTACTATTGTTCTCCCTCGTTACTTTTGTCATTTCTTTTACAACGGCATCTTGACTAGTAGGAGGACGAGGCGGTTTTAATGAATCAGTCACTATAAATAGACCCTGCGCGCTAGTTGCACGAGAACAAGTAACGTACATCATAGACCTTTGAATCGTTGGTTTTGAGTGTACCACAACTCGTTCTAACGTTGTACCCTGGCTCTTATGAATTGTGATAGCCTCTGCTGGAACCGATGGGAATTGACTTCTACGAACTTGTAAATGTGACGACTTATACTTTTTTATTGTGTATGTGACCGGCTCCAACGGGGCACAATTCCTACATAACCTATTTTTGTATCGACTTAGTGAGCTAGCAGCCTAATTTCTTTTAATTTTACCAATGACAGCTTCATCAAAATGTAGCCAAATTCTCAACGGCCGTTTTTCACCGGATTTCTTGTTAATAGCATAATCTATAACTGTTAATACTCCAGTGGATCCGTTAGTTAGGCCATCAGCTGTGTCTATATTGATTGTCAACATTGTCAACATTACTGAGTTGATAACCTTGAAACAGTTTCTAACGCTTTCTCATTCATAGTGGCATTTGGTTCTCCTGAGACAGAATAAATTACTAGTGACAAAGCGCTTTCGCTGTTCATTGTCGTCAGAATTTTACTGTTATGGTCATCTACTTTTGCTTTTCCAGTAAAATCTGTCAGTAGAATTTTTAAATCGTCGGGATTAGAGCCAGGTCCTTATTAAAATTAACTGTCAATGTTTGATATAGCGCTCGTATCAAAACACTTTCCGACCCCGGGTCCGCCGCTTACAAAAATATAAAAAGGAGCAGACGAATCAATCATTTTTTCAATGACATGAAACAATATATCTCTTTGATCACAATTAAGTTTCCGTGTCAAAGTTAATACCTCATCTTCAGGTAATAATGAAGATAAAGCTATTTAGTTTATACTGTCACCACAAAGCTGTGGTCCTGCATTAGCACCTGGTTTTATATCGTATGCGATGTCTCCTAACTGGGTCTCAATCAAACTCAAAGTCATAAAAAGGATTTTCACTAACTCCTCTTCCATCAATTTCATCACTTTCTTCGATAATATTAGTCATTCGTATAGCTGACAATAAAGTTTTTCAATTCAATTCTTCTTCCTCGACACGCCAGGGAATGTACAGCATAAGCTGCTCTCTATAAAAATTGTCTGGATCGTCTAAAAGATTAAAACGTCTGAAACGAATTATTTTTGGTTTTGCTTTAAGTCGTCTAAATCCTAGATTGTTTTGTAATGGCAACCACCTACCAATCACTTCGTTAGTTTAGTATTGAGAACAGTTACTGTTTGGACTGATATTAAGATGGTTTATTGAAGTACGTGAATGAGGACGACATTTTGAATGTATATAATAGGCTGCAAAAAAAGCTAAACTAATATCTTCTAAATTGAAAGATCGATTAGCATAACAATCAATGAAACTATTTTCGAAAATTTCTGATGAATTATCCTCCATATTAGCTATTTCTCTCATACTTTTTAAAATGTGCATTCTTTCATGGGGCAAAATCGTATTCATATTTCAAATATATTTCAGCTTCGCTAACACGTGACAATGGCAAACTTGACAGACAGTATATAGCCTCCTGTGCAGAAATTTCACTTGCGTTCAGAAATACATTTGCAATACTGCGTACCGACTCCCGTACACTACTGTTACCTTTTTAGCCTCTTCGACAGCAGCTCGAAGCGAGCTGTACGGGCTATTTACAATCTCAAATCTGACGACTCTTTAAGGGATTTGTTTAAAGAAGTCAAGATACTTACAGTATATTCACAGTTTATTTATGAAAATTTCATTTATGTTCGTAAAAACTTGCACTTATTTCCTAAAAAAAGTGATTTACATGATTTCAATACTAGAAACAAGAATAAACTTGCCGTTCCAAACTTCAGACTTCAGAAGGTTAACCACTCGTTTATTGGAAGATGTATTACTTTCTTTAATAAATTGCCTCAAAATATAATTGAATTACCTTTACATAAATTCAAATCTATTGTTAAACAATGTTTAATGACTAAAGGATATTATAGAATAAATGATTATATGAACGATAACAATGTATGGTCTAGCTTGTAAGAACATTTAATTGTAATATTTTTAAAAGAGGCATTGACAATAGTGACTGAGTTTGTTGCGCAGCTTCTTCTCAGCACTAGCCCACAATTGTCCCGAAGCTGTGGTAGGGCCAATGTTGGGACGTGTATAAGTGCTAGCAATAGCCTATGTACAAAATAAAGTAATTTTTTGAATTTTTTTTTGAACCGTGACATGCCTTTGTCAGCTTTATTGATGTAATCGACTACATACACGGCACAAGCAAATGGATCTAAGATGTACTGGATGTCCATATTTGCCTGATGTAACTCTTATATTTAAAAAAAAAAATGAGTTGAGATATACATCTTTAGGCGATCACTTTAAAGTTATCTTTGGTCTTTTCAGAGTACTCCTAATAGCTAAAATGTAATCACCGTATGTCACATTACAAATTTCTATAAAATCTTCAAAGGTTTTTACATCTTCAGGCATATTTTGTAAAGTTCTTTGCATTTTGCTTGCTAAATCTTTGACTCTTTTATAACAAGAATCATCTTTTGACAGCTCTACTAATACTTTGGTGCAATCCATAGGGAAAAATGATATGTCGAAGCGACATGGTCTATCAGGTTTAGGTCTGCATATGTGTGTGTGTGTGTCTGTGTACTATCGCAGGAAATAATTTCCTCTACAAATTTAACATTTTCAGTAGCATTAGAATCTCCTGGTACAAAAGTAGGTGCTTTATCTAGCCATAACATAATATGTTCATGAGGTGAGCCTCTGTGCTGAAATTCAATTTTGTAGTAAAAATGGCTAATTCAATATTTATTAAAAGGACCTTGAGGACAAGACCAGGTTTTGCGAATTCCTCTTATTTTGGTTTGTTTCATATGTGAGTCTATCAGTATCGGATTTAGTTATTTTTTCACCATCAATTACTTCTTTTAGTTGTATTAGACGCTCACATCCATTGGACCTCCGCAGCAGACAGAGTAACGAAAAAAGAAGGCACTCCGAATTGCCTTATCATTCCTAAGACCTTCTTTTTTCTCCCTCCCAATATGCTGGTGTATTTCTTATGGCCCTTAGAACACGATATCCATCGTGATGTTAGACCAAATTATTTAAATAATTTGCATCCAAAACATTGCGCGCCAAAACAGGTGCTCCTTTAATGTTTTTTTTCGAAGGCAGGTTGATATGCTATTCTTTACTGCTATCATTTGATATTTTTTTAGAGCAGTAAACAAGTAGTCTGGCCGTACAGCGCGACGGTCACATCTAGAAATTTCTGATTTTATTATTTCTGCGTGATTCAAATTAAGTTTGAAGTTGCGCTTCACTCCACAGTGAACTTTAAAAAACGCCAATTCCTCTAAATAATTGTCAAAAGGTAACGATATAGGGATCTGACCTTCACCAGGAGCCATTACTACGACGTCATTGTTATCATCTAGAAGAGTCTCTGTACCTCCTGGATTTATTTCTGGATCGTTTTCCTCCTCTGTATCAACTGAATGACATGTACACTCAACATTATCGTCAACTTCATCAGCGTCCCAAGATTCATAATATTATTCCATTTTCAGTGAACAACTCACATTTCACTAGATACTGTGCGGCTCTTCAAACGAATTCAGGCCGGTGTTGTTCTTTGCGTCCATGCCTGAAGCACAGTTTACGTCGTAATTCCACAGTTATTACATTGTTATCATTTGTTTATCGAGGTAGTGCGCTAACGATATTGTTGATTTGTACAGGCACATTTATTACGTTTCCAACAAGTCCTTGTTGAAATCCTAGCCCTTGACCTTTTCGGACATTATTAAAAAATACATGACGAGGACTTACTAACCTTCAGTGTGACCAGATAAAATTTTACGAAAATACCGAGGTACCTCAAAAAATACTGAAATATACCGACTTACATAGGACAGATATACCAATAAAAATACTGATTTTCTTAACACGTTATAAATTCCGGATTTTTTTCCCACTTAGCTGAAAACTAGACATGCTGTCCGGATGAATGCAACTAAGTAAATAAAAACAAATAAAATAAATCGCGTTCTATTTATATGATGACAAAAACATCTCCTATTTTGGGGAAATTCCCGAATTATCCAAAGAAAGTCCTCAAAGATTAAGTCGAATGTAGAAGAGACAATCATTTGACTTCTTCACTTGAACCGTATTAGACGATTTGATACTAGTAATAAAGTATCTTTTTTTAAGTTTAACTACTACCTATTCATGTAACTGAAAACTTAAAAACTAGACGTTGTTTTGAAAATTATAGATAAACTAGCGGTCCGTCCCGAATTCGTCCGGGGTAGACTGATATTTATTTAACACAACAAATTTGAATGTATGTGTTATGGACCAAGTGATAAATTGAGCAGTATACATAATGCCTGGTCATTATAAAAAATGTCCAATATGAAAGTGCAATTCGATAATAATTATTCAAATAATCAAATTGACCGTGCACTATACATATTGCCCATCACCTTTTGGGCAGAGTAATACAAACATATTTAATTACTATTTTTTTATTGTTATTGTCATTATTTAAAATAAACTAAATATTAAACCACTTAAATAATCAGACTCATTATTTGTATTAATTATGAAGGACTTCTACCTTAAAAGTTTTAAGTTAAGGAAAACTTAAGGAAAGTCATATAAAAATATGACACAAAATATAATTAAATTTAAAACAACCGCCGCACGAGAGTCGTACGCTGAATGGCAGTCTCTGATGGGTCAAAGCTTGTCACGCCATACGTACTTCCCTCCCCGCCCTCGCATTATGTAGTGTTACGATACTACAACGCCGGCAACGGCCGTCTTTCTTGTCATATCTGTAACTTACTCATGTTTGCTCATAGATATCATGTATAAGTATAAAGTAAATCCGGGAAAGATCCTCATGTTCGCGTTCTGGGTAATTCCACAAACATTGTCGCTAAAACGATCACTCACTACGGTGCTGCCATAACTTCAACAAAAATATACCCAAAAATATTGACTGCCAGCAATATACCTGATAATATATTGATGTTCGGAAAAATCGATGAAATATACTGAAAAAGTATTAAAATACTGAATCTGGTCACACTGCTAACCTTCCTTCCATTGGCGTAAGTTGGTTGTGTACATCAGGAATAGTAGGAAAGACTAAGCCATTTACTATAGCTAATCTGGGAATACTACCCTGGGTGATATATTTTGCACAAGTACTACAAAATGATTCAAATGTTTCATTGACCAAGTTTGGTAATTTAAATATGTTTTTTGCTAAATCTTCGTCAAACTTAGTGGAAATGGATTCTTTTGAAAGTTTTCTAATCGAATTTATATGCTACAATCTTCCGCAGCAACTGCAGGGATGGGTAAAACCTGCATTGATGGATTTAAAATATTTTTTTGCAGTTTCTTCCCAGGACTCCATATTTTTTTTATTTTTTATTTATTTATTGGACAACACAACAGATTACATCATAACTTACGCTGTAACTTAGAATCATAGTGGTAAACAAGATATAATCCTTTTACGTGTTATCACGGCATGGCAAAAAAGAGAAACATTTTTTAAATTAGAATATAAAAATGGTTAGAACAGCTCGTAAACACAGAAAAAAATACAAATACTACAACTATATATGAACTAATTAGACAGGGGGATCTCTTTGAGGATGTCTTTTAGAGTGTTTCTGAAGAGAACAAGGCTGGAGTTAAAGATGTCTAGTTTCGGAAAGCGAGTGCTATATTCCTCGTAGAGTCGACACAACCTGGATAGGGGTTGATTATGGGAAATATTATTTCGCGATAGGGGTATGTCAAAAACTTTTTTTAAGGGTCTGCGTGGCGTCCATATGTTTGGATCGAGTTTCCCGCCGAGCAATAGTATCACGAACTTGTTCAATTTGTCTGAATTCTTCATTTTCTCTTATAATCCGGCGAGGCCGAGAGTCACACTCTTGCTCTGCCTGCCTATAATCGAGGTCACAACGTGACACTTGGTGAAAATGATTATCCCGTTCTTGCTCTGTCTGCCTATAGTCAGGTTCGCGACGTGCCACCTGGTGAGCCTGAGTATCCCGTTTTTGCTCTGCCTGCCTATAGTCAGGGTCACGACGTGCCACTTGGTGAGCCTGAGTAGCGCGTTCTTGCTCTGCTTGCCTATAGTCAGGGTCACGACGTGCCACTTGGTGAGCCTGAGTATCGCGTTCTTGCTCTGCCTGCCTATAGTCAGGGTCACGACGTGCCACTTGGTGAGCCTGAGTAGCGCGTTCTTGCTCTGCTTGCCTATAGTCAGGGTCACGACGTGCCACTTGGTGAGCCTGAGTATCGCGTTCTTGCTCTGCCTGCCTTTAGTGAGGGTCACGACGTGCCACTTGGTGAGCCTGAGTATCGCGTTCTTGCTCTGTCTGCCTATAGTCAGGGTCACGACGTGCCACTTGGTGAGCCTGAGTATCGCGTTCTTGCTCTGCCTGCCTATAGTCAGGGTCACGACGTGCCACTTGGTGAGCCTGAGTATCGCGTTCTTGCTCTGCCTGCCTATAGTCAGGGTCACGACGTGCCACTTGGTGATCTTGAGTATCGCGTTCTTGGTCTGTCTGCCTATAGTCAGGGTCACGACGGGCCACTTGGTGAGCCTGAGTATCGCGTTCTTGTTCTGTCTGCCTATAGTCAGGGTCACGACGTGCCACTTGGTGAGCCTGAGTATCGCGTTCTTGCTCTGCCTGCCTATAGTCAGGGTCACGACGTGCCACTTGGTGAGCCTGAGTATCGCGTTCTTGCTCTGCCTGCCTATAGTCAGGGTCACGACGTGCCACTTGGTGAGCCTGAGTATCGCGTTCTTGCTCTGCCTGCCTATAGTCAGGGTCACGACGTGCCACTTGGTGAGCCTGAGTATCGCGTTCTTGCTCTGCCTGCCTATAGTCAGGGTCACGACGTGCCACTTGGTGAGCCTGAGTATCGCGTTCTTGTTCTGTCTGCCTATAGTCAGGGTCACGACGTGCCACTTGGTGAGCCTGAGTATCGCGTTCTTGCTCTGCCTGCCTATAGTCAGGGTCACGACGTGCCACTTGGTGAGCCTGAGTATCGCGTTCTTGCTCTGCCTGCCTATAGTCAGGGTCACGACGTGCCACTTGGTGAGCCTGAGTATCGCGTTCTTGCTCTGCCTGCCTATAGTCAGGGTCACGACGTGCCACTTGGTGAGCCTGAGTATCGCGTTCTTGTTCTGTCTGCCTATAGTCAGGGTCACGACGTGCCACTTGGTGAGCCTGAGTATCGCGTTCTTGCTCTGTCTGCCTATAGTCAGGGTCACGACGTGCCACTTGGTGAGCCTGAGTATCGCGTTCTTGCTCTGCCTGCCTATAGTCAGGGTCACGACGTGCCACTTGGTGAGCCTGAGTATCGCGTTCTTGCTCTGCCTGCCTATAGCCAGGGTCACGACGTGCCACTTGGTGAGCCTGAGTATCGCGTTCTTGTTCTGTCTGCCTATAGTCAGGGTCACGACGTGCCACTTGGTGAGCCTGAGTAGCGCGTTCTTGCTCTGCTTGCCTATAGCCAGGGTCACGACGTGCCACTTGGTGAGCCTGAGTATCGCGTTCTTGCTCTGCCTGCCTTTAGTGAGGGTCACGACGTGCCACTTGGTGAGCCTGAGTATCGCGTTCTTGCTCTGTCTGCCTATAGTCAGGGTCACGACGTGCCACTTGGCGAGCCTGAGTATCCCGTTCTTGCTCTGCCTGCCTATAGTCAGGGTCACGACGTGCCACTTGGTGAGCCTGAGTATCGCGTTCTTGCTCTGCCTGCCTATAGTCAGGGTCACGACGTGCCACTTGGTGAGCCTGAGTATCGCGTTCTTGCTCTGCCTGCCTATAGTCAGGGTCACGACGTGCCACTTGGTGAGCCTGAGTATCGCGTTCTTGCTCTGTCTGCCTATAGTCAGGGTCACGACGTGCCACTTGGTGAGCCTGAGTATCGCGTTCTTGCTCTGCCTGCCTATAGTCAGGGTCACGACGTGCCACTTGGTGAGCCTGAGTATCGCGTTCTTGCTCTGCCTGCCTATAGTCAGGGTCACGACGTGCCACTTGGTGAGCCTGAGTATCGCGTTCTTGCTCTGCCTGCCTATAGTCAGGGTCACGACGTGCCACTTGGTGAGCCTGAGTATCGCGTTCTTGCTCTGCCTGCCTTTAGTGAGGGTCACGACGTGCCACTTGGTGAGCCTGAGTATCGCGTTCTTGCTCTGCCTGCCTATAGTCAGGGTCACGACGTGCCACTTGGTGAGCCTGAGTATCGCGTTCTTGCTCTGCCTGCCTATAGTCAGGGTCACGACGTGCCACTTGGTGAGCCTGAGTATCGCGTTCTTGTTCTGTCTGCCTATAGTCAGGGTCACGACGTGCCACTTGGTGAGCTTGAGTATCGCGTTCTTGTTCTGTCTGCCTATAGTCAGGGTCACGACGTGCCACTTGGTGAGCCTGAGTATCGCGTTCTTGCTCTGCCTGCCTATAGTCAGGGTCACGACGTGCCACTTGGTGAGCCTGAGTATCGCGTTCTTGCTCTGACTGCCTATAGTCAGGGTCACGACGTGCCACTTGGTGAGCCTGAGTATCGCGTTCTTGCTCTGCCTGCCTATAGTCAGGGTCACGACGTGCCACTTGGTGAGCCTGAGTATCGCGTTCTTGTTCTGCCTGCCTATAGTCAGGGTCACGACGTGCCACTTGGTGAGCCTGAGTATCGCGTTCTTGCTCTGTCTGCCTATAGTCAGGGTCACGACGTGCCACTTGGTGAGCCTGAGTATCGCGTTCTTGCTCTGCCTGCCTATAGTCAGGGTCACGACGTGCCACTTGGTGAGCCTGAGTATCGCGTTCTTGTTCTGTCTGCCTATAGTCAGGGTCACGACGTGCCACTTGGTGAGCCTGAGTATCGCGTTCTTGCTCTGCCTGCCTATAGTCAGGGTCACGACGTGCCATTTGGTGAGCCTGAGTATCGCGTTCTTGCTCTGCCTGCCTATAGTCAGGGTCACGACGTGCCACTTGGTGAGCCTGAGTATCGCGTTCTTGCTCTGCCTGCCTATAGTCAGGGTCACGACGTGCCACTTGGTGAGCCTGAGTATCGCGTTCTTGTTCTGTCTGCCTATAGTAAGGGTCACGACGTGCCACTTGTTGAGCCTGAGTATCGCGTTCTTGTTCTGTCTGCCTATAGTCAGGGTCACGACGTGTCACTTGGTGAGCCTGAGTATCGCGTTCTTGCTCTGCCTGTCTATAGTCAGGGTCGACGCGTGCATTTTAGTGAGCCTTAGAATCTCGCACTTTTTCAGCCTGTACTCGGGATTTAATCCCTCAAGCGTATGTGAACGAGACACAATGCAAATTCTATAGTTATGCGGTTGCCTGCAACCGCTCGGGTGTTGAAGCATTAAGCGAGCAACTATCTGGGCTTGAGTGTTTCGCTCTTGTTCAACCTGTTTGAACTTTGGATTTAATCGTTTGCTTCGACGCATGAAACTATTACTCTCTTTTTCCTTTATTTTTTTCAGCTTATTACTTCTTGCAGAATCTATAGCCATTTTATTTCGCTCTTTTTCTCTTTTGGCAACCTTGGTATTAGATCTTGAAACCCTTTTCCTGTTTGTATTTTTAACTCTAATCTCTTCTACACTTTTCTAGGTTTTGGGGTGCCTGCTCCGCGTTATAAATAAGAGTCGTTTGACAAGTTACTACATCATATTTTTTTTGACTTCGCTTTCTTTGTTTCTTATCAGCTTCTTTTTTCTTTTGCGTCTCTAATTTTAAAGTCATGTTATCAAAAAGAGTAGCGGGTGGACGCCCAGGAACAGATCTAGTTGTAGAAGGAAAAGGCAAAAATTCGTCGCTCAAAAGCATATTGCGCAAATGGTTTCTCATCATTTCTGGAATGTAATTTAGTGAAGTAGGATTCGTTTTAAGAGATAAAGAAGTTGTGAAAGCTATTGCATAAAGACCGCAGTCTATTGCATTGAGTTGACGTTGCACACATGGAAATTGAATAGAAGATTCCGTTAGATAGGGAAACAAGGATTGGATATATGTTCTTTGCGTTGACTTTAAATAATTATAGAGACTATCGTACACTCTGAGTATACTATTTATGCAATAAATACAAGACCATTGTCCTATTGAGCCCACATCGCCATCATAAATAATTTGGAGATGAGTCTCATTTTGCGGCACAGGCTCACTGAGATCCGGAAACATGAACAAACCCACTTCCCGCAGACGGAATGACGTATGTCGAGACAATTTTTCGTAAAATGCTCGAATAACGCAATCTTCCAAGACATTATTTACGTTAAATATGTAAGAGAAAGTATTTCCAACCGAGAAATCCATAACTAAAATAAAAGTGTAGCTTTTTCAGGGAAGGTGTAATTAAATCTGGTTTATAATTATCTGAGCGAATAAGTAAGTCAAATTATAAGAATATTGTAAAATCAAATTAGAAGAAATACATATAGACAGGCGATTAAAATTAAAATAAATAATTTATTTACGGAATCGGATGTTACAATATAAAGCATTAATTCCTTTGCGTAGTACTGAAAAATTTGCGCCGCGCGCACGAGTGTCAACGACGTCTGCCCTCACGTGCACAGAACACAATTTACCCAAGGGAAGAATAAGAAGTTCATATAAAAAAGGTGGGCTAAAAATTCATTGAAACTACTGCCATCTATAGGGCGCCCCCATGTCACATGTCAATCGCGGGAAATTCAAACATTTCTTTCTGGAAGTTGATTTAGGCCCGATTGCGCTCATCGTCTTAATCCGGTGTTAGCTTAGAAATCCTGCACTATGCTAACATCGGATTAAGACGATGAGCGCAATCGGGCCTTAAAAGTTAATTACAGAACTAAACTTAGGCCACAACCTCTTAAAATGTGTCGTCGTGACTTAAGTTTAATTCTGAAATACAGGCATTTTTACAGGTTGGAGCAGATAAATAAAAACAAGTTTCATTTATGCTATGTACAATTTTATTCGGTATCTAAGTATTTAGATTAGATCAACACAATTGAATTTTTACAATTTGCAACAAATAGTCCATAAAATGCGAATTAGCACAGTATGAACTACATTTAAAGAGTACGTAATTACAACAGAAATAATATGTTCTAAATAAAATTAACTATAAAATGTCCTCCAGAATCGCACCCATGAAGAACATTAATTTTATTGTTGATACGTTACTTATAAGGTCCTACTTTATAAGGTAACTTTATAAGGTACTTCCTCTTAACCACTCTTGATAGGATTTCAAAATAAATGATTAACAAATATTGCACCTCCCACAAAACGCGGCCACCAGTTATAATCAACCTCAATTAATATATGTAAAATAAACCTAATATTTACAAGGAATATTATAGTAATTGATTTTGAAGCAAAAGAAAAAAATGTATTAAATTAATCTACTAAAAAAAAAATGATATTAATCAACACAGGAGGTAAATTACCTGTGTTGCAAGATATCAATCTTTTTTTTAGTGATATTGCAGAGCTTTCCTCTGCAAACAATCTATTTTTTAATACACAAAATCGTTTTATAATTATATGCGTTACACTTTTTAGCAAATATGATAAATTTTTTTTCCTTATGCTCTGTGCAGAAATTTAAAAATTCGAAGTTGATGTCTTTAATGTTTAATTTAATTTCTTGAAATAAGTTTTTTTATGTGCATTTTTATCTAAATAATTATTTATACAAGTTGCACATTGTTCTACACAGAGCACTAAGTCCTTATTCGCATAGATCAAAGAATCTTTGCATTCATTGTATTCTTTAAATTCAGTAAATGTGTGCATGGGCAAATGGTCTGTGGTGGTGAAAATTGGCTTACAGGTAGCACATTCAGTTTTTATTTTTTTTATAATAAAGCCACACACATAGGCACAAGCTTGTATTTCACCACCACATTCCTGCAGTAAGTCCTCATCAACATCAACAGCCTGCACTGATGCCAATTTGATACTGTCTTCAGTGCAAGGCGTGGTTTCGATTTTCTTAAAAAATATTTTATAATTTTTAATCATTGCCTCATTTTCATCAGTTTCACAATTTTTGCCTAAACCTACATGTGTGAGGTTGCCCAAAATTTATGTTTTGAGGCCTGCCACAAATTGTCCAGTTGTGGGATTAGTATTTGCACCACAGTTTGACCGAATACAGCCAAATAAATTTTCTAGTGGATCTTGTTGCAGCCGCCTTGTTGCCAAACTTTTTATATTTTTGTGGTTGTGGTGCAAAGTTTCCCACAACTGCAGAACACCATTAATGGTCCACACCCAGCCATCTTGTGACGGTGGAGCACGGGTGCCCACAAACTGAATATTTTTAAAAAACAAAAGCATTTCCTTCAAAAAGGCGATATGCTTTGTTTTTTCTCTTAAATTTGTGGAAAATGGCTTTCCTCGTCTCAGATCATTTGAGTCACTATTCATTGTATCAAAAAGCTTGTCCATTTTCGTTATGACATCTGCAGTGACTAAAGCTTCAGCAGTCAATTCACCTGTAACATAGTGAAGCATAGTGTTATTAGAATAAGACTTCTTCTTAGACATGAGATTGATTGTACATTAAGCCAGGTTTACTACACTTTATTTGTATGATGTACTCATTATGACGAAGACCAGTAATTTATAGAAAACTGTTTTACTCCGCTAGGAATATTGTGCTATGTGGTCATCAGAGTGCACTTAGTCTAAGTATACACGTACAATGTATACCTGGCTTTAAAGAAAAAAGGAACGGCTTTTTGCCTAGTCAATGAACACATTTGTTGTGTTGTAGAAATTAACTTTCATGATCATTTTACCTATATGGTAATAATAATGCTCAATGTTGGAATTGATTGAGACTATAGGTACTTATGTAAGTAGATTATTGTCTCAACACTAGGCTAGCTAACAATAATTCTACAACTATGAAAAAAAAAAAACCTTGGGAAACTTTTGCAAACATGCCAGCTGCGACTGTGACTAAGCACTTGAACTGCTAGCTTCACCTTCATTTTTTGTTTATTGTTGGGGTTCAGATGGTCTTGTCTGAGGCATGGTGCAAACACAAAGTTAGCATTGGTTTTGTCCAATTCATAAAATTGGACAATGTGATTCCACTTTGCTAGACCTAAAACAGTAATGTGTAAGATACATTACAAATATTCTCATAACAAATTATTTATGAAGAAGAATAAGAATACAATTTTAATTTTACCTGTTCCCTTATCTCCATCCGCTGATGATATGTCAGGGTTGCATTTAATGTCATGTTTCAGGAACATGTTCCTGAAGCATTTTATTAAGTGGGGTGTGTCATATAGTGCAACAATTTCCATGTCATCGATTTTGAATTTTGGACTACTTGTAGAAGCACCCAAAATGCATAAAGCTCTTCTATTTACTGCATTTAAATCGCACACAGTGGCAGCTATGTTAATGTTATGCTCTTGACACTGAACAAGTACCTGAAAGAATAATGACTTGGTTTGTAACTTGCTCAGAATATGGGGTAAGATAGATAGATAGATACTCCTCATTGTACACCACACAAAGATTTTACATGAGAGGTTTAATAATTTGGACTTGTACAATTTAGGCGGTCTTATTGCTAAAAGCAATGTCTTCCAGACAATCTTAAGGTAAAGGACAACTTTTAAAATAAAAATGAGAAAGGCGACGCAGAATATCGGTTTTGAATAAAATAATAATAATACTTAATATAAAAACAATAAACATACAAAGAATAAACATACATGAAAATAACCATGAAATAGCTGTAGTGTGATCTACATTTAATGATAAGGTGATAGGATGTCGAGGTGATAGAAAATGTCGTGATATAGGGGAAAGGGTAATGTCTCAATGTAAACGACCGATTCCGCCGAGTGGCTAATTTGCACTGATTTATTAGGTAAATATAATGAATGTCAATACATCGAATTGTCGAACATGATACGATGACTCGTACATCTTGCCCATTTAAAAAAAAAACAAAGAAATAACTAAAGATAGAAAAAAAACACAAATGAAAACATTAAATTAATAAACAATTTAAACATTAATAGTCGGCACTCTAAAGCGTTGCGATGCCATCGGAGTAGGTGAAGTCCCACGGTCGACGCTGAATGTGCTGACGGCGTGGGGGATAGTCTCGTTCGCTTCTTCGGTAGCAGGCGCCGAGACGCGTTGTCTACGATATCTCCAGTAGTAAACAGCGCAACATGGTACGATTAGAATTATTGCCAGTAAGATGTACGTTATGGAATAGTGATGAATATCGTGAACATTGAGATGTTCGGACGATTTTTCCTTCAACTGGTCAATGTCCTTTTGCAGATGATTGAATATCAACTGGTGATCTTCGATAGGGATGGAGGTGTCAATATAACTGCTGTTGATGATGGTGTTTAGTATAGATGTCTTCGGAACTTCCACGGTGTCAATTTGTTGATGTATTTTACTCAAGAAATTTTTGTGTGATCGTATGGTGAAGGTTTCGCCCTTGACGACGCAACCTTGAACTAGAGTGATAACACCAGTCCCCGTAATACTATGCACAGCTGTTCTCGTAAGACAAAATATGCGCACCATGCATTTATCGCAACATGAGTACAGCCAGCTGTTTCGCGGGTGTAACTTTATCCACTTGTCAGCGGTGCACGGCGCTACGTGTGACGAGCATGGTGATTCACTAGTCGTGACGTCATTTGCTATTAGCTTTATGTTGCAGATTGAACTCTTTATTTTTAGATCATATATTGGTTCATCTAATGAGCAAAGAATAGTGTCCCTTTGTGTAGAAATGCAAGTTTGTAAATGATGTTCCGTTAAAAGGAAAGCAGCGTCTTTCTTGACATCGAATGCTATGTATTGATAAGAAGAGATAACATAGCGTATCCTTTCTCGCTCCCTTTGGGGCACAGTGACGATCTTGTTTAACTCGTATACTTCATTGCTTACGAGAGGTATTCTGACTTCAATGATAAGGTAGTTATCTATGACTCTCCCGAATACTTTAAGGAGTTTGTAAATCTGTCGAATATCGCTTATGTCAGTTGGTAATGCGAGGTCTCCATGCAGTTGTCCAGATATAATGTTTATTTGCTGTTCTAGTTGTTCAGGCGAAAACAGGTGTATGTCTATGTGGCCTTGACTGATATCAGTGATTGTGTTGAGTAACACATCTTGCATGCGTCGCAGGTTTGTGAGGATAATACTTGCCGCCAACGAAGATGCAATGACGTAGTTGCTATTTTGATTATCTATTCGCACTTGACCTACTTCCCAAGTGAGATTTTTCAGAGTGCTCTTAATGAAGTTAACTTGTTTGTTCATTATATCTTCATTACGTTTGATGATATTGTATTCAGATTCTATGACAAGTGTTTGATTCTTGATTAAGGTTTGAAGATGGTTTTCATTGCGAGCGATAGCCTCTATGTCGATTTTATATTGTTCAGCGAATCTCTCGTCAAGGACTCCAAATAATGAATTAGCCAAGTAGCCAATGCCATTCACAAGGCCTCTCCTTACTCGTTTGTTTTGATAACGCAGCAACTTGTCGTAATGCTCGATTTCATTGATCTCATGTTGCAGTTGCATCACAGTACTGTCGTAGGGCGTATTCACGTGACATAATGACTTCACATGTGTGACGTACTGTTTTATCGCCGAGAGTCCATGCCAATAAGATGTCATGTTGTAATAAATGACTAACTTCCACTCGTCCTTGATGTGCCGTAAATCTGATATTTTATCAAAATATAGATTTTGGCCTTCGTCGATGGCGGTGATATTAAAGAGTGTCACGTCTTGTTGCATACTTGGTAATAATATTGACATAAATGTAATTATTGTCAGTAATATAAGATTACTCATAAATGTCTTCTTACTGCCGCCGCCACGTCGAGTGTGTCCTTTTGGATGTCGATAATCTTCGTGTGCACGTCCGTTACTGCAGTCGGCTTGATCATGTTGGGTGTCATTGTGAACAGGCAGCTTGACAAGTTTGGTGATCGGGCGCTTTATAATGTTGTGTTGTGTTTTCAGACTCACAACTCGTACAAAGCCGTCCTTCCCGGGGTGAACTTCTAAAATACGTCCAATAGCCCACTTTCCCGGTGGCATATTGTCTTCTTTGATAACGACTATGTCATCGACCTTCATATTCTCACTAGGTTGTCTCCATTTTGATCTGGTTTGCAGGTGCTGGAGGTAGGCGTTTGACCACTTTTTCCAAAAATGCTTGTTCATAGACTGCACAAGTTGCCATCGAGTTGGTAAGTTTACGACATCAGGATCGGTTTGGGGTCTAACTAGCAGTGACTCACCCACCAGAAAGTGTCCAGGTGTGAGAACTTCGTCATCTGGGTCTTCTGACAACGGGTACAAAGGTCGCGAGTTCATGCACGCCTCGATTTGGTGCAGCAACGTAATGAACTCCTCGTATGTCAGTTTTTGGTCACCCAGGACCCGCTTGAGGTGGAATTTCATGCTCTTTACGGCGCTCTCCCACAACCCACCAGCGCTGGGCCAGGAAGGAGCGTTGAAGTGCCAGGTGACGCCAAGCTCGTTGATGTTTTTGATGAATGTTGGTCAATAGTGTCCAGTATTGCCTTATATTCTTGTCTCAGTGTCTTGTCGGCACCAACAAAATTTGTACCGTTGTCGGAGTATACATGCCGAGGAGTACCACGGCGAGCACACATCCGACGGAATGCAGCCAGGAATGCAGGGGTACTCAAGTCAGACACCAGCTCAAAATGCACAGCCTTTGTCGCAAGACAAACGAATACAGCGATGTAACCTTTCGTCGTTTTGATGCCCCGCCCCTTGTTGGCCTTGACCTCTACATGTCCAGTGAAGTCCACGCCTGTGTTTGTGAATGGTCGCGAAGGGTTGACTCTCGGCCGAGGTAGGTCAGCCATGATTTGCTTGCTGGTTTCTTGACTGAAGCGCCTACACTTAACGCACTGCCTGATGATTTTCTTAACGACGCGAATGCCCCCAATAATCCAATAATTGTGTCGGATAAATGATAATGTCAATCGGGGACCGCCGTGTAAGGTTGTGATATGTGCTTGATTTATGATAAGCTCTGTCAGTCGATTCTTGCCAGGTATGATCACAGGATGTTTGGCAGAGTGAGCGATGGAAGCGTGTTCTAGTCTCCCGCCGATCCTCAAGAGTCCACTCTGGTCTATATAAGGATTGAGGCTTGAGATCTTGCTTGAGTTTTGAATGCGGCCTTCTTTCTTCAAATGATAAATGTCGTCTTCAAATTCCAGTGACTGAATATTCTTTATAATAATGTTTTGCGCAGTTTTTAACTCGATCGTTGTCAGAGTGTCAGCATTTTGTGTCGAAGTACAGTTTCGATGTCGTAATCGCGTGATGAAACGCGATATCCAGCCCACGATGCGAGTTACTCGCGTCAATGAACTATTGTCTTGTAATAATTTAATTATGATATTTTCGCTCAGATGTAAGGCTGTGTTCACAAGTGTTGATTTCTTGACTTCGATCAACGGAGTTTCAATTTTGATTGAGGGTGTGTCTTGACAAGGGGTTGGTGAATTAAGCCACAGAGGGCCTGCCCACCACAACTTGTGCTCTTGTAGCGATTTTGATGTTAGGCCGCGGGTTGCACAGTCCGCGGCGTTGTCTTCTGATCTCACGTGATGCCACTGGGATGCTGGTATGACGTCGGTGATCTGTCGCACTCGATTAGCTACAAATGCCTTCCACCTAGTGACGTCTCCATTGAGCCAGCCCAGCACCACCATTGAGTCTGTCCATGCGGTGATAGTGGATACCGATATGGTTTCTGCTACCTTCTTCAGAAGTTGTGATAAAAGTAAGGCTCCCAACAATTCCAATCTCGGAAGTGATATTTGTTTATTATGTGGGGCCAACTTAGTCTTTGCAATAACTAAGCGCGTTGTGTACTCGCCCTTACTGTCACATGTTGTAATGTACACAGCGCATGCATAAGCCTTTTCTGAGGCGTCGCAAAAGCCGTGCAATTGATAGGTTTTCTTGTTACCCAGGTATCTGTCAATCTGAAACCTTTCTATGTTTTTCAGATCATCTCTGAGTTGTTGCCATTCTGTCTGTATGTCGGTGGGCAGGTCGTCGTCCCATTGTAACTTTGTAAGCCATGTCTGTTGAAAGATGAATTTTGCCTTTATAGTTATAGGTGAAAACCAGCCTAAAGGATCGTAGATCTTCGATATGTCGGACAGGAGCTGTCTCTTAGTGTACTTCTGTGTGTCATTTGTATTATAGTCAATTTTATTTTGAAAACTGAACGAGTCAGATAATGGGTTCCACCGGAGTCCCAATGTTTTTCGAGATTCTGCATCACGGAACTCGAGAGGAGCGCTGATTTGGTTGGACGGCAAGTCGTTGATAATGTCAGGGCTGTTACTCGACCATTTGCGTAAGTTCATGCCGGCTCCTTGCAGAACTTTGATTAATTGTCCTTGTAGCTCCTTGACCTGAATTTTGTCGTCATGGCCACTCATGAGGTCATCCATATAAAATGATGATTGTAGCGCAGCAGCCGCGAGAGGATAATCTTCGGCGTAATCCTGAGCTATTTGTCGCAATGTCCTTATCGCCAAGAATGGCGCGGCCTTGGTGCCATACGTGACAGTTGTTAGCCGAAATTCACGCAGAGGGTCTTCGGGCGTCGACCTCCAGACGATAGTTTGTAGTGAAGTGTCTTGTTCTCTGATAAGGATCTGTCTAAACATTTTCTCAATGTCTGCAGTGATAACATATTTATGAGTTCTCCACAACAGAATAAGTCCTTGAAGGTCCTGCTGCAGGTTAGGACCACATTCCATCAGATCGTTAAGGCTGTGTCCGGATGATGTCTTGCTTGAAGCATTAAATACAGTTCTAAACTTAGTGCTCGTAGAGTCCATATTCAAAACGCCGTGATGAGGTAAGTAACAAGTAGGTATAGGCGTCGCGCGGCCGGTCGACTCGCCCACGTGACTCATATGACCTAATTGCAGATATTCTTCCATAAAATTGCGATATGCAGTTGATAAGATGTCATTTTTGGACATTCTTTTTTCGAGCTGTTTAAACTGCATGATAGCCTTTGGCCTTGATGTCCCAAGAAGATCTTCGAAGCCTTGCTTCATGGGAAGGGCTACTTGATATCTCCCAGTGTCTAGTCGTTGAGTTGTCGCTTGATAAAGATCTTCACAATATTGATCTTTCTCTGACATTATTGACGCGTTGTCTTGTATGCCCTCGACCTCCCAAAACTCTGATAAGTCGTCTACTTCATTGATGACCACGTGACAGTTGAATGTTCTGACATTGCCGGACAGTATCCATCCTAACCTTGTCTGTTGAGCGATGGGAGCCTGAAGTGGGCCCTTGATAAGTCCAGACATGATTATGTCGGAATAAACACTCGCATCCAGAAGTAGATCGATCGGTTTTGATACGTTGTAGTTGGGGTCGGCGAGGTTAATGTTTTGTAAATGTGGCCATGATTGTTTGCTAAATGTGTTGTTTGGCAAACAATTGATAACTCTTGATATGACGAGAGCTTGTGTCGTGAAGCTGTAGTCTCCATATAGAGATTTACAATCTATGGAGACAATGCCTTTGCCACTTTTGGTACTCGTGCCAATGCCAGAGACTGATGCATTGATATGTCGGCGCTGTAGGCCTAATGTCTGAGCTGCATTCTCTGATATAAGTGATACTTGAGAGCCTTGGTCTAAAAGCGCTCTAAGTGTCATAAAGCTGCCGTCAGCGGCTTTTACTCTGAGTGATACAGTTGTCAGTAATATCTCTTCGTCATCCGCAGCCACGTGGTTAACACTGTGTGGCTTGTTGCTATGCGGTTTTGTTTGTCGAATGTCATTCGATGTCGATGTAGAAGGCGAGGAATTAATTGAAATTTGTTGCGACCTTGATTGCAAAATGTCGTCGTGAATGACTGAATTATGATACTCATTGCAATACTTGCATCGTTTCGTCGAATTACACGGCTTGCCATTATGTTTATACAAGCAGTTGTGGCATATTTCATGTTTCGCAATTGACTTCAGGCGTGTTTCCGGGTTCATGTTAAGGAACCGTTTACACTGGTACAAATCGTGTTTGTCTTCACATAATGGGCACTTTGGTGTATATGTAGCCACAGCTTGATGATACGGCTTGTAAGATGTCCTTTTTTGAAAAACTTGTTTGAATGTCGGCTTAGATGAAAACGAAGGCTTTGGTTCTGTGTCCTTGTCTTTCTTTGTTATGGGTTCTAGAGCAGTAAACTTACTTTCAATGAAGTTCATGAGTTCTTCAAATGACGGAAGCTCACGCGGTGCCTTGCGAGTTTGCTTATAATCGGCGTAGGTTTCTGCGTCAAGTTTCTTGCAAATTAAATGAACAATGAGTGGATCCCATGATGTCTCGACCCCAAGATTATGAATCGCATGTATACACTCCATAGTAGTGTCATACAAGCGTTTTAATTCGAATGAAGTCTGCCGGTGCACAGATGGTTGCGATAGAAATATTTCAATTTGGTTTGTGAATAAAACTTGCGTGTTGTTATAGCGATGCATAAGAAGGTCTCTTGCTGTCTCGTAGTTTTCAGCTGATATGTTAAGATGTTGGATGAGACGCTCAGCTTCGCCGCGTAGTTTTCCCTTTAGATATTGCATTTTCTGTGCATTGCTGATGCTGTTATTGTTATGTATAGTCTCGTTGAAGAGGTCAAAAAATGTTGGCCACTGACTATACTTCCCAGAAAACACAGGGATGTCGATCCTGGGTGTCGATTGCTGGAGATGGGATGTTGAACTCAACTTGCGGTTTAACTGTCGTTTAATTTTGTTGTACATAGTTTCGTATGTCATAAACTCGTCTTCACAGTCTTGATCACTGCCTCTTAAGATGTTGTCGATGCGCATATGTAATTCGTCGATTGTACGCCAACGATGCTGAAGGTCTTTTAGTAGGTCTTCAATTTCCCATTTCTCTTCGATGTCTTTAATGTCTGGACGCTTTATGACACGAGACAAAGCTCTAAAGTACGTCCTTTGTTGCGAAAGAAGTTCATCTACGGGGCCGCCTGGGTTAGTGCCACGTTCTTCACGGGAATTATTGTCAAATGTCTTTTTGATTGAATCGGGAACGGCGGCTGGCACAGGTGGTAAGAACGGTGGATAACTCGCGATCATTTTACGCTGTTTCTCGTAGAAGTCTTTCGTTTGCTGGTAAATGTTGTTGACAAAGTACTCAGAATCGTCTTCATGAGCCAATAATTGATCATTGTTTTGTTCGAACTCACCCCAAAATTGATCTAGGGCGGTTACGCGTTTGTCGATGTAATCCTTAGTTTTGCGGTTCGCGCTGTCCATTGCGAAGTTGATTCCAATTCTGTTGATCTCTTGAATCAGTTCGTTTTGACGCTGAAGTAGAGATTCCATGTCGATGTATTATAATAGTGCAAGTAGTTGTTAGGTACCGTGTCTGCAACCCTTATGCAGCATGTGCACCCTTGTCTCAATTTAACTGGGGATTCTCGCTGGTGAGAGGCCAGTCAAACCGATTCGCTACTACATTTGGAGAAACAGAACACTGCACTACACTTGAATGTCACTTTTCCGAAGGATGGCGATGTCGATGATAATGTCCAAAGTCCAGGTACCGCGACGCGTGTCTCACGAACAGGGTACGAGGGAATGATAACTGACTGGTTCAAGGTTTTTTCGAAGGACCATAAATGTAGTGTGATCTACATTTAATGATAAGGTGATAGGATGTCGAGGTGATAGAAAATGTCGTGATATAGGGGAAAGGGTAATGTCTCAATGTAAACGACCGATTCCGCCGAGTGGCTAATTTGCACCGATTTATTAGGTAAATATAATGAATGTCAATACATCGAATTGTCGAACATGATACGATGACTCGTACAATAGCAGTTAATAAAGTTTTAAGTATCATGCTCACCTCTTTAATTAAAGCGGTTAATCTATCTGCAGTGACTGAAGACCCAGATAAATAATATGCAATTGGTTGCTTAATTTTTCTTCGGATGCCCGCAATCATAAAAACTAAGGCATATGATACTGGTTGTTGTGAGCGATCTTGCAACCCATGATCTTGAAAGCCTTCAATCTCATCCTCTCTGGCATTATACTGTAAACTAGCGGTCCCCCGCGACTTCGTCCGCGCGTTTTGAGTTTGCTCCCTCCCTTCCCGTCGCAGCGTCATGTTTTATATCCTAAAGCCTTTCTCGATAAAAAAGCTATCCAACACAGAAATATTTCAAATCGGTCCAGCAGTTCCTGAGAAAAGCGCGTTCAAACAAACAAACTCTTCAGCTTTATAATATATTAGCGCAAGCGCACGTTGTACTTAAGCTGCTAACATTATTTTGGTGCGGAGATATGTTAAAACTGTGATAGCTCCTAAGATATTTATTGAAATCAAATGATATAAAGGGCAACTTGGTTCTAAATGAAATGCTCGTGATGATGAATGTATTTATTTTGATAAGAATTAATACCTGTGTGTACAATACACCTCTAAAAATAATGCATTATTTTTTTACAAATTCATGAACATAAAAAAGGTTGTAGTAAGTCAACCATTAAAGATAGACTTATGCTGTCGCGGACTTTATTATAGAACTTTTAATGCTGAACAATCCTGTCATACATGATTTTTGTGTAACTTAATCGGTTTCCGCAGCGTATGCAGCGGAAGCTCTCAAAAGGAATATCTTTCTCCCGTTTTCGCAACATTTTTCATTTCTGCTGTGGTCTTATGAGTCGTATCTTTATGTTATATAGCCTAAAGCCTTCCTCGATAAATGGACTATCTAACGTAAAAAAAATTTTTCAAATCGGGCAAGTAGTTTTTGAGATTAGCGCGTTCAAACAAACAAACAAACAAACAAACTCTTCAGCTTTATAATATTAGTATAGATGTTTCTTTAATGCCATTTCGTCAAACATTAAAACAAATTGGTTATCCTCTTTTTGTAGTTTGCTGACATTTTTCTGTATGACCTCAAACAGTGGTTTATTTATTCCCACATCTAATAAACATTGCCGAAGCAACATTTTTAGTGTGGTAGGTGCAGGAAGGTAAAACATTCGCCTTAATAAGCGGTAGGCTGTAGGTGATCTTTTATATAGTCGCAGTGCTGTATATTTGTCATCTGAAGACCATCTTCGCCCTTACTGCTTTTTTTAAAATTCTTTATCTGTGCCTGTAATAGCAGTGCAAAGGAAGGGCTTACTTTACTACTGAGTTTTCTGATCACATCACTAGTGCTTAATTCTTTCAAAAACTTTTTATTTTTCAAGTATTGAATTTGTTTCTTTAACTGACATATTTTCCTCAGATATTTCTTGCATTTACTAAGTGCACTTGTCTCCTCAGTTGTTGCACTTGCAGCAGAACCTTTAAAAGGATCGACTGATGAAGTTGATGGTCTATTTGTTATATCAAGTAACGGCTGCTGAGATGGACCAGCTGTCACATCAACATTTCCAATTCCAAGAGATGGCATAGTAACTTCCTGAAAAAGACACGCATAATATAGTACTATTGATATATTCAAATTACTTAATATATTGGTTTGTTGCAATTATTACAATATGAAAAGCTATCACTATAACATTTAAAAATAAGAACATTTATTATTAATGTAATATCATATGAAAAATCATCAACAAACCTCCATTTCAGGCACAGCAAACCGTCTCAATCTTTTTAAAGAAAAATCCACAAAAGCCGATACTTTGAAATGACGATGACAAAGCATTCTGTGTTCAGAATGAAGGTTGCCTTGAAAATTAGCTGAAGCCCACAGTTGATCAGGGAAACAATATTTAGCCCACAATTCACAGCTAAAATAAAGGATTATTTGAATTAAAGTTGACACAATTGACTTGTTTTATGTATTGTATTTAAAATATTTATGTTGTTGTTTAAAAACCGTTTCAATAAAAATATACCACGAGATTAATTTTGTGATAGTTTGACATCTATTACTTCTAAATTAAAGTTAGCTTTTCTTTTGCAACTAGTAGGTAGGTCGGTAGGTAGGTAATGTATTTTTTGATTATGAAGACAGATATTGATAAATACCTACCGGGAAATATTTGTGGATCCCGGGATCATCAGCAGGCGAAGAATCACACTTGGAGCATTTTCGTTTATTTTCCTTCATGGTTAACAACGGACACTCACAACTAGAGTCACTATCTCGAATATACACAAAGCTTAGTTAGAATTCACACATATACGGAGGAATCTACTGACTCGACTCGACGTAAGGTCGAAATATCTAAACGATTGTGCAAAAGAAGATAATCACAAAAAAGTAAATGTGTAGGTACTCAAGGGCAGCCATAAACTTTCTCAAACAAACTTTCAGCGGAAAACTGGATCAGGGTTAACTCTTCATAATGGAGCAAACTACCATGACATAAGACGCGGTGTTGGAGCCAAACTCGATATTAATATATGAGTATGATTTTATAGCGTAATAGCAAATAAATAATTTAAAAAATACATATAAGACCTGACCATTAAAACTAACAGTTCGCAGGCAAGTCATAAATAAATGTTTCGTGAATCATAAGCTAAATTGGTAATTCTACCAAATAGTAGTTTTTTTATCGCATGGGTCACATCTTTACTTTACAAGTGTTGCCTACCATAAAAAAAAGTCATTATCTAAGACCGAAATTTGGGCCTTACAAAATAATAAGAGTTAATGGCAACACAGTTCTAGCCCCCGTAGGTATTCTAAATGTTTCATACAATGTCGACCTCGCCTGCTCACGTGTCTGCCCGTTCGGGTAAGAGCAGTCAACGATGCGTCCCCTCCCGCGCGCCTCACTCTCTCGCTCGCTTTCGCCCCGCCCCACAGGGCTCGCTTGCCGTAACAATAATGTTATGCTACAATACGTAACTAACTTGTCGATTGAATTTGCCAATTAATACTGAATTATTTATTGCTCTATTTATTATAGCATATAATCAAGGGTTTACGCAAATAGTAAGTATTTCTAAAGAACTAAATTACATTGTTTTGATTATTATCTAAGGGTAAGCAAGTCTTACTTTCTTAGTAACGCTTTGTGGCCTAATTTCGTTAGCTACCTATCTCATCTAGCTATGACTTAAAAAAAACACAAACATCTCACCCCAAACGCATACCTACACCTTCTCCGTTTCGTCGTAAGTAATAAAAGATTATCCAACGAATATAAAAATATCAAATGGTGCAATCGTGTTATCTAAAAATGTGAAAAAACGTAAGAATGTATTAAAATTAACTTTACATACATAGTATAATAGGAACTTATTACGTACAAATAGCCAAAATACCACAGTATTTCTTGCCCGCAACGTTAACTTAGTTCTTCATAGTGATTGCATGAAGAACAAAGTTATGTTTGCGGTTGTTGAAAATGTGCTATATCTCAAAAACTTCTTGTTCGATCCCGCCCGAAACAATTTCCGTTGAAAGTATTTGTTAAGATCTACATAATATATATGTTTCAAAATTTACACTCGCTTAGTTTAGAAGTTAGATAGGGGACGACACCCATTTTACCACTTTGGAAGCGTCTAGCTATGAAACGTTAGACTCTTAAAGAAAATGGTTTTAGGAACCTCCATGTCATTTTGAAAGACCTATCCATAGAATAGTTAGATACGGGATTGCTACCATGTACCTTATTATTTATGAGTTTCCGGTAACTCCGTGATCATGGCGCTTGCAACAGTGCCGAAATATCGGAAACTCATAAATAATAAGGTACATGGTAGCAATCCCGTATCTAACTATTCTAATGTGAGTGACATTGAAAGTTTAAAACATTATACCTATCCATAGACACCCCACACTCATAGGATTGACTAAAAAATATTTTGGTTTTAGTTTCATGTATGGGAGCCCCCCCTTAAATGACATTATTTTTTATTTTTTGCATGAAAATCGTAAAGCGGTTAACAGGATACATCTTCCTACCAAAGGAGATTGTTCATTGAAGTATGGATTTTGGTTTCACATTGTATCATGATGTACCTCCATGAAACCTACCTCATTTTGTAGGGTTTTAAATGAACAATAAATTACAAAAAACAATAAACCTCAAATTCGCCGGATTTGTGAACAGCAGCTGCACGAAAGTCACTAGTTAGGTTAGGTTGTTTTTGGCAAATAGAATTATATGAACAAGCTCCGCATTATCGAATCTATAATAAATGCGATCAGATCACGCTTTACTTCGTTTCTTCCTTTCTACATTGTTTTCTTTAATTGCACACATTATTATGATGATTCCAACACTAAATCACAATAAATGACTTGTCTTTTTTTCACTCTTGGTGTTGCCCGCCACATTATTTAAACGATTAAAATAATCGTTCATCGTTTAAGTTTTTTGTAATCAGATATCACCCGAGACCATAATAATTATTAATTAATTAATAAAGCACATAAACTTATTGATTGGCAGACGGTGGACAGTATTTACCGACTAAATACTCAAATCGAGTAAATACTGTTTATCTATCTGTTTTTACTAGAAAATACCTAAAGCAGACAGTGAATATTTCTTCGATAGTTACGTTTTAATACAAGATTTTATAATTCTTAATGCATAAAATGTGTTAAATGGACTTTCGATATTTTTTTTGGGTCTCGGGTCCATATTTAACAGACGACCCGTCTGGTGTAGTGGTCAAGAAATCGCTTACTACGCAGCGGGTTGCGGGTTCGATCCCCGCACAATACAAACATTTATGTGCATGAACATGTCTGTTTGTATTAGTCTGGGTGTTTTCTATGTATATCATGTATGTATTTACGAACAAAAAAAAGTATTTAAGTGTTATATCCGTTGTCTGGCACCCATAACACAAGCTTAGAGTAGCTTACTTTGGGACTAGATGGTGATGTGTGGGAATTTCCAAAGAATATTTATTTATTTATTTATATATGGGGTCTGATGATGTAGTCTGCATCTAATTAAACAATGCTGCAACCCTTACCAGCTTGGGCTCGTTCGATAGTCTTGATACCTTAGATATAATCTCGGACCGACCAGAGTCCTTTTCAAAACAATTCAAACAAGCCCAAACTCGATGATGTTGTGCCGTTTTATTGCAGAGTTCCCATGAATACCTACCAGCACTATCATCAGACCCTGAATATGGGCTAGAGTCAATTTCAAACATATTAGCATTGTAGATAATTCTTCATTCTTCGGATTCTAATGCCTTTATATCTATTATACTGAATCGATATTCGTCAGAATCGATTAACGCTAGGAGATGGACGGGTGACCGGCTTCCTCCATCCTTAAATACTGGCAACATTGCAAAAGTTGGATAACGTGTTTTAGGCATAGCAAGCAAGTAATAAAATGACTTCCTAATTAATTAGCAATTTTATACCCGGCGAAATTATTGCTTGAAATTATAAACAAATTTTTGTAAAAAAAAAAAAAAATTGATACCAAATTCATTATGGTACAAAATGAAACCATGATGGGGCATTCTACTTTCAACAGTGTGATGCTTATAGTTACAGAGTAAAATGGCTGTGACATACGGACGGACAGACAGACAGACTTGACGAAACTATAAGGGTTCCGTTTTTTGCCATTCGGCTACGGAACCCTAAAAAGGGTACACAGAGACGTTTCAGCCTAAACGTATGGATGGGAATAATTTCAAACTATCTGATTGGGCCTTACTTTCTTCCTCCAAATTTAAATGGAGAGTCCTGTGAAAAAAATTTAAGTAAAGATTTATCCGATTTGCTCGACGACATACCATTAAACCTCATTCGAGACATGTGGTTTCAGCACGACGGGTGCCCCACGCACTTTAGAAGGAGTGTCAGAGAGTGGCTAGACACTAATTACCCAATAAGTGGATCGGGAGAGGTGGGCCTATACCGTGGCCAGCTAGAAGTCCAGACTTGACACCCATGGATTTTATAGGGGACGTGTTGTTACGTCTGAGAGTCTACATCTTGTGGGGCTGAGCTAATGATGGAACTCCTTAACGCATACGGAGTTCAATAATTATAATGACAGAACTTTTGATAGGTAGCTTCTTAAAGAACAGAGTCATGAGGTGCAACTCCCCCCCCCCCTCTCCTGTAATCTCTAAAAATGAAGAAATAAAATTAACTTTAAAAAGAGTAAAAACCGTCTTCAAAACCAAATTGAACTAAAAAGTCTTAAATAAACTCTTGACCATTGAAAGGACAATCTTAGGCAAACAATTTTTTTTTGTTGATTTAAACTTACATGGTCATTAACATTAGAATTGATTGTAAAGGGTCAACATATACCAGGGTCAGTATTACACTAATTTAAATGGGATACAAGCCAAGATTAAATTCACTTGTGAGACATAAGAAGACAGAAGTATATCGTTTTTGGACGTCAAAATCCGTGTGCGGAATGATGGCTTACTGAGTCATTCGGTCTTTAAAAAGCCCACTCACTCTGACCGCTACCTCAATGCCACCTCTCATCATCACTCTAGGCATATTAACTCTGTGGTGACTTCTCTGACTGACAGAGCTTATGATCTGTGTGATGAAGAACATTTAGACCAGGAGCTGGAGTTCGTCCGAGAGGTCTTACGGAGCAATGGATATAAGGGGCAGTTACCACCTAGACACAAAATGAGACACCAAAAAGACAGGGTAGATAGGCAACCAGTGTTTTTGCCCTATATTAAAGAAGTGACAGACAAGATCTCCAATGTTCTTAATAAATACTCAATTGATACTGTCTTTACTCCACTAAGAAAAGTACCACAATGTCTGCGATCTCCCAAAGACAGTTTTTCTTTAGAAAAACCTGGAGTCTACAAAGTTGACTGCAGCTGTGGTAGTTCGTTCATAGGCCAAACTAAACGCACTATTACATGCTGAATAAAGGAACATATAAAAGCGGTCAAAAACAATGACAAACAGAAGTCAGCAATTGCGGAGCATTTGTTAGAATCGGCTCCAAATCACTGGATTGAGTTTCATAACCCTAAGATAATTTCGACAGAACGCCATTACATACCAAGATTTGTTAGGGCAGCGATAGAAATCACAAAATACAAAAAATTCAATCGTGAGGATGGGTTTAAATTGTCTAATGTCTGGAATCCAGTGATTCGTAAATGCAAAAACCATGTTATTCGGCAAAATATTGTTTCGCGTTAGGATACTGTGAGTGTTGTGTGTCGAGAACAGGCGCAAGAAAATAGTGAGTTTGTAAACAATTTCAGTTACGCCGTGACCGTGGCACTTGCAACAGTGCCGAAATATCGGAAACTCAAAAATAAAAAGGTACATGGTAGAAATCCCGTTACAATCAATTCTAATTTCTTTTTGGAGTCGGTTCCATCACTTGGACCATCAAGCATCAAATGTCACAGCACCGACTGCAAAAAGGAATTGTTTGCCTAAAATGGATTGCTTTCCTTTCATAGTCAAGAGTTTATTAAAGATTTTTTAGTGCATTTTGGTTTTGAAGTTGGTTTTCACTTTCTTACAAACACTATGAAAAACACAGTTATATTTGCTGTCAACAAAATATTGTGGTATTTTAGCTAAGTGAATTCCTTAAATCAGTTAAAGTTGTCACAGAACACTCAGCACGCGAATCTGGCTCGCACTTAGCCGGTTTTCATATATTTGATCTTATTGCCCTATTGCAGAGTGTCGGAGGGGGCGGGCAGCGCGTTCTGGCGGCGGTGCCTGGGCGCGGGCGTGCGGCTGCTGCGCGCGGCGCTCGCGCTGACGGGCCCGCCGCGCCTGCTGCGCGCCGACGCGCTCGTGCTGGCGCTCGTAGGTATGTAGCCGCCTTATGCAGGGTAGCGGAGGGGGCGGGCAGCGCGTTCAGGCGGCGGTGCCTGGGCCGTGGGCGTGCGCATTGTGATGTTTTAAAGCCTTCCTAGATAAATAAGCTATCCAAATTCAAATCGGTTTAGTAATTTCTGAGATTAGCGCTTTCAAATCGATTCTTCAGCTTTATAATATAATATTAGTAAAAATTGTTTGACAATGCAATCTTATGGTGTACAATGTCTATTCCCAGAGACGCTGAGCTGCGCGGCGGGCGCGTCGCCCGGGCCCAGCGCGGCGGCCGCGGCGATCGCGCTCGCGGAGACGCTGCCGCGCGCCGGCCCCCTGCGCGCCGCCGCGCTGCGCCGCCTCGCCGCGCTGGCCGGCACGGCGCTCGCGCGGCTCGACACCGACAACCCGCTGCACCTGTGAGTACCCGCAGCGCACGACGCTCGCCGCTAGCCACGGACGCTGCGCCGCCTCGCCGCGCTGGCCGGCACGGCGCTCGCGCGGCTCGACACCGACAACCCGCTGCACCTGTGAGTACCCGCAGCGCACGACGCTCGCCGCTAGCCACGGACGCTGCGCCGCCTCGCCGCGCTGGCCGGCACGGCGCTCGCGCGGCTCGACACCGACAACCCGCTGCACCTGTGAGTACCCGCAGCGCACGACGCTCGCCGCTAGCCACGGACGCTGCGCCGCCTCGCCGCGCTGGCCGGCACGGCGCTCGCGCGGCTCGACACCGACAACCCGCTGCACCTGTGAGTACCCGCAGCGCACGACGCTCGCCGCTAGCCACGGACGCTGCGCCGCCTCGCCGCGCTGGCCGGCACGGCGCTCGCGCGGCTCGACACCGACAACCCGCTGCACCTGTGAGTACCCGCAGCGCACGACGCTCGCCGCTAGCCACGGACGCTGCGCCGCCTCGCCGCGCTGGCCGGCACGGCGCTCGCGCGGCTCGACACCGACAACCCGCTGCACCTGTGAGTACCCGCAGCGCACGACGCTCGCCGCTAGCCACGGACGCTGCGCCGCCTCGCCGCGCTGGCCGGCACGGCGCTCGCGCGGCTCGACACCGACAACCCGCTGCACCTGTGAGTACCCGCAGCGCACGACGCTCGCCGCTAGCCACGGACGCTGCGCCGCCTCGCCGCGCTGGCCGGCACGGCGCTCGCGCGGCTCGACACCGACAACCCGCTGCACCTGTGAGTACCCGCAGCGCACGACGCTCGCCGCTAGCCACGGACGCTGCGCCGCCTCGCCGCGCTGGCCGGCACGGCGCTCGCGCGGCTCGACACCGACAACCCGCTGCACCTGTGAGTACCCGCAGCGCACGACGCTCGCCGCTAGCCACGGACGCTGCGCCGCCTCGCCGCGCTGGCCGGCACGGCGCTCGCGCGGCTCGACACCGACAACCCGCTGCACCTGTGAGTACCCGCAGCGCACGACGCTCGCCGCTAGCCACGGACGCTGCGCCGCCTCGCCGCGCTGGCCGGCACGGCGCTCGCGCGGCTCGACACCGACAACCCGCTGCACCTGTGAGTACCCGCAGCGCACGACGCTCGCCGCTAGCCACGGACGCTGCGCCGCCTCGCCGCGCTGGCCGGCACGGCGCTCGCGCGGCTCGACACCGACAACCCGCTGCACCTGTGAGTACCCCCAGCGCACGACGCTCGCCGCTAGCCACGGACGCTGCGCCGCCTCGCCGCGCTGGCCGGCACGGCGCTCGCGCGGCTCGACACCGACAACCCGCTGCACCTGTGAGTACCCCCAGCGCACGACGCTCGCCGCTAGCCACGGACGCTGCGCCGCCTCGCCGCGCTGGCCGGCACGGCGCTCGCGCGGCTCGACACCGACAACCCGCTGCACCTGTGAGTACCCGCAGCGCACGACGCTCGCCGCTAGCCACGGACGCTGCGCCGCCTCGCCGCGCTGGCCGGCACGGCGCTCGCGCGGCTCGACACCGACAACCCGCTGCACCTGTGAGTACCCCCAGCGCACGACGCTCGCCGCTAGCCACGGACGCTGCGCCGCCTCGCCGCGCTGGCCGGCACGGCGCTCGCGCGGCTCGACACCGACAACCCGCTGCACCTGTGAGTACCCCCAGCGCACGACGCTCGCCGCTAGCCACGGACGCTGCGCCGCCTCGCCGCGCTGGCCGGCACGGCGCTCGCGCGGCTCGACACCGACAACCCGCTGCACCTGTGAGTACCCCCAGCGCACGACGCTCGCCGCTAGCCACGGACGCTGCGCCGCCTCGCCGCGCTGGCCGGCACGGCGCTCGCGCGGCTCGACACCGACAACCCGCTGCACCTGTGAGTACCCGCAGCGCACGACGCTCGCCGCTAGCCACGGACGCTGCGCCGCCTCGCCGCGCTGGCCGGCACGGCGCTCGCGCGGCTCGACACCGACAACCCGCTGCACCTGTGAGTACCCGCAGCGCACGACGCTCGCCGCTAGCCACGGACGCTGCGCCGCCTCGCCGCGCTGGCCGGCACGGCGCTCGCGCGGCTCGACACCGACAACCCGCTGCACCTGTGAGTACCCGCAGCGCACGACGCTCGCCGCTAGCCACGGACGCTGCGCCGCCTCGCCGCGCTGGCCGGCACGGCGCTCGCGCGGCTCGACACCGACAACCCGCTGCACCTGTGAGTACCCGCAGCGCACGACGCTCGCCGCTAGCCACGGACGCTGCGCCGCCTCGCCGCGCTGGCCGGCACGGCGCTCGCGCGGCTCGACACCGACAACCCGCTGCACCTGTGAGTACCCACCCACAGCGCACGACGCGAGCCGCTAGCCACGGACGCTGCGCCGCCTCGCCGCGTCCGCAGTCATGTCCCCTCAGTCATTCATTTCATTTCGTATTTTGTTTTCAAATTTGAAGGAAAGCCTTCTGTCGCGTTTTCATTTTGATAATTTAAAAAAATGGTTAGACTGTTTTAAAAATAAAATGTTTTTTACATTCTACATGGTAGTTTTGTAAGGCATTACGATTACTTTTGTCACTTAACATAACGAAAACTGTTCTTTGCCCTTATATAATACAATTCTCACTACAAACCAAATTTTAAACGCTCGCTTCGCTCGCGCATTTTTTTATGTCGTGTCGAACATTTACGTTGCAAACCAAAAGAAAATAGCAATTATAACAACAACACAAGAAAAAAAAAGAAAAAAAAAAAAATCAAGTTATCTTAAGTAGAAATAAGAGACGATGTTTAACTTATAAGAGAGTTATAGCATAAACTAACAACCCTAGTAATAAGTATTGTAAAAAGCATGTAAATTTTTGCGCGGAGCAAAAATAAAAAGTAACCCAACATAACAAAAACCTAAATCAAAAAAGGCACGGACCAAAGAGTCTCTGGACTGTAGTTTTATTAATGAAAAAAAAATAAAAATAAAACTACTACTACGCGAAAGAAATACCAATTTTTAATACCTGTATCAAGCGGTTTTTTTTTGTAAGGCTTAAGAAACATATATTTTATAGGAAGAAATAGGTCTGGGTTACTATCAATGTTCATATTAACTAGTTGAATGCGACAGCAAAAACTACTTGAGAATAACATAGTTCACACCCTAAGCTTTCGTATACATAGCGAATATTTTCGATGTTATTAAACACGAACAAAATAATAGGTAAGTTTGCTGCCTTGTATCGTGGGTAAAAAATTACACTTTACAAAACGTTAACATTCTCTACTCTCAAAAACTGTTATGAACAAAATAAATTAAACATCCCGTCAGTTTGATTAACCAACTGCTTGAAATGATGACTATGTAAGTTTTGGGCATTAAGCCTCAAGTTTGTAAAGTCCGTTCTTTTTTCCTTGTCGAATATTGTAAACAATCTTGACATTCCTTTTTACCGAAATGGTTCATTTTAAAATAAAATAAACACAAAAATCACCGACTACATAGGAGAAGCATAGTTTAACACCGAGCTCTTTTTATATGTAAAAATAGTAAATAAACTTTATTTTAAAAGTGGCAAAAAGATCGTTTACATTATTCGACTAGCAAAGAAAAACGGACTTCAAGTTCGCCGTGTGTGCGGCGCGAAGGATATGATAAGGGACAAAATAAAGATATTATTTAATAAGCTTTTATTCTTTGTTTCAGGAAATCCCTAGAGCAAGCACGGTCGGTAATAGCAGAGGCGCGAGCGATGGAAGCACAATCATAAAAAATAGTTGTTAGTACACAATACACATAGAAGATCAATTTTGCTTCGACCGGGTGCTTCTTATAAACAGTTTATACAGATAAGCGTTTAAGCTCTTTGCCCAGTATACCGTAGCGTACTATGAGCTTGCTAGGAACGTGTCCGGCTAAAAAATATTTTTAAACTATTGCATAGCTTCTATTGAGCGTGGAGACCGAATCCAGAAATTCCGTAACGAAAATAACCTAACATCCCCCACTCTGACCGGCACAGCGGTGATACTTTTTAGTTTTTCCATCTATGGATGAATAGCAGAACTTTTAATGACTTTTTGAAATATCACGCTTGTCTCTTTAGTTCAGCAACCCGCCTTTAGGTGGCATTGGTTGTATAAATAAAATAAATACATAATTATAATTGCATAAGTTGATAAAAAATGATATGCAATAGCTTTATAGCGGCAGTCTCCGAGTGCCACACGTATATTTGTATTGAAAACTATGACCTCTCCCACTAGACCGTTCCGTTACCGACCAACACCGAAGCGCGCCGGACGGAGCGTGTTGGTACCGGGAAAACACGTTCTCGCTCGCTCTCGCTCCATATATAACGGTGAGACAGAACGCTGGCAATCCTTTCAGTGGGCAAGGGAGAGCGTAGCGTATTGCTTTTGATGCCTGACACGTTCTAAGCAAGGTGATGGTATGGCACGGCGTAGTGGGAAAATACTTTTAATGTTAAACCTTATTTGTGTAGTAGGTATAAGGAAATAAAAAACTGAGTGCCTGTTCCCTTGGCGTATGTCACTTAATCTCGATACTATGAAAGTTCACTGACGCTTCGTAGACATACCATTTTGTAATTTACGGACATCGGATATTATAAAAAGGATGATGAAGAAATAACTTTATGCTTGTCGAAGTAATAAGTATTCTGAAAGCCTGTTTTTAAATCGCTACTAGCCAACGAATAATTCAAATATAGAACGTGTTTACGTATGAAGGAGATAACGCTAACGAGAACTTACTTAGACATTGTGAAACAGTCCGCAGCGCTTACTTGCCACTTGCGCCAACTTGTGACTGTAACTATAACAAACGTCAAAACGCGTAGCAAATTTATTTTTTATATGCTAGATGGTACACACAGCAAATAACGTTCGATATCACGAGGAAAAACTGTTTTTTTTTCTATGTGACTGTATCTTAGAAAACATATTTGTTTTGTGTTTTCTTTTTTTAAAATAATAACCCTATCATATTTTTATTACAATATGCTACGATTTAGTTCGCTCAAAAAAATAAGATAAAGAATTTTCCAATTGGACGCATTTTTATTATTATTTGTGTATGACGTAATACGTGCGCTTTCTATGAGAGTTTTTCTTTACTTGGCGAACATTGTAAACAACCTTGACATTTCCTTTATAGAGAAATGATTAATTTTTAATAAAACAAACACGAACTTTATAGTTTGACTTTGTTTTAATCTTAGTTAATCGTCGTTTATATATTCGCAAATCACATCAAAACGAAATCGATGTATGTGGTTACAAGTAACTTCAGTGGTACCTTTCGCGCGATTCTAGGTCATATTTGCTTCTTTTTCTACAAAATAGAAGATCCCATTTGAGTCTTATGTTCTTGGACAGAGTTTATGTTTTTCTAAACCCCTAAATGGCTTTGATGACCCTTAAAAAGTTTTCTTCTTGCTAAATCTAATTTAAAATAGTAATTATGAAACTGGTACATAATGAGAGGTATTATACACGAGTGTGAGTTTAAAAAACGAGCGAAGCGAGTTTTTTAAAAGTCTCACACGAGTGTATAATACCTAGTTATGTGCAGTTTCCTACACTACTTTATCTACTCTCATTGAACACGAACATATCAAATAAAAGATAAAGATTTCCATGCTAAAAAGTCTTGATAACATTTATCGTATAATTTTCTTGACTTTACTGGTAGTAGATTAAGACAGACTGCTGTCGCAGTCTCTAAAATGTCGGGCGGCGTCATATTTTCTGCACTTTCACTATCAGACATATTAATAAACACTAATAATTATCTACCGAAACACAAACGTACTATGACGCCAAAATTCCCGTTATCACCGCGCATGCGCCAAAGCGCGCGCAGCCACTGATAAAAAAATAAATAGATGTATCTATGATCTGTAATCTGTATTGTAATGAAAAAAAATATTATTAAAACATTATTTTGTTAGAGAAATAGTGTCATATTTTTTTTTTTAATTTCATTTCGATATACTATTTATAAAGTTCGTCTATATAAACTCGTTTTGAGTTTTGTATTTTGAATTTAACGATATGAGAGTAGATAAAACACTTTATTTAATTATTATTCCATCATTGTACATATAAAGGTCAATGAATTGAACACTGCTTCGCATTTTTTACATATTTAAAAAAAAAATACGGACAACATATTTTATACATTTGTTACCATGTTGTTTTAATAACCTAAAAAAAATGTGGTGTTCTCGTTTTACTGGCACTTCTGATCATTTCTTGCTCTGCGGATGACGCTCTGTCGAGAGAGGATTCGGTAGGTATCCGGGCCCCTGCGCCGCGCAGACATTATGATTATTACTATCTACGCTCATAAAGAACTAACCATTGCTTGTTTACGTATTTTGGCGGGCTTGCGCACGCGATGGTTTGTCTTATTAATAAATAGACAGGGCAACATTATAATGAAGTTTTTTTTTTAAAAAAGTGACTCCTCAAGTGTTTCAATTGATTCTGCTCGTTATTCCAATCAACCTTTTTTCAACTTATGCGCAATTAAAGTTACACGCTGTAATGTAGCGCAAGTGAGCTAATGAGAAATAATTTAAACCGAATTACTGTGAATCTTTGTCCTTCTTACGCTACGTGTATAATATAATCGAATGCCTAGTTATTTATGTATACTACTTGTATAAAGGTAACGTGACGTTATTTCTTGTGTGAGGGATAAATAAAATAAATATAATTTCTTAAAAGCTGTTTTATTTTCTATTTAACTAGCAGTCCCCCGCGACTTCGTCCGCGCGTTTTGAGTTTGCTCCCTCCCCTCCCGTCGCAGCGTCATGTTTTATATCCTAAAGCCTTTCGCGATAAATAAGCTATCCAACACAGAAATATTTTTTCAAATCGGTCCAGCAGTTCCTGAGATAAGCGCGTTCAAACAAACAAACTCTTCAGCTTTATAATATACTAGCAGCCCGTCCCGGCTTCGCACGGGGTAGACAATTATTTATTTTTGGAAATTTGGATATAAAACACTTTTTTTCACAAATATTTTTATTTATAAAAAAAATATTATTTATTAATTATAATTAGAAATAAATGATTATGATTATGACATGATTATGATATATTTAAAAAAATCCCACAGTTATATTTGAATGTAAGTCTATTTATGTTCAATTTCTTTGATGGTTTAAGTGGCGGGCACTTAAATAAGTAATATTTACATAGGATATTATATACATTTTTACTATAGTTTTTTAAGTAATTAGAATAAAAGCAAAGTCGAATAAAATGTACTGTCTAATATTTATAAAGATGAAATAAGAAACCAAAAATTTGCGCACGGGCGGGACTTGAACCAGCAACCTCTTGGCAAACCGGGCCAAACGCTCTTACCAATTGAGCTACCGTGCTGTTAGTCCGACCATGCGAAATTTGTGGCTTCTTATGAAAAACGTCAACTGCGTGACGCTTAGCGCCATCTAGCCGTCTGTTTATGAAACAGATGGCCCAAGCAGTTATTCTTTACAGAATAAATTCAACTTGGAAATTGATGTCGCTTCGCTATCTAATGCTTTAGAATGTTTTTAACACTCACAGTGTCATATTTTATATTTATAAAGATGAAATAAGAAACCAAAAATTTGCGCACGGGCGGGACTTGAACCAGCAACCTCTTGGCAAACCGGGCCAAACGCTCTTACCAATTGAGCTACCGTGCTGTTAGTCCGACCATGCGAAATTTGTGGCTTCTTATGAAAAACGTCAACTGCGTGACGCTTAGCGCCATCTAGCCGTCTGTTTATGAAACAGATGGCCCAAGCAGTTATTCTTTACAGAATAAATTCAACTTGGAAATTGATGTCGCTTCGCTATCTAATGCTTTAGAATGTTTTTAACACTCACAGTGTCATATTTTATATTTATAAAGATGAAATAAGAAACCAAAAATTTGCGCACGGGCGGGACTTGAACCAGCAACCTCTTGGCAAACCGGGCCAAACGCTCTTACCAATTGAGCTACCGTGCTGTTAGTCCGACCATGCGAAATTTGTGGCTTCTTATGAAAAACGTCAACTGCGTGACGCTTAGCGCCATCTAGCCGTCTGTTTATGAAACAGATGGCCCAAGCAGTTATTCTTTACAGAATAAATTCAACTTGGAAATTGATGTCGCTTCGCTATCTAATGCTTTAGAATGTTTTTAACACTCACAGTGTCATATTTTATATTTATAAAGATGAAATAAGAAACCAAAAATTTGCGCACGGGCGGGACTTGAACCAGCAACCTCTTGGCAAACCGGGCCAAACGCTCTTACCAATTGAGCTACCGTGCTGTTAGTCCGACCATGCGAAATTTGTGGCTTCTTATGAAAAACGTCAACTGCGTGACGCTTAGCGCCATCTAGCCGTCTGTTTATGAAACAGATGGCCCAAGCAGTTATTCTTTACAGAATAAATTCAACTTGGAAATTGATGTCGCTTCGCTATCTAATGCTTTAGAATGTTTTTAACACTCACAGTGTCATATTTTATATTTATAAAGATGAAATAAGAAACCAAAAATTTGCGCACGGGCGGGACTTGAACCAGCAACCTCTTGGCAAACCGGGCCAAACGCTCTTACCAATTGAGCTACCGTGCTGTTAGTCCGACCATGCGAAATTTGTGGCTTCTTATGAAAAACGTCAACTGCGTGACGCTTAGCGCCATCTAGCCGTCTGTTTATGAAACAGATGGCCCAAGCAGTTATTCTTTACAGAATAAATTCAACTTGGAAATTGATGTCGCTGAAATGAAATATAAAATATGACACTGTGAGTGTTAAAAACATTCTAAAGCATTAGATAGCGAAGCGACATCAATTTCCAAGTTGAATTTATTCTGTAAAGAATAACTGCTTGGGCCATCTGTTTCATAAACAGACGGCTAGATGGCGCTAAGCGTCACGCAGTTGACGTTTTTCATAAGAAGCCACAAATTTCGCATGGTCGGACTAACAGCACGGTAGCTCAATTGGTAAGAGCGTTTGGCCCGGTTTGCCAAGAGGTTGCTGGTTCAAGTCCCGCCCGTGCGCAAATTTTTGGTTTCTTATTTCATCTTTATAAATATAAAATATGACACTGTGAGTGTTAAAAACATTCTAAAGCATTAGATAGCGAAGCGACATCAATTTCCAAGTTGAATTTATTCTGTAAAGAATAACTGCTTGGGCCATCTGTTTCATAAACAGACGGCTAGATGGCGCTAAGCGTCACGCAGTTGACGTTTTTCATAAGAAGCCACAAATTTCGCATGGTCGGACTAACAGCACGGTAGCTCAATTGGTAAGAGCGTTTGGCCCGGTTTGCCAAGAGGTTGCTGGTTCAAGTCCCGCCCGTGCGCAAATTTTTGGTTTCTTATTTCATCTTTATAAATATAAAATATGACACTGTGAGTGTTAAAAACATTCTAAAGCATTAGATAGCGAAGCGACATCAATTTCCAAGTTGAATTTATTCTGTAAAGAATAACTGCTTGGGCCATCTGTTTCATAAACAGACGGCTAGATGGCGCTAAGCGTCACGCAGTTGACGTTTTTCATAAGAAGCCACAAATTTCGCATGGTCGGACTAACAGCACGGTAGCTCAATTGGTAAGAGCGTTTGGCCCGGTTTGCCAAGAGGTTGCTGGTTCAAGTCCCGCCCGTGCGCAAATTTTTGGTTTCTTATTTCATCTTTATAAATATAAAATATGACACTGTGAGTGTTAAAAACATTCTAAAGCATTAGATAGCGAAGCGACATCAATTTCCAAGTTGAATTTATTCTGTAAAGAATAACTGCTTGGGCCATCTGTTTCATAAACAGACGGCTAGATGGCGCTAAGCGTCACGCAGTTGACGTTTTTCATAAGAAGCCACAAATTTCGCATGGTCGGACTAACAGCACGGTAGCTCAATTGGTAAGAGCGTTTGGCCCGGTTTGCCAAGAGGTTGCTGGTTCAAGTCCCGCCCGTGCGCAAATTTTTGGTTTCTTATTTCATCTTTATAAATATAAAATATGACACTGTGAGTGTTAAAAACATTCTAAAGCATTAGATAGCGAAGCGACATCAATTTCCAAGTTGAATTTATTCTGTAAAGAATAACTGCTTGGGCCATCTGTTTCATAAACAGACGGCTAGATGGCGCTAAGCGTCACGCAGTTGACGTTTTTCATAAGAAGCCACAAATTTCGCATGGTCGGACTAACAGCACGGTAGCTCAATTGGTAAGAGCGTTTGGCCCGGTTTGCCAAGAGGTTGCTGGTTCAAGTCCCGCCCGTGCGCAAATTTTTGGTTTCTTATTTCATCTTTATAAATATAAAATATGACACTGTGAGTGTTAAAAACATTCTAAAGCATTAGATAGCGAAGCGACATCAATTTCCAAGTTGAATTTATTCTGTAAAGAATAACTGCTTGGGCCATCTGTTTCATAAACAGACGGCTAGATGGCGCTAAGCGTCACGCAGTTGACGTTTTTCATAAGAAGCCACAAATTTCGCATGGTCGGACTAACAGCACGGTAGCTCAATTGGTAAGAGCGTTTGGCCCGGTTTGCCAAGAGGTTGCTGGTTCAAGTCCCGCCCGTGCGCAAATTTTTGGTTTCTTATTTCATCTTTATAAATATAAAATATGACACTGTGAGTGTTAAAAACATTCTAAAGCATTAGATAGCGAAGCGACATCAATTTCCAAGTTGAATTTATTCTGTAAAGAATAACTGCTTGGGCCATCTGTTTCATAAACAGACGGCTAGATGGCGCTAAGCGTCACGCAGTTGACGTTTTTCATAAGAAGCCACAAATTTCGCATGGTCGGACTAACAGCACGGTAGCTCAATTGGTAAGAGCGTTTGGCCCGGTTTGCCAAGAGGTTGCTGGTTCAAGTCCCGCCCGTGCGCAAATTTTTGGTTTCTTATTTCATCTTTATAAATATAAAATATGACACTGTGAGTGTTAAAAACATTCTAAAGCATTAGATAGCGAAGCGACATCAATTTCCAAGTTGAATTTATTCTGTAAAGAATAACTGCTTGGGCCATCTGTTTCATAAACAGACGGCTAGATGGCGCTAAGCGTCACGCAGTTGACGTTTTTCATAAGAAGCCACAAATTTCGCATGGTCGGACTAACAGCACGGTAGCTCAATTGGTAAGAGCGTTTGGCCCGGTTTGCCAAGAGGTTGCTGGTTCAAGTCCCGCCCGTGCGCAAATTTTTGGTTTCTTATTTCATCTTTATAAATATAAAATATGACACTGTGAGTGTTAAAAACATTCTAAAGCATTAGATAGCGAAGCGACATCAATTTCCAAGTTGAATTTATTCTGTAAAGAATAACTGCTTGGGCCATCTGTTTCATAAACAGACGGCTAGATGGCGCTAAGCGTCACGCAGTTGACGTTTTTCATAAGAAGCCACAAATTTCGCATGGTCGGACTAACAGCACGGTAGCTCAATTGGTAAGAGCGTTTGGCCCGGTTTGCCAAGAGGTTGCTGGTTCAAGTCCCGCCCGTGCGCAAATTTTTGGTTTCTTATTTCATCTTTATAAATATAAAATATGACACTGTGAGTGTTAAAAACATTCTAAAGCATATGTACTGTCTAAATTAAACGTTGACAACTTTCAACTAAAAGTGTATCTACCTATACATCTAGGTATTTCAAAGAAATTTTTGTTCGTGTCAATAGAAACTTGCCTATCATTGTTTAGTATTTTCCTTACAAAATTATTTTTTTTTTGTTTGGTTTTGTTGTTTGTGCTTATTATTTTGTTTTTTTATATATATTTTTTGTTTTTTATTTTTATTACAAAAAGGTTTGTCATTAATCATTTTCATTCTTATTGTTACTTAATAATTTACATTTTTAATATTTTTTATTTTACAGGTTTACTTTTACATTATTTACAGATATAATATTAAGGTAGATTTACGTTTTTACTTTTATATTAGTCAGTTTTTATCTTAAAGCTTCACTGTGAACTACGTTGGCAGTGGTGTTTGTAGATGGCAATAAAATATATTGATTTTCAGGAGATCCCACTCGAGAAAGGGCAACATATAGTTGTCCATGAGAAAAGCATTCTTTTCCTACGTCGATGCCAACCATCGAAAATGTTTGACCCTGGCACTTATTTATTGTGAGGGCAAATGATTTTTTTAGAGGAAACTGTAACCTCTTAAGAGATATAGGCAAAACCGTAGGAATCATGGGGATCCGCGGTATGTGGGCGAGCTGTCCGGCCGCGGCCTCGGTGATTATAGTGGCTACTATGACGTTCTCCCGCAATTCCTTCACCAGAAGTCTCGTGCCATTGCACATGCTGGGAGGGCATAGGTTCTTCAGCAGCATTAAGGGAGTGCCTACCTTTAATTGTAGTTCGATGGACGGCAAGCCGGAAGGATTCAGGGAATTTAAAAATTCTTGTAGTTGAAGATATGCACTATCTTCGATGTTGCATACTGTGTCGATAGATTTGTTAGATTTAAATTCACCAGGCACTTTTTCCATAATAATTTTGTTAATCTCATTAACCGATTCATTTCGCGGGGACACTATCGCTCTCGAACAGAGCCAATTGAAATTTCTCTCCGTAAGATTTTGTATGTCCGAATATATTGTGTCCACAAGAATTTCTAGACTCTGAACGATTTGACCCAATTCGTTATCCAACAATACCTGGGGACTGTTTGGAACCGGAGACGGTAATTTTCCGTCTCCAAGTTTTAGAAGTTTTTGTGGGAAATTATTATCGTCATTGTCACTTAAATGTGCTCTCATATTTGTGCTCAGATTAAGAGTTTCAATCGATTGCCATAAAGTTGATGATTTAAGGCAAGCTCGAATAACGTCAGCTCGAGTACTTTTTGTTATAACTGGTAATGTTTGACGAAAGTCTCCAGCTAAAACAAACGTCACGCCCCCCATTATACGGTCTGAGCTTCGGATGTCTCTCAGCGTGCGCTCCACGGCTTTCACGTGCGCCCTGTGGCTCATGGTGCACTCGTCCCAGATGACCAGCAAAGTGTCTTGTAAGAGCTGCCCTAGCGGACTGTTTTTGCGGATCGAGCACACAGATTGTTGTTCCAAAGACAGCCCATGGTAATTTTAATGCAGAGTGAGCAGTCTTTCTATCATTTAATAGGGTTGCAGCAATTCCGGACGAAGCCACTGCGACAGCTTTTTTTCCAGATTGACGTACTTTTGACAACACTAAATTGGCAAGGAAGGTTTTGCCTGTTCCACCGGGCGCGTCCAAAAAAACAGTTTACCACTGTGATTTTCAACACTCTGTACTATAGCATCGAATGCTATTTTTTTGATCTGCCACTAACTTGGGTACATGCGTGTTGACAAATACAGACAACTCGGTAATATCATGCGGACGGCACGGTATCGCATGGACGATGTTTTGTTGCCGATTCGGGGAAGGCAATCCAAAATCTGCTAAATGCTTGTCGTTCAGTTCCAAAAGCTTGTTTTCTATTTGTATCAAGCCTTCGTTGTGTCCGTCACAATCCTGATCTTGTTGTTGAGCTGCACGTCTGATGTCCTCACACAAATCGTCTTTGAAAGTGTCCCATAATTTGAGAGGTTCAGAGGGAAAAAAAAATATCACCACAAACAGCTCTCTCCAACTTTAACGGGCAGTCAGAAACCGAAGTTTCTCTCAGAGTCATCTCCCATTGGTTGTCATTTTCGAGTAAACCTAAATCTCTGCAAGCAGCTTGGTATGTTACTTTAACAATGCTTTCAACGGATTTTAAGTCTTGGAACGATGTCGGGACACGCACATGATGAAGTAATATCCTGAGATAAAAGCACTCGGATTGAGAAGGATGGACGCTGTACACTCGGCCCAACGCCGCATCTTTTTTACACCGGGATGACCGACTACGTCTTGGCCGCGTTTCCTTCTTGAGAATTTGTTATTGGCCCATGTGTAATAATGAGGGACCTCATGATAGAGTAACGTTTTGGAAAATTCATCACTGCGACACAGGTCAAAAAACGCCGTGAGAGTCGTTTTTGGTGGATTTTTAATTACACGTTGTATATTTTCAGCTGCAAAATATACCCGTTGCCCATTTTCTCAGTGTATTTCTAAGTGGAAACTCTAACAATCTCCACACTGCCTCCGATGTACTTCAGTGCCCCCTCCACCCCGCCAGCCGCGATGCCCGGCGCGCTTTTCAGACTGCATCGCAAACAACGGCCACGTCGCTATGGCGGTTTTGTTTACTGTTTGAATTGTTTAATTCGTAATATCTTTTGAATGGAAAGTCCAATTTAAATAATTTAAAAACTTTTTTATAGGTACTTAAACGGTCTTGACCATAAAATAATTTATTTGGATAAGGATTAATATAAACACATAAATAGCATGGTTTGAATTTGGTTAGCATTTTCATTAATGTTTAAAATGAAAAAAGTTGTTGTAGTAACATAACTACAATAGTTGGACATATGCTACCGCGGAGTTTTTTGTAGACATTATGATGTTCTTCAATATTCTTTTACATTATTTTGTTCTATCGCTAATAGTTTCGGCAGCGCATTCAACGAAATACATTTTAAGACTCATTTTTCTACACCTTCGGTTACATTGTTCAAATTTTACCAAGGATCCCTATTTTTTTTCAAAATGAAATGTAGCCCATGTCAAATGGGAAGAATGTAGCATTCTATTGGTGAAAGAATTTTTTAAATCGGTCCAGTACTTTTTGAGCCTATTCATTACAAACATACAAACATACAGAAAAAGGTACAAATCTTTCCTCTTTATAATATTAGTGTAGATTGGCGAAAGCGCACGTTGTACTTAAGCTGCGAACATTATTTTGGTGCGGAGTTGTTAAAACTGTGATAGCTCCTAAGATATTTATTGAAATCAAATGATATAAAGGGCAACTTGGTTCATAATGAAATGCTCGTGATGATGAATGTATTTATTTTGATAAGAATAAATACCTGTGTGTATAATACACCTCTAAAAATAATGCATTATTTTTTTACAAATTTATTAACATAAAAAAGGTTGTAGTAAGTCAACCATAAAAGATAAACATATGCTGTCGCGGACTTTATTATAGAACTCTTAATGCTGAACAATCCTGTCATACATGATTTTTGTGTAACTTAAGCGGTTTCCGCAGCGTATGCAGCGGAAGCTCTCAAAAGGAATATCTTTCTCCCGTTTTCGCAACATTTTTCATTTCTGCTGTGGTCTTATGAGTCGTATCTTTATGTTATATAGCCTAAAGCCTTCCTCGATAAATGGACTATCCAACGTAAAAATATTTTTTCAAATCGGGCCAGTAGTTTCTGAGATTAGCAGGTTCAAACAAACAAACAAACAAACTCTTCAGCTTTATAATATTAGTATAGATTAAATTATCCACAGCATTTGTAGTGTAAACTGAAATGTCGACCAGAGCCACTGGAAAGGAAGGTGGAATAATGAGTATCCCTTGTAATTATTTAATTACTTTGGACGTATCCGGGACATGAGCTGTCTATGAGCAATCTGCCCACCATATTCTGTGGGAGTGCAATCTCTGGAGACAAGAACGAGATTTATTGCTTTACTCCATTAAGTGTACTTTAGTATCTGCCGTTTACTAAACGAATCATTCCGGCGTTTTTGCCACAATTAATACTGGCAGGTAGCTAGCAGTTCATTGAATAGGCTCCTTAAGCATAGTTTATTATACGAGTAAAATTATACGAAAGTACACGGATAAAACTTATTTAATTAGACTTGATTACAAAGGTTTACTAAACGACTAAGCTAATAGACGAATGAATAGTGAATTATCATAGTAGTGGATAACAGCGTTTATATAGTTCTTCTTAGAAGTTGTTTGTTGTTTCACTCGGTGGGAATGTTATGTGGAGGACGCAGGCAGGAGCGGATGTTGTCTAATGTTTGTCTTATTTGTGGGTTCCTGAATGAAAGGTTGAACATCGATCATTGTTTTGAGATCCACGGTGTAGTCTGGTGCCACTGCATTGTGTTCAGGTATTTTATAAATGTATTATTTTGGAGTCGGTTGACCATCGCCTCCCAAATTTGAAGTCCATGGTTTTGACAGGCCTTGGACTTACAGACTTAATTTAATGTTTATGCCTTATAAAACCAATCCAACCATATGGAATAATCGCATAAGTCTCTTGCATAAGTGACGGTATTATTTCCTTTTAATGCTGCTCATAACCGCGTCACGTATTTGTGATCTCACCGTTCTGCCTTTGTAGACGAGTGTGTTAAGCTCTTTACAGTTTTTCACCTCAAAGGCAGCTTGATAGTTAAAAGCTATAGTTACCTGTTGCATTAAAGGATAGGAGCAGGTATGGGTATTAAGGAGTGCAGGTACATTTTTTCTTACCTTATTTCCTAACCCATTAATGAAGCATCTTTGACCATCTTACTCTATACATCTAAATTAAATGACTACGGACTCCACTAACCACCCTTATGGATCGGGGAAACAAAAGCAGACTTCCACTTGTCGGGGAAGACACCCTCAGACAAGGATCGTCTGAAAAGAATACTTAAGGGAATAACAAGACTATCAGCACACTTGACAATAAAATATGGTGGTATCGAATCTGGGCCAGCACCTTTAGATAGATCTAAATGGGACAAAAATTTAAATAGTGCGCTTTCATCAATCACAACGGATCCGACAGTAGCACCAGGGACACAGGAAGCAGAATTTAAGCTTGGTTCACAGTGTGTCGTACTGGATTCCAGGTAAGTGGACCTGAAATAGCGAGCGAACAAATTACTTATATCAGTCCCATTGTTGGCAGAAACATCGTCAAATTTCATTATGTTAGGCAAAGCGTTTGATTTTCTTTTCATTTTCACGTATTTCCAGAAGTATTTAGGGTTCTCTGATATTGAGGATTCGACATTTTGGATATAAGTTTCGTGGCACTTTTCCTCTAATTTAACAGCCCTAGTACGCAATACACAGAAAGACTGATAGTCTGTCAAGTTACCATATTTTTTGTACTTTTTATGGAATTTAAATTTTTCTTTTAATATTTTTATCAGAGCAGTAGTGCGATTGTGTAAGGTTGTTCATGGATGGACAATGAATCCAATTGTTCATCTATCGTATAATGTAATTCGAATTGTGTAATTTTGTCCATTCCATGAAGACCGAAAAGTGACCGGTCGTATAGAAACGTTTCATGGATTTGCGTTTTATTATCGGAAAACATTCGGTAAAACTCCATTTGTTTTTTACAAATATTGCATGAAATTTTAATAAAAATGCAGTTTATTAATAGATGTTTATGATTTCACCTCAAAAATAAACTTTTATCCATATTAACATTAAATAAAGACAAAAAAATGATCTCTGCAATTTAAATAACTAAACGCAAAGAACGAATGAAGTACTAGTTTTGCTACCCGTCCCTAGATGGCAGGCAAATTTGTCTGCTACTCTACAATAGGTGGCGTTAGTGGACTGCGTGAAGTGTTCTGTGGAATGACAACAAGTGTTTAACTGTCACAGTGCGCCAGAAAACTTTTAAATTTTTTGTGAAAGAAGAAACACAAGTAAGTGAAAAATATTGTACTAAATGGCACTCTCTCAAAAACAAACAACACAAAGTGTATATTATATGAAAACAACCCAAGCTTCACTTTAACAGTTGTATTATTCCTGTAACGTAATGGTAACATCATATAAAAATAATAATTTCATTTTCAGTGCCAAAGGCGAGAATAGTTTCCCATGCCCAGGTGGAGACCTTACTAGGCCTCTTGGAGGCCAATGTTGAGGTAGCGCGAGGACGCGTGTTGGGGGGCGCCTTGGCTAGTCAGCGCGTTGATGAATTCTGGCGCAACACCGCCCGAACCCTCAACAGCATGGGAGATGGGGCAACAAAAGAGGCGCAAGCCTGGAAAACTGTAAGGCATGCTTCTTACTGACATGGATCTATAAATTTTTCAACATAATAACACAACAGTGACAATGATAATCTATTTTTTGCAGTATTGGCATGAACTAAAATACCGGGCACGGAAGCGGGACACCGAAATCCGGCAACACGCCCGGGGGACTGGAGGAGGTCCAGCTAGGAAACCGCTTACAATAACTGAGAGCCGAATACTCCAGTTACTGGGAACGGTTTCCTACGCAGGGAATCCAGAGGTGCAAATTCCTCTAAATGTAAGTTAAATAATCTATTACTACAGTCTCTTTTAAGAAGGGAAAAAGTACGAAAAGGTTAGCTTTTTTGGCATTTGTAATGTACAATAAAATCAAAATTGATATAAGTCAACAAGTACCCTTTTTAACGGAGACTCCAGGATTTGTGATATAGGTAGGTATGTAATGATGCCATCTGCTAGCTAGAAGTGCCTTGTATTGTATTAATCTGTGTTTTTTTGTTTCTACAGCTCCCAAATGTGTCTGCTGCATTACCCATCAATGCGCTACCATCCACAAGTCTCGGATTTTCTCAGAATGTATGTATAAAAACAATGTACCTACTTAATTACAGTATGATTTGTTTAATATATGTATTTTGTTATAAAGGTATCTGTTGTTGCCATGCCCTAGCTAGCAGTGCTTAGAGTTATCAACATTGTCTTTTTGTTGTTTTTTTCAGCCCGCACATACTTGCTCTACTGCACCTGCAGTCCTGGCAGTTACCACTCCAACATCAACTAGTAATTTAACTCCTCTAAATGTAAGTATAATAAACAAAATACATTCAATAGTATTATTAATATCAAATATTTATATTTGTGAGATCTTAATTATATTCTATTTTTGCAGATGATTGCAGAAAATGTTGAAAATGTTCTGCCAAACCCTACTCCATCTCCGCCTTTGTTAGATGGGGTAAATCCAGAGGTGCAAAGTATTTATTATTATTTAATGTGCAAGTAAAAGCAATGTTTGGATATTTGTTTAACTTTACTACTCAATGCATCTATATCTCATTCAATGACTAATAGGCTTCATTTTCCTAAACCGATTTTGATAAACTGCACCTGTGTAAGTAACATGTGAATCTTAATTATTATTTTTTGTTTCAGCTGCAAAATGCTGGTCCTTCTCCTCTTTCACAGTCTTCTGAAGATTCAGTGCCAGTTGGACCGAGGCGGGGTCGAACTGCTGCTCAAGTCCGCAACACTCGACCTTGTGAGTATTTATATTACTACCCATACAAATAGGTCACAACAAAAGTATTGCTGTTTGTTTGTTAGTTTTATATAGTCATGGTTTTTGAGATGATCATCACACTATCAAGTTAAGACTAGACCTAATTCCCAGCATGTCTTAATTTAGGTGTGATATACTAATAATACATTGAAAAACTCTCAATAAAAATATTGTTTCAGACCGCAGGCTACGCTACGATGACCCTCCTGAGTGGGCACGTCGATATGAAGAGCAGCGCCTTCGAATCGATAGGGATCGAGCGCGCCTGCTTGAACGCCTTGTTGAGATCGCGGAACAAGCACTGGGGCTATATACAAGAAGTTTGGAGAATTGATTATATTTTTAAATTAAGACCTAGACTGCAACAGAGATCGTAATAAGGGGACTATATTTACCTAAACTTTACATTATTAGACTTTTTAATTTAAGTATTGATTTAGTTTTAGTACTCTAAGAGCTTAAAGGCTGCTTAAACATGTACAAATGAGATGCTGTGATTAAAATATTTATTTACTTTGTAAGGTACTCAAGAGCTTAAGGCTGATTATCTATTTGTTAGAAAAAACATAAGTGCAATTAATGAGATGCTGTGATTATAATGTTTCAGTCAATATTGTTTTAGTTTGTAAGGAGAGCTAAAGGCTGACTATTATTGAAATAAAAACATTTGTAGATTTATAAAGTTTTATTTATTTTATAGAAAATATTTAGCTTATATCTGCCGGTCCCTCCACAACCTTTCTACCAATCCTCGTCGTGAAGTAGCCCCATCTCCCACATTGACTGGCTGCACTGGCTGTCTTCTGGCGTCCCTTCTTAAATCATAGTCATCCAGTGTGGGAACTTCAATACGTGCACGATTGCACATGTTGTGCAAAACGATACACGCATTGACAATTTTTCCCGCTTTAATAGGGTCATAGTGAAGGGTTCGGTGTGCTAGGAGACAGCGCCACCTTGCCTTCAACACTCCAATACAGCGCTCTACAGTGTTGCGGGTACTGCAGTGGAGATCCGTGTAGTGTGCTTCTGGGGAATCCGGAGCTGCTCGCAGAATTGGAGTCATTAGCCACTCCCGCTGGGCATATCCAGAATCCCCTTTAAGGTAAAAATAAGTTGCTTGGGTATGCTGCACAATAAACGCATAGCAAATGGTGGAAAAACAGCCTTAGAAATAAAAGGGTAAATATTATTTCATGTAGGTATTACCTAATAGCCAGCACACTTCACCGGCTTCAGTAAGACTTCGCATGTGGGCTTCCAAAGCACTCCTATTCCACACATGCGAGTCATGGCTGGCACCTCCATACGAGGCATCAACATGTAAAATGTTGAGGTCAGCGTCACAAATCTAGAACATGATAAAAAATTATAAACAACCCTCCTAATATTTCTACGATAAATGAATATTAGAAGTATATAGAGGTAGATTCAAATAAAAACTTACAATCATTGCATTTAATGAGTGGTAATGCTTTCTATTAAAAAATGCTTCCTCATAATCATGGGGCCGTATGATGGCAATGTGTGTGCCATCAATACAGCCCACAACACCGGGGAAGCCGAAGACATCCATGAATCTGTAAAAAAAAATTGGTCAATATTCCTTTCTATTCTTGAGTCATACTATCAGCCTAATTTGGGTGCTTACCCTCTCATAACCGCCATTCTTTCCTCTCGGTTACTCGGGAAGGTGATGTGACGTTGGAGAATCTCCGGATTATTAAGGGCATCTGTGACCTCAGCAACACACTTGTGGACGGCAGTCTGGCAGAGCCCTAAATTAAAATCTTTTCCGACCCGTCTTTGGTAGCTGCCCCCGGCGTAAAAATCTAATGCAGCCATGATCTAAAATATTAAAGTAACATTAAAAAACAGTCGGATTCGCTTTGCTCACATTTGTAATAAAGGGAGACTTACTTTGAGCTCAGCTGAGATCCCTGTAGATCTCAGCCTTTGGGGCATGAACGGCGCGAGTTCATCAACAAGCTGTTGAAATAACGGCAACGACAGCCTGTAGTTGTTGATGAACTCGCCCTCCGGCATGTCCCAGGGCATCGAAGATCCCCGCAGCTGTTGCCTTCTCATCTGCGAGCGTCTCATGCGACGCTCGCGTTCGATAAGGCCCATCATAAAAGCGTGCGCCATTTTATTCTAAAAAAGAACACGCGGATTAACAATAAATTTTGCTTTAAAAGAACTCTTGTGACTCAATATTTCCATGTAACACTAAACACTCACCGGTTACCACACTTTGGACGTCACTCAAACTAACCCGCGATCCTTATTAAAAGCTTTTATTTGATTATATCAAAGAAAACAATAAAACTTTGCGTAGTAGTGGGTAGAATTTACGATTGTCATGAGTCTCGAGTCACCGTAATCATTTGACATTAGCAATGAGTTCAAAAAACATACGCAATTCGAATTATCTGTCAAAAGCATGTACATCATTCACTCATCGTTTAAAATTGACGACCCAATCGCTAACGATTTATGAACTCCCTAGACAATTAGAATTTGCCATGTGACAGATCATACCGTACGTTTTGAACTGTCAAATGAATACGATTGCCTTACACAATCGCACCACAGAGCTATACCATGGCGGATATTTATTGGACTTCGGAGCAGACAAAGGAACATGCTTTTTAATACAGTCATTAAGTACAGAATAAAATGAATTAACTGCTTGGTTTAACGAACCAGTCGAAAGACACTTTCGCCAATCAACTTCATGTAATAAAGAATTTATAGCTGTGTAATCATCGCGATTGAAGTTATAGCTAGCTTTAGGATTGTCCTGCAGCTTATTAGTCTCAAGGCAATGTGATGTAATGTGCAATGATTTATGATGCATATCTTCAGGCACTGGCACTGGCCTGGACAACCATGGGTTCATTCGAAAAAACTAAGTCAAGTATACGGTTATTGACGTTATATTCAGCATTATACTGAGTAAGATGTTATAGTACTATGTGTCGTGTTGTTGTAAGCATGAGTACTGTAGTAATTTTTATGCATTTGATTTAAATCTGCTTCTCTTTGCAGTGAGGGGCCTGCTTGTTGTGATGAAACATCATTTTCTATTTGAAATAGCTCTAGTCTGCTTAGGGCGTCGGCTACACGGTTGTTTTTTCCTCTGACATGTTCTATTTTAAAGTCATAGTCCTGTATTTTTAATTTCCATCTGGTGAGTTATTGGTTTGGCTGCTTCAGTTTAGTAAGCCATATAAGTGCCTTATGGTCTGTTCTTAATGTGAATTTCCTTCCGTAGATGTAAGGTCTGAACTGTGTAACCGCCCATAATATACCTAATAATTCGCGTTCTGTCGTATTATACTTTTGGTTCAGTATCTGTCAGCATGCGCGATGCGTAGGCAATAGGGTGGTCATCTTGGCTCAAGACTGCTCCCAAGGCAAACTCTGATGCGTCGGTAGTAACTACAAATGTTTTGTTTAAATCGGGGAAAGCTAATATTGGTGCGTTTGTGAGTAAGTGTTTACATGTATTTACAGCATCTACATATTTTTTATCTGTGATGTTGATTACTGCGTTCTTTTTTGTCGCTTCTGTTAAGGCTTGATTATTTTACTAAGGTTCGGTACGAATTTTCTGTAATAGCCAATTAATCCAAGAAATGCTCTTACTTGCTTAAGCGTTTTTGGAATAGGAAAATTTAAAATGGCATCAATCTTTTTTTGATTAGGCCTAAGGCCGTCTGTGCTGAGGACGTGACCTAAGAACTCAACTTCTTGAGTCATAAATAAACATTTATTTTTATTTAATTTGCCCTTCTTAGAGCTTCGAAAACTTGTTGTAATCTGTTAATGTTGTCTTGTTTTGTTTTATAATAGATTATGACGTCATCTAAGTAGACAAGGCATATATTATTCGGATTTTCGTTTTTTAAGACGTTGTTCATCATACGTTGGAACGTAGCGGGTGCGTTTTTTAAGCCAAAAGGCATTCTAAGGAATTCATAATGCCCATCAGGAGTGCTAAACGCAGTCTTTTCGGTTGAGTCAGATTACATTTTAATTTGATGGTATTCTGATGTCAAATCCAATGTGGCGAAATAGTTATTTCCTTGTAACTTTGAGAATAATTCCTCTATATTAGGTAGTGGGTATTTATCCGACTTGGTGACTTCGTTAAGGCGACGGTAATCAGTTACCATGCGCCATTTTGATTTACCAGATTGGTCAATTTTCTTTAAGACAAGGTGGACGGGCGAGGCCCATGGAGAGTCCGAAAGCCTAATAATGTTTTCTTGCAATAATTTTTCAATTTTTCTGTTCACTTCTTCTTGCTGTATCTGAGGCAATCTAAAAGGACGTTGATAAATCGGTTCGTCCGATGTTAAGACTATTTTGTGTCGAATAGTTGTAGTAGCGCTGTTAGTGACATCTTCCGTGAATAAATCCGCGTAAGTTTTACATAAATCTTCTATGTTAAGGGTGTCATCTTCGGTCATATGAAAAATTAGTATTTCGTAACGTTAGCTTCCTTTCTTTAAGGTCAATTTTAGCGCCTATTTGCTCAATCATTTCAGTGCCCATTAAAATATCATATTGTTCGCTAAAATCATAAACATAAAACTTCAGGGGTGTCATCGCCAAAATATTTACACCAAAATGGTGTTTCAATTAGGCCGCTGTGTGAGGTGATACCATGGGAGGTTCTTACTACAAATCTACTAGGTTTCCAAAATTCGGAAAAATGTCTAGCAGCATTACTAGTAATAAAATAACGTTGGCTACCCGTGTCAATAAATATTTTCAATGTCGGGTTGTTTGTTTATGATTTTACATGATTAAACTCTATGATCTTTTGTTGTCGATATGGCGGAGTTTGGGGAAACAGGTATTTAGGTTTACTGAAAAGGTTGTTTTGATTTTTATTCAATCGATGGCGTGTATCGTTCAGCGTTCTTTGTATTGGCTGCGGCATGTTTTGACTTGTTGACTTTTGCAACGGATGTGACTGCGATTGTCTCAGTGGACTGGTGCTCAGATACGATTGTTGGAAATTTGTATCGAATGTGTAATGTTGTTGGTTGATTATGCGTGGAGATGGTAGGACTAGAGCGAATTTTTGTTTAATGTTGTCGAAGCGACCTTCCGCTTCGAGTTGGAGTATTTTCTGTGCAGTATCGTCAAAGGTGCAATTAGAAACATATATTTGATCATGGCAGGGGAGGCTATTACGCAAAGTATTTTGAGCCGTGTGTATATATGGCTCCATCACTGCGTCGACTAGCATTTTATCTGAATATTTATCACTTAATTTACTTCTAATAAAAAAATAGCTTTTGCTTAAACTCAAATATCAAATCTCTATATGATCCGCGTTTTTTGACATTAGATAATTCTATTAGTAATGTATTCAATTCGCGATTATCGCCGCATTCCTGTTTTAGGACGGTGACAACGTTATTCCAGGAGAACTTATGGTCCACCATGCCTACACTAATAGCAGCCTTACCTGCTAATTTACTTAAGAGGAACATTACATTTTTACGTGTTTCTCCTACTACTTCTAGCCATGGTTTGGCACAATTAAAAAAAATATAAAAGGTAAATGGTTCACCATCATACGAGGGAACAAAACTAATCAAGGTTTTTGGGTCCATAGTCGATGTAGAAATAGAGATTGCTTTTTCTAAGGAGCAAGACTCACTACTTGGGACTTTGTCTTGGCTGTGCTTTATTGCAGAGCTTGAATCACCCACGATCACAGGGTTGGGCTCGAATTCACTATTATTGTCTTTACATTTAAATACAAAAGTTGCAGGTTTTAGGAAAAAGGATGAGGTGGTATGAAAAGGATGCATACAGGCACTTACAGCATTAGCAGCTTTGTGGCGTACAGCATACTTTCGCAATCTTCCTTATTTATTTGATGGGTTTCCCAGTTTTTCCGACTTAGGAGCCTCGTAGACGACACAGGCACAGTCACGGGAGTTGAGGTCGCGTTTTATAACGGCTTTTACGGTGTCTTTTACGAATCTGGGCCCCACGTTGGGCGCCAGTAAAATTATACGAAAGTACACGGATAAAACTTATTTAATTAGACTTGATTACAAAGGTTTACTAAGCGACTAAGCTAATAGACGAATAAATAGTGAATTATCATAGTAGTGGATAACAGCGTTTATATAGTTCTTCTTAGCAGTTGTTTGTTGTTTCCCTCGGTGGGAATGTTATGTGGAGGACGCAGGCAGGAGCGGATGTTGTCTAATGTTTGTCTTATTTGTGGGTTCCTGAATGAAAGGTTGAACATCGATCATTGTTTTGAGATCCACGGTGTAGACTGGTGCCACTGCATTGTGTTCAGGTATTTTATAAATGTATTATTTTGGGGTCGGTTGACCTACGTATAACCTGTTTCTCAATTTTTGTCTCCCGCTTTGAACTGGATGGATATCGGAAGTAAGTCTCTCTAACTCCTTCTATTATTCTTTCTGTTTAATTTCGTTGCGGGTCCAAAGACATTTAACTCCCTCCTGGGACTCCCTAGCCTTCACTGGTTAGGACTTTCAATTAAGCCATGCTGAGATCCTGGCTACACAGGAGTAGCAGCGGGCAGTAAACTTATAAATCAATATGTATCCAGGACATAACAGTTAGAGGTACATGCCCGGATACAGCCTGTAGCTGACTACCGATTAACTAGTTAATCACTTTGCGACTATTTTTCAATTATTTTTGACAAAGAGCTCATTAAGAAAATGGGCCTATAATAGGGTAGTTTCCACTAAGAACAAACCACAATATCGGTAGTTTATAGAGATAAATTATGGTATGGAGATATCAAAACATTAATTTATTTCTGAATTTAAATTAGGATTAATATTTTAAATAATTAAGTTGGTCTAAAACACACATTTGGTCACGTGACCGTAAACGCCTATCAGAGGATGTGACGTCAAGCCTTGCACGATAGCGGGCCTTTTTTTTTTGTCAAAGACCAGAATTTATAGTATTCTGATTGCAAGAAGTGCGCCATGACAGTTCGAACGTTTTTGATGCCTATTCAAATGGAATATTTTGAATTATAATTAAATCATGTAAATGGTGAATATTTTAAAAGATATCAAGGTTTTTCGATTAAAATATTTGCTAATGTAAAGTATTATCTAGTTGTTCTAGTTTAATGAGCGCCGTATCTGCCGTGTAAACAATAATTAATAGAAATTAAGCAGATAAAAATAACTTAAGAACTTCGATGGGACACTAGTGGCCTACCTACTAACAATATTGTGCCTGGTAATATTGTTCTTTAAGGGTCTTTACTAGTTTAGAACACCAATTTCGATAGGTAATGTAAATCATCGTTCATATTGCAAATTGTTCTATGTCATAGATGACAAGTTTACAGGAGAGTAAAAAAAAACAGCGTACTGGAAAAAATACTTTAAGACACCAAAATGTTTTTTAACTAATGTTTCCTAAGCAGTTTGTCCTTTTTAATGTAAATATAAAAGTCTCCATAAATAGTTTATATTTTGTTAGAAATTTGACATAGAACATATCGACGGTCCCTACGTACAATCCCCTAAGTGGTAGATCCGTGATTTGTTTGTTATGCTTTCGTGACCTTCAGACTATCCTAGACTATCGTTTAGTTAAACAAAAATAAGTCTAAGTTGTCAAATTCAACCTTAAAGCACACAATACATTTGCCATAACTACAAAATTTACAAAATTTTCCAACGTAGAAAAACAGTACTGGCAGTTCTGTTATTTTACGTTGGACAATCAGCCGTACTCCCGCGCGCCTCCCTCGCAACTGCCACTTGTGGGACAGTTACGCTAGTGCCGGTCTGGTAGACAGTAGTGTTTTGTTTTGCCGCGTATATGTCAATTAATTAATCGTAAAAAGATGCCTCGAAGGAAAAATAACTCAAAATATCATCATGTGCAGCCTCGTAAAGTTAAAAAAACAGTGTCGAGTGTACGAAACAAAAGTGATTCTGTCAAAACCCGTACCGGTAAGCGAATTTTTGAACTATTTATGTTCGAACTTAAATAAATTAAATTCACTGTTACTTTTAATTATATTTCCTATAGATAATTATTTAGATTTTCAGTTTTGGTGCGAATAGAACTAATTTTGCAGGGTTCCAACGTAATTTTCCGTATATGGCAGGTACGTTGTTTTACGTCGGAAATTTGAAAAGTAAAGTCCAGTAAGTGGTAAATGTGTGATTTTACGCTGGAAAACAAACACAATTTTTATTTATAACTGCCACCTACGTTTTTTTACTTCGGAAATGTCATTCCGAGCTCGTAAGTAACTACTATTTCTGTTACTTTATGTAATTAATTATTATTCTCTTCAGCACCGCGTCAAGGGGATTCTACTGACGATGAACAACAAGAGAAAAACAAAGATAATATAATTGAAGTTGCCGTTCAAATGCACACGAAAGAAGCACCTACCCCGGATTTAGGTAATAAAGTGACCACTTTCCGCTCCATTGTTGCCACCCTTTCCTAAGTAAGAATTTTAGAGGCCTTAGAATCATCATATTATGCTCGACTGAAAAAGAGCTTAATAACTAGATGTGCTATGTATGTATGCATGAATGTTGTTAACCTGTAAAATAGCTTAATAACTAGATGTGTTATGTATGTATGCATGAATGTTGTTAACCTGAAAAAAACGAGCTTTATAACTAGATGTGTTGTGTATGTATGTATGTATGAATGTTGTTAACCTGAAAAAGAGCTTAATAACTAGATGTGTTGTGTATCTATGCATGAATGTTGTTAACCTGAAAAAGAGCTTAATAACTAGATGTGTTATGTATGTATGCATGAATGTAATTATCCTGAAAAAGAGCTTAATAACTAGATGTGTTGTGTATGTATGTATGCATGAATGTTCTTAACCTGCAAATGAGCTTAATAACTAGATGAGTTATGTATTTATGCATGAATGTTATTAACCTGAAAAAGAACTTAATTACTCAATGTGCTAAACATAACTTGGTAGTTTACAGATGTCACACTTCTGCTTATGAAGACAGAACAATAGTTACATTTTTTTATTAGAACCCGATAAATTCATTTTTATCATGTCAAAAACTGATATATCCAAACTTGTTCGCCCAGTATCTCGCCGGATATGTCTGCCTTCCGTTCATTAATCTGGGTTACTTTCAACTGAGAACTGAGATATTTCATTTTTCCACTCCTCAGCACCAAGTAAAGGGGATTCTACTGACGATGAACAAGAAGAGCAAAACAAAGAAAATATAATTGAAGTTGTCGCTGAAATTCACACGAAAGAAGCACCTACCCTGGATTTATGTAATAAAATTGCCTCTTTTCGCTCCAATGTTGCAACCCTTTCCGATTCAAGAATTTTAGAAGCATTAGAAACATCGCAGTCAATATTAGAATCTACTAACATACAACCAAATAATATTTATTCCGCATTATGCTCTACTCCAGCTTCACTACCTAGTAAAGACGACAAGGTTGAGGAAAATATCATTATGTATTATCCAGAGTCACAAAACCTGTCAAATATTCCTCAACACCCGCACTCAGCCACTTATCTCTCTGAAAAAGACCAAGCTCATGAAAACACCAATAATACTACTGCCACACATTTGAATGGCGCTGTTAATTCTGTTCCTGGAAATATAGAAGAGATTACTACTTATACAGATCCAGAGCCATTTGACAATTATTGTAATTATTCTCAGGAAATTATTGTGAGAACGTCGCACGATGCAGAGAAAAATATACTCATAGAAGAAATAAATATGTTGCCCGAATCAGAGCAACCTCTAGATACAAGTACTCCTTTAGGGTCTCCTTCTATATCAACTATAATGCAGAATGTTGAATCAGAAAACTTTAATTCATTTCATATTAACACCCCAACTTCATCTATGTGTGCCAATTCACCATTACCTGACAACGATGAAACCTATGTACCATCCAGTACTGATGCAACGACGGATAAAGATGTTACCACAGAAATAAAAAACAAAAGAAGAATAAAAAAGAAATCTAACTTAGGAAGAATACGTAAAGTTAACAAACCAGAATGGATAGATAACAAGAGAAAACAGTTAAAAAATCAGGGATTAAGCTACGCCAGTCGGAATGGAAAAGTACGATCTGAAAAATCTATGCTACCTGCTTGCGATGATGGGTGTCGATTAAAGTGCAAAGAGAAAATAGATGAAAATGTTCGAAAACAGATGTTTAAAGAATATTGGTCTCTTGGTGATCGTGTGCGGCAGTGGGAGTTCTTGCTTCGGTGGTGTGAACGAATCAGTAAGAGACGCATTACAACGGAGGGTCCATCAAAGAGATTATTTTCTGTCAAATACTTTCTGCCGAAAACTCTAGGAGATGTCAAAAATGAACGAATTACTGTATGCAAAACGATATTTTTGCACACTTTTGCTATTGGCGAAGGCATTGTACGAACAGCTTTGCGAAAATTTGCTGACGGCGTGGGACTCGCGATAGATTGTGATGAGAGAGGACGTCATAACAATCATCCCAAAGTCAAGACAGTCGAAATTATTAAAAGCGTTTGTGACCATGTCAAATCATTTACCCCAGTTGAGTCACACTATACTCGGAAAGAATCGTCAAAGTTATACTTAGATAGTGAATTGACCATGACTAAGATGTTCAAACTCTACAAGGAGTGGGTGCCAGAGACAGATATGAACAGGGCTAAAACCTTAAGACAATACACCGACATTGTCAATGAAAACCTCAATATAGAGTTTCATAGGCCCAAGAAAGACCAATGCGACGTGTGCATTGCCTATAAAAATCAGTCTAAGCCAGTGAATCAAGATCTTCAGGAACAATTTAATGAACATTTGCAAAATAAGGACATGGCTCGAAGTCTCAAAAATGCAGACAAACTTTCAGCTATCAACTCACCGAGTACAACTGTAACCGCGGCATTCGACTTCCAAAAAGTGCACTCTTCTCCTCATGCAGAAACCAGCATATTGTACTATAAAAGAAAATTAAACGTTTTCAATTTCACTATTTTCGAGATGGGTAAGAAAGTTGGAAAATGCTATATGTGGCATGAAGGTACTGCCAAACGAGGCGCAAATGAGGTGGCCAGTTGTGTCTATGATTTTATCAAGGATCAATCTGCCATAGGCATACAAACCATTAACTTATATTCAGATAACTGCGGGGGGCAAAATAGAAATAGAATTGTTTTTATGATGTACTTGATCGCTGCCAAAGAGTTTAACGTGAATATAACACATCGATTTTTGGAAAAAGGCCACACTCAAAACGAAAACGACAGTATTCATGCATTGATAGAGCGTTGTTCTAAAAATAAAGAGATCTACACGCCTGATCAATGGTTTGCATTAGTCAGGTGGGCCAAAGATACAGGTGATCCATATATCGCACTAATAATACAATAGTGTATCAACTCAAAATATGTCTTACTTGACATAATACTATAACCACACGTAAAATTTAATTCCTCACACGTCATTAAAACCGTCGTTCGAATAGTGCAAAAAACAGATAAGAGATGGCGCTATATGTCACTACTTACGACATTTCGGTTGCCTACTCCCCTCCCGCAACATTGCGTCATCTTTAGTTGCGACCATCAGTGATCGAGAGAGCACGTGCCGCTTGGCGTAATATTTTGAGTTGCAACAGTATTACTGAATCAGGTATGTAAAAAATATATTTATATTTTGAATTAATACAGTATTTTTGATTTAACCTAAACATGTCCTTGGTGTTATTTCGAGTTGTTACACTATTACTGATTTATAAAAGCAATAATTAAAGTATTATTTCTACTTATGACACTATAATTGATTAGTTTAGTAGTTTTTGATATGATACAGTTTTGTTGAGTCATGGTTTTAAGTTGATTTTTGTATGGTTTATAAATTTATTATTCATAATATCTATTTGTCAATTGCAGTAATATTTAAAACACATTTGAATGTGTACAAGTGTTATGAGAAAAATGCTTACTTAGAATTATTATTTTATTAATTTAGAGTTGATACACTATTTGTGACAGGCATGCATTAATTAATTATTTGACTAAAATTTTATTTATTTGTAGGATCAGTATGCATCGTGGCCGTGTATTTGTTGATATGGCAAGAAGTAATACAAGCTGCCACAACGATAAGGAAAATGACGAACTTGTCAGGAATTCGTCACCGTCATTATTGTCATCAGTGGGTACAAATACACAGAGAGAAGACAGCGATGTTACGATTGAACAGTCGACACTTCCTATACCATTGTCATCAAAAATTCATCCAGTACTTTAAGAAATTGACGTAAACAGTTCTCCAAATATGGTTAGTAACGTTAATTCGATAACTAAATGCGACCAAAAGAAATATTACATTTCACCCATCCACTCAGACCATAGCGACTTTGATGATTCTGATAATGATCCGCATTTTGTTCCTGATACGCAAAGTAAAACTCCCAATCTGCTTCGAGGTCGAACAACAAAATCTCCAAGTAGTTCTTCTTCAAGAAGCTCTTCATCTAGTAGCTCGTCATCTAGTAGCTCTTCATCTAGTAGTTCTTCATCAAACAGTTCGGATGAAGGAGTTGTGGATAATTTAAGTCCCGTTGCTGGAACCAGTAGCTTAACTACAGAATCAAATATTTCAACCGAAGAACGAAGCAATGATTCCAGGGGCAGGAAGAGGGTACATAACGTCGAAGCCTGGAAACATAGTGTAGCTAAACGACTTCGTAATACTGGCAAAGCGTATGAATCTGCAAATAAAAAACAAGTACCTGCAAGAAAAATTGGTCCTACGTGTGGTGAAAAATGTAGGTTAACTTGTAGTTCAAAAATAAACGAGTCATCAAGACAGGAACTTTTTGAAAAATATTGGAATTTAACTATATAAAATTTACTATACTTTTAAAGTTATTACTATAAGTAACGACTGTTTTTGTTTTAGAAGACTTGTTTTTTTTAGAAGATTTTTTATCTTATTTTTTTACGAAATGTTTGTTTGTCAATTTGTTTAAGTATTTGTTCTTTTATCGCAATGTCTATTTCATGTGTAATACTCCAGTAAATAGCTGATTAAATATGAGAATTGACTTTAAATTATAATCTTTTATAAAAAAAATAGCTGTTTTAATTTATTAATATCCAAAACAAAATCATAAATAGTTTATATGAAACAAATTATCTTGTTCAAAAGTAATATTAACCATAATATTCTAACACATTCATACAGTACCAACTAGTGTCAACATAAGCAGAGATTGTTCTATGGAAACATACGTTGGAAAGACATATACCAGGAATCGGTATTCATCTATGTTGTGTGTACAAAAACTAAGTTAAAACCGTAGGAAAAAATGATTATTCAGACGGTAACAACACAAAATATTTCACCAATAATGATATAACTAAAAATAATGTTTCATTTTGAAAAAAGTTTATGGACGAAGACAGTCTTAACTCAAAATTTCTAAATAATTAAACTATTAGTGTTCTTTTTTATTTTTAGTAAACATAATATACATTTCAATTCAGTTTAAAAACTCATATGGCAGTTATTCAATTTGCAACTATTACAGGAAGTGAGTAATCAGTTTTTCGTTGATTCTGAAAAATGATCGATTTTGAGTTGATACACTATTGTATTATTAGTGCGATATTGTAAAGGAAATTGCAACAGAGGATATACTAGACTTCAAAAAACTGCTGACTGGTAAAAACTGGACAAAAGATGACAGAAACCTGAAAATGACGTGGTCTAAAATAAGAGAAATTCATGTGTCCTCTTCTGAGCCAGACGTGCTTAAATACAAATACAAGTTTGACGAAACATACCACCGCATCTTTGTCAAAAGAACTCAAAATAGGAGGCGTCAAAATCAGTCAGTTGATGAGTTGAGCCAGGCTTACGCTGGGCCCTTACCAATCCCGAATGCAAAATTGATAGATCTCAAATATCTTTGTGAACATAACATAATTCCTAGACAGTATCATGGATTTTATAATTCTCTTGCTTCTGGTGATGTAACTTTTACAAGTTCTGATGAAGAGGAGTAGGTTTCTAGATTGAAGTTTAGTAAGTACACAATATGATAAAAATGTTAAAAATAAGAAATGATTGATCGATCGTGATTATTTTAATTATTCTGTTAACCTAGAAGTTGTCGTGGTTTCTGTTATATAGCTGATATTTAATACAAAAGAAATGTCTAATAATTTTTAAGTTGTTTAGCAAAGTTTAATGAGTGATTCTCACAATCCAGAAAAATGTGTAATTATTGGTTTATTATTATGTTGTTTATAATACTACTAACTATTTGAAGTTTATAATAAATATTTTACTCTCAACTACTGTGAAAAATAATGTTATTAGATATATAAATAATTATAGGCTATGTAAAATAAAATAAAATACAGGAGTATTTTATTTTCGAACTGATCATATTCGTACCAAATGTATGTTTTTATAAGATTCTTTATGTGAAACGATTTGTTATCTATTTAGTTAAGTTTATAATTACAAAAATATTGATACAAGGCTGATTAATAAATAATTAAAGAGAAAAGACTAAGTTTTGTCATGGTGTTGATTAAAAGTTTGTAAAACAACTTTCTTCTTTTTTTAGCCTGTTCTCAAAACCCTGTATGTACTCTCTAGAGTACAAAATTATTCATCATCTAGGAACTTCAATAATGTACAGAGCAACATTCCCAAAGAAAAATGGTTCTACGCGACGTTTCTTTTTATACTATACTCTACGGTTTTACGCCATTTTGTATGAGAGAACCAGATTCACATAGTTGATTCGCTCAAATGGTTTGCAACCAGACTGTTGGTGCTTTTGGTGCCGCTAAAGCATCAAAGGAACCGCCCGCCGCCCATTTGAGCAAATGGACTTCTTATACTATGTTCTTATACAAAAATATTGTGTGTGCGTCAAACACTTAAATACAGCTTACAATTTTTTTATACTCTCTGTCCCACGTAAAATGACAGAAATGGCAATTACCACTCTGATCTATTTAAAAAATCCCACGTAAAAGTTAATAAGTACCACTTAAGTTATTTTCAATAGGGGTGATTCCGATGTATAAGTAAGTAAGTGACTAATAATACACTAAAAGATACTTTTTTGAACTATCTATACATTTTTTATAAAATACATGATATATCAAACCCTTATGCCGAATTTCAACACTTTACGTTGCAAAGAACTTGATTTACACGTGTTTGAAACTTCAAAACGCTCTCCTGTAAAATTTGTCTTTTCCAGATAGGGGATTGTACGTAGGGACCGTCGATATTGTAACTACAATTCACTTGAAACTTGTGACATATAACATATTAACAGTTTATTTGAATGAAATAATACACAGAGATTTTGAAAAAAACAGTTATAGTATTTATTCAAGTATCATAAACAAATGATTAACGTAGGAACAATCAAAATATTATAAATATGAAAAACAAAAATAAGCAACAAAATTGTCGTAAACTTCTTGACAAACCTAAAAATTGTTAGTTTATTTAGTATTAAAAAAAAAAATTTATTAAAATTCACAAATTATACCTAAATAGCAAGGTAAAATGAACAAGGCGAGCCCTATTGCATATTATTCATTATTTCGTTTATGAGGACAGGCATCAGAATGTGAACGATTATGTTCCAAGGAGTCATGAAAAGGGTGGTAATCTTTAGGAATCAGTGGTTTTAACTCTTATAAATGTATAAACTTTGTAGTGTCAATAGGGAGAAATGATTGATAAAGGGCAGTATTTTCACTTCGTGTTTTTTTTGTTAGAGCATCGTGGTAGTTCTTTAAAGTCGTCCTTAAAGTTCAATTTATACCGTGGATCGCCCTTTTTGTTTCCAGGTTGTATGCTAGTGTACCTGCCACCTTCATATTAGCTGAAATCGCTATAGCTTACAAAAACTGCCTTGTATGGTTCAGGTTTGTTTCTAGCGCATTTGATTATGTTAATATAGTCAACGGGAATAAAAATATCCCTATGAGGTGGCAGTTTCTGTTCAATACTGCTATGTATCGAATACACCTTTATTTGGGTGTGCCCGACTTAAGGTATTTCTGCTCAACGATAATATTCTTTTCGACAGCTAATTCAATTAGAGCATTAGACATATTCAAGGATCGGTTTTGGTAACCACACCCGTCACTCCACAGAATATTTTTTTTAGTGTTTGGTGCCTTTTCTAGTCCTGCTTTTAGGTGTTTCATCATAATAGACGTAAATACGTCACTGTCTAACCCACCATTTCCATCGTGCCAAAGATAGCAAATCACTTCTTTTGTTTTTAAATTATAATGTGTGTAATTATGAACTTTAAGTTTTGTTTTGTAGTAAACAGCTGATGCCTGGATTCTTGGGTATAGAAGTACCGCTTGAAAATCCATAGTATATACTAATACATCTTCAGTGTTGTTTTTGTCATTATCCTTACTTTGTCTTGCTGTTTCTTTTTTCTTCAAGTGATTCCTTTAATCATCATCATCAATATTACCGTTCTTGTAGGCTAAACACTTGTTGCATTGATCTTTCCTGGGTTTGAAAATTAAGCTCGCGGTACTTCCTCTCAAACGACGCAACACAATATCGTTTTTTTTTACTGCCTCAGTGAAATAAGTGCAATAATAGATAGTTCTAATCTGGCTTCTGTGTACATTTTGGGAGACTTTAATGCTAAGAATAGTGATTTGTTTGGGATTGAACTTTCAAAATTCTGTAATGAGCAAAATTAGATTTGTGCAGATGAAAATAAATTGGGTTTAGACTCGGGGACTTTCACATTTATCAGTGACGCGCATGGCAGTACTAGTTAGTTAGATCATTGCGTGGTAACGGAGGATGCATGGCCGTCGCTGGTAGATGTGAAGGTGCATTATGATTGTCTGTGGTCGGATCACCTACCTCTCGAGGTTAATGTTGACTTGTGTTCCTTTATTACTCTTAGTATACATACTAAAGAATCTGTAAGTGAGAGCAATAGAATTGTCTGGGGGGAAAGAGATATTTCACAGATTAAAAAATATAAAAGTCTTTGTCATCAGGGCCTGAGGAAGGTTGATTTTCCACCTGAACTGTCTTTTTGTTGTGACAGTGTGTGTAAAAACCCTGATCATACATTAATTATTGACAAACTGTATCATGTTATCATTAATGTTCTAAGTGAAGCAGCCGAAGCCACTTCAAAACATCAAGCCCGAGGCAAAAAGAAACGCGGGGTAGTCGCTTGGAATAAGCACGTTCAAACCGTCCATACCGAGGCGCGGTATCACTTTCTGGCTTGGAGGCAACATGGCAGTCCAAAGAGTGGTACTATCTACGAGAAAATGGCGGAGTCTAGGCGTGCATTTAAAGCTAAACTTAGGTGGTGCCAGAATAATGAAGAGAAGCTAAAGATGGATGTTTTGGCATCATATCACGCGAATAGCAACTTTAAGACGTTCTGGAAATGTACTAGGAAACTAAGTCCAAGACAGCCTGTTCCTCTTAGTGTCGGTGGTGTTGACACGCCCCGGGATATTGCCAACTTATTCAAGGATCACTTTCACGTGGAACCGACACCCCTAACCCGCGTGTTGCGATCGTCTCCTTCTAGGCCCGTCGAGTCCAAACTACCAACTACAGGGTGACCCCGAAAACAGTCGACAAACTTTAAGGGTAGGTTGTATTACGGCTATACATGCATTCTGTGAAATCAAATTAAAAATCGTAAGTGTTGAAACTGTAATCGTGTTTTCGCACTAGCCAGACATAAAGTCCATAAATGAGCATAATACAAATTAAAAACAACCTAAATCAAGCTTACAAACTAAAACTCATAAAATATTACATTAAACATGCTAAGCACTTTTGTTCACAAGAGTCGCATTGCAATAAATGGCATGTTTATAATAACAATATCTCTATGAAGCGCGTCGCCAAACGTGTAGGTACGGAAAGAGCTAAGAAAATATAATCTTTATCTCAATCGCATAAAGCGTACGTTGCGCAAGATTCGCCCCACCCACTCGCTAGCTCTTTGAACCCGCCGCCGCGCGCCCCGGGCATGCCCCGTAAACAGAAAAAATCCGTTCAGTGACCGCGCGACCGTGACCTAATTAGGCGAATTTGCGAGAAGTTTGTTTAGATCGGAAGGACCTTCGTTGGATTGCAGTGAAGTGATAGTGCATGGTTCGTGATAATGTCGTACTCTAACCGCGAGCTTTTTTTTATGGTTAGCGTGTACTTGCAGATAAATAACCTCCGAGAAACGCAGATACGTTTTCGTCAGCCCAATCAGCCGGCCAGCGCGATCCCCTGATCTCACGCCTTTGGATTTTTATTTGTGGGGTGAAATTAAAACCATGGTGTACGCAAGTGAATGTTCAACAGTGGTTCAGCTCAGGGAATGGGTTGTTAGTGCATTTGACGTTTCAAAATTCTCGAAGGGAAGTTTTACAATCCAACAACCATCGGCGTCGTGCTTGGTTGAGCTTGTGCATTCACAGGGAAGGTGGTCACTTTGAAAAATTATTAAAATACACGTAGCTCTGGTAAGTTAATTTTGATAGATGTTTTTGTTTTTCTCTTTTTTTCCGCGTAATACGAATACCTACGAGGCGTAATGCTGTAGGTACGCATCGTCTCTCAGCCGCAACTCGCGACTTTCCGCCTGTACAGTTGCGTACAAAACATGTTGACCAATATGTACAATAGCATATTTTTTTGTTTTTTATGTACTGCTCCGATCACACTAATATTTTTATTTCTTTATCAGTACTATTGATGAAACATCCTTGTAAGTTTTGTCGACTGATTTCAAATTCACCCTGTAGATTCACCTCAAAAGAAGTAGCTAATGTTATCAAACAAATGAAACGGGGAAAGTCTCCAGGTCACGACGGACTTAGTATTGAGCATCTGCAGCATGCGGGTGTTCATTTGCCCAGGGTCCTTTCTATGTTGTTAACTTTTTGTGTTCGACAAGCATATTTGCCCAATGAGTGCATGAAGACAGTGGTTGTCCCAATAGTCAAAAATAAGACTGGAGACCCTTGTGATAAAAGTAACTAAAGGCCTATTTCGTTGGCCACAATAGTAGCGAAGGTGCTGGACGAATTAAGACGATTAAGGTCTGAATTGTCCACAGAGACTGCCATATTGAGCTTAAGGCATACCGTCCGGTACTATACTGATAGGAAGACGCCGGTTTATGCGTGTTTCTTGGACCTATCGAAGGCCTTCGATCTGGTGTCCTACAAGTTACTATGGGACAAAATGAGGACTGATACTAGTCTCCCCAGTGAAATAGTCGATATTTTTGACTATTGGTACAAACATCAAACAAATGTGGTACGATGGGCTGGAGAGGAATCCGACGTGTACAGATTGAAGTGCAGGGTGAGGCAGGGGGGGCTAACCTCGCCGAGATTGTTTAATCTGTACATGAATGGGCTTATCGAGGAACTCAGCGGTACCGGAGTCGGATGCTCCATAGATGGGAAACAGATAAATAATCTAAGTTATGCGGACGATATGGTCCTGCTGGCTCCCTCGGTAAGTGCAATTCGGAAGCTCCTGAAGATATGTGAGGAGTATGCCGGAGCCCACGGACTCAGATACAATGCGAAAAAGAGCGAACTACTAATGTTTAAGACCCGTGGTCATAAGATCACAACAGTACCTCAGGTTTGTGTTGGTGGTCTTGCTCTTAAGCAGGTGTCGCGGTTTAAGTATCTGGGTCACTGGGTTACTGAAGACCTCTTTGATAATGAGGACATTGAGAGGGAGCGCAGGGCGTTGGCGGTAAGATGCAATATGCTGACTCGCAGGTTCGCACGATGTACGGAACCCGTTAAGGTGATACTTTTTAAGGCTTTTTGTCAGTCGTTTTACACGTGCAACCTGTGGGTCAGCTACATGCTGAAGGCCATCAACGCTTTGCGTGTGCAATACAACAACGCATTCAGGGTGCTGTTGGGGCTGCCACGGTGCTGCAGTGCATCGGCTATGTTTGCCGAAGCCCATACTGATGGCTTTCATGCTATCCTCCGGAAGAGAGCAGCCTCGATGCTGAGCCGTATCCGTGGAAGTTCCAATAGCATCCTGCGCGTTATAGCTGGGCGTGTAGATTGTCCCTACATGAAGCAGTGGGTTCGGCTGCATGTGTTGTAAAAGTGTGTTTTAGTGCTGTTATTTTATTTTATTTTGTTTTTATTCGTTCTGTGGTGTATTAAGTGTTAATTGCTGGCTATATTTTCTATTTTCTATTTCAAATGTATGGACTGATGTCTAAAATAAAAATTTGAATTGAATTGAATTGTTATTGGAACAAAACTTTTTATATTCATTGTATTTACAGACCACCATGCACACTATTCCAGATTGGCTATAATTTTTAGGAAGATGATCTGCAATAATGGGACTCTACTTTCGGCAGACTGTCAAAAAATTCTCGAATCGAATCGGATGCATTACTTTGAGTCCTTGCATTACAATCATTACCATTTAGAGAAATATTAGAACTTTTTGTCGCAACTTTATTAGGAATAACCCAATCCCTCAGTTGTGTTTGGCCAATGCACAAAGGTTTCATAAACATTTGCTTACAAACATAAACTCTTTTAGCATTGTCTTTCAAAGATAGGAAATATTTAAATGCTTTGTCTTTCCTAGATTCTACGCTTGAAGAACGTCGATGCTGTGGTGCATTTACACTTACTAAACTTCGCACGTATACTTGACGAGCTTCCCAAGAAGTCAGTGCCCAATAAGAATCAAAAATGATTTTAAGTTCTTCTTCGGTTAACATTTCACATTCAAACCTCTGTTTCGGTCCCCCATATTTCACTTCGGTATGTCCACCACATCTTTCCTGTAAGCTTTTAGCTGGTCTTAACAGTGTTTGCTTGTACTTTCTATTACTATCCTTCTCAAAACCTTCATACTGTTTAACCTTGTAACCTAGCATTGGCGTTTCTTAATCTCTTCCATTTCGATTGATCTGCTTGACCCTTACAACAGCGTATCCTTTTGCGACTTGGTCTATTCCTCCTAGTAAGCACTCCAGTCTCCTCATCAAGCACCTCTTCATTCGAGCTCGTACTTTCTTCTGAAGCATTAGAAAGAAAGCCAACACTTAAATTACTTTTCTCTGGCACGTAGTCTGAGTTGGAAGACGATCCTCCTCTTCACTAGACGTTTCATTAAACTGGCCAGCTTCATTCAGTCAGTTATTATTTTTGAGTTTCCAATATTTCGGCACTGTTTCAAGTGCCATGGTCACGGCGTAACTGTTACGCCGTGACCATGGCACTTGCAACAGTGCCGAAATATCGGAAACTCAAAAATAATAAGGTACATGGTAGCAATCCCATTATAATCAATTTTAATGTTAATGACCATGTAAGTTTAAATCAATATAATAATTCCAAAGGTTCAATGTCACATTTAAAACCAAGTATTGCGACATAGGTCTTATTGTTTAATTGGAATTATTTACAAAAAAGGTCAAAAGCGCGGGAATCGTCGGGTTGTTCGGTCGACTTTTTTGCTCTTGTAAAAATTAATTGAATAATTCTTATTTAAAAGGATCAGTTGGGTAAAATAGTGTGTATATGTAGTTTATTTCTATATATTTACAATTTGTAGTCTCAATTTGCTGCTCATTGGTAAGTTTTTTCACTTGTAAATTTTGGTGATGGACGCGTCGGATGATCCTGGCGGGACATCAATCCCGGAGGTATCAAACTATGTAACAATAACTCACGATTGTGAAACTGATGGAGAACAAAGGAATACGGATGGTTATGATAGTAGCAGAAGTTCTCGCAGTACGGGTAAAAGTAGCTCTCACCGCAAACGTGCTTCTAGTCAAAAGATTTGCAAGCATTGCAACATGAAAAAGAGGAAGAATCATAAGTCGAAAGGAAACTCCACTAACTCTGATTGTTGTTGTTGTGACAGTGACTCTGACCTACCTAACGTTGTTATTGATAGAACTCATAAGTTTGCTGTTCCAAACCCTCCCACATCTGAGCCCCGTGTTAAGATGTTCCGTTAGTTAAAGAAAGTAGCGAAACTCGCCCTCCGACCTTTGTAGGTAGATCCCTGTACGAGGCTTCGGATGTTGCACCCTATGTTATTCATATTCAAAAAGAGCAGGCATTATCAGCTGGAGAATCTACCACTCACTTCATTCACCCAATCTCTTTTGGTCATTTCCTGAAAAAGAGTAATTTTAGGGGTATTATAAATGGCAGTCTAATAAGATAGGCCGCAATCGTGTTGTCATTTCTTTCTCAAAGTTTGAAGATGCAAATAGCTTCATTTCTAGCCCTCTGCTGAAACAATTCAACTACAAGGCATTTATCCCAACTGCCAATGTAACACGTATGGGTGTAGTACGAGGTGTACCTACTGAATGGTCTGATGAAGACATTATCGGCAATATATCTGTTCCAGTAGGGTGTGGTAATATCCTAAAAGTCAGACGTTTTAACAGGAAGGTTGTCAACAGTGGAAAATCTGAGTTTGTTCCTACTGAGACAGTAGTCTTAACTTGTGACGGGCAGGTTCTCCCTAAACGTGTGTTCCTTTGTTATAACTCACTTCCAGTCGACTTGTACATATTCCCCACGGTACAGTGTTTTAACTGCTGCAGGTATGGCCATGTTAAAAACCAATGCCGTTCAACTCCTAGGTGCTTTAAGTGCGGCCATGATGGCCACTCAGGAGTAAGCTGTTCAGTAGAAGAAAATGTGACATGTTGTCTTTGTTCTGGTCCCCATTGTGCCACTGACAAAAAATGCCCAGAGTTTGCAAGACAAAAGGGAATAAAAGAGACAATGGCCAAAAATTGTTTGTCATATGGTGAGGCTTTAAAATTACACCCTCCCATTGGCAAATCATATGCAGACGTTTTAATGACACCTTCACTTAGTACTAATTATACAGTTCACCAAGTCAAGGAAGCAAGTCTTATAAAAAAACTGTCTTTTTAAAACCTAGAAATACCCCTAAACATAATAAAGGTTATGATCAAGAATCTCATAATGCATTAATTAGAGAATATGATGGCCCCACACCTGCAAATGGTTGTGCCCTAGTCAATGACTCAATGTTAACTAACATACCTATACAAGATTTAATCATTGCCTTGATAACTACTTTGTCAAAGTCATTTAATATTTCTATACCGTCCAACGCAGCAATTCCTAACAACCATGTAAATGATGAGATCCCCCAAACTGGCAGTAACTCCTCTAATGCTGCAGTGGAACTGTCGCAGCATTAGCAGCAAAAAAACTGATATATTATACATGTTAAATAAGTTTAAACCTTTCGCCATGTCTCTCCAAGAGACATGGCTGAAACCACATTACAACTTTAAAATAACTGGCTTCTCTTGCATAAGAGAAGACCGGTCTGACGGCTACAGTGGTGTAGCTATTATTATTAAACAATCTATTCCTTTTACACATATACCTCTCCCTCAACATAGCAGTGATTTTTCCATAGTAGCGGTTAGTAAACATAATATCTCTTTAGTTTCTTTATATATTCCTCACCCATACACTTCAGTATATGATGATATAGAAAGGATATTAATTAACATTCCACAACCTATATTGCTAATGGGTGACTTTAATGCCCAACATCATTCTTGGGGTAGTTCCCATTACAATGTCTATGGAACTAAAGTTTTGGATATGTTAGACCACCTAAATCTCTGCTTATTAAACACGGGGGAACCGACGCGTCGTACAAAACCCCATGAATGTGTAAGTGCACCAGATCTCTCTATTTGCTCGCCTAATCTTGCATCTTCTCTGACCTGGTCAACATTGAGCTCATCTTTTGGGAGCGATCACTATCCTATTATGATTACTTTTCCAAATGAGATAATCACCAAGCAGAATTATAGGCCTCCACCTCGTTTAAAATACAACCTAAATAACGCGAATTGGTATGCCTATCAAAAAGAGATTGAGCGTAACATTACGTCTTTACCGATAATCACAAATAATAATCATACAGAATGCGCTGATGCACTTGCACATTTGTGATTGCAAACTGCTGATTGTTTGTTTCCTTCCAAAACACATAGTAATCAAAATAAAATCCCTTCTCCACCCTAGTGGGATAAAGAATGTTTGACAGCTGTCAAAAAAAGGAAAGAGGCGGAGAGGTTATACAGGTCCGATTCTACTAGCGATAATTTTGACAACTTAGTAACAGTTATGGCCGCTACTCGAAAGTTACTTAAGAAAAAGAAATGGGAAGGCTGGAAGTCATTCTGTACATCAATTTCTCCAGATGTTTGCCCATCAGTGGTATGGTCTAACATCCGACGATTCCGGTCTATATACAAAGAACCTCAACATCCCAATTTAGAAGATTCGGTTATAGATCAATACCTAGATAAACTTGCTCCACCTTCGGCCCCCCTAATAAATACTGTACCCGATAATTCTTTAAATAATTCAGATTTAAATTCTCCATTTACTCTTTGTGAATTGAAAGGAATTCTTTCATATGTTAAGGATTCCTCACCAGGTAATGATGGTATTCCATATTCCTTTTTCACACACCTTTCTGATTCTAGTTGACTATATTTTTTAACTTAAATTAATTCGGTAATGCAGAACGGTAATATTCCAGACTCTTGGAGATCGCTGGAAATTATTCCAATTTTAAAGCCAGGCAAACCGGCATCTGATGCCAATTCATACAGACCGATTGCTTTATCCTTAGTCATCCTCAAATTAGCTGAACATCTAGTTAAGAACAGATTGGAATGGTTTGTTGAGAGCGCAGGATTACTAGGTGACAATCAGTATACTTATTTACTTATCGGCATACTTACCACTGATATCCGTCTTGCCTTTTCCAGCAATGACTTCCTTCTTGCTTGCTTCCTCGATATAAAATCTGCCTATGATGGTGTGCTCATTCATATTCTTCATAATAAGCTTAACTCTCTTAACGTACCAACAATTTTAGTTAAATTTATAATCAACATCTTATCAGAACGGGTAATTATTATAAAACAGGACCAATCAAACTACAAAATGTGCTTGTATCGAATGGCCTCCCCCAGGGATCAGTTCTGAGTCCTATTTTATATAATATATATACTCATGATCTAGAACCAACTCTTTCCTGTTTTGTCAATGTATTACAATACGCTGACGATTTAGTTTTATATGTCTCTGGAGCCTCAATACAAAACTTGTCTTCGAACTTATCACAAGCTCTTCAAGTGCTTAAAATGTGGCTAGATAATAACGGCTTAAGTATTTCTGTTCCCAAGAGCTCTACGGTGCTCTTCTCCAGAATAAGACTTCCTCCTACTGTTTCAATGTTCTATGATGGAGAAGTAATCCCAGATCAAAGTGAAGTAAGATTTTTAGGGGTAATACTTGACGCTAAACTAACAGGTCTTTCTCATTGCTATTCTGTGGCCGCTAAATGTGAAAAATCGTTGAACATTTTGAGGTGTGTCTCCGGAGTCTGGTGGGGTGTTCACCCAACTTCGTTAAGACTTTTATACAATGCTTTAGTGAGGAGTGTGCTTGACTATGGCAGTTTCTTCTTGGAACCCTGCAGTGTAGTTGGTTTACGAAAACTGGATCTCATACAATCAAAAGCACTAAGGATAATTACTGGTGCCATGAAGTCAAGTCCAATTAACGCATTGCAAGTAGAATGTGTTGAACCACCATTATGGTTGCGGCGACAATATTTATGCGACAAGTACCTTTTCCGCGTTCTTCAATTTAATGGCCATCCTCTGTACAACAAACTTAATTCACTCAGTAATTTAGGAGATAATGTTCCCTTTTGGTCACACAAAAAGACTCCGTGCTTAGTTATTAGTTTTCGTAAGTTTTTAGCTTTAGAAGCCCCCACTCATAGATCTGCATTTCTTGCAATTTTCAACACAAATTTTGAGTCACTTGTACTGACTCCATCGATAAAATTAGTCCTTGATATAAGTAAGGAGGATATAAATGCCAATTTTAAATTTCTTCAAATTGTGGACGAGAATTGGCGTGATTGGCATCGCATATACTGTGATGCATCTAAGCACTCCTCGACAGGCCATGTTGGCGTTGGAGTGTTTCACCAGCAGTGTGAAATAGTTCAGAAAATAAAACTACCACCAGAGTCTTCAGTCTTCACTGGGGAGTGTTTTGGATTATTCAAGTCTCTACAATATGTCTTAATATTTAAATTAAACAGAACTGTCATCTTTTCTGACTCAAAGAGTGCTCTTCAAGCACTCCTGAAGTATCCGTTTAAGAGCAATGTTAGCTACCCTATTCTGATGGAACGCAGGAAACTTTTATTGAAATGTCACTTGAACGGTTACGTTGTACAATTTGCATGGATCCCCAGCCACTGCGGTATTTCAGGAAATGACAAAGCTGACAAATTGGCAAATGAAGCGATAAACTGTGGTGATTTATTCCCCTACAAAAAATATTGCCATGATTTAACAGCGGCTCTTCCCAAGTCTTATCTCAGAACCTCTTGGGACGAGAACTGGGATGAGTCTAGCCAGTCTAAAGGGAGGCATTATAGACTTATTCAGGAATCTATTCATGCAAAGCCTTGGTTTTCTAAAATGAATTTATCTAAAATTGCTACTTCTATTTTAATAAGAATGAGACTCGTCCACGTGTGTACTCCTGCTCATTTGGCCAAATTACACATCATTAATGACGACACGTGTGCATGTGGCTCGGATGTGGGAGATCTGAACCACATATTCTTTTCTTGTAGTCTTTATGATCGTTCCTCTTTTGTTGATTCGCTTGTTTCTGCTCATGTTCCTTTTCCAACCTCCATTCCATGTCTCTTGTATTCCAATGATACGAATATTTATAAAATTTTATCTGTGTTTATCATTGACAATAACATAAAAATCTAAATATATTTACACATTTATACATTATATAGCAATAGTAATTCTTATTTGACTGATCCTTATTTCCATCCTTTCTCCGCTCCCTATCGATTTTCTCTTTCCGATTTCTTACTTTTTATCACTCCTGTTGTGGCGAAACGCAATCCGCGGAAGCCAAAAACCAAAAAAAAAGGTCAAAATAAATAATAGCTGTTAATAAATTCGCACCACAATTTTAAGACTTCTCAAAGTATAATTTTAAAGCTAGGATATTAAAGAAAACCAACTAAAAACACATAAAATTATACATAACGTATTTTAATTATTAACTTACCTCAGAAACAAAAAACAATCACAATAATTTTCAGTTGTTTTTCTTAGAGTAAATTCGTTGCCGCCCAAACTTTGACATAGAACAATTTGCCGTATACGAGTAACTGCCGTGTCAATCACGTGACATATTGCAAGTTACAAACGCCGCGTTCCTATTGTAGTAGAGGATCTGAATATAAAACGCCCTTCACCGAACTGGTTAATGGATGAAAATTATTTTATATTAAATTTCACATGCTTAAAAACATATCGCGAGTGGGTTGGCTGAAAATTTTCAGTCTAGGATATAATTAATTAAAATATTTTAAAAAAATAACATTGCACTGGTTTGGTTAATAGACAACTTACATACCAATCGAAAGTATGAAGCCTATAGAATATGCAAATGCTAGGTTGGCTATATTTTTCCGTCACAACTATAGGGTAGGCAGGTGTAAACAGGTCCCCCTCGAATGGAGCACGCCTTGTCGTGGCGAGGGGGCTCAGTAGCCTGTCGCAATTCAGCGGCAGGTGAAGTCAAGATGCTCCGTGGAGAGTGCCGCTGCGTGTGTTCTCGTATCGGGCGGCAGTGGCCATAGTGAGTCGCGTCTGTCTCGCATCGAGTGGCGGCTCACTAAAAGTCGTTGGACCCCTCTGGCTTATCAGAGGAGGCAGGGGATGTCCTGAGGACTTTGGTCAAAATATTGCTGCGCGTGAATACGTGGAAAGCCTCACCCACTCGCGATGTTTGTAAGCATGTTAAATTGTATATAAAATACTTTTCATCCATTAACCAGTTTGGTGAAGGTCACTTAATGCTCGGTTCTTAGACTTGGCAGATGACATTGAACCTTTTACGGTCGCGTCCTACATTTAAAGCATATTAAAAAAAAAATTTTTTTTGATGATTTTGACCTTGAACAAATTGCAATATGAACGAAGGAATGGATTTCAGTTGTCACTCTAACATTTTTTTGGCGATTTGTGAATTTTGGCTCTTTTGGACGGGGACCTGACTACTCCTGGACTAATACAAGGTTTTAGAGTTTTGCTTTTATAAGTTATTTTTATTGAAGTTGAAAAAATACTTAAGGAATATTACAATTTATCTATTAGAAAAGTAGGACACCAATTCGTATCATTGCCGTAATAGAATAGTTAACTTTGACTGTGTTAGGAATATGTATAAGCTTTATGACGATTTCCAATGTTATTAGAGAAAATAAGATCTGTTATTTAAGTTAAATTAGTGATGTGTGATATTAGTTTCTTCAAAAACAACGTAGGTCAAAAAAAAGACGGGTTGCACTCCGGGAGTGCCGGCAGAAGTGAAAACTTGATTATTTACGTTGAGTATGTTTGATATTTTGGAATGGTTAGGGAATAATTTTGCACCAATTGCTTTATCAGTATAAAAGTACTATCATTTATGTGGTAGAATACAATATTCATTTATTGCGCTATCGTACACAAACATGACAATATATATTACATTAAAAATTTAACACTTTAAAACTATTACTATTATTTTACATTAAAAAGTTTATCTCTCCGAAAAATCAACTTTCATCCATAATTTCAACGATTTTTTCACCATCATCATTACCAGAACTATCATCGCCAATCTCTAAAACTGATACGATAGGTTTATGGTAGCTGAAGTAAGAAACGAACAGTTTTGATTCGAACCTATTTAATGCTTCAACACCCGAGCGGTTGCAGGCAACCGTATAACAATAGAATTCGCATTGTGTCTCGTTCACATACGCTTAAGGGATTAAATGTCTAATAAAGACCGCATCAATAGTAGTTTTGTATTTCGTTGTGCTAAGATTGCGATCATTCGACATAGTAAAACCAAATTCATTATTTAAAAATTCAATCAATAGTTGATTTTTATCGTCTGCGAAGTTTATGTTGAAATCTCCACTCAAAATCATTGGCAATTCATCAAAGCTTTTTCCAAATTTTTTTTAAGCAATGCAGATGCATCATGAGAATGAATGAATTAATTTTCATACAAGAAGTCTCGTATAGCACGCAATGACTTATCTGGAGAGATGTAAACGGCAACCATAATTATGAACTGATTATCACCAGAGTGGCAACGACTTATACAAATATCACCGATATCAGAAACAGTGGCATTAAACATGCTGTTGTATTTCACATGTACATCCATATAATTTGTGCAATAATGAACTGTGTTCATATTTTGATAAATAGCTACTCCTCCCGCGGGACGATTATTTCTTCTGAAACTCGCAACAAAGTTGAAATTCGGAATGTCAATTATTTCATTGTTACCCATATGAGTTTCTGAATAAAAATAAAATTAACACATTCATCTTTTTAACAAGAGCGTCAATTGCTAGATCATCTACATGCGCACGTAAACTCTGACAATTGAATGAAAAAATAGACAATCTATTATTCTTAGAAATAAAATCTACAAGTGTTTTGGTTATGGTTTGCAAAGGATTTTCACGTAAAAGTTTCAATTCAATTGATAAATCTTCTCGATGAGCTGTTGATCTCTTTTGATTTTTTGTTGCGTTTGAATCTTCCACCTGTGCGTTTCCTACTCTGCCATGATGAAATTTCCAGCTCGCCCTTGTGTCGTCTTCAGTGACTAAGAACAAACCTTCTATACTAGTTACTCTTGATAGCGCAACGTACACCAATTCTCTTGAATGAGAACGATTGTATTCATAAACGATAGCGTCAAACGTACCTCCTTGGGATTTATGAATTGTCATCGCCAAAGCCGAAATCAGTGGAAAATGATTTCTTTTTGCCACTATAGTTTTATTTCTGTTGAGTGGTATTGACGATGATTGTAAAGAAATTGGAACAGCGTCTTTGTCGATTTTCAAGCGTGCAATGTCGCTTCTAAATTTTGTTGCACGTTTTTGACCAATAGATTTTGAGAATTTGAACCAAAGTCTTGTGATTTCATCATTTTTATCAGATTCTATGAGTAGTAATTTTCCTACAGTGCCATTAGATAAACCATCAGCGACATCTATGTTTATGGTTATCATATAGGGTCGGTTAGGAACTAGAACTAGTTCATAAGGTAATCCACCAGTCTCGTCAGGTTTCATTTTATGTAACATTTGCCTTACAAAATTTTCTTGTTCTGCATTATGACAACCAACGAAAACATCCGATGCCAATGAAACAATTTTATTTTCAAAACTGTTCAAAATTGTACTGTTGTATTCATTAACCTTATTATTCGTGAACATAAGTTTCGTTCCTTCCGGACATTCTGATTGTGCGTGATCTTTAGTTACAAATCTCGATTCTATCATATTTAATTCTTCTTCTGTTAGAATGAACCCATCACCGATTTTTGTTAAAATGGCAGAAAAGAGTCTATTTTCTTGGCGCATTACCTTCTTGAGTTCGAATGGATGAAATTTTCGCCAAATTGATTCACCAGTATTTTTTTTTAAATTTGCTTAAAGATCGGTGTAGCTTTTACAGGAGGTAATTGGCGCAAAGCTCCGATAAGGATCACGTCCAATCCACCAAAAGCTTTTGTGAACAAGCCAGTGATTTGCTTCAAACGTTTATTAATTTGTTCTAATAATTCTGCTGAAACCATGCTTACTTCGTCAATGATAATAACCTTAATGAACTGAAATAGCGCTCTGTATTGATGAGCTTTTTCGATGTTGAGTGGCAATAGCCTTGAGAGTGATATACTTAAAGCATTATGCACCGTTGTTCCACCTATGGCTGTAGCAGCTTTTCCAGTTGAAGTACAAGCAATGTATGCGTTGAAAATTCCATCCGTGTCAGAAAATCTATTATAAATTTCCATGAGTGCTTTTATTACAAACGTTTTACCACTACCAGCTGGCCCAGTCAAATATATCTACAATGGTTGTTGCATTGGCTCGTTGTTTGATATTAAATGATGCATAGTGTGAAACAAAATTTCTCGCTGTTCCTCGATTGCTTTGCGCATAAGCCCATAAAATTCTGGATAAGGTAAGATATTATCTTTCTTTTTAGCAATTGATCCAAGCTTATCAAACAACGCAAGGCGTAAATCATCATTCTAATCTGCGTTTGGATTTTGATATAATTCAGCAAATGGGTTTTCATTAGGAATTCTACCAACTACGTCGTTTATCTCCTCATCATTATCGGAAACATTTTCACGACATAACTCCCTGCAGATTTCCAATGTTATTTCGATGTCAAGATTTGATTCGAACTCTTTTCTTCGATCTAGAATAAGTGCCTCATTTTCTTCGTATAACTGAAGATATCGCGATTCTGCAAGAATTTCCGATTCTTCATGACGGAATGGAAGGTGCAAAGTAACCATTTCTCTCCGATACTCATTGTAGTCTGTACCCATATCATAATTGCGATATCGTATAACTTTTGGTTCTTCCCTGAGTACATAGTCACCCTTGTTATTTTTATAATATTTAGCAACAAACTGAGCAAGAGAAATACCTGCTAAATCTTCAGGTCTCTTCTCATACTTGTCGAAATAATTTTCCTTCCATATGTCGGTTGAATCATCTTCTAGTTCACTTAATTCTTTCATTGTCTTCTTTATTCTATGCCTTTCGACTGGCCAAATGGTTGGTATATAGACAATAACAGTTGAACTTTTTGACATTGGTTCTCTCAATAAGTACCATGCAGCCTCTTGACTCGTCATCTCAGTGTGGTTCAAAAGATTAATGCTAATATTTTTAGTAATGTCAAATAAATTAAACTCAGGATGTTCATCCATTATTTCAATTATTTGTCTTTGTAAATTGCTGACACCTCTATTAGTTTTGTTAAAATATTCGACCACGTAAGCTGCACAAGAATATTCTTCAGTTATAAATTGGAAATCAGTGTTGGATCTAACAACGTTGAATATGAAGGGATTAAATGGATTATTCCACTTTTCACATGGTTTACGTTTTGGAAAAACTCGTGGTCTATTAATTCCTGCTCGAATAATGTTGACATATTCGTCATCTGAAGCAATATTATTTTCATCGTAGAACGATTGAAAACCATTGTATTCGTATTTTCCAAGTTTTTTTGGATCAAATTATATTTAGCCTTGTACCGTTGGAAACCATTTTCTGTATCTGGCATAGGCGTCACAATCATGGTTTTCTTAACTGGCATAAACGGAGCGTCAAATCTACATTTTTGTTGTCGTCTCGATGCTATACCTTTATAGCAAGTAAAAGTATGCTTATGAGTTTGTAATCGGATATCACCAGAAGCCTCGGCAGCAGATACTGATATCAGAAAATCGATAAGATCGATAGCTTCATTATAATCTCTGTTAAGGGCTTCTGGGGCATTATCTAACCAAGCTAAAATATGCGCATGTGGACTACCTCGATGTTGGAATTCAATTCTTTTAAAGTAATGCAAAATCCTGTATTTTTTGAAAGGACTGTGCCTTTTTGATTGTAATATTTTTAAAAGAACTTCGACTAACTTATTGAAGTATATAGCACGTTACGGCATCTTCATTTATAAGAGTGCTTTTCTCAATAAAATGCAAATCTGCAGCCTCTTCAACCGATATTTCCGCATTATTTTTCAAATTATGCAACAATTGTAATAATTTAGGCCATCCAATTTCATTAGCACTTATGGTAAAGAAAACAGTTGGCTTACCGTATTGACGAATCATAGCAAAAAGATCCCTTTTTCTTTCTGCCCAATAGTATGCTGAATTCGGAATAGAACGAAGGAATGCCAAATTAGTTTCAATGCAGCCGTGAATATAATCATCAGATTCTATTTGCTCTTTAGTTATTGCAATACCTTGGCCGACATGCTTAAATGCAATGTGAAGAGAGTCCTTAATTCTAATTCTCATTATTTTCATAGCCATGTACAATAAGTGTTGAGGGGTTACTCCGCGTCTATCAGATCTTCTTAATTCACTCGTAGCCATCATGAAGGGTGTGACCGCATTCCTAAATTCTCTGAAATGCCCCAGATATATTTGTGGAAAAGATAATTCTTCAGCATGTTCATCAAACAGCAAACTCTTTGGAGCATTACCTAAAAAAGAAAGCAAAAGTAAATCATATATATTATTTATCTTCTTGTTCAATAAATTAAAGAAACATAAAAATAGAAATAAAAAACTATCTTCGCCTGTAGCGATTCTCAAGTACATATCGTCGTTCCACATCAATGTTTGCTGCTGTGCTATAAACTAAACTTTCCTCGATGGGTATTTGTTCTAAAAGGTCATTGTCGCCATTTTCATCAAAGATGATTTCATCTTCAACGTCATAACTTCTATCGTTTAAAAAATCATCGTCAACTAAAACGCCGTAAGACTTGTAAAGAGGAGTATCCTTTAAATATCGTAACCACACTTTTATTTTTCTCTTGGTCACTATACCATACACGTAGCTAGATTTGTGTTTTTTTTTCCTTTTAATGTGAACTGTTATAGCATGATCATCATCCATTTGTCTTGGTAACTGATGCACCATTGTGTTTATTTCAATTTGAACATTTATCACCTGCCCGTATATTCCATATTGACCGTGAACATGCCGAAGCCTTCGAATTTGCATGAATGGAATCCTTGGCGATATAAGTCTTTCAGTTACCAAGTCCAAAGGAAAGTCTTTAAGACAGTCTGGAAGTGGTGGATATTTGAATCCATTGTAAACTGATAGTTGTGGGATACATTGCTTTTGAATGGCTTTAAAGCAAGTCGACATATTTTTATTGTCAGTATAGCATTGTTCGAGAGCAATGTTCTTATAAATTCAATTTTTGGAGTTGCATCGTTGTTTTGCAAATATTTCAAATCTTTTCTAAACCACAGTCTGTCACAAATGTCGCAAATGTCGCAAGCATGACCAAATTCATTTTTAACAAAATCATTTTCAAACTGTTGATGAGCAGAAGAATTCTGTTGAAAAGCAGAGTCTGTTTGAAGATGTATATTAGGTGGAGATGATTCAACATCTTGAGAAGGAAAATGCCTTTGACGCACTTCGATAGAATTGTAGTTAGAATGTATTGATGGACTTGAAGGTACATCTCTCGACAATAAATCTGCAATTTGGGAACTACAAATAACTGGTGGAACATATGGCACACTTCCGGTGGACGGGTCTGCAATTTGTGAAGTATGAATGACTGGTTGTACATCCAACACATCTCCGGCGGACGGGGCTGTTTGTATATTTGATGTTCTTTTTTTATCTCGATACCGCTTAGAATATTCTTTGTTCTTCTGCTTTTGTTTTCTTTCATCTTCTTTCTTCTTTTCATCATCAGAGAAGTAAGGCGTAAAGTGTAGCTCACGAAGATCAAGATGAATCCAATTATGTGTATCATTTGCTTTAAAATGACAGAATCGAGTATCTTTATTTTTTGAAATTACGTTGAAATAGTGGTAATGGACACAAATATTTTGATTGTAAGTTTTTGCAAACAAATATAAACAATCCAAATCTCCATATTCATTGTTACTTGAAAGTATATTATATGCTTCTTGTGGATTGTGGCAGGAGTTTAAATAAGGTGAATCACGTAACTGTCTTCTCAAATCACAAGTCGAAATTTTAAGTTGCAATACATGTATGAGTGAATGGAAAAGACAATTCCCATCACCTGGAATATCTGTAGTTCTATGTAAAAGGACTTTGGGGGTAATACATTCGTGACTCTCTTCATATATACGAAGTTGTTGGGTGAGGAATTGATTTTGTTCGAGCTGTACATTTTCTAAATTTCGAAAAGCCCTGCATTGCAGAACATTCTCTTGGTCTTCATTACTTTCCAATTTCCTTTTTTTCCTGCGAAAAAAAACAAAGAAATCATAAAATAAAATAATAACAATAAAAATACATAATAAAACAATAAAACATACAATATTACAATATTTAAAATATGAAATCAAATTACATTTGCAAATCATCTAATTGCTTTTGGAACAATTCTTCTACATTTTCGTCATTTTCCTTTAAACCTTTTGTACGTTGATAATATGCTCTGTGATTCTCACAATGTCTTTTTCTTTTTTTTTCTTCTTTTTCCTCCTTCGAATCTTTTTTTTTTCAAATCTTTTTTACGCTGACGCCATGCCTTTTGGTATTCTCGATTCCGTTCTTTTTTTTTTCTTTTCTTTCTCTGAAAAACGGAGATTATTTATTATCATCTTATTTCATTTATTTTCATTCGTAATTTTTGTTTGGTAAACCTACACCGCACATGTGCTTATTGTGATGATAGATGCACTTTGTTCAATTTCCATATTTTAAGCACTTTACATTCACGAATTTTACGAATACACAACAATGTGATCACTACACAGACGGTCGAGCCATCAGCTGTCACCATCCATGGATGCGCGTGGCACGCTGTAACATACACGAACATTCGCGCAAGCGCCCTGCGCTGCCTAAACGAAACAGTAGGCCCAGGCATACATTTTCGCCGCGCCGTAGAGAGGGGATAGCTGTCTACTCTCCATCCGTCTTACGCTTTTTCGATCAGGTCACGTGTCCTGACGCGAGTTTAAGATTTTATACCCATTACAGAAAAAGTGCTCAACGCCGCTAAAGAAGTTTTCACTTCAAAAAAGTAGGTTGTCAATTTTTGACTGCATATCGCGATGTGTATGGCTCAGCAGGCAGAGGTCTTCGGCATTATGTAAGTCTTCCAAGACTTCGGTAATCCCCCACTCTATTGCACGCCGTTGGTCTTGATATACCCGATGCATAATTTCATCAAGGACAACCAGAATAAATAGGGGCCAGAGCAGGCAGCCTTGCCGGACGCCCGCATGCACTTCGATATCTTCGGAGACGAGGCTTTCGTGAGTAACTCTACAAGAATATTTCTTGTAGACGGCCTTTAGCAGGTCAATGGTTTTCGGAGGGACATCAATGTCAGAGAGTCGCGACCATATGCTTTCCCACTTTAGCGTATCGAAGGCTTTTTCCAAACCAACAAAGCCATGATGCGCAAAGTGTTGACCTGTTCGGTGCACGGGCGGTTCGGGCAAAAGCGACTTCTGAGATACCTTTAATTAATCCATGCGACAATAAATCCAGCTAGTCGGACGTGTCATTGTCTTACAGAGAAATATTATTATCACCAGTTAGAATTGTTGATCTGGTCTTTATCGAGCGTATTAATTTGTCCAGATAGTCGAGAAAACCTGCCACCATTTTAAAGTATTTTGGTATTATTTATATATAAAATTCTCGTGTCACAATGTTCGTTCCTGTACTCCTCCGAAACGTCTTAACCGATTCTCATGAAATTTTGTGAGCATATTGAGTAAGTCTGAGAATCGGCCAACATCTCTTTTTCATACCCATTTTTTTTAAAGTTACTCTGAGACCGCTTAAAATTTTAAACGGGAATGGGCGGGACGGGGCCGGGGCGAGATGAGAATGGGGGCGAAACATCGTTCGCAGGGTCCGCTAGATTTGTTATAAACCGCGAGTATTTTGTTATCACACCTCAATTCCGGTGGAAACTTACCGACCATACAGTGTCTTAAATGCTGCCGCTTTGGGCACGTTATAGCTCAATGCCATTCTCGACCCAGGCGCTCTAAATGCTCCCAATCCCATGGCACCGATACTTGTGATGTTCCAGAATATTATGCAAAATGCATCTTGTGTACGGGCTCCCATTACGTACTTAATTAATCATGCCAGGAAAACTTTAGACAAAATATATTAAGATAGCAATGTCTCAGGAAGATATGTCGTATAACCAGGCAGCTTCCAAATTTCCTTCTGTCCGCAAATTCTACGCAGACACTGCGAAGACCTCATACGCTCCCTCACTCAATAGTCCACCCCAAAACCAATGATCCATTGATCCACTGTACCATCCATCGTTGCGGAAAAACTCTCAGATTTTAGGCGATGATCACCAAAGCAGTTCAGTGGAACTGCAAGAGCATTAGGAGGAAAAAACACGAAGTTTTCTCTGCCGGTCCTAGCCGTCTCAGAGACGTGGTATCGGCATACCTTATTCACATTTCTGTGTTTTTCATGCCTCCGAGACGCAGCATGTGCCTTACTTATAAGGCGCTCCCTCACATTCTCACAACTTCCACTCCTCCCACATAGCCAAGATATTCATATCGTGGTTGTGTGTATTTTTGATATGTCTATTTTATCTGTGTATATGTATACCTCACCCAACTTCCTCCACTATTTACTAATTACAATATGCTATCCTCGCAGTCTTTCCTCCTGTTTTCGTCATGGGAGACTTTAATTCTCACCATATTTCCTTGGATTCCTACCGTACTTGATACACAGGATCATTGCTGTGGGATCTTTCAGATGACCATAATTTGTGCCTTCTGAATAGTGGCTGCCCTACCCGTAGAGTGGCCTCACCACCTTGGTGGAACGCGACATGCACAGCCGCTATCGTTAATCGCAAATAGGCAGAAAAAAGAAACAACTGGGCAATGACAATGGAGAACTATACATCCTACCAACAGATAGCTGCTCGCACTGGTTAAGGCGCATTAGGGCTAATTCTCATTGTGGCAACCGACTCGCTAATGGACTAGTTCTCATTATGGCCACTTCTCATTTTGGCTACTTCTGATTAGGGCTACTTCTCATAAGGGCTACTTCTCACTTGGGCTAGTTCTCATTAGGGCTACTTCTCATTACGGCTACTTATCATTAGGGCTATTTCTCATTAGGGCTACTTCTAAAATTTGGGAATGTTTATTGAAATAAGTAATGTCTGTATGTATATAAAGATGTTTATTCATTCATTCATTCATAAGAGAACAATGGCATAATGTTAAGAATAAATTAACAAAAATTGAACCAATGTAAGAGGTAAGTATTTAATATTAAAAGTATTACCTCTTGTAATTACTTCAGTCTGGTTTGAAAGTAACATTTATTTATTTATAACAAACACAAATCAACAGATAAAGGATAAGTAAACATTATTAGCTGTCACTTCTTCGAATTACTTTAATTTCCATAAAATCAATATAAATCCACACAATAATCAACAAACATTAGGTATATCTTTATATAAGCATAAATCAACACAATAATTAACAATCAGTTTTATAAGATTCCTTTTTTTAAGAAGCTGGTAATAACTTTTTTTTTAAAGACACTAATCACATACATTGCTTTGATTTCAATGCACTTGTGTTATGGAAATCAGACACAAGGGTGGTACCACAACACCCAGACCCGAGAAAATATAGAAAAGATCGTTTTCTACATTGACCCGACCGGGAATCGAACCCGGAACCTCACGAGATGGCGACGCTTGAAACCAGCGTGCTAGCCACTCGACCACGGAGGTTGTCGATAGTCCATAGTCAAGTTTTTTTCTTTAAAACGTAATAAATGTTATTTGACCATTTTTTAGTTTCGTAAGTACTTTTTTGCACTTTTTGTCGAAATGAATGTACTTGTTATACTTTTTTTGTTTGAAATTGACTGTTCTTGAGTTTAGAGTCAAAATGCTTGGCTTCTTTTTCGAGCTTCTGTAAAAATAAAAATAAACTTGGATTTTCACAATCACCCCTCAAGAGCGTTGGTAGTGCGGTGGCGTTGTCCAGAGCAATTAAGAAGCGAAGGGTTCATTCTTGGATACAACTGTTTTGCAAAGTATATTAAAAACGTTTCAAACAATGGTGGTCATTACGATTCATTTTCGATAATCTCTGTTAGTTTTTGGCAACCCTCTGGAATCTCTGTGGGTAAAAGTGGTGAAATATTTATATTATTATTATTTTAATTCAAATTTAATTCTTTCGCATTCTTCTATGTTAGTTATAATGTCTTCTATAAATGTTACTTTCAAACCAGGGGTGCGATTGTGTAAAGCAATCGTATTCATTTGACAGTTCAAAACGTACGGTATGGTCTGTCAAATGGCAAAGAACAAAGGGTTTGACAGATCATATCGTACGTTTTGAACTGTCAAATGAATACGATTGCTTAACATAATTCCACCTCAGACTGAAGTAATTACAAGAGGTAATACTTTGAATATTGAATACTTACCTATTACATTGGTTCAATTTTTGTTATTATGTCATTGTTCTCTTATGAATGAATGAATGAATAAACATCTTTATATACATACAGACAGTACTTATTTATTTTGTCTGTATGTTTGTCATTTGTCTGCATTTTAGGAAGCTCGGATAGTGGAATATTTTCGACTGCAAGAGGGTTGTTGGATTTATTAATCAAAAACTTTTTAAAAATAGAAAAAATAAAAGTACAATAATAATGAGCATTTCAAATAAGGTAAGTGAGAAATAATGTGCCCCATATTTAATAATATGTGGTTCTTGTGTTATTTTATCTAGTTCTGTCATGAGTTTTTTATTAGTTATTTCAGCGAAATTTAATTTATTTAAATTTAAATCTTTTAGATCAATATTGGGTAGGTACATCATCCTTAACTTTATTAAATTGAGACAAACTACAGCATGAGTTATTAATTAGATTAAAATCGAGGTTAATTACAGGTAAGGTTATATTTAAAATATTAAAATTTGGAACAAGTTGAGTGTCCTTGCAATAAGCTTTACAAAGTGGCGGAATATCAATAATTCCGGTGCCTAAAATATTAATTTCCATTAGTTCTGAATTCTGACAATCTACAGATAATTTACTTATAGTTGTTTGTCCACCATCCACCTATTATTACGGAGTGGTTTCCAAATGTCTAAGTTACCACGAATAAACTCGGATTTGCATTGCTTTGGGGCTTTTGTTATGACTTTTGATAATAATTCACTTTCGCAACTGGGTTTTCACTGGTTGGGAGCACATTCACTCTTTTACACGCGTAATTTTGGAGATGAGTGTGTTTACACTTGTCCAGGGAGTTTAGGGACCCGTAGTGTTGCTTGTCCTTGGTTATCACGGTGTACTCGTGGCCAGGAATGATCACACTGAATGAGTCTGGTCTCGTTAAATTATGGGGAATGGGTAATGGAATATTATTATACAAATAAAATTGACGTGGACTTACTAACGGTATTTATAAAACAAACATTATCTTATCACTAACATAATAACTAATTACTTACACTTATAATAACATGGATTAAATTTATATCTAGGTCTACAGCGAGTTCAAAATTATTGGGTAAGTGACGGTAGTTATCAGAAAGCTCTGTATATAATTGTTAAGGGGTTATCACCGAGGCTACTGAAAAAAAATAGTTTGTAATATCTTCTATTTGAAAGGATCGAGTAAGCAGTGAAGATTGTAAATTTGCAAATATTGAGCTTGTTTCTGAATTAATTATTAAATCACCGGTAATTTTGGTAATATTGGTAAGTTTTGTGGAGAGCTTGCTGATAGCAAAATCAAGAGTAGCTTCGTTAAACTTTATTTTGTTAAAAGTCTCATTAGTCCTGATTAATACTGATTTAATTACTAAAATATGTTCTTTCATTAAGGAAGCTTATTTCTTCTGATTATCTTGTACATGTTTAATAGCTGCATCATATTATTTGATAGCATCATCTTCATCTTAGGTGCCAACGATTTGCTTCATGGCCATACCTATTCCACCAATCCATGCGCTACGTTTGGCTCTACTATCAATCAGGTGAGTGATAGCAGAAAATTCTTTTATGGCATCTCTAAATCGAACAGTGAAAGATTGAAGTGTATTGTGACACTCTTAATTATCTAGTGACTAGATAATTAAGAGTGTCACAATACACTTACTGAAGGTAGGCGAACCAATGGCACGCGTGCCATTGATGGCACGCGACACAATATTTAGGGCACGTCGCCGATCATAAAACATGTGTAAAAAATGTGTTTAGTATTTTATGACAATCGAACGCGAGTGATCCTACGCTACGGAGTGTTCGGTGCGCGGGGTGTGGGCGGCGCGGTGGCAGGCAGGAAGCGCTGCGCGGCGCTCGTTTGTTTTTATAGGTCGTGGATTTCAATTGCGAATGACGCATTGTTTGCTTACGCATGAAGTAATAGTGAGTTTTGTTGACATAATTGTATTTTAAAATTTATACGAGTGATTTTTATGATCTTAAACTAATATTTAATATGGCCAGTTCAGCAAAAAAACAAAAAGTGCAAGATAGTAAGTGTATCAGAGAATTTCAAACTTGGTGGACTGAGAAATACGGCATGATTAGTAAAGGTGACAAAGCGGTGTGTGTTTTATGTTCTGGAACAGTGGAATGTAGAACATCGTCTGTTAAACGACATTTTGAAACAAATCACAAATCTGTTATTCAAAAAAGCGAAGTAGAGCAAAAAGAATTAATTGCAAGTGCATTGAATGACAGAAATAAACAGTCAACATCTATGATTAAATTTGTTGGCAAAAATTGTCATACGAGCGCGGCAAGTTACGCAGCTGCAAATGTCATTGCTCGGCATAGTAAACCTTTTCAAGAGGGAGAGTTTTTGAAGGAAGCCTGCGCTGGTAGTCTGATGTTGCAAAAATTTGACATTTCATTATCACAAAAAATAGCTTGCAGCATCACGAAATCTGATAAATTTAACCGTTTTCATAACGCAATCTTCAAACGTCCACATTTGCCACGAATCATACCCGATACACACCATCCCATTATTGAGGGTAACCATTATAACGCAAGATATTTTTTATACGAGAGAGCTTATAGTCCTTCCTACCTATCTGTTAGTTTTTACTGTCAGTAAATATGTATAAATCATTCAATTTAAGTAAAGCTGTCTGACTGATCGTAATTAGAGAAAAAATGGCAATAAATGATAATGAACATACAGGAAATATTCTTATGCAATAACGCTCATCTTACAATTTAAATTAATCAATTACAATAATGTAATATTATTTAAAATATAATCATTTCCAAATTATTAATAAATAAACATTACATTTTATTTAAAAATAAATAATTTTACACAAATATTATACTTTCAACGAAACTCGAAGTGAATTGATTCACATACCTAATCGGCCTTAATTCGTGTAGGTATATCTAAATAATCGATAATGTTGTAGAAATCAGTCACTTTATTTATAGATGAAAACCGCATGGAAAATACTATATCTATTGAATAACATAGCCATATTTTTTTCTACTTGTTCTTGTTTTACTACTTGTTTTCGACAGGTCGAATCGAGTCACTCGAAAATTCGAAATAAAAGGCAGCAATCATGTTTATTTTTAAATAACATGGACTTTTTACCATATAAGTGTTACCGACGGCTCCGAGCATGGAGGTTCGCGGGGAATATTCATTTAAGGAAAAATAAAATAATTCTTGCAACACTGGTAGTAGGTAAATCAATACCTTATGTCAGTTTGACATTAAATAAACAAAGTTTTGCAAATAATTTATTTTGCTACTATTTAATTAAATTCTACAAGAATTCCCAGCAAATTATAGTGAAATACTAAGTCGGAAGATATATAATCACATAATCTTAACTCTTGATACATCGTTTAATGTAGAGATCGGATAAATAAATAGATTCCATGCATGTAAGTTTTGCAACGTGTTTTTTTGTACATATGTAGCTAAATATTCAGTGTCTGTTTATTAGCTTCATGATTAAAATATAAAATTTAACTAGTAATTATTAAATGATCAAAATCCCTGCAAGGTAGCAGTTTCAAACTGAGTTTATGATCGGTTTCGCACTACATAAGATTCGAGCCCCTCATGTATTGCAGAACTATTTAAAAACAAGTTTTTAGTAAATAACAGGTAAAAAGACTACATAAAAACTTATAAAATCGGAAAAAAGCAACCAAGCTTAGCGCATGAAGACGCGGGAGACATGTTATGTGCATATGAAAGATTTCTTAATTACTTTTTCAATTATTTTCAGGATTTTTTACGAATTGCTGCAGGCCAAGATTGTAGAAGTAACGAAGCCATAATTTCAGTGTAATAAAAACAATGATAATACAATAAATTTAATTAAATAACATAATATACGAATCATTACAAAATCTTTTTTTTCTCATGCCTTTACATAACAGCAAGTCGCGTTAGTTACACTACTAATAACTCGAGAACGGGAACGATTTTTAACCGACCTTAAAAGAGGAGGACGTCATTAATTTGACTGCATGTATTTTTCGTAAATGTTTTTCCTCATTTCGCAGTCATTCGTATCGTAGACCACTTTGAAAAATTGGTTTTGAAGTCGGGTTTTCATTATTTTGACGTCGCTGGTCGACGATTAGTCGTCGCACCGAATAGGACATAGGACAGCTATCATCAATAATGTTTTTGTATGTAATGTTGGTTTGGATAACCAATTACCACTTCTTCATCGGTTTCCAACCTTAAACTTTTCTGTCCCAATGACCATCAGTCCGTCGCGCTATGTACCCCGCCCGTTGTTAGGTACTCGAACTTATAGTTTCGCTGGGCTACGTCCGTTGCGCATCATCATCATCATCGCATGATCACATTGGACGCAAACCGCTTGCAACCGGTTACTGTGGAATACTGTAGAATAATGATGGTGAAAGTAGAAGTATTACCCTAGAAAAACCCCACTCAATTCCAAAGGAGGGAAATGCTTTAATACTCGTAAATGACATTTTGGTTGAAAATAGTTAGTAGTAGGTATTTGTTAAGTTACGAGGTCCGAATAAGGGACGTTGCCAAAAGCGAACGAGTGTTTTAGTGGATATCAACATTATTTTAATAACTGTTGCCGTTCGCCCTCTCATCATACATTATTGTCTTTAATTTTTTTTTTATATATGAGTTCATGTAAAGTCGCAACAGTATAGGTTGTTTTATTGTATCTAAATAAAATAATATCCAATAATTAGTATGAATCACTGCTTACATTATTATACTTCCTTAAATCTTGAGGTACGTAAGAAGGTACGTAAATAAAGTAGTAAATACGTTATGTAAATAAAATATCAATTACGGAGTTAAATTAGGGAATTCCGACGGGATTTTCTATTTCCTTATTATTCAACCCTCAACACAATTTGTTGTACACATCATTGAAATTGTTATCAGGCTTTTGAAAATGATAATTAAAAATGCGGCGTTTATTTTAACCTTATTACCGCACAAATGCGACAACTGGGCCACGAGTATTAAATAAAATAATTTCTTGCTACTTATCTTTTTTCGACGATAATGAAAATGACATTAGAAAATTGAGCTTGCGAGATTGACATTTGTAAAAAATGCAAGTCCCGACGAATGTAGTTATCGTCGAAAATAGATAAAATTAGCCGTATTCAAATACAAATCCTAAGTAAAGGAAATGTATGAAAATTATTTAAAAGCATCATAATCTATTAAAAAGCATGTCTCTAGAAGTTAGTTCATAGAAGTATCCGTAAGAGGCTCTTTACATTCGAAAACAATAATACACCGTATCTAGGAATTAAACACTTGAGTATAGGTAAAAAATACACAGAAAAATCTTTTGATTTTTTCTAACATAATTCTAGCATAATTTTCGATTTTTCTGCTAAGATGACCTTTTACAGATTGTCATTGCCCTCGATAGCGTTATCGTCAACATCTGTCAAAATTGGTGTCGAGTACTGCAAATTTGCGTTGTCGGCGTATCGACTGTCAAAACACCGTGTCGAGTCTCGCAATTCACGAGTTACTCGAGTTAGCATACGTCACTTCGCGACGAAACTACCACGCCTGTTTAGCATGCGCGCCCTCCCTTTTTGATGATTTCGATAATAAAGATAAGATAATTCAGCGCATCAAAGAGACTCCTCTACCGAGAAACACAATGAAAGAAAGAAAGAAAGAAAGAAAATACATTTATTCGACTCAAATACAGTAATAAAAACACATATACAATAAACAGAAAAACACACACATTTATTTAACATTAATATCGAGAGCGAGTCGGAAAAGGCACCCTCTCAGCATTAATCGTGGCCGCAAAATGCAGGCCGCGACACTGATTTTCAGAGGGTGCCGGGTGTGGATATGGGCATTTCTACAGAAGCGACTAATTGACCGACTGGAGCAAAAAACCTACCTTTAAAATTGAATAACGTGTCTGAAAAAAATCACACGTATTTATACAACTCTTGGCCTGATGGAGAGCATATCAAGAAGACCACCAGGTGGTACATACGGTCTAAAAAAAATCGGAAAGTTCAAAAACGGGCAGAATTTGGCCTAAAATGGAGTGTCCGGTTTCCAGAATTTACTCGTTTTCGTTTCATAACTTTTAAAATAATAAGTTGCTGATCATTATTCCTACATTCCTATAACAAGGAATAAATAATGAAGCCATATACGTGCTTACATATATCGTGAATCCTTTAATTTGAATACAGTGACACATTTAAATTTTGTCCGAGGCTTGTGCCTCAATTCGGTGAAATTTACTTTTTTGTACCTGTAGCACTAACTATGCATAATAGGAACGCGTACTACTTGTTCCCGTCATCTGACAGTTGCGCCCGAGCGGACGAACAGTGTAAACGGGAGATCTGTAGCACTCAGGAGCAATTTTCAAGGGTACGAAATCGTTCGGTGTTTTTGGTACAGGGTAATTTCTCAAATCGGTGTGCCACCTCGATTATGTATCTAAAGTATTTTATGAGAATTATGCTAAAACTATTGAGTGTTTAACAGCTTTCTGTCGTTAGGTTTAGTAGAAATTACTGTAACTCATAACGTTTTTGGGTAATTTGATGTATTGTGTTATTTTCTCAATTCCATGGATCTCAATTCCGTGGAAAATAGTGCACCGAATTGAGAAAACTTACACCGAATTGAGGTTTTACTTTTATATTATTAATTTAGCTAATTGTTGTTGTTGATTATTGTTGTTTATCGAGAAAATCAACAGCACATTCATTGCTATTACTCACGTTTTAATACATTGGGTATGGCCAATTACAGATCTCCCTATAAATTATCAGTAAGTTAGTACAAAAATACTAACAAGTGTCTTAAAATTGACAAATTAACAATTCAACAATAACATATTACGAACGTACCTAACATATGCAATTTCCTATTTTATGTGATTAATTGTATTTAAATATGAAATTTTTATAAAATATTTTAATGTGATTAATTGAATTTAAATATTAAATATAACAAAATATTATGAAGACATAATTTACTAACAAACATGCTGCACCAAGTAGCTAGTTATGGAACCCCCTCGCCCTTCTGTCTTAGATTAGGGTTGCCTCAGCATATTTAAGGGCAAGCTCATGTATTTTATTATCGACTTAGCCGTTTCAGCCTCAACGGGCCGTGCCTGTATTTAGAATTAGTTAGCCAGTAATAAATAATCTTAAATCAGTGCAGACATTACTCGCATTTTAATTTTAATTAATTTAGTTAGTTTTTAAAAACTCCCCACCCGGCTCCCGATACGTAACTGGCGCAGTCGGATCGGATTTTTCAAGGAGTTTCCGCGTTTTCCCTGTGTGGCTAAATTCACAATTAAGGGAGATTGAAACAGCTCTAGCCGTAAGTAAATTGTCAGTTTTACATCAATCCATAGTTTATTCGAAAGAATTACTAAATCATTTAAAATCGATAGCTCAATTTGCAAATCTTATGTATTTACCTAATGAGGTATTAAATTAGAGGTTTTTTTAAAAAAATTGAGGAAACAATGTATGTCAAATCATACGTTAAGAAAGACAAAATAACATTTATAATGGAGATACTAATAACTGATAATCATACTTATAGTTATTGGCTGGCGACTACTTCTTATGTACGACAGACAACCAAGCTGTCTACCATGAACCTACATGTGCGGAGCAGCTTACGGAGTTTGACAATACTCTCACACATTGTCACCAGCATCAAATTCAAATCGAAGAAGTAAGAATCCAGAGGGTCAATACCAACAATTGGACCTTGTATAGTCGAAGACCAACAACGATAACTAGTCTGTGTGATAACCACGACCAGAACAGTAAGCAGCCTATTTTTGGGACTTACCTCGTTACTATTGATGAACCCTGCAACCTAGAAGTCCTTGGACTCAAAATCAATCACCATATCTACGAGTCGCTAGATACCGCGAAACCGATCCCGATCATAAACTTACCTGTGATGCACGGTCATACGAATCAATCAAGCACACACGCACTAAACATGGTTGGAGTTAACCTGGATGAAATAAAATATATGTCATATGCTCTAAAGCACAGTGCGGAAGTGGAAAGTGTTTTGAGTGATAAAAAAGACATTAACTTCATTGTTAATTTAGATTATTTTGTCACATTATGTTTAGTTATAATATGTTTAATTGTATTCCCTTTATATGTGTTGCGTAAAAGGTTATTAAAAATTTTGCGAAATGATCGTAATGATATTGAAAATGATCGTTCTGATAATTTCACTATTAGGGAGGGAGGAGTTATGGAACCCCCTCTCCCTTCTGTCTTAGATTAGGGTTGCTTCAGCATATTAAGGGCAAGCTCATGTATTTTATTATCGACTTAGCCGTTTCAGCCTCAACGGCCCGTGCCTGTATTTAGAATAAGTTAGCCAGTAATAAATCACTACCTTCACCTGTCTCCTAATACGTAACTTGCTACTATCATGTGGTTAATTTGAACTTTCGTTCAGTTAGCAGAATGATTCCTTTAGCGCTTCAATTAAGTAGAGCAATAAAGAAGAAGGATAAGAATAAGATATAAATATATACAATAAAGACAATAAAGATAAAAAGACAATATAAATATTTATATATATCTATACTAATATTATAAAGCTGAAGAGTTTGTTTGTTTGTTTGTTTGTTTGTTTGTTTGAACGCGCTAATCTCAAAAACTACTGGCCCGATTTGAAAACATTTTTTTACGTTGGATAGTCCATTTATCGAGGAAGGCTTTAGGCTATATAACATAAAGATACGACTCATAAGACCACAGCAGAAATGAAAAATGTTGCGAAAACGGGACAAAGATATTCCTTTTGAGAGCTTCCGCTGCATACGCTGCGGAAACCGCTTAAGTTACACAAAAATCATGTATGACAGGATTGTTCAGCATTAAGAGTTCTATAATAAAGTCCGCGACAGCATATGTCTATCTTTTATGGTTGACTTACTACAACCTTTTTTATGTTAATAAATTTGTAAAAAAATAATGCATTATTTTTAGAGGTGTATTATACACACAGGTATTTATTCTTATCAAAATAAATACATTCATCATCACGAGCATTTCATTTAGAACCAAGTTGCCCTTTATATCATTTGATTTCAATAAATATCTTAGGAGCTATCACAGTTTTAACATAACTCCGCACCAAAATAATGTTCGCAGCTTAAGTACAACGTGCGCTTGCGCTAACATATTATAAAGCTGAAGAGTTTGTTTGTTTGAACGCGCTTATCTCAGGAACTGCTGGACCGATTTGAAAAAATATTTCTGTGTTGGATAGCTTATTTATCGAGAAAGGCTTTAGGATATAAAACATGACGCTGCGACGGGAGGGGAGGGAGCAAACTCAAAACGCGCGGACGAAGTCGCGGGGGACTGCTAGTAAAACAATAAAGATATAAATATATCGATAATAAATAGTATTGTGTTATCCTCTTTGAATATTGTAATGTTTAAATTGTTTGAGTTTTAAAAACAAGACTGATTATTAGTTATATCGAAAAATAAACATGTTGATCAGTTTTTTTTATTATTAACATTACAAAGAATTATTGATATAGATGGGCCCATAAGCTATTAAACCGATAGACCAGCAGTCAGTTAATATAACGCTTTAGGTATTTTTGTATTTTGATCATTCAAATACATTATACAAAATAGAATGCAATACAATACAATACATTAGATAATGTTGCATCTATTCTCAATTCGGTGATTCATTTTCTCAATTCGGTGCATTGTTTTCTCAATTCGGTGCTTTCTCAATTCGGAGCCTAGCTTTTCTCATAGATCAATCAACAAAATTTAGGCAAATCGTTATTTTATGTTTCAGGATGGAGTAAACTTTATTTTTTATTATTTAAACTACTACAAAATCCAAATTAAAAATCAACCACCGAATTGAGAAAAAAAGTGCCCTTCTGTAGAAATGTCCATATAGATAAAACACACAATAACTAAACAAAAAGAAAAGAATAACATAATACATGCGAAAATAAACAAAAACAAAATAATAAAACACTAATATTTCTAAACGTAATGTATGAAATAAGAAAAAAATATATAATAAAAGAATCAAATTAAAATAAAACGGCATAAGCGGCGTACGGCGTAAGCGCTTGCAGCGCTTACTTAGCTGCAAGCGCTTGCAAGCGCCTTCGACATTTAAGGCGAAACGGAACGCACCGGCGAGTAGGCGAAACAAACAAAAAAAAACAAAAAAGACGAAATGTCAAACGTCAAGTGCTACATATCTATGATATGATCTGTGGAGAAAACTACGTCTCATCCGGTCCGACCGCCACGCCCTGTCTTTCTGCAAAAGATTTCGTTTTTGCCACGTTAATTTTATTATGTACGACACGTTGACATTGAAAATTCGTGCATCATGGGTATGTGGAGTAACTGGGTGTTGCAAAGGTGACAGGCCATTCTGTTCGCTCAGCGACAATGCAGAGTAAAATAGCGACCACAACGCAACATGGACAAAAATGCCGACGCTGACTCCGCAAAGCGAAAACTCGTGTGCGAGAATGGGTCCATTGTGTGTGGAGGGCTGACTATGCAGATGACTTCTCCCCGGAATCGTTGTCCCCTGGCATGACGCGCATTCTTTGTTTGTAAGTATACCTGTGCTTTTCGTCATCATATTGGATTTTCAAAAGGTGTTTTTTCAGGTTCTTTTTGAATGTTTGTTTTGTGTTTAGGGCGCGCAACGGCGGGGGCAGAGTGTTCCAGCATCGAGTAGCGGCGAATTTAAAGGAACCCCGGAATGCGACTGTACGACGTCTCGGGGTCAGAAAGACGTTGGTGCACTCCCTTCTCCCACGTCCATTTCCACCTCGTGCCCATACCAAGTCCTCGTGTAAGTAGCGTGGTCGATGTGTCCTAATGACCTCGAACAGTAAGGTTGCAAGATGAAACTTTCTGCGAGCTTCCATCCTCAGTAAGTTTGCAGCGTTGATGTATGGAGTAACGTGAGTCCGAGGAGGGATGTGGTAGCAGAATCTAATGCAGGCATTTTGTACGCGCTGTATGAGTTTCGCTGTACGAGCCAGCAGGCATGGGTCAAAGACAGTGTCACAGTAATTGAGCTTAGATAATATAAGTGATTCGCACAGAGTTATTCTGAGTTCTTCACTAAGGTATGGCCTTATTTTGTACAATAGTTTAAGTCTGAAAAAACAATTTCTTGTGTATTCTGTGATGTGGCTCTCAAATCTCAGATTACTGTCGAAGATCAGGCCCAGATTTCTTGCTTTTTCTGTCCTTTCTATTTCCTCCCCATTCACTGTAATTTTTATTAGGTTATCATCAAGTTTAGCAATTTTCTTTGGTGTTCCTATTACCATAAGTTTTGATTTTTTGGCATTTAGCGTGAGGCAGTTGTTCATGCACCAGTCTGATATCCTTTGTAGCTCATTGTTTATCGTGACCACGGCATTATGGCACTCTGCAGGGTCAAATGACAGGTAAAGCTGAAGGTCATCTGCATAGATGTGATGCTTACAGTGTAAAATGCTCTCAGTGATGTCGGCACTGTACAGAATGTACAGGATTGGACCCAATATTGAGCCTTGCGGCACACCTCTTTGCACTACCCGCTGTTTAGAGTGCAATTTTGTGCCATCTGCTCTACTTATCTCCACATATTGTTGCCTCTGATGTAGGTAACTATGGAACCATTTTATGGCGCCACTGTCAAGCCCATAGTAACTAAGTTTTGATGTCAGTAAGGGGATGTTAATAGCATCGAATGCCCGTGAGAAGTCAAGTAGCAGTAGGAAAGTCACACATCCCTGATCCTGAGCAGTCAGTAGATCATTTACCACCTTTCCGAGAGCAGTTCCCGTACCATGGCCCTTGCGAAAGCCAGATTGATATTTGGGCAGCATGTTGTTGTCTTCTAAGTATGTTGTGAGTTGATCACATACAATCCTTTCCAGGACTTTTGAGAGACATGGAAGAATGCTGATGGGGCGGAGGTCCTGCATTGTTACGGGAGGATTGGTTTTAGGTAGTGGCTTGACGACTGCTATCTTCCAACTATCGGGAAAAGTGTGTTCCAAAAGGGACCTGTTTATCATTTCAGTGATAGCATCAAGTGAGTGTGGCAAAGTCAGCCTAAGCATGTCCAAGGAGATGCCATCATGACCCTGTGCATTCGAGCACAGTTTGTTTATGGTTTTTAGGACCAAGTCACTACCCACAGGCCGGAGGGAGAAAGTAGCAGTTTTATTGAAATTCTGATATTCAAAATATGTAAGTTGAGAAATGCTGACCCTCCCACTACCAGGTACATTCAAAAAATGAGAGTTTATTTGGTCAGGGTCATTGAATGAGGGGGGTAGGTCAGTGTCAGTCTTCTTGCTGGGTATAATAGTCCCTTTGAGATTTTTCCACAACCTCTTTGGGTTCTTGAGATTGTTATTTATATGTTTGGCAAAGAAACATGATTTCTCCTTCTCAATGGCTTCAATGACTATATGCTTCATCTTTTTGTAGCTTTCCTTTAGATTAGCTGTACGAGCTATCGTACATTTATGTAAATAAGTTATCGCTTTTCACTATCATTAACAGTGTAGCGGCGCCTTTATATTGTGACACCGCCGCGAGCTTATTTTGTCAATGCATCAATTTTATACTTTTAACATGATCAATTAAATCAGTGTATTAGCAGCACTCTATCAGAGCGGTTTGATTTATCATTCCTTAAACCCTCTTATCATATCATCCCTAAAAGTGTGGAACCCCCACATTTTTTTTTGGTCCTTCGAGCAGTGAACCTAGCGTGCGGTTTGGTTCACAGCGGGACCTCGCGTATCATAATTTTGCGAAATCTATCGCGTCGCGAAGTTCCTGTATCAAATATCATCGAACGTTTTTTACTTTTCAATTAACTCAACATAAAAACAATTGTGACAGTGATCAGTGAAAATTTGTGCGATAGTGGCTAGTTCTGACTGCCACGTGGACTATCATCGTTCCATTATCATCAACGGCGTGTCTTCATCATCACTCTGCGGGTTGGCAAGCTCGCAGCGTAGCAGCGAAGGGTAACTGGTCCTGACTGTGTGCAACTATCATCGAAAACAAGTAAGATCGTTCCTTTAATTTCTATCAACTTTAAATCATTTTAAAATGGAGGAACTTATTGCACGTCAAGCAGCACTTTATGAAAATCTTAAGCAAATACAAATCAACTTTAAAAAGGATTCGGATAGTCGTAAAACACCGGAGTATATTAAAGAGAGATTAGACCGATTAAGCAACATTTGGTCTGAGTTTGAGCATAATAATGCAGCCCTCGCGGAGTATCAAGAAATAGGGAGTGATGAACCATATTTTACACAAGATATTTTTCAGTCAGCACTCAAGATTTGTCGTGTTACTCAGAACATGATAGCATCTTATACACCAACACAAATCGAACAAAATCAGAATAATAAGGCAACTACGGGCACAGATCCAAGTGGTCAAATAGATGAATATCTAGCAGAGCAAAGAACGAACTTCAGAGCATTACGTCGACTAATGAGCAGCATAAGAATTGAAGATTTAACAGAAAAGTGGGAGTTAGAAGACGAACTGCGCAATTTACAAAATCGCTGGAATGCCATTGATTATTTACATTTAAAAATCGACAATATATTGCAAGGTGGTGATCTCAATTACGAAGATCAGTTTAGCACTTACGAGATTTCTTACAAGCGCTTAAAAAGGGCTATCAATCAAAAAATCGCTTCTTCAGCTCACGTTCATCAAGTGACACCCCAAATTGAGATTCCCGTTTTTATCGGCAAATACACATCCTGGCCTACATTTTTCGACCTTTTTACTGAGACAATACACAATAACAATTCGCTCAGTAAAGCCCAAAAAAATGCAGCACCTTAAGGGAAAAATCAAAGGCGAAGCTGAGCGTCTTATACAGCATTTAAATATATCAGCCGAAAATTACGACACCGCTTGGGACATCCTAACACATAGATACAATAACCCTCAGGTTCTATTTACAAAACAAGTAGAGACCTTTCTTAATCAGCCGAACATTCAAAAGCAGACATCATTCGAAATCAAAAGACTTTATGATACTAGCATGGAAACCCTACACGCTATCCACAATCTAGGCGTGGATACTAACACTTGGGACCCGCTGCTCGTTCATATTTTATCAAAAAAGCTAGATCATGAGACTTACTGTGATTATAAAGAGTCGCGCAAGAACCCCCGGGAATTACCAGCCTTAGATGAATTTATGGAATTCCTTGAAAACAAATTTACAGCTCTAGAGCCCATAACTCAAAAGCGTGAATCATCAGCATCTTATCAACCAAAGCCTGCCTATAATCAAGCCAAGCAGACTTTTTTCAAACCCCATACCAATTACTATCAAGGCAAATATCAAAGGACACCATATCAAGCAATTGCGACGACTACGCAAAATAAATGTCCTTTATGTACTCAAGATCATGATTTATTCAGATGCAAGAAATTTTTAGGCATGACGGCGGACTTAAAGCAAAAAACCGTATCAAGGTTGCGACTTTGTCAAAATTGCTTGTATCATCATTACAACAACAAATGTTTTTCTTCGAAAAGGTGCAAGGACTGCAACGGTGAGCACAATACATTGCTACATGATGCATATGCACGCGCATCGGTTTCCGATTCGACGAATATAAGCATGCCGCCACTTCAATCAGTGCCGCCAGTGTCTCATAATTCAACGAATGCAACGAAATCACCCGTCGAACGTAAGCCACACAATGTGAATTATGTCGCAAGCAATGACGAGGAAATTCTACTCACTACACTATTATTAAATATCAAATCAGCAGAAGGTAACTTTATCACGTTGCGCGCTCTCCTAGATCAAGGGTCACAAATTTCTTTGATATCAGAAAGCGCTGCGCAGATGCTGGGTCTTAAGCGCCACCAATATTCAGCATCGATATCAGGAATAGGTAACGGTTGCAAACAAAGCAAAGGCATTGTAACGTTAGAGTGCCAATCCATCTACAAAAATTACGACTTTACTACACAAGCATTGGTAATCACGAAGGTTATTAATAATCTACCTTGCTGTTCCTTCAAAAAGCAATCATGGCCACACATTGAGAACATCAATCTAGCAGACCCGGAGTATAACATCTCACGCCCCATAGACCTACTCCTGGATGCTAATGTCTATTCAGATATAATCATGAGTGGTCTTATCAAAGGTGTACAGGAGTCCCCCATAGTACAGCAAACTAAGTTAGGGTGGATTCTGTCGGGCAACGTGAAGAAATCATTCAATTGTCACGTTGTTATCAACAATTTAAGTGACATTTCTAAGTACTGGGAGATGGAGGACGTCATTGCATCTGACATTTCTACTCTTAGCAAGGAAGAGCAGTATTGCGAAGATCTTTTCAAGCAAACCACAAAAAGGTTGGAATGTGGAAAGTATGAAGTAGCCATACCTATGAAGCGCGGCTTTGAGGAAAACCTAGGGCTGTCAAAATCAAAATCGGTTGCGCAGTTTCGGCAACTTGAACAAAAATTCAGCAAGAATGAAACTATGGCCAAACCCTATCGCGACTTTATGGCCGAGTACGAGCAATTAGGACACATGCGCAAGGTCGACACACGCCCTGGACCATCCTGCTACTTTCCTCATCACGGAGTTTGGAAATTAGATTCGGAGTCTACAAAATTAAGAGTCGTATTTAATGCGTCTTCAAAAACATCATCAAATTACAGCCTAAATGATTTAATGGAGCGCGGCCCTAATCTTCAGCAGGATCTATTAACACTTATTTTAAGCTGGAGGCAATATAAATACGTTTTAAATGCTGACATTGAAAAAATGTTTCGCATGATTTTTGTAAGAGAATCAGATCAGCAATTACAGAGGATTGTCTGGAGAGCACATCAAGATGAAGTCCTACAAGAATATCAGCTAACAACGATTTCGTTTGGAGAGAAAGCTGCGCCCTTTTTAGCAATGCGTACTCTCCGCCAGCTTGCTATCGACGATAGCGAAAAATATCCGCTTACTCCAGATGTCCTAAATAACAATTTTTATATGGATGATCTTTTCTACGGGAGTAATTCGCTTGAACTGACGAAACAGGTTCAAAATCAACTGATCGATATCTTAAAAGGAGCAGGCTTTAACTTGCGTAAGTGGTCTAGCAATCATCAACAACTGTTAGAAGGACTCTTGGCAGATCAGATCAGTGCATCAGCAATCGATTTCAAGGACACTGAAACCACCAAAGCATTAGGTTTGCGTTGGAACTCAATAACGGATACCTTTACATTTAAAAACATATATCAAAATTGCGAAGACGACAACACTAAAACAAAACGGCAGTTGCTCTCTCAAATTTCAAAGGTTTTTGACCCCATTGGCTGGCTATCGCCTTTAACAATCAGATCAAAGTTATTATTCCATAAGGCGTGGGCCACCGGGATATCATGGGATGAGGAGCTACCTATCGAAATCCAAGATGAATGGCATAAGTTAAGATCTGACCTGCAAAGCATAGACAAAATCAGTGTACCACGGCACTTCGGCAATACAGATAATATATATGAATTGCACGGTTTCTGTGATGCTACGGAAAAAACATATGCTTGCTCTGTATACATCGTTACTATCAACGATAAGGGTGAGCGCACATCAAGGCTGGTTGCCGCCAAAACAAAGTTGGCTCCGTTGAACAAAAAAATTACACTGCCGAGACTTGAGTTATCTAGCGGAGTGTTACTGGCCACATTAATGAAAAAGGTTTTGGAATGTCTTACGCGAACTGATATCAAATTACATGCATGGTCAGATTCAATGGTCGTCCTTGGGTGGATTCAAGGGGACATTTCAAGGTGGCATCAATTTGTTGCTAACCGCGTCCAACAAATAATCAATGTTTTACCACCGTCACTTTGGCGTCATGTACGCTCAGAAGATAACGCAGCTGACTGTGCTACACGTGGCTTATCAAGCAATCAGTTATTTAATCATTCGATTTGGTGGGAAGGCCCTGAGTGGTTGATCACATTCAAACATACAGATGCACCATATGTCAAATATCAACAACCAACCCTGGAAGCGAAAAAGCCCAGTGTGTGCACAGCCTTATTAGATCAAGACGTAGCGCACGACACTTCAATCATATCAGAATTATTATACAAACATAATTCAATTACAAGAGCGGCAAAAGTGATCGCATGGATATCGCGTTTCATTTCGCGCGCCCGGGGTCGGCATAATGCTGAAACGACAACTGTACTGTCGTCATCGGAACTAAACAATGCACTTCACACAATCATTAGATACACACAGGCAAATGATTTCAAGGATGACATAAATAATTTAAAATTATCAGGAAAAGTTCATATTAATAGCAGATTATCAACTTTAAATCCACAATTGGACAAAGATGGACTACTGCGAGTCGGCGGGCGACTATCAAACTCAAATGTTTCAGGGAAAAATCCGATTATCATATTAAATCAAGGCCGCCTGACGGAGTTAATTATCAATCAGGCTCACGCTGCCACATTTCACGGAGGTCCTAGACTGTCACTATCCTACATCAGAGATAAGTATTGGATCCTTAGTGGCATGCGCACCGTGAAAAAGCAACTAAGGAGATGTGTGACTTGTCGTCGATTTAGTCATCAAAAACTTGATCAGATCATGGCTGACCTGCCAGCACCTAGAGTCACGCCATCGCGACCTTTCACTCACTGTGGAGTGGATTTCACAGGGCATGTGGAACTTAAGGCGAACAAAGGCCGCGGAATCAGGACAACTAAAGGATACATAGCTGTTTTTGTGTGTCTGACCACCAAGGCCATACATCTAGAGTTGGTATCCGATCTCAGCACAGCATCATTTCTTGCCGCATTCAGACGAATGTGCGCCAGGCGTGGAACACCAAAGGAGATGTACAGCGATAATGGTACTAACTTTGTTGGAGCCGCCAAACACCTCAAGAAAGAATATCAACAAATAATTCAGAGTATCAACACGGATTTCATAAATGTTATCAATGAGGTTGGAACGAACTGGCATTTTAACGCGCCAGGGTGGCCCAGCGCCGGAGGATTGTGGGAATCTGCAGTCCGAAGCATGAAATATCATCTGCGTCGTGTTATCGGCACACAAAAATTAACATTTGAAGAATTTACAACTCTTCTGGCACAGATCGAGGCTTGCCTCAATTCACGACCACTATACACCTTAACCGAAAATATTGAAGACCTCGAGGTATTAACCCCAGGTCACTTTTTGATTGGCGGTCCGTTATTATCAAGTGCGGAACCAGAATCAAGCAATATCACCCTTCCAATGAGATGGCAACTGGTTCAGTCTATGTCTAGAGGCTTTTGGAAGAAATGGTCGCAGGAGTATTTACAAACTCTTCAAACGCGAAGCAAATGGTTAAATGTTAAAGCAGATATCAAAATCGATGACGTCGTACTAATAAAGGATGAAAACCTTCCAGCAAGCAGATGGGGTCTGGCGCGCGTGATCGATACTCATCCAGGTAAGGATGGACACGTACGCGTCGTCACGTTGAAGACAAAATTTGGCACTATCAAGCGCCCTATAACTAAATTGTGCCTACTTCCGGTACATAATCAAGAGGAATCAAATATGCAGCCTGAGGCTTCTAACACTGACAAGCATGAAAACCTAATCAGCAGTTTATCAGCGAATGACGCCTTACCATCATCTAGGCGCACTCGTGCCCGAAAAAACATTATATCTGCGTATGCAATTCTTTTGACACTACTTTCGTTATTTTCATCAAGTTTACAGCAGCAAACATCATCGATCTCATCAGTATTTAATGTAACTTATCTGCAAAATGACAGTCAGAGTTTATATTTTGATAAAATTACCAATCTCCAGCATATCAGAGATGAATGGAAACTCATTGTTTTTTACAATATGTCTACCTACTGGCAGGGGTTAGATAACATGGATCATTTCATCAATCATCTCGAAGAAGTAGCCGGTTCAGACCCTCAGTATAAGAGCATTATTTATCAATTGAAAAATGAAATACGAGAAATAGAACACTACAACACATTACTGCAGCATAAGTCGCAAATTAGGCAAAAAAGGGGGCTTATCGACGGCGTGGGTTATTTAGCGAACTCTTTATTTGGCGTTTTGGATCAAAGATTTGCTGAAAATTATGAAAAGGACATCATAAAAATCACACAAAATGAAAATCACTTAAAAAACTTAATCCGCAATCAAACTATAGTTCTGGAGGCAGAGTACAATGTGCTCAAACGTAACGAAAATAATATGAACAAGCAATTTAGTTTTATCAAGCAGCGTCTAAATAACATCACAGCGGAGTTGGGTCAAGTAACACTCGTTAATAAAAATGCTAACTACATCACATCGTCGGCTTTGACGGCTAATATCATTCTATCCAATTTAAGGAGAATTCAGCAAAGCTTATTGGATACAGTCACCGACATCAGTCATGGGCGCATCGATACGCATTTGATAACACCTGAGCAATTGAATGAACAAATCAATTTAATATCACGCTATATACAGTCTGATTTAAGTCTGCCGGTCGGAATAAATGCAATAAAAGATATCTACAAATTGCTGAGTGTATACGGCAGGGTTGTCAACAATTATTTAATTATAGAAATCAAGATTCCCTTAGTGAGCAGTGACATCTATCAAGTTAATAGAATAATCAGCATTCCACATAAAAGGTCGGCGAATTTATCAATTCAAATAACATCAAAATTACCCTACATAGCCTATAATATGAGAAAGGATGTGGTCATGTTATTGTCAGACAATGATCTCAGATCATGCGTTATAGTTTCGACGGAAAAACTCCTTTGCTCTTTCGACAAACCCATCTATGATCTTGCCCTAAAACAATATTTCTGCAAAATAAATATGATTGATGACATAAAAAGTGAATCGCCCTGTATATCATCGCTTACTACATGCCGTAACCAGTGGGTCAAATTACACCACCAGAATTCGTGGTTGTTTTCTTTTTGCAACGAATGTACAGTTCGTATAATATGCACAGCTTCAGGAATGACAGTAACTAAACTCTATGAAAACGGAATCATAAACATTGGCCAAGGTTGCACTCTAAGGGGTGATTCGTTCTCAATATATGCTCATAATAACTTTCTCAACAAAATCTATATCAATGAAGAGATAAACGTTCCAGAAATATCACCATTAAACAAACTAATCAACACATCTATGCAGTTTGACTATCCGACGTTTGAAAATAATAATCATCAATATAATCAGATCAAGACTGGATTGGAATCTTTGAAGAAATCACAGTCAGGACAGTTAACTATACATGACGTACACCACTATACTATTTGTTACGTCATCATCTTCATCATGCTTGTCGCCGGCAGCATTTTTGCATATGCAAAGATAATGAGCAGGCGCTCAGAGCAGCGGACTCCTGAGGACCGCGACGAGCCGCAGCAGCAGCAGGGAGAGCAGGCGGGAGGCCCCGCTCGCCCGCGCGGAACAAGTGCTAGTGGAAGTGATAGTGAAGTGGCGAATATAACGCGCACGCAAAGTGTGTTAAGTGTAGACAAGGGTACCTCACCAATGGTAGCCCGACCAGTGCGGTTTATTGTGCCAAGTGATACCGTAGTAATCGATCAGGAGTTATAATTAAGACATTGACTTTTTTTAAATCATGAATTAGCTTTCTTACATTTCTTAACATTGTTTATTTTAAATCTTATCTTCTTCTGTTCTTTTTCTTGTGTAGTTGGCCAAGATGTACGAGCTATCGTACATTTATGTAAATAAGTTATCGCTTTTCACTATCATTAACAGTGTAGCGGCGCCTTTATATTGTGACACCGCCGCGAGCTTATTTTGTCAATGCATCAATTTTATACTTTTAACATGATCAATTAAATCAGTGTATTAGCAGCACTCTATCAGAGCGGTTTGATTTATCATTCCTTAAACCCTCTTATCATATCATCCCTAAAAGTGTGGAACCCCCACATTAGCAGTGCCATGCTGTTTGTATTTTTTGAAATATTTGTCTCTAAGGTGCATCATATCCCTAACCGTGTCTGTGATCCAGGGGTGTGGTGGATGTTTGAATTTAAATGTTTTTAAGGGGGCATGTAAATCATAGAGTCCTCTGACACACAGTTCAAAAGCATCAACCACCTGATTAACTCCTAGGAATCCCTTAAAGTCAGTCCACGGGATCAGAGCAATGTCCCTGTTAAATAGGTCCACAAGTATATTCTTCATAGGCCTGTATGTCACCCACCTCTGACAGGGCTTCTCCTTTTTGATCTTGAATTCTGCCAGCAACATCGCGTGAGCACCCATATCCGGAGTGTACCTGACGGCCACCCGGACGGCGGGGACATCAGTACACACTACATCTATAAGCGTACTGCTATGGCTTGTGAAATGTGTAGGTTCATCAATCAGCTGGGTCAGGTTCAGAGTTTCAGTAAATTTAACAAAGACCTTATACTTAGCGCTATCCCTATCCATCAAGTTAATATTAAAATCGCCCACCAGAATGATTCCATCTGCCCTTGAGAAAAACATCACAGATTCAGTAATGGCATCAAGAAACAAACCCACATTCTGCCATGGTGGCTTATAAGCCGTGCCCACAATGATGACCTGGTTTTGCAGGTGCAAGGACAACCACATCTGCTGCACCGATGGCTCATCGTTGGGGTGCCGGCACATTTTGACATTCATACATTTTCTTATGTAGAAACCCACACCTCCCCCACGATCCTTAGGCACACAACTCGGTCTCAGTATATGTCTTAGATGGTAGCCTGCTAGTTTAGGGGCTCGACAGTCCTCCTCACTCTCCATCCAGGTCTCATTTATTGCTAGCAGATCTGGCTCAGTCTCCTCCACTGCCACAACAAACTCCTCCTGCTTTGTACCCAGAGACCCTGCATTAAACAGACCTACTAACAGATTCTTTAGCCCGAGGCCTGTGCTGTTGGTAAGAATTTACATAAACTGAAATGGTAGACAATAATACAATTTAAAGAGCAATAGATTTTGATTTCATATTTGATTTTAATTAGAAGTGAAAGAAGATAAGAATTTCGAGCGTAGATGCGACCCCGCTTCGTCCAGGAGTACCTCCACTGCTGTTTACGGCACTGCTCGCGCACCTGGTGGAACAGTTGGCGGTTGGAGCGCGTCAGGCGCTCGTTGACGAACACCCGGCCGCCGCCCTCGGCCACCAGGCCCCGGCGCACGCGCGCGGCGCGCAGCAGCTCGTCGCGCAGCTGGCGGCGCGCCAGGCGCACCACGACGCGGCGCGCGCGAGCCCCGCCAGCCTCCGCCGGGGGCGCGCCCACGCGCTCCGGGAACACCACGTCGCGCTCCTCCAGCGGCACGCCCAGGCGCCCGGCCAGCACCAGCACGGCGTGCATGACGCTCTCGCCCTTCTGCTCCGGGAGCTGGCCGATCTCGAGGTCGGCCAGCAGCGCCTCCTGGTCACGGTCGTTGAGATCGAGCTTCAGCCCGGCGATCGTCCGCTCCAGCCCTGCGACGACGTCGGTGCCGGCGTCCGCGCCGGCCTCCGCCCTACGCCGGTCCGCGGTGTCCACTCTTCGTTCGAGGGCATCGATACGCGCTGCGACGGCTCCGTTGGTGCAGTCGGCGGCTGTCTCGAGGGCGCGCATGCGCTCCTCGACGGCACCGAGGCGCCCCTCACAACGGACGACTCTACCTGACAACTCGCGCATGTCATCGCGCAGGGCATCGATCTGGGCACGGGTCGCCTTCATCTCGGACCTTATTTCCTCGCGGAATTGGCGGAGCTCAACGACAAACGACTGAAAATCGGAAAACTCCACCGACATGTTTTGCGGCGCTGTGTCATCGAGAATGGACATGTCCATATCCACCGGCTTTAGCACGCCCCGCCGCACAGTCACCCCGTCCTCCGAAGCCCTCACCGGAGTGTCAGTGTTGTCGGATTTTGGCTGCTTGCACTTGCACTCCATACACTTCCAAGCAGCTCTGTGTTCCCCAGTGAGAGTATTAAAAAAGCGCTGTTCCGACACTCCTGCGCACTCCAGATCGTAGTGCTGATGACACAGGCTGCACGTCAGGTATCGCCGGTGCAGAATGACCTGCCTGCATCCACTGCAGCAGAAGCGGTTGGTGTCTGGCATAGTGGTAAATGTCGGTTACAACGGCCCGCTTTTACAGTGTTCGAAATTACAGCGTGTAGTGTTCTGTTTTTGTTGTTGTGTTCACTCAGGTAGGTCACTGTTGTACACTTGTAATATTAGGTGATTATTTATTTGTGTTTAAAACTGTTATTTGCAATTAAAAATTCGGGAGCTAAACGAGATACGTGTTTCACTATACCCACTTTTTTTTTTTCAATACAGAAAAAGAAAGAATCTTAAAACTGGCCGAAAATATAACAGATCAACAAAAAATTGACATTAACGATGCTTCTTTTATATCGCTATGTCTTGACGAAAGCACTGACGTCACTAAATCTGCACGTTTAGCTGTTTTTGCTCGGTATTGCGTAGGAAACGTCATTAAGGAAGAATTAATTGCGATAAAATCGTTGCTAACAACTACAAAGGGAACAGATATTAAAAATTCGCTTGCTGAAAAAGAAATTGATATAAAAAAAATGTTTCTGTAACAACTGATGGTGCTCCAAGTATGGTGGGTAAAAAAAATGGTTTCAAAAGTTTATTTCAAACAGACGTAGGACATTCAATTCTTGAATTCTACTGCATCATTCACCAACAAGCTTTGTGTGCTAAGAGTGGTTTAATATCCCTTGATAATATAATGACGGTAGTTACAAAAATAGTCAACCTCATCTCGTCACAGGCTTTAAACAAGCGAAAGTTCGATGCTTTGTTGGATGAAGTCAACTCGGTGTATAATGGCTTACTGATGTATAATAATGTTCGCTGGTTGAGTCGCGGGAATGTACTTGAAAGATTTGTTGATTGCTTGAAAGAAATCAGACTATTTTTACGAAATGAGGGAAAAATTGAACAATACCCACAGTTGTTGGACGTTATGTGGCTTTCAAAATTAATGTTTTTTACATACATATGCCAACATTTAAATACACCAAACGTAAAGCTTCAAGGGACAAACAATACAATTATTGTCATGATAGATCTCATTCGTGCTTTTGAGGCTAAACTGCAAGTTTTCAAGAACGATATTATCACAAGAAACTACAAGTATTTTCCAAACTTGAAAAAATATATCAATGATTTTGATATTCACGAGACAGCAGACAGCGAAAAATTTACTGAATAATTTATTTCTGCGATTGATTCTTTAATCAAGGAATTTTCAGAGAGATTTTCTCAGTTCAAAGAATTGTCGGAAATACTCAAGTTTATTATGTACCCAGATGTGACGTCATTTCATAAACTGAACTTTTCTCAATTCGATTGGTTGGAAATTGAAGAATTTTAAATACAGCTAATTGATTTCCAATCTAGTTCAATATGGATTCAAAAATTTATTGAAACAAGGAAAGAGTTGGAATTAATTGAAACTGAAAGATTGACGAGTAATTTAAGTAAAAATGCTAATAACAAAATTCTGGAAACATGGAATGCGTTACCAGACACATTTAACTGTTTGAAGAAGCTGGCTCATGCTATTTTAACAATGTTTTCATCTACCTATGCCTGCGAGTCATTATTTTCAGAGATGAATAACATTAAAACCTCGGTTAGAAACCGTTTGACAGATGAATCCAGTTCAGCATGCATTTTGCTAAAAATAACATCTTACAATCCTAACATAAATTATTTGTCATCTAACCTGCAGCAACAGAAGTCGCACTAATTTTACAGTAATTTAATTTATGCGTGTAATAAAAACATTCCAAAATGTACCTTTTTTGTTTACTTTATTTAATAAAGAGTTCTGATAGTATTTTCCGAAAAGAAGATGGCGCTGCCGTCATGTTAACATCGGCTCTGTGTATTTTTGATATTTAAAAATACTAAAATTGACATTATCTAAGTAAAACGTGCAACAAACTGTAAATAATAATGTGTATTTCAAGTGGTAATGTTATCAATTAAAAAAACGAGTGCATAAATGAAGAAAATTTAAACTTAAAAAAAAAGTGACAACAAAACATAAACAATTGAATATGGACTTATAAACTGAAAAATATTACAATATAGTTGAATAAAACCTTTAAAATATGATTTTGTGAACCTTAAAACCAATAAAAAGTAAAGTAATAGTGTGCCTTCAGTCAAAAAGAAACGGTTAACTTGTGTCGTATTATGTGTGATTCATCAAGTGCTCATGCTCTAACTTTATGACCATATTATATGGTAACAAAATCCGAGACAAGAAACTTTTTGTAACAATATCTGTCAAGTTTTCGCTACCATCAAATAGTCAGTTTGGCGCAGTGGAAATTGGTGTGAACATTAAGATCCATGTACGTGTCTTCTCTGGGTTCAAATCAAACCACTCTTGACTACGACAGTAAATCTTTTTGTGACAAATATAATTATTATGAACATTTAATTACATCGAAATTATTCTCAACTAGACTTTTATCATTTATTTTGACATAAATTTATTATATAATTAAATAACTATTAAATAACTTGAATATAATAAAAATAGAAATGGCGCAAATTTGTATTAAATGTCGAAAAGAAATAACATAAAGAGACTTTATAAAATGCATTGACTGTGAAAAATATTACCATTTAGACTGTACAAGTATTGGAGATAAGCTATTCTACCTAATGAAACCAGATAATCGTAAAAAGTTAAAGTGTGATGATTGTAGATTTAACAAAAATAGTAACACTAATATAATAAATGTCCCTACGGAGAATTCCTTTGAAGCCTTGTCAGAGGAAGACACCACGGATGATGATGAATACCATACAGATTTTGTAACAGTCCGAGGCAGACAGAACATAAACATGCCCGCTGTTATATCATTTTCATCAAGTACGAGCAGTATGCATTCTTGCGCGGCAAATGTTGAGAGCATCCCAGTCATTCCAACAGATGGCGCTGCTAGTCAAAACTACTCAATCGAATCTTTACGGGACGAAATTCACCAACTTAGTTATGAATTAAAAATGGCCAATACGGAAATATTCAAATTAAAAAGGACTGTCACTACATTAGAAAACAAATACGTACAACGGGGAAAGGAACAAAATGATTTGAACACTAATAGAAATGACATAACAATACATCCAACCCCAGATGCGTCCTCTATGGAAAACCATATTCATCACGATGAAATACCCTTTCAATGTGAAAAAAAGGAACATCAAAGGAGAATTAAACGGATTAAAAAAACTAAAGTATGCATTATTAGTTGCATCGACCGGAACACAGAGTCAAAGACATTAGTAAACAACTTTGCAGAATACAATATGATTCACTATCGCATTCCAGGTGGCGGTATTCGCGAGCAATTAAGTGACTTGCATAAGAAACTAGTTAACTATACCTTAGATGATTACTGTGTTTTATTTTTGGGTGAGGCGGACTTTAACATATCAAATAATTATAAAAATATGGTTGAACACATTAGAAAAGTATTTTTAACTATTAAGCATACTAATATTATATTATGCCTGCCAACATTTAAATATTGTTACCAAGCAAATATTTTTAAATAGACGAATTGAAATGTTTAATGATTTAATTTATTATGATAATTTGAATTATGAATATTGTTACATTGTTGACTCAAACAAAAAAATACATTACTCATATTACATGTTTTTAAAAAAGGAGATGGAAACCATTACATACAAATTTGGGCCCGGATGTAATAAGATGAAAATGGTGTCAATTAATAGCTTAATACTTAGAAGACCTACACTGAAAATTCTATGTTTTTTGACAATCTGAGAGCCCAATAATTAGGGGTTTACTAAAAGTGAGGTTATGTAACAAACAGCTGATTTCCGAACTGCAAAGTATATTTTAACGTCAGCAGTTACAATTAGGCCACAAAATAGACGACAGCTCGTTAGGCAGGGTCAGAATCCGTAAAACAAGGCAGTGGTCGACGAAAAAACACTCAAAAGGCATACACGCACAAGACGAAAAATACAAACGAAACGAGTGATCCATAGATTATTTGACACGGCAGCTGTCAGTATCAGAACACAGACAAAAAAAGTAAGAATCGATTTTATTTTATTAAGCAATCATGTTTCAATTCACTTACATTCAATTCAATTAAAATATGAAATATATGTTTTATGAGCTAAAATAGTTATTGTAACGTATTTTTTTTGGGTTTATCGCCACGAATAGAGCAAGAGTGATTCTTTTTTTAAATTGTGTAATCACATTGATTCAAATAGATATTTTATTTAATCGATAATGTAGTGAATTCTTAAAATCTTGTTTTTCATAATGCTCAGTTTCCATAAAGAGAAATAGGCAGATTTTTGGTATTTTAGGATGGAAAAATATGCCCATTTTTTAAAACCATAAATCAACTAGTTACGTTTAGGGCCCAGCAGTTACCGTCTCCATTATGTGTCAAAACATTCAATCTTTAACAAATAAGATTGATGATCTTAATGTTCTTTTAATGAATGCTGATATAGATATTGTTGTAATAGTGGAGCACTGGTTATTGCCGGATAACTATCAACTTTATACATTGGAGGGCTATGAGCTAAAAGCTAAATTTATACGGCAAAAAAGTGTACGGGGTAGGAGTAGGCATGGTGGAGTAGCTATATTTACTACGAGCAATGTCAAAACAATGGAGCGTTTGGATACTCAGTCGTATACAGTAGAATTTGTAGTAGAATTTTGTGCTATCGAAATTATTAAAAACTTAAATTATTTCACATAAAATTATTCTGTTTGCGGATGTTGCCACGCTTTTGATTTCTTGTGATCAAAATAATAAAGACAATATACAGGGTATTATTAGTGAATGTCTACATAAAATAGTAACTGAACTAAAAGAAATAGGTCTTACAATACATTTTGGGAAAACTAAAATTATGCAATTTAGGCCCTATCAGAGAACGGAATTAGTTTTGTCCATATCACATCAGGGAGAGTTGATTGAGCAAGTAAATACGTTCCCACTACTTGGAATCACGTTAGACTCAACCCTTTCATGGAAGCCGCATGTAGAAGTCGTAGTAAGTAGGCTTAGTAGTTTTTCGTACGCGCTGCGCGAACTTCGAAGAAACACAAATGAGGAGTGTGCGCTTACTGCGTATCATAGCCATGCTGCTGCCTGGATACGTTACGGGATTATGTTTTGGGGCAACTCCACCAATGTGCATGCGGTATCTGTGTTACAAAAGAGATGTCTTAGAATAATTACGTTTACGGCGCCGAGACACACATGTAGAATGTTATTTGTAAAATTTGAAATACTCACGGTGACTTGCGTCTATATCTTCGAATTATGTCGTTTTATAAGAAAACACAGTAGATATTTTCAGCATTTTAATGACACGTCGAGCCGTTACGCTTTGCGGCGCGCAAATGATTTTATTTTGCCTCCGGCCAGACTGGAGTTATTCAAGGTCGGTCCCTACTATATGGCTATAAAGATACATAACCATTTGCCTAACTTTATTAAAGCCCTCCAAGGTATTAAATTTGATAGGGAATTAAAGAAGTTTTTAGTTAAAAAGGCATATTATAATATAAATGAATATTTCCAATATTTAGATATGTCATTATATAATTTAAACTCTTACTAATCTGTGATTTAAATTGAAAATTGACATGATTTGATTGTATTTTTTTTCTTTTAATTTGAATTTAACATGACCGCATTATTATTATTCAGATAGATAGAAATGACTTTATATTTGACATACTAACAATTTGACAAAATACTTATTGACATTACTATTTTAATGAAGAATTGATTTAATTGTAATTTATTGAATTTAAAATAACCATCTTTTGCCTATATGTTATATATTGTCTTCTGTAATGTTATATTATGAAGTGAATAAATGAATATGGAATATGGAATATTATTATTATTATCCAAATAATCAGAAAGTCAAAATTATTTGATGGCACGTCAATGACCCCATTAAACATTCTTTAGAAAAAATGGCACGTTGATGCATAAAGGTTTGCCTACCTAGATTCTAGTGGTTTAATTTTTTCACAAATATATTTAATTTTATCTATAACTAAGTTAATATTTTGTGTATGTGGTCTAATATAAGATATATCTATGGGAATTATTATACTTAGTGACCATTAATGATTCTAGCTTTGCCAACATAGTCAAAATAAATGCCTGAGCTTGTAGTGATTGGTTTAACAAAACTTGGCGTAGCGGAAGCCGTCACGCTGAAAATAAAAGAATTCAATAAGTGGTGCGTTATAAATTTAACCCAGTTATCGACTAATTACAATACTACTAGAATACCTAACCATTTTGAATAATTTGAACCTAACCTAAGGGAAACGAAACTTAAGCTAAGGTGAACTAGGAAAGACGCCAGCTAATTTCACCTCATCATAGTGGTGTTTTACATGACGCCTGTTGATAAAAAGCGTAAGGGTATTATTGCATGAATGGCAATTACTTTGTAAGGCCCTTTCCATATGGGTGAGAGGGCTTTACGTAACTTTAGATGATTTTTTAAGTAAACAAAATCGCCTACTTTATATTGAACTGATCGAGTCCTATTGTCGTAGTATCCTTTGGACCTTACTTTAGAACATTGGATGTTTGAAGGAACTCCTTAAGGGTGGAATGGCTCCTCTCCAGAGCTCCTTGTGTTTGGGGATGATATGGAGTAGACCATATCTGTTTGATTTTTAAGAAGTCACATGTTTTCTTGAAGAGTTCAGCGGTAAAATTTGTGCCTTGATCGGTCAAGACGGATCTTGGGATGCCGAATAAAGAAATGAAATGAACTAAACAATCAGTCGTTTCTTCTGATGTGACACTCCGTAAAGGATAAGCGACGGAAAATTTAGTAAGGTCATCTTGTATGGTGAGGATGTATTTGAGTTTGGCAGGGCCGGGTTCAGGCAGTGGACCCACAATGTCTAGGGCAATTCTTTGAAATGGGCTGGTAGAAATAGTAGTTATTTGCATTGGTGCCTTATTTATCCTTCTTAGGGCTTTATTGGCTTGACAGGATGTGCAATTCTTTATGTAAGATTCAATGTCGGCTTTCATACCTTTCCAGTAATAACGATCTTGGATTCTACCAAGCATACGATTGCAACCTAAGTGGCCAGCAATAGGGAGATCATGATTTTCTTTGAGAATTTTCTTTATTTCGCTAAGGCTTGGTTGAATGATATTGTTATGGTAAATATTTACAGTTATGTTGGTATCGTGAAAAACGTAAATGAGCATGTTGTATATTTTTGCAAAGGAGTGTTTCTCGGACTGGTTTTTAAAGTCCGATATAGCAATTTCATTGATTCTGTCTATTGAATCTAATAAATGATATTTTATTGTTCTTAATGTTTAGTATATTTCGGGGTAGGAGCATTAGTCGAAGTGGTGAACTTTCGTATAAATAAGATAAGTGACTACGGAGCGCTCGGTGCTTCAGGAAATCCACGATGACGTACGTAATTTTTTTTCTCTTGAATCGATGGGAGTGAGTGGGAAGCCTAGACAGAACGCAGAAGATGTACGCGCCCTTGAAGTTTTAGAGCGGACCGCTGTATTGTGCAATGGCCGATGGTCTGTTGGGTTGCCTTGGAAGAATGAGCAGGGTTCGATGCCCGACTCTTATCAGCATGCGTTAAACAGGTTTCATAATGTTGAGAGAAAAATGAAGGCGAATCCCGATTATGCATTTAGGTATACAGATAGGATTAATCATTTGTTTGATAACGACTTTGCTAAAGAAGTACTTGGCGTGAGCATGTCTCCAAAGATTTGGTACTTGCCTCATTTTGGGGTCGATAACCCCAACAAAATAAAGCTGAGGTTAGTGTTTGATGCTGCGGCGAAATCTAACGGCGTGTCACTAAATGATTGCCTGCTGACAGGCCCCGATCTCCTTGTGTCTCTGTTTGGCATCATGTTACGGTTCCGTGAATACTCCATAGCCGTGACAGGTGATATAAAAGATATGTTTTTACGTATTCAGATTAGGTCGGAAGATCAAGACGCGCTTAGATTTTTATGGCGGTATGATAGCCAAAGTTTGTTAAAAACCTATCGTATGACATCTTTGATATTTGGTGCGAACTGTTCGCCATTCATTGCCCAGTATGTTAAAAATAAGAATGCCCAGTTATTTCAGTCATCTATGCCGTCAGCTGTGAAGGCTATTTGTAAACAACATTATATGGATGATTATATTGATAGTTTGCCCGATAAAGATATTGCTATTGACCTTGTAAAAGATATTCGATTTATACACAATGAGGGAGGGTTTAACATTTGTAATTGGAACAGTAATTGTGAGTCTGTCTTGGATACTATCCCTAAGGAATCTTTAGGTTCAGCTGCGGTGGCATTTGAACTCAATCAAAACCAGCTAAGCCAACGCACGCTCGGTTTGTTGTGGGAACCTAAGGATGATACATTGAGGTTCGATTTATCATTTAAAAACTTACCGATGAATATAAGGAACTGGTCACAGCGACCTACCAAACGTCAGTTGTTACGTGTTATTATGTCCATTTATGACGTTTACGGATACCTATCGCCGTTTACATTGACAGGTAAACTAATTTTACAGGATACATGGACGCTCGGTCTGGGATGGGATGACTTTTTGCCTGATAAGTTACACAATAAATGGTTAGCGTGGGTAACTCAGTTAAATGATGTGAGTAAAATTAGTTTCGCGCGACATTATCAGTGCGCGGGCGCAATAGGTACAAACTCCGCGCAACAGGCCGCGGCCGCCACCCCTACGGCGCCGGCGCCGTCCGAAAATGTAAACAGCTGTTATGACGATTTGCAATTAAACGTTTTTACAGACGCGTCAACTAAGGCGATGTGTGCCGTAGCATATTGGCGCTGGAATGGCGATACGGGGGTGCGTTGTACATTCGTGGCCGCGAAAAGTCGTGTTGCTCCCGTGAAACATGTGTCTATACCTAGACTAGAACTACAGGCGGCCTTGCTCGGCGCCAGACTAGCAGATACCATTGTTAGGGAACACCGGTTACGTATTGTTAGTCGTCATTTTTGGTGCGACTCGACTACAGTCTTACACTGGTTGAGGAATGATTCGCGAAACTATAAAGTGTTTGTCGCTCACCGCTTAGGTGAAATAGATGAGTTATCGCGCGCGTCTGAGTGGCACTACATACCTACACACCTAAACATTGCAGATCACGGTACTAGGGAGTCGTGTGATTGTTCCGTGTTACAGAACGAGTGGTTAACCGGGCCCACCTTTCTTTACGAGAAGGAATGCGCGTGGCCACAGATGCATGTACGCCTGAAACAGATGAAAGTAAATTAGAAATAGTAAACCATATTCAGACAAACCCTATTGACTTACCTGTCCCGGATGCGTCTCGCTTTTCGAGTTGGTTGCGTTTAATTAAATCAGTGTTTTACGTACTTACCTTTATAAACAAATGTAGAAAACTTACCCAAATCAAGGACGACGAATTAATGAGACAAGCAGAAACTTTGTTGATACGTCGAGCGCAGCAGCAATCATTTAGTGACGAATTAACTGCTATATCAGCTGACCGGTGCGTTGATAGGAAAAGTAAATTACTTACCTTGTCACCATTTGTAGACGAGCACGGTGTGATGCGCGTCGGCGGCCGCGTTGACACTGCTATAGGCGTTGCAGATGATGTTAAGAAACCAATTATTCTAGATGGACATCACCATGTATCAAAATTAATCGTTATGCATTACCATAAAAGGTTTCATCACGCTAGTCAGGAAACAGTTGTTAATGAACTTAAACAGAAGTACTGGATCACAAGGCTGCGTCCAACGGTTAAGAATGTCGCGTCTAAATGTATGTTCTGCCGCATCAGAAAAGCGTCTCCGCTGGTACCTAGGATGAGTGATTTGCCTAAAGCACGCGTAGCTCACGGACAAAGACCTTTTACATATTGTGGGGTAGATCTTTTCGGCCCCATGGATGTGACATTAGGAAGGCGAAGGGAAAAGCGTTATGGGGTGCTCTTCACTTGCCTGACGGTAAGAGCAGTCCATATAGAATTAGTCAGCACGCTCACGTCAAGTTCCTTAATTATGGCACTACGCCGAATGGCAGCGAGGCGCGGTTGGCCCCTGCATTTGTACTCGGACAATGGCACAAACCTGAGAGGTGCAGATGCTGAACTCCGAGAATCAGTTAAGCAGCTCGATCAAAATGTTTTAAAAGATGCAGCTCTAAATTACGGGACCAGTTGGACTTTCATACCGCCCGCGAGTCCTCATTGGGGTGGGGCATGGGAAAGGCTCATTCGCAGCGTAAAAGCTGCCCTAAAGGTCACCCTCAGGGAGCAAGCCCCGCGTGATGAGGTGCTCGCCACCTTGATGTCAGAGGTCGAATGTGTAGTCAAAAGTAGACCGCTTACGCATGTGTCCGTAGACCCAGTTAGTGCGGAATCATTGACGCCTAATCATTTTCTTTTGGGCACTACTTCGAATCTGCCTACTTTAGGGGTTTTTGACAACTCCAGTCCGTTCTTGCGCAATCAGTGGCGTGAGTCTCAGAGGTTGGCGGACATCTTCTGGCGAAGGTGGGTAAAGGAGGTTCTTCCCACGTTACTTCCACGCAAGAAGTGGAACCAGGAGTTAGGCCTTTACGAACCGGGGAATTTTGTTTGATCGTAGATCCGGACTCACCCAGAAACATGTGGCTGAAGGGCATCGTTCAGTCGGTTTTCCCAGGCAAGGACGGTCGAATAAGAATGTTAGATATTAAGATTAAATCTGGTAAAGTGCTTCGGCGGTCGGTTGCACGCGTCGCCCCAGTACCTATGGAAGATGAGTGCTGGTGAAGCAGCACTGGGGTGGGGCGTGTAGGCGACGCGCGGTGCACATCCCTTTTGCGGGGAGCGGGGGCGGGGAACGTACGCGCTGCGGCCATTTTTTGAATGCACTGTCAAGCCAATAAAGCCCTAAGAAGGATAAATAAGGCACCAATGCAAATAACTACTATTTCTACCAGCCCATTTCAAAGAATTGCCCTAGACATTGTGGGTCCACTGCCTGAACCCGGCCCTGCCAAACTCAAATACATCCTCACCATACAAGATGACCTTACTAAATTTTCCGTCGCTTATCCTTTACGGAGTGTCACATCAGAAGAAACGACTGATTGTTTAGTTCATTTCATTTCTTTATTCGGCATCCCAAGATCCGTCTTGACCGATCAAGGCACAAATTTTACCGCTGAACTCTTCAAGAAAACATGTGACTTCTTAAAAATCAAACAGATATGGTCTACTCCATATCATCCCCAAACACAAGGAGCTCTGGAGAGGAGCCATTCCACCCTTAAGGAGTTCCTTCAAACATCCAATGTTCTAAAGTAAGGTCCAAAGGATACTACGACAATAGGACTCGATCAGTTCAATATAAAGTAGGCGATTTTGTTTACTTAAAAAATCATCTAAAGTTACGTAAAGCCCTCTCACCCATATGGAAAGGGCCTTACAAAGTAATTGCCATTCATGCAATAATACCCTTACGCTTTTTATCAACAGGCGTCATGTAAAACACCACTATGATGAGGTGAAATTAGCTGGCGTCTTTCCTAGTTCACCTTAGCTTAAGTTTCGTTTCCCTTAGGTTAGGTTCAAATTATTCAAAATGGTTAGGTATTCTAGTAGTATTGTAATTAGTCGATAACTGGGTTAAATTTATAACGCACCACTTATTGAATTCTTTTATTTTCAGCGTGACGGCTTCCGCTACGCCAAGTTTTGTTAAACCAATCACTACAAGCTCAGGCATTTATTTTGACTATGTTGGCAAAGCTAGAATCATTAATGGTCACTTAAGTATAATAATTCCCATAGATATATCTTATATTAGACCACATACACAAAATATTAACTTAGTTATAGATAAAATTAAATATATTTGTGAAAAAATTAAACCACTAGAATCTAGGTAGGCAAACCTTTATGCATCAACGTGCCATTTTTTCTAAAGAATGTTTAATGGGGTCATTGACGTGCCATCAAATAATTTTGACTTTCTGATTATTTGGATAATAATAATAATATTCCATATTCCATATTCATTTATTCACTTCATAATATAACATTACAGAAGACAATATATAACATATAGGCAAAAGATGGTTATTTTAAATTCAATAAATTACAATTAAATCAATTCTTCATTAAAATAGTAATGTCAATAAGTATTTTGTCAAATTGTTAGTATGTCAAATATAAAGTCATTTCTATCTATCTGAATAATAATAATGCGGTCATGTTAAATTCAACAAAAACACACATATATGGATGATTATATTGATAGTTTGCCCGATAAAGATATTGCTATTGACCTTGTAAAAGATATTCGATTTATACACAATGAGGGAGGGTTTAACATTTGTAATTGGAACAGTAATTGTGAGTCTGTCTTGGATACTATCCCTAAGGAATCTTTAGGTTCAGCTGCGGTGGCATTTGAACTCAATCAAAACCAGCTAAGCCAACGCACGCTCGGTTTGTTGTGGGAACCTAAGGATGATACATTGAGGTTCGATTTATCATTTAAAAACTTACCGATGAATATAATGAACTGGTCACAGCGACCTACCAAACGTCAGTTGTTACGTGTTATTATGTCCATTTATGACGTTTACGGATACCTATCGCCGTTTACATTGACAGGTAAACTAATTTTACAGGATACATGGACGCTCGGTCTGGGATGGGATGACTTTTTGCCTGATAAGTTACACAATAAATGGTTAGCGTGGGTAACTCAGTTAAATGATGTGAGTAAAATTAGTTTCGCGCGACATTATCAGTGCGCGGGCGCAATAGGTACAAACTCCGCGCAACAGGCCGCGGCCGCCACCCCTACGGCGCCGGCGCCGTCCGAAAATGTAAACAGCTGTTATGACGATTTGCAATTAAACGTTTTTACAGACGCGTCAACTAAGGCGATGTGTGCCGTAGCATATTGGCGCTGGAATGGCGATACGGGGGTGCGTTGTACATTCGTGGCCGCGAAAAGTCGTGTTGCTCCCGTGAAACATGTGTCTATACCTAGACTAGAACTACAGGCGGCCTTGCTCGGCGCCAGACTAGCAGATACCATTGTTAGGGAACACCGGTTACGTATTGTTAGTCGTCATTTTTGGTGCGACTCGACTACAGTCTTACACTGGTTGAGGAATGATTCGCGAAACTATAAAGTGTTTGTCGCTCACCGCTTAGGTGAAATAGATGAGTTATCGCGCGCGTCTGAGTGGCACTACATACCTACACACCTAAACATTGCAGATCACGGTACTAGGGAGTCGTGTGATTGTTCCGTGTTACAGAACGAGTGGTTAACCGGGCCCACCTTTCTTTACGAGAAGGAATGCGCGTGGCCCACAGATGCATGTACGCCTGAAACAGATGAAAGTAAATTAGAAATAGTAAACCATATTCAGACAAACCCTATTGACTTACCTGTCCCGGATGCGTCTCGCTTTTCGAGTTGGTTGCGTTTAATTAAATCAGTGTTTTACGTACTTACCTTTATAAACAAATGTAGAAAACTTACCCAAATCACGGACGACGAATTAATGAGACAAGCAGAAACTTTGTTGATACGTCGAGCGCAGCAGCAATCATTTAGTGACGAATTAACTGCTATATCAGCTGACCGGTGCGTTGATAGGAAAAGTAAATTACTTACCTTGTCACCATTTGTAGACGAGCACGGTGTGATGCGCGTCGGCGGCCGCGTTGACACTGCTATAGGCGTTGCAGATGATGTTAAGAAACCAATTATTCTAGATGGACATCACCATGTATCAAAATTAATCGTTATGCATTACCATAAAAGGTTTCATCACGCTAGTCAGGAAACAGTTGTTAATGAACTTAAACAGAAGTACTGGATCACAAGGCTGCGTCCAACGGTTAAGAATGTCGCGTCTAAATGTATGTTCTGCCGCATCAGAAAAGCGTCTCCGCTGGTACCTAGGATGAGTGATTTGCCTAAAGCACGCGTAGCTCACGGACAAAGACCTTTTACATATTGTGGGGTAGATCTTTTCGGCCCCATGGATGTGACATTAGGAAGGCGAAGGGAAAAGCGTTATGGGGTGCTCTTCACTTGCCTGACGGTAAGAGCAGTCCATATAGAATTAGTCAGCACGCTCACGTCAAGTTCCTTAATTATGGCACTACGCCGAATGGCAGCGAGGCGCGGTTGGCCCCTGCATTTGTACTCGGACAATGGCACAAACCTGAGAGGTGCAGATGCTGAACTCCGAGAATCAGTTAAGCAGCTCGATCAAAATGTTTTAAAAGATGCAGCTCTAAATTACGGGACCAGTTGGACTTTCATACCGCCCGCGAGTCCTCATTGGGGTGGGGCATGGGAAAGGCTCATTCGCAGCGTAAAAGCTGCCCTAAAGGTCACCCTCAGGGAGCAAGCCCCGCGTGATGAGGTGCTCGCCACCTTGATGTCAGAGGTCGAATGTGTAGTCAAAAGTAGACCGCTTACGCATGTGTCCGTAGACCCAGTTAGTGCGGAATCATTGACGCCTAATCATTTTCTTTTGGGCACTACTTCGAATCTGCCTACTTTAGGGGTTTTTGACAACTCCAGTCCGTTCTTGCGCAATCAGTGGCGTGAGTCTCAGAGGTTGGCGGACATCTTCTGGCGAAGGTGGGTAAAGGAGGTTCTTCCCACGTTACTTCCACGCAAGAAGTGGAACCAGGAGTTAGGCCTTTACGAACCGGGGAATTTTGTTTGATCGTAGATCCGGACTCACCCAGAAACATGTGGCTGAAGGGCATCGTTCAGTCGGTTTTCCCAGGCAAGGACGGTCGAATAAGAATGTTAGATATTAAGATTAAATCTGGTAAAGTGCTTCGGCGGTCGGTTGCACGCGTCGCCCCAGTACCTATGGAAGATGAGTGCTGGTGAAGCAGCACTGGGGTGGGGCGTGTAGGCGACGCGCGGTGCACATCCCTTTTGCGGGGAGCGGGGGCGGGGAACGTACGCGCTGCGGCCATTTTTTGAATGCACTGTCAAGCCAATAAAGCCCTAAGAAGGATAAATAAGGCACCAATGCAAATAACTACTATTTCTACCAGCCCATTTCAAAGAATTGCCCTAGACATTGTGGGTCCACTGCCTGAACCCGGCCCTGCCAAACTCAAATACATCCTCACCATACAAGATGACCTTACTAAATTTTCCGTCGCTTATCCTTTACGGAGTGTCACATCAGAAGAAACGACTGATTGTTTAGTTCATTTCATTTCTTTATTCGGCATCCCAAGATCCGTCTTGACCGATCAAGGCACAAATTTTACCGCTGAACTCTTCAAGAAAACATGTGACTTCTTAAAAATCAAACAGATATGGTCTACTCCATATCATCCCCAAACACAAGGAGCTCTGGAGAGGAGCCATTCCACCCTTAAGGAGTTCCTTCAAACATCCAATGTTCTAAAGTAAGGTCCAAAGGATACTACGACAATAGGACTCGATCAGTTCAATATAAAGTAGGCGATTTTGTTTACTTAAAAAATCATCTAAAGTTACGTAAAGCCCTCTCACCCATATGGAAAGGGCCTTACAAAGTAATTGCCATTCATGCAATAATACCCTTACGCTTTTTATCAACAGGCGTCATGTAAAACACCACTATGATGAGGTGAAATTAGCTGGCGTCTTTCCTAGTTCACCTTAGCTTAAGTTTCGTTTCCCTTAGGTTAGGTTCAAATTATTCAAAATGGTTAGGTATTCTAGTAGTATTGTAATTAGTCGATAACTGGGTTAAATTTATAACGCACCACTTATTGAATTCTTTTATTTTCAGCGTGACGGCTTCCGCTACGCCAAGTTTTGTTAAACCAATCACTACAAGCTCAGGCATTTATTTTGACTATGTTGGCAAAGCTAGAATCATTAATGGTCACTTAAGTATAATAATTCCCATAGATATATCTTATATTAGACCACATACACAAAATATTAACTTAGTTATAGATAAAATTAAATATATTTGTGAAAAAATTAAACCACTAGAATCTAGGTAGGCAAACCTTTATGCATCAACGTGCCATTTTTTCTAAAGAATGTTTAATGGGGTCATTGACGTGCCATCAAATAATTTTGACTTTCTGATTATTTGGATAATAATAATAATATTCCATATTCCATATTCATTTATTCACTTCATAATATAACATTACAGAAGACAATATATAACATATAGGCAAAAGATGGTTATTTTAAATTCAATAAATTACAATTAAATCAATTCTTCATTAAAATAGTAATGTCAATAAGTATTTTGTCAAATTGTTAGTATGTCAAATATAAAGTCATTTCTATCTATCTGAATAATAATAATGCGGTCATGTTAAATTCAACAAAAACACACATATATGGATGATTATATTGATAGTTTGCCCGATAAAGATATTGCTATTGACCTTGTAAAAGATATTCGATTTATACACAATGAGGGAGGGTTTAACATTTGTAATTGGAACAGTAATTGTGAGTCTGTCTTGGATACTATCCCTAAGGAATCTTTAGGTTCAGCTGCGGTGGCATTTGAACTCAATCAAAACCAGCTAAGCCAACGCACGCTCGGTTTGTTGTGGGAACCTAAGGATGATACATTGAGGTTCGATTTATCATTTAAAAACTTACCGATGAATATAATGAACTGGTCACAGCGACCTACCAAACGTCAGTTGTTACGTGTTATTATGTCCATTTATGACGTTTACGGATACCTATCGCCGTTTACATTGACAGGTAAACTAATTTTACAGGATACATGGACGCTCGGTCTGGGATGGGATGACTTTTTGCCTGATAAGTTACACAATAAATGGTTAGCGTGGGTAACTCAGTTAAATGATGTGAGTAAAATTAGTTTCGCGCGACATTATCAGTGCGCGGGCGCAATAGGTACAAACTCCGCGCAACAGGCCGCGGCCGCCACCCCTACGGCGCCGGCGCCGTCCGAAAATGTAAACAGCTGTTATGACGATTTGCAATTAAACGTTTTTACAGACGCGTCAACTAAGGCGATGTGTGCCGTAGCATATTGGCGCTGGAATGGCGATACGGGGGTGCGTTGTACATTCGTGGCCGCGAAAAGTCGTGTTGCTCCCGTGAAACATGTGTCTATACCTAGACTAGAACTACAGGCGGCCTTGCTCGGCGCCAGACTAGCAGATACCATTGTTAGGGAACACCGGTTACGTATTGTTAGTCGTCATTTTTGGTGCGACTCGACTACAGTCTTACACTGGTTGAGGAATGATTCGCGAAACTATAAAGTGTTTGTCGCTCACCGCTTAGGTGAAATAGATGAGTTATCGCGCGCGTCTGAGTGGCACTACATACCTACACACCTAAACATTGCAGATCACGGTACTAGGGAGTCGTGTGATTGTTCCGTGTTACAGAACGAGTGGTTAACCGGGCCCACCTTTCTTTACGAGAAGGAATGCGCGTGGCCCACAGATGCATGTACGCCTGAAACAGATGAAAGTAAATTAGAAATAGTAAACCATATTCAGACAAACCCTATTGACTTACCTGTCCCGGATGCGTCTCGCTTTTCGAGTTGGTTGCGTTTAATTAAATCAGTGTTTTACGTACTTACCTTTATAAACAAATGTAGAAAACTTACCCAAATCACGGACGACGAATTAATGAGACAAGCAGAAACTTTGTTGATACGTCGAGCGCAGCAGCAATCATTTAGTGACGAATTAACTGCTATATCAGCTGACCGGTGCGTTGATAGGAAAAGTAAATTACTTACCTTGTCACCATTTGTAGACGAGCACGGTGTGATGCGCGTCGGCGGCCGCGTTGACACTGCTATAGGCGTTGCAGATGATGTTAAGAAACCAATTATTCTAGATGGACATCACCATGTATCAAAATTAATCGTTATGCATTACCATAAAAGGTTTCATCACGCTAGTCAGGAAACAGTTGTTAATGAACTTAAACAGAAGTACTGGATCACAAGGCTGCGTCCAACGGTTAAGAATGTCGCGTCTAAATGTATGTTCTGCCGCATCAGAAAAGCGTCTCCGCTGGTACCTAGGATGAGTGATTTGCCTAAAGCACGCGTAGCTCACGGACAAAGACCTTTTACATATTGTGGGGTAGATCTTTTCGGCCCCATGGATGTGACATTAGGAAGGCGAAGGGAAAAGCGTTATGGGGTGCTCTTCACTTGCCTGACGGTAAGAGCAGTCCATATAGAATTAGTCAGCACGCTCACGTCAAGTTCCTTAATTATGGCACTACGCCGAATGGCAGCGAGGCGCGGTTGGCCCCTGCATTTGTACTCGGACAATGGCACAAACCTGAGAGGTGCAGATGCTGAACTCCGAGAATCAGTTAAGCAGCTCGATCAAAATGTTTTAAAAGATGCAGCTCTAAATTACGGGACCAGTTGGACTTTCATACCGCCCGCGAGTCCTCATTGGGGTGGGGCATGGGAAAGGCTCATTCGCAGCGTAAAAGCTGCCCTAAAGGTCACCCTCAGGGAGCAAGCCCCGCGTGATGAGGTGCTCGCCACCTTGATGTCAGAGGTCGAATGTGTAGTCAATAGTAGACCGCTTACGCATGTGTCCGTAGACCCAGTTAGTGCGGAATCATTGACGCCTAATCATTTTCTTTTGGGCACTACTTCGAATCTGCCTACTTTAGGGGTTTTTGACAACTCCAGTCCGTTCTTGCGCAATCAGTGGCGTGAGTCTCAGAGGTTGGCGGACATCTTCTGGCGAAGGTGGGTAAAGGAGGTTCTTCCCACGTTACTTCCACGCAAGAAGTGGAACCAGGAGTTAGGCCTTTACGAACCGGGGAATTTTGTTTGATCGTAGATCCGGACTCACCCAGAAACATGTGGCTGAAGGGCATCGTTCAGTCGGTTTTCCCAGGCAAGGACGGTCGAATAAGAATGTTAGATATTAAGATTAAATCTGGTAAAGTGCTTCGGCGGTCGGTTGCACGCGTCGCCCCAGTACCTATGGAAGATGAGTGCTGGTGAAGCAGCACTGGGGTGGGGCGTGTAGGCGACGCGCGGTGCACATCCCTTTTGCGGGGAGCGGGGGCGGGGAACGTACGCGCTGCGGCCATTTTTTGAATGCACAGTCAGTCGGCCCACCGCTGCGCGAGACTAAACCCACGTCGCTCCCGGTCAATTTTGTAACGGTTTTGTGGCTTTTCTATTATACGCTCATATTGAACTAGAAGAAGGTGTTCTTAATCGGTGCCAACCGTTCCCTACCTGTATCACCAAGTTTGCGTAGGAACTTATTCTCCGAAGGTGTAATCATACGTAAGAACTATACCATTATGAAGAAAGATAAAAGTGCATTAATTTATAAAGTCAATAAAATAGTGCTACTATCACAGACAACAATTTGTACGAATTAAAAATAAAAACATTAATTCCTGATTCTTGTAACTTGGTGCAAAATAGTCAAAGTGATTTTAAAATGTGGCATGAACGGTTGGGACATATAAATCTAAAACAAATAAAAGACATGAGTGCTAACAGTGTTGTAGAAGGTTTAAAAATTAAAAACAATGAACAGAGTGACTTCGTTTGTGAAGCTACAAAGGAGGTACTATGGTTACAACTTTTGTTAAGAGTTGGGAGAAAGTTCTGAATGTATAACATTACATGTTGATAATCAGAGTGCACTTTTAATTATTTGAGAGATCAGATTTTGTTTATTAGATAGATCTGTTGTTGTAATAGTTAAGTTGGTAGGTAGAGTTGTAATATTTTTGTAGGTGTTGCATGTTGTTAAATTTTAGTGGGAGTGTTAGAAAAATAAAACAGAAAATTTAACTCTGGCAACATTTAATTGTAGGTTTATATATTCCCGCCAAATGGCTTCTTCTTGTGACATTTGCGTTCTTGCTTGATGTGCGTCTTGAGTTTTTTAATTAATAAAACAGTGTATCAGATCACGTCGTTTTCTCTGATAAGCCCCACTAACCAATAAGGATGAATGGTTGTGAAAAGTCAGGGTAGCAAAGGACTGGTGCAGTGGTAAGTTTTTGTTTCAGGGTATCAAAAGCTACTTGTTGTTGGTTTTCCCAGTTGAAAGGGATATCATTCTTTAGTAATGAGGTAAGAGGTTTGGCAATTTTGGAAAAATCTTGAATAAATCGGCGGTAGTACTCGTAAGAAACGAGTCCCAGGAATGATTTAATGTCTTTGGGAGAGCTTGGAATCGGAAATTCAGTCATAGCTTTTATTTTATCTGGATTGGGTTTGACTCCCTCGGTTGAAATGATATGACCGAGGTAGGCGACTTCGCGCCTCAGAAATTCGCACTTATCTGGCTGGAGTTTCAAGTTGAATTCTCTTAACCTTTGGAATACCTCAGCTAGATTCTGAATAGAGGATGACAAATCATGTGAATATGAGACTATATCGTCCAGGTACACGAAACATTGAAGGCCTTGTAGCCCAGATAGAGCCGTATTCATCAGGCGTTGGAATGTAGAAGGCGCATTTTTCAACCCGAAAGTCATACGAGTGAATTGAAAGTGACCTTGAGGCACATTAAAAGCTGTTTTTTCAGGATCGTTTATAAGGATTTGATGAAACCCGGACGCTAAATCCAGGGTAGAGAAATATTTGCTATTTCCGAGTTGGTCTAGGATTTCAGTGATTTGAGGAATAGGGTAAGAGTCACCTATCGTGACTTCATTTAGTTTTCTGTAATCTATGACGATACGCCATTTTTGTATTCCTGATGCATCGAGTTTCTTTGGTACCACCCAGATAGGGGAGGACCACGGTGATACAGAGGGTTCTATTAAATTTCAGGGAATTTGTAGGACTTGGTATGTATGGGAATTTCAGAAGTGGTTTTAATGTCGTGCTTGAGAGCATTAGTAAAGGTAAGTTTTTCATTTGGGAGATGGAATATATCGGAGTAATCGGAGCAGAGTTGTAGAAGGGCGTCAGCTTCTTCTTTATTCAGGTGGTCTATTCGTCACATATTCAACACTTGTAGCGTTCTTTCAGCAGTATTAAAATGATTCGCGTAGTTTACACGGAACGAGTCAGATTTGGGGGTTTCAGGTTCAGGCGACACTTAAACCTAAAACTTACCTCTATAAACGCAGTGGCGTTTATAGAGGTAAGTTTTAGGTTTAAGTTTGTTTTCAGGGTAAGTGTGGATTCAGAGGTGTTTACGACTGTAATGTTGACACTATTTTTATTTTTTACTCGTACAAGACAGTTTGCTATAAGAAGCTCTTGGGATGGACTTTGATTTAGAATAAGACCTCTTGGAGGTCTGGGTTGGCAACAGCGCACTCTATTACTTTTTCAGTGCGAGCTGGGATGATAAAATAAGGATCGGTGAAAAATAGTTTCAGATCACGTTTGCCGATTTTTAATGACTCTTGCGTGAAGTTGATACTGCCATGCAGTTGACTCAAAAGGTCATTTCCGACAATGCCGTCATAGGGAAAGTCTATGTTTCCTACCACGTGAAACTTGTGTTTGATTGAGTTTTTCAAGTTATCGTTTGGATTTTTGTTTTTAACAATTGGCACAACAACAGTTCTCATCAATGCATCTGGCAGGTATGAGTGCCCAGCACAAAAACTAAAAAGCATTGTTAGTAGCCTAGATAGATGTGGACCAGCGTATTTCAGATGCTCAATGCTTAAACCGTCGTGGCCAGGAGACTTGCCACGGGACATTGATCTAATAATATTCCTAACGTCAGCTGCTTTGAACCTGGCACTGAGCCCCACACCACGAAACCCATCATTGACCACCGGCTTCGACGGCCCTAAAGGAGACTTGACAGTAAAATGCTCTTTAAATAATTCAGATATTAATATTAATATTGATATCTGAATTATTTATATTAATATTGATGACACAGAAACCTTTTTAAGTATGACCCATACTTGAGGAGGTACCTGTACGCGGACTCCATTCTTGCTGACCGATCCCAAGGAATCCGTTCCGTAGGGCGTATAGGTATGCACATACACACACGCACGTACACACTCAAAACACACACACAAACACACACACACACACGCACGCACGCACGCACGCACTCACACACACACACCAACACTTTTGCGCTCACACATATAACACACTAGTGGCACACTGTGCAGAGTAGTTGCGGGAAATAAATAGGTAGGTGGTAATATATGATCATAGAGTAAATAAATTTTACTTGTTTAGTTCTTAGAGGCAAGTTAATGTGGAGTAGTGTGGAATGTACAACGTAGTCTTCTCTTTGGAATGTGTGAATTGGCACTCCTATAGTTTTTGTTTGTTACTCAAAAGAAAAGCTATTATTAGTGCTTTAAATTCGTGTCTAAATTCATTTAAACTATTATTACTATATATAAGATAATTTCTAAATTCATCTAAACTATTATTACTATATTACTATATATAAGATTGTGCTTCAATATGTTTTTCATAATAGTTCATCATGTGTTATGTACCTTTGGTTACGAAAGAGCGGCACTCCCTGTCACGAGTTTTTCAAACTCAAAAGGGAGAACCAACCCATGTTATCATTTATACTAAAATGAAGCAATAAAGTATTTTGTATTTGTATTGTATAGATATACTTTTCCCATCACTAAAGCCATCGACACTCACTGGAAGGCCAGCTCTAGCATTCAATTTATTGGTGGACTTCCAAAAGTTGCGAAAATCATTCTTGGAATGATGTGAAGCCAAAGCGTCCATCTTCAGCTGTTCGGCGTGGTTTTGACACCACTTTAAACGCGACTTAAAAAACACTCCTGCTATTTTTCATCTCCTCATAAATATGACCCGATCTAGGCCTACCGTACCATACCCATCGATGAAACTTTATTTTTGCCTCTCTATGAAACTCACTTCCATGTCTATTCCATCCATACACAGGCCTCTTACGGTTACAATGTTTTAGCACCCCACTATCCAAAGCAGCTTGACTTAAAACATTAACTATGTCACTACACAATTGATCAATGCGCTTATGATGTTTAATGTTACTACAATTGTAATCACAACAACTTCGAAATTCGTCAGGAAAATCAATAAGTTGCAGTCCTTCATGACAATATTTTGTATATGATTCAACTTGATCAGGCTTTCTCTGTCCCCACACTACCTTATTACATAAGGATTCATTTCGATTACACATTATTTTAGGTTTAATTAATTCTAAATTACACTCAAGTGTTACAGGATAATGATCGGACCATGAGACATCATATTTAACATACACATTTTTGATAGATAGCAAGGCAGAATCAGCCGTTACACAGTGGTCTAGCCAGCGCCTAGATCCATGAGCCTCACTGACAAAAGTATATGTGTTCGAATTAACACCAAGTAAACTAACGTCCACACAAGTCCATTCTGATTCAGAACAAAAAGATATCAGTTCATTGAAGAACAGTTCGTTCGGATGAGCATTAAAATCGCCTAACATATATGCTGACTCGACGGCTTCATTATTAATAATAGCACTTACCAAACTCAGACAATCCGTAAAATCGCTAAGGTTTGCTGTACTATCCGTAGGCATGTAAACACTGAATACCATTAAAAACACTTTAGACTCGTTTTAACCTTTATTGCACACACGCGCGGATTCTTACAGTGCACATTAACGTCTTGCAAAATGTGTTTTTTCCACAGCAACGCCACCCCACCATAAGGGTGGCCACGCAACATGCCAGCAGATGTATCCATTGCAGAAGTACCATTACTGCCAAAGTTGTCACTAATTTCGTTGAGAAATGGTACATCTTCAGGCAGCAGCCAGGTTTCTTGCAGGGCAATTATATCAGATAGACCACACAGATGCCTGATAAACTCTACCGAGCGTTTAACGTTTTTGCAGTTGAAACTTACAAACTTACAGACTTGCTCTTTACTCATATTGTTTAGTTATGTAGGCCCGTCTGCAGCACGGCCGCCGCTCGCATACTTCTGCTTGAAGTTTATAAACCGCCTAAATATGATAATTTTGAGCAAAGTGATTGAAGAACCTGTGTCAACTGCAGTGTTAATTACGACATGTGGTAACGACTTCTTGGATGGGTCAAATGTGATTTCATAAATTTGCTTTTCTTTCGTCTGCAAAGGGGTATTGGATTCAGAGGATTTCGATATAGCAGATTTAGTAACTTTTGTGTCTGTCTTTGACACATATGAATTAGTAGGAATAGTAGAAATAGTAGGAATGGTAGGTGTCTTTAGTTTGTGATTTGATGTTGGACGAGGTTTTGGACTCGCGAGACACCGCCGAGAGCCCATTACGCGTTTAAATTGGCCTCAGCGTCGACTTTGTCCCGGTCCTCCTCGTCCTGTCGTTCTTCTTCTTGTGTGAAATTAATATTCCTAAATTGGGAATTCGAATTTGAGGTAGGGCGAACTGCCAGGTTTCGCATTTTGTTATTGTATTTTCGTTTCCGGCAGTTCTCGATGCTGTGTCCAGGGAACTTGCAATATCTGCATATCACAGGTCCGGAATTGGCAGAAGTGGAAGGTTGGTTCTGATTATTATGTTGGCTATTTTTAGAGAAGGTTTAGGCCGAAAACGATTGTTGTTGTTGGGATTATTTCTTGGTTCGGAAGAAGATTTTTTATATAAGGTCTGTTGGATTCTCTCCTCCGATACCGCGAGGTTAACTGCCTCGTTCAAGGTTTTGGGGGATCTACACCTGACTATGTTTGATATCCTGGGGTGTAAACCCATAAGGAAATGGTGGAGAGAAAGGTCTTCCATAGCAGCAGTTCTGCCCGGAACTTCTCTGAGTTTGTGGCTAGAGAGTGAAATTTCTGTTAGCAGTTGTGATAGACAGGTCTCGCAGACGGGTCAGCCCGAAGGGCTGGCTTACATTTTCGTTAGGATTTTGTTTGCTTTCTTGTAGGCCCATGAGTAGGTGTGAGTAGTGTTTCCTTTCGCTAAATTGGGTTTTGAGAAAATCTTTAAGCTGTTCCCAGTTGTTGAATTCCTTTATAGAGCAGGCGACTTCCGCCTTACCTTGTAGTTGGCAAAGAATATATTTGAAAACTAGCGGGCCCAGCGAACTTTGTTTCGCCCCCAGCCCCGTCCCGCCCCAGCCCCGTCCCGCCGAGTCCCGTAATTTTAAAAGTTAAGCATTCCTAGCGATATTTGTTTCACCCTTAATTTACTAAAATGGCTATTAAAAAATAAGGGTTGATCTTAGATGGGTGAAAATTGAGGATTGTATGTAAAAATAGAAATTAAAAAATTTGTCTAAAAAATAAAATTAAAAATTTAGGAGCGGACTACCCCTAACATTTAGGGGGATGAAAAATAGATGTTGGCCGATTCTCATAGATACCGGATAAGCACAAAAAATTTCATCAAAATCGGTCAAGCCGTTTCTGAGGAGTATGGCAACGAAAACTGTGACACGGAAATTTTATATATTAGATAATGTGTTTTTGCATTTCTGAGGCTAGATTATAGGCATTATTGCAATTTATAATGAATGAATTTAATGTTTCTCGACTCCCATCGTAGGGTTTTGTAATTTTTAATAGGATGTTGAGATCGAGATTAGTGTTTTGACTTGAGTTGGCGGAAGTCTTTTTCCCTTTCTTTTTGTCCACATCGACCACGGGACTTGGGGCCCTTTCGTCATCTGTGACTGGGAGGTCTACTTCTTGCGGGAACTGGAGCTGGTCTTTTGGCATCTTAGAATCAGCCATTGTACTTTGTTTAATTTTATATATACTCGTGAATATAAATCTGGGTGAATATATATATAACTTCGCGAATTAATAGTTTACAGCTAAGATTAAAAGAGACCAGACTCACAGTAGTGCGGCGATAAGTGAGGCGGCGACGACGGGAAGTGTCTGCATTCCGGAGCGATAACGCGTCTCGGGGTCTACTCGAAGCTTCGTAGAGATGGTTTATAGATGCGACGATTTTCAGGAACGATGATGTTGAGAGATATAGCAGGATACAGTGATGAGCAGGGTGCAGAGTACTAGCCAGTCCGGCCAGCAGATAAAGATGTTTTCTTCAATACGGCGACGCGGTATAAATGTTGTGGAACCAGCCAATCCGGCCGGCAGAGGTGAGTCAAGTTACAAAGTAGCACTAAACAAACAGCGGATGCACACAAATCCGTGTTTGCGGAGACGAAACCCGAGGATCAATTTTTCTCGATCCCTTCACGCTGCCACCAATGTTAGAACGTGCCAGACAATTGTTTTTTTAAAAAAAGGAAAATTAATAAAAGCACTTCATTACTCTTTGAAAAGGCAACCGCCGCGCGCCGTGGATAGAACAGGACTGAGGAGCCCGTGAAGCGGGGCGAGTCTCTAGATGCAAAAATGCTGATCCAGCGCCAGACAGGGTTGGTCAGCCATATTACCTACATACATAGGTTATAACAAAACGAAATTAGGAGATTTCGTTAGGCGGGATACCATCCTTACCTTGTCGATGTGCCGCTGTTTCGAACTAAGCGCTTCTCGTCAACATTTATAATGCGCACGGCAAAGGAGTGGAACTCGCTGCCCGCGTCGGTGTTTCCAAGGGATTACAATCCGAATCTTTTCAAAATTCGAGTGAACAGGCTTCTTCTGGGCGAGCTCGTTTCATCTTCGACTTCGTCCTAGTCGCATTAGGCTTGGACTGGAGTCAAGAGCGAACCCATACTAAATAAAAAAAATAAATAAAAAAAGGCCCAAAATATTATAAACATTATCTACCTAACTCTAACTCATAAAGCTAGCTCGATGCCTTTTCAGATAAACTCGCTCCCTCCTTTTTCTCCTCTTCAAAAAGTCTTCCCTTTGATATTGGTCACGTCATCAGTCAAAAGTATACTACCTTCAAATAGTTAACTCCTTCGTCGACCTAGGTACAGTTCCCGACTTCTGGAAGCAGCAGATTGTAATACCTATTCCTAAACCTGGCAAGAGCCCCTCCAACCCCAACTCGTATCGCCCCATTGCCTTATCTTCTACCTTGTTAAAAATATGGAGCACACAATCTACTGGCAAAGTCACAATTCGGAATTCCGCAAGGGATATAGTACTCTCGATAACCTTAACATTTTTACCACAGACAACCGATGTGCTATAATAAACAAGGAATACTTAGTACGAGTGTTCCTGGACATTGCTTTCGCCTACGACAACGTTCTTCTTCCTGTACTCAGGAAAAAATTGCAATATTTAAGTATCCTAGAGAAGCTGACCCGAATCATCTGTAACACGTTGATGTCAAGGTCGATCCTAATAAGTAGCCGGAGTGCTCTTCTTTCGCCTAGGCAAGTCTGAAAAAGCTTGTTTCAAGAATCAGTTATCAGTCCTTTGTTATACAGCATCTACACTCATGACCTAGAGGCAACAGTCGATCCGTTCTGTAACATCCTGTAATATGCTGATGACATCGCTCTTTATACAATTTTAAGTAAAATCAGAGACGCCTCATCTCGTCTAAACTCAGCACTACAATACCTTGGCGACTGGTTGACATCTCATGGCCACACCCTTTCAGTACAACAATTTAACTGTGTTTTATTTACCCCTAAGAGACTGGTCCCTGATCCTGAAATTTTTTTTGAAGCTGAAATAATTTCGGTAAATAATCAAGTCAAATTATTAGGTTTTTTTCTTGATAGCAGGCTAAGTGATGTATCGCACTGCGACTACATCCTGAAAATAGCTGAAAATGGTGGGCATATTCTCCGCGCCCATTCAGGAGTCTAGTGGGGTGCTCAATCTGATTGCCAAAAGCTGTTATACAATGCAGTGGTTTAAAGCCATCTAGACTACGCCTCCTTCCTTCTAGACCCATGGAATAAATCTGCTCTGGATAAACATCCAAGATCCAATCAAAATGTCTTTCTGAAATCATCACCAATCAATGCTCTTCAAATCGAGAGCGTTGACCAAACATTAGATTACGAAATAACTCTTGTGAAAAATAAAGAAGAAGAAAAATATACTTATATTTTAAATCTAAAGAGTTTGTTTGAATGCGCTAACCTCATGAACTACTGGACTGATTTGAATTTTTGTTAGGACATCACTTACCAACAGAACGCATAGACTATGCGATCCTGACTACAGGTGCTCCTATAGTCACAGTGTTTTATGTTCAGGTGATACTGTGCCGTAATGGATATGATGCGCCAGGACGAAGAGGAAGGAGAATGCACAGGGTTAAATATCCTAAGGTTAGTCGTCAAGCAACGTTCTTGCCTTATACAGGGTGGCCCATTTACGGTGGTCAAAATTTTTTTTTTTGCTAGAGGGCATCGTAACTAATCGTTTAGAAAAAAACATTAGTTCCGCAAAAATCTATAGTTTAGAAGTTATGATTTTTTTCTGTTTTTTTTTGTTTACGAATAAAAATTAGATTACTCCAAATTACGACTAAGGACAATCTTTATTTTTAGCGAGTTATTTTACATGATCTAATTTTTGAGAATGTTACAATAGCTACAAAATAACGATTTTTTGTCCAGAGAATTAACACATGTTAAGGTACTTTTTAGCTCCAAAAGCAAATCACCTGTAGTAATTTTTTTCCACAGTTATTTTTTGAAAATCGAATGCTTTTATCGTTATCATAGATAAAGTTACAAAAAGGGTTGAAAAAATGGGACAGCCTAGAAATTACATGCTGGTACAGGTCATTGCTTGCTAGCTAGGTAGCTACAGTACTTCTTTACCAAATTTCATTTGATTCAAATGAATAGTTTTCACGCCAGAGTGGTTTTTATGAACAAATAAGAGAAATTTACGAAAAAAATCATAACTTCTTAACTATAGATTTTTGCGGAATTAATGTTTTTTCTAAACGATAAGTTACGATGCCCTCTAGATAAAAAAATTTTTTGAACCACTGTAAATGGGCCACCATGTATAAAAGGTGTTACAAATAAAATTGGAACAGTCCTCAGAAACTTCTCCATCAACACTGTATACATATACGCCGTTATTCTAAGTATCAAGAGTTAGGCGAACTCCTAAGGATATTATACCCTTACACAAACACCAGGCGTTTACGAGTAGATTGCAGACTGGTAGTTCTTACATCATACAAACAAAGCGGTTGATAGCTCAAAGAGTGAAATAACATATCGCAGCTGTAAAAAAAACTACAGGTGAACAAATTCGCGGTCGATGAGCACATCTTACAAGAAGGAGTTAACCACTGGATAGAATTACATGATCGGAAAATCTTCTCCACCGATCGTCATTATTTTTCAAGAATAATACGTGAAGCGATTGTTGGCAACCCGTTCACCGTGTACGCGCTGACGAAGGGACAGCGGTGAGCTTTGTTCTGCGACGGGCCTTTTTAGGGTTCCGTAGCCGAATGTCCGTCCGTATTTCCCAGCCGCTTTATTCTGAAACTAATAGTATTACACAGTTGAAACTTAGTAGGTAGATGTATCAACAGGATACACCGCCTTATGATTCTCATACAAAAAATAAAAAATAATAATATTTAAAAAGGGGCTCCCGAAAATGAAACTAAAACGTAAAAAATAATATGTCTAAGCTATACAGGGTGTTGTTTTGGTCAGCGACGAGCGACTCAGGGGTGCCTGACACTGATGCCAAAAATATATAAAAAATTGAAATGGAAAAAACCCAAAAAAACATTTTTTTTATCCGGTACAGCGATTAAGTCAAAACCACTAACACCAGGTAGCCTCTTCGTAACTTACTAGCTATGGCGCAGTATTTCGTAGATAAGCGCTAGCTACGAGGTTGGGTGCGAGTTTTCCCATGCATTTTGTATTATTTTTTTATGTTATGAAGAGGTTTTCTTGTATAAAACTTGCTCAGAATTAAAAAAAATATTTTTTTTAGAATAAGCATAACTCATATTATCATCCCTGAGTTGGATGTCACTGACCAAAACAACACTCTGTATTTGCTGTCAACTAAATATTGTGGTGTTTGGCTAAGTGAAAGTACGTGGATCTCTAATTATCCCTCAAGCGTATGTGAACGAGACACAATAGAAATTCTCTTGTTCTGCAGCCTCATGCGACCGCTCAGGTGTTGAAGTATTAAGTTAAAGTTGGCACGGAACCCTTAGTGTGCGAGTCCGTGTCCGGTTTTTATGAGAACTATCAACGATAACATAGGCATAGGGTTTCGGATTTTACGTATCGCACCATAGGTAATTATTATTGTAGGACGCTATGTTTCATTGACCATTTGTTTATACTAAAAGTTACTTGGCTCTGTGTGTGAGCTTTAATGTTTCCGGTGCTGAATAATGTTTTTGAGAAATGCGTTTTAGTGGGTGGGATCACGGGGCAAAGCGACTCGAGCTTTTTTATGTGAACGGGCACTTACAGAAATATTTATAATCTTGTTGTTTACGTGTGTGATTAAATATAAGACTCTTATTATTGTAATAAATAGTCAAAATCAAATATCGTAGACCCTGGAGCTTACAGCAGTATCTTTCCCCAATGACTGTTGAAACCAGCTGACTAAAAATAATCATTTATTTTTATCTACACATTATTTAAAAATTACGAGATTTTAGGTAACAAAGTTTATCGCAGGACCACCCAAGGGCGTCGCTGGGTGGTACCAAAAATGCATTTGGCAAGTTATTAGAAGCATGCATGATGATATAGGGAATTTTGCTACTGATAAAACGTTTGAAAGGATTTCACGTCTTGATTAGTTTCCTAAAATGCACCGTATTGTAACTAAATACATTAAAAACTGCATAACCTGTATTTTTTACAAAAACAAAGATGGAGCTAAAGAGGGTGAATTATGTATATCCTAAAATAGCGTGTGGACCATCTAGGTCCTTTCGTTAAGACAACAAAAAATAAATAGTTGTTGGTGGTAGTGGATGCTTTCACAAAATTTGTATTTATTTCTGCTGTAAAAAAGGCCGATAGTAACGGTGTAATAAATTAATTGAATAATATTACAAAGACTTTTGGTAATCCTCGTAGGATTATCTCAGATGCTGAAACTGCATTTACATCTAATAATTCATTTAAAGCATACTGTTAATAAAATGTTTATAATTTAATTTTTTTCTTAAAATATTGTTACACTAAGTTTCATCATCATGGTCCTTGATCCATCTTTACAGATGATTCAATCAGCGTCTATTACAATGTCTTTCATGGCTGTAGAGCCCTATACGCGAACGACAAATACGGTCACATACTCGGCATTTAAACTGCATGTTGCCCGGGATCGCAGCATCTTCCTGCCCCCCGATTCCGCAATTTACAACATGAGTCGTTCGTCTTTAGCTTTAGCAGTGGTGCGTTTTTAGTTACACTCGAAAATATGACACTAAACGGTATTCTGCTATTCATTTTACCAAACTTAAGCTAAAACACAACGTAAACAAACATGTTTTTTTTTTTTTTTTTTTGTATGTGTTTTACGGCTTTAGAGAATTCATACGGCCTATTCTTCAGTGTTGTCATACCATTCTATAGAATTTTCCAGTTTGTTTTATATGATGAAATCCATCTTTGGGTTACAAAAGGGTATTAGGTCTTCAGTTTTATTCTGATTATTGAAATTGCTTCTATTTTGAGTTATTTCGATAAATATTATATCTCTTCAAATGTGTCTTGAATGTATGTATATATAGCTTCGTAAGTATTGACATCTTCAAGTAGAGATGGCAGGAGGCGGGGTATTTCTTGATTTTTATATAGCTTTGATATGCCATCTACTAGTAAGAGCCGCTGAATGTTGAAGGCGGGGCACTGCATAATCAAATTCTCGAGGGTTGCAGAGACGTGTAAGTTGCAAAACTCACACTCATTAGAAGAAATTATCTTAATGCGCTTCAGATGGGCCGGAAATTTGCCATGACCAAGTCTTAGTCGGTTTAAAGTTGTAATAAACTTTCTTGAAGGAGATTGCAACTTAAAGTACCAAGGTTTTCTAGGAATATGTTTTTGAATACGAGCGTACCACTGCCCTTTTTGTGTTTTAGTTTCTTCCCAGTCTTGATGCCAGTGATCAAACATACGCGATTTTAGTACTGAACTATAGTCTGATGGAGGAACAGGTGGTGCAGAGTATTGTGGATGAACAAATTGTGGTATCTGTATTTTCATCAGGCTATCTACTGTCTCGTTTCCTGTTATCCCAGAGTGTGAGGGGACCCACATAAACTCAGTTTCTTTATCAGTATAAGCCACTAACATTTCTCTGATCTTAGTGATGTAGCTATTATTTTTGTATGAAATATATACTTTTTGAAGAGAAGTCAACACGCTTAAGGAGTCGGTTACAATCAAAAAACATTTTTCATTTTTCAGCCCTCCTATATATTGCAATGCGGTATAAATGGCATAAGCCTCAGCTGTAAATATAGATGTATTCTGGTCAAGTTTAAAACACCGTCCGAATTTGGTTCTGGAGTCATAGTATGCCGCTTTTGTACTCTCTTTTGTTTTCGACCCATCTGTGTAAATTCTATGATGTCCTTGTTTTACGGTATTAACGAATCCGAGGAATTCAGAATTGCTGAATACTTTTTCTGGACAAATAGTCGGCTTATAGGACTGGACCTCTATTGTACTTAATTCCCAATATTCCCTATGGTCTATGCATTTACAAATTTCTTTTAAATCGTTTAGGTACTTACATTGTAAGAGACTATTATTTTTATACAAATATAAATACATTTTATTCGATAAAATCTTAACATATAACTTTTCAGTGAGATATCTAAGTCTGACCTCAATGGGGGGAATCCCCGCTTCTATTTCTAGAGAGTTGATAGGAGTTGAGCAAAATGCCCCAGTTATTATTCTAAGTCCTTTGTTTTGTACAACCTCTAATCTTCTATACAAATAGTGACTTAAAAACTTGCCATACACGACTAAACCGTAATCATAGTGACTCCTAACTATTGCTTTAAATACAATATTTAATATTTTTGGGTCCATTCCCCACGTAACACTAGCCAAGTGTCTCATAATATTTACAGATTTTTGCATTTTATGAACTGTTTTATATACATGAGTATGAAACAATAATTTACAATCAAATACTATGCCTAAAAATCGTTTTTCGTCTAAAGTTTGAATATTTACAGTATTATACACGATATTTACATAATCAAGATTATCAATTTTTTTGTTAAATATCATAACTGAACTTTTAGTTGGGTTAATGTCTAATTTAAGTCGCATTTTATAATACTGATAAAGTTCATTAAGAGCTTCATTAAGAGTAACTTCTGCTTGACGGAGATTTTGGTTAGAAGTGTACAACACAATATCATCTGCATATTGTAAAAATGTAACTTTTTGAACTGGGACAAATTTATGTAGTTGTGATGTATATAATAAGTAAATTAATGGAGACAAAGTGGCCCCCTGGGGGACCCCTTTATATGCTATTTTCGGACCATGAAAATTATTATTGAATTTTACAAAAACTTCACGTTCGTAGAAAAAATCAAATATCCACTTGCAAATTTTTCCAGGAATATTGAAGCTGTGAAGAATTTCTACTAGTGTCGCTAAGTCTACACTATCGAAAGCACCACTGACGTCTAAAAAGACACTAACTAAATAACTATTTTCAGAAAATGCATCTTGAATGTCACCAGTAAATTTCAAAAGACTGTCAACTGTGCTTCGACCCTTACGGAAACCGAACTGGTCATACGGAATTATTAATCTGGATTCAGCGTAAAGTTCTAATCTAGTTTTAAGCATGTTTTCAAAAATTTTCCCCACACATGAAGAGAGAGAAATTGGTCTGTAAGAATCAGCGAACTTCGGGTCTTTGTCAGGTTTAATTATAGGAACGACAGCGACTGACTTCCACGAAGCCGGTATTAAACCAGATGACCACAAATCATTAAATATTTTTAGTAATATTAATTTAGCAGAACGGTCTAGTTGTTTAATCATAATATATGGGATATCATCCATACCTGGTGAAGTGTCTCTTCTAGTATTTAATGTCAAGTTTAGCTCAGCCTCAGTAAATGGGGAATTCAAGTGCGTGTTTAATTCATTTGACTCAAATAGCTGTTTAAGAAACTCTTTATTTGTATAGGGTTGATCAGACGCTACTTTCTCTATGAAATCTGGTAAAAATTCATCATCTTGTGCTTTTGCGTCAGACCTTTTTCTATTGAAGATTTTAATGAATTTCCATATGCTACTAATTGGAGTGTTTCGATTAAAATTTGAACACAATTTCTTCCAGCTTAATGATTTCTGTTCTTTGATAATAAGTTTTTTGGAAGCTTCTAGTTTCTTATAGATGATATAATTTTCTACTGTAGGATAACGCCTGTACACGTGAAGAGCTAATTTAGCTTCTTTAACTGCGGTGGCACAAGTATCATTCCACCATGGCATGGGCTTACGACAGTTTATATTGCTGTTAGATTTATGAATAGGAATAAATTCTGATCGTAGGCTTTTTATCAATTCACAAAAGTCACTATAAGCTAAAAGAGGATCCTGATAAGAAAGTAAATGGTCAAAAACAGTTCTTGATTTTAAGTTATAGTTAAACCAGTCACCTTTTTTATATACAAATTTTTCCAAGTTTACAGGATTTTGATTAACTATTTCAATTGTAAAATCTAAGTAGACTACTGTAGGGAAATGATTACTGCCTAAATTATCCTCTGTATAAACGGACCATTCTGCTGATGGAGCTAAAATTGGTGTTATAAATGCAATGTCTATAGCCGACGATGATTGATTTGGACGGGGAAGAGTAGTGTGTTGACCATCATTTAAAATATACATATCAAGCTCATCAATCATATCGAAAATTTGAATTCCTCTTGGTTTATTTGACAACGACCCAAATGCCGTATGATGGGCATTAAAATCTCCCATTACAAGAACAGGTGATGTAAGTGTATTAATTATATTTTTCAGTGAATGAATGGGAAAACGGCCGGTTCGTGGGGGGCAGTACACGCCCAGAACAGTTAAATTCCTATTGTGTATTTTAACATTAACACATAAAGTTTGTACCCGATCCGAACTAGCGGTGGAAATTTCAGAACAAATAAGGGAGTTTTTGCAAATGATAGCAACACCACCATAGCCAGTGTCACTGTCCTTTCTATACGTTTTATAACCTCTAAAGTAAATATTGTCTGTAGGTTTTAGCCAAGTTTCATTAAGGATTAAGATATCAATATTTAGGGAATTTAGTAGCTCGTAAATAAAATGTTTCTTAGGTTTTAAGCTTTGAATATTGTGTTGCACAACTACTAAAGATTCTCTACCCATCTTTAGAGATTTTCTTCAAGAATGTTTCCTTTATTGTAGAAGAGTTAATGGGTATGCTATTTTCCTTATTACATAATAATAACAGAGTATCAATTATAGCTTTGATAATTATATCGTTATTTATAACGTCTGCCAATAGATTTTTACTAAGAACTTCTTTAGTATCATTTTTTTTAGGTGACTGCTGTTTAGATGTACTTGTTGCCTTGGCAAAGGATTTGTTCAAAGCTGGGAAGAAAGACCCCAGGGTTGTTTTGTTCATAATTTTGCTTTTGTTTTCATTTATCTTTTGCTGCTTTACTGGACAAATCCTTGTCACGGCTATGTGGTCACCTTTACAATTGATACAAAATGGATTTTCAACATTTGTACATTCTTTAAACGAATGTGACTGTGAACATATCGAGCATACAATGTTCCTTTTACAGAATTTTGTTGTATGGCCAAATGCCATGCATTTATAACATTGCAATACAGGCTTTATATATTCATCGACAGGTACAATGCATAGACCATAGTTCATATGTGTGGGCAGTACATTACCTGAAAAGGTCACAGATACCGTCTGCAGTGGGATGACGCCTTCAGGGCTTCGCTTTGTGAACCTCCGAACCGCCAGGATCTCCTGGGAACTAATAAGCTTGTCAAAAAGATGTTTTGTGCTTAAGTCAGTGGGAATGTGTTTTATAACTCCAATACATTCGGACGTAGCAGCAGGAATAAAAGCCTTTATCTCATGTGACGACAAGAAGGATGTGTTAGATAGCAAGGAATTTGCATTTTTTGGGTTGTCAAAAATTACAGCGTATCGCAATGCATTGACTCGTTTTATTTCCTTGACTCCTTTGTTGTAACGACTGAAAATGTTGTTTAAGTATATGGGGTCCTTATTTCCAAATTTAATAGACTCATTTGTACTCTGTATGTAAACTGAGAATACATTGCCTGGTGAATTGTCCGGGTAACTGCGGATGTGATTTTTCTTGAAGTATGGAGCATGCTTGGACTCCTCATCTTCATCTGATAGGTCCACCGCTGGAGCGTCGGTTTTCCTTTTTTTGCTAGGAGCTTTACCCCCACTTTCGGAGCCCATTTCGCCCCTTTTAACTTATAAGATCACTTGAAATTGAACTATATACGAAATATTTTTTTGTACAGCAGTATATATTAAACCTCCCGCCTCGAAGGTTTCCCGCCAAAAAAACTAAACAAACATGCAAGGAAGCACAGATTAATAAGAGTATGTCTAAAGACAAGGAAGGAAGGGAGATGTTACCATAGACAAAAAATTACGCTCCTGTGCTTCTAGTTCACAACTTGGTGGTGACTCGGGATATTATTTTTTATCTGTGTAACTCGATTCTCGTTGTGAAGACCGAGAGGAGGGTCCGAGGGTCGATTTAACTAATGTCACAAGCTTGTAACAAGAAGATGTTTAAAAAAAATATTGTAGTATTTTGTTCCATAGGTACTCGTATATCACACCGTCCGTCTCCGGTGGTATGTGCCAGCAGCCGTGCCGGCCATGCCGCTCATGCCGCAGTGACATTTTCCATATTATCTGACAGTTAATTAACGTATGCCACCGGCAAAGCAGCCGGGTGGTGTGGATACACCATAATGGGTGGTTAGGTTAGTTAGAATCGTTTAAAAACAAGAAACGCTGAATATTCATGGTTGCATTAATTTTGAGTTTTATGTTTTTTGGGCACTTTATATACGAATCCTTAATCTTATAGCTAAAACATTTGTGTCTCATTTCTGAGTTTTAGTATTACATATCGATAAATGCATAATACGAGATTTTCGTAAGATTCGTTACTCAATGTTTGATAGTCAAGTCCGTTGTTGTTCAAGGAATTGTAAAAAAATGTTACAGACTTAGCGCAGCGACATATCTGCGCACGTGGCAATTCCAGGTAGATTAAAAGATAAAGGGCGAGACATATTATTCTAAATAAACAGGTATAAAATAAAAGCGTTATCGGTTGCGGCCAGCGGATCAGATAGTCACTTGGAGAGAAAAAAGAAGTATTTATTATTTATTACTTGTCTTGTTTATTATCTTTCTAATTTGTAAAATACTTTCGTGGTATTCACAGAATAACTCGTTAACGTGACGTTTCGTAAAACGCTCTAAGGTGTACACAATGATATTATATTGGTTTAGGTACACGTCGAGTACCTACTCTAGGTGGCACTATTTAGTAGTTAATGTGTCAATAAAGTTTCTTAAATTTCAACTACAATATATAATTTACATTATAATTGAGACAACTCTTCATACATTTTTAAATGTCTGTAGGGTCGTACTTAGATCCACAAATACGCACAATGTACTGTATTGAAAAAAAGTTGTCGTGTAAAACTTTACACAGTCTCGCTCTTACCCTCTGGGATTGCCCACATGCAGGTATGTACTGTGTTTGCGACGAAATGATAGCGTTTATTAGAATAACCATATTTAAAGTATAGTATTATTAACTACCTAAAAATACATTAAGTGGCACCAGAAAATGTATAACTTCAAAAAAGATGTATCACTTATTTTTTTAAACAGGCCTCGAATGTTAGTGTATTTTTTTTTCTAGCGCTACGATCACTCAATGGCCATATTGACAGTATCCCACAAACGATAAGTACGCAAATAAAAACAATACCTTTCCACTCCTTCCCGTTATCTTTTGGGATTGCCACGTGCACAGCGCCAGCGCCGTTTGCTATACTTGTTTATTTTGTATGAAATGTCACTACGCGTAGTCTTTGTAGTAACTATTTTTTAACCATTCCTCGACCAACGACGTATTTGCGGTAGACTTATAAACAATGAGTAACGAAGCTTAGCTAAATCGCGTAGTGTGCATTATTTGTTATGTAATACTAAATAAAAGAATATTTTAACCACAAGATTTAGGATATATATACTGTTGTATGTGCCCAAAATAAAGCTACCAAGTATTCCGTCATCAAGTGAAATATTGCAAAGTCGAGATAACTCCTTTTGTCTGTCTTAATAGGTTGCAGTTGCAGCCCCAAACTTAATATGGATCCTAAACGCTCCAAGAGCTTTCCAATCTATCTGTCATATATCTATGGCTGCGGTTTGGTCGACGTCAACGTCAAAACATTAGTAGAATACGAATCGGCTAATCTTCGATCGAACGATAAAGTTGAACTAAACCACAGCTGCAACGCAACCATTTGGATGGGAAAAACTGAAAAAGTTGATAATCGTCACCAATGCAGTTGACGTTTAGTTGTATTTTGACAAGAGAATTGCCCTGCTGATCTATGAATCTGTCTCAATCGCTTGTCGGCGAGAGACTCAAACCATGCATTGTCTCAGCGTCTATTACAATGTCTTTCATGGCTGTAGAGCCCTATACGCGAACGACAAATACGGTCACATACTCGGCATTTAAACTGCATGTTGCCCGGGATCGCAGCATCTTCCTGATCTATGAATCTGTCTCAATCGCTTGTCGGCGAGAGACTCAAACCATGCATTGTCGTGTGATGTGCAACCCTCCGAAGAAACAAAGGTGAAGCATAGAGGTCGCATTTAAACAACTCACAATCTGGTCAGAGTGTCGCAAAGGGTGCGCACACTAAAAATGAGAAAAAAAAATCGCCTAATCACACCTTCGGGACCCGGGGGGAAGTGGGAGTTGAAGGGGGGGGGGAACCTAAAGGGGGGAGTCCAATGGGATGACCTTGACCTTGGATGACCTCACCCTTGGATGACCTTGACTTTTATTGACCTCCCCTCCCCCTCCCCAACACTACACCTTCCCCCCTCCCCAACACTACACCTTCCCCCCCCTCACACTACACCTCCCCCCCAAACATCAATGAGATGACCTTGCCCTTGGATGACCTCGACCTTGGACGACTTCGATTTGATGACTTTGACCTTGGATAACTTTTGACCCTTCCCCCCCCCCCCAGCAGTTTTTCGTACACTGGGTCCGATTGGGGGGTGAAGGAGGGAGTTAATGAAAAAGTGTCCCATTCAAACGTTGTTACGCTTCCGCTCCTTTATCCAACCCCGTGAGAAAAAAGGGGGGTTAATATGACATCACCACCCCTCGCAAAATCGGCTATGTCCTGCGCACCCTTTCATACACTGGGTCCGATTGGGGGGTGAAGGAGGGAGTTAATGAAAAAGTGTCCCGTACAAACGTTGTTACGCTTCCTCTCCTTTATCCAACCCCGTGAGAAAAAAGGGGGGTTAATATGACATCACCATCCCTCGCAAAATCGGCTATGTCCTGCGCACCCTTTCATACACTGGGTCCGATTGGGGGGTGAAGGAGGGAGTTAATGAAAAAGTGTCCCATACAAACGTTGTTACGCTTTCTCTCTTTTATCCAACGACGTGAGAAAAAAGGGGGGTTGATATGACATCACCACCCCTCGCAAAATCGGCTGTCCTGCGCACCCTTTCATACACTGGGTCCGATTGGGGGGTGAAGGAGGGAGTTAATGAAAAAGTGTCCCATACAAACGTTGTTACGCTTTCTTTCTTTTATTCAACGCCGTGAGAAAAAAGGGGGGTTAATATGACATCACCACCCCTCGCAAAATCGGCTATGTCCTGCGCACCCTTTCATACACTGGGTCCGATTGGGGGGTGAAGGAGGGAGTTAATGAAAAAGTGTCTCATACAAACGTTGTTACGCTTCCTCTCCTTTATTCAACCCCGTGAGAAAAAAGGGGGGTTAATATGACATCACCACCCCTCGCAAAATCGGCTATGTCCTGCGCACCCTTTCATACACTGGGTCCGATTGGGGGGTGAAGGAGGGAGTTAATGAAAAAGTGTTCCGTACAAACGTTGTTACGCTTCCTCTCCTTTATCCAACCCCGTGAGAAAAAAGGGGGGTTAATATGACATCACAACCCCTCGCAAAATCGGCTATGTCCTGCGCACCCTTTCATACACTGGGTCCGATTGGGGGGTGAAGGAGGGAGTTAATGAAAAAGTGTCCCGTACAAACGTTGTTAACCTTCCTCTCCTTTATCCAACCCCGTGAGAAAAAAGGGGGGTTAATATGACATCACCACCCCTCGCAAAATCGGCCGTTTGGCATCGAGTTAGTTTCCTACCAAACGGTGATTCTTGCGCTCGGCGGCCGCTGCCGCGGCACGCTCGCTTCGCTCGCTCGCCTTCGCGCGTTGTCTGGTCGCTGTTCTAACCTAACCTAACCTTGTTCTTTGCCATACAGTTAGTTTCGTACCAAGCGGTGATTACTGGCGATTCAGTTCAAGCCAATGCCGTTCGTTATCAGGTCGCTGTTCTAACCTAACCTTACTTGTTGTTTGGCATCGAGTTATTTTCCTGCCAAACGGTGATTCTAGCGCTCGGCGGCCGCTGCCGCGGCACGCTCGCTTCGCTCGCTCGCCTTCGCGCGTTGTCGGGTCACTGTTCTAACCTAACCTAACCTTGTTCTTTGGCATACAGTTAGTTTCTTGCCAAGCGGTGATTTCTGGCGATTCAGTACAAGCCAATGCCGTTCGTTATCAGGTCGCTGTTTTAAACTAACCTATCCTTGCTGTTTGGCATCCAGCTAGTTTCCTGCCAAGCGAAGTGTTTTCTGACTTTATGGCTTGGTCACCTTGACATAAGTAAAAGTTGCATCCCTTGGACCCCCCTAACCAGTGATACTGAAAAAAAGAGGTGTTACACAAGGCTGAAAATTTCGATGATTTTTTTCTGTCCTAACTGCCTTAGAAATGTACTTCGAAAAACGCCCTCTAACTTCGCGGGTATTGACTTTATAGCTAGGTCACCTGAACAAAAGTTGCATCCCATGGAACCCCCCATCCAGTGACACTGAAAAAATGGGGTGTTATATAAGGTCGAAAATTTCGATGAAATTTTTCTAAGTCCTGCGCACCCTTTCCTACACTCCAACCCACAATCTTCTACCCTTCTTTTACTTCTACTATCGCGACTGGCATGCCTAGGTCTATTGGGCAAGTTGAAAGATTTAATAAGATAACGGGTACAGGCTGAAGACCGACAGCTACTTTATTGCGCCGGAAGATGCCGAAGACACTGCTGTTGATGTTACCAAATTACGAGTGCAGGTAGACAAAAAAATTAAAACAGATACCGCTTCATAAAAGCAAAGATTCGATAAGTCACGTACAAAAGCAAAAAAATCCTAGAGGGTAAACTAGTCCTGGTAATAATTTAATCTAAAGAAGGGCAAAGTCGAAAATTATTGTCAGTTTTCAAAGGACCGTTTTAAATAAAGAAGGTTCTGGGTCAAGATAGGTACGAAGTTTCAGATTTAAGGGGTGGCGAAACAAAAAACTATACAGGGCAAACAGCTGCCGACAATATGAAACCCTGGATTAATATTGACAGCTGGGATTTGGATGACATAGATTACCTAAAATGAATAATGGAACGTGTTGGCAAGGTTTGTAAAAAAAAACATATGGATTGAAAAATAATGTAATTTGAAAAAAAGTACTATGGGTAACTTTAAATGCAAATAAAGTAACATTCGGGACGCGGTCGACATTTTTGTCTTCTTGTGTTTTTTTTTGTAAAAAAGTGTTAAATGAGTATTTAAAAGTAGTTATTTTACAGGTACTTTTTTTTTTCTTCTTTGGCACCCGCGGATTGCGATAGCCACGGACGGAGTAATAAAGGTAGGGAAACGGAAAGGAAATACAAAACGGAAAAGGAATTTTCAAAAAGAATAAGGATCAGGTTTAAAAGGTGGATCGGATTATATTCATAAATGTTTTACGAATAGGAATTATAATTTTATGTTATTAATACATAAACCTATATTCAGAAATACATTTGTATACATCATAATCATATTTATATATCAGGCAGGATATGGATGTTGGAAAAGGAACACGCAAGGATAACAAAGCTGAAATAAAAGTTGAACGATCGTGATTCTGGCAGGCGAAGAATATATGATTCAGGTCGCCTACTCCAGCACCGCACTCAAATGCATCACTTGCTATAATTTTGAGTCTTGCTCATGTATGTGTTCCTGCTCATTAGCAGGAACACATACATGTCCGAGTCTCATACGAATAATACTAGAAGTAGTCAACTCATTCAAACTTGTCCTGAAAAACCAAGGTTTGGATGAAATAAAAGGTTGTAAACGTTTATAAGACTTTCCTTTTGTTTGATTACTGAACTCCCATTCTTTCTCCCATTTTTCATGCAAGTAAAGTTTAGGTAGAGCTGCTAGGTCATGACAATATTTTTGAAGTGAAAACTTCTTTAGCGGCGTTGAGCACTTTTGTGGGATGGGGGAAAAATGTGAAACTCGCGTCAGGACACGTGACCTGATCGAAAAACCGTAAGACGGTTAGCGAAATCATGGATGTAAGTTGATTTTTCTGAGAGATAAACTTTTTAATGTAATTTAATATAATATAAATTGTAATGTTTGTGTGCGATAGCGCAATAAATAAATATTGTATTCTATAAAAATATTATATTTTTATTATTATTATTATTGTATTCTATCACAAAAATGATAGTACTTTTATATTGATAATAACTATTCCATAAAATCAAAAATGCACAACGTTGATATTCAAGTTTTCACTTCTGCCGGCACTCCCGGAGTGCTTTTACAGTTTTTTTATATCGAAAAGGTCCCCAGAGTGAACAGCAGCATTTGCCAAAGAATCCGCTTTCATGTTACCAGGAATATTACTATGTCCCGGAATCCAGACAAACACTACAGGAAAACCTTTCTGTATGCAAGCATTCAATAACTTTCTGCTTTCAATTATAACTGGATATGTAATATTTGAATTAAAGGGGAACTTAGTTAATGCTTGAAGAGCACTTTTGGAGTCACAAAAAATAACAGTTTTATTTAGTCTCATTAATAAAATATACTGTAAAGATTTAAAAACGCCAAAGCATTCGCCAGTGAAAACAGATGACTCAGGTGGCAATTGTATCATCTGGTGTATTCTACACCAGATGATAAAATTCCCACACCAACGTGGCCAGCATTTGAAGATCGACGACCCGTCTGGTGTAGTGGTCAAGAAATCGCCTACTACGCAGCGGGTGCGGGTTCGATCCCCGCACGATACAAACATTTGTGTGCATGAACATGTCTGTTTGTATTGGTCTGGGTGTTTTCTATGTATAATATGTATGTATTTACAAAAAAAAAAGTATGTAAGTAATATATCCGTTGTCGGGCACCCATAACACAAGCTTTGAGTAGCTTACTTTGGGACTAGATGGCGATGTGTGGAAATGTCCAAAGGATATTTATATTTTATAAAGGATATTTATTTGAATGCTTTGAAGCATCACAATATAGATGATGCCAGTCTCCCCATTGATTATCTATAAATAGGTTAAATTATACGTCAGCTTTAGTATCAGCTTTAGAAATACCGATATCGAAAATCACAGTCGGTAGTATCAGGGATTCGAAATTTGAACAAAAAACTGGAAGATACATTGATTTATGTGTGGGTGCTTGCAATGAAAGAATTTTGCGATAGCTAACAATTAAACAGGAAGGAGATGTATGGAGAATTCTCACATGTTCAGATAACACTGCTAATTTAGGAAAAAGAGGATGGTTTGATAATTGAAGAGCACGGAATAAAAAAATATCACATAAAAATTGTCGTCAAAGTTTTAATGGTGGATCAACACACTCAACCTGTAAAGAGTTATTAGGGCTTATTTTCATAGCTCCTACAACTACTCGAAGGGCTTTAGTTTGGACGACATCCAGTTTCTTGAGGCCTACAACATTACAGGGCTCTAGAAATTGAGTGCCTAATCAAGGGAGCTTCTTATAAGGGCATTGTAAATGAGTTTCATGCTAAAAGGATGAGCGCCCCACCAGACGCCCGCTAGACATCTTAATATATTTAAAAAACGTTCGCATTTATCACTAATATTGTAGCAGTGCGAAGTACCAGTAAGTTTAGAATCTAAGGTAACGCCCAAAAGTTTTGCCTCGTTATTAACAGGAATGTTCATATTATCATAGTGAACTAGAACTGGTGGTGGACTACGCATTCTGGTAATAAGTACGACAGAACTTTTGGAAACTGATAATGATGAACCATTTCTATCCAACCAAGATTTAAGCATTTGAAGTGATAAGTTAAGTTCAGAACATAAATAAGTAACGTCCTTATCAGAAAAGTATATGAGGAGATCGTCAGCATATTGTAGCATACTGACGTTGTTTGTAATCGAAATTTGCAAGTCATAAGAATAAATATTGAACAGGATTGGGCTTGAAACAGATTCTTGAGGGATACCGTTGAATAAATATCTTTATTTTATGGAATCTGCACACATAACATGGATACAGCGTTCGTCTAAAATATTGGTGACAAAATCTACTAATAAGATTGGTAAATTCAATTTTAACAATTTATCTCGGAGAATAGATATTACTACCCCGTCGTAAGCAGAAGAAATGTCTAAAAAAACTGCAAGTAAATGTTGGTTATTAGAAAAGGCTATCCTGATGTCAGTAGTGAAAATAGCAATACTATCGGAAGTGCTTCTTCCCTTTCTAAATCCAAATTGGTAGTAACTCAATAAGCCTTGGCTTTCTATAAACCATTCAAGACGATTTTTAATTAAGTGCTCAGCTATTTTTATTAAAACTGAAGAGAGAGCTATTGGCCAGTATGAATTAGCGTCTGAAGGACATTTGTTTGGTTTTAGGAAGCGGAATCACTTCCTGTACCTTCCAAGATGGAGGAAAATGAAAACATTATTGAATTTATAATGGACAAGAAGTAAGATAATGTTGAGTCACTCGAACTAACTAAAAATGAATACGGTATTCCGTCACTTCCAGGTGGAGAGTCTTTAACATAAGATAACACACCTTTGAGTTCAGATAAACAAAATGGAGAACTTATACCGGTATATTGAGGACTAGAAGGTTCAATAAAAAACATAGCTGTGGAGGAACAAATGGAGGTGCTAATTTATCTAAGAATTTATCAACTGTTGACTCATTGAGTGATACAGGAGCATTATCCTTCAAAGCTGACCTAAAACGTCTTATATTTGCCCATACTGCGGAAGGAGAAGTATCCGGAGATATTGAATGACAAAAAGTTTTCCAGCCCTCCCATTTCTTTTGTTTGAGTAATTTTCTAGTTCTAGTCATAATAGAGGAAAGATTTTCATAATTTTCCGAAGTAGTATTAGAATTATATACACGCTCTGCCGCCTTTCTCCTTTTAACAGCTTCTGAGCATTCACTATCCCACCAAGGGGGGGTTGGTAATCTATTACTAGTGGTAATTTTAATAGTAAAAACTTCGTCAGCTGATTCCAACAAAAGAGAGGTAAAACTTTCTGCACACAATTTTATATTGCCATCATTTACAGTTGGCAATGATGTAATTTCTATTTTAACTTTTTCCCTAAATAAAGTCCAATCGGGGTCAACTAATTTATATTTGAGCCTTGGCGAACGCATTAGTTTTTTTGGTCTGGTCATAAAAGGGAAGGAAATAATAATTGGAAAATGGTCACTCCCATATGTCAAAGGTAGAGTAGACCATGATAAACAAGATGCTAAGTTTGGACTACAAATACACTCGGCGTCAAAAAAATCGCACCTTTTAAAAATCTTATTTAAAAATTCCTAAACCTTATGTAGAGGATAGTGTTAGGTATCATTAGAAAGGTAACAAAAATTAGTATCAAAAAACAATTAAGTGTAATCTTTTTTAAAATTAAAATTATACAAAAAATATTAAAATTTGAAAAATAATAAAAATTCTTAATTACGGCCTAATTAACAATCGATAATTTATAAAAAAAAGTGTCTTAAAATAAACTTAAAATTTAGTGTTACCCTCCCTTGCCCTGATGACGGCTTCCATACGGTCCCTCATAGACCTCACCAACTTCAGGACCTCTTCTTGAGGGATAAGACCCCATTCTTCAATCACCGCGGTTTGGAGTTCCTGTAGAGTCGAAGGAGCCAGATCCCGAGATCGAACCTAACATTTAAGATGGTCCCAGAGGTGCTCTATCGGATTCAGATCAGGACTTCTCGCTGGCCACTGCAACACAGAAATTTGGGACCTCCCAGGAAGTCGCTCACGATGGCTGCAGTGTGAGCGCGAGCGTTGTCGTGCATTAATGTGAACCCCTCGCCAAAAGATTCGGCAAAAGGGACCACATGCACATCCAGGATCTCTGTGATATAGCGGCGAGCAGTCAGCGACCCTTGTCCGCGAGCACCTCTGGTCCGGGAGACGCAGACAAGGTTCGGTTTGCCGGCAGCCGACATACCGCCCCAGAACATGCAGGGTCCGCCTCCATATTCCACCGTCTCCTGGATGCAGGCTTGGGCGAAACGTTGACCCTGCCTCCGGCATACTCTTCTTCGTCGGTCGCTGCAGAAAAGACACACTCGTGTCTCGTCTGAGAAGAGAACAGCTCCACACTGCTAAATGGTCCAATCGACGTGGTCGCGAGCAAATTGCAAGCGGGCTCGCCGGTGCGCTGCAGTCAATTTTGGACCTGTAGCAGCTCTGCGGGCTGCTATGTTCTTCTCCTTTAGTCTTCTTCTAACCGTGGAGACACTCACGGTGCGTCTGCGAACTGCCTGGAGCTCCTGTTGCAACTGAACAGCGTTTGAGAAGCGATTTCTCAAAGAGTACGACACAACGAACCGGTCATCTCTTTCCGAAGTGCAGCGACGTCTACCGGACCCATGTCGCCGGATATAGCCACCGGTCTCTAAAAAGCGCTGGTAGACTCTTCGAAACGAAAAACGGCTCAGATTCAGTTGCCGGGCGACATCACACTGCCGCACCCCTGCTTGCAGTAGTGCAACCACTTGAGCGGCCTCATCAGCTGTAGTATCCATTTTCTAGATGTTCTTTCTTCAGTAAAATCAGTGCGTGTGTCCTCTTCAACGGTTTAATAGCGAATAACCCACATTGACCCCGTGTTGACCCCTTTTACCCACAAATGTAGCGCAACTCGCGACTCTTCCGAGCAGCAAAATTTCCTTATAATTTTTGTGACACTTTATTTGTTGCATTAGGTTTTATTTGATAATAAATAATTATGTTTTATAAAGTTAATAAGGTAACCTTTTAAGTAAAATTATAATTAATACGGCTGCATGTGCATATCAAGAGTTACTGACATTTGAACGTGATTTTCTTAGAGGTGCGATTTTTTTGACGCCGAGTGTAGTTAAATCAGGAGCACTAATTGCTTCCTTAGGGTTGAGTACGACGAGTAGGAATACCAGTGTTTAAAAGACATAAATTATTGCTATCCAGAAAATCTAAAATTCTATGACCATAGTAGTTGGAAATACCGTTAAAGTCACCCATAATTACAATAGGCTGAGGAATGTTACTCAAAATTGGTTCCAACTCATCATAAATGGCAGATGACGGATGAGGTATGTAAACAGAAACGAAGGAGATGTTTTTTATTGATATAGCGATAATGGAGAAACCAGAAATTTTTAAAAAAGAATTTGGCCGGAGCCATGTTTCTTGTACAGAAACTAAAAAAGGGTCAAACTTATTAATAATATGTAATAGATCACTTTTCTTATTATTGATGCTTCAGCAATTCCATTGAACTGCTATGGAGAACTTCCCGATCAACAGTAGAATCAAGCTTTTCTATAAGGTCAAATTTATGGGCGGCGTTGGACGGTAAAACAAAGTTAGATTTATTCAAAGAAGTAATTAATATGATTAGTAACTCTTTTACAGAACACTCAGGTTGTCACTGATATTATCTTTGTTTATCAGAATACTTTTACTAGGGGCAAAAGGGGTATTGTAATCATTTACCTACTAATGCTTGATGTTCATCTCTGTTATAGCTTTTGCCAGGTTTGAATGGAGATCTTGGTTTCATTAAAACAGTTTTTTTTATAAGTATTCCAACCAGCATTATTATTTTGTACATATTTAAGCTTGGAGTTTGAACATAAATAAAAATTTCTTAAAACATCAGAAAAAGATTTTCCTAGCGTACGGTGCAACTTCAAAGCCTCAGCATAAATTAACATATAATTAACTATACAATTTTTCGCCATTGCTTCTTTAATGTTACGTGTCTTGTGAATTTAGGACAATTTCTGCTAGTGGCCTGGTGAGGGCCAGAACACAAGGAACAAACAATATGCTCCTCCTCTATGTCACATGTATCACCTGCATGACCCTGCCCACATTTATAACACCTAGGAAGGGATCTACACTGAGTTTTTACATGGTCGTAACGACAGCAACGGAAACATTGAATTGTTGGATAAATGTAAAGATCAACCGGTAGCGAATTATAGCATAAATATATTATTTAAGGAATAATCTGACCGTCAAATGTTACAACAATTGTTTCAATGGGAATGAATTCAGGTTTACCATTGACCATGTTCTTTTTTTTTTAAACGTCTAACTTTTAGAAGTCTTCCACAACCTACTGGTAGTGAAATGTTCCTTATAATATCCTCATTACTCCATTTAACAGGAACTCCTCTTATGACTCCCATCCTAGTAACATTTGAAATAGGAATGAAAGTTTTATATTTGTGTTGTTTTAGTATGTCATTTCTGAGGAATGCATTAGCATCTTCAAATTTTGTAAAGCACAGTGAAACACGATTTCTCCCTATCTTCTTAAGGCTACCTTCCACAATACCTCTAACATAATTATTTTTAAGAAAATGACCTACTGTAACAGGATGCAAAGATAGGTTTTGACTGGGATCAGTTTATTCTCTTTGAATGTGCAAAACAAATGGTGAGACATCAGTACAAGTACAAGTTTCTACCAATCGGGATAGTTTCTGTCGGTGTGTTTGTATCTGGTGATGTATTAGATGCAGGTACTGAAGTGGACTCATTTAAACCTGGCATAGGTTGCATATTTTTATTTTCAATTACAGTATTTGTTTCTTGTACAGTGTAAGTAGAGGCAATGCACTGACAGTCAGAATCAGTCACAATAGACCTATGGTCATGATGACGGCTTTTGCGCTATAAGTTAGCATGCTTGCAAACTTTTCTAGAAGGTATTTTTCGCTTAGGGACACTTGCAGTCTCACATTCGTCTAATAAAGTATATAATCCTGATTAACATTGTGTTATTGTTACAAATATGACGGCTCAGGTACATCACATGGCGCTAAAAAGTTAAAATCCTGGTGGAGGAGCGTCCCGCCACCAAGATCTGGCGGGTCGCCCATGGCGAAAAGAAAAACTATATAACTTACCCAGAACTGAAGAAAACTATGTCACAGTAATATATAAGATATATAGGAATAAAAAGACAAAATAAAGATGCACTATACCTCTAACCTGACACTTATTTCAAATTATTTTTTATGAGAGCAAGAAAAAGTACGTCTACCAAACCCGACGTTTCCCGCGCTTTTTTCCAGTTTTTGTTATAAATGTCAATTATAATAATCTATCGATTATGTTGTGAAACGTGCCCGTGTTTGTACGTATTTTGGAACGTGACCAGGTGCATGTACTGGCAACTTTTATTTTTCTACTTCCATCTTGTCTGCGTTGTCGTCTAGGTTAATTTTCTATTTCCGCATTTTAAATTTAATGTATAATTAAAAAATATTAATTAGTATACTCCGTTTTTCTTGGCTAGTCCAATAATGTTAACAATCTTTACATAAATAATATCAGTGAATAAAATTATTTAACTATTTGATTTAAAAAGATCTCAGTATAAAACGATGAATTGTGTTAGAAAAATGTTAGATGTGAGTTGGGTTTATATCAATTTAAAAATTATCATTTCGTTGAAAAGTAATGTCACGATTGTTTACAATATGAGACTTGCTAAGAAAAACGGACTATAGACGTAGGTATCAGTGTTATGTTGGTATGTATTTTGGACAATACATTTTCTAATATCAACCGCTGGAACTGAAATCTTTTATTTACTGATCTCCATACATCCACTGCATAAGTACCTAACCTGCCACCTACTTTTAATAGGTTATGTGGACCAGCTTTATCTAATTGGATTTACTAGTGGAAAATTATTAAAATATAAAGGATATCAGTTTGTACGGCCACGAGATGCCAGACACTTTATCGCAAGAAGTGAATCCACGGAGTGTGCCGAATATGAATTCCAGCATTGCAGGCGTGGCAGGCAGGGCAAATGGTGGCGGCATGGGTTTCGGCGGCGTTGGAATTGTGAACTGTCCGAAGTTGGAAGGGGCAGCGAATTACACGAATTGGAAATTTATAATTAAAATGCTTGTAACCTTGGACGGGACGTGGGGCTGTGTAACCAGAGACGACAACGATTTTACACGTAATCAGCGTGCGTTGGCTCGTATTTGCTTGTCAATAGACTGCAATTTGCATCAGTACCTATGTACGGACCGCTACTACAGCTAAGGAAGCTTGGGATAAGCTTGCGAAGATATTTGAGGACAAAGGGCTTTTTCGGCGTGTGTTATTGCTGCGTCAGTTACACCGAATTTCTTTGTGTGACTACCAAAACATGTCACAGTATATTTCTACAGCTTAATGACGCCAGTACAGCAGCTTGCCGACATTGGGCGTACAATCGAGGACGACGAGGTTGCAGAGATCCTGTTTAGTGGCCTATCGAGCGAGTACGACGTTCTTGTGTCCAGTCTGGAGACGGCTTGTATAAGCCGTGAGCTGTCAAGCGAGTTGGTGCGGTCGCGTCTGTTGCAGGAGGAGATGGGTCACAGTTACAGGAAGAATGGGTCGAATCTTACAGAAAGTGTTAACTCTAGTAGTGCGGCTTATGTTGCTGGTAAAAAAAGTCACTACTGCAAAAAACCAGGACATATTAAGTCAAAGTGTTTTAAGTTAAAAAAGGTCAAAAAACGTCAAAATTCGTCCGATGAAAAGACACTGATTGTTACTGAGTCTGCTTTGGTCGCACGACATGAATGGATAGGACTCTGGATGTACAGCACATATGTGCAACGATAAAAACCTGTTTAAAGACTTTAAAAACAATAAAAGCAATGTGACTATTGCTAATAATGATCTATTGAGCAGTGAAGGTACAGGAGTCTTCTGGAAGTAATTTGGAGGAGTGCATTGCGTGCCTGCAGGGTAAACAGGTTGCAAAACCGTTTCCTACAGGCGAGGCCAAGCGTGCTACTCAACCGCTGGAGTTAATCCATACAGATGTGTGTGGCCCGATGTCTGTCTGTAGCTTTGGTGGTGCCAGATTTTTACTGACACTAACGGACGACTTAAGTAGGATGACCTGGGGTTTCCTTCTTAAGATTAAGAATAAATCAGAGCTCCTGACTCAAACTCTGAGTACTGTACGGGCAGTGATGAGAGTGCGAGTTGTTCAAGTCCGGCGGCCGAGGACGGCAGCGCGTGTACACCCGACGTGGCACCTACTGGCGGGGACGTCGCCATGGTCAGCTCTGATCCTGAGGTATCAGTGGCTCCCACTAGCCGCCCCGTGCGTGGTACGCGCGGTATCAAGCCTTTGAGGTATGCAGATTATTCGTTATTTACACGAGCTGAGTGAGCCTGTGACTTATGAGGAGGCTATCTCTTCGCCTAACAGTGAGGAATGGCAACGTCCTATGATAACAGAGTTCGATGCTCTTACTAATAATAAAGTATGGGAGCTTGTTGATCACCCGTCAGATCAAAATGTTGTGAAGTGTAAGTAAGTGTACAAAATTAGAAATGACATTAAAAATGAATGATGATGAGAACAATAATTTCGGTAGAGAGCATTGGCTCGCGGCGAAACGAGTTTTAAGGTATCTTGCAGGGACATTAAATTATTCCCTATGTTTAAAAATAACTGCTTATGCCGATGCCGATTGGGCCAATAACTTAATAGATCGCAAGTCGTATACTGGGTTTGTTATTCAGATGGGTGGGAATACTATTAATTGGGACTCACGCAAACAAAAATGCGTTGCGTTATCAAGCACCGAGGCTGAAAATTTGGGTCTAAGTGAAGTGTGTAAAGACTTATGTTTCTTGAAAAAAAAATTTAGCTGAAATTGACAATGTTCAAGAAGAAATCATTTTATTCAATGACAATCAAAGTGCTATTAAATTGCTTCAGGCCAAAGAATATTGTCAAAAGAAAACGAAACACATTGACTTAAGATATCACTATATTAAAGATTTAATACAAAATAAGTTTACTGATTACAGTAGGTATATGTCAACTCATGATATGGTTGCCGATGTTTTTGCTTTAAGTTCAATTAAGCATAAAAATGTTATCTTTAAGATGAATGTAAAGTAATGACTGACTAGTTATAAGAACACCGCATGTAAAATCTCATAAGTTACAAATTTTAAATTTTTAGTATTTGACAACATAATGATGTTTGTATTAAATTGTTTTGTTCAAAATGTGTGTAATGTATAGTCATGTTGAAACAAAAGGAGAGCATGTTATAAATGTTAATTATAATAATCTATCGATTGTTGTGAAACGTGCCCGTGTTAATTTTGGAACGTGATCAGGTACATGTACTGGCAACTTTTTTTTTCTACTTCCATCTTGTCTGCGTTGACGTTTAGGTTAATTTTCTATTTCCTCATTTTAAATTTAATGTGTAACTATAAAGTCGGCGGTAGTTCGACAAACATACAACAAGTGCTCTTATTTTCAAAATTAATTTATTGCTTAATCAGTCAACAATTTTGAACAAATTTACTTTGTAACTGTTTATAAAAGTGTCATAATCAAGTGGAGTTAAAGGTAACTCCAATGTTAAAGAAGATATAGTAAAAAACCCACCTGTCAGTTACTGCTCACTACACCACCTCTGATATCTATAAGTTGTCACTTCACTTCATCTCATAATGGCAAACACACCCAAACGCAGCCTTGAAGATATTGCTGAGTCACTAGAACGCAGTCTTGGCACAAGAATGGATGAGTTTGAGGCACAACTTCGCTCCGGTGAGTCCACATCAGTGAAGGACATCGGGCAGCTTAGTGCTGATTTTTTGTCCTTTTAAACTACCGTCTGGAGCATTCTAACTCTACTGAAGCAGCAGATCGCTGAAGTCAACAAGACTATTGATGTAGCAGAGATGCGCCAACGCAAGAAACATCTTGTTCTGAGTGGTGTCCCGGAGTCTAGCGATGATGTTGCATTGGCTGTGGTCAGTCATTTTTTTTTATTTTCTCTTCTTTCCGTTTGGATTGGAAAAGGCAAAGGTTTAAACCGAAAAAAAAGCGCGGGAAACGTTCAACTTGACGGGCGTGTTTTTTTGTTTCTCTTAATTTTCAATTTAATTATTTTGTGAAAAAGTGATCAGGAGAGGTCTTTTTGTCTTTTTATATTGTAGTTAGTGTATATATTTATCGATAAAGTGCATTGAATTGCTGTATTTGGGTAAGTTCAATACTTTTACATTGTAAAAATGAATGAGCCCCCCGATCCTGGGGAGGTTCCCCAGGCGGGCGAATTTGTGACGATTCCAGCACAATCGAATGGTAGTGAACAGGGTGCGGTGGTGCCTGTTTCTGGAGATCTGGCGCTAGGCCCGATGGTGCCTATTTCTAATGGTTCTGCAATGGACACGGACGGCGCCCCAGCAGCACAGGGTCGCAAACGATCTCGTGTTCGTAAATGTAAGCACTGCAGCAAGCGTAAACGAAAACATCGTGGATCTGAGACTAATGAGCATGACTGTACTTGCGACTCAACACTCTCACCTACTGAATCCATATCTAGTCTAACAAACAAAAGTACTAAGAAAAATGAACCTGCTAAGCCAAATTTTGAAAATGACTCCCAGCCTTCTGCTACTCTTGATTTAAGTAGAAAAGTGTATAATGATACTGATGCTTCACCTTACATCATCCATGTACAAAGAAATCAACAATCTCCGAATGACGGCTCCTCAATGCACTCAGTCTCATTTGGATTTTTTTTGAAAAGAAATGCTTTTAAAAATATTATAGATGGCAGCGTAAAACAGATTGGTAGGAATAAAATAGCCTTGTCCTTTTGTAACTACTTAGATGCAAATCTATACTAATATTATAAAGCTGAAGAGTTTGTTTATTTGTTTGTTTGTTTGTTTGTTTGAACGCGCTTATCTCAGAAACTACTGGTCCGATTTGGAAAAATGTTTTTATGTTAGATAGTCCATTTATCGAGGAAGGCTTTAGGCTATATAACATAAAGATACGACTCATAAGACCACAGCAGCAATGAAAAATGTTGCGAAAACGGGAGAAGCTCCTTTTGAGAGCTTCCGCTGCGTACGCTGCGAAAACCGCTTAAGTTACACAAAAAATATGTATGACAGGATTGTTCAGCATTAAGAGTTCTATAATAAAGTCCGCGACAGCATATGTCTATCTTTAATGGTTGACTTACTTACAACCTATTTTTAACCGACTTCAAAAAAGGAGGAGGTTATCAATTCGACTGTATGGTTTTTTTTTTGTATGTTTGTTACCTCATATCTCAGTCGTTAGTCGACCGATTCGAAAAAATTTTTGCCTGCTTAGAGGGTGCACCTTCTAGTTGGTCCCATTGTTGCCGATTTGGGATCTGAAGATGGGATCTTGGTGTAATCGAGGGAAACCCTCAAATTTTAAAGGCACGTATAGTGTTGTTTTACTAAAATCTCAATTTTGACGTATTGTTACGTCTGATAGTCCACATCTTGTGGGGCTGAGCTGATGATGGAACTCCTTAACGCTTAGGGGTTCAGTAATTATAATGACAGAACATATGATACGAGGGTCAAACTGAAAGTTCTTAGAACTGGCCACTTATAAACAATATAATAAAAAAAATATTCTAAAATTTGAAAATAGAACTCTTTGCCAATATTACTGAGTATATATTTCATTCATTTGTCATTTGTTTTACGATTTGGCGGCAAATTGAAAATTGTCTGTGTCACGTCAACATGAATTTAACACGAGAAAATTTTCGTGCAATGATTTTTTATGACTTTCGATGTCATTTAAGTCAACAAGAAAGTTATGATAGACTACGATTGGCCTTTCACGATGAAGCCCCATCTCGTGCGACTGTTTACAACTGGTTTAATGAGTTTAAACGTGGTCGCACTAATCTCACTGATGATGTACGTGAGGGACGGCCTTCTACGGCGACGACTGAAAATAACATCTGTGTTGTGCGGCGTATGATAGAGACTGACAAAATAGTGACCTATCAGCAGATTCGGACAAGCTTAGGCATCGGTATAAGTCAAGTGCACAAAATCCTCCACGAACATTTAGCGGTCAGGAAGCTTTGCGCCCGGTGGATACCTCATAATTTGACTAAGGCTCAAAAACTCCATCGTGTGGATTGGTGCCGTAAAATGATTGAAAGATTTAATGGAGGTGACTCAAATGCTGTGTTCGACATACTAACAGGTGACGAAAGCTGGATTTACTGTTATGATCCTGAAACCAAAAGACAATCTGCTCAGTGGGTGTTTCCTTTCGAGGAGTTGCCAACTAAAGTGAAGAGAGATCGAAGTGCGGGAAAAAAAATGGTGGCCTCGTTCTTTGGAAGGATAGGTCATTTCGCAACAATTGTGTTAGAGGATCAAAAAACAGTTTCTGCAGAATGGTACACTACCAATTGTTTGCCACTTGTCTTGGAAAAAGTTCGAGAGAAACGACCTCGCAGTAGGATCCTCCTTCACCACGACAACGCCTTGTCGCACACCGCCAAGCGAACGATCGACTATTTGGCGACATCAAACGTTGAATTATTGGGTCACCCGCCGTATAGCCCCGACCTCGCGCCTTGTGATTTTTATTTATTTCCAAAAATTAAAGAAAAACTTAAAGGAAAGCGGTTTATGAATGCTGAAGAAGCGGTGGCTGCGTATCGCGATACCATTGAAGAGACCCCTAAGGACGAGTGGGCAAAGTGCTTTTCCCAGTGGTTCCATCGCATGCAGCGGTGTATTGACGTCAATGGACAATATTTTGAAAAGATATAATAAAACTAATAACTGGCTAATGTAATCAGTTTTTGATTTTCTAAAAACTTTCAGTTTGACCCTCGTAGGTAGTTTGTAGCTTCTTAAAGAACAGAGTCATAAGGTGCAACTCCCCCCCCCCCCCCCTCTCTTGTAATCTCTAAAAATGGAGAAATAAAATTAACTTTAAAAAAGTAAAAACCGACTTCAAAACCAAAATGCACTAAAAAGTTTTAAATAAACTCTTGAACATTGAAAGGAAAGGAATCCATTTTAGGGAAAAAATTTCTTTTTGGAGTCGGTGCCATCACTTTGAAAATTCAGCCTCACCTTTCGCAGCACCGACTCCAAAAAAAATTGTTTCCCTAAAATGGATTCCTTTCCTTTCAATGTTCAAGAGTTTATTTAAGACTTTTTAGTGCATTTTGGTTTTGAAGTCGGTTTTTACTTTTTTAAAGTTAATTTTACATGTTAATAAATTTGTAAAAAAATAATGCATTATTTTTAGAGGTGTATTATACACACAGGTATTTATTCTTATCAAAATAAATAGATTCATCATCACGAGCATTTCATTTAGAACAAAGTTGCCCTTTATATCATTTGATTCATATAAATATCTTAGGAGCTATCACAGTTTTAACATAACTCTGCACCAAAATAATGTTCGCAGCTTAAGTACAACGTGCGCTTGCGCTAATTATATTATAAAACTGAAGAGTTTGTTGGTTTGAAGTTGAACGCGCTTATCTCAGGAACTGCTGGACCGATTTGAAAAAATATTTCTGTGTTAGATAGCTTATTTATTGAGAAAGGCTTTAGGATATAAAACATCACGCTGCGACGGGAGGGGAGGGAGAAAACTCAAAACGCGCGAACGAAGTCGCGGGGGACCGCTAGTAATATTATAAAGCTGAAGAGTTTGTTTGTTTGAACGCGTTTCTCCCAGGAACTGCTGGACCGATTTGAAAAAATATTTCTGTTTTGGATAGCTTATTTATCGAGAAAGGCTTTAGGGTATAAAACATCACGCTGCGACGGGAGGGGAGGGGGCAAACTCAAAACGTGCGGACGAAGTCGCGGGGGACCGCTATTATATTATAAAGCTGAAGAGTTTGTTGGTTTGAACGCGCTTATCTCAGGAACTGCTGAACCGATTTGAAAAAATATTTCTGTGTTAGATAGCTTATTTATTGAGAAAGGCTTTAGGATATAAAACATCACGCTGCGACGGGAGGGGAGGGAGCAAACTCAAAACGCGCGGGCGAAGTCGCGGGGGACCGCTAGTTCATTCATAAACCACAATAGTTTACAAGCAAATAACTACAAAGCTTTTATCCCTACATTAAATGTGACACGAATGGGGATTGTACGAGGAATACCAGCTGAATGGTCTCCAGAAGAGATCATGGCGAATATTAATGTTCCAATAGGTTGTGGAGGTATATTGAAAGTCCGTAGGCTTAATTTTAAAACATTTATTAATGGCACATCTGTATGGAAGCCATCACAATCAGTTGTTTTGACGTTTGATGGTCAAGTATTAACCTAAACGCATTTTTGTTTGCTACAACTCACTGTCTTTAGAACTGTATATTTACCCCACAATACAGTGTTATAATTGTTGTCGATTTGGCCATACCAAAGTCCAGTGTAGGTCAAAACCTCGCTGTTTCAAGTGTGGTCATGATCACTCAGGGGATTCTTGCAACTTAGATGAAGATAATAGTTACTGCGGCTTGTGCACTGGTGCTCATTTCGCTACTAGTAAGGTGTGCCCAGAACTTGCACGACAAAAACAAATTAAGCTATATATGGCCAACAATTGTGTCTCTAATGCAGAAGCATCTAAGCTGCACCCTCCAGTATCAAAATCGTTTGCAGATGTGGTCTCAACTAGTAGTCCTGTAAATAAATCAAAAGATAACTCATATGTAAATAAAGTCACTCATCCCTCATCTACCTCATACAAAAAGACAGTATTTTTAAAACCACGTTCACCCCCACCACTAAGTAAAGGTTATGATAAACATGCCCACCAAGAACTTATAAATGAATATAATATCCCATCCCCTAGTAATGGATATGCCTTACAGAATAAGTCTGAGGCTAACACCAATGTCATACAGATAACAGATTTAATTATTGTCTTAATCAATTTTCTGACACAATTCAGTAATAGTTCACCGTCCAACGTTGCCCCTTTAATAAATTCTATAGTTCAGCAAATAGTTCAAAATGACTCAAGCGAAGGTTCTCCAGTGGAACTGCCGAAGTGTAACTAGTAAAAAGAGTGAGTTAATAAACTTGCTCAATGACCACGAGCCTATGGTCTCTGATTTAGCAGAAACCTGGCTCAAACCAAGCAGCAATTTTAAAATGAAAAATTACCACATCATTAGAGAAGACAGACCTGATGGGTATGGTGGTGTGGCTTTACTTGTCAGGAATTCTGTTCCCTTCAAACCTGTAAATTTACCTGTACATAATAATAATGATCTGACTATTGTCGCCTGTAGTGTAAATAATATTTGTATAGTTTCTGTATATATCCCTCATCCTTCCTTATCTATTTTAAATGACCTAGATCAAATTATCTCTTCACTACCTAGACCATTTTTAGTACTAGGTGATTTAAATGCACATCATCAGGCCTGGGGGAGTTCTGAAAATAATGGTTATGGAGAGGCACTTCTTGAAATTATTGAAAATCATAACCTTTGTGTTTTGAATAATGGTGCCCCCACTCGCCGCACATCACCAGGGCAGATTATAAGTGCAGTAGATCTTGCCATATGTTCACCAAGTTTAGCAGCTGGGATATTCTTTCATCCTCACATGGAAGCAACCATTTTCCAATTCTTCTCTCACTTCCATACAGTAAGCCTGTAGCCCTGAAACACACTTCTAAATTAAAACATAAGTTACCAGACAGTACCAGTAAAAATTGGGAAAAATATAGAAAGTGTCTAGAAAGTAAGGCTTCTATCTTACCTGACTTATTTGCTGGTAGTGAAATAGAATGTGCTCAAGCCCTTGCAGATATCCTTATAGAAGCAGCTAATGAGATTTTTCCTGTAAAAAGAAAAACATGTAATAAAATCCCCTCTCCACCTTGGTGGGATGCAGAATGTACAGAGGCTGTAAAACGTAGAAAGGAAGTTGAACGTCAGTATAAGTTTAACATGACTCAGGAGAATTTTGACTTGGTTATAGCTACTGGTAAAGACACGAGCAAACTACTCAAACAGAAAAAATCTGAGAGCTGGAAAAACTTTTGCCTGTCGATTTCTCCGAATACTCCACCCTCTGTAGTGTGGCGTAGTATCAAGAGATTTAAGTCTGCATTAAGTGATGTATCTAGTCCAGTTATTCCGTCAACTTTGGCTGATGACCTTTTGGATAGACTAGCACCGCCATGGGCCCCTCAAAATATAATTGAAACACCACTGACTTTAACTACTATTTCCCCTACATCAAAATTAGATTCACCCTTCACCCTTTATGAATTAAAAGGAATTCTCTCTCATATAAAAAACTCATCTCCAGGTGCTGACGGAATTCCATATTTATTCTTTTCTAACCTAAGTGACTGTCTATTGTTATATTATTTAAATCTTGTAAACAATATGATGTTTTCTGGTAATATTCCCTCAACATGGAAAACACAATAGTGTTGCCAGTATTGAAACCTAATAAATTCCCTACTGACGCATCCGCTTTTCGTCCAATAGCTTTGTCGTCAGTTTTAATCAAACTTGCAGAACATTTAGTAAAAAACCGCTTAGAATGGCATTTAGAAAGCAACAATTTATTGGCGACCAGTCAGTATGGATTTAGAAAGGGAAAATGTACTTTAGATAACGTCAGCCTCCTCGTGTCAGATATACGTCTAGCCTTTTCAGTTAACAAATCTTTATTAGCAACCTTTTTAGATGTTTCAGCGGCCTATGATAGTGTGCTGCTGGACATCCTAAAAACAAAACTTCTTGCTCTCAGAGTTCCCCTTACATTATCTAACTTTATTTTAAATATCCTATATAATAGGACTGTATGTCTTTCTGGTGCAGAGACTATGGGAGTAAGAAGTGTGTCGAAAGGTATTCCTCAAGGATCTGTCCTTAGTCCCCTGTTGTATAGCGTATATACTTATGATTTGGATAGTTTTGCCGACAATGACTTAAAGATTTTACAGTATGCTGATGATCTCTTACTGTATACTACCCACAAATCTGCTGAAGTTGCCTATAACGTGATGTCATCTGCACTAACTTCATTGAAACAATGGATGAATCAGAATGGTTTAGAAATATCCGCTCTTAAAAGCGCTGCAGTCTTTTTCACCAGAATGAAATCGCATCCACCCATTCAATTGTCGTATAATGATACTCCAATTCCAATTAAAACAGAGTTCAAGTTTCTGGGTGTAATTTTAGATAATAAACTTTCTGGTAATCAACACTGTGAATACATTATAAGTAAATGTGAACGCCAATTAAATATGCTTAGGTGTTTGTCAGGTGTGTGGTGGGGTGCTCATCCGTTTTCTTTGAAACTTGTATACAACGCAGTAGTAAGATCTGTTTTAGACTATGGAGTTTTTCTCTTAGAACCCGGAAATGTTACAAGTTTTAGAGAGTTGGATCGTATTCAATCAAAAGCATTACGTATAGTTACAGGGGCTATGAAATCTAGTCCCGTTAATGTTTTGCAGGTAGAGTGTTGCGATCCTCCATTAATCTTGCGCAGACAGCTTCAATCAGATAAATTCTTATATCATGCTTTACAATTTTCCAATCATCCATTGATTAAAAAACTTCAAATGTTGTCTGACATGATACCAATCTCTAGTTATTGGACTCATAAATCCCTTCCGTGCTTAATAATTAGTTACCGAAAATGGACTTCTTGCAGTTCCTTAACCCATCGTTCTAACTATTTACCCCTTTTCAAATGTGATCTTGAGGCCCTTATAAATCCACCTACAATTCGGTATCTCCCCATTGATAAAGATGACTATTATGCAGCAACAAGTTTTAACTTAATCATAGAGACAGAATATAATGACTTCCATCACTTATTCACTGATGCTTCTAAGCATGACGATTTCTCCTGTACAGGAATAGGAGTATTCCATTCTCAATTTAACATCGTACAGAAAGTTATGGCTCCGCCTGAAGCGACAGTGTTTACTGGTGAATGTCTAGGTCTTCTTAAAGCAGTAGAATACATTTTACTAGCGAGACTATCAAAATCAGTTATATTTACTGATTCAAAAAGCGCGTTGCAGGCTTTAGAAAAGTTCCCTTTTAAATCTAAACAATATCCTGTTATTTTTCAAATAAGGAATGCGATTCATAAATGTTCATCAAAAGGATATGTACTACACTTTGCGTGGCTTCCGAGCCATAGAAATATTACAGGCAATGAAACGGCTGATCGACTTGCAAATGAGGCTGTGCATTGTGGAGATAAGTTCCCATACTTAAATTACTGCCATGATTTAGCTACACTCCCTAAAACACTCTATATTCAAAAGTGGCAAGAAGAATGGGAAGAGTCTAGTAAAATAAAAGGTAGAGCATATTTTAAAATCCAACTGAAAATCCCAGTCAAACCCTGGTTTTTTAAAATAAAGTTTAACAAAACGGAAACATCAATAATTTCGAGAATGCGTTTGGGTCATACTTGCACCCGCGCTCATCTTGCTAGACTCAAAATTGTTGATAATGAACTATGTGAGTGTGGTGAGGACGTAGAAGACCTGAATCATATTTTCTTTTCTTGCTCACGGTATGACCGATCTCTGTTCCTTGCAAAACTATTATCTTAACGTATACCATTTCCAATAAAATTTAATATGAAGGATTCCTGTATATAAATGTAAATATGTTTAATTCTATCTGTATTTGTGTTACCACTCCTTTCCTGATCCTTGCTTTTGTAAATCCGCATTTTCCACAAATGTTTCCTTATTTCCCGTTTCCCCGTTTTTAAACTCGACTCTGGCAAGGCGAAGGCCGCAGATTGCCATTAAAAAAAAAAAGATTTAAACCATACAGCCTGGACATCAGTTATTTATTTGCTGTAGTTGAAATGGGAAAAGAAATTCTTCAGTGTTCGTGTTTCTGATGCTGCGATGAAATTCAGATTTCTTCTATTGTAGTACATATAAACTTAAAAAGCGGTAAATAACATTCTTCATTCTTCAGAAGGTCCTGTAGACGGCGCGGGATGTCCTCAGGATTTTTATAAATATCTAATAAATCTTCAATTAGGACAAATCTCTGAAGTGAAAATTTTATACACTCGAAGAAAATATGATGGAGTGACTGAACAGCTTGATCACAATAGTTACATGATGGGGAGGAAATCATGTTCATCCTATGCAGGTGTTCATTAAATCGGCAATGCCCAATTCTTAAGCGTGATATGTATGAATAAAACCGTCTATTTTTGTATGTACCTTTTCTAAACCAGGGCGCTCGTATAGCGTCATTTATTTCCTTATACCTTGCTCCTTTAACTACCAGTGTCTCTTGCCAATGCTCTTTCCACTTCTTAAGCAATGATTCTTTAAAGAGGGTTATGCAATAAGAAAGCGGCAGGTTTATCCTTTAGACTGGGACGACTTCCGAAGTACTCGTTATAATCTTAGCAAAACTATCTGCTTCCTCGTTGCCAGTCACTCCGATATGCGAGGGTGTCCAAAATAAGATTATATCTTTACCCGTCTTCATTAAGTCAAAATATTTTGATCTTATTTCCAAAATTATATAATTAGTATGTGCGTTGTGGCCTGGATTCGACACTGCCTCTAAAATGCTCATGCTATCTGTTATGATAATCCAATTTTGGCTATTGGTTTTTCCGATAAAGTCTAAAGCTGCTAGTATAGCACACGCTTCAGCCGTGTATATGGTCGCAGTTGATGGTAATTTAAATCCATGCCCCGTTTTTTGTCTTATATCATAAAATGCCATTGATACATTTTCTTTAGTTTTAGCCCCATCTGTGTACAAATGTCTATATCCTCCCCAAATATTAAGTTCATTATTTACATCATATTTACAAAATAGTTTTCTATTCATAAAATTTTTTATCTCAACAAATTTACTCATATACTCTCCTTTATAGCAAGGTAGTTCATTACGACTATACACATTATTGTCTTCTTTTATTTTCCTTATATCATCTAATGCAACATTAAGATAGGTAGGAAAGTTAATACTATCCAATTTTTGTAACAAAAGACTATTATTTACAACCAAAAATTTCATCAAAAATGTTTTTCTTCAATAATCAAGCCGTAAATCTAAGGGTGACAAATTACATTCTATTTGCATCGAATTGATTGGGGAGGTATTCAAAGCGCCTAAGATTGTACGCATATTTTTATTTAGTATTTTATTGATTTTTTCAACAAGATTTTTATTAGATGCGAAACAAAAGAAAGCCTATTCAAAATGACTTCTCACAAGAGATTTATACAATAAAAGCAGAAATTTTAGGATCAGCTCCCCATCGCGTACCACTCAGGGATTTAAGTATATTTGTGGCTCTAAGAGAACGTTCTATCAAACAATCTACGTATGTGGTCCAAGTAAAATTCTGTTGAAAAATAACACCGAGAAACTTAGCGCTGGATTCTAGTGGCAATTCTTCGTTGTTGTATTTATTATTGGAACTAAGTAAATTAATGCTAGGTTTTTTGAAGATAACAACTTTGCTTTTGCTTTTATTTACATCCAAATTCAAATAGGATAAGTAATCGTGAAGATTTTTCAGAATACCGTTTAATTTAGAGATGATGGATGAAAGATTGGGAACTTGTGTGTAAATAGCTAAATCATCTGCAAATTGCAAATTTGTTATATCAGGGTCAGGACCTAAAATTTCCTTTAATTTAAATATATACAATATATACAGTAAAGGACTTAGAATTCCTCCTTGACATACTCCTTTATAGGAGAGCCTGGGACCGTACAATTCATTATTTACCTTAGCATAAACCTTACGTCCACTCAGAAATAAATGTAGCCAAGCTACCATTTTGCTAGGGATACCTAAAGATAGTAATACATTTGACAGGATGGATATATTAATATTAATAAATGCACCTACAATATCAAAAAACACACAAACTAAATAGATATCTAGTTTGTGTATTGTGTTTGTGTTAGCATTCAGAAAGCTGTCAACTATAATAGATATTATAGTTAACAGCTTTCTGAATATCTGTAAATAAACACCCTAAACTCTCTCGGGCTGAACGACCACGTCTAAATCCAAACTGATTACTAGGAAGTTTAGCTTTAATAGTTGTTCAAAAATTTTACCCATGCAAGAAGTCAATGCAATTGGACGATATGAATCAGAGCAATCTTTACTTTTGCCTGGTTTTAATATTGGTACTAAACAATCAACCTTCCACTCTTCAGGTATAGTATTATTTATCCATAAACTGTTAATAATTGATAATAATTGTGTAAGATTCCACTTTGACAATTTTTTTAACATTTTATAGGAGATAAAATCTAAACCACAAGCGGCATCTTTATACAAATACAAAATTATTTATTGCTTCATTTTAGTATAAATGATAACATGGGTTGGTTCTCCCTTTTGAGTTTGAAAAACTCGTGACAGGGAGTGCCGCTCTTTCGTAACCAAAGGTACGTAACACATGATGAACTATTATGAAAAACATATTGAAGCACAATCTTAGATACAAAATAACAGAGTTTAAATGAATTTAGACACAAATTTAGTGACGAAAAAAAAAGCACCAATAAAAGCTTTTCTTTTGAGTAACAAACAAAAACTATAAGAGTGCCAATTCACATATTCCAAAGGGAAGACTACGTTGTACATTCCACACTACTCCACATTAATTTGCCTCTAAGAACTAAACAAGTAAAATTTATTTACTCTTTGATCATAATATTACCACCTACCTATTTATTTCCCGCAACTACTCTGCACAGTATGCCACTAGTGTGTTATATGTGTAAGCGCAAAAGTGTTGGTGTTGTATGTGTGAGGGTGGTGTAAAGTCCGTTTCTCCTGTCCTTCCTTTTATTTCTAGGATTGCTTGCGGTGTTGGGCATAACTTTTAAAACACTATCAGTGAATATAATTTATCAGCTATTTGATTTAAAAAGATCTTACTATTCAACAATGAGTTATCTATGTAAGTTTTGAGTCATGTATTTATCTTATTTTAAAATTACTCATTTCGTTAAAAAGAAATGTCAAGATTGCCCACAAAATTCTACCAGCAAAGGTGAACTGACTTTGTGTGTGTGTGTGTGTGTGTGTGTGTGTGTGTGTGTGTGTGTGTGTGAGCGCGTGCGTGCGTGCGTGCGTGCGTGCGTGTGAGTGTGTGTGTTTGTGTTTTGAGTGTGTGTGAGTGTGAGTGCGTGCGTGCGTGCGTGCGTGTGAGTGTGTGTGTTTGTGTTTTGAGTGTGTGCGTGCGCGTGTGTATGTGCATACCTATACGCCCTACGGAACGGATTCCTTGGGATCGGTCAGCAAGAATGGAATCTTTACGTGACTTTATAGCTGATTATAATTCTGAAAGGCTAAACAAATCTATTAAATAGCTTTTGGCTGCAGTACTACTAGGTAAATGATCGCTTATGTTGCTGTCTAAATTTATAGTTACTTCTACGTGATCAGGTGTATATTTCCTCAAAAACTCATTAACCCATAGTGGACAACCGTCATCATTAGATAAATATTTATAATCACAACTTTTATTGATTTTTTTTAAGGTATTCCATATTCGTGATATAGGGGTCAGTCTATTAATGTTTGAACAAAATGATTTCCAATTCTCACTCCTTTCATTGCTAATAATGCGTTTTTTAAGTGCCTGTAACCTTTTAAACTCAACAATATTTTCAGTCGTAGGGTCATTTTTGAATTTAATATAGGCATCTTTAGATATTTTTACAGCACTAGCGCAGCGTTCATTCCGCCATGGAACGGAAGGATATTTTAAATTTATAGTATGAGAATGTGATGACTTTGAAACGGAACGCACAGTTTTGTTTTTTTTTGGTATTTGGCATTAACATATTTACAGCAGATTTGATAGTTTCACAAAAAACTTTATAGGCCTCAAGAGGATTTACAAAACTAGCAGGTGAAAAATCGGTCAACATTTCATTGGCTAATTCCGAGTAACGTTCCCAGTTAACTAACTTAAGATTTGAATGATTTGGAAGGCGAGTTCCAGAAGAAACGGGATTTGAACATTCCTGAGAATTCGTGACTGCAACGACTAACTGAATAAAAGTTAAAGTGGGCAAGTGATAGCTACCTAAAGGATCATCAGTAACTTTCCAAATACATCTCAATGCCAAACAGGAGCTTACCATGGTTTAATCCAAGCCGTTTGGCCTCCAATAATTTGATCCTACAGTTGTAACTTGTTGATCATTTAACAAAACCAAATCGGATTCATCTAAACTATCTAGCAACTCTCTATCACGTGAGTCTACAGAATTACACCCCCAAATTGTGTGATGAGCATTAAAGTCTCCAGCTACAAGAACTGGCTTTGGTAAACTGTCTACTAAGTGCTTGAATTTATCAATGTGGAACCTTGGTAAAATATTACTGGGACAATAAACTGAAGCTATACTGTATTTCTTGTTTTGAAATGATACTTGAATTGATAAATTTTGTAGTGAATTATCAAAATATGTTTGAAGCCTATGATATTGAATGCTTTTATGAATTAAAATAGAAACATCATTGTGTTCATTTCCACAATCATTACGTTCTATATGATAACCTTTGATACTAAGTTTGTGATAAGGCCTAAGCCATGTTTCAGATATTACAGCTATGTCTATGCTATTGTCATATAAGTACTTAGTAAGTATAAGGCGACTGCTCAGCAAGCTCTGAACATTCCACTGCATTATTTTTATTTGCTCTTTGAACTTGTTGACATATCTTTTTTACTAAAAGTCTCTGTAAGGGCATCTAAAACATTTTTTGATGAGATTATTGTGTCATTAGTTTTATTTAAAGTGATGATTTTAATTATTGTTTTAATCAAGAGATTCATTGTTTTTGCGTCAGAATTAATTAAATTCAATAAATTGGTTTGTGGCTTTTTATCTTTTGTAATCTTTAAGTCTGGGAAGTTATGTTTATTAAATAAATCTGCATAAGTAGTAGCCTTGTGTTTTACTCTATTTTCTTGTATTATTTTTTTGTTTCACAGGACACTGACCAGAAATACTAATATGATTCCCCTTACAGTGAGTACAGACAGCATTAACTTTGTTTGTAGTACAGTCTTTGTAATTGTGACTTTCACCACAAATAGAACAGCGCTCATTATTTTTGCAATACTTGAAAATGTGGCCATACCTTAGACATCGGCAGCACTGCTTTACTGGAGGTACGTACTGAGCAATGTTGTGTCTCCAACCTTCTAAGTCGACATACTCTGGTAGGGTGGTAGCTGCGAACGTGATGGCGACGGTAGGTGTTGGTTGCCTTGTAAAACCAGTGGGAGTTGTCACTTTCCTGAAAAATCGTCGGACACAGATTATTTTTTTGCTGCTGCTTAGCAGAGTGAAGATTTTCTTGTTTGTGTATTTTATTGGGACGTTGCGAATGACGCCAGTAGTTTCTGTTGAAGCAGCCGGTATGCTAGCTGAGAAGTAATAGTCCTTGAGAAAAGTTTTGGTATTTAGGAATGCATTAGCTAATCCTGGCTTTTCGAAGTAAACGCCAACTTTGTATTTATTGAGCGCCCTTAGGTACATCACTCCTTGATTATACTTCCTGAGACAGTTCGATATACTCAGAAGGTCTTGAGTGCCGATTGGTTTTTCATTATCTGTTGATGCGACAAACACAATAAATTCCGTTTGTGTGGAGTCCTCAGGGTAAAGTCTGGTATAGTCGGTTACATAATAGGGGGCATGATTGATTTCTTGCTCTCCCTTGTCTTCTGAGTCTGCAGTAGTACAGTCCCGGTTGGGATCACTATCTGGTATATCCTCCCCTTTTTTTCGTTTCTTCCACCACGCTTCCCCATGACTGTTTTTCCGCCTAAAACTCGCAAGTAATAAGCTTTTATTTATTTAATAATAAAATTATTTAAAAAGACCGCCTTTACTCTTCGGGAGTTCCCGCGCTTTTTTAACCTCCAATTTTATTTGTTTTTTATTTGTCCTTGGAACATGCTAAGGTCTGAGACCATAATGCCTTGTGTACCAGTAAGATGTATTTTGATTCAATAATTATAATTCTTACTTTGTATCTAAGTAGCTATGCACACCGTTTTAAATAGTGATAACTGCTTTATATTAGTAATCTTTGTGAACAGATAACCGGCAGGTGATTGTAAGTAACTTAGAGGTTTTGTAGTACCTATTTGTAAGATTTATTAATTTATTATTTTATATTATCCATATTTTTCACTTATTTTTCTTCCATGTCTGATGATGATGATGAACATTTTTTCTCTGCCTATGAATCAAGCATATCTTTTCATCCTCTTGATGACTCCTTTGCTCAAGCCTATACACTTCGGGACCACATTAAAGTCCTCTTTCCTGACAATTTCAACCTAAATGTCTGTCATATAAATGCACAGAGCATTCCTAGTCACTATAGCGATCTATTTGACGCATTTTCGGACAGTAACGTTCATGCAGTGCTAGTGTCTGAATCATTTTTAAAGCCGAATCTTTTGTCTACCAGCTATAGCTTGCCCGGATTCATTTTGGTGCGAAACGATCGAACAGGAAAGAGGTGTGGGGGTATTGCGGGGGTATATACCTTCGCTCTGATATCGACTTAGAAGTGGCGGACAGTTCACCATCTACCTACACTCATTCTATGGAGTATTTGTTGTTAGATAACTCTCTTAGGGGGGTCAAGGCACTTTTAGGGGTTGTATACAGTCCTCCGGGAATCACTTTTTTGGATGACTTTGAAACTCTCATTGAAGCCCATTCCCTTGAGTATGAACATCTGGTTATTATGGGCGACTTTAATATTAACCTTTTGAAAGACAACACACAATCATTTAAGTTGCGTTCCATAGTTGACTCAGCTAACCTTTCTATTTTACCCCTGGACGCCACTCATCACAACACTGTGTCGTGAAGCGACAAATGTAAAGAAGTAGAAGGTAAAAGGAAGAGGTAAAAGAGGGAATAGAATTTATATTAAAACAAAAATAATAATAATACAGTACCGAAAAATGAGATGAGTTGATGTATGTATGAATGTAAGTAAAGTGCAGTGGGCGTGAGTTAGTGTCTTCAGATCTTCTTTGTCCTGGAGGCAGCAAAGGGCGGCGTCGGAGTGCAGGGCCGACACAGCGGAGGTAGCAGAGGGCGGCGTCGGAGTGCAGGGCCGACACAGCGGAGGTAGCAGAGGGCGGCGTCGGAGTGCAGGGCCGACACAGTGGAGGTAGCAGCGACGCCGATGTGCAGCGGTGACAGGCGCCATGAAGGAGTAACTCACAGCAGTGATGAGGGTAACGGGAACTATGTAGAAAATGTTATGATCAGTTGGAGTGCCAGAAGTACTTGGTCTCGGGTCCTCTTCCGAGAAGAAGACAGGTCCCTCCCCTAGAGCGAGGAGGTGTTACTGCAGTCAATGGACTCGGATACTCCTCCGAGTATGTGTCCGGTCCCTCCCCTAGCGTGAGGAGGTGTTTCAGTAGTCACCGGCGGTTCTTCAAGACTTCTTGAGGGAAAATGTAGAGTGTTAAAACTTGAAGTATATTTGATTAATAATAGAACTGTTCGAGCTTAGAACTCGGAATCGAATCAATCGAATGAAAAAAGTAAAGGCTTATATAGGGGCCTGGGCCGTTCAAATTTAGATCGAGGTAGGTTCAAAAATAGAACATGAATACTGGTGGTTTACAGAGGATTAAACCCGAAAAAGTAATAAACTTTGATAGAAGTTGTCAGACTTTAAAAGATATTGTCATAACAACCATGTCAATAAAGATATAAAAATTGACAAAAATCAAGCAATTTACATAAATAATCTGAATAACGAATCATCACCCAATGCAAATTAAAGGAAAATTGCAAACAAAGGTAAAACACGGCTATTTTTACAGTATTATGTACAGAAAAGTAGAATAACAGAGCTTTGAAAGTTTGACGTTTTTAGATTCACAATAAATATTGTTCAAAAAGGATTAGAAAACAACAATAATCCAAAAATACAGAGTAATAGTATAAGAAGAGTAGAAAGGCAGGTAATGCCTATAGTTTAATGTCTACAGTACGACTTTTTAGGGAGAAAATACGAACTGCGTTATGGTAGATAGAATCTATGATTAACTCTATGTTCGTGTTTACAGCAAATGAACCAGCAATCTTTGGATGGAAAAAGGAAATGAAAGCATGGAAAAACAAAGATAATGTGATGAAAATGTTAATGTGGGTCCGATGAATATTAAATATATTAAGGTACTCAATTTATTACACGTTATACATGTACAACGGTACAACTGAAACCGAAGATACTTGGATTGATTTGATAATTACCTCCACAGTGGATTACGTTGTTAAGCATGGGCAACACCCTACGCCTGGTTTTTCCCATCATGACCTAATTTTCTTGTCATATAAGATTAAACCACCTAAAGTGCGTCCTAAAACCGTTATCTTACGCAATTTACTACTCCAATATTGACCTCGACTCGTTGCGGGGTGATGCTGCATCTACTGACTGGTCGGTGGTTCTTGCAGTAGCTACGGTTGATGAGAAAATCTCATTATTTAACAACCTGCTGCTTAAACTGTACGATGCTCATGCCCCATTGCGACCGGTTAGGCTGCGGCGTCCTCCTGCTCCTTGGCTCACTGATATTGTTCGCGTTGCAATGACAAAGCGTGATCGTGCATTCAGGATCTATAAACGCTCTCGTAGTGAGGAGCACTGGATTTTATTCAAGAGGGCAAGGAACAGGTGTAATAGGATGGTAAGGGCAGCCAAAAGACGTCATTTTCATCATAATCTCGTCCAAATTCCTTCTGCCAATATTTGGAAATGCCTCAATTCTCAGGGGATCGGTAAGTCTGCTTCTTCTCATGTTAATATTTCCCATTCTCTTGACGATCTTAATTCTCATTTCTCCTCCGTATCTAAACTCTGTGCAACTATCAAATCCTCCACCATATCTTCTATTCTTTCAAAAGATCCTCCATCCATTGATTCTTTTCACTTTTCTCCCATCACCGGTGACGAGGTACGCAAGACTATTCTGTCTATAAAATCTAAGGCGGTTGGGTGTGACGACGTAAGCAGAAGCATGCTTGTTCCGATCCTCGATCACTTGGTTCCCATTATCACACATATATTAAACTTTTCCCTAGATTCTGGAGTGTTTCCGTACGTGTGGCGTAAAGCTTTTGTTCGGCCATTACCCAAAACCACAAATCCCACCCTTCTCAGTCACTACCGCCCCATCTCAATTCTTCCATCCATCGTGTATAAACAGTTCTCGAATTTCTTATTTTCTAATAATCTTATCAGTGAGTACCAATCTGGCTTCCGACCGGCTCATAGCTTTACTACAGCTCTTTTAAAAGTCACTGAAGATATTCGAGCTGGGCTAGAAGACTCCAAAATAACTGTGCTAGTACTCATTGATTTTTCCAACGCATTTAATGTCGTTGATCATGACATCCTCCTGGCTATCCTTTCCTACTTGCGTATCTCGACACCGGCACTGGAATGGTTCTCCTCTTATCTCCGCGATCGTAAACAGGCTATCCGATTGGATCAAAGTATCTCCCTGTGGTGCGACCTTGTAGCAGGGGTGCCCCAGGGTGGCATACTCTCGCCTTTACTTTTTTCTCTTTTTATTAATTTCATTACTCATGATCTCCTTGACTGCTCTTATCATCTCTATGCTGGCGACCTGCAGATTTACTCCCAGACTGATGCCGACAACTTCAGTTTGACGATTGAGGCCATTAACAATAATCTCCAGTGTATTTCTGATTGGTCCACTAGATATGGTATTTCAGTTAATCCTAACAAATGCCAAGCCTTACTTATTGGTAATCCATATCAATTGGGTAAAATCGGTCAATCTATTGCTGCGTTGCGTTATAACGACTGCATCATACCATATATCAGTCATGTTAAAAATCTAGGTTTGGTGATAGATAGCTCACTCAGTTGGAATAAACAGATCGCCGAGATTAGCAGAAAAGTAACTTACTCGCTTCGAACACTCTACCGATTTCGGAACTTTCTACCGATAAGTACCCAAATTCTGCTGGTCCAGGCACTGGTACTGCCTGTAATCGATTACGCCGATGTGTGCTGTACCAACTTGTCCCAAAACCATTTAAACAAGCTTGAGCGTCTCCTTAATAACTGCCTTCGATTTATTTTTGGCATACGAAAGTATGACCATATTTCTCCATTCCGTTCTCAACTTAATTGGCTCACTATCCGTCAGCGCAGAAATCTTCGAGTCCTTTGTACTCTTTTCAGTATTCTCGATAACCCGAATTCTCCCGACTATCTCAAATGTAATTTCAAATTTATGAGAGACATAAGTTCTCGAACCCTCCGTTCTAACAATGCCCTCTAGGTATACACACCTCTTCACAAGACTGCTTATGTCTCTAACTCCTTCACCCTCAGTGCTATAAGACTCTGGAACTCCCTCCCTGATACCATCAAGACTTCATTGTCTAAGTATTCGTTCAAAAAGTCTATTCGTGAGCTTTTTCTTGAATACCACGTGATGCTTGATAAGGTTTGTCCTTCTCTGTTTCCCCTTTATTAATCTCTGTGAGCCTATGTATGGATAATTGTATGTATTCAAGTATATTTAAGTAGGTTTATTTATTATTATTTATGTAAGTATATTAGTAGTTTAAATTTAATTTGTCGCTTTTATGTGTAATTTTACGCCGCCTCAATCGTTTCTGTTTCACCCAATGGTTGACTGGTAGAGAATGCTTTAAGCATTAAGTCCGCCATTTGTACTTTAGTTTTGTCAGTGCAATAAAGAATTTAAAAAAAAAGTATTAATTAGAAGACGTATCAGTGTATTAGTGTGTCTATTTTGGACAATACATTTTCTAATATCAACCGCTGAAACTGAAATATTTTACACATCCACTGCATAAGTACCTAACCTGCCACCTACTTTTAATTGTTTTTCCGGTTATTGGTAAGTGTTTTCCACGGACGAGTAGAAAAAGTAAGGAGTCCTTACTTTTCACCTCACCTTGCGTCACCTACATTTAAAGTGAAGCACCCAAAGTAAGCCAGCATACGTGTAAATACGAAGCTACACGCACACACTGACGCAAAAGTAAGCCGATCGGCCGCCATTACCCTCTCTGCCATCGTCTGTGACAGTGCAAACCTTCGCGTATAAAAAAAATGAAAAAATAGTGTCGTCGTTATACGGTGTAAAAATATTACATTTCTACAAAAAAAGTGCCAAGGAAATACCTTTCATAGGTTAGCCAGTACCTATTACGTTAATTTCTGTTCTTTTTAAAATACAAAAAATATTTATTTGGAACACAAAACCACTACACGTGATTTGCCGGTGACAGTAACAGCCAGTGTGGCCGGAAAATAAATAGGGACTTTACCCGAAAATACAGGCTAAGTGCAAGTCGGACTCGCGCACCGAAAAACTACAAGTTGGTTTTAAAGCAGTATTCTACTGCAAAAACACAACTTTTTTAAGAATTTTTAAATTTAACTTAAGTATATAATTTAAACAGTTCTTTATTTTTTTGAAATTTAAATAAATTGTAGTGTTTGTGTAACAGAAAATAAAGCAAATTAATTATTTTTTTGTATTCGTAATAATAAATAGAAGAGCTGGCAAGCACTTTTTATTTACATAAAAATATAATGAAATCCAACCAAAAGAATTACAGGTATGTAATTTATCTAGCCATTCCGATATCAGCCCCCTTACTCTGAACACAAAACCCGATCCAATGAATATAGCTATCCCTGTCACACGCGTACACGGCCTGGTATGAGTGACAGGGATGGGTACATTCATTGGATCGGGTTTTGTGTCCAGAGTAAGGCCTCAGGTTGGCGACTTACATTATTTTAATTTTAATTGCGGTTTTGAAAGGCACATTACTTTTAATTTTACGCACATTGTTCACATGCATAAACGAGTAAATTTGCAGTCTCACTACCGCCATTCTGATACACCTACACAATGAAGGGAGACACATTTGTGTCAACTGGTATCCCCGTGACGCACACACATACAGCAGAAAAGTGGCTTCACTTGCTAGTATCGCGGTACGGAGTCCTTTTTTTTTTACTCGTCCGTGGTGTTTTCATAAATCTTTGTCAACATGAATGAGCCAGATGATCCTGGCGAGGGATCTTCTCAGGTATCATACACTGTTACTATTTCATATGATGGGGAAAATATGGATGCTGAGAGATGACATCCCGATACTGATAGCTCTGTCAATTTAAGTAACAGTGCTCCTAAACGAAAATAGTCATCGTCACATAAGTGTAAACACTACAGCAAGAAAAACAATAAGATACATAACTAATCTTCTACTGTAGGCGTTGTTCATCTACAACTTGTCAGATGAGGAAATTATTGCCAACATTTCCGTTCCAGCAGGGTGCGGCAATATAATCAAAGTTCGGAGACTAAAGAAAAAAACTGTCACTAATGGAAAAACATATTTTATACCCATACAGACTGTGGTCCTAACATTTGATGGGCAGGTATTACCAAAAGATAATTTAATATATGCTACCATTCGTTGCCACTAGTTTTATATATTTACCCAACTATACAATTTAATTGTTGCCGATATAGTCACATTAAATCTCAATGCAGATCAACACCTAAATGCTATAAATGTAGGCAAAACCATTTCGGTGATAGTTGCTCAGAGTATGAGGAGTCTGTTTCTTGCTGTTTTTGTTTTGGTAATCACTTTGCGACTAATAGAAAACGCCAGGAGTACACTCGCCAAAAAGCAATTAAAGAAACCATGGCCAAGTCCTGCATATCATATAACGAGGCAGTCAAATTACATCCTCCTCTATCGAAGTCTTAAATATGCAGATGTTTTGATTTCGACCCCTTCATCCAGTTTAACGAACCAAAATTTTCTTTTACTCCAAATACTAACAATGGTAAAAATGCTAGTACCATAACATCTCACAAAAAGACAAAATTAAAAAAAAAAACAGATCTTCTCCTCCACGAAGCAAAGGTTATGACCGAGCAGCCCCTTGAAGTCATTGTTAAAGATTACAATACTTCCACCACAAAAAGTGGATGTACTCTTATAAATAGAAATTTAGTTAACTTTCATGATAATATGACTATAAAATATTTATTATCAACCGTAATAACCATGTTGAATGATTTTGATTTTACGGCAGCTAGTGGTGACTGAGTTTGTTCCGGCGTTTCTTCTCAGCACTTGCCTAATTGTCTGTGTTCTGTCTCGAAGCGCTGGTAGGGCCCAAAAGATAAGGAGACATGATTCGGCCCCTTCAGGGCACAATTATTTTAATTTTTTTTTTCACTGTACATTTGACGTTCATAAGTGGCATATTGTGTCCTAAATTGAATAAATATTTTTTTGATTTTGATTTTGATTTTGATTTTGAATAAATCCAATTTCATATCTTCACCGTCCCACGTTGCCAAACCCCAAAATGAATTTGTTAGGTCTAATTACATTGAGTCTGGAAAAGGTGATTCAATGGAATTGCCGCAGTGTTAGTTAAAAAAAAACTGAATTAATTTATCAAATAAATCGATTTAATCCGTTTATTGTTGCCATCCAAGAGACCTGGCTTAAGCCAGTCTCTTTTTAACATTAAGAACTTCTCTTGTATTAGAGAAGATCGCTCTCCTGGTGTAGCTCTCCTGGTTCATAGCTCTTTACCCTTCATCCATATCCCTATCCCGCATCACAATACTGATCTCTCCATAATTGCACTTAAAGTTAGTAATATATGTTTTATTTCTATAAACATCCCTCATCCTTCTTCTTCTACGAGTATCTTCAAAGAATTAGATCAAATCATATCTTTGCTGCCTAAACCCATTCTTATAATTGGTGACTTTAACTCCCAACATAATTTGTGGGGTAGCTCTGTTTCTGCAAGCATAATTTATGTCTACTTAATACAGGTGACCCTACCCGCTGCAATCATCCAAATGAAAGAAAAAGTGCCCCAGACCTTTCTATATGCTTTCCTAGTTTAGCTTCTTCTCTTACTTGATGTACACTTTCTTCTTCATATGGAAGTGACCACTTCCCTGTCATTATTACTTTCCCAACTACATTTGGCAAAAAATCATTTGAACATAAGCCTCGTATTAAACATAATTTGAATAATGCCGATTGGAGTACATATAAAGTAAAAGTCGATGAAAAAATAGGTTCTCTTCCTCCAATCAGTAGCAACAATTCAACTGTTTGTGCTGAAGCTTTTGCTTCAATTTTAGTAGAGGCTGCTGATGAAATATCTATTATTTTGCTAGTTCCAGTAAAATCCCTTCCCCTCCATGGTGGGATCAAGAATGCACTGCTAAAAAAGAAAAGAAGCAGAAAAAAAAATTATTTTTTTCTGCTTTTTTTCTTTCCAAGTGTGAAAGATTTGCCATAGTGGACTTATTTTATTTAAATTAAGTCCACTATGGCAAATCTAACTATTTTATCTTTCGTTATTAACTATAACCACTACTCGCAAATTGTTTAAAAAGAAAAAGTAGGAGGGATGGAAAAAAATCTATTCCTCATTATCTCCAGACACTCCTTCTTCTGCTGTATGGAATAACGTTCGCCGGCTTAAATCTGTGTTAAAAAAACCCAACAATGTTTGCTTCAGGATTCTTTAGATTCTCTTGCTCCTCCTTTTGTCCCTAAATTTAATTCCAGTATTTTATCTGCTTCTCCTGAAATAAGTTCTGGTATCAATTCTTAATTTAGTTTGTATGAACTCAAAGGAATATTGTCTCAAGTCAAAGATTCAGCTCCTGGCTTAGATCACCTAAGCCAGCCTAACCAAGAAGTGATCCCAGTACTAAAACCCAATAAGTCCCCACTAGAATCCTCATCTTTTAGACCTATTGCCCTTTTCTCTGTGCTGGCCAAGATTGCTGAGCATTTAGTAAAGAATCGCTTAGAATGGCACTTGGAAAGTAATGGCTTACTAGCTTCAAGTCAATTCGCTTTTCGCAAAGGAAAAAATACCATGGACAGCTTAAGAATTTTTACTGGTGACATCAGGTTAGCATTCAATCAAAATGACGCTATTTTAGCGACCTTTCTAGATATATCAGCTGCCTACGATTCGGTGTTGATACTTATCTTGAGGAATAAAATACTTTTATTACAAGTACTTTTATTACAAGTTCCTTCTGTGTTTATTAATTTCATAGTCAACATGTTATTAGAAAGATCAGGGGGGCAATTCCGTCGTCAACATACAACTAAACGTCAACTGCATTGGTGACGATTATCAACTTTTTCAGTTTTTCCAATCCAAATGGTTGCGTTGCAGCTGTGGTTTAGCTCAACTTTATCGTTCGATCGAAGATTAGCCGATTCGTATTCTGCTAATGTTTCGACGTTGACGTCGACCAAACCGCAGCCATAGATATATGACAGATAGATTGGAAAGCTCTTGGAGCGTTTAGGATCCATATTAAGTTTGGGGCTGCAACTGCAACCTGTGGTGTCGCTAGCGCCGTTTTATTTTCTTTTGGTATAAAACAATTACTCATTTAACTATGTCACAATATTTTATTTCTCATTAATAACTGGTTTATATTTTGAATAATTCCTTTATTATCATACCTATTACTAGTAGTTAGGGCAGGAATAATAATTTAAAAGATTGTGTCCAAAATAAAATATTAATTGATATATATTTATGAACCTAACGCAAAAGTATAATGTTCTGATGTTTTATTGTTTAGTTTAAGAACGCAGCCACAACTTTATTATTTACATTACTCACTTATTTATTCTTTTATAAAACACTGTAATTTTAACCCACTTAAAACACATTTATTGTGCTCAAAATCAGGCTGAGCTTTCATTATTCTATTGATTGACAGTATTTGTTACATTATAAAGTTAAGAAAATATTATCCAGAATTCCAGACCTTTATTTTATCATAACTGTCCATCTACACCGGACGGCGTTCTACGTCAAGACTGTAGATTGGTGGGTGTGTAAAAATGTATTTCTACCTATTTTTTTTTAACTGAGAATGCTGGATATTTATTAAGACAGACAAAATGAGTTATCTTGACTTCGCAATATTTTACTTGATGACGGAATACTTGGTAGCTTTATTTTGGGCACTAATACAACAGTATATATATTTTAAATCTGCACACTATGCGATTTTGCTAAGATTCATTACTCATTGTTTGAAAGTCTACCGCAAGTATTTGCGTTCGTTGGTCGACAAATAGTTATTACAGAGACTATGCGTAGTGATATTTCATACAAAACAAACAGGTATAGCAAACGGCGCTGGCGCTGTGCACGTGGCAATCCCAAAAGATAACGGGAAGGAGTGGATAGGTATTGTTTTTATTTGCGTACTTATCGCTTGTGGGATACTGCCAATATGGCCATTGAGTGATCGTAGCGCTAGAAAAAAAACTGAGAAAGCACTCCGGGAGTGCCGGCAGAAGTGAAAACTTGAATATCAACGTTGTGCATTTTTGATTTTTTGGAATAGTTATTATCAATATAAAAGTACTATCATTTTTGTGATAGAATACAATAATAATAATAATACAATAATAATAATAATAATAATAATATAATATTTTTATAGAATACAATATTTATTTATTGCGCTATCGTACACAAACATTACAATTTATATTATATTAAATTACATTAAAACGTTTATCTCTCAGAAAAATCAACTTACATCCATAATTTCGCCAACCGTCTTACGGTTTTTCGATCAGGTCACGTGTCCTGACGCGAGTTTCACATTTTTCCCCCATCCCACAAAAGTGCTCAACGCCGCTAAAGAAGTTTTCACTTCAAAAACTGTGAAAGCACTCCGGGAGTGCCGGCAGAAGTGAAAACTTGAATATCAACGTTGTGCATTTTTGAGTTTTTGGAATAGTTATTATCAATATAAAAGTACTATCATTTTTGTGATAGAATACAATAATAATAATAATAATAATAATAATACAACAATAATAATACAATAATAATAATAATAATATAATATTTTTATAGAATACAATATTTATTTATTGCGCTATCGTACACAAACATTACAATTTATATTATATTAAATTACATTAAAACGTTTATCTCTCAGAAAAATCAACTTACATCCATAATTTCGCCAACCGTCTTACGGTTTTTCGATCAGGTCACGTGTCCTGACGCGAGTTTCACATTTTTCCCCCATCCCACAAAAGTGCTCAACGCCGCTAAAGAAGTTTTCACTTCAAAAATACACTAACACTCGAAGCCTGTTTTAAAAAATATAAGTGATACATCTTTTTTGAAGTTATACATTTTCTGATGCCATTTATTTTATTTTCAAGTAGTTAATAATAATAAACTTTAAATATGGTAATTGTAATAAACACTGCCATTTAGTCGCAAACACAGTACATACCTGTATGTGGGCAATCCCAGAGGGAAAGAGCGAGACTGTGTAAAGTTTTACACGACACCTTTTTTAATGCAGTACATTTTGCGTATTTGTGGATCTAAGAAATAAGTACGAACCTACAGACATTTAAAATTTTATGAAGAGTTGTCTCAATTATTATGTAAATTATTTAATGTAGTTGAATTTTAAGAAACCTTATTGACACATTAACTACTATAAAAAAAGTAAAAACCGACCTTAAAACCAAAATGCACTAAAAAGTCTTAAATAAACTCTTCACCATTGAAAGGAAAGGAATTCGTTTTAGGCAAACAATTTGTTTTTGGAGTCGGTGCTGTGATAGTTGATGCTTGATGGTCAAAGTGATGGCACCGACTCCAAAAAGAAATTGTTTGCCTAAATGGGACCAACTAGAAGGTACACCCTCTAAGTAGGCGAAAAAAATTTTTGATTCGGTCGACAAACGACTGAGATATGGGGTAACATACATACAAAAAAATAATAAATAAAAAAAACATACAGTCGAATTGATAACCTCCTCCTTTTTTGAAGTCGGTTAAAAATAGCGCCACCTAGAGTAGTACTTGACGTGTACCTAAATCAATATAATATCATTGTGTAAACCTCAGAGCATTTTACGAAACGTCTGCGTACGTCGTTATTCTGCGAATACCACGAAAGTATTTTACAAATTATAAAGATAATAAACAAGACAAGTAATAAATAATAAGTACTTTTTTTTCTCTCCAACTGACTGTCTGATCCGCTGGTCGCAACCGATAATGCTTTTATTTTTACCTGTTTATTTAGAATAATTATGTCTTGCCCTTTATCTTTAAATCTACCTGGAATTGCCAGGTGCGCAGGTCTATCGCTACGCTAAGTCTTTGTTGTAACATTTATTACAATTCCTCGAACAACAACGGACTAGACTATCAAACATTGAGTAACGAATCTTAAAACCTCGGGTTATGCATTTATCGATATGTAATACTAATACCCAAAAATGATACACAAATGTTTTAGCTATAAGATTTGGGATTCGTATATAAAGTGGCCAAAAAACATAAAACTCAGATTAATTAATACAACCATGAATATTCAGCGTTTCTTTTTTTTAAAGGATTCTAACTTACCTAACCACCCATTATGGTGTATCCACACCACCCGGCTGCTTTGCCGGCGGCATACGTTAATTAACTGTCAGATAATATGGAAAATGTCACTGCGGCATGTGCGGCATGGCCGGCACGGCTGCCGGCACATACCGCCTGACGGTGTGATATACGAGTACCAAAATGAAATGCAACAAAATTCTACAAAACATTTTTTTAAAACATATCTTCACGTTACAAGCTTGTGACATTAGTTTAATCGACCCTCGGACCCTCCTCTCGATCGTCACATCGAGAATCGAGTTACATAGACAAAAATAATATCCCGAGTCACTACACCACCAACCAAGTTATTCATATTTTGTCTATGGTAACATCTCCCTTCCTTCCTTGTCTTCAGACATGCTCTTATTAATCTGTGCTTCCTTGCCTGTTTGTTTACGTTGTGTTTCAGCTTTAGTTTGGTAAAATGAATAGCAGAATACCGTTTAGTGCCATATTTTCGAGTGTAACTGCAAACGCACCACTGCTAAAGCTAAAGACGAACGACTCATGTTGTAAATTGCGGAATCGGGGGGCAGTACATATCAAACAAGGAAATATGAATAAATCTCGTGTAATCTGGAAAAGAATTCCTCAAGAATCGGTATTATCCCCAATACTTTACCTATGATTTGGAAAATTCCATTCATGTGGTTGGGTTAAATGTTTTACAGTATGCAGATGATTTACTCCCCTATGTTATCGGTAAATCTGTGACTGAATGTTCTCACACTTTTATATCTTTTCTAGGTAATTTGAAAACATGACTGGATCTTCATGGCTTTAATCGTTCTGTTCCGAAAAGTAGTGTAGTTTTTTATTTTCTCGCGTGCGTTCACCTCCTCACATTTCTGTAAAATATTATGGATCTGATATTCCAGTTTATACAGAAGCTTAATTCCTAGGAGTAGTTCTAGATTCAAAATCAGTGGCTTTCCTCATTGCTTCTACATTTACACCAAGTGTGAAAGACTTCTAAATGTTCTCAGATGTTTATCAGGAGTGTGGTGGTGCTCACCCTTTCACCCTTAGACTTGTATGTAATGCATTGAATAGATGTAATTTAGATTATGGCTCATACTTTTTGAACCTTGTTATATCACTGGTTTAAAGAAATTAGATAGTATTCAGTATAAATCATTAAGAATTGTATTAGGGGCTATGAAGTCCAGTCTTAGCAATGCAATGCCAGTCGAAAGTGAGGCGCCAGCAATTACGTGATATTATTTTTCCGCTCCTTCCAGTTTCGTAATCACCCTCTTTTATCTAAATTGCAAACTGTATCTGAATTCATAAATGATTCCCTATATTGGACTTACAAAATGATACGAGTACTTTGTATGGTCTTACTCGTACATTGTACAAATGACAGTATCTTCCTATATTTTGCACTGATTTTTAAACTTTTTTTTCCCAACAATTCATTCTGAAGACGAAATAAGAAACCAAAAATTTGCGCACGGGCGGGACTTGAACCAGCAACTTTTTGGCTGACCGGGCCAAACGCTCTTACCAATTGAGCTACCGTGCTGTCAGTCCGACCCTGCGAAATTTGTGGTCTCTTACGAAAACGTCAATTGCGTGACGCTTAGCGCCATCATCGTCTGTTCATGAAACAGATGGACAGATGAAACAGATGTTCTCAGGGTCGGACTGACAGCACGGTAGCTCAATTGGTAAGAGCGTTTGGCCCGGTCAGCCAAAAAGTTGCTGGTTCAAGTCCCGCCCGTGCGCAAATTTTTGGTTTCTTATTTCGTCGTACGGAAAATGCTTAATTTAGCTATAAGTCAAAATTCAAGCGATACGCGGAAGACACGTCTCTTCCAAAATATCGCCGTGTGTATCAAAGAATAAACGCCGAGAATCAGGCATCTAATAAAATTAAAATTTTAGAAAATGTGCAAATCTGTCCTCCAAGTGTTAAAGCCTCAACAAGTGAATACTTTTTGACCCCCAAACGCCGTAAAGTCTTTAATTGTGACAAAGAAGAAGGAAATCCTCAAATTTTTGTGAGCCCTAGTACCTCATCGATATATCATGTTCATAAAGATGAAAATAAGAAACCAAAAATTTGCGCACGGGCGGGACTTGAACCAGCAACCTTTTGGCCCGGTATGCCAAAAGGTTGCTGGTTCAAGTCCCGCCCGTGCGCAAATTTTTGGTTTCTTATTTTCATCTTTATGAATATAAAATATGACACTGTGAGTGTTAAAACATTCTAAAGCGATATATCATGTATTAAAAAATGCTGAAATACCAAAAACTCCTGGTTCAAAACTGGATGTAAACAATATCTCGGCGACAGTAAGTAGATGTAGTTCTATCTGGGGGCACGGCAGTGCCCCCACCAAGTCGAGCAAAAAGGCGTCACGGCCGTACCATCCTTTTCTCGAAGCAATTCAGACCATTTTCGACCCCCTGTAACTTCGTTGTGGATAAAACTAGAAGACTGAAATTTTCAGGGACCATGCAACATTGTTCAACAGTGCTCGCAAAGTATGTAGAACTTCATGATGCCCAATTTGGGTTTAAGTCTGGTGTGTCTACAGAAAGTGCTATTTTTGGCCTTAAGTACACTGTCAAGTATTATACGAAGAGGAAAACGCCGGTATATGCGTGCTTCCTAGATTTATCCAAGGCTTTCGACCTAGTAAATTATGATTTGTTGTGGGAGAAGCTGAGGAGCACTGGTATGCCGGCGGAATGTACAAATTTATTTAGGTTTTGGTATAAGCACCAAAAGAATCAGGTGAGATGGGCGGGCGGAACGCTAAAAAGAGCGAAGTCCTCGTGTTTAAGGCGGGAAAAAGTTTACCAAGTCATGTGCCACCAATTACTTTAAATGGGTCAATCCTAAATAATGTATCCAAATTTAGATATCTTGGCCATATTGTCACTTCAGACCTAGGTGACGATGACGACATCGAGAGAGAGCGTAGGGCGCTGGCGGTGAGAAGCAATATGCTTGCCCGCAGGTTTGCTCGATGTACGAGGGAGGTCAAAATTACCCTGTTTAGGGCGTTTTGTCAATCTTTTTACTCGAGTTGCCTGTGGGTGAGTTATACGCGTCGAGCCTATAGCGCACTACGCGTGCAGTATAACAACGCCTTCAGAATGCTGCTGAGGCTTCCGCGGTTCTGCAGTGCGTCGGGAATGTTCGCGGACGCACGGACTGACGGATTCCATGCGATTATGCGTAAAAAGGCCTCGTCCCTACTGTGTCGCATGAGAGCTAGCAGCAACAGCATTCTGAGGACAATTACTGCACGTCCTGACTGTCCTATCTAAAACCATTGGATAAAGTTAATGACAGGCCAAATAAAATAATCAATATTATCTGTACCTACACTAACACTACTAACTTAGTTTATAAGAAAAAAATGTTACTGACTGTTACTAACAATCTATGGATGCTATATCTGAAATAAATAGGTTTTATTTATTTATTATTGTAAAGACACGGTATATTTCAAATTTCATTCAATTTGAACCAGTATTTTAAGAATTATAACGGGTCAAATTTCTTAATTTTGTCACTCACTGACTCACAGATCATCAAAATTCTAAGGCACTTCTAGCAGACCTAGAAGCTTCAAATTTGGAATATAAGCAGTGTGTGGTGTATGAATCAAAGAAAAACTAAAAAATCTAGAAAAGACCGCAAAGAAAATTAAGCCCATACAGCCAAGTCTTCAATAAAATTTTTCAATATTAACTTTATTCGTAACGATGTTTTATGGCAGTTATTATTATCGCGTGCGAAGCCGCGGGTTTTAGCTAGTCCCATATAAATATAGGCGCATGGTAGTGCCCCTGCCAAATCGAGCAAAAAATGGGTATTCCCGTCATGAAAACACGTGTAAATTAAATTATTTAATGCAAAAAACGTACCTACGTGCGTATTCGTACTTATTACGAGTGCGTAAGGTTGTAAATTATTTATTATACCACGCGCTGCGATGCTAGCGAGTGAGCGCGGGCCGTTACTACGCGCTGCGCGGTGCTAACGCGAGGGCGCGGGGCGGGGAAAGTGGCGGGGCGCGCGGAAAGGTGAATGTCGCCGAGCGAGCTGTCGCGGTGCTAGCGCGAGGCGAAAAGTTCATAAGTCAGAGAGAGGGCTTTAAGAAAATTCGTTGCTGGTAGATATACATATATACAATAAGTAGAAGGTACCGAAAAGGAAAAAAGTAGAACTGTCTACAAAATACAAAAAGAAATGAGATCCCATCAAAAACAATACTTGTCAAAAAAACCAAGTCTCGCAACTCAGTTGTTCTGCGGTAAAAAGTTGTGAGATCCATGTAATACCAAGTCGGGTTATTAATTTATTCAGTCTCTACTTAAACTTCTTTCTGTCTTAATACGTCCAGTCTCTAAGACCACGATCGTGGTCCATAACAATTGAAAATCAATTGTGTCTGGAATCTCCGTACTCAAAGCATTAAGTTGTTACGTAATAATTAGCAGCATCTTATAGTGACGCATATTAATTAATATTAAAATTCTTTAATGTTTTATGTTAATATATTGAGACTGGATATCGCCTGAAAACACGTGTAAATTCAATCGCCTGAAAACACATGTAAATTCAATTATTTAGTGTAAGTGATTTATCCTGTACATTGACATGTCCGTTAAGTGCGGAACAAGTAACCGAAATATTATCAACGCCCACAAACGACTCAGTTGCTTTTGAAAGTACCTGCGATGAATCAAAAAGTGATGCAAAAACAGATAATATTCCAGATAATTTACAACAAAGCGATGTTACTGAAAATACCTGTGATGAACCAAAAGATGCAAAAACAGATGGCATTAATAATAACGAACAACAAGGCACAGAATCATCAGAAGAAGTCTTGCACAATTCACCTAAATATGACTCGAATAATGATGAAGACGAGGACTTTGTCCCTGAAAGTTTCGATTCGGATAGTTCTGTATCTGAGTGCAGTAAAACTTCTGATGATAGTTCTATAGAAAATGAAAATGTTGAAGATGATGCTACTGACAATGGTACAGAAAATGCTACTGAAATGGGTAATAGTGATGAATGGGTAGATATAACAGACGCAGTGTCAAATTTTGTGGAATATGAGGGCAGCCCTACAATAAATGTGCCTGTGACTGCAGAAACTCCAAGAGACTTTTATAAATTATTCGTTACAGAGGAAATAATAATAATAATAATAATTTGTTTATTAAAGTGTTTTAAAAATATTTAGAGTTTATTTTTCCTATGTCACATCACTAGCTTAACAAAATTTTAACATCTAATTTAGTGCGATAGGAGGTTGCTGTGCCTCCTAAATATTTTCCTTATTTTTAGGCTTTTCCAACGTCAGATCTTCGGGCGAACGCAGAATAAGACAGCATGATTCTTCAGCTTCATGACGATCTAATTTTTATTTTTTATTATTTGATTTTCAATATAAGGTGGCTTTTTATAAACGGGTGAAATGTAAAGGGCCATTTAAAAAAATAAATAAATCATTTTTGTTAAAAAAAGAAAAGTTTTTATACGATAGTTTTCGAGAAAATCGCTAAAAACTATTTTAATTTCAACGTAAAATAAAACATCCCGTGCCGCTAGCGTAGTAGGTTCGGTACGCAGGTTCGGTGTTTCAATGAGTCCGATAAGGACGCCACTATGCTCTATCGCACTCCCACCTTACACGTGCCACCGGCGGTTCACTCGCGCTCTGTCGGCGTAGCCAAAGGCGCCGAAAAAGGTTGCCGCAATGCCGACAAAGGTTGCCGCCATGCCGACACACGGATACACGCCGCGGCGAACACGTGCGAGCCTCGCCGCGCGCCCCTCCCACTCTCATTCACTGCTTACCCCGCCACCCCCGCCGCACAGTGCACGCGGCGCAGCTAGCTCGAGTAGGTTTAGTTCGCCAAAACTAATTCACCGACTTGCGCGCGCTCTGCGTGCGGAATTTTGCGGGATGGCGTTTCGGTATAACGCCCAGGAATACCTGAACATGGCAATGTGCTATGAAGAAGCGGGAGAAGTTTTGTTGCGTGCGCGACAATTGTACGCCGAGCGGTACGGCTCCATAGTACATACACGCACGATACTTGGAGCTGTGCAGCGCTATCGCGAGAGTGGCAGCTTCATGCCACGCCTCGACCTCGTACGACGGCAACGACACCCGGCCCAGCTCGAAGAAAAAGTGTTGGATTTTTTTCATCGGCACCCAGTGGCGAGCATCGCGGATGCTGCTCGTGTGTTTGAGCAGATATTACGTGTGGCGGCTTTTGCGCAACGAAGGACTACGCGCCGAGGGTTGACTTTTGCCGTTGGCTTCTTCGAAACCGGACCTACAATGTGCTTTGGACAGACGAGTGCACATTTACTCGACAAGGACTTTTTAATGTGCACAATGCGCATTATTGGTGCGAATACAACCCGCGTGTTAATCGTCCGGACCATTTTCAGCATCGCTTCAGTGTAAACGTGTGGGCAGGAGTGATAAACGGAACGTTGCTGGGGCCGGTGTTTTTGGAGAGACTCAATACGGAGACGTATTTAGAGTTTCTTCAAAATGTCCTTCCCGAACTGCTGCTGGATGTGCCTGCGTGGAGCCGGAGGTACCTCTACTTCCAGCACGACGGCGCGCCTGCGCACTTCAGCCTGCGGGTACGCGCCTACCTAGACAGAGCGTTCCAAGGCCGTTGGGTCGGGCGCGGCAGCGTTATCCCCTGGCCGCCGCGATCACCTGATTTGACGCCAATGGATTTTCACGTGTGGGGTAGGGCCAAGGACCTTGTCTACGGGAACGATGGTCATACTATCCGTTCAGTGGAACAATTGCGTGCGCGGATAATAAATGCGTTTGACGTGATGGCCAGTGAGCCCGAAGTGCTTCATTCGGTTCGGACGCATTGCCTCGATCGGGCTAGGAAGTGTGTGCAAGAACAAGGGCGTCACATCCAGCATTTAATGTAAATTTTATTGTGTAAATAGGAACTTGTAAATCATGTACATTATAAATAGGAACTGTGATATGATTGTGTAAATAGGAACTTGTATATTGTAACTTTTATGTATATATTGTGTATTTTATGACTGTAAATATCAATGAATTCTGACTTTTAAACACGCCAAGTTAATACAAGAATAATAGCGTATTCTTGATACAATTAAATTACCAAAATTCTTGCTAAGGTATGATTCCTATTAACGATTTGTTTGTATTAACTTGTCAGTCCAAAGCCTGAAAAAGTGTGATGGAAAGTCATAGTTCATAAGATGAAATAAGAAACCAAAAATTTGCGCATGGGCGGGACTTGAACCAGCAACCTTTTGGCAGACCGGGCCAAACGCTCTTACCAATTGAGCTACCGTGCTGTCAGTCCGACCCTGCGAAATTTGTGGTCTCTTATGAAAACGTCAATTGCGTGACGCTTAGCGCCATCTAGCCGTCTGTTTATGAAACAGATGGCTTCACTTTATGAATATAAAATATGACACTGTGCGTGTTAAAAACATTCTAAAGTACGAGGGTCAAACTGAAAGTTCTTAGAACTGGCCACTTATAAACAATATAATAAAAAAAATATTCTAAAATTTGAAAATAGAACTCTTTGCCAATATTACTGAGTATATATTTCATTCATTTGTCATTTGTTTTACGATTTGGCGGCAAATTGAAAATTGTCTGTGTCACGTCAACATGAATTTAACACGAGAAAATTTTCGTGCAATGATTTTTTATGACTTTCGATGTCATTTAAGTCAACAAGAAAGTTATGATAGACTACGATTGGCCTTTCACGATGAAGCCCCATCTCGTGCGACTGTTTACAACTGGTTTAATGAGTTTAAACGTGGTCGCACTAATCTCACTGATGATGTACGTGAGGGACGGCCTTCTACGGCGACGACTGAAAATAACATCTGTGTTGTGCGGCGTATGATAGAGACTGACAAAAGAGTGACCTATCAGCAGATTCGGACAAGCTTAGGCATCGGTATGAGTCAAGTGCACAAAATCCTCCACGAACATTTAGCGGTCAGGAAGCTTTGCGCCCGGTGGATACCTCATAATTTGACTAAGGCTCAAAAACTCCATCGTGTGGATTGGTGCCGTAAAATGATTGAAAGATTTAACGGAGGTGACTCAAATGCTGTGTTCGACATACTAACAGGTGACGAAAGCTGGATTTACTGTTATGATCCTGAAACCAAAAGACAATCTGCTCAGTGGGTGTTTCCTTTCGAGGAGTTGCCAACTAAAGTAAAGAGAGAGATCGAAGTGCGGGAAAAAAAATGGTGGCCTCGTTCTTTGGAAGGATAGGTCATTTCGCAACAATTGTGTTAGAGGATCAAAAAACAGTTTCTGCAGAATGGTAACTACCAATTGTTTGCCACTTGTCTTGGAAAAAGTTCGAGAGAAACGACCTCGCAGTAGGATCCTCCTTCACCACGACAACGCTTAGTCGCACACCGCCAAGCGAACGATCGACTATTTGGCGACATCAAACGCTGAATTACTGGGTCACCCGCCGTATAGCCCCGACCTCGCGCCTTGTGATTTTTATTTATTTCCAAAAATTAAAGAAAAACTTAAAGGAAAGCGGTTTATGAATGCTGAAGAAGCGGTGGCTGCGTATCGCGATGCCATTGAAGAGACGCCTAAGGACGAGTGGGCAAAGTGCTTTTCCCAGTGGTTCCATCGCATGCAGCGGTGTATTGACGTCAATGGACAATATTTTGAAAAGATATAATAAAACTAATAACTGGCTAATGTAATCAGTTTTTGATTTTCTAAGAACTTTCAGTTTGACCCTCGTATAAGTCATAGTTCGTCATTGCGTTTAAACAAATAAAATGTATGTAGGTACCTAATAAACTTAACTTGAACAGAGACTGCCTTTTATTTATTAACAATACCTACACAAATCCAATATTAGGGAGCATATCCACTGAATCAAAGCAAAGCAGTGCTAATTAGGTATAACATGTGCTAACGTTAGGTTTTGTGTTAGAATGCAGTCGGGTTGTTATTAAATTATGATTAATATTTTTAAAATGTTTAAAATGTTTAGTCTGTCCAACCAAATTCGCTTTGATTTTATGGAAATGTTACCCCAGCTGTTGAACAAACTAACTACGCTTAATCTGCATTGGGTAGATTTTCTGCCTCACACAGAGTAGGTATGTAGGTAGCATGCGTAGCGTCTCATTATTAGGTAGACTTGAGCTGGTGACACATTATTGGCGACAATCTGGCGCACTGGATATTTAAAGACTGCAAACCTATTAGTCGCGGCTTACAGCCCCGTGCGATAATGTGCCACCAGCTTTAGACTTGGTTTTGTGCTACTAGTTGTGCGCGGCTGCGATCCCCGCGCACGCCGCGCCGCGCAACATGAATGAAATGAGGGAAAGAGAGAGAGGATATGATGTTGGGATGTTACAGACTAGACATAGGATGCTTTTAAAAATATTTATTTTTTTTGTTAGGAAAAACAAAAATGAAAACTGGCCCGTTTTTAGGAACAAAAATTATAGGGCCCGGAATCTCTAAAATAATTAGAAGTCCTGTTAAAGTTTTACCCGTTTATAAAAAGCCACCTTATATAAATATTGCATTTTAAGTATTTAAGTCGGTAAGAGGTCAATAGGCCTTAATCGCACCAGCAAAATGATCCATTTAAGGCATATGGGCCTCCTAACGCACTGCGGGAAAGTTTGCAAAATTGATCCCCGCAGTGAGCGTGTTAAAAAGCAAAAAGGATTGATACACAAGTGCAAAATATGTGTCAAAACATGTTGTTTAGGAAATAAAATTATTTTATCGACGCGATAAACGGTATTGGAGCGTGCATGTTAGGCTTACAGAGGTGGAATTGTGTAAAGCAATCGTATTCATTTGACAGTTCAAAACGTACGATATGATCTGTCAAACCCTTTGTTCTTTGCCATTTGACAGACCATACCGTACGTTTTGAACTGTCAAATGAATACGATTGCTTTACACAATCGCACCCCTGATCCTATTCCATTCATTCCGCTCCGTTCCTTCATTTTCCTTGTTTCCCTAACCTTTACATCCGTCTGTGGCAAATTCACTAGTCGTGCAAAGATACTAAAAAAAGCAAATAAATGAATTTATAAGTTTTTTCAAATTTGTTAAGAGATTACAAGACAGTTTGGTATCACCATGATGTTCTGGGTGTTTGGTAATTGTTTTAATTGTGATGTTGATGAAAGCTGTGTTAATTCAAAAAATTAGAAAATTTAAAATTAGTTTATTTTGTATATAGGCTATTGCTAGCACTTATACACATCCCAACATTGGCCCTACCACAGCTTCGGGACAATTGTGGGCTAGTGCTGAGAAGAAGTTGCGCAACAAACTCACTATTTTCAATGCCTCTTTTAAAAATATTACAATTCAAATGTTCTTACAAGCTAGACCATCATTGTTATCGTTCATATAATCATTTATTCTATAATATCCTTTAGTCATTAAACATTGTTTTATAATAGATTTGAATTTATATAAAGGTAATTCAATTATATTTTGAGGCAATTTATTAAAGAAAGTAATACATCTTCCAATAAACGAGTGATTAATCTTCTGAAGTCTGAAGTTTGGAACGGCAAGTTTATTCTTGTTTCTAGTAGTGAAATCATGTAAATCACTTTTTTTAAGAAAAAAGTGCAAGTTTTTACGAACATAAATCAAATTTCCATAAATAAACTGTGAATACACTGTAAGTATCTTGACTTCTTTAAACAAATCCCTTAAAGAGTCGTCAGATTTGAGATTGTAAATAGCCCGTACAGCAGGTACGGGCTGTACGGGCTTCGTGTGCCGGGCAGCATGTACGTATATGTACTTGCTTCGGCAGTACATATACTAAAAAATTAGAATAGCCCGTACAGTTCGCTTTTGCAGTATGAGTATTGTTTCAATATCTGCAGCCGAGCCCCATAACAAGATACCATAAGACATGATACTATGCAAATAGCTAAAATAAACTAACCTTGCCGTTTCAACGTCAGTCAAAAGCCTTATCCTTCTTACTGCATAGGCAGCCGAACTAAGTTTCCCTGACAAGGTCTCGATATGTGGACCCTATTGAAGAGTATGATCTAGGGTTATTCCCAAAAATGTTGAGCTTTGTATAGTATCTAGTGGCTCAGCTTCAACCATGATCTGCATTGGGACTTGTCTGACATTAGGCATTGTAAATTTTATGCATTTGGTTTTACCCGCATTAAGACCTAAATTATTAACGGTAAACCAATGAAGCACCTGTGAAAGAGCACCATTTACATCGTCAAAAGATTCTTTGGCCCTTGGAATCTTAAAAATTAAGGAAGTATCATCTGCAAACAGTACTATTTCACATACATCATCGACAAAGTATGGAAGGTCATTTATATATATCAGAAACAACAACGGTCCCGATATCGATCCTTGGGGCACTCCCATTTTTAGAGGTGCTCCAGGAGACTCAGTTCCATTAATATTATCTTAGCTGGTTGCAACTGTCACGGGGGCAGACAGAGACTGCTATAAGCGCCAGGGTCTAAGATATGTTGAGTTATATTTGCGACAGAATTGTGGCCGGCTGGATAGCAAGAGGGTCTCCATGTGAGCCGGGAGTGACTGCTAGATGCACTAGAGTCTGTGATACGCGTCGTATGTGACGGCGGTATTGCAGTCGGCTAGAGGGTCATCTTGAGCCAAGGAGACTGCTATAAGCACCAGGGGCTATGATGCGTAATGCATTTTTTGGAGGAAGAGTTATCTTGTTTTGAAGGCAATTTCTAATTTAAAAGATTTAATTATTTGAGACAAAAGATAAAATTTTAAAACAAACCGCGAAATCTGCAACATCACGATGGGCCGAGCGTATTCTGCAAATGTTTTGTTACTAAGCCGAATTCTTGTGTTGCCTTAAAGACTGCCAAGAACCACTGACGGTGTGCCTGGGTCAAAGCACAATGCAACCTGATCGGGAGCAATCATTGCAATTCCTAGATCGAGCACGTAGCAGCCGGGAAAGGAAGTGCGTCCGCGGAAGGACCTGAGGGCCGGCACTCTGCAGCAGTTTTGGTAACCAAGTCAGCGTGTATGCGCTGACGAAGGAACAACGGCGAGTTTTGTTCTGCGATGGACTTTTTTTATGAAAACTGCGAACGATAAGATAGGCATAGGGTTTCGGGTTCTACGTATCGCACTATAAGTATTGTAGAACGCTTTGTTTCATTGAGTATTTGTTCATACTAAAAGTTACTTGGCTCTGTGTGTGAGTTATAATATTTTCGTTGCTGAATTATGTCTTTGTGGAATCGTGAGAGAAATACTTTTTAGTGGGTGGGATCACGGGGCAGTGCGACTCGAGCTTTTGTTGTGAACGGCCACTTACTAAAGTATTGTGAAACTTGTTGGTTACGCGTGTGAATAAATCTAAGACTCTTTTTATTGGACTTAAGTTAAATGATGTTTTGGAGATCGTTAAGTTATAGTTTTATAATGGGGCGCTATGTAAGTAGCAACGAAGCAATTTGGCGTATATTTTCATTTGCGATCTATGAAAGATACCCTACAGTAGTCCATTTGGCGGTCCATTTAGAAAGTGGTCAACGAGTTTATTTTAATCAATCGAACGCGGCAGACAGCGGCACGTCCTCTATCGACAGCATTAACAAGTTTCTTCACAGTCTGTCAAACTGATGATTCTGCTCGCACTTTGCTGTATGCTGACATGCCATGCTATTACATATGGAATGCATCATCGAAATCGTTTCAGCGTCGAAAACAAGGAACACCAGTTGAAGGACATCCAAATGTATTTGCTTCAGACGCTCTGGATCGCATCTACACATTACATCTGTAAGGATGCCTGTCTACGGGAGCACTCAATAAATAATTCTTCTCGTAATCATTTTTTTCTTGGTTGACTATGATGTTTACTTTTACTGTATTTGTCATAACTTTGGTTTTCTTGGTTTTCATAGTGAGCCCTACTTTTAAGCTTTCTTTTGCTGATTGCTGTAGCATTGCCTCTAGACTTTTGGAACTTTCGGAGAACATGAAAAGGTCGTCTGCGAAACGGCGGTGATTGAGGTTTGCCTCTTTATATTTAGGCCATATTTAGGTTGCGAAACACCATTTCCAGCACAGCTGAGAACAGTGTGAGCGAAATTGGGTCTTCCTGTCGGACTCCTCGTTCTATTGGGAATTCTGCGCTTACTCTGTCTAGTTTTACTACTGAAGTACTTTTTGAGAATATGTTTTTCAAGATGCGAATAAGTTTATTGTGTACACCCTGTGTTTCCTTGTTCTCTTGGCTAATTCATATTCATATTCATATTCATTTATTCACTTCATAATATAACATTACAGCAGACAATATATAACATATAGGCAAAAGATGGTTATTTTGTTACATTATAACCTCAACGAGGTATTTGTGAATTCAAGTTATTAAATTCAATAAATTACAATTAAATCAATTCTTCATTAAAATAGTCAATAAGTATTTTGTCAAATTGTTAGTATGTCAAATATAAAGTCATTTCTATCTATCTAAATAATAATAATGCGGTCATGTTAAATTCAAATTAAAAGAAAAAAAAAATACAATCAAATCATGTCAATTTTCAATTTAAATCACAGATTAGTAAGAGTTTAAATTATATAATGTCATATCTAAATATATTGAAATTTATCATTGAAATATTCATTTATATTATAATATGCCTTTTTAACTAAAAACTTCTTTAATTCCCTATCAAATTTAATACCTTGGAGGGCTTTAATAAAGTTAGGCAAATGGTTATGTATCTTTATAGCCATATAGTAGGGACCGACCTTGAATAACCCCAGTCTGGCCGGAGGCAAAATAAAATCATTTGCGCGCCGCAAAGCGTAACGGCTCGACGTGTCATTAAAATGCTGAAAATATCTACTTTGTTTTCTTATAAAACGACATAATTCGAAGATATAGTCGCAAGTCACCGTGAGTATTTCAAATTTTACAAATAACATTCTACATGTGTGTCTCGGCGCCGTAAACGTAATTATTCTAAGACATCTCTTTTGTAACACAGATACCGCATGCACATTGGTGGAGTTGCCCCAAAACATAATCCCGTAACGTATCCAGGCAGCAGCATGGCTATGATACGCAGTAAGCGCACACTCCTCATTTGTGTTTCTTCGAAGTTCGCGCAGCGCGTACGAAAAACTACTAAGCCTACTCACTACGACTTCTACATGCGGCTTCCATGAAAGGGTTGAGTCTAACGTGATTCCAAGTAGTGGGAACGTATTTACTTGCTCAATCAACTCTCCCTGATGTGATATGGACAAAACTAATTCCGTTCTCTGATAGGGCCTAAATTGCATAATTTTAGTTTTCCCAAAATTTATTGTAAGACCTATTTCTTTTAGTTCAGTTACTATTTTATGTAGACATTCACTAATAATACCCTGTATATTGTCTATATTATTTTGATCACAAGAAATCAAAAGCGTGGCATCATCCGCAAACAGAATAATTTTATGTGAAACTACTGAAGGTAAGCCATTTATGTAAGCTAAAAATAACAAGCAGCCCAATACACTGCCCTGAGGTATTGAGTCTGTTATAGTTTGAGTAGTGGAATTGACTTTGAATAATTGACTTAAGTTCTTTAATTTCCCTATACAAATGCATAATTTGTACAAATTGTTTCCTTCATATATGATTTTCTTGATTGATTTTCTTCCATATATGTAATATGTTATTGACGTACTGTTATTATTTTGATTGGAATTAGAATTTAAATATGTAATGATATTATGACATTGAATTGGACTTTTGTATTAGAATAACAATAAATTTTAATGTTTGCATGCCTGCGTGCAGGCGGAATACACGCACTACCATAACTATTAGATCATCATCATTTTTTTTTGTAAACTGTATTCTCAGCAAATAAATGTTTGATTTAATTTGATTTGTATCATTGCATTGACAGGTGATTTACCTCATCACTGGTACTATTATTCCTATATGTAGGATCCTTGACTGCAAAATTTTCTAGCTGATGCAATCTGCCAATCTCTAATAACACTTTAATTTATGAACTTTCTCTTATATTTTCAGCTTTATCTACACAATTTGGTCTATTATAACCTCATTCAAATTATTAGGTTACGAAATATCTGCCTTTCGTAAACAGTATTCTTTTCTGGTTCGAAGTAGCCTCGAAGCCTGTTAAGACACCTCACATATTCATAAGCACCTTCCGCCTCATCGTTTTCCAAAACTTCGTAAATCTCTTGCACATCAGATGCAACAATCTACCAATTTTCTGTTGGTCGCTGAGCCCTATTTGCCCATCTATGTAATACTGGAAATTCCTCACCCAAACTTTCCAATTGTCGGCAAGCAATAATAACTGAAATCCTAATGAAACACTATAGTACTCTTTTACAATATTTATTAAAAAACTACTAGCTGACCCGGCAGACTTCGTACTGCCTCAATCGATAAATAAAAGACCTAAACTTTTGTTTAAATTTATTTCAAAACAATCAAAAAGTATTGAATAAAAAAGTAGATCATCATGGAAGCAATGGCCATCGCACTAAATAATTGAATTTACATGTGTTTTCAGGCGATTGAATTTACACGTGTTTTCAGGCGATGGCCAAGTCTCAATATATTTATATAAAACATTAAAGAATTTTAATATTGATATGCGTCACTATAAGATGCTGTTAATTATTACGTAACAACTTAATGCTTCTTAAAGTCTGCTTGCTGTCTTGCTTAAAGTCGCTTAAGTAGACACTGAATAAATAAATAACCGACTTGGTATTACATGGATCTCACAACTTTTTACCGCAGAACAACTGAGTTGCGAGACTTGTTTTTTTTGACAAGTATTGTTTTTGATGGGATCTCATTTCTTTTTGTATTTTGTAGACAGTTCTACTTTTTTCCTTTTCGGTACCTTCTACTTATTGTATATATGTATATCTACCAGCAACGAATTTTCTTAAAGCCCTCTCTCTGACTTATGAACTTTTCGCCTCGCGCTAGCACCGCGACAGCTCGCTCGGCGACATTCACCTTTCCGCGCGCCCCGCCACTGTCCCCGCCCCGCGCCCTCGCGCTAGCACCGCGCAGCGCGCAGTAACGGCCCGCGCTCACTCGCTAGCATCGCAGCGCGTGGTATAATAATGAATTTACAACTTTACGCACTCGTTATAAGTACGAATATGCACGTAGGTACGTTTTTTGCATTAAATAATAGTAGTAAATGAATTGGGAAGTCTAGCTCACGACGCCACTTAAAACGGCGACGTGAGCTAGCCTTCCCAATTTGAGTTACTGATATGCAAACATACCTGTTCTTTCAATCGACGATCATGAAACCGATGCACAATTGAGAAAATAACACACACGCACACAGATACAGTAATTAATTATTTCAAAAACTTATGTCCTTATTGTTTGATTTACTAATTGTGAGATATTATTAACGGTTATAAATAATAACGGGCTGAACTGATTTTCACTCTAATAAATAAAAACTTGCGATCTCAATTGGTATTGTTACTTTATTTGGCTAATACTGAGCTTAAAAATTAACGTTTTAACTCTTAATTTTAATGGACGTTGATAAAAGGTGTATTGTTAATGCTCTAGTTTACAACCGTACCATAATGGGTACTTATTTCAGGCTGTATCCCGGACTTGCAGGGCACTCACATAGGCATTAAACAATTATCTTTACAATCAACCATCCAACTTGAAATAAAACGTTAAAAATTAATAAACTTACTATTTGATTGTGGGTATATAGTAATGCCTTGTTTACAACCATACCAATTTGGGTACTCATTTCAGGCTGCATCCCAACTTTCAGGGCACTCACTTAGCATTAAAAATATCACCACAATAAAATAATACGTTTAGGATATTTAAACTTTAATTACCTAATTCTGCACGAAAAACAATTCAGCCCGCCTATTCAATAAATGATGGTTATAAATATTAATAAACGATTTCAATGAAAATTTAAATACTAAAAGCAAAGTTTTTGAATATTTAATTTTAACTACTTAATAACACACTAGCTGATCGGAACTGTGCTTCAAATGAAAAAACGTGACATCACAGGTTTACTTGCGCGTGAACATTAAGGCGCGAGCACACTGTTTATAGCCAAGCATACTAGGTACTTAATTTATTTATTTTAATGAATAGTTACTTACAGCGACTACAAACGACCACATGATCGAAAGGCATGCACACCAGTTATCAAAGTATTGACAACGTTGAAATAACGGGTTTGATTCCGTGGCTGGGTCCTTGTTTCTGATTCCATTACCCAGGCGCTTAATAGGATCGTGTGCAGACGGAACGCAGCGCGAATTTTCATACATTTCGAACGCCAACTACTATTAGTTTAGCATAAGTTCCATTAGTATCAAGCGACACTATTACTATTAATAGTGTCGCTTGATACTAATGGAACTTATGCTAAACTGGATTCTCATCACAGATTATTTTTGGTTTCAATTAAATTATGATCACCTAGAATATTAACCTGGGAATACGTAAATTAAACTGCATCTAAGATAAATCATATTGTAAACACCCAAATGATGCAGTGTATTCACAGCTTTATAATCAACTTTGCTTAATTAGCACACACAGTGTGCGAACCTAATTCTGTTAACTTAACATATCTTATTACACATTACACTTGCGTGCAATGAATGGTAACTAAGAATGTTAATATGTACAATGAATTCAATAATTGTTATACCTCAGTCTTTATATGTATATTGTTTTATATCTTTAATTTGATTCTAAAAACTTTGTAATGTTAGGAATCTGTATGCTATTACTTAACATGACCATAATTGTCAGAATATAAGAGACAATACTTATGGGTACTTACATACTATAAATTATATGCAGAAGGAATTTGAGGTTTTCTAACAAGTGATAAAAACAGTTAAGATTATGATTGTGAAGAATTTAAAAATCACGTCAATATCAGTATTTTTTTAAAAATCCTAAAGCCAATCCATTATTTTGCTCTCAAGTGTATGTTGTGTAAATTGATAGAATATTGACGTCAAAGTTTTCATCGTAATTAATATAAATTTTTGTTTTACTCGACTGCCAAAGAAAGGTTATGTTTTTCGCACATATCATTCTGCAAGTATGTTTTTAAATTTATTTTTTACCTCATATCTTTCATGCGAATGGATGGATTTCGTAGTTACCAATCGATTATTGACTTGTTACTGATAAGCTTTACCAGCTGAACGGATTAAGATGAAATATGGATCTAAAATAACAAACTGTCAAGACTGTAAGCTTAGCTAGTAAATAAACTAGTACATTATCATCTTTGGGTAGAGGATCCTGTACACCAAAATCTAAAATCTAAATCTAATTTAGCAAATCCAGAAAATAATATCAGGATTACCACAAGTACCTAAACCATTTGAGGATCCTGTAGGTATTCCCACTATTGGGAAACACTTATTGTCTCAAGCTACATACCTACGATTTATAAAATTGTAAATAAGTGTGCCTGCAATTGTGAGGTGCTCATTTCAGGAAGCTCTGAATTTGACATACTTTGAGCTACTAAGATGATTTCTTGAGTCATGTACGCCCTTAGACTGATTTGGATGAAATTGGCAAGCTAATCTTTATAAATCAATTTTGTTTAAAAATCTAGATCCTATGCGGGTGAAGCCGCGGTCAATCCCTATAGATTGAAATAATTATTCGTAATTTTCATGCGAATAAAAGTTGCTGATAGGTAAAAAATATTAATAAAGTAATTTGATAAACTTATTTGTTCAAACAATTGCTGATCGGCATTATTTAGTGTGTGCGTAATTTTGATTGGGGTTACAGTTTATGTGTGAGTGAAAATTCTGATATAAAATAAGCGGTAAGTGAAGTAATTATCATTATTATCGCCGATAATATCTAAAATCTTCAACTCTTCGTGCTGCAACTCATCGCTCCAGCTTCACTTCTGAGAAAATGTTCGTGAGTTATTTTTTGTTTTTTTTTATTTGATTTTTTTTTGGGACTGTGAGTGTCACACTGCTAGGCAAATGACCCCCAAACTTTTATTAAAATATTCTTTTTTTCGGCTCTCAAGGTTTAGGCAGTAAACAAATTTTCATAGTAGACTCAGTACAAATGTTTTGTTTAAGTGTCCGAATTTAGGGTTTCAGGTTGGCTAGACTACTGAAATACTCAATCCTTAGTACTTACGTTTCATTGCACAGTCCGTTCAGATGTATTTTTCTCATTATTATTTTTCTTATAATTTACTTACAGGTCGGAATCAGACTACAAGAATCGTAGCGCCGCAGCTTGCTTGGAGTCAGAGTCAGAGTACTCGTCGGAAGAAGATACTCGGTAAATATTCATTACTAAATTATAAAGACTAAAATATTAGTTGATAACAATACTTTGAAACTTGCTATAAAACCTAATTTTCTTACAGCCCGCCAAAGAAAACGAGCAAAAGCAGCAGCAGCAAGTCTAAGGAAACGAAAAAAAAGTCAAGGTTCGTACCCTAAATTAATAAAATTTGTTAGGCTAATGTACATTTACTATTTCATTTATTATTGTAATAACTCTAAAATGTTTATTTTAATAAATGCAGGGCTGAATCAGAGTGTAAGAAGCGCAACGCTGCTGCAGCGGGTTCTGACTCCTCGAGCTCCTCGGACGAAGAAGAAGATCTAAGGTACATTTAATTACCTTCTTACTATGTTTTTGTTATAAATTAATGATATGTGTTTCTGATCAACACCAATTTTGTTACAGTCCCTCCAAGAAAACTAAGGTCAGTCACAGCAAGATCAAAACTGCAAAGAAGGAGTCGACCAAAAAAAAGACTGGGTACGTATAAATAACATTGTTGTTATAGCAAATTTTAACTGTGTTATTGCCCTATAAAAATAATTAACAGCTCACTTGCACTTCGATTCCATTTAATGCTAATTTAAATATTTTTAATCCTATATTTTCCCTTTGTTTAGTAATTAAATAACAGTACTTATTAAGCGTTCGCGAACCATTGTTTCACGACTAGTAACTAATTAGGATAACATTTTGAACAAGTTTTTTTTTTCTCTAGGAAGAGGAGCAAAACTGGCAGCGGCATTTCCGATGAGCTGTTTGGAGACGCCAGCGAGCCTGCTTTAAAACATCAGTCGCTGTGGTCTTCGCTTTCGCGGCGGGTTGCGGGCGGCATCAGCCGCCAGAGCATGCTGCAGGCTGACGGCGACGTTTTCATAGACCTGCGTGTGTTCGACGTGGCGGAAATAATTGACGTCAACCCGAGAGAGCGCTTCGACAAGTGGAACGGCTGCCTAAGAGTCCGGCTGAACCACGACGAGCCGTTATGGGCCGGTATTAAAAAACTATTTAAGGATAGTAGGAGATTGTTAAATAATATTGAACCCACATATTACGCTGATAAGAAAAAGTAGATTCAACTTTATTTCTGTTTAGCTAAGATTAGATTGTAGTTTATTGAAGTGAAAACTTCTTTAGCGGCGTTGACCTCTTTTGAGGGATGGGGGAAAAATATGAAACTCGCGTCAGGACACGTGGGCTGATCGAAAAACCGTAAGACGGTTGGTAAAATTATGGATGTAAGTTGATTTTTCTGAGAGATAAACTTTTTAATGTAATTTAATATAATATAAATTGTAATGTTTGTGTACGATAGCGCAATAAATAAATATTGTATTCTATAAAAATATTATATTATTATTATTATTATTGTATTATTATTATTATTATTATTATTGTATTATTATTATTGTATTCTATCAAAAAAATGATAGTACTTTTATATTGATAATAACTATTCCAAAAAATCAAAAATGCACAACGTTGATATTCAAGTTTTCACTTCTGCCGGCACTCCCGGAGTGCTTTCACAGTTTTTTTTTTTTTATTACATTTGTGTTATTATTGGATTATAATTTGTATAATAAATATGTTTAACATTAGTTCTTAATATTACCTCTACCCTAAATCTTAAAATGCCTAATTTTAAAACGATCTTTTGCTCAGTATGTCAAAAATCCATACTCAGAAAAGCATTTTCAGGACACTTGCGCAGTAATATTCATAAGAACAATACTGTAATATATTATGATGTAGGAGTTGAGACAGTTAATTCAGCTTTTAAGGGTCGCATTGTATCATACCGCATCAGCGCCGAACGTGAGCGTGCGCCTAATGGTGAAGAGTTGGCAATAATTTCACCATTGCACTTCATGCATTCTATTTCGTCTAGGCTGCGCAAAGTACTTGATTCCGCTATTGCTTCCCACATCAGTGTAAAAGTAAACTTTGAATTATTTGCTAAAGTTGTTTTGCCCAGAGATGATTCAATGGAAATCAAATCATTTGCCACAGAAAATATTCCTATATTTCAAAATTACACTTTCGATGATTTATTAGAAAACGTTTCTCAAATAATCTGTAAAAAGATAGATGAGTTCCAAGAAAAAGGAAGTGGTTGGTCCCTTTTAGATATTCTATATATTGAAACAAACATTAACAAATATTCACCATTGGGAGGTTCTAGTTATATAGATTTGCCAAAAAAAATCAAGGCTAAAAAAGCATGTATAAATATTAAAAACAGTGATGCATACTGTTTTGCCTGGACAGTAATGAGCGCTTTATATCCTGATGTAAAAAATCCTAACCGAGTATCGTCATATCCATACTTCACTGAAGTTTTGAATGTTGATAATATGCATTTTCCAGTATCATTAAAAGATATTAAAACTTTTGAAATAAATAATAATGGCATCAGTATTAATGTGTATGGATTAGACGAGAAACACAACATTGTCGGACTGTTATATAAAACGTTGTTAAAGAAAAAAAAACATGTTAATATGCTTTTGTTAGAGAAGGACTCCAAATCCCATTATTGTCTTATAAAGGATTTGACAAAATTGGTTCGAAATCAAGTTACGAAGCATCATGGGAAATTACATTATTGTGACGAATGTTTGTTATTTTTCAAATCAAAACAAGATCATGATAGCCATGTGTGCGGCGGAGTGGTTACGTTATTGCCTGACGGTGGTACCACGATGCAATTTAAAAATTATCATTGCATGCAGGATGTACCCTTCATCATTTACGCTGACTTTGAGACGATATTAGAACCTTGCTCCGAAAGTACAGGCGCATACACTGCAAAGGTACAAAAACATGTGCCATCAGCGTTTGCCTATTATATTGTTTGTAATTATGATAATTCGCGTAACCATCTGGTGACATATCGAGGAACCGACTGTGCTACAATATTTGTTGAAAGGTTACAAAAAGATATAAAAAGAATTTACACACTTATTCAATCTGCGTCTGATAGTCCTGTTCCTATAATTTATGATGAGGAGGATCGAACGAACTTTGAAAAAGCTGAGAATTGTTATTTGTGCTCGCATTTACTAATTGATGATAAAGTGCGGGATCATTGTCACTTTACCGGTAAATATCGTGGTGCTGCTCATTCGTCCTGTAATCTTCAATTTAGGATTCCTAAATTTATCCCGGTATTTTTTCATAACTTATCAGGTTATGACTGTCATTTGTTTATTCGCGAATTAAGTAGTTTTCCTGGAGAAATAAAAGTTATTCCTAAAAACAAGGAGAACTATATTTCTTTTACCAAGTTTATTCAGATTTCAACGACTAACTTTGTTGCGGTGCGCTTTGTTGACTCATTTAAATTTTTGGACTCTAAAACTGAGTTTCGACAAATGGTTTTCCGACACTACTTTACTGCGACACTACGCTACTCCGACAATACGCTAATACGACAATATGTATTTCCGACATGACTTTTATCCGACACTATGCTGCTCTGACAGTACTGTAAATCGACATAATTTTACTCAGACACCATGATACACCGACGAAATGCTATATCGACATTACTTTACTAAGAAAAACTAAGATGGCATATTGGATAATACTGAATACTGAAATAAAATGAAAATGTTAATATTAAAAAATGCCTAACTAGGTAAATAAAAAATATGTTATCAGTACCCTTGAAAAGCCAGAGCGCCCGATGTTGAGCGCTGTCAAATTTGCATGCGTTTCGCGATTTTACCCAAGCGCCCACCTTTGGGCGCTTTTTAATTACTTTTTTGCAAAAAAAAAGAAAATGGGTGTATAAATGCTTATTCCTTGGGCATGTTGACCTTTTTGTTGCCATCTTAGTTTTTCTTAGTAAAGTAATGTCGATATAGCATTTCGTCGGTGTATCATGGTGTCTGAGTAAAATTATGTCGATTTACAGTACTGTCAGAGCAGCATAGTGTCGGATAAAAGTCATGTCGGAAATACATATTGTCGTATTAGAGTATTGTCGGAGTAGCGTAGTGTCGCAGTAAAGTAGTGTCGGAAAACCATTTGTCGAAACTCAGTTTTAGAGTCGGGTTGCAACAAGGACGGGAGTACGCGTTGCGTTGTGTGAACAGAAAAGACTGTAATGTTTCGTTTAAAAGTGACGTAAGTAGAACGACCATTTTAAGAAAAACAGAACACACCTGTCAATCTTATTATGAAATAAAATGCCATTTTATTAAAAATGAATAAACTTAAAAAAGTTGTATGTGATAATCTTGCACCTATTAAACCTTTATTTGAGAAAATGTTTGAAGAAACCGAGGAACCATGTCAACCTGGTACATCAAAACAAGTCAAACATATCCCAAATTTTTATGATAAGAGAGACTGTCTTTATCAATATCGGAAGAAGTTTTTACAATCAGATAAATTAGTGTTTGACAAGTTAGATGATGTGGTTGTTCCACTTGCACTCGGTCAGAAGTTTCTCGTTATAGAAGACGGCGACGTTGAGAAAATATTAGTGTTTTCGACAACATTGTCGAAAAGAATTATGCGAAAGATGAAAAAGAGATACTACGCTGATGGTACATTTAAATTTCCACCTCATCCTTTTTATCAACTGTTTACTTTACACGTTGACATAAATTCGGACAAAAATGCCACCAATATAATTCCCGTATTATATACATTGCTTCCCAATAAGACACAAAGTACTTATAACAGACTGTTTACATTGATTAGAGATGCCTTTCATGTAAATATTTTGGAGTTCAATGGTACGTTTACACACTTGCCAAGCATTGGCAAGGATCGACAATCGCAAGCATGTAAAAAGGACGTTTGGCTTGGCTTGCGTGGGCTTGTTCCTGCTTGCTTCCGATCCAGTCGAGTGTCGGTTTTTTTACGCAGATCAAAGGGCGTTTGCGGCAAGCGCTTGCGATGCATTTACATGTTGATCCGCGTTTAGTAGCCATCGTGATCTCGCGGCAAGAACACGCTTGCTTGATTTTACAAAAATGAGTTACTGGTCGAATGAGGAGAATCTTTCGTTTCTGGAACATTACCAAATGGAACCATGCATCTGGAATCCGAAAGATGCAAATCATAAAGATAAGAAGAAACACGCAGATGCATGGATTCGTCTTGCTGAACTTCCTGGAAGGCCAGTAAATGAAATAAAAAATAAAAAAGAGATATTGATGACTACTTTTCGCAAGCACTTGAAAAAAAAAGTGAATCTATGCGTTCTGGCGCAGGTGTGTTCCTACGATTTATAATTATTTTGATAGTCTGCATATCAAGGTGTAAGTTATGTTTAAAGGCGTTGGTTAGTTTCTCGATTATTCCGCAACTATCTCGATCTAATTTTCGATGTTTTTTTTTTATTTTAGGTGCCGAAGAAAAATTCAATCCAACCTGGTATGCTTACGAAACCATGGAGTCTTTTTTACTACCAGTATATACTTGCAATGAAGGGATAAACACCGAAACAATAAGTAAATAAATTTATTTAATCTAATTAAAAAAAACACCGTTGGTTATTATACCTACATTTATTTATACATTTTTATCAACTTATCCAATCCTATTAAAATATGAAGTAAATTATTCCCTGACTTCTCTGGCGTTCACCGATCTTCGTGGTATTTGTGGTAAATTTTGCAATGCATTATATTCGTCGTTATCTCTACGACATGAACCAGGGGTAACCATATTTCCACTACTGTCATATACGTCAAACGAACTCTGAGGAGTATAACGATTTGAAGAAATTTTACTTAAAGTTATGTAGTAATAAACAAGTCATCGTCAATTCGGTTACAGTTTGTGGTTCTAAATTGATAGGGCGTCTGAATATTCTGTGAAAACTGAGGTTAAAATTCCAAACGTATTTTCAACTACAATTTTAAATAACCTTGCGTTAGAATGTTTTTAACACTCAAAGTGTCATATTTTTATATTCATAAAGATGAAATAAGAAACTGAAAAATTGCGCACAGGCGGGACTTGAACCAGCAACCTTTTGGCAGACCGGGCCAAACGCTCTTACCAATTGAGCTACCGTGCTGTCAGTCAGACCCGGCGAAATTTGAGGTTTCTTATAAAAACGTCAATTGCGTGAAGCTTAGCGCCATCTAGCCGTCTGTTTATGAAACAGATGGCCCAAGCAGTTATTCTTTACAGAATAAATTCAACTTGCCAGCACGGTAACTCAATTGGTAAGAGCGTTTGGCCCGGTATGCCAAAAGGTTGTTGGTTCAAGTCCCGCCCGTGCGCAAATTTTTGGTTTCTTATTTCGTCTTTATAAATATAAAAATATGACACTGAGTGTTAAAAACATTCTAAAGCATTAGATAGCGAAGCGACATCAATTTCCAAGTTGAATTTATTCTGTAAAGAATAACTGCTTGGGCCATCTGTTTCATAAACAGACGGCTAGATGGCGCTAAGCGTCACGCAATTGACGTTTTCATTAGAAACCACAAATTTCGCCGGGTCGGACTGACAACACGGTAGCTCAATTGGTAAGAGCGTTTGGCCCGGTCTGCCAAAAGCTTGCTGGTTCAAGTCCCGCCCGTGCGCAAATTTTTGGTTTCTTATTTAATTTTTATGAATTTAAATAACCTTTTTGGTGAGCCTACTTCATGGTTTCCAGGGTAGGGTTACATTACGTGTTGACTCAATGCAAAAGCACCGTCAGCTAAAAACACGTATGAAATATTAATATTCGATCCTGGAAGTGGACATGGTGGTGGAAAATCTATCTCGTTTCTAATTATTCTTTTCCATAGTAAACAATTGTTAAAGATGCCGCCGTCACTTAATCTTCTTTGACTCCCGATGTCTGCGAATACAAATTTGTATTTGCTATCCACTAAAGCCAAAAGGACATTGCTAAAAGTTTTCTTATAATTGAAATACTCTGTTCCACTATGCGTTGGGCTTTCAATGACTACATGCTTGCCATCCAATGCACCTATGCAATGTGGAAATTTAGTCCTGAATCCTTGTTCGATATTAAGCCATCCTTTTGCTGTGGTGGGCATCTGTAAAAAGAAACTAAATGAAGTGTAAGTCTAAGAATATTATCTTTCTGCAGCAATCACAACAAATAGAAGAATATACAGTTCAGACAGAGGATGACCCTCTGATAAGAGACCGTACAAGTACGGTTACCACACCATCCAGACCACCATCTAGATCAACATCCAGACCACCATCCATACAAGCTGTTACTAATAAACGTCTTCGCCCTGCTTCTGAAACGGCTGAAAAGCAAATGGCCGTGGCTTTTAGACAATTAACAAATGTTTTGGGTCAAAGGCAGAATAAAAATATACCTGCTCACAACGACGATGATTGCGATCTATACGCAAAATTACTGGCTATAAAGCTACGTGAACTGTCAATTGATGAACGAAAAATTATGATGTACTAAATAGATGGGTTGTTTATAAATAGAATCAGTCAAAAATCAAATGAGCGTCATACACCATACCCTCAATATTATTCTCGACCGTCGTTAATGGCTGGTGCATATTCAACACCATCTCCTCAAGTCATTCCGAGTCGGCCAATATCAGTTCATAGTGTTTATTCCGAACCTGTTCATAGCAACCAAAGTTTTTTTCCCTCTCCAAACACACAAACTTCTTATTCAGCGCCAGACATGGCAAAACATATACCAACTCCAATAGCTCGAGCTCCGTCCACATCAACATCACCCTCGTCATCTATTCGTATCATATCGGACCAAATCATCAACCCAGCCCCACGTGAAACCAACATTATAAACATGGCTGTTGAATGCTTTCGAAGATTTTGATTCGTCGACATAATTCTTACTTAAATTAATAAGTAATTCAAAAATAAAGCAGTCGGCTAACATACATTCATAGAACAGATTTCCTACGATTCTATTAAAATCTAAGTAAATGTATAACATAATGTTTTGTTTTATTCCTACCTTAACTAGATCCTTTAGAATTTCATTAAGAGCTCGGCAAACTTCACGCATGATTATTGATATCATGGAGACAGATACTTTAAACAAGTAGTGAAGGCTTTAGTAAGAATCACCAGATGCCAAACACACACACACACACACACACACACACACACACACACACACACACGTAGTACTTACCCTTTCTTTATAAGTCTTGAAATTTTTCATTAATTGTCATACCTAAAAATGTGTTTGGCATTACTGCTCACTTTAATAACATCAGTTATTGTAACTATATGTGAAAGAGTTGACGTCTGTCACAGTTTCTTTGTAAACTAGTATAGGCGTCAATAATCCCCATCTTTATACTGAGTCCTTTGTTAGAATGTAACATAGATTTCTTAAGAAAACTTGTATGCCTTTAAGAACTAATAAAGATATTATTATTATTATTATTAGAACCGAGCTTGCTGACACCTTATGTCGCTATCAAAGTCGCACTGATAAAAAAGGGGAAGACTAAGTCTTAGTTTACTTTAGTTACTAGTTTTTTTTTAAATATTTGTGGTCCTAATGCCTGTAGTATCAAAATTTATACCATTGTATTTTTTTCAAATAAAATTTATTTCGAAAAAATAAATACATAATATATATATTATCGACGACGAAGTGTAATGACCTCTTAACTAAAATTTTGTATTATTTTTCGGTATATGGATTTAAAATTCGATTTCGCATACATAAGTAAAACCACTAAAGTGGATTTTGTAATATTTGGTAAGATATTGCAAAATGAAAAGAGCTCTTAAGTTCGTAACGTAAATTTTGCTGCCAAAATCTCCTTTCTTCGTTCGCACGCGTGTGTACAGTCAACAGCAAAAGTCGATGATCAAAATCAGACATTCAATACTAATGAACGAAGTTGGTGTCAGAATAAGGTGACGTATCAGTGATTCAAAAGAATGTGATTGTAAATCACACCAAACATTAACTACTAGTACAGCTACCATATATTAGTGACTAGTTTAGACTCCAAAATTCATATACTTAATTTGCGGCAGAACTAAGAAGTGTTTTCTTTTTTCAAAACAAGTGAACACCTAAAATCAAAAATTAAATATTCATGATGCAAATAATTCATCCAAACTCAATATTTAAATATCCCAGTAATTTAATTTATTAAGTTTTTTGAAAAAAAACCGGCTAAGTGCGAGTCGGACTCGCGCACTGAGGGTTCCGTGCCAACTTTAACTGAATTTGGGAATCCACTTACTTCCACTTAGTAAAATCCACAATATTTTGTTGACAGCAAATATAACTTTGTTTTTCATAGTGATTGTATGAAGTACAAAAATATATTTGCGGTTGTTGAAAATGTGCTATATCTCAAAAACTTCTCGTTCGATTCCGTCCGAACCAATTTTCGTTGAAAGTATTTGTTAAGATCTACATTACACATTTTTTTCAAAATTTACAATTGCTTAGTTTAGAAGTTAGATGGGAGGGGACGCCCATTTTACTACTTTGGAAGCGTCTAGCTATGAAACGTTAGACTTTAAAAGAAAATGGTTTTAGAAACCTTGGTGTCATTTTAAAAGACCTATCTATAGACACCCCACACGTATAGGTATGGCTAAAAATTTTGTTTTTGGTTTTAGTTTCATGTATGGGAGCCCCTCCTTAAATGACATATTTTTTGTATGAGAATCGTAAAGCGGTTAACGGGATACATATTTCTACGAAATTTTAACAGTGTGATGCTTATAGTTACAGAATAAAATGGCTGTGACATACGGACGGACAGACAGACAGACAGACAGACAGACTTGAAGAAACTACGCTAAACTAGGGTTGGCTATTTTTAAAGAAATTGAAATTCAATTTCTTCTTGAATATGTAAGCTGTTCAAAACCTATTGCTGATGGGATCAGAAGTTTAGAAGGGGACAAAGATATTTATTATGGATGTCTTATACCAGAACTGATGAGAATGCAAAGAATTCTAAGCAGCTTGAAAATGGATAACCTTACATATTGTGATGTATTGATAGATGTTATTACAGAAAGTCTTAATAGGCCTTTTGAGAGATTTTATAAATTAGAAGAGCCAAAAGAAAAAGATGGCATAATAGCATCAGTATCTTATCCCTTTTTCAAAATGAAATGGGTGCCAAAAGCCAACAGAGAATACATTAAAGAAGTATTTGTTTCAGAAGTGAGAAAGATAAAACAAGAAGACGAAAAGAGTTCCCAACACACTGACTCTTATAAAAAGAAGGAAAGGACAGAATCTTATTATATGTTTGTTGAGGACTCTGAATCTTCAGCAGCCAGTGATAATGTTAATACGACTATAATAGATCTGGAAACACTACAATATTTAAAAGATGAAGACAATACTTTAGAATCCTTGAACAGGTATCCTAATGTAAAAAATCTCTTCCTTAAATATAATACCTGCTTACCAAGTTCTGCCCCTGTAGAACGACTATTTTCATTTGGTGGAATGATTATGAGGCCCCATAGGCGGAACATGAAAGATGAACTCTTTGAACAAATACTAGTTCTAAAATCAGTTCAATAAATAAAAGTGGTTATGCTTAACAATGTATTTTATTTTCCAAACCTATTTTAAAAATACGTATTTTGCATTTTGTATTTAAATACTTTTATTCAAAACTACTTTGTATTTCTATTTGAAATAGTGCTAGCAACTATGCATTTGCATTTTGTATTTAAATACTTTTACTAAACTATTTTTCACATCTCTGGCTACAGGCTACGGAACCCTAAAAACAGATGAATTGATATTTGCCGATTTTCGTCCCATTGAACACCGGAGGAAGCATATATTCGTAAAAAATCATATAATTGAAAAACTTGTACTTATGTCAACTGTTTAAAAGTAGATTATGCAATACTGGATCGTAATTCGTTAAATATTGTAATCTTTGTATTTTGTGAACTTGTGTCAATGTTCAAAATTAGCTGATGCGATTCAAAACCATAACTAAATGAATGTATTATATTTGTAAATTACAGCTATTGAGTGAAAACATCTTTTTTTTATTTCTATTTTTATAAAAAATCATTATGTTTAATTTTAAATATATAAATAACTACGAGTAGCAAACCTTGCGAACTCCGTTTCGCCACCAGCGGGCCTAAGATGCGCGCCTATTTGTCATGTATCGATAAATTTCAAACGTCTTATTTATCATTTTAAAAAAGGTTTTTAGTTATTTTGTTGTATTTATTAGTTTTAAAAAGCAAAAAGGATTGATATACAAGTGCAAAATATGTGTCAAAACATGTTGTTTAGGAAATAAAATTATTTTATCGACGCGATAAACGGTATCGGGGCGTGCATGTTAGGCTTACAGATGGCTTCTTTTTATGTAACATTTCGGTGATGAAAAGAATAAGTTTTTTTGTTTTATATTTGAATTTTCTTTGCTATAAACCTTACGGAGCCCGAGACCTTTCCAACGAATGCAAAACCGTGGAAAACGGTTCGTGCGTTCTGGAGTTATAGCGTCAGGAAGGAAAACCCGACTTATTTTTATGTAGTAAAAAGGCTTCATTAAAATGATAAATTAAAAAAAACCGGCTAAGTGCGAGTTGGACTCGCGCACTGAGGGTTCCGTGCCAACTTTAACTGAATTAGGAAACCCACTTACTTCTACTAAGTAAAATACCACAATATTTTGTCGACTGCAAATATAACTTTGTTTCTCATAGTGTTTGTATAAAGTACAAAGTTATGTTTGCGGTTGTAGAAAATGTGCTATATCTCAAAAACTACTTGTTCAAGCCCGTCCGAACTAATTTTCGTTTTAAAATTAGTTCTGACGGGCTTTCGTTTTTAAAGTAAATTTCGTTTTTAAAGTATTTATTAAGATCTACATCTCATATTTTTTTCAAAATTTACACTTGCTTGGTTTAGAAGTTAGATGGGGGGGACGCCCCTTTTACCACTTTGGAAGCGTCTAGCTATGAAACGTTAGACTTTAAAAGAAAATGGTTTTAGGAACCTCCATGTCATTTTAAAAGACCTATCCATTGACACCCCACACGCATAGGTTTGACTTTTTTTTTTGTTTTAGTTTCATGTATGGGAGCCCCCCCTTAAGTGTCATATTTTTTATTTTTTGTATAAGAATCGGTAAGCGGTTAACAGGATACATCTTCCTACCAAATTTCAACAGTGTAATGTTTATAGTTATAGAATAAAATGGCTGTGACATACGGACGGACAGACAGACAGACAGACAGACAGACAGACAGACTTGACGAAACTATAAGGGTTCCGTTTTTTGCCATTCGGCTACGGAACCCTAAAAAAAAGATAGGCTAAGACGGCTTCAATATATTGAAACCTGAAGGTAGATACATATTTTAAGTATCATTTTTTATGTTGACTGGTTGCGCTTTTGTCGCACTTTTAGCGTTGAGCGCGTCTGTTATCTATTTCATTGATATTATTACCAAGAAATAATAGATTTAAAATATGGCGCACCACATAACAGAGCATGAACGACATATAATCATTGCATGAGGAAGGATTGAGTTTTAGTGATATCATTAGAAGAGTAGGTGTCACGGAAAGCAAGCATTCATTACTTCTTCATTGGAATATCTCCTAAAATTTCATGACTGGATAAAAGTGAAGACACTTTTAATTTAAACCTGTCAGTTTAGTCTACTAGTCTAGATTAAACTCACGATTATATTTCACTCAATAGCTGAAATTTATATTACTTAAATGTAATACATTCATTGAGTTATGGTTTTGTATCGCATCAGCTAGTTTTGAACATTGACACAAGTTCACAAAATACAAAGATTACAATATTTATCGAATTATGATTCTGAGTTGGAATTGTCATAAAAGTCATTTATTTATGCAAATAGGCCCTCTGGGGGCACTTTTACACGTCCCAATATAAACCCTACCACAGCTTCGGGACAATTGTGGGCTAGTGCTGAGAAGAAGCTGCGCAAGAAACTCAGTCACTATTGTCAGTGCCTCTTTTCAAAAGGTTTACAATGTTTGTAGTGATCATGCAAGTCCATACATTATTATCATTTAAATAGTCATCTACTTTATAATACCCTTTCATCATAAGGGTTTCTTTAATAACAGTTTTAAATTTACTAACCGGTAAGTTAATAATGTGTTCTGGTAGTTTATTGAAAAGTTTTATACCTTTCTCCATGAAAGAATTACCAACCTTTCGAAGCCTAAATTGTGGAATAGCAAGCTTATCCTTATTTCTAGTATTATATTTGTGTATGTCACTATTTTTCGTGAATAAATGTATTTTTTTCCGTACATACATTAAATTTTCGTAAATATACTGAGAGGCTAGAGTTACTATTCTAATTTCTTTAAGCACCTCTCGTAAGGAATCTTGAGGTTTAAGATTATAAAAAGCTCGCACGGCTGTTAGATTGTCATTTATTCGTTAAAAGGTAAGTAAGTGTTAATAACTTCACCTGACATATAAAATGAACAGAATTTAGTAATAAAATATTTCAAACTTTGATCCAAGGTTTTTATGCAACCGTTATTACAATTTTGGTCATGTGATTTTCGTTCAATCATGATGTCAACTTTCTTCGCTTTATTTTATTTACACACAAAACCTTAATTTGATGGTTGTTAACCGTTTTATCATTTGTTTAACAGAGCTTCATTCGTTAATGTCTTTACGTTTGTAGATAGAAGTTATTGTTTTAATAATTGAAATCATTTAACCCCCTAAAGGTTAACGTAATGTAGATAGGAGTTATTGTTGTAACAAAAAATATCGAAGAATTAACTAAACTTTGCCAAATAGAAGATAAAGCTCATAACAAATTATTTTATTAATCTAAATTTTCAATATTTTTTATAGGGAAATGCCTAAGAATGTCTCTATTTTTAAAGGAGTTCGATCGAAGAAGATACTAGCTCAATTACACAAAGTTAAAGTAACCAATTTGAGACACCCTACAGCCCAGGAATATAAAGAGATATTTGGACGCAAATATAGCTTGATATTATTGACGTGCAGTAAGTACTTTTGAAGTGCACGAATATTAAGTTATTGTGACTTTTTAAATCAAGTACCAAATATCTATGAGCCAATAAAAAATATGTTTATTACTTTTCAGTCAAACGCCGATGTCAACTTTCTAACTTATCAGCCTGGGAAAGGCGTCTGCCTCGACGATAGCGAGTGTCGCTCATTTACTGCCTACCAGTACCGTTACCATGAGTTTACGACGGTTTTACTCTCTAGCGACGACGTAAAAAAAGTCTATGGAATTTGCACAGCGCCTGTAGCGGACACTGACAGAACTAAAATATTCCATACAAAAAGTTACGTCGTCGCTAGAGAGTAAAACCGTCGTCGCTATCGAGTAAACTCATGGTAACGGTACAGCCTGAGCAAGGCGCCTGCCTCGACGATAGCGAGTGTCGCTCATCTACCGCCTACCAGTCTGAGCAACGCGCCTGCCTCGACGATAGCGAGTGTTGCTCATCTACCGCCTACCAGCCTGAGCAACGCGCGTGCCTCGACGATAGCGAGTGTTGCTCATCTACCGCCTACCAGCCTGAGCAACGCGCGTGCCTCGACGATAGCGAGTGTCGCTCATCTACCGCCTACCAGCCTGAGCAACGCGCGTGCCTCGACGATAGCGAGTGTCGCTCATCTACCGCCTTGCAGCCTGAGCAAGGCGCCTGCCTCGACGATAGCGAGTGTCGCTCATATACCGCCTACCAGCCTGAGCAAGGCGCCTGCCTCGTAGCGAGTGTCGCTCATCTACCGCCTACCAGCCTGAGCAACGCGCGTGCCTCGACGATAGCGAGTGTCGCTCATCTACCGCCTACCAGCCTGAGCAAGGCGCCTGCCTCGACGATAGCAAGTGTCGCTCATCTACCGCCTACCAGCCTGAGCAACGCGCGTGCCTCGACGATAGCGAGTGTCGCTCATCTACCGCCTACCAGCCTGAGCAAGGCGCCTGCCTCGACGATAGCAAGTGTCGCTCATCTACCGCCTACCAGCCTGAGCAAGGCGCCTGCCTCGACGATAGTGAGTGTCGCTCATCTACCGCCTACCAGCCTGAGCAAGGTGCCTGCCTCGACGATAGCGAGTTTTGCTCATTTAGTACGAGCCACTTCTTTAAAAAAAAATGATTATTATTATTATATATTAATTGACACACAATACCATAAACAATTTTCAAAACCTTAGAAAAAAATCAGTGTGCTCCTCATTTAGAATTGCATATGATACCTTGCCCTGAAAGACCATCATTATGAATAGATTTTTTCATAAATACGCCAACTCCGAACGTTAATCAACATCTTATTGATGATTCTGATGACGATGATAATGAACTAATTTCGAGTTTAAAGATGCAGAATATTTTGGGAACATGGATGAGGGTAGAAAATGTCGTCATTCTGCTGATCCCAGTTCTTGGAAAAGAAACAAAGCCAAAAAAAGTCGGATGCTTAGTGGATATTCAAACCCTCGGAATAGAAAAATGCAACATGATACGCTACGGCCTTCGAGACAGATTGCCAAAAGTTGCAACTCCAAGTTTTGCGATAAAAGTAAAGTAAGAGGTTGTCAGAAATTTACAGAAGAATGTCGGCAAGATATTCATAGACACTTTCTGAAGATATTAAACTGGGATCAAACGAAAGACTTGTGTACTAGGATTAGTTAAACGCTCAAAAAACATCGCGAAAGACTAAGTTAGCTGGTAAATGCTCTAGGCGTGAAGGAACTTTGATTTATTTATTGCCAATAGATAAAAACGGAACGGAGGACGGAATCACAGCAGAGCTTCTGAAGGCGGGTGGAACACCGGTACTTAAAGTCCTTCAGAGACTTTTTAATTCCGTGCTGCTGGAGGGCATCACGCCCAAGGCGTGGAACAGGAGTGTGGTGCTGTTGTTCTTCAAAAAAGAAGACAAAACCCATCTCAGACTATAGACCCATCTCACTCCTGAGCCATGTTTACAAGCTGTTTTCAAGGGTCATCACGAATCGTCTCGCACGTAGGTTTGATGACTTCCAGCCTCCCGAACAAGCCGGTTTCCGAAAAGGCTATAGTACCATAGATCACGTCCATACGCTTAGGCAAATTATACAGAAGTCAGAGGAGTATAATATGCCTCTATGTTTAGCGTTTGTGGACTATGATAAGGCCTTTGATTCGATCGAAACTTGGGCGGTGCTTCAGTCTCTGCAGCGGTGCCACATAGACTATAGGTATATAGAGGTGTTAAGGTGCCTTTACAATAACGCCACCATGTCGGTCCGAGTACAGGAGCAGAACACGAAGGCGATTCCATTGCGGAGAGGTGTGAGACAGGGAGATGTCATATCTCCGAAACTGTTCACAGCGGCATTGGAAGACGCCTTCAAACTTTTGGAATGGGAAGGAATCGGCGTCAATATTAATGGCGAATACATCACACACCTCCGATTTGCCGATGATATAGTCGTTGTGGCAAAGACGCTGGACGATCTTGGTACTATGCTCGAAGACCTTGACCGAGTCTCCCAACAATTGGGTCTTAAAATGAACATGGAGAAGACGAAAATTATGTCGAGTTCTCTTATTGTACCCACTCCAGTATCCATTGGGAACTCAACTCTCGAAGTTGTCGACGAGTACGTCTACCTGGGACAAGTGATCCAATTGGGTAGGTCCAACTTCGAGAAAGAGGTCAATCGACGAATCCAACTCGGCTGGGCAGCGTTCGGGAAATTACGCAAGAGTGTCTTCTCATCTTATTTACCTCAGTGTCTTAAGACGAAAGTCTTCAACCAGTGTGTGTTACCAGTGATGACATACGGATCCGAAACATGGTCTCTAACTATGGGCCTTATAAAGAAGCTCAAAGTCATACAACGAGCGATGGAGAGGGCTATGCTGGGTGTTTCTCTACGGGATCGAAACAGAAATGAGGAGATACGTAGAAGAACTAAGGTAACGGACATAGCCTTGAGAATCAGTAAGCTCAAGTGGCAATGGGCAGGGCACATAGCGCGAAGAACTGATGGCCGTTGGGGCAGGAAAGTTCTAGATTGGAGACCCTTCGACCAAAGAAGCAGCGTGGGACGTCCACCAACAAGATGGACAGACGACCTTATAAAGATTGCAGGATCAAACTGGATGCAGACCGCTAGTAATCGGTCGCTGTGGAAAACCGTGGGGGAGGCCTATGTTCAGCAGTGGACGTTTATTGGCTGAAATTCAAGTGTGCAGAGATGTTTCTCAATACTCACTCACTTGGTTCTTATATGGTTCAGTCTTGGGTTAAACAAGGAATTTTGGAATGATTTCAACTCAAGAAGAAATATTCAAAGATAAAAAATAATAATAGAAAGGCGAGAGCTGGGGTAAAGAGGAAAATTCTAACATTAGAAAATTTTCTGAATTGCCTGCCGTGTTTTTCAGTCTTGGGTTAAACAAGGAATTTTGGAATGATTTCAACTCAAGAAGAAATATTCAAAGATAAAAAATAATAATAGAAAGGCGAGAGCTGGGGTAAAGAGGAAAATTCTAACATTAGAAAATTTTCTGAATTGCCTGCCGTGTTTGCCTTCACACTACGCGTGAAAAGACTCAAATAAGTGAAATTGTTCATAGAAGCAATTTCTCACTCTCTTACTGAATTGTACAAAGTTTACAATTGCATCGAAGAAGAAGAATTTAAAGTGTGTCGATTCACTTTTGAAAAAAAAAAACACGAGAAGAATCTGTCACTGTATACTTTAAAAAAAGACATGTGCGACACTTGTTCAAGTTACAATACTGGGAATTTGAATGAAATGGATTATCGAACACACATTGATTTGAAAAATAGGACTAGATAAGAAAAGGAAGACGACAAAAAAGGCCGCAGCTGGGGAATTTATATTGTTTATCATGGACTTACAGTCGGTAAAGGTTTGTCCTTTTTTAACTGCGAGCGCCTTATACTTCAAGACCAAGTTGAACTCAAAATTCACTTTACTTCAATTTCAAATTTTGTTACTACGATTACGTCACCTCATTAGTGGAATGAAAGTATAAAAGGTTTGTTCGCCAGCTACACAGTTCAGTCGTCCGTGCTCCACCGAGGCATCATATGTGCAACTGAGGCATCATCTGTGCAACTGAGGCAACATCTCCTGAGGATGCAACGTGTAGTGGCGAAACGTGTCGAGGTATTTTGCACGTTGGTGTTGGGTACTAATAATTGCATCAGCTGTGCCGCTTGCATATTGAGGGAGGGCGGGTGGTGCATCCTGCATTTGCCTGAACCAATACTTAACGCGGTGACGGTTTATGTTGTTAATTGCCTGCACCGGCGTTGCTTAGCAGAAATTTAAAGCATAATAATTTTATACATTTAACTTAATAATGGATTTCCGCAAAGTAACTCCTGATTCCATAAATTATATTAAAAAATAGCTACTTGTTTATATAATACTTTGAAGAAGTTGATAAAAGAAAGGTGAAACATTTGATTCTTTACTGTGATTCTTGTGTGGGACAAAACAAGAACAAAGTAGTCTTGTCTGTTATTAATCAGTTCTTCAAGCAATCCAAATACTTAGAAAATAAATCCAAATGCTTACAAATATATATTTTTGCCACCCGGACATACGTACAGACAACAGCACGTCAAGGTAAACACTGCAATATCTTATTCAGTTGTAATAAGGGCAAGTTTGCAACAAAAGTGGTTAGCCTGATGTGCTGGCCACTGTACATGCCCGTGGATTCAATGCATGCAACGATTGAAAACGAAGTTCAAAGCTCACAGTATGGAGCTCCTCACAATGGGCTGCCTTACATTTCCTTAGCACGAAAACTTCCTCGACCCTACCAAGTCAATATTTTGGAACATGAAGACTTCATCAACTGGGAAAAACTTGTATATAAGACTTTTACATAAGATACACTAAAAAATTAAATTTTAACAAATCATGATTGCGACATTTAAAAAAAGAAGTACAAATAACGTAGAAATAAGTACTCAATCTGCAAAGATGCACTCGAAGAAACAATAAATCTTTATGAAGGACCTACAAAAAATAAAAAGGGAAAAGGCAAAGGGAAAAAAAGGAAAAGGAAAGGGCAGAGGAAGACTTCATGACGACGACACAAATAGCGAAGAAAGTTCCATCCAAGGACAAGTATTGGTATTGCGAAAGTTGTATGACCATCGGCTGCCCCTCTCAACTGCAAAATACAACGATTTGAAACGTTTATGTGAAAAGGGAATCAAACCAAAACCATATCAACATGAATATTTTAATTTACCTTATGAAACTTTACAAGACTGTTTTATAAATACAGATGAAGACGTTAAAGATGACCATGATGAAACTTAATATTAATATTTGTGTGGGGTCAGCTATCATGTAAGTAATAATTGAATATGTAACGCCAGCTATTGACGCGCTGTGATCCCGAACGGTCGCACTGCGAATAAATGGATTAAGAAGCCTCCGTTGTTTCACTTACGGAGCTCACGGCAGACCACCCACGAACATAGCGCCGTGACACTGGTGATCCGCGACATTGGTAACATAGTTCACGCTCCGCGACTAGTTTTTTCCGTGCCATGTACGCAGCAGCAGCCGGCACCTGCGCCTGGTGCGCCGCAGCCTGGTGCGCCGCAACCGCGACCGCCTGGTGCACTGCAATCGCCACCGCGAGCGATACCGGCAATACCCGCAACGACACCAACTGTCCGAGTTGAAGACGAACCCTCGGTCATCACAGTCATTTCGGTGAGCTCGCAAATACCCGAATTTTGGACTGACCAGCCACGAGTTTGGTTCATCCGCGCTGAGGCCGTCTTCCTACTTCAGAAGATCGGACATGAGGCGAAATTCCACCTCGTCGTGTCTAAACTCGGAAAGGACGTTATACAACAGGTGACCGATTTACTAATTAAGTCGCCTGACACCCATAAGAACAACACTCTGAAGACGCGATTATTAGCGGTCTACGAGGAATCGAAGAACCGGCAGGTACAAAAACTTATCGGCGAGATGGAGCTCGGCGACCAAAAGCCCTCCCAGCTCCTGCGTCGCATGCGTGACCTTGCGAGAGAAAAAATACCGGACGAAACACTCAAAATACTGTGGCAAAAGCAGTGCTAGCTGTCACGGAATCAAAGGATATGGACAACTTGGCAGACGTAGCCGACAAGGTAATGAAGACCACTCTGCAGCCACACGTCGCCGAAGTATCATCGCAAAGTTCAGACGACAAAATGTTGGCTGAAATCGCGAAGATGAGTGCCAGGATTACAAACATGGAGAAGTCAGTTCCGAGGTCATAACGCGCAGGACCATTCCCGCTCTCGTCAACGCTCCGAACCAAGGGAGCAAGGTCAAACGCACCGTACTCCAAAAAGCGTGAACTGGCTTTGTTTCTATCAATTCCGGTTCCGCGAACGAGCCAATAAGTGTGCGCAGCCCTGCGCCTGAAAAAGGAAAACTAAAAAATGCCCAGATAGTCAAGGCGGATATCTGTGCAATCTCTCCAACGCATCGCCTTCGTCTAACAGACCTAAACAGCAGTTTTAATTTTCTCGTCGATACTGGTGCGAATGTGTCCGTAATCCCAGTGTCCAAAAAGTGTTTACGTAGTGTGAAGTGTTCTGATTACAAACTATACGCCGCAAACGGTACAGAAATCAAAGCCTACGGTACTAGGTCATTAGTGCTGAATTTACGGTTACGCCGATCGTATCGGTGGGACTTTATCATACACGATGTAAAACAACCCATTTTATTATTTATTATTTTACGTAAGTTAATAGGTAGGGTGACCAATTTAAATGTGTTAGCATCTATTGTCGATTATTAAGAGTCAACTGTAAACATTAAAGATAAGAACCACCCGTATTGGAATATCATTTGTAAGTATCCAGACATAACTAAACCAATCAGTTATAAAGGTACTCCTAAGCACAGTGTGTTCACTACATTGAAACCACAGGTCCTCCTGTTCACGCACGAGCCAGATAACTGCCACTGGATGAGTACAAACTTGTTAAAAACGAGTTCAAGGACATGCAAGAGATGTCGAACGTCCAAAAGTCCATGGTCCAGCCCATTGAAGACGAACGTCCATTTTTTTGGTCTGGCAACACTACCGCTAACAACTTGATTGCATTTGTCTCATATTTAAAACTTGAATTTAATTAATTTACTGGTTATTAAGCAGCTCAAAATTAACATTAAACATAACTAAGCTGTATATTTAAGCGCTAGTTTAAAAAAAGTGCAACAACTCACGGACTTGCGATTGTAACTCTGGTTATGTGGTTTTGAAACAATGTTTAAGTTCAATAAAACAGAGTTATCTGCAGTTACAGTTAGAGAAATTGCTAAAAATTGCCATATTGAGAAGTTTTTCAAACTCTAACTACAATAAACTACTTTGGAACAATTTAAACGTACTAAATAAACTATAGAACCTGTACTACAATCGTGTCTACCAGATTTTTAATTGTTTTTGTATTTAGGGAGTTATAATTATTTTACAAAGAGTGCGCGTCAAAAATTCGGGGAGCCCCTTAACGACTCTCGTGCTATGGGAATGTAGCACATAAACACGTTCTTAGGATATTCTCGGGCCGCTGTTGGGCACGCTGATGTCGGTCGCCTACCAGCCATATAAATCTGGCTATGTTTGATATTATTATTTTTTGCCTGCCTCGATGTTTGATTGTCCGTGCGCTGTAATCTAAGCACAGCTATTGATAGTACTTTTTTGAATGGAATATAATATTCACTGTCAGAATTTAGTCCCACATCTGTTATAATAATTAGTATCTTATGAAAAATTGTGGGTTAAGTTGGATGAGGCAGGCACCTGAATTGAGAAATCTTTTCTCTTTTTGGTATGGCAATGAGTTTAATGTAGTTCGATGGGGAAACACTTACTCAGTTGAATATTCTCTAAAATGTGGAGTGAGGAAAGGGGGCCTTCAATCTCCGTGTATGTTTAACATTTATGTGAATCAACTCATTGAGGAGCTCAGTAGTGCACATGTTGACGGGATATGTGTCAATAATAAAGCTACGCCGATGACATGGTACTGCTGAGCCCTTCAATTGGGGGCCTCAGAAAACTGCTCAAGATATGTAAAACATATGCTTGGGTCTAAGATACAATCCTGTAAAAAGTGAATTTAGGTTATTTAAAGGTAAAATGAAGGGGCCAAAGGTCATACTACCTGTTGAATGGGGTTCCTCTAAGTCAAGTTACAAAATTCCTGGTACATGTTGTGAGGGAAAACCTAAATGATGATCTAGACATAGAAAGAGAACGTAGGGCATTGGCAGTACGGGGAAATATGTTGGTTTATAGGTTTGCAAGATGTACAGTGCCAGTAAAGCTAACACTGTTCAGAGCATAATGCCAAAACTTTTACACAAGCAGCCTAATTTCTAGTTTTACTCAAAGTGCCTTAAATACCTTGACAGTATTGTATAATAACATGTTCAGGTCTCAGTTTGTCTGGCATGTTCGCAGATGCGAGCATTGATGATTTTTATGCAACAATGCGCAAAAACATTGCATCACTCGTAAATAAAGTGCGAAGGAGCCCGAACAGCGTCCTCAATATTATAGGAGAAAGGGTGGACTCCACTCTTCTCAGCCGGTTTCTCAAATTGCATTTTGGCAAGCTGGCTGATAGGAGGGGAAGTCCAAAATATTTCCAATGTTTAAATCAAACTAAATTAACCTAGTATTAAGAATTTGATTACTAACACATAATCGATCATGTCATGTTATATGTTATCCGAAATAAATGATTTTTATTTATTTTTATAATGACATCATTATCTACGCTTTACCGCCTGGCACCACCCGTATTCTACAACCAGTGCATTTGAGTTTTTTTAGGCCACTGAAAAAGAAATGGAATCTCACCGTGAAAACTTGGCAGAGTCAGCCTAAAAAATTTCAACAGATGCGTAACAAAACGAATTTCTGACAAGTTTTTAAGGAGGCACTGGATAATGATATAACTTAAACAATAAAGAATGGGGTCCGTAAATGTGGTCTCTATCCATTTGACGACGAACAGGTAGACTTTTCAAAATGCGTACAAGATGCTCAGTAACGAAATACAACTGCTGTTCAAATAGGTTCGGAAAAATCTCGAACAAAAACATTTTGAAAAAGCTAGAAAAGTGTTCCTGATGAAATAAAATTTAGCTATGCTAAGAATAAACCCAGGTACAATCTTACGTGAACCTGATCGTACAAAGGAGGCATATTTAAAAAAATGGCAAGCTAAATCAAACCCACCAAAAACTTCCCAAGCTTGTTCAACTGCCAGACGCTAAAAATCATTAGAAGTTACTAAATCCTCAAAGACACCGGGAAATTCACAATCTAGTTCAATCCTTCGAAATTCTGATTCGCTTGAAGTTAACCGTTTTGTTGCGTTACGAAGATTCTGAAACATTTCCTTCTGACAAGCATTCGAAAGTTGCCAAGCTAAAAACTTCAGGTTTTTTTTTGTTGAGGACTTGAACCACAACTTTTTTTAGATTCCAAATATCTGTTCCTATATATCTCTTAACAACATCTCAACAGCATTATTTAGTGACATACATTTATCTGAAATATGTCAAACTAGTAAGGATATCGTTTTTCCTTTTGATGACAGTGCTACGATGCATGTTATCCAAACTGAAGCCGTTGCTGAGCTACACAAAGATCCCCACCTGGAAATGCATAAAAATCTAGTAGCTAAAGAATCTGAAAAGTACCAAGAACAAAGAGAAAACATCAACATGTATACTACATTTGCAGATATAGATCACGATCATATCATCTTAAACAGGTATTTGGATGTTTTACCAGCTGAACAAGAAACAAGTACTGTAACGCGGCGCCGCATAGTGTGCGCTCAGGAGCCCGATGAATCATCACGAAGCGCATCCCTGTCTCGCTGCCTACCGTAGTAGACCTACAGTAGTGTCGTACGTAGACAAAGACATAAAAGATTAGTATGCGTAGCGCAAAAATAGTTGTACATGTATTTTAACACTGTAAATTTGATTTTCCTTCATACTTTGCAGGCTTAGGACTGTCATTTTAATAACTCAAGCATTTTTCAATCACTCACATCTCTCATCAACTCAAACAAAAAAATACATAATAGTAAAATGAAATTAATTGTTAGAATTGCATATTTAAAAATCAAATATTTACAATGATCGTTGATTTATTTTAACATATTTTTTTATATATATATTTTTTTTCATTAATAAAACTACAGTCCACAGACTCTTTGGTCCGTGCCTTTTTTGATTTAGGTTTTTGTTATGTTGGGTTACTTTTTATTTTTGCTCCGCGCAAAAATTTACAGTGCTTTTTACAATACTTATTACTAGGGTTGTTAGTTTATGCTATAACTCTCTTATAAGTTAAACATCGTCTCTTATTTTTACTTAAGATAACTTGTTTTTTTTTTTTTCTCTTGTGTTGTTGTTATAATTGCTATTTTCTTTTTCTATATTTATTTGTACATGTGCATATATTTTTGTTGTATTGTTTTTTTTTGTTATTATTATTACATATTTGTATTATTCTATAAGGTTTTGGAATTCTATTATCCTTGTGATTTTGCTATACAATATTAAACAATATTGCTCTTATTCTAGTTTGTGTTAGTGATTGTGTTTGTGTTTGGGGAGTAAAGTAATCCCTCTACGTCGTCGCCTTTAGGTACTAAGATGTTCTTAGTGACTTGGTTGATGGAGTTAGTAATGTTAGTGGATTGGCCAATATCTTGTTTCGGACTTGCTCGTCGCCCTTGCGCATGGCCATCCGCAGGTTGTAGTCCCGGATTATTGTTTGTGTGGCCTTCTCTGCCCGGATTATCAGACGAGCTGTGGCGTCGTCGGTGGCATTGTCTGTGTAATAAACACAAGACTTTGTGTGTCTAGAGATGGCCACAACAGCGTGGGGAACACTCTTTAGGAGATGGGATTTTTTTGATACTGTGCGCACTATCACCACTGACTCAAAAGTCTGCCCCTGTGCTTCATGTATGGTAAGTGTGCGTGATACTTCGTCTTTCCCGTATCCTTGGCTGATTAGGCTTGCCTTTTCAGCTTGGGTGTGAGTGAGGTATAGGGTTCTTTCCGATTTTGGGATCACTGCACCTGAGAAGCGCTTGAGGTAAAGGGACTGTACTTGAGTATTGGCTGAGTATATGCCGCTGTAGAATTCACTAAGGGCATACGCTACATCCTGGGGGTTTCGATAGGTGCACAGTAACTCCTTAGTAATCTCTGTGATTTTATTAGGTCTGTTGTATTCCAAAGTGAAGAGATTACAGCGATCTATGTATGGGAGTTGGTTATTATCTCCTAACAAAGTCACCTCTCTGGCTTTCGCTATTTGGATAGCCAGTACAATGGATCCAAAATGGTTCATGAGGGCTTCATCCACCATGAGGCGTGTGCACGATTCTCCCTCACTCATACCATTTACAAGTAGAGATGCCATTGTTCTGACTCTCCTTTTCGCCCTCTCTTCCCCTATTCTCTATTCTTCCCATTTGACCCTCGCTGCACACGCTAGCTGTTTATATATGTCCGCTGACTTTTTGCAGATGGCGGATACGTGTGAGTTGAAGTTGAGTCGTTTGTCTATTATGAGTCCGAGAAGTTTGATCTCATCATCGAGGGGGAGTTGTACTCCTGACATTATAAGTTTAGGAGGGGTAAATTTTAATCTTCGGGTGATGAGCATGGCATTGGTCTTATGCGCCGCGAAGTTCAGTTTGTTTTGCTTTCCCCATTCTAATGTCATGTTTAACACCTCGTTGATAGGTTCCTCCATCTCTGACCCTGTTTTGGCAGAGAAGACTAAGACCACATCATCGGCGAACGCCTGGCAGTGTACCTTCTCCTTGGACAGAAGGTGGAGCAGTGGGTCCAAAATGAGATTCCAAAAAGTTGGGCCTCCTATGGATCCCTGCACACAACCCTTGTTGGTTTCTCTTTTGCAGGTAGATCCTGCGTAATGGACTTCTACGCTTCTGTCTTCCAGATAAGATTCCACTGCTTTGTAGAGGTTCCTTGGGCAGTGTCTTTGTAAAAGTTGGTATTTTAGAGCCGGCCACCACGCGTTATCAAAGGCACCCTCTATGTCCAGCGAGATTACAATTATCGACTTCTTGTCGGCCCGTTCTTTGGCTATATAACTCGTCAGGTCGTAGAGGGCGTCCTCGGTTCCACGTTGCGGCAAGAAACCGTACTGTTTTGGACTGAGAGTTTTAAGGAGATGCCATTGGAGTCGACCCACTAGAAGTTTTTCTACCGTTTTCCCTAGTACCGATAAAAGTCCTATAGGGCGGTAAGATTTCGGGTGGGTATAGTCATCCTTACCAGGGCAGACTTCCAGATTTTTGGGAAGTATGATATGGCGAGACACTGGTTAGCGATCGCCATAAACACCTCTTCTGCAGCTCGGATTGCCCTTCCGCATATGTCTGCCGTAAAACCATCCGCTCCCGGGGCTTTCTTTGGATTCTGCGCTTTAAGCACGGCTTCCACTTCGGCCCGCGTGAACGGAGGGTCATCCGGCGACAGTTTGCTTGTCTCCTCTGGTGTTCCGCTCCTTGTAATGTGTCTGATATGAGCATGTGACGGATCATCTGTTGATATAGAGTCCTTTGGATAGAAGGTTTCGGCAAGAAGTTCTGCTGACTTATTTGGGTTCAGCGTTTGCCCACTCGAGTCGCGAAGCAGTGTGTCTTCCTGGGTTCTCGCCGTTCTTCGAATGATTCTATATATCTCGTCCCACATGCTCTCTCTGTCTTGTTTGGAGCAGAATTCCTTCCAACTCTCTGTCTGAGCCTCCTGTGTTTTGAGAGCGTACAGCTCTTTGGCGTCACGGTACTCTTTCAGTACGGTTTCTATTCTTGGTGGGGCTGCATTTTTAATACGTCTCTTTTTTCTAAGGACGTCTTTTTTGAGCTCCTGTAGGTTCTGATTCCACCAAGGTGGCACAACCGTTCTTCCTTTGCTGCCTAATCTTGGAATCGCGCTTTCGCACGCTTCTTCGATTGCTGCTGTGTAGGCTTCAGTTATGGACTCCAGCTCTTCTCCGTTGGTTGCCTTTTTGATGTTGTCTGGAGTTATTTGTCGCTCTTCTAGGGACTTGTGTAATTGTCTATCGAAGCTCAACCAGTTTGCCTTGTTGGTATGGTACTTCCTTGTAGTAGGGCGTTCTACTTTATGTAGTTTTTCGCCTACGTGTAGGTTGTACGTTATGGCGTTGTGGTCTGATGTGGTTAGGCTTCGGTCAACTTTCCACTCCTGTATTTTACCTAGAAGTTGGGTACTGCATGCAGTAACATCAACGATGCTTGTGCATAGTTTCCCTCTGCGATACTCCTCAAAGGTAGGTGTATCTCCAACGTTTAGAATGTGGAAGTCCATATCGTTAAGGAATGAGCTGTATGTTGCACCTCGTTCGTTCTCAGATGAGCTGCCCCACCATTGGCTCCAGGCATTTACGTTTCCTCCTATTAATAGATTTTGGGTGTTTAGTTTTAAGCATACTGCTTTGGTACGCTCAATGTACGGCTCTATAGGTTGGTCTCCTTCGTAGTACAGGGATACCACTCCCAGTCGCAGAGATCCGGCCTCCAATAGGACTGCGCACTCTGTCTCGGTGACCATTTGGGGGTCATAGATGACTTTTAACAGGTCACCGAAGACGAGAATCGCAGCCTTTATCGGTTTTTGCCTATTAATGGTGCATTGGATTACCCTAGTGCCTGGGTATTGTTTGACTATCCCTGTGGATCCAACGTAGGGTTCTTGCACCAGGGCGATTCCCGCACCTCTCTTCTCCGCGGCCAGGAGCAGTTCATTCGTGGCCTGCTTTGATTTTCGCAGATTAGCCTGAATGATGTATATAGTTGTTGAAGAGCCTGTACTTACGGTGGAAACTGAGCCGTTGTCTTGTGGGCGAACCTTAGCAATATGCTATTTTGGAACGCGCTATTCCATCCCATGTCTGCCATTGCGGGCACGATGGGCTGAATGCCATATGTGGGTTTTCTTTAGTATCAGCCTTTGCCCTAGCACAGTTCTTACAGCTAGGGGCGCCACCGTTTTGCCTTGTTGAGCAGTCTTGCCAGGAGTGTTTCTCTCCGCAGTAATTGCAGTATTGGTCCGTCTCCCGGCACAGAGTTTTTGTGTGCCCAAATCCAAGGCATTTGGCGCATTGGACGAGTGGTGACTGGTCCTCCACAGGTCTCTTCTCAAGCCCTATGTGGACAGCTCCCTCCTCCAACATTCTTTTGTACAGTTTAGGCGATACTTCTAGTACCGGATGGCACTGTAGCGCGTTCCTTGCTCGTTTCCTGTACCTCACCTTAAGGAATCGATCTTCGGCTTTCAGGTCTATGAACAACTTTTTGTTCTCAGCCTTCAGCTGTTCGACTATATCCTCGTCGGTGTGGTACGACATTATATTTTTAATTTTAATTTGAGGGTTACCTGTTTTAGCCTCTTTTATTGTTAGTGTGGTGTTTGTTCTAATCCTGTCGCGAAGTGTTTTGGCATCCATATTTACGAGTATATATTCTTTTATCACACTTTTTTTTACTTCTTCTTATATATAAAATTCTCGTACTCCTACGAAACGGCTTGACCGATTTTTACCAAATTTTATATGCGTATTCAGTAGGTCTGAGAATCGGCTACTATCTATTTTTCATACCCCTAAGTGATACCACCTTTAAATTTAAAAAAAAAATTGGACATTTTTTTTATAATGTGGCATGAAAAATACATACAACCCGAAATTTTTACTTTTTTATCACCAACCCCTATTTTTTATAGTCATTTTAGTGATTTGATCATTTTTCATCACGCTCGATAACTGATCAATTATAGGGTGGGACGTGGACGGGGCGGGACGGTAATAGGGACGAAGCAAAGTTCGCTGGGTCCGCTAGATTTTATATATTTTTTATTCTTTGTTTCTTGCGTTCTTTACATTTTTATATACATCTTTACAACGTTAAAGGTTGCTATGTAAAAATAACAGCTGGGTAACCTTATTTGGTTTTAGAAGGATTCTTCGTTGGGTCAAAATCTGCCCGGCATTAGAAAATATTCTTTCGCAAAGAACAGAAGTTGCCGGTATGCATAGTCTTTTTAAAACATATAAACCTCTTTACGAATAGCCCACTAATGCAGCTGATCCTCTTGCCTTTTTACATATTCTTCATTAAGGTACTTGTCGAATTCGCGTACTTCTACTGCCGTAGGGTTTTCCGGCCTTGTGATGATATCCAAGTCGCGGTCGAACTCATCCCAGATGCATGGTTTTGTAGGAGCCAAAGTAAGAGAAGCATTTGAGGTGCTTGGCGTAGGTCTAGCTGAAGATGAAGTACCTGCAATTGCAGGTTCAGTTAATGCATCCCAGTAAAGCTGAACACAAAATAGTTCTTGCATTATTAAAGTGATCAGTCACAGCTATATAGCTTTCATTTGAACTGGATGTCCAACCGTCTGTGGTTAAGCGCACAGCATCTGCTAAGGATATTTGAACTTGTTCTTTCAAATACTTCCATGTACGTTTTTGATACGAGTGTTGTGGTTAAAGTTTTTCGTGAAGGAAGTGGGTACCCAGCGCAGTTTGACACCGCATCAATATATATTTTTTAGTTCTTGTTCCTCCACCAATCGTAGCGCATGATGACCTTTTGCCACTATTTTTACTAATTGTTGATCAATTTGCTCGACCACGTGTTTTCTTATGTAATTTGTAAGAGGTACAGAAGTCGTTGTCACTGTCTGTAAGTTACTGCTGTATTGGTGATCTGGGGCCTTGGTATTGGTATTAGAGTTTATTTCTCGAACAGTAGTTTGGTTTTGGGTGTCTACATCAAAAGCTGCGGCAGCGGGTTGCCTCTGGACGCTCATAGGAATAAGTGGATGTTTATTCTTCAAGTGGAGATTTAAATTGCCTATAGATCCACTTTTTATACTCAGATAACTTGCACTTGCACTTTTTTTACACTAGCACTTACAGTATTTGTATTTGCATGAACGTCCATACCTTCTATAAAATGGGACCAGAGATTACTTCTTTTAGATGTCGTTGGCGCCTTTTTCAATCTTCAGTGTAAGGCAGAACTTCAGCAAAAATAGTTTGATTAAACCAACACCAGATTTAAAAAAAACGAAGAAAATATTTTACACCCAAACAGACAGTCAGTATTTAAGTTAGTAAAGTTCATGCAAACAATCCATTACTTCATTTGTATTAATATTCCAAAGCATCAGTAAAAGTTAATTTCACACACTTCAATGTTTACCGCCCACCCTTGTTCCTGAAACTTACAAAAAAAAAAAAACATTAGTGTCCCCCTTCACATATTTTTTAATAAATGTCTGAAAGAGGGTCACTTTCCTGGGATATGGAAAAGCGCTTTCATTACTCCTTTTCCAAAGTCAGGCGACGTACGAAACGTTGAGAACTACCGGCCTATTTTTGTTTTGTCTACCTTGTCGAAGGTCTTCGAACGCTTGGAACACAATAAGATTTACCCTTCGCTGCATCAATTTTAATACCGGAACAACATGGATTTGTCAAACGCCGCTCGACTACTACAAATTTAACACTATTATTAACGACCTGTTCACTAGTTTAGATAAGAGGGTACAAGTCGATACGGTGTACACAGACTTCCAGAAGGCCTTTGATTAGGTGGACCACAAATTGCTCTTGACCTGTTGCGTTGGTTTGCTTCCTATATATCAAATCAGACACAGAAGGTAGCTGTTAACGGACTGGAGTCAGATAATATACTAGTGACTTCAGGCGTACCCCAGGGATCTATTTTGGCCGCTTTACTATTCCTTTTGTATATCAACGACATTAAAAAATGATTTTATAATATAATATTCCTTTTATACGCAGACGATCTTAAAATTTACAAAGAAATACATTCTCTTCATGATTGCTTGCTTCTTCAATCAGACCTCGATAAATTAAGCGAATTCTTCGAATTCACTCAGTCACTCGAAATTAATCATTCTTATTTGGCCGGGCCCGGCTCTCGCGAGCGAATCTGAAGTGAACTATTATAGCAATCTGTAAGATATTAGGTAGATATCAGTAAGGTACTTCCATTGATTTGTAAATAAAACATCTTGGTAATCATTACCTTGCACAGAATATAGATTTCGAACATATCTGAAGATGTTTTGTTTACAAATCTTAGGTCCTTACATATGAAATTGGCGTTTTATAAGGGAGGAATATAGTCATTTTTTTTGTAAAATATATTTAATTAATCAAAGTATGTTCCGTTGTTATCTATGAAGTTTTGCTATCCTATAGGTAGCTCATTGATACCTTTACTAAAAAAAACATGGGGACGAGAATCAATAAACTCTTTGAAGGCGGTTTGGACTGCCGCATCGGAGTTGAATTTTTTTCCTTGTAAGAAGTTGTCCAAATTCCGGAAAAAAATGGTAATCTGTTGGAGCAAGGCCTGGGGTGTACGGTGGATGTCGCAGACATTCCAATTGTAGCTCATCTAACTTAGTGGTTGTTTTTTGTGCAGTGTGTGGTCTTGTGTTGTCGTGAAGCAGCAGTGGCCTAGAGCGATTGACCAATCTCGGTTGTTTAGCAGCTAGTTCTTCCTTCATGGTTTGCAGTTGCTAACAATAGATATCTGCCGTAATCGTTTGGCCAGATTTTAGAAAGCTGTAGTGAACGACACCGGCGCTAGTCCACCAAAAACTCAACTCAACTTTTTCTGAGACAATTTTCGTTTGGGACAGGGTTTGGCTGGGTCTCCAGGGTTCAGCCATTGCGATGAGCATTTCCGATTATCGTACAGTATCCACTTTCATCACAAGTAATGATTCAATTTAAAATCCCTTCAGTATTTTGTCGGTTGAGCAAAGTAACACAGCAGTCGACGCGTGTTAGCAAGTTCGATTCACTCAATTCATGAGGTACCCATCGTTCAAGTTTTTTTATTTTCCCAATTTGCTTCAAGTGGATTAAAACAGTTTTATCACTTACTCCGAAGCCTGCAGCTATCCTAGAAGTGCTTTGTGACGGATCCGCTTCCATAATAGCCTTTAATTATTCATTTTCCACTTTAATCTCCGGCCGAAATTTCCAGAACGAAAACGTTGAAACCAAAATCGTACCGTGTATTCTTTTGCGATACCAGTGCCGTACACATCATTAATCCTTCGAGCTGTTTCTGCAGCACTGGTGCCACGGTAGAACTCGTACTCGTAAATATACCGATATTTCAGGTTTTCCATTGTGCGGTAATAAGCGACGCCAAAGAAAAAAAAAATGAGGAAAAAACAAATGAATGACTGTTTTCAAACTCACACGTACCAGCTAAATAAAGGAGATGTCCCATCCCAGGCCTGTACCATGTACGTGGTACCAAAAAATCGGTAAAAAATTGCTATTTCCAGTAAAAATACAATAAAAATGTTTTAGTCCGTAGATTAGTGGCTTAAAAAAAATCAAACACCTTATTTCTTTGTAAAGATGGCAACTGTATTTTTTTCATTACTGGGATTTACATACCAGTAAAAAAAAACTGTCAATGTCAACTGTCATGATCAGTGCTGCCCTAGGTATTGATTTTCGTTCGTTCAGTTTGTTTGTTGCGTTTAGAGTGTTTTGAGTTCTTGCTTCTTTATAAAAACCTCGCTTTCTTTTGGATTTGATAACTTTTTCTCCGTGACTTACTTGGCATTAATTGGACGGACCCACCTGCCCTATCTGTTGATCCGGCTTTTGTTGTAATGTATCACAGCTTACTCGTTGCACTGCTGATTTCGTAGTGGAGTTGAATATTGTTCTCGCTGGCCTGCTTCGAGAACGGAAAGGTGTTAAGTAGGTAAAATATCATAGTATAGCAGCTGATCTAGAGCTGCATGACTAATTATTTGTCCATTGTTCTGATAAAAAAAAAATACTTTGTGAAATAAAATAAGTAGGTACTATCAAAAGTAAACTGACAGACAAACGTCATTCAAGTGTCAAAGATGGCGTCCTCCGCCATATTGTACTGAGTTGCAATAATGTGGTTTATTTTATTGTTTCAGCCAAAAAACTAAGGCTCTCCATAGAAATAAGTCTTATCAAAACTGTACTACACATATTCGCCTATAATTAGGTATAGCGTACATGGACCTGGCCGAGGCTTCATACATTTTTGGGACATCTCCTTTATAAATTTGAATTTGGAATTCCTAACCAAAGAGGAGATATTTCAGATCGAAGTGGTCAGTACGACAAAACGCTAATTTCATATGTAAGGACCTATTAAAAGACCGATTTAAACGACCAGAACAGAATAGTTCGTTCTCTTTCACTAAAAGAGTACATAGTACATGTACTTCACAAGCCTATCGCCAGTCTGCGCTCGGAGCTCCGTGTGTGCACTCTCCCGTATCGGCTAGATTGGTCGTTTAGTTTTACGGATGATCAGGTTCGGGACCTCCTAGAAAACTCTTAGGCTTTAGATTTATTTTAGGCTTAAAAAAATTAATTATTATATTGACAGAGATCATTTTAAACTCGAGGATATTAGAACTGCTTGCAAACTTATGTCTAAAGACTGTTATATGGCCTCAATAGATTTGAAAGAAGCGTACTTTTCTGTTGCTATAGCTGAAAGTAGTAAAAAGTTTTTAAGATTCACTTTTGACGGTTCCTTATATGAGTTTAATGTCTTGCCCTATGACCTTTGCACTGCCCCATATGTTTTCACTAAACTTCTCAAACCAGTGAGTACTTACCTAAGAAATAGGAATATATTATTAACATGTTACTTAGACGACAGTTTGTATTTTAATAAATTTCCAAATGAATGCAAAGATAACATTGATGTGGCATGTAAACTCTTACAAAATTTGGGTTTTACCATTAACTAACAGAAAAGTTCACTAGTACCTCAACAACATTGTAAATATTTAGGTTTTATTTTAAATTCAATTGACCAAACCTTATCCGTCCCACATGAGAAGCAGATGAACATATTAGAAAAAATTAAAACCTTTTGTAGTATTGATACTTGTACCATTAAAGAATTTGCTCAATTATTGGGATCACTTAACTCAATTTGTCCGGCTGTCTCTTATGGATGGCTTTATACAAAACTGATGGAAAGACAAAGATATTTAGAATTACTGAAATCACAAGAAAACTTTGATTCAGTTATGCCTGAATGGACGTGTGAATAGTCTACTCAAACGGTAGCGGGGTTCCTAGCCCGATGGTTATGACTCCGCAAGATAATATGGAAAAGCCACTTACCTCGTAGAGCAGGACCTCCAGGCACCTCAGAAACACAGACTTGCGGCGCGTAATTAACAATATTCTTGCACAATATATAGTTCTAGTCAAATTGATGCAGAATAATTATTTTTATATGCGGTGACGTAGGCGGTGACAATTATATATGGATGGAAAAGAAGGTATGACATAAGTCAGAAAAAAAAGGAAAAAGTGGCAATTTGAATTTAGAATTTAGGGAGTTTTCACTCCGCGCTAAAGCGGTCGCATGCCTTCAGCACCCAGAACCTGAACCACTCAGTTCGTGGCAAATCCATTTACTCGCTAAGGCAGTAACCATCGAACCCAGTTCCCCCTCCGCATGAGTAGTCAAATAACAAGTCCAACCATAGCTTCCCGCCTTGAAGTTCGGCAGAACTTCAATAAGAAATGGGGTGTGAAGGAAGAAACTGGAAGAACGCAATGTTCATAGAATAGAGAAAATAAAGTTAGTGTTCTTTATAGGAGCGTTTTGTATATTAAGCGGGAATTACATTTATTAACGCGTTAATGAGTTAATACAACAAAAAAACTTTACAAGAAAAAAGCGAAAAAATAAAATAAGTTATTTTCATTGGGTAGGTAATGGGTACAATTTAGTAACCGATCGCTTATAAGTACCCGAATTGGTTTTAACAGAAGCAACGCGGACTACACCATCTAAACCCGGAAAAATTTCAATTATTACCCCTAGTAGCCAAAACAAAGGTGGTAAATTATCATTGCCTACTAGAACAACAGTTCCAATCTGAATTGAGCGTTCTGGGGTGCACCATTTTTGGCGCACTTGCAGCGTATGTAAATATTCGAGGCGCCATTTATTCCAGTAGGACAAAACAAGCTGATCTAGGAGTTTTTTGCGATTAGATAATGTTAGATGTTCGTTTAATTCAGAAGAAGGCAAGTGTCGCAATGGAGTGGACATCAGAAAATGTGCAGGTGTCAACACTTCTGGGTGCGGATCAGCTGTTGTTGCAACAAGCGGTCTCGAGTTTAATATGCATTCAATTTGCACCAATACCGTAAGAAGCTCTTCATACGTGAGAAGTTGTTTACCTACAACCCTGTGCATATGCGTTTTGATGCTCTTTATATTTGACTCCCAAATCCCTCCGAAATGAGGGCTCCTGGGAGGGGTCGTTTTCCACTCTATGCGGCATTTCAATAATTCTTGCTTCACACTGCTTTGGAAGTCAGAGTTCAAAAGCCAAGAATATATTTCATCTAACTGTGCTTTGGCACCTATGAAATTGGTACCATTGTCCGAATATATTACAGATACTGGACCGCGGCGAGATATAAATCTTTTGAACGCAGAAAGAAATGCTTCAGTAGTAAGACTTGAAACCAACTCAATATGAATTGCTTTGGTAACAAGACAAATGAAAAGACATATGTACGCCTTTTGAGAATGTTGTCCTCTACGTCTGGAGGGAATAAAATTGATGGGACCTGCAAAATCAGTGCCCGTATGGACAAAAGCTTTAGCATCCCGAATGCGGCAGGCAGGTAAATCTGCCATTTTTGGCGTTGGATGTCTAGGACTTGAGCGAAAACAAACATTACACTGTCGGCAATGAGCGCGTATGACAGATCTGGCATTCAATATCCAAAAGCGTTGACGTATAATAGACATCAGAAGTCCGGGGCCAGTATGACAATTCGCGGTATGAAAATGATCAATGAGAAGATCTACAATGCGGTCGCGTTTAGGAAGGAGCACAGGATGTTTCGCTTCATATGGAAGATCAGATTTAGAAAGTCTACCTCCAATGCGGATGATTCCATCTGAGTCTAAGAATGGCGATAAACCTTGTAAATATTTAGAAGGTAGTTTGCCAGATTTTAGCAACTGAATTTCATCAGCAAAATGTATATACTGGACAGCCTTGATGATGAATATTTCAGAAACGTTCATATTATGTATGGCATCATTGCTTGACAACCTTTTAATAAATTTGAGAATATGAATAAAGATGTTTACCAGTTTATTCCATGAGTTCACGCGGTTTGAAATTTCATTTATTAAAGGAGACTCAGAAGGAGCGGTAGAAACAAGAGCGTTACTCTTAGTTTTGAATTCTGGCAACGTCTCGCAATTTGATGGAGAAAAGGCATCAATAGGCCATTGTTCAACTGGTCTGTGAAGCCATTCTGGACCATCCCACCAAAGCGAATGGGATACCAGTTGGGAAGGTAGCATTCCTCGGGATAAACAATCGCTGGGATTTTCCTTGCCGGCAACATGATGGAAACAACTGGGCGGTAAGTTTTCTTGAATTTTGGCTATACGGTTGCTGACGAAAATAGACCACCTATGCGGAGATGAATGTATCCAAGAAAGTGCTACTGTAGAATCAGAAAAAGCATAGACTCCTGCAATAGCAATGCGTTCGGAAATTCTCTCTTTGACAACTCTCACGAGCTTGGAAAGAAGAAAGGCTGCTACAAGCTCCATGCGAGCCAGCGTTTGCACCTTATTTGGAGCTACCCTTGATTTAGCACACAAAAGCCTTACCGTAATATTACCAAGAGGATCTGCTGTGTGTAGGTAAATGCATGATCCATAGCCATTGAGACTTGCATCGCAAAAAGCTACAATATTCACTATGCAGTTTCGATAAACTCCCAAGTGTCGTGGTATGCTCAGCTTTGAAAGAGCTGGAAAGTCCAGTGCAAAAGCAGCAAAGCGTTTTCGAATAGATTCTGGTAGTACTTCGTCCCAATCAATTTTACTTAACCAAAGTTCCTTGACCAGTATTTTGGCATACAGCACAACTGGAGCAACCAATCCAAGAACGTCAAATAGGCGGGCAACTAGAGAAAGAATACTGCGTTTTGTGCAGTTGCTATCTATGTTGAAAACAGAGAAGGAGAAATTATCATTTAAAGGTTCCCAAGACAGACCTAGTATTTTGTAATTATTACTATCTTTGTCTGAAAAACTTACAGGTGAGCGGTGTGAATCAGGAAGTGCTTCAAGTAAAGCGGCGGAATTACTTGTCCATTTGATTAAATCAAATGAACCAAGCTTAAACAGATCGATAAGATCAGTTGATATTTTGATAGCGGTTTGTTCCTCAGAAACGGAATAAACAAAATCATCCATGAAAAATTGAGTGCCAACCAAATCAGCGGCCTCGGGAAAGCGTTCACTATGATCGAGCGCTAATTTGCGTATTGTACGCATAGCTATAAAAGGGCTCGACTTCAATCCAAAAGGAACACTGTTGAATTGGTAAGTGCTGATAGGTTCATTTGATTTGAAACGATTCGAAGATATTTGCGGTGGTGTTCATTAACACCAATGCGCAGAAACATTTGTTTCACATCTGCAGTCACAGCTATTGGAAACACCCGAAAATCAATGAGAAGTAAAAATAAGTCCGACTGCAAATTGGGACCTACATGAAGAATGTCATTAAGTGATAACCCCGATTGTGTTTTAGCACTAGCGTCTAAGACTGCACGTGCGCTGTCCTTGCCACGTTTGAAAACAGCGTGATGCGGTATGTAGTACCCTTCCTGAGTTATTTCTGTTTCAGAAACCTTAGAAAGATAACCCTGTTCCATGTAATCTCTTATTGTTTGATTATAGTTTTCTCGTAAACCATCAACCTTGTCAAACTTTCGCTCTAACGCTAAGAAACGCCTATGAGCCATAGAACGTGAATCACCCAACTCAGAAGGGTCTTTACAAAATGGCAAGTCAACACTAAAGCGGTTGTTTTCGTGCTTGACTGAAGTCATGAATATATTCTCACATTCGACTTCTTCTGGACTATAGAAGCCTTTACTAGGAACTTCTTCTAGTTCAAAGAATTTATGTAAACTTGACTCTATTTCAAGATTTGAGTTTGGAAATGCAGTAAATAAAGCAGTTGACTGCAGCGGTGCGGGACCAGAATGACACTGAATGTCACCCATCAGAATATAACCGAAAGTGGTTAGTATTGCGGGAGGAGCTCGCGAGTGAGACTCGACTTTGTCTCCTAAATAGATATAAGGAAACAATTGAACACCTAGGACAACGTCGACATCGCCAGGTATATTCCAAGATAAATCAGCAAGCGGGATATTATTGAGGTAAGCCATGCCTTCTGTTATCTTAATATAATGTGCGGGGAGACGATCTGTAATACAGTCAACTATGAGAGCGTGAATATAATATTTGTTATTTGGGTTGGTGCGGGATTCAATGTCAAAGTAAGTATAACCATGAACTGGTTGCGAACTCATGCCAACACCTTGTAAGTATGAGTTGTGCATTTTGTAAATAGGAATGTTCAAACGTTTACAACAATCTATAGTAATCAAATTGTTTTGCGATCCATTATCAATCAAACAGCGGATCATTTGTTTTTCATTACTAGCATGACGTTTAGCATAAACCTGAGCGGTTGATAACAAAATAGTAGCACTTGGTTTCACTTCGGAAGTGAGCGTGATAGAAGCGTCTTTATTTATTTCATTGTGATTAGTGTTACTAAATGTCGCGTTGCACTGTGGCACCGTGTTCGCGGTTGAGCTGTGTGTCTGCGTCAGCATAGGAGCAGGAGACAAATCCTGCTTTCGCGATAGAGTTGGCGTATCAAAATGTAGCAACGTGTGGTGTTGTTTGCCACAATGATTGCAAGTATGCTGTGATTTACATCTAATTAAGGTATGCAAAACGCTGAGACAATTTACGCAACCCCCTTTTGTTTTAATAAAATCAAAGCGTTTTTGAGGATTGAAAGAGTCGCGAAATTTCGGACAAGAAAACAATTTATGATCAGCTTTACATAGAGCACATTGATCACGTAAGTTTGGCTCATTACTAGAAACAAATGACTTGTAAGTCTTGTTTTGAGGCAATTGTCTAATATTTGAATGAGTTTTACGCGGATCCGAAACGGCCCAGCTTGCATTAGTCTTGCGCGTTCGCTCTAATATTTTGACACGATCTTGAAGAAAAGATATAAGTTGGTCACATGTAGGTATCTCTTTATCTCCTACATACATCTCGAAACTTTGGAGCGTTTGCATATCAACTTTCCGCAGACTAGATTGTAGGACTACAAAATCAGCTAAATCATCTATTTTTAACTGTTTAAGTGCGGCGATAGAAGCAGAAAGTTTTTCGACAAACGAGCCAATGCTCGAAGCGGAATCGACACAGTTTTTGATGTCCAAAATATTATTAACATAATGAACTCCTAGAGTGCGCTTGTCTTGATACCTTTTCACAAGACTATCCCACAAGATGTTATAAGAATCTCCTGTCGGAACAATACCTGCGGTCATTTTAAGAGCGCTATGAGTTAATTTGCTCATCAAATATTGCACACGCTGCGCATCTAAAAGCTGCTCATTTAAATGTATGTTGCTGCGGAATATTTCATAGAAAATGGGCCAATTTTCGGTTTTGCCATCAAACGAAGGTAATTCAATGCGCGGAAGTTGAATATGCGTTGACTCCTTAGGGGAGGTCTTGTTACAAAAAGATGCGGTTCCTAATAGTTTATTTCGAACATGTTTGATGCTAGAATATAAGTCCTCAAACGCATTTAAAGAACTAAAATTCACGATAGCTTCAGGATCGATTTCTAATTGTACCTCATTAATCTCATCAACAATATTTTCGAATTTCGTGTGTAATTCATTAATGCTTTCCGAATCTTGAAGAAACTTCTGGTTTGCCCTAGAATCGAATGTAGCTATATGCTTCGAAGATTCGAAAATACAATTTACTCGACTAAATATTGCTTCGCGTTTTGAAATTAGAATTTTCAGTCTAGCCTCAGCTTTAGAATTAGCCATGTTGAAAATAGGCTTAATATGTAGCGGAGAAAGTAATTTATGTATTTAAAAAGGAATAGCGAATATGCAGCGGGGAGCGGGGAGCGGGAATGCGTGCTTACCAATTAATACGTAAGTAGCAGAAATAAGGGAGAAGGAAAATGAGCGGTGGATAACAATTATCCGGCTCGAAGCTATGAATGGACGTGTGAATAGTCTACTCAAACGGTAGCGGGGTTCCTAGCCCGATGGTTATGACTCCGCAAGATAATATGGAAAAGCCACTTACCTCGTAGAGCAGGACCTCCAGGCACCTCAGAAACACAGACTTGCGGCGCGTAATTAACAATATTCTTGCACAATATATAGTTCTAGTCAAATTGATGCAGAATAATTATTTTTATATGCGGTGACGTAGGCGGTGACAATTATATATGGATGGAAAAGAAGGTATGACATAAGTCAGAAAAAAAAGGAAAAAGTGGCAATTTGAATTTAGAATTTAGGGAGTTTTCACTCCGCGCTAAAGCGGTCGCATGCCTTCAGCACCCAGAACCTGAACCACTCAGTTCGTGGCAAATCCATTTACTCGCTAAGGCAGTAACCATCGAACCCAGTTCTCCCTCCGCATGAGTAGTCAAATAACAAGTCCAACCAATGCCTATATCTCAGGAAGTAAAGACAGAACTGATTTGGTGTAAAAACAATATAAGGATTAGCAATCCAATTAAACAATTTATTTTTTTCATGGTAATACACACCGATGCCTCAACCACAGGCTGGGGTGCTGTATGTGGTCACAAGAAGGCTTCTGGGTCTTGGTCCCGTGCAGAACAAATACATCATATTAACTTTTTAGAATTAAAAGCTGCACTTTTAGGCTTGCAATGTTTTACGAAAGACACATATAACTGTGAAATTCTAATGAGAATCGATAACACCACTGCAATAGCTTATATCAATAAAATGGGTGGAATACAGTTCCCTCATCTTAACAGCATCACTAGAGACATATGGCAATGGTGTGAAAGTAGGAACATTTGGATCTTCGCTTCTTACATAAATACCAAAGAAAATTTTGAGGCTGATAGGGAATCAAGAAAAGTTAATGTTGAATGGGAACTTTCTTCAAAAGTTTTTAATCAAATAATAAAATGTTTTGGTGTCCCAGAAATAGACCTGTTTGCCTGCAGGACTAACAGAAAGTGTACCAAATTTGTTTCTTGGAAATGTGACCCAAAAGCATTCGCAGTGGATGCTTTCACACTCAATTGGAAAGATAACTTCTTTTATGCTTTTCTACCATTCTCACTCCTTCTAAAGTGCTTAAATAAGATGAAAAAAGATAAAGCCACTGGAATATTAGTCTTCTCCTATTGGCCATCACAACCTTGGTTCCCACTCCCAGTTAAGGCCACCGCCATCAAGGAAATCATAATTTTTGAGCCTTATAGAAAATTATTATCATCTCCTTTCAGAGACTGCCATCCCTTATATCAGCAGCTTACCCTGGCTGCAGGGCTGCTATCAGGCAAGGATTTATAAGGCGGGGCACTCCAAACTCAGCTCTTGACATAATGGTCAATTCTCTTTCCAAAAATACCTTAAAACAATATGACTCACAGTTAAAATTATGGTGGAAATTTTGCAGTAAACACAATATTGATACCTACGAGGCTTCCATTCCTTACATTGTGAGTTTTTAACACACACCTATGAAAATGGAGCATCTTATGGAACCATTAACACTACTCGATCAGCACTATCTCTACTGATTGGTTCCAAAATTGGGTCAGATGACAGAATCAAGAGATTCACAAAAGGTGTATTCCGATCGCGGCCACCAAAGCAAAATATGACTTGAAATGGGACCCAGGATTAGTCCTGAATCACTTAGCAGGATACTATCCAAATGAGGTGTCGTTGGAAGAGTTGTCAAAAAAATTGGTCACTTTACTTGCCTTGACAACTGGACACCGTGTGCAAACTTTATCAATGATAAAGATATCAAATATCAAATCCACACATAATGGGGTGCTCATATACATACCTGACTTAATAAAAACCTCAAGGAAAGGAAATGCTCAGCCGTCGTTTCACTTGTAAACCTTTACTCACCGAATAGAAACTTGTCCTGTCTCTACAACTAAATCTTATATGGAGAAGACCACTGCATTAAGGAAAAATGAAGACTCCTTGATTATTACCACAAAGAAACCATACAGAAGTGCATCATCACAATCCATAAGTCGGTGGATCAAGCTCACCCTGAGAGAAGCTGGTATTGATGACACAATCTTCTCAGCTCACAGAACTAGACATGCATCAACATCTGCTGCACAGAGATCAGGTGTTAGCATTGATGTTATCAGAAAAACTGCGAGATGGTCTCAGAATTCTTTTGTCTTTGCTCGGCATTATAATAGGCCAATTTCCCAAAATCTGTCAGCATTCAGTAATGCGGTGTGTAATACTATTTCTCAATAATGTTTTTTAATATGTTAATGTTGATTCTTACAAAGTTTTATGATTTTTTAATGTAAAAGTTTTGCCTTAATTTCAATTTTGTTATTTATTCTAAAAAATAGTCTCATTTATTCACAACCCACCTTTAAACATCTACAAGTAAACCCATCTCGGACAAGTATAGAGTATAATTATAAGATTAAACGAACTTACCTTAAGTGAAGTTCTATCATAACCCGCCCACTAATACTGAATAGTATTATCCCAAATGTTTGGGTTGTTCATAAGCTTATATCTTCAAACGAAATGACATTAGATGGTGTTGGCACAGTATATGTTGTGTTTTTTTTTAGCTTTGACAATTGTGACTCAGCGCTAGTACCTTCACCGTTACTACAAGTAAACCCATCTCGGACAAGTATCTTCGTATAATTATGATAGAACTTCACTTAAGGTAAGTTCATTTAATCTTATAATTAGGTATCTTATAGTTGTTGTTGTATCGGTATCCTAATCACATCGTTTTTTCTGAAGCTATTAGTATAAGGGGTATACGTATGAATTTCATAACTCTCAATCGTATTATCGAATTCTGCTACGTCAAACACTTGTAAAATACTCATAATGCTTTAAAGCCAAGACTTTCTAGAAATAGTTTATTAGACTTAGATATTTTTTTATACGTCTACTCTCTTTAGTAATGTGGGGACTAATATTTTTTTCTACCACGCAGAGCTACTTTTTTTATTAAAATCGATCATGATGATGATTTTCGTAATTGCATGCGTATAAGTATGTGTTGTAATGTATTATTGGTTGTATTTACATTTGGTATAGAATTGAGTGTAGAAAAACATATCAGACCGCATTCCCAATTATCTTCAATGCTTAGCGGTGGTACAAAATATGTTTCCAGTATTGATTCGTTACTAGTGAATGTTAACGTTAGAGACATGTTATTACTTTTCATTAGGATTGAAAGCCGCCAACGACGCCAGAAGTGTCGACACCCTCTCGTCCCAAGAAGGCTCGCCGCGGGCTCAACCTCGGCGATGAGGCAATTCTAAAATGCTTGGCGGACTCAGGGAGCGAGTATGAGTCTGACGGAGACGGTGATGATGAGGAGCGACAAAACGACACCATGCAGGAGGAGCGGCTGATAATGCGCCAATTACGTGATGAGGTGGTAGTGTTAGGTGAAAGGTTAGTTGAGATTGAATGCGGGGATTTAGGTTCTCTTGAATCACCTTATGTTTCTCAAGAGAACGAATGCGATGATGAAGAGGGTGAAGAGAGAGCGAGTGGTGATGGGGTGGCTGAGAGTCATGAGCAACCACCATTGGGTCAAGTGTACGAAGACCTAGATATTTTTTCCTGGTCCGAAGATTTTTCTTCGTTTTCGGGCCAAGAAGAAACATATATTCGTTCACCTGGCCAAACGGTGGAGTCTCAAGACCCAGTGGAATTGTTTATGCATGATTGGGATGAAAGCATTATGCAAGAGATTGTGGATCAGACAAATAGATATGCATGGCAAATTATTGCATCCATTAACTGAAACGGAAAACGATCTTCCAAAATATTTGGACTGGACCGACACTTCCGTTTCAGAAATGTACCGATATTTGCCATGTTCATCTTTATGTCAATGTGTTATCGATCTAGAATAAAAGATTATTGGATGACAGGTATTCTAGAAATGCCGGAACTGCGAAAAGAAATGTCGAGGAATCGATTTTTACTCATAACGCGGTTCCTGCATTTCGTAGACAACGAAAGGAACGATCCAAGCCATGACATCATATGAATTATTTTTTTAAAATAATTCCTATACTGAATCATTGCAAGCGTAAATTCTCCGACCTGTACATCCCAAGTAAGCACCGTAGCTTGCATGAGTCTTTGCTTCTCTGGAAGGGTCGCCTTAGCTGGGTGCTGTGTATCTGTACTAAGGCGGCCCGGTTCGGGATTAAGTCCTTCGAGCTTTGCGAAGCAACGACCGGCTACGAGCTAAGGTGCTTACTTTACGCTGGTAAAACTCTTCTATGTCCGAAAAATCCATCCATGGATTCGAGAACGCCACTGCCACGGTCATTCTCGAACTCATGGATGGATACTTAGACGTGGGTCACACCCTGGTCATGGATAATTGGTATAACCAATTACCCTTGACGAAGTTTTTAAAAAGGAGGCAAACTGATGTCATCGGGACTCAAAATCGTCGCCGGATCCATATTCCCGGTGAAATAAAAAACGCTAATGAAAAACAGATGCAGAGACATCAACAGGTGGCTCGGCATTGCGGTGACATAAGTTTGATCGCCTGGAAAGACGTCAAACTAGTCACCGCAATGTCGACCTGCCATAACGACGTTCAGTTGCCTGCTCAGCGAGCTGGCGAACGCATTCTTAAACCTAAATTGATAATTGACTACAATAAATACATGGGCGGAGTTGACTCTAAAGCCCAAAAGCTCTCCATGTTCACCATGGAGAGGAAAAGACGCCAAAAATGGTACATGAAAGTCTTCAAAAGGCTGTTAAATACCAGCCTTTTGAACATTTTCATTATATACACCAAAAATCCATTGCCTAGATCACTCACTCACAGGGAATTTCGTTACAAAGTGGCCTGCGGTCTTTTTGAACGCTTCTCTGTGAGTCAGGGGAACGCAGTCAACGCCTTACATCCAGCTCCTGAGCAGAACAAAAACAGAAGACGCCTTCAGAAGGCGAATCATTTTCCTGCTCACACAGAAAAAGTTCCCGGCAAGAACTTACTTAAACAATTGAGATGTGTGCGATGCACTGCAGCAGTATAATTCTGTAAGAGCTCATATGTTACTCCGAATCTAAATCCGCCGTGAGTTTTGTGATTGGCATTCTGTAAACACAATTGATTACTCGAACATACGCTAGCGCCACCCTTGCGAGTGCGAGAGAGAGTTAAACAAAACTGACCTTGAAATATAGTATGGAATAACATATTAATTGACATTCTGTAAGGTAAACTCATCGTCACTTCGAAGTTCACATCGCACTCGGACACGAATTCAAATGTCGAAAAGTTAGTATTATACGAGTGATAACTGACGTGATCCTATCTAAATTAATAGTTTTTAAATGAATATGTGCTGAAAAGCTCATTTTTAGGCGTGTTTGTTATGTGAAAGGGTGTAATAAAAACAAAAGAATGTATTTTTTTTACTAAAATCAACTAGAGATAATAAATAACCTGAGCACATATGGATATCGTCATCAAATGATAGTCTCCTAAATAAATTACTAGTAGTGGCTTAATTTGATCAAAATCTACTACCTACCTACTAAGCTATTTTTGTTTAAAAAATTACAACATAATCATGTCCAGCTTTTAGTTGTATTACTATTATTATTCTTCGGATAAGATTTATGAAATGAAGTGGTTGTAGTAAATAAATAAAATACTTTATTATGTGCAATTAATTGAAATAGCTCCTGTAAAAAAACCATTGCATTCACAGTTTAAGCTTTCGATTTGTTTGTTGGATTGCATGTAGAACTTCTCTATGGGATATTTAATGGTAATTTTCTGTTCTTGCCTTAGGAAACATAAATGGTTCGGTTTGTCATTAAGATGAAGGAGGCACAAAACAAGAACCAGTATGTGTGACGCTGAAAAAAATATATTACAACCACAAACATAGACACGGTTTTTATGCCCATTAAGGTATCAAACTGATTTATCTACCCTAAAGTACTTTTAACACTAGTTGAATCAAATTTTATTAATGAAATCAAGCCAAGATAAGATTTTCGAAGGAAATTTACAAATCATGTATGATTGCAGGATTAGCAGGTACAGTCGACAGCACACAAGTTACCCACTTTTGTTGTAAACTAGCCCTTATTACAACTGCATAAGATACCGCAGTGCTAACCTTCACGTGCTGTTGTCTGTACAAAAACTAATGCAAAAACAAATTTATGATTTAAAAGGTAATTAAGTCGTAGCAAAATATACTCTAGACAAGACAAATATAAAAAGATCCGTTTCATTATCATTTTTAAAAGATCGATTAAGATAATAACTGAGTTATAGTTATGCCTAACAACATAAGAAATATTTAGTGGCAGCGGTACTTATTACTCGGGCAATATTTCGTGTCCGCTTCCGATCGACAGCCGATCAGCGCGGTAATTTACGCGAATATTTATCAACTTTATGCATATTTTCTGATGTTTTTTTGCATTACAAGCCCTATTGTGTCATATTATTAAAAAGTTTATTTTATGAACTATTTTGATATATATTTAGAATTATAAATAATAAATCATAACACGGAAATGCAACTATAAAATAAAAACTTGCAAAATTGGGAACTTTTCCGTTTATTGCTTTCTATAATCTATACCAATTAGCAAAATGGAAAAGAAAAAAAATCTTTTTTTTTCTTGAATATGTTACCTATTTAACTCAATAAACATAAAGTGACGAAATATAATAATCTATTTACAATATTTTATTCAAAAGCGCGCTTTTTTCTGCGCGAGCCTAATTATGTAATATTAATGGCCCAACTTCATGGGCCCAAAGATAATATAATTATTAAGGAACTGTTCCCATATTTAACGTTTATTAAAGAAGTAATATACTATAGAATATAAATGTACATAGTATCAAAATGTTACTTGTCTCAAATACTTATAATAATGATTTATTTTACACGGACGCATTTCTGGTGCGTCCGCGTAACAATGGCAGTTTTGTTGGCCGATAAGAAATAGTGTTACCATCATTAAACTCTCCGATACGCCACCGTCGTAACCCAAACCGTCGTAAGTATAAACATCTGGCCTCACGACCAATAACAAAGCGATAAGCGTCGAGCACAGCAAAAAATTTATGGTGCGTGTCAAGTGGCTCGGGCCTGACGTCATCTCGCCTTGCGGTAGGTCATGGATTTGGAAAGGTTAAAGTAACAGCATCATCAGTTAATCAAACTATTTATAATAAAAATTGTGCCAGTTTTTTTTTAAGAATTTAAGACATAAATGACCACAGTTAGATGGATGTTTTTTTTTGTTCATTATCGTAATTATAATTTACATCGTTGCCTATGAACTGTATGAATTCTTTCGGTGGTTTTAAATTACCATAACTATCAAAATATTCAACATAGTCTTTAAATTTCACGTAGGCTACCCATTGAGGACCCGAACCTTGAGAATCATCTAAATTGATTATTTCACATTCATTAAGTAGTGGGCGTTTTGGTATTTCATTTCTCATGAATACTCCACGAAAGAATGGCATATTTTGTGCATGATTTATGATATCGATATTTGTAAGAGCTCTGTTGGGTAGCCTGGTATTTAGTTTTTTTTTATAAATTTTACTTGATAAACAGATCAAACCATTCTTGTGTTGTTTAAGCCGTAATCCTTTTCCAATAGATAAGGATTCCATTTTCCATGATGTCTTTTCATTTCTTTAAGACGTTCTTGTGCATCTTTCACGTCTTCAACAACTTTAGCAATACCTGCAGCTCCACCAGCTAAACTGCCAACAGCAGATATTCCCTCAAAAAGGGGAATCAACGGTAGAATTCCACCAGTTTTCGGAATAGGAATATATCTTGGAAGTTTTACAGATGAATCTGATATCATTTCTCGGGATGCAGCGATAGTCAAATCTATTGCTGCTTTCTTACAGGTTGGTTTTAAATTTGACAAACGTTGTGTTATTTGAGATACTTTTAATACCATTTCCAGATGTTTTTAATCTTCTTGTTTTAGAGCTCTTCAGGCCTGCACCAGAGTTAACTTTAGCTAGCATTGCTATATTCACTAAATGAGCAGCTAATTTTTCTTCAACACTTGCATTGCTCGCTAGTGCTCTCTGTTCTGCCTTTTTCATTAATTTCATGTCAGCCTTATGACGATCTTTTAAAGATGAGTACTTGTTATATGCCATGTCGTGTTCTTTGCAGTATTCGTTTTAATAATTTATTCCTTTATCACCTCTAGTAAGTCTTTTTTAAGGCTTGTTCCAGATCCACAGCAATTATAAACAGGTAGATGAAGTTCAAGCGGTAAATTGTTTATTAACCAATTAACAAGTCTACTGCCTTTCATGCCCTGTATAAGACTGATAAAAGACGTAATTGACAACACTTTTAATATTAGGATAAAACAACATTAGATTTTGATACCCATGAGTTTTTACTTGACCTCCAATCAATCAAGACAATCCTAACCATTTCACTAAGACCTTGTTGCCTTTCTTTGTTAATAATTTTTCAATTAGATAAAGATGGGTCTTTTTAGTCTTTTGAAGTTTTTCACCGTAAAATGATCCAAGTATAGGCTGGGATCTTGAATCAGTCAAAATATATGTAACTGGACTGGTGTTCTGTACTTTTGAAATTTTGAATATTTCAGTGGACCAATTAGGTGTATAATCTTTTTCAAATGCTCCCTTATATTTACTTATTATAACATGATCTCCAACTTTTAATTTTCTCCCTATTTTAGACTTAGAGTTTTGTCTTAGTTTTTTCACATATCTGTCGAATATAAGTTATTTATTCTTTACACTTATGTTTACAGGCTTACAGTCTATAGTTCTATGATTCGAGTTATTGTAAGAAAACATAACTTTATCTAGGGTCCCATCATTCCACTTGTAGTTACCTTTTAGACTAAATTCTTAAAATAATTTAGATTTGATTATTCTTATAAGTCTTTCCACAATCGAAGCTTTTTTTGTTGAGTACGTAGAATAATGATTAATTGAAAATGATTGCATTAAATTTCTGAACTTATCATTATAGAATTCAGTTCTTAAATCAGTTTGCAAGTTCTTTGGATGACGAGTTTTCTCTAACAATTGTTTGAACGCATTATAAACTTATTATCTTATTTCTTGCATCAAGCGCCCCATCTTTTGTGATACTCAATGCACAATCTGTGAAACTATTACTTATTCTTATTCGCTTTATCTTGTTTAAAAGAAGACCAAATTTATAAACACTCGTCTTCGAATGTTATTTCAAACTAAAAGAAAAAGTTTTGTGTTTCTTTTTTTATTCTTTGATGATACCAGCTTCCTTTAATTCTTCAATAATAGCAAGAATTTCATTATCATGGCTACTATTCTCTGCTTCTCTAGAAGCAACTAATATTTTTAATATATCAATCAATTAATTAAGATCTTCCCAATAAATAAAGTCAGTATTGGGGTTATATTTTTTTAGTTTTGGCACAAATTCTGAATCTGAAAGTTCTGAGAAAAGAGGTTTAATTATTTCACGATACTTTAAACTTCTATCCCCTTTTAATTTCCCGTTTGGTTCAAAATCTCTTTTGTGAACATTTGTGAAGGATAACATATGCTTATATACAAGTTTATCTTTTTCTGTAACAAGCGATAAATAGGGCTTCTTTTGTAATAGTAATTCACTTATTCCAGGAATTAGCTTGAATGATTTTTTATCCAATGTGACATAAAATATAGGATTACTATTCGTCGGGTCCTCAGTTTTAGATAATTTTACAGCAGATCTTCCCATCAATAAATTTTCATTTTCATTCCTAATACCAAACGGTACATTTACTTCTATTGTGTTATTGTACAAACTGATAAACCAAAAAGAAACAAGAGGAAAACTAATATTCCGGCTAAAGAAGATTCTAAAAGGTATCTATCAATACTTATTTCTTATTTTCCTACGTACTATAATATTTTGTAGTGTTAACAACAAAACATCATTGCTTATTGTTTTAAATAATTGTTGTATTTGCTAATACTAATCAGATGAGTGTTACAAAAAACTATTTCATACTTAGTATTAAATGACTTCATCTCTTGCCATTCTAATTTAGAAAGAACAAAGTTCGCAAACAGTTCAAAATTTATTTTTAACGAGTCATATGCTTTTACTGAGCGTTGTATTAACTGAATAATGACTTGGGATAAGAAACATCATATAAAAACTCTTCCGGGGCTAAATATTCTCTATTTTGGAGCGGATTAATTTTGTAAGTGATAATTCTATCTATCTACGTTTTTTAACTCAGTTTTTAAGATACAGTTTTTCATGCAAATTAGATCTCAAGTGATATTTGTAATTATTTCAGTTTAGATTTATATTGCATCTGTCACAGTGGAAACTATTATTAGTGTTTGGCCCTGAAAGGAGAAACGAAAACCGGCGAAGAGCGAGTCGGACTCGCGTACTGTACGCGAGGGTTCTGTGCCAACTTTAACTGATTAAAAGAATTCACTTAGCTAAAATACCACAATATTTTGTTGACAGCAAATATAACTTTGATTTTCATAGTGTTTGTATGAAGAACAAAGTTATGTTTGCGGTTGTTGAAAATGAGCTATATCTCAAAAACTACTAGTTCGATCTCGTTCAAACCAATTTTTGTTGAAAGTATTTGTTAAGATCTACATTATGTATTTTTTTTCAAAATTTACACTATTTTAGTTTAGAAGTTAGATGGGGGGACGCCCATTTTACCACTTTTGAAGCGTGTATCTCTCAAACGTTAGATTTTCAATGTCATTTTAAAAGTTTAGTAGTATCTATCTATAGATACCCCACACGCATAGGTTTGAGTAATAAAAAAAAATCGGTTTTAGTTTCATGTATGGGAGCCCCCCTTTAAATATAATTATTTTTTATTTTCTATATGAATCTTAAAGCGGTTAACAGGATACACCTTCCTACCAAATTTCAACAGTGTGATGCTAATAGGTACAGAATACGGGACATATTATAATGCACAAATGTCTGCGCAAACACAGGTGCACTCTCTATTCCTTTCACTCTCGTAGCCCGATGGGACAGCAAACTGACACTACAGGAGAAAGTTCAGGCGTAGGACCAACGGCTTTACGTGCTTTTCCGAGGCACGGGGGTGAAACACCGCCAACTTCCAAACTTCGGGCTACCCTAAGAATTTCTGAACAGAAAAACTCAGGTATATATTTTTTGGCACGACCCGGGGATCAAACCCGGGACCTCTGGCGCAGCCTGCGCTTTAAAGTGCGACCCTTCTACCGCTGCGCCACCGAGACAGCAGAGCATATTTTATAATAAGTCTAAAGTAACATTATAATTATATGACAGTAGGAATATATGTTCATAACTCAATATGCTATTACTAACAATATTTAAGAGTAAATATAGGCTTAACAGAGTACGAAATATTAAAATAAAACGTTAAACCAAATCAGGAATAGTTTGTGCCTACAAAATTAATAGAAACGTCTTTAAATTTATTTTTAGTTTCTTTAGAAACTGTACCAAATGATGCCAACCACGTGTGTTGTCATCACTTTTAGTTTTTAATGTTAAAACGGACTTGCGCCATCTCTGAAATATTTTTAAATCTATGTCATGGGTACCCTGCTTATTATTTTTATATTGTTTCGTATACCCATTAGATACCTTACGATAAATGTAAGAGCTTAACTCCTCGTTACCATAATTAGATTCTCGGGGCTCATCACTGTCCCTACCCAGAAAATCACGTGACGTTGTCCGCTTAATTTTTTCCCCTTTAAAGGCTTCAGTGATTCGGATTTAGTACTGAAACAAGTAACAGCAAAATATTATCGATTAATTAACTAATGTAACTAAGCAGTGAATTAAGAGTAATTAAAAACTATGTTTTCAGAATCTGTACGCACCTTTTATTATAAAGTATACGTGAGATAAGGTTATGTTTTAATGTTTTATGATCTAGTGTAAAGTCAAAGACAACGGCATATCTTAATAGATGACTAAGATTAGGTACTATTAGAATAATGCATGTGACAATTAAAACAGGTTATAAATCAGTTAGCAGCTTTCCTTTTTTTATTAATCTTGGTGTCAGTTTTAATATTAGATTTTGCTCTTGACTCCTCATTTTTGACTCTATATTTCAATAAAAAAAAGATACTTATTAATTAAAAAGGTATTAAAAAATACAACAATTATAATAAACAATAAGCAATGATGTATTGTTGATAACACTACAAAAATATTGTCCTGCCTTCTTCTCTGAGATTTAATTGACCATGTAGTATGCCCTGCTACTCGTCTATTCACTCGCACATAGGTTTAGCGCAAGAAAGAGAAGGTGGATAACCTCACTCCCTACCATGCCTCACAGCACTGCCAGCCGCCTGTCGCTCATTCGTGTCAATGCGCGCGCGCCGTTCCAACGCTCGCAGTAACCACAGTATATAACCGTTAAGTTTTTATTTCGTGCTAAACGAAACTTACCTTATAGTGATATGTATTTATTCAAAAAGGGAATGTGAAGTAAAACGCACTACCCAGCGTGGCTGCACCATGCATGCTTTACGCTTCACTGCCGAGCTAGCACGCGATGCTAGCCAGTCCGCATTTTCCGCTCCGAATCAATACGCGATATTGATCTGTAGCAAATACTGGTCGAGCTGACACGCGATGTCAGCCAGTCCGAATTATCTAGATTATCCTAGATCTTATATGAGACTTATGGTATGCGTTGCTTCTAATATCCTACCCATTGCGAAAAAAGGGAAACAAGTTAAGTAAAGATATAGCCAATTGGGCTTCAATGCTGTCGGGCGGGGCTTCTGCTTAATAAAACCTTTGTCGGGGCTGCTACGTTGGATGGTTACACTGTCTATCTATATTTCCTGATGTTCTGAGTTACGTGCCCGATCTATTCACAGAAGGTGCTAGGGGTGCCTATTAGGCATCTCAAATAAAAGTCACTTATAACCACTGATGTTTCTATTCATAGTCCACAGATTGCACAATAATTTACGTAATAAAAATAAGCTATTACAATTTGGAATGTACGACCTAACTTCGGGTGGCGCAGGAAACGACTGGCGATCGCCGCCGAGCGCGTTCCGCACACTGGTACAAAATGTTTATTCAGCAAAATGCATGTAACAACACCCCCGCTAAAATATTTTTTTATTAAAAAATTCGAAGTGAAAAATACAAAATTGATTGATTTGAACACCCTGTATGAAACTGTTACATTACTAAGTCAAAATATTATACTCCCACGTGATATTTTACACTAAGAATTGCTATCGCGTCGTTTTATGCGTCACGATAAAATGTCACAATAGTAATTACATACTACGTACGTAAATGAAAACTGTTTTTTACATAATATCTTAATTTCCCGAAACACTGTTTTGATAACTCATATATCAAAATAACTTTCAATATACACTTGACTGCAGCCCTGCTGATTGCTGTGGCACGAACTGTACCCTTATGACCGGGTGTTCCAGTCCTCCACTGACAACAACTTGTTCCCTTAACCAAGTCCTTGTAGACTTTAGGCACTGGCGTCGTAGTATACACAGTACTATGCAAACTAATATAATGACCGCGATTAAAACTATGATCGCCAAATAGTTTAATTTCGACTCCACATATCAACTCTCAAGATGTCGATAACTTTACCAAAATAATCACTGTAACAAATGCACATAGACGTGGTTTTATGCCTACGGGGCAAATACGGGGAGATAGAAGTCAAAAATATCATTTCTTTATAGGTGGAAAGAAAAATAAGTCATGTGGTGGGTGTCCAATACAATCAATCAAAACCTCTGCTTCTTATAAAAAATATTATCCTAAAACAGATTATGTTTATTGGGACAACCCTAATGAATTGGTTGACCGTTTACGATTACTTATCAGTTCGCAGAGAGCGGGAAACGAAGGACATAAAAATAAAATCATTGCTATCATTGAAGAGCTGGTTGAATCGAAAATTATAAAACAACCACAGTCGTCTATATTAAGACGCATTCTATGGAAAAGATAATCATTATAAATAAGTAATTCGACCAGTTCGGTCGTTATCTTCGAACATACACGTCATCTTTACTCAAGAAAAAGTCATCTCAACAACAGCAGTTGATTATTCTTAAAAAATTGATGACTTTGATAATCGACTACTGAGATGTATACAGAATGGAATATTAAAGAATGACGCCGTCACTAAAGCTCAACTGGACGATCAACTGAATCTTTGTCTATTGAAAATAAAAACCAGTAATCAAGATATCTTACAGAGGATTAAAAATATCTAAAAGCGCATAAACAGTGCTGTTTTGGTGGTGGTAATACAACAAAGAAACCTTTGCATTAAGAATGAGTAAATGGGACGTGGTTCGAGAGCTACATAAGTATGCACGAAAAAAAAAATGCAGTCCGGGAGTGCCGAAAACTTGAATATCAACGTTGTGCATTTTTGATTTTTTGGAATAGTTAGGGAATAATTTTGAATGAATTGCTCTTATTATCAATATAAAAGTACTATCATTTTTGTGATAGAATACAATAATAATAATAATAATAATAACTCTCCAAATACACGGATTTAAAAGACGAAATAAGAAGAATGTGGCGGTTAACCGATGTAATAATCGTACCTATTGTGCTATCCACAACGGGAGTAATTCCCAAACAACTACACCATTCACTCAGAATTCTCAGCATACCACAATTCACATACCTCGCTCTTCAAAAAGCAGTAATATTAAACACTTGCAGGATAGTCAGAATTTTTTTACAGAACTGTGATAATCTCCAGCAGCAAACACATATTAATGTACAGTCTCAAATCTCACACTCACACTCTTCTCAATAAATATGTATCATTGGAAATGTACTTGGCTTAGGCCCGTAGGTTTCTGAAATACCAGTTTTTAGCTGAGACACAAAAGTGTAAAACCACAATAATAATAATATAATATTTTTATAGAATACAATACTTATTTATTGCGCTATCGTACACAAACATTACAATTTATATTATTAAATATTAAATTACATTAAAAAGTTTATCTCTAAGAAAAATCAACTTACATCCATAATTTCGCCAACCGTCTTACGGTTTTTCGATCAGCCCACGTGTCCTGACGCGAGTTTCACATTTTTCCCCCATCCCACAAAAGTGCTCAACGCCGCTAAAGAAGTTTTCACTTCAAAAATTAAATGATATTACTTAAGACATTTTTTTTATTTCAGAAGGTGGACAAAAACATTGTGAAATTACACAAGCATTAACTTATATGAAATGCAAGGACAATTTACCACTGTCATGTGTAGAAAAAAAGGGACTACAAAAATTTATTCGCACAGTTTGCCCTCTCTATAAACTGCCTTCAAGAAAAAAGGTTGTCTCTAAATAACTTTTGTTCTTATATATATTTTTAATATTTAATTGCAGTCAAATAATTGGTACTTTTTACATTCAGGTAACTCACTTAATAGAAATCAGATACAATACTACAAAGGCATACTATTATCATGAAACATATTAATCCCTCAAGCGTATGTGAACGAGACACAATGCAAATTCTATTGTAATGCGGTTGCCTGCAACCGCTCGGGTGTTGAAGCATTAAAAAGATTGAAAGAAATAACTGTTTTATGTTTCACAAGTGACATACTTACAATTACTAATTCTACAAGAAGTTTCTTAGTATTGACGGTTCACTTTATTGACATCGTCGACGGATCGCCTGTCATTCAGAGCCTGAACTTATGCGCCCAGAAACTTTCTCAGGTATATTTGATGTACTTTATAATTTTAACCCCACTAAATTATTTTGATTTGCAAACACTGTACAAATATACTTTTAGGGTCATACCGGACAGTACATTAAATAATGTTGGAAAGAAATATGTGAAGAGTTTGAAATTGACAAAACTAAAATTGTATCAATTACCACTGATGGCGGCGCAAATATAGTATCAGCGGTACGATTGTTTTTAGATGATAATCATGGGATTCCCTGTATGGCTCATATCTTAAACCTTGTAGTTGATGGAGTACTGAAAGAAATTAAAGAATTTTCAGCACTTACCGATCACGTCAAAACCATTGTGACGTTCTTTAAGCAGTCAGTCAATGCTATGGATCAATTACGAGCCGAACAAGAATCATGTGGAAAAAAAGAAGGTGAGGTGTTGACATTGATACAAGCTGTCAGCACAAGATGGAATTCTTGCTTTGACATGCTAGAAAGATTCGTTAAACTGTCTGCACTAGTAGCTAAAATTTTAGCCACAAAAAGCCAAACTAGATTATAATATAAAGTCAAAATAGATTATACACCAGATATGGTTCCATCGTCGCAACTTAATGTGATACGAGATTTTATTGCTCTTCTTGGCCCTTTCAAAGAAGCCACTGAGGAAATAAGTGGTGCGAATTATGTAACGTCAAGCTTAGCCATTCCTCTTACAAATTTAGTTACCTAAGTTACAGATCAAGTAACTCCATCAACCTCTTTAGGGTTGATTGTAAAAAAATTGGCTTTACTCAAAAAAGTTGAAGACGCTAATTGTAGTGTCAAATGCTATATCCAAAATTTGTGCTGAGATTCATGCAGAACATCGGTGTAGAGGACAACGCTCTCCGGATAAAAATCCTGATCAAGGATCAGAACCAGCTAGTGGGTCCTCAATCTGGTCCAGACATAAGAAATTATTAAATCTGAGCATAAGTTCGTCAGAGGTTCCAAGCAGTAGTTGTGTCCCCAATGAACTGAAGCAGTATTTGGACCCACCACTTTTAGAAAGAAAATCTGATCCAATAAAGTTCTGGCTAAATTGTCAACATTTCACGCCGGTTCTCTCGGATATCGCTCTAAAATATTTGATATGCCAGGCATCTTCAGTGTCATCTGAAAGAGTAGCTTCAGTGGTAAATTTGGCTGTGCCAAATGAGAGTAGCAGATTAACAGGGGAACACATCAAACAAAGAGTACTCCTGATGTCAGTATCAGACAAATACTGGTTTAAATAATGTTTTTTTTTTATTTTGTTTCTTTTTGTTATGTCGAACAATGCGAATATTTTTTTAAAATAATAAAACTTATGTTGAAACAGCCAGATGTGTATTTGCTTTAAAATTTCGATAATTTTAGCAATTTTTATAAATAATTGCAAATTGGGCAAAAAATATCGATATATCGAAATATCGATATATTTGAAAAATATCGATATTTTTTTTCCATTTGCCCATCCCTACAATTAACACTTTGAAACTATTATGAAAAAATATAATATAAATCACTATTCCACTTTTAGCATAATGACAGCATCGATAGTTGAAAGATTAATTAGAACCTTTCAAGGTCGCCACATCCAATGCTTCAGCATTAGATGTGGTGACAGTTTAGTTTTTAAGGTTCCTACAGATAGTACGCAAGCAACAGCAACTCTAACTTGAAAAATATTTTAGAGCAATACAACAACAAAGTTCATCGCATTATCGGCATGACGCCTGCTAGCGTGAATCATTCCAACGCTACCTATCTATTACAACATGTTTATAATAATATAAAAATAAAGGGAGCTTTGAAGTTCAAGGTCGGTGATTATGTTCGTATTAGCAAATACAAATCTATATTTGCTAAAGGCTACTCAGGTAATTGGAGTACTGAGGTATTTCAGATAATGAAGTTTAATAATACCAATTCGGTGACCTACATTCTACAAGATGATCAAAAGCAAGCTATAAGTGAATCTTTTTATAAAGAGGAACTTCAAAAGGTGAAACATCCTAATATATTTCTTGTGGAGAAGGTGTTGAAGAGAAAGGGTGATAAAGTGTTAGTTAGCTCAGAATGAACTCTAAAAGTTGGATCAATAAAAACAATCGTTAAGACTAATCATTGTTTTATTTTATTACCTCTTATTACCCATCTACCTACCTAACTAACTTTATAAGTGTATGTGTAGGTTTATGTAAATAAAAAAAAATGAAATATGTAGAAGTATTAATTTTATTGAATAAGTTAAAAAATACAAGACATGCATCTTAAAAACTATGAAAAGCTAGCCAAAAAAAATAATTTAACATATTATAAATGTGTGTAATTCGCGTTTAGCAAAACAAAATCCATGTTTACAAAAAATGTGCGAAATTCGCATTAAACAAAAAATACATATTCTTATCATCTATTGATACATTCATCGAATTGATATGCATAAAATGTGTGAAATTCGCATGTAGCATAAAATAATGATTACAATAATATTCTTAACATCTAACAATACAATTAAGAATACAGCTAGATAATTAGTGATGTGCAAAATTCGAAGCTAGCATAAAAATATTATTATTTAATAGTAAAAATAAATATTATAAAGCTTATCTAAATTTTAAACAAAATATACATGGAAGGCTATCATAAAAAAAACATACTGAAATCTATTTTAAAAAATGGTTCACCTCACCGCCTTGCGAACCAATGACCGAAAACCTTCACTTCAAATCCACTGCAGTGAGCGACCCACCGCCAAGGATTTGATTTTCCAGTACAAATGGTGGAAGGCCGTATGACGATTACAATCGATAACATTCATCTCGCGTATTGATTATTTTTGTTTTATTTTATTTATACTTTATTGCTAAACTTAAAATTTGTACAAAAGGTGGACTTAACGCCATATGGCATTCTCTACCAGTCATACCTTTGGGCTAAGCAGAAATGATTGTAGGCGGTGCGACAGACAAAAAGAAAATGAGTTAATATTAAAAGAAAAAAAACGATAAATTTAAACATAAAAAAATACATGAAAAACAGATATCATAAAACAAAACAAAATAACTACAATTTACAATAAATACAATATGATCTAATAAAATATTACATATACATAACGCAAGCGATAAAATAAATACATATACTTGTACATACTATAATAATTATATACTATGACGATGTCTTAGAAGTTTATGGATTACGCTTTATTGATGCTTCCGATATACATATGTAGAAAGTGTGCACGGACGAGTCTCTTCAATAAAAAAATACTGTGAGCTTGTTGAATTTTTGCCGAAAGGGCATCCCAGAGACGAATGGCCTGGACAATAAAAGAGTTTGAAAGGAAACCTGTGCTGTGAGAAGGAGTAGCGAGAGAAAGTTTATTAGAAGAGCGCAGCGGACGCGAGTGCGTGGCACTGAGATAGGTGAACTGGGATTTCAAGTAACAAGGAGAATTAGGGTCGTTTAAGATCGAGAAAAGTGTGCAGAGGATTCTGATTTTACGTCGAGAGTGAAGAGGTACCCATAAAAGCTGTGACCAGAAAGAAGAGATATGATCGAATTTACGAAGACAGAAAATAAAACAAATGCCAGAATTGATCAGTCTGTCAAGCTTGATTACAAGGGCTTGATTTAGATCAGGATAGCACACATCAGCATAATCAATGACGGGAAGTACTAACGATTATATCAAAGAAATTTTAGTTTTTACGGGGAGGAAATTTTTAAGCTTAAAGAGCGAACGAAGCGTGCCCATGACTTTTCGACTAATCTCCGAAACGTGGACATTCCAGCTTAGCGTTTGATCTATGTAGAGACCGAGAGTTTTGACGCTAGTAGAATATGGGATATTAACACCGTTGAAGTAAACTAAATCTACGTCGGAAATATTAATGAGTGATATTTGTCGCTGATTGCCGATGATAATGGCCTGGCATTTAGTAGGATTTACGGCAACACCAAAACGATTCGACCAGGACAGGATATGCTCAAGACTGACATTAATATTGTGTACAGCCTGATTCAAATCGTCAGATCGGCATTAAATAAATAAATAAATATAATAAATAAATAAATTATTTATTAATAAACAAAAGGTATTTATGGTTACAAAAAAGGACTTAAGCTTAGAGTCTTATTATTGCTGCTAAAGTTGCAGATTGTCCGCATACAAATGGTAGGAGGAGCCAATGTCGTTAGTTATCGAGTTGATGAAGATGGAAACAAGTAACGGTGATAAAATGCCTCCCTGAGGTACTCCGGTGAGGAGATCTCGCCAGAGGGAAATGGTCTTATCCACTTTGATGGCCTGCTGCCGCCCCTGTAGGAACGCGCCAAACCAATCCAGTGCATCGGAAGATATATTGAGGTGAGCTAAAAGTGAGAGAAGGACTTCATGGTCCACCGTATTAAAAGCGTTCGAAAAATCAATAATGACAAACACTGTAACTTCGACACGCTCCGTGCCCTTCCGGATGTACTCAGTCACTTAAGTAAGGCGGTGCTGGTACTATGGCCGGGGCGAAAGCCAGGTTGAAATTGGCTGAGAAGATCGTTTGCGAGAGCAAATTTGGAAATTTGAGAGTGAGCAACAGCTTCAAGGACTTTAGAAAGGAAGGGGAGTATAGAGATTGGTCTGTAATTATTAATGAATGTAGGGTTAGGAATTTTGGGAAGAGGGATGACTAAGGCTTTGCGCCACGCCGTAGGGTATGATCCAGAACTGAAAGAATAGTTAATTATGTGGGTTATGTAAGGTAGAACTACAACCAGAACCATGATGATCATGGCCTTACTGATATCATCGGGCCCAACGGCTCCAGACTTGATCGAGAGGATAGATTTCCTGAACACATCGGGTGACACCGGGGAAAAAGAGAAGGATTCAATGTCAAGACGAGGCTTGCAAGAAATTTCAGATATTCAGATATTGTCGCACCAAATAGTCATATTTAGGGTAACCAAGTACTTCTAAATTATTTTTTTTATATCCCAAACTATCTAATATATTTTTTTCTATTCTCCCACCCTTATACTATGACCATACATATTTTTTGTCTTTATCGAAATCATTTAAAAATCCAATAATCTATCGAATGTAATATCCGTAGAATGATGTTTTAATTCCATTCCATGGATATTTTGAATACAATATTGGATTTCTTTTCTTTTAAATCCATCGTCAATCAACTATTGGGGAACTTTAACGTGTAATAAAGTTCCCTTGTATAAAAATTTAAAATTGCAACTTCCTTATAGAAAACGAAGTTCTCTACAGGGAAACCATCGATGTCTATAATAAAGTTAATATTACTTACATTATAGTCGTCACTCATTTTTTCACTGACGTAAAAGTTACTAGTGTTATTTCACCACAAATGTCTATTATCGATAAAAGTATTCCGAACCAATGACACTCACTAAAACGTTAATGAACAAATTCACCATCGATGGAGTGTAGCCGCTTCGTGTACAATACTCGACAGGATACTCTTACAGAAGGTTGAAGAACTCGACACCATCAATATTGCTGGAACCGATTGTTTCCATCCAATTATCAGCGATATTTTTATTTTATTTATTTAAAACACTTCATGCACAAATAAAAAGTACATATGGCGGACTTAATGCTAAAAGCATTCTCTACCAGTCAACCATAGGTCTATACAGAGAAATCATCCCAAATGACAATAAGAGTGTACAACTCCAAGTTGTTGGTATTATAAAGGTATTGACTTCGCATTAAATCACTTATTTCGCAGAAGAATCTTCCAAGTGGAAAGGGTCGCGTCCAATTTTGTAGCAAAGGATTTGTTATAATATGAGTTATCCATTTTTCTTTTATACCATAATCAATATTAATGTTGGTTGAACTTGCGGTGGTGGTGGGGGTAATTGGTTTAATTTGATGCTCCATTTTTTTTACTGCAACTTTTTTTCTGGAACAAAGATTTTTTCATTTTGAAGTGGAATCTTCAGTTTGAAATGGATTATCCGTAAAGTTGACGATGAATGATTTTCCACGGGGTCCTTTATTGATAACATAAAGCCCACTCTGAATATGCTCAAAGTGATTGTCCTTGAGATTATCATATCTTGATGGTAGGGTAACCAAACATCCACTATCCAAACGTAAAACTGTTTGCAATTTTCCAGGTTCAAAGGAGAATGCGCAAACATGGTTTCACTTTGTACCATAATAAATTTAGTATCAAAAATTAAGTTTTTTTTTTACTAAAACTTGTTTAAAATATCAAGCAATAACTTCGCCGGGTATAAAATTGCTAATTAATTAGGAAGTCATTTTATTACTTGCTTGCTATGCCAAAAACACTTTTTCCAACTTTTCCAATGTTGCCAGTGTTTAAGGATGGAGGAAGCCGGTCATCTGTCCATCCCCTGGCGTTAATCGATTCTGGCGAATATCGATTCACTATAATAGATATTAAGGCACTAGAAACCGAAGAATGAAGAATTAGCTACAATGCTAATATGTTTGAAATTGACTCTAGCTCATATTCAGGGTCTGATGATGGTGCTGGTAGGTTACCATGGGAACTCTGCAATAAAACGGCACAACATCATCGAGTTTGGGCTTGTTTGAATTGTTTTGACAATGACTCTGGTCGGTTCGAGATGATATCTAAGGTCTGAAGACGAATCGAACGAGCCCAAGCTGATAAGGGTGCAGCATTGTTTAATTAAGATAAATAGTTTAACAAATTTTGTAATAAAAGTGACATTTTAAATTAATTTTAAGATTAATTATTTATTTAAATTTTCTATGACATGTTATTCTTTATTATTTACAAATCTTGACATTGTTAATTAATCCTTTTTTCGTAATATTACGTAAGTAGGTTTTTGTGTTAAGTTTTATTTTATTGTATTGTAATTGGTGTATATTTTTTTTCTGAAAATGTTCAACGCAATGTGTCTTTTTTGCTATGAATAAATATTGATTGATTGATTAGATACAGACTACATCATCAGACCCCAAATACAGACCCGAGACCCATAAAAAAAATATCGAAAGTCCATTTAACACAGTTTATGCATTAAGAATTATAAAATCTTGTATTAAAACGTAACTTTCTAAGAAATATTAACTGTCTGCTTAAGGTATTTTCTGCAGTAAAAACAGATAGATAAACAGTATTTACTCGATTTGAGTATTTAGTCGGTAAATACTCACCGTCTGCCTATCAGTAAGTTTATTTGCTTTATTAATTAATTAAAAAATGATCTTGTTTCGGATGATATTCGATTACAAAAAACCTTAAACGATGATCGATTATTTTAATCTTTAAAATAATGTGGCGGGTAACACCAAGAGTGAAAAAAAAGTCAAGTCATTTATTGTAATTTTGTGTTGGAGTCATCATAATATTGTGTGCAATCAAAGAAAACAATGTAGACAAAGAAGGAAACGAAGTAAAGCGTGATCTGATCGCATTTATTATAGATTCGATAATACGGAGCTCGTTCGTATAATTCTATTTGTCAAAAATAACCTAACCTAACTAACGAATTTCGTGAAGCTGCTGTTCACAAATCCGGCGAATTTGAGATTTATTGTTTTGTGGAATTAATTGTTCGTTTAAAACCCTACAAAATGAGGTAGGTTTCATGGAGATACATCATGATACAATCTGAAACGAAATTCCAAACTTCAATGCACAATCTCCTTTAGAAGGCTGTCTCCTCACCTCCAAAACCTTATAAGGTTTGTTCACCTCCAGCTCCGCAATTTTCATCCATCCAGAGTTACCATTGCGGTTGAGTTCTTCAGCGAGGGAAGACATTACATTTTTTTTTTATAAATACTCACAGATTTTATAACGAGACTAAGCAGTTCTTACGTCGGTACTCCTATGATAAAAGTGGATACTAATATTCTAATTATCAGGTTTATATACTCCTAACACCCATCCCCCCTCTAACCATCTTCCCATCGCTTGTTTGTTTACAACATACGTTTGTTTACGTATTCATAATTTATTAGGTTGTTCTCAGATGGGAGGGAGGTACTTATGTTTTTTCAACTAGCCGCTAGGGAAATATCTATGTTCGGTTATCCACTATAATGATTTAATTGGTAATCCAAATAAGATGGTAAGCGCGCTGAACATGCGCTTTCAGGTATTGGAGTAGATTTTAATTTTTCCAACTCTTCATGAGCCCAAAAACTAACGCTTTCTACAGCTTTTTAGGGTCCCGTAGCCGAATGGCAAAAAACGGAACTCTTATAGTTTCGTCAAGTCTGTCTGTCTGTCTGTGTGCCCGTCCGTATGTCACAGCCACCTTATTCCGTACCTATAAACATCACACTGTTAAAATTTGGTAGGAAGGTGTATCATGTTAACCACTTTAAGATTTTTATACAAAAAATAATGATATTTAAGGGGGGGCTCCCATACATGAAACTAAATCTGAAAAAAAATTTAAAACTATGCGTCTATAGATAGGTCTCTTAAAATGACATAGAGGTTCCTAAAACCAATTTTTTTTAAGTCTAACGTTTCATAGCTAGACGCTTCCGAAGTGGTAAAATGGGCGTCCCCCCATCTAACTTCTAAATTAAGCGAGTGTAAATTTGGAAAAAAATGTATAATGTCGATCTTACCAAATACTTTCAACGAAAATTGGTTTGGACGGGATCGAACGAGAAGTTTTTGAGATATAGCACATTTTACACAACCGCAAACATAACTTTGTACTTCATACAAACACTATGAAAAACAAAGTTATGTTTGCTGTCAACAAAATATTGTAGTATTTTACTAAGTGGAAGTTTGTGGATTCTCTAATTTAGTTAAAGTTGGCACGGAACCCTCAGTGAAGTTTTTCGAGAGCCCTTGCAGTAAACACGGAAATATCTTCGGAATGTGTATCTCGAAGCAGACACATCACATATTTCTTGTTATCGATAAACGCTAGAATCTCGTTCATTACTATGTTGCAGTTCGAACATTTTAGCACTTTTGAGGACATTTCAACGCATCAACATAACACGCACAACGGACAACGCGACACAACCGGTAAGATGCGCGAGCGGCGCGAGACTGTCTGACTGAGATTAATAGTTTGGATTCACTACAAGAAATGGAAGATTCCCTTAAAGATGATACATATACCGAAGAACTTATTGGAAAATCGTCTTTTGTTTGCGGTATTGGTAAAGGCAGAGGTTTAAACAATTGTTTCAGCTTGGTGGATGTAATTTTCGACAGATGTTTTCTTACAACTTGTTCGTGGGCAAGAGATGCACGCGGTGAGGATAAAAAAATATGTTTTAAATCTTTAGGTTGTGTCATCAACATGTTTTTCTTAATCATCTTACAATCAGACAATAAATTCACAATGAAAGAGTGTGTAGAATTTTTCAAAAACATTCTTCGTAATTCAAATCGAAGAAATACAGCTAAAATGACAAGATCCTCAGCAACAAAAACAAGAGTAAAGAAAATTAAAACAGCTCCAAAAGCTGTTATCTCAAACCTAAATTCCCTGTCTAAGCCAAGTCCAAGTAAGAATGACGCAGCAGTGCCTAAACCAGACCCCAAGTCAAAACAATGCAGCAGCCGCGCCTGCAGAGGGTCAAAATGAGGATGCTGAACAAGGTCAACGTCAAAATATCGTGCTAGTAGAAACTAGACAACATTAAACTTTTAATAGGATTTGTTCCGTCGTGATTCAAAAGCTCAAAATCATGACCATATATGGTAATGATTCACTCGACGCAGGCGACGATGACGAAGGCGTCCTGGATTGGTCAGCGCTGCTTCCTTCGGTGGGGGCTCGGCGGCAACGACTACACTTTTTTCAAAATTCTACACTTTTACCTTACTACCGTGTCTATCACTGTCAAATAGTGTATTTTTATTTCTAATAAACCAAAATTTCTAAGTTTAAATCGTCGCAGTAATTAATGCACCAGCTCCTCTATATAATTTGAACCTTCCAAGCCACATCAAATTGGTATTCTCTAATGTACTCATCAACTTTGTTCAAAACTAGCGCCGCAAGGCTGTGAACGGCGTGATTAGGAATCACGAGTTTGACATTGTTTCTATGAATTTGATATTCTCTAAGTTAAACAGCCTACAGTTCTAACGACAGCTTCGACAAACGCCTCCGATTTTTAATAATAAGTAAGTGATAATTTTAAGTAAATAATTTTAGAAAAAAATTGTTTAATTGTAAATTCGCCTTTTTCTAACTTTTCAGATATTTTTCATTTCGAACAAGGATTGCTTTATTCTGGCATCATAATGTTTGGCCTCTTTCCGTAATTTGTGTAGAAATAAATACAAATTAGGGTTTTTAGGAATTCGCTTATTGAGCCGTGCATGCCAACCCTCAAGCGCATTTGTGGTTCTATGGCGTTGATGCGCGCAGCTCAGTATAGATGGTGATAATTTTGGGTACCATTCCCTTTCAAAATAACGTCGAAACTTATGCATCACTTCACATTCAGGGCCAGTTTCTAATATAAATCGCCAAGCTTCAGGTATATGTGTGACGGGAAATAATGGAATCATTCATTGCACTCATTCTTGATACATTTCAGTAGGGTAAAAGTTCAACCATTCAGTTTTTATTACTCATCGTACGTGGGCAACGTACGATGAGTAATGAAAACTGAATAGTTGAAACATGAATCAATGAAAAGTGACAACTAAGCGTGTGGAGTGCTTTTGATCCAGATACCCCAATTTTACCATTTTTTTATCTATAAAATTCAATAAATCGGAGTTCAAAATAACATCTATTTATGATTTGGTATAATTAAAAAAACCCATACCTAACAGCAGACGTGTAAATGTGAACAAGCTGTAAGCACACGGGTAAAAAGCCAGCCAAAATTACTTATTTTACTAAAAGAATACCTCAAGGGGTTACACGACAAAGCGATCCAAACGAAGATGGATCACACTACATAGAATTAAAAGTTTATCGATGTGATGAAATTCGTAATGTGCAAACAATGAATAGATAGCGTCATGCCATTATAATGATAAAAAAGCAATCTGTTTCGGATGCAGAAGCATGGACACATCTTACTCAATTCATTAAAGCCACAAGGCATGAATTTAAAAATTGTCGTCCAGACATTATTAGTGGTTATTCCACTTACTAACTTCTTATAGTTACTTACTTTATAAGTTTTTTTATCAACATGTTTAATCACTAGTAATATTTTTTGTCGTTACTGAACTATGTTAGTTATATTTAAAACTTGCTCTTATAATAATATAAAGTAATATTGTATTACATTGTTTTTTTTATTTCTTCCTCAGCTTTGTCACGTTCTACCTCGCATCCCCAGCTAAGCAATGTGGAGGATGCGAACATTGAATGCGAAAAATGTCGAATAAAAATGTCATGAAATGAATACAGATATCATTTGAAGACAAATTCGCATAAATCTAAAAGTTTAATAAAGACTAAGTTTGATAACATTGATATAGTCGCTACTGCATTTAAAAATCGCATAGTGACTTATCGTTTTAACCCCTCTCAGAAAGTCGAGTACCTCACACCCGAGGCGTTTCTGAGAGGCGATAGAATAAACTTCTCTCAGAAAGTCGAGTACCTCACACCCGAGGCGTTTCTGAGAGACGATCAAAATAACATTATTAAGTTAATAAATATGTCGCAGAAAAAGTATGTCTGCATTAAATTAAACTTTGAATTATTTGCTTATTTTATTCTACCAAAATCAAACGAGCAGCAACTGAAATCCTTTAGTACAAAGTTTGAAACAGTTTATCAATCCACTGAATTAGATGAACTATTCACGAATTTAATTGAAAAGTTCAAACCCAAATTAGCTGAATTCGAGCATTGTGAATCTGGTTGGAGTTTTTCATGCACAAGTCATTTAGAAATAAATATAAACACATTGGTGGCACATTTATTGATCTGCCAAAATCGATCAAAGTTACAAAAAGTTGTATTAATGTTCAGAACATGGATGATCACTGTTTTCTTTGGAGTATTATTGCTGGACTTTTTTCTGTTAAGAATAATGTGAGCAGAGTAAAGTCATATCCACATTATTCTTCTGTTCTTAATATCAATGGAATGAATTTCCCACCTACGTTTACAGATATTAGATTGTCTGAAAGCAATAATCCTGATATAAGCATTAATATTTATGGTTTAGACGACAGATGTCATATTACTGGACCTCTATACCTGGCAAAAAACTGAAAAATCGATCATTTCAATTTATTATACATCGAGCGTGATAATAAAGGACATTACTGTTTAATCAAAGATCTTGTTCGTTTCGTGAAACATCAGATTACATCGCATAAATACTTTTTTTTTTATGTGAATCATGTTTACAGTTTTTCGGGAGTAAATCAAAGTTTCAATTGCATAACTGTAATAAAGTTTAACTATTTTACCTAAATAAGGTTCTATTTTAAAATTTAAGAATTATGAAAGACAGCAAAAAATCAACTTTGTGATTTATGCAGACTTTGAATGTCTTTTATCAGATTACAAAGAACAAAAATAGGAATACACTGAAACATTGAAAAAACATCAACCATCTAGTTTTGGTTATTATATTTGTTGCTCACATGATCGAAATTTAAACAAATATGTTACATACCGAGGTATTGATTGCGTTGAAGTATTCATCAAATCACTAATTAAAGATGCCAAAATTATTAACGCTATATTATCAGCCAAAAAACCAATGTTACCTATAAGCGCTCGTTCAGACACGGCGGGAACCGCGCGATTATAGAATCGCATGGAAATCGCGCGGGTCTTATTTATATGAGTTAGTTAGTAATCGTTCAGACATAACCGTGCGGTTAATCAAGCCGCGCGGTTACCACAACCCAACCGCCAGAAAATAGAATCGCGCTGCTCCCGCGCGTTTCTATTACTATGGAGTCTTTACTTCGCGTTCAGTTGCGTTGCGGATACCGCGCGGTGAGCACGTCACTGTACGTGAGTTCGCCATGGATCGTTTCGACACTGAACTATTTATTGATGAGGTGGAGAAGAGACCTGCAATATGGGACATTCAGTGTGATGATTACTCAAATAAAATTCAAGAACCGAGCTTGGCAAGAGTTGGTGGAGATATTTGGAAATTGCGAAGACACGGTTAAAAAAAAGAATATTTTAAGTAAGTAGGTTTATTCACCAAAAAATAATTGACAGAATTATGTTAGAAGAAGCGTATATTATACTCTCCGTATACTTTAGGTACTTAAATCAATATAAACAAACTTCGGCTGCTTTATGCAGACATTTCGAGCATTTTTCAAATGAAGGTCACAATGGTATTACCATATTTCGTTTGTTTACATTTAGTTATGTACCTAAACATTACAAGTACGGTATGTTAGTTGCAGCTATATCTTTGTGTCTTGCCATGGAACACGCCCATCGTTCACAAAGTAATGAGCGAATTTATCTCTGATATTCAAAGATGACGGTGTCCCTCTTCCCGCAGGCAAGGTATTGAGATTAGTCATGGGTGCATTATATAAAGTATCTTTAAATTCTAGACCATCTCTAGTCCGCACAGTTATGTAGAACACAAGAAGCTTTTATTATATGTTCGGCAAAATCTATGTTTACATTTATAGGCCTATGAAAGATGCGCCATTTGTTCGCCAAAATACCAAAAGTGCACTCAATATTACGTCGGGCTCTCGATAACCTATAGTTAAAAATCCTTTTTTCATATGGTAAACATTTGCCTGAATATGGGCGCATTAAATTTTCTGCTAAGCCGAAGGCTTCATCTCCAACTATAACATAAGGCATTGGTGTTAGGTCTACATTAGATATTGGTTTAGGTGTTGGTATGTTTAATGATTTTTCTGTCAGGCGTTTATAAAAAACCGAATTTTTAAATATAGCAGAATCACTGCTTTTACCATAAGCCCCAATATCAACATAAGTAAAGCAATAGTTGGCGTCGCAAAGTGCTAAGAGCACTATGGAAAAGTAATGTTTATAGTTATGATACAAAGAACCCGAATCAACAGGCTTTATAACTCGGATATGCTTGCCGTCTATAGCACCAATGCAATTTGGAAAATTTGCATATCTCTCACAGTCTCGTGCTATTGTCTTCCAGATATCTTCAGTCGCTTCGGGCATGACTATGTTTACCAACTTATTCCACAATGATTTACATACTTCGCGGACAATTCCAGTAATCGTCGATTTTCCTAGGCGATAATTGTAGCTTAGTTTTCCAAATGAACAACCCGTAACAAGATATCTGAAACAAGAATATTATTAATAATGTTATTATTTTTAGGTACACAACTCCAAAAAAAATGGAAAAACATACGAGATTGCTACAATAAGGAATACAAAAAAGAAAAAACAACTCCTTCTGGTTCAGGTGCTCGTAAAGGAGCCCGATATATGTATTTTTCAAGATTATCTTTCCTGCAGAATAGTGTAAGTAATAAAGACACTACAACTAATATTGAAGAACAGAATGAAAGGCAAAGTGAGGAGACAAGTGAACTAAACGCCAATGCAACCGAAGCCACTGAAATACGTCCCCCGTACTACGTAAGAAAACACAAGTGCCAGAAGAAAAAATAGCTGTTTTAATAGAAAAAAGTATCGAAAGAATAAGTCACGAAAACATTTTCAGAATGAACTTCAAGATAGTAGTATTACCAAGCAAGATGACGACAAACTCTTTTGTTTGTCGTTATATAAAGAACTCAGAAAAGTACCAGAAAATAGGCGTTTAGCAACCAAAATTGAATTACTTCAAGTGATACAAAAAGGAAAAAGCTTACCACCCCCTGTTCGCTACAATACTCAGCAGATCACACCTACGTAGTGGCAAGGACAACAGTATACAAGCCCGCAAGGATATTTTACTACATCTGGATCATCTCCTCCTGTTCCGGCACCGTCACCGTCACCATCGCAATTTAGTTCTGGCTCTCAGTCCTCTACAGTTATAGAAAATATTTATGCTGATTTTGAAGAACAATAAATAAATCTTACCTTAAAGTTATTACGAGTTTCTCTTCCAGTGACACGCTTGGCCTCAAATGCGTTTCAGAGCATGAAATATCTTGCCTGATCAGTTCAATTAGTTCATCAAAAGATTTTATTGACATTCTCAAATAGTCAAAAAAATTGTTATCATACATTCTTAATTTGGGATATAATGTTACGAACTGACCATGTACTAGTCGGTCACGTAATATTGGATGCACCCAATACCGCCTTTTTCTTTTCTTTTTTTTAAGGAGCAACCACAGTAAACACACTTCTTCGTCGACCTCCATTTTGAAACTGACGCTAACCCGCACGAAATCGCATACTAACCGCGCGTGTCTGAATAGCTTCACAATTTTGCGGTTTGAAACCGCGTGATTCGAAACGCACGATTCCCGCATGTCTGAACGCAGGCTAACTGATGATCAAAAATTTATATATAAAAAAGCAACTGTTTGTCACATATGTAGTGAAGTACTTCTCGATGATAAAGTACGAGATCATGATCATGTAACTGGCGAGTTTAGAGAAGCAGCTCACTCACATTGCTATTTGATGTCCAGAGTATGTCCATTCATATCAGTAGTATTTCATAATCTGGTTGGGTACGATTTACACTTGTTTATTGAAGAATTAATTAAATATAAAGGTGTTGTTCAAAAAATTCCTAAATCAAAAGAAAAGTATCTATCTGTTACAAAAATTATCGACACATAAGGTTTATCGATTCTTACCAATTTGTAAGCTCAAGCCTTGACAAGTTTCAAATTGATATAAACAACTAGGTACGTAGATACAAAAAAAATACGTATAGAAAAATATTGAGGAACATTAAATAGTTCATTGTTAATTTGTTGTTCAGTGTCTGTTGACTGTACCTTCATGTATTAAAATTTCTGTGTAAGTTTATACTAAGTATAAAACTGCATATTCGACAGAAAAAACTTTCAAAGAAGTACAGTTAGCAAGCATGTTAATAACATATTTCGTATTTTATATTTATTGCAAAATTTTATACCTACATTAAATAAACGTTTTGGTTTTTGTGATTTCGATATAAATATGAAAAACAAGGTTTAATTAGATACGTGATATAACGCTGTCATTTCACTATTAAATTTTCACTATGCATGCATAGAGAAATCAAAAAAGTAAAATTTGGAGGCAATCTTGATATTTGAAGATATCTTTCGTATTCCTATTCCGATAAAACTTTAAATAATTCAAAAGGGTTAATTATATCAAACTTTATAAATAAGTACATATCGACACTGGAAATTTCAAATGTCGTAAGGGACATTTTGTCGTAAGTACACAAAACACAGCATAGGAATCAGAAAAAAAATCTCTAGCGATCTGTATAGCAGACTTTGTGGTATCTTTTCAAATAAAGAAGTTATGAGGTGAATTTACTTTGTCGTAACTACACGAAGTGTAAAAATCGTTGTAGTATGGGTCAAATTTTACACTTAAAGGTATCGTGTGCTTAAACGCAATGTCGTATATCTCTCAACTCTGGAATCATTAAGTTTTAAGGAACTAAAGTAAAAAACAATTTCCTTTACGACATGAAACAAATATAGAACTTTGAACTAACATTGGCGTAAGGGGAATTTATTATAGGACTAGCGGTCCCCCGCGACTTCGTCCGCGCGTTTTGAGTTTGCTCCCTCCCCTCCCGTCGCAGCGTCATGTTTTATATACTAAAGCCTTTCTCGATAAATAAGCTATCTAACACAGAAATATTTTTTCAAATCGATCCTGCAGTTCCTGAGATAATCGCGTTCAAACAAACAAACTCTTCAGATTTATAATATATAGCAGTCCCCCGCTCCCGTCGCAGCGTCATGTTTTATACCCTAAAGCCTTTCTCGATAAATAAGCTATCCAACACAGAAATATTTTCTCAAATCGGTCCAGCAGTTCCTGAGATAAGCGCGTTCAAACAAACAAACTCTTCAGCTTTATAATATAAGCGGTCCCCCGCGACTTCGTCCGCGCGTTTTGAGTTTGCTCCCTCCCCTCCCGTCGCAGCGTCATGTTTTATATCCTAAAGCCTTTCCCGATAAATAAGCTATCCAACACAGAAATATTTTTTCAAATCGGTCCAGCAGTTTCTGAGGTAAGCGCGTTCAAACAAACAAACTCTTCAGCTTTATAATATACTAGCGGTCCCCCGCGACTTCGTCCGCGCGTTTTGAGTTTGCTCCCTCCCCTCCCGTCGCAGCGTCATGTTTTATATCCTAAAGCCTTTCTCGATAAATAAGCTATCCAACACAGAAATATTTTTTCAAATCGGTCCAGCAGTTCTGAGATAAGCGCGTTCAAAGAAACAAACTCTTCAGCTTTATAATATATTAACAAGCGCACGTTGTACTTAAGCTGCGAACATTATTTTGGTGCGGAGTTATGTTAAAACTGTGATAGCTCCTAAGATATTTATTGAAATCAAATGATATAAAGGGCAACTTGGTTCTAAATGAAATGCTCGTGATGATCAATGTATTTATTTTGATAAGAATAAATACCTGTGTGTATAATACACCTCTAAAAATAATGCATCATTTTTTTACAAATTTATTAACATAAAAAAGGTTGTAGTAAGTCAACCATAAAAGATAGACATATGCTGTTGCTGACTTTATTATAGAACTCTTAATGCTGAACAATCCGGTCATACATGATTTTTGTTAAGCGGTTTCCGCAGCGTATAAAGCGGAAGCTCTCAAAAGGAATATCTTTCTCCCGTTTTCGCAACATTTTTCATTTCTGCTGTGGTCTTATGAGTTGTATCTTTATGTTATATAGCCTAAAGCCTTCCTCAATAAATGGACTATCCAACGTAAAAAAAATTTTTCAAATCGGGCCAGTAGTTTGTGAGATTAGCGCGTTCAAACAAACAAACAAACAAACTTTTCAGCTTTGTAATATTAGTATAGATTAGTGCAAGCGCACGATGTACTTAAGCTGCGAACATTATTTTGGTGCGGAGTTATGTTAAAACTGTGATAGCTCCTAAGATATTTATTGAAGTCAAATGATATAAAGGGCAACTTGGTTCTAAATGAAATGCTCGTGATGACGAATGTATTTATTTTGATAAGAATAAATACCTGTGTGTATTAATACACCTCTAAAAATAATGCATTATTTTTTTTACAAATTTATTAACATAAAAAAGGTTGTAGTAAGTCAACCATAAAAGATAGACATATGCTGTCGCGGACTTTATTATAGAACTCTTAATGTTGAACAATCCTGTCATACATGATTTTTGTGTAACTTTAGCGGTTTCCGCAGCGTATGCAGCGGAAGCTCTCAAAAGGAATATCTTTCTCCCGTTTTCGCAACATTTTTCATTTCTGCTGTGGTCTTATGAGTCATATCTTTATGTTATATAGCCTAAAGCCTTCCTCGATAAATAGATCCAACGTTAAAATAATTTTTCAAATCGGGCCAGTAGTTTTTGAGATTAGCGCGTTCAAACAAACAAACAAACAAACAAACTCTTCAGCTTTATAATATTAGTAAAGATTAGCGCAAGCGCACGTTGTACTTAAGCTGCGAACATTATTTTGGTGCGGAGTTATGTTAAAACTGTGATAGCTCCTAAGATATTTATCGAAATCAAATGATATAAAGGGCAACTTGGTTCTAAATGAAATGCTCGTGATGATGAATGTATTTATTTTGATAAGAATCAATACCTGTGTGTATAATACACCTCTAAAAATAATGCATTATTTTTTTACAAATTTATTAACATAAAAAAGGTTGTAGTAAGTCAACCATAAAAGATAGACATATGCTGTCGCGGACTTTATTATAGAACTGTTAATGCTGAACAATCCTGTCATACATGATTTTTGTGTAACTTAAGCGGTTTCCGCAGCGTATGCAGCGGAAGCTCTCAAAAGGAATATCTTTCTCCCGTTTTCGCAACATTTATCATTTCTGCTGTGGTCTTATGAGTCGTATCTTTATGTTATATAGCCTTAAGCCTTCCTCGATAAATGGACTATCTAACATTAAAATAATTTTTCAAATCGGGCCAGTAGTTTCTGAGATTAGCGCGTTCAAACAAACAAACAAACAAACAAACTCTTCAGCTTTATAATATTAAGTATAGATTGTGGCTGTTACAACATAATTCTCAAGAGTATTAGGCTCTTGTGAAAATTACAAAACCGAAGAGGGGTAAGGGAAAAGGCAAGGGCAAAGGTAAAGGTAAAGGAAAAAAAACTTGAAGAGCAGGAAAATTTGAATGTAAATCACACAGGAGAGGAAGAAGTTCAGTTGCAACCTTTATATGATACAAAACATGCTTTGTCCGTAGCAAAATATAATTTGAATCGCTTATTTAAGAACGGCACAGTCCCAAAGCGTTTTCATACAGAATATTTAAACTTCCCATGTTTGCATGAAGTCCCTGACACACTAGCAGAGACTGACGAATAAGACGAAAAGACTGAATATCCAGAAGAATGATTCAGTCATAATTATTTATTTTAATAGCTATTACGAAGATAAATATAATATGTTAAACCTGATATTTATTTACAGGAAAAGCTTCTTTTTGTTTGGATAATTATAATTCAGTAGATAGTAGTATTGTCTAATTACAAACATCTTGTTCTGTATTCATCAGTATTGTGTGCAGGTAGGGGGTTAATCAATAATCGATACAAAACAAAGTTCTAATTTTTAATTTATTTTGGTGGTTTATGCTACTTATATGTCCCAGGTGTGTTATTGGGAATTGTGATTTTTTCTTGTTTGAAAACCTATCGCTACATAATACTTAGTCTTTGCAGTATAGATACTCGTTTGCTATAGTACAAAGTACATTTAAAAGTCTGAATACTCGTTACTAGGTATAAACGTTGTTCTTAGCTTGTAAGAAGATGATACTCATTTTGAAAGTTCCTTGTAGATTATTGTAAATTACAATTGTTATTTAGTTGGTACTGTACTAAGTAGTAACATAATTGTGTCTCGAATGACCCTCTAAACGGGCTACTATAGTATCGTGTCTGTACTAAAAAGGTTAATACTTTGATTAAAAATGCTCTAAAGAATACAAAAAATGAACCCAACCTATTGTTTTATTTCCTTTAACTTTTAAAATCACACACACAGACAGTTTAAAATATTATGCCTATGACTTTTATTTTTATATTGGCCTAAATATAAAGGAGAACCATTGAGAGTTCAGCCAACCCATCATTAATATTATCGGTCCCAAAAAGTACACACTAATAAAGGTAATTTTGCGTGATCCGAGACTGAGGGTCACGGCAGTCACCGAACTCGACTGACAATTCTGATTGACTATTGCTACTATATTAGGATCAGTGATGACTACAGCCGATTTTGCGGGTCTTTCTTTTGTGGTTCCTTGGGCCTGTATTACTTTGTATTTAGATGTAAGGCGCCCAGCAGCGCCGACGTATGGTTCCTGTAAGAGAACGGCTGTGGTATTATTTTTGGCAGCATCTTCTAGGCATTCCTTTGTTGCGGCAAAACCCCGACCAAGGTTAGCCTGGACAAACTTATAGGTGCCCTTAGCAGTACCTTACTGCCCTTCGGGCAACTATGTTCCACTTTTGCCATTGAGGACACTCCGGACTATAAGCGGGGTGGTCGCAAGCCGGCTTGCCCTGGGCCTCATAACAATTTCGGCACCTTGGCTCACCATCACGGTTTGGGCATTTTCGCGTGTCATGTTCGCCCATGCAGTAGCCACACGTTTCCCCTTCCTTGCAATCCCTGGCGAGGTGGCCGTAATTCAGGCACCTGTAACATTGGACTATAGGTGACTGATCCACGGCCATCACGGTTTGATAACCTATTTTAACTTTGTTGTCACAGATCGCCTTCCAGACAGCGGGGCTGACCTCCAGTATGACATTAGTCATTTGAGGAGTCCTACCTCTAGTTCGCCGCTGGACCCTGATTGACTCTTCAGGGGGTAGAATCTTTAAAATATTGGTATTTTGCCGTCTCAAGGCGTCCACTAATCTGCTGTCGTCGAGATCATTTGCGACACCGATGAGGCGGACCAGAGGATTTCTTGGGGGCTTTGATGTAGCAGTCAGATCGACTGCGGATACCTTAATGGCCTCCCGGAACCTCTCCTGGCTCTCCTCGGTGTCGCAAGTGATGGCGACTCTCTGCTTACGTAGTGGGTGGACGCTACTAATACCAACCCCCAAACTAACAGCATCTACTTTCTTCTTTATTGTTTCAATAACGTCCTGACTTGTGGCTAGGGGGTCCCTAGACTCCACGAAAACTGGAAACCTTGGGGTTTGCGCCGCATCGGCGTACGTCCTGCCCCGATGTGAGCCACGTCCAGAGGCGTGCGACTTTGCAAGGCCAGACGATACGTTCCTCGGCTCTTCTGCAGCGATTGGAATACGCAAGGCTCCGGATGTGGCTCCCTTGTGAATTGACGCTTCCAGTTGGGCCACAGTTCGGGCGATTGGTTCGAGGAGGATCCCTATTTTCTCCGAAGCCTCGCTTAACGCCATCTCAACCCCAAGGCCCTGCGCGACCTCTCGCGGGGCAGAGCCCGCACCGATGTTATCTGCGAGCTCTTCCACCTCCGCTCGCAAAGTGCGCAATTCGCCCATCATTGGGGCTGTGGTCGTGCGTAGCTCCTGAGCGAGTTCCTCTCTGGACACTGGAGGTGGGTCCGCCTCCCGGGCCTCAGCCAGAAGTCTCCGCGTTCCTTCGTTTATCCTGGCGAGATCAGACTCCTTCAAGCCTGCCGGTCCCGCCACCACAGAAGGGGGGGCAGCCTCCAGCGGAGGGGTAAAATCTCGCTGCCGCCTGAGCTGATCCATTGCATCAACCCGACATTTCTCGATATCGAGGGTGATCTCCCGCAACTGCGACTGCATGGAAGCGATAGCACGGGAGATCCCGTCGACGCCTTCGGCCACGTCGGCTATACGCGGATCAAACCCTGCGACAGCTCCCTCCTGTCCGTGAACCGCCTTAAGGCGGCTTATGTCCTTCCTAAGGTCCGCGAGCTGTGCCTGAATGGGCTCTATTCGGGCAATAGGGTCCGCCAGCTCAAAGTTGAGCCAGCCTCTAATGCCTTCCAAGGCTTTGCTCACAGCAGTCGCGTTTTCCCTACCAGTGGCCGCGTCGGTCTGATAGCGGCTAAGGAGTTCTGCCATTTGCTTGTTGTGCGCCCTCTCCATTCTGACCACCTCCCGCGCGTGGGAGTGCCGCTCATCGGCTAGGGCCTTCATATGTCGGGAACGAGAGTCTGCTAGTGCAAGGCAGGTTACATAAAGTTCTTGTAAACAGAATTGTGCCTCCTCCTTGCGCTCCCTCTTCATGTTCCCGGCGTTGGTTAGAGCCGTGAGCCCCATCTGGAGGTAATCGTTGGCTCTCTGGGTAACTTAGTTCATACGCACGGTGTTAGTCAGGGTTGGGACGTCAGAGCTCTGGACTCAGGGGCTAGTCGGTGGCTGAGTTTTCGCTGACCTCCTGGGATCTGGAGTTGGGGGCTTAGGCCAGGGGCTAGTCAGCGGCTGAGTGTTCGCTGACCTCCAGGCAGTTAGGATTCGTTAGTCAGGGTTGGGGCGTCAGAGCTCTGGACACAGGGGCTAGTCGGCGGCTGAGTTTTCGCTGACCTCCTGGGATCTGGGGTTGGAGGCTAGTTGGCGGCTAGTTGGCGGCTGAGTTTTCGCTGACCTTCCAGGGGCTTAGGCCACGGGCTAGTCGGCGGCTGAGTATTCGCTGACCTCCAGGCAAGTAGGGCAGGTAGCTAGACTCGGGTTAACCAGAGGAAGTCGGCAGCTGAGTTTTTGCTGACCTTCCGCAAGGGGTAGGCAACGTACGACCAGGGTTACCCAACCTCTTCGTCCTAAAGACCAACCCGCGCCCTATCCTCACATTCCGCAATCACCATATTGCGATTAAGCCGACAGAACCGTTTCAACGCCAAGAGCGTCTGCATAATAACGCCGTAGGTTTCGTCTTTCGATAACGAATTCCGTAGATAAGTTATTGTTCAGTTATGCTAGAGTAATAAGGAGTGCACGTTAATTAAGGTAAGAATTGTAAACTTAGTTGTTAGCACCTATTCAGAATAGAACTGTATTCATAGGAAAAGTAGTTTCATTCACAGTTTCCCTGCGCTTGTTAGGTACACATCTCTCCCTCCCGTTAGGCAAGGGCAGAGCCAAGTATCTATATGCTGACGAGGAACTCAGGCCGAGCTAGCCGAAAGGGTTCTTCGTCACAATGTTAAAATGCAAAAAAACACAAATAGTAAAGAAAAAGAAGAAGCTTAAAAAGATAAGGATGTACATTTGGAAAGGGCTGAAAATTTGCGTAGCCAGATGACCTACGATTTCAAAATCGCACACGAATTACCAAGTGTTGAATGCTTGACCTTCGATACGGAGAAGACATTACCCTTACCTCGTATACCTACTGTAGCGGCACAATACAGAGTCAGCATTCCAGGCGGCAACGCGATCGCTAGTTTTCCCTCCGTCGAGCGTGACAACGCGCGCGTACTATTGTATTGTGTCTCTTCATAATTCGACCTACTTATTATGTGAAGTTTATTGCATAAGAATGCGAACTTGAACATTACATCGGCATTTACTAGAGTCTGGACTTTGATTATATATACCCTAAAGACACGTCATAGGAACCCTTAGTGCAACATACTATAGTAGCTACACACACACACACACACACACACGCACGCACGCACGCACGCACGCACGCACGCACGCACGCACGCACGCACGCACGCACGCACGCACGCACGCACGCACGCACGCACGCACGCACGCACGCACGCACGCACGCACGCACGCACGCACGCACGCACTTACGCATCAGTTTCGGCACGTGTTCCCAAATTTTGGACGGATTTACCACGTCATTGGTTTTGTCAAGTGGAAGCAGTATTAACACCACAAAAATGGTCAGATGAATCTAAAGCTATACAACAAGTCACCGATATATTGGTTGATCCACCTAGCTCCGGAAAATATGACGCATTAAAAAACAGACTTTTGGAAGTTTACGAGGAATTAGAAATTAGGAAAATTCAGAAACTTATTGACGAAATGGAGTTGGGCGATCAGAAACCTTCACAATTATGACGGCGAATGTCGGAATTAGCACGCAACAAAATTAAAAACGAAACACTACGAATTTTATGGAAAAATCACCTGCCTAGTTGAGTTCGAGGAATACTCACCGTATCAGACATGAAAGATACCTCAAAACTTGCCACCATGAGAGATAAGATAATGAAGAATATCTAAAAGAAGAACACGGGAGAAGGTGATGAGACGCAACTTTACGCTATCCGACGCAAACAAACACTATTGCGCCAAACTAGCCCCCAAATACGTCGGCCCTTATATAATAACAACACGAAAATCCCCAGTCATATTTAAATTACACGATCCGAATTCAAAGAAAGCAAACACTATCGCACACGTTAAAGACCTTAAGCCATACCATGAATGATAATAATAAGAATAAACAATACGAAAAAGTAACACACGAAGTTACCAATCGTTCCTAAAGCATCCAAGGGTTAACGGGTAGAAAATCTCTAAGCATTAGGTCCGCCATTTGTACTACCTTGCCTACACAGTGGAGGGTACAATCGATAAAATAAATAAAGAAATCACCATAAATAATATATAGATAACGCAAGCTATAGCCAAAACGACCCAACGGGATACCGGTTCAAAACAACATAATAGGTACTATAATACACACAGATCGTAGGTGCCTACGAAATCCCTAATAAAAACGTCACACCGCAGGACGCACGCCATTAATTCACCGGATCCCGTGACAACAAGCCACGTGAAATATATACAAATCAATCATGGACCCCACATCTAGATAGAGAACCAGACCTCAACAGATCCCATCAGGGACCATAAGAACCACCGAGGAGAACCGGAGGCCGCTGGAACAGCCAGCCAAATAATAATAAATAAAAACTGTGAAAGCACTCCGGGACTGCCGGCAGAAGTGAAAACTTGAATATCAACGTTGTGCATTTTTGATTTTTTGGAATAGTTATTATCAATATAAAAGTACTATCATTTTTGTGATAGAATACAATAATAATAATAAAAATAAAAATAATAATACAATAATAATAATAATAATAATAATAATAATAATAATAATATATTTTTATAGAATACAATATTTATCTATTGCGCTATCGTACACAAACATTACAATTTATATTATATTAAATTACATTAAAAAGTTTATCTCTCAGAAAAATCAACTTACATCCATAATTTCGCCAACCGTCTTACGGTTTTTCGATCAGGTCACGTGTCCTGACGCGAGTTTCACATTTTTCCCCCATCCCACAAAAGTGCTCAACGCCGCTAAAGAAGTTTTCACTTCAAAAACAGGCTCGTACAGATAGCCGAACCGGAACCGACGCCGGACCTATTCCCCACGCCACCCGGGAGCGTTAGCCCCGACAGTTAGGTCGGACAATGAGTCCGACCTAACTGGCGGAGCTAACGCTCCCGGGTGGCGTCCGGCCACGCCTCTAGGTCGGACTCATTGTCCGAGCGGAGCTACTGGGAGTGGAGCTGGTCAACGAGGAAAGGACGCCCACCAACCTGTCAACCGACCAGAAACGGAAACGAGGCCACAAGCGTCAACGTACGGGAAAGCCAAGGCCCCGCCGTGAAGGACCAACCCCTCCTCAAAGCGAATCTCCCTTTGCAAACGTACTTTTTTCGATCTCCCTAGTCCCAAAATAAACACTCGCATCTCCTCGCCAAATAAGATAAACAAAGTCTTGTTCAACCACCACACGGTTAGGGTTTAAGTTTAAGTTAAACCTAGGCTAGTCACTCAAAAATGTAAGTAGCTACCGTGGAGTAATCCAAACCAGTAAAATAATAACGTAAATCATCCACCGACTACATTATACTTTTAATTGTTACACATTATTTAGCATTACCATTAACGTTAAACTTACCTGATATACTCGTAAACATTTATTAATCATTCTCAATACCTAAGTTATCATAATATATATAACAGACTGTAAACCTGCATAAAATAATCCAAACGCAAGTAAATAATAATGTAAATAACGTTATGTAAAAATGCAGAACCAAAAGTTGTCAGTAGAAAATATTAATTATCGTGAGAGCACAATGGATCGCATTAATTTTAATAATACAAACATAATTGTACAGTAGAAATAAACGTTAAGAGAAAGTTTCAGTACCCGACTATTATACATTTCGTGAAATAAACAAGCTTTCGAGTAATAAAAGATCGACATAACACGAGTTACCGGACGAAGAATGTTTATTACCTACGAACTATCAGTGCAGGCAGTCCCACGCCGATAACTCGTGATATGAATAACATGCGGTCTCTGGCGAATGTTGCCCCTTCCTCCCTAACATCCTTTCCTCAACCAAGAGCTAATCGGCGGCTGAGTGTTCGCTGACCTCTTGGAGTCCCAAGTTGTGTAACCAGGGACTAGGGATCCGAGTAGATAGACCAGGGGCTAGTCGGCGGCTGAGTGTTCGCTGATCTCCAGGCAGTTAGGATTTATTAGTCAGGGTTGGGGCGTCAGAGCTCTGGACTAAGGGGCTAGTCGGTGGCTGAGTTTTCGCTGACCTCCTGGGATCTGGAGTTGGGGGCTTAGGCCAGGGGCTAGTCGGCGACTGAGTGTTCGCTGACCTCCAGGCAGTAAGGATTCGTTAGTCAGGGTTGGGGCGTCAGTAGAGTTCTGGACTCAGGGGCTAGTCGGCGGCTGAGTTTTCGCTGACCTCCTGGGATCTGGGGTTGGAGGGTAGTTGGCGGCTGAGTATTCGCTGACCTCCAGGGAAGTAGGGCAGGTACCTAGACTCGGGTTAACCGGAGGAAGTCAGCGGCTCAGTTTTCGCTGACCTTCCGCAAGGGGTAGGCAACGTACGCGATCGCCAGTCTTCCCTCCGTCGAGCTTGACAACGCGCGCGTACTCTTTGTATTGTGTCCCTACATAATTCGACCTACTTATTATGTGAAGTTTATTGCATAAGTATGCGAACTTGAACATTACATCGGCATTTACTGGAGTCTGGACTTTGATTTCATATACCCTAAAGACACGCCATAGGATCCCTTAGTGCAACATACTATAGTAGCTACACACACACACACACACACACACACACACACACACACACACACACACACACACACACACACACACACACACACACACACACACACACACACACACACACACACACACACACACACACACACACACACACACACACACACACACACACACACACACACATATTCAACATTGGTGACCCGAGAATTTTGGGGACGGAAGTCAGAGCAGCGCGGCGGAGACAAGGAAGACTCCACAACAACGACGGCAACTGTTGTGAACATCAGAGCCGTAATTTAATACGCCAGAATGGCACAACCCGAGGCGCATTCAAAGGTGAGAGAAACTGAAGTTTCAGGAGTATCAGTTTCGGCGCGTATTCCCGAATTTTGGACGGATTTGCCACGTCATTGGTTTTGTCAAGTGGAAGCAGTATTGACACCACAAAAATGATCAGATGAATCTAAATACCAATTCGTCCTTGGAAAATTAAATAAAGAAGCTACCTATACAACAAGTTGCCGATATATTGGTTGAACCACCTAGCTCCGGAAAATATGACGCATTAAAAAACAGAAGAACTTTTGGGAGTTTACGAGGAATTAGAAATTAGGAAAATTCAGAAACTTATTGACGCTATGGAGTTAGGCGATCAGAAACATTCACAATTATGGCGGCGAATATCGGAATTAGCACGTGACAAAATTAAAAACGAAACACTACGAATTTTATGGAAAAATCACCTGCCTAGTTGGGTTCGAGGAATACTCACCGTATCAAACATGCAAGATACCTCCAAACTTGCCACCATGGCAGATAAGATAATGAAGAACGCGAACCCAACACACACGGTAGCAGCTGTAGAGCAAACATCTCAAGCCACCTCACAAGATACATCTGTCATCGCGGAAATTAATAAATTAAGCCAACGAATAAAAAACATAGAAAATTTCAACAACCGGAGAAGACAGCAGCAGCGCCAAAATAATTTTAGACGAAATCGTTCGTGGTCACGTTCACGCTCACAAACAATATCAAATAGGCCAAGAAGGCAACCGACCGATCCAGATTGGTTATGTTTTTACCATCTTCGCTACCGCAACAAGGCTAATCGATGTGTTCAACGGTTCAACCGTATAATTGGAAAGAAAACTAGCAGCAGGAAAACACCCAGTCGAGAAACTAAACAGGGTGCAGTCGACGGCGGGTGACTGTGATCCCGTTGTCAATTACCGCCTGTGTGTTACGGACTACAACAGTGGATTACGATTTTTAATTGATGACGGCGCCAACGTATCAGTATTACCCCGATGGGCAGTGATATTCAAAAAAAGTGAGTATACTGACTATAAGTTATTTGCGGCGAACGGCACGCCTATTAAAACTTACGGTTTACATTCCATGATACTAGATTTGAAATTACGTAGAGCATTTCAGTGGACCTTTATTGTAGCGGATGTAAAACAGCCAATTATTGGTGCAGACTTTTTATGTAAACACAATTTAATCATCGATTTGAAGGCACGTAAGTTAATGGATGGGATAACAATAATATTATCGGTTCAATTTACAAATCATGCGAAACATCAGTCAAAACGGTCGATAAAAATCATCCATATTACGATTTGTTTTCTCAATACCTGGAATTATGTAAACCTGTATCTTTTAAGGATGTACCAAAACATAATGTATCACATTTTATTGAAACAACAGGACCGTCTGTCTGTTGTCGGTCAAGGCCATTACCGCCCGATCGGTACAGTAAAGCAAAGGAGGAATATAGGCTTATGTGTGATATGGGGATTTGTAGACCGAGTAAAAGTCCGTGGGCAAGCCCATTACATATCGTTCCTAAAAAAATGGTCAAATAAGAGCTTGCGGTGATTATAGACAATTAAATAAAATCACTAAACCGGATAGATATAGAGTTCCTAGAATGCGAGATTTTACCTACCTATTGTCGGGAAAGAAAATATTCTCTAGGCTAGATATAAATACGGCATATAATTGCATACCAGCTAACCCCGACGATATTGAGAAGACAGCCGTGATAACACCGTTCGGAGTATTTGAATTCCCGCGTATGCCATTTGGTTTGCGGTTGTATTTCCGGATTTTGAAATTTTATTCATATTCGTTGATGATATTATTATCGGATCGAATCATGCAAGTCAGCATAAATTACATTTAAAGCAGGTATTTAAACGATTAGAGTCATTTGGCATTACAATTAATATTTCAAAGTGCGTTTTTCTAGGTTACGAGGTTACCACGAAAGGCATACGTCAACTCAAGCTAGAGGGTGCAGGCTATCGTCGATTACCCCAAGCCAACAACTATAGAGGAGCTCAGAAGTTTCATGGGTATGTTAAATTTTTATAGACCTCACCTACCAAGTGCCGCGGCTCATCAATCTGAATTAGATAAGTATTTACATAATACTAAAAAAGAAAGATAAATCTAAATTAATTTGAACGGATCTAGCAATCTTGCAGTTTCAACAATGTAAGGACGACCTTATGCAAGCAGACTTAGGCCCGGTTTCCACCAAAGCTGAGAGGAGAGGAGACGGGAGGAGATGTGCTGCAAAGCTGGCAGGTTAGGAGAAGAGATGTGAAAATAAAGAAATATGATTGGTTTATTCAAACACATCTCCTGCCGTCTCCTCTCCTCTCTGCTTTGGTGGAAACCGGGCCTTCTTGTCTTATCCGACAGAGGACACAAACTTAGCGCTTATGACGGACGCTTCCAACTCATGTGTAGGCGCAGTACTTCATCAAAAGGAAGGTAATATATGGAAACCTTTAGGTTATTTTTCGCGACGATTATATGATGCTGAAAAGAAATCTAGCACATACGATAGAGAACTTTTAGCCATTTATTTAGCGATAGTTCACTTTCGTTATCTTGTAGAGGGACGCGAATTAACTGTCTATACTGACCACAAACCTCTTATTGTCGTTTTTAGTAAAAAAGGGAAGTGAAAAGGAGTTACCGAAAAGAGCCAGGCAAATAATGTTCATTAGTGAGTTTACTACGGATAGTCGTTATGACAGTGGAAGTAACAAAATAAAATAATAATATATCCTTTAGACATTCCCACACATCGCCATCTAGTCCCAAAGTAAGCTACTCAAAGCTTGTGTTATAGGTGCCAGACAACGGATATAATACTTAAATACTTTTTGTTTGTAAATACATACATCGCAGCTACGGTGCAATAACGTCACTTATGCATTTTTTGTCAAAACTGAACTAATTATGAGAAAATACTTCTAATCCACCTCTTTACTTGGTGCGTTATTGTCACTTGTGTAGTACACATACTTTCCGCGTGAGGGTACTAGTGTCGTTACGGTTTTGGCGCGAATAGTAACGGCGCTTGGAGAAACAACGTTTCATTGCACTGTGGTACTGTAGTAGGTCATAGGGCTTCAATTACGATGTTTTAATTATGCCATGATACTACGTCGCTTGGGTCACTATTAGTGACACTACAAAATGATATAAAAGGAACTGCAATTAGTCAGTTGTTACATTTGTTTTTTGGCATCGGAAGTGAACGCATCGCACACGCCTGCTCATTAGCGTTATCGCCAAGCGGTTATCAGTGAAAGCGTGACTCGTGTTTTTCCAAGAATCTATTGTTTTTGATTTATTTTTTGTAATGGATATTCAAGTTGAAGGTATGTATAATTTCTTTTATAATTTTTTTTTAGTGTCGTTTGACACTATGTATATTTTTATGTAGCCCTGCTACGACAAAGCATAAAAGTTGACATTTTAATTCTAATTATATTTTTTATCGAAACTTTTAACTACTTTCGCATATACTTGCACACATCGACGGGGAAGTGCTGACAACTCCTAACTTACAAAAATCAAATTTTACAGGAGGCAAAAAAAACGTTTTTTAATTTTCTCTGAATAAAAAAAAAGAAAGTGTAATGGCAATTTTTATACTTAAATGGTCCCGCATGTCAGGTAATAATCAAAATTTGCTTGGAATAAGTAATTAGCGAGATGATGTAAGATAGGAGGATTCACCAATCTGGTGTGGCTGAAAATTTGAAGATAGGAATAATTTCCACACTTCAAAAAGATAACAGAAATCATTGAATATTATTGTTTCCCGCTAAAGTTTTCAATCATATTCGGCGATAAAATAACAAAGGAATCTAAGAATTACTAAAAATAGACGAAATTAATCAAAACAGGCGATTTTTTTGAAGATAGGAGTTATTGTCTTTCTATATCACAATATCGGTTAAGATAGAAGGTATTTTCAAAATGAAAAACTGTTAATAATTTTGAGAAATCAATGTTTAATCACAATTTCTATGATCTAACTTCAGGCAAGTACCCGTATGAAATGTATTCTACTCTAATAACTCTTAAGAAATGAGTCATTAAACTCTAATGATAACTAATGACTGTTAGGACTCTCTATAAAAATAAGTATGCATAATCTTTTTCAGTGTCTCCGTTTACAAACGTAAATAAACTTTTAAATGTAACAGATAACTGTTTAATGACTTTTACAATAACTAATGACTCTTAAGACTATAAAAATACGTCACGTAATCTTTTCAGTCTCTCCGTTTACAAACGTAAATTAACTTTTAAATTTAACAGATAACTCTTTAATGACTCTTACAATAACTAATTACTCATAAGACTCTATAAAAGTACACTCATAATCTTTTCAGTCTCTCCGTTTACAAACGTAAACTAACTTTATAATGTAACAGATAACTCTTTAATAACTCTTACTAACTAATGAACGACTCTTAAGACTCTTTATAAAGATATACAATAATCTTTTCAGTCTCTCCTATTACAAACGTAAATTAACTTTAAAAATGTAACAGTTAAAAAAATACTATTTTAGGTCATTAAACTTGTAACAAAAACTTTTTAATTTTAATATTATTTTTTACTAAATTAGTATCTAATCTAATTCATGACGCAGGTTGTCATAAAAAGAATGACAATCACGTGGCAGGACTGATTTCAACTGCTGAAGATGGTTATATTTCGATAACTTTATAGGTATTGGTGCCGCATGAAGATTGGCGCGATCGGTTTGACGAACAGCAAAGCTTTTCTGGGGTAGATCCATCCATTTAGAGTCAAAATCCAGCTTGAATTGGATGGCAGAATTAGGATTGTATTGAATGGCACGGATGTCCACTACTTGTGGTTCACCTGTTTTTCGGCCAGGTCTGATGCTTTTATAACACCAAGTTTTAGAATTAGCGAAATCCTTGACGAAATCATAATCGAAATGAACAACTTCATACGGCTGATCTTTCCGTATTTCCTTGGTCAGTGTTGCATAATCGCTAGGCAAATGAATTTCGCGATTCTTGAGTTTTTGTTCAATATTACTGTGGACGGAGTCGCACTCCATCTGCGTATGACCCGGCTCCAGGTACTTCTGGGTAATAACCACTCCGTGTTTTTTACTAAGGTCAAGTAGTGCATTAGCCATAACCGTATTCCTATTTTGATAGGTGCAGCCATCGGAAAAGATAATTATCGGTAGTTTTAAAGGCAAACAATGTCTCTCTAGGTAATCGACTAAGCATGAAGCGAATGTGCTGGCTGTCAAATCCGCTGCTGTCTCATCGAACCAATAACAAGTGCAATGACGGTTACTTAAGTTGTAAACCGTAAAATTATGACACACTAATTTCGTTTTAAAATATAATGCACTTGCAGTCAGAAATGGACATGATTTGACAGCCTCTAAATCCATTGTCAGAACAATAGCTTCCTTTTTATCAGCTTTGACTTTGTCATCAGTTTTTTCTTTTCTTGCTCGGTTCTTTTTTATAACATGTACTTGGTAATCCGCTTCGTTTAAGTTTCCGGCTTCATATGCACAGCAAGTATCGCACTTGTCTTTTTTTAATGTGTGTAAAGACAAATTTTTCTCATGAAATTTTTCTTCGAACGTGTACCTGCAAACTGACGGTAAATTTTCTTCGGTGCAATATTTAGTATAGGATCTGTATAACTCTCTTAATGACTGAAAATTCGGTTCAAGGTACAGTTTCGTCGTTTCTTTTCTGGCATAATGCGAAGGCAACTTAGGAAGCTTATCTAGAAACATTTTCAAATGCTGTAGTTTTATCTCATTTTCATTTATTCTCCTTCGTGGTTTTAAATTATCTACAACCGCTTGATTGGGTGACATGCCATATTCAGTGTTTTTAACCCATTGCTGAACAGTAAATGATCCCAAAGACAAAGTTTTCAAAAACATTTCTCGACAAACTTGTACTTTTGTATCGTTATTTTTTTCAAGCGGCAAAAAATATTGCAAGGTCCCGATACGTCTCGAGTTCCCAGTTTTAACAGTTTTACGACCTGTGGTGGATCGGTTAACTAAGGACGCCACGTAAATTTTTCTTTGGTCCCAGTTAAGATTTTTCCAAAAGTATTCGTGAATATTTTTTCGGTTTTCCTCATCTATTTCGCTACATCCCCTCAACTTACTCTTCCGACAAAAATCTGATTTGCACGCTTCTCCTAGCTGTCGCCCTGGTCTTATCGTGTCTTGTTTTGCTCTTTCTCCTTTAGGTCTTCTGTATCCTAAGTAAACTTCGCCCTTCATTCTCATTTCTTTGGCTTTATTCTTCTTCCATTCAGAACGCATTGCTTTTTTTTTACGCTTTCTATTGTTGAGATCACCATGGGAGTGCTCTTCATCACTAAACTCGATCGCCGTACTTGAATCAGACAACTCATTTAACATATCTGGGGGAAAATATTCATCGTCGTTATCTAGCTGGTTTTCAATTAATTCTAACATTGAACGATCAAAATAGGGCGTACAAGAAAAAGTTTCTATCGCTGGAGTTGACTTGCATCGCCGGTGACATTTTTTTATATCACCACTCGTTAAATCAGATAAAGAAAGGGACCTTACTTTCGTAAGAGCATAGTCTGAAAGTCTCGTCGCAGTTGCAGATTCTTGCATACAATCAATGTTGTCTTCGATATCCTGAAATAAGGTCTCTTGTCTATATGACCTAAAAGCCTGTCTACGTAAATTAAGCTTGGAGTTTGGCTCGTTTTCTCTTACTGGCCTTAGGTTATAAGGTATTGTCATCTCCGACTGCACTTGAGAAAAGACTGATGCACTGGAATTGTATCGTCTAATATTTTTTGACCCAGTAAAGGTGTCCATAGTCAAGTCAGAAAGAGATAGAGCTTTTGCGCGAGATAATGGGATGGACTCCGACTTTTTATTTATTAGATCCTTATCAGTGTCAGTAAGTAAAGAACTGAGGGCATTGTCAACAAATATGCGATCACTTGATATTTCATCCTGACTTATGTTTAAAGCTTGATTTACGGATATCAGGTCATTTTCAGGTTTAGATTCTAAAATGCTGCTTTGAGAAAATAATGTATTCATTGCAGGAGATGACGTGCATCGTCGACGACATTCTTTATTGACATCCGTTGTCAAATCGGACAGAGAGAGGGACCTTATTTTCGAAAAAGTAATATCTGACGGTCTTATTGCAGATACACACTCAATACCTTCAGTGGTATCCTGAGCGTCTGGTTCTTGATTATAGTGCATTATTAATCCCGAGTTAATAACAGCATAGGGGATAGATTCAGCTGAAAGGTGTCTTCTCAAATTCATAAAGGTATCATCAGTTAAGTCAGAAAGAGAAACAGATTTTATATTATGAGATATAGGTACTGATTCCGCAACTTTTCTTAAGAGATCATCGTCATTATCATTAGTGAGCAAAGGCTTTAGGGTGTTGTGAGGCAATAAATCGTCCGCTTGTTTATCTACGACTGGTTTCAAAAATATTTTCTTCGACAAAGCAGCCATTGTGGTTAAAGAGGAATCGGGAGAGTTTTCTATTATCGAATCATCCGATGAACATTCGGTTTTATTACGTTTAACAGGTGTAGAAGGAACTTCATGTTTTACTGAGATTGAACGTTTTTTGCGCGTTCTACATTTTTCATGATCAAGACTGACATGTGGGTTTCCTTTGTGGGCCGATCTCAACGAGGAATGCCGAGAATTCACGTTTTTTCCATGACCTGTAAAAAGTGAACAATAAGTAAACTTCTACTCTTCCAGAGTATAAATATGGTTTTGATAGATTCAGTAAAAAGTGCTCTTAAATGTGAAGAAGTAAAAATCTTAAGCTTACCACTGCTTGTACTTGGAATATCATTTTCATCAGTATTGTTTTGTTCGGTGCTGTCGTCTTTATTTATGCTTTTTTCTTTTAATTTTGATTTTCCTGAAATAAAATAATGATCCTAAATTATCAAAATAACTTTTTACCATACAATATTATACTTAGTAAATTTTTAGCTTACCCTTTTTGATCCTATTGTTTGGATTATCCTCTTGGTCTTCTTTTAATAACGCAAAAATTTTTTTCGCGCGATGTCCTTCTGTGATATTTTTCTTCCTCTTAGACGACATTTTATCTTGAATAAAATAATAGTCTGTCAAAATCATATTTACTTATATTTGGATAAAGTAATAATGATTCTGTTAAATACGTTTTACTGTTTAATAACTTAGAATAAAATCACTCGCACTACATTCGAAGCAATAACATAAATAACTCCTATCTGACACTTAATATTTAGTTAGATGTAATCATTTTCAATGTTGATTGAAGATGCCTAACACAATAACTCCTATCTACAGCTGACTAACAGTTAAGTGATATTAGTTTAGATTACTTGGCGCAAAATACAACGAATACCTCCTAACTCAACTACAATATCAGTTACTTGTGATTTCTTACCCAAACCAATGTACAAATTCAAACTAACTACTCCTAACTACACTTGCGCGTTAAGATAGAATAAATTGGTCGAAAACGTTATTCGTATCTGCTGGAAACAACATCTATCTAACACATAGGACTTGTTGAAACTTGAATTGACTTAGTTATTTTGTTTAAGACACCGATTTTAATTTACTTATATACTTATATTTACTTATATAATGTAAACGTTTGCTTATGTACAATAAATTATGTTCGTTAAGCCAAAATTTAAAACAAATATCAACATTTCAATTGAGTAATTTGTCTAAAACATAACCTCCAGCCGGCGCCGGTTCGAAATCTAGCAAAACCGTTTGCGTTTTCTTATTAAACCACGAAATCAAACCATAATTACAAGTTTATACATACCTTTGTTATAATATCCAAGTAAAATATTATCTTCCAGCACAATTAACACAGTAATTCACTAATCTTTACTCGAAAACAATTAAAAACGTTGCAAACAGATTAAAAACACCGCACTGACTGACGAAATGTCGCGCACGCCGGTGCACCGGATCCTATCCCTTTCACACTGCGAGAAACGCACCGTTTTTGTCTCGCTCGCATGAAGATAGAAGATATTAGTTCAAAGTTTTGAATGAAATGAAGTTACGAGATGTTTCCATTAGTAAGTTAAAATATATTTCCTGCCAAAATTAATCAGGTTGTCTGGACCTGAATATAGGAGATATTTCTTCGGTACCTAACTAATACAATTTTCGGAATTTCAACTTTATTCATATACCAGTAGATGCGCAATTAAATTCTCTATCGAACTGCATTCATACGTCGTTTTCGGAAAAAATGTAAGTTAGGAGTTGTCAGCACTTCCCCGTCGACATAATTTTGATATCAAAATATGAGTCAATGTGTCTATTTTATAAATAATAAGAATTTAGCTGCGATCATTTGCGACTGGGGGTAGTAGCCCACTCGTAGCAAATGCTACGAGCATGCTACGAGAAATCTATTAATCTTGAAATTTAAACTACCCTGTATTTTTTTTGTTTCAGGTACAAATATCAAGTGTTCTATAACAAGAATACTTTTATTAGACACTTGGCTATCTATAAAGGATAGTAATAGTGATTCTGACAGATCTCGTCAAGTGTGCCAAACTCTGTTACAATCACTACCAGATGTTGAAAATATGAATACTAACGACTTGCAAAACAGGATTTCCAATCATCCAAGATTTGCGAAATACTGGAAGCAAGTCCAGCGATCGTATTCTAGAATTGTCACAAAATACAGCGAATGGCTGAACGAAAGTGAAGTTTTCACTCTGTCAACTGCGGCCGCCCACAACACTCAACAGCTTGCGGCTCCAGATCTTCCTTCCACGAGCGGCTTGCAGTACAGAAAGGACTTTAAGGACTGCAGCAAGAGGTCAAAACGACGCAGGTTAGCTGAGTTAACTAAGGTAGATGAGTCTGCTGTAAATTCTTTACTAAGTGATTCTAATCAGTCTAACACCTCCTTTAGCTTTGTGGAATTCAAGACTGATGAAGTTTTATCTTTGATTACTGAGTCTAAATTAACTAAACACCAATATTTATTATTAAAAGAGTTCATAAATGCAAAGTTTCCACATGCACTGCCATCATATCAAAAAGTGTTAGAGGCCAAGAAGCGGTGTTACCCATCACAAGAATGTATCACGGAATCATCTGCCGAAATAGAGTTACAATCTTTGTTAGATCATACTACATCCCGAATACTAGAATCTCAAAAAGAAGTCCTTAAAACTATTGATATAAGTAAAGAGTTTGTTTTAATTGGTAATTGGGGGTTTGATGGTAGTACGGGACACAGTGAATATAAACAAAAATTTTCAGATTCTAGTATCGAAGATGACAGTTTGTTTGTTACATCATATTGTCCGCTTCAATTAATTTGTAAATCAAATACTTCCGACCCAGACCAAATTGTTTGGAAAAATCCGCGACCTTCTTCTACTAGGTATTGTAGACCTATTCGTTTCCAATTTGCTAAAGAAACAAAGGATCTTTCTGTGCAAGAAGAAACTTATTTCAAAAACAAAATTAGTAATTTACAACCATCATCTTTCATCTTCAACTGTTGTGAAATTAAGGTACTCCATAATTTACAATTAACTATGGTTGATGGCAAAATATGTGGTGCGCTTAGTGACACGTCCTGTAGTAGGTGCTATATTTGTGGTGCAACACCGAAAGAGATGAACAATATTGAAAAATCATTAAGTAAATCATTAGACAGTAGTAAATATCAATTTGGCTTATCCCCCCTTCATTCATGGATTTGTTTTTTTTAATATTTTATTCACATATCTTACAGATTAGATTTTAACAAATGGCAAGCGCGTTCAACAGAAGAAAAAGGTCTTCTTGCCCAGAAAAAAAATATGTACAACAGAAATTTAGGGAAAGATTAGGTCTTATTGTTGACAAACCTCGAAGTGGAGGAAGCGGTTCATCCAACGATGGAAACACTGCAAGAACTTTCTTTTTGAATTCAGATATCTCAGCGGAAATAAATGGGTTAGAAAAATCACTCATTAATAGATGTCATCATATACTACAGTGCCTTTCATCGGGTTTCAAAATTAATAGCCTCGCGTTTAAAGAATATGCTTTAGAAAACGCGCGCATGCTTGTGGCTGCATATCCATGGTACAACTTGCCTTCTTCTGTTCATAAAGTGCTAATTCATGGGTCAGAAGTAATTGAACATTAATTATTGTCCATCGGTGAGCTCTCGGAAGAGGCCGCTGAATCCTGTAATAAACTCATTAAGCAATTTAGACGTGATAACACGAGGAAAATGTCCCGAGTTGTCACGAACACCGATCTCATGCACAGACTTCTTCTTAATTGCGATCCGTATATGTCTAGTTTAAGAAAACTTCCACGAAAGAAGAATTCTGTGCTATCAGCAGAGGTATTAAATTTAGTAATTATTGAAAAATTGGTAGTCATATTTTGTAGTTATAATCGTTAACGGTAAAAAGACAATAATAAGGAGTAATTAAAGAAATCTTTGTTAAAAATATATCTAATCATTATTAATGTATTTTTTTTGTGTCTTAAGTTAATGTGTAATTTAAGTTTATTAAGATAATGTTTAGTAAATAAGGCTAATATGTAACTATAATTAACTTGTATTTGCTGAATTTTTTTTCTAAACATTGGAATACTTTTGTTCCTTTTTTTGATGAATAAATTATTGCTATTTTAATCTAATTGAGTTGTTTAATTAATATTTACCTCAGTCTATCATAAAACATTATTATTTCATGCAGTAGCACACAGTACAGTAGCCATTAGCTACGCGAAACCCCTATGACCGCCCTCCTTTGAGCGCGGTACCACAGTGCATTGGTCAGTTGCGCGCAGCCTCCCGCACGAGTGGCAGTCTCCTGGAGCTACAACGTTACTAAGGTAATTTGACAATTACCTTAGCAACGTTTTTGATGTTTCTGGAGCAATAACGACACTTTTGTGAAGAAGTGACATTGTTTCCTTAATCTTTGTATTTTATGGTTTAAAATAACGTTATATTATTAACACTTGTGACAATATCGCTCCAAAATAGTAGGATTATTGTTTTCGGTTAATATTTTTAATATAATGCAAATAAGCAAGAAACCACCAACCAATTATTTACTCTGACAATTGCTGAGGTCAGCAAAAAAACAGGTTTGTTTTTGCAGTGTGCCGCTTAAAATTAATTAAATAAATATTAACTCCATTCAACACAACTTTTTGATTCGAGGCCACACGCAAAACGAAGGTGACGCGGCTCACTCAGTAATAGAAAAATCTGTGACTAGAGCCAAAAATGCTGGATGTATTTATGTACCCGATCAATACATTTCCTTAATCCGTGGAGCCATAAAAACTGGTGAACCGTTCGTGGAACATGAAATAAATTATAACGATTTCTTCGATTTAAAATCTCTTGAAGAGAACATGAGCTTTAATATGGCAAAAGATGTAAATGATCGTATTATCAACACAGGTGACATCAAAAGTTTTAAATTTACTAAAAAATCTTAAAATTACGAATATCGTACCACATACAAAACAATTATTTGGGAGGAAGCAAAAGCTACTGTTCAACCCAAAAAAATTACGCGGTAATAGAGGCTATAGAAGAATTGATGAAATTACATTGAAGCAAGCATATAACAACAAAATACAAATTTTTGAGGGGAAAAAGCGTAATTTACTACAATTATTGGAGGCTAATCTTGTGCCTTTTTTTCTAAAGGATAAGTGTAAAATATGTATTTTTTATAGTAATGTTGATTATTAACTTATAAGATTTAAATACGGGTACAATGATTGTGATTAAAAAGCCTACTAAATAGTTAAGTTTTATGGGTGATTGCGATGAAAATATGAACTTCCTGGTCAACCTGCAATCGGGATGATTATTCAAGTTCAGGCAGTAAGAAGATGTCTATCTTTACTAAGTCTGATTAATAAAAAGTTACTATAAAATAGAATTTAGAAGATTTGTTACACTCTTTTGCTATTTTGATAAATATTTTTATAGAAATTCATGATGAAGTTGTTTTATCTATTTTGACATAATTGATCGATAAATTAATTTCTAGAACCATAACGTCACTTCTGCGAGAGTAGTAATTTTAAAATGTTTTTATTTTCATAATAGTAATAAGTAACACATCTGCTTTAATGTTAAAATATAGTTAAATGTTGTAGTTTATATATAATCATTGTATCTCTTTAGCCGAGAAAATACAATGTAATAGGATGTTGAATTTTCAAACGCTTCTTCTGTAAAATTACGTCAGGTGCATAAGTGACGTTATAGCACCGTAGGTGCGACATGATATACATAGAAAACACCCAGACCAATACAAACATACATGTTCATGCACACAAATGTTTGTATTGTGCGGGGATCGAACCCGCACCCGCTGCGTAGTAGGCGATTTCTCGACCACTACACCAGACGGGTCGTCAGTCACAGTAACAATGTTGTAGCTGACTCTTTATCGCGTGTGAAGGTAATAAATATGCCCACGTCGATGGATTTCGCAGAATTGGCCCGCGTACAAAGCCATGACAAACAACGCATTCTATCGTTAGTTAAACAAAGTAATAAGTTGCAATTCAAGCAAATCATGTTACCCGGCAGCGACCAGTACGTGATATGCGAGACTTCTTCTAAGAATGCAAGACCATACCTACCGGAAACATTTCGAAGAAAAGCTTTCGATTCAATTCATAATTTAAGCCATCCAGGTATACGTACCCCTTCGAAAATTAATTACAGATAGATATTTTTGGGAAAACATGAATTAAGATATTGCTTTATGGACCAGCACATGTATAATTTGTCAACGCGCAAAAATTCAAAGACACACTGTATCCGATTTAGGTAGTTTTGAACCATCAAGTCGTTATTACCATGTCCATATCGACATTATTGGACCCCTAAGCACGTCATCAGACGGTTTTAGGTATTGTGTAAGGATAGTCGATCGTTGTACGCGTTGGGCCGAGGCAATTCCAATCAAAGAAATGACTGCCGCAATCGTAGCTAAAGCATTATACAAGGGGTGGATAGTTAGATTTGGATGTGCTTTTAAACTTACTAGTGATCAGGGACGCCAGTTCGAAAGTAACCTTTTTTCACATCTCATGACGTTAATGGGAATAAAAAGGATTCGAACAACCCCATACCACCCACAAGCCAATGGAAGAGTAGAACGTTGGCATAGGTTTTTAAAGACAGCTTTGACGGCATGTTTATCCGCTCAGTCATGGGTTGACGCATTACCCACTGTACTGTTAGGTTTAAGAGCAGCCATTAGGGTTGACACCAACGTTAGTCCGGCGGAATTGGTTTATGGATCTACACTTCGTTTATCCGGTGATTTTTATGACAGTAACAGAATAGAAAATTAGAATTATGAAAGTTATGTTTCGAAAATAAAAGCATAATTGATGAAACCAGTACCTAGGCACTATAAATGTCCGCGATCAATTTTTACGCATCCAGATTTATCAAAATGTGATAAAGTATTTATAAGAGTAGATGCACAACAAAAAAAAGATTAAAAAAGTACGAATTGTAGTTCCGCCGAAAACCAATGTTGTTGACAACCCTAAGACCTTCATTTCACGTAGCGGTCGTGTATGCAAGAAACCCGCACGTTTTGTAAGTTAAGCAAATTATTTCTCGTTCGCACACGTTATAAAATACTTTAGGTTATTATAGTTATTAACAAATGGCACGGCAATGTCTGCGTCAACAGTGTAGAAAGCAAATAAAATCGTGGTTAGTCAAAGAGATAACGGCAGCTCTCGTTCGCACACGTGATAAAATAAATTAGGTTATTAAAGAGTTATTAATAAATGGCACGGCAATGTCTGCGTCAACAGTGTAGAAAGCAAATGAAATCGTGTTAGTCAAAGAGATAACGGCAGCCAATACAATGCCAATTGTAAGAGTGGAAAACGTCTCCTCAAACTCTTCGAATATGTCAAATTTAAGTGCTAAGTGTCAACAACCTAAAGTAGTGTTATCTTATGGGTAAGAAATAAAACTTGTATGGTGTATACAATAATGTATTTTATTACCAATTTAAAACTTGTTCAATTTTTACATATTTACAATATTTACATTAATTGTATTAATTCTTACATTAATAATTTTGCAAATCTTATTTTAAAACTATAATTGAAATAACGATAACATAAATTCAGATGTTAATAACTAATCTAAACTAACGCCTTTGTTATTGTATGCTGGCTGATTGCAACATTGTAGCAAGTAACATTATTCATTAGCTAGTAAATGAATTTGTAAGCCACTACTACTGACTCCGATTCTCAAACTGTAATCATTACATGTGTACTATGTGGGAACATTAGTTTCTCAAACGTTGTAAGTTTTTTTACGTTCGTATAAGAATTTTTTTTTAAAGGGGGGGAATGATGTTGCGGCACAATACAGAGTCAGCATTCCAGACGCGGCAACGCGATCGCCAGTCTTCCCTCTCCGTCGAGCTTGACAACTCGCGCGTACTCTTTGTATTGTGTCCCTACATAATACGACCTACTTATTATGTTAAGTTTATTGCATAGTGAGCAAACTTGAACATTACATCGGCATTTACTGGAGTCTGGACTTTGATTTCATATACCCTAAAGACACGCTATAGGAACCCTTAGTGCAACATACTATAGTAGCTACACACACACACACACATATACACAACACTACCAATGTTGCCTTCTATAAAAGGCAACTCTGATTTCACAATAGCGGTATCTATAATGCATCAGACGACAATGGGCACTGTTATGTATGGGTAGAGGGGGAAGCAGGCAGAGGTGCGTTAGTGGTAGGTTCCTGCCTTTTGAAGTACATAGAAACCAAATTAAGTCTCACAGTTGAACACCTTAGTTTATGGAGTAATTGCTGTGGAGGTTAGAACAGAAACATCAAAATTGTTTTGATGTTAAAAGCAATCTTAAACTTCCATGACACTTTAAAAACAATAACATTTCGATTCCTTGAGTCTGGTTCTTAATTTCTTCACGTTCTTAATTTTCTAAAATTAAAAACGTGTGACCTGACTCAAGGAAACTGCCTTAAAACATCAACAACGTGTTTTTACCGCAGAAGAATACATGGAAATTATTAAAAATAGTAAAAAAGAAACCACAGGTTTATAGGATGAAAAAGACCGATTTGACAGACCGACCAAAATTGCATTTGTTGCGCCCGATGCGCACTATGAATTTAATAGAATGCCCTTCAGGCTCACCAATGCAACCGCTACATTTCAACGCTTAATGAACCAGATTTTGGGGACTGCTCGTCATGGGAAGGCATTAGCGTATGTAGATGATGTTATCATCCCATCTAAAAGCATCTCAGAGGGTATGACTAGGTTACAATTTGTTTTACAACTTTTTAAGAAATCGGGTCTATCTTTAAAACCATCAAAGTGTTTTTTCTTTAAACGTACCGCAGATAATGACAAACAGACATATAGACAAAAGATAGAGGCTATAAAACAATATCCGACTCCACTAAATCAACTTAGTATTCGTCAGTCTAGCTAGCTTCTTTCGGCGTTTCGTTCCTAGGTTTTCAATAATAGAAAAACCACTCACGCATCTTGAAAAAAAGATATTCCTTGGTCTTGGGGGGCAGATCAGAATCAAGCATTCAAACATTAAAGGCCGAATGACTCGAAAACCAACGCTAGTTCTTTATGATCCGGAAGCTGAAACTGAGTTGCATACTGACGCAGCCAAAGTTGGCGTTGCAGGCATCTTATTGCAAAAACACCATAATTTATATAAACCCGTAGCATATTTTAGTAAACAAACAAGTCCAGAAGAACAAAACTACTCCTCTTATAACTTAGAAACTTTAGCGGTAGTATCATCTATGCAAAAGTTCCGAGTTCACTTGATAGGTATTAAAGTCATTACTGACTGTATCTCCGTGAAAGCTTTATTCCAAAAGAAAGATTTGCTTCCCAGTGTAGCCCGTTGGTGGAAGCTAATGCAGGAATTCAATTTTTCCATCGTATATAGACCTGGATCGATAATGTCCCTCGTAGATGCATTATAGTCCGGTCAAATTAGACATCCAAGGTTACAAAAATTCCCACCTAGCTGAAAATTGGTAGGATTGTTTAAAACACCATCATAAATGAAATGTAGAAAGTCCCCATCGATCCGATACCTGGAAAAAAAGTTACTCGGGGTCAAATGTCACAAAAACGGGTTTTTCGCGATTTTCAGCAAAACGGTAAGTTTTATCATAAAATTAGCCAGACAAAAATTGTAGAGCAGATAAATATCTACAATAAATGTCTATATACTTTTCTTCCTAAGAGCCACCGTTTTTGACATATAACGATCCAAAAAGTTGAAAAAGTTGTAATCGTCATAATATGTATAAGTACACCACGTCTATACATCGCTGAAGCTGTAATACAAGTAAAAATATTATTCTATCGGTCAGTGTATCTATATTAAGGGTGATTCTATTCTACAGCCAAAAATGTGTGCATTTGAAAAAAACGCATTAGTTTATTAAGTTATGTTTGTTATTTTTAGCTTACTCAACACAGATTTATCTAGATTAATTAATACTATTGTCGTGAATCAAACTCGGTTGAGTTTATAAAGTTCTTTATTCGATTAACACACTTATCTATGATACAAATCACTATCTCTAGCCACATTAATAATTATAACTACATTTAACATAGCTTCCTCCCATCAACCTTTCGCTTCGGCGGTCAGTACTAGACTGGCTCGCCTTTCGAGTCCACTCCGCAAGTCAGAAAATTAGAAGGGAAGGGGCAGCCAGTGTTGCCATTTTTAAATAGCGATAACGTTATTCAATAAAGTAACAATACTCGTTTATATATAAATAACGTTAACTGTTATTATGATGAGTTAAGATTACAACAGGGCTACTGATTGAATCTAAATACAAAAATCATCACATTCGGCCATCCGACCTAATGCACCTCCTGGTGCATTTTTTTTTAAATATTTGCAATGGCGCATTTATATCAATACTACTACAGTTTACTACATTTATCATATTACAAGCAATAAAGATTATGCCAAAATTAAGCTGTTGAGTACACATTAGAAAATCAACACATTCGGCATTTAAGTTTAACAAGAAATAAAGGTTATGCTACAATCATACTGTTGAGCTCACTCAGTAATACATAATTACAAAATATACTTATTAATTAAAATTATCACATTTCTAGTACTTTTTATAATTAAAAATTATTTTTGGTTTACTTGACCAACATCGATTGATCTATGGAATCTTTAGATTGATTATGCTTTATCAAGGGTGAAGTATTGATCCAGTGTCTTATAAGACTTGCGGCAACGAACATTTTATACATCTTATATCTTTTATGTAACTGGGTTCATAACCTATTATATACCTATAATTTTATGGTTATTTCGTTCTAAAGGCTAATAAGCTAAGTATGGTTATGTTATTACAATTATGATCACAATCGTAATTTTTAATTTATTTTTCATTTCTTTTTATTTACTCCTGTCTATGAATGACAAAGGGTCATTTATCGAAGCCATTTTTGTTTTATTTTATTACAGTCTATTATGTTCTAATATTTATATTTAATAGGAATTTAAAAAAAAAACATCTGATTTTAAGATAACAAAATGGAAAGAATGTTTAACTTAATTGACTTTTAAATTGATGAATGAATGAAATTTATAAGTAACTTTTTGTAGTTTTAAGTGTGTGACATATTAACGATCCTAACTTTAAAGAGACCTTATCTACATAAACAACAGTTCATTTAGAAAGTAATTAATCAGTCAAGTCAGTTAAAAATCAAATTATTGGACACCAATCACATACATTGTTCAGAGTAATGAAAATCAGACGCAAAAGTGGTACTACAACACCCAGACCCAGGACAATATAGAAAATTTTGATATCTATATTGACCTGACTGGGAATCGAACCCGTGAACTCAGAGCGGCAACGCCTTGAAACCAGCGTGCCTAGCCACTACATCACGGAGGTCGTCAAATTAATACCTCATTACTACAAATAACATCATTATACTCCATTACAATATGTTTTCGAGTCTTTAATTTCTATTATCGACATTTTCTAGCATCTAATTCAATTTTTGAATAACTTAAAGGAATGACTGAACGGTGCATTCAGCAATATGATAATTTTTATAATGTTAATATGTATAAAGTAAGTTTCTTTCTAAAACACAGTCTCATGATTTGAATTTTTCATATTAAGTAATGTATTAGGATATAAACCTATGTATTTAGAGAGATATTAAGAAAATCACTAAAGCATTCATAATAAATGTCACTTGTTAATCAAGGAGAACATAATCAAGAATTATTGAAGCTACTTAGATAGCTTTCTTTTTAAAAGTTAAATTTCGTAATTTTCGTGGCGCATATCAATAATGAAAGTTATGAATCTTAGCACTTAAAGTCATACGAGTAGAATTAAGCTATTATGTATATTATTAATAACTCGTTTTTTTGCAATTGTATGGCCACCTTAATGTCTCTCTCTCTTATAAAGACTGTTTACAGAGATACAGTCATTTAAGGGATCATTATTATTATTATATTATCTGAGTGACTTATAAAATCTCTTAAGATCTTCCAATTTATTGTTACCATAAAATATTACTTTGTAGTTTAACTTTCCCTAATATTATGTGTCCGTATGAGAAAAAATCAATGTGTTAGGGCCCATATTAATACATATTTGTTAATTATTTACAAACAGCGAAACACGCGAAAGTTTAAAAATATATTTACAAACAGTACATGAAGATGTGGTTTTTATTTAGTAGTGCGAACAAGTACCTACTTCATTTTATTAATCATCAATTTAAAAAGAATTGAGATTAGATTTAATAGTCAAATGACATTAATAATTAAGCCCTACTACGAATACAATTTACTCAGCAAAGTAAACACAACGATATTATGCTGTTACATGTAAAAAAAAAAAAGAATAAACTGCATGATATTGCCAAGAAGACAGAAAAATATCAAAGTGGGGAACTAGAATAAAAACTAGTTTTGAAATAAAGCCTTTGTGCATAATTATTCATTAATTGACCTATGAGATCACGGTCTCCCATATACGTTTTGGCGTGTAGACGTCCCTAGTCCCAATTTAAATGTATTGCGACGCGTCTTTAGTTATTCCAAACCCAAGCATATTGCAGAGCAAACGTCGTATCTGGTGTCAATATAAAATTCATAAATGAAAATATATTTCTTTTCAAGTCAATGCTTAGTATATTATGTAAGGTCACCTCGTTTTAAGTGATAGTATTTTAACAGAGCATCAAAAAATAACATAGAAAGAGGACTCTTTTTTTTTAAAAACTGGCCCGTATACGATTTTATTTTTCCTAACAAAAAATATATTATTCTTTAAGGGCACCCTATCCCGCGACAATGCCTTTCGTCTCTTACGTAAGTACTATATTTAGCGAAAACTAGACAGACGTTTATAATAAAAGTGCTAAAAGACAATAAGTATAAAAATAATATTACAAAACAAATGTTTTTACAAACTGTCGGAGTAATGATTTATAGATAAACAATGTCATTTAAAACAAATTTATGTAGACTTTGAGGATACATTTATTTATGTATAACTGACTGTCTACTAGTCAGGAATACTTATAAGAAGGTTATTTAATAAGTAAAAGTAAAGTATGCCTACCGAAGCTCGTTATTGATGTATAATTTCAATTATTTATTTTTTTATTGTTTGTGCAGTATTACAGATATATGTAGTAAGTTATTTGATTCCTAAATGTTTATAGAAGTCATAAATTAATATTAATATGTATAAGTATAGGACCATCTGTCCCAAAATTAATATAATTACTCCACAATTTATTAACAGGTAAAACTCACCTATAAAATTGTTTTACTTACATGTAGCGAGCGATTGTTAAGTTTGTTATTAATTATTTATCTACTGTGTATTTCTTTCATCAAATAAAATTATTTCATTAAATGATAATTGATATACATTTTATGTCTAACAAGTTTGGCGGTTAACTGCGCTGTCAAAATTGCAACGGAATCTGCTATCCTTTATAGTTCTAGTATGGTTTAAACGACAGAACAATTTATATAGAGGAAGTGAGGGTATTTTCTATGAATGTTATATAAACGAACTGAATTATAAAGCGTTACGCGACTTTAATGGCGTTTAAGTAAGCCGACAATAAAATCACCGCGTTTCAAGTGAGAATTTACTGACATCGTATGTTAATAGGTATATTTTTCTCATAATCGTGATAAATGCGCGGTATTTTTCGCAAAGTTAACTTAGTATTTAGGTCTGTGGGAGCGATTACAATATAAATATTACACTAATTTATTTTTAATTGATCTCATACAGGACGGTGAAAAGGGCTTCTGATGTTTATACATTTACCAAAATTATCAGTTGTGCGGAAAACCGCACGTCAAGGTAAAAACTGCGGTATCTTATGCAATTGCAATAAAATTAAGTTTGCAACAAAAGTGGGTAATTTGATGTGCTGTCGATTGTACATAATATTCAAAATTCTATACTCAATCGCAACAAAATAACCCATTCTACTAAGAAGAAGTGATTATATTTTTTTCTTTTGTAAATGATAAATAACATCCTAGCCTACCCGCGACCATTAACACTACAATAGTTTTAAAACGACGGGAAACAAGATAAACCTCCGCGAAATATATCAGAATTGTGTGTACAAGGACTTATTCAGTGAATAAATATACTACACTTAAAATATAGTAGTTGTTCTTTTTTTCTTTTTGTGATCGGAGCCAAACAGTCACTTCAGATTGTGTGTAACAGTAATTTCAGGTGACTCGACGGTTTCGAGCGTTGGTGACGCCGACAGGGTACTTTTTGATTTGTGACTTCCTTTAGAAGATGTCGATGTCCTCAACCTCGATCGCGAGCTCTTTCATCTTTTTAGGCCCAACCAGCCTGGTTTGGTCTCGTGCTCTTCAGTCTCATCATCTCGGAAGAAAAAGAATACCAGCATTAGTGTTGTTATCAACAAAATCATATTTTGGATATGGTAATTATTTACTAAGTTATGGTTTCAATAATTATCTTTGTAAATGAACTGTAAGTATTTATAAGAATAAATTTCTTTAAATCCAATTACTATTGAGCCTATTCATTTATTAGAACATAATTTTAGTAAAGGAATAATGTTGCAAATAATCCTGAACGCAAGTAAGAGCACCTATATGGCTCACATGACCGTTGCTAATGAAACTTTCTAGTAAAAGAATTCACAGGTAGACTTGACCTTTTGTAAAACATACGTAGCTCTTTCGTGGCATAAATAGCCCGATCTAATCGAGGAAAATACATATCTACTATACATAACTTACATGTACATAACTAATGTACATGTATTCCACAACTATTGACTGACTTGGCCACTTCTGCTGCTTTTGAATAATTAAATGTACAGAACTATGGACACACTTGGCCCAAGCTAGACTCTTGGCCGCTACCTAAGGACACACTTGGTCCACGCGACACACCTGGCCGCTATTTGAGGACACACTTGGTCCACGCGACACACCTGGCCGCTATTTAAGGACTCACTTGGTCCACGCGACACACCTGGCCGCTATTTGAGGACACACTTGGTCCATGCGACACACCTGGTCGCTACATAAGGACACACTTGGCCCATGCGACACACTTGGCCGCTACTTAAGGACACACTTGGTCCACGCGACACACCTGGTCGCTACATAAGGACACACTTGGCCCATGCGACACACCTGGCCGCTACTTATTTTTATTTATTTTTTATTTATACTTTATTGCACAACCAAAAATTTGTACAAAAGGTGGACTTAACGCCATATGGCATTCTCTACCAGTCATACCTTTGGGCTAAGCAGAAATGATTGTAGGCGGTGCGACAGAAAAAAAGAAAATGGGTTACTATTAAAAGAAAAAAAAACGATAAATTTCACGCATAAAAAAATATATATACATGAAAAAAAACATATCTCATAAAATAAAACAAAATAACTACAATTTACAATAAATACAATATGATCTAATAAAATATTACATATACATAACGCAAACGATAAAATAAATACATATACTTGTACATACTATAATAATAATATACTATGACGATGTATTAGAAGCTTATGGATTACGCTTTGTTGATGCTTCCGATATACAAATGTAGAAAGTGTGCACGGACGAGTCTCTTAAATGAAAATTTACTGGGAGTCTGTTGAATTTTTGCCGGAAGGGCATTCCAGAGACGAATGGCCTGGACAACAAAAGAGTTTGAAAGGAAACCTGTGCGGTGAGCAGGAGTAGCGAGAGAAAGTTTATTAGAAGAGCGCAGCGGACGCGAGTGCGTGGCACTGAGATAGGTGAACTGGGATTTTAAGTAACAGGGAGAATTAGGGTCGTTTAAGATCGAGAAAAGTGTGCAGAGGATTCTGATTTTACGTCGAGAGTGAAGAGGTACCCATAAAAGCTGTGACCGGAAAGAAGAGATATGATCGAATTTGCGAAGACAGAAAATGAAGCGGATGCCAGAATTGATCAGTCGGTCAAGCTTATTTACAAGGGCTTGATTTAGATCAGGATAGCACACATCAGCATAATCAATGAGGGGAAGTACTAACGATTGTATCAAAGAAATTTTAGTTTTGACGGGGAGGAAATTTTTAAGCCTGTAGAGCGAACGTAGCGTGCCCATGACTTTTCGACTAACCTCCGAAACGTGGACATTCCAGCTTAGCGTTTGATCTATGTATAGACCGAGATTTTTGACGCTAGTAGAATATGGGATATTAACACCGTTGAAGTAAACTGAATCCACGTCGGGAATATTAATGAGTGACATTTGTCGCTGACTGCCGATAATAATGGCCTGGCATTTAGCAGGATTTACGGCAACACCAAAACGATTCGACCAGGACAGGATATGCTCAAGACTGACATTAATATTGTGTACAGCCTGATTCAAATCGTCAGCTCGGCATTGCTGGTAAAGTTGCAGATCATCCGCATACAAATGGTAGGAGGAGCCAATGTCGTGAGTTATCGAGTTGATGAAGATGGAAAAAAGTAACGGTGATAAAATGCCTCCCTGAGGTACTCCGGTGAGGAGATCTCGCCAGAGAGAAATGGTCTTATCTACTTTGATGGCTTGCTGCCTCCCCCGTAGGTACGCGCCAAACCAATCCAGTGCATCGGAAGATATATTGAGGTGAGCTAAAAGTGAGAGAAGGACATCATGGTCCACCGTATTAAAAGCGTTCGAAAAATCAATAAGGACAAGCACTGTACCTTCGCCACGCTCCATGCCCTTCCGGATGTCCTCAGTCATCTTAAGTAATGCGGTGCTGGTACTATGGCCGGGGCGAAAGCCAGATTGAAAATGGCTGAGAAGATCGTTTGCGAGAACAAATTTGGAAATTTGGGAGTGAGCAACAGCTTCAAGGACTTTAGAAAGGAAGGGGAGTATAGAGATTGGTCTGAAATTATTAAAGGATGTAGGGTTGGGAATTTTGGGAAGAGGGATGACTAAGGCTTTGCGCCACGCCGTAGGGTATGATCCAGAATTGAAAGAATAATTAATTATGTGAGTTATGTAAGGTAGAACTACATCCAGAACCATGATGATCATGGCCCTACTGATATCATCGGGCCCAACGGCTCCAGACTTGATGGAGAGGATAGATTTCCTGACCACATCGGTTGACACCGTGGTAAAAGAGAAGGATTCAACGTCAAGACGAGGCTTGCAAGAAATTTCAGATATAGTACTGGATCTGATTACTGCGTCTAAAGTAGAAGCAGACGAGAAATGATCATTCAAGTCATCGGGCGAAATAGACGTTGGAAGGGGCAAGTTAACATTACCCTTACCAATTCCCAGGGAGTGAAGGAATTTCCATACATTTGCCGGAGACGACTCAGAAATATTTTCATGAATATATTGCCGTTTGGCTGATCTCACCATCCGATTGCAGCGATTCCTTGCAGCTTTGAAGTTGCTCCAGTTCAGATCTGAGCGGTCCCGCTTAAACGTCCGAAAAGCACGGTCGCGACTAGTCATAGCCATGCGCACCCCTTTAGTGATCCAGGGGGCTGGTGGCCGCTTAAGTTTTACAGGTCGAACTGGCGCATGTTTGTTAAAAAGCGATATTACATTGGCATTAAAAAGAGCGACTTTATCATCAATCGAGGTAGTTTCAAGAACTGACCTCCAGTCGAGAGCAGCCGCGTCCGTTCTGATAGCATCCACATCAATCCGAGAGAGATTGCGCATGTTCACGACAGTGGGTTTGAGTTTGGAAGTGTGGAGTTTATATGAAAGGTAGAGAAGATCATGGCGGGAAAAACCAGGAGCGAGGAGCTGCCCGTGCGTGATAACGTTGGATGGAGAAGACGTAAGAATAAGGTCAAGCCAGGTATCAGGGACATCAATGTTATGATGAGTGGGTTTAAGGGGGAGGTTTGTGAGATTCTGCGAGTCAATCAGGGAAAGCAGCTTAGTAGCCGTTGGAGAATCACCAAAAAGGTTTGAGTTAAAGTCGCCCATGATTATTTGATGAGCGTATTCAGAACTGATCGATTCCAGGGCAAGCTCAAGATCCTCGAGGTAGTTGACTCCCGGGGGGCAGTAAACCACACCCACAACCGCCTTAACACCTTTGATATTCACCTCTATAAACAGATATTCGGCTGAGGCATGGTACGGAGCCGGTGACGCAGCCACAACCTTAAAAGGAATGTGGGAACGTAAATATATAGCGACGCCACCGCCACCCTTGCCAGTGCGGTCGTTACGGATCAGTATGTACCCAGGAAGAACGAACATGGCTGAGTCAAGATTCGGCTTTGGTAAACTCTCGCAGATGAGGAGAGCGTCCAAGGAATCAACTGAAAAGGACTCGAGCAGCTCCGAATAATGACGGGGAATACTTTGTGCGTTAATGTGACAGACGTTAAAATATCTTTTAGATTTGTCAAAAGTTAGTTTTAGCACATCATTAAGAGTGACTACATTATGAAATGAGTCGTCATTGCTTAAATCACATACGGAAACATCTTGCGCAGAATAAAAAGAATCATCGTCATCCATAAATAAAATAAATTATTATAAATATTTATATATATAAATTATATATTTAAAATAAATAATGTAAGTGAGATTTTACCTAAAATTCACTGTGCACAATGGAGTGCTCAAACAGTGCCAAAATCATTTCTGCACTGACCGGCCGGCTTACAGAGCTTAGTAAGTAACATAATAATGATATTTAAGAAAAAAAAAAGAAAAGGCAATACATTGTGATAATACCTATAACATCTACACTTTGTTACTTTCTATTAACACAAATAAAATAACAAAACGTAAAACGGAACGCAAATGTTTCCGAACGAACTGAGAAACGTCATTTTATTTGTGACTTTGGCACAATGTTGACAATTGGTTGACAGATCTGGCGGTGATTAGAAATTAATTATTATCAAACAAAATGTAGTGTAGAACAAAATTAATAGATTGAGGCACAAAAAGTACAAAATAGTGAGTAGCTATAAATGAATGAGAGTGACGTCAACTAGTAGAACTACTTATGTTTTTTCACGGTTACCGCACGTTTGGATCTCTGAGATTGAGATGTTTTCCCTGAAGAAGAACCCGGCACGGAATGCTCAGCTGAGCTGTTCTGCTGGGGTACGGCGACACTTGTTATTTTGTTGAGGTCTTCCTCACTGTGGATGTGGTGCCGGGTGCCGTCAGGTGCCTTGACATAGATGTTTCCATCAAGAGACCAGCAGCTAGTAATACCCAGCCGCTTGCGTGCCTCCATAAATAGGGCCTGTCTTCTGCGTGTAAGGAACTCTGAGATAACAATGGGTGTACCTTTAAGAGCAGTCTTCTTTTTCCACACTGCAGACTTTAGGGAATGGTCACTAAAGCGGACAAGAATGGGTCGAGGCCGACCTTCTTTGCTGGATCCAAGTCGGTGACAAGCTTTGAAGGAGGAGGAAGATGCATCTGCTATGCTGAAGCGATCCTTAAGAATGCTGCACACTGTCACTGACGCATCCTCATTTGCTGTCTCAGATATACCACCAAATAACAGAGCCTTGCGCCGGTGTCTCATCTCCAAAGTATCAGTGACTCTGGCGAGGTTGTTTATCTGCTGTTGCAGGAGTTGCAGGATTCCACTGACATTTGCCTTGAAAGCCTGGAAATCTTCAGTGAGACGACCAATGGAAGCGGGTTCGTTTCTGGCAGCCATGAGTTGAGCTTCAAAATCACTCATCCGCTTGTTCAGTGATGATTCCAGTGATGATTGCATGTGGTGAACATCTGACATTGTAGTCATTGTGGTTTGAGTGCTGATGGAAAATTATGAGCCGGGGTCAAGTGCAGAGTTGACCAATATTACACCATATAAATTGTTGCAAACGTTTGTGTGTGCAAATTAAACTGTGATAACACTGTTTCAATGATTATAAGGTAAATTTTATGTTTTTTCGAATTTTAAATACACTTTTCTATTAGAGAACGATGCAAACGTTTTTTGCACCTACCGCCGAAAAAACTTAAGGACACACTTGGCCCTCGCGACACACCTGGCCGCTAAAACTACGTAAAATCTGACACTATGGCCTTTATTTCAAGTTATATATTGAATGAGTTCGAATGTATATTAATTTAAAATAAAAATGTATATGAATTTTAATTGGGTTGAATTGGCAATAAGGCATTTACCTGAAAATGCCTTTATATCAAGTCATATCAAATGGAATTGAAGTGAAAGAAATATGATTCTAATTTAATTTACTTGAGTTGGTTTAAATTGAACTCAGTTAAATAAATAACAAACTCAGTATTGTTTAACTCACTTACATAATCAATGGGAGTATTAACAAATTATATACCCTAAAGGGCTCTCAATTCAAGTCATATAACAAACCAAATTGAATTGAAATAAGAAATGATTCAAATATTTATACTTAAATTGGATTGAATTGGTTGAAATTTAACACAATTGATTAAAAACACACAATTGTTGAACTCACTAACATAGTTCATTAGTCTGTTAACAAATTATGAATGTAAAGTCTGAAATAAAGATTTTTTATTGTATAATTATTTATGAACACAAAAATATTAGCCCTAGAACAGTTGCAGGTTGAACGGTTGTTCTACTAAACATAACTACCTACAATAGGCAATGACATGATATTTAATACCTATTTTTCGTAATTCCCATTAGGATGGAGGAACTACTGAGTTCATTTATTTTATTTAGCTATTTAGTTGCACGTCCTCGTGTCTCGTATCCACTGAACATTATCAAGGAGTGGCCTTGACCAAATGGTCAGTTAAAAACTTAACACAATTTTATCAGGATAGTATCGCTACAGTCTACTTACCATAGCAGCATACTATCCCAACAAACTGATCAATTTTAAGCAAAAGCCTGTTACTTTACGAAAACTAATTCATAAGCGATTAACAAAAAAAGTAAAATAAAATATTCTATAACTCGTATAGTATAAAAAAATAAATAGTACGTACGTACCCTTTGTGAGCTGAAGGTTTCCTCTTCCACTTCCGACGTGTCGTGAATCAAACTCGGTTGAGTTTATAAAGTTCTTTATTCGATTAACACACTTATCTATGATACAAATCACTATCTCTAGCCACATTAATAATTATAACTACATTTAACATAGCTTCCTCCCATCAACCTTTCGCTTCGGCGGTCAGTACTAGACTGGCTCGCCTTTCGAGTCCACTCCGCAAGTCAGAAAATTAGAAGGGAAGGGGCAGCCAGTGTTGCCATTTTTAAATAGCGATAACGTTATTCAATAAAGTAACAATACTCGTTTATATATAAATAACGTTAACTGTTATTATGATGAGTTAAGATTACAACAGGGCTACTGATTGAATCTAAATACAAAAATCATCACACTATGAGGTTATAAACCAAATAACATGTTATTCTTTTTTTTAAATAATAGTCTGAGATTATCACGCTCCGTTATCTGCGGAATTCCTACGTTGCTACATTTGTATTAGTTTAAAAATATAAAAGTTTAGGTAGTTAAAGAGAATAAGCTCCGTATTCATTTCTAATATAGTCTAGTTTATCAAACTTAATGCACATGAAATTGTGAACCCTTAAAAATATTTTATACATGATTCTACTATCGTTACCAAAAAAAACATCATTTCGGTTATCAATGGTAAGATAGAAAAAAAAGTAGTTCCATTGCGACTGTTTACTTTATTTTTTGTGTTTGCAACACTAAAGCATCTGTCAGTTGTGTGCGAGTTGCATTGTGAAAAGAACTGCGTCAGATAAAACAATAGAAAACACTTTGTTGATCAAAATTTGTGTGTAAAAATTCGTTCATCATCCCTGTTTTTGAAGCCCAAAGGTGAGTTTTTAATAACCATACACGAAAACATCAATTTCACATGTGTTTGGGTTTTAAAGCCACAACAAAACGGCGCGAAAGTTTAAATCTGTCATTTCCGTTATCATCACTTCTGTTATATGTATTTTAACAGAGATGACGTATGATTAGCGAAATGACGTTTTTATCAAATAACAAATTTAATGTTAGTTCTCATTAATTTTGTGATGAAATTATTATTATTTTTCATTATGTTTACCTTTTTAAATGTAATAATCAGATTTTTAACATCAAAATCAAAAAAATATACAATTACATAATTTTAACTAAAATGACACTCTGATAACTGTAATGACGTTCTTTTCAATTAAATGTATTTCATTTTAATTTTAATGTGTTTTTTTTTGCAGAAATGGCGCCTAAGACCCGAAACAAGGAAACCAAAAAGAAAACTGGTTTGAAAAAATGACTTAAACGAACAGAACAGGTAAAACAAGCTACGAGAAGATATCGCCAAAACATGACAGAAGAACAGATTGAAGAAAGAAAACGAAAAGATAGGGATCAGTACAAGCGGAAAAAAGAACAAGGACTAATAAAAAGCATTAATGAAATGACACCTCGCTCCAAAAAATTGATAAGAAAGCTATGGAAAGAAAGATCAAGGAGGTATCGTGAGAAGAAAAAACGTATGGAACCAATTCAACGTCAAACTGAAGAGTTTGCAACAAATGAAACTCCACCTGATAGTCCTATAGCTTCTAGTTTTAGGTCTAGATCTAGAGTAGAGTCTGGTAGGAAAATAGTGGAAAAAAACAAGCGGCATTAAAAATTGGAGAATATTTTACTTAAGAAAAGACTACGTCAGATGGAAGCAAGGGTAAAGAAATACAAAATGCGGTACAATAGGGTCATGAACAAAGCAAATAGTCAAGAGGTAGTACCTAATACGAAAAAATGTAAAATCGACGAAACGAAAAAACGTATTCAAGATTTTTTGGAGAATGTAGTCGATTGACTGCTGGAAAAAAAAGAAACAATAACAAGACACAAAATTAAAAAAACAAATAAGATTACTTAATGATTCCTTGCTAAATTTGTATGCTAAGTTTAAAAAGACAGTAACTAACAAAATTTCTTACTCACTCTTCTGTCGTAATCGACCTTTTTGGGTCATTTCCCCCACAGCAAGGCAACGGGATACGTGTGTATGCATTCATCACACGAACATGGAGCTTATTATAACAGCATTAAAATCAGCGAAAGTCATTAATGTGACAAATCACGTAGCTCTCGTGAAAACTATTTGCAACCAATTCTCTACATTCTGTACAGTGCCGATATCACCAGATGTGTAACTCAATGTAGCCACCACCTTTACGCAGACGATCTGCAACTGTACCTCTCTTTTTATCCTAAACATTGCAGCAGTGCAGTGACTACAGTGAATAATGAGCTGAAAAAGATAAACAAGTGGTGCTAGAGGAACTGTCTCATACTCAATCCCAAAAAGTCTAAACTCTTGATCATAGGAACACCCAAAAACATTCAAAACTAGACATCAATTCAATAAGTATAACAATAAATGGAGAACTAGTAGAAAGGGTAGACAGGGCAAGAAACTTCGGCCTACTATTTGATAGCAACCTGAGATTTGAGAGACACATAGCAGAATGTATGAGAAATCGTTTTTATAGACTAAGGTTAGGTTTATGTTTCCCTCGATTACACCAAGATCCCATCATCAGATCCCAAATTAAAAAAAATGGGACCAACAAGAAGGTATACCCTGTAAGTAGGCGAAAAAATTTTTGGAATCGGTCGACAAACAACTGAGATATGAGGTAACAAACATACAAAAAAAAAATTGCACTCCGGGAGTGCCGGCAGAAGTGAAAACTTGAATATCAACGTTGTGCATTTTTCATTTTTTGGAATAGTTAAAAAATAATTTTGAATGAATTGCTTTTATTATCAATATAAAAGTACTATCATTTTTGTGATAGAATACAATAATTAAAATAATAATAATAATAATACAATAATAATAATAATAATATAATATTTTTATAGAATACAATATTTATTTATTGCGCTATCGTACACAAACATTACAATTTATATTATATTAAATTACATTAAAAAGTTTATCTCTCAGAAAAATAAACTTACATCCATAATTTCGCCAACCGTCTTACGGTTTTTCGATCAGCCCACGGGTCCTGACGCGAGTTTCACATTTTTCCCCCATCCCACAAAAGTGCTCAACGCCGCTAAAGAAGTTTTCACTTCAAAAAACATACAGTCGAATTGATAACCTCCTCCTTTTTTGAAGTCGGTTAATAAATCATAGCTCATTTGGTCAAACTCAGATGCAAGCTAATTATGAAAATTGCAAGAGACTTAGATTGCGTAATGGTTGTAAACTTAAATGAACTTTTTATCCTAGATGTAAAAAACGTATTGAAACTTCAGAATTGAATTCTAAGAAATCTATTTGTGATTTGGCAGTAGCAATGGGTTCTCCTGATGTTGTTTATAACACTCATTCAGGCGTTCCGTTTTTTGGTTTCAATACTGTAAATTTACTTATTATAAATAATCCTCATTATTACTTTCAGTATAGTGTTTCGTATTTTGTTCGTTATAAGTTAAAAAAAAACTGGCTTTATTAGACAAATTGAAGAAAAAGCGATGATGGGAGATTACGATCATGTTTCTCAAAGAGACGCTTTCTTATGCTAAATTTGCTAATTGATGAGCTAAGTATGAATGCCGAAAAATATATTCAAGCAGGATTTAGAAAATGTGGAATTGTCTTATTAGATTGCAAATAAGTGCTAGTTACTTCCTCAGCAAGCAGCATGCACTCAGCACAGCGTTCACTCACAGCAACAAGCCGTGAGTGAACATTTTTATAAATTGTTGAAATAAATATGCTACGGATCCATGAACATTAGAGAACCCAAAAAGAAAAGAAAGCTAAAGATAGTAGCAGGAAGAAGAGTAAGCGCTGAAGAAGTAAAAAAGAATGAATATCAGCAGAAACTGTAAAACCAAAAAAGATGAAAACACAAAAACAACCAAAATCATCGACTTCAAAACTAAAAGCTTAAAAAGGGAAGACGAAAAAATCAAACATAACACGGACGTCGGCAAGAAAAAACTTTCCGATACGAAAATATGCAAGATTTATTACATAAATATAAATTAGGTTCTGATGCCGATAAAAATATGTTTGAAGTACTTGTATTTCTAATGAGGACAAAAATATGATTGCGGTGCTTGTTCCTAATGCAATACCTAATTCCGGATTCTTTTAAATTATCTATTGAAGCAATGACAATAATTGTGATTGCCAAGAAATTATTGTGTGAACTGATGACGAAGTCCAAAAGAGCGAAGAAAATATTGAGAAACCAGAAAATGAAAAAGAAAACGAAAATATTTGAGTAAAAAACACATATAAAACAGAAATTAACATATCAGATATAAAACTGAAATTGCCACTGCCTTCGAGGAAGACAAACAATAAATTTCCCTATAGAGAATAATTACATTTCTACCTAATTATAAAAAAATCAACTATATTTTTGTTGTTGATTTGAAAGGTGAATTTTAAGTTTGTGTTATTTTTTGTTCTAAAATATTTTGATGCATTTATGTTAAATGTTTAATTATTACATATAAGTTAAAAGTTAAAAGAAGAGAGAGCCAATACCATATTCATGTTTTTGGTTACTAACAATAAAAGTAATTATGATTTCACTTAGGTTTTTTATGATTAAGTAGGTACCCCTCAATTAAAGATACAAAATAAGGTGACTTAATTGAAATTTCAATTTATTTATTTAGTTAAGGCTGTTACAACAAGCACTTAAGAAACTTAAAAAGGTATTGGGTTGGTACTTTTTTCGTAAGGTTGAGTGACAACTCTGGCAAAAATTTTGATTAACCTTTCTGTTGAATCTATTAACCCCGTCAGGGGTAAATTGGAATCTAATTGGATTTTTGAGGAATTTCTAAAAATAACACAATAATTTAGAAAACTAAAGCCGTATATCATATAAAAGAGCTGACCATACAAATATTCATATAAGGATACGTAGAAAAACGTTTCGTTACGAAAAAAAGGTTAAATTGAAAATAAGGATTGGACCAATTTAACCCGTTTTATGGTAGCGTAGCAGTGACTGGTGTCGTTGCGCCGCCGTGGGGTCCTGGTGAATATAGCCGTAAAGTTAGCAGGCTAGTCTGTCCGGGTATTCGGTTTGGCGACCTGGCAACCCTAGCTGTGTATATTATCTGTCTGATCTATGATTCCAATATCAGTTACAGAGCAACGTGCGAGTACTATTTCATGTGTCATAAATTGAGTGATTCAAAGGATATTGACCAAAACCGAGATAACAAGTTTATGCAAATTATGGCATTTCCGGTATAGTTTTCCGAAATGAGGCAAAATCGAAATAGTGTTTAGTGTAGTGTGTAAAAGTGATAGTATTCTTCTGAAAACGGAACTAAGCACTCGGAACGCTATCCCGATATGTCATTGTCATTTATGTGTCAGTCAAGCAAAGCATTATGTTGGCGGAACAAAGTGTCAAAAACATAAGAAGATGCCATCAGTGTTTCTTAATAGATCCAACGCCATAGTTGATAATTTCTCCGTTGACTAATATAAAAGTAAACTACGTGTTGCCAAGAAACATTAAGACTGAGACAGGACTCTTTTTGTGTGATCCTCAGTGTAATTTAAATGTCTTCACAAATCCGTGGCGTCATGACACGACGGTGTATAAACTGTTCGTTCGTAGTCCCACGCCAACAACGAACGCATTCATTGGACGAGCTCTCCAATGCAATGCTTAATGTTTTAACCCTTTCGGACCTACGGTGCACAATTGAGGACAAAAAGCATTTTGTTAATTATCTTACCAAAATGTTATTTGTACACTAAAATGTGAATATTCGTAATGTCTACAAATGAGGACGTGCGGTGTGAATATATTTTTCGTAACGTTTAATAACGGTTTTATTTGAACAAAATAAACTTTTTCTTTTATGCACATTCATTTAAATTTATTTATTTTTTAATTAAAACGAAATAAATAAATCTGATATATTTTTTCAGATAATCTTTTTAAATAATGTTCTCAAGAGATGCCTTGAAGCTTCTGCAAGATGGAAATCTTTCGGACTTGGAGCTGTCTTCAGATGATGAGGATGTAGGCTGTACTAACCAAGCTCAAGATACAAGATATGTCCGCTTGGGTGCCGATGTCATAAGTCAGAATCAGAGGGAGTATGTTGCACCGGACTTATCGGACGGAAATGAAGACGAGAGCGAGGACGAAGAAAGATTGACTATTGATTTCGAGCCAGTTTTGGAGGAACCAGGAGCAGATATGGATATCGAGGAGGAGAAATCTGCATCGAATGGTGAGACATTTGGCTATCTCACACCTAAACAGAATATAAAGTGGAGGCACCGAAAAATTGAAAATAATTTTAATAATCAACAGATTTTTCCCCACCAATAGCTGTTGATCCCGTCGTACAAAGTCCTCTAGATTACTATCACAAGTATGTACCTGAAGGGTTACTTCGTCAAATGGCTGAAATGACAAACATATATGCTGTTCAGTCGGGAAAAACCAGGTCTCGACCTACTACCAGCAATGAAATTGAAGTCTTATTTGGCTTACATATGGCAACTGGGGTATTTAACTATCCGGTTTTGAAAATGTACTGGGAAACCAACATAAGCATACCCCTATTCACAGAAAATATGACGAGAGACAGGTTTTTCGAACTTCGGAATAATTTACATCTTGTAGATAATATGAAAATGCCTTCAAATTGTAAAGATGCATTCTATAAAGTTCGACCCATCTATGACGCAATCCGAAGCCGATGCTTAGAAATACCCTTAGAAAAAGAACTGTGTGTTGATGAACAAATCGTTCCTTTTACGGGAAAGCATTCTGCTAAACAGTATGTAAAAGGCAAACCATGTCCTTGGGGCATCAAATTATTCTTCTTGTGTGGTAAAAATGGTCGTGCGTATGACTTTATAATTTACCAAAATTCCATTCCTGAATTAGACAAAACATTGATAAAAAAAGTTGGTTTCGGTGCATCTGTAGTTTTGCATCTAATGAAAAGAGTAGGAGAGAATAGTGGCCACGAGTTGTACTGTGATAATTACATCTCATCATATCACATGCTACAAATTTTGAAATGTAAAGGAATAATGGCTACCTGCACAGCACGTGTCAATAGATTTGCAAAGCCACCGTTACTCAGTGATAAAGATATAAAAAGAAACCAAGGGGTTTTGCAGAAGAGGTTTGTAGTATTGATGGTGATGTGACAATGGTGAAATGGTTGGATAACAAGCCAGCAAACTTGGCATCTAACTTTATGGGCATAGGAGAGAAGGATATGGTGAAGAGATGGTCTGAAACAGAGAAGAAATTTATAGAAGTTGAGAGGCCCGAAATCGTGAAGAAGTATAATCACGCGATGGGACGTGTTGATTTACTTGATCAACTTATGAGCTACTACAGGACCTTCATAAAGTCAAAGAAGTGGCCTTTGCGTATGATATTTCACGCGTCAGATCTGGCAGTCGTTCAAGCCTTCCGCGCCTATGATCTTGATAATGATTTGCTAGGAATACAAAAATCAAAACGACTCACTCTTCTTCATTTTCGACGGCGGCTAGCTGATAGTCTAGTTTTCCGCAATAAAATATCAGTCGCGAAAAGGGGCCGTCCAAATAGTAGCAGCCCTTTGCCGAAAATTATTCCGAGAAGACCGGGAGAATTGCGTCTACCCAGTGATATAGCTCCAGATGGTGTTGGTCATTTTTCTGCTCATGATGATGGGACTGGAACACGTTGCAAGTTACTGGGGTGTAAAGGAAAATCTCGAATAAAGTGTATAAAGTGCAAAGTGCATTTATGTCTGACAAAAGACAAAAACTGTTTCTTACGTTTCCATACATAAGTAGGTACCTAAAGTAACCGAAGTTCCTAAGTAAAGTTCCTCAATTTAAAAGTTTGATTTTTAGAAGATATTGTTTGTTTTAATTTTTAGAAGTTTTATTTTTGTTTCTTAGAATTTAGGAGTTTAATTTTGTTTAAATTTCATATTTTTATAGTAAAAACATTTCAGTACAGACAATTTTTAATTTTATTGAAAAATCTCCCATACTTTGCATATACTACTTGAGCCATACCACTTGGACCGAATGTCCGCATTTGAGCACATAAAGAAAATATAAATTTTCTCGAAAAATGAACAACAAATGATTTTTGTTTTATTTTTTCCAAGCTTTATTGTTGGTAATTTCATTCGAAAAAATTCGGCATTAATGTACTCTAAAAATAATAATTCAGGTCTGAAAGGGTTAAGGTCATGGATTGCACCGGCTTCAGTAAGTATTGAATTACTTTAGTAAAATACAATAATTACCTTCTCAATGTATCCAAAGTAAAATACCTATATTTTGAAGTGAAAACTTCTTTAGCGGCGTTGAGCACTTTTGAGGGATGGGGGAAAAATGTGAAACTCGCGTCAGGACACGTGGGCTGATCGAAAAACCGTAAGACGGTTGGCGAAATTATGGATGTAAGTTGATTTTTCTGAGAGATAAACTTTTTAATGTAATTTAATATAATATAAATTGTAATGTTTGTGTACGATAGCGCAATAAATAAATATTGTATTCTATAAAATATTATATTATTATTATTATTATTGTATTATTATTATTTTATTCTATCACAAAAATGATAGTACTTTTATATTGATAATAAGAGCAATTCATTCAAAATTATTCCCTAACTATTCCAAAAAATCAAAAATGCACAACGTTGATATTCAAGTTTTCACTTCTGCCAGCACTCCCGGAGTGTAATTTTGTGTTTTTTTTTTAATAAAACCTATGGTTTTTTGTCACAGGTAATGGATGGTATCATATGTCTTGAATGTTTTTCATTAATTCAAGCTAATAAAACTCTTGAATGAAGGTATTTCACCTTCACCCCAATATGGACACCAGCAAGTTTGTTTTGGCTGTGGTTCTTCAGTATTAAGATCTCGCTCATACAGAGTATCACCTGATTGTCAAGAAAGAGCTATTATCATTGGATGGGTTCCAATTCACCAGGTACTTTTAATATATTTATTGCAGACTTAGGCCCTGTTTCACAATGTACAGATAAGTTCTGCATAAGTTCTGTAAAAGCTATATTCTACTTATACAAAGAATAAACACTATTTTTGTGTTTTGCCACTGACAAATAGCGCTATATGACACATTATTTCATACACTAGTATCCTCTATATATATTTATCTGTTAAATAGCTTTAAGACACTATCCGTACATTGTTAAACAGGCGTTTAGTAATGTAAAATAAAATTGTTTTGGTAAGGCTTATAAAATATTTTTTAAACGAACTGATGCTATATCTACGTGAGCAGTCTTTGGATGGACTATACACTATATATTGGAGGATTTGCTATATTGTTAATGTAGATTTTGTATTGATTATTTTATCTGTATTTTAATTGGTCCTATGTATGGCCAATGTATGTGACGTTGTCAATATTTATTTATTTATTAATTTATTAAACAAATATATATTTTGTCAACTTAAACATAACAATATATTGCAGGTTGCAAGATTGGAAAGAGTTTGTGCTGCCTGTTGGCGTTCAGCTAATAGAGAAGTACAAAGACATCGACGCCATGATGCAAATCGACCAGTGCTACAGGAAATTCAAAAATCAACTGATGAGCCTGGACCTGAAATTCCTACACCACCACCACTTCCACCGCACTCATATGCACAGCCTTCTGCAGCACCACAGTCAAAGATCACTTCAGCAATATATAGACATGTTGCAGGTACATCAAGACATTGCATGTTTTTGGAGTGTCAACAACCAGAACGCTTACTGGTGCCAAAAACAATAAGAGAAATGTTGTTAATACACCGCAAGATTTATGTGCCAAGCTGTGCTAGGATATGTCGTCACCATCTTGATAATGGAGGTTGGCACGACTTGACAGCAAATCAGCGTGATTTTACAGGATCACAATTTGATGCCATTATGCGTTTAGCAGCCAGGGCACATAGCTATCACTTGGATTTTGAAAATATCCTACTCCTCATTTGTGCCACTATTGGCTAGGAATGAATGCCCAGCAGTTTGAAGAATTGTTAGCTTATACTCCAAGCTTATCACAAGAGCTTAAAAACCCTAGACTGGCTTTATGTATTTTTATTGTGAAATTGAGAACCGGAGAGAGCAATGAAAGACTTTCATCATTGTTTCAAATGCCTCGCACAACTTTAGAAAGAAAAATGAAAATAGCCAGAATTTGTTTGGTGACAGACTTTGTGCCTATGTATTTGGGCTTTAGTCATTTAACTGCTGAGCAAGTGGCATGCAGAAACAGAGTCATTCCCGAAGGATTCTTTGGAGACGCTATATTGCCCAATGATGTCAAACCAGCAATTGTTATGTGTGATGCAACATACTATAAGGACGGGACGAGGTAAATGAAAGATGTTATTGTTTCTACGTATGATATTATAATGAATGCCAATAAATCAAGATTACAGTTATATAATTAGTCTATCACTACGTCACATGCCTCTTCAAAAAGAAAAAAAAATGTAGAGTATAAGTACATTTTTTGTTTTAATATAAAATACAAAATATTTTATTTGAGTAAATATCATATCAACAACTTTATAATAAATCTTTATTAATAATTGATTTAAAACAAAAACTAGCAAAACAACCAATGAGAGGTAAATACAGTCGTTACATAACTAAGTATAAAAATACACTATATTGCGTACAATCTAGTTCTATTTTTGTGTACAGTTTTTTCTTTACAATTATTTAATACAATAACATTTGGTGATACATCCTTAACGACTGAAAATGGACCTAAATATAAAGGGTCAAGTTTATTACAATTTTCATTTTTTATAAGTACTAAATCACCACATTTATAAACAATAGGATTAACATAATTATCATACTTATCTTTTCTTAACATTTTACTAGTACATAGATTATTTTTAGCTTCTAGTTGCGACACTTGAATTCGATATTTTAGTTCTATTGGATAGCTGTCAAAATTATACATCGGATCTACAGTATTGGTAAAATTCGTAGGTATGTTACACACTTTGCCAAATACTAATTCGTAAGGTGTAAATTTTGTTTCGGTATGTACGGTAGTATTATACGAAAAACACCAGAATGATAACCATGAACTCCACTTTTGATTTTGATTGTCATTTATTTGCATTCTCAAGTATGAAGTTAAATGCTTATGACTATTTTCTAAAGAGCCTAAAGTCTGATGATGAAAAGCTGTGGATGTTAAGTGATTGGTATTTAAAATTTTACAAACCTCTTGAAACGTTGTGTTCACGAACTCAGTCCCTCTGTCCGAAATAATTTCACGTGGAATTCCATACCTGAGTATAAAGTTGTTTACCAAAGCTCTTGCTACAGTGGCCGCCTCCTTATTCGCTATCGGATATGCCTCGACGTATTTGGTCAGGTCGCACTGAAGCGTTAGTATGTAACTATAACTATTATCTCTCGTTAATGGGCCTACTAAATCTAAATAAATGCGATCAAATGCTGAGGACCCACAGTCAGTTATTACCATAGGTTCCTTAATCGCTTTTAAGTATTTATATCGTTGGCATTGGTCACATTTTTTCACAAAATTACTTATATCCTTTTCTAATCCTGTCCAAAAATATTTTCTACGAATATTGTTATACATTCGCCGTATCCCGGCATGTCCACTAGTGGGAAGAATATGATAATCATTTAAAATTACCTTTTTAGTATCATTATCAGTTATTCTTATGACACCTTTTAAAACGCATAAGCGGGGTCCGGACCACTTAGGCAATTCACTTATTTTCTTAGCTAGCTCTTTTATTATATGTGAATTTTTATCATTCTTTATTAAATATACGGTGTCAATATTAAGAGACGAACAAAAAGATTCCATTTCCATCACAGAGACAGCTCGTGTACACTGCGATTGGGTAAACAGTTTCACAAATATTATTCGCTCGGATGAAGAGTATCCAAAATCTCCTCTTTGAATTATCATATTCTTACTCACTTTCCTCCATTCTTCCTCATTTACAAATATCAACTCTGTGTAATCCTTCGGTAATTTAAGCATTTCCACGACTCTTGGGTGATCAGTCCAATCGTCTCGTGTAATGTTTTTCACCGAACTGTTACTCAAAGATGATGACTCATCCTGTTTACGTCTTTGCGCCCTTGTAAGTACTGATACAATGTGTTCATTCATCGCCTTTAATTCTTCGCTTTCCATTTCTATACGTGACAATGCATCTGCAGCTACATTATCGCGCCCTTTCACAAACACAACTTTAAAATCGTACTCCTCTAGTAAAAGCCTGAATTTCATCAATCTACTGGAAGGATCTGTCATATTATACAAATAAACTAATGGCCGATGATCAATTTCTATTATGAATTTTCTTCCGAATAAATATGGCCTAAAGTATTTTACTGACCATACGATAGCCAACGATTCTTTTTCTATAGTTGGGTATCTACGTTCCGCCTTGTTTAGACTACGGCTTGCGTAGGCGACTGGTCTACGGTCGCTGTTACACAAATTGCGAATCCTGAAGCGTCGGTTTGCAAAATAAATGTGTTTTCCTTATCAAAATTAGAGTATTGCAAAATGGGCGGGTTCATAAGTGAACTTTTTAATGATACAAAGGATTGTTGATAATTATCATCCCATTCAAACGTAATATTTTTTCGGCATAAATTATTTAACGGTATGCATATTTTAGCAAAATTAGGAATGAATTTGCGATAATAATTAGAAAACGCTACGAAACGTTTTGTTTCATCTGCATTTTTAGGTGTAGGATATTCTTGTAAAACTTTAATTTTATCGGGATCTGGTTAAATGCCGTTTGTTGATACGACATGTTCCAAATATAATATTTCTTTTCATAGGAAATCACACTTATCTGGATTTAATTTAAGGTTAACGGTTCTCAATCTTTCTAAAATTGATATTAAGTTTTTATTGTGAATATCAAGATTTCTTCCAAAACATATTAAATTATCCAAATATACAAAACATTTTTCATAATTTAATCCTGACATCGCCACGGTCATCATTCTAGAAAAAGAACTTGGACTCGTTTTAAGACCCATGGGCATACGCGTCATTTGGTATTGCCCAGATGGTGTTGTGAATGCAGTATATTTTCTGCTATCTGAATCTAATTTTGTCTGAAAATATGCTTGTGTTAAATCTAATTGTGAGAAATACATAGACCCAGAGAGAGAATCAAGTATGTCTGTTATGTTGGGAAGTGGAAACTTATCATCCATAATACGATCATTTAATTTTCTAAAATAAATAACTAATCGCCATTTTTTTGAATTGTCGTCTGATTTCTTTGGGACTAACAAAACGGGACTAGACCACTCGCTTTTGGCAGGTTCTATGATTTCGTTTGTCATCATATTTAGAACTTGTCTTTCTATCTCGTCTCGCAGTGAAAAAGGTAATCTGTACTGTTTAATATAAACTGGTTCCGAATTTGGCTTTAACTGAATATTTTGTTCATAAAGATTACAGGTGCCCAATTTATCACCGGGAAGATAGAAAACATCTGAGTATTTTGCACAGATATTTTGAATTGATTTATTTTCCTCTTCGCTTAAATGATTTAATTTTAATAATGCTAATAATTTACGTACTCTCTCACCATCTGACACTTGTTTATCAAAATTACAAATATGATACTCGGATAGTCTATCGAAATCGGGTTGAAAATAACTGAGTCCAACTTCTGTTTCACGTGTATTTAAAATTTGAATTAAAATTTTACCATTTTTAGGTTGACAGATGCTTCCAGCGATAAATACTCCCTCGCATAACTCTTTCGGTAAAATCACATACTCATCTTTCAACTCAAAATTAACTTCAAAAATTTTTTCACACCTTGGGGGTATTACTACGTAATTATTTAAACCTAATTTTCCCATATCTAAAGGTAAAGATTGTTCTATCCCTGCATGTTTCAACGTTAATTGATTACTTTCATAATTAATTATGCAATTATATTTTATTAAAAAATCTTGACCAATAATACCATCATGAATACATGGAAGACTTTTTAGAACATAAAACTTTTTCTATATCGCATAAGGTAAATGGAATGTAAACATAGCCTTCGGTGTACAGTCGGCCTCCAATACCTTTTATGTTGATGCGTTTTTTATGTATTGGAAGATTTAGATGTTGTGCTGTTTCAAATTTCACCGCTGACAGAGTGGCACCGGTGTCAACTAACCATCTATATTTAGAATTGCTCGTCGAAAGTTCCAGGGAATTATTATAATCACAAGCTAATATGTTATTATTATGTCCGAAAAAAACTCAACTTCCTGTGTCGAATTTTCAGTGTTTTCGGCACTGGAGCCACTAGGTTGACCTATTTGATTTTGGTTTAAAACATGCATGTTGTACCTGTTATTCACGTTACCGCGATTTGTAGGCCGCGTCCTCGATAATTCCATGAACCACGTCCGCGAGCATCCCCACGCGAAAATCCGCGAGAATAACCACGTGAGAACCCACGAGAAAGTGGCGCTTGTTGATTTGGCCTTGATGCACGTCCTTGACCTCTGTTAGAAATCTGTCCTCTATTTGTATTCCTACCTCTTTGACTTGAAAATATCTCACCTGAATTGGAGCTTGTTTCACCTTGCATAGACTCGTCCTTTGCCGCTCTGATTGCGTCCTTTAACTCGACGTAATTCCTGGCCGCTAAAATGGTGCTTAATCGGCTATTTCTCAAACCGTCCGTAAATCGTCGGATGGCTAATTTTTCATTTAATGGTTTTAATACTGTGTATGCGCTATCATTGACGTCAGCTTGAGAAATAGTCAATTTGACAACAATTCTTCTATTTTCTTACCGAATTCATCAATGGTTTGTGAACCTTGCCTTGCCTTCACCAGCTCTAACTGTAAAGCCGTCGAAAACTGTTTGGCAAGATGATGATTTTTCATATCTGTAATTAAAGCTTTAGTGGACGTGTAACTCTGAGCTAACCGCAGCTTTGCGCTCTCTGTTAGACGAGTTTTCAAAACAAAATTAATGAGCGACTGTTCGCCTTCTGTGCCTAATGTCTGGCTATAAAAATCAATTGTGTCAATCAAATTTTTTGTGACTTCCTCCTCTCCTGTCATCACAGGGATGAGGGATGTTGCAGTCTTAACGTCAAATGAAGCCATGGTTACTGGTGTTGGTTCTATGTGTGTCTCGAAACAAAATTTAATTATACTTGAATAGTAGTTCTCTATCTGGTTACAAAGATCTAAAATTAATTTGGCCTCTTCAGTTTCTATATGTCCTTCTGCAATGCTAGTTTCTAAGTCTTTACGGCTTAATACATACTGAGTATAAAAATTGTTTGCCTCTAAAAATTTTCTTTCTAAAAATTCTTTTGTTCTTTTAACTTTGCTTAGCTTTGTTAAATTTATTTGTATACTTCTAATATCTTTATATATTTCTTGAATATCTGACATAATATTATAATAAACTTTATGGCAGTACTTTTCTTTATATTTCTTAAGTCTAATAATTAATATTTATAGTTTACACTCACATTAACACGGCACTTTTAATGACACTCACTCACACGTTTCTGGATACCTCTCATGGTTTGTGGCCTTGGCTGATTGCCACTACTGCTACCTCCTAGACCTCGAGCACGTCCTTGGGAGCGCGCGTCTCGCGCCTGCCTCGAGATCGTCGGAACGCACTCCTTGCTATCTCCTGCCGCATCCACCCTTGGTGGCACCTTCTGTACAGCTTATACAGACCGCCAAATGCTCCGATAGAAAGCATAATCAATATAATGCCCAATATTAAGTTTGTTATTGACACATTTTGGTGCAATTGTTGAATATCGGCACTATTGGTGCCGCCAGCCGCGTTTTGAGCTATTACAACCTCCTCAGTTGATTGCGATGAACCCAGTTTGAATATTTTTGAGGTTTATTTCAGTACCACACACCGCGCTGGTATCGAAGTTTCTAAAGTCCATCATTTTAACACTTGATCACTCACGACTTATTAGTTCGAACCGGACACCGAACCTTAAAATGGCAGGGTCGCCATATAAGGACGGGACGAGGCAAATGAAAGATGTTATTGTTTCTACGTATGATATTATAATGAATGCCAATAAATCAAGATTACAGTTATATAATTAGTCTATCACTACGTCACAATACATTTTTATTCAAAATAGCAGTAATTACCATTTTCAGAAAGAGACCTGTAGTTTACAAAAGTTGGATAACCTTGTCAAACCGTTTTTAATAGTTTGTTGCGATGGTTACATCATTGATTGATTAGGGCCCTATAAGGCAACCACAAATGATGCTACCATAACGAGGTATGATTTCAATAATTATGAAGGAAAACTGCGCACTTTTTTTCGTCAGGGTGATGTATTTATTTTAGACCGGGGATATCGAGACTTAATTGGATATCTTGAAGAACTTGGCTACAAAGCCTACATGCCTAAATCGCTTTTAGAGGGTGAACACCAACTTACTACATATCAGGCTAATAAGTCTAGGTGTGTGACAATGTGTCGCTGGGTTGTTGAGATTGTCAATGGGAGAATCAAACGTGATTTTAGGTTATTTAGACATGTTTTTATTAATATAGCTGCAACTCATTTGAAAGAAGATTTAAACATTGCCTGTGCTCTGTTAAATAAATTCCACCCAGTGATAGAAGATATCCCAGAAGCTCGAGAATATGTTGCTATTGCTCAAAACCGACTTCATATGACTAATTATTTAGCCGAGTTTGTTGAACGCGAAAACTTGAATAGAAGGCGTGCACAGTTTTCTGCAATTGATGGTGATCATTTACACTTAAATGATTTCCCAAGATTAAGCACCAATGATTTAAAACGGTTTGCACTTGGGAGCTACCAATTGAAACAGGCCAGGTCTTATTTTGGGGAACATATTCGTTTTACGCAGATGCAGAATTAGTTAAAAGCTTGGGACTTCAATGTGAACAATCCAGTGCCATTAAGTTCATAGATGCGTTTGGTTTAGAAGTGTTTCAATCAGATGCTCCTAAAGTGCACACTAAAATATCTAGTAAAGAGTGTAGTTCCAATTTTGATATCACATTGCGTAAAGTGTCAAAACTTAATTTGCCAATGCAAAACTTAACAAAAATTAATCAGCTTAATTATCCACATTTGTTGCCTATCAAAGATTCAGTGTGTAATGAGTGTGTCATCCCGCGCTTATTGATTGGGGAAGACAATTACTATCTTATTGCTCCATTGGAAATAAAACATGGAAATGGGAATGCGCCATATGCAACTCGATGTCGTTGGGTTGGTCAGTTCATGGTTATTGTAGTCGCACTCACGCTCACCGGTAAGTGAACAAATTTTTCACCTCTCTCACTCTAGTGAATATGTGTATAATAAAGACAGTACAGTTACTGAATTAAATGAAATGATAAAGCATTCCTTTGAAATTGATGCCGTTGGTATCTCATCTGCATGTCGTGAGAATACAGTACATAACAGAGCAATAGAGATTTTAGAGAATACTGCACGTAAAATTAATGAGAATTAATGGGAAGTAGGCCTGCCCTTTAAAAAAGATAGCTTTTCTCTACCTGACACCTTACAGTTCGCGCAATCCCGTCAGCGTTTGTTGCAAAAGAAATTTGATAAAGATAGCGAATATGCTGACAGGTACAAACAGGAAATGAAAAAACTATTTGATAATAATTATGCTCATAAATTATTAAGTCGCTTCGTATGGCAGGAATCTAAGGATTCTTCTCTGAAATACTGTGTCATGGATAGTCTAATATTTGGTGCTACATGCTCACCATTTACAGCCCAATTTATTAAAAATAAAAATGCTCTTAGGTATGAAGACATACATCCTGAGGCTGTTAAGGTTATCACGCAAAATCATTACATGGCTTTGACTGCCTGTATTCAACACCTAGTGAGGAAAATGCAATTAAATTAGTAAAAGAGATTACTTACATACATAGTCAGGGTGGATTTGAAATAAGAGGTTGGTCGAGCAACAGTAAGCAGGTTTTAGCACACATACCTTCAGATGCACTTGCAGACACCTCGGTCCAATTTAAGGATGGGGCTACCAATATTAGTGAGCGAACATTAGGTCTCCTTTGGCATCCCACTGATGATTCTTTTAGTTTCAAAATATCATTTAATTTGGCGCTTTACTCGAAATGATGGGAAGGTTTTAGTCTGTTTTGCAGCAGGTAAAAGTAGAGTATCTCCATTACGACCTGTATCTATACCTAGCTTGGAGCTACAAGGGGCCATGATCGGAGCTCGTTTAGCTAGCACTGTACAAAAAGAACAGGGCATTACCCCCACAAAACGCTATTTTTGGACTGATTCGAGTACAGTGCTCCAATGGATAAGAAGTGACCCAAGAAGTTATAAGCCCTTTGTAGCACACAGGCTTGGTGAAATTGATGAACACACAAAGGTAACAGAATGGAGGTATATACCATCTGCACATAATGTAGCAGACTTGGCCACAAAAGACATTGCACCCCGCTACAAATTGACAGTGTATGGTTCCAGGGACCCAGGTTTTTAAGTCAACCAGAAGACTATTGGCCAAAAGATTTTAAAGGTAGTAGGGTTTCTTAAGATTCTTTAAATGAAGAGAGGAATATAAATTTTACCTCTTCACAAATTAGTATGAACTTAAAATATTCTTTGCCGGATGAAAATAAATTCTCATCCTGGATCAGACTTAAGGGAGTAACTGCATGTGTATTATTGTTTATAAAAAGGTGCCAAGGTCATAAAGTTACTTTAGACTCAGAACTGATGGACGAGGCAGAAGGGCTTTTAATTAAGAAAGTCCAATATGATTCCTTCCCCAATGAGATGGACTGCCTGCAGAATCATAGGCCTCTATCAACTAATACTAGGTAAGGGGAAACTTACACCCGTACTTGATATAAAGGGTTCACTGGGTCTATTGGGGCGTATTGGTAAAGTTGCCGGAGTAGAAGCCTGCACAATGCGGCCTTTGATTTTGGATGGAAAGCATCACATCACCAGGCTCTTGGTCGATCACTATCACAGAATGGCTTTTCATGAAGCCAACGAGTTCGTAGTAAATTAGCTGCGACAACTATATTGGATAATCAACCTGAGACCGACAGTACGGACTGTGGCTAGCCGCTGCTTGATTTGTAAGTACCGTCGTGCAGTTCCACAGCCCCAACGCATGGCCGAACTTCCAGCAGCTCGACTTCAGCACAATCGCCGCCCGTTTTATTGTACTGGAAAAGATTACTTCGGTCCGTTAGAGGTTACTATTGGTCGGAGAAGGCACAAAAGGTATGGTGTAATATTTACATGTTTAACAATACGAGCTATTCATATCGAATTAGGTGAAGATTTTAGCACCGACTCCACCATAATGGCCTTGAGAAGGATGTCAACACGTCGAGGACAACCCAGTATAATCTATTCGGATAATGGGACCAACTTACGAGGCGCGGCCAATGAGCTGAAGGAGAGCATCAAGGAATTGAATTTAGCAGGGTTGGTTCAAGACGGTTCTGTGCGGGGAATCACATGGCGTTTTAATCCTCCTGCTGCGCACGAGATGGGTGGTTCCTGGGAGCGAATGATTCGAACGGTCAAAACCAGCTTGAAGGTGATATTAAAGGAGCGTGCTCCACACCCTGAAACATTAATGACCTTATTATCTGAAGTAGAAGCTCTTGTTAATAGCCGACCAATAACGCAAGTAACAGTCCACCCCCAATTACCCCGAAGCCTTGACACCCAATCATTTTCTGATAGGTACCTCGTCAATCACTAATATAGGTCAGTATGAAAACTCGGACCTAAATCTTAGGAGGAAATGGATTATAGCTCAAAGATTGGCGGATCTGTTTTGGTCAAGGTGGATCAAGGAATATCTCCCAACTTTGTTACCCCGACGAAAATGGACTTTAGAAAGTGCAAACTTAAAGACAGGTGATTATGTTCTACTCTTTGAGCCCAACATAGAGCGAGGGAGTTGGAGGCATGGTGTAGTGAGTGCGACCCAAACAGGTTCCGACGGGCTCGTACGAGTCGTTAACGTGCGCACGCGCACAGGCTTGTTGCGGCGGCCGGTCACGCGTGTCGCCTTGTTGGTACCAGCTGACTCTAGTACTGGATGAATCCAGCACTTAGGGGGGGATATTGTAGGCGACACACTCATCCATAATATTGTATCCTATTTTGTTGTAAGATTCTTTAAATTTAAGTAGCGAAATGGCATTTGTCTGTTATTTATTCTTTATATTTTGATATTTCAGTCAATAAAGCGGTGTAATGCATCAAAGATGTCCACATCACTCATCTGTTTTAAAATAAAAAAAGGTTAATTTCATTTTTTTGACGTTGACTTTTAAAAAAAATAATGACAGTTTCGTTTTTTGTTTTGCTCTCTACTTGTTTTTGCTTCCGGTAAAAAATGTGGACGTTCTTTGTGCAACATCATATAAATTAGAAATCTGCATTTATTATTTCCATCGCCTACAAGATCTAAAAAAACCGACTTCAAAACCAAAATGCACTAAAAAGTCTTAAATAAACTCTTCACCATTGAAAGGAAAGGAATCCGTTTTATGCAAAGAATTTCTTTTTGGTTTCGGTGCTGTGATAGTTGATGCTTGATGGTCAAAGTGATAGCACCGACTCCAAAAAGAAATTGTTTGCCTAAAACGGATTCCTTTCCTTTCAATGGTGAAGAGTTTATTTAAGACTTTTTAGTGCATTTTGGTTTTGAAGTCGGTTTTCACTTTTTTTTAAAGTTTATTTTATTTCTTTATTTTTAGTGATTACATAAGGGGGGGGGGGGGGGGAGTTGCACCTTATGATTCTATTTTTACGAAGCTACAAATTACCTATCATAAGTTTCGTCATTATAATTACTGAACTACTAGGCGTTAAGGAGTTCCAACATCAGCTCAGCCCCACAAAATGTTGACTATCAGACGTAACAACACGTCAACATTAAGATTCTAGTAAAGAAACACTATACGTGCCTTTAAAATTTGAGGGTTTCCCTCGAATACATCAAGATCCCATCATCAGATCCCAAAATGGAAAAAATGGGACCAACTAGAAGGTAACTTATAACTGCGGGTCTATACGCGACGTATATAATGTAGTAGTATTGTAACTACTTACACCCTCGACGTTTCGACGGTGTTGCAACCGTCGTGGTCACGAGGAGACCTCTCCACTACATTATATACGTCGCGTATAGACCCGCAGTTATAAGTTATAATGCAACGCGAAAGTTTAAAAATACAACTAGAAGGTATACCCTCTAAGTAGGTGAAAAAAATTTTCGATTCGGTCGACAAACGACTGAGATATGAGGTAACATACATTCAAAAAAAAATAATGACAAAAAAAAACATACAGTCGAATGGATAACCTCCTCCTTTTTTGAAGTCGGTTAAAAATATGTTGAAAGATGATCGATTTGAACAGAAACGACAAACTAAAATTCTTTTTGGCTAGCTTTTCATAGTTTTTAAGATGTATGTCTTCTTCTATTTATGTAGCTTATTCAATAGAATTTTATGATTGTATTTATTTATATATATACGAATATATGTATATTTAATATAATATATTATTAATAACATTTTGTCTTAATTTATTATGCACATATTGCCCCTTCCTATAAGCTCATTATTTCTTTACCCGAAGGTTGTCTGGAAGAGATCGCTTATAGCGATAAGACCGCCTGAATTGTACATTTTCTCGAAATTAATTTGTTATTTACCTTTCTGATGTGCAATATAATTAATACTTCTACATATTTCATTTAAGATGTATGTCTTGTATTTTTTTAGCTTAATCAATAAAATTAATACTTCTACATATTTAATGTTGTTTTTATTTACATAAACCCATACATACACTTATAAAGCTAGGTAGGTAGGCAGATAGATAGGTAATTAAATAAAACAATGATTAGTCAATACGATTGTCTTTATTGATCCAACTTTTAGAGTTCATTCCGAGCCACTTAACTAACACTATATCACCCTTTCTCTTCAACACCTTCTCCACAATAAATATATTAGGATGTTTCACCTTTTGAAGTTCCTCTTCATAAAAAGATCCACTTATAGCTTGCGTTTGATCATCTTGTAGAATGTAGGTCACCGGATTGGTATTATTAACCTTCATTATCTGAAATACATAAGTGTTTTATATACACAGTGAAAATAGTACAGATTTGTCGAATGTGACATTATCAAGTGAAAGAGATTTATTAAATCTATGTAACAACAAGACGGGCAATACATATTTAGAATGAACCTTTTCCACCTTTTTAATGGAGTTGAAGAGTTAAAACGTTGGTTATTGGTGTTATTTACGAGCGATCCTATCACACATTTGAAGCATGTTATTCGAGCGCGTAGAAAGAAAATGGGGTTAAATTTTCCAACTTTGCAGTGGTGGTGATTTGATGTTGTATAAGATGGAGTTTACACGTTCTATAATGAAGCGAGATAGGAGAAATAAAAATTCATTATACCAAGAGTGGACGTTTGATACATATCATCAAGTGTTTGAAGATAGTGAAGGTTTGGAGATTACGGTAAAAGTACCTAGACGTCCTAAAACGGTAGATAAAACAAAAGGTGTGAAGGAAATGGTTCACCACCTACTATTTCAACTTCAACCGTTGCTACTGCTACTACTGATACGACTGTTAAGATGGAACCTTCGACTACAGAATATCATATGAGAACAACAAAGTTTCCTCTGAGTGAATCATGTTTGGAATATAAAAAAGCTATAGAAATTTGACATGTAATAAACATGTCAAAATTCCCCAATGTTTGATTGACGATGGATTTAAAAGAAAATAAATCCAATATTCTATTAAAATATCCACGGAATGGAATTAAAAAATCATTCTACGGATATTACATTTGATAGATTATTGGATTTTTAAATAATTTTGATAATGACGAAAAATATGTATGGTCATATAAGGGTGGGAGTATAGAAAAAAATCTATTAGACAGTTTGGGATTTAAAAATTTTAATTTAGAAAAACTTAAATGTCCTAAATTTGACAATTTAGTGCGACAATACACGAGATTGAAAATTATCGATTGTAATCGTCGTTCACGGCGTTTTCACCATTTGCTCGTACTGGAAAATCAAATCCTCGGCGGAGGGTTGCTCACTGCAGTGGATTTGAAGTGAAGGTTTTCGGTCATTGGTTGGCAAGGCGGTAAGGTGATTTACAAGCGAAAATAAAATACATAGTCAAACAACCATTATTTTTATGATAGTCTTCCATGTATATAACACAAGCTTTGAGTAGCTTACTTTTGGACTAGATGGTGATGTGTGGGAATGACCAAAGGATATTTATTATTATACTTATTTGGAAAGAACCTTTTCCACCTTTTTAATGGAGATGAAGAGTTAAAACGTTGGTTATTGGTGTTTTTTACGAGCGATCCTATCACACATTTGAAGCATGTTATTCGAGCGCGTAGAAAGAAAATGGGGTTACATTTTCCAACTTTGAGGTGGTGGTGATTTGATGTTGTATAAGATGGAGTTTACACGTTCTATAATGAAGCGAGATAGGAGATATAAAAATTATTTAAACCAAGAGTGGACGTTTGATACATATCATCAAGTGTTTGAAGATAGTGAAGGTTTGGAGATTACGGTAAAAGTACCTATACGTCCTAAAACGGTAGATAAAACAAAAGGTGTAAAGGAAATGGTTCACCACCTACTATTTCAACTTCAACCGTTGCTACTGCTACTACTGATACGACTGTTAAGATGGAACCTTCGACTACAGAATATCATATGAGTACAACCAAGTTTCCTCTGAGTGAATCATGTTTGGAATATAAAAAAGCTATCTATAGAAAGCGTTATTTTTCGGGCTCATGAAGAGTTGTAAAAATTAAAATCTACTCCAATACCTGAAAGCGCATGTTCAGCGCGCTTACCATCTTCATTGGATTGATTATTAAAAAATTAAGAGGGATAATCGAATATGGATATTTCCCATCACAAGCGACTAGTTAAAAAACAAAGCCCCTCCCATCTGAGAACAACCTAATAAATTATGAATATGATGATGTAAACAAGTTCTTATGGGAAGAGGGTAAGGCTGCGGCTCCATTGAGGCGGAGACGAGCGGAGCTGAGAGGAGACGTGTGGGGATCGACCAATCGTATTACATAAAATCCACATCTCGTCTCCGCTCCGCTTCAATGGAAACAGTCAAGCGGAGACGAGCGGAGCTGAGAGGAGACGTGTGGGGATTGACCAATCGTATTACATGAAATCCACATCTCGTCTCCGCTCCGCTTCAATGGAAACAGTCAAGCGGAGACGAGCGGAGCTGAGAGGAGACGTGTGTTTTGAAGTATAGGAAAGGACGTGTGAATGAAACTCGAGTTTAGCCAATACTGATTTTTATTATTTTACGTATAACTCTTCTATCTACCTGCATTATGGTTTATATTAAAATGTAGAATTACCTACAATTCCCCTATAAAATATTTATAATGAGAGACATACATTTTTAGTTCAGGTTTAAACCTTGGTACAAGCCACAATTTAAAAAGATATGAAGTAGGAATATTTTTTACATTGATCATTTTATTTCTATTTTATCCTTATTATTATTTTATTTTATCATACTCTTTTAATTAATAATAATGAGTTAAGTATATTTGTTTAGGTATTGCGCGGATATTTTATAACATTTATAGAATATGCAGCAAAGATTATTTAATTATATTACATGTAAAATAAAATTTAAATGGTTATTATGATTATTATGAGCATGATGTTCACATTTCATTAGTTTAATTAAAGTGACAGAGTTCCAAAAATCCGAATAAATATTCCATCTAAATATTCCATTACATAACTATACTTTTCAAATGTTTCATAACACAATTAAATTCTTCTTTAAATCAATAAGTATTGGAAAGTACGGATCACAGTAGATACCATATTATAGTAGTACACAATTATACATCATATGTTTATGATTTGTATGTATAGGTAATAATAATAGTTTACAATAATAGAATTCAAATAGAGCACAATGCAGACCTTTTAAAATATTTAAGCATGCAATAACGGACCTTAACATAAATACACTTGTTTAATCTTGTGCAAATACATATGACATATACTTGTTTTAAACTTTAACAGCCGTGAACGATTACCTTGTTGTTGGATTTCCAGGGAGAGAGTATTCCAAGCGATCAGGAGGTCTCACTTTCCTGCCAAAACGAGTGGTATATTGAGTGACATTGTTGTTTGTCGATTGTGATATTTGTGGAGAACTGGAGCCTATGTTTGGACGCTGACCTTGGTCGCGGTCGAGGGAGGCGTTAGAACTACTGGAGTGACTCAGCTGTGACTCCGGCCTATCAATAGTTATATCATCATACCTATCGTTATACTGCTGATTGTCATTTCTCAGTTCCGAGTCTATTATGATGTGCTTTCTATTTCTTCTTAATAAATTACCGGTGACTAGTCTTACGAGATATGATCGGCTGTTTAAAATGCGTTCGATAGTGCCAGGAGTCCAACGATTATATAATCTAACTTTAACTTTTTGAGCGATTATTAAAGGCTTTAAGTGTCTAGCTCCCCTATCAAAATATTTCTTTTGATACTCCTGACGCGCTTTGAGTTTACTAGGAATGTTTTTGTGGATTTTGGGTAACAACAGTCGCGGCGAACACGGAATTATGCTGCGTAGCTTCTTATTGTATAATAGTTCAGCGGGTGATGCTAATTTGCCGCTTAACGGTGTATTGTGATACTCCAAGAGAGCTAAATCGAATTCAGAATTATCATAAGCTGTTTTTCTCATCATCATTTTTATCGTTTGAACGGCACGTTCCACTTGACCGTTTGATTGAGGATACCCAGGGGATGATGTATTATGTTCGAAATTCCAGGATATGGAAAATTCTTTAAATGCCCGGGACGTGAATTCGGGACCATTATCTGACATTACTATTTGTGGAACACCTTGCCGTCTGAATATGAATTTTAATTGTTTGATGACCTCTGTAGATGTAGTCGATTTTAATTCTGCAGTTTCAATGAATTTACTAAAATAATCGATTACTATTAAGTAAGATTTCGAGCCAAAGTGAAAAATATCAGTTCCTATCTTATACCAAGCCCTATTTGGAACTTCATGCGGTATAAGTGGTTCTTTAGTGTTTTGTTTTTTATATGTAAGGCAAGCCTGACAATGTGATAAATAGTCTTGTATATGTGATGACATATTAGGCCAAAACATGATTTCTCTAGCTCTGAGGTTACATTTTTCTATACCTAGATGTCCTATGTGAATATTTTTTAACATTGTTCTTCTCATACATTTTGGTATGACGACCCTATGGCCCTTCCATACTAAACCATAATTAAATGTTAGATCCTCTTTGCTATCCCAAAATGGTTTTAAGTTATCTCTTACTTCGCTTTTTTGCGAAGGCCAGCCACGTTTAATAATTTTAATAAGTTCCTGCATATCCTTATCTTCTTGAGTGTGTTTCTGTATTTGTATAAAATGCGAATCAGTGAGCGGATTGTCAGCTGATATTACGCACACCTGAGCCTGCGCGTCTAGATGGTCACGTGGGGTCGTATTGTTATCGCCGCTGCTCGGCGCAACTGCCCGCGATAACGCATCCGCTATATAAAGATACCTACCCGGCTTGTAGACCAATGTGAATGAATAAGGTTGCAGGCGCATTAGCATTCTCTGAAGCCTAGGTGGGGTGTTTACTAATGATTTATTTATGATGCTGACTAAGGGCTTGTGATCTGTCTCTATTGTAACGTCATGACGACCATAAATATACATATAAAATCTCTCACAAGCAAACACGCACGCATAAAGTTCTTTTTCAATTTGAGCGTAGTTTTGCTCCGTTTTAGTTAGCGACTTAGATGCGTAACAGACAGGCAAATTGTCCTGCATTAAACATGCTCCTAAACCGTTTTTGCTTGCATCAACCGATATCACCACCGGTGTTTCAAGGCTATAATATTTTAAGACTGGTGGACTACTTAATTGATTTTTAATCGATTCAAAGCACTTATCGTGCGTTTCATCCCAATGCCAAGCGATGTCCTTCTTCAATAATTCCCTAAGCAAAGCTGTTTTTTCAGAAAAATTCGGTACAAAATTGCTGACATATGTAACAATACCTAAAAACCTTTCCACGTCTTTTACGTTGTTTGGCTTAGGCATGTTTTTAATGGCTTTAATATGTTTTTCGTCGGGCTTAACACCACGTCTGGTTATTTTGTGTCCTAGATAAGTTAGCTCGTTTAAACCAATTTTACATTTATTTTTGTTTAACTTAATATTAATTTTTCTACACCTCTGTAGTACTGAACGTAGTATTTTATCATGCAATTCTTTTGTATTAGCATGAACCAATATATCATCAACAAATTGTATTACACCATCTATGTCATCAAAATGTCCATACAGCCTTTTATGGAAGATTTCTGAAGCTGAACTTATACCATAAGGCATCCGCAAGAATTTAAACCTACCAAAGATGGTGTTGAAGGTACACAAGTCCGTGCAGCTATCATGTAGTTTAACGTGCCAAAACCCTTGTTTTGCATCTAGTGTACTAAAATATTTGGAACCTGACAAACATGTTGCTATTTCCTCAAAAGTTGGCAACTTGAAATGCTCTCTTTTAATCGCTTTATTTAAATCTCGCAGATCTAGACATATACAAAGATCGCCGTTGGGTTTCTTTACTACTGTCATACTATTGACCCAATCTGTGGGACCCTCAACCTTCTCAATAATACCTTCCCTTTGCATTTCTATCAACTTATTTTTGACTTGCTCTTTTAAAGCTACTGGCAACTTTCGTGGTGCATGTATTGTAGGCTGTGCACCCTCTTTTAATTCTATTTTATAAGTACCAGGTAGACAACCAATTCCTTCAAATAAATCTGGAAATTCATCTAAAATGGCACTACTGCTGTTACTACTGTTTTCTTTAACACTCATTACTCGTTTTATTAGGTTCATTTCCTCGCAGGAACTTCTACCTAAAATTGGTGGAGAGTTTGTATTAACTATGACAAAACTAAGTATGTATGTGCTTTGTTTATATGCCACTTTAAGGAAACATTTACCCACTACTTCTATTTTGCTACCTGCATACCCTTGTAATTTTATTGTGGTTTTAACTAATTCATTTTGAGAAATGTTTAATTTATTCATGTACATAATTGGTAAGATGTTAACATCGGCCCCAGTGTCCAATTTAAAATTTATTGTCGTGTTTTTTATTACTAATAATGCCGACCAAAGATCATAAAACGAATTATTATTTATAGAGTATATTACCTGATCACTTGACTCCTCCTGGATCTCGTAAACACGGCACATCCTAGCATAATGGTTCATCCTATGACATGCGTTACAACGCTGTCCATAAGCCGGGCACTCATATTTTTTGTGATTAATTCCGCACTTTTCACACTTCGCATTATTATTAAATGGAGGTTTGCTTATATTCGGACGTTGATCTCGCACCGACACATCAGACTGCACTAAATTGGACGACCTTGACGCGCTAGCCACGGGGTTGTTATTGCGTTGAGGCGGTTGCCATTTTAAACTGCGCTGCATTCCTCTGAAGCTATTTCTTCCGTTACGTTTGACAAAATATACCTTATTCTCTTCTTGTTGCTCGTTGATAACATCTACACAATGTTCTTGCTGATCCATTTTTATATTGTTGGCCTGCAACCTCGACATTTCCGCCAAACGACAAATATCAACGGCTTTTGATAATGTTAAATCTGATTCTCTTAGTAAGCGTTCTCGCAATGTTCCATCTCTGATTCCGCATATCATTCTATCTCGGACTAAATCATTCATTAAATCCTTCAACTCGCATTTAACTGCAATTTTCTTTAGTTCAAAAACATACTGCTCAATGGATTCCATTTCTCGTTGGTTGCGGGTAAAGAATGCATGACGTTCGATGGTAATATTCTTTTTTGGTAAGAAAAATGTGTCGAATTCTTCCAATAGTTCTTCAACTGTGTTAATATCTGATTTAAATTGTTCAAACACATCACGGCATTTTTCTCCAATAATATGCAATAGAATGTTGATTTGCACTTTGCTATCTTTTTTCTGCAGCTCACACGCACGATAATATATCATAAAGGAACTTTTCCATTTCTCCCACTCTTTACTCAAATTTCCTGAGGTGGCGGTTGTAATACAGTCTCCATTTTTACACTTTTTTAGCACTGACCAAGCCACAAAAACGTATTCTTGCACTTTAAATAGTATTTACTTGCTTCTAAAACATTGCTGCGCAGTTTATAACTGCCGACTGCGCCATGTTTTGAAGTATAGGAAAGGACGTGTGAATGAAACTCGAGTTTAGCCAATACTGATTTTTATTATTTTACGTATAACTCTTCTATCTACCTGCATTATGGTTTATATTAAAATGTAGAATTACCTACAACGTGTGGGGATCGACCAATCGTATTACATGAAATCCACATCTCGTCTCCGCTCCGCTCCGATTCAATGGAAATAGTCAAGCGGAGACGAGCTGAGCGGAGAGGAGACGTGTAATCACGGGCCCAGAGGGGCGAAGCAGAGTGGAGGGGCGGGATTCTAATCGAGCCGCACAGTCAGTTGGACCGGTAGCGTCACCGATACTACACACCTGCGCACGATTCACAATGGGTGACGAATTGTTCATTGAAAGTGTCAAAAAGTACCCATGTTTGTGGAACACTCAACTTACTACTTACAAGTGTAATGAGACGAAGGATGCAGCGTGGCAGTTAGTGGTGAATGAAACAAATATTCAGAATGGTAAGTACAATACGTATTTATTTAATTTATAAAATGCTCAGGCGTCGCAAAATACGGGTCTCCTGCCACGGGACTTTACCCTCGTTGTTGAAGTAATCACAAAATATATCTCGGATCCGGTAAATTTCATTTGTACTTGCATTATTTGTTATCATCAATGTATTGCTATCCCTCTCGTCTCTTGGTACTGCATCTGCATTTATTTCATTTAAAAAGTTTGGCTGGTTTTCAATCAAATAATTATGTAAAATGCATGTTGCTTTAACAATTTTATCGACAGTATCGACTTGGCATTCAAATTCTCTGTGATACACATACCATTTCCTTTTCAACACACCGAATGTCGCTTCTACAATACGACGAGCTCTTGATAGCCTGTAATTAAATATTTTTTTGCTTGCATTCAATTGATCACTAGGATATGGACGCATTAAATTATAAGACAGGGGAAAAGCTTCGTCCCCAATAAATACGAATGGTACTGGTTCACCATCTTGAGTTAGTGGTTCAGGTGGTGGTAAATCTAAAGCATTGTTTTGTAGTCTCGTTCCAAATTCGCTATCAGAGAATATTCCTCCATCACTGAACCTCCCCATCGACCCAATATCTGCCATTATTATTTTCCTTCTAGCGTCGGCTACACACATTAAAACGATTGAAAATCTGTGTTTATAATTAAAAAATGAAGACCCTGAATTTTTTGGTGCATTAATGTACACATGTTTGCCGTCCAGCGCACCAGCACAATTCTTGAATTGCCACAAGTCTTCAAAATCTTTTGCTATTCTATACCAATCATTTTTATTTGGTACTGGCATGTATAACGGCTGCAGCACCTTCCAAATGCAATCACAAACTTCTGGAATAATCTTTGATACAGTACTTTTTCCAATTCTAAAATTTTCTGCAATGGTTGAAAACTTGCTGCCAGTCGCTAAATACCTGTAAATATATTTTATTACATTACTTTCACAAAATTAACCTTGATTTTATTCTCTTTCAGTTAACACAGCTAAAGCCAAGTGAAAAAAATTACGCGACAACCACCGCGACGCCATAAAAAGACAAAATTCTACTAGAAGTGGTCAAACAACAAAACAAATAAAATTATGGAAGTACCAAAAACTTATGGAGTTTTTACTGCCGTATATGTGTAACAGAAACCGAACGACGAACTATGAGCAACAAGAAATAAGGAGCCCAGGAACTGACGATACACGAATGTCCGCAGGTTCCAGTACAGAAAATAACTCGAAATCACAAGAAGAGCTGCTATCAGATATAGAAAGTATTCTGTCAGAGCCTACAACTGATAACTCTCAAAATTCGACAACACAAAATGCTGCTCCTTCGCCATCTCATTCTTCCCACGCTTCTTCAACAACTACCAATAAAAGGAAAGCTGATGATATTACTGAGCTACTACAAAAACATCAAGAAAATCACCAGCAATTGATGAAAGAACGAGCTGAAATAAAAGAAATTCTGACAGCACCCGATAACGTTGACGAAGTAGATCATTTTTTTCTGGGAATGGCAAAGAGTGTGAAAAAACTTCCGGCTTATTTGCAACGCCAAGTTAAACGGAACGCAATGAACGCTCTTATGGAAGCCGAGGAAGTAAATGAACAGCATTTATGGACTGCTCCGAATTATGGATACTGCACAAGTACAGATTCAAATACTTCGGCCAATTACTCAAACACGGAAACTTTGCGAAATAAAGAACCAGCTACACCCGGGAATGACGATCAGAACGATGATACTAACATAAACAGAAACCTAGATGCCACAGCCTAACTTACACTTTCCCGCTCGGTTTTATACTGCGTTAAATATTTAAAAAAAAGTCTCTGTCATTATTCTGTAACAATAAATAATTACTAATAAATATTATTACAAGCGTTTGATTCAGTTTCACCTGTCCCGCTGTTTATGTGTGGGTTTGTACAGTTGTCGCAGTCACTCCCGGCTAGTGTGGACAAAGGGTGTTTAAAAGGTACTAATATTCGAATGAAATAAAGAAATCCGGGTATAGCATTTGGCAACAAAAGTTTATTCAAATTTGCTATTTCACAATTACCTTTTAACACCTTCAAAAAAATCAAATACAAAACTTAGTAGCTCAGAATACAGTAGAGACTAGGTTAGGTTCTAATTTAGTTATCAATATCTATACTATTACAAATCTTAATGTTCACAAAATTCTAATTAAATAAAGATAAACCACCAATTTAAGAGTTTAATTACATAAATAAATTCCAAAATTTATCCTCAAAGGGATTCCTAAATTATGCCTAAATTGTTAGCTAAATTATCCCACTTTTCCTAAGTTTAAGTAAATACAAGAAAACCAACCTTGGATTTCAACGGAGGTTACTATTTCAAATCTTTGTTGCATCAAACTACAAACAATTCTGCAACATTACCCCAAAATTTCACCGATACCGATCCATCCTCAAAACAGCAGACAAGAAGCAAATCAATCCATAAGGAAGTTCTGACTTCAAAAATTAATCCAAATGAGGTCTAAGTAAGGTCTTAGTAAGGTCTAAGTAAGGTCACTGAAAAGAATTTACAAAAGGTTAGTTCAACGCACAAACCAAAGTAAAAGTTAAAAAACACTAACTTTTCATAATAAATATTTACCTGAGGTTACAACATGATCACCAAATTGTGACTGTTCAACTTACAGACACATATCAAAAGCGAAACCTAGAAATAAAAGAAAGTTCTAGTTAACAACCAATTTTTTTTTCTAAGTGAGGGTGGTTATACTTTTCATCACCCTATTTATGAAATCTATAATAAACCAATTTAATACCTGCAAAAGCTGGCTCGCCATATAATTTCTGAATTAATTACTAAACATTTATGCTAATTTTTCTATTTGAGACCTGAAATGATAAAAATTACAACTCTCAATACAATATGCCCAGATGTAGGTAGGCTACATTTTCTTTACAAGGATTTCCAAAGGAGTTTCCCCGAAATACTTACCATTTTCCAGTCATTTATATCAAATCATTTTTGAAATTAATTCATCCAAATTGACATGTTGGCGGCGTCTGAAACGATAAAAGAACCATGTGCTCAGACTCTAAGAAACGTCTCGCAACAAACAAAAATCAACGCAAACCTTTCTGCAGATACTTACCAGGAATAACTATCAAACTACAAAATAATTTGGGGCGTGCCCCGTAATCACATTTCTTTAATTAATTACATATTAAGACACGTTCCACTCCGACGCACGACCAACAGTGCGGCACCGGAAAAAAAGCAGCTGTCACACTTGACACATGTCAGTGTCACCATCCATCTTATCTATGCCAAAATATGGACTGAAGTCCTACATCCATTTAGCTTTTCGTTTCACGCGAACTTAGACAAAAATATACAACGTTACAATACCCCCCTCCCAAAGAAAAGAGGTTCACTACAGTGAACCGAAAGCTGTCCCCAGCTTCCGTAACTGTAAAAATATGTACTGTTACCAAATGCCAAAATAAAATCAAAATAATTTCCTTCCACTATCCAACAAGTTCAAACTAACCTAAGAAGACATTCTATTTACTATATCACTAGTTGATATTATTTGAAGGATCCAAAAGTATAAACCAAAAAACTACATCTAAGAGGCCTCAAAATAAAACTCCTAACCATAAATAAGTACAAAGCTTCGAAGCTCAAAAAAATAAAAATAAACCCGCAATCCATACAGCTATTTCATGCATTATGACTATATAATATCCTTATATTTTCTTACCGTGAAAGAAAACACAGTAACAAACATCCTCAACCTTTTTTATTATTATAATTTACTCATAATCATTAAGTAAATTATGTTAAAATCCTGAAAAAAAAACATCGCCAAACCAATCTGGAATGACCTAAAGCTAGACAACAATTCAAAGTCATAAGTTACAAGAGACTCTCCTTAAAGGTTTCAGCTAAAACAAATCCACAACCAAAGTTATATCATTCATCCACAAACAAACCATTCTATCAACCTCGCCATTCATACTTCATCATACAAAACAAACAGTTTTATTTCCAAATTCAAATAAAACTGAACTCTTTCACTTTTGTGTTTAGAATTTTCATCAATTTAAACACAACTAAAGAAACTCTAGTCTGTTAGATAGTTAGTAGTCATCTTACTTTACTTTTATTAATGTATTTGAGGGTAAACTTTGCTAGCAATAAACCAGTCTGTCACTAGCCTCTGTGTTTGATTGACGTTGCACTGGCGACGAGTCGGTTCGAATCAACGCGAGTTACTTACCTATAGAGGAACATATTTTTACATAATGCCGATAGGTAGCTTGGAGCCATTTGATATTAATTCAAAACAATGGCCGGCATATATTCGTCGCGTAAAACAGTACATCAAGTTGAACGAAATAAAAGACGAGTTGCAGGTGTCGTTACTGATAACGGTCGTAGGGGAAGCGACGTATTCGCTCATGTGTGATTTGTGCGCTCCGCGTGATCCCGAAACAAAAACATTCGATGAACTCGTATCAATATTATCGAATCACCTGGAACCGCAACGTTCTGTCATTGCTGAGCGACACGTGTTTCGTTTACGTCGACAACGGACCGGTGAATCAATGGCGGATTACCTACAAGATCTCAAGCATTTAGCTACCACATGCAACTTTGGATCGGCACTCGAAGAAAATCTGCGGGATCAATTTGTGTCGGGATTATCGAACGTGGCAATGCGGTCAAGGATTTTCGCAGAAAGAAATATCGAATACAAAGAGGCTGTAGAACTGGCTATGGCGCTGGAGGCCGCAGAGAGGCATGCGGAGGTGAGCGCTGCGACATCAGCAGCCACGACCTTGGGTGCAGGCGGCGATGCAGCGGGCGAGGGCCTGCACAGCACGAGCGCGAGGCGGACGCCGGCGGGGGCAGGCGGGCGGCGGGGCCCGCGCGGCCCAGCGCGAGCAGCCGGCGCGGCGACGGGCGGGCACGGGCCCAGTGCTGCTCCTGCGCAGTTGTGTTGCTGGCGGTGTGGCAGATCGCATCGACCGGATAAGTGTCGTTATGCTAATTATAACTGCGATGAGTGTAATCAAAGAGGTCATTTAAAAGTGATGTGTCAACGAGTGCGTGGTAGTGTTCCGTCGGGTCGTCAAAATTACGTAAGTGAGGATTTCTCCGAAGACGAGGACCTGTACAATATCGATCTCGTGTGCAAAGGTAACAAACCATTTTTTATCAAACTGTTTATGGACGATAAGCCTTTTCAATGTGAGATTGACACGGGAAGCCGAATATCAGCGATAAGTGAAGAATTATACAAACGAATGTTTCAATCAAAAGAAATTATCTCTGATAATCTAATATTACGCTGCTATTCGGGTACGGTAATTGAGTCCCTAGGCTACATAATCGTAAATGTAAAATTAGGCGATATAAAGGTTAATAATTTACATTGTTATGTTATCAAAAACGGGGGACGTCCACTCTTAGGTCGAGATTGGATTAAAGCTCTTAAAATTAAGCAGTTAAATTTTAATGATATTGTAGAAGACCCTTGTGTCAGCCAACTCGCAAAGGAGTTCCCCGAAGTGTTTACGGATAAGTTAGGCAAATGTAAGAAGCCACTCCAATTGCAATTGACCGATAGAGAACCGGTTTATGTGCGAGCGCGGCCCGTGCCCATCGCGTTACGCGCACGCGTCGAGCGCGAGATTGAGAGGCTCGAAGCCGAGGGAACTATTTATCGAGTGGAGCATTCCGAGTACGGAACTCCCATTGTGCCAGTTATAAAAGGAAACGGAGATATCAGAATCTGCGGCGATTACAAAGTCACAATAAATCCTAAGTTAAAACGCGATTACTATCCGCTCCCGCGCATTGAAGAACTGTTTGCGGTGTTGAGTGGGGGAAAGGAATTTACTAAAATTGATTTAACACATGCTTACCAACAAACTATTTTAACGGAAGACTCACAACCGTGCACTGCTATAACGACACATGTAGGTACATTTGTATATCGTCGCACCCCTTTCGGTTTATCGTGTATTCCAGAGAAATTTCAAAAACTCATGGAAGAAACCTTGAAAGGGATTCCTTCTACCGTAGTATTCCTTGATGATATCTGCTGTACAGGAACTGATAGGGTTTCCCACTTAAACACTTTAAGACAAGTCTTAACTAGATTAAGAGATATGGGTTTAACCGTAAAATTGAGTAAATGTAGCTTTTTACAAAAGAGTGTTAAGTACTTAGGGTTTGTTATAGATGAACAGGGCTTACACCCCGATGAAAAGAAAATAGAGGCCATAATTAATGCACCGGTACCTACCGACACCACTCAGTTAAGGAGTTTCCTGGGCTTATTAAATTATTATGGCAAATTTATCCCGAAGTTAAGTATCATGTTACACCCATTACACGAATTATTAAAAAAGGAGGTCAATTGGAAGTGGAGTTCGAAATGCAATAAAGCATTTATGGAGGCAAAGCAGGCTCTAACGAGCGATAAGGTTTTAGCTCATTATGAAGAGGGGCGACCTTTAGTGCTATCGGTAGACAGTAGCGCGTACGGGCTGGGCGCCGTGCTGGCGCACCGCTACGAGGACGGCAACGAGCGGCCCGTCAGCTGTGTGTCGCGCACGCTTAACGACGCAGAACGCAATTACAGCCAAATTGACAAAGAAGCGTTGGCGATCTTTTATGGTATTACTAGACACCACCAATACCTTTTTGGTAGAAAATTTGAATTGCGAACCGATCACAAGCCGTTGAGTTATATTTTTGGCAGTAAAATAGGCATTCCGCAGACTGCAGCCAGTCGTCTACAGCGATGGGCCGCACGGTTGGCAGCGTATGATTTCGAGATACATTTTGTAAAATCCGAAGACAACGGGCCTGCTGACGCTTTGTCCCGTCTACCATTAGCACACAAGGGAGGCGAAATTAATTCTGTAAGCTATATTAATTTAACGCAAGATTATATGCCGGTTAACTTCCATGATGTAAGCAAGGAAACAAATAAAGATCCTGTATTAAGTAGAATAGTAGGGTACGTTAAATTTGGATGGCCGGCAATACCGAGTTGTGAAGAGGAAAAGCCCTATTTCGCAAGGAAAAGTGAGATAATTTTAGATTTTGAATGCCTAATTTACAAGTATCGCATAATTATACCGAAAAGTTTACAAAGTAAAGTCTTAGAAGAAATTCACCAAGGTCACTTGGGAGTAAATAAGATGAAAAATATTTCACGTAACTATGTTTACTGGCCTTATTTAGACCAAGATTTGGAGAACTTGTGTCGTTCGTGTGAGGCGTGCCGGTCGGTGCGCGACGCGCCGCCGCACGCGCAGCTGCACCCGTGGGAGTTCCCTCTGACCCCGTGGCAGCGCTTGCACGCTGACTTCGCCGAACACTTGGGTAAAAGATATTTAGTACTTGTTGATGCACATTCCAAATGGATTGAGACATTACCGATGTCTCGTACAGACTCACAATCGACCATAACGGCGCTTATGTCGGTGTTCAGTAGGTTTGGGCTACCTTCACAACTCGTTACCGATAATGGCCCTCCATTTTTGTCACAAGAATTCAAAGAGTTCTGTTTGAGCAATTGTATTAAACATGTGACGACGGCACCGTACAGGCCTCAAGGCAACGGAGCCGCCGAAAACGCTGTAAAGACGATTAAAAAGGCTCTTAAAAGAGCAGTCTATACAGGCGAAAACGTTAAACAGGCGCTAAATATTTTTTTAATGCATTATAGAAATTGTGAGCATGCTACTACGGGCGTGTCCCCGGCAGTGCTGTTAACGGGCCGCCGGCTCCGCACGCGGCTCGATGCTCTGCGGCCAGACGTGGCGTCAGTGGCGCAGGCGGCGCAGCTTCGCCAAGTGGCTAATGCGGGTGGCACGTCCCCACCACAGCTGCAGATCGGAGAACCGATACTCGCACGCGATTATTCTTCGCGCTCGGACAAGTGGTCCTCGGGAACAGTAACTAAAGTAACGGGGCCAGTCTCTTATCGTGTCGACATGGGTAACGGCGTCGAGTGGCGTAGACACCGGGACCAAATTGTGCCAATCGGTAATAAATCTAGACTATCATTATCGCGTGCTAGTATAGGAACTCGAGGGAAGGAGACGAGTAGTCTTGATTTAGAGGATAAGTTCGAAGACGCTACAGAGGGGCCGGACGGAGGGCCCGGGGGCGCCAGCACGAGCTGCGCGCCGCTGTCCCCGGGCGCGCCGTCCTCGCCGCCGGCAGGGGCCACTGCGCGGGCTTTGAGAGCTTATTTACGAGCACAAAATAAAAAGTAATATTCCTACCTATTACAATGTAGTTAAATGTACTTATAAGTTGTTTAGTTAGTATAAGCATGTTAGTTAACCTAAGCACCTCTCATAACTGTTTCTTGAGTTAGGTACTATTTCTCACATTTAAAAGGGGAAAGATGTTAGATAGTTAGTAGTCATCTTACTTTACTTTTATTAATGTATTTGAGGGTAAACTTTGCTAGCAATAAACCAGTCTGTCACTAGCCTCTGTGTTTGATTGACGTTGCAGTCGAACCAGAACTTATGCTTTAATATCCTTAATATGCCACGAACCGAGTGAATGACCATCCATCGTCTCCAACTCGTAAACCAATGGTGACAAAACTTTAGTGATCCTGCACTTAATAAACTTTGGCGCCAACTTGGCCATTTTAAAGTTTTGGGCATCACTTTGAGTGTAGTTGGTCTTCCAAACTACATCACCAACCGAAAATTTCGCATTTCTGCGCCTCAAATTATAATAAGTGGCATTTCTAGCATGAGCATTTAGCATGTGTGCACGAACCTTCCCAAAAATGTCCTTAAGACAACCGAACTCACCGGCATACTCCTCCCTAGGCATATTCACTGAATACTCCGCCTCGGTATCCCTGTAGAATGATCCGTTGATGACTGGTTCCCTAGCATGTACTAGGAAGAATGGAGAAAACCCAGTCGATTCGTTGACAGCACTATTGATTGCGAATTGTATCTTGTGCAGGTGTCTGTCCCACGAACGATGGTTTTCCTGAACGAAAGAAGCTACCGCAGTCATCACGGTTTTGTTGTACCTTTCCACAAGGTTTACCTGCGACAAATGGCCCCACGTTGGGCGCCATTTGTCGCAGTCACTCCCGGCTAGTGTGGACAAAGGGTGTTTAAAAGGTACTAATATTCGAATGAAATAAAGAAATCCGGGTATAGCATTTGGCAACAAAAGTTTATTCAAATTTGCTATTTCACAATTACCTTTTAACACCTTCAAAAAAATCAAATACAAAACTTAGTAGCTCAGAATACAGTAGAGACTAGGTTAGGTTCTAATTTAGTTATCAATATCTATACTATTACAAATCTTAATGTTCACAAAATTCTAATTAAATAAAGATAAACCACCAATTTAAGAGTTTAATTACATAAATAAATTCCAAAATTTATCCTCAAAGGGATTCCTAAATTATGCCTAAATTGTTAGCTAAATTATCCCACTTTTCCTAAGTTTAAGTAAATACAAGAAAACCAACCTTGGATTTCAACGGAGGTTACTATTTCAAATCTTTGTTGCATCAAACTACAAACAATTCTGCAACATTACCCCAAAATTTCACCGATACCGATCCATCCTCAAAACAGCAGACAAGAAGCAAATCAATCCATAAGGAAGTTCTGACTTCAAAAATTAATCCAAATGAGGTCTAAGTAAGGTCTTAGTAAGGTCTAAGTAAGGTCACTGAAAAGAATTTACAAAAGGTTAGTTCAACGCACAAACCAAAGTAAAAGTTAAAAAACACTAACTTTTCATAATAAATATTTACCTGAGGTTACAACATGATCACCAAATTGTGACTGTTCAACTTACAGACACATATCAAAAGCGAAACCTAGAAATAAAAGAAAGTTCTAGTTAACAACCAATTTTTTTTTCTAAGTGAGGGTGGTTATACTTTTCATCACCCTATTTATGAAATCTATAATAAACCAATTTAATACCTGCAAAAGCTGGCTCGCCATATAATTTCTGAATTAATTACTAAACATTTATGCTAATTTTTCTATTTGAGACCTGAAATGATAAAAATTACAACTCTCAATACAATATGCCCAGATGTAGGTAGGCTACATTTTCTTTACAAGGATTTCCAAAGGAGTTTCCCCGAAATACTTACCATTTTCCAGTCATTTATATCAAATCATTTTTGAAATTAATTCATCCAAATTGACATGTTGGCGGCGTCTGAAACGATAAAAGAACCATGTGCTCAGACTCTAAGAAACGTCTCGCAACAAACAAAAATCAACGCAAACCTTTCTGCAGATACTTACCAGGAATAACTATCAAACTACAAAATAATTTGGGGCGTGCCCCGTAATCACATTTCTTTAATTAATTACATATTAAGACACGTTCCACTCCGACGCACGACCAACAGTGCGGCACCGGAAAAAAAGCAGCTGTCACACTTGACACATGTCAGTGTCACCATCCATCTTATCTATGCCAAAATATGGACTGAAGTCCTACATCCATTTAGCTTTTCGTTTCACGCGAACTTAGACAAAAATATACAACGTTACACAGTCAGCATCATTTTATATGGTGTACCAAACTATTTGACTATTTTTACATGCTACGAATGACGCTGACTGTATTACACATCATGAAAATACAACAATAACCATAAAAAAACAACAATACTTGTCAAAAAACCAAGTCTGGCAACTCATTTGTTCTACCGTAAAAAGTTGTTAGGATAGATAATTACGTAACAATTTAATACAGAAGGTTACTTAAGTAGGGACTGAATAAATTAATAACCGACTTGGTATTACATAGATCTCAAAACGTTATACGGTAGAACAACCAAGTTAGAGACTTGATTTTTTTGACAAGTATTGCTTTTTTTTTGGATCTCATGTTTTATTTTTACAATTAAATAGCATTCACTTACTTCAGACACAACGCCAACCTTTCTTCACTTCTAATTGACAACCTGCAGTTAGTGTCATTCTTCCTTAAATGAGGTCCAAGCAGGCTATGCAATTCATAAAAAATCTTCCTGGTTACTCTATAAGAACTTTCAAATGTTTCGTCGTCACATGTTTGAAAAAAAGTTGCGAATTCTCCTTGTGTTGAATGATATTTTATGTGTTCTCTCACCGAGAATCTATGGTTTCTCTTAGTGGAGCTCAAGTATTTTGCGGCAATCAAAGCAATTTTCATTGCTTCGATTTCTTCGTCTTCTAGCAATGTTAGATACAAAATGGCTTTTTTTTTACTTAGCACCGACATGACGTGTGCACTCTCCAAATAACTAACTACAAATAAAATGTATTGGGTCTCCCCCGGCTCGCTATACACCGCTCCGCTCGTCTCCGCCACAGTTTTCACAGCTCTGCTCCACTCAGCTCCGCTCGTCTCCGCCTCAGTGGAATCTCGTACCTCTTTTCACAGCTCTGCTCCTCTCAGCTCCGCTCGTCTCCGCCTCAGTGGAATCACGTACCTCTTTTCACAGCTCCGCTCCTCTCAGCTCCGCTCGTCTCCGCCTCAGTGGAATCACATACCTCTTTTCACAGCTCTGCTCCTCTCAGTTCCGCTCGTCTCCGCCTCAATGGAGCCGCAGCCTAAGAGGGGGGATGGGTGTTAGGAGTATCTAAACCTGCTATTTACAATATTAGTATCCACTTTTATCACAAGAGTATCAACGGGAGAACTGTTTAGTTCTCGTTATAAAAACTGTGAGTACTGTATTTTTTTAAAATGGCTTCCCTCACTGAAGAACTCAACCGCAACGGTAATTCTGGATGGATGAAAATTGCGGAGCTGGAGGTGAACAAACCTTATAAGGTTTTGGAGGTGAGGAGACAGCCTTCTAAATTTGAACCTGGAAAATTGCAAACAGTTTTACGTTTGGATAGTGGATGTTTGGTTACCCTAACATCAAGATTTGATAATCTCAAGGACAATCACTTTAGCATCTTCAGAGTAGGCTTTATGTTATCAATAAAGGACCCTGTGGAAAATCATTCATCGTCAACATTACGGATAATCCATTTCAAACTGAAGATTCCACTTCAAAATGAAAAAAATCTTTGTTCCAGAAAAAAAGTTGCAGTAAAAAAAATAAAGCATCACAGTAAACCAATTACCCCCACCACCACCGCAAGTTCTAGCAACACCAATATTGGTTATGGTATGAAGGAAAAATGGATAACTCATATTATAACAAATCAATCCATTACTACAAAATTGGACACGACCCTTCCCACTTGGAAGACTATACTGTGAAATAAGTGATTTAATGCGAAGTCAATACCTTTATAATATCAACAACTTGGAGTTGTACACTCTCATTGTTATTTGGGATGATATCGCTGATAATTATTGGATGGAAACAATCGGTTCCAGCAATATTGATGGTATTGAGTTCTTCTGCAAGGGTTACCTGTCGAGTATTTTACACGAAGCGGCTACACTCCATCGATGGTGAATTTGTTCATTATCGTTTTAGTGAGTGTCATTGGTTCAGAATACTTTTATCGATAATAGACATTTAAGGTGAAATAACACTAGTAACTTTTACGTCAGTGAAAAATGAGTGACGACTATAATGTAAGTAACATTCACTTTATTATAGACATCGATGGATTCCCTGTAGAAAAACTCGTTTTCTATAAGGAAGTTGCAATTTCAAATTGTTATACAAGGAAGTTACTTTATTACATGTCAAAATTCCCCAATGTTTGATTGACGATGGATTTAAAAGAAAATAAATCCAATATTCTATTAAAATATCCACGGAATGGAATTAAAAAATCATTCTACGGATATTACATTTGATAGATTATTGGATTTTTAAATGATTTGACAATTTGGTGCGAAAATACACGAGATTGAAAGTTGTCGATTGTAATCGTCGTTCACGGCGTTTTCACCATTTGCTCGTACTGGAAAATCAAATCTTCGGCGGAGGGTGGCTCACTGCAGTGGATTTGAAGTGAAGGTTTTCGGTCATTGGTTGGCAAGGCGGTAAGGTAATTTACAAGCGAAAAAAAAAATACATAGTCAAACAACCATTATTTTTATGATAGTCTTCCATGTATACATTGGTTAAAATTGAGATAAGCTTTAAAATCTATATTTTTACGCTAGCTGCGAATTTCGCACATCACTAATTATCTAGCTGTATCCATAAGATGGAACCTTCGACTACAGAATATCATATGAGTACAACAAAGTTTCCTCTGAGTGAATCATGTTTGGAATATAAAAAAGCTATCTATAGAAAGCGTTATTTTTCGGGCTCATGAAGAGTTGTAAAAATTAAAATCTACTCCAATACCTGAAAGCGCATGTTCAGCGCGCTTACCATCTTCATTGGATTGATTATTAAAAAATTAAGGGGGATAATCGAATATGGATATTTCCCATCACAAGCGACTAGTTAAAAAACAAAGCCCCTCCCATCTGAGAACAACCTAATAAATTATGAATATGATGATGTAAACAAGTTCTTATGGGAAGAGGGTAAGAGGGGGGATGGGTGTTAGGAGTATATAAACCTGCTATTTACAATATTAGTATCCACTTTTATCACAAGAGTATCAACGGGAGAACTGTTTAGTTCTCGTTATAAAAACTGTGAGTACTGTATTTTTTTATAATGGCTTCCCTCACTGAAGAACTCAACCGCAACGGTAATTCTGGATGGATGAAAATTGCGGAGCTGGAGGTAAACAAACCTTATAAGGTTTTGGAGGTGAGGAGAGAGCCTTCTAAAGTTGAACCTGGAAAATCGCAAACAGTTTTACGTTTGGATAGTGGATTTTTGGTTACCCTACCATCAAGATTTGATAATCTCAAGGACAATCACTTTGAGCATCTTCAGAGTGGGCTTTATGTTATCAATAAAGGACCCTGTGGAAAATCATTCATCGTCAACTTTACGGATAATCCATTTCAAACTGAAGATTCCACTTCAAAATGAAAAAATCTTTGTTCCAGAAAAAAAGTTGCAGTAAAAAAAATGGAGCATCACAGTAAACCAATTACCCCCACCACCACCGCAAGTTCTAGCAACACCAATATTGGTTATGGTATGAAGGAAAAATGGATAACTCATATTATAACAAATCCATAACTACAAAATTGGACACGACCCTTCCCACTTGGAAGACTATACTGTGAAATAAGTGATTTAATGCGAAGTCAATACCTTTATAATATCAACAACTTTGAGTTGTACACTCTCATTGTTATTTGGGATGATATCGCTGATAATTATTGGATGGAAACAATCGGTTCCAGCAATATTGATGGTATTGAGTTCTTCTGCAAGGGTTACCTGTCGAGTATTTTACACGAAGCGGCTACACTCCATCGATGGTGAATTTGTTCATTATCGTTTTAGTGAGTGTCATTGGTTCAGAATACTTTTATCGATAATAGACATTTGTGGTGAAATAACACTAGTAACTTTAACGTCAGTGAAAAATGAGTGACGACTATAATGTAAGTAATATTCACTTTATTATAGACATCGATGGATTCCCTGTAGAAAACCTCGTTTTCTATAAGGAAGTTGCAATTTTAAATTGTGATACAAGGGAGGTTACTTTATTACATGTCGAAATTCCCCAATGTTTAATTGAAGATGGATTTAAAAGAAAAGAAATCCAATATTCTATTAAAATATCTACGGAATGGAATTAAAAAATCATTCTACGGATATTACATTTGATAGATTATTGAATTTTTAAATGATTTCGATACAGACAAAAAATATGTATGGTCATATAAGGATGGGAGTATAGAAAAAAAAATATTAGACAGTTTGGGATTTAAAAATTTTAATTTAGAAATACTTGGTTGTCCTAAATTTGACAATTTGGTGCGACAATACACGAGATTGAAAATTATCGATTGTTATCGTCGTTCACGGCGTTTTCACCATTTGCTCGTACTGGAAAATCAAATCCTCGGCGGAGGGTGGCTCACTGCAGTGGATTTGAAGTGAAGGTTTTCGGTTATTGGTTGGCAAGGCGGTAAGGTAATTTACAAGCGAAAAAAAAATACATAGTCAAAGAACCATTATTTTTATGATAGTCTTCCATGTATACATTGGTTAAAATTGAGATAAGCTTTAAAATCTATATTTTTATGCTAGCTGCGAATTTCGCACATCACTAATTATCTAGCTGTATCCATAAGATGGAACCTTCGACTACAGAATATCATATGAGTACAACAAAGTTTCCTCTGAGTGAATCATGTTTGGAAAATAAAAAAGCTAAAGAAAGCGTTATTTTTCGGGCTCATGAAGAGTTGTAAAAATTAAAATCTACTCCAATACCTGAAAGCGCATGTTCAGCGCGCTTACCATCTTCATTGGATTGATTATTAAAAAATTAAGGGGGATAATCGAATATGGATATTTCCCATCACAAGCGACTAGTTAAAAAACAATGTCCCTCCCATCTGAGAACAAAGAGAAAAAAAAAAAACAATCATCATCTGAGAACAACCTAATAAAGTATGAATATGATGATGTAAACAAGTTCTTATGGGAAGAGGGTAAGGGGGGGGATGGGTGTTAGGAGTATATAAACCTGCTATTTACAATATTAGTATCCACTTTTATCACAAGAGTATCAACGGGAGAACTGTTTAGTTCTCGTTATAAAAACTGTGAGTACTGTATTTTTTTTATAATGGCTTCCCTCACTGAAGAACTCAACCGCAACGGTAATTCTGGATGGATGAAAATTGCGGAGCTGGAGGTGAACAAACCTTATAAGGTTTTGGAGGTGAGGAGACAGCTTTCTAAATTTGAACCTGGAAAATTGCAAACAGTTTTACGTTTGGATAGTGGATGTTTGGTTACCCTACCATCAAGGTTTGATAATCTCAAGGACAATCACTTTGAGCATCTTCAGAGTGGGCTTTATGTTATCAATAAAGGACCCTGTGGAAAATCATTCATCGTCAACTTTACGGATAATCCATTTCAAACTAAAGATTCCACTTCAAAATGAAAAAATCTTTGTTCCAGAAAAAAAGTTGCAGTAAAAAAAATGGAGCATCACAGTAAACCAATTACCCCCACCACCACCGCAAGTTCTAGCAACACCAATATTGGTTATGGTATGAAGGAAAAATGGATAACTCATATTATAACAAATCCATAACTACATAATTGGACACGACCCTTCCCACTTGGAAGACTATACTGTGAAATAAGTGATTTAATGCGAAGTCAATACCTTTATAATATCAACAACTTGGAGTTGTACACTCTCATTGTTATTTGGGATGATATCGCTGATAATTATTGGATGGAAACAATCGGTTCCAGCAATATTGATGGTATTGAGTTTTTCTGCAAGGGTTACCTGTCGAGTATTTTACACGAAGCGGCTACACTCCATCGATGGTGAATTTGTTCATTATCGTTTTAGTGAGTGTCATTGGTTCAGAATACTTTTATCGATAATAGACATTTGTGGTGAAATAACACTAGTAACTTTAACGTCAGTGAAAAATGAGTGACGACTATAATGTAAGTAATATTCACTTTATTATAGACATCGATGGATTCCCTGTAGAAAACCTCGTTTTCTATAAGGAAGTTGCAATTTTAAATTGTGATACAAGGGAGGTTACTTTATTACATGTCGAAATTCCCCAATGTTTAATTGAAGATGGATTTAAAAGAAAAGAAATCCAATATTCTATTAAAATATCTACGGAATGGAATTAAAAAATCATTCTACGGATATTACATTTGATAGATTATTGAATTTTTAAATGATTTCGATACAGACAAAAAATATGTATGGTCATATAAGGATGGGAGTATAGAAAAAAAAAATATTAGACAGTTTGGGATTTAAAAATTTTAATTTAGAAATACTTGGTTGTCCTAAATTTGACAATTTGGTGCGACAATACACGAGATTGAAAATTATCGATTGTTATCGTCGTTCACGGCGTTTTCACCATTTGCTCGTACTGGAAAATCAAATCCTCGGCGGAGGGTGGCTCACTGCAGTGGATTTGAAGTGAAGGTTTTCGGTTATTGGTTGGCAAGGCGGTAAGGTAATTTACAAGCGAAAAAAAAATACATAGTCAAAGAACCATTATTTTTATGATAGTCTTCCATGTATACATTGGTTAAAATTGAGATAAGCTTTAAAATCTATATTTTTATGCTAGCTGCGAATTTCGCACATCACTAATTATCTAGCTGTATCCATAAGATGGAACCTTCGACTACAGAATATCATATGAGTACAACAAAGTTTCCTCTGAGTGAATCATGTTTGGAAAATAAAAAAGCTAAAGAAAGCGTTATTTTTCGGGCTCATGAAGAGTTGTAAAAATTAAAATCTACTCCAATACCTGAAAGCGCATGTTCAGCGCGCTTACCATCTTCATTGGATTGATTATTAAAAAATTAAGGGGGATAATCGAATATGGATATTTCCCATCACAAGCGACTAGTTAAAAAACAATGTCCCTCCCATCTGAGAACAAAGAGAAAAAAAAAAAAACAATCATCATCTGAGAACAACCTAATAAAGTATGAATATGATGATGTAAACAAGTTCTTATGGGAAGAGGGTAAGGGGGGGGATGGGTGTTAGGAGTATATAAACCTGCTATTTACAATATTAGTATCCACTTTTATCACAAGAGTATCAACGGGAGAACTGTTTAGTTCTCGTTATAAAAACTGTGAGTACTGTATTTTTTTTATAATGGCTTCCCTCACTGAAGAACTCAACCGCAACGGTAATTCTGGATGGATGAAAATTGCGGAGCTGGAGGTGAACAAACCTTATAAGGTTTTGGAGGTGAGGAGACAGCTTTCTAAATTTGAACCTGGAAAATTGCAAACAGTTTTACGTTTGGATAGTGGATGTTTGGTTACCCTACCATCAAGGTTTGATAATCTCAAGGACAATCACTTTGAGCATCTTCAGAGTGGGCTTTATGTTATCAATAAAGGACCCTGTGGAAAATCATTCATCGTCAACTTTACGGATAATCCATTTCAAACTAAAGATTCCACTTCAAAATGAAAAAATCTTTGTTCCAGAAAAAAAGTTGCAGTAAAAAAAATGGAGCATCACAGTAAACCAATTACCCCCACCACCACCGCAAGTTCTAGAAACACCAATATTGGTTATGGTATGAAGGAAAAATGGATAACTCATATTATAACAAATCCATAACTACATAATTGGACACGACCCTTCCCACTTGGAAGACTATACTGTGAAATAAGTGATTTAATGCGAAGTCAATACCTTTATAATATCAACAACTTGGAGTTGTACACTCTCATTGTTATTTGGGATGATATCGCTGATAATTATTGGATGGAAACAATCGGTTCCAGCAATATTGATGGTATTGAGTTCTTCTGCAAGGGTTACCTGTCGAGTATTTTACACGAAGCGGCTACACTCCATCGATGGTGAATTTGTTCATTATCGTTTTAGTGAGTGTCATTGGTTCAGAATACTTTTATCGATAATAGACATTTGTGGTGAAATAACACTAGTAACTTTAACGTCAGTGAAAAATGAGTGACGACTATAATGTAAGTAATATTCACTTTATTATAGACATCGATGGATTCCCTGTAGAAAACCTCGTTTTCTATAAGGAAGTTGCAATTTTAAATTGTGATACAAGGGAGGTTACTTTATTACATGTCGAAATTCCCCAATGTTTAATTGAAGATGGATTTAAAAGAAAAGAAATCCAATATTCTATTAAAATATCTACGGAATGGAATTAAAAAATCATTCTACGGATATTACATTTGATAGATTATTGAATTTTTAAATGATTTCGATACAGACAAAAAATATGTATGGTCATATAAGGATGGGAGTATAGAAAAAAAAATATTAGACAGTTTGGGATTTAAAAATTTTAATTTAGAAATACTTGGTTGTCCTAAATTTGACAATTTGGTGCGACAATACACGAGATTGAAAATTATCGATTGTTATCGTCGTTCACGGCGTTTTCACCATTTGCTCGTACTGGAAAATCAAATCCTCGGCGGAGGGTGGCTCACTGCAGTGGATTTGAAGTGAAGGTTTTCGGTTATTGGTTGGCAAGGCGGTAAGGTAATTTACAAGCGAAAAAAAAATACATAGTCAAAGAACCATTATTTTTATGATAGTCTTCCATGTATACATTGGTTAAAATTGAGATAAGCTTTAAAATCTATATTTTTATGCTAGCTGCGAATTTCGCACATCACTAATTATCTAGCTGTATCCATAAGATGGAACCTTCGACTACAGAATATCATATGAGTACAACAAAGTTTCCTCTGAGTGAATCATGTTTGGAAAATAAAAAAGCTAAAGAAAGCGTTATTTTTCGGGCTCATGAAGAGTTGTAAAAATTAAAATCTACTCCAATACCTGAAAGCGCATGTTCAGCGCGCTTACCATCTTCATTGGATTGATTATTAAAAAATTAAGGGGGATAATCGAATATGGATATTTCCCATCACAAGCGACTAGTTAAAAAACAATGTCCCTCCCATCTGAGAACAAAGAGAAAAAAAAAAAAACAATCATCATCTGAGAACAACCTAATAAAGTATGAATATGATGGTGTAAACAAGTTCTTATGGGAAGAGGGTAAGGGGGGGGATGGGTGTTAGGAGTATATAAACCTGCTATTTACAATATTAGTATCCACTTTTATCACAAGAGTATCAACGGGAGAACTGTTTAGTTCTCGTTATAAAAACTGTGAGTACTGTATTTTTTTTATAATGGCTTCCCTCACTGAAGAACTCAACCGCAACGGTAATTCTGGATGGATGAAAATTGCGGAGCTGGAGGTGAACAAACCTTATAAGGTTTTGGAGGTGAGGAGACAGCTTTCTAAATTTGAACCTGGAAAATTGCAAACAGTTTTACGTTTGGATAGTGGATGTTTGGTTACCCTACCATCAAGGTTTGATAATCTCAAGGACAATCACTTTGAGCATCTTCAGAGTGGGCTTTATGTTATCAATAAAGGACCCTGTGGAAAATCATTCATCGTCAACTTTACGGATAATCCATTTCAAACTGAAGATTCCACTTCAAAATGAAAAAATATTTGTTCCAGAAAAAAAGTTGCAGTAAAAAAAATGGAGCATCACAGTAAACCAATTACCCCCACCACCACCGCAAGTTCTAGCAACACCAATATTGGTTATGGTATGAAGGAAAAATGGATAACTCATATTATAACAAATCCATTACTACAAAATTGGATACGACCCTTCCCACTTGGAAGACTATACTGTGAAATAAGTGATTTAATGCGAAGTCAATACCTTTATAATATCAACAACTTGGAGTTGTACACTCTCATTGTTATTTGGGATGATATCGCTGATAATTATTGGATGGAAACAATCGGTTCAAGCAATATTGATGGTATTGAGTTCTTCTGCAAGGGTTACCTGTCGAGTATTTTACACGAAGCGGCTACACTCCATCGATGGTGAATTTGTTCATTATCGTTTTAGTGAGTGTCATTGGTTCAGAATACTTTTATCAATAATAGACATTTGTGGTGAAATAACACTAGTAACTTTTACGTCAGTGAAAAATGCGTGACGACTATAATGTAAGTAATATTCACTTTATTATAGACATCGATGGATTCCCTGTAGAAAACCTCGTTTTCTTTAAGGAAGTTGCAATTTTAAATTGTTATACAAGGGAGGTTACTTTATTACATGTCAAAATTCCCCAATGTTTGATTGAAGATGGATTTAAAAGAAAAGAAATCCAATATTCTATTAAAATATCCACGGAATGGAATTAAAAAATCATTCTACGGATATTACATTTGATAGATTATTGGATTTTTAAATGATTTCGATACAGACAAAAAATATGTATGGTCATATAAGGATGGGAGTATAGAAAAAAAAAAATTAGACAGTTTGGGATTTAAAAATTTTAATTTAGAAATACTTGGTTGTCCTAAATTTGACAATTTGGTGCGACAATACACGAGATTAAAAATTATCGATTGTTATCGTCGTTCACGGCGTTTTCACCATTTGCTCGTACTGGAAAATCAAATCCTCGGCGGAGGGTGGCTCACTGCAGCAGTGGATTTGAAGTGAAGGTTTTCGGTCATTGGTTGGCAAGGCGGTTAGGTTATTTACAAGCGAAAATAAAATACAAAGTCAAACAACCATTATTTTTATGATAGTCTTCCATGTATATAACACAAGCTTTGAGTAGCTTACTTTTGGACTAGATGGTGATGTGTGGGAATGTCCAAAGGATATTTATTATTATACTTATTTGGAAAGAACCTTTTCCACCTTTTTAATGGAGATGAAGAGTTAAAACGTTGGTTATTGGTGTTTTTTACGAGCGATCCTATCACACATTTGAAGCATGTTATTCGAGCGCGTAGAAAGAAAATGGGGTTACATTTTCCAACTTTGCAGTGGTGGTGATTTGATGTTGTATAAGATGGAGGTTACACGTTCTATAATGAAGCGAGATGGGAGAAATAAAAATTATTTAAACCAAGAGTGGACGTTTGATACATATCATCAAGTGTTTGAAGATAGTGAAGGTTTGGAGATTACGGTAAAAGTACCTAGACGTCCTAAAACGGTGGATAAAACAAAAGGTGTAAAGGAAATGGTTCACCACCTACTATTTCAACTTCAACCGTTGCTACTGCTACTACTGATACGACTGTTAAGATGGAACCTTCGACTACAGAATATCATATGAGTACAACAAAGTTTCCTCTGAGTGAATCATGTTTGGAATATAAAAAAGCTATCTATAGAAAGCGTTATTTTTCGGGCTCATGAAGAGTTGTAAAAATTAAAATCTACTCCAATACCTGAAAGCGCATGTTCAGCGCGCTTACCATCTTCATTGGATTGATTATTAAAAAATTAAGGGGGATAATCGAATATGGATATTTCCCATCACAAGCGACTAGTTAAAAAACAAAGCCCCTCCCATCTGAGAACAACCTAATAAATTATGAATATGATGATGTAAACAAGTTCTTATGGGAAGAGGGTAAGAGGGGGGATGGGTGTTAGGAGTATATAAACCTGCTATTTACAATATTAGTATCCACTTTTATCACAAGAGTATCAACGGGAGAACTGTTTAGTTCTCGTTATAAAACTGTGAGTACTGTATTTTTTTATAATGGCTTCCCTCACTGAAGAACTCAACCGCAACGGTAATTCTGGATGGATGAAAATTGCGGAGCTGGAGGTGAACAAACCTTATAAGGTTTTGGAGGTGAGGAGACAGCCTTCTAAAGTTGAACCTGGAAAATCGCAAACAGTTTTACGTTTGGATAGTGGATGTTTGGTTACCCTACCATCAAGATTTGATAATCTCAAGGACAATCACTTTGAGCATCTTCAGAGTGGGCTTTATGTTATCAATAAAGGACCCTGTGGAAAATCATTCATCGTCAACTTTACGGATAATCCATTTCAAACTGAAGATTCCACTTCAAAATGAAAAAATCTTTGTTCCAGAAAAAAAGTTGCAGTAAAAAAAATGGAGCATCACAGTAAACCAATTACCCCCACCACCACCGCAAGTTCTAGCAACACCAATATTGGTTATGGTATGAAAGAAAAATGGATAACTCATATTATAACAAATCCATTACTACAAAATTGGACACGACCCTTCCCACTTCGAAGACTATACTGTGAAATAAGTGATTTAATGCGAAGTCAATACCTTCATAATATCAACAACTTGGAGTTGTACACTCTCATTGTTATTTGGGATGATATCGCTGATAATTATTGGATGGAAACAATCGGTTCAAGCAATATTGATGGTATTGAGTTCTTCTGCAAGGGTTACCTGTCGAGTATTTTACACGAAGCGGCTACACTCCATCGATGGTGAATTTGTTCATTATCGTTTTAGTGAGTGTCATTGGTTCAGAATACTTTTATCGATAATAGACATTTGTGGTGAAATAACACTAGTAACTTTAACGTCAGTGAAAAATGAGTGACGACTATAATGTAAGTAATATTCACTTTATAATAGACATCGATGGATTCCCTGTAGAAAACCTCGTTTTCTATAAGGAAGTTGCAATTTTAAATTGTTATAAAAGGGAGGTTACTTTATTACATGTCAAAATTCCCCAATGGTTGATTGACGATGGATTTAAAAGGAAAGAAATCCAATATTCTATTAAAATATCCACGGAATGGAATTAAAAAATCATTCTAGGGATATTACATTTGATAGATTATTGGATTTTTAAATGATTTCGATAATGACGAAAAATTATAAGGGTGGGAGTATAGAAAAAAATCTATAAGACAGTTTGGGATTTAAAAATTTTAATTTAGAAATACTTGGTTGTCCTAAATTTGACAATTTGGTGCGACAATACACGAGATTGAAAATTATCGATTGTTATCGTCGTTCACGGCGTTTTCACCATTTGCTCGTACTGGAAAATCAAATCCTCGGCGGAGGGTGGCTCACTGCAGCAGTGAATTTGAAGTGAAGGTTTTCGGTCATTGGTTGGCAAGGCGGTAAGGTGATTTACAAGCGAAAATAAAATACAAAGTCAAACAACCATTATTTTTATGATAGTCTTCCATGTATATAACACAAGCTTTGAGTAGCTTACTTTTGGACTAGATGGTGATGTGTGGGAATGTCCAAAGGATATTTATTATTATACTTATTTGGAAAGAACCTTTTCCACCTTTTTAATGGAGATGAAGAGTTAAAACGTTGGTTATTGGTGTTTTTTACGAGCGATCCTATCACACATTTGAAGCATGTTATTCGAGCGCGTAGAAAGAAAATGGGGTTAAATTTTCCAACTTTGCAGTGGTGGTGATTTGATGTTGTATAAGATGGAGGTTACACGTTCTATAATGAAGCGAGATGGGAGAAATAAAAATTATTTAAACCAAGAGTGGACGTTTGATACATATCATCAAGTGTTTGAAGATAGTGAAGGTTTGGAGATTACGGTAAAAGTACCTAGACGTCCTAAAACGGTGGATAAAACAAAAGGTGTAAAGGAAATGGTTCACCACCTACTATTTCAACTTCAACCGTTGCTACTGCTACTACTGATACGACTGTTAAGATGGAACCTTCGACTACAGAATATCATATGAGTACAACAAAGTTTCCTCTGAGTGAATCATGTTTGGAATATAAAAAAGCTATCTATAGAAAGCGTTATTTTTCGGGCTCATGAAGAGTTGTAAAAATTAAAATCTACTCCAATACCTGAAAGCGCTTGTTCAGCGCGCTTACCATCTTCATTGGATTGATTATTAAAAAATTAAGGGGGATAATCGAATATGGATATTTCCCATCACAAGCGACTAGTTAAAAAACAAAGCCCCTCCCATCTGAGAACAACCTAATAAATTATGAATATGATGATGTTAACAAGTTCTTATGGGAAGAGGGTAAGAGGGGGGATGGGTGTTAGGAGTATATAAACCTGCTATTTACAATATTAGTATCCACTTTTATCACAAGAGTATCAACGGGAGAACTGTTTAGTTCTCGTTATAAAAACTGTGAGTACTGTATTTTTTTATAATGGCTTCCCTCACTGAAGAACTCAACCGCAACGGTAATTCTGGATGGATGAAAATTGCGGAGCTGGAGGTGAACAAACCTTATAAGGTTTAGGAGGTGAGGAGACAGCCTTCTAAAGTTGAACCTGGAAAATCGCAAACAGTTTTACGTTTGGATAGTGGATGTTTGGTTACCCTACCATCAAGATTTGATAATCTCAAGGACAATCACTTTGAGCATCTTCAGAGTGGGCTTTATGTTATCAATAAAGGACCCTGTGGAAAATCATTCATCGTCAACTTTACGGATAATCCATTTCAAACTGAAGATTCCACTTCAAAATGAAAAAATCTTTGTTCCAGAAAAAAAGTTGCAGTAAAAAAAAACTCATATTATAACAAATCCATTACTACAAAATTGGACACGACCCTTCCCACTTGGAAGACTATACTGTGAAATAAGTGATTTAATGCGAAGTCAATACCTTTATAATATCAACAACTTGGAGTTGTACACTCTCATTGTTATTTGGGATGATATCGCTGATAATTATTGGATGGAAACAATCGGTTCCAGCAATATTGATGGTATTGAGTTCTTCTGCAAGGGTTACCTGTCGAGTATTTTACACGAAGCGGCTACACTCCATCGATGGTGAATTTGTTCATTATCGTTTTAGTGAGTGTCATTGGTTCAGAATACTTTTATCGATAATACACATTTGTGGTGAAATAACACTTGTAACTTTTACGTCAGTGAAAAATGAGTGACGACTATAATGTAAGTAATATTCACTTTATTATAGACATCGATGGATTTCCCTGTAGAAAACCTCGTTTTCTATAAGGAAGTTGCAATTTTAAATTGTTATACAAGGGAGGTTACTTTATTACATGTCGAAATTCCCCAATGTTTAATTGAAGATGGATTTAAAAGAAAAGAAATCCAATATTCTATTAAAATATCCACGGAATGGAATTAAAAAATCATTCTACGGATATTACATTTGATAGATTATTGGATTTTTAAATGATTTGACAATTTGGTGCGACAATACACGAGATTGAAAGTTGTCGATTGTAATCGTCGTTCACGGCGTTTTCACCATTTGCTCGTACTGGAAAATCAAATCCTCGGCGGAGGGTGGCTCACTGCAGTGGATTTGAAGTGAAGGTTTTCGGTCATTGGTTGGCAAGGCGGTAAGGTAATTTACAAGCGAAAAAAAAATACATAGTCAAAGACCCATTATTTTTATGATAGTCTTCCATGTATACATTGGTTAAAATTGAGATAAGCTTTAAAATCTATATTTTTATGCTAGCTGCGAATTTCGCACATCACTAATTATCTAGCTGTATCCATAAGATGGAACCTTCGACTACAGAATATCATATGAGTACAACAAAGTTTCCTCTGAGTGAATCATGTTTGGAAAATAAAAAAGCTATAGAAAGCGTTATTTCTTGGGCTCATGAAGAGTTGTAAAAATTAAAATCTACTCCAATACCTGAAAGCGCATGTTCAGCGCGCTTACCATCTTCATTGGATTGATTATTAAAAAATTAAGGGGGATAATCGAATATGGATATTTCCCATCACAAGCGACTAGTTAAAAAACAATGTCCCTCCCATCTGAGAACAACCTAATAAATTCATAAAGATGAAATAAGAAACCAAAAATTTTTTTGCGCACGGGCGGGACTTGAACCAGCAACCTTTTGGCAAACCGGGCCAAACGCTCTTACCAATTGAGCTACCGTGCTGTTAGTCCGACCCTGCGAAATTTGTGGTTTCTTATGAAAACGTCAATTGCGTGACGCTTAGCGCCATCTAGCCGTCTGTTTATGAAACAGATGGCCCAAGCAGTTATTCTTTACAGAATAAATTCAACTTGGAAATTGATGTCGCTTCGCTATCTAATGCTTTAGAATGTTTTTAACACTCACAGTGTCATATTTTATATTCATAAAGATGAAATAAGAAACCAAAAATTTGCGCACGGGCGGGACTTGAACCAGCAACCTTTTGGCAAACCGGGCCAAACGCTCTTACCAATTGAGCTACCGTGCTGTTAGTGCGACCCTGCGAAATTTGTGGTTTCTTATGAAAACGTCAATTGCGTGACGCTTAGCGCCATCTAGCCGTCTGTTTATGAAACAGATGGCCCAAGCAGTTATTCTTTACAGAATAAATTCAACTTGGAAATTGATGTCGCTTCGCTATCTAATGCTTTAGAATGTTTTTAACACTCACAGTGTCATATTTTATATTCATAAAGATGAAATAAGAAACCAAAAATTTGCGCACGGGCGGGACTTGAACCAGCAACCTTTTGGCAAACCGGGCCAAACGCTCTTACCAATTGAGCTACCGTGCTGTTAGTCCGACCCTGCGAAATTTGTGGTTTCTTATGAAAACGTCAATTGCGTGACGCTTAGCGCCATCTAGCCGTCTGTTTATGAAACAGATGGCCCAAGCAGTTATTCTTTACAGAATAAATTCAACTTGGAAATTGATGTCGCTTCGCTATCTAATGCTTTAGAATGTTTTTAACACTCACAGTGTCATATATTATTTCATCTTTATGAATATAAAATATGACACTGTGAGTGTTAAAAACATTCTAAAACCTAATAAATTATCAATATGATGATGTAAACAAGTTCTTTTGGGAAGAGGGTAAGGGGGGGGGGGATGGGTGTTAGGAGTACATAAACCTGCTATTTACAATATTAGTATCCACTTTTATCACAAAAGTATCAACGGGAGAACTGTTTAGTTCTCGTTATAAAAACTGTGAGTACTGTATTTTTTTATAATGGCTTCCCTCACTGAAGAACTCTACCGCAACGGTAATTCTGGATGGATGAAAATTGCGGAGCTGGAGGTGAACAAACCTTATAAGGTTTTGGAGGTGAGGAGACAGCCTTCTAAATTTGAACCTGGAAAATTGCAAACAGTTTTACGTTTGGATAGTGGATGTTTGGTTACCCTACCATCAAGATTTGATAATCTCAAGGACAATCACTTTGAGCATCTTCAGAGTGGGCTTTATGTTATCAATAAAGGACTCTGTGGAAAATCATTCATCGTCAACTTTACGGATAATCCATTTCAAACTGAAGATTCCACTTCAAAATGAAAAAATCTTTGTTCCAGAAAAAAAGTTGCAGTAAAAAAAATGGAGCATCACAGTAAACCAATTACCCCCACCACCACCGCAAGTTCTAGCAACACCAATATTGGTTATGGTATGAAGGAAAAATGGATAACTCATATTATAACAAATCCATTACTACAAAATTGGACACGACCCTTCCCACTTGGAAGACTATACTGTGAAATAAGTGATTTAATGCGAAGTCAATACCTTTATAATATCAACAACTTGGAGTTGTACACTCTCATTGTTATTTGGGATGATATCGCTGATAATTATTGGATGGAAACAATCGGTTCCAGCAATATTGATGGTATTGAGTTCTTCTGCAAGGGTTACCTGTCGAGTATTTTACACGAAGCGGCTACACTCCATCGATGGTGAATTTGTTCATTATCGTTTTAGTGAGTGTCATTGGTTCAGAATACTTTTATCGATAATACACATTTGTGGTGAAATAACACTTGTAACTTTTACGTCAGTGAAAAATGAGTGACGACTATAATGTAAGTAATATTCACTTTATTATAGACATCGATGGATTTCCCTGTAGAAAACCTCGTTTTCTATAAGGAAGTTGCAATTTTAAATTGTTATACAAGGGAGGTTACTTTATTACATGTCGAAATTCCCCAATGTTTAATTGAAGATGGATTTAAAAGAAAAGAAATCCAATATTCTATTAAAATATCCACGGAATGGAATTAAAAAATCATTCTACGGATATTACATTTGATAGATTATTGGATTTTTAAATGATTTGACAATTTGGTGCGACAATACACGAGATTGAAAGTTGTCGATTGTAATCGTCGTTCACGGCGTTTTCACCATTTGCTCGTACTGGAAAATCAAATCCTTGGCGGAGGGTGGCTCACTGCAGTGGATTTGAAGTGAAGGTTTTCGGTCATTGGTTGGCAAGGCGGTAAGGTAATTTACAAGCAAAAAAAAAATACATAGTCAAAGAACCATTATTTTTATGATAGTCTTCCATGTATACATTGGTTAAAATTGAGATAAGCTTTAAAATCTATATTTTTATGCTAGCTGCGAATTTCGCACATCACTAATTATCTAGCTGTATCCATAAGATGGAACCTTCGACTACAGAATATCATATGAGTACAACAAAGTTTCCTCTGAGTGAATCATGTTTGGAAAATAAAAAAGCTATAGAAAGCGTTATTTCTTGGGCTCATGAAGAGTTGTAAAAATTAAAATCTACTCCAATACCTGAAAGCGCATGTTCAGCGCGCTTACCATCTTCATTGGATTGATTATTAAAAAATTAAGGGGGATAATCGAATATGGATATTTCCCATCACAAGCGACTAGTTAAAAAACAATGTCCCTCCCATCTGAGAACAACCTAATAAATTATGAATATGATGATGTAAACAAGTTCTTTTGGGAAGAGGGTAAGGGGGGGGGGGGGGGATGGGTGTTAGGAGTACATAAACCTGCTATTTACAATATTAGTATCCACTTTTATCACAAAAGTATCAACGGGAGAACTGTTTAGTTCTCGTTATAAAAACTGTGAGTACTGTATTTTTTTATAATGGCTTCCCTCACTGAAGAACTCTACCGCAACGGTAATTCTGGATGGATGAAAATTGCGGAGCTGGAGGTGAACAAACCTTATAAGGTTTTAGAGGTGAGGAGACAGCCTTCTAAATTTGAACCTGGAAAATTGCAAACAGTTTTACGTTTGGATAGTGGATGTTTGGTTACCCTACCATCAAGATTTGATAATCTCAAGGACAATCACTTTGAGCATCTTCAGAGTGGGCTTTATGTTATCAATAAAGGACCCTGTGGAAAATCATTCATCGTCAACTTTACGGATAATCCATTTCAAACTGAAGATTCCACTTCAAAATGAAAAAATCTTTGTTTCAGAAAAAAAGTTGCAGTAAAAAAAAATGGAGCATCACAGTAAACCAATTACCCCCACCACCACCGCAAGTTCTAGCAACACCAATATTGGTTATGGTATGAAGGAAAAATGGATAACTCATATTATAACAAATCCATTACTACAAAATTGGACACGACCCTTCCCACTTGGAAGACTATACTGTGAAATAAGTGATTTAATGCGAAGTCAATACCTTTATAATATCAACAACTTGGAGTTGTACACTCTCATTGTTATTTGGGATGATATCGCTGATAATTATTGGATGGAAACAATCGGTTCCAGCAATATTGATGGTATTGAGTTCTTCTGCAAGGGTTACCTGTCGAGTATTTTACACGAAGCGGCTACACTCCATCGATGGTGAATTTGTTCATTATCGTTTTAGTGAGTGTCATTGGTTCAGAATACTTTTATCGATAATACACATTTGTGGTGAAATAACACTTGTAACTTTTACGTCAGTGAAAAATGAGTGACGACTATAATGTAAGTAATATTCACTTTATTATAGACATCGATGGATTTCCCTGTAAAAAACCTCGTTTTCTATAAGGAAGTTGCAATTTTAAATTGTTATACAAGGGAGGTTACTTTATTACATGTCGAAATTCCCCAATGTTTAATTGAAGATGGATTTAAAAGAAAAGAAATCCAATATTCTATTAAAATATCCACGGAATGGAATTAAAAAATCATTCTACGGATATTACATTTGATAGATTATTGGATTTTTAAATGATTTGACAATTTGGTGCGACAATACACGAGATTGAAAGTTGTCGATTGTAATCGTCGTTCACGGCGTTTTCACCATTTGCTCGTACTGGAAAATCAAATCCTCGGCGGAGGGTGGCTCACTGCAGTGGATTTGAAGTGAAGGTTTTCGGTCATTGGTTGGCAAGGCGGTAAGGTAATTTACAAGCGAAAAAAAAATACATAGTCAAAGAACCATTATTTTTATGATAGTCTTCCATGTATACATTGGTTAAAATTGAGATAAGCTTTAAAATCTATATTTTTATCATCATCATCATCATCATTATCAGCCAAAGGACGTCCACTGCTGAACATAGGCCTCCCCCACGGATTTCCACAGCGACCGATCACTAGCGGTCTGCATCCAGTTTGATCCTGCGATCTTTATAAGGTCGTCTGTCCATCTTGTTGGTGGACGTCCCACGCTGCGTCTCTGGTCGAAGGGTCTCCAATCTAGAACTTTCCTGCCCCAACGGCCATCAGTTCTTCGCGCTATGTGCCCTGCCCATTGCCACTTGAGCTTACTGATTCTCAAGGCTATGTCCGTTACCTTAGTTCTTCTACGTATCTCCTCATTTCTGATTCGATCCCGTAGAGAAACACCCAGCATAGCCCTTTCCATCGCTCGTTGTGTGATTTTGAGCTTCATTATAAGGCTCATAGTAAGAGACCATGTTTCGGATCCGTATGTCATCACTGGTAACACACACTGGTTGAAGACTTTCGTCGTCAGACACTGAGGTAGATGAGATGAGAAGACACTTTTGCGCAATTTCCCGAACGCTGCCCAGCCGAGTTGGATTCGTCGATTGACCTCTTTCTCGAAGTTGGACCTACCCAATTGGATCACTTGTCCCAGGTAGACGTACTCGTCGACAACTTCGAGAGTTGAGTTCCCAATGGATACTGGAGTGGGTACGACAAGGGAGTTCGACATAATTTTCGTCTTTTCCATGTTCATTTTAAGACCCACTTGTTGGGATACTCGGTCAAGGTCTTCGAGCATAGTGCCAAGATCGTCCAGCGTCTTTGCCACAACAACTATATCATCGGCAAATCGGAGGTGTGTGATGTATTCGCCATTAACATTGATGCCGATTCCTTCCCATTCCAGAAGTTTGAAGGCGTCTTCCAATGCCGCTGTGAACAGTTTCGGAGATATGACATCTCCCTGTCTCACACCTCTCCGCAATGGAATCGCCTTCGTGTTCTGCTCCTGTACTCGGACCGACATGGTGGCGTTATTGTAAAGGCACCTTAACACCTCTATATACCTATAGTCTATGTGGCACCGCTGCAGAGATTGAAGCACCGCCCAAGTTTCGATCGAATCAAAGGCCTTCTCATAGTCCACAAACGCTAAGCATAGAGGCATATTATACTCCTCAGACTTCTGTATAATTTGCCTAAGCGTATGAATGTGGTCTATGGTACTATAGCCTTTTCGGAAACCGGCTTGTTCGGGAGGCTGGAAGTCATCAAACCTACGTGCGAGACGATTCGTGATAACCCTTGAAAACAGCTTGTAGACATGGCTCAGGAGTGAGATGGGTCTGTAGTTCTTCAATAAGGTTTTGTCTCCTTTTTTGAAGAACAACACCACCACACTCCTGTTCCATGCCTCAGGCGTGATGCCCTCTAGCAGCACGGAATTAAAGAGTCTCTGAAGGACTTTAAGTACCGGTGTTCCACCCGCCTTCAGAAGCTCTGCTGTGATTCCGTCCTCGCCAGGTGCCTTGTTGTTTTTGAGCTGTTTAAGGGCCATCCTAATCTCGTAGAGGCTGATGTCCGGGATATCTTCGGTGTAGTGACGGGTCAGGATAGCTCGTGGGTCTCTGGCCGAGCTATCAACGGGTTTGGCTACTGAGGTGTACAACTGCCCATAGAACCTTTCGATCTCCCTCAAAACCTCTGCTTTCGTCGACGCTACACTGCCGTCCTCCGTCTTAAGCTTCGTCAACAGGCTTTGCCCAATAGACATGTCCCTTGCAAACACTTTGGAGCCTTGGTTCCGCTCTATCGTTTCTTTAACACTATTAGTGTTAAAGCAACGAATGTCGTGTCGCAGGGACTTCCATATTTGTCTATTGAGCTGCCTGTAGTTTTCAGCATTAACGGAGGTCTGCAGTGCCATAGATCGACGTTTTGCCATAAGGTCGAGAGTGTGGACCGACAGTTTTTGAGGTCCATTTTTACGGCCAGGCCTAAAATACTTAGACCCCACCGTTTGAACAGTTTCCACAAACCCGTTATTAATTTCGTCCACTGTAACGCAATTTTCTAGGCAATCAAAGCGGTTTGACAACTCGAGTTGAAAGCTCTCGGGATTTTGGATATGAGCACGAGTCGGTCGGAGCGTGGACTTCATCAGGCGGGATCTTTCCAATTTGAACTTTATATTCAATGTGCCTCGGACCATTCGGTGATCGCTTCCGGTTTTCACCCTGTTGATCACGGAGACATCATTGAATAACCGTCTCTTGGAGGTCATGAAGAAGTCAATCTCGTTTCTCGTGAAGCCATCGGGACTCAACCAAGTCCACTTCCTTTGAGGCGGCTTCTGGAAGAAAGAGTTCATCGCAAAGAGTCCCTCCTTCTCCAGAAAGTCGGCCAGCCTCTGTCCCCTGGCGTTCCTTTGCCCGTATCCAAAAGGTCCCACCTTCAACTCATTCTCGCCTCGCTTGCCTAGTTTCGCGTTGAAGTCCCCCATTACAACAGTATAATTTAGTTTTGGAAGTATGTATGGCTCTACTTACGTCCTCATACATTTCATCCACCTCTTCATCCGGGTGTTTCGAGGTCGGTGCATATACCTGTATGACCTTCAGCGAATACCTCTTGGATATTCTGAGTATAAGGTTTATTACCCTGCTCGACACACTCTCGATGGTCTCGATATTGTTGACGAGGGACTTGTGAACGAGGAACCCGACACCACCTTGGGACTTTCGTTGGTTGCCTTCCCGGTAGTAGAGCAGGTTTCCGGACTGTAGAGTTATCGTGTCCTCGCCCTCTCTACGGACTTCTGATAGACCCATATTTTTATGCTAGCTGCGAATTTCGCACATCACTAATTATCTAGCTGTATCCATAAGATGGAACCTTCGACTACAGAATATCATATGAGTTCAACAAAGTTTCCTCTGAGTGAATCATGTTTGGAATATAAAAAGCTATCTATAGAAAGCGTTATTTTTCGGGCTCATGAAGAGTTGTAAAAAATAAAATCTACTCCAATACCTGAAAGCGCATGTTCAGCGCGCTTACCATCTTCATTGGATTGATTATTAAAAAATTAAGGGGGATAATCGAATATGGATATTTCCCATCACAAGCGACTAGTTAAAAAACAAAGCCCCTCCCATCTGAGAACAACCTAATAAATAAGGAATATGATGATGTAAACAAGTTCTTATGGGAAGAGGGTAAGGGGGGGGATGGGTGTTAGGAGTATATAAACCTGCTATTTACAATATTAGTATCCACTTTTATCACAAAAGTATCAACGGGAGAACTGTTTAGTTCTCGTTATAAAAACTGTGAGTACTGTATTTTTTTATAATGGCTTCCCTCACTGAAGAACTCTACCGCAACGGTAATTCTGGATGGATGAAAATTGCGGAGCTGGAGGTGAACAAACCTTATAAGGTTTTGGAGGTGAGGAGACAGCCTTCTAAATTTGAACCTGGAAAATTGCAAACAGTTTTACGTTTCGATAGTGGATGTTTGGTTACCCTACCATCAAGATTTAATAATCTCAAGGACAATCACTTTAGCATTTTCAGAGTGGGCTTTATGTTATCAATAAAGGACCCTGTGGAAAATCATTCAACGTTAACTTTACGGATAATCCATTTCAAACTGAAGATTCCACTTCAAAATGAAAAAATCTTTGTTCCAGAAAAAAAGTTGCAGTAAAAAAAATGGAGCATCACAGTAAACCAATTACCCCCACCACCACCGCAAGTTCTAGCAACACCAATATTGGTTATGGTATGAAAGAAAAATCGATAACTCGTATTATAACAAATCCATTACTACAAAATTGGACACGACCCTTCCCACTTGGAAGACTATATTGTGAAATAAGTGATTTAATGCGAAGTCAATACCTTTATAATATCAACAACTTGGAGTTGTACACTCTCATTGTTATTTGGGATGATATCGCTGATAATTATTGGATGGAAACAATCGGTTCCAGCAATATTGATGGTATTGAGTTCTTCTGCAAGGGTTACCTGTCGAGTATTTTACACGAAGCGGGTACACTCCATCGATGGTGAATTTGTTCATTATCGTTTTAGTGAGTGTCATTGGTTCAGAATACTTTTATCGATAATAGACATTTGTGGTGAAACAACACTAGTAACTTTAACGTCAGTGAAAAATGAGTGACGACTAAAATGTAAGTAATAATCACTTTAATATAGACATCGATGGATTCCCTGTAGAAAACCTCGTTTTCTATAAGGAAGTTGCAATTTTAAATTGTTATACAAGGGAGGTTACTTTATTACATGTCGAAATTCCCCAATGTTTAATTGAAGATGGATTTAAAAGAAAAGAAATCCAATATTCTATTAAAATATCCACGGAATGGAATTAAAAAATCATTCTACGGATATTACATTTGATAGATTATTGGATTTTTAAATGATTTGACAATTTGGTGCGACAATACACGAGATTGAAAGTTGTCGATTGTAATCGTCGTTCACGGCGTTTTCACCATTTGCTCGTACTGGAAAATCAAATCCTCGGCGGAGGGTGGCTCACTGCAGTGGATTTGAAGTGAAGGTTTTCGGTCATTGGTTGGCAAGGCGGTAAGGTAATTTACAAGCGAAAAAAAAATACATAGTCAAAGAACCATTATTTTTATGATAGTCTTCCATGTATACATTGGTTAAAATTGAGATAAGCTTTTAAATCTATATTTTTATGCTAGCTGCGAATTTCGCACATCACTAATTATCTAGCTGTATCCATAAGATGGAACCTTCGACTACAGAATATCATATGAGTTCAACAAAGTTTCCTCTGAGTGAATCATGTTTGGAATATAAAAAGCTATCTATAGAAAGCGTTATTTTTCGGGCTCATGAAGAGTTGTAAAAAATAAAATCTACTCCAATACCTGAAAGCGCATGTTCAGCGCGCTTACCATCTTCATTGGATTGATTATTAAAAAATTAAGGGGGATAATCGAATATGGATATTTCCCATCACAAGCGACTAGTTAAAAAACAAAGCCCCTCCCATCTGAGAACAACCTAATAAATAAGGAATATGATGATGTAAACAAGTTCTTATGGGAAGAGGGTAAGGGGGGGGATGGGTGTTAGGAGTATATAAACCTGCTATTTACAATATTAGTATCCACTTTTATCACAAGAGTATCAACGGGAGAACTGTTTAGTTCTCGTTATAAAACTGTGAGTACTGTATTTTTTTATAATGGCTTCCCTCACTGAAGAACTCTACCGCAACGGTAATTCTGGATGGATGAAAATTGCGGAGCTGGAGGTGAACAAACCTTATAAGGTTTTGGAGGTGAGGAGACAGCCTTCTAAATTTGAACCTGGAAAATTGCAAACAGTTTTACGTTTCGATAGTGGATGTTTGGTTACCCTACCATCAAGATTTAATAATCTCAAGGACAATCACTTTAGAATCTTCAGAGTGGGCTTTATGTTATCAATAAAGGACCCTGTGGAAAATCATTCAACGTCAACTTTACGGATAATCCATTTCAAACTGAAGATTCCACTTCAAAATGAAAAAATCTTTGTTCCAGAAAAAAAGTTGCAGTAAAAAAAATGGAGCATCACAGTAAACCAATTACCCCCACCACCACCGCAAGTTCTAGCAACACCAATATTGGTTATGGTATGAAAGAAAAATCGATAACTCGTATTATAACAAATCCATTACTACAAAATTGGACACGACCCTTCCCACTTGGAAGACTATATTGTGAAATAAGTGATTTAATGCGAAGTCAATACCTTTATAATATCAACAACTTGGAGTTGTACACTCTCATTGTTATTTGGGATGATATCGCTGATAATTATTGGATGGAAACAATCGGTTCCAGCAATATTGATGGTATTGAGTTCTTCTGCAAGGGTTACCTGTCGAGTATTTTACACGAAGCGGGTACACTCCATCGATGGTGAATTTGTTCATTATCGTTTTAGTGAGTGTCATTGGTTCAGAATACTTTTATCGATAATAGACATTTGTGGTGAAACAACACTAGTAACTTTAACGTCAGTGAAAAATAAGTGACGACTATAATGTAAGTAATAATCACTTTAATATAGACATCGATGGATTCCCTGTAGAAAACCTCGTTTTCTATAAGGAAGTTGCAATTTTAAATTGTTATACAAGGGAGGTTACTTTATTACATGTCGAAATTCCCCAATGTTTAATTGAAGATGGATTTAAAAGAAAAGAAATCCAATATTCTATTAAAATATCCACGGAATGGAATTAAAAAATCATTCTACGGATATTACATTTGATAGATTATTGGATTTTTAAATGATTTGACAATTTGGTGCGACAATACACGAGATTGAAAGTTGTCGATTGTAATCGTCGTTCACGGCGTTTTCACCATTTGCTCGTACTGGAAAATCAAATCCTCGGCGGAGGGTGGCTCACTGCAGTGGATTTGAAGTGAAGGTTTTCGGTCATTGGTTGGCAAGGCGGTAAGGTAATTTACAAGCGAAAAAAAATACATAGTCAAAGAACCATTATTTTTATGATAGTCTTCCATGTATACATTGGTTAAAATTGAGATAAGCTTTAAAATCTATATTTTTATGCTAGCTGCGAATTTCGCACATCACTAATTATCTAGCTGTATCCATAAGATGGAACCTTCGACTACAGAATATCATATGAGTACAACAAAGTTTCCTCTGAGTGAATCATGTTTGGAATATAAAAAAGCTAAAGAAAGCGTTATTTTTCGGGCTCATGAAGAGTTGTAAAAGTTAAAATCTACTCCAATACCTGAAAGCGCATGTTCAGCGCGCTTACCATCTTCATTGGATTGATTATTAAAAAATTAAGGGGGATAATCGAATATGGATATTTCCCATCACAAGCGACTAGTTAAAAAACAAAGCCCCTCCCATCTGAGAACAACCTAATAAATTATGAATATGATGATGTAAACAAGTTCTTTTGGGAAGAGGGTAAGGGGGGGGGGATGGGTGTTAGGAGTACATAAACCTGCTATTTACAATATTAGTATCCACTTTTATCACAAAAGTATCAACGGGAGAACTGTTTAGTTCTCGTTATAAAAACTGTGAGTACTGTATTTTTTTATAATGGCTTCCCTCACTGAAGAACTCTACCGCAACGGTAATTCTGGATGGATGAAAATTGCGGAGCTGGAGGTGAACAAACCTTATAAGGTTTTGGAGGTGAGGAGACAGCCTTTAAATTTGAACCTGGAAAATTGCAAACAGTTTTACGTTTGGATAGTGGATGTTTGGTTACCCTACCATCAAGCTTTGATAATCTCAAGGACAATCACTTTGAGCATCTTCAGAGTGGGCTTTATGTTATCAATAAAGGACTCTGTGGAAAATTATTCATCGTCAACTTTACGGATAATCCATTTCAAACTGAAGATTCCACTTCACAATGAAAAAATCTTTGTTCCAAAAAAAAGGTGCAGTAAAAAAAATGGAGCATCACAGTAAACCAATTACCCCCACCACCACCGCAAGTTCTAGCAACACCAATATTGGTTATGGTATGAAGGAAAAATGGATAACTCATATTATAACAAATCCATTACTACAAAATTGGACACGACCCTTCCCACTTCGAAGACTATACTGTGAAATAAGTGATTTAATGCGAAGTCAATACCTTTATAATATCAACAACTTGGAGTTGTACACTCTCATTGTTATTTGGGATGATATCGCTGATAATTATTGGATGGAAACAATCGGTTCCAGCAATATTGATGGTATTGAGTTCTTCTGCAAGGGTTACCTGTCGAGTATTTTACACGAAGCGGCTACACTCCATCGATGGTGAATTTGTTCATTATCGTTTTAGTGAGTGTCATTGGTTCAGAATACTTTTATCGATAATACACATTTGTGGTGAAATAACACTTGTAACTTTTACGTCAGTGAAAAATGAGTGACGACTATAATGTAAGTAATATTCACTTTATTATAGACATCGATGGATTCCCTGTAGAAAACCTCGTTTTCTATAAGGAAGTTGCAATTTTAAATTGTTATACAAGGGAGGTTACTTTATTACATGTCGAAATTCCCCAATGGTTGATTGACGATGGATTTAAAAGAAAATACATCCAATATTCTATTAAAATATCCACGGAATGGAATTAAAAAATCATTCTACGGATATTACATTTGATAGATTATTGGATTTTTAAATGATTTCGATAATAACGAAAAATATGTATGGTCATATAAGGGTGGGAGTATAGAATAAAATCTATTAGACAGTTTGGGATTTAAAAATTTTAATTTAGAAATACTTGGTTGTCCTACATTTGACAATTTAGTGCGACAATACACGAGATTGAAAATTATCGATTGTAAGCGTCGTACACGGCGTTTTCACCATTTGCTCGTACTGGAAAATCAAATCCTCGGCGGAGGGTTGCTCACTGCAGTGGATTTGAAGTGAAGGTTTTCGGTCATTTGTTGGCAAGGCGGTAAGGTGATTTACAAGCGAAAAAAAAATACATAGTCAAACAACCATTTTTTTTATGATAGTCTTCCATGTATATAACACAAGCTTTGAGTAGCTTACTTTTGGACTAGATGGTGATGTGTGGGAATGTCCAAAGGATATTTATTATTATACTTATTTGGAAAGAACCTTTTCCACCTTTTTATGATAGTCTTCCATGTATATAACACAAGCTTTGAGTAGCTTACTTTTGGACTAGATCGTGATGTGTGGGAATGTCCAAAGGATATTTATTATTATACTTATTTGGAAAGAACCTTTTCCACCTTTTTAATGGAGATGAAGAGTTAAAACGTTGGTTATTGGTGTTTTTTACGAGCGATCCTATCACACATTTGAAGCATGTTATTCGAGCGCGTAGAAAGAAAATGAGGTTAAATTTTCCAACTTTGCAGTGGTGGTGATTTGATGTTGTATAAGATAAGGGTTACACGTTCTATAATGAAGCGAGATGGGAGAAATAAAAATTAATTATACCAAGAGTGGACGTTTGATACATATCATCAAGTGTTTGAAGATAGTGAAGGTTCGGAGATTACGGTAAAAGTACCTAGACGTCCTAAAACGGTGGATAAAACAAAAGGTGTAAAGGAAATGGTTCACCACCTACTATTTCAACTTCAACCGTTGCTACTGCTACTACTGATACGACTGTTAAGATGGAACCTTCGACTACAGAATATCATATGAGACAACAAAGTTTCCTCTGAGTGAATCATGTTTGGAATATAAAAAAGCTATCTATAGAAAGCGTTATTTTTCGGGCTCATGAAGAGTTGTAAAAATTAAAATCTACTCCAATACCTGAAAGCGCATGTTCAGCGCGCTTACCATCTTCATTGGATTGATTATTAAAAAATTAAGGGGGATAATCGAATATGGATATTTCCCATCACAAGCGACTAGTTAAAAAACAAAGCCCCTCCCATCTGAGAACAACCTAATAAATTATGAATATGATGATGAAAACAAGTTCTTATGGGAAGAGGGTAAGAGGGGGGATGGGTGTTAGGAGTATATAAACCTGCTATTTACAATATTAGTATCCACTTTTATCACAAGAGTATCAACGGGAGAACTGTTTAGTTCTCGTTATAAAAACTGTTAGTACTGTATTTTTTTTATAATGGCTTCCCTCACTGAAGAACTCAACCGCAACGGTAATTCTGGATGGATGAAAATTGCGGAGCTGGAGGTGAACAAACCTTATAAGGTTTTGGAGGTGAGGAGACAGCTTTCTAAATTTAAACCTGGAAAATTGCAAACAGTTTTACGTTTGGATAGTGGATGTTTGGTTACCCTACCATCAAGGTTTGATAATCTCAAGGACAATCACTTTGAGCATCTTCAGAGTGGGCTTTATGTTATCAATAAAGGACCCTGTGGAAAATCATTCATCGTCAACTTTACGGATAATCCATTTCAAACTGAAGATTCCACTTCACAATGAAAAAATCTTTGTTCCAGAAAAAAAGTTGCAGTAAAAAAAATGGAGCATCACAGTAAACCAATTACCCCCACCACCACCGCAAGTTCTAGCAACACCAATATTGGTTATGGTATGAAGGAAAAATGGATAACTCATATTATAACAAATCCATTACTACAAAATTGGACACGACCCTTCCCACTTCGAAGACTATACTGTGAAATAAGTGATTTAATGCGAAGTCAATACCTTTATAATATCAACAACTTGGAGTTGTACACTCTCATTGTTATTTGGGATGATATCGCTGATAATTATTGGATGGAAACAATCGGTTCCAGCAATATTGATGGTATTGAGTTCTTCTGCAAGGGTTACCTGTCGAGTATTTTACACGAAGCGGCTACACTCCATCGATGGTGAATTTGTTCATTATCGTTTTAGTGAGTGTCATTGGTTCAGAATACTTTTATCGATAATACACATTTGTGGTGAAATAACACTTGTAACTTTTACGTCAGTGAAAAATGAGTGACGACTATAATGTAAGTAATATTCACTTTATTATAGACATCGATGGATTCCCTGTAGAAAACCTCGTTTTCTATAAGGAAGTTGCAATTTTAAATTGTTATACAAGGGAGGTTACTTTATTACATGTCGAAATTCCCCAATGGTTGATTGACGATGGATTTAAAAGAAAATACATCCAATATTCTATTAAAATATCCACGGAATGGAATTAAAAAATCATTCTACGGATATTACATTTGATAGATTATTGGATTTTTAAATGATTTCGATAATAACGAAAAATATGTATGGTCATATAAGGGTGGGAGTATAGAATAAAATCTATTAGACAGTTTGGGATTTAAAAATTTTAATTTAGAAATACTTGGTTGTCCTACATTTGACAATTTAGTGCGACAATACACGAGATTGAAAATTATCGATTGTAAGCGTCGTACACGGCGTTTTCACCATTTGCTCGTACTGGAAAATCAAATCCTCGGCGGAGGGTTGCTCACTGCAGTGGATTTGAAGTGAAGGTTTTCGGTCATTTGTTGGCAAGGCGGTAAGGTGATTTACAAGCGAAAAAAAAATACATAGTCAAACAACCATTTTTTTTATGATAGTCTTCCATGTATATAACACAAGCTTTGAGTAGCTTACTTTTGGACTAGATGGTGATGTGTGGGAATGTCCAAAGGATATTTATTATTATACTTATTTGGAAAGAACCTTTTCCACCTTTTTATGATAGTCTTCCATGTATATAACACAAGCTTTGAGTAGCTTACTTTTGGACTAGATGGTGATGTGTGGGAATGTCCAAAGGATATTTATTATTATACTTATTTGGAAAGAACCTTTTCCACCTTTTTAATGGAGATGAAGAGTTAAAACGTTGGTTATTGGTGTTTTTTACGAGCGATCCTATCACACATTTGAAGCATGTTATTCGAGCGCGTAGAAAGAAAATGGGGTTAAATTTTCCAACTTTGCAGTGGTGGTGATTTGATGTTGTATAAGATGGAGGTTACACGTTCTATAATGAAGCGAGATGGGAGAAATAAAAATTATTTAAACCAAGAGTGGACGTTTGATACATATCATCAAGTGTTTGAAGATAGTGAAGGTTTGGAGATTACGGTAAAAGTACCTAGACGTCCTAAAACGGTGGATAAAACAAAAGGTGTAAAGGAAATGGTTCACCACCTACTATTTCAACTTCAACCGTTGCTACTGCTACTACTGATACGACTGTTAAGATGGAACCTTCGACTACAGAATATCATATGAGTACAACAAAGTTTCCTCTGAGTGAATCATGTTTGGAATATAAAAAAGCTATCTATAGAAAGCGTTATTTTTCGGGCTCATGAAGAGTTGTAAAAATTAAAATCTACTCCAATACCTGAAAGCGCTTGTTCAGCGCGCTTACCATCTTCATTGGATTGATTATTAAAAAATTAAGGGGGATAATCGAATATGGATATTTCCCATCACAAGCGACTAGTTAAAAAACAAAGCCCCTCCCATCTGAGAACAACCTAATAAATTATGAATATGATGATGTAAACAAGTTCTTATGGGAAGAGGGTAAGGGGGGGGATGGGTGTTAGGAGTATATAAACCTGCTATTTACAATATTAGTATCCACTTTTATCACAAGAGTATCAACGGGAGAACTGTTTAGTTCTCGTTATAAAAACTGTGAGTACTGTATTTTTTTATAATGGCTTCCCTCACTGAAGAACTCAACCGCAACGGTAATTCTGGATGGATGAAAATTGCGGAGCTGGAGGTGAACAAACCTTATAAGGTTTTGGAGGTGAGGAGACAGCCTTCTAAAGTTGAACCTGGAAAATCGCAAACAGTTTTACGTTTGGATAGTGGATGTTTGGTTACCCTACCATCAAGATTTGATAATCTCAAGGACAATCACTTTGAGCATCTTCAGAGTGGGCTTTATGTTATCAATAAAGGACCCTGTGGAAAATCATTCATCGTCAACTTTACGGATAATCCATTTCAAACTGAAGATTCCACTTCAAAATGAAAAAATCTTTGTTCCAGAAAAAAAGTTGCAGTAAAAAAAATGGAGCATCACAGTAAACCAATTACCCCCACCACCACCGCAAGTTCTAGCAACACCAATATTGGTTATGGTATGAAAGAAAAATGGATAACTCATATTATAACAAATCCATTACTACAAAATTGGACACGACCCTTCCCACTTCGAAGACTATACTGTGAAATAAGTGATTTAATGCGAAGTCAATACCTTCATAATATCAACAACTTGGAGTTGTACACTCTCATTGTTATTTGAGATGATATCGCTGATAATTATTGGATGGAAACAATTGGTTCCAGCAATATTGATGGTATTGAGTTCTTCTGCAAGGGTTACCTGTCGAGTATTTTACACGAAGCGGCTACACTCCATCGATGGTGAATTTGTTCATTATCGTTTTAGTGAGTGTCATTGGTTCAGAATACTTTTATCGATAATACACATTTGTGGTGAAATAACACTTGTAACTTTTACGTCAGTGAAAAATGAGTGACGACTATAATGTAAGTAATATTCACTTTATAATAGACATCGATGGATTCCCTGTAGAAAACCTCGATTTCTATAAGGAAGTTGCAATTTTAAATTGTTATACAAGGGAGGTTACTTTATTACATGTCAAAATTCCCCAATGGTTGATTGACGATGGATTTAAAAGAAAAGAAATCCAATATTCTATTAAAATATCCACGGAATGGAATTAAAAAATCATTCTACGGATATTACATTTGATAGATTATTGGTTTTTTAAATGATTTCGATAATTGTTGAAATAAAAGCAATTTATGCAAAATAACGAATTTATTGAAAACTTTACATGAGGACATAAAAAAACGTATCACACCCGGGCGGCCATATTTTCCAGAGAGAGCGAGCCAAGAGAAAAAACGCAAGAGGGCGCGCGTGCAGCGCGCGACGTTCCATTCTACGTTTATGTCTATATTCCAACATCCTCCCTTAGACATAAACCCATTTTGGAAGAGCAGAATTCCAGCTTTGCCTGGGGAGTGGCCTTCGTTAATACATCAGCCACCATCTGGTCTGTCTGGATATACTCAATGACAATTTTGTTCAGCTGGACCTTGTCACGGACAAAGTGATGGCGTATGTCAATGTGTTTGGTCCTGGAATGATAATTTTCAGTACCTGCAAGTTTAATAGCACTTTGATTATCACATAAAATTGTTATAGGTGTCAAAGTTAGATTTGGCCAAAACTCTTCTTGCAACTGCTTAAGCCACATTGCTTCTTGAGTGCAGCTTGATAAAGACATGTATTCTGCTTCGGTTGTAGATAGAGCAACAGTCAATTGTCGACGGGAATTCCATGAAATTGCTCCTCCCTGATGCAGAAAAATGTAACCCGTACATGATCTACGATCACACTCTTCGCTGGCCCAATCTGCGTCACAGTAGCCATGTATTGAATCATTATCATTCTTCATATAGCTTAACACATACTTTTCAGTGTGCTTCAGATACCTCATAATCCGCTTTAGAGCAACCCAGTGCTGCATTTCTGGTCTTGAATTAAATTTACTAAGACTATTAACGGCGAAACATATATCAGGCCTGGTACCTTGCGCTAGATATAATAGGCAGCCAATAAGTTCCTGATATGGAACTTTCCCAAAAACAGTTTCTTCATTTTCATTTGCAGTAAGCTTTGCATTGGGATCCATTGGTGTCTTAACACTTTTACAGTTTGACATATTATACTTTTGTAGCACATTTTGTATGTATTTTTGTTGGTCAATACACAAGATTCCAGATTTTCTGTCTCTAGTAAAGTTCAGACCAAGGCAATATTTCAAATCACCCAAATCCTTCATTTCAAATGTTGAATGTAATTTCTTCTTCATATAATCTTTAGCATCCACTGATGTAGTGAACAAAATCAAATCATCGACATACACTGCTAGAAATGTTAAATTTCCTTCTTCTATTTTATAATATATGCATGGATCAAGCAGTGACCTTATTAGACCCATGTCTTTAAGTGCACAATCTAATTTTTTATTCCACTGTCTGCTGGCTTGTTTAAGCCCATATAGAGACTTAAGTAGTTTACATACTTGTGTTTCATTTTCTTCAAACTTAGGCGGTTGACGCATGTAAATATCTTCCTCTATGTCGCCTTGAAGGAAAGCAGAAACTGCATCCATTTGGTCTATATCCATATCATATTTCACTGCTAAAGATATCAAGTAACGCAAAGACGAATGTCTGATAACCGGTGAATAAACTTCATTGTAATCACAGCCTTTCTTTTGACTGCATCCTTTAATGACTAATCGTGCTTTGTATTTAGCTATGTTCCCATGTTCATCTACTTTAGTTTTAAATACCCATTTACAGGCTATAGCTTTCTTACCAGCTGGCAGGTCACATAATATCCAGGTATTATTTTTCTGTAACGATTCAAACTCTTCTTCCATCGCTTTTTGCCAATGCTGAGCCTCAGAACAACTCAGGGCTTCATCCAGGGTAAGAGGATCAGAATTCATAGCTAAATAAGCATAGTAGGTTTCGTCTTCACTATATTCTGCATACTTTACTTGGTGTGTTCGGGGTCTTAGGATCATCTTGTGAATTGGAGTTTCTTCTGTGCATTCTGTGTTTATTTCAGACACATTTTGTTCAGACTTATCTATGACAGATACATCACTCTCTTCCGTCGCGGTTGATGAATCATGTTGTTCACCCTCATTGGAGTTTAAATTTTCTTCAATCGGACTCCCAAAAACATTACTTAGTGGCTCAGCTTTCTGTGAAGAAGCATTACTATTTGAATTTTGAGAATGTACATTTAAATGGCTGTCTTCAATGAATGTAACATTTCTGCTTTTAGTGATTCTATTATTGTGAGGATTCAACAATCTGTAGCCTTTAGTACTATCGCAATATCCTAAAAAAATCATTTCTATTGACTTAGCATCCCATTTCAATCTTTTCTCCTTCGGCATGTGCACCATGGCTTTGCAGCCAAAAACTCTCAAGTGAGAAATATTTGGTTTTTTACCTGTCAATTTCTCCAATGGTGTCACATAGTCAAGAGGTCTAGATGGACAGCAATTAATAATATGAGCAGCTGTCTCCACTGCCTCTGCCCAATACTTCTTCGGCAGTCCAGCATCGAACAGCATGCACCGAGCACGTTCTACTAAGGTTCGGTTCATTCTCTCTGCAAGCCCATTCTGCTCCGGTGTATATGGTGCTGTGGTCTGATGCTTTATACCACAACCTGTCAAAAATTTTGATAAATCATTATTCAGATATTCTAAGCCATTATCAGTTCTGAGAATTTTTATTGTTCTGTCCAATTGATTTTCCATTTCCTTTTTATACATTAAAAACACTTCTCTTATATTAGTTTTACTTCTCAAAAAATAAACATTAACTTTTCTTGAATAGTCATCAACAAAAGTGATGAAGTACCTGGCTCCTCCTTCGGATGGGGTTTCCATGGGCCCGCATAGATCAGAATGAATTACTTGTAGCGGTTCACTTGCTCTGGTGCCAACATTTTTAAATGGAAATCTTGATTGTTTACCTTTTAAACATGCTATACATTTGCTATTTCTACTTTCTTCCTTGCCTAATTTTATACCCTCTGTTGAAAAAGGCAACTTTTTAACATCATTATAATTAAGGTGTCCCATTCTACGATGCCACAAATCCAAACTTTCATATTCTGAAGTTGAAGAAACAAAAGCATTCCCCATGGAAGTACTCAGTTTGTACATGTTATTTTCTAATGATGCTGTTGCTACCAAATGCTTTTTGTTATTGTATATGTTGCAAACATTTTTTTCAAATATTACTTGACAACCATTTTTGACTAACTGACTGACAGACAGTAAATTGGCAGTTAGTTCTGGAACATACATGACATCTCTCACCTGTATGCGGTTTTCCTTACCATTTTCACTCAGAACATTCATATTTATGTGACCCACCTGCTTAACTGCAACTGTGGCACTGTTGGCCACCTTTATGTTTTGTATAAGAGGTGTGCGGATATCATACATCCACTCTTTTTTGTTGGTCATGTGCAGCGATGCCCCCGAATCTACATACCAATCTAAGCAGTCCAATTTTTCAGATGTTGCTGAGAATACTGCCGCAAAGCCTTTGTCATTGTTTTTCTCTTTTGTACAGAATTTACTAATATGCCCATACTCGTTGCAGTTGTAACACCGTGGTCCTCGGGGTTTGATTTGATTGTTCTGATAATAATTGCTCATTCTTTGTGGATACTTGTGCTTTGTGTACAATGCAGTAGTATCAGATTCTTTTTTGACCTCTTGTAACAGTTTAATTTTAATAGAATCTGCACTTATTTTGACACCGGAGCTCTCTAATCCCATTATCATCGGCCCATATTGATCTGGCAGTCCCGCAAGCATTAAGGTTCCCAACCATTCATCATCCACTACGAAATTGATACTTCGCAGTTTATGAGCAGTTGTGACAATTTTGTTGACATATTCCTCAACATCAGTACAACTATCCAAGTTTACATTAATAAGATCTCGTAAAAGAGCCACTCTTCTTTGCAAACCAGAATCCTCAAATGCTGATTGAAGTTTGATCCACACCTGCTTTGCACTCTGAGCATCTTCTATGTGGTGATAGTTACTAGGGTCCACGAGAAGAATGATTTTTGTTTTGGCTTTTACATCTTTCTTCGGGTCAACGGTTTCTTTGCTAGTTGGGTCTACACAAGACCACAATTCTTCATGCTCTAAATAGGATTTGACCGCGAACTTCCAGTTGTTATAGTTGTCCCTCCCGATCAGTTTGTCAATATGCACGGTGTTCATCGACATTGCATCGGAAACTGATGAAATAAAAAAGCTGAAATAAAACCCGATGGCCGCCGGGAACCTAACCTCAAAAATCTATCGCGAAACTTGACGAGTCGGAATTACTTTTACTTGACTGACTTATTGATATTTTTATGTAATAGGTCAGGGACGGCCCATAACCCGTTGAAATAAAAGCAATTTATGCAAAATAACGAATTTATTGAAAACTTTACATGAGGACATAAAAAAACGTATCACACCCGGGCGGCCATATTTTCCAGAGAGAGCGAGCCAAGAGAAAAAACGCAAGAGGGCGCGCGTGCAGCGCGCGACGTTCCATTCTACGTTTATGTCTATATTCCAACAATAATGACGAAAAATTATAAGGGTGGGAGTATAGAAAAAAATCTATTAGACAGTTTGGGATTTAAAAATTTTAATTTAGAAATACTTGGTTGTCCTAAATTTGACAATTTAGTGCGACAATACACGAGATTAAAAATAATCGATTGTAATCGTCGTTCACGGCGTTTTCACCATTTGCTCGTACTGGAAAATCAAATCCTCGGCGGAATGTGGTTTACTGCAGTGGATTTGAAGTGAAGGTTTTCGGTCATTGGTTGGCAAGGCGGTAAGGTGATTTACAAGCGAAAAAAAAATACATAGTCAAACAACCATTATTTTTATGATAGTCTTCCATGTATATAACACAAGCTTTGAGTAGCTTACTTTTGGACTAGATGGTGATGTGTGGGAATGTCCAAAGGATATTTATTTTTATACTTATTTGGAAAGAACCTTTTCCACCTTTTTAATGGAGATGAAGAGTTAAAACGTTGGTTATTGGTGTTTTTTACGAGCGATCCTATCACACATTTGAAGCATGTTATTCGAGCGCGTAGAAAGAAAATGGGGTTAAATTTTCTAACTTTGCAGTGGTGGTGATTTGATGTTGTATAAGATGGAGTTTACACGTTCTATAATGAAGCGAGATAGGAGAAATAAAAATAATTTAAACCAAGAGTGGACGTTTGATACATATCATCAAGTGTTTGAAGATAGTGAAGGTTTGGAGATTACGGTAAAAGTACCTAGACGTCCTAAAACGGTGGATAAAACAAAAGGTGTAAAGGAAATGGTTCACCACCTACTATTTCAACTTCAACCGTTGCTACTGCTACTACTGATACGACTGTTAAGATGGAACCTTCGACTACAGAATATCATATGAGTACAACAAAGTTTCCTCTGAGTGAATCATGTTTGGAATATAAAAAAGCTATCTATAGAAAGCGTTATTTTTCGGGCTCATGAAGAGTTGTAAAAATTAAAATCTACTCCAATACCTGAAAGCGCTTGTTCAGCGCGCTTACCATCTTCATTGGATTGATTATTAAAAAATTAAGGGGGATAATCGAATATGGATATTTCCCATCACAAGCGACTAGTTAAAAAACAAAGCCCCTCCCATCTGAGAACAACCTAATAAATTATGAATATGATGATGTTAACAAGTTCTTATGGGAAGAGGGTAAGAGGGGGGATGGGTGTTAGGAGTATATAAACCTGCTATTTACAATATTAGTATCCACTTTTATCACAAGAGTATCAACGGGAGAACTGTTTAGTTCTCGTTATAAAAACTGTGAGTACTGTATTTTTTTATAATGGCTTCCCTCACTGAAGAACTCAACCGCAACGGTAATTCTGGATGGATGAAAATTGCGGAGCTGGAGGTGAACAAACCTTATAAGGTTTAGGAGGTGAGGAGACAGCCTTCTAAAGTTGAACCTGGAAAATCGCAAACAGTTTTACGTTTGGATAGTGAATGTTTGGTTACCCTACCATCAAGATTTGATAATCTCAAGGACAATCACTTTGAGCATCTTCAGAGTAGGCTTTATGTTATCAATAAAGGACCCTGTGGAAAATCATTCATCGTCAACTTTACGGATAATCCATTTCAAACTTAAGATTCCACTTCAAAATGAAAAAATCTTTGTTCCAGAAAAAAAGTTGCAGTAAAAAAAAACTCATATTATAACAAATCCATTACTACAAAATTGGACACGACCCTTCCCACTTGGAAGACTATACTGTGAAATAAGTGATTTAATGCGAAGTCAATACCTTTATAATATCAACAACTTGGAGTTGTACACTCTCATTGTTATTTGGGATGATATCGCTGATAATTATTGGATGGAAACAATCGGTTCCAGCAATATTGATGGTATTGAGTTCTTCTGCAAGGGTTACCTGTCGAGTATTTTACACGAAGCGGCTACACTCCATCGATGGTGAATTTGTTCATTATCGTTTTAGTGAGTGTCATTGGTTCAGAATACTTTTATCGATAATACACATTTGTGGTGAAATAACACTTGTAACTTTTACGTCAGTGAAAAATGAGTGACGACTATAATGTAAGTAATATTCACTTTATTATAGACATCGATGGATTTCCCTGTAGAAAACCTCGTTTTCTATAAGGAAGTTGCAATTTTAAATTGTTATACAAGGGAGGTTACTTTATTACATGTCGAAATTCCCCAATGTTTAATTGAAGATGGATTTAAAAGAAAAGAAATCCAATATTCTATTAAAATATCCACGGAATGGAATTAAAAAATCATTCTACGGATATTACATTTGATAGATTATTGGATTTTTAAATGATTTGACAATTTGGTGCGACAATACACGAGATTGAAAGTTGTCGATTGTAATCGTCGTTCACGGCGTTTTCACCATTTGCTCGTACTGGAAAATCAAATCCTCGGCGGAGGGTGGCTCACTGCAGTGGATTTGAAGTGAAGGTTTTCGGTCATTGGTTGGCAAGGCGGTAAGGTAATTTACAAGCGAAAAAAAAATACATAGTCAAAGACCCATTATTTTTATGATAGTCTTCCATGTATACATTGGTTAAAATTGAGATAAGCTTTAAAATCTATATTTTTATGCTAGCTGCGAATTTCGCACATCACTAATTATCTAGCTGTATCCATAAGATGGAACCTTCGACTACAGAATATCATATGAGTACAACAAAGTTTCCTCTGAGTGAATCATGTTTGGAAAATAAAAAAGCTATAGAAAGCGTTATTTCTTGGGCTCATGAAGAGTTGTAAAAATTAAAATCTACTCCAATACCTGAAAGCGCATGTTCAGCGCGCTTACCATCTTCATTGGATTGATTATTAAAAAATTAAGGGGGATAATCGAATATGGATATTTCCCATCACAAGCGACTAGTTAAAAAACAATGTCCCTCCCATCTGAGAACAACCTAATAAATTATCAATATGATGATGTAAACAAGTTCTTTTGGGAAGAGGGTAAGGGGGGGGGGGATGGGTGTTAGGAGTACATAAACCTGCTATTTACAATATTAGTATCCACTTTTATCACAAAAGTATCAACGGGAGAACTGTTTAGTTCTCGTTATAAAAACTGTGAGTACTGTATTTTTTTATAATGGCTTCCCTCACTGAAGAACTCTACCGCAACGGTAATTCTGGATGGATGAAAATTGCGGAGCTGGAGGTGAACAAACCTTATAAGGTTTTGGAGGTGAGGAGACAGCCTTCTAAATTTGAACCTGGAAAATTGCAAACAGTTTTACGTTTGGATAGTGGATGTTTGGTTACCCTACCATCAAGATTTGATAATCTCAAGGACAATCACTTTGAGCATCTTCAGAGTGGGCTTTATGTTATCAATAAAGGACTCTGTGGAAAATCATTCATCGTCAACTTTACGGATAATCCATTTCAAACTGAAGATTCCACTTCAAAATGAAAAAATCTTTGTTCCAGAAAAAAAGTTGCAGTAAAAAAAATGGAGCATCACAGTAAACCAATTACCCCCACCACCACCGCAAGTTCTAGCAACACCAATATTGGTTATGGTATGAAGGAAAAATGGATAACTCATATTATAACAAATCCATTACTACAAAATTGGACACGACCCTTCCCACTTGGAAGACTATACTGTGAAATAAGTGATTTAATGCGAAGTCAATACCTTTATAATATCAACAACTTGGAGTTGTACACTCTCATTGTTATTTGGGATGATATCGCTGATAATTATTGGATGGAAACAATCGGTTCCAGCAATATTGATGGTATTGAGTTCTTCTGCAAGGGTTACCTGTCGAGTATTTTACACGAAGCGGCTACACTCCATCGATGGTGAATTTGTTCATTATCGTTTTAGTGAGTGTCATTGGTTCAGAATACTTTTATCGATAATACACATTTGTGGTGAAATAACACTTGTAACTTTTACGTCAGTGAAAAATGAGTGACGACTATAATGTAAGTAATATTCACTTTATTATAGACATCGATGGATTTCCCTGTAGAAAACCTCGTTTTCTATAAGGAAGTTGCAATTTTAAATTGTTATACAAGGGAGGTTACTTTATTACATGTCGAAATTCCCCAATGTTTAATTGAAGATGGATTTAAAAGAAAAGAAATCCAATATTCTATTAAAATATCCACGGAATGGAATTAAAAAATCATTCTACGGATATTACATTTGATAGATTATTGGATTTTTAAATGATTTGACAATTTGGTGCGACAATACACGAGATTGAAAGTTGTCGATTGTAATCGTCGTTCACGGCGTTTTCACCATTTGCTCGTACTGGAAAATCAAATCCTCGGCGGAGGATGGCTCACTGCAGTGGATTTGAAGTGAAGGTTTTCGGTCATTGGTTGGCAAGGCGGTAAGGTAATTTACAAGCGAAAAAAAAATACATAGTCAAAGAACCATTATTTTTATGATAGTCTTCCATGTATACATTGGTTAAAATTGAGATAAGCTTTAAAATCTATATTTTTATGCTAGCTGCGAATTTCGCACATCACTAATTATCTAGCTGTATCCATAAGATGGAACCTTCGACTACAGAATATCATATGAGTACAACAAAGTTTCCTCTGAGTGAATCATGTTTGGAAAATAAAAAAGCTATAGAAAGCGTTATTTCTTGGGCTCATGAAGAGTTGTAAAAATTAAAATCTACTCCAATACCTGAAAGCGCATGTTCAGCGCGCTTACCATCTTCATTGGATTGATTATTAAAAAATTAAGGGGGATAATCGAATATGGATATTTCCCATCACAAGCGACTAGTTAAAAAACAATGTCCCTCCCATCTGAGAACAACCTAATAAATTATCAATATGATGATGTAAACAAGTTCTTTTGGGAAGAGGGTAAGGGGGGGGGGGATGGGTGTTAGGAGTACATAAACCTGCTATTTACAATATTAGTATCCACTTTTATCACAAAAGTATCAACGGGAGAACTGTTTAGTTCTCGTTATAAAAACTGTGAGTACTGTATTTTTTTATAATGGCTTCCCTCACTGAAGAACTCTACCGCAACGGTAATTCTGGATGGATGAAAATTGCGGAGCTGGAGGTGAACAAACCTTATAAGGTTTTGGAGGTGAGGAGACAGCCTTCTAAATTTGAACCTGGAAAATTGCAAACAGTTTTACGTTTGGATAGTGGATGTTTGGTTACCCTACCATCAAGATTTGATAATCTCAAGGACAATCACTTTGAGCATCTTCAGAGTGGGCTTTATGTTATCAATAAAGGACTCTGTGGAAAATCATTCATCGTCAACTTTACGGATAATCCATTTCAAACTGAAGATTCCACTTCAAAATGAAAAAATCTTTGTTCCAGAAAAAAAGTTGCAGTAAAAAAAATGGAGCATCACAGTAAACCAATTACCCCCACCACCACCGCAAGTTCTAGCAACACCAATATTGGTTATGGTATGAAGGAAAAATGGATAACTCATATTATAACAAATCCATTACTACAAAATTGGACACGACCCTTCCCACTTGGAAGACTATACTGTGAAATAAGTGATTTAATGCGAAGTCAATACCTTTATAATATCAACAACTTGGAGTTGTACACTCTCATTGTTATTTGGGATGATATCGCTGATAATTATTGGATGGAAACAATCGGTTCCAGCAATATTGATGGTATTGAGTTCTTCTGCAAGGGTTACCTGTCGAGTATTTTACACGAAGCGGCTACACTCCATCGATGGTGAATTTGTTCATTATCGTTTTAGTGAGTGTCATTGGTTCAGAATACTTTTATCGATAATACACATTTGTGGTGAAATAACACTTGTAACTTTTACGTCAGTGAAAAATGAGTGACGACTATAATGTAAGTAATATTCACTTTATTATAGACATCGATGGATTTCCCTGTAGAAAACCTCGTTTTCTATAAGGAAGTTGCAATTTTAAATTGTTATACAAGGGAGGTTACTTTATTACATGTCAAAATTCCCCAATGGTTGATTGACGCTGGATTTAAAAGAAAAGAAATCCAATATTCTATTAAAATATTCACGGAATGGAATTAAAAAATCATTCTACGGATATTACATTTGATAGATTATTGGATTTTTAAATGATTTGACAATTTGGTGCGACAATACACGAGATTGAAAGTTGTCGATTGTAATCGTCGTTCACGGCGTTTTCACCATTTGCTCGTACTGGAAAATCAAATCCTCGGCGGAGGGTGGCTCACTGCAGTGGATTTGAAGTGAAGGTTTTCGGTCATTGGTTGGCAAGGCGGTAAGGTAATTTACAAGCGAAAAAAAAATACATAGTCAAAGAACCATTATTTTTATGATAGTCTTCCATGTATACATTGGTTAAAATTGAGATAAGCTTTAAAATCTATATTTTTATGCTAGCTGCGAATTTCGCACATCACTAATTATCTAGCTGTATCCATAAGATGGAACCTTCGACTACAGAATATCATATGAGTTCAACAAAGTTTCCTCTGAGTGAATCATGTTTGGAATATAAAAAGCTATCTATAGAAAGCGTTATTTTTCGGGCTCATGAAGAGTTGTAAAAAATAAAATCTACTCCAATACCTGAAAGCGCATGTTCAGCGCGCTTACCATCTTCATTGGATTGATTATTAAAAAATTAAGGGGGATAATCGAATATGGATATATCCCATCACAAGCGACTAGTTAAAAAACAAAGCCCCTCCCATCTGAGAACAACCTAATAAATAAGGAATATGATGATGTAAACAAGTTCTTATGGGAAGAGGGTAAGGGGGGGGATGGGTGTTAGGAGTATATAAACCTGCTATTTACAATATTAGTATCCACTTTTATCACAAGAGTATCAACGGGAGAACTGTTTAGTTCTCGTTATAAAACTGTGAGTACTGTATTTTTTTATAATGGCTTCCCTCACTGAAGAACTCTACCGCAACGGTAATTCTGGATGGATGAAAATTGCGGAGCTGGAGGTGAACAAACCTTATAAGGTTTTAGAGGTGAGGAGACAGCCTTCTAAATTTGAACCTGGAAAATTGCAAACAGTTTTACGTTTGGATAGTGGATGTTTGGTTACCCTACCATCAAGATTTGATAATCTCAAGGACAATCACTTTGAGCATCTTCAGAGTGGGCTTTATGTTATCAATAAAGGACCCTGTGGAAAATCATTCATCGTCAACTTTACGGATAATCCATTTCAAACTGAAGATTCCACTTCAAAATGAAAAAATCTTTGTTTCAGAAAAAAAGTTGCAGTAAAAAAAAATGGAGCATCACAGTAAACCAATTACCCCCACCACCACCGCAAGTTCTAGCAACACCAATATTGGTTATGGTATGAAGGAAAAATGGATAACTCATATTATAACAAATCCATTACTACAAAATTGGACACGACCCTTCCCACTTGGAAGACTATACTGTGAAATAAGTGATTTAATGCGAAGTCAATACCTTTATAATATCAACAACTTGGAGTTGTACACTCTCATTGTTATTTGGGATGATATCGCTGATAATTATTGGATGGAAACAATCGGTTCCAGCAATATTGATGGTATTGAGTTCTTCTGCAAGGGTTACCTGTCGAGTATTTTACACGAAGCGGCTACACTCCATCGATGGTGAATTTGTTCATTATCGTTTTAGTGAGTGTCATTGGTTCAGAATACTTTTATCGCTATTACACATTTGTGGTGAAATAACACTTGTAACTTTTACGTCAGTGAAAAATGAGTGACGACTATAATGTAAGTAATATTCACTTTATTATAGACATCGATGGATTTCCCTGTAAAAAACCTCGTTTTCTATAAGGAAGTTGCAATTTTAAATTGTTATACAAGGGAGGTTACTTTATTACATGTCGAAATTCCCCAATGTTTAATTGAAGATGGATTTAAAAGAAAAGAAATCCAATATTCTATTAAAATATCCACGGAATGGAATTAAAAAATCATTCTACGGATATTACATTTGATAGATTATTGGATTTTTAAATGATTTGACAATTTGGTGCGACAATACACGAGATTGAAAGTTGTCGATTGTAATCGTCGTTCACGGCGTTTTCACCATTTGCTCGTACTGGAAAATCAAATCCTCGGCGGAGGGTGGCTCACTGCAGTGGATTTGAAGTGAAGGTTTTCGGTCATTGGTTGGCAAGGCGGTAAGGTAATTTACAAGCGAAAAAAAAATACATAGTCAAAGAACCATTATTTTTATGATAGTCTTCCATGTATACATTGGTTAAAATTGAGATAAGCTTTAAAATCTATATTTTTATCATCATCATCATCATCATTATCAGCCAAAGGACGTCCACTGCTGAACATAGGCCTCCCCCACGGATTTCCACAGCGACCGATCACTAGCGGTCTGCATCCAGTTTGATCCTGCGATCTTTATAAGGTCGTCTGTCCATCTTGTTGGTGGACGTCCCACGCTGCGTCTCTGGTCGAAGGGTCTCCAATCTAGAACTTTCCTGCCCCAACGGCCATCAGTTCTTCGCGCTATGTGCCCTGCCCATTGCCACTTGAGCTTACTGATTCTCAAGGCTATGTCCGTTACCTTAGTTCTTCTACGTATCTCCTCATTTCTGATTCGATCCCGTAGAGAAACACCCAGCATAGCCCTTTCCATCGCTCGTTGTGTGATTTTGAGCTTCATTATAAGGCTCATAGTAAGAGACCATGTTTCGGATCCGTATGTCATCACTGGTAACACACACTGGTTGAAGACTTTCGTCGTCAGACACTGAGGTAGATGAGATGAGAAGACACTTTTGCGCAATTTCCCGAACGCTGCCCAGCCGAGTTGGATTCGTCGATTGACCTCTTTCTCGAAGTTGGACCTACCCAATTGGATCACTTGTCCCAGGTAGACGTACTCGTCGACAACTTCGAGAGTTGAGTTCCCAATGGATACTGGAGTGGGTACGACAAGGGAGTTCGACATAATTTTCGTCTTTTCCATGTTCATTTTAAGACCCACTTGTTGGGATACTCGGTCAAGGTCTTCGAGCATAGTGCCAAGATCGTCCAGCGTCTTTGCCACAACAACTATATCATCGGCAAATCGGAGGTGTGTGATGTATTCGCCATTAACATTGATGCCGATTCCTTCCCATTCCAGAAGTTTGAAGGCGTCTTCCAATGCCGCTGTGAACAGTTTCGGAGATATGACATCTCCCTGTCTCACACCTCTCCGCAATGGAATCGCCTTCGTGTTCTGCTCCTGTACTCGGACCGACATGGTGGCGTTATTGTAAAGGCACCTTAACACCTCTATATACCTATAGTCTATGTGGCACCGCTGCAGAGATTGAAGCACCGCCCAAGTTTCGATCGAATCAAAGGCCTTCTCATAGTCCACAAACGCTAAGCATAGAGGCATATTATACTCCTCAGACTTCTGTATAATTTGCCTAAGCGTATGAATGTGGTCTATGGTACTATAGCCTTTTCGGAAACCGGCTTGTTCGGGAGGCTGGAAGTCATCAAACCTACGTGCGAGACGATTCGTGATAACCCTTGAAAACAGCTTGTAGACATGGCTCAGGAGTGAGATGGGTCTGTAGTTCTTCAATAAGGTTTTGTCTCCTTTTTTGAAGAACAACACCACCACACTCCTGTTCCATGCCTCAGGCGTGATGCCCTCTAGCAGCACGGAATTAAAGAGTCTCTGAAGGACTTTAAGTACCGGTGTTCCACCCGCCTTCAGAAGCTCTGCTGTGATTCCGTCCTCGCCAGGTGCCTTGTTGTTTTTGAGCTGTTTAAGGGCCATCCTAATCTCGTAAAGGCTGATGTCCGGGATATCTTCGGTGTAGTGACGGGTCAGGATAGCTCGTGGGTCTCTGGCCGAGCTATCAACGGGTTTGGCTACTGAGGTGTACAACTGCCCATAGAACCTTTCGATCTCCCTCAAAACCTCTGCTTTCGTCGACGCTACACTGCCGCCCTCCGTCTTAAGCTTCGTCAACAGGCTTTGCCCAATAGACATGTCCCTTGCAAACACTTTGGAGCCTTGGTTCCGCTCTATCGTTTCTTTAACACTATTAGTGTTAAAGCAACGAATGTCGTGTCGCAGGGACTTCCATATTTGTCTATTGAGCTGCCTGTAGTTTTCAGCATTAACGGAGGTCTGCAGTGCCATAGATCGACGTTTTGCCATAAGGTCGAGAGTGTGGACCGACAGTTTTTGAGGTCCATTTTTACGGCCAGGCCTAAAATACTTAGACCCCACCGTTTGAACAGTTTCCACAAACCCGTTATTAATTTCGTCCACTGTAACGCAATTTTCTAGGCAATCAAAGCGGTTTGACAACTCGAGTTGAAAGCTCTCGGGATTTTGGATATGAGCACGAGTCGGTCGGAGCGTGGACTTCATCAGGCGGGATCTTTCCAATTTGAACTTTATATTCAATGTGCCTCGGACCATTCGGTGATCGCTTCCGGTTTTCACCCTGTTGATCACGGAGACATCATTGAATAACCGTCTCTTGGAGGTCATGAAGAAGTCAATCTCGTTTCTCGTGAAGCCATCGGGACTCAACCAAGTCCACTTCCTTTGAGGCGGCTTCTGGAAGAAAGAGTTCATCGCAAAGAGTCCCTCCTTCTCCAGAAAGTCGGCCAGCCTCTGTCCCCTGGCGTTCCTTTGCCCGTATCCAAAAGGTCCCACCTTCAACTCATTCTCGCCTCGCTTGCCTAGTTTCGCGTTGAAGTCCCCCATTACAACAGTATAATTTAGTTTTGGAAGTATGTATGGCTCTACTTACGTCCTCATACATTTCATCCACCTCTTCATCCGGGTGTTTCGAGGTCGGTGCATATACCTGTATGACCTTCAGCGAATACCTCTTGGATATTCTGAGTATAAGGTTTATTACCCTGCTCGACACACTCTCGATGGTCTCGATATTGTTGACGAGGGACTTGTGAACGAGGAACCCGACACCACCTTGGGACTTTCGTTGGTTGCCTTCCCGGTAGTAGAGCAGGTTTCCGGACTGTAGAGTTATCGTGTCCTCGCCCTCTCTACGGACTTCTGATAGACCCATATTTTTATGCTAGCTGCGAATTTCGCACATCACTAATTATCTAGCTGTATCCATAAGATGGAACCTTCGACTACAGAATATCATATGAGTTCAACAAAGTTTCCTCTGAGTGAATCATGTTTGGAATATAAAAAGCTATCTATAGAAAGCGTTATTTTTCGGGCTCATGAAGAGTTGTAAAAAATAAAATCTACTCCAATACCTGAAAGCGCATGTTCAGCGCGCTTACCATCTTCATTGGATTGATTATTAAAAAATTAAGGGGGATAATCGAATATGGATATTTCCCATCACAAGCGACTAGTTAAAAAACAAAGCCCCTCCCATCTGAGAACAACCTAATAAATAAGGAATATGATGATGTAAACAAGTTCTTATGGGAAGAGGGTAAGGGGGGGGATGGGTGTTAGGAGTATATAAACCTGCTATTTACAATATTAGTATCCACTTTTATCACAAAAGTATCAACGGGAGAACTGTTTAGTTCTCGTTATAAAAACTGTGAGTACTGTATTTTTTTATAATGGCTTCCCTCACTGAAGAACTCTACCGCAACGGTAATTCTGGATGGATGAAAATTGCGGAGCTGGAGGTGAACAAACCTTATAAGGTTTTGGAGGTGAGGAGACAGCCTTCTAAATTTGAACCTGGAAAATTGCAAACAGTTTTACGTTTCGATAGTGGATGTTTGGTTACCCTACCATCAAGATTTAATAATCTCAAGGACAATCACTTTAGCATTTTCAGAGTGGGCTTTATGTTATCAATAAAGGACCCTGTGGAAAATCATTCAACGTTAACTTTACGGATAATCCATTTCAAACTGAAGATTCCACTTCAAAATGAAAAAATCTTTGTTCCAGAAAAAAAGTTGCAGTAAAAAAAATGGAGCATCACAGTAAACCAATTACCCCCACCACCACCGCAAGTTCTAGCAACACCAATATTGGTTATGGTATGAAAGAAAAATCGATAACTCGTATTATAACAAATCCATTACTACAAAATTGGACACGACCCTTCCCACTTGGAAGACTATATTGTGAAATAAGTGATTTAATGCGAAGTCAATACCTTTATAATATCAACAACTTGGAGTTGTACACTCTCATTGTTATTTGGGATGATATCGCTGATAATTATTGGATGGAAACAATCGGTTCCAGCAATATTGATGGTATTGAGTTCTTCTGCAAGGGTTACCTGTCGAGTATTTTACACGAAGCGGGTACACTCCATCGATGGTGAATTTGTTCATTATCGTTTTAGTGAGTGTCATTGGTTCAGAATACTTTTATCGATAATAGACATTTGTGGTGAAACAACACTAGTAACTTTAACGTCAGTGAAAAATGAGTGACGACTAAAATGTAAGTAATAATCACTTTAATATAGACATCGATGGATTCCCTGTAGAAAACCTCGTTTTCTATAAGGAAGTTGCAATTTTAAATTGTTATACAAGGGAGGTTACTTTATTACATGTCGAAATTCCCCAATGTTTAATTGAAGATGGATTTAAAAGAAAAGAAATCCAATATTCTATTAAAATATCCACGGAATGGAATTAAAAAATCATTCTACGGATATTACATTTGATAGATTATTGGATTTTTAAATGATTTGACAATTTGGTGCGACAATACACGAGATTGAAAGTTGTCGATTGTAATCGTCGTTCACGGCGTTTTCACCATTTGCTCGTACTGGAAAATCAAATCCTCGGCGGAGGGTGGCTCACTGCAGTGGATTTGAAGTGAAGGTTTTCGGTCATTGGTTGGCAAGGCGGTAAGGTAATTTACAAGCGAAAAAAAAATACATAGTCAAAGAACCATTATTTTTATGATAGTCTTCCATGTATACATTGGTTAAAATTGAGATAAGCTTTAAAATCTATATTTTTATGCTAGCTGCGAATTTCGCACATCACTAATTATCTAGCTGTATCCATAAGATGGAACCTTCGACTACAGAATATCATATGAGTTCAACAAAGTTTCCTCTGAGTGAATCATGTTTGGAATATAAAAAGCTATCTATAGAAAGCGTTATTTTTCGGGCTCATGAAGAGTTGTAAAAAATAAAATCTACTCCAATACCTGAAAGCGCATGTTCAGCGCGCTTACCATCTTCATTGGATTGATTATTAAAAAATTAAGGGGGATAATCGAATATGGATATTTCCCATCACAAGCGACTAGTTAAAAAACAAAGCCCCTCCCATCTGAGAACAACCTAATAAATAAGGAATATGATGATGTAAACAAGTTCTTATGGGAAGAGGGTAAGGGGGGGGATGGGTGTTAGGAGTATATAAACCTGCTATTTACAATATTAGTATCCACTTTTATCACAAGAGTATCAACGGGAGAACTGTTTAGTTCTCGTTATAAAACTGTGAGTACTGTATTTTTTTATAATGGCTTCCCTCACTGAAGAACTCTACCGCAACGGTAATTCTGGATGGATGAAAATTGCGGAGCTGGAGGTGAACAAACCTTATAAGGTTTTGGAGGTGAGGAGACAGCCTTCTAAATTTGAACCTGGAAAATTGCAAACAGTTTTACGTTTCGATAGTGGATGTTTGGTTACCCTACCATCAAGATTTAATAATCTCAAGGACAATCACTTTAGAATCTTCAGAGTGGGCTTTATGTTATCAATAAAGGACCCTGTGGAAAATCATTCAACGTCAACTTTACGGATAATCCATTTCAAACTGAAGATTCCACTTCAAAATGAAAAAATCTTTGTTCCAGAAAAAAAGTTGCAGTAAAAAAAATGGAGCATCACAGTAAACCAATTACCCCCACCACCACCGCAAGTTCTAGCAACACCAATATTGGTTATGGTATGAAAGAAAAATCGATAACTCGTATTATAACAAATCCATTACTACAAAATTGGACACGACCCTTCCCACTTGGAAGACTATATTGTGAAATAAGTGATTTAATGCGAAGTCAATACCTTTATAATATCAACAACTTGGAGTTGTACACTCTCATTGTTATTTGGGATGATATCGCTGATAATTATTGGATGGAAACAATCGGTTCCAGCAATATTGATGGTATTGAGTTCTTCTGCAAGGGTTACCTGTCGAGTATTTTACACGAAGCGGGTACACTCCATCGATGGTGAATTTGTTCATTATCGTTTTAGTGAGTGTCATTGGTTCAGAATACTTTTATCGATAATAGACATTTGTGGTGAAACAACACTAGTAACTTTAACGTCAGTGAAAAATAAGTGACGACTATAATGTAAGTAATAATCACTTTAATATAGACATCGATGGATTCCCTGTAGAAAACCTCGTTTTCTATAAGGAAGTTGCAATTTTAAATTGTTATACAAGGGAGGTTACTTTATTACATGTCGAAATTCCCCAATGTTTAATTGAAGATGGATTTAAAAGAAAAGAAATCCAATATTCTATTAAAATATCCACGGAATGGAATTAAAAAATCATTCTACGGATATTACATTTGATAGATTATTGGATTTTTAAATGATTTGACAATTTGGTGCGACAATACACGAGATTGAAAGTTGTCGATTGTAATCGTCGTTCACGGCGTTTTCACCATTTGCTCGTACTGGAAAATCAAATCCTCGGCGGAGGGTGGCTCACTGCAGTGGATTTGAAGTGAAGGTTTTCGGTCATTGGTTGGCAAGGCGGTAAGGTAATTTACAAGCGAAAAAAAATACATAGTCAAAGAACCATTATTTTTATGATAGTCTTCCATGTATACATTGGTTAAAATTGAGATAAGCTTTAAAATCTATATTTTTATGCTAGCTGCGAATTTCGCACATCACTAATTATCTAGCTGTATCCATAAGATGGAACCTTCGACTACAGAATATCATATGAGTACAACAAAGTTTCCTCTGAGTGAATCATGTTTGGAATATAAAAAAGCTAAAGAAAGCGTTATTTTTCGGGCTCATGAAGAGTTGTAAAAGTTAAAATCTACTCCAATACCTGAAAGCGCATGTTCAGCGCGCTTACCATCTTCATTGGATTGATTATTAAAAAAATAAGGGGGATAATCGAATATGGATATTTCCCATCACAAGCGACTAGTTAAAAAACAAAGCCCCTCCCATCTGAGAACAACCTAATAAATTATGAATATGATGATGTAAACAAGTTCTTTTGGGAAGAGGGTAAGGGGGGGGGGATGGGTGTTAGGAGTACATAAACCTGCTATTTACAATATTAGTATCCACTTTTATCACAAAAGTATCAACGGGAGAACTGTTTAGTTCTCGTTATAAAAACTGTGAGTACTGTATTTTTTTATAATGGCTTCCCTCACTGAAGAACTCTACCGCAACGGTAATTCTGGATGGATGAAAATTGCGGAGCTGGAGGTGAACAAACCTTATAAGGTTTTGGAGGTGAGGAGACAGCCTTTAAATTTGAACCTGGAAAATTGCAAACAGTTTTACGTTTGGATAGTGGATGTTTGGTTACCCTACCATCAAGCTTTGATAATCTCAAGGACAATCACTTTGAGCATCTTCAGAGTGGGCTTTATGTTATCAATAAAGGACTCTGTGGAAAATTATTCATCGTCAACTTTACGGATAATCCATTTCAAACTGAAGATTCCACTTCACAATGAAAAAATCTTTGTTCCAAAAAAAAGGTGCAGTAAAAAAAATGGAGCATCACAGTAAACCAATTACCCCCACCACCACCGCAAGTTCTAGCAACACCAATATTGGTTATGGTATGAAGGAAAAATGGATAACTCATATTATAACAAATCCATTACTACAAAATTGGACACGACCCTTCCCACTTCGAAGACTATACTGTGAAATAAGTGATTTAATGCGAAGTCAATACCTTTATAATATCAACAACTTGGAGTTGTACACTCTCATTGTTATTTGGGATGATATCGCTGATAATTATTGGATGGAAACAATCGGTTCCAGCAATATTGATGGTATTGAGTTCTTCTGCAAGGGTTACCTGTCGAGTATTTTACACGAAGCGGCTACACTCCATCGATGGTGAATTTGTTCATTATCGTTTTAGTGAGTGTCATTGGTTCAGAATACTTTTATCGATAATACACATTTGTGGTGAAATAACACTTGTAACTTTTACGTCAGTGAAAAATGAGTGACGACTATAATGTAAGTAATATTCACTTTATTATAGACATCGATGGATTCCCTGTAGAAAACCTCGTTTTCTATAAGGAAGTTGCAATTTTAAATTGTTATACAAGGGAGGTTACTTTATTACATGTCGAAATTCCCCAATGGTTGATTGACGATGGATTTAAAAGAAAATACATCCAATATTCTATTAAAATATCCACGGAATGGAATTAAAAAATCATTCTACGGATATTACATTTGATAGATTATTGGATTTTTAAATGATTTCGATAATAACGAAAAATATGTATGGTCATATAAGGGTGGGAGTATAGAATAAAATCTATTAGACAGTTTGGGATTTAAAAATTTTAATTTAGAAATACTTGGTTGTCCTACATTTGACAATTTAGTGCGACAATACACGAGATTGAAAATTATCGATTGTAAGCGTCGTACACGGCGTTTTCACCATTTGCTCGTACTGGAAAATCAAATCCTCGGCGGAGGGTTGCTCACTGCAGTGGATTTGAAGTGAAGGTTTTCGGTCATTTGTTGGCAAGGCGGTAAGGTGATTTACAAGCGAAAAAAAAATACATAGTCAAACAACCATTTTTTTTATGATAGTCTTCCATGTATATAACACAAGCTTTGAGTAGCTTACTTTTGGACTAGATGGTGATGTGTGGGAATGTCCAAAGGATATTTATTATTATACTTATTTGGAAAGAACCTTTTCCACCTTTTTATGATAGTCTTCCATGTATATAACACAAGCTTTGAGTAGCTTACTTTTGGACTAGATCGTGATGTGTGGGAATGTCCAAAGGATATTTATTATTATACTTATTTGGAAAGAACCTTTTCCACCTTTTTAATGGAGATGAAGAGTTAAAACGTTGGTTATTGGTGTTTTTTACGAGCGATCCTATCACACATTTGAAGCATGTTATTCGAGCGCGTAGAAAGAAAATAAGGTTAAATTTTCCAACTTTGCAGTGGTGGTGATTTGATGTTGTATAAGATAAGGGTTACACGTTCTATAATGAAGCGAGATGGGAGAAATAAAAATTAATTATACCAAGAGTGGACGTTTGATACATATCATCAAGTGTTTGAAGATAGTGAAGGTTCGGAGATTACGGTAAAAGTACCTAGACGTCCTAAAACGGTGGATAAAACAAAAGGTGTAAAGGAAATGGTTCACCACCTACTATTTCAACTTCAACCGTTGCTACTGCTACTACTGATACGACTGTTAAGATGGAACCTTCGACTACAGAATATCATATGAGACAACAAAGTTTCCTCTGAGTGAATCATGTTTGGAATATAAAAAAGCTATCTATAGAAAGCGTTATTTTTCGGGCTCATGAAGAGTTGTAAAAATTAAAATCTACTCCAATACCTGAAAGCGCATGTTCAGCGCGCTTACCATCTTCATTGGATTGATTATTAAAAAATTAAGGGGGATAATCGAATATGGATATTTCCCATCACAAGCGACTAGTTAAAAAACAAAGCCCCTCCCATCTGAGAACAACCTAATAAATTATGAATATGATGATGAAAACAAGTTCTTATGGGAAGAGGGTAAGAGGGGGGATGGGTGTTAGGAGTATATAAACCTGCTATTTACAATATTAGTATCCACTTTTATCACAAGAGTATCAACGGGAGAACTGTTTAGTTCTCGTTATAAAAACTGTGAGTACTGTATTTTTTTTATAATGGCTTCCCTCACTGAAGAACTCAACCGCAACGGTAATTCTGGATGGATGAAAATTGCGGAGCTGGAGGTGAACAAACCTTATAAGGTTTTGGAGGTGAGGAGACAGCTTTCTAAATTTAAACCTGGAAAATTGCAAACAGTTTTACGTTTGGATAGTGGATGTTTGGTTACCCTACCATCAAGGTTTGATAATCTCAAGGACAATCACTTTGAGCATCTTCAGAGTGGGCTTTATGTTATCAATAAAGGACCCTGTGGAAAATCATTCATCGTCAACTTTACGGATAATCCATTTCAAACTGAAGATTCCACTTCAAAATGAAAAAATATTTGTTCCAGAAAAAAAGTTGCAGTAAAAAAAATGGAGCATCACAGTAAACCAATTACCCCCACCACCACCGCAAGTTCTAGCAACACCAATATTGGTTATGGTATGAAGGAAAAATGGATAACTCATATTATAACAAATCCATTACTACAAAATTGGACACGACCCTTCCCACTTCGAAGACTATACTGTGAAATAAGTGATTTAATGCGAAGTCAATACCTTTATAATATCAACAACTTGGAGTTGTACACTCTCATTGTTATTTGGGATGATATCGCTGATAATTATTGGATGGAAACAATCGGTTCCAGCAATATTGATGGTATTGAGTTCTTCTGCAAGGGTTACCTGTCGAGTATTTTACACGAAGCGGCTACACTCCATCGATGGTGAATTTGTTCATTATCGTTTTAGTGAGTGTCATTGGTTCAGAATACTTTTATCGATAATACACATTTGTGGTGAAATAACACTTGTAACTTTTACGTCAGTGAAAAATGAGTGACGACTATAATGTAAGTAATATTCACTTTATTATAGACATCGATGGATTCCCTGTAGAAAACCTCGTTTTCTATAAGGAAGTTGCAATTTTAAATTGTTATACAAGGGAGGTTACTTTATTACATGTCGAAATTCCCCAATGGTTGATTGACGATGGATTTAAAAGAAAATACATCCAATATTCTATTAAAATATCCACGGAATGGAATTAAAAAATCATTCTACGGATATTACATTTGATAGATTATTGGATTTTTAAATGATTTCGATAATAACGAAAAATATGTATGGTCATATAAGGGTGGGAGTATAGAAAAAAATCTATTAGACAGTTTGGGATTTAAAAATTTTAATTTAGAAATACTTGGTTGTCCTACATTTGACAATTTAGTGCGACAATACACGAGATTGAAAATTATCGATTGTAAGCGTCGTACACGGCGTTTTCACCATTTGCTCGTACTGGAAAATCAAATCCTCGGCGGAGGGTTGCTCACTGCAGTGGATTTGAAGTGAAGGTTTTCGGTCATTTGTTGGCAAGGCGGTAAGGTGATTTACAAGCGAAAAAAAAATACATAGTCAAACAACCATTTTTTTTATGATAGTCTTCCATGTATATAACACAAGCTTTGAGTAGCTTACTTTTGGACTAGATGGTGATGTGTGGGAATGTCCAAAGGATATTTATTATTATACTTATTTGGAAAGAACCTTTTCCACCTTTTTATGATAGTCTTCCATGTATATAACACAAGCTTTGAGTAGCTTACTTTTGGACTAGATGGTGATGTGTGGGAATGTCCAAAGGATATTTATTATTATACTTATTTGGAAAGAACCTTTTCCACCTTTTTAATGGAGATGAAGAGTTAAAACGTTGGTTATTGGTGTTTTTTACGAGCGATCCTATCACACATTTGAAGCATGTTATTCGAGCGCGTAGAAAGAAAATGGGGTTAAATTTTCCAACTTTGCAGTGGTGGTGATTTGATGTTGTATAAGATGGAGGTTACACGTTCTATAATGAAGCGAGATGGGAGAAATAAAAATTATTTAAACCAAGAGTGGACGTTTGATACATATCATCAAGTGTTTGAAGATAGTGAAGGTTTGGAGATTACGGTAAAAGTACCTAGACGTCCTAAAACGGTGGATAAAACAAAAGGTGTAAAGGAAATGGTTCACCACCTACTATTTCAACTTCAACCGTTGCTACTGCTACTACTGATACGACTGTTAAGATGGAACCTTCGACTACAGAATATCATATGAGTACAACAAAGTTTCCTCTGAGTGAATCATGTTTGGAATATAAAAAAGCTATCTATAGAAAGCGTTATTTTTCGGGCTCATGAAGAGTTGTAAAAATTAAAATCTACTCCAATACCTGAAAGCGCTTGTTCAGCGCGCTTACCATCTTCATTGGATTGATTATTAAAAAATTAAGGGGGATAATCGAATATGGATATTTCCCATCACAAGCGACTAGTTAAAAAACAAAGCCCCTCCCATCTGAGAACAACCTAATAAATTATGAATATGATGATGTAAACAAGTTCTTATGGGAAGAGGGTAAGGGGGGGGATGGGTGTTAGGAGTATATAAACCTGCTATTTACAATATTAGTATCCACTTTTATCACAAGAGTATCAACGGGAGAACTGTTTAGTTCTCGTTATAAAAACTGTGAGTACTGTATTTTTTTATAATGGCTTCCCTCACTGAAGAACTCAACCGCAACGGTAATTCTGGATGGATGAAAATTGCGGAGCTGGAGGTGAACAAACCTTATAAGGTTTTGGAGGTGAGGAGACAGCCTTCTAAAGTTGAACCTGGAAAATCGCAAACAGTTTTACGTTTGGATAGTGGATGTTTGGTTACCCTACCATCAAGATTTGATAATCTCAAGGACAATCACTTTGAGCATCTTCAGAGTGGGCTTTATGTTATCAATAAAGGACCCTGTGGAAAATCATTCATCGTCAACTTTACGGATAATCCATTTCAAACTGAAGATTCCACTTCAAAATGAAAAAATCTTTGTTCCAGAAAAAAAGTTGCAGTAAAAAAAATGGAGCATCACAGTAAACCAATTACCCCCACCACCACCGCAAGTTCTAGCAACACCAATATTGGTTATGGTATGAAAGAAAAATGGATAACTCATATTATAACAAATCCATTACTACAAAATTGGACACGACCCTTCCCACTTCGAAGACTATACTGTGAAATAAGTGATTTAATGCGAAGTCAATACCTTCATAATATCAACAACTTGGAGTTGTACACTCTCATTGTTATTTGAGATGATATCGCTGATAATTATTGGATGGAAACAATTGGTTCCAGCAATATTGATGGTATTGAGTTCTTCTGCAAGGGTTACCTGTCGAGTATTTTACACGAAGCGGCTACACTCCATCGATGGTGAATTTGTTCATTATCGTTTTAGTGAGTGTCATTGGTTCAGAATACTTTTATCGATAATACACATTTGTGGTGAAATAACACTTGTAACTTTTACGTCAGTGAAAAATGAGTGACGACTATAATGTAAGTAATATTCACTTTATAATAGACATCGATGGATTCCCTGTAGAAAACCTCGATTTCTATAAGGAAGTTGCAATTTTAAATTGTTATACAAGGGAGGTTACTTTATTACATGTCAAAATTCCCCAATGGTTGATTGACGATGGATTTAAAAGAAAAGAAATCCAATATTCTATTAAAATATCCACGGAATGGAATTAAAAAATCATTCTACGGATATTACATTTGATAGATTATTGGTTTTTTAAATGATTTCGATAATGACGAAAAATTATAAGGGTGGGAGTATAGAAAAAAATCTATTAGACAGTTTGGGATTTAAAAATTTTAATTTAGAAATACTTGGTTGTCCTAAATTTGACAATTTAGTGCGACAATACACGAGATTAAAAATAATCGATTGTAATCGTCGTTCACGGCGTTTTCACCATTTGCTCGTACTGGAAAATCAAATCCTCGGCGGAATGTGGTTTACTGCAGTGGATTTGAAGTGAAGGTTTTCGGTCATTGGTTGGCAAGGCGGTAAGGTGATTTACAAGCGAAAAAAAAATACATAGTCAAACAACCATTATTTTTATGATAGTCTTCCATGTATATAACACAAGCTTTGAGTAGCTTACTTTTGGACTAGATGGTGATGTGTGGGAATGTCCAAAGGATATTTATTTTTATACTTATTTGGAAAGAACCTTTTCCACCTTTTTAATGGAGATGAAGAGTTAAAACGTTGGTTATTGGTGTTTTTTACGAGCGATCCTATCACACATTTGAAGCATGTTATTCGAGCGCGTAGAAAGAAAATGGGGTTAAATTTTCTAACTTTGCAGTGGTGGTGATTTGATGTTGTATAAGATGGAGTTTACACGTTCTATAATGAAGCGAGATAGGAGAAATAAAAATAATTTAAACCAAGAGTGGACGTTTGATACATATCATCAAGTGTTTGAAGATAGTGAAGGTTTGGAGATTACGGTAAAAGTACCTAGACGTCCTAAAACGGTGGATAAAACAAAAGGTGTAAAGGAAATGGTTCACCACCTACTATTTCAACTTCAACCGTTGCTACTGCTACTACTGATACGACTGTTAAGATGGAACCTTCGACTACAGAATATCATATGAGTACAACAAAGTTTCCTCTGAGTGAATCATGTTTGGAATATAAAAAAGCTATCTATAGAAAGCGTTATTTTTCGGGCTCATGAAGAGTTGTAAAAATTAAAATCTACTCCAATACCTGAAAGCGCTTGTTCAGCGCGCTTACCATCTTCATTGGATTGATTATTAAAAAATTAAGGGGGATAATCGAATATGGATATTTCCCATCACAAGCGACTAGTTAAAAAACAAAGCCCCTCCCATCTGAGAACAACCTAATAAATTATGAATATGATGATGTTAACAAGTTCTTATGGGAAGAGGGTAAGAGGGGGGATGGGTGTTAGGAGTATATAAACCTGCTATTTACAATATTAGTATCCACTTTTATCACAAGAGTATCAACGGGAGAACTGTTTAGTTCTCGTTATAAAAACTGTGAGTACTGTATTTTTTTATAATGGCTTCCCTCACTGAAGAACTCAACCGCAACGGTAATTCTGGATGGATGAAAATTGCGGAGCTGGAGGTGAACAAACCTTATAAGGTTTAGGAGGTGAGGAGACAGCCTTCTAAAGTTGAACCTGGAAAATCGCAAACAGTTTTACGTTTGGATAGTGGATGTTTGGTTACCCTACCATCAAGATTTGATAATCTCAAGGACAATCACTTTGAGCATCTTCAGAGTGGGCTTTATGTTATCAATAAAGGACCCTGTGGAAAATCATTCATCGTCAACTTTACGGATAATCCATTTCAAACTGAAGATTCCACTTCAAAATGAAAAAATCTTTGTTCCAGAAAAAAAGTTGCAGTAAAAAAAAACTCATATTATAACAAATCCATTACTACAAAATTGGACACGACCCTTCCCACTTGGAAGACTATACTGTGAAATAAGTGATTTAATGCGAAGTCAATACCTTTATAATATCAACAACTTGGAGTTGTACACTCTCATTGTTATTTGGGATGATATCGCTGATAATTATTGGATGGAAACAATCGGTTCCAGCAATATTGATGGTATTGAGTTCTTCTGCAAGGGTTACCTGTCGAGTATTTTACACGAAGCGGCTACACTCCATCGATGGTGAATTTGTTCATTATCGTTTTAGTGAGTGTCATTGGTTCAGAATACTTTTATCGATAATACACATTTGTGGTGAAATAACACTTGTAACTTTTACGTCAGTGAAAAATGAGTGACGACTATAATGTAAGTAATATTCACTTTATTATAGACATCGATGGATTTCCCTGTAGAAAACCTCGTTTTCTATAAGGAAGTTGCAATTTTAAATTGTTATACAAGGGAGGTTACTTTATTACATGTCGAAATTCCCCAATGTTTAATTGAAGATGGATTTAAAAGAAAAGAAATCCAATATTCTATTAAAATATCCACGGAATGGAATTAAAAAATCATTCTACGGATATTACATTTGATAGATTATTGGATTTTTAAATGATTTGACAATTTGGTGCGACAATACACGAGATTGAAAGTTGTCGATTGTAATCGTCGTTCACGGCGTTTTCACCATTTGCTCGTACTGGAAAATCAAATCCTCGGCGGAGGGTGGCTCACTGCAGTGGATTTGAAGTGAAGGTTTTCGGTCATTGGTTGGCAAGGCGGTAAGGTAATTTACAAGCGAAAAAAAAATACATAGTCAAAGACCCATTATTTTTATGATAGTCTTCCATGTATACATTGGTTAAAATTGAGATAAGCTTTAAAATCTATATTTTTATGCTAGCTGCGAATTTCGCACATCACTAATTATCTAGCTGTATCCATAAGATGGAACCTTCGACTACAGAATATCATATGAGTACAACAAAGTTTCCTCTGAGTGAATCATGTTTGGAAAATAAAAAGCTATCTATAGAAAGCGTTATTTTTCGGGCTCATGAAGAGTTGTAAAAATTAAAATCTACTCCAATACCTGAAAGCGCATGTTCAGCGCGCTTACCATCTTCATTGGATTGATTATTAAAAAATTAAGGGGGATAATCGAATATGGATATTTCCCATCACAAGCGACTAGTTAAAAAACAATGTCCCTCCCATCTGAGAACAACCTAATAAATTATCAATATGATGATGTAAACAAGTTCTTTTGGGAAGAGGGTAAGGGGGGGGGGATGGGTGTTAGGAGTACATAAACCTGCTATTTACAATATTAGTATCCACTTTTATCACAAAAGTATCAACGGGAGAACTGTTTAGTTCTCGTTATAAAAACTGTGAGTACTGTATTTTTTTATAATGGCTTCCCTCACTGAAGAACTCTACCGCAACGGTAATTCTGGATGGATGAAAATTGCGGAGCTGGAGGTGAACAAACCTTATAAGGTTTTGGAGGTGAGGAGACAGCCTTCTAAATTTGAACCTGGAAAATTGCAAACAGTTTTACGTTTGGATAGTGGATGTTTGGTTACCCTACCATCAAGATTTGATAATCTCAAGGACAATCACTTTGAGCATCTTCAGAGTGGGCTTTATGTTATCAATAAAGGACTCTGTGGAAAATCATTCATCGTCAACTTTACGGATAATCCATTTCAAACTGAAGATTCCACTTCAAAATGAAAAAATCTTTGTTCCAGAAAAAAAGTTGCAGTAAAAAAAATGGAGCATCACAGTAAACCAATTACCCCCACCACCACCGCAAGTTCTAGCAACACCAATATTGGTTATGGTATGAAGGAAAAATGGATAACTCATATTATAACAAATCCATTACTACAAAATTGGACACGACCCTTCCCACTTGGAAGACTATACTGTGAAATAAGTGATTTAATGCGAAGTCAATACCTTTATAATATCAACAACTTGGAGTTGTACACTCTCATTGTTATTTGGGATGATATCGCTGATAATTATTGGATGGAAACAATCGGTTCCAGCAATATTGATGGTATTGAGTTCTTCTGCAAGGGTTACCTGTCGAGTATTTTACACGAAGCGGCTACACTCCATCGATGGTGAATTTGTTCATTATCGTTTTAGTGAGTGTCATTGGTTCAGAATACTTTTATCGATAATACACATTTGTGGTGAAATAACACTTGTAACTTTTACGTCAGTGAAAAATGAGTGACGACTATAATGTAAGTAATATTCACTTTATTATAGACATCGATGGATTTCCCTGTAGAAAACCTCGTTTTCTATAAGGAAGTTGCAATTTTAAATTGTTATACAAGGGAGGTTACTTTATTACATGTCGAAATTCCCCAATGTTTAATTGAAGATGGATTTAAAAGAAAAGAAATCCAATATTCTATTAAAATATCCACGGAATGGAATTAAAAAATCATTTTACGGATATTACATTTGATAGATTATTGGATTTTTAAATGATTTGACAATTTGGTGCGACAATACACGAGATTGAAAGTTGTCGATTGTAATCGTCGTTCACGGCGTTTTCACCATTTGCTCGTACTGGAAAATCAAATCCTCGGCGGAGGGTGGCTCACTGCAGTGGATTTGAAGTGAAGGTTTTCGGTCATTGGTTGGCAAGGCGGTAAGGTAATTTACAAGCGAAAAAAAAATACATAGTCAAAGAACCATTATTTTTATGATAGTCTTCCATGTATACATTGGTTAAAATTGAGATAAGCTTTAAAATCTATATTTTTATGCTAGCTGCGAATTTCGCACATCACTAATTATCTAGCTGTATCCATAAGATGGAACCTTCGACTACAGAATATCATATGAGTACAACAAAGTTTCCTCTGAGTGAATCATGTTTGGAAAATAAAAAAGCTATAGAAAGCGTTATTTCTTGGGCTCATGAAGAGTTGTAAAAATTAAAATCTACTCCAATACCTGAAAGCGCATGTTCAGCGCGCTTACCATCTTCATTGGATTGATTATTAAAAAATTAAGGGGGATAATCGAATATGGATATTTCCCATCACAAGCGACTAGTTAAAAAACAATGTCCCTCCCATCTGAGAACAACCTAATAAATTATCAATATGATGATGTAAACAAGTTCTTTTGGGAAGAGGGTAAGGGGGGGGGGGGGGATGGGTGTTAGGAGTACATAAACCTGCTATTTACAATATTAGTATCCACTTTTATCACAAAAGTATCAACGGGAGAACTGTTTAGTTCTCGTTATAAAAACTGTGAGTACTGTATTTTTTTATAATGGCTTCCCTCACTGAAGAACTCTACCGCAACGGTAATTCTGGATGGATGAAAATTGCGGAGCTGGAGGTGAACAAACCTTATAAGGTTTTGGAGGTGAGGAGACAGCCTTCTAAATTTGAACCTGGAAAATTGCAAACAGTTTTACGTTTGGATAGTGGATGTTTGGTTACCCTACCATCAAGATTTGATAATCTCAAGGACAATCACTTTGAGCATCTTCAGAGTGGGCTTTATGTTATCAATAAAGGACTCTGTGGAAAATCATTCATCGTCAACTTTACGGATAATCCATTTCAAACTGAAGATTCCACTTCAAAATGAAAAAATCTTTGTTCCAGAAAAAAAGTTGCAGTAAAAAAAATGGAGCATCACAGTAAACCAATTACCCCCACCACCACCGCAAGTTCTAGCAACACCAATATTGGTTATGGTATGAAGGAAAAATGGATAACTCATATTATAACAAATCCATTACTACAAAATTGGACACGACCCTTCCCACTTGGAAGACTATACTGTGAAATAAGTGATTTAATGCGAAGTCAATACCTTTATAATATCAACAACTTGGAGTTGTACACTCTCATTGTTATTTGGGATGATATCGCTGATAATTATTGGATGGAAACAATCGGTTCCAGCAATATTGATGGTATTGAGTTCTTCTGCAAGGGTTACCTGTCGAGTATTTTACACGAAGCGGCTACACTCCATCGATGGTGAATTTGTTCATTATCGTTTTAGTGAGTGTCATTGGTTCAGAATACTTTTATCGATAATACACATTTGTGGTGAAATAACACTTGTAACTTTTACGTCAGTGAAAAATGAGTGACGACTATAATGTAAGTAATATTCACTTTATTATAGACATCGATGGATTTCCCTGTAGAAAACCTCGTTTTCTATAAGGAAGTTGCAATTTTAAATTGTTATACAAGGGAGGTTACTTTATTACATGTCAAAATTCCCCAATGGTTGATTGACGCTGGATTTAAAAGAAAAGAAATCCAATATTCTATTAAAATATTCACGGAATGGAATTAAAAAATCATTCTACGGATATTACATTTGATAGATTATTGGATTTTTAAATGATTTCGATAATGACGAAAAATACGTATGGTCATATAAGGGTGGGAGTATAAAAAAAAATATAGTAGACAGTTTGGGATTTAAAAATTTTAATTGAGAAATACTTGGTTGTCCTAAATTTGACAATTTAGTGCGACAATACACGAGATTGAAAATTATCGATTGTAATCGTCGTTCACGGCATTTTCACCATTTGCTCGTACTGGAAAATAATATCCTTGGCGGAGGGTTGCTCACTGCAGTGGATTTGAAGTGAAAGTTTTCGGTCATTGGTTGGCAAGGCGGTAAGGTGATTTACAAGCGAAAAAAAAAAACATAGTCAAACAACCATTTTTTTATGATAGTCTTCCATGTATATAACACAAGCTTTGAGTAGCTTACTTTTGGACTAGATGGTGATGTGTGGGAATGTCCAAAGGATATTTATTATTATACTTATTTGGAAAGAACCTTTTCCACCTTTTTAATGGAGATGAAGAGTTAAAACGTTGGTTATAGGTGTTTTTTACGAGCGATCCTATCACACATTTGAAGCATGTTATTCGAGCGCGTAGAAAGAAAATGGGGTTAAATTTTCCAACTTTGCAGTGGTGGTGATTTGATGTTGTAAAAGATGGAGTTTACACGTTCTATAATGAAGCGAGATAGGAGAAATAAAAATTATTTAAACCAAGAGTGGACGTTTGATACATATCATCAAGTGTTTGAAGATAGTGAAGGTTCGGAGATTACGGTAAAAGAACCTAGACGTCCTAAAACGGTGGATAAAACAAAAGGTGTAAAGGAAATGGTTCACCACCTACTATTTCAACTCCAACCGTTGCTACTGTTACTACTGATACGACTGTTAAGATGGAACATTCGACTACAGAATATCATATGAGTACAACAATGTTTCCTCTGAGTGAATCATGTTTGGAATATAAAAAAGCTATCTATAGAAAGCGTTATTTTTCGGGCTCGTGAAGAGTTGTAAAAATTCAAATCAACTCCAATACCTGAAAGCGAATGTTCAGCGCGCTTACCATCTTCATTGGATTGATTATTAAAAATTTAGGGGGATAATCGAATATCATGAATATGATGATGTAGACAAGTTGCTATGGGAAGAGGGTAAGAGGGGGGATGGGTGTTAGGAGTATATAAACCTGCTATTTACAATATTAGTATCCACTTTTATCACACGAGTATCAACGGGAGAACTGTTTAGTTCTCGTTATAAAAACTGTGAGTACTGTATTTTTTTTATAATGGCTTCCCTCACTGAAGAACTCAACCGCAACGGTGATTCTGGATGGATGAAAATTGCGGAGCTGGAGGTGAACAAACCTTATAAGGTTTTGGAGGTGAGGAGACAGCCTTCTAAATTTGAACCTGGAAAATTGCAAACAGTTTTACGTTTCGATAGTGGATGTTTGGTTACCCTACCATCAAGGTTTGATAATCTCAAGGACAATCACTTTAGCATCTTCAGAGTGAGCTTTATGTTATCAATAAAGGACCCTGTGGAAAATCATTCATCGTCAACTTTACGGATAATCCATTTCAAACTGAAGATTCCACTTCAAAATGAAAAAATCTTTGTTCCAGAAAAAAAGTTGCAGTAAAAAAAATGGAGCATCACAGTAAACCAATTACCCCCACCACCACCGCAAGTTCTAGCAACACCAATATTGGTTATGGTATGAAGGAAAAATGGATAACTCATATTATAACAAATCCATTACTACAAAATTGGACACGACCCTTCCCACTTGGAAGACTATACTGTGAAATAAGTGATTTAATGCGAAGTCAATACCTTTATAATATCAACAACTTTGAGTTGTACACTCTCATTGTTATTTGGGATGATATCGCTGATAATTATTGGATGGAAACAATCGGTTCCAGCAATATTGATGGTATTGAGTTCTTCTGAAAGGGTTACCTGTCGAGTATTTTACACGAAGCGGGTACACTCCATCGATGGTGAATTTGTTCATTATCGTTTTAGTGAGTGTCATTGGTTCAGAATACTTTTATCGATAATAGACATTTGTGGTGAAACAACACTAGTAACTTTTACGTCAGTGAAAAATGAGTGACGACTATAATGTAAGTAATATTCACTTTATAATAGACATCGATGGATTCCCTGTAGAAAACCTCGTTTTCTATAAGGAAGTTGCAATTTTAAATTGTTATACAAGGGAGGTTACTTTATTACATGTCAAAATTCCCCCATGGTTGATTGAAGATGGATTTAAAAGAAAAGAAATCCAATATCCTATTAAAATATCCACGGAATGGAATTAAAAAATCATTCTACGGATATTACATTTGATAGATTATTGGATTTTTAAATGATTTCGATACAGACAAAAAAATGTATGGTCATATAAGGATGGGAGTATAGAAAAAAAATTATTAGACAGTTTGGGATTTAAAAATTTTAATTTAGAAATACTTGGTTGTCCTAAATTTAACAATTTGGTGCGACAATACACGAGATTGAAAATTATCGATTGTAATCGTCGTTCACGGCGTTTTCACCATTTGCTCGTACTGGAAAATCAAATCCTCGGCGGAGGGTGGCTCACTGCAGTGGATTTGAAGTGAAGGTTTTCGGTCATTGGTTGGCAAGGCGGTAAGGTGATTTACAAGCGAAAAAAAAATACATAGTCAAACAACCATTATTTTTATGATAGTCTTCCATGTATATAACACAAGCTTTGAGTAGCTTACTTAAGACTAGATGGTGATGTGTGGGAATGTGCAAAGGATATTTATTATTATACTTATTTGGAAAGAACCTTTTCCACCTTTTTAATGGAGATGAAGAGTTAAAACGTTGGTTATTGGTGTTTTTTACGAGCGATCCTATCACACATTTGAAGCATGTTATTCGAGCGCGTAGAAAGAAAATGGGGTTAAATTTTCCAACTTTGCAGTGGTGGTGATTTGATGTTGTAAAAGATGGAGTTTACACGTTCTATAATGAAGCGAGATAGGAGAAATAAAAATTATTTAAACCAAGAGTGGACGTTTGATACATATCATCAAGTGTTTGAAGATAGTGAAGGTTCGGAGATTACGGTAAAAGTACCTAGACGTCCTAAAACGGTGGATAAAACAAAAGGTGTAAGGGAAATGGTTCACCACCTACTATTTCAACTCCAACCGTTGCTACTGCTACTACTGATACGACTGTTAAGATGGAACCTTCGACTACAGAATATCATATGAGTACAACAATGTTTCCTCTGAGTGAATCATGTTTGGAATATAAAAAAGCTATCTATAGAAAGCGTTATTTTTCGGGCTCATGAAGAGTTGTAAAAATTAAAATCTACTCCAATACCTGAAAGCGAATGTTCAGCGCCCTTACCATCTTCATTGGATTGATTATTAAAAATTTAGGGGATAATCGAATATCATGAATATGATGATGTAGACAAGTTGCTATGGGAAGAGGGTAAGAGGGGGGATGGGTTTTAGGAGTATATAAACCTGCTATTTACAATATTAGTATCCACTTTTATCACAAGAGTATCAACGGGAGAACTGTTTAGTTCTCGTTATAAAAACTGTGAGTACTGTATTTTTTTTATAATGGCTTCCCTCACTGAAGAACTCAACCGCAACGGTGATTCTGGATGGATGAAAATTGCGGAGCTGGAGGTGAACAAACCTTATAAGGTTTTGGAGGTGAGGAGACAGCCTTCTAAATTTGAACCTGGAAAATTGCAAACAGTTTTTCGTTTCGATAGTGGATGTTTGGTTACCCTACCATCAAGGTTTGATAATCTCAAGGACAATCACTTTAGCATCTTCAGAGTGAGCTTTATGTTATCAATAAAGGACCCTGTGGAAAATCATTCATCGTCAACTTTACGGATAATCCATTTCAAACTGAAGATTCCACTTCAAAATGAAAAAATCTTTGTTCCAGAAAAAAAGTTGCAGTAAAAAAAATGGAGCATCACAGTAAACCAATTACCCCCACCACCACCGCAAGTTCTAGCAACACCAATATTGGTTATGGTATGAAGGAAAAATGGATAACTCATATTATAACAAATCCATTACTACAAAATTGGACACGACCCTTCCCACTTGGAAGACTATACTGTGAAATAAGTGATTTAATGCGAAGTCAATACCTTTATAATATCAACAACTTTGAGTTGTACACTCTCATTGTTATTTGGGATGATATCGCTGATAATTATTGGATGGAAACAATCGGTTCCAGCAATATTGATGGTATTGAGTTCTTCTGAAAGGGTTACCTGTCGAGTATTTTACACGAAGCGGGTACACTCCATCGATGGTGAATTTGTTCATTATCGTTTTAGTGAGTGTTATTGGTTCAGAATACTTTTATCGATAATAGACATTTGTGGTGAAATAACACTTGTAACTTTTACGTCAGTGAAAAATGAGTAAGTAATATTCACTTTATTATAGACATCGATGGATTCCCTGTAGAAAACCTCGTTTTCTATAAGGAAGTTGCAATTTTAAATTGTTATACAAGGGAGGTTACTTTATTACATGTCGAAATTCCCCAATGGTTGATTGACGATGGATTTAAAAGAAAAGAAATCCAATATTCTATTAAAATATCCACGGAATGGAATTAAAAAATCATTCTACGGATATTACATTTGATAGATTATTGGATTTTTAAAATGATTTCGATAATGACGAAAAATATATATAGTCATATAAGGGTGGGAGTATAGAAAAAAATATATTAGACAGTTTGGGATTTAAAAATTTTAATTTAGAAATACTTGGTTGTCCTAAATTTGACAATTTAGTGCGACAATACACGAGATTGAAAATTATCGATTGTAATCGTCGTTCACGGCGTTTTCACCATTTGCTCGTACTGAAAAATCAAATCCTCGGCGGAGGGTTGCTCACTGCAGTGGATTTGAAGTGAAGGTTTTCGGTCATTGGTTGGCAAGGCGGTAAGGTGATTTACAAGCGAAAAAAAAATACATAGTCAAACAACCATTTTTTTTATGATAGTCTTCCATGTATATAACACAAGCTTTGAGTAGCTTACTTTTGGACTAGATGGTGATGTGTGGGAATGTCCAAAGGATATTTATTATTATACTTATTTGGAAAGAACCTTTTCCACCTTTTTAATGGAGATGAAGAGTTAAAACGTTGGTTATTGGTGTTTCTTACGAGCGATCCTATCACACATTTGAAGCATGTTATTCGAGCGCGTAGAAAGAAAATGGGGTTAAATTTTCCAACTTTGCAGTGGTGGTGATTTGATGTTGTATAAGATGGAGTTTACACGTTCTATAATGAAGCGAGATAGGAGAAATAAAAATTATTTAAACCAAGAGTGGACGTTTGATACATATCATCAAGTGTTTGAAGATAGTGAAGGTTCGGAGATTACGGTAAAAGTACCTAGACGTCCTAAAACGGTGGATAAAACAAAAGGTGTAAAGGAAATGGTTCACCACCTACTATTTCAACTTCAACCGTTGCTACTGCTACTACTGATACGACTGTTAAGATGGAACCTTCGACTACAGAATATCATATGAGACAACAAAGTTTCCTCTGAGTGAATCATGTTTGGAATATAAAAAAGCTATCTATAGAAAGCGTTATTTTTCGGGCTCATGAAGAGTTGTAAAAATTAAAATCTACTCCAATACCTGAAAGCGCATGTTCAGCGCGCTTACCATCTTCATTGGATTGATTATTAAAAAATTAAGGGGGATAATCGAATATGGATATTTCCCATCACAAGCGACTAGTTAAAAAACAAAGCCCCTCCCATCTGAGAACAACCTAATAAATTATGAATATGATGATGAAAACAAGTTCTTATGGGAAGAGGGTAAGAGGGGGGATGGGTGTTAGGAGTATATAAACCTGCTATTTACAATATTAGTATCCACTTTTATCACAAGAGTATCAACGGGAGAACTGTTTAGTTCTCGTTATAAAAACTGTGAGTACTGTATTTTTTTATAATGGCTTCCCTCACTGAAGAACTCAACCGCAACGGTAATTCTGGATGGATGAAAATTGCGGAGCTGGAGGTGAACAAACCTTATAAGGTTTTGGAGGTGAGGAGACAACCTTCTAAATTTGAACCTGGAAAATTGCAAACAGTTTTACGTTTCGATAGTGGATGTTTGGTTACCCTACCATCAAGATTTAATAATCTCAAGGACAATCACTTTAGCATCTTCAGAGTGGGCTTTATGTTATCAATAAAGGACCCTGTGGAAAATCATTCAACGTCAACTTTACGGATAATCCATTTCAAACTGAAGATTCCACTTCAAAATGAAAAAATCTTTGTTCCAGAAAAAAGTTGCAGTAAAAAAAATGGAGCATCACAGTAAACCAATTACCCCCACCACCACCGCAAGTTCTAGCAACACCAATATTGGTTATGGTATGAAGGAAAAATGGATAACCCATATTATAACAAATCCATTACTACAAAATTGGACACGACCCTTCCCACTTGGAAGACTATACTGTGAAATAAGTGATTTAATGCGAAGTCAATACCTTTATAATATCAACAACTTGGAGTTGTACACTCTCATTGTTATTTGGGATGATATCGCTGATAATTATTGGATGGAAACAATCGGTTCCAGCAATATTGATGGTATTGAGTTCTTCTGCAAGGGTTACCTGTCGAGTATTTTACACGAAGCGGGTACACTCCATCGATGGTGAATTTGTTCATTATCGTTTTAGTGAGTGTCATTGGTTCAGAATACTTTTATCGATAATACACATTTGTGGTGAAATAACACTTGTAACTTTTACGTCAGTGAAAAATGAGTGACGACTATAATGTAAGTAATATTCACTTTATTATAGACATCGATGGATTCCCTGTAGAAAACCTCGTTTTCTATAAGGAAGTTGCAATTTTAAATTGTTATACAAGGGAGGTTACTTTATTACATGTCGAAATTCCCCAATGGTTGATTGACGATGGATTTAAAAGAAAAGAAATCCAATATTCTATTAAAATATCCACGGAATGGAATTAAAAAATCATTCTACGGATATTACATTTGATAGATTATTGGATTTTTAAATGATTTCGATAATGACGAAAAATACGTATGGTCATATAAGGGTGGGAGTATAAAAAAAAATATAGTAGACAGTTTGGGATTTAAAAATTTTAATTGAGAAATACTTGGTTGTCCTAAATTTGACAATTTAGTGCGACAATACACGAGATTGAAAATTATCGATTGTAATCGTCGTTCACGGCGTTTTCACCATTTGCTCGTACTGGAAAATAATATCCTTGGCGGAGGGTTGCTCACTGCAGTGGATTTGAAGTGAAGGTTTTCGGTCATTGGTTGGCAAGGCGGTAAGGTGATTTACAAGCGAAAAAAAAATACATAGTCAAACAACCATTTTTTTTATGATAGTCTTCCATGTATATAACACAAGCTTTGAGTAGCTTACTTTTGGACTAGATGGTGATGTGTGGGAATGTCCAAAGGATATTTATTATTATACTTATGTCGTAATTTTCAAATAAATAGCTGCTATCGTTTATTCGAACTGGTATTTATAACAGTTACATTTAAATTTATTTCCTGGCAACACCGATATATTTTGGAGGGGAGTTTTGTATTCGGGGAGAGCGCGGAGTCCGGCAGTGCAGTTGGTTTGCGGCATCAAGTTGAAGAGGTTGTATCTAAAGTTGTACCCAGTTCGAAGAATAAAAGTATTGAAAAAGTCTCAGTGTTATAATTTCATCACAAGTCAGAAGTGGTGCTGTCCCACGAGCTATGTCCGAGAGAAACTGTAAGTAGTTTTTATTATTCTTAAAGTGATTATAACGCTTCTCAGTTATTAATAAACGAATTCTATATACAAACCACACTACATACACTGATTTCACACCCATTGCTCTCCGGAGTCACAGGCACCCCTTGTGGGCACTCTACACGAAGAGACAATGATGGTATTGAGTGGGCTAGTGCTTGCGCTGTTTTTGGTCGGGGCTACTCTCCGATAAAATAGGTGCAGCATTTGGCTCATCCATAACCATCAGATTAGACTGTTTCATTTTGAACATTGTATTTAAATATTAGGTTTAGAAGAACTCTAAATAACCTTACATTATTCTCATTAACCTCTGAAGCGTGTGTGAACGAGACACGATAGATATTTTATTGTTATGCCTGCAATTGCTTGGGTATTGAAAAGTTAATTGCCATCAGAATTTCAACAGATTCATTTTATTTAAAGGTTATATGACCTTCAATAAAGTTATGAGAAGTTCTGTTGTCATGTGATATTAGTATTTGTTTAAAATGAAATTATTTGAAGGCCATGAAGCCATGTAGCCATGTATGTGTGCTGCGTAGAAAAATAATAGCCATGTAGGTGTGCTATTAAAATATAACCATGTGAAGTGATCTTGGTTTTTATTTGAAGTGAATCTGAAGGCCGTGTAGCCATGTAGGTGTGCTGTGTGCAAAGAAGTAGCCATGTAGGTGTGCTGTGTGCAAAAGAAGTAGCCATGTAGGTGTGCTGTGTGCAAAAGAAGTAGCCATGTAGGTGTGCTGTGTGCAAAAGAAGTAGCCATGTAGGTGAGCTGTAAAAATATAGTCATCCGAATTGATAATGATAGCTGTGCCAAATTAATGTAACTTATAGTCGTAAATGTATGCTATTAGCATAAAAAGTAATATAATGTATAAGTGAACTCAGTTTTAGTTTCATTGCTAGATAAGTTTAAAGGTTTTGTTTTGTGCTATGACCCTGACGAGAATAATTTGCCTTAGACTGATTAAGTGTCAGTTTGTACTTTAATATGAGTTGCTTTCGTAGCTAAGTGTGATACCTGGTTGCTTTCTTTGTCTGGGATTAGTTAAGTGTGCTATGACCCTGACGCGAATAATTTCCCTTAGACTAATTAAGTGTGCCAGTTTTCACTTTAATATAAAATGATTTCGTAGCTAATTATGCTACTTTACTGTTTTCTTTGTTAGGGAATAGTTAAGTGCGCTATGACCCTGACGAGAGTAATTTGCCTTAGACTGATTATGTGTGTCAGTTTGTACTTTAATATGAATTGCTTTCATAGCTATGTATGATACATGATTGTTTTCGTTGTCTGGGAATAGTTAAGTGTACTATGACCCTGACGATAATGATTTGCCTAAGACTGATTAAGTTTGTCAGTTTGTACTTTAATATGAATTGATTTTGTAGCTAAGTATGCTACCTAGTTGTTTTATTTGTCGGGGAATAGTTAAGTGTGCTATGACCCTGACAAGAATAGTTTGCCCTAGACTGATAAATTGTCAGTTTCTACTTTCATATGAATTGATTTCGTCACTAAGTATCCCAACTGGTTATTTTCTTCCTCACTGGATAGTTTTATCCCTATCGAGGATAATTTGCCTTCATACTGATAAGTGTGTCAATGTCAGACTGATTAAGATGTACTTCGATATGAATTAATTTTGTAACTAAGTACGCTACTTCATTTTTTCCATACCGAGAAATAGTTAAGTGGGCTATGACCCTAATAGGAATTATTTGCTTTAGAGTGATTAAATGTCACTGTCAGACTGATAGTCACCGACAACTTTTATATGGATTGGTTTTGTAACTAAATATGCCGAGTGGTTGTTTTTTTTTCGTCGGGGAATTGTTAAGTTTATTACTTTTATATGGACTGATTTTGTAGCTAAGTGTGCAAATTGACAGGTTCCTTGTCAGATGATAGTTAAGTGTGATATTTCTCTGACGGAGGCAACTGTGGCTGATTATATGTCCGTTTGTACTTTAGTATGAACTGAGTTTGCCACGCGGTTATTCTCTTAATGACATAGTTTTTTTGATACAGTGATATAAGTTAATGGTAAACTTACAAGTGGCTAACATAGCTAGATAATAATCTTGATGCTAGGCAAAGTTATAATGGTGATGAAATTTTGAGTGCTATATTAATTACCTACCATAAATGAAAGATATTTTTATATGTAAAAGTTAAATAAAATATGCAATTTTAAATAAATATTACCTTATGCCCTTGTGCTAATTTTTTCATAATTGCTTTTATTTTACTTCTTAAAAACCCTTGAGAAAAACATTTACTCATAACTTCGAATTCATAATTGAAATTTTCTGGTTCAAAATTAATATTCTATTAAAGAATAAATGTTTTCTGCCTACTTGATTAAATTCAAATCATTTACTAGCGAAAATGTGTTAAAATATAAAATGCTAGTTAAAAGCACAGGTTCACAGGTTTTTACAAAAAGCAATGCAAGGCGTGAAAACTTTATTTAAATGTCATACAATATTTTGTCCCGTAGCGAAATCTAATTTATCAATACATGACAAAGTTTTTCATATTTTATTATTATAAATTATAAGTGTATTATTATTAATTTCTACTAAGTTATGAAGACTAATGATTATACAATAAAGGCATCTGATGAATCCTAATGATTTTGTCTCATGCGATCTGATGAGTCTGCATCACACGCGATGTCGCGCATGAGCTCGAAAGAAGCAAAGACCCCACGGTGAACGATGGAGGATGTCACTAAGAGGCAGAGCCGAGAAGGAAGACGTGTAGCTGGCTGGACCCACTCAAAGCTCCAAATTATACCCTAATACAGCTTTGGGGCAATTTTGGGGGTACCTAATGCTGAGCAGCACAAGAAACTGTCACTGTTTTCAATGCCTCTTTTCAAGGAGTTGACTATGTTGTAGTAGGTATTCAATTTAAGTCAGTACATTTTATTAGCCTTGAAATAATTTTCTGCGTTATAATACACTTTTTTAATGACCTACCCTCTTGAGGGTTTCCTCTTTGTAACAATTGTTTTAAGTGTAGTATTGGTAAGTCTATAAAACATTCTGATGATTCATAAAAAAAAAATCATTTCCCCATGAAATAATCAATCAAATAATCCCAAAGAGCAATATTAAGCAGCTAGTATAGCTGGAGTTTAATTTTTCTAAAGACATTCTTATGAATAGGCTGTTTGCCTAAGCTTTTAAAAATTTAGACGAAATATTATTTGAAATTTAATTTAAGTAAATCTTAAAGCAAGTACCTATTATATATACTGCCTTAGGCTCTATTTTACTGTTGTAGTTATCAGAACACGATATTTGACATATTTTCATCAAATACTGCATTATATGATTACATTCAGAACAACAAAAATAATACATAATAGCAAGCTTTCATTTTTAATTCTTACAACTTAAATCATTGTATATTTTTCTTTCGATGAGTTTTATAAACATATCATAGTGTTTCTGTTACTAAACCGTCTTTGTTTTCATACTATGAAAACAAGTACCGTATCTTACCTAGGTCTCAGTGGATTAAATTAGTAACACTAGAACCATTTAATATAATTTCCCCATCATGCTAAAAAACTATTACTTGATTCAGAATAAGGTTAATAAATTTGGGAAAATAATGCTTATTTTGTGTGTATTCATCTTAACTTGCAGTTTCTTGTGCGCACAACCAACCATTCCCTATCGTATGGGTTGTTTTTGCTGAATTTTTGGTTCACAAGAAGGGTATGATTGTGATTTCTTTTTTAAATTAAGTAAAAGTACACCACAGCTTTTTGCTTGATAAACCTTAATTATTTATTGCTCCCAAAGAATACAATTCACTTGACCAAAGATATACAAAACACAAATGGTATTAGGAATTGCAAACAGGTGACATGTTACACGAATTATTTTTATTTTTACTTTTGGCTAAACTTTAACAAGAATCGAGTCATTCATTAAGTATCAATAATGTTGCGGGTGGTATTGATAAAAGTTTCGTCCTAACCGGTTCTCCGTTCGCATTTGAGAAACGCATTACGTAACTGTAAGTAATTGAAATTGTTTTTTTATTATAATTTTATAAATAATAAGTGTTATAAACTTTTAATCTAATTTGATGATTTATTGGATTTGAAATAATTTATACACTATTAAATATCAAGATCTTTTAGGAAATGTTGTATCATGCTTCTTTTAACAGATAAACTGAATATGATTTAGTTTTTAAGCTGTCTGGCAAATGTTTGGTACATTACACCTTGATAATGTAAAAGCAATACACTGCACTTTTTATAAATAAAATATTTAGGTTACATTACAAAACTTTATTAGCTATGTTTGAAGGTTAGTAAATGTAAGATCACTATTTACAGACGAATAACATTACGACTTAAACTCTCAAAACATTCTAAAGCGTATTTTATTAAATTTAATTCTTTATAATGTGCACTTAGCGTTACATAAACTATAACTTAATTAACAAATTGCACTTTAAACTTAGTAACCGCTAGTTAATGAGTAAAACTAAACAGTTTTAATGTAGTGCATCTATCTACAAGTCTGGTATTAAGCAGCCGCTTATAAAGTTACAAGTTACGTTTGTTGAGAACGTTTTAATGGATTTTGAAAGTTATTTAATTTTTTTATGAATATTCAGAGTACGCAAAAGTAAACTTACAATAGTTGAAATCGCCGCTTTTGATGAATGATTAGATCAATTGACAACCTTAAATAAAAACACTGAGACGGTTGTAAGCTTGAGTCGAAGTAGTACACAAAATCTGCAAGATTTCAAAATATTTTTTAAAATATTAGTTCTACAGCTTATAATTACTCAATGTAGACTTTGTTGCTGTATAATCAAATCAATAAGCATTTTTTTTATAATTTTACGAATTCATAGCATTTTATCACCATATCCATGAATGATATCTATCATAAATTATCGCCATCTAGTGATGGTGTTGGCGACGTTGTAAGAACAATATTTAACAATGTTTGCTGGCACAAATATTCTATCTGCCATGTTTAATGTTGTACAATGTTTGAATTATTTGCTTTATTTTGACGACCCGTTTGGTGTAGTGGTCGAGAAATCGCCTACTACGCAGCGGGTTGCGGGTTCGATCCTCGCACAATACAAACATTTGTGTGCATGAACATGTTTGTTTGTATTGGTCTGGGTGTTTTCTATGTATATTATGTATGTATTTACAAACAAAAAGTATTTAAGTATTATATCCGTTGTCTGGCACCCATAACACAAGCTTTGAGTAGCTTACTTTGGGCCTAGATGGCGATGTGTAGGAATGTCCAAAGGATATTTATTTATTTATTTATTATTTTATATAAAATAAAATAAGACCCAAAGAAAACTAAATTAATATTGATTTACAGTTTTAATTATAACTTAATCTTGATAAATCTTACCAAAATTGTATTCAAATTATTTATATGCTGTTTCGAATGGTTAAGTAGATCAATAAGAAGATATATTTGTATTTAGATTTAACTTTAGTACTAGACGGTCTGGTATATACAAACTGTTGAAATATAATGTAGAATATTTGCTATTACTGCGCGAATGTCGTAATGACTCAAGGAAATTATTAATTATCTGAAACAAATTTTATAAATACTTTCTTAGCATTTTGCAACCAAATTTTTTATTATTATTTCATTTTCATTTATTTCATTATTATGAGTGTAAAATGAAAATTTCATGTTTTATTTATTACACTATAATTTTCTTGGCATTAATAATTATTCATGCACATGTTAAATTATTTAAATTCCGTTTGAAAACTTTAGATTGCACTTAGATGCTATTTTTACTATTCAAAATCATAAGGTAATGTTTGGCTATTTATGTACTCGTTTCAACTCAACTGAAGCCATTCGAGCGCCAGGAGGCTGCTCGATGAAGGACGGCCGAATGTCGTAATTTTCAAATAAATAGCTGCTATCGTTTATTCGAACTGGTATTTATAACAGTTACATTTAAATTTATTTCCTGGCAACACCGATATATTTTGGAGGGGAGTTTTGTATTCGGGGAGAGCGCGGAGTCCGGCAGTGCAGTTGGTTTGCGGCATCAAGTTGAAGAGGTTGTATCTAAAGTTGTACCCAGTTCGAAGAATAAAAGTATTGAAAAAGTCTCAGTGATATAATTTCATCACACTTATTTGGAAAGAACCTTTTCCACCTTTTTAATGGAGATGAAGAGTTAAAACGTTGGTTATTGGTGTTTCTTACGAGCGATCCTATCACACATTTGAAGCATGTTATTCGAGCGCGTAGAAAGAAAATGGGGTTAAATTTTCCAACTTTGCAGTGGTGGTGATTTGATGTTGTATAAGATGGAGTTTACACGTTCTATAATGAAGCGAGATAGGAGAAATAAAAATTCATTATACCAAGAGTGGACGTTTGATACATATCATCAAGTGTTTGAAGATAGTGAAGGTTTGGAGATTACGGTACCCAGACGTCCTAATACGGTGAATAAAACAAAAGGTGTAAAGGAAATGGTTCACCACCTACTATTTCAACTTCAACCGTTGCTACTGCTACTACTGATACGACTGTTAAGATGGAACCTTCGACTACAGAATATCATATGAGACAACAAAGTTTCCTCTGAGTGAATCATGTTTGGAATATAAAAAAGCTATCTATAGAAAGCGTTATTTTTCGGGCTCATGCAGAGTTGTAAAAATTAAAATCTACTCCAATACCTGAAAGCGCATATTCAGCGCGCTTACCATCTTCATTGGATTGATTATTAAAAAAATAAGGGGGATAATCGAATATGGATATTTCCCATCACAAGCGACTAGTTAAAAAACAAAGCCCCTCCCATCTGAGAACAACCTAATAAATTATGAATATGATGATGTAAACAAGTTCTTATGGGAAGAGGGTAAGAGGGGGGATGGGTGTTAGGAGTACATAAACCTGCTATTTACAATATTAGTATCCACTTTTATCACAAGAGTATCAACGGGAGAACTGTTTAGTTCTCTTTATAAAAACTGTTAGTACTGTATTTTTTTATAATGGCTTCCCTCACTGAAGAACTCAACCGCAACGGTGATTCTGGATGAATGAAAATTGCGGAGCTGGAGGTGAACAAACCTTATAAGGTTTTGGAGGTGAGGAGACAGCCTTCTAAATTTGAACCTGGAAAATTGCAAACAGTTTTACGTTTCGATAGTGGATGTTTGGTTACCCTACCATCAAGATTTAATAATCTCAAGGACAATCACTTTAGCATCTTCAGAGTGGGCTTTATGTTATCAATAAAGGACCCTGTGGAAAATCATTCAACGTCAACTTTACGGATAATCCATTTCAAACTGAAGATTCCACTTCAAAATGAAAAAATCTTTGTTCCAGAAAAAAGTTGCAGTAAAAAAAATGGAGCATCACAGTAAACCAATTAGCCCCACCACCACCGCAAGTTCTAGCAACACCAATATTGGTTATGGTATGAAGGAAAAATGGATAACTCATATTATAACAAATCCATTACTACAAAATTGGACACGACCCTTCCCACTTGGAAGACTATACTGTGAAATAAGTGATTTAATGCGAAGTCAATACCTTTATAATATCAACAACTTGGAGTTGTACACTCTCATTGTTATTTGGGATGATATCGCTGATAATTATTGGATGGAAACAATCGGTTCCAGCAATATTGATGGTATTGAGTTCTTCTGCAAGGGTTACCTGTCGAGTATTTTACACGAAGCGGCTACACTCTATCGATGGTGAATTTGTTCATTATCGTTTTAGTGAATGTCATTGGTTCAGAATACTTTTATCGATAATAGACATTTGTGGTGAAATAACACTAGTAACTTTTACGTCAGTGAAAAATGAGTGACGACTATAATGTAAGTAATATTCACTTTATTATAGACATCGATGGATTCCCTGTAGAAAACCTCGTTTTCTATAAGGAAGTTGCAATTTTAAATTGTTATACAAGGGAGGTTACTTCATTACATGTCAAAATTCCCCAATGTTTGATTGAAGATGGATTTAAAAGAAAATAAATCCAATATTCTATTAAAATATCCACGGAATGGAATTATAAAATCATTCTACGGATATTACATTTGATAGATTATTGGATTTTTAAATGATTTGACAATTTGGTGCGACTATACACGAGATTGAAAGTTGTCGATTGTAATCGTCGTTCACGGCGTTTTCACCGTTTGCTCGTACTGGAAAATCAAACCCTCGGCGGAGGGTGGCTCACTACAGTGGATTTGAAGTGAAGGTTTTCGGTCATTGGTTGGCAAGGCGGTAAGGTGATTTACAAGCAAAAAAAAAATACATAGTCAAACAACCATTATTTTTATGAAAGTCTTCCATGTAAACATTGGTTAAAATTTAGATAAGCTTTAAAATCTATATTTTTATGCTAGCTGCGAATTTCGCACATCACTAATTATCTAGCTGTATCCATAAGATGGAACTTTCGACTACAGAATATCATATGAGTACAACAATGTTTCCTCTGAGTGAATCATGTTTGGAATAAAAAAAAGCTATCTATAGAAAGCGTTATTTTTCGGGCTCATGAAGAGTTGTAAAAATTAAAATCTACTCCAATACCTGAAAGCGCATGTTCAGTGCGCTTACCATCTTCATTGGATTGATTATTAAAAAATTAAGGGGGATAATCGAATATGGATATTTCCCATCACAAGCGACTAGTTAAAAAACAAAGCCCCTCCCATCTGAGAACAACCTAATAAATTATGAATATGATGATGAAAACAAGTTCTTATGGGAAGAGGGTAAGAGGGGGGATGGGTGTTAGGAGTATATAAACCTGCTATTTACAATATTAGTATCCACTTTTATCACAAGAGTATCAACGGGAAAACTGTTTAGTTCTCGTTATAAAAACTGTGAGTACTGTATTTTTTTATAATGGCTTCCCTCACTGAAGAACTCAACCGCAACGGTAATTCTGGATGGATGAAAATTGCGGAGCTGGAGGTGAACCAACCTTATAAGGTTTTGGAGGTTAGGAGACAGCCTTCTAAATTTGAACCTGGAAAATTGCAAACAGTTTTACGTTTGGATAGTGGATGTTTGGTTACCCTATCATCAAGATTTGATAATCTCAAGGACAATCACTTTTAGCATCTTCAGAGTGGGCTTTATGTTATCAATAAAGGACCCTGTGGAAAATCATTCATCGTCAACTTTACGGATAATCCATTTCAAACTGAAGATTCCACTTCAAAATGAAAAAATCTTTGTTCCAGAAAAAAAGTTGCAGTAAAAAAAATGGAGCATCACAGTAAACCAATTACCCCCACCACCACCGCAAGTTCTAGCAACACCAGTATTGGTTATGGTATGAAGGAAAAATGGATAACTCATATTATAACAAATCCATTACTACAAAATTGGACACGACCCTTCCCACTTGGAAGACTATACTGTGAAATAAGTGATTTAATGCGAAGTCAATACCTTTATAATATCAACAACTTGGAGTTGTACACTCTCATTGTTATTTGGGATGATATCGCTGATAATTATTGGATGGAAACAATCGGTTCCAGCAATATTGATGGTATTGAGTTCTTCTGCAAGGGTTACCTGTCGAGTATTTTACACGAAGCGGGTACACTCCATCGATGGTGAATTTGTTCATTATCGTTTTAGTGAGTGTCATTGGTTCAGAATACTTTTATCGATAATAGACATTTGTGGTGAAATAACACTAGTAACTTTTACGTCAGTGAAAAATGAGTGACGACTATAATGTAAGTAATATTCACTTTATTATAGACATCGATGGATTCCCTGTAGAAAACCTCGTTTTCTATAAGGAAGTTGCAATTTTAAATTGTTATACAAGGGAGGTTACTTTATTACATGTCGAAATTCCCCAATGGTTGATTGACGATGGATTTAAAAGAAAAGAAATCTAATATTCTATTAAAATATCCACGGAATGGAATTAAAAAATCATTCTACGGATATTACATTTGATAGATTATTGGATTTTTAAATGATTTGACAATTTGGTGCGACTATACACGAGATTGAAAGTTGTCGATTGTAATCGTCGTTCACGGCGTTTTCACCATTTGCTCGTACTGGAAAATCAAATCCTCGGCGGAGGGTGGCTCACTGCAGTGGATTTGAAGTGAAGGTTTTCGGTCATTGGTTGGCAAGGCGGTAAGGTGATTTACAAGCAAAAAAAAAAAAATACATAGTCAAACAACCATTATTTTTATGAAAGTCTTCCATGTAAACATTGGTTAAAATTTAGATAAGCTTTAAAAACTATATTTTTATGCTAGCTGCGAATTTCGCACATCACTAATTATCTAGCTGTATCCATAAGATGGAACCTTCGACTACAGAATATCATATGAGTACAACAAAGTTTCCTCTGAGTGAATCATGTTTGGAATATAAAAAAGCTATCTATAGAAAGCGTTATTTTCCGGGCTCATGAAGAGTTGTAAAAATTAAAATCTACTCCAATACCTGAAAGCGCATGTTCAGTGCGCTTACCATCTTCATTGGATTGATTATTTAAAAATTAAGGGGGATAATCGAATATGGATATTTCCCATCACAAGCGACTAGTTAAAAAACAAAGCCCCTCCCATCTCAGAACAACCTAATAAATTATGAATATGATGATGAAAACAAGTTCTTATGGGAAGAGGGTAAGAGGGGGGATGGGTGTTAGGAGTATATAAACCTGCTATTTACAATATTACGAGGGTCAAACTGAAAGTTCTTAGAACTGGCCACTTATAAACAATATAATAAAAAAAATATTCTAAAATTTGAAAATAGAACTCTTTGCCAATATTACTGAGTATATATTTCATTCATTTGTCATTTGTTTTACGATTTGGCGGCAAATTGAAAATTGTCTGTGTCACGTCAACATGAATTTAACACGAGAAAATTTTCGTGCAATGATTTTTTATGACTTTCGATGTCATTTAAGTCAACAAGAAAGTTATGATAGACTACGATTGGCCTTTCACGATGAAGCCCCATCTCGTGCGACTGTTTACAACTGGTTTAATGAGTTTAAACGTGGTCGCACTAATCTCACTGATGATGTACGTGAGGGACGGCCTTCTACGGCGACGACTGAAAATAACATCTGTGTTGTGCGGCGTATGATAGAGACTGACAAAAGAGTGACCTATCAGCAGATTCGGACAAGCTTAGGCATCGGTATGAGTCAAGTGCACAAAATCCTCCACGAACATTTAGCGGTCAGGAAGCTTTGCGCCCGGTGGATACCTCATAATTTGACTAAGGCTCAAAAACTCCATCGTGTGGATTGGTGCCGTAAAATGATTGAATGAATTTAACGTAGGTGACTCAAATGCTGTGTTCGACATACTAACAGGTGACGAAAGCTGGATTTACTGTTATGATCCTGAAACCAAAAGACAATCTGCTCAGTGGGTGTTTCCTTTCGAGGAGTTGCCAACTAAAGTGAAGAGAGATCGAAGTGCGGGAAAAAAAATGGTGGCCTCGTTCTTTGGAAGGATAGGTCATTTCGCAACAATTGTGTTAGAGGATCAAAAAACAGTTTCTGCAGAATGGTACACTACCAATTGTTTGCCACTTGTCTTGGAAAAAGTTCGAGAGAAACGACCTCGCAGTAGGATCCTCCTTCACCACGACAACGCCTCGTCGCACACCGCCAAGCGAACGATCGACTATTTGGCGACATCAAACGTTGAATTACTGGGTCACCCGCCGTATAGCCTCGACCTCGCGCCTTGTGATTTTTATTTATTTCCAAAAATTAAAGAAAAACTTAAAGGAAAGCGGTTTATGAATGCTGAAGAAGCGGTGGCTGCGTATCGCGATGCCATTGAAGAGACCCCTAAGGACGAGTGGGCAAAGTGCTTTTCCCAGTGGTTCCATCGCATGCAGCGGTGTATTGACGTCAATGGACAATATTTTGAAAAGATATAATAAAACTAATAACTGGCTAATGTAATCAGTTTTTGATTTTCTAAGAACTTTCAGTTTGACCCTCGTAGTATCCACTTTTATCACAAGAGTATCAACGGGAAATCTGTTTAGTTCTCGTTATAAAAACTGTGAGTACTGTATTTTTTTATAATGGCTTCCCTCACTGAAGAACTCAACCGCAACGGTAATTCTGGATGGATGAAAATTGCGGAGCTGGAGGTGAACAAACCTTATAAGGTTTTAGAGGTTAGGAGACAGCCTTCTAAATTTGAACCTGGAAAATTGCAAACAGTTTTACGTTTGGATAGTGGATGTTTGGTTACCCTACCATCAAGATTTGATAATCTCAAGGACAATCACTTTGAGCATCTTCAGAGTGGGCTTTATGTTATCAATAAAGGACCCTGTGGAAAATCATTCATCGTCAACTTTACGGATAATCCATTTCAAACTAAAGATTCCACTTCAAAATGAAAAAATCTTTGTTCCAGAAAAAAAGTTGCAGTAAAAAAAATGGAGCATCACAGTAAACCAATTACCCCCATCACCACCGCAAGTTCTAGCAACACCAATATTGGTTATGGTATGAAGGAAAAATGGATAATCATATTATAACAAATCCATTACTACAAAATTGGACACGACCCTTCCCACTTGGAAGACTATACTGTGAAATAAGTGATTTAATGCGAAGTAAATACCTTTATAATATCAACAACTTGGAGTTGTACACTCTCATTGTTATTTGGGATGATATCGCTGATAATTATTGGATGGAAACAATCGGTTCCAGCAATATTGATGGTATTGAGTTCTTCTGCAAGGGTTACCTGTCGAGTATTTTACACGAAGCGGCTACACTCCATCGACTGTAAATTTGTTCATTATCGTTTTAGTGAGTGTCATTGGTTCAGAATACTTTTATCGATAATAGACATTTGTGGTGAAATAACACTAGTAACTTTTACGTCAGTGAAAAATGAGTGACGACTATAATGTAAGTAATATTCACTTTATTATAGACATCGATGGATTCCCTGTAGGAAAACTCGTTTTCTATAAGGAAGTTGCAATTTTAAATTGTTATACAAGGGAGGTTACTTTATTACATGTCGAAATTCCCCAATGGTTGATTGACGATGGATTTAAAAGAAAAGAAATCCAATATTCTATTAAAATATCCACGGAATGGAATTATAAAATCATTCTACGGATATTACATTTGATAGATTATTGGATTTTTAAATGATTTGACAATTTGGTGCGACAATACACGAGATTGAAAGATGTCGATTGTAATCGTCGTTCACGGCGTTTTCACCATTTGCTCGTACTGGAAAATCAAATCCTCGGCGGAGGGTGGCTCACTGCAGTGGATTTGAAGTGAAGGTTTTCGGTCATTGGTTGGCAAGGCGGTAAGGTGATTTACAAGCAAAAAAAAATACATAGTCAAACAACCATTATTTTTATGAAAGTCTTTTATGTATATAACACAAGCTTTGAGTAGCTTACTTTTGGACTAGATGGTGATGTGTGGGAATGTCCAAAGGATATTTATTATTATACTTATTTGGAAAGAACCTTTTGCACCTTTTTAATGGAGATGAAGAGTTAAAACGTTGGTTATTGGTGTTTTTTACGAGCGATCCTATCACACATTTGAAGCATGTTATTCGAGCGCGTAGAAAGAAAATGGGGTAAATTTTCCAACTTTGCAGTGGTGGTGATTTGATGTTGTATAAGATGGAGGTTACACGTTCTATAATCAAGCGAGATGGGAGAAATAAAAATTAATTATACCAAGAGTGGACGTTTGATACATATCATCAAGTGTTTGAAGATAGTTAAGGTTTGGAGATTACGGTAAAAGTACCTAGACGTCCTAAAACGGTGGATAAAACAAAAGGTGTAAAGGAAATGGTTCACCACCTACTATTTCAACTTCAACCGTTGCTACTGCTACTAATGATACGACTGTTAAGATGGAACCTTCGACTACAGAATATCATATGAGTACAACAAAGTTTCCTCTGAGTGAATCATGTTTGGAATATAAAAAAGCTATAGAAAGCGTTATTTTTTGGGCTCATAAAGAGTTTGAAAAATTAATACCTGAAAGCGCATGTTCAGCGCGCTTACCATCTTCATTGGATTGATTATTAAAAAATTAAGGGGGATAATCGAATATGGATATTTCCCATCACTAGCGACTAGTTAAAAAACAAAGCCCCTCCCATCTGAGAACAACCTAATACATTATGAATATGCTGATATAAACAAGTAAGTTAGTTTAGAAAAGTCTTTTTTGAATGATATTCCTGACGATTTAAGGATCTCTGATGAGGATCTTATCGTCAATGAAAATCCCATTATGGACACAGAAACATGTGCATCATCTTTAAGTGCAACAAGTGTAAATGATGTGAGTCGTGCTAATACGAGTAAAGAAGAATGCTCTATTTCCGTTTCCGAACTTAGCTCTGACATAACTTTGGGGTACAGACAGAAACTCCGATGTAGAAAACGTATTATAGAGACAATCCAAAATGAACCACTACACAGAACTATAAAATCTTTTGTTTCTTCTGTCTCCACCTCAAGCAGTTTAACAGCAAAATCTAGGAAAGATTTAGAAACCTTAATAAAATTATGCCTTTCGAGTCCTGAGCGGGCTTCAAATATTTTGCAACTAATAAGTACAGAGCCATAGCCATATACACCAGAAGAAGCATTAGAAGTAGTAATAAGCAGTGGATACAGTGTACAGACCTACAAGGATAGGCAACAGGACTTAAAACTAAGGGGTTTTCCGGTTTATCCACCTTATCCTCAAGTTCTTAATGCGAGAAAAACATGCTACCCATCCGAAGAAATCAAAGCATCGGATGTTGAAGCATCTGTTTCTTTTCAAGGGCTACTTAGTCATACTTTGCAACGGATCGTCGTTCAAAGTTCCGAGGAAAGTTTCACTGAATATTGTGACCGTATAGGTACAACAGAACTGACTTGCAAATTCGAGGGCTCTTGGGGATTTGATGGCAGCACGGGTCAGTCTTTTTATAAACAGTGCTTCAATCAATCTTCCCAAGATGTTACTGCCACAGAAAACAGCCTATTTGCAACTACTTTTGTGCCAATTCGTATTATAATTGGTGAAACAGGCTTTGTTCTGTGGCCCAATCCAAGTGCACAATCGTACCGTTTCTGTCGTCCTTTACGAATACAACATAGAAAGGAATCCAGTGAACTTATTTTATCAGAGAAGAACAGAGTAGAAGAAGAAATAAATAATCTTACGCAAGTTATCGTTACTACAACCTCTGGATACATATTAAGATTCAATTTTGAATTAACACTAAGCGTTATAGATGGAAAAGTACTTAACACTATAACCGGAACCAACTCAAATTTGAGATGCCCATATTGTAAATTGACAGATTCTAATTTCGGTGATTTGGAGAGATGCTACTCGACAACTGTTCCTAAAGATGATTTAAAATACGGCATCAATCCACTTCATGCCTGGATTCGAGTCTTGAATTTTTGCTCCATCTAGGATATAAAAATGATCCAGCTGTGCAAAAATGGAGAATCCTAAAAAATTCAGCTGAAGGACGTCTCGTGGAGCAAAGGAAACGTCGTATCCAGGGTGAAATTAGAAGCCAAATGGGGTTACTGGTGGATGTAGTTCGACCGAATGCTGGCACCACAAATGACGGCAACACTGCGCGAACTGCACTCTCAGACAAGTACCGCCATTTGTTTGCCAATATTCTGGGTCTGGAAACATGGCTTGTAGACAAACTACACATTATTTTGGTCACAATAAATGCCGAGTTGACAATAGACAGTAACAAGTTCGCCATGTTCTGTCGCTCACTGGCTGAAAAATATGTTAATTCATATGGTCGCTGGCACCCCATGACGGTGACGATACAAAAGATTCTGGTGCATGGTGGTGATATTATAGGTGCCAATTCCATACCAATAGGGATGCTATCAGAACAGGCTGCAGAATCACGTTACAAATTCTGGCGCAGAGACAGAGAGCATCACTGCAGAAAGATGAACAGAGTGACAACTATAATTGATCTGTTTCACCGGGCACTGGAGTCATCAGATCCTTTGATTTCAATGATGGGCCTCCGCAGACGCAGAAATTTTTCAAAACGTCTGCCTTTGCCAGCTGCCGTTCAAAATCTTCTGCAGCCTCCTGATGAAAGCACCCTATCACCACCACCACCAATAGTCGGAGAAGATTATCTGAATCTAGAGGAGATTTAAGAAGTCGATTTTCCGATCATACTTACAAATGAAAATGAAACACTGGACTGAATATTGGATTTGTAAAAACGAGCCCAAACATGATAGGATTGCGTCATTTAATTACAGAGTTCCCCTGGCCACGTTCCGGCTCCAGCACCAGATCAGCTTCATGTCATAAAAAATACCCTAGGACCAAAGTATTCGTCAAGACAAATCGAATGAGCCTAAAGTCGACAAGCTTGCGATCTCAAAGGTTTATGGCTGTCTTCCATCTCCATCATCAGATCAGATCCAAGTTATCCAACTTAGGCCGTTTCCTGACTTGTCGGTACGGTAGCGGCGCGGTATCTGTATGCTCTGTACACGCGGTACAGAAAACTTACCAAACGCCTATATTTCAATGAGCGTTTCCTGATTGGCGCGGTATGTGCGGGAGCGGGGAGGGATAGGTTCGGTTTACCGCGTCTCGGCACGCTCGTCCAGTCGCCGCTCGGGATTTACAACAGCGCACGACAATGGCCGACATACATTTAACTTTAGTATTGGAAATTGAAAAGCATCCGATGTTGTTTAATTATAAATTACCTGAGTATTCCAGAAAGGATGTTACAGAAAGGGCCTGGAGTGAAGTCTCTAATAAGACACAACTATCCGGTATGTATACAAGTTTAATAAATTAATATTAGTTAAATACAGTGATTGTTTTGCCATGGAAGTGCTGCTTCTGGTGTAATAAAATAGTTTGTCAAATATTTTCGGACGGTTGCTCCGGATGATGTAGGATTTACAGTTAAATTTTGTTCTGTTGTTAAGTTAAATGATCGGGTTTGTCTAGTAGTGCTTACAAAATCAACAGCAGAATATTGCTCTCCATCTTTCAGCCGTACAAAATTATGTAGGACACACGCAGATTTCACTATATTGTTTATTGTTGTGTAGTTCGAACTACGAATGGGTGTCAAAAATACTTGAAACTTTTGAGTCATCATACCAAAAGCCCATTCGATGGTTTTTCGTGCTCTAGAATGTCGATAGTTGAAAATTCTTTTTTCATTTGTGATTCTTGACATTGGGTAAGGGCGCAATACTCTGCGTGTCAAAGGAAAAGCATTATCCGCGACGAAAAAGTATGGCACTTCTTGTTGCGTATTATCGTGAGGTAATGACGCCGCAGTAGGTATATTAATGCCATCTCGCTCCAGCCAGTAGCTTAAAGAAGAAGCCCTAAATACTCCACCATCGCTATTCCTGCCAGCATAACCTGTCTCAATCATTGTGAATAAACCATCGGCATCACAAACGGCAAATAATATGATAGAATGATAGTTTTTATAATTATAGTTCGTCGATCCGGAGTTTGGTAGTTGTTGAATCCTTATATGCTTGCCATCCATTGCGCCCAAACAATTGGGCATATTCCAAATTTCATAGAAACGATTTGATATATGTTTCCATTTTTCTGTTGAAGGTATCTCTACGTAATCTTTTTGTAATATTGTCCAAATTGCTTCAGTAGTTTCAGCTATTATGTCGGATACTGTGCTAGTACCTCTAGCAAAATAAAGTGGCAAAGCGCTGAAAGTACTTCCACTGGCTAGATATCTGAAACAACATTGATATAATTTAATTTTCAATATTATTACAATTATAATGAAATAATATGTTATGAACAGTGATCGGAATTGGGTGTGTGAAAATACCTAAACTTTGCAGTGGGACACAAATGGAGTTGTTACAACCACTTAAAAAAACCGGTTTTGGATTTTTATTAATAATAATAGATGAATATTTTTTCATTTTTTTACGGAGATATCATTTTTTTACAAAGACTAAAGTAAAAACATACAGAAGTGAAATGAAATACGAGTTTAATACCTTGTTAAAAACTCGTTTAAAACTCGTATTTCATTTCACTTCTGTATGTTTTTACTTTAGTGTATCATATCTCCGTAAAAAAAATATTCATCTATTATTATTAATAAAAATCCAAAACCGGTTTTTTTTAAGTGGTTGTAACAACTTCATTTGTGTCCCACTGCAGTTTAGGTATTTTCACACACCTAATTTCGATCACTGGTTATGAACTAAACAGTCTATTTTTTTTTTAGTTAACGAATGCAAAGAGAAATGGCGCAATATAAGATCAACTTTCTTACGAAGTCTGAAAACGCCACCCAGTGGTTCTAAAGCAAAAAAGCCATATTATCTCAAAGAATATTTATCTTTCATTTTACCGTTTGTCAAACCAATTAACGAATCGCCGAGCCGTGGTAACATTCCACCTATTGAAGACCGTGATTCAAGCTCAGTTGATATAGAAGCTGAGGAACAACAATCAAGAGGTGTTGAAGATCAAGCAACTACTTCCGCTGATGAAAATTCAGAAAGCGCAATACAATCAAAAAATTGTACACTAGAGGAACCAGTAGCCTCGCCAAGTACAATTCAGTCATCAAGAAAACGATCCAATAAAAATGATGTTGATATTGCGATGTTGGCATTCCTAAAGAAAAAAAATGACGGACCGAAGCTGACTACTAATAAAAACTGGCCAAGTGCGAGTCGGACTCGCGCACTGAGGGTTCCGTGCCAACTTTAACTAAATTAGGGAATCCATTTACTTCTACTTAGTAAAATACCACAATATTTTGTTGACTACAAACATAACTTTGTTTTTCATAGTGTTTGTATGAAGTACAAAGTTATGTTTGCGGTTGTTGAAAATGTGCTATATCTCAAAAACCACTGGTTCGATCCCGTCCGAACAAATTTTCGTTGAAAGTATTTATTAAGATCTACATTACATATTTTTTTCAAAATTTACGCTTGCTTGGTTTAGAAATTAGATGGGGGGGGACGCCCATTTTACCACTTTGGAAGCGTCTAGCTATGAAACGTTTGACTTTAAAAGAAAATGGTTTTAGAAACCTCTATGTTATTTTCAAAGACCTATCCATAGACACCCCACACGCATAGGTTTGACAAAAAAATTTTTTTGGTTTTAGTTTCATGTATGAGAGCCCCCCCTTAACTGTTATTATTTTTTATTTTTTGTATGAGAATCGGTAAGCGGTTAACAAGATACATCTTCCTACCAAATTTCAATTGTGTAATGCTTATAGTTACAGAATAAAATGGGTGTGACATACGGACGGACAGACAGACAGACAGACAGACAGACAGACAGACAGACAGACAGACAGACAGACAGACTTGACGAAACTATAAGGGTTCCGTTTTTTGCCATTCGGCTACGGAACCCTAAAAACCAGACAAAGATTGATTTTTTCTTTAAAAGCTTACTCACAGAATTTGATGATATGACAGATCAGCAGATAAGAACATTCAAAATAAAAACCTTACAACTTATTGATGAAATCAAACAAGGCCCTCAGCCTTCTACATCAAGAGACTCATTGCAGTCTACGTCTAGAGAGTCCTATTATTCGCAATGCTTAAGTGATGCTTATTCCCCGATATCAACTGCCGAGAGTCCTGCGCCTGCGCAGCCGAGTAACGCTCCTGACAATTTTTCAACACAAATTCAACCAATTAATACACCTACAGCGGTCCACGTGCCTTATGACTTAAGTGTTAATTTTAATAACCCCGAATGTAGTTATGATGAGTTGGTTTAATTTAGCACTGTGATTAAAACACTACTATAATAATGAAGATATTTTAATACCCACTTACCGTAAAGTAATCAGCAACCTTTCTTCAGCACTCACGCATTCCCTAAATCTTGTATTTTGTTTTGTTATTGCAGGAGCAATATGATTCAAAAGCTGCTGATATGTTTCTTTTGACATTCTATACATAGATAAAAACTTTGTATCATCATGCGAAAGTTCTTTAGCCGCAACAAATAGTCGACAGTTAATATTATTTTCAATATAAGGATGACGCCAATACCGCTTTCTTTTTTTACGTAAACGGAGATATACATAACATGTTAAAATATCATCATCACTCGAAGACGACATTATCTCGCGACGATACAAGCGGTACTGCAGGATTTTATACCGAGAATATACCGATAGGTTCGTAAATGAAAGCGATGCAGTATCGTTTTGGTACAGAGCATACCGATGCCGCGCCACTACCGCAACGACAAGTCAGGAAACGGCCTTACATACGTATGCAAAATTTCAGCTCAATCGGAAAACGGGAAGTGGGTCAAATTCAAGCCTTGACGCAACCATACATTAGATATACAGACATACATACAGTGCAAGTTAAAACAAAGCTTTTAATAATAACCGGCCAAGTGCAAGTCCTACTCGCGTACAAAGGGTTTTATACCATCATCATCATCATACACAGGTTCATTAAAATAGGTGTTGACCTTTGTGACAACCCTGATTTACGTATTTGACCTCGGAAACAAATAAATTCGTAACTCCAAATGCCGGCGGTATTGGAACGTGCAACTTGTGTCGTAAGTGCTTATCATTATAAAGAATAGCTTTGTTGCAGCTAGACAATCTACTTCGAACTAAAAAATAAATAAAAAATAAAAACAAAAAACTATAAAAATAAATATTGCTTCGTTACACAGTTTCAACAAAATAAAAGCTCAAAAATATGATCATCAAAAAGCTCTAAACACCCGTGACACAAAGATTATTCAGCCCCTTATAGTTTTTTTTATAGGATTTTTTTTCTCTCTTTGTCCTTGAAAGGTCACGAAAACTTTGAGATTTTTAAAAAAATAAACTAAGAACACTGAACTCCTGGGTGTTCTATTCTTGTCATCTAAACATATAGCTCAATGCAATAAAGCAATAAATGGAGGATGTCACTTTTTAAGGGCAAGAAAAACACCGTGCGTTTGTAGCTATTCGATTGCTGAACCGCATAAAAAATGTTTTTGTGTTTTTTTTTTCATTTAAATATATATACCTATATATATATTTTTTGGCATCAGTATCGTTTGTACAGCCACCTCTGAGTCGCTCGTCGCTGACCAATACCACACCCTGTATACATTTCAAACAACTCATCTGTTTACCGGTAACTTTTCGACAGCAGACTATGTATGAAAGATGTTTGGGATGGTTGGACATTCGATGTGGTTAGCGGAATGAATCTATATAAACGTCCTAAAGGCGCGTTTGAAGAACTTCAACCATATTTGAATGGTTGGATACAGAAAACTATCCTCATAATGTAGATGAGGCTAGCCTCTCAACAGTGCAACGAAAACCAATAAAGATATTGGCTAAAAAAGGAAAGCATCAAGTTGGTGCTATTACAAGTAGTGAGCGTGGATTTACTACTACTGCTATGTGTTGTGAAAGTGCAGCTGGCCAATTTTGTACCAACTCTTATAATTTTAGAACGGAAAAACGCTTAAGACAAACTTCGCGTCGCTGCTCCACCTGGTTCAATCTTTGCTTTTCACCCCGAGAGTGGCTACATTAAAAGTGTTTTTTTTGTTTGGTTACAACACTTTGTAGAATGTGTAAAGCCGATCCCGGAGCAGAAAGATTTGTTGTTACTTGATGGACACACTAGTCACACAAAAAATTTGGATGCTATTAAATATACCAAAGAAAATACTTCGTTTTTTAGACTGTTGAGTTGTACAAATCAGGAAGACTTTTTACAGTATTTAAAATTTCAATGCTTTTCGGTAAAGCCTACGCCCGTGCTGCATCTATTGAAACCGCTGAAAGCGGATTTTGAAGTAAGGGCATATATCCCTTTAATATTCATTCATTATTATATCCCTTGAATTTCATGAATAGTTTGAAATCTCAAAAAACAAGAGACGAACATACAGACGCACCAGATATAAAAAATATTACAGTGTCTCAAGCTGTAAATCTAGAGACGGAAGAAGAGACAAAAGAAAGTGAAAATTCCGACACCGACAAGGCTAGTGTAGGCACTGATACTGAAACTGAAAGTGAAGATGAAGAATAAGAAAATAAGTAATAGAATTGTTGGAAATCGGAAGTTGTTATAAGTTAATTATAATTAAATAAATAAGTTGATTTACTATACAAATTTCATTTATCATTGAACTAAAATGTATGGAAGAAAAAAAAACCAAATTTAGAAAAAAAACAACTGTGCTAAGTTTTTTTTCATGTTTTTTTTTCAAAAACTGAAAAAAAATAATGGTTTTTTTTCATTTTACATCACTACTCGGATGATCTACCATTTTCGTGCACCAGTGTTGAAGCTAGTGATTTAAATTCAATGTAAACAATACCGTCTGCTTCCAAAACACCTGTAATACCAAGCCCTGATTTATTGGATAATTGCAACAATATAAATATTTAACCTCAAGCACCAATCAGAACAACAAAAGAAGAAAAACAATGGCAGCCACTTCCAAGCACTAGCTCAAAATTTCAGATGTAGTGTAAATTCGACTGCAAAAAAATTGCAACATGCAAGAATTAAAAAGGAAGCCGTAAACCAAAATCGGCATTAAAGTGAACTGCTTCCCCATATAAAACACAATAGTGACAAAACTGCTACCCATATAAAACGTTATGGTGCGGATATTTTATCTCAACTAAAAACTGAGCGAAGTAACACATTTGAGGAATTGGAGGCTGTGTATAGCAAGTTGGAGGAAATGGAGAAGCCATTCATGGTTATATGCGGCGGTTTTCTGGCCTATGCGATGGGCTATACAACTGAATACGACGATGTTGATTGTTTTACGGTGGAGAGTAAAAGTTTAGAGAGATATTTAATTTCGAGAAAATACTATAGGAAAAGAGATACCTATGAAATGGGTTTTATTCTATGGTAGCATAGAAGATTGGAACTCCAGATTATTGTTTATCCGCTTTGTTCTTCATTTGTGCAAGGTGAAATGAATGCAATCTGCAGACAGTGGAAATGTGCAGTACAGAGTAAATGCTATACGATAAGGCAGACGATAAGAAATTTTGACAGCAGACTCAGTATGAAGGGTGTGTTTTTGGAGGTGAATCTTTGTAAACACCTGATAGTTCGTTTAAAGAGCGTCACCTATATTTAACTGAGTGGATACAAAAAATATTCCATAAAGTTCGTTCGCTGAATTCAGGACGAGTGAAAGACTTTTCAAATACCTTTAATGATGGAAGGGTATTTGTCAGAGAACAGTTCCATCGTTGGAAGTATTTTTATTAGCAACCATATTTTTTAAGATGATTAAGGTATAATAAATTAAAAAGAGATGTTTTTTTGTAAAACACTTTATTTTATAATGACCCCAGGGTAAAGTATGTATTCCATCTTTACAAATAAATCTCTTATCACTGTTGGCACTTAATACTTTTTCCGTTTCACTTATGTTTATAACTCATGTTTAGCGCTAAAGAAAGAATTCATTCTATCCTACATATAATGTTTTCTTGGTCAAGGGCATCATTGTTCTTATCGAAATGAAGTTTTCTCACAATGGCTGCTGAAGTTCCTTTATTTTTCTTGACTGTAGGGACTTGATTTATATCATCATCATAGTCTTCTTGAATGAGGTACGCTTACATTTTAGGTCGTAGACCGACAAACTCTCGGATGATTTTTCCATCACTCCTATCCTTCATGAGACCAACCTTATTTTTGTTCACCAGCGGTAGATTGTACACGTTAGATGGAGGTAGATCTAAAGTGTTATCTGTATTAATTTCATAAATAAATGAGTCTGTATCGGTGTAGGGAAGCGAGAGTCGATTTTTGTATTTAGGTATCATGAATGAGTAGTGAAAGTCATACATGACATATTTTGATAGTTCCAGAACATCAAACTCTACAAAAATTGGTTTATTATACAGTAATTTTGTTTGATTTATTTGAATAGCTGTCTTACTATTAACTCTCATCTCATATCGCTTCAATCATTTACTCTCTAACGCACTCCTTCACAAAACATATAAATACTCCACACAATCAACTATTGTACTTTACTCACAAAACTTACAAAACACTCAAACTCACACTTTACCTATACATGAAACATTTATTGATGTTACATTTTACACGCAATTTTTTTATAGTAGCAACAAAAACAAACGTCTATTCAATACAAGTAACGCTGGAAATTTAAACACTTCTATCATAACCATTTTAAATTATATCTCACCTCTTTGTCGACCACTTGACCCCCCTGAATTAAAATATGAGTAATAGCCCACTACAAAATCATAATATTATAAATACAGAACTAGATTCTTATAAAGCACCAAATGAATCACTTTGTAGTCCTGAGGATTGCTTACGCTACATCAAGAGCTCTCACACCTCGCTTACAATATTAACCCAAAATATACGTAGTATCACCTGCAATTTTGATGACTTTAATACGCTCATAGTGAGAACCAACACAAACTGGGATCTCATTGTTTTAACTGAATGCTGGCTCCGATCCGCTGGCCACGTCCCAAATATAGATGGGTATGACTGTGCGTCGACGAAGAACAACTATAGCCAAAATGAAGGTGTGGTTGTATATTTTAGGAATCATGTCTATCCTACAATTGAAGAGCCATCAGTCGTGGATTGCAATTGCCTTCTTATAAAGTATAACTCAACAACTATTATTTTAGCCATTTACCGACCTCCTGGTTATAAAGATTCAGTACCTTTTTTGTCGTCACTAAATTCTCTGATTAATAAATATAAAAGTTTTCAAAATATTGTTATAGTAGGTGACATAAATATCGATATATCTCAGGTCACGGATGATCAACGGTCTTTGGACTACCTGGATCTTTTGGCTGGTTTTGATATTCACCCTGGTCACAATATACCTACAAGATTCCGCACATGCCTTGACCACATTATGGTAAAAGTAAAATCAAATAAGCAGGCCAAATGCGTTGTCATGCCTTCTACTGTTACGGATCACTATAGTGTAGCGATGAGTCTGGACCTGATAAAAGAACTTCCGCTACCGTGTGGGACTAAGCGAGTTGTTGACCAAATAAATCTAGATGTCACTATAAGCAATCTGGACTTATCGCCTCTATACAAATTATTAAATGCAAATGACGCGGCTAACTACCTATCTGATGTTTTAAATAGGGCGATCGAAATCAACTCTCGTGTAATTACGCTATCCAGAAGAAAAAACATTTATAAACCCTGGATAACACCTGGTCTCTTGAGGTGCATGCGCAATAGGGATATCTTACACAAAAAGGCTAAAAACAAGCCGGATGACGTGGTCTTAAAGACAACATATAAGCGATATAGAAATTTTTGTAACACGCTGATAAAAAAAGTTAGACGCAATTACGAACGCGATCTCATATCTAAATGTAGCAATAACAGTAGGAAACTGTGGGAAACTATAAGGAATATAACTCAACACAGTAATGCTAAAAGCCCATCTAATAATCTAGTCAATTGCAACGATCCCCAAGCGAGTGTCGACAGAGTGAACAATTACTTTGCTAATATAGGCTTCTCTACTGTGGCTAATGTTAATCCAAAAGTAACGCAACGTCCTTTTAGTGGTACTCCTCCGCCTGCCCACTCCATGGTATTTTTACCTACTGACGAATCTGAAGTGAAAACCTCATTTTGAACCTCAGAGACTCGTGTGCCATGGGACTGGACCAGATACCAAGCAGTTTATTAAAAAAAACATCGTCAAACACTAGTCCCAGCTCTGACCTATATATTCAACCTGTCAATTGATAGTGGAGTGTTCCCTGACATTTATAAAAAATCTATAATTATTCCAGTCCATAAGGTTGGCGACCGAGATAGTGTCGAAAATTATAGACCTATATCTCTGCTTCCTGCCATATCGAAAATTCTAGAACGTATTATGAATAAGAGACTAGTTGACTTTCTCGAATCCCACAAACTACTTTCGAATTCACAATTTGGCTTTAGGCCGGGGAAGTCTACAGATGACGCGGTCCACACACTATCTGACTTTGTCTCTAAAAACCTGGATTCGAGGCGTAAGGTTATTGGCATCTTCCTAGATCTCGCCAAAGCATTCGACACTGTCTCTGTCGACACCTTACTGGATAGGCTGAATGGTCTGGGTGTCAGGGGCATAGCCCATAGACTCTTCTCCAGCTACCTGAGAAATCGGACACAGGCTGTTAGGATCGGCAACTGGACTAGTTCTGAGCTCCCAGTCACTATTGGTGTGCCACAGGGCAGTGTCCTTGGTCCCACATTGTTCCTCATCTATGTCAACCAACTGTGTGAATCTCAACTGGTTAATGGGAAACTCATAGCTTTTGCCGACGACACTGCCCTGCTCTTTGAAGGTGAGAGTTGGAGTAAAGTGTTCTGTTCTGCTCAGCTAGGATTTAATAAAGTGTCTGACTGGCTGTCTGCCAACTCCTTGGCACTTAATGTCTCCAAAACGAAATACATAACTTTTTCTATCGACAAACGTGGTCAGCCGGCGGGCTTTCACCTCATATCGCATTCTAGCTCATGTCTGCTTAAATCACAATGTCATTGTCCGAAATTGGCTCTGGCTGATAATGTTAAGTATTTGGGAGTCATGATAGACTCCAATCTCAATTTCCACTCTCACTTAGATCTTGTGACGGGGAGAATCAGGAAGCTCATATATATATTCAAAACATTGCGACATGTTGCTGATTACTCTACCGTCAAAATGGTCTACTTGTCCATATGTCAGTCAATTCTTGGTTACTGCATCACCTCCTGGGGAGGTTCAGCCAAAACCCATCTCCTGAAACTCGAGAGATCTCAAAGAGCTATTCTGAAGGTTGCTGCGTTTCTACCTATTCTATGTCCTACCACGAATGTATACAAACATTGGAAGGTACTAAGTGTTCGTCAGCTGTTCGTTCTCTCTATTACTGTCCGCAAACATTCTTCACTTGCTTACGATCCCCTTTTACTCTTCAACCGGCGTAGGAAGGGTTCCGTATGCTGTACCACACTATTTAGAACTAGTTTTGCTCATAGATTTTACTGCTTCTTGGGTGAGTACCTATATAAAAAATTGAATGGCCTTCTCAACATCTATCCACTTACCAGACACTCTTGCAAGAAAAAGTTGATCATGTGGTTATTAGATCGTAACTACGAGGAAACTGAAGAGTTGCTTACAATAATAAAATAACATTTTATTAGTCACACACACACATGCACACGCACGTGCACATACACACACACGCACACACACACACACGCGCGCACACACGCACACACACACACACACACACACACACACACACACACACACACACACACACACACACACACACACACGAACATTGATATATATAAGTTTAATATCTAGTTGGTATGCTTTTCATCTAATGTTTTATATAGATTTCTATAACTGCTTCTTTACGAAAAATCCGCGCTCTTTGGCGGTTTGCTGTAGTGGGAGGCTGATGACCTGTAACACAGGTAATTATTACCTAGCATAGGCATCAGTCTCACACAAACACTATAAATTGTTAGAAATTAATGCTGTGTACACATGTGTTTGTTTGTGTTGAGAAATAAACTTGATTTGATTTGATATGTCTTCATAGAAGTTATCTGCATTAATTTCATAAATAAATGAGTCTGCATCGGTGTAGAGAAGCGAAATTATTTTCTTAATCAGTTTATTGAAATAAACCTTACACATTGCTTTTTAACATAAACCCCGCCCACCTATATATAGCGATCGCACGCACACACCCATTCCTTTATGATAAAAGTACAGATCAAAGTGAGGGATAATTCTGTGCGTTCTGTGAAAAGTGATATAAGTCAACTTATATCGAGTTTGATATTATTTTTGTACCTTCATCAGTAAAAAATACTCTTTTTTTCTGTCCTATTAAGGTTTTGATACGTCTCGTTCGTTCGACTCTTCGTATTTCAAATGTAGGAAAGTTTCTTTACTTGTAAAGAAACTTATGATTTTGACGTTGACAATGTTATGTCAGTTGTGTTATCAAACAATTTTCATTGTAAATTATAATTTTCTTTTAATTGTTTTCAATTATGTAGTTATCTATTTAGTCAAATATTACGGAAATTAGTTATTGTAAATATAGGGTGAGTTATTGTGTTTTAGTGTTAGTTACATTGTAGATAGATTCAATTTCTAATACTTGTTTTTGTTCTAGCTAATACTTCATATCAATGTTGTTATTAATACATCGTTGGGGATCCAAGCTGTGATGAGAGGGGTTCATGGCTACCAGTCATCACCCAACAACGAACAAGGATGTAGGGAAGATTTAGGCGTGTTATTTCTGGGGTAATTTTATATAAATAATGGGATATTTAATAAATATAAGAAGGTTGGTTACAAGGTTTGGGAGATTTTAGCAAAGAAATGAAGGGTTATTGTATGTTCAGTTAGAAGAAATGAGGGGGAAGAGTCTAGTAAGGGAATTTTTCATCACAGGTCTTGGAAACGGTTGGATGTATTATCAGATTTGCTGGTTTCACAAGTTGTCAATATTTAATATCAAGTCTGACTGGTTGATTTATTCAGTGTAGTGTTAGGTAGGTAGTGAAATTTTTCTAAATCATTGAAATGTCTGATTTGGTTTAATATGTAGACAGCAATGTCAATTATGTGGTGTGATTTTTATGTGGGTTTTCTCATGCTGAAGTTTGAACGATATTTCTATTTTCATTTCGTTCCTACTAGTTGCTAGCTGCAACCTTCAGAGACATTGCTGTGTTGTAAATGATATTCCCACATAGGTAGGTATTATAAGTTATTGATAGGTAAATTTCACAGCTGTGCTTTGAAATTTTACCGACCGGGGGGGGGGGGGATGTAGAGGTTTTAAGCTATGCGTAAAACCTCTACGTCTCGTTCGTTCGACTCTTCGTATTTCAAATGTAGAAAAGTTTCTTTACAAGTAAATATTGATAGACGTTTGTCATATCGATTGTCAGTCAAACCTTCGCGTATACTATAATATTTTTTTATATATTCAAGAATCTTGTAAAGTATTAATAAGTATTGATTAAGAACATAACAGAATAGAGGATTGACTTGAAGTGTTAAGTGGTTTTATTGTTCATTTATTTACATAGGAAATTATCACAGATCACAGTGACACAAACACAATTTCATATCTCCGTGATCACAGCGACGCTACGCTTTCCTACAGTACATCTTAGACGAAATGGCGAGTTTGGAACTCTACAAAACCAATTAAGAACTGACATGAAACTAGCCAAAGATGACCCCACTGTTGAAACTCGGACTTTTGATTTCCAAAAAACGTTACCTTTACCGCGTATACCAACTTATATCGTCTTTTACAAAAGACAACTCTGGGTATACAATGTAGGTATACATAATGGAAGCAAAGACGAAGCTCACTGTAATATGTGGGTAGAAAGAGAAGCTGGCAGAGGCGCTTAAGAGGTGGGGTCTTGTCTCATCAAACACATCACGGAATGGCTTGATAGCAATGTAAAATGTCTAATTTTATGGAGCAATTCATGTGGTGGTCAAAACCGCAATACTTAATTGATATTAATGCTGAAAGCCATGTTGAATGAACATCCAACTTTAGACCAGATAAATCTAAAATTTCTTTAATCAGGGCATAGCTTCCTGCCAAATGATACAGATTTTGGAAAGATTAAATGTACATTTAAACACCAACAGAGACTCTATACACCGGATGATTATATTCAGGTTATAAAAACTTGTAAAAAAACAAACCCTATGCAAGTACACCGAATGTATAATAAAGATTTTCTGTCATCATTCAAGTTAGAAAAGAACATAGTTTACAGAAAGAAAACGATAGACGGAGAGAAAGTTTCATGGCTTCATACTAAAGAAATTATGATTAAAAATGTTTAAAATTTACATGAAAACTAATTTAAATGAAGATTTTAAGATAGTGGACTTCAAAAAAAAATGTTCGCGAAGACAATATTTAATAAAAAAAGCGGTAATGGAGCTACTTTGGCCAACAGGGAAACCTGAGGGAGGGATTAAAAAATATGCTACATCTGACTCCGTTTTTTATTTATTTTAACAATACAATCCTTATATTATATGGCGACCCTTTGCCAGAAGTATCTGGATACTATCATCAGTTACATCAAATAAAATCAAATCATCAAGAGGCAAATCAAAACAAATAATGAAGAATTGAAGATCATCGAAGACTTTTTAAGAAGACACGTTGATTCCATGGAAGAGTATAGGAACTATATACCTACCTAAGTAAAGAAAACAATTACTGAAGATTACACTGTTTAAGAAGAAACAAGCGTACGGGAGCAAGGATGGAGTCCAGGGTATAGCTCGGCCCAGTTCCAGAGGTGTCCAGGGATATCCCGGCCCAAGAAGAGTTCGCGGTCACTGGATGCGAAATGAAGACGCACTTCGGAATAGTCGTCGCAGCAGCTGCAGCCTTCATCGTGTTCGTTGCTACGATGTTGTATATATCCTTTTTATTTAAAAATTAAATTTAATGATTGTATATACGTATTGTAGATATTAGCTATAGGTTGGGTACAAGGTCCAATTTTCTATAATTTTAGCTAATTTATATCATAATAGTTATCATGGGTAGTACGAATACTAAAGAAGACACTATAATTGCTCAGACAGCATCGGGTGATGCCCAGGTAACCCAAAAAATTTATCAGGGGCTTAGTACATCCGATATATTAATAATTACAGTCATTGTCATTTTGTTAGGTTGCATCGCCTACTATGTTGCTAAAAAGTATAGAAAGAATAACATTAAGGCGCTCAGACGAGAACTCAATGCCATAGCCCTTCAGGCTGTATCCACCAAGGACCTTCAGTCAGTTGCGTAGTGACCCGTATACATATTTTTTTAATGAATTATTTGTTATGGAACCTATTTTAAATTTAACAGAATTACATGAAAAACTTTTTACAAAATGGGAATATGTTCCCATATTGTACAAAGTTTATTGGGAATATATTTTCCCATATTGTAAAAAGTTTATTCGTAAATTTCGTTATTCGTAATTCTTTTATTCGTAAATTAGGCCCAGAAAGGAGGCAAACTAATTTAGGAATTAGAAAATTTAATGAAGCTCATTTTGAATATAAAAAATTGGACCGTATTTGTCAGAAATGTTGATATAGAAGACGATCTTAAAGGTATTTGCAAACAGGAGCTAGCGACTTTTTCTTCAATCATTATTAAAAATATTAATAATTTTCATTTAAATTATAATTTTATACATAGAAAAAAATGGAATTATATTTTATATGAATTTTGTTCAAAATTACAAAATTTTTACTGAATACAATATTTTGACAAAAAGTCTTTTTCTCAAAACTGTCATTGTGTGGGTTGATTCTATTTATCGCAAGTAGGTCAAATTATTTTTCTGGTTTCGTAGTATTAGTGGCGGTTTGTAAAAAAACAACAAACAATGAGTGGAAGAAAAAGAGATTATCCCAGCGGAGCTACGAAAAGAACAAGTAAATGAGTTATGCTTATTCCAAAAAAATGATTTCTTTAAATTTTGAGCATGTTTTATACAAGAAGACCTCTTCACGACATTAAAAAATTGCAAAACTAATAGGAAAACTAGCACCTTAGCGCGTAGCTATCTACCTACGAATTACTACGCCGTAGCTTAGCTACGAAGCGGCTACCTGTAGGCCTAACATGCACGACACAATATTTCTTTCGATCGACATGACAAATGTACTCGATTTCGATTAATTTATCCTTTTTGCTAACATGCCAACCACTCTCGATAAAAGTTATCGACTCGATAGCGTTCGATAACCCTGATAAAAAGGTGCTGCCATACTGAAATATACTTTATTTTTGAATATGGTAACAAATTATTTTCATTCATTAAAAAAAACATCATTCGTTCAATTTTACGTCCGATTGGGTCAAACACTTTACCTTGAATAAAAAAAATAAAAAAACGACATGACATTTATGTCAAAATTACGTCAGCTATCATTGTGTTTGACAGTTTTTCTGTTTGGTGAGAAAAGTTTTAAAACTTTGACCATTGAAAATGGCTTCGAAAACGTAAGTTACCAATTTTTCACAAATGTCTTGTTGAATCTCAATGGAAAACACTCATGCTATTTTCTGCTTATAGAAAACTGCGCAGCAACAAGGCACAGATTTTATATCTGTGCCAATACATGCAGCGGCACCCCGAATTTGCGGCAGGGGAGTACCGCACTCCTAATGGTGCCTCACAGTTGGAGCGGCAGTGGGTCCAACTGAAGGCGGCGTTGGACGAGTTAGGCCCAAAGAGGTCCGTGGAGCAGTGGAAGGTGGTAAGTTAATAGACATCATAATCATGTGACTTAAATGTGAAACATTGTATTTATTCACATAAATTAATCAATAAATTCAATTCTTTTTAGTGCTGGCGTGACCAGAAAAGGAAGGCGAGGGCGGAGGGTGGTGCCCTTAACAAAGTTGTAAATGCCACAGGCAACACTGGCTCTATCCCCGGGCTCTCCCTGACAAGTGAAATAGTACTCAGTACTATTGGAAGGGAGATGGCTTTAGGGTGTGGGCCACCAGAGTCTCCGATAGGGGTAAGTTGAGTACAAATTGATTCAAACTTCCATTGCCATTTCATATCAAATTATTCTAAAGTTGAGTGTTTTCTTACAAACCTTAAGTTGAAACTAACTACAAGTACTCAAAACTTTTACTGTCACTAACATTAGAATACCTTGCTTGTATATAAGATACCTATGTCTAGAATTGTAAAAAAATGGTACACGGTAGCTGTCTTGTTTGCAAGTATTATATTGCAAACAAGACAGCTACCGTATTATTATACCGTACCGTACAGTATTATTATATAGGGGTGATAACAATAAAATTTATATTGTGTCTGGCATACTGTCCGTAAAAGAGTTAAGTATGTATGCATGAATGGTGTAGTTTTTGTTTTAAATAATAACTAGTCATTTGTTATTTTGTATGTATGTCATAGATTCTACACCATTTTCTTTGTCATGTAGTGTGTTTAAAGTGTTGTGTTAACTTAGTTATTTACTATTTCAGTTTGTTACAACGCCACCTGTGTGGTACGAGGTAGAGGTACCTAGCGTAAGTGGTGCACTGCCTCCACCACTAGCACCACTTCCGTCACCCTCACCCCCACCACCACCCTCGTCGCAGCCGACGCCGCCGCCACCACCTCCACCGGGACCACTGCTGCCTCCGCCCGCCAGACCACAGCTGCCTCGGCCCACCAGACCACAGCTGCCTCTGCCTGCCAGACCACAACTGCCTCCACCCGCTGGACAATCACCGCGAGGGCCACTGATGCAACCGCCACCAGGGCTCCTGCCTACTACGGCAGCAGCTGCAGCAACGAGGTCCGGAACGCGAAGACGCGTCCGAGCCTCAAACCCTCCAGACCGTTTTATTAACGCACAGATAGAGTTAAACGGTCTGGTGCGGGTAAGCTATGCATCTACAAAATGTTGTATGTGTTAATAGTATGAATATTTGTACTAAAATACTAACTAATGTTTACATGTTTATTTCAGGAGCTAGTTGCAGAGCTGCGGCGGTTGAACAGCATGAAAGAGCAAGAAATGAGGACTAGGCAATTGTAAGTATTGTTTTATTTAGTTAAAATAGTTATTTATATGTATTGTAATTTATCCCACATAATCTTATAACATTTATGAAAGGGATCAGATTAATAAATAAAACTCCCATACCATGCCATATTGTAAACTAGAATTCTTATGAATCTAGACCAAAACTACCAAATTAGAAACATAAATATTTTAATGTTTTAAATTTGTTTTATTGTACATAAAAAGTTAAAATAAAGAAGATTATTAAGATTATTAAGAAGATTATTATTAAGAAGATAGATTAAGATTTTAGCAAGCTGCCCATAGTTATGCAAAATGACTTAATAATAAATAAATAATAATATGGTCTCTCCGAGCTCTTGCTACTCTGAGTAACTGTGCTGGCTCTGTGTCGTGCACTTCTGGCGGGTTATTATCTTCAATTTCCTCCTCCTCCATCGGGACTCTGTAAATTATAAAAATATCATTTGAATCGATAACAATTATACCATTGTAATGTAAATATTTCAATAGTCATTATAGTAAAGTGTTACAATAGCTTTAATAATAATAACCTCTAAGAAATGAAATTAAAAATATATTTACCCAAAATGCTTCATCAGATTATAAATTACGCAACTTGCGTAAACTATCTCTGATGCCTTGTTAGGAGCATAATGGAGCACGCGATCAATCCCAAGGCAACGCAAACTGCCTTTTAAGTACCCATTAGTTCGCTCGATGGCATTGCGAACTTGGCAGTGCCAGTCAGTGTATCTTTGTTCAGGAGACGCTGGATCAGCATGTAAAATTGGGGTCATAAGCCATGGCTCTAATGGATACCCAGAGTCACCTGTAACACGCGATGAAAAAAGGGTTTAGAATATAAATTATGCCTTTTCTTTTTCAGGAGACGACGCCGTTAATTAAGAAGAGGAACAAATATTAATCAAGAAGACTGATTTGAAATAGATAAACATATATTAATTAAGAAGACTGATTTTAAATAGATAATATATATAAAAAGAAGTTATCAATATATATCCGTTTAATTTTCATACTTAGTTTCATTTACCTGCTACCACCTTTACTTAACCAAGACAATGCAGATGGCAACAGACATGTTTAATTAGGTTTTCTTAACAAATTATACAACAAATAAATGATTAACTCAGAAACTAGAACTGTAATTATCATATTACAAATTTGTTTAAGGAAATATACTTACCCAAAAGGAAATAGTCTCCGATTCCTCCACTATGAAGCCTCCTCATTTCCTCCTTTACAGCGCAATGAGCCCAAATAAAGGAGTCATGGACTCTCCCTGGGTATCTGGCGTTCACGCTTATGACCCGGCAATCTGCATCTGCAATCTGGGTTAAGAACACATAATCCTTTTAGCCACTACTATCTTATTTATAATAGATGATATTTTACTATTTATATTTTCCTTACCAATTGCACATTGAGTGTGTGTGCACCCTTCCTCACATTTTTGAATTGGGCCCCTTCTGGCCCAGGGGGTGGGAATATTTTAATATGGGTGCAGTCAATTAAACCCAACACCCCTGGAACCCCAAACTTCTCCTGAAACCTGTCCGAGATTCTCCTCCGGGCAGGTTCAGTATTTGGGAAGTGGACCCATTCTGGCAATAATCTGCAAGATATACATATATATAACATACTGCAAAATTATCAGAATTTTTGTATGTGACAAAAGTTTCTAAAGTAACTTGGGTACCTACCTTAAATAAATGGACTTTAAAAATTGGTCCAAAACCCTGCTCACTGTCGTCTGAGCTTGGCACAGAGAGTGGTCCTGACCAAGTTGGCGCTGGTAGCCACCATTGGCCAAAAATTGGATTGAGCATAAGACCTGAATAGACACAATTATGATTATGTAGTATATAACATCCATCACTTGAAAAGAGATATTACCTACTTGAAATAGTTAATTGGATAGATCTATCGATTATAGCATTAAAACAACTCAAATTGTGTTTACCTAATACCCTTATCATTTTCTATTATTGAAGCATGCCCAAGTGTTTTGATTATTGTGATAACGAAAAGTACCTACATGATGATAACAACAGGACTAAAGACCTACCTTTAGGTGCACTGGAAGACCTTCATTTTTTGGCTCCAGGTCCACACGAAGCCTTTCAATCACATAGTGCGCCATGTCTTTAGAGATGCGCCAGATCCTCTGAAATTCCCTGTCGGGAAGATCAAAGGGATCGCACACATCTCTGATGGCTCTTCTTTGTATTTTGCGCTGTTCACGCTCTTCGTATCTTGTTACAATGAAATTAAAATACGGTACAGCCATTGTCTAATTGTTATCGTCCACAAAAATGGTCGACGACAATATGTCTTATCCAAATGTCAAAAATAGATGGAAATTGACAAATTAAAGTGTGCCATATTAAGGCCTATCGACAATCTTACCGTATTTCGTATTTTGACAGGTAGACATGACTTTTAGAGGATGCCATGTTAGCAACGGTGGTTATGTCGATTTTTGACAACCAGATGCGAAAGAATGCCTCGATAAAATTTTATCATGGCGTGCATGCTAGGCCTACAGGTGTTGGTAGTTTTAAAACGATAGCTGTGCCGCATAGATTTTGTGGATTTTTTCCATTTAAAAAAAAAAAGTTTTTTGGCATCAGTATCGTTTGTACAGCCACCCCCGAGTCGCTCGTCGCTGACCAAAACAATACCCTGTATACATTCCAAACAACTCATCTGATGCTACCGGTATTTTTTCGACAGCCGACTCTGTATGAAAGATGTGTTTTGGGATGGTTGGACATTCGATGTGGTTAGCGAAATAAATCTATAAAAACGTCGTAATGGCGCGTTTGAAGAGCTACAACCATATTTGAATAGTTGGATACAGAAAAGTAAACTTTTAATGTAGATGAGGCTAGCCTCTCAACAGTGCAACGAAAACCAAGAAAGATATTAGCCAAAAAAGGAAATCATCAAGTTGGTGCTAATCAAGTAGTGAGCGTGGATTCACTACTACTGCTGTGTGTTGTGAAAGTGCAGCTGGCCAATTTTGTACCACCTCTTATAATTTTAAAACAGTCAGTCGGTTGTATGAAAGATGTGTTTTGGGATGGTTGGACATTCGATGTGGTTAGCGAAATAAATCGATAAAAACGTCGTAATGGCGCGTTTGAAGAGCTACAACCATATTTGAATAGTTGGATACAGAAAAGTAAACTTTTATTGTAGATGAGGCTAGACTCTCAACAGTGCAACGAAAACCAAGAAAGATATTAGCCAAAAAAGGAAATCATCAAGTTGGTGCTAATCAAGTAGTGAGCGTGGATTCACTACTACTGCTGTGTGTTGTGAAAGTGCAGCTGGCCAATTTTGTACCACCTCTTATAATTTTAAAACAGTCAGTCGGTCCTCCACCTGGTTCAATCTTTGCTTTTAACCCCGAGAGTGGCTACATTAAGAGTGAAATATTTTTTGTTTGGTTGCAACACTTTGTAAAATGTGTAAAGCCGATCCCAGAGCAGAAAGTTTTGTTGTTACTTGATGGAAACACTAGTCGCACATGAAAATTGGATGCCATTAAATATACCAAAGAAAATACTTTGTTTTTAGACCGTTGAGTTGCTATTATATAAATGAAACCGAGAAGTGGCTGCGTACAAATCCAGAAAGACTTTTTACAGTATTAAAATTTCAATGCTTTTCGGTAAAGCCATGTCCGTGCTGCATCTATTGAAACCGCTGAAAGCGGATTTTGAAGTAAGGGCATATATCCTTTTAATAAGAATATTTTCCAGGATTATGAGTTCGATACTTTACCTAAAGATAACGACAACTTACCGGCTATTGAGAATGAGAACATGATTGTGGACCCTTTGTTTACAGAGCTTAATGATGTAGATGACAATGGAATACCAAAAGATGTTACCTCGGATGATCTACCATTTTCGTGCACCAGTGTTGAAGCTAGTGATTTAAACACGATGCAAACAATACCGTCTGCTTCCAAAACACCTGTTATACAAAGCCCTGATTTATCGGATAATTGCAACAATATAAATATTCAACCTGAAGCACCAATCAGAACAACAAAAGAAGAAAAAAAATGGCAACCACTTCCAAGCATTAGCTCAGAATTTCAAATGTAGTGTAACTTCGACTGCAAAGAAAGTCATGCAAGAATTGAGAAAAGGCTTTCGTAAACCAAAATCGGCAATTGAGTTAACTGTTTCCCCATATAAAACGTGATGGTGCGGATATTTTATCTCAACTAAAAACTGTGCGAGGTGACACATTTGAGGAATTGGAGACTGTATATAGCAAGTTGGAGGAAATGGAGAAGCCATTCATGGTTATATGCGGCGGTTTTCCGGCCTATGCGATGGGCTATACAACTGAATACGGCGATGTTGATTGTTTTACGGTGGAGAGTAAAAGTTTAGAGAGATATTAAACCATTCGAGAAAATACTGTAGGAAAAGAGATACCCATGAAATGGGTTTACTCAAAGGCAGCATAGTAGATTGGAACTCCAGATTATTGTTTATCCGCTTTGTTCTTCATTTGTGCAAGGTGAAATGAATGCAATCTGCAGACAGTGAAAATGTGCAGAAAAGAGTAAATGCTATACGATAAGGCAGACGATAAGAAATTTTGCCAGCAGACTCAGTATGAAGGGTGTGTTTTGGGATGGGGGTTGGACGTTCGATGTGGTTAGTGGGGTGGATCTTTATTAACACCCTGATAGTGCGTTTGAAGAGCGTCATCCATATTTAACTGAGTGGATACATAAAAATATTTCATACTGTTGTTTGCTGAATTCAGGACGAGTGAAAGACTTTTCAAAAATACCTATCATGCGGATTAACTTTTCGCGAGTTAACCCGTAAAAAAGAACTGGATGGAACGTTTAAAATTCCACCAGCATGGGATCCAGTTCAATCTGCTGACGAACTGTGAAACAGTTTGGCAGAATATTGTAAAAAAGAACATGTAGTGTTCCTTTTAAAAAAAAAACTAAAAAAAAACTAACTAGGACCCAAGCTAGACCACTCACTGCAAGATCACAAGACACAGTTAGCTCTTTCTGCGTGGATAGGAACGTTATTAATATTATTGAGTGTCGGTAGTGTATTTTTTTCAAAAACTCTGTAAATGACAAATAACATCTTAGTCTACCCGTGACCACGAACGCTGCAAAGTGTTCGAAACGTCGGGATAAAATTAAAACTCGCGAAAAGTTAATCCGTATAAAAGTTGTTTTATTTGATGACTAATATTCGCATCAACTTCACAAACAAGGAAGGGTATTTGTCAGAGAACAGGAGAACATTCGTTGGAGGTATTGGCTTTATTAGCTTTACATAAATATAAAAGGTAAGGTTGATTGCTCACTCGAGAACGAAACGTCATAAATTATTATGTAAACAAGATGATGGCATCTATGTGATCGAGACAGCCTTCAAGAAGAGAATTATAAGTTATCGAATCAATGGTTCTCGAAAATATTGGATCCGAAGATTTGTTTGTATAAAGTGAAGACAAAAATTGAAAAACAACTCAAAATTGAGCAGAAAATACACAAAAATATTAAGGTTAATTTAGAACTCTTTTGCACATACATTATGGTAAAAAAAGAGGAAGTCATCACCGATTTAAAACCATTTAATACTAAAAATGTCGTCGTAGACACTAATATGGATGCACATTCTGCTTTGAAACGATATTTTTATCCATCATTGAAAAGACTCAGGTATTTCAAGTAAGAGATAGCGGGTGGGCTTTGAAAATATCGAGTTTTTAGAGGTGAACATAAACAAACATACCCCCATTCAAGAAAGTTCTAATATACCACTATGGGCACAAATGTCAACAATTCAAAAGTGCATGTATATGAGTAATAAGGACGATTCTTGTTTCTTTTGGGCTGTCATAAGCGCACTTTATCCAGCTGATAAGCACTGTGAGCGAATGTCATCATATTCGTGTTATAAAAACATTTTGAATACAATGGTGTATGTACCTATAAAGGATGTAAATAAATTTGAACGGCAAATTAACATCACAATCAACGTGTATGGAGTTCAATCAAGAAAAATCGTACCACTATACATATCACTACCCAAGAAAAGTGATAATCGTCGAGTAAACCTACTATATTTCGAGAAAAAGAAGAATGCACACTAATGTTGAATCAAAATCTATCACAGCTTGTAAGATCGCAAGTAACCAAAGTCGATCATCAAATATACTTCCGCGATGGATGTTTACAATATTTCTCCAATAAAACAAAGCAAGATATACACGTGAGGATGGGGTGTGAAAAGAAGTTGATTCAACTGCCATGTGAAAGTGATAAGTATTTGTACCCTACGTTGCCACCCGGTGGGTTGAACTATTTGCGCTTGAACATGCAACCGCAGAGGAATGTGCTGATGTTTTGCTCAACGAAGACTTTCTTCGGTATGGAATTCCACGTCGAATTATCAGCGATAACGGGACCCACTTTGTTAGTGCAATCATGCAGAAATTAACCTTCTGTCTTGACATACATCATGCATTTACACCTGTGTACCACCCGGAGACAAACACAGTAGAGAGAAAGAATCGCGATCTGAAGACTCAGTTGGCCATCCTTGTAGGCGATGACCACCGTTCATGGGTAGAACGACTTCGAAGTATTAGGTAAGTTATGAATACTTCCAAATGCAGCAGTACCGGTTTTTCGTCTGCATACCTAACCTTCGGTCGAGAACTCAGAACTTATGATGACGTTAAGCATGATCAGACAAATAGCCTTGTCGGAAAATTTCATTCCTGAGATCACACCTAAGCTCATTTTGCTATCAGAAACAGTAAAGAAAGCACGAGAAGTTCAAGAAGGACACGAAGAAATAAGAATGAAGACAACTGATAAGCATCGGCGACCGTCCCCTGAATATCAGCCGAAAGACCTCGTGTTAGTGGCCACTAATGTTCTGAGCAGTTCAGCGAGATATCAAACAGCCAAACTACATCCCCGTCGTGATGGTCCTTATGTCATTCTTCGCATACATGGGCCCTGTTCCTATGAAATAGCTAGTCCATCTGACCCAAACAACCCGTTAAGTATTTACCATTCCTCAGCGCTTACCCCTTACCGAGGATCAGGCTTTTCCTTGCCTAACCCTGAACGACCACTGCGCAGACGAGGACGGCCAAAGAAGCAGATGACCTCATCAACTGAACTTCTCGCCGGGGCTTTTGCGAGTCCAGAGGGGGAGCCTGTAACGCGGTGCCGCTTCGTGCGCGCTCGGGAGCCCGATGAATCGTCACGAAGCGCGCCCCTGCCCCGCTGCCGCAAGCCCCGCTAGGTCACGGCCGCCTTATAACGCATTCGCGAGAAGCTAGTCTGCGCTCGGAGCTCCCTGAGTGCGCTCCTCTGTATCGGCTTAGGCTATCAGCGTAGCGTATAAGTACAAGTCTCGCATTAGCGTCATACAGCGTAGCGAACAGCTTGGCGGCTTGTATTATACGATACGTAGTAAGGACTTCCCTTTGTTAGCCCCCCCCCCACCTCATATCTTTTACTTTTTATTATATAAAGGCCCGTTCACAGCGTATATGTAATGTGTTAGGTTTTGTTTACATACTTTATAAATAAATTAGTTGTTAACTTTGATTTTAGTTTATATTTATCTCCCCGTAGTTTAAACCCCGTCACAAAGTCAAATATAAAATCTGTAAGTGCAACCTAACCTAAAAGATAAGAAAAGCATTATAAGAGGAAATGCAAGCTGGTACTGTCACGCTTGCCACGAAAACATACAGTTTGATATGAGACCTTGTATCCACTGCGCTAAATGGTATCACGAAGTTTGTGTTGGTCTGACACGAAGTGATTTAGACCCATTTTTATGTCCCGATTATGACAAAAACTCATACTCAGTATTTATTACTTATCACATAGTATTAAGATCAACGTTGATTAAGACTGATTGAATTTTCTTATACACACTTACTGCCTTTAAATTTAGTTCATGAGAAAGTGCTATGATAAAGTATGTTGATTTTTATTAGTTTATTTGATATATCTAAAAAACATTGAGATAATCTGATTTTCTTGTTTGATATAAGACACTAAGTCTAATTTGTTATTTTAGTACACTTAATTTACATGAATTATGTTACAAATTCTGTTATCAGATATTTAAAGTGTCTGTTCACAACTTTTAAGTAGTTTTTTAGGGTTCCGTAGCCGAATGGCAAAAAACGGAACCCTTATAGTTTCGTCAAGTCTGTCTGTCTGTCTGTCTGTCCGTCCGTATGTCACAGCCACTTTATTCTATGACTATATGCATCACACTCTTGAAATTTGGAAGGAAAATGTATCCTGTTAACGGCTTTACGATTCTTATACAAAAAATAAAAAATAATGATATTTAATGAGGGGCTCCCATAAATGAAAATAAAATCAAAAAAAAATTTTTTAGTCAACCTGCTGCGTGTGATATACGTATGGTTCCTAAAATCATCTTCTTTTAAAGTCTAACGTTTTATAGCTAGACGCTTCCAAAATGGTAAAATGCCCCCCGCCCCATCTAACTTTTAAACTAAGCAAGTGTAAATTTTGAATAAAATATATAATGTAGATCTTAACACATACTTTCAACGAAAATTGGTTTTGACGGGATCGAAAGAGAAGTTTTTGAGATAAAGTACATTTTCTACAACCGCTGACATAACTTTGTTCTATATACAAACACTATGAAAAACAAAGTTATATTTGCTGTCAACAAAATATTGTAATAAATTCAGTTAAAGTTGGCACGGAACCCTCAGTGCGCGTGTCCGACTCACACTTGGCCGTTTTATTTAATAAGGTCTTATATTTTAGAGATTTATTGGGTGTATAGGCCTTACTAAATAGGGGTGATTTGTTTTGACCAATGCGAAAGGTTTAATATTTGTTATTTTTGCTTATTTTTTCTTAAAGTAATAACGTTTCATGTATATATTTTGTAGAACTAGTAATAAGGTAGGCCTGATTCGTATCACTTACCTTATAATATTATGGCGCGGATATTTTATCTACAGAGCGTAGTGACACTTTTGGGGAATTGGACAATGTTGAAGCCATTCATGACTTTATGTGATGGATTTATACAACAGAATAGTAATATAGATTGTTATGTGGTGGAGAGTGAAAATTTCGAGAGATATCTTACTCATTCGAGGAAATACTTTCCGAAAAGATAAACATACGAATTGAGTTTTACTCTGTGGCAGCGTAGAAGATTAGAACTTCAGATTATCGTTTACCCGTTATTTTCATCATTCGTGCAAGATAAAATAAAGGAGATCTGAAGACAATCGAAATGTAAAATACAGAGTAGATGCTATATGATAAGGCAGACGATAAGAGAATTCGACGGAAGACTCTGTATGAAAAGTGTGTTTCGGGACGGAGGTTGGACGTTCGGTGCGGTTAGTGGAGTGCATCTTTATAAACATCCTAATGGTGCGTTTGAAGAGCGTCAACCGTATTTGAATGGTTAGATACAAAAAAATCTTTCGTTTTTATTTTTCGCAGCATTTTTCGGAATTAAGAACAAGTAAAAACTTTTACATAAAACACAAAACTCACCTTCAAGCCTAAATAGCTGAAAGACGCAGTAGACGACATCAATACGGCCACGCATTACGATAGTATGATTGAACCTGAATCTCACTCAATCTACATATCATGTCTGTATATGTCATCCCTTACAACTCAAGACTGTCAAACTAACCACTGTCACCAGTACCAGTAAGCCGGCAATGGCATCCACAGAACTAGCAGACTGTACGGGTTTCAGCGTATTGTATTAGCAAACACAAGGTGAACGAAACACAAAATAGGTCAAATTCGCGACAACCGAGAAACTCTGTTGCCAGTTGGAATGTAAAAGCAACCGCAAACTCACAAAAATAAAAACTTCCATTGATCACATACTACACAAGTACGGCGTCGAGGTTGCATGCGTAGAAGAAACGCACATGAAAACTAGTACTAATAGGCCAACGAGCAGACAAAATGTTTTTGTATTATTGAAACAAGAACTCCAAAAGCAAATTGTAGATGTTGGATGTCCTGCCCATATAATGCATTATTGTATTAGACATGGTGCAGATAAATTAGAAATAGTCATCCAGTCCACGGCGATGAAAATTTATAATTATTTCTCAGGCTACACAGTTCGCACAGAGAAGTTAAAATATTTTTGCGAAGCTGTTGAAAAACAATACCATTGTACCACCAACTGCTATACCACAGCAAAACACGATGGTTAAGTTTATTTTCAGCAATAGAAAGGAACTTGAAATTATTTTCAGCATTCAAAGAATATTTTGTTTCTGTCGGAGGAACTCCAATAGTGATCATAAGATTTTTTGAGGACCCGTTTTCAGAGTTATTTTTGGCATATTCACTCATTAATGCCACTGTTTCAATCCAAAATTCAAGCCGTAGGACATCAAGCTATAGAAATAACTAAAATAAACTAACGTAGCTGTTTCTACATCAGTCAAACGTCTAATTTTCCTTACAGCAGAAGCTGCTGAGCTTAGTTTCCCTGACAAGGACTCTGTATGAGGCCCCATTGTAGTTTGGAGTCTAAAGTGATTCCCAAGAATGTTGTGAAGGCAATAGTATCAAGCTGTTTGTCTTTTATCTTAACCTGAGCGATTTAATTACCTAACACCTACTTTGAAATATTTTTTGTAATGGTGATTCTTAGTATTTTGTAATATAAATTTCTTGTCATTAATAGCAAGTGTTTAATTTTAATTCAAATAATAATATTGGACTTTCTTTTCAGTGAAGAACTATTAATATCAGCTGAGGAACCGGCTGAAATAACTTTTATAGAAAAAAACCGGCCAAGTGCGAGTCGGATTCGCGCACTGAGGGTTCCGTGCCAACTTTAAATGAATTAGGGAATCCACTTACTTCTACTTAGTAAAATATCACAATATTTTGTTGACTACAAATATAACTTTGTTTTTCATAGTGTTTGTATGAAGTACAAAGTTATGTTTGCGGTTGTTGAAAACATGCTATATCTAAAAACTACTCGTTCGATCTCGTCCAAACTAATTTTCGTTGAAAGTGTTTGTTACGATCTATATTATATATTTTTTTCAAAATTTACACTCTCTTGGTTTAGAAGTTAGATGGGGGGGACGCCCATTTTATCACTTTGGAAGCGGATAGCTATGAAACGTTAGACTTTAAAAGAAAATGGTAACCTTTACGTCATTTTAGAAGACCTATCTATAGACACCCCACACGCATAGGTTTGACTAAAAAATGTTTTTTAGGTTATAGTTTCATGTATGGAGCCCCCCCTTAAATGACATTATTTTTGATTTTTTTTATGAGAATCGGTAAGCGGTTAACAGGATACATCTTGCTTCCAAATTTCAACAGTGTAATGCTTATAGTTACAGAATAAAATGGCTGTGACATACGGACGGACAAACAGACAGACAGACAGACTTGACGAAACCGTTTTTTGCCATTTGGCTACGGAACCCTAAAAAAGCCTTAAGGTTAGTAGTTTGCAATTTGGTTACGTTACCTGTATGGTAAATATGATAAAAAAAGTGTTAACATTTGGTTTTCTTATATTCAGCTATGAAGAGCCCCTCTCACCACCACCACCACCAAGGCCAGAAAAAGAGCACCAGAAGGGTTTGCCTGCCGCCGTACTTTCCTCCTATAGAGCCCGTCCAACAGCGGCGGCAACTCACCAAAGAGGAGCTGGAGGTACTGCAGGAGCGGTGGCATGCAGCGGTGGCGGGAGCGGAGGCGCGCACGGAAGCATTGATTAAAAAATTCGGGGAACTCTATGCAGTTTAGAAATAATGAAACCTCATAATTTTTAACTGTATGGCTCTCCCCAATCCAATATAAATCTACATACTTTCAAAACAATTTTGGGGTGCCGCAAGGGAGCATATTGGGTCCTCTCTTTCTGCTATATATAAATGACTTGCCCAGACATATATCACAGAAGCGTATCTTATTCGCAGACGATGGCAGTATAATTATAAAAGGAAATAACTTATCAAATTACAATGAGGACATAAATAGATCATTAGCTGTGGCAATTACATGTTTAAATGGCAATATTCTAAAAGTGAATACTAGTAAAACTAATTTATACAGTTTCAAGCGACGAGAGGTAATTCACAACGCCTATGCATATCACACGGTGATGATATCATACAAGAAGTCTACTTTGTCAGACTTTTTGTATGATATCATCACCGTGTGACTTAACTTAGACTGTAACGTCACTTGGAATAGTCATGTTAATGTAGTTGGTAGCAAAATAAGTAGGTTTGTTTTTTGCACTAAGAAAGGTCAGTAGATTGGTATCTCAGCGAGCAGCTTTAATTGCATACAGTGGATATGTTTACTCTATTTAGCAATATGGAGTCGTGATATGAGGAATTTCGGTCGATATGTCAAATCTGCTTAAATTGCAAAAGCGATGTATAAGAGTTATGAGTGGCATCGGGAAAAAAGAATCCTGTCAACCACTATTTACGAAACTTAATATTCTCCCGTTGCTATGCTTGTATATATATGAAGTTTGTCTATTTGTATTCAAACATAAGAATCTCTTTCAAAAAATACAGGATACGACACGGAGGAGAATTCGCAACCAATATATACACAAACTCTATAAGACCTCTGTCAATTTAGCCTTAACCTCAAAAAATGCTTTCATCGTGTGTATCGTAATATTTAATAAATTGCCAGAGGTTCAAATATGTTAAAATAAATAGATTCAAAAAAACTGGTGAAAACATGGTAACTAGAGAAATGTTTCTATAAAGTTAACGATTTTTAAAATTATAATTTTAATTTTAATTAAGAGTTAATATTAAGTTAAAACTGCGCGATTTGAACCAATAATAGATTTAAGTGTGATGTGAATAAACCTGAAAAGGTTTAGATTGGCGAAACTACCGTAAGAGAAAATGTAACTGCTAACATTGTTTCAACTTGTTAATAGATAAGTTGTACTTGATTTTCTTTCTTAAAATACCTATGAAGTCTAACAGATTAATATTTCAGTAGGTATATGAAATCACAAGTTATTTACAATAAGACACTAATTTGGTTAGATGGCTAGCCTAGGCATAACTGGGATGGTACAAGAACTATCTTATTTCAACAAGTTATTCTATTGGCCATCTCTCAAATTCCAATCATTGGGAGTTTGGTTTCTTTTTGTAGACTGCCTTATTAATACCTGGCCTGCGGAGGGTGGGGGGTGATGTGGATCCCACACCCGCCATCTCTCGCCGCGCCATTTCGCCCCGGTGAAATACTTAATACAAAAACCGGCCAAGTGCGAATCGGACTCGCGCACTGAGGGTTCCGTGCCAATTTTTTTCTGAATTAGGAAATCCACTTACTTCCATTTAGTAAAATATTACTAATGAAAACTGGTAATTACCTAGCAAGCTAGAGAGCCTAAAGTATGATGAATGAGAGACAGAGCGTGGAAACATAAAATATATCAAAGAAAGAAAAAATGGAGTTCTTTACAAGACAAAAGGACGGAGCGGAAGTGGGCGACAGTGGCGACATCAGTTTTGATTCGCGTAGCATGCGTTCAGGAATTAAATTTTATTTGTAGCTGCGTTCATATTTCATTAAATACAATGTTTTGTTGACAGCAAACATAACTTCATTTTTGATAGTGTTTATATATAGAACCGGGGGGCGCCCATTTTACGACTTTGGAAGCGTCTAGCTATGTAACGTTCGATTTTAAAAGAAACTGGTTTCAGGAACCTCTATGTCATTTTAAGAGACCAATTCATAGACACCCTACACGCAGCATAGGTTTGACTATATATTTTTTTCGGTTTTAGTTTCATGTATGTAAACCCATAAGGTTCCGTTTTTTGCCATTCGGCTACGGAACCCTAAAAATGTTGAAGTTAGTGTTCAAAGTGCATATTCTGCAGCACCAGTGACAAATCATTTATGCGATTTGATTGTGACCAGCTACCTAAAAGTAATACGATTTCATTAAAAAAGAAACAAGATGTCGAAAATTTACTTAAATTTTGTGATATTTCTGATGACCTTGATGCTCAGATGTTTTATGCAGATGTCCTTCAGGGTTCTGGGGCTGACGATGACAATATTCGACGCAACTACGACGATGAAGAACCTGTTATAGTGTATAATATGGCTCGCAATTTATACTCTTTGTATTGGGATTTCAAATATCAAAGTTCAAAATACTCGTAGTTTTGTGATCTCAGTATTTCACTAATTAATAAATGATTATATTTTGTTGTGCAAGTTAATAACTACTAAGTAAAATACGTAATAAATGAACCGATTTTTTAATTAAACGCCTTAACCCCAGACTAGTAAACAAATAAAACCGGTTATTACAAAAAAAATATATATTTTTTATAATGTATCGTTTTGTAAAAACGCTCCTCAATTAAGAAGTGCTACTGTTTTGTTGATTTTCTCTGAAACTATCAAATTTGGTAAGCGTGATCAGTATGATTTGAAGATACGCCAGTTGGCGGTCGATTATTAGTTTTGTTAGGCTCTATATAGTCAGTATGTACGCAAACAAGTCGAATATAAAATTTCTTCATCCTATGATGCTGATATTATGGGATATTATGAAGAAAGAAGCAGAAGCAGTGTTTCGGGAAAGCAGTATTCTTCTTCACCCAGCGTTTCTTCCTCTTTTCGCCAACGTGTATACTCTCCTGATCCTTTTCCTCTTTCCTACCATGCTATACCCACTCCCAGTCCTTCGTCGATTTACGAAGCTAGCAAGTCTTCTGACTCAAATACTACAAACACACTAAACACTCAACCTTAATGTCAGTACAGTGGACCCCCGATAATCCGGCCCCTGTCTAATCCGGCGCCCCCTGTAATCCGACATGACTTAGAATTATGTTTGACAATCTTTGCTAATATAGATCACGCAGATTTGAACAGGTCACAACTCGCACGCGCCACCGCTATTGTGCTCGACGCGTATGCATTGTTTTACTTCGTTTGAATTTGACTACTAGTAATAGCGGTACGGCCTAGCGTGCGTTTATTGTTTACTATTTATTTATTGTGTATTAGGTATAGTACCTAGTAATGTCGTCACAAACCCAGAAGCGAAAGCACAAAACGTTGACAATTAAAGAAAAATGTGATATTTTAGATCACTTAAATCGCAATGAAACTTTCAGTAGTTTAGCAAGTGAATACGGCGTAGGCCGATCTACAATTTATGCCATTAAAAAAAACCACGAGAAGATTAAGAAGTTCGTGTCAACTACTGACTGCGGGCCAGGCAAGAGACAGACACTCAAGAAAGCTGAACATCCAGAAGTGGAAGAAGCTTTGTACATGTTGTTTCTTCAGGAAAGAAACAGGCATGCACCAATTTCGGGACCCATGTTGGCGATGAAAGCTACGTTTTTTATAAGGAAATAACAAAAAAAGATGATTTTGTGCATAGAGCCCTTTAAATTAAGATTTTTGCAAAAGGTGAACGATTTAAATCTTGACCCGTCACAGGTGTACAATGCAGACGAATCAGGGCTTTTTTGGCGTGTGATGCCTAACAAAACTTTCTTTTCTTGTAACGAAAAAGACGGACCTGAACGAAAAGTGAGTAAAGAGCGTGTAACCATACTACCATGTGCTAATGCTGCAGGTACACACGCGCTTAAGATGGTAGTCATTGGGAAATCTAATAAACCAAGGGCATTCAAAAACATTGATTTACCTGTACACTATTACGGACAAAAAAGTGCATGGATGACAAAAGTCCTTTTCAAAAAGTGGTTTGATGAATGCTTCGTACCTGAAGTTAGAAAATGGTTAAAATATCATTATTTTCCTCAAAAAGCGTTGATGCTTCTTGATAACGCTCCCGGTCATCCGTCTGAAGAAGAACTGACAACTGAGGATAAATGATTCAACCAATGGACCAGAACATCATTCAGTTTGTTTAGCAAGACTATAAAAAAACCTACTTTTGAGAGCCGTATCAAAAGACCAACCAATAGAAAAAACTTTAAAAGAATTTAATATGAAAGACTTGGTTTTTGCTCTTAGTCAGTCGTGGAGTGCGTTACCGTCATCAACTATTAAATCGTCTTGGAAAAAGTTATGGCCAGATATAATCACCACTCCTAGCAACGATCCACAAATCAGTGTAACTTCGGAAGTTATAGAACAAGTCGCTACTGAAACACAGATAAGTCCGGAAGATTTGGAAGTCTGATGTCGTGGAATGGATAAAGAAGAAAATGTTTTTCTTGAAATGTCTGACGAAGATATTATAAAAGAGGTTTCTAATAATAGAACAAACGATCAGGAAGATAACGACGACGTGATTGCAACTGCTCCACAAGTCACAGATCAAGACGCAGTTAACGCTTATGAGCTAGGTTTACAATGGGCTGAAGAGAATGGTACATCCTACAACGAACTTTTACTTTTGAGAAGACTGAGGGTCAAAGCTCTGATCTCGCGTTATAACAACCTTAAACAAAAAAAAATGATGAATATTTCAAAGCTTCATAATTTGATATAGTATTCACTACATGATTTTGATTAATAATTCTAGATTATTTTGGTAGATATGTATTGCATTTATGCTTAATTTTATAATAAAACGTAAGCTCTCAATTGTTATTTAATTTACTAAATTCGACTTACATAAATTAAGTCTGATTTGTACTTTAAAGTACATACATATGTACATATAATATATAGATTCTTGTCATTAGATATGAAATTTGTCGGATTACAAGGTACTCTTTCGTAAAAAAAAACCGGACTATAGGGGTCTTAGGCCGTGCTCTATAATCCGACAAATTCGATAGTCCGACACTGCCCTGCATAATGTTTGCCGGATTACCGGGGGTCCATTGTATTCTCTTATATCATACGCTTCCATAGGGGAGAATTGTAGGTTCTAACTCAACTAGTAACCAGTGTAAGAAGATCTCTCATAGTTGGTGTATGTGATGTGTTAGTTTGTTCAAGTTATGGTGGTTTTGGTATTTTTGAACGTATTCAAATAGGATGTTCGATATTATTTTGCGTTATGTTCTCGACAACGTAATATCTAGTATAAGAATATTTCTCATAGTTGGTGTATGTGATGTGTTAGTTAGTTCAAGATAACTTGAAATTAGGTGGTTTTATTAGTTTTGAGCGTGACAAATTTAAAGTTTGATGTTATTTTGCGATGGTGTTTTAGTTCTTATGAATATGGGTGTAAGGTTAACTATTGAGTGTGTGATTGTAAGTAGTTTAGTGTTGAAAGGTGATATGTTGCGTATTGATGGAATGATTTTTGAAGCTCTTGTTGGTGTGATGATAAGGTTGACTTTCGAGGGAAAAAAGGGAGTCACAAGCCCGGTACTGTTTATCTGTCTGTAAGGCTGAAGATTGTTGTTTTGTAAAATGGGAACATATGCATGAGCTTAAATTGATAATTAAATAATTGTTATTTAGCGGCTGGGCTCAGGAGAGATAAGGTGGTGGTTTCTAAAATGAGGACATATGCGTGGGCTTATAGATAATTTTCAAATAATCGTTATTATGCGACAGGGCTGTATAAGTAAATAAATAAATAAATATCCTTTGGAAATTCCCACACATCGCCATCTAGTCCCAAAGAAAGCTACTCAAAGCTTGTGTTATGGGTGCCAGACAACGGATATAATACTTAAATACTTTTTGTTTGTAAATACATACATGATATACATAGAAAACACCCAGACCAATACAAACAGAAATGTTCATGCACACAAATGTTTGTATTGTGCGGGGATCGAACCCACACAATACAAACCCGGGGGACGTAGACAATGTTTATTTATCTCGGTGTGGAGTGAAAACTTTGTATTGCGTAGGTGTACGAGTAGGTTGCCTATTTTAAAATGCTTTGTCTAGTTTATATAATGATAAAATATCTTTGTTTGCAGTTAGTATAAAAGGGTTTGAGCTGTTTTTTGCTCTGCAATCATGTTGTTATCGGTTGCATTGTCGTTGACATTAGTGTTTTATATGCACAGTGAAAATAGAACAGAATTGTCGAACGAGATTATTAAGTGAATATATATTTAGAAAATATTCACCTTTTGAATGGAGATAAAGAGTTAAAACGTTGGTTGTTAGTGTTATGCATTTACGAGCGATCCTATCACCCCTTTGAAGCGTGTTATTCGAGTGCGTAGATAGCAAATAGGGCTTAATTTTCAACTTTGCAGTGGTGGTAATTTGATGTTTTATAACATGGAGGTAACACGATCTATAATGAAGCGTGATAGAAGAAATAAATTTTATCATACCAAGAGTAGACGTTTGATACATATCATCAGGTGTTTGTTTTTCCAAGCCTTTACAGATAGAGATTACGGTAAAAGTACCTAGACGTCCTAAAATGGTAGATAAATCAAAAGGTGTAAAGAAAATGATTCTAGTTAAATCATCGCCTAATACAATTCTACCACCACATATACTACAAGTAATGCTGCTGTTACTGCTACAACTGTTAAGATGGAACCTTCGACTACGGAATATCATATGAGTACAAAAAAGTTACCACTGAGTGAATCATGTTTGGAATATGAAAAAGCTATAAAAAGCGTCATTTTTGGGCTTATGAAGAGTTGGAAAAAATAAAATCTACTCCAATATCTGAAAGCATGTGTTCAGCATGCTTACCATCTCTATCGCACTAATAATTAAATAATTAAAGGGAATAACCGAGCATGGATATTACCACGGCTTGCAGCTAGTTAAACAATACATGAAGCTTATGCTCGCCATCCGTGAACACAATTATGGATACGATGACTGAATTATGAAATAATGAGCAGATCTTCTTAAAGGAAAATTGTGAGAAATGTATATAAACCTGCCATTTAGTATATCATTATCCATTTTTGTCACAAGATTAACAGTGTTAGAAGTGTTTACTCTGTTTCTATAAAAATCTGAGAGTATTTATATATTTTTATTATGTCTTCCTCATTGAAGTACTCATCCGTAACGGTAACTCTGAATTGATGAAAATTGCGGAGCTATAGGTGAACAAAGCTTATAAGGTTGTTGAGGTGAGAAGGCAGACTTCAAAAATTTGAAACCGGAAAACTGCAAACGGTTTTACGGTTGGAGAGTGGATGTTTGGTAACCATTCCATCACGATTTTATAATCTAAAGGACGATCACTTTGAACATCTTCAGACTCGGCCTTATTGAATCAATAAAGGGCCCTGTAGAAAATCATACAATCTGAAGATTCCACTTTAAAATGAAGTGTTTGTTACAAAAGAAGTAGCAGTATAAAATGGAACAACACATGAAACTAATAACCCCCACTACCGCAAGTTCTACCATCACCGACATTGATTATACATACTGTTATGTACATACTTACTTGATAACATCGGTAAGTAAATTGAGACAGACAGTCCTTGTCACCTAAATAAAATAATAACTAAAGTTATCATAATTGTTATTGAAGATACCACTGTAATACTAATAGTTATCAATAGACGTCTTTATAAGAAGCAACTTTGTATTGTGAATCACACTATTTTTATTCTAAATTGGAGCAAGAGAACATAGTTAGTTTTATTGTTGTTATCCATAGGTTGGGCCAATTTTTTATGAAAGAAATACCGATTTGTTACTCAAAACACTTTTATGAAAGAACTTAGTTAAGAATAGATATATTGTTAACTCAAAACACTAAAATTTCGATTACTAAACAGACTCCGTCGACATATTCTGCACCCCCGGTTTTGGCGCTCATATGGGGATAAATAGATTCTTGCTTTTAAATATTTTTTTGCATTTTAGGAATAATGAAGAAATGAGAGCGTCAGAACTGGCTGTTTCCGAGGCCAAATTGTTCAAAATTATGTCAGTACTGGAACACCTCAACCTAAAATTTCAAACTTTGTATAAATTGGCTCAAAACATAGCTTCGGACGAATCTCTTCTGCAGTGGAAAGGTTGGTTAGATATTAACCAGTTAGTTAGTTCCCAATAAAGCTGCTGTTACGGGGATAAAATCTTATGAGGTTTGTGAATCTTGAGATTCACGCTCATAAGAGATCCCCACAACAGCAGCCGGAAAAGCCATTAAAAACATCCACGCCTTCAATTGTCTTAAGACTTACACATGGTCTTGAGAACAAAGGACACACGTTGTGGATGGACAACTTTTATAGTTCTCCAAGTCTTGCTCGGCGACTAAAGGGTTCTGGGTTTGATTGCGTAGGGACCCTGCGTACAAATCGCCAGTTTGTTCCACAGGCCCTTAACGATTTAACAAAGAGGAACATGTGCAAGGGGCAAATCGCTGGCCTGACCTCGGGAGACGTCGATGTCATGGTATGGAGGGATACTAATAGGGTCGCTATGGTCTCTACATACCATGGCAGTGCGGCTAGGGAAGTCCAACAGTCAACCAAACCCATCCTGATATTGGATTACAATATCATGATGGGTGACAAAAAGGACCAGATGCTTGCCATATATATATATATACCCCATAGAACGAAAACGAACAAAGGTGTGGTATAATAAAATATTCAAAAGATTATTAAATGTATCTGTTTTAAATTCTTATATAATTCATCACCATTTGTCTCCTCTTTCACATCGCAATTTCCGCATGACTCTCGTAAAATCTCTTCTTTCGAAACACTCTTCCACCGCTCCACTTATTCCGCTTCCATCCGCTGTAACCTTACTAAATAGACCTGCCGACCTCACCCACCGCTTGGCTGAGTACCCCTTGCAGAAACAGCTATCGCAAGCGCCGGGTGTGCAAGGTGTGCAAAAAACGGGTGCACACGTTCTGTGTTGGTTGCAGCAAATCCGTATGCCTTGACCCCTGTTTTATTACTTTACATACATAATTTATTATTTAAGTATTTTTAAAATATAAAGCGTAAGTATTTATAAGTCTATACCTACATATTCAATTACATTACAACTATATATTTTATTTATCTATCTATATGTGTATGTATCAATATGTACATATATACCACACCTTTGTTCGTTTTCGATCGAGTTACGATCTGTAAATCTTGACTTACGTGCCTGCAAAGGCCTAAATTGAGAATTACCGTTTACACATTGTTTAATATTAGAAAAACTTCCAACAAAATTTGCTCTATGATGGAAAGTTTGGGAGCACGTTTTTTAGCGCTTATTTTCAAGTGCTTAGTTTTTTGTTCGATTCTTGTAAAGTAAACATGTCTAACAGCTAAACCTTTGTTTGTAATAAGATTACGAACCCAACTACAGAATGAGTATTTGTCTTTTGCCACTTGACCCACAGTGTTCCCGGAGTTGAAGTATAAACATGCCCTTTTTTTTGTGTTGCGCTCGGGTCGCAGAAACGAGGCAAGTGATTGTTAAGCTTGTAGTGTAAAAAAACACTATGAAAGGGTGTTTTTTTAATGGATTATGGTTAAACTGTATATTCTTTTGTAAATAAAATAAAAATAATTTGAGAAAATTGTTTTTTTTTTAATACCAAGTAAAATATTTTCTTTCAACGACTTTCTCCATCTTTTACCTTAGAATTAACAATATATTTTAGGTAAAAGCATCGTAAATTATATTTACGATGTAGCTTAGAAACTACAGATTATGAAGACATAAACTTTATATACATCTTTCATACAAAATTTTGGAGATATCGTCATTTTAATGTGCCGCGGCGATATCGCGAGGGATCGACAGTTGAGGGGTTGAAAATCATTGTTTTCGAATTGTATAACAGCTAAACATCAGCCGTAACGGGCATTTTTTTATAAACCGCACCAAGATAGCACTAATAGTATAAACATCTCCCTCAAAAGTATCAATATAAAATAAAACTGGAATATTAACATAAGTGCATTGTTACTTAACCCCGTATCTAGATCAGGAAAGTTTAGGGATATGAAAAAACTCACCAACGAGGTGGTTTCTAAACCTTTAATTGAAATTAACCAAATTTCCAGAACAAGAAGAAAATTGGATGGCCTTGGCATTCAGGACTAGGCCGATGCTTGATTGAATTATTAACCGGTCTTCTCGCATCCGCCATCCTTGTTGTCGTCATACCCTGCACGAATTGAGCAGCCGCCGCCTTAGTTACTCGACGCTTCCGCTACATCCTCAATATGCAAATTGTCAACACTGCGAGCCTCATCAAAACTTCGTATGGAGTCCGTGGCCGTATTGATATTGTGAGTGTTTTGTGGTCCTATAAGATCTCACCCTTTCTTTTTCTTTTAGACTTTTACTTTATTTATGTGTGCAATTAATTTCCGTTTTAAAAAAAAATGTGTTAAGAATATTTCATATCAGTTATTGCAAAATGTCTAAAGCTGATAAAATTTATTAAGCCTTACGATGGTAACCGTGATGATTTAAGTTTTAAATTATTACATTACATTTAAATTAAAATAACGATCAGCGGTCTTATTCGCTAACTCGAATGACAGTTGAGAATGATGATCACCGAGTATAGTTTCCAACTATCAACTGTCAAAACTGACATTTCGCATTCGCTAACTTCGGTGAGGAACCGTAAAATTTCAAGATGGCGTGTGATTCAGTGATCATCACTTTGATAGGTCGATAGCCACTGAGTGCCTATCGATTATCGGTATGTGGTATTCAGTAAGCTCGTTATATATCTTTATGACGTTTAACTGTGGATCACTGAAGTTGTCAAAATAAAACTTAAAATCACTATTCGACAGCAGTTATTTGTAAGTGTACAGTGTTAATCACTCTTCTAAAATTCTAACTTTATTTGTTTGAGATATACAACTTGGAGCTACCTCACTAATTTAGTAAGTATCTTTTTAATACGATTGTTGAATAGAAAGTGAAGTGAAATAAATTGCCTTTGTTTTATAGAAAGGATAGAGGGAAAATTAAACCTCATTAAAATTTGTTAAATATTTTTTAAGTAAATCATTATACCGGGTGGGCCAGAAAGGCGTGCGAATTTCAAAATCGCATTACTCGCGACAGGAACGCGGGAGCGGGGTGCGGGTGGTGGGGATAGCTAGCTTGGTTCTCGGAAATTCAGTTGCCATGGAGCGTTTTACCGGTGAGCAGCGTGCGTTTTGTGTGAAAGCGTATTACAAAAATGGCGATTCGTGCACTATTGCGCGGCGTCTATTTCGCTCTAAGTTTAGTTTACATGATTTAAACCTATGTCCGAGTGAAAGTGTGATCAGATCGTGGGTCAAAAAGTTTGAGTCTTCGGGTTCGACATTAAATGAAAAACATGCGGGGCGTCCAAGGTCGATAAGAACGGAGGAAAATGTAAGCGATGTCGCGGAGTCTGTACGGCGCGATCCCCAGCAGTCGTCCCGAAAGAGATCAGCTGAGCTCGCCATATCAAGAACATCATTAAGGCGTATTTTGGCCAAAGATCTTAAATTACACCCGTGTAAGCTTCAATTAGTACAGGAATTGAAACCAAATGACCACCATTTACGTCGTGCATTTGCTGAAACAATGTTAGAGCGTTTTCAAAGTTTGAACAATATCCTCTTCTCGGATGAAGCTCATTTTCACTTAAGTGGATTTGTCAATAAACAAAATTGTCGATATTGGGCTAAAGAAAATCCCCAATTGAAACATCAAAGACCTTTGCATTCGCGTAAAGTTACAGTTTGGGCGGCCATGTCGGCTCATGGAATCATCGGACCCCATTTCTTCGAAAATGAGCGAGGCCAGGCAATAACAGTAAATTCTGATCGTTACACAGCAATGTTACGTAACTTTTTCTTTCCACAACTGCAAAATTTTGAAGCCTATAACAGCAGGACTTGGTTTCAACAAGATGGCGCGACATCCCATACCTCCAATGAGTCTTTGACAGTTGTTAACGAAATGTTTAATGGAAAACTGATATCGCGTCGAGGGGACATTCCATGGCCTCCCCGGAGCCCAGATCTCACGCCATTGGATTTTTTTCTTTGGGGGTACCTCAAGAGTCGCGTTTACGCCAATAAACCGACGACGATTGCCCAGCTCAAAGACAACATTCGCGAGGAAATGTCCGCTATCCCACGAGCGATGTGCCAACGAGTTTTCACGAATTTGAGGGCTAGATTGGAAGAGTGTGTACGTGTAGATGGCACACATCTCAGCAATGTTATTTTTAAAAAATAAAATTCCCATTTGTCTTCTTTATTACAATTATATTTTTTCTTTCCTAAGCCTTGTAGTTTTTTTATATGATTTTTTTAAATCCGCTCAACTTTATGGCCCACCCTGTACAAGCCTAAAACAAGAATAAGAATAATATATCACAATAATATTGTTATTTTTAGGTATTGCACGCGCATTTTTATTGGGACTTGCTGAAGAGCTTATGAAAAGGTTTGGATTTCCTGGAATAATTAGGTGCATAGATGGTACTGTTGCATTGATACGGCCCGTAGATTATGAAGAAAATTTCTTCAAAAGGAAAAGTTATCATTCATTGAATGTCTTAATGTAAGTATTATAATTCCTTACAATAAATTGCATAGATCTAACAATTAATTGAATATACATATACTCACACCAAAAGAAACATCATGAATGCACTTACATAGTACATTAGTTCAATATTAAACCACCTAGAATAAGCTAGTGGATATAGTACACAGGCTCTAGTAGTTGTATGCTGTATGTTTGATAAATAACATGTTACGCTGAATATCTTTTTTTTTTCAGATTTGTGATGCAGATTTAAACATTTTACATGTTGATGCATCATTTGGTGGGGCGGCACATGATTCATTTCTATGGAATCAATCTCCTATAAAAGAATACATGGAAGAACTGCACAATAATAGGTTAATTTGACCAAGATTTAGATATAAATCCAATGCAATAGAATACCATCCACAAAGAGAACTTCCAGATCACTATGTTGAACATCCATTTGTATTAAACTTCAAGCTCTTAACTAAATAAGAAAATAGTTATAGCAAACATTCATTTCTATTTTTTGTTACATACTTATTAATACTACTTATTGTACTTTGCTCCCTTTTGGAAGCCACAAAAAGGGATTTCATGGGCATAAAAGAGTTTGGTTTTCAATCACATAACTTTGCTTATTTACAGGTGATTCTGGATATGCTCAGCACTCATATATGATGACACCTATTCTTGGAGCCGCTTCTGGGACGCCTGAAGAGTATTACACCAATCTGCACTGTGTTTGAAATACAGTTGAGAGATGTATTGGGGTTTTGAAAGTATGTTGGCGATGTTTGTTAACACACAGGGTGCTTCATTATAATCCAGTGATGAGTGACACAACATAGCCAATGCTTCAAGAACCCCGCAGTCTGAACTGCCACTTGATGAGAAGACATGACCGGCAACAACAACTTGTTGTTGCAGTTCTAGCCAATGTTGATAGGGCAAGAGACAATTTTGTAAATAGATTGTGGAGAGCAAGATAGTTTTTAATATTAGTAATACTTACTCCTTTGTTTTACTATACTTACTGTGTACAACTTTTGTTAGGTTTAAGTTCTTGTATGTGCCAAACAAAGATTTGTTCTAATACAGGGTGTCCGCCGGCAGATTTTACACTTTGAATGTAGTTTGTGCGAGTCAGAGTGGTGGGGGCGGGGGAAGCGGGGTAGCAATCGACGCGTGAGTGTTGCGGATAATTTAGTAGCCATGAGTCAGTGGTCAGGAGCGCACCGCGCTTTCGCGGTAGAGGCTTACTTCGCAAGCGGTAATTCTGTGACTATAGCGAGGCGACGTTTTTGTTCACGCTTTGATATCCGGAGAATAAAAGAAGGACCATCGAATCAGTTGATTCTGAAGTGGGTACAGAAGTTCAGAGAAACCGGATCAGCCATAAATCAACCTCGACCTGGGCCTTCCACTTCTGTAGCGACTCCGGAAAACATCGATCGCGTAAGGAGAGAAATTATGCAAAATCATCACAAATCAGTCCGGAAGATCGCAGCATCAACAGGCATCAAAAAGACGTCAATTCACAAAATTATGAAAAAGCATATCAAGTTTCATCCTTATAAGCTCCAAATTATCCAACAATTGAAGGAAGAGGACTATGTTAGGAGGAAAAATTATGCCCAGCTCATTCTTGAGCGTTTTTCGACACCAACTCGTTTAGGAAACATCTTTTTTAGCGACGAGGCGCATTTTCACATTGGAGGGTACGTAAATAAACAGAATATGCGCTACTGGAGCGATAGCAACCCCAGAGAAGTGCATCAAAAGCCCCTCCACAGCCCTAAGACGACAGTTTGGTGCGCGATTTCCGCTAACGGCATAATCGGCCCTTATTTTTTTGGAAACCGTGAAACTGTGACTGCAGAAAGATACTGCCATATGATGGACACTTTTTTCATCCCGGAATTGCATCGTCACTTTGCATACAACAACAGAACACATTTCCAGCAGGATGGGGCTACGGCTCATACCGCTAGGGTCTCCATGGCCAAAATGAGACAAGTTTTTCCCGGAAAATTAATAAGCCGCTTTGGTGACATTGACTGGCCGCCCAGGTCACCAGATCTGACGCCATGCGATTTTTTCTTGTGGGGATACCTCAAATCTCGTGTTTATTGCAACTCGCCAACAACAATACAGTCTCTTCAAGAAAATATCCGACGTGAGATCGCAGCGATCAGTCCAGATTTGTGCAAGAGAGTTTTCTCAAATATGAGAGCTAGATTGCAGGAGTGTGTGCTAAAAGACGGACAACATTTAAGTGGTGTCATTTTTAAAAATTAAAATCCGCACTCATGCCTTATCCAAAATTTAATAAATGTGTTTGATTTTGTAATTATTTATTATTTTATTACCTATCATAGTATAAAATCTGCCGGCGGACACCCTGTATATTCTATAACCGACTATTTTAGACTTCAATACTAAGCTGTAATAGCTCTCGCACTGACTTTCCCTTGCTCCACTATGAGAACTTTCCGAAGGTTGTCTGGAAGAGATGCTGGAGAGAGCTTTTGGCGATAGACCACCTAAATTGTACATGTTTTTACTGTATTTTGTTTCTGTATGTGTGTAGACAGTAGACAATATTTGATCATAAAGTACAAATATCGAGGAGTTCTAAAAAACCTTTTTACTGTAGTAATGTAACACAAAACTTAAATACTTATTTGTTTCTTTCTTTTCTTCGTTCACTAACTATTTCTCGTAAACGGTCTACAATTAAAGCCAGTCTTCTGTCCACTATAGCTGATAATGTCTCAAACGCTCTTGTATGCCTCTCCTCAACAGTTATCCTCCTCTCTTCTAAGCTGCGAGCCCATTGAGGTACATCATCACGATTGCGTATGACTGAAAAAATGATAATAAATTTTAAAAACTCAACTAGAAAACCCACCCTGAAGGTAGCACTCTAGACGCACTTTTTTTTGTTTTTCTCATTGTTCAACAAATTTCCATGAAATGCTTTACTTTTAATGTACACCCTTCATGATTCATTTTATTGATTAATTAATTGTACTAACAGATATATTTTATCATATTTTCTGAGATTAGCTTGTCTGAATAGATGATGCATGCTTTCAATTTCAATCAGTTATTTATGCGGAAGTTTGTATGTATTGATGAAAACTTGCTGAACGGATCTGGATGGAATTTGCAAACGCATTAGTGTCGAATGCAGATTCTGGCGATGAGACACATGTAAGTTTTAAAAATTTATCGGGCAGACAACTTCTGGCATTAGCCGAACTTATACTTCACGGTGTTATTGACGATGATGATGATGATCTTCGTCGAACTCACCGTTCGACGAAGATGATAATCCGCTTTTGGAGTTTCAAACCAGACAAGACCGAATATCGGAAATATCAAGTCAACCACGACGGCACAAACCTCTGAGAATAGCAAAAAGATACTCAGCTGCACAAAAAGCAAGAGTCGGAGTACCACAACCTTATGTTGTATATCAATACAATCGCTTCATGGGAGGAGATGATCGTTTAGATGCAAATGTGGGGACATACAGGATTGCAATCAGAGGCAAAAAGTGGTACATTTCTAAAGTTTTCGGGCTTATTGATGTAGCTGTAAACAATGCAACACTCATCGCACGAGAGTTTCGTAACAATGTAGACACGCTGGAACTTTGGTGTAGTATTGCTCGAACTTTACTCCAAAAGTATGGCATTGATAAGCAGTGGCCAGATCCTTCTAAAAGGCTTGTAGCACTGTTCCTCTCTCAGTGCGAAAGAGTAATGCAAAGCATGTGGTCGGCAGAGCGTCAAGCAGACTCCGATGTGCTCATAGTAAGTCGGTCAGTTACTTCATGTCAAAAGTGTCAGGTTAACTTACATGCCTAATGTTTTATTGTATTTCATTCCTAATTTTTAATAGTAAGGCTTCCTTAATGTTTTCTTATTCAAATGTCTTAAATATAATGTAAACTTAGAATAAAAGAAAAAAAAAGTTGTTGCTTATTTACTTGTAAAAATGTGCGAAAGATGCCCAATGTCTCGTTTTCGAACATTTAAAAAAATGGTACATAACTAATACCTACTTTCATTAAATAGGTCATAGCGATAATAAGTACCTATTAGGACCAACATATCCAAAATTTACGAAAATCGGAAGTCCAAAATATTTCTGGGCAGGTAAGGTGAGGTTTCGTTTTTGAATCAAGGGGCATATATGGGTTAAGTGGATGTTTTAAGCTTTTTCAAGGAATATTTTGGCACTCGACATTCCTGACAACTCAAGTGGCAAACGTATAAACCGCAAATTAACAAGTTATTGATGTCGTTATATTATTTCTTGTTGCCAAGGATATCAAATAAGTCGGGTATCAACAATATCATGTCGATAAGTACCGCTAGTTTTCTTTATTTACTGAACGATCACGTGACATAGAAGTAATACTGAATACCAGAAAGTTTTGTTGCTCACTGAGCTCGGTGATGATCACTACAGTGTTGATCATTTTCATCTGTCAAAATTAGCAAATAAGCCTGCAGGTCGACATTATTTTTGCGTAATTTGGATGACAGTAGTTTGCGTAGCTGTGTACCTTTTTGTAGTTCACGTACAGTTCTAGTGCTTACGATTCTAAACATTTTAACCCTTTCGAACCCTGTACTCACTTTGGGAGTACGAATTTACGATTTTTCATACGTTTACTTGGGATCGGTAAGCTGACGGGGACAATCTCGCACGAAAGTGAGAGTAGTCTTCTATGCCTCCTATTTTTTTCGCGGCGATAGATGGCGTCACTGTGGATCAGTGAGTGAACGAGGCCGGTGCACGTGTCGCGATCTGTCATCGTGGTGATTACACTTTTCGTCCAGGTAAGCTATAAATAAGTGTTTGTTTTGTTTTATTGTTATAACAATGAGTAGATAAGAGCCATTAAGATAAAAAAAAATTGGAATAGTGATTAATTTCAATGGATGGTGGAGCCACAAAAAAAACCCTCACGAATATTAGGGCTGGGTCTGAACCTAATAAATTGAAAATATTATCATACAAATAAATTTGTGTTTTGTGCACTGTTTTAGGTATTGTTTTGATGTTAAACTATCACTATAAATCGCAAAAATATAGTACTTGACGATGACGCTATTTTGGACGCAATCAATGACTCGGACTTCGGTGACGACTCTGATGAAGACGAGAATTGGTTGCCCCCAGGGGAAGAGCCCGATAGCCCATCTGATGAAGACGAAGAGGAAGATAATAGGGTTTCTGTTGTCGCAACACCGGCTTCTAGTAACACCTGGACCAGGCGAACATTTCGTGGGAAACCTATGCCTTCAGTCACGTCAACTGTCCAAGTGGTATGATGTATCTCGATGAGCTGTTTTCTTTTTTTTCAACTCATGTTTTTACTGTTTTTAGGTACTGTCGGCTGCTCAATACTTTGAGAACTATTTCACAGAAGAAGTGTATGGAAAATTCGCACTGTACACAAATATATACTACCAATCAACTAAGAACGAGGTGCTGAAATATTCGTACACTGTACTGATGCCAGATTGGGGGGATAAGAAGTTGGGGGGCATTTTTGGGGGGGAAAAAATGATATTGGGGAAATTGAGGGAATGACTGAGTCTGGAACAAGCCTTGGTATTTAATAAAATTATCTCATTTTAACGAAAATTGACTGATTCTAAGTAGTAACTGTGATCCCAAAATTGGTTCTTTCGAATCTATCCCGTGTCTGTGCATGCCATACTCCCCCCATCCCGCCGCAAGTCGTTCGGGTCGGGTGGCTACTCGTCTCGCTCGCTAGTCGCTCAGTCGCCGCTTGCCAAGTTCTTGTTGATTTGGATCGGACGTTCATTACTAACACGTTTTATTTTACAATTAATCTGCATAACCTATCGCAAATATTTGTGTATCGCAGATAATGCCACCAAAATATGTAAGAAGATATAGAAAGGAGTGGGAGAGTGAGGCAATATTTAAAGGTTTGTTATTTGAAGATAGTACCTAACCTAAATAAAATCATGTCCTAAATGTTACATCTATTTCTAGACAATGACTGATCACTTCTTGGACCATCAATTTATACGACGACGACATACATGTATGTATAGTATGACAGGAAATAATTCTAATCTAAATATTAAACTAATCGAATGCTTTTTTGGGTTCGGTTTGGTTGGTTAGGTATTAAGTTAATGTTCAGTGAAAATTAAGTTGTGGTATGAATGTGTTTTGGTTTGGATGCGATTTTTTTTATTAAAGGGAGGGGAAATGCGAGCTCTAGTTTGTTGTTAGTGTGTTTTTGTGTGTGTGGGTTCAGCTGGTTCAGCTTGTTTTGAACTTTTAAATGCGGGCGATTGATGCATGTGTTGCATGTCACAAGCTGCGTTGCCATTTTATTTTATTTTCCCCATTTTCAGGGTGGCTGACAGTTTGCATTGGTGACGATACAAAAGCGTGATGCAAAGCCTACATGTGCACGTTGATCGCTCACAAGAAGGATTTACTGGAACATTCCAAAACCAAAAAACATGACCAATCTTTAAAACGATCGAATGTTGTCGGACAATCAAGTAAAGTGACAGATTTTTTTGAAAAACCCATAAAAGAACCAAGAAAGATTGCAGAGTTAAAAATTGCCGCATATGTTGCTGAACATTGCAGTATTAAATATGTGGATCATCTAGGAAGAGTACTAATAAAAAATTTAGACCCAACTTCTCAAGTTTTGAAAGATCTGAAGTTACACAGGTCAAAATGCTCTGATTAGAAATGTGATTTCTCCTTGTTTCTTGGAAGACTTATTGGAAGAAATTGGAGACAGCCATTTTTCAGTGATCATCGATGAAACCACTACTGTTGACACTAAGAAAGTAATGTGTATGATTATTAGATTTTTAAGCCAAAAACAGAATAAGATTATCACTCAGTTCTACCGATTGATAGAAATAGAAGCTGCGGATGCTACTTCATTGGCTGATGTGTTCGAAGCGAAGCTGAATGCTGATGCCCTTAATATAGATAAACTTTTGGGTATAGGAGTAGACGGTGCTAATGTCATGGTTGGCGAACACCATTCATTTTCTTCTATTTTAAAGGAAGGAAATCCTGAATTGATAACCATAAAGTGTGTTTGTCATTCATTGCATTTAGCGGCTGAATATGCGTTCAAAACGCTTCCTCGGTTTTTGGACTTCCTTATAAAAGAATGCCACAACTGGTTCTCAATAGTACAAAAAGACAGGTTGAATACAAGCAAACATATCAGTTACTCTATGAAAGAAAAACTCCCCTAAAAATAAACAAATTGGCTGGCACAAGATGGTTATCCAGATACGAGGCTCTCGTGAAAATTGTAGAGCAATGGGATGGATTAAAATTACATTTTGATTTAGCGAAGACTAGAGAACGCTGTTACACTACGGACCAACTGAGCACAATGCTTAAAAGTAAAACAAATTTGCTATACATGACTTTTCTTGGAACTTATCTCAAACCTATTACCATGGCAAATAAAGTATTTCAAGCTACTTATGCAGACCCTATGAAGTTGTTGGAAGAAATCAATAATTTATTATTGACCTATTTAACAATTTTAATACCTCCAGCGCAACTAGAAAAAGCGGACAAGAATAGTTTATCTAACTATGATTTCGAAAAGTACCTTATGGACGCGGCGTACACGAACTTTGGTTATTCGTTTAACGAAAAGTCTGAAGGCATAAGGGACTATGAGTTACAAGACGTGAAACAACGGTGCAAAGAATTTCTCATCGAAATATGTCGACAAATTCAGAAGAGATTGCCAAATAATATGAAAAATTTAGAAAATTGCAAGTTGTTGAGCCCTAAGAACGCAACATCTCAGTTAAAACCTGACATGACCAACATAGCTAAGTCTTTTAAGACCATCTGCAGTGATGTCGACTCAGTCATCCAAAAATGGAATGCTTTACATCGAACAGAGTGGAAATCCACGGAGCATACCGAAGAGTTCTGGGTTGAAGTTTTCAATTTCAAGAATGCAGTCGGAGATCGAACCTACGGGCATATCAGCAAATTGGCATTAAGTATTATGTCCTTACCATTTTCAAATGCAGTTGTAGAAAGAGCATTTTCGCAAGTAGCTGTTATTAAAGATAAACTGCGAAACAGACTGGCGATCCAAACAGCTGAATCTATTTTAAGGATTAGGTATTCGCTGACGGAAGGATGCCTAAACTTTGAACCAAGTCCCAAAATGATTAGCAGGTTCAGCTCGGGAAAAATGTATGGAACTGCAGGCGAAGAGAGTGCGGATGCTGATTGTGTTATGGAAGCCATTGCTGAAATGATTATAGATTAATTATTCCTTAAAATAAACATGTTCTCATCATTTCTTTTTCTTGAAACCCTGAATTTTGGGGGGATTTGAGGTACAATATGGGGGGAACGTGAGCCGTTCATCTGGCAACACTGGATCACTGTAGCTGATGTAAAGAAGTTCTTTGGTATTAATGGTATTCTTGGCTGTGTGAAATATCCCAGGATCAAGATGGCGTGGCTGCAACGGTTCAGGTTGCCATATATTACGGATGCACTGACGAGGGACAGGTTTTTTCTGATTAGGACTTCTTTTCCCATTGTTGACAAGGCAGCTGTTACAGATCAAGAAAAAGCTCAAAATCGCCTTTGCCTGGTTCATCCACTAATTGACACTGTTCGTAACAGATGCTTGGAGTTGCCCAGGAACCACGGCACTTACTTAATTGACGAGCAAATGATTCCTTTTCTCGGAAAATGACCCCTCAAACAATTTTTTCCAGGAAAACCCAGGCCAGTGGGCCTGAAAAACTTTGTGCCTAGGTGCTCAGCCTGTGGAAAACGAACAGCGATGGGATAAATCTAGAAAAGCTATGTCACTGTCCCATGCCCTAATATCGTCAAAAAGTATAACGAGAACATGGGCGTAGTAGATGTCAGTGATCAAATGTTAAAAAGCATATAGAAAAGCATACAGGTCTTGGCTAAAAACAAGGAAGTGGCCTCTGAAAGTATTCATACATCCCGTTGATATGTCGCTAGTTAACGCATGGTATGAATATCGTGAAGCATCACTTTCCAACAAACAGAAAGCTATGGATTTTTTGGATTTCAAGCTGACGGTGTCCGATTATTTGCTCGGCGGAACTACCAGAAAAAGGCAACGTGATCCTACAGACGACTTTGCTGAGATACCTCAAACATCTCATTACAAACCAGCCACGATTCCAACAATGGATAAAAGACTGGATGGATACAATCACTGGCCAATTTGTGACACAATCAAAGCGCCACGTTGTTGTAGACTGAAGACCTGCACCAGTAGGTCAAAAGTTAGATGTACAATGTGCACCGTTTATCTATGCAATACCAAAGATAATCACTGCTTTTACATATTTCATAATGAAAAATAAGAAAACTATAAAAATATATAAAAGGTACGTCCAAAGAGAGATTTACGATGAAGACTGAAAAAAATGTTCCCTAAAAGTAATAAATGCTAGTTTAATATGTCTAAGAATAAAACTGTTGCATTTATTAATCCTGTTAAGTAATTTAACTGTTTTCCTGATGATAAAAATTTAATTTCTTGTATTAAATAGTCTTATTTATCAACCCTCACAATCGTAAGTGTACCAAAACTTCACAATCGTGAGCATCCTGAAAAACCGATTTTCAGTCTTCCAAAATTTTTTTTTAATAACGTACGAGGGTCAAACTGAAAGTACTTAGAACTGGCCACTTATAAACAATATAATAAAAAAAAACTGTGAAAGCACTCCGGGAGTGCCGGCAGAAGTGAAAACTTGAATATCAACGTTGTGCATTTTTGATTTTTTGGAATAGATTTTTATAGAATACAATATTTATTTATTGCGCTATCGTACACAAACATTACAATTTATATTATATTAAATTACATTAAAAAGTTTATCTCTCAGAAAAATCAACTTACATCCATAATTTCGCCAACCGTCTTACGGTTTTTCGATCAGGTCACGTGTCCTGACGCGAGTTTCACATTTTTCCCCCATCCCACAAAAGTGCTCAACGCCGCTAAAGAAGTTTTCACTTCAAAAATATTCTAAAATTTGAGAATAGAACTCTTTGCCAATATTACTGAGTATATATTTCATTCATTTGTCATTTGTTTTACGATTTGGCGGCAAATTGAAAATTGTCTGTGTCACGTCAACATGAATTTAACACGAGAACATTTTCGTGCAATGATTTTTTATGACTTTCGATGTCATTTAAGTCAACAAGAAAGTTATGATAGACTACGATTGGCCTTTCACGATGAAGCCCCATCTCGTGCGACTGTTTACAACTGGTTTAATGAGTTTAAACGTGGTCGCACTAATCTCACTGATGATGTACGTGAGGGACGGCCTTCTACGGCGACGACTGAAAATAACATCTGTGTTGTGCGGCGTATGATAGAGACTGACAAAAGAGTGACCATAGGTCTATCTGAGGTATATCTGATAGCAGCAGATTCGGACAAGCTTAGGCATCGGTATGAGTCAAGTGCACAAAATCCTCCACGAACATTTAGCGGTCAGGAAGCTTTGCGCCCGGTGGATACCTCATAATTTGACTAAGGCTCAAAAACTCCACCGTGTGGATTGGTGCCGTAAAATGATTGAAAGATTTAACGGAGGTGACTCAAATGCTGTGTTCGACATACTAACAGGTGACGAAAGCTGGATTTACTGTTATGATCCTGAAACCAAAAGACAATCTGCTCAGTGGGTGTTTCCTTTCGAGGAGTTGCCAACTAAAGTGAAGAGAGATCGAAGTGCGGGAAAAAAATGGTGGCCTCGTTCTTTGGAAGGATAGGTCATTTCGCAACAATTGTGTTAGAGGATCAAAAAACAGTTTCTGCAGAATGGTACACTACCAATTGTTTGCCACTTGTCTTGGAAAAAGTTCGAGAGAAACGACCTCGCAGTAGGATCCTCCTTCAACACGACAACGCCTCGTCGCACACCGCCAAGCGAACGATCGACTATTTGGCGACATCAAACGTTGAATTACTGGGTCACCCGCCGTATAGCCCCGACCTCGCGCCTTGTGATTTTTATTTATTTCCAAAAATTAAAGAAAAACTTAAAGGAAAGCGGTTTATGAATGCTGAAGAAGCGGTGGCTGCGTATCGCGATGCCATTGAAGAGACCCCTAAGGACGAGTGGGCAAAGTGCTTTTCCCAGTGGTTCCATCGCATGCAGCGGTGTATTGACGTCAATGGACAATATTTTGAAAAGATATAATAAAACTAATAACTGGCTAATGTAATCAGTTTTTGATTTTCTAAGAACTTTCAGTTTGAACCTCGTATTCTTCTTCAGTGACCCCAAATTATCTAGAAACAGTAATTGTCATTTTGTAATACTTTGCCATTAAACTTCAGGTCTAAAAAAGGACGTTCCTTTTGAATAAACTGTAGAACAACAGGAATCTTTTAATTCAATGCGAAAAATACTGATTTCTCATAAAATACTACATTACCCTAAGTTTCACAAAGAATTTATTTTATCTGCAGACGCTAGTATTTTTTTTATTGGTGCTGTACTCAGTCATGGTGAAATCGGAAATGATTTACCTATTGCTTATGCCTCTCTTAATTTTGAATCAAACAGAAGGATTATTTACCATAATATGGGCAATGCAATATTTCTGACCATATTATCTTGATGGCAGACATTTTAAAATATTAACTGATCATAGACCACTTACTTGGCTTATGTGACCGCATGTGGGGTGCTTGAGTAATAAACACGTAGTACAAATCTCCAAGTTCTTCTCCAATAGTTTTATTCCAACAAAATAGCACAAAGATAGGGCACAAAGTGAGAGTAAGTACAAACAGAGCTATATTCTGGCATGAAGCTCGCTTTTATACAAATCAAAACCCTGAACAACGGTAGGAAAACAGTGGGGACCACATCCGTTTCCATATATGAACATTTACTATAATATTTATTTGTAGGGATAAACAATCAGCTATTTATATATAAATTCATTAATTATTTAGTTATACATCGTACTGAATTTAGTAAGCCTTCTAGATTATTATTTTAATAGTTACAATATTTAAAATAAATCTAACCTCCACCAACCAATCAGAGTCAACTTCCTTTTGGCGGCAAAATGAACATTTGTTATACGGCAAACATAAAAATCTAATAAGTGTCCCAATAATATTATTATAATAATAAGATAATCTAAAGATTAATCCAAAATATTCTTATATGATATCCGAGTTACATTCAACATGGTGGACACTTCCGGCATTTCCATAACAAACGTTAAATAGGTTTGTTGACACCTAGATAGGTGTATAAATTATGATGTATTGAATATAATATGACGAAGAGAATGTGTAATTTAGTGAATACAGTGGCTTTACATAAGTCGCACACAGTGAGTATGTGGTTTAGTGCATAAGTCTACTATTACAGATCTAAGTAAATATGCGGGGCAAACTAGGATCGGGAATCATCGTGTAACACTTATTAATGTCAAGGATCCAGGTAGTAAATTAATAATATGGCGTTTACAATTTTAGAAGAATATGATTATGAAATTATTCATAAGCCAGAAAGTTTTAAATCCAATGCTGATTCTTTGTTTATAATAATATTAATACTGTAACTAATGATCCTCAAAATGAAACTTAAAGTGATTTCCAAAGATCTTTGTAAAGTCAAGAAGAATTCAGTATAGAGGATTTCATTGAAACTAATAACGTATTATTTAATGATAAACATGAAAATGTTGCGTACCTACATAACTAATGCTACGCTTGATGAAGAAAAACAATTTTCAACTGAAACATTTAGTAAAAGCGATTATATGTATAGATGAACTTAAAACAAAGCACAAAGAACTTTATCAAATATTAAAATCTAAGAATAAAAATAAACAAAACTATTAGGATAAACTTACTCTCAAGGATTTATTTTATACTCTTACAAATTTACGTGATGAACTTTTAAAAGACAAAATCAAATCCATTTATTTACCGAATTTTAAAGACTCTTATGGTTAAATACATCCTGATAAAATTAAACAAGTAGTTTTCTGTCTTTAGAAATATTGAAATGAAAATAAGAATTTGTCATAACAGAATTCCTAATTTAGATATTGCACTTATTCCAACCATTATTCGTGAAAATCATAATATTACTTTCTCTGGTCATAATGGTATCATTAAAATGTATTTCCGAATTAAATCCATGAAAAAAGATATTATCGACTACGTAAATAAATGCAAATCATGTCAACTGTGAGAAAAAAGAATAAAGCCCCAATGATTATGACTACTACGTCAACTACTGCATTCGAAAGACTAGCTATGGACATTGTAGGTCGTCTACCAACTTCTAGTAATGGCAACAAATTTGTTCTAACTATTCAGGATGATTTGACTAAATTTTCTCAAGATTTTTTTATCCCTTCCCATGAAGCTCATTAAGCAGCAGAAAAAAATCATAATTTTTATTTCATACTATGAAATACCAATATAAGTGATCAAGGTACAGAATGTATGTCTAACCTATAAATAATTCAACAATATTTTACAAAATAAATAAATTAACATCTACAGCTTATCATCCCCAAACCAATGGTGCTTTAGAAAGACAGTTTTTTTTAAATTTTATAAAACAAACAGTTCAAATTGTTTTAAACAAGTGTTTGTTTTGTTTTTTTTTTTGTTTTTTTTTTGTCCTTTTTAGTTTAGGGCATTATTTTAAATTAATTCGACCTATAATGTTTCATTTCCAGACTAGATCTTTTGACTTTTCAAATTTTCTATAGTAAAATAAATATTGACAAAAAACGATCAATGGATAAACATTTATTTTATGTTGCGTATCTCTAATCACTACTAAACGATTTACATTCACCCTGAATGTTTCCTAGCAGGACTATACCGGCGGGGAAATACCTATAAACTATAAATTCTATTCTATGAATAGGGGCACCCCCAATATTTATTAATTAGTGATGGGCCGAATGTGGTTTGAACCGAATACGAATTTCGGCCGAACATTCGGTAAAAATCAAAAATGCCGAAGTTCGGTTTTTATTCTGCACTTATATGGTAACAACTAACAAACAACAATAAAATATACCTATAAGTAATTAATATATTGAATTTTCAAAAAGTTTATTTGATTCAAACAAATCATAAGACTTCCTAATTTAATAAGAACTTATTGAATTTGATTTTTTAATTCTAAAACTTAAGATTGAAATGTCGAAAAAGGAAACTGATAATGACAGTTAGTTACTTGATTAATAAATAAATTACCATGATTTTAAATTATGTAAAAGGCTTATTTATTTAATCAGGTATGAGTGAGTATGACAGATTTGATTTTTTTTATGTTTTATTAATCTTAAAATCAAAATTGTGCAACTATTTCACTCTTTTCTTATACCGAATGTTCGGCATTTCAACCGAATTTCGGAAGAATGCCGAAGTTAGGCCCATCCCTAATATTTATATTTAAATGAGGGGAATAAAATAACCACTATTCCATTCGACAGCCATCCATTAGGGACTTTCCTAACGGGACTTTACCGGCGGGGAATTACTTAATATGAATTCTATAAATACGAGTGCCTTTCTTTCTCACATTTCATTTCATTATTAATTCTGCGACTGATAACACCTCATAAAAATGTCAACTCCAGGACGCAAAAAGCATGCAATTTGGGAACAATTCACATCGATCCCCCAAGAAAATACCACACTGAAGACCAATAGGGTGCGTTGCAGAAAATGTAAGAAAGAACTAGTTGGACTTGTGAAAAGAATGGAGGCACACTTCCAGCAATGTAGCACCACCACCGGTTCTAACACTGACGCAAATCTTGACGCGGACAGGGACGTGGAGGAGGAGTTGTTGAGTGATGCTGGTTCTTCCCGATCTTCAGATAATTCTTCTGCTACACCCACATCTTCTGTTACTACTCTTCAATCTAAAAATGCCAGTACCAGCAGCAGCGCGAGCGTGAACATTTCAATGAAAAGATTTATTATTGCTACAAGTCAAGAAGATAAGAAGAAAATTGATTTACAATTATCTCGTTATATGTTTGCTACTAACACGCCTTTTAACCACGTAGAACACCCAGAGTTACTGAAATTAATGGAAATTTTACGCCCAGGATATAAACCTCCAAACCGCAAACAAATTGCTAGCAAGCTACTCGACGAAGTCTACAACTCGACTCAAGAAGCCGTAAAAAATGAATTGAAAAACAAAGTTGTTAATCTGGCAATTGATGGGTGGAGTAATGTCAGGCAGGACTCGATAGTTTGTGTCTGTGTTACCGATGTGTTGACAGACTCAACTCATTTAATTGATACAATAGACACAGGAGCCGAAAGCCATACAGCTGACTACTTGGTTAAAGTTACTACTGCGGCAATAAAACAATGTGAAACTTACAAATGTACGGTGCGAAGTGTAGTGACAGACAACGCAGCAAATATGAGCCGTATGAGACGAGATTTAGCCCAACAGGAAGAACTAGCTTCTCACGAGGATATACTTACATACGGCTGTTCATCACACATATTAAACCTTCTAGCAAAGGATTTGAATGCAGAAGATATTACTGATAAAGTTAAGTCGATAATGCGATACTTCAAATACACTCACTTTGCATCTGCCAAATATAAAGAAGCTGGTGGAAAAGCAATTGTTATACCACAACAGGTACGGTGGAACACAATGGCTGACTGCTTAAAAGTGTTATTAGAAAATTGGCATATAATGTCAGATATATGCTTAAATCATTCAACTGCTATAGATCTGTCAATTTCATTGAAAGTAAATGACATGGCGCTGAAGCAACAAGTCCAGGCTCTCTACAAAAAACTGGAAAACATCGCAGTTACACTTGACATCTCCCAAAAGACATCCTGCTGTATTGGCGAAGTGACTGAAGCATGGATAGAGCTTAAAAATATGTTTGAGGGAGAGAATGTACGACTGCGTGAGACCGAGTATTCATTGGATGATTTAAGGAAGTTCAAAGCTCGTTATGAAATGGCAATGTCTCCAGCTCATTTTGCAGCAAACTTACTACATCCTAAGTACAGGGGTGAAAAACTCACGAGTGAAGATATTTCTGAGGCTTTATTATTTATAGAAGCTTATCACAAAGAGGCGATGCCCTATGTTGTTAAATACAGGGCAATGACAGATCCCTTTCATAACTTTCTATTTGAAGATCATGTAGTAAATCAGGTCGGACCTCTAGAATGGTGGCAGTCATTAAAAAAACAAATTAATGGTCAAACAATGAACTTAGTGGCTCAGCTTCACACTGCTGTAGCTTCAAGTGCTGGAATTGAAAGACTGTTTTCAACATTTGGATTTATTCATTCTGACGTACGAAATAAACTGGGTACAGAGAAAGCTGCAAAACTTGTTACAGTTTTTAAATACCTTAATAAGGAAAAGAAGAAATAATTGTTATCTTGATCTTGTCATATTGTCTTACTCTCCTGACTGACAAACAATTTTGATTTTATAATGTTTATTAAATATAGGTAATTTTGTTTGTTATAATTTTGTTTTTGATTGATTTTAAATTGAAATTTTTAATATTCTATACTATCTAATACATGTTTCAAAAATACGTGTTATCTTATCCCATTACCCATATAAATCCTGGTACTTGGTAGGTACTTAGATCTTTGTTTGACTGAATAAATAACTTATCAAAAAAATATTACTTTCATTTTATATCATTCATTCGCAATGAAAAGTAGTTTTAAAGCTTGTTTTTTTCTCATCGTTTTATACAATGTTTAAAACTTGTTTTAATCTGTGTTTTTAAACGTGTGATAAAAAACACGGTTTAAAATCAAACTGTTTTAAACATTGTTTTAAACATGTGTTTTAAAACCATTTGTTTTAATCATGCCAACCCTGGAAAGAAGTCATTCTACATTAAAATTAGAGTACTATCTTAAACAGTTTTTATCCAATGAATGTAATCTTTGGGATAAATATATTCCTTTAGCTATGTTTTGTGTACATTCCAGCAGTAAATTTACACCACTCTTACACACTTACTCGTTTTTGGACAAAAAAAACTTTGCTCACTTCATCCATAAATAGTAATGAAAACGAATCTAAATATGAAATTTATGTGAAAAATTTAAAACTAAAATTGAATAAAATTCAGTACGATACTCAACTTAAAATTCCAAGTTATAAAATAGGTGATTATGATTTAGTAAAAAATACGAAATGAAAATAAAAAGGTCAAAATAAACCGGAACTCTAAGGGAAATCTCCTTATGAATTTTTTTCTTTAGATAAAGTTAACATGAAAAGTTCATTTTAATCGAATTAAGTCAGCTCCAAAAAGTTTATTTCCTAAACGAAACCCTATCTTGGATCGCTCTTCATCTTGGGAGAAACAGATCAGCGAGGTAAGCAGGAAAATCTATGCATCGGCTAGTTCACTAAATCGACTGCGTAATTTTCTACCGATACCTACCAAGATTGCTCTTGTTCAGGCACTGCTGCTTCCCATTCTAGACTACGCTGACTGTAGCTATCTAGACCTCAGTGAAAAGTTCCTTGATAAACTTGAACGCCTCCTAAACTTCTGCATTCGCATTATTTTCGGCTTACGTAAGTATGATCATGTCTCCGACTTCCGTACTCAGCTTGAGTGGCTTCCTATACGCTTGCGACGTAATCTTCACATTCTTTCTCTGTTGTACAATGTTCTTTTCAATCCACAATCTCCCCCTATCTCAAGGAACGTATTCACTTTCTGCAATCCGCCAACGACCAGGTTAACATTCGTTCTTGCCGTCGACTACACCTTTCCTTTCCCCCTTTCTCCTCCCAATGCTACTCACAGTCATTTACTGTCCAGTCCGTTCGACTGTGGAATTCTCTTCCACTGCGTATCCGACAATCTCAGTCCCTTCCAGTGTTTAAAGCTAGGGTAACAGCGCACTTCCTTTCGCTTCAAAAAAACTGACGGAATTTTCTGTAATAGATCTAGTATATGTACGTATATTATATGTATTTATTAATTTGTTTTATTGTATTTGTAATATAAAATGTATTATTTATTTGTTTATTATATTATATTTTTATTTTGTATCAGTTATAAAAGTGTAATATTAAAATATTAGCTATATTTTGCACACCGCTTTCTACCTCACAAATAAACGTTGTTTCCTCTACCCAATGGTTGTCTGGAAGAGATCGCTTCCAGCGATAAGACCGCCAATATTGTACAAATGATTTGTCTGTAATTTTATTCTTTCTTGTGTCCTTACTTGTGCAATAAAGAATATTTATTATTACTATTATTATCTTTTCAGTTTATGGGCTACGCTCCAAACTTCGACATGCGTAAAAATAGATCCTTAAACAAATGTTCAGGATTATATTTCGATCATATCGGAACTATGAAAATTCATTTAGATGATTGTAAATAAGTTAGATTAAAAGATATTGGAAATATAATTATAATCTAGGTTTAGATATACTAGAGTACATTGTAAGGATTTAGAACACATTATAAGTTCTAGTTTTAAATGCATGAAACGTATGAATAATACTAATAGAGAATTGTTTAAAATAATTTCTCTTTACGAATCGTTACTATCACAGGAAGATCTAAACGTGGATGGTTCGATGGTTTCGAAACATTATTGAAAATCGTTTTTGGAACATTAGATAATGATGATGCTTTCTATTATGTTAATGTAATAAATCAAGTACTTCAGGATGATCTTTATCTAACCCTTAAAGAATTCATGAACAACTCCGACACTAACGTATCCATAACAGACGTTTGTTCAACTCTAAATACACAATTTAGCATTCTATTACAAATTACCGAAGATTTGTTTAATTTACAACAGCAGGTGAGACATCTGAACAAGAAACGCCGCTTGAAGCCTCGACCCCGGCAATTGTTCTCAGACTTCTGTCTGGTCTGGAACACACGGTATGGATGGATAATTTTTATGACTCTTCAGCCCTAGCCCGATACCTTAAGTGCTTAGGATTTGACGTCGTAGGCACTCTTAGAACTAACCGTCAATTCGTCCCTCAGGAGTTGACGAATTTGACTAAGGCCAACATGAGGCCTGGTCAAATTACAGGGCTTACTTCGGGGGACGTGGACGTTACCTTGTGGCGCGATCAAAACCGGGTCGTTATCATCTGTACCTTCCATGGTACCATTTAACCATTATAATCTCAAGATTCCACTTCGAAATGAAAAAAAAAATTCCAGAAGAAGTTGCAGTAAAAATGGAACAACACATAAAACCAATAACCAACCATTGCAAGTTCTACCATCACCGACATTGATTATGACTTAAAGAAAAATTGAATACCTCATATTATAACAAATCCACTATTACAAAAAATTGGACGGGAACCTTCCCACTCGGATGACTCTACTGTGAAATTAGTGATTTATTGCGAAGTCAATACCTTCACAATCTCAACAACTTGGAGTGGTAGAAAATAAACAAAATAAATAAATAATTCAGTTTTGTGGTGAGATAAAACTAATAAGGTTAACGTCAGTGAAAAAATGAGTAACAATCACGACGTAAGTAATATTCACTTTATTGTAGACGTCGATGGTTTCCCTGTAGGGAACGTCGTGTTCTATAAGGAAGTCGCCATTTTAAATTGCTATACAAGGAAGGTTACGTTGTTACATATTAAAATTCCCCAATGGTTGATTCTCGATGGATTTAAGAGAAAAGAAATTAAATAATTTTATTAAAAATATCTATGGAATGAAATTAAAAAAACATTCTACGGATATCATATTTGATAGATTTTTGGATATTTTAACGATTTCGATAAAGAAAAAACATTTTTAGGGGAGGAGTAAAGAAAAAAAATATGTATTATAGTTTGTGCTTTCAAAATTTAAATTTTGTAGTACTTGGTTGCCCCGAATTTGATAATTTAGTGCACCAATATGTGAGATTGAAAGTTATCGATTGTAATCGTCATACGGCGTTTTCACCATTTGCTCGTAATGGAAAATCAAATCCTCGGCGGAGGGTTGCTCACTGCAGTGGATTTGAAGTGAAGGTTTTCGGGCATTGGTTGACAAGGCGGTGAGGTGATTCACAAGCGAAGATACATAATCAGACTGAGATGGTCAACGTCTTGATTAGACATTTATTTTAACGAATTAATAGATAAAAGCTTGTGAAAGGTTGAAATCAGAAGAGACGGCAAGACATAAAGCAACATATCTGAGACAAGGGGTGACAGTTGAAATTGCTAAGGGTTCAATAGAATTCTGCTTAGCAAAAAAATGAAATTGCAAGACAATACACACAAAATTTATTAAGGACTTTTAAAAGATGTTCACAGAAAAAAAATTAAGAACAAAAGGCACCACAGGGATCCTTCTTTCGAAAAATCCAGTTTTATTACTTTGTGAGAACTCTCAAATGGACAAGGATGAGTTTTATTGCAAATCGCAGCAGCGATTCCAGGGGGGAAAGGCCAACTGAGTGAGGAGCAGGGATGAAAAGACGAGGGTGTGGGAGAGAAATCGGAGGACAGTCAAGATCGGGACCTCATCACGAGGAGTAGCTTCGTAGATTAAGTCGTGGAAAATCGCATAACTAGCGGAAATTGTCAATCACCAAATTTCAGACGTGCCTATCGAGGAACCGAAATAATCAAAATTAAAATTATCACCAGATAAAAAATATTTAACATCATTCAAGTTAAGTTTTACATGTGCACAAGTTAACGTCGAGCATAAGCCTAGCTGTAAAGAATCAGAGGTAATTTGGTAAAGTACTCTATTTGATTTTGTATTCCAATTGTTGAGTAAATACACAATTTTGTGGTAAATAGTCTCAAAAATAAATCTATTAGAATCAAATATGGAGCTCGAGGCAGCTTATGAAATCTTATATCTTTTACAAACAAAGAACAGACATAAACCTGGGCTATATCACACGGAGTGATACTCCTTTGCTTTATCCTTATTTGAATACTTATAATGATGGGTTTGGTCGGGATGACTTGCCACATGGCCTGGAGGAAGTCGAGAGGCCATAGCTGTATGGAATTATGTACGTCTTTATGTATGAAAAGGAATAATAATATAATAAGTGATGGAAAGATTTTGCCGATATTTGTAAACTACAAGGCTGAGCATTTAAATAATACTTGGACCACAGGTGGACCATCAGGCACAGTGTACAATAGAACCAAAAGTGTGTGGTTCACGATGGAAACTTTCGAGTATTGGTTCAAAAAAATTGCACTGCCTTATTTCCCCCAGTTTGATAAAGGAAAAAATAAAGTCCTAATAGGTGATAATTTGGCGAGTCACGTTAGTCCATGGGTCATAGAAAAATGCAACAAAGAAAACATCAGATTTATTATCCTGCTACCCAATAGCAGGCTGTGTTCGGCCAACTCCGCCCGCGCGCCGCGTCATCTTATTGTCAGCCGATCAGTGTGAGATTTAGTTAGTTCAATTGAAGATTGTTTTCGGTTGCATTTTTAACGTATATTGAATCGTTATATTTTTATGTAAGTAGTAATGAAATTTTACTATACCTAAATGTGAAGTTTGTGTGTGTTTGTTACTTCTTCTTTTTTGTTGGTAGTTAGTAGGTAAATAAAAGATTGCCTTTGTAAATTTCGCGATTCCAAACAGGTGTTATTGGTTTCAGATTAAGCAGAATAAAATGTCTTTTTCAAAACCAAGCGGAAGTAAGAGAAAAATCACAGATGAACATCGTAATTTTCAAGAAAAATGGGAGTTGGAGTTTTTTTGCTGCGAAGTAAAAAACAATATTATCTGCTTGGTTTGTAACAGTACCAGCCAGTGTCCCAAAGTTATATAATATTAAACGTCACTATGACCAGCATAAAGCTAAGTATGACCAGTTCAAGGGATTAATTAGAGATGAAAAATTAAATGAGTTGAAATCACGATTAAAGAATCAACAACTTATGTTTACGCGTCCAAAGCAGGAAAATGAATCTGCTGTTCAAGCAAGCTTCGTACTGTCGGAATTAATAGCAAAGCACTGAAAACATTTTGTTGAAGGTGAATTTATAAAAGAATGTCTCGTAAGAGCCGCAGAAATCGTTAGTCCTGGAAGCGCGAAGGCTTTTCAAAGTATATCTTTGTCTCCAAATACTGTGGCTGAAAGAGTTACTGAGTTGGCTGGCAATATAGCAGATCAGATAAAAACTAAGTCAGATACTTTCACTGCATTTTCTATTGCCTGTGACGAAAGTACAGATGTGTGTGGTGTGGCACAACTTGCTGTTTTTTTACGTGCTGTTGATTCAGAGTGTCTGCCTTTGTGAGTGCGTGCCTTTGCATGATACTACAACTGGTGAGGATATATTGAATGCCGTTTATGAACAAAAATGACAAAAATGTCGTCTGTTGCAACCGATGGAGCTCCTTCCATGACAGGAGTAAATAATGGCTTCGTCAATTTATTAAAGAAAAAGATCAAGGAAACTAACAATATCGAAACAGATCTACACCATGTTCATTGTATAGTCCACCAAGAAATTTTATGTCCATAAGTGATTAAATCCCCCGCACAAAAGGCTGAACGGGGGCATGCCTGCCACCACAGTGCCGCATGTAGGGGCAATCGAGCCTACTGGCGGTCATCGATAAGATTGCGTTGGGGTCGGCCCGCACTCTGCGCACCAGGGAGGCACTATGCTTGCACGTAGTAATATAAAAGCAGGCGGTGCGCGCCTCTGCGAACATGCCCGAGGCACTGCAGAAACGGGGCAGCCCTACAACAATCCTGAAAACATTGTTATAAAGGACACGAAGGTCATTGTAGCTCTTCTGTGTATAATGCGCCCACAGGCTGCAGGTATAAAGTGATGTACAGTAAGCTTTAAACAGTGTAATTTAAACTTCTTTAGAGCATCTTGCGAACCTGCGGGCCAACATATTGGCTCTTATGGACAATGATATTAGGGCAGTAAATGGGGCGAACCGTGATGTCGACATAGCATTAGGCTGTATAACGGGACACGCTAGAAAGGTCATGGAATTATATTCCAAGAGCTGGGTTACTTTCGATGAAACTGACTTTAGACGGAATTATTGGACGGAGCAGATTCAGTACTCCGTGAGATATAGGTTAATTAATGGAGTATATGTCAACAGTGTGGGCACGACGATGTCCGATGGCACACTTTGCAGAGAAGGTCTAGTCTATGCAGTCGTTAACAATCGCTTTAAGTGAGAGGGATTTAGTAAATTCGATAATTCGACATTATTCGACGGATATTCAGAGGTTATTATACTAATAAAGGATGGAAACCGGGGCAGAGTCTAGGAGTCGGCGATAAAGGTTGAAGCGGTTAATAAAGGTCGACAGTAACAACGATGAAAACAGTTGTCAGGCATTAACTCATAGTATAGGAATCTTATTAGAAAACTGGTCTGATGAAGTGATTGGATGGGGTGAGAAAGGAGTTGCGTGTGATGCTTGCGTTGGGAAAAACAGGGAAACAAACACAATATTTTACGAGGTTGATGAAGTGAGTGATATAGATGTTGATAATTCTCTACCTAGGTTACCCGAGATATGTGTATGGTTGTATGGAAGGAGTATGAATCTATTTAAACGGCAAAGGAAACGTTACCTGAGATTGCTATTCCGGCAATCCAAGTGCAGGGAGTATTCGGGTCAAGGATTGAAAGTACTAATCGACTAATATTGATGGAGTTCAATTTAGTAGTACTCTAGTAGAGGCACCTATGCTGATTATGCGACGGTTACCTAGATCGTTAATATTAGGATGTAATTGGTTAGAACGAGTAAAGTAGATTGTGGTCAAAAGCGGACATTGACAATTGAACGTCTACGAGTTAGGACATGCATTAAATTGAAATCCGAAGAATTGAACAATTTGGGGGAGAGGCTAATGCAGTTACAATAAATTCAATATTGACTCGAGACACAAAGCAAAGTAAGCCGAGTGAATCTTGTAAAGAAACTGGGGATAGCCAAAACAAAGGATACCTTTTAAGTCAGCCAATTATCAGTATCCACTTTTGTCACAGAAGTAACGGTGTTGGAAGTGTTTTCTCTCGCTCTATAAAAATCTGGTAGTATTTATATAATTTTATAATATCTTCCCTCACTGTAGAACTCAACCGTAATGGTAACTCTGGATGGATAAATTGCGGAGCTGGAGGTGAACAAACCTCAAAAGATTGTGAGAAGGCAGACGTCTAAATTTGAAACCGGAAAATCGCAAACGGTTTTACGGTTGGAGAGTGGATGAATAACGGAAAAAATATATAAGATAGTTTGGGTTTTCAAAATATAAATTTTGAAGTGCTTGGTTGCCCCAAAGTTGATAATTTGGTGCACCATTGTAATCGCCATACGGCGTTCGGCGGTGGGTCTGAAGTGGAGGAATGGGACTTTAAGTGAAGGTTTTCAAGCATTGGTTGGCATAGCGGTGAGGTGATTCACAAGCGACGATACATAATCAGACAACGTAACAGATCCCGGGATGTTTTTATTTTCTGATAGCCTGCCATGTATATTTTCTAAGATTAAGATAAGCTTTATATTAATTTTTTAATGTTCACTATTATTTTCATTTTTTGCTAACTGCGAATTTTACGCATCTTTAGTTATCTACTTTTGTTAATAATTGTATCGATACACGATAAGAATATTGTAATCATTATTATAAAATAATGATACATGCGAATGTCACACATATTATTCATGCTCATTTAATGAATGTACCGATAGATAATAAAAATTAGTAAACTTCGATTCGTTTTGCTAATTGCGAATTTCACACTTAATATGTTTAATTATTTTTGGCTAGCTTTTCTTAGTTTTAAAGATGTATGTCTTGTTTTTTTCATTTAAACATTACTTATTCAACATATTTCCACTGAGTAAATAATGTTAGGAACATAAAAAAGCTATAGAAAGCGTTATTTTTTGGGCTCGTGAAGAGATGAAAAAATTAAAATCTACTCAAATATCTGAAAACATATGTACAGCACGCTTACCATCTTCATTGAAGTAATCATTAAATAAATCAAGGGAATAACCGAGCATAATTATTCCCACGGCTTGCAGCTAGTTAGCTTCTTTTGTTTTTGTTTTTCATTTATTCTGCGCTTCTTTTCTTTTTTTTTATTTTCTTTAGACTTCAACTAATGGATATTACTAACCGAGGAGCCATTGAAATTGAAACCTGCGTGTACCGATTTTTGGAAAACCTTTCGAAGACTCATCCAAATTGTGCTTTTATTTTATATTCGGACAATTGTTGTGGCCAACAAAAAAATAGGCAAGTTGAAATAGTTTTTTTTCTCTTAAAATTCGTACTGGCATCTTGCTTGTTTCATATTAGATGTAATATTATTATTTGTTGACAGATACCTCATCACGATGTATTACTATGCAGTTTCAAGGCTTCCAATTCGTTCCATTACACATAATTTTTTGATAATGGGCCATACGCAGAACGAAGGCGATAATGCCCATTCTGTCACAGAGAAGGCAGTCAAGAGAGCCAAGAAATCCGGACGGACCTATTTACGTTCCGGATCAGTACGCACAAATCATACGCACAGCTAAGAAGACCGGTCACCCATATGTAGTTAAAGAGATGGACTTTAAAGATTTTTACGAGCTGAAGACCTTAAACGATGAAGTCAAATTGAACGTGGCTAAAAACGTCAACGGTGACCCGATAAAGATAACGGAGATTAAAATGATTCGTTTTACGAAGGACTCTGACACTTACGCCTATAAAACAGATTACGCGAAAAATTGTATTGAAGTAAAATGTCACAAGTAGAGAATACAATCCCGGGATCCCGACCGTTTTCTGGCCCCGAAAATCCCGGGACTGCACTTGGCTAATCTCGGGATTTTCGGGATTGCCACATACAAGTTTAGTTTATATGCCGTAGTCCGTTGCGCCTTGACGATAACCTTGCCTAGGTTATTTAATAGCATTTAATACATAACGACAAAAAACACTTTTAGATACGCCGTCATACGATACGTACTATTCACTACACACACAGGTACAGTCTTAATATGTTTGTTGTAAACTTAGAAGGGACTTCCCCACTCTGAGTACTTCAATACAATTAAGGTAATTCCCCAATGAATGAACTAACAGGGGAATCACCCGATCATCTCATAATATCATAATATTTTTGCGGGTATTTCCCGTCGGGGTTTCCCTGTACGAAAGTATTAAATATGCTACTTTTAAGGTGATTCCCCAAGTCCCCAACGAACCAACAGGGAAATCACCCGATCATCTCATATCATAGTATTGTTGCGGGTATTTTCCCGTCGGGGATTCCCTGTATGAAAGTATAAATATGCTAATCAGATTTTATTTTTTTCATTTATTATTCTGTCAGTGACGGGTTACGAAGGTTTCGTCATTTAAATTTAAAGTAAATTACCTGAAATTAAGTATTTCAAATGGCGGCAGACTTTGTTAAACATAAAAAAGACAGTGATGCGACGTCAGTGTGGAGTTATTTTTTAGTCGCGAAGGATGGGAATAGTGCTAAATGTAAGCGGTGCCCAGCCATTCTCAAGACTTTGGGTGGATCGACTAAGGGATTACATACACATTTGTTATCAAAACATAACATCAAGGTTATATCAGCTTCAACAAGTCAAGATTCTGAAAATATGAACACAGCTCCGCCGCCGCCAACCAAGCGAAAGTTAGATGATTATTTTACTAAAAGTGCCGACGATAGCCTGGATGATGTTTTGGCAAGAATGGTTGCATTAGATGGATTTCCATTCAGTGTATTCATAGCTTCAGATGATTTGAGAAAATTGCTCTTAGCAAAATACCCGGATTTACCAAAGTCAGCCGTCACTGTTCGAAAACGTGTTATGAATTACAGTGAAAAAATCAAAAAGCAAGTAATTGCAGAATTGAAACAATTGAAAAGTGCAGGTGAAAGATTTAGTCTTTCTTTCGACGAGTGGAATTCAACTTCCAATAAACGATACATGGCTGTCAACGTTCATTCATATAAAAAATTTTGGAACTTAGGACTTGTTCCTATTTACGGAAGTATGACAGCTGAAAATTGTCTTCGTATATTGAAAGAGCGTCTCAGTGAATTTGATATTTCCCTGGAAACTGACATCGTGGCTATTGTAACCGATGGACCGAATGTTATGATAAAGGTGGGGCGGCTTGTTTGCACCGAACATCAACTGTGTCTCGCACATGGTATCAATTTGGCGGTCTGTGATGTGCTTTATGAAATACATAATTATTTGCAACATAGCCCTACCTCAGATGATACTCTGAATGAACCAGCTGTTACTGTTGATTATATGGACGACAGCGATGATGAACACGATTTAGAAGACTTAGACTGTCCAGAATCAGGTTTAATCGTAATGTCACAAAATGATCTTGCGCCAGAACACGTACCAGAGTTAACACAATATGAAAATATTAATGAGCTGATAAAGAAAATCCGCAAAGTTGTAGTGTATTTCAAAAGATCACCATTTAAAAATGAAACAGTACTTCAAAAATATGTGAAAATTGAACATGGAAAAGAGCTGTCACTTCTTTTGGACTGTAAAACCAGATGGAATAGTCTTTTAACAATGCTGGAGCGATTTTATCTTTTAAAAGCATGCATTCAAAAAGCTCTTATAGATCTCAATCATCCAATTCGTTTAGAGGATGTTGATTTTGAATTGGTAAATAAAATTGTTGATGTGCTGACCCCAATTAAATTGACAGTAGAAGCAATCTGTAGGCGAGATGCTAATTTATGCACAGCTGATGCCGCTTTGAAATTTCTTATAAAACAACTGTCTAGCAAAAACTCAGCACTTGCCAAAAAAATGAAAACATCCTTAGTGGAACGTATAAAGCAACGACGAAGTGATAATTTAACTGGTGTATTAAATTATTTACAAAATCCACGAATGAATGATGAAAATCAGTTGTTATCGGATTTGGAATGGCATGACTTATTTCCAGTTCCGACACAGGCTATAGTGAGGAAGCAAATAAAGAGTATTGTTAAAAGACTTAATAGTCGAGATGACACAGAAGAAGAAGAAAGGTCAGGATCACAAATAGATGATGAGCTAAGGCCAGAAACCTCCCAACCCCAATTGACATTAAAGGAAAAGTTACAGCTGGAAATTAACAAGAGTATGAAATCCCCAGATCCTGATGTACAAGTACAAAATGAATTGGGGTTGGCAAATAGTATTAGACGTGAAATGAGCCTGTTTGAAAATGGAGGAGTTCGTGGATATCACTTAGAAACAGCATACAAGTATCTATTGTCTATTCCTCCAACCAGCGTTGAACCTGAGCGAGCGTTTTCAGCTGCCGCTTATGTTGGCAATAAACTACGAAGCAGGCTTGGAAGTCAAACATTGGATGCTTTGATATTTCTGCGATTATATTTTCGAAATACTAAATAGTATATTTATGTTGTCTTTTTAATTTCTTGCAAAAGTATAATTTTTTTGTTTTGTCTTTTTTATTTTCTTATTATTATTGTGATTTGTGTTGACTGTTGTGCAAAGACATTATAAAGTTTTTTAATTACTCAAGTTTTTTTTTAATTTGAGCCCAATTAGAAACCACATAGTCTAATCCCGGGATAGGCCCGGGATCCCGGGATTACGGTTCAAAAATCCCGTAATCCCGGGATTGAAAAACATGCTCGGGATTGTATTCTCTAGTCACAAGGCACCGAGGGGTTCCCAGAGAAATACGAATATGAGCGAAGCTGTCAAAACTGTCAGTTTAAAACAGGCTTAAACGTCAAAAATTGGTATCGATGGGCGGCTTAAATCAGATTAACAAAGCTTCATTGAAAACAATTTAATTCCCAGCTACGAGGCAAGATTCTATCAGGGACTTTTCACGAGTGACGCGGACTAAGTTCGTCTTTATTTTGGTAAATTTCTTAAGTACAAATTCGGTTTCGCTACCTATAAGATTTTCTAATAGGTAGCGAAACCGACTCGGATGACAGCAACGAAAAAGTCGTCAGCATGCCCGCCATGTCGCGGGCAGATAAGATGCTAGCCGATACGCCACATCGTCGTATGGACCGAATTCCCATCGTGCATACCGGCGGCCAGCCGCCGATAGCCATTTACTCGTGGTGCCGTTGGGCCAACATCACCATGCCAAGACCCCTACGATACATTCGTGTCCATATAGGATCGAGAAATTATGGAGCACATTTGTGCCGAAACCAACAGATACGCTCAGCAGATAGCGGCATAAAAAAATGTGGCAGGTACCATGGGCCCGAACAGCCGTATATGCGATTGGAAGGACACAACGCCGGACGAGATATGCACATGCTTCGCCATTGTAATATCCATGGGTATTGTCATAAAATCTGAACTCGAAAAATACTGGCAATCCGGTCAAAACATTTTCGCCACTCCGTATTTCTCTTCACACATGTCCTTACGACGTTTTCATTTTGTAAACAATGAAGACATGTGTAAAGAGGAATTGTCATCATCGGAGACTAAATTGTAAAGAATTTTGAAAATACTCGAGCATCTCATCACCTCATGCATATCAACCAATTTATCAAAAATAAAGCTGCTTCTGTGGGTATTAAAACCTATGAAGTTTGTGAGTCCCGCACCGGGTATTTGTGGCATTTTGAGGTACACACCCACAAAAAGGCATCAGCAGCCGAGAGATCTGAACAACAAACGCCGCTTGAAGCCTCGACCCCGGCAATTGTTCTCAGACTTCTGTCTGGTCTGGAACACACGGTATGGATGGATATTTTTTATAACTCTCCATCTTAATTAGCTAAAGTCATTCCACTTAAAAAATCAGGCAAAAAAGTTGCCATACCTACTAGTTACCGGCCTATAAGCTTGCTACCATCTCTCAGTTAACTCTTCGAAAAAAATATCTACTTGATTCTACGAGCCGAGACCCATTGTAATGAACCACGTTTTTATTATTATAATTCACCCACGACAGACATTGTAATGAATCAGCAATTTGGCTTTCGTGCCGGTCACTATACTGTTCATCAACTGGCTAGAGTTTCGGAACACATATCAGACCATCTTAACCTGAAACAGTCCACAGGAATGTTCTTACTTGACCTAGAAAAAGCGTTTGATACGAACCGTTTGGCACAATGGCCTTCTCCACTAACTGCTTAAATTTAATGTTTCTCCGTCCTTAGTAAAACTAATTAAGTCTTATTTAGACAAACGCAATTTCTCTGTGTTTGTAGGTAACACGATATCCACATGCCGAACGGTACCTGCTGGGGTTCCACAAGGGTCCATTTTGGGTCCTTATTTATTCATTTTTTATGTAATCGACATTCCCAATCAGCCTAGTACCGCACTTGCGTGTTTTGCGGATGATACTGCCTCTTTCACATCTTCTGAGGATCCTGATCTCATCATTAGTCATCTTCAATTATATTACATGAGTATTTCACCAAATGGAAACTGAAGCTTAATGAGAACAAGACGTTAGCCATTATGTTTACTCGCCAGCGTAATGCTCCAACACGCACTCTAAAAATTGGCAGCCATTCAATCCCATGGAATAGCGCGGTAAAATAGTCTTGGGTGTCACCCTCGAAAGTTAAATTGGACGAAACACGTAATAAATCTTCGTGTCATAGGTGCGCAAGCTAAGGGAGCGTTAAGCCCTATACTTAATCGAAAAAGTCACCTAAGTCCACATACAAAGATGATAATCTACACAACCTAAATAAGGCTCTGTCTTACATATGCCTGTCCAGTTGGAGTAACACATGCTTGACCAACCATCAATTTCTTCAAGTTTTGCAAAATAAGGCACTCAAAATTGCGTAGAACACCAAATTCAAAACTAACCAACGCAAACTGCATAAAGATACTGATTTTCCAACACTTTTTCAATTCATAATAAAACTAAGTAAAAAAAAATATACTAATAATGTTAATCACATAAACCCACTGATAGCTAAAATTTGCCAAAACAAAAATCGATCTGAATTATATCGACAGATACAAATCATTCCGCCTACCACATCCCTATGTTTTGTTCCCACCTGACTGAACCGGTATAGTAGGCGCACGCTCATCACATAGATCTGCGCGTTTTGCTGTATTGTCCCCTATATCAACTTGTGCGCGCGCGCCGCAGGGGGCAGGGCGGCTCTCGCCACTGCTCGTATACAGGTTTCTCGGTTACACCTCTCAATACTTTGCAAGTATTTTGTTCGGTGCTTATTTCTTTCTACCCAATAATTAAGCAAGAAGCGTAGATTGTAATAAGATTCACACACTTTTTAATTCGCGTTTGTAACTATTACTGTGTTAAAATATGTTTTAAAATGCTACAATGTTGTTATGTTTGTCAAGTTTGTAAAGGTGTGTTAGCCTGTACAAATGTGTAAATATCGTTTTATGTTACGATCAATTCATTTTTGTATTGTATTGTTAAGCGCATTTATACGATAATAAAGAATTTTCAAAATCAAAATCAAATTAGTCGCAAAGAGAAGACATCACCATTGCCCAGAACGGTGCAGGCAGCAGCGCAAATGCAAGTCACGTGACTTCATCAACATCTTTATACAACATCTCGTTGGTGACTCAGATTATCTCAAGAATACACCAGTATTAAGCAAATATTAGAAGATATGGGAAAGTTTTTACTGATTAAAAAGTCTGGCATTACAAAATCTAAATCTAAATCTTTCGAAAAACACAAACACTCCATGAGTACGCTGCCTATATTACAATATCCGGATTTCTCTAAAGAAAATCATCCATACTGACGCTTCAGGAATAGCTATAGGGTGCGTATCATCAAACGGAAACGGCTTGCCAGTAGCTTATGCAAGTCGGCCCCTTAATATAGCAGAAAACGCTTTTGGCCTTGGAATCACACAAGACCATTAACCCGGCCCCGGGGGAGATAGAGTCACCTTCTCTATCACCCACCGGGGTAATTCTTGTCCGGCGCGTCCCAGTCGCAGGGGTGGGCACCCCTCACTCTAGTAGGCCGGAGTGGGACGGTGGCTAAGTTCGGCAAGGACCCAGTTCTGCGGGGTATAACGCGGAGCCCGTGCCCAGGGTTACGGGTGAAGACCTCAACGGCTGAGAAGGCGGAGATGTAATACATCGGTACGGCGGATCAGGCGGAAGGGGCATTAGGGGTATTATGCGGGCGATCCCTCGCACAGTAGAAGACTACACCGGTACAGGAGGCAAGCGCTGTCAGATATGGCAATTGTTTTGGCAACTGTAGCGGCATAGCAAGGCACCGTGGAATGCCTCAAAGGGCGCATGTCAGGATCCACCTAGTGATCTGCGGCTATTCACTGCATCTTCCATTCTCTGCTGGCTGTATTGGTTCCCCAATCCGCTGGCACCCGGGAGTGGCGGACGAGGGAGTGGGTTTGCACCTGCGCACGTGCTCACCCACTATAATAAATTTCACGCGCTGATGACACCTGGCAGTAACTGGACATGAAACTACAAGCCCTACGGCGATGGAGCGTTGGTGGAAGGAATTTGGACTGGTGACTTCGGTTTCTAGCTGACTCTCTGCACGTAGGCGGTCTGGCGAGAGTGGTCGCTCCTGGACTCGAATGAGGCGGGAAGACAGGTTCGGCAGCACACCAGACGACAAAGCAGCCCTATTTAGGATCGCTCTGCTTTCCCCAATCCGGGGAGGGGCCTAGAAAAGGTGGCCTATACATAGTCCGTCTCACACCTCACCCAGATGGCAAACCGCGGTCATCTGGGCACCATCTCATCGCGGTCAAAAGACACATAGTAAAAACACATTTAATAATTTTAAAGTAGCTGCCTGGAATGCCAGGACCCTTTTGGATAGTGACCAAAGCTTGTGTCCCGAAAGAAAGACGGCGCTTATAGCCCGCGAACTGGCCCGCTACAACGTAGACATAGCTGCAATTAGTGAGACGCACCTGTCCGACACTGGAGAGCTCTGTGAGCCACTAGGTGGCTACACTTACTACTGGGTAGGGAAACCTGCAGGCGAGAGAGCCGCTAGCGGCGTTGGCTTTGCTATAAAGAATGATCTAGCGCGGTCAATGGTGGAGCCTCCAAAAGCAATTAACGACAGGCTCATGACACTGCGACTTCACCTGGCTCACCGAAAGTACCTGCATATAGTTAGTGTGTATGCCCCTACTCTGACTTCACCTGAAGACGACAAGGTGCAATTTTACGAAGACCTGCGGCACGTTCTACAAGCTATTCCGTCATGCGATAAGCTCATTCTACTCGGCGACTTCAATGCGCGTGTTGGCACGGAGAGTGATGCCTGGAGGGATGTATTGGGGCGGCATGGCATTGGAAAGTGCAACACCAATGGTACCGCACTGCTAACTCTGTGTGCTGAATTCAAACTTAGCATCACCAATTCATTTTTCCGACTCCCTGAAAAATATAAGACATCCTGGATGCATCCGCGCTCCAAGCATTGGCACCTTCTAGATTATATAATTGTTCGAAGAAAGGATCTGAAAGATGTACTGACAACAAGAGCCATGCGGGGAGCTGAAGGGTGGACTGATCATCGTCTGATAAGATCCAAGATGAGGCTGAACATCAAGCCTCCACGTAGAAACCAACACAAGATCCCAACGAGATTAGGATTTGCTAAACTCGTGCACAAAAAGGAAACGCAGCTTAAACTCGATACTGAATTTGGCAAAGTGAACTGTTGTACGGAGGAAGGAGCGTCAATCGATGAAAGATGGCGACAATATGCCAAAACTCTTCACGAAATCTCTCAGCAAGTAGTAGGGAAACCTGAGAAAAAAAACCAAGACTGGTTCGATGATTCCGATGCCATAATACGGAAACTTGTTGAAGATTCGAAACGTGCCTTGCAAAATCCATCCAGTGCGGAACATCGCAGGACCGTACAGCAGGAACTGAAAGTTAGACTGCGTGAATTGAAAAACCGGTGGTGGACAGCGAAATCTGAGGAGCTGCAAATTCTTGCCGACAGCAATCAGACTGCGAAATTCTTTGAAGGTCTTAAAAGCGTTTTTGGACCCAGAACCAAGAAAACTGCACCGGTTCTTTCAAAAGATAAATCCACGCGACTGACAGATCCTTCGGAAGTGCTTCTTCGTTGGGCAGATCATTTTAAAGATGTACTGAATCCCGGTACACAAGGAGCTGATCTGACATATATAGACACGCTAGAAGACCTGCCCGTAGTGTCGGAACTTGACGACCCCCTGTCCTTTAGCGAGTTTGAAAAAGCAATCCAGCGGCTGAAGAATGGCAAGTCTCCCGGCTCAGACAGTTTACCGTCGGAAGTGTTTAAGTACGGAGGACCCAATATGAAGAACAGACTGTTTGAACTGGTAGAGCACATCTGGGAATCGGAAGTCATACCTTAGGACTGGAAAGATGCCTCTATCTGCAAGCTATACAAGGGGAAAGGAGACCTATCAGAATGCAGCTCTTACAGAGGCATATCACTTCTCTCTGCAGCTGGCAAGATATTATCCCACATAATTAATGGACGTCTCGGTGTATTGGCTGAGCGCATTCTTCCGGAAAGTCAGTGTGGTTTTCGTCCCAATCGAGGCACGGTTGACGCCATTTTTGTTGTTAAGCAAATACAAGAAAAAAGCCTTGAGCAACACCGTGGTCTCTACATGTGCTTTGTAGATCTAGAGAAAGCGTTCGATAGGGTTCCAAGGACTGCCCTGTGGACAATACTAAAGAAGACGATCGAAATCAATGTAAGGTCCGATAAGAGTGTTTTTGATTTAAGTCGCTTCAGATCAAAACGTAAGACTCGGACGATGACCTTGCTCGAAGTCTTATATGCCGATGATGTCTGCCTTATGGCTGACAGTATTGGAGCCCTGCAGCAATACATGGACAATCTCGACGAATCATGCCGCAAATTTGGCCTGGTGATCAGCTTGTCTAAAACAGTAACCTTTACCTGACCCTGTTCCGGAGATAGAACCAGCCACAACACCTATACCTGATTCTAGAGCCAGGACCATCAGAACGGCAACAGCAGCAACTTACGCCAATGCGAATAAGACCCATACTAATGATGGCTGCTAAATGCTAATGCTAATCGTCTAACAAGAGGCAAAAATCAGAGATATTGACATTTACTCCTGTTAAAATGAAACAAGCTGCTAAATATGAAAAATCAATCAACAAAAATACTAAAATGCCTGAATTAGCTAGTTCCAGTAAAACTAAAATGAATAAGAGACACACTTCAGATGTAGCAGGTTTCAGCTAAAGTAAGAGGAGAAAGAGATCTACCAAAACTAAAAGCAAAAATTCTAAACCTGATTTCTTTTGTTTGGTGTGTACTGAGAAATACACTGAACCGCCGTATGAAGATTGGATTCAGTGTAGCCAATGCCAAAATTGGGCGCATGAAGACTTTTGTGACGAATGCCAAGACTAAGTATGTTATTTTTAAGTTATCCCTTTTGCCCCAGCAGCGTATCCGTCTTGCCCGACCCCTGCGGGCAAAAAGAATAATAGGAACTTTTTTATTTTTTTATTTTAATAGAAGAAATTGTTTAAGTTTTCATTTTTTTATAGCCGTTTTCAAAGTTTATGAAACAAAGTGCAGATAAAAAGTAAAAAGAGTTAAGTTGATTAGATACGTCTACTTATTTTATTTTTTTACCGTTCCTTAACATATGCGTTATGCCCGGGTCTCCCCTATTAATCAGAAATTAATACCAAGGAACAACTCCGTCAAAAAAATCACAGCTGCAACTCAATTAATTGAAAATAACATGCAAGACTAGAATAAAGACAAAAAAAGGCATCAATTAGAAAAATATATCTTGCAATATATTGCCAGTTGATGCAGTTATTACATTACAAAATAATTTTTGCCATTCGGCTACGGAACCCTAAAAACAGATGGACGAGTCCACTGTTCTTAGGATGTGTTTATTTGCATGTTGTAATGTCCACTTCTACGGCAAAGAAGAAGAAGCAATGGTTGGCATATTTCAGGATATAGTGCAGAACTTTCTAATAAAAAATAAAACAGACACAGACGCTTTTATATTACACTTTAATGCCACCCAAAGTATGTTTTTGGTTTTGTAAGATTTGAACGCCAGAAAGTGCTAATTTGAAGTTTTAAATTGTTACACAAAATGAATCGTATACATTTTCTGTAAAAAAATATAACTGCAAATGAGCTTTCTTCGAGCAACTAAACTATACACTCGATCAATTATTTGAATATTTTATTTATGACAATTCCCAAGAGTCAAATAATGCACTGAAAACAGCGAAAGACGTATTTATCCACAAAACATTTGTTATAAAATAAATATGTAAAGAGTATTATTACAATTAAACTGTAAAAAGAGAATCACTATTTACAATTTAATTAAATAATGACACTTTTATAAAGGGACGACATAACATATGTACATCGTTTATAAAGACTCACAATACCCATTTTGTAGGTACGTTTTCCCATTAATTAATTAGTACGAAAAAAGGAGTTATCACTTTCCACCCTTACACAACTCCACATTTACACATCTATATTTAGTATTAGTTTGTTTTAGTTTAATTTTAGATATTTTCTATTTAGGTTTACACTTAAAAGTCTTGTTTTAAAGTTTGGGGTTTGTTTTATTTGAAGTTTCTGTTGTGAACTAACCACCAAGTTGGACCAAAGACCAACATTGGATTTCATCATCAACGCCCTACAGATATTTCATAAAGGGCTATTTCAAAGACATAATGAACAACGCAGAAACCAATAAAGCGAAACAACTTCGTCAAAAATCACAGCTGCGACTCAATTTAGACATAAGATACGAGTCTAGAATAATGACGAGAAAATGGCATCAATTTGCAATAGATTCTTTCAATCCAACAAACTAAAGCGGCGGAATGTTTGATAAAATATCATTGATGAGCGTCAGAACTCGACTTTGAAGATCAAAAACACAATATTTCCAATTTGAATGGACGAGTCCACTGTTGTTAGGATGTGTTTATGTAAATAATGTGTCTGCTTCTACGGCCAAGAAGAAGAAGCTATGGTTAGTAGATTTAAGGATACAGTGCAGAACTTCTGATAAAAAATAAAACAGACGCTAGTTTATTACACTTTATGCCACAGTATATTTTTGGTTTGTAAAATTTAAACCCCAGAGAGCGCTAATTTGAAGTTTTAAAGTGTGACACAAAATGAATCGTACGTATACATTTTCGGTAAAAAAATATAACTCCCAATAAGCTTTACTCGAGCGGCTAAATTACACACTCGATCAATTATTTGAATATTTCATTTATCATAATTCCCAAGAGTCAAATTATGCACTGAAAGCAGCGAAAGACGTCTTCATTCACAAAGCATTAGTAATAAAATAAATATGTACACAGTATTATTACAATTAAACTGTAAAAAGAGAATAACTATTTACAGTTTAATTGAATAATGACACTTTTATAAAGAGACGAAATAACAGACATCGTTTATAAAGAATCACAATTTCCATTTTGTAGGTACGTTTTCCCATTAAATAATTAGTAAGAAAAAGGAGTTATCACTTTCCACCCTTACACAACCCCACATTTACACATCTATATTTAGTTTTAGTTCAATTTTTATTTTCAGTTTAGGTTTACACTTAAAAATCTTAACGTTTGGTGTTACACTTGTAAGTGTAACACTTAAAATATTAACGTTTGGTGTTGTTTTATTTGAAGTTTATGTTGTAAAATAACCACCAAGTTGGACCAAACACCGACAGTGGATTTCATCATCACCGCCTTATAGATATTTCATAAAGGGCTATTTCAAAAACATCATGAACAACGCAGAAAACAATAAAGCGAAACAACTTCGTCAAAAATAACAACTGCGACTCAATTTAGATATAAGATACGAGTCTAAAATAAGAAAAAGAAAATGGCATCAATTTGCAACAGATTCTCTCAATCTATTGCTAGTTGATGCAATTATCGCGTTCCAACAAACTAAAGCGGCGGAATGTTTGATAAGATATCATTGATGAGCGTCAGAACTCGACTTTGAAGATCATAAACACAATAGTTCCGATTTGAATGGACGAGTCCACTGTTCTTAGGATGTGTTTATGTGTGTTGTAATGTCCACTTTTACGGAAAAGAAGAAGAAGCAATGGTTGGTGTATTTCAGGATATAGTGCAGAACTTTCTAATGAAAAATAAAACAGACACAGACGCTTTTTTATTACTCTTTAATGCCACCCAAAGTATGTTTTTGGTTTTGTAAGATTTGAACGCCAGAAAGTGCTGATTTGAAGTTTTAAATTTTTACACAAAATGAATCGTATACATTTTCTGTAAAAAAATATAACTTCAAAAGAGCTTTCTTCGAGTTACTAAACTATACACTCGATCAATTATTTGAATATTTCAGTTATGATAATTCCCAAGAGTCCAAATTATGCACTGAAAACAGCGAAAGACGTCTTCATCCACAAAACATTTGTAATAAAGTAAATATGGACAGAGTATTATTACAAAAGAGAAGGACGAAATAACATACATCGTTTATAAAGACTCACAATTTCCATTTTGTAGGTACGTTTTCCCATTAATTAATTAGTAAGAAAAAAGGAGTTATCACTTTCCACCCTTACACAACCCCACATTTACACATCTATGTTTAGTTTTAGTTCAATTTTTATTTTCAGTTTAGGTTTACACTTAAAAATCTTATTTTAAGTTTGGTGTTGTTTTATTTGAAGTTTCTGTTGTGAACTAACCACCAAGTAGGACCAAACTCCATCAGCGGATTTCATCATCAAAGCCTTATAGATATTTTTATAAAAGGCAATTTTAAAGACATCATGAACAACGCAGAAAACAATAAAGCGAAACAACTTCGTAATAAATCACTGCTGCGACTCAATTTAGACATAAGATACGAGTCTAGAATAATGACAAGAAAATGGCATCAATTTGCAATAGATTCTTTCAATGTTTTGCCAGTTGATGCAATTATTGCGTTGCATCCAACAAACTTAAGCGGCGGAATGTTTGATAAAAATATTATTGATTACCGTCAGAACTTGAAGAAACTGAAGATCAAAAACACAATATTCCCGATTTGAATGGACGAGTCCACTGCTGTAATGATGTGTTAAATGTAAATATTGTAATGTTCTACGGCGAATAAGAAGAAGCAATGGTAAGTAAATTTCAGGATATAGTGCAGAACTTTCTAATAAAAAATAAAACAGACACAGACGCTTTTTATTACACTATAATGCCGCCCAAAGTATGTTTTTGGTTTGTAAGATTTAAACGCCAGAAAGTGCTAATTTGAAGTTTTAAATTATGACACAAAATTAATTGTATACATTTTCTGTAAAAAAATATAACTTCAAATGAGCTTTCTTCGAGCGACTAAACTATACACTCGATCAATTATTTGAATATTATTTTTATGATAATTCCCAAGAGTCAAATAATGCACTGAAAACAGCGAAAGACACAAACCATTTGTAATGAAATAAATATGTACAGAGTATTATTACAATTAAACTGTAAAAAGAGAATCACTATTTACAGTTTAATTAAATAATGACACTTTTATAAAGGGACGAAATAACATACATCGTTAATAAAGACTCACAATTTCCATTTTGTAGGTACGTTTTCCCATTAATTAATTAGTACGAAAAAAGGAGTTATCACTTTCCATCCTTACACAACCCCATTTTGACACATCTATATTTAGTTTTACTTCAATTTTATATATTTCAGTTTAGGTTTACACTTAAAAATCTTGTTTTAAAGTTTGGTGTTGTTTTATTTGAAGTTTCTGTTGTGAACTAACCACTAAGTTGGACCAAACACCAACAGTGGATTTTATCATCAACGCCCTACAGATATTTTGTAAAAGGCTATTTCAAAGACATCATAAACAACGCAGAAAACAATAAAACAAAACAACTTCGTCAGAAATAACAGCTGCGACTCAATTTAGACATAAGATACAAGTCTAGAATAATGACAAGAAAATGGCATCAATTTGCAATAGATTCTTTCAATCTATTACCAGTTGATGCAATTATTGCGTTGCATCCAACAAACTTAAGCGGCGGAATGTTTGATAATGTTACAAATGAGCGTCAGAACTTGACTTTGAAGATCTAAAACACAATATTACCAATTGGAATATTCGAGTCCTTTATTCTTAGGGTGTGTAAAAAGCGCAATTGTAATATACGCTTCTACAACGAAGATGACAAGCCTTGTAAGGAGTGTTATGTACCGACTCATCATTCCACATTTGTCTTTTCACTAACTACCATACATTGCTTAAACAAAGGATTGTTATTTAGATTTGGAAGCAACATTGTAATAATCACTGTGTCGCCGACATTTTCGGTAAAAAAATATAACTCCCAATAAGCTTTACTCGAGCGGCTAAATTACACACTCGATCAATTATTTGAATATTTCATTTATGATAATTCCCAAGAGTCCAATTATGCACTGAAAACAGCGAAAGACGTCTTCATCCACAAAACATTTATAATAAAATAAATATGTACAGAGTATTATTACAATTAAACTGTAAAAAGAGAATCACTATTCACAGTTTAATTAAATAATGACACTTTTATAAAGGGACGAAATAACATACATCGTTTATAAAGACTCACAATACTCATTTTGTAGGTACGTTTTCCCATTAATTAATTAGTACCAAAAAAGGAGTTATCACTTTCCACCCTTACACAACCCCACATTTACACATTTATATTTAGTTTTAGTTTGTTTTAGTTTATTTTTATATATTTTCAGTTCAGGTTTACACTTAAAAATCTTGTTTTAAAGTTTGGTGTTGTTTTATTTGAAGTTTATGTTGTGAACTAACCACCAAGTTGGACCAAACTCCATCAGTGGATTTCATCATCAAAGCCCTACAGATATTTCATGAAGGGCAATTTTAAAGACATCATGAACAACGCAGAAAACAATAAAGCGAAACAACTTCGTCAAAAATAACAGCTGCGACTCAATTTAGACATAAGATACGAGTCTAGAATAATGACAAGAAAATGGCTTCAATTTGCAATAGATTCTTTCAATCTATTACCAGTTGATGCAATTATTGCGTTGCATCCAACAAACTTAAGCGGCGGAATGTTTGATAATGTTACAAATGAGCGTCAGAACTTGACTTTGAAGATCTAAAACACAATATTTCCAATTGGAATATTCGAGTCCTTTATTCTTAGGGTGTGTAAAAAGCGCATATTGTAATATACGCTTCTACAACGAAGATGGCAAGCCTGTAAGGAGTGTTATGTACCGACTCATCATTCCACATTTATCTTTTCACTAACTTACATACATTGTTTAAACAAAGGATTGTTATTTAGATTTGGAAGCAACAATGTAATAATCACTGTCTCGCCGACAGAGTTTATAAGAGCTCCTAGTATTGTTATAAATTATATCTTTATGAGAGCAATAATCCCCGAATTTTTCCTTGACAGATATATGAATATATATATATAGTCAGAAAGTAAAATTATTTTCAACCAAACCATACACATACCCAGTGCTGATTACTAATAAGATTCCTATTAGATCACACGGCGGGCGTAAGACGTACCTCCCACTCACACTCTGCATTTATATTTAAGACAGTTTTGAAATATCAAGTAGTTTAATTCAATCCTTATCCCCGTCCTTCAGGAATTAGGGATAGGATAGGTACCTATGTCAGGAGATTTTAGGAAATAGTGCAGAGCTTTGCAATGACACTGCTAGATGGCATGAAGCGGTTGGCGGTTTGATAGACATAGCGCTTATTTACAAACACCAAAATGCTACCAAAATAATACATTTGACCACAAATTTCAATGCCAGAGAATGCTATTTTCTTATTTTCTGAGTTTTCTTAGAGCGGCGAAACTATACACTCGATCAATTATTTGAATATTAATTTATTTATGATAATTCCCAAGAGTCAAATTATGCATTGAAAACAGCGAAAGACGTCTTAATTCACAAAGCATTGGTAATAAAATAAATATGTACACAGTATTATTACAATTAAACTGTAAAAAGAGAATCACTATTTACAGTTTAATTGAATAATGACACTTTTATAAAGGGACGAAATAACAGACATCGTTTATAAAGACACAATATCCATATTGCCCAAAATTTACCGCATAAGTTAGAAAAACAGACCAATCTTAATTGAAACAAGCAACATTATTGTTGGGTTTAACCTCATTTAGCAAATAGTTTTTACTAAAGACATTCCTCATAAGTCACCCAATAACAGTACCCAAGTCGAGGAGACTTAAAACGGCAGAATGTAGACAATGGAGCAACAACAATATATCATTTTTAAATCATAAACCTATCGAAATTCTCAATAAACTTCAGATAAAACCTCACGTTGATACATCTCTCTGTTGTACCATAACTAGTACTATATTTTCGTAACTTTCCATCGACCACACATCACACATTTGACATTTTTTAATCAATTCAACAAATGTTAAAACCATACTGAACTTCCATTACGCAGAACAAAAACATCACATTGTATTATTATGGCGTACGTGACAGAAGGAGGCCCGTATACAAGTTTGAAAACATTAGAAACAGAAAAAGCGTTATCTTCCAAAGTTTACCAACTGCAACTAAATTATTCATCTGATGATCGGCGGACCGCGGCGGAGTGGCGTAAACTCGAACATCTCGTTAACGTATAAAACATGAAACATACTATCTACTTATAAACTTTCGACGCCGGATTTATTATCAGACTTTAAAAACAAAAGGAGGTTCTCAGTTTCTACATCTTTTGAAAAGCGTAAACCAAATTTAACAGTTGAATGCAGAAGTCTATCGTTCGAAAACTCAGATTTCAGATAAACATATGAAAGGCTTTTTAGATACCACTTGCCATGGAAAGGTATTTGTCAGAGAAAAGTTCCATCGTTTTAGGTATTGTCTTTACTAGCATAATGTAACGTCAGGAAGCGCCTTTATATGTTGGAGGTGTGAAGTTAAAATAATTGGACGCTTTGTAGTAACTGTATTTATATAAATTATTGAATTGTGATATTTATTTCAGTGACTATTTTTATCTCTTAAATGGAAAGCTACTTATAGTGAACACAAATACTAAAAAAAAACGAGGTCCAAACCTCGCGTATTATATTAACCTTCGACGAAACATAATAACAACCATAGTTAACACTTGAGATGTAAGTTAAAGGTATTCTAGGAAGATGTCAAACTGCTTCTTGAAAAAAACTTATATTTCTGACTAAACATATCTATCAAAACAGTCTTTTAACAAGTAATGAAACTAAAATAATCGCAGTCTTGATGGTTTTAAAGCTTAGCCTTAAAAAATTGCATCCATTCCAAACTCTCCAAATCAAATGTAGAGTCTATCTGGTATATCTGGGGCAATTCTCGTGCAATTCGAATACGAAAAAAGTTCACCAATCGAATTTTCTTTGTCAAAGAAAACATAGTCAAAAATAGATTTATCAGGGTCACGATTTGTATGTATTAAGAAAATCTAAATACGATTGTTTGTGTGATTTTTGCGTTTAGATATTTGTTTTTTTTTAGGTAAAACTGTTAAACTCGCAATCGACACACAAAAAAAGTGCGATTGCCGCGAGAATCGGCCTCCTGATTTGCTGTGATGACTCCTTTGCTGCGCTGCGACGGGAATCCGAAGCCGCTTATGATCTCCAAACTTCGTAGAAGTCAGCAGCAGTTTTCTATAAAACAAAAACATAATTTTAAATTTGTTTATACATTATTGACGACGCGTTTGGTGTATTGGTTACTGGTTAATGCTCCTGACTATTACGCCAGCCGTCGCGATCGAATTCCGTGAGGGAACATTTGTACAGACAACAGCACGTCAAGGTAAACACTGCGGTATCTTATGCAGTTGTAATAAGGTCTAATTTGCAACTAAAGTAGGTAACCTGATGTGCTGTCGACTGCATCTAAGTTATGGATGATTTTATGTATTTAATTTATTAATGGGAGGGACGCCCCGTTATTATCGTTGTCTGGTATTCATTACACAAGAAAGAAAAATTCCTGACTTCGAAACCAGTCTTTATTTAAGTATTTTTTTACCATTAAAGGCGAGGTGGGTCGGGGTCGGTCGTTACTGTAAAATACGATTCTTTTTTACACTTCTGAAAGTGTAATCTAATAAAATATATTGAAAGGCTCTTAACAGATAGAACCACGATTTGATGAAGTTGTCTCTATAGAATTTATTCACAAAGCTCTTAAAAGGTCAAATAATCTTATTCGGATGTGTTTATCAACAGTCTTTTGTTATTCTTTTGTTAAAGCAACCGCCGGCGGCCTACAGACCGCGAGCCTTGAGCGTCTACAATAGGTGATTTTATGTTACGAGTCCTTTACTAAAATAGAGTTCATAGTTAATTGTAAGATGTTCAAATGGTTTATGATCCTCACGAGGCGCTCACAACTGGAGAGGAAATAAAAACTAATGGGACTACCTGGGTAGAGGCCAACCTTTTAACTCTGAAATCCGGAGCACACTGAGAAGTTTGTAAATGCAGCTGTATTATTACGCAGTTAGTTATTAGTTTCTTACCTATGAAATCGACGTTTCGAACTTTGAAATTAGATGCCTATTGATTGGTTTAGTTTTGTGTAAATATTCTAATAGTTTTAATCAAAGCTCATTCGATGCCGTTGAAATAAGTCCATTATTTATTTATAAATCCAATTTATTAGGTAAAAAACTCAACTGTAGACATAAAAATGTAAATTCATACGATATTACACCATCAGATATTTTGTGGCAGGCAAGGTGACCTTGAACAGTCAACATCTCAATGAGTTACTCACATACAACATAACAAGTTACCATTATCTGAGCAGTTAATGACTTCCTGCTTTAGTACTAATGAACATTTTATGTATCAAAAAGGGTCACCAATATAATGGGGAATACAACTGGATAGCAATTTTATTGAAATGAAAAAAGAAATTGTGATCAAAAATGTCAATATTAGGCGCTTATTTTCTGTGTAAGAAAATGCTTTAAAATTAAAAACTTATTTAAATCTGTTTATGGGTTTTACTCTATCCTACTAGTACATGTTTAAAAAGTCTTCCTAGTACTGTTTTTTAGAGAAAAGATAATTTTCTATAATTACCTGTTTTTTAAACTTCTTTATGGTTCTGATTTTAACAGCTTTTCAGCTTAGTTACGTTACATGTAAGCTTATGAAATACCAATTTTAAAACGGCATTTAATAATCTTTTAATTGACATCAATTATTATTTCAATTGTCACCAATATATATATTTTAAAACAATCGTCTATTTTTATTTAATGTTTCATTAGCGAAAAAAATAAACGTCGATTTCATAGGTAAGATTATTTTTATCTAAGTGTGTAGGTATGTATCACACATCAAAAAAATATGAAAAATAATAATAATGTGTTTTCTTAAAATAAATCACCTGTAGTAGTATTATAAATAACAAAAACATGTTATGAGCTCATTCACTGTTACAAAAAATAGTTTATTTTACAAAGTGATCACAAACGTTTTCCGATGTGTGGACGTTTAAAAATTGTTATAGTAATTCAAGTTAAAATTAAGTAAAAAATAATTACCTCAATAAGAAGAGTAGATGTTTTGTTTATCAGCCATTTCGTTCGTAAGGTGTTATTCGGAATGAACGATGGATGCCCGCCACCACATTTGTAGATTCTTCTCAAAAACCACACGGAGAAAATTTTGTATAAGCAGGAACAGCTGAAGACAGTGTTCTCATGATCAATGCAATTATGTATTTGCGACAGCACACGGTATTTTTGAATTTTTCTGCCTTAATTATACGCTCGAACAAAACTAGTTTCCGTTTTTGTTGTACAGGTTTTTACTTCCACGAGGTTTTTCCCGCTATTCAACATCTGCAGAGTGTTAACGCTTGCCGAAAATGTATAACATTTTTAAACTGTATCACTGATTCTAGATAATATGAAAAGTCGATTTATGACTAGAATCGACAGACGATAGTAGACCGTGTTGACTAGTTGTCCCCATGGTTGCCTATCTCGAACTAACTGACTGACTGTACCCAAACGTTGCCAGACCGTGCCGCCACAATTACCGTACAATGTACCTCAAAATTACCGTACACTAATTTACATGAAAAATCATTTGATAAACCATTTAATGTTTTAACACTCAGTGTCATATTTTATATTCATGAAGATGAAATAAGAAACCAAAAATTGCGCAAGAGCGGGACTCGAACCAGCAACTTTCTGGCTAACCGGGCCAAACGGTCTTCCAATTGAGCTACTGGCCGACGGTCCGACTGTGCGAAATTTCTGGTCTCTTAAGAATTAACGTCATTACGCGTGAATTCTGCGCTTTCCCCCCCAACTGCTACGGTCCAACTGCGGTAGCCCAATTGGAAAAGCGTTTGGCCGGGTTAGCCAGAAAGTTGCTGGTTCGAGGCCCGCCCGTGCGCAATTTTCGGTTTCTTATTTGATCTGTTTGACTATAAATCATTTGTATATACTATAATGTACTTTATTTCACGCGATTGTTCATGCCCCTTCAGTTCAGTCATCAAACAACAACAATGAAGTTATCAAAAAAAAAAAACATTATAAGTACTACAGAGAGAAATTGCACTCAAATCTTGTCAAATCCAACAGCTATACTATGTTTTAGTACACAAATTAGGCCGCATTTTCAAATCACCGTACGACTTATCGAATTTCGGCTCATTTGACAAAAACACCGTACGGTTTTGGAACTGCGATGGATTACCGTACGAGGATTGAAATTACCGCACATATACGGTAATTACCGTACGGCTGACATCACTAGACTACTGATTGTGACCAGCCAGCCGCAACTTTCGAACTACGAAGCAAACGATAACATTGTCGGATGCTAGTCAATAAGCGGGTTACACGCGAGTATTTAATGCTTCATATTTTTATCTAATGGTTAGTGTATAGCATTGACGCGGCTTAATTAGCCTATTTGTACTTGTCTATGTTTTAATATCTTTTTTGGATCATATACTTTGATAGATGTTTTGTTTCATAGTTCCAAGAGTTAATAGTTGTCAGTAAAGAGAAAAACAGTTTTATTTTTTTTTGATCAAAAAGTCTTTCCTTCTAGGACACATTCCAGCACTTTTTGTCAGGTACGTGCTAAGAAATAGCGTCAGTAAAAAGTTGCACCATTATTTTTCTATTGACCATTAAATCTACGACAAATATTAATGAGATAAGAATGATTATTGGGTTATATTTTACTGTCGTCTGATCTGACGTCGAGTTAAAATATCGCGTGTAGACTGCCTTAACTTGTGGGCGAGGGTCGTTAATGGTCCAACATTTTTTTTAGGTACACACTCACTGCGGCTGCCGTGGGAACTAAATATCTCAGTCCCTTTCTGAGACGGATATCAGGTCGAATACTTATCTGATGGGCTTGAATGAAACAATTATCCATTTTCACTACTCTACTAACAACATTTACTGTATCTTCAGCGGAAAGACTGGAACGTTTAAAATTTTAATTCCCCGTTGCCCCCAATACATTAGATAATAATATTGAGTTGGGTTGCGCGGTATTAAAAGCTATGCATTTTTAATTTTGTGACAAGGACGTACAACAAAAGACATGCTTATAATAATAAAATAACTGGGTACTATTTTAAATCGCTTACATTTTTTACACCGATTACACTTTTCCAATTCAGCTTAAATAAAATACTATCATTCTCGTGTCAAAACGATTTTATTTCTTTGGTTATACCCTAAACTTGTGACCCAAACGGTCTAAGAGCCTAAATCTTATGATGGGATGTAAATTTACAAATATTACTTTCGATCAACCAACATACGAGAAATATATCACAAAGTGTTTTAAAATTAAGGTTAGAGAAAGTGTTAGTATTAGCATCCTATTTACAAATTGGTAATAATAATTTACAATAAAAAAATATTATAAAGTTAGTGTTTTTCCATTATAATTGCGATCTATCACGGTTTTCACCAGACCAAACTTTTTTACATAGCATTCACAGATACATAATTATTTAAGAACAAAAAATAAATAAACAGGAAAATATTGTGAATACAAATATGAGAAGATAGGTTTGTTATGTTGGTATGTAATGTTTTTTTATAGTTATGCGGACCCATAGAGAATGTTACTGAAAGTTTGTCCACACATTTTGTATGGATTTATAAAAATCAATCTACTTTGTCCTTTTCTGTTTAGAGACAATACTTAAGAGACGATAAACGTGTAAATACGTCATCTAGTTCCCCGAAAGGTATACGCAAAACGGCTCATTAAAAAGAGAAGAGTCAATCAAAGATTATATCATTTTGTTATATCTTTAGCTCACTAACTCAGTGATGAATGGAATGATCTAAATGTAACTTTATATTGAGAGATCCGAATGAGCCGTTATATCAGAGAGAGCCGAATGAGAAGAGATCTACTTACGACGTGGCGAACACAATGCAAATTGAACTTTATTTCGTTAATAATTCATAGTTCGGCAACATACAGATTCTACCGTTTTTCCGAGCCACAGTTCGGCTATAATCCACCCTTTACACACACTGCAAACGTAGTGTTAGCATGAATATCGACTAGGCGCACCGCCCTAGCGTCGGACGACGGACAACACTAAGGAAGTGGTCAAGATTACTCAAGATGGCGGAGCGGGCGTTCGAGCTTCGGCGTAGTTGGAGTGCTCGTGTATAATAATATAAGCAATATAGTTCTAAACGCAATCGTATCGTATTATTTGCAAATCCCGCTCACAGTAGCTATCTTCCCTTCTCTTTCTTTCGCTCTCGAAATAAAATATAGCCGTCTTTCTTTATCACCGATTCGGCTTAGTTAGTTGTATATCCGAAAATTCAGCTTCATCTCTCGGATATAAAAATATATTTGTAAGACAAGTGAGCTAAGGCTATATGAGCCGTTCGGGTGAGACATTTTTTTTTTTTCATCTGTCACTAGCGAGGAAGCACAAGTCTAGCGGGCAAAGTACCGTAAAAATATATATTATAATAAACATTTATACGAACTTTCGAAGTATTATCTGTTTTTAAATAGTTTATCAGCCTAGAATTTTTCATCAACATTAGAAATCAACCTTTGATAACTCTACCGTGGTCACAAAACAAAAAAAAAACTTCTACAATATAATTCGGATGGCTGCAAACTGTTACCAACCCAATGGCAATCACAATAAGAATTACTTACAAATATAAGGTCTTAGTATTAAGTTATATACACGGCGATTTAACTTCTATACAAATACGTTTAATAACTACTCATAACGTTAGGATTTTAATGAAATAAATAATATATCGCACGAGCAGAGCAGGTCACATAAGTTAAAAAAAAAAACAGTTTTAGGCCAACTAGTATCGGAATAATAATAATAATAGTCCCCCTAGCCGATTTCGAATACGGTGGCCAGTCACGACTAACCGACTGCACGGGACATATTATAGAGTGCACAAGTGTATGCGCAAACAGGTGCACTCTCTATTCCTTTCACTGTCATATCCCGATGAGTGAGACAGCATTCTGACACGACCGGAGAGAGATCAGAGGTGGAATTGTGTAAAGCAATCGTATTCATTTGACAGTTCAAAACGTACGGTATGATCAACAGCAAAGATCAAAGCGTTTGACAGATCATACCGTACGTTTTGAACTGTCAAATGAATACGATTGCTTTACACAATTCCACCTCAGGCGCAGGACCAACGGGGGTGAGACACCGCCAACATCCTAACTCTGGGCTACCCTAAGAATTTCTGAACAGAAAAACTCAGGTATATATTTTTGGTCGAACCCGGGACCTCAGGCGCAGCCGTCGCTTTAAAGTGCGACCCTCTTACCGCGCCACCGAGGTCCGAGGCAGTTAAAAATAATAAAGTTAGTGACAGATTATGTCTAGTTTAAATCTTCACTGTGTTTCTGCCTTTTTAATTTTAATAATAGATATCGGTCTGCTCTTGAAGCACCCCTGGTAAGTTAATCCCGGTCTCCGGAGTTAATACTCATTTAAAAATCCTCATTAAAAAGTATTTTGTAGATGACTGATAGACCAAGCAAGGAAGGATATTAGATAAAAGTATAGGGAATTGCTTTGAACACAATTTTTGACTTTGTAACTTTGGACTTGTTAGAGGGTTAACAGACTAAAAGTTTCTTAAATCTCTCAATTTGTAGAAAGTCTCATGTCGCTAAAACGCATACAGACTTATTCAAAAAAGTCTATTAGCTTGTTATATAGTGATAATCCCGAAAATAATTATTTAAACGCCCAATGCCGTTAAAAGGCTTTGTAAGTATTCTATAGTGGCTTCGTAACTTATTAAAGGGACGACCCTACTAAAAACCTTTATTGGAGAGAAATATGGCAGACAAGTGTGCAACGGCTGTTCCGTTTCCGAACCCTTTTTTACTATTGATTTGAATTTTTATTGGCTTGTTCTTATCGTTAGTACGGTGATAATATATTCTTTAGGTTTTTTTTGTGAAATCGTGTTTTGTTTTAGCTAAACAAGCTCTGCATTACATGATAGTGAACGTGCAACATCTTCGAAAGATTACCCAGATGTGATCCGTTATCTTTGCAGAATGTAGTATTCAAACGACGACAGCGTTTTAACAAAAGTAGTAAGCCCATTAAAATTGATCGCGTCTTCGCAAACAACAAGCAAGCAATAAAAAATGACAAACAAACAAAATGTCATATGCCTCGCTCGCTCTCATCCATTTTTTGCCCGTGGTCACCAGTGGTTTTCGTTTTTTTTTTTTTTGTAATGGCTCTCGTTTTTTCATCTATGAATTCATCTGAACGACAATTTAGCGACGCTTAGACCCCCTTAAACACTGCGCTTCAGCATCGTCACTCACGCAATGAACAGATTTAATTTAGCATCGATGCAGTCGCGCGTTAGAACCGATGCTGAAGCGCGACTGCATGCTAACGCGCGTTAGTGTCGATACAGTCGCCAAAATTCAGTATATAATTTGACAATTTCCAGCTGCACTTTTTTTCAATTTGAATGTTTGACATTTCTCCATCGCGACTGAATCGATGCTAACGCGCGTAAGCATCGCGACTGCAGCGATGCTAAAAGTAGCACAGTGTTTCAATGTTGACATTTTGCGACTGCATCGATGTTAACGCGCGTTAGCGTCGCGACTACATCGCTATTAAAAGTCGCAGTGCGTAAAGGGTCTTAAGTGTCTTATATTATAGTTGTATGAATATGTTTTTAATATAGTTGTAACGGGTTTATTGAACATTTACGAATAAAAAAAGTTCTAATGAGCATTTTAACTAATAAGTATTTAAAACCTGTTATAGGAGCTTTTTATGAATAAGACTGATAGTTTCCGGTAACTAAGCAAAAAAAACAAAAAAATCTCCTTCAACCCTGATCCTAATGTTTTATATTATTTAAATCATAGAAAGGTCTAAATGCAAAGACCGCGTAAGCTTTGAGTTTTTTATCGGCATTGACAAGTAGCGTCGCTGTTTTTATTATCATTACCCACCACAATCAGTTGTAGGACGTCCGCTGATAAAGTTATCTCTCCCCCGTATAGCTAAACATGGTGCCTTTTCAAACCAGAGTTACAGAACTTTATTTGTGGCCTGCTCTCTTCGTACAAGTGAAATCGAAGCGAGGGTAAGCTACGAGGTAGGTGTCTATCTGATCTGCACCGATTGGTATTGACTTTAGGGTTTATAATCACAAAGCAGCTCTGTGAATATCACAACACAATTAATTTAAATAAAATGCTCGTTACAAAAACATTAACGTCAATGTTACTCTTGGAAGATTTTAAAATCAAAACAACAATTATGTTTACTGTGATTATAAATGTTATGTTTTGATCGTTAGTCTGAGAAATTAATAGTCAACACAAAGCTGCTTTATGGAAGTAATCTCTAATAATATAACAGTTTTGGTCGGATGATTCTGACTTAAAAATTATAACTATAGTCGGTGCGTCGGCAACTGAATCGTGAGGGTTTATTAAAATAGAGATAGAAATATAAAGCGCACTGTTTTTTGGCAAGTGAAAGCGAGATAAGACACGACACTGCCACGACTCAGTTAATAACTCGCGCACCATATAATTGTAGAACTGTTGATAATGTTTCTGTTATGGAACCAAATATGTTAAATTGTTATACAAATTAAGATATGCAGTTAACAGCACGTAATAGTATTATTCGAAAAACACACGTATCGAAACTGCATAAGTTGTATTCAATTACATGTGCTGTCGCTTGTATTTAATAAATTGACATAACGACACAGTCAATGAATTTTATACATAAACTAAATATTAATATGAATATGCTAGCAAATATGAATAGTCAATTTAATAATAACTGATCGGTTAGTCGTATTCAATCAATTAGTAAACATTCAAATATACGTACGTACCTTTTGGCCAAAATTTACACCGGTTGCATGATTCTTTGCTCTTTTCACAATTGTGTCTTATTGCTTTGACATTATGGTTGAAAGTTTTGAGTTTTATTAACTATAAGTTAATACCTTTAGAATTATGGACATCGACTAAATTGTCAACTCCTTCAGAACAATAAAGCTGCCCAATCAAACATGCAATGCGTTACATACATAGCACAATATACATACACACAATATTATACACAGAATGACACATTGTACATTTGGCGTTGGTGTAAATCTTTATACAATAAATAATCATTTAGTGACGATAGTTTTAACTATGAACAGATAAACAATTTGGAACACAATTACGAACCATTTTCGAGACTAATGTATTTTATGATGGATGAATTGCCTCCTTCGTCTGAACGCTGTAATCATCACAGAACGATTTCAAATATCTCAAACATTTTTATTGTAACATCAACATTTAAAAAAAACTGTCTTTAATGTACAGCACTGTAAGGATTGACTTGCTGTTGACTTTAGTTAGCAATGGCATAGAATTAGAGCCCTTTTAAGATATGACGGTAAGCGAATAGCGTAAGACGCAGGGTTCTAGGCCTGACAGTCGGATTTGTAAAAGTGCAATTTATATCTTCTTGTTGTTATTCCTTCCAACATGTTTTTAAGGCTGTTAGTTTAAACTCTGAGTTAAGTGAACAATAAACAGTTTATAAAACACGTTTTTTTTAAAACCCATACTATGCGGTGCATTCCAAATAGCCAGTCCGCCATCTTGGATGTCCGCCATGTTGGATTTATAATGACGATTGTTAGCTAGTCATGTATTGTCATCAAACGCCAACGCAATCAACGTTGCACAACACTGGGCGAAAATATTATGATTGTTACCAGTCAATTCGACGAAGAAGAAGAAGAAGAACTCAGAGCTAGTGCAAAATTGTATCCTAATCGAAGACCGGGAAGTAGGTGAAATTAAGATTCCAAGATTTTCTTACATATATAGTTAGTTACAAGTGAAGCTAATATAAGCGTGTTAATAAAATGACAAGCAAACATGAGCTTGATATTCGTTCTGTGATTGATTACTAACCCGATTATTATACGAATGGACCTGTCAAATATGTCACACCCTCCCGTTTCGTGTCAATACAGTTCATTTTTGCACAGCGTAGTGACAGTGGCAGGTCTATTCTTACCAGTGGCGGCTGGTGGGTTATCGAACTGGTAGTGCACTTTAAGAAAATTACTGTAGTATATATAAACAATAATTAATGCGTCACACATACAGTGAAACTATACTGGTAGACTGATACGAGATGTCAATCATGGCTGCCGTCGTCGATTCGCGCCCATGCCGGCCGGCCAATTCGTCAAACATCGGGTGCTCTCGGCAATCTTCGGTCCGCACGTGCGGCGCTCGAGAACCCGCTCATTACTCGGTACATTTCTATGAACTATCTTTTGTTTCACGCGTCAGGCGTATTAACTCGTATCTCCTACAAGTTATATTAGCAGACCTCGTGCACTCGCCGAAGCGCACGAGAATTTGTCTTTACAGGAAAATAAGTCTTAATAGTTTAGTGAAGTGCTCGAACTGATTCACCATAATTGGAGATTTAATCTTTTATACGTTTTTGTATATTTAAAAATAACTATTAAAGTGGTTAGGTATTTAAAAATAAAGATGAAGTACTTAATATTTTGTAATTTTTAAATCTTTTGAATTGGTGGTTCAGCGCACGAGCGCACTTAAGGTACAGCCGCCACAGCTTCTTACGATAACCAGGATTTATTGTCAGACAACAAACACAAATTCACCCATCACGCGATACTATTGCACCAAACACCAGCAGCTAGTCTCGATCCTGCTTTAAGCATACACATACTTATCTTTATTATTTTTTGACATAATATGTACAGTGAGCAACGACACTCATTCGACAATTTCTGTTTAAACTGTCTTCAAAATAACTTCTGATGTTTTTATTGTTAATTATTGATCGATGCTATGACCAGATTTGTCATAATTATTTGGCAAGTCATTTAGCGTATCGATCAATTGTTTATCGTGAAAATAATACAGTTCTATTAGCTTAAATCAAGCGATAACATAAATTCTTGATCAGTGTTTAGTTAATTAACTACAATTTATAATATGTTCGCTCTGGATTCGACTCGTCGCCAAGAAATTTAACATTAAGATTAGAACATGTTTACATTGACATAGTCTTATACATGGGTCATAATTATCTAAAAATACCTATAATGTCTGTAGATGGTAAATTGCTTTAAATTGTAAGTCATATTCCATAATATGAAAATGGACTCAAACTTTTTCTAGCCTGTCAGTTTGAACCACTTTGATTACATGAAACGCAATGATTACATTTTCTGTCCATATAAACGGTTGGCAAATTTACAATAGACATTGGAGTGGGGAATCTTAACTCTACTATTCAGGTTTTAAGTATTAAAGCTCACAATATATTGTCTATTGCAATTTGCCTAAACGTGATAATAGTCAATTCTAGCTGCAACACAGATACGGTCAATTCGATAGACAAACGACCGACTGTGCTAAAGGAAGGTTAAACATTTTCTTCAGATGTTACTTTTCACCATCGCACAGGGAGCTCATAAACACAGGAAAATTCATTTATAAATAAATTACAATAAAACTTTCGCAAATATCGTATCATAACAGAAGAATCGAGTCAGAAAACAAATTGTTACCTTTAAAAATCGCGAGAAAGGTGACATAAGATATTTACAGCTCTTCTTACGAGCGTCTGACTTGAATTTGACAATCTATGTTTCTTTAGTCGTAGTATTTATGACATTCGCTCTGTGCTGGTTCTTTCGTGTCTCTTAGTGAGTCGCCTACGCGTACCGTGCCGTGTCTAGCACTGAGGTAAGTCCTGCGTTCATAAGTCGAGATGGTGCGGAGTCGACGTGGATTGCGGGATCGCGGGCAGTGCTGCTACCCCTGAAACAATATTTTAGAAACTACTATCGGACCCAGGGAACTTTGTTTCGCTCCCATTCTCATCTCGCTCCAGCCCCAATCTGCTCAGTCCCGTAATTTAAAATTTTAAGCGGTCTCAGAGTAACTTAAAAAAAGATGGGTATGAAAAATAGATGTTGGCCGATTTTCAGACCTACTTAATATGCTCACAAAATTTCATGAGAATCGGTCAAGCCGTTTCGGAGGAGTACGGGAACGAACATTTTATACGAGAATTTTATACAGGGTGTAACATTAAGGCGAAATAATATTTAAGAAAATGTATGTATGTAATGTGAATATTAAGTAGTAAAAGCTATAGTTAAAATAAACAACTATTTTTCCATACTGAGTAAATAAATTGTTTTTTTACCGAAAGTGTTGACAACCCTGAATCTGCGGTCATTCGTTAGCGAACCCCCGCCCGAAACCCCCTTCCACCGCACACACACACACACCTAATAGCTGATATTTAAGGTTGTCGCAGATAAGTTTTTGTTAAAACTTTAGCATCAATTTACTCAGTAATTTATACTCGCACGAGTTTGTGGTTTTGCATAGGAACTACACATTTACTATTCTACACGTCCTTTAAATTTTATTTTGCCTTTTTGTTACACCCTGTATATAAGATGACACTAGACCGTCCCGTCAACGATCAACATGGTCGCGCGTCACGCCCGGAGCGCGTCAGCACCGGCAGTGTGTAGATCCGTTCAGTGGATGTACGACCTTTTTCATTGCAATCTAGCCCTTATTACAACAACATAAGATACCACAGTGTTTACCTTGTCGTGCTGTTGTCCGTACATTGCAAGAACTACGGGGTCAGCGACCTACATCGCAGCGGCCGACCGATGGACCCATCAAGCAACGTCGGCACACAACCCCAGACCTTTCTATGTCTACATACTATGTAGTAATTATTAATACATGTAACTAAACAACAATAAATTAGATATCAATCGTCCGTGTCGGTTCTCGTTTTCCTCCGCTGCGGCCGAGACACCTTTAGCCGTCACTATGATCAGTCTGGTGAGCCTGCCAGACTGGCAGCGGGTCCACGCCACTTACGCACCGTTCTGACGCTGCTACCCTGGGCGACCTGGGAGATGCTATCTTACCATAACATCCTTATTATACCTAAGTATCTATTGTTAGGCCGGGCTTGAAAGGGATATCTACGCCCCTAGGGAGTCAGTTTCCATCTTAACCTTTTATAGACTTGAACAAAAAAAAAGGATTGGACACCAATCACATACATTGCTCTGGGGTGCAATTGTGTAAAGCAATCGTATTCATTTGACAGTTCAAAACGTACGGTATGATCTGTCAAACGGCAAAGAACAAAGAGTTTGACAGATCACACCGTACGTTATGAACTGTCAAATGAATACGATTGCTTTACAAAATTGGTGGAATTGTGTATCTTATCTTATCCCAAATTAAGTAGCTAATGCACATGTGTTATAGAAATGGTATCACAGCACCCAGACCTTAGACAATATAGAAAATTTTGATTTCTATATTGATCCAACCGGGAATCGAACCCGGGACCTCAGAGGGGCGTCGCCTTGAAACCAGCGTGTTTAGCCACTACACCACGGAGGTCGTCACACAGACAGGATTTTTCTCCTCCATAGAGCGTATAGTATAGCTTTTCGTGTCTGATACGCTCTTAGCGCAGTCACGGTACGCTGCGGTGCGGCGGGCCCAGACATAGGACTTTCGAAATGGTTTTACACAAAAACAGCGTGTTAACTGGATGACTTCTGCATTTGGTTTTGGGGCTTCACGCCCCATCCAAAACCACAATTTATCGCTGGTTTGCTGAATTTCAACGTGGGCGTGTCAAGCTCAGTGATGATCCCCGTCAAGGTCGTCGAAAAACTGCATTCACCCAAGAAAACGTTGATGCTGTGCGTAAGCTGATTGAGGAAGATCGACATGTCACATACCGCAAAATTCAGGCAACTTTAAACATTGTCATGAGTCAAACACGAATAATCTTGCATGAACAATTCGGGTGTAAAAAAGTTGTTTTCTCGATGGGTACCGAATTCGCACTGTAAAGAGCAAAAAGCGGCTCGCGTTACTTGGTAGATTCCACGCAGGATCATAGGACGCGTGCACTCACCGATCTCGCCTTGCGGCTCGTTGTTGATGGAGTGTTGCGCGTCCGCGCGCGGTGGCTGCGCGGTGGCGGGCGCGGTGGCGGACCGCGCGCGGCGGCGAGACCGACGCGAGCGACGCTCCGACGTGGCCGCCGGTATGAGCGGCGCCGTGTCTGACGATGCCGGTGCGCTGTGCATAATATACACTATTGAGAACTGTTTCTGATTCAATATCCTTATGTGACCACCTTTAAGGCGAAATAAAGCATTTAATTTGATTTGATTTGAACTGATTTCTCAATAAACAAGGTGTTTGTTGCATCGTGTGCCGAAAGAAAATGGCTCATAATAGGGTTCATTAGCTATCATTTTTTGCCTTTATTTATTTTTGTGCACGGCGATTTCGATTTATTATGGTTTTAATGAAAAACATCCGAATTTCTGCTTTCGAATCATATTTTTTTAAAACTATACTTGTTTCTGCATATTGATACTGTGCATTATTTTGCGGTTTCACTTACATCAAAACCACATACACGAGCCATCTAGTTCTAAGTTGCGGAACATAATTTTCTAAAATTTTATTTCCAAATTTTCTTACTGTAGAAAATAAACAAAAATCGACTGAACTCGTCAGACTTCATGAAAACTTTTCTAGACTGTGCTTATGCAAAAGGTAAGTAGGGTAGGTCATTGTTATAAAAAAAAAACTCCGAAAATTCTCTCAAATAATTAACCCATTTTGTCAAACCTATGCGCGTGTCTATGGACAGGTCTTTCAAAATGACATCGAGGTTATTAAAACCATTTTCTCTAAAAGTCTAACGTTTGAGAGATATACGCTTGCAAAGTGGTAAAATTTACTGGTAGAGTATGCCATATGGTATTAAGTCCCCTTTTTGTATAAATTTTTGGTTGTGCAATAAAGTATAAATAAAATGAGCTACACCTACGCAGCCTACGCGTGAAACAAAGCAATTAAAAAAATAACAGGCTTGCCATTGTGTCGGTGGCCGAGTGTTATAGGCATGCGCCCGGATAGCTTAGACACTGTGTCAGACAAGGAATCGAACCATGTGGTTCGGTTCCACAGTTGCTTTTAACAAGTGCAATTTATATTATGATTTCTCAATAAGTCAGATAAACCTTCATTGACAGATAAACCTTCTTTGAATGATGAAATCTGAGGCAATCTATTTTAAAATGTCATCTTATACGGTTATCCAAATGTTAATAACGATATTTTGAAATATCAAGACTTAATTTGCTAATATCATAGCTTTAAACTCTAAGACGAAATTATACTATCTATTGGTATACGTACCCTCAGTTAATATATGGAGTTTAATTTATTTAAACTCGGAAACGATCTGAAGACGAGAAGTCGATCTGACTAGGTTAAATTTGAAAATAAAAACTTGTTTTTAAGCACTGAAATATAAACTGGTACAATATCATTAAAAAACGAAAGTAAATTTCGTCTTTTGGAAACTAATCATAAACATTGCTTCGATCCCATAGTAAGTAAGTAACCACCTGTTTTATAGAAATCAGACACAATGTTAGTACCCATCACACAAAATTATCACAACGGGGTTAACCCGGTTAAACCTTAGGGCGCCCAGGCACCGGAACTATCTTTCCTTGAATGGGTATTCTCTTATCATTAGATGTTTTTATCAGCGAGAGATGGCGCTAGCGCCACTTTAGGGAATAACTTTTGAAACATTATTTAAGTTTTATAGCAGAGGATAATTGTTTTTTGCCAGCATAATATGAATGTGTAAATGAAGGACTTTGTATTGACAAAAAAATGTGTTAAAAAATCAAAAGGAGACTTAAAGAGAATTATAGGAGAAAACTGCTCATTGTTTTTTTTAATATTCTTGAATAATTGAAATAATACCCTTCAGTCAAGTAAGAGATAACCATATATTATATAAAGATTGTTAAAGAACTTACTCGTTTTCATCAGCGGCTTGATTACTATCTTCATTAGTCGGCTGAGTACTTTCCTCAGTAGCAGGTGGCTCCTAGAAAAAGAATTTGCTATTTTACATTATATCATGACGAGAACGTTTTGTTTACCCTCAAACTAAATTCATTCTTATTAATACAGTTTGAAAATAGTATGTCAAGATAAGAGGGGTCCATCATGTACCATATTTTTAACCGACGTCAAAAAAGGAGGAGGTTATCAATTCGACTGTATGTTTTTTTTGTGGCTGTGTTCCCTCATATCACAGTCATCTGCGTCACCTGCGCTAACCTAGAGGTTATACCTTCTAGTTGGTCCCATTGTTGCCAAGTCGTGATCTGATGATGGGATCTGATGGATGGGATGGGCCATCACTTTGACCATCTCAAGCATCAACTATCATAGCACCGACTCAAAAAAGACATTGTTCGCCTAAAATTGATTCCTTTCCTTTAAAGGGTCAAGATTTTATTTTTGACTTTTTATTGCATTTTGATGATGACGTCAAATTGACATTTGGTACTAGCTACATGAATTTGACATTGGGTGTGTTCAGTCAGCAACGAAACGGCAGATAGTTAAGTGCGAAGCGCTTATTCTGCCAGAACACGCTGGATATGCTTAGCTGTCGAAAAAAATAAAAGGTTGTGCTTTTACAACCGCCCTGCAAAAACACAAAAAAAAAAAACATGTTCAGCTTTGTCAGCGCAAATTAAGCAAATGTGTCCTGACTAGTGTTGGAAATTACTATAGTTACTGAATTAGATTATTTTAAGTATTAAACATTAATGAAATTTTCGGTTGTGCGTACGCGATTGGTCGAATTCGGTCACGTGACTTACGCGCAGTTCCATGAAAACCTGTTCTATACATCTTATTTCAACCTTATTTACACATAAATAAAGTCTAGTTTAGTGTAATACAAGTTCTTTGATTTATTTTCTGTTGGCTGAATCTGGAAATTTCTTATTTTTGAATGTTATATGACAATGTTTGTTAGCAAATACAATAACTACATAAAGTCCGTTTTTCTTAGCTGGTCCAATATTAAAAAATGCTGTTTTCAAAAATGATATATTCTTTGTTAAAAATATATATGAAAAAGTCCATTTTCCAAAAATAATGATAGTGCCCTGTTTTTATGATGTATACAAAGGCACAGTTAAAATAAATATAAATAAAATATAAATATCCTTTGGACATTCTCACACATCGCCATCTAGTCCCAAAGTAAGCTACTCAAAGCTTGTGTTATGGGTGCCAGACAACGGATATAATACTTAAATACTTTTTGTTTGTAAATACATACATGATATACATAGAAAACACCCAGACCAATACCAACAGACATGTTCATGCACACAAATGTTTGTATTGTGCGGGGATCGAACCCGCAACCCGCTGCGTAGTAGGCGATTTCTCGACCACTACACCAGACGGGTCGTCAAATATTATCACTTAAAACGATTTGATCTTATAGTAAATGCGTTACCTCAGGGTCGGGGTCCTGTCGTCGCCTCCTGGCTCGCCTGAGCAGGCGCTGTATATCATTAAGTCGGGCGGCGCGAGAGAACGGGTTCTCACGCTGTTGGGTGAACGTACCGCCCTGTAATAAGTACATGTGATATAGAACATTTTCAACAACCGCAATCATAACTTTGTTTTTAATACAAATATTATGAAAAAACAAAGTTATTTTTGCTGTCAACAAAATATCCTGGTATTTTGGGGTCCACTTAACCCCTAATTTAGTTAGTTAAAGTTGGCACGGAACCCTCAGTGCGCGAGTTCGACTCGCATTTGGCCGTTTTTTCAATAGTATAATACTTTATTCTCCTACCGTTTTCGGAAATGGCGGCCCATTTCAATAGAAAAAAAACCGAAAGGGTCCTAAAGTTGCTTTACTAACATAACCAAAACAAGTATTAAAATTACGTAATTCATGGATACTTTTTTTATCGATTTTCAAAGTCAACAAGTTTAGCACCTATTTACCCTAAAACGGGAAAATTTTCAAAATACGTTATCACTCCTGTCGCGCTACCTGCGAGTGCCGGCGCAACTCCCTTTCGGGTTGCCATGTATGCTTATTGTAATGTAGTGAATTTTGTATAGATTAAAGAACATTTTCAACAACCGCAATCATAACTTTGTCCTTCATGCAAATATTATAAAAAAACAAAGCTATTTTTGCTGTCAACAAAATATTTTGGTATTTTAAGTGGAAGTAGGTGGGACCCTAATTTAGTTAAAGATGCCACGGAATCCTCAGTGCGCGAGTCCGACTCGCATAAAGTATAATACTATATTCTCCAACGATTTTCGGAAATGGCGGCCCTTCTCAACAGAAAGCCAGGTACGCCCGGAAACATTATAATGCCCAGATGTAGGCGCAATATACAAGTGCACTCTATGTTACTTTGCTCTCATAAAATCGTCTCGCTGGCTATGACATGCCCGGGGATCAGAAAATATATCGCTGTGGCAAGAAAGATAAAGTAAAAGCCACTTTCGCTGCAACGCAATAAAGTGCAATTCACTTTGCACGATTTTCATTCAAGATTGTTTTATCTCCCGATGATGCGTGTATCTTTTTAACGCGCTATCGCTGTATCGTGGCCTTGAATGTGTCAGGATTGCGAGCGACGAGTGGCACGAACATACGCGTAGGTACACAACGCGCTACTCAAATAAAATAAATAGTCTAGGAGCTAGCACATTTCTTGACTGTGTTCTATCGGAGAAAGTAATTGATAGTGTCAGCGTTCGTTTATTATTAAAATAAGTGTTTACTCTATCCAATTATTTCGTACAAAATTACTGAAATCGGAGAAATGAAAGTACAAACCAAACACACATGTATGTACATCACACTTAACCATATAAAATTGTAGTACATTCGCCAGCATTTCAGGTTACGCACCTTTGTTGCAAACCAACCCTAATGTCATCTGCATAAGATACCACAGTGTTAACCTTAACTTGCTGTTGTATGTACTTAACTATAAAAAGAGACTTATCTATTGTACTATAGAAATGCTTTTTAACCGACTTCAAAAATAGAAGGCTATGAAATTCGAGACAAATTTTATTGGAATACCTAAATATTAGGGGTGATATTATATAGCAAAAGTAAAATAATGAACTATTACTACTAGCAAAAGTAAAATAATGAGCTCTTGGACTTTTATATTTCGGACTACGTAAAATCCTTACACAAATTACTGAAGTATTTCTTCGGTAGATCCTTATTGCTTAATTTAAAGTAAGTTTATTGGCCTGTTTCTTTTTATTTTAAGTGAGATTGACGTTAAGTAACTGGGTGGGTATCTTAAACTCAAACCTATTTCTTTGAACAAGAAATGTTGAATGCCTACAAAAAAAATGTCATAATTAGGGACACATATTTTAAATTATACACAGTCACAGGCTAAGAATATAAACACAGTGACAGGCGCGTGGCGCGGTCGCGAGCGGCAGCCCCGCGCTCATTTATGCTCGGCGTACCGAGTCGCTCGAACGTACCTAAACTTCGGAGTGACACCCTGCCCGGGGAGAGATCAGGCGCGAACCAACGGGTTAACGTGCGCACCGAGGCAGGAGGGTGCTCACCACCTACAACTACCTGACTCCGAGCTGTTTCCGAGTATTATCAAGACTTGACTGCCTTGTTGGTGTAGCGGTTAGTTCGCTGGTCACTACCTACCTAAGAGTTCCTGGGTTTGAATCCCAGGTCGGGCCTGAATTTGTTTCTGGGTTATTCTCTATAGTATAGTACAACCTGTAGTAGTAGTAGTACAACCGGTGTCGTCCGAGACGTCAGAGTTCCTGTTGGATCGCCTCTCTCTCTCGCAGCGAGCACGCGTCGCTTACATACAAAACACACGCGACGGTTCTTCTTAAGTCTCCCGTGCTGTGTAGTCTAGTTTAACATTTAGTTTAGTGTGCTATGTAGTCTAGCTGCTGCGACTCGGCGTCTAACAAGGGCTCGGTGTCGTCCGAGTCGTCGGAGTCCCAGTTGGATCGGCTCTCTTTCTCCCGCAGCGAACACGCGTCGCTTGCACATACACGCGGCGGTCTTTCTTAAGTCTCCTGTGATGTGTAGTCTAGTGTAACATTTAGTTTAGTGTGCTATGTAGTCTAGTAGATACCTGCGTCAGCTGCTGCGGCTCGGCGTCTAACAAGGGCTCGGTGTCGTCCGAGTCGTCGGAGTCCCAGTTGGATCGGCTCTCTTTCTCCCGCAGCGAACACGCGTCGCTTGCACATACACGCGGCGGTCTTTCTTAAGTCTCCTGTGATGTGTAGTCTAGTGTAACATTTAGTTTAGTGTGCTATGTAGTCTAGTAGATACCTGCGTCAGCTGCTGCGGCTCGGCGTCTAACAAGGGCTCGGTGTCGTCCGAGTCGTCGGAGTCCCTGTTGGATCGGCTCTCTCTTTCTCCCGCAGCGAATACGCGTCGCTTGCACACAGGACAAACGCGGCGGTTTTGCGTCAGCCACGGGTCCACACATTTAGCGTGGTATGCTGAAATGTAAATACATATGTTTAGATGTTTACCATTTGTATAGAAACATTTACAGTTTTACGGCTAATAAAGTTATGTTTTTTTTTTCATTAGCACGTAGTAATCACGTAGCTTTAAATAACGCGCTATTACCTTACTCATAGAATTAACTTTAATTGATCAAACAGTGTTTTAATTAAGTTTTGTTATTCGTAAAATTTAATATCACGTGGAAGACGGTGTGATGTTCACTCTTGCGCAACGAAATAAAAGACGGTATACTTTGCGATGCGTGTAATTGAATGTCTCAAATGTCCAGAGTTATTCTTATGTAAAAGCTATAACTACGTATATGTGTGGGTGGTGTATACTCAAACTACACCTCCCCCCCTTTTTTAAAAGAAAAAATAAACAATGTAATATTTTTTCGAAAAGTTACAAACGAATTACAAAATTACTAAAATTACAATTGGATGAGTTACCAAATTTCTGAAAAAGGTATTAATATTGTTCAATCATGTAAAAAAAGTATGTTCTAATATACAATTAATGAATTCAAGTATAATAAAATAATCAATGTGTAAAGTACTATTATGATTAGTAAAGAAACGTTACAAATAACTTCAAATTATAATTTAAAAAAAAAACAAGTACAACAAGTTCAATCATTCTAATTGTTTTTAAATGATACAAAAGAATTTTGCAATTGCTACTCTTAATAAAATTTTCACAATTATTACAAAGCTACAAAGACTGTTATCTAAATCTGAATTAATTCAACGCAACTTTAAACGATATAAAGCTATATTTACTTGTCAATTTCAATTTGGTTAACAAATGGCTGTAATTTACTCAAATAAAAAAGTAATTTTAATATTGCAAATTGCTAAATTATGATTTTTGTACAGGTTCAAACAAATTTCGAAACAAGAAACATCGCAAAGTAAACTCACAAGCTAAGATTATGAAATTAACATAATGTACGTGTTACATTTCATAGTTAATGAGCTATGATAAATGACATCAATGAAATTAAGTAGTTGGGTCAAATTTGTTTCAAAAATATCGTATAATAGCAACTGTTTCATTTAATATAGGTTAAAGTGTTTATTTATCCAATGCATAATAATATATTGTATCTGTATAAGTGTACAAATAATGATAAATTAACCTTTTAAAAAAGAATTGGAAATCTTTAAACTAATTACAAGTTGCTCAAATTAAAATTTACATAGGTATACCTAGTGGGAACCTTACAACCGTTTTTAACTAAATATCATCTATTAATGTGTGAACTATAAACCACTGACAAAAATAAGTCTTTATATAAACATTATTTAGTTACAGACATATTTTAAAGTTAATGTTTTAAGATCACTTGATCTCCAACTATTTTCACGGGGAGAAACTCGTCTGCACCATGATCAAATGAAGGATCTGATACCCTTGACTGTACCTTGTACCCTTATTACACCATTTTATAACGAGTCCTCTTTTAAGATCTTTATTGACCTCTAACGGCTCACACGAAGAAACCTCGTTTACATCATGTTCAAACTGAAGGTTTCGGCATCGTTTTCTACCTCTTAATAACCGCCATAGTCAATCTTATTAAAATTCTCGTGTCACAATGTTCGTTCCCGTACTCCTCCGGAACGGCTTTACCGATTCTTACCAAATTTTCTATGCGGTCTGAGAATCGGCTACTATCTATGTTTCATACCCCTAAGTGATAAGGGTTGTTCACCCTTAATTTTTTTTAAATTTTTGGACAAATATTTTTTTTTATAATGTGGGCATTAAAAAATACAGACAACCCTAAATTTTTAATTATTAATATTTTTTTTTACCAACCTCTATTTTTTATAGCCATTTTAGTTATTTGATCATTTTTCATCCCACTCGATAACTGATCAATTGTAGTGCTTTTCTTAACTTTTAAAATTACGAGGCTGGGCGTGACGGGGCCGGGGCGGGATGGAGCTAGTGGCGAAGCAAAGTTCGATGGGTCCGCTTGTTACATATAAAGCTCTGACAAAAACTTTTATTTCCAGCTGTGACGTACAAACCAACGGAATGAATTCCTTAAATAATTCTGTTTACTTATGGTTGATCAGGCCCTGACTAACTATGTAATTACTTTTCCTTCATACAAACATAACAAACTTTACGTCTCTTTCATTAATCTATCTATCTACAAAAATAACAATTCCCTTTCAAATGTAATTAATGTACTCTAGGTTACAAAAGATTTTAATACATTCATACCGTCTCAAAATCCAATCTAAAAAACACTAACGAGTACACTGCGAACTTAGTATTGTTTAGTTTTTTTTTATTATCTACTTGTCCATGGAAATATACCTTTTAGAAAGAGATAACAAATGGCAATTTAAAAAATAACTTAATGTGTTTTATAACAAAAGAGAAAAAATAAAGTATTCGGTTCTGTAATAGTTTGCGGTTCCCACTACAAATTATGATAAACAAATTATATATATTTTTACTACTTCACGTTTTTAGCATACGCGTATTTTCGACCTAGTTAAATAAAGCTTAAAACGTAAAATATTTCTTTCAATTACTTATTTCATGTTAAGGACAAAATGATTTGAATGTGCAACTAGACTTATCTGATTTCTTATTGAAGCATGGCTTCGTATTTCTTTCTCATCGACGCGCTAACCAGAATGATATAGCAGCACGTGTATGTGCATCTTATGAGTGAAATGCGACAATATTTGTTAAGCTTTCGTAATCAACCTTTGTATCGAAATATCAACGGAAAAACTGTAAAATTGTTTTAAAAACTTTACAAGAAGTAACTTTCTCGAAAACAATTACAAAATTAATTAACTGTCAATATGTTTACTGTATATGGTGTTGAACATTTATGCTAACAATTACAGGATTATATTCTATTCTCTACTTATATACTAACTGATCGCACTTATCATGTAAGGTAACTGATTAAAAAAAACTGATAACATTGTCGTATTAAAATAATGACGCCCATATAAGTATTGAAATAAGGGCAGCCCATTGTAAACAACTCATACATCATATCATATTATCTTATTTTTCACAAAAACAAATCTGTTATTAACCAATATCTGAAAATAATCAAATCTTGTTGGTACTTGCTTAAGTGAGAACTGAAAACAATATAAATTAAAATGTATTTATGTACTCATAAAATGCTTATCATTAGTGTAATCAAAATCTGTAAATCTCTAGATTCTACTCAAATTGTCAATATTTAATTTAATTACCAAGAATGATTAGGAACTGTCTGAACTAGGATTTAACTCAAAATACTAACTCAACATTAAAGCTATATTGTGGGTTCCATTATAATGTTTCATGATATCAACCTAAAGAAAAGAAATACTGAAAAAAATTCGAGACACTAAGTGCGGACAAAATATGGAACGACGAAATAAAAACTAGAAACATTTTTTACCTATATGATTATTATTCAATGAATTCAATATTTATATAAGCGGAAAAATGAAACATGCTGAATGAAATTACACTTTAATATTACTATCTATTCTTAAGACAACATTATTATCAAAAAATAAATATGTCAACACCTACTGTATAAATTTAAAAAATATTTAGGTGCTCGTAGCGCAGTGGTAGCAGCGCTTTGGTATGTTTAGTATACCGAAGTGAAGCAACCTACGGCGCGGTCGTGTTTGGTTGGGTGACCATTCCGGGCATATAAGTGACATACATTACGAGCATCTCCGTGTTTCGGAAGGCACGTTAAGCCGTTGGTCCCGGTTAATATCGGTTGATAATAGTCTTTAAGCCTAGTCAGAGGCCTTATTGGCGGCTTGATAACATCTGACAGCAGGGTTAGTCGCTTGCCTTGCAAACACCCCTCCACCAACCCGCACTGAGCCAGCGTGGCGGAGTATGGCTCGACTACCTCATAGTTGAGGTAAGGCCTTTGCCCAGCAGTGGGATGTTAAAGGCTAACTTTACTTTACTTTACTTATATTTATTTAAATGCGTAAACGCAAAATCGTTCTTTATCGTAAAGTAACAAAGTTCGACTGAAAGTAAATATTGTAAATATGATGATTTATCTAAAAATAAAAGTAATAGAAGTAATAAAATTAATATCGCGTAAAGAAACGCTAACAGGGATACGATGCTCATGAATGTGAAACCTACGTGGAATTCGCTGATGAACGCGAAACTAAAAATAGAAAGACATTAGCTTTGCTCTGCCAGTGATAACTTTGAAAGATGTTTGAAATGAAAATTAATGTAGATTTGAATAAAATATTCATCGATTGATATTTTGAATGTAAAAATAAAAACTGTTCGTTTGTTGAAAGATAAAACGACACGTTAGCTAATAGCCAGAACTCGGCCATACCTCGTGGCCCTTATTTTGTTTTGAGTAGTATCTTTTAAACTATTTCTATTTTACTTAGTAATTACTTAAAAAAACTACCAATAATTCCTGCACGGGTCTTGTTACGCGTCTGCTATTTTCTTCCTATTGTTGAAGTCACCCGGCGCCAACTTCCACATCTGACACGAACCTCTCCCGGCGCCCAGCAACAAAATTCCATATTCATCTGACGTGTAACAACTCCTGGCTGCCAGCATTTTCTTCCTCTGGCGACATACAACGCCCGGCCGCCAGCATTCAAAAAATGTTTTTTACTTCATCTTCCGTTCTATATTTTTCGTTATTCTTCTTTATATATATATTTTTTTGTTTCTCACAAATCACGAAAACTACTGATTTTACTGTCCTTTGCACAGCGCTGCCTCCAAGGCAGCACTGGCAGGGTCGTCATGTGATGTCGACCCTTGCGCAACGAAATAAAAGATGGTATACTTTGCGATACGTGTAATTGAATGTCTCAAATGTCCAGATATATTCTTATACAGAGTGTTGTTTTGATCAGCGACGAGCGACTCAGGGGTTGCTATACAAATGATACTGATGCCAAAAAAAAAAAATTTTTTTGAAATGAAAAAACCTACAAAATATTTTTTTATCCGGTACAGCGATCGGGTCAAAGCCACCAACACCAGGTAGCCTCCTCGTAGTTTATTAGCTACGGCGCAGTATTTCGAAGATAAGGGCTTGCTACGCGCTAGGAAGCGTTTTTTTTCAATCATTTTTTTTTTTTTTGAAGTTGTGAAGAGGTTTTCTTTTATAAAACTTGCTCAGAACTTAAAGAAAATATTTTTTAGAATAAGCATAACTCATATTATCATCCCTGAGTTGGATGTCACTGACCAAAACAACACCCTGTATAATAGCTTCTAGAACTATGTGAGTGTGTGGGTGGTGTGTACACATACTACAAGGAAAAGTGTATGAAATAAAAAAAAAATATAACATTTCTCGGATCCTTAAAATCAGGAACAACAGTGTAGCCGTGGGACCACAACACCCATACGAATCATTATAGAAAATGTAATAAACACAGCGGGGTTCGAACCCGGAACGTCAGAGATGAAGAAAGATTGAAATACCAGCGTGAGTTACATCAACCACGCTCAATTATAAATCAAACCAACCTAAATATCCTTTAAATATCCTTTGGACATTCCCACACATCGCCATCTAGTCCTAAAGTAAGCAACTCAAAGCTTGTGTTATGGGTGCCAGACAACGGATATAATACTTAATATATATAGAAAACACCCAGACCAATACAAACAGACATGTTCATGCACACAAACGTTTGTATTGTGCGGGGATCGAACCCGCAACCCGCTACGTAGTAGGCGATTTCTCGACCACTGCACCAGACGGGTCGTCTACTTTAATAGATGGAACAAGTCAATACTCGTATTACTTAAAAGTAAAGTCAGAAAAATCATTTATTTATGCAATTATAATCACTTTACACGTCCCAATATAAACCCAACTAAAGCTTCGGTCAAATTTTGGGGTAGTGCGGAGAAGAAGCTGCGCAAGAAACTCAGACTTAAGAAACTCACTATTGTCCATGACTCTTTTCAAAAGGTTAACAATATTGGTGGCGATCATGCAAGTCCATACATTATTATCTTTTAAGTAATCAACTACTAATACCCTTTCATCATTAGGGTTTCTTTAAATTTATCAACCGGTAAATCAACAATGTTTTCTGGTAGTTTATTAAAAATGTTTATACATTTTCCCATGAAAGAATTACCAACTTTTCGCCTGAATTGAGGAATAAAAGCTTCCATATCCTTATTGTAGTATTATATTTGTGTATAACACTTTTTTTGTGACTGAATCAACATTTTTGCGTACATACATAAAAAAACACTGCGAGAGTACAATTAACATTCTTATTTCTTTAACCACCTCTTGTAAGGAATGATGGCACGTGTCGTACGGGTCGCCCTTGCTGAACTTGCAGGTGTTACATACATAGTATATAGTATAGTATAGTCCCCCTAGCCGATTTCGACTACGTTGGCCAGTCACAACCGCTAACCGACTGCGCGGGACATATTATAGTGCACAAGTGTGTGCGCAAACACAGGTGCACTCTCTATTCCTTTCACTCTCATAGCCCGATGGGACAGCAAGCTGACACGATCGGAGAGAGTTCAGGCGCAGGATCAACGGCTTTACGTGCTTTTCCGAGGCACGGGGGTGAAACACCGCCAATTTCCAAACTCCGGGCTACCCTAAGAATTTCTGAACAGATAAACTCAGGTATATATTTTTGGCCCAACCCGGGAATTGAACCCGGGACCTCTGGCGCAGCCGTCGCTTTAAAGTGTGACCCTTCTACCGCTGCGCCACCGAGGCAGTTACATAGGGCCCTCCTGGTAGTCGTCGAGGCAGATGGCGCACGTGTCGTACGGGTCGCCCTTGCTGAACTTGCACGTGTTACATAATCTCTGATTTTTAATTAGATAGACCAAAATGACATTGGGTGGGTGACCACTTTTTCGTAATTTAAAAACAGTGTTGTTCCTAAATAATCGAAAAATTCAATTGTATTCAATAGTCTACTATTATTAAATAGTAGTAGCTTAAATTTATGTTGACTATATTAGCTATAAATAAAACCTGTTTAAAGTTATGTTTCCTACAATTATCATCATTATTTCTAAATCAATGAATGAAAGTATAAAAAAAAACAAAATACGTACAAGTCATAGAAAAATATTGCCATTGCAAGTAAACATGCTTAAATTGTTTACTCATTAGAAGCAAATATATTTATTACGTCTATTTACAGCCATATATACCAACATTTTACGTGCATTATTTCTCCAAATTAGTAAAATCACATTATTGAACACTCGGATCACAAGTTCAATTAATCGCACACAATTCAATTGGTACATCACTATTGCACTACGCGTGCAACATTAAAAAATAAAAAGTGCGATTGGAGCTGTCATTTTGGTCTATCTAATTAAAAATCAGAGTATACATACTTACCGTGCGCACAAGGCAGTACCCGGAGCCGCTCGCCCTCCTGGTAGTCGTCGAGGCAGATGGCGCACGTGTCGTACGGGTCGCCCTTGCTGAACTTGCACGTGTTACATACATACATACCGTGCGCACAAGGCAGTACCCGGAGCCGCTCGCCCTCCTGGTAGTCGTCGAGGCAGATGGCGCACGTGTCGTACGGGTCGCCCTTGCTGAACTTGCACGTGGGTATCTGCTTGAGCGAGCGGTTCGGCAAGCGGTGGCGACGCGCGCGGCGACGATCTTTAATGCATTTCACTATCTGGGGAAAGGAGGGTGTGGTTATAATTGTAAAAAACCCGTTAGATACCGTTATTTGACCGAATCTTTGGTTAACCACCGATAAATTGCAGTTATTAACGGTTAATTATCCGATTGCGACAACGAAAAAGGATAAGTAATTTGTTTATAAGGTGAAGTGGTAAATCGATATCCGAAGGATAAAGATCTCATTTAAGATTTTATAAATCATACATATTTGAAGCGATATTTTTTTTTGTGTATAGGTAAATCAATTTTTCTTTGTCTTCTCCTGTCCCAAGTGTCCAAAGGCAATTTTCATAAATACTTTTAAATATTTTTTTTATTCAATGTTTTGTTTTTGGCTAGGTATCCCAGGCGACAATTCCAGGCTCCTATACAAAAATCTACTGAACCCACCGCACGATTCTTCTAATTTTTAGGCATGGTGTGAAAAAATTGTATGACAACAGATAAATCTTATTTTGCATCTTAATCAACAAAGCCCTTATTATTAGATGTTTCAAGAAACATCCGATATTTTTTTACAATTTCTTAGGTATTTTGAAAGTGTGTCCCTCGGAGTGCAGTTATTTTGTTCCCTGACTTACTCGTGTTATACTATGTATTTAAAAATGGTGGTAAAAAAAAGTTTCTTTTAATTACTGTTATGTGCAATATAAATCAAATTAGGCACCTAGACAAGAACTTGTCGTATTTAAATTTAGTAAATGTCTAATTTAGGTGAAAAAAGTAACGTCTCGAAAAAAAGTAATAAACCAGCTTTCTCGCCTAGATCATCTACTTCGATGACGACTGACGTATTATACGCGAGAACATCAAATTCGAACACCATATACGTCGTAGAAAATACATTGACGCCATTCCATTTATAAGATCACAGTACGCGAAGTTTTTTTCTGTTAGTAGTAGTAAGCTGGCATCACCGCGCAACTCGTGATACACATTTCAAGGAACTAGCGACATCTAGCGGTGGTATTTACGCGTAATAACCATAAAATGCGGTTAATTAACCGTTAATTACGAAAAATTCATTTTTAACCGCTTGGTTAAATCGTTAATAACCGGGTTCGTATCTTTAGGTGTGGTTAAGACAAGCTGGAGTATATGCTATGAACAATTTGATCGTGTGAGCTGGGAATATGACGAAACTTTTAGGTCTACTGTTAGAGTTAACCGCACGTCATAAAGGTTGGTAGTTACTGAATGAACGCTTCAATTCAAGTACTTCAGCAATCTAGTTCCTACATATCACTCGTTCACTATATACTATAGTCCAATGCGGCTCAGTAGTTCAGTACTTTAGTGGAACAATGTATGGATATAGTGTTTAGTTAATGCAAGAGTGAGACAATTGCACGGATCGGCTTTCGTGACCTCCGGGATATCCCAGGCTAGTTTCGCGCAACTTATTGTTTTAGACAGTGTAAGCAGTTTTTTTTACGTCTTTGCAATAAGACTTAGTATTATTTAATGTGATTTTCAGAGTAATTTTTGTTTATTTTTGCTGTTGGAATTACAAGTAGCATTTTTGACTACTACCTGTATAATAATCAAAAAAATTAACTCCAAAAATTTAAAATTTAATTTTCTGACATAACACTAAATCCGTACACGATACATTCACAATTGAGATAAATGATTGAAAAGAAGTGAGTGATTTTGTGACATAAGATCTACTGAGCTTAATGAAGTAGACGAGTGATACATCTTCCTTCTGTCCTATGTTATATGCACTTTTTATGTGGTTACCTCCTATAGATAGTAATTAAATATCCCGGCATAATAAAAAAAATATATGCGACAATTCCATTTTTAAACATCACGAACAATGTGACAGACAATAAGATTTTCTCGATTATCTTACGACATTTCCTCATCTCTTGGCCACTAGATCGACTAAGTAGTAGAAATACGCTCACCATGAATATGATGATGATGATCAGGCAGACCGCGACGACCACCGCGAATGGCAGGAGGAGGTGTGTGTTGATGTCGAACGGCACGTCACCGTTCACCATTATGTAGAAGCTGCAAGTATAACAACATAGGTAATTATAACTTTTATGTTCTTGCAATAAGGTCGGTTTTGTAACGTGTACTCGGTGTACTTCTCTTAATGACTAGTGGGACTGATGTTTAGAATGCTTTTGTAACTCACAGTGACATATTTTATATTCATAAAGATAAAATTAATAAGAAACAATAACATTTTTTGCGCACGGGCGGGACTTGTATGGGCGGGACTTGTAATGACTAGTGGGACTGATGTTTAGAATGCTTTGTAACTCACAGTGACATATTTTATATTCATAAAGATAAAATTAATAAGAAACAACAACATTTTTTGCGCACGGGCGGGACTTGTACCAGACACTTTTTGGCCCGGCTTGGCTGTTGGCTGTTTGGCCCGGTTAGGCAAGAAGTTGCTGGTTCAAGTCCCGTCCGTACGCAAAAAAAATTTTTGGTTTCTTATTTCATCTTAGTGGGACTGAGATATTCTCAATATGTATAAGTGAAAAATGTAGGCATTGGCATAAACAACTGAGATTTTCCACCAATGTTAGATTTCGTTAAAATAATACGAAGCATTCATCAGTTATATTATTCGCAATCTGTTATCCAAGTATGAACTTTTAAAGTATTCGCAACGTAAGCGTAGCGAGTTACGATAGCAAGATCTTACTTTAACTTACGATTTTATACGTTAAAAAAATTATCGTTCTCGCTAAGCTAGTATAAACATAATAGGACACGTTTGCCGAACGATTGATTACATTACGACGCGTCAAGCATTCGTGCTGCCAAAAGTTTGTTTGACGTCCGATAGAGGCGCTCTCACGATTCTATTTTTTTTTTACGTTTTCTTCTCAATCGTTCACTCATTGCTGAGTATCGTGACTCCGGATTTTGTCAACCAACAATTTCCATCGGCTGCGGTCTATCGCTTGGTGCAGTGCGGCGCTGATCGGTGTTTCCAATCGCTCGGAGATCTGATCCGACCATCGCTTTGGACTGCGGCCTCTCGGTCTTTTCCCCTCCACTTTTCCTGTTACCATCAGGCGTTTCAAATTATCCCCAACTCTCCTCGCTATGTGGCCGAAGTACCGCACTATACGCTGCAGCCACAGTCGCTGAGGTTTTTTTACATTAACGATACGAATATTTTGACGCAAACTATACACGCTGCCCTACTTATGGTACCTGGTAAATGCACTCGCTAATTAAGACACAATAAAAAGTAGCTTATGTTGGAAGCATTATACCGATTCAAATATGAAGAATATTTGACTTTTAACTGCCTTGACTTTTTACTTGTATTTTTTGAACTGCCTCGGTGGCGCAGCGGTTAGAGGGTCGCACTTTAAAGCGACGACTGCGCCAAAGGTCCCGGGTTTGATCCCCGGGTCGGGACAAAAATATGTACCTGTGTTTTTCTGCTCAGAAAATACTCAAGGCAGCCCGGAGTTTGGAATTCGATGGTGTTCCACCCCGTGCCTCGGAAAGCACGTTGCGCCGTTGGTCCTGCGCCTGATCTCTCTCCGGTCGTGTCAGATTGCTGTCCCTAAGGGCTATGAGAGTGGAAGGAATACAGAGTGCACCTGTGTTTGCCCACACACTTGTGCACTATAATATGTCCCGCGCAGTCGGTTAGTCGTGACTGGCCACCGTAGTCGAAATCGGCTAGAGGGACTATCTACACTTCTGCGGGCCTAAGATGCGCGCCTATTTGTCATTTATCGATAAATTTCAAACGTCTTTTTAATCATTTTAAAAAAGGTTTTTAGTTATTTTGTTGTATTTATTAGTTTTAAAAAGTAAAAAGGATTGATATACTAGTGAAAAATATGTGTCAAAACATGTTGTTTAGGAAATAATCATAATCATAATCATTTTTTTTTTTTTTTTTAAATAAAATTATTTTATCGACGCGATAAACGGTATCGGGGCGTGCATGTTAGGCTTACTGGACACATCTATTGGCTCACCTTGTATTTTCAGTTTCGTTTGGTCCTAGCTAAAATTTTATATTAGGTCGAGCAAAAAGTTTTTATGCAGTTTTGAACCTAGCACATTCACAATTTCATTCAATAGTCTTTTTTGAATTTCGAACACAGAATTTAAAGAAACAAAAGACAATTTGGAGCCTGTTTGTTGATATCAAACAATCGAATACTAAGAAAACTTGGTTTTATTGGTTTACTTGGATTTAATTCTTGAAAAAGTGATTGATATCTTTGAAACATTACTTATTCTTAACATCAAGGTGAGGTTCTAGCAATAATCTATGGATACTTCACCTGCAGTCGCCGCCCAAGCTGTGGCACTTATTCAGGCCGGAAACAGCCAAAGAAACGTGCGTGCTCAACTTAATTTAAATCGATCTGCGGTCCGAAATGTTTATCGGAGGTACCTAGAGACTGGCGGCTTTGTTCGTCGCCAAGGAAGGCCACGATCTCGGGTCACAACTGAAAGGCAGGATCGATTCATCGTGACGACCAGCTTGAGAAATCGTCACTTTACCTCCATTGAGATACAAAGTCAACTTCGCGACTTCCATGGAGTATCTGTGAGCGCTCGAACTGTTCGGAGAAGGTTAAAAGAACGCGATATGGTACCACACAAGCCAGCTAATGGGCCAAAACTAACGCGAGCCCACCGAACAGCGCGCCTTCATTTCGCACGCAGTCATTTAAATTGGACACAGGAAGATTGGAGCCGTTTACTCATTTCTGATGAGTCTAAAATTGTGTTACACGGCAATGATGGAAGGAAGAAGGTCTTCCGACGTAAGGGAGAGCGTTTCGCACTATGCTGCTTTGAAAAGTGGGTTGCTTATGGCGGTGGCTCGTGGACTGTCTGGGGCGGTATATCCGCGAGCGGCAAAACTCAACTTGAGGTTGTTACAGGACCACGGCTGCCAACATTAAATGCTGAAAGGTACATTCTTGAGTGCTTAGAACCTCACGTGATACCATACGCGGATTATGTGGGCCCAAATTTCCTTTTTATGCATGATAATGCAAGAGCCCATGCGGCCGGCATCGTCAGGGAATATCTTCGGGATGTGAACATAACAGTTATGGACTGGCCATCCAGAAGCCCAGACATGAACCCCATTGAGCACATGTGGGACGAGCTAAAAAGACGTGTAAGGGCTCGTCAGCCAGTTGCCCAGACGATGCAGGAGTTGAAAAACTGCCATAGAAGAGGAATGGGAGATGATCCCTCAAAATTTCATAGAGCGGTTGATAAACTCTATGCCTAATCGTATGAGAGCTGTGGTAGATGCCCATGGAGGCAACACGCGTTATTAAATTAAACCTTTTTTTGATAAAACATGTTTTTTATTCAAAAATCAATTGCCTTTAACAAGGCGCATATCCGACTTGTTAGGCGTAGCTCCATGTCGTATGGTATTCTGAATTCAAATTTAAAACAATACGATCGAAAAATATGGTAAAATGTATCAGGTTTAAAACTGCATCAACAGTATTTGTTCAATCTAGCAATCATATTTCGGTAGGGGCCATCGGCCATCGGCCACCTAAACTCTAAGGTGGGCCAATAGATGTGTCCAGAAGTGTATATCATATTTGACTTACTCTTTTAAATAGTTGTAGTCGTCTGCAAGCAATATGCCCGCTTTTTCACTGACGAACACAGAAGGGATGCTAATGTTCGCCGGGTCCTTTGCTGACATTGTCTCTGAAAATATATGAAGAGCACAAATATAAAAAATACAGAATAGTTACTTGTATTCGTCAGTCAAGTAGGTAAGGTAAAGACCCCTTACACAATGCGCTACTTTTAGCATCGATGCAGTCGCGATGCTAACGCACGTTAGCATCGATGCAGGAGCTGAAAATTGACAAATTATGTACTGTATTTTGGCGACTACATCGATGCTAACGCGCGAGTGCATCGATGCTAACGCGCGAGTGCATCGATGCTAAAAGTCGCAGGGTGTAAGGGGTTAAAGAGTAGTGTTTCGGCCTCTTTTTTATTATATACAAGTAAGGGTGAGTTTTAAAGGATCAAATGCTTTCAAATCTATACTTTTATTATAAAGCTGAAGAGTTTGTTTCTTTATTTGAACGCGCTAATTTCAAGATATGGTCCGAATTAAAAAAAAAATGTGATGGATAGATTATTTACTGAGGAAGGCTTTTAACTATAAAACTACACGATACAACTTATAATAGCAAAGCGAAAATGAAAATTGTAACAAAACGGCAGAAAAATATTTATTAAGAGAGCTTCCGTTGAGTACGTAGCGTAAACCGTTTAAGATACACAATAATCATGTATGGCGAGATTGTTTCGCTTTAAAAGTTATATAGTAAAGTCTTCGACGGCATATGTCTATCGTATATGGTTTACTTACTAAAAACTTTTTTATGTTCATAAAGTTGATAAAAAATAATGTACCATTTTCAAAGGTGTTTTGATGCACACGGGTATTTATTCTTATTAAAATATATATCATCATCACGACACGAGCATTTCATTTTCAACAAAATCGCCATTTGCATCATTTAATTTCAATTATTTCACCAGACAAAAGACAAAAGTGTAATTTTCAATAAATTAAGTAAACTTTGAAAAATTCAATTTTTGTTTGCTGCTAGCTAGAAATAAAATATACTTATAAGCTGGTAATCTAGACCTCTACGCCCACATAATAAAGTGGGATAACGTTTATACCACATACACATGTCAGGTAGTTAATATAGAAATAATCGCATATTTGTCAAATTCAGAGATTTTTACGTGAGTCACACTGTTTACATGAAGACCTACCATGCTATTTTTATAAACTCAATAACACTGATCACGATATAAAAACTAAAAGCAAACATATTAAGTATAACAATTGTTGATTAACACTACAAACAACAAGGTATAATGCACTCACTTTTCACTGCACATTTTTAAGCGGAATAATAACAAAAGATTTGTTTTTACAGATTCCATTACTGTTGACTAATTTGAGCTTAATGTTTGCGTCAACTTCTTCCAACGTAGGATGATAACTGAGGTTCTTTCCTTACATTACTTTACATTTAATTTTATTGATATTTATATCTCTTATTTTACGCTCTGTTGTCGTAAACGACAGGGTTGATAAAAATACTTTGTGCTTCTTGACGATAATTACTCAACAACATAAAGGCAGATCAGTTTTTGGATCTGAGAACAAGGGTTTGTTGCAAGCTTCTTTTTAGGGTTCCGTAACCCAAACGGTTAAAACCATACTACAAAAACTTCACTGTCTGTCCCTGTTTGTCTGTTACCAGGCTGTATCTCAAGAACCGCGCATAACTATTATAAAACCTTTTATGCGCAAATCCGACTCGCACTTGGCCGATTTTTGCTATATTAATTTTCTACATCGGTACTATCTTAAGTAAAAGTACCAGGACTTCATCAAGCAAGAAGAGTTGACATTCAAAACTACAACTTGGACCCTCAAACAACGCAAAGCTGGTATGAACTTTAATTCGATCATAGAGAAATAATAAGACAGTCAGTGGCCATGTCGTACCATAAATATGATTCCTATAAACAGTTTGACACTAAAGTGAATTTCTCCACACTTAAATAAAGCACTTGCTAAATTCTACAGGCAAATGTGTCGGTAGCCGTAGTACAGCGACCGAATAGAGTGAGACATCATCATCATCATCATCATCATCATCATCATTCTCCGCCACGGCTTTCCACAGCGACCGATCACTAGCGGTCTGCATCCAATTTGATCCTGTGATCTTTTTAAGGTCGTCTGTCCATCTTGTTGGTGGACGTGAACAAGAATAGACTCTTGCTAGAATGAGACACAGGGTCGATTTCATGTCCAACACAATTGCTTTTAACAAGTGCAATTATACTTTGTTATGACAAACAAGAAAAAATAAAACTAAGACATGCAACATAAAAAAAAAATACTTTAAATCTACCTATTCATAAACGAAACAATTTCCTTGCATGAATCTGGCTGCGTTGCCGCGTTGGATAGCTATGCTAATCCTTTGAGCTAGGAACCAGCCAGCTTTATTATTGGCTGTTATAGAATTTAATTTTGGCGCAATTTATAATGAAATTCCCAACTTAAAGATCTGATTTTTTGTCCCGTAAACAATCGGGACATCCTTTTACTACAAAGTACAACAACAAACACACAACAAAGTTATAAAAACATAGCAGTTGTGAGATATTGTATCAAACACAATTTCACTCTCATACCCAACTAAGTAGCTTGCACAGTGCTCAGCTGTTATCGTTAAGCACGTATTTAAATACATTATTGTTTGTAATCTCTTCTTCAACGAAGTGACGGCCTAGTAAGAAGGCGTATTCGTCATAATAAGATCTAATTGACATATTGGTTGAGTGTACAAAGATATGTGTTAATATACCTATGTAAATCTACGAGTATACTTTGTTTGTTTGAACGCGCTAATCTCGGGAACAAATGGTCCAAATCTTCTAATATATAAAATTCTCGTGTCACAGTTTTAGTTGCCAAACTCCTCCGAAACGGCTTCACCGATTTTGATGAAATTTTATATGCGTATTCAGTAGGTCTGAGAATCGGCCAACATCTATTTTTCATCCCCCTAAATCTTAGGGGTAGTCCACCCCAATTTTTTTTTTTTTGACAAAATTTTTAATTTCTGTTTTTTATGATACAACATACAAAAATACATACAATCCTCAATTTTCACCCTTCTACGATCAACCCTTATTTTTTAATAGCCATTTTAGTAATTTAAGGGTGAAACAAAATTCGCTGGGAATGCTTAACTTTTAAAATTACGGGACTCGGCGGGACGGGGCTGGGGCGGGACGGGGCTGGGGGCGAAACAAAGTTCGCTTGGTCCGCTAGTAAATAAATAAAAATGTGTTGGATAGCTTATTTATCGGGGAAGGCTTTAGATTATTTAAGTGGAGGAAGCAAACTCAAACCGCGCAGACGCAGTCGCGAGAGACCGCTAGTTAATTATTATTATTTTACATTTTTAAGATTATCGCTGTGACATTTTTTGACACATTCTTCCGTTTCACGCATTTATAACATTCCAGAAAAATAAATGCATGGAACTCGAACTATAGTGATTTATAAAACCTAATCGGACAAAAATAGTGTGCGTCCGAATATCGCCTTAATAATTAATCACTATTGTATTATAAAACTTATCGCTTTCGTTTAATTAAAAGGCTATATTTATTTAAATAATTGGTAACCTCCTAGCTCTTGTTTCACTACAATTTTTTACTTGTTTATGACTGAACGATCGGTTAAATTTTATTGGGTTACATCACTGAAATTGTCAAAATGACAATGTCTCAGCGATCATCTTAGGCCAAATCAACTATAATACCCCTTACACACTGCGACTTTTAGCATCGATGCAGTCGCGCGTTTTAAAACGCACTTCAGCATCGCGACTTACGCAATGAACAGATTTAATTTAGCATCGATGCAGTCGCGCGCTAGCATAAATGCAGTCGCGCGTTAGCATCGATGATTTCGCCCAAATACAGTTCATAATTTGACGATTTCCAGCTTCTGCATAGCGACTGCATCAAAACTAACGCGCGTTAGCATCGCGACTGCATCGATGCTAATAGTAGCGCAGTGTGTAAGGGGTCTAAGATTTTAAAATTACGTCAAGTTCAATTCCTTTCTAGACTTTGTAATATGAGGTCTGTATCTTGACTTCAGCCATCTCAGTCATTCATACGAGCATGACAAAGTATCTTTTAAATGCATTTTAATTTTTAAAGTGATTAAGCGTTGTGCTGTGAAAACTAGAGATTAGAATTCGGGCCTGCGCCCGGATAGCGCAGGACGCGATGGTTCGAATCCCCACCTGACAAAAGTTGACTTTAGAGCGAGCAATTTATAAATGTAAGCTGATTTAATTAAGCATACTAACCGAGTTCGTCGGAGTCGACATTGTGGACGATGACACAGTCGTACCCCGCCACCATGGCATTGCGAACCTTGTCCACGAACGAACAGTTGTACCTGCGAAAACGAACATTAATGTAAGCACATAGGGCTTATAATGCTGTCGTAAAAAAGCTTTTAAAGTCTAGCAACTACCATATAAGAAAGAAATCCTATGCGATCTGAAACTTTCTCTAGGTGAGATGAGAGGGCCACAGTGATGAAAATTAACAGATGTCTGACGTCGTCAGGTCGGGTCTGCAGCCCTATCACCTTTTCCAAACTGTTGGAAAGAGACGGGTATAAGTCAAGTGGTGACGAGCACAATAACTTCCAGCAGTAGATCTTTAAACGGCAGATTAGGAGTAAAGTTGATCGGATCTAAGAACTATAGAAGTCGCCTATGATTACTTGCTATGTTAGCAGCTAACAGATCTCGAAACTTTCTTCAGATGAAACAGTGATGGAAGGAGTATCTTACCGGGCAGCGAGCACGATATCTTTAAAAGTTTAAGTAACTGTATTTATAAAATGGTCCTTACGATTGCCTGGGTCAACAAATAAGCATCATTAATTAACTTTACTCTCCTGCGATTCGTTAAAATCGTATCCTTTATGAAAGTTTTTGCTCGTAACAACATATAATTGCGTCACAATGAGGTAACTGGTGATGAGGTCTATCTATTAACTCCCTGGTGCCAAGCCAAGCGTGCACTTCGTAATGAGTACGCAACCTGCGAACGTAGGAGATGTTTTAAGTGGGCTCACCTGGCGACTAGCACGATCCACTTCCCAGTGAAGTTGTCGACAGGAGGCGGCGGCGTCATGTTCCCGCAGCCGTTGGGCGGCTCGCCCGGCACAAGCAGCCCGCGGAGACCCTCGAATGGCAAGTCCGGACCGAAGCTGGCCGGACGGTCCAGGAAGTCATTCTCTATCTGTGGACAAAGTGTCATGCGATGAGTCCGTGGTGTAGTTAGAGGCTAAGCAAGCTGGGGTTCAAGGCGTAGCATTTTCAGAGATGCCGGGTTAAATTCCCGGTTGGGTCAATAAAAAAAGGCGTAATTTTCTATTTTGTCTCGGGTATGGGTGTTGTGGTACCACCATTGTGTCTGATTTTCATAACACAATGGCATTAGCAACAGGTTGACTCGTCTGCGGTACACCGCACGCTTTCGCCTCCCCCGCACCCTTGTGCCTCGCAGCCGAGGTCTCAATGAAACGGTTTATCTATATTTCGTGTGAGATGAGGGCAATGTATGTGATTGGCGTCTATTTATTTATTTTACTAGCAGCCCCCGCGACTTCGTCCGCGTGTTTTGAGTTTGCTTCCCTCCCCGCCCGTCGCAGCGTACTGTAGTCTTATGCCTTCCTGGATAAATAAGCTATCCAACACATTTTTTTTAATCGGTCCAGTAATTGCTGAGATTATTGCGTCCAAACAAACAAACAATCTCTTCAGCTTTATAATCTTACATATAAAATTCACGTGTTCGTTCCCGTACTCCTCTACCAACCCCTTTTATTTATAGCCAGATAACTGATCAATTATAGTGTTTTTCTTAACTTTTAAAATTACGAGGCTGGGCGAGATGGGGCCGGGGCGGGACAGTGCTAGGGGCGAAGCAAAGTTCGCTGGGTCCGCTAGTATTAGTATAGATTCTACGCATAATGACATATTCATAAGAAACCGGAAGACGGTAGCGCTGCAATGTCAGAGGTTGTGGGTTGAATCCTGTCCGTGTGTAAGCTTTTGTTTTATTAAACGGGCCTTGTTATGATAGTAGGCTATCGAAGATTCATTGCGTGTGCGTTTACATCCAGTACCTAAATTAGTGTTATTTAATTAGAAGATGATTGAACATGATTTTAAACTTGAATATTTGTACAGAGTATTATTTAAGAATTGACAACATTTCAAAATTTTCATATGCACATTTTTATTTTTTTCCTGAAAGATCTTCAAAAATGAAGGCACCCATATTTTTTCATTTTTATTTCTTTTCAGTATTTTCTCTAATAATAATTGTTTCAAAACTCTCTATTCTAAATGAGCGTAAGTACAGGAAGTTGGATGTTTTGAGGTATATTCGAAATAATATATATGAAGTTTATAGTGTTGTGGTCTGTAACAATTGTAGATTTAAGATGTCGATATCAATGATATATTCATTGAGTATTTAATTTTACTTTATTATTTAACATTACCTGATTAAAGTTAAGTTGAAAGAAACCAAATAAAACAAATCAGCAACCCTTCTTATTATAATGATTTCTGAAAATTACTCCAATATTTTCTCATAACTACAAATATCAATCATATTTCGAATGAGGAATCATGATGATTATTTCGTATCTGAACTAAACATTTGTTAGAATTAAAATGTTTTTTTAATAACCTTCAATTTTCCACATCGTAATTTATCGATAATGTCCAATACGATACCGGAAACAACAACAACACTAAACGTCAAAGTGACAAAAGACAGCAAAGTTCAAAAGCATTTTTTCTGCACGAAATGTCATTGCAAAGGCGTAACCTGTGAAATGCCAACTTCCATGTTCTTTTCAGCCTTTTTCAATTAACTTTAAAAATAAAGCGGAAAAAAATCTGAAAAAATGTTCAACGTGTTTAGAAACGCAATATCTTGAAATGGTTTTCGATTTTTCATACCTTTACAAAAATGAAATGTTGTCAATTTTAATGTACTTCCTATCTATTTTGAAAATAATAGGCAAAAACAGAATGATGAATATATTTTTTATAGAAGTAAAAAAGTAAAACATAGAACTAGACCTTAACTCTTAAATATCTGTAGCCGTAGTGCGAGTCGGAGCGAGCCTTACTCGATCTAACGCATCGAGCGCGTTAACGTGAATTTATATGGGATTGAAGCAGCGCCGTCTTGTAGCTAACGTTTACATTAAAACAATCCCATATAAAATCTCGTTTACGCGCTCGATGCGTTAGATCGAGTAAGGCTCGCTCCGACTCGCACTTCGGCCTCTGGGCTCAATATGTTCCAAATATAATAAACTGAAAGAGGGTTAAACTTAGTGTGCTAGTATTTTTTGCTTAGAAAGAACCAATTTTACAACTCTCCTTCGGTAGCGGTCACGGCAAACTTTGTTTCGTCGCCCTGGGTGACCCGTCCCCGTGTCCTGTATTTTATCACCATATAAATCTAATCTGGACTTTCACGAATATTTCAAGACCAAAATCAGTCAAACCGGTTAAGGTGATCTCGAGTAGTAGCGAGACTAATACAAATAGAATTCATTGTTATATACATTAATTAATATGAATGAGGTAAAATCTCCATCAGAATGAAACTTAAATGGATACGTTATGTAAACGATCGAAAGATCGAGAAGCAACCAACCTCGTATTGATTAATCTTAATTGCCGCAAAGGTTTTTAAACCAGTAACCACCAATAGTTAATCAGCAACGTAACAAAAACTATTGATGTTAGAAACTAAAAAACATCGTTTACACACTTGTCAGTACTTACTGGAAAAAACTAAATATAAAATCACTAGCAGTTCCCTGCGACTGCGAACGCGCGTTTTAAATTTGCTCTCTCCCCTAACGTCGCAGCGTGATGTTTTATAGCTAACACTTTTTTTTAGGGTTCCGTAGCCGAATGGCAAAAAACGGAATCCTTATAGTTTCGTCAAGTCTGTCTGTCTGTCTGTCCGTCTGTCTGTCTGTCTGTCCGTCTGTCTGTCTGTCTGTCTGTCTGTCCGTCTGTCTGTCTGTCTGTCCGTCCGTATGTCACAGCCATTTTATTCTGTAACTAAAAGCATTACACAATTGAAATTTGGTAGAAAGATGTATCCTGTTAACCGCTAACCGATTCTCATACAAAAAAAATAAAAATTATGATATTTAAGGGGGGCTCCCATACATAAAACTAAAACCGAAAAATTTTTTTTTAAGTCAAACATATGCGTTTGGGTGTTTGTGCATAAGGTCTTTTAAAATGACATAGAGGTTTCTAAAACCATTTTCTTTTGAAGTCTAACGTTTCATAGCTAGACGCTTCCAAAGTGGTAAAAAGGCCCCATCTAACTTCTAAACCAAGCAAGTGTAAATTTCGAAAAAAATACGTAATGTAGATCTTAACAAATACTTTTAACGAAAATTGGTTCGGACGGGATCGAACTAGTAGTTTTTGAGATATAGCACATTTTCAACAACCGCAAACATAACTTTGTACTTCATACAAACACTATGAAAAACAAAGATATATTTGCAGTCAACAAAATATTGTGGTATTTTACTAAGTAGAAGTAAGTGGATTCCCTAATTCAGTAAAGTTGGCACTGAACCCTCAGTGCGCGAGTCCGACTCGCACTTAGCCGGTTTTTTCAAATCGGTCCCGTAGTTCCTGAGATTAGCGGGTTCAAACAAACAAAATAAACGTATAGATAACAAAAGAATACTAACGAAATGCTGCAGTCCGACTACGTGCAACACTTGAATGGCGAAACGTGGGTTCACTTTGTACAACATTTTTAACGCTCCCCTCTTCACATTTCAATTTCAGCCAATGCCAGTTTTCCCTCCACTTAGCACCTTCCCAGTGACCATGTATGAAGTCAAGATACTTGGAGAACACTTGGTACTAGTTATTTTCACTAATACGAAACTTCGGGACCTCTCGGACTAACAGTTTCACAAGTACTGAACGGCAGTGATAAGGCAATCTATAGATTACCGCTTGGTGGTATTCACTGTTGGAAAATTACCGGTTTACTTTTCTGTTAATATACAGCGTAAATATATTAGTCAATGTGGCTGCATTGATTGAATGAGTTTATAAATAGAGTAAGATTAAGCCCGCGTGGTGAGGTATAGCTCAAACTACGTCATAGTTGAGGTAAGGCCTTTGCCCAGCAGTGGGACGTTACAGGCTAACTTTATTTTACTTTACTTTAATGAGATAAATATCAAATTATTTAGCAGCGATTCCCTCATCTGAACTAGTACTGACTGTATCTGTTTGTTAAAATGTTTTTCGCAATTTTATATCGATTTTCTGTGTCTATGTTAGAGATGGGAGATGATTTATATACTTCATATAAAAATAATTTTTATAAAACTAAAACCCAACTACTTAAAAAACGTTCTAAAGAGTAAGAAACAAGAAAATAGTCCTAAAGGATAGTCGTGGTCGTATGCCACTTTGATTTTATTTTATTATTATAATGAATCTGTTTTGCTACAGTAGGTTGCATACGACCACGGCTATCATTTAAGACTATTTTCTTGTTTCGTACTTTTTAGAACGTGTTTTAAGTAGTTGGGCTCTTTTATCCAATTATGATAATTAGTTCAGTAGTTATGAGGGAAAGAACATCCATACCCACATACATACATACAGGTCAAAATCATAACCCTCCTTTTTGCTCAGTAATCGGGTAAAAATGAAGTGAATTCTGTACCATCAATCAGGTGAGATAACGATCAAAATGCAGTGGCACACGATCTCTAATAGTAACTATGTTAGCAACAAATAATTTCGCGTTACATACAAACTTACTGCACGGAGCCTATCCATGCATGCTATTATGCTTCGCTACCCGTCTTATACAAACGAATGTTTATTTCAATAGTTTAGTTAAGAGTTTTTACCTTTAATTTTCTGCTATACAAGTATTTAAAGTATTCAAAAAAAAAAGAATTGTCAATGTATTTTTTGAGACGAAACCAAAATTACGAAATAAATTGCAACTTTTTTTAACCGTTGGTAAAAATGTAGTTTTAAAATAAATTATTCATAAACATCATTTAGCAACATAGTTTGTTACTTGTTTGCTGATTTAAATAATAAATTAAGTTCATAGCATTTGTTAAAGTGATAAGGCTAATCACTAACCATAAAAACGAATGGAACAAATACATTTTAAGGATCACCGATGAAATGAGAGAGCAAGTAATTTTTAAAAGTTGATTATTTCTTTACTTGTACTAGCATTTAATATATTACTGTTATTATAACATTCTGATTATACTTAATTGACAAATTATACAGTTATTTATAGTATGCCCTTCTTAAAATCTTTATAGAAACATCATTAGTCTGTCATTAAATTACCGTATTTAGAAAGTGTCTTATTGGTTATCAATCATTTATACTTATAACGAAGTACAGTTAAAGAATGATTACTTAACCTGTCAATCTGTAGTTAACGTTCTTCAAATAGCGATAGGATTAACACTGTATACAATATTAACATTTTATTAAACGTACATATTATATACAGTGCAAGCACCCGTGTAAGGGAAATGTGGGGCGATTGGTACTCATTTATAAAGAAATCTCTTAAACTATTAGACCTATCATTTTATGCTATAAAATAGTTTAAGAACGGATTTTTCGAAATCCGACTTTTAAAGGCTGAGTGCACCATGTTATTATATTTTTTTTGACGAGCTCCGTGGTGAAGTGGCTAAGCACGCTGGTTTCAAGGCGTCGCCGCTCCGAGGTCCCGGGTTCGATTCCCGGTCGGGTCAATGTAGAAATCAAAATTTTCTATATTGTTACGGGTCTGGGTGTTGTGGTACCAACGTTGTGTCTGATTTCCATAACACTAGTGCATTATCTGCTTACTTTGGGATCAGAGCAATGTATGGGATTGGTGTCCAATACTTTAATAAGCAACTAACTTAAAAACTTAAATAAGTATGGAACGTTAAATAGTCTTCAAACTTTAAACGAAAAAATACAAACGACGGTTATGGTGCAACTGAGCCTAATGACATGTCTGGATCAAATTATTATTTTCTTGCTTTCAGCTTCTTGATGTTGAGACTTTAACGTTAACTCCGCTTTGTGCAAGTTAAATAAAAAGGTTAAATAGGATATAAAACATAGTTGGCGAAGTCGCACCTGGTTTCTTAGTTTTGACATTTCGATTTTAGCTGTGTAAAAAGTTTATTGTTTAGTTTATCTATTGTATTTACGGAACATTATTTACACACGGATATTTTGTTTGATAATGGGTGCATTCACTTTAGTGCACAAGTGCAGTCACACTCGTAGTAAAAAGGTCAGCATAGAGACGGGTCCGAGTAGGAAAACGATAACGCAATCGAACTGTGACTCATTTGACCATAACACTATTATTCATAAATACATGAAGTTTAATGCGACTAAGACTAAATTAAGCATATAATTTTTACCTATACATGTCGTATGAAAAGGGCATTGAGCCAATTAAGCTGAGATTAGGAAGGGGATTGCAAAACTTTTGCGGCTACATACCTACGCCGCGGCATGCCATTAAAGTTTGAACTCTTTTATTGAGGTTAGCGAACTCTCTACTACTCAGCTGCTAGGTTATGACCGCATTATAAATAATAAATAAATAAATATTGGACACCAATCACATACATTGCTCTGATCCCAAAGTAAGCAGCCACAACACCCAGACCCGAGACAATATAGTTATATAACAAAACTTTGATTTCTATCTTGACCCAACCGACCGCACTAGATCGGCAGCTACTGTAATAGGTAATTATATGCATGACTTTTCCCAGTATATTCCTACAATACCGTACCATACCATGACCGTGCTAGGAACGTGTCGAGCGCGAAAAGCAACAAAGAGAGAGCGAGCGAGAACGTACTTTGCCGGTGCTAACACGCTCCGTGTATGGCACGTGCGCGACGGTGTTGGTCGGTGACGGAACGGTCTAGTGGACAAGGTGTCATACTTTTCAATACAGAGAATATTTTTTGCCGGACACATTCCTGGCACGATCATGGTACGCTACGGTTTACTGGGAAAAGAAGTTTAAAGTTTCTCATCTCAAACTGTACAGGACCGATGCCTCCTTAGATACTACGATATTATTTTTTGTTATTGTAATAATGAGGTAATTAGATAAGTGTTGAATAAGCTGACTTATTGCCTCATCTGAACTTCCGGAAGGCAGGGTATTTACCGATTACATTAAGCTACGTTCTGGTACTGATCTACAGGTTTTCGAAGTTATTACTGTGTTTAAAATAATAATGTTTTAGAACTACATACAAAATTCACGAAAAGGTTTAATAAGGAAACAGGGAGTTTTGTAAGTTCTGTAACAAAATAGAAACTGTACAGAGCTCGCAAATTATTTCCCTACTAGCGGTCACCTGCGACTTTGTCCACGTGTTTTCTCCACCGCCTCCCGTCGCAGCGTGATTTTTTATAGCCTAAAGTCTTCCTCGATAAATAAGCTGTTCAACACAAAAAGCGTTTTTCAAATCGCTCCAGTGTTCAAACCAACTCTTCAGCTTTATGCGACTTTAAATTGAGATGTAAGCGATCCTATCTTTCAAGCGGGATCAAATTGCACACTTTGTGCAAAATTTGATTAAAATCGCTTAAGTAGTTTAGGAGTCCATCGCGGACAAACATGTGACAAGTAAATTTTATGTATAAAGATTAAAAGGAAGTTTTACTTCTTGAAAACGTGAGCAAAATACACCAAAACTTATCCTCAGCCCGTCTCGGTGTCGACAACTGAACGGATCAACACATTCATTGAAAAAAGGGTTCGATGACACTCTTTAGGACTGTTTTATGCTGTCATGGGCTGCATTTGGCAAACAGGTTTAGCAAAACATTTCCCTCTGTTTACTGCGCCGAAGTCTGATAATCATTTTTGTACAATCGCCAGCACATCAGTAGCCCACTTTTGTTGCAAACTAGCTCTTATTACAACGGCATAAGATACCGCGGTGTATATCTTGACGTACTGTTGTCTGTTCCTATGAAAATGATGACTAGTCGCGTACTGAACTTAGTCATTTAATATGCTATAATGTTTCAATAAACAGGTGATTCAATAAACTAGCTACTTAACGGAATCATGTTTACAATTGGCTAGGCTAGGACTGTTAAAAAATCCAATGTCTAATACCTAACTAGAATAAAAAATAAGAATGAAAACTTTTAACCAACAACAAAACCTAGCAATAAGCTTGATTTCTGGCGATTTTAAATGTTTTTTTTTTTCTAAAAAAAAAGTGTTAGTTTCACGTTTGGGAGCTCCTCTCAAATATTACTAATTCGTAAATGGAATTCGTGGAGCGGTTAACAGAATACACCTACCTACTAAGTTTCAACATAAAATGGCTGGCATGTTAATAGATTCAGAATAAAATGGCTGTGACATACGAACGGACGGGCGAACAAGCAGACACACAGACAGACAGACTTGACGAAACTATAAGGGTTCCGTTTTTTGCCATTCAGCTATGAAACGGTCGGTTTTACTTTTATTGTATTCGGTTTGCTCTTGTATCTAGACTATACGTGGCATAGACAGTGACGATGAAGCGAGCTTACCCATAAGAAGTCTATTCACTCTGAAAATGATAGGGTTGTAAACAGTTGAAACACATTAAGATGCGGGTAGAGAGTAGCACTCTTTTGCTGTGCGCATTATCACAGTTGATGAGAAGCGCTGTTTTTGAATTAGCGGAAATCAACGAGTAATGTGTAATCTGCGGTGCGTCTTGTTGTACGAAAGTCGAAGGCAGTTGGTGAGATGCGGTCATGGAGTTCCTGTGCACACACTCCAAAGTTAGGCCCGAAAAAACCGCCAGCCAGGCGTATTTGTGGCGATGGGCCAAGCTTTGGAGTTTGGCGCATATAATATCGTATGTGTGTAACTGCCTCGATGGCGCAGCGGTAAGAGGGTCGCACTTTAAAGCGACAGCTGCGCCAGAGGTCCCCGGTTCGATCGCTGGGTCGGGCCAAAAGTAAATACCTGTATTTTTCTGTTCAGACATTATTAGGCTAGCCCGGAGTATGGAAGTTAGCGGGGTTCCACCCCCGTGCCTCGGAAAAAGCACGTAAAGCCGTTGGTCCTGCGCCTAATCTCTCTCCGGTCGTGTCAGATTGCTTTCCCATCGTTCCATCAAATAGAGAGTGCACCCGTGTTTGCGCACACACTTGTGCACTACAATATGTCCCGCGCAGTCGGTTAGTTGTTGTGACTGGCCACCGTAGTCGAAATCGACTAGAGAAACTACTACTACTACTATTGTATGTATGACGGAACATAAGGTACCAGGTTTAAAACCCCGTCTAAATTGTCTTAGTTTATTTCTTTGTATAGTTTCGTCTTTAATTCTTGCCACAGCATTCGGTCTATGTTAACAAGAAGGCTGAACTGCTGCTATATTAATTACTGTTGCACAACCTCCACAGGTATTAATAAATTTACTAATATACTGTAAGCCCTTTATTACCTCAACACCCGAGCGGTCGCATGCGACTGCATAACAATAGAATACCTATTGTGTCTCGTTCACATAGGCTTGAGGGATTATAACTAACAAATTATAAGTCATGTTACTTGATTAAATAAATAAATTATCAGTATCACGTTCCATAATAAAGTTTATCCATCTATTGAGAGTGAAGTTTAAAACTTTTCAGGGCAGTGAACAGCTAAAGCCGTAAAACAAATAATCATGTTAATAATTGTGCCCAACTATCAAAATATATAACACCTTTATAGACTTACCAAATGTGGTATATCCCTTGTATAGACAACAACATTGCCGTGGGCCACTGCCAGCAGCCCGAACAGGCCCGTGATAACGGACAGCATCCTCACTGCATTACCAACCAAACAGACCGCTTCACACCTCGGATTCCCCTACTTTGTTGTGCGTAGGCGGCCGAGTCAGGCTCATGGTTTTGATCTGAAAGGTAATAGCAGTTTTGCTTGTTAATTAAAAAATAAAATGAGGCTGGTGAAAAATATTGTATGGTATCTCATACTCTGTGGTGCTATTGAGAAATGTGGGAACACAGAAACACCAAAGATCGATCACTATCTAAAAAAATGGTTTTCAAGTGAACTGATTAGCTATCCATTTTCACTTGAAAACTGATATTATGCCTTTGAAACAAGAACTAAATTGATAGAGAAAGGAAATACTATTTAACAAAGTATCAAATGACTGTACATAACAGCTGTTAATGATAGCACAATTACACTAGTAGATGTAACTGGAATATCATGTACTTATTAAATATTGTTTTAGCAGATATTAACTCAAATAGCAATCATCACAGTTGGTAACAGTTAATGTTCTGTAATGTTTTCAGAAAGCAGCAACAGCAAGGGTTTCTATGACATTATGTCATTTTATTCTTAACCTGGTGAGTTGTTATTACTATGTAAAGAGAAGCTATGCAAACCAAAAAATGTTCCAAATTATGACAAAAAAATTGTGACTTATTCCTTGAAATGAGGATTAGAAAATACAAATCAGTTTGTCTGAGTTGATGACAAGAGGCTTCAATTCATGAATTTAGTTTCATTCACTAGTACTTGATAGAAGTTCAATGGCTTAACCCACATTTTTGTTGTTGTCCAAGCTTATTGGTCTGTTATATTACCAAGATATGCTTTAAATGAATTTCCTGATTATCTAATTTGGATCTTATTAAAATTCTAATAAGATGATTAGGTCTTGTAATATATCATAAATCATGCATGTGTTTGCAGGGCTTAAGATATGCCCAGAGACAGCTAAGATAGTTATGTGTGATGTGATCCCTACAATGTGCCTTATCAAACTTGCATCACTAATATCTATTTTTCTAAACAAAGAAAACAAACACAACATATATTTATCATCACAATAATCCGTCGCAAGTGAAGCATGTGCTAATTAAACTGTTCAATTGGCGTGTCACTTGGTTTTAAACACACGCGTGAACAAAAAATAATATCCAACCACAAGATAAACCACTGGCCCGAATTCAGCAGATATCTGATTATACACGATTCGGAGCATTCGTCGACCTCTGCTGCACTTATCCGAGATGCTTAAGATATCGCTTCATGCACACACACATTGTTTTGCAAATGATAACATTAATTATTCAGCTATCAAAACAAGTTTAGACAATATACGTTTTAAGCCCAACAATAGCAGACAGACGCATGAGTTAACTCAATTAATTTACACATGTACAGCACATAGCTGTCCTTGGATCACGTGCTTAAAATACAACAATAATTTCATTTGAACAACATACAAACTGGATATTGCAAAATTACGGCCGACAAACAAAGAGCAGTTGAGTAATACTTACAACTGGTTGATGTGATACTACTTCCTGGTTTTCAGTATTACACTGTTATAACTAAAACTAGTAATTGTAACGCAATTTTGAAAAGAAAAAAGACAGTACTAATAAAATTACTATCATGAAACCTTTTCTTCCGCAGTAGAATTTGACACAATTTGACATCTGAAAATTAGTCATTTTGTGTCTGTCACAATACATAAACATGAGTCGTTTATGGTGAGCCAATAGAAAGCAAGCATCAATTGCATGCTTATTTTTGATTGGTTAAAACGGCAATCATTCGTTGTAGCTCATTCATTGTAACCCAATGGAATCACTCGGCGAACAGCTGTCAAATGTCATTCCATTTGCCACCATATTTTAAAAAATATAGGTATGCAATGAAATTACGGTTTATGCTATTCTGCAAGATATACAAGACTTCAAATTATTTACCATCGCCTTTACTATTTACCTAGGTCTTAACCATAGAAGTACTATCCCCTATCGGAAGAGAAGAACAAATAAAACCTGTCAAACTAAACTGATTTAGGATGACATTTATGTGAGTAAAATTATTTATGTTTGCGTGTCAGTGATGTTTGCCATAACACTTTTTACATTAATATCGATATCGATAAATTTCATTAGTATCAGTTATAGTAGGTATCAATATAGAACTCCGGCTAAGTACGAGTCGGACTCATCATGCACACAAACGGTTCCGTATTCGTAGGATCCGCCATTTTTTTGATGATATAAAAACAATATGTATTTTTTACATTTTATTAAATTATTCCACGTATACCATACAACTTACCACTTATTATGATTAATGCAGAAAGTTTGTGATGATGAATGAATGGATGGATATTTGTTACTCCTTCTCGCCAAGAGTGCTCGATGGTTTGTGATAAAACTTTACAATACTATAGCTCATACATCAGAATAGTACTTGCTATAATTCATAACGATATTTTTGAGATCCGAAATTTTTCGCGGGTACGTAAAGCCACGGGAACTGCAGAATCAGTAGGAAAACTATAAGATACATAAATTACTCATGTATTTTTTACTGTTCTATTAATATCTTAACAATATAATAACGGTTGCAATTAGTCCTACACTATTATAATAGTCAAAACTTGATACCTATAATGACTGCCATATATGCGCCAAACATAACGATACTCAGATGTTTTGTCAATCAGCGAAGTAACTATAAATGAGATAACATTCCCCCCAGGGTGACTAATACCAAATCGTCATGGGTTAAACATATAAGTTTACCGCGTGATCAGCAGTCGACACAAAATATCGATAACTTGATGCATCCCTAGTGTAAAACGAAAATTATTTCTTTACACAAAATATTCGTAAATATGTATTAAATGTTATTTGATCTTTGCTTTTTACGTAAATAAACGTTTATAGAAAAGAGTAATCATACTCACTACCTAAAAATTGAAGCACATTGGCAAAAATAAATCGTAAATTAGAACGAGTCGATTTGTAATATTTTACCTGTGAAATGAAAATTTGTTGGGATTATTTCGCTGTGTTGAATAACAATCAATCACCGAACAAGGCACCATGTTTCAGAAGCATTATTTCTCAAAAATATACACAATTTCACTTGAAATTATAAAAAATCAAATGCAAGTTATTTTCAGCGAGCCTCTTCAGGGTGGTCAACTGTTTGACATCTGCCAAAACTGGTTGTGCTACATCGCATCTTGCATCTCTTTTTATCACACAGCTTTCTGCTGGTGACATCTCGCTTTTGTCCTTCTATTCCAAAGGGATAATCATTTTATGGTCTTACTTAACCAAGTCAGTATTAAATTGACAGTCTTAAAAGGTTACCGTTCAATAGTTTCACCACCGTTAGTACTAAAATTTAGAACCTATAACGTAATGACGCCTAACATTTTCCTAGCAGCAATATTTTCCCGACGCTTAACAGCCACAAATGGAACGAAAACAATAATTTACTAAGGTACACCTATTCACATAAAGTAAATACCTATTTAGTTTACAGGCTTCCATCCTATCCCACCCACTGCTAGCCTAGCGTACTGCTTAGGTATGTACCATGATTTACTAAAAATATAGTTTGTTTGAGTTATTACATAGCAATTGATGCAATAGGTAGGTATGGGGTAGCGGTTAGGTTGCGTTGGTCACTACCCGAAAGGTACCAGCAGCGGTACCCGAATTACACCCAAAAGTGGTGAAATGGGCATCCCCCCCCCCCCCCATCTAACTTTTGAACTAGTTCGTTTAGTTTAACTATTTACATTTAAAAAATTAAATTAAATATAAATTTTGAAAAAAATACACTATCTTAACAAAGACTTTCAACGAAAATTGGTTTGAACCAGGGCTTGGAAACCGGTATTTTTTCTGAACCGGTTTAACGAAAATATATGGACTTTTGGAACTTTTTTGAAAAAGGTTAGGTTCCTTTGAACCGGTTCTTAAACCGGTTTGGAAAAAAATGGGTATTTTTTATTAAGCGGTTCATCCAATCAGATACGTACTGTTATAATTGTTCGACATATTTTTGAAAATGTTAATTATATTATAAAAACAATATAATGGCGAAAAGAATAATTCTGAAGAATCGGATAATTAGTATAACCTCTTTCGAAGAATATTTGGTCAAAAACAAGTCGCGTTGCGACCGTCGCAAGCGTCTGGAAATTAACCGGTTTATTTAGGTTCACAGTATCACTCTTATTTGGTTTCGCTCCGGAACGGAATTTTACGATAAAACCGGTTTAACCGTATAATACCGGTAAATCTTGAACCGGATTCAAGCCCTGGTTTGAACGAGATTGAACTAGTAGTTTTCAAAATAAAGTTATATTTGCTGTCATTAAAATATTGTGGTATATTGGCTAAGTGGAACTAATGGATCTCTTATTCAGTTCAAGTTGTCACGAAACCCTTAGTGTGCAAGTACAGCTCGCACTCGGCTAGTTTTTAAAGGAATAGATAGCAAATAGCCTATAAGCCATTTTTATTTTGCACACCAAACATCATGTATATCTACTGCGTATGTACCTACTTAGCTCCGGCGCCATTGCCGAAAATCGTAGGAGAATATTATTATGATACGTATGCTGATGGCTACAACTATGAACTGAAAGTATTACAATACCATATTTTTACAAAACCTTTTTTTTTTAAATTTATGCGGCTGCAAGCTGCGAGTGCAACTTGAGTAGTCTTGTATTTACTTAAATTATCTACTCAAATTATTAAGCGATGAATATAAGTTATGTGAAAATAGATCTTTATCTGAGGCCTTAATTGTTGCTTTTTTTTCAACACAACAGGGCCTTAATGAGGGGAGCACTTAAATGCTATTTTAGAGCGTTAATAACTTTCATTAGTCACAGTTTTTGTTAATTATCCGTTACCCAATGGTGTTTGCTTGAGAGGCAAATCGATTTAAGTACGCAGTCATGTATATTGGGAACTTGACTAACTAAAGCACGAGTAATTAATTATTCAAAGTTTTATTTATAGTTAGAGCAGTTTCTCACGCCTTCGCGCTTTTTGCACGGCACTTTAATGAAGCTGTTTCTTCGCTTTAAAATGCTTGCTCCTGAGGCCTTACTCTGGACACAAAACCCGATCCAATGAATATACCCATCCCTGTCACTCATACCAGGCCGTGCGCGTGCGTCAGGGATGGCTATATTCATTGGATCGGGTTTTGTGTCCAGAGTAAGGGGGCTGATCTGAAAATAGTTTTCAAAAACAACCGAATTCAGAACCAATTGTAGTGTAAGATTCGTTAGATCTACGTTAATTCGTAAGTATTTGTTAAGATCTACGTTACATATTTTTTTCAAAGTTACACTTAGTAGAAGTTGGGGGGGGGGGGGGGGCTATTACCACTTTGGAGACGTCTATCTATCAAACGTTATACTTAAAAAAAATATATTTTAGAAACCTCTATATCATTTTAAAAGACCTAACTATTGACAACCCACACGCATAGGTTTGACAAAAAAATATTGGAAATTGGTATGGGAAATAAAAAATGAAAATATATTTAAGGGGGGATCTTAAATATAATTATTTTTTGTATAAGAATCGTAAAGCGGTTAACAGGATACATCTTCCTAACAAATTCCAACAGTGTGTTTGTTATACCTAGTTTTAGATTAAAGTGGCTGTGCCATACGGACGGACGGACAGACAGACTAGACGAAACTGTAAGGGTTTCGTTTTTTGCCATTCGGCTCCGGAACCATAAAAAATAGTTTCGCATGGCTTAAGCAAATGTTCCCCTGCTAAAGTTTTACTCAGGTAGTATTTTGTCTTCTTTTCTACATAGATTGTAATATTGGTATCCTGATTCCTAGGGCTTTTGTGTGAAAGTTTAGTGCGTCAGAACTTTTCAGGCGACCTTGGAACATTTGTCGATAAACCTCTAGGCCACGATTGGTCGACATATCCACCGCTGCTTTACACCGCACTGCGACAGTCGTGTTGTGGTTTAGAATGTACTCTCACCAAAACAAACATGAATTAAAAAGTGCAACGCGCATCATCCAAATCCACCTCCAAACAGATTTGGACTTACACAACGCTGATTTAAAGAAGACTTTGCGGTTCTGCTTATGTTCCGAGATTACTATCCGACCATTCATTCATGTGTTCTTGTGACTTGTGCCATCTGGCAGCCAGTCCACACGTGTAGCCGGTGGCAAGTAGCCGCGCCAATGAGTTAAAAAAATGAAAATAATAACGTGTTTACTCTGAAGTTTTTTTTAAGTGACTATTAAAACGCAAAGGCGAAAGTTCAAAAAGTGACTTTCATAGTTGTTGAAAAAAGAATTAAGTGCATCATTCTATTTTGGGTGCTGGTTTCAAAATGGTAAGTTGGCAATGGTCCCTTTTTCGTGTAGAATATTTTTTACGTGATTAATTTTATTTACTTACATATATTAAAATTACGAGTGATCTAACTTTTAGCATAGCTTTTAAGTCCACTTTCACCACCAAGGACCTGACTTACCGGTTTGATTTGTGCCGTGTTAGTTATCTCCTAAGCAGACATTCTGCAACTAACATCTAAGGTCCGGTTTGAGAAGTAACTACGTTCTTAGCGGGTGGTTTGTGTGGCCATTTTTTATGGTTGTCGTTGTCCATTCCAACAAAATAAATCAAAGTTACTCAGAAACCAGATATCCATCATGATAAATGAGGTACCACTCATCATTCTGGCTTGATCGAACCATTATGTTTTTGGGGTTCCTTAGAAGGAACCCATATTGTTTCGCCATGTCCGTCTGTCTTTCCGCGATTCGGCTAAGAGACATTTGGTACAAGAAAACTGTAATTGATATAAGTATGTATTCCACTCCCGTGATTGGAACGAAGCCAAAATGGTTACAATATTTCTTTGAAAAAATAAAAAAAATCAACATTCGTCTCCATAAAAATTAACATATAACCGGTTTCGTCTCATAATTTCGGCCAATATGTAAATTAAAGGCAAACATAGGGCAATTTTCGTTGACCATAATCATGTTTTGGAGGATGTTTAAGGATAAAAATGCTTTGAACACACAGCCAAGTTTATACGGAACCCTTTGCGCGCGAGCCCGACTCGCACTAAGCTTATTTTTTACTAACTTCTCAGCTAGTCCTTACTCTCAGATGTTCATAATATTACTATAGTTAGGTTATTAATCTAAAGATAACGTAAGGTGTTAGTGCGTCTAGCGAAATTAGGTTGCTAGCGAGTAATGTAATGTCAATGCCCTCTGATCTCAATTAACGCTGAAATAATACTGTAAAGCCCAACATAATGAGCCCTTATCTTACATGATTGTGTATCAATGCACAGACAGACAGTCTTGCACTTTGAAACAGAGAGCAATAACAAAACAGTTCGTTAAAATTAATAGAGGAGACTCCTTGATCATTAAATATAGATTCAGGTCCATTTGCGCTAACCAGAGTTAAAACCTAATCCAAGGTTAAAAATGCAACGGTCTATTTGTCACCGTCAAAATTAAAGTAAACTGCCAGTTAATAAGGTCCCATGGTGGGGTAGATTCTCATGTAGATTGTATACGAAAATAGTTCACCAATCGAATTTTCGTTGTTGAAGAAAAAAAAAATTTGTTTTTCAGGGTCACGATTTCTATGCATTTCGATTACATTCGTGCTATACTTTTTTTTACATGAGTTACGGTTAAACTCGCAATCGAATTCGGTACCGCACGAAAAAAATCGATTGCTGCGAGAATCGCCGCCTAAGAGGACCAATTCTCATGCGGTTCCTGTACGAAAAAAGTTCACTGATCGAATATAAAGTCCGTTTCTTTTTTCTTGTCGACAATTGTAAACAATCTTGACATTCCTTTGCCGAAATAATTAATTTAAGGCCTGATTTTGAACAAAATAGAATATGGCTAATTTGTAAAAGTCACCTAAGTGGCAGCAATCGTAGGTACCTGTCATTTTTTTTTAAATCTGTCGTTTTATAATTTATCAGTCTGATAAGTTTTATCTGACCATTGAAAAATCGGCCCTAAAAGAATATGAACATGAATCTCACCAAGTATAGGTAATTCATCTTTAGCACTGAGATTTTAAATTAAATAATAAATAAATTTTATTCACTGATTTTATTAAAAAAGTTGTATACATTATTGGACTAGCAATCGAAAAACGGACTTTACCTACGCTACGAGACTACTACTAGAATAAAACATAGAATATAAAGTCTGTTATTGTTTCTATACAGTGTTTACAATCCTCACTGCTAAATCGGTCCAGTCAGCTGAAAGGTTCAATTGATGCTTACAAGTTCAAGAATGCACTTTTGGTCGTCAATGCAATTTCGACTTTCATAGGTTTCATTTGGGTCTATTTCAGGTTGCATCCGTCACTCGATTGCGGCATGCGTTTGCAAAATAAACATCCTCTTCGGTAATAGCGTTGCGTTCTAAAATATTGTCATTGTTACAGCAGCCATATTAGTTATTATAGTTACCTATCAATTGATATTGAAATACTACCTAGTGAAGTTGAAATAATTATATTTATGAAATTGAAGGTTCTTAATAAGTATCTCTAGATATTCTTTTTCTTTAATTTCAGAGCCGCGCCCATTTTACTACTTTGGAAGCGTCTAGCTATGAAACGTTAGTCTTAAAAAGTAAATGTTTTTAGGAACCTCTATGCTATTTTAAAAGATCTATCCATAGACATCCCACACGTGTAGGTTTGACTATTTTTTTTTCGTTTTAGTTTCATGTATGGGAGCCCCCCTTAACTGTCATTACTTTTTATTTTTGTATGACCATCGTAGAGCGGTTAAGATACATATTCCTCCCAATTTCAACAGTGTGATGCTTATAGTTACAGAATAAAATGACTGTGACATACGGACGGACATACAGACAGACAGACAGACTTGACGAAACTATAAGGGTTCCGTTTTTTGCCATTCGACTACGGAACCCTATAAAGGGTCCCTGTCCACACGCACGCGCCAGTAGAGTAATCGCCATTCTTTTCTCCTGCCTGCTTTCATCTTGACTCCCTGATACGACATGACGTTAATTTTCTGATTCACTTGGTCGAAATAGCTTATCCAAGATGATAGATTATTATCATAATCATATAGTGCCACCAACTTATGTGAAGAATAAAAGAATGGCGTTATGATCGAAATGGGTAGCCGTTTTTAGGTTTCCGTAGCTGAATGGCAAAAAACGGAACCCAACGGTCACAGCAACTTTATTCTGTAACTATAAGCATCACTCTGTTGAAAGTTGGTAGGAAGATGTATCGTGTTAACCGTTTTACGATTCTTATACAAAAAATAAGATATTTAAGGAGGGGCTCCTATACATGAAATTACAACCGAAAAAAAAAATTATTTTTTCAAGCCTATGCGTGTGGCTTGTCTATAGACAGGTCTTTTAAAATTACATAAGGGTTCCGAAAACCATTTTCTTTTAAAGTCTAGCCATTGTACTTTAATTTTTTTATATATATATAATATATATATATATATATATATATATATATATATATATATATATATATATATATATATATATATATATATATAAACTTAAGAAACACTTTCAACGGTAATTGGTTTGGACGGGATCGAATTAGTAGTTTTTGAGAATATTTGAGATAAGTATAGCACATTTTCAACAACCGCAATCATAACTTTGTACTTCATACAAACACTATGAAAAACAAAGCTATATTTGCTGTCAACAAAATATTGTGGTATTTTACTAAGTGGATTCCCTAATTCACGGTGGTGGTGGTACCCAAAGGTGGTATTAACACCGTACTACTTATGGGCTAGATAGAATTCATGTAGGCTATTTTAGTATTCGACTCCTTGTTTGCTATAATATCAGCATGAAAATAATATGTAGACAACAAAAATAGGCACTTATAATCGAATTGATTTTGTGATACCGTCGTTAACATTACTTAGTATTTATATACAGGGTGGTCAAAACCGATATGGCCATATTTTTTTTGGAATCCTTACATCCAGGGCTATCTAAATAGGTTATCCTATGTATGTTAGCCGAACTTTCGTAGTATTATCGAGATATTAATTTTTTAGCAAATTTTGTGAATTTACAAACAAACAATTCATCCACTTTCGATGGCGTTATGTTGGCTTTTTGTATTGCAGTATGATCCTGATAAATTAAATTTACTCAGATAAAATTATGATATGAGCTAGCTAAAACAAACCGTTTCGACAAAAAGTTTCAATTAAGAAAAAAAACTCGGAAACTACAAGCATTTGGCTATCATTACATAAATATGGTATATATATTTGGATGGCCCTAGATGTGAAGAATCCAAAAAAGTTGGATGATTCTGTTTTGGCCATCCTGTATAATTCATAAATTAATAAAGACGCCTATTTAAATTCCTCCCGAGAATTTTGAATATCAATAATGGTCACACTGAACTGTACCGGCAGGAATGACTTTTTCAAAGTGACAACTGTAGTTCCATTTTATGACATTCTTCAGATAAGTTGGTGGCACTGTACGGACAACAGCACGTCAAGGTAAACACTGCGGTATCTTATGCTGTTGTAATAAGGGCTAGTTTGTAGACTTTTGTTGCATAAGGTTGTGGTCGATTCGCCACAAAGTCGATTCGCCACGAAAAAATACGTGTGTTAACTCGCCACACTTGTAATAGTTATAATATTTTCTACTACTTTAAACTCGCCACACTTGTTTTCCAAGTAGAGACTGCAGAAAAACGAAACACATGATAGGAATAAAAATATGTATTTCTTATTATTAAAATCACAGGAAATTTTTAACAATACTTAAATCACAGTTCTTATTGCAAAAAAATAATGAATCACAGCAGTATTGATAAAAAAAATACTAAAATGTAACTAAAATAATGATCACCGAGTTATAATACGACTGCATTTTTTATTTTGGTTTGGGGAGCAGGTAGAGCTCCAGTTGATTGTTTTTTTTTCCGTGAATTGTGAATTTTAAATTTGTATTTTGGTTTAGTTTAATTTTGATTTATTAAATAGAAAATAATTTTTTTGTTAAACTAGATACCTAAAATCAGTATAACCAGTGACATATTAGTATCGGTCATTTTTGTTTGAAGAATTTGTTTTGCTTTGCTTGGTAACGGTACTTTACTTAAAAATGGTATATATATAAGATGTGTGGCGAATTAACAGCAACTTTTATTAAACTGTGGCGAATCAACGTATACTTTTACATGTTTGTGGCGAGTTTACTTTGAATGTATGGAAGTTACAAAAACGTGGAGAATCGATTTTGTGGCGAATAGACAATTACCCTTTGCTAAAGTAGGCTGTACATAAAGTAGGCTGGTACGACGTTTTTATACGCTTTTATTTATTCTGCCACCCACACGTGACCATAACTAAATAAATATAAATAGAATATATGTCATATATAGCCAATTTTACACACGTTTATGTATTTACTCAGCGATTATACACAGAAAATAATTATTAGGTCATAATGCACACCACCAGTATTTATTAGTTAAGCAAATAAATTTTGGAAATCCAAGGATGTTCATATTACTGGTATATTTATATTTAATCTTCATATTTTTAGTAGGTGGGTATATTATATACCTAAAAGAGTATTTCAGTGAGCATATAGCCACGAGAACCGAGTATACTTACGATTCTTAATTAGATACCTAGACCAAAATAACATTTGGTGGGTGGCCACTTTTTCATAATATAAAAATAGTGTTTGTTTTAACAATCGAAAATTTATATTTCAATGAATTGATTTTTCTTATAGATTATAAAATATTAAATATTAACTGTTTATAGTAATCCAAAGGTCATCATAATTTCTAACAATTCTTTACTGAAAGCAATTATTCAGTTAAAATAGGTAAATTCATACAATAATATTGCTATTTATTTATTATTAGGTACACCAACAGATTACAATCAAAACAGGCACTTAATAAAATATAATATTAACTCCTAAGACTAGACGATAATCCATAAATGGTATACACAGCATGATTAATCTAGTGGTAGGTGTAAAGACCTAAAATATAATTAAAGAAAATTAAGAGCTGTTAATTTTACTAACGGATAACATATAATAAAAAGAGCACAAAAACCTAGTTTTTAAGAAAATTGGTAACAGCCTTTTTAAAAACTGAAAACCTGTTATCAAACACGTCTATAGACGTATCTTTGTTGACCACTTCGTTGTAAGTCCTGCACATTCTGACTACAGGATTATATTAGGAGGTGTTGTTTTTATAAACATTGATGGCAAATGTTTTGGGAATTGCAAGAGAAACCTTGATTTAAACTCACAAAAACTGTTTTATGATATTTATTAAATTTTTTATTTAATTATAGCTCTATGAAACGTTCATATACGTCAATATATTTGTGCATGTTAGGTAGGTGATATCTTGACGATGATTTTCTTATGATAGATGATGTAATTACCTTTAATTTAACACCTGTTTCATCAAAAACGGTGGAATAGTTTGACTTTTAGCTAATTGTAATTTTAGAAAAGTGGCGCCATCTCTGTTTCTAATGGGTGAAACTGTCGCTGCTGCATGTGAAATCGCTTATTCGGTCCTTAGTACTATCACTGTGCAAAGTGGCTTGCTTTCATCAAAAAGTGCAGCTTTTAAGTCATAAGACGTATGAATAAAAAAGGGCTGTACCACCTGTGCACCGATGCCTAGGCACAGGGCGCAGAATAGCGAGACAAGGCCAGACTATATTTTTTTCAGTTTGCCCCTGATAAGTTCTTGCTACACTATCAGTGCTTAATTCCATCACCTTCTCGTACTTACCTATATGCCAGTACAATCTATATATACTAATATTATAAAGCTGAAGAGTTTGTTTGTTTGAACGCGCTAATCTCATCTCGTATATGTCTAAGAAAAGTAGGTTGAGGGAATCTTCTAACCCTGAAGTTATATCAATAAGTCTGAATATCTCAGCTCAGCAGGTAAGTATCTATAATATTTTTAAAAAGGGCGCAGCTAAAGAAGCTGGCACAGGGCGCAGAGAAGACTACCTACTTACGGCACTGCAAAGTGGATTACTAATTGGCGCGCTTTTTGCTCTTTTATAACGAACTTTGAAAGAGCGCAATATATTTTGAAGTTGGTAAAAAACAGGTTAAAATGCAGTTTTGACCATATGTAAATAGATTTGAAGAGAACAATTTTTAAGTACATAGTACATAATCTTCAATCCTATTACTCTGTGGTGGACTGAAACGTGCGCCCACAGATTAAAAAGAGTATGTCTACGTGTTCCTTTAAACTTTGTTTGTTTACTGTCAATTGTTTTGCTGTTTTTCTCTATAACTACCTTAGTCGGTACACATAAAGATGTATATTAATATATCCATTGACTAGTCAAAAGATGGAAGAAGACATTAAAAGTTTAAGATATTGTACTATTGTTACTAAGTAGTCCAGCGATGTAAATTCACAACTTTATTCGCACTTCATTTTGTACTACAAACAATACTAACATTAAAATGATTATTTTTTAAGAAAACGAATAACTTATTACAGTGTGCTATTGTCGTTAGGTAGAACGTGTATGAGTACGTTTTATTTTATAAGCAACAACGTAGTTCGGTGCGCAAAGATTGCAAGTTACCTTTTAAAATAACGGATACATTGTTAGTCTATTACTTTATTTTATTACTTTGTATTCATTTACGAAATAAGATTAATCAGTAATAATTAAGTAAAGTTAGTTTCGAAATATATCAACAGATGGCGCTATTCCCAGTTAACTTGCACTAACGAAGTTTTTGGTTACACTCTTATAATATAGTTAATTGGATGTTACTTATTTCGACTATCTGTCGAGACAATATACCGTTGTCTACGAAGTTGGCTTTTATTTATCAAAGCAACTTAGCATTCCCTCGACTTTGCCTATCATTCTAGCGGTTGTACATACAAACTGTTTTTTTAAGATAACTATGACGACAGGGTCATCAAATGTTAAGCCTGCAATATAATTTTAAAAATCCCGATACACTATAAATATTTTTGACTTTGACTTTGAAGATACAAAAAATCAACAAAGAGCTACCCTGACTACTATTTTCAACTTTTGTAAGCAGGAGAGAAATTGTATTATATACGTACTCTTTTTCAGATTTTTTTTGGCCTCATTATTTAATTAATTTATTAAGTATTTAAAAAATATAGTGTTCGATAGCATTAATGACATTAAATGTCATCATCATCATCATCATCATTATCCAAAGTCAAAGGACGTCCACGGCTGAACATAGGCCTCCCCACGTTTTCCACAGAGACCGATCACAAGTGGTCTGCATCCAGTTTGATTTTGCGGTCTTTACAAGGTCATCCGTCCATCGTACCTACGCCGTGTCTTTGGTCGAAGGGTCTCCAATCTAGAACTTTTCTGCACCAACGGTCATCAAGTTCATTGTGCTATGTGCCCTGCCCATTGCTATTTGAGCTCAGGGCTATGTCCGTTAACTTAGCATTAATTTAAACTAACTACTACTTTGAATTAGAACTGAAGCTCTATTTTTGAGTTACTGCCGTATAAGTAGATTTCTACTGATTTCCTTTAAAAAAATCTAGCATTAATAAATTAATTCACACGCCATATCAGAAAAATAAGGACGCCATATCAGAAAAATAAGGACTCTGGCCTCTCATGAAACACTTAAAATAATCAAATTAGGTGAAGTTATAGGAACCTACTCGCATTAAAACGAGTAGAAAGAGCATGTAGATATTTATTTCAAAAGAGGATGAACTCTTAGCATGAGCCATCAAGTAGAGTCGACCTAAGATAATCTCCAATTTCACATGACTGGTAACAAAACCATACCTTGTAGAAGACAACACTGTAATACATATATTGGACATAAATATTGGACACCAATCACATACATTGTTCTGATTCCAAAGTAAGTAGCCAATGCACTTGTGTTATGGAAATCAGTCACAACGGTGGTACCACAACACCCAGACCCGAGACAATATAGAAAAGATCGTTTTCTACATTGACCCGACCGGGAATCGAACCCAGAACCTCACGAGATGGCGACGCTTGATACCAGCGTGCTAGCCACTCGACCACGGAGGTCGTCAAATAATACTAAATTAGAACTTTACTGCGATACCACGTGACTGACGTAAACTAGTAAATATAGCTCACAGGTTCATTAACTCGTACCTACGTAACGTAACTAATTTTATTTTAGTAAGTACGGGCCCTAAGAATAGCAAAAACCAATACGATTTGTAGTTTGGTTTGACGTCATTTAATATCGTTGTGTGAACCGGAATAGAACCCTTCAGTATTTGTAGTGGGTTGGTTTCTCGTGGCACATAACTTCGCATTCTATGCTTTAGGACTTTTCTTATTCTCTCCACCATGGAACTATTTACAATACGCATACAAAATATTTGATGACTGAGCACTCCTCTCCTCTACCGATGATTTATTTTGGTACTTAGTGTTAAAAAAATAATTTTTGACTTATAAGCGTGTGCCAAACGGTTACGTTCTTCGTTTGCGGTTTATCTTTTTAACATGGTTACACACAATATTTCATTTGACGACCTCCGTGGTGTAGTGGCTAAGCACGCTGGTTTCAAGGCGTCGTCGCTCCGAGGTCCCGGGTTCGATTCCCGGTCAAGTCAATATTGATATCAAAATTTTCTATATTGTCTTGGGTCTGGGTGTTGTGGTACCACCGTTGTGTCTGATTTCCATAACACAAGTGCAAATAGCTACTTTGGGATCAGAGCAATGATTGGATTCCAATATTTATTAATTTATTTCTTCCATTCGACTTCCCCTTATTCCAAAAACTTAATACCATTAGGCTTAGAGCTGTTATCTTGGCAATTTGGTCGGTTAATACCAGTGAGTTTCATAGATAATTTATGCCAAGCAAAAAATGAGTCGCAAATACGACGACGGGATTATGATTACTTGATATTTGAATTTCGATATGAGTTGATGACAAGTGGCGTCAATGCACGGCGCATGAGATTTGTTCGTGATGTCAATTCCATACGCTAGTACTACAATTTTAAAACACCAATAAGGGATAAGGAGATATTAGTTTCCTTCATAGATTTTAAGTCTTGGTTAAAGACTGGTAATACATTTTTTGTAATAAACTGAGATTCAGCACTTTGAACCAAACAAACATACAATTCAGCTTAAAAATAGTAACCTGAGGCCACGAAAACCTACTTGCCTTGTTACCAAATCTTTGTTGGAACCACTTGCACAAATAAACTAAGCAAAGTAATAATGATAGTGATTTTTCCTTATTTTCGTACGTTCGATAATGTGATGTTTGCACTTTGATTATTATACCTACTGAGTACATACAGTATCATCATCGAATCATCAGCTATAGTACTAAATTGCAATTATTCCAGGTTGCCTGGGGGATTAAGAAATCGCTATCGATATACCTAGCAAGATTGTTTGTTTAATTGGTTACCTACCCTTTTCTTTTAACTCATGAATTAAAAAGCCTAAATGCACTAAAAAGTCTAAAATAAACTATTTACTCTTTAAAGGAAAGGACACCATTATAGGTGAACAATTTATTTTTGGAGTCGGTGCCCTGATAGATGATGCTTGAATGGCCAAAGCGATGGCACCGACCCTAAAAAGAAATTGTTCGCCTAAAATGGATTCCTTTTTTTTAGAGAGTGAAGAGTTTATTTCAGACTTTTTGAAGTTGGTTTACAAAGTAAATTTTTAGTGATTACAGAAGGTGTTGCACCATTTGACTCTATTCTTTTAAAATCTACAAATTACCTATCATAAGTTCTGTCATTAAAAAATCACTAAACTCTTATGCGTTTAGGAGTTCCACCATCAGCTCGGCTCCACTCAATGTCGACTATCAAACGCAACAATAAGTCTTCATTAAGATTCTAGTACGAAAGCACTATACGTGCCTTTCAAATTCGGGGTTTTCCCTCGTTTGCACCAAGATCCCATCACCAGATCCCGACTTGGTAACAATGGGACTAACATGTACTAATGTACTCCAACTTATTAGTTGACATGACTACTTATGGTCCTGTGTATATGTCAGATGGGGCAGAGTCATCCATGGCGTTCAGTTATGAGCTTTAACAAATTATCAAGTCATGTCTATAATTTAAAAATTAGTTCTATCCAAAGCTCTGTACCTACAACGAAAATAATTAACAATTATATTTTTTGTCAAACTGACGAAGGTAGCAAGCAACCAATCATTATGAAACCGGACTTAGAGACCCATCGGAACTCTATTATTATTTATGGAACTCTATTATTATTTATCAGTAAACCTTAATAAGTAAAGATATACAGTACAGTGGCCAGCTTATCAGGTTACTTACTTTTGTTGCAAACTAGCCCTTATTACATCTGCATAAGATACCGCAGTGTTTACCTTGACGTGATGTTGTCCGCATATTTATTTTTCTCAAATCTAGCAAAAATCTTGTTTTGTTGTGTTTACAGTTAAAAACATTAAGAACAAGGTGAAATAATAAGGCTGGCTGAAGTGTAAAAGTAGTTTTTGTAAAGACAACTTTTATATTTGAAGGTTTTACAGGACACTATAATTAAGTCCTGAATAGGCACCTCTCACTTCCTTCCTATTTTTTTCCGGTTTTCGAATGTCCAATTAAGAGTTAATTGGGGCATTGCATTTGCGAAGTTGAAGTTATATTTCAATGACACAAACAACAGTATGTTTACGCACTATTCACTACCTTCGTCGATACCACCATACCGAAATATAAAATAAATATTTAATTAATAAGTTGATCACGCACGCCAAAGTTTTACAAAATGCTGAACGGCATCACTAAATGCCATAGATCATGTCAACCAGAGCTCTATTTTTGAATCAGTCGCGTCAATATTCCGAATGATTATCGTTAGAAAAGGAGGCGTATTTAAATAAAAATCATCAAAATTCCCGCAAAATAATAAACGCGAGTAGACCAGAAAGGTACTTAAATTTCGGTTAGTTTTTATGTCGTCATTGTATAGGGGCAGAACATTGTCTATTAGTAATGTTTTTAAGGGCCTGTTTCAACATCGAGAAACAAGCAATACTAACCAACGAATTTCAAATATGGAACATCATTTCGTATGAATAAGTGGACAGATAACATTAACAAGAACTTAATAGGGAACTTAATTGTGAAACAATCCGTAAATCACCGCTATGAATGAGGATTCCAACTGATTGTCTTTCTAAAACCGAACATCTTCAACACCCAGGCGGTCACATGAGACCGCATAATAATTGAATTTCTATTGTGTCTCGTTTACATACGCTTGAGGAATTAAATCAAAGTACTTATTACCTATGTCTGCGACAGTCCACTTGTGTATCAATCTGTCTGATAAAAAGTACAATCAACATAATTGTTTAATACTTAAGACTCTTTACACACTGCGATTTTTAGCAGCGATGTAGTCGCGATGCTAACGCGCGTTAGCAACAATGCAGTCGCAAAATGTCAACCTTTACACACTGCGCTACTTTGAGTATATGTATATGTAGTCGCCAAAATTCAGTACATAATTTGTCAATTTCCAGCTTCTGCATCGCGACTGTATCAATGCTAACGCGTGACTGCATCGATGCTGAATTAAATCTGTTCATTGTGTGAGTCGCGAATCGCGATACTGAAGCGCGTTTCCAAAACGCGCGACTGCATCGATGCTAAAAGTCGCAGTGTGAAAGGGGTCAATGATAATTGAAAGACCGCTACTAGAAGAGAAGCACTTTGGAGGAGGCCTTATTGGTACGTCAACAAATAGTAAAGAGGCTTTTATTATGATTCAAATATCTGATTAATTACCTTCCTAACCTCACCCCATCAAAGTTAATTATGTATCATTCAAATCAACAACCCCTTCAGTGTAAGATAAAATCATTTGCGTGATCACACGAAGGGTTAAGGCCAGAAAGGTCAAGACTATTCTAAGCAGGCAGGAGTCCTATTTTTGCATCACTCGCCTCAATGGCGTCATATGGATTTTGATTTAATGTTCGGATTTCGAAAGACAATCAGTTGGAATCCACATTCATAGCAGTGATTCACTTACTGTTTCACAATGCCCTGTAAAGTTCTTGTTAACGTTATCTGTTCACTAATTCTCATACGAAATGAAATCCATATTTGAAATTCGTTGGTTAGTGCTTGTTTCTCGATGTAGAAACAGGCATTAGTGGAGCGGTTTGCACCTTTTACTCTGTTCTACAAGAAGCTGCAAATTACTTATCATAAGTTCTGTCATCATAATCACTGATCTCCTAAGCTTTAAGGAGTTCCACCATCAGCTCAGCTCTACACAATGCTGACTATCATACGTAACAACATATCAACATTAAGATTCCAGTACAAAAACATTATACATGCCTTTTATATTTGAGGGTTTTCCTCGATCGCACCAAGCTCCCATCATCAGATCCCGACTTGGTAACAATTAGACCAACTAGAAGGTATAACATCTAGGAAACCTCTATTTGAAAAAAAAAACTAATCGGTTTGGTAATGACTGAGATATGTACATACAGTCGTATTGATAACTTTCTTCTTTTTTTCAAAGTCGGTTAAACATAAGGTTAAGGTTAGGCTAGGTTAAGTATAGCTACGGTTGGCTCTATCCATAACATTTTGGTGTCAATTAGCATTTGGTGAAAAAAATGCATCTCTGTTCTATACAAATTAACAATACCCAATTTTGTATTTCGGTATGAGATTGCGGTGATTTATCATTCAAGTACATTCAACGAAATAAAAATTAAAACTATTAAACGAGTTAGTTAGTTATAATAATGTAATCTTAACTCATGTATTAACTATTAACACTGCTGCAATAATTTGATATAAAAATAATAATACATTTGCTTTAAAAATGGTGGTTCCTTTTTTATGTATAATTTCATCCGCAAGAATATGATGTCATAAATTTCTTCCTATTTTCTATTCATTCAGGGCCAGTTATGGCGTGACCTAAAAGACAAGACATCTATTCCATTTAAATAAAATTATTTAAATGAGCAAAATTTTGTAACGGCCAATAATAAAGCTGGCTGTTTACTAGCTCAAAAGATTAGCATAGCTATCCAATGCGGCAACGCAGCCAGCCTCATAGCTTTCTTGCCGCAAGTAAATGGTTTCGTTTTTGAATAGGTAGGTTTTAATTATATTTATTTTCATAATATAGCATGGCTTAGTTTTTTTTCTTTTTTGTTATTAATAAAGAGTAAAACTATGGCTAATTTCAATTGAATAGATATCTAGTTTTCTTGAATATTAAACGTACATTTATTACAAATACATTTAGATTCTTAGAGCCAATCGACGACGATTATATGCATTGTAATCACAAGAAGTTGCATCATCATAAGATTTTCTAGATTTTTATTCAAGCGCATGATTTCTATTTGCTTTTTTATTCAATTCACTGCATATTTTTTATATAAATAGGTACATACTTGCCGTATTACACATAGTAATTGACCACTTACGTGCATTGCACTTCAATAAGTAGATTTTATCATTGAGATAAGTGATACCATGAGTACAAACAACCGGTATATCAAAAGAAAATTACACGTACGGATTTTTGTGTCAAGGTTAAGTGTTCACTCTGGTTCACAAGACTAGTCACTCCAATCTGATACTTAACTGATTATGTGATTAACCAGATAATTTTGCTAATTAAATCTATACTAATATTATAAAGCTGAAGAGTTTGTTTGTTTGAACGCGCTAATCTCAGGAACTACTAGGCCAATTTGGAAAATTATTTTTGTGTTGGATAGCTTATTTATTGAGAAAGGCAAAACATCACGCTGCGACGGGAGGATACAAACTCAAAACGCGAAGACAATGTCGCAGAGGAACGGTAGTTGTAAATATAAAGGTTTTTTTTAAACCTAAATATCGTAACGGCAGTAGCTACGGCGTAGCTTCACTGCTACGACTACGAAGGTTTCTCAATCAATATATATGAAATATCAAATATGATGAATATGTCTGAACATTTAGGAAACCATTGGCATTTTTATATATTTGATAGACCATTTATTTTGCTAGTACCTGGTGCCTTTAATCAAAGGATTGATAACCCATGTTGTTTTCCGTAGGGATCGACAGCAATGCTTTCATGAGGCCGATTCTCGCGGTTATCGATTTTTTTTCGTGTGTTATTTCGATCGCGCGCGAGTTTAACCGTTTCACCTAAAAAATCAAGTAAAAAATCCGCACGTAAAATAACTATCGCACGAACAAAATCTAAAGACATAGAAATCGTGACACTGAAAAATCAAAAACATTTTTTTCTTCGACAAAGAAAATTCGATTGGTCAACTTTTTTCGTATAAGAAATGCACGAGAATTGTCCCTCCTCTAGCAATGAAAAACTATTAGGTCTTCATTTCTAAGGTCACTCGAATACTCACGTAGCTAACCCAATCACAAAGGGGCCTACATATGTTCTTGCGTGCATAATGCATGCTGTCCCGGCGCCTTGCGTGTGTGAAATAGTTATGTTCTTGAAATCAGCAAGAGTATGTCACTCAGTAAGTTTATTTGAAAAAACTTAAGAGAAATCGGAAAGGTTATATATTCGAAGTATATTAGTAGGTACTATAATCTGTTCTATATTGTTGTAATAATCTGCATTTCGCCTCAAGCTCAAAATGGTAAATGAGTAAGTTTAATTACTCACAAAAATGATTTATTTTCGTAGTTTACACCCATAGCGTTATTTTAGTCAAACATTGTATTTTAATTTGAAAGCTTTAAGGCATACATATTTTTGGATTCCGATCTAGATTTGTACAATGATATATCTAGTATTTACTATTTTGTTTATTGTTATCTATTTTGTGTGCTTTGATAAATAAAATAAAACAAATAATGCTCTTACACTGTTGACCACACCAAAGCCTTAATGTGAGTTTCTTCCTGTCGTGAATGAATTTTTGACGCCTTTTAAAAGAAATTCATTTGCACTTCTTTGAACGGGTTAATTTCGGTGACAAACATACTTATATCACATTTTCATAGAATACTAGAGGCAACAGTTATTCAATGCTTTAGGAAATTGATGTCGCTTCGCTATCTAATGCTTTAGAATGTTTTTAACACTCACAGTGTCATATTTATTACGATTTTTTGGTTTCTTATTTCATCTTTATGAATATAAAATATGACACTGTGAGTGTTAAAAACATTCATTATTCTGTAAAGAATAACTGCTTGGGCCATCTGTTTCATAAACAGACGGCTAGATGGCGCTAAGCGTCACGCAATTGACGTTTTCATAAGAAACCACAAATTTCGGAGGGTCGGACTAACAGCACGGTAGCTCAATTGGTAAGAGCGTTTGGCCCGGTTTGCCAAAAGGTTGCTGGTTCAAGTCCCGCCCGTGCGCAATTTTTTGGTTTCTAATCTCATCTTTATGAACAGTTATTCAGATGAAACTAACGCAACTTGTAGAGGCAGAGTCTACTGTTCCCCACTCAATGGCGGTCGCGTGTTCAAAATTGTCAATTTCTTAAGGTCCATCTAAGTGAGCTCCATTTATTTTTGCAGTCACATGTAGAGCTGAAAACACGATAACATCAAAGATTGCAGAAGACAGGCGAGGGAAACTTAAATGACACGTAGATTTTTCTTAAAGATGAAATAAGAAACCAAAAATTTGCGCACGGGCGGACTTTAACCAGCAATTTCTTGGCTAACCGGATCAAACGCTCTACCAATTGAGCTACCGTGCTGTCTGTCCGAGCTTGCGAAATTTGTGGTCTCTTAGGGATACGTCATTACGCGTGACGTTAAGAGACCACAAATCGGTTAGCCAAGAAGTTGCTGGTTCAAGTCCCGCCCGTGCGCAAATTTTTGGTTTCTTATTTCACCTTTAAGTATATAAAATATGACACTGTGAGTGTTAAAAACATTGTAAGCCAGGTAGATTTTTATTACTCGGAAACAACGGTTGTGACATGCAAGATGTCCACTGACGTATTGAATGGTATGGCACCAAATAACTTAAACACAATAGGTGCAAAAATTGTGGTATTTTTTCATACAGGGTGTGGTCAGTGATACAAGCAATAAATTTAAATTTAGGCCCTTTGATTAAGCAGTTATCAATTCTTAATGGTTAAAATTTTTAATAATTCAAAAAAAGATATTTTCTGACAAAAGAAATAGAACCTGAAATATATTGAATCTGCAGGACCTAAAGGTTCGACTGGCAGATAATGTTTTTAGCATAAAGTCCACCTTTGTACATTATGATTTGTGCAATAAAGTCTTTAAAAAATAAATATTTCAAACAAATGTCTAAATTCAAAGAACTTGATATTGTCATTTACTACAGAGTGTTAGCGATTTTGATATACATTGATTAGGGATTATGACTTTGGATTACTATGTCTGTGATTTAAAGCATGTTAGAGCACTATGACCAGGGGCCGTATTTTTGAATCACTCGCTTCGAAAGTGAGTGATTTTCGTTCGACAACGAGTTTTTTTCTATGACTTTTAATTCATCTTCGAACGAAAATCACTCGCCATCTTGACGCGAGTGATTCAAAAATAGGGGGGCCCAGGGCCTCAATTTTTCAATCACTCGCGTTAAGATGGCGTGTGATATACATTGATATCTGACCTGTTTTTCAATGAAAATTTGGATAATTCCATACAGGACTGATTCGCAAAAAGATAACTGAATTTTGTGAGTACTAACGTTTATATTTCGTATGATTTTCATTGATTTTAATTCGTTCTTAAAGGACATTTACACGTCATATTCAAGCGAGTGATTCAAAAATAGGGCCCAGGTCCAGGTAACTAAGTAAACTCTGTAAAATCATTGAATACAATTTTTGTTCCTATTACTGATCACTGCATAAATGTACGAAGAAAATACTTAGTTTGACTTTGATTATTTTTTGAAGATTACAAGTCAAAAAGAAGGATTGGGATTACGACCAGTGTGTATTTTTCCTGTATCGTGGTGTCGTCTCTATTAAACGTTTTTAGTTTGCTATTATATCGTCCGAAACTACGTAGTATGTACTGTATTTTTTTGTTTTTCGTTGCCAACTCCTTTTGGCTGATTACAAAAATGGAATTCAACAAAACGATTAAGGATTTGGCATACCTACTGTTTGCGGTTTGCGGGCCGCATGCGGTCAATATTATACAGACTGGACCGCAGACCGCAACCAGTGCGCCAAGTACTGTATCGTTTTGCGGAACCTAATTATTTCGTAGTTAGGATTGCTCACTAATGCTTCGGATCCGCAAAACGATAATCGATTTCGTTTTCACAGTAAGCACTCTTATACGGATCGAGTGCCGTAACGGGACAAAGTTTATAGAGCTACATTTAGCAAATGTGTCTGACTCTACCAGTGTAAGAATGTCAAGCCTGTGCATAATTAAAGCTGTCGGCCATCTGCTGTGCCGTGCTCTGAATAGACAATGTCACCTGTGCTAGGTTTGACCCCGTATTAAAATGGTTACCCGTTTATTCACGTTTAACAGAATGTTAAAAAGCTTACGACAACGCTGGTGCTTCCTACTTAACTACAAGCTCGATTGGTATCATCTATCTATACTAATATTATAAGTCTGAAGTGTTTGTTTGTGTTTTGTTGTTTGACTGAACGGCTGGTCTCAGGAACTACTGACCGATTTGAAAAATAAATAAATATTTAGTACAAGCTGTCCCCCGCTAGTTCGTCCGCGCGTTTTCAGTTTGTGTCCTCCCTATTAAAGCCTTAAACCTTCCTCGATAAGTAAGCTATCCAAGAACAAAATATTTTTTAAAATCGGTTATCAGTTCCTGAGATTTGCGCGTTCAAACAAACTAATACTTCAGCTTTATGATATAAGTAAAGATAGATAATGCCACAAGGTATTAAGACCGCCAATTGTACAACTCACAGTGAAATAAAGTTTAAATAAATAAACAAAACAATCATTTAGAAAGGACATCTGGCGCCACACAATTTTCGATTAGTTTTGTCTCATACAGGTTGAATATTTTTAATGCTTACCTTACTTAAAATGTTTATCAGACATTACATGAATATATTACGTATATATAATTAAGGAGCTGTGGATTTTTTATAATATAAATATTAATAACTAAATAAACATTGAAAAGAGAACGTTTTGCTTCAAGGAAGCATAATATATCGTATTAAAATCAAGATAATCTGCATTCAAAGATTTTTTGTAGTAGGTACCTACACATTTCTAAAATTTGACATGCGAAAGATACATGCTGATGTTACAGACACACGTTGAACTAAAAACATGTAACAAAAAATGAATAATTTATTAATTATATTCAAATTGTACAGTGGTAATGTAATGTATTCTATAATTAACAATACCATACTACACGAAACGAGATAATAAACATACGGCCGGCCAGACAGCAAAAAACCTGTCTTTTTATTTTAAGTATCATAGCTCTATGGCTATCGTAGCCATGTGTTTTTTGGCTTTAATTTGGTATTGAATGCAAATAAGTAGGTATTATCTATACTAATATTATAAAGCTAAATAGTTTGAATGAGATAATTTCAGAAAAAACTGGACCGATTTGAAAAAATTTTTTTGTCTTGGATAGCTTATGTGGTACACGACAACACTGTGGTATCTCATACAGTTGTAATAAGGGCTAGTTTGCAACAGAAGTGAGGTGTGCTGGCGGCTGTACATCACGCTCCGGTGGGCGGGAGGTGCTCTTCTCCACAAACTCAAAAGGCGTGAACGAAGTCGCGGGGGACTGCTAGTGTAGGTATATAGTTACCATATTTATAATAGGAGAGCTTATTTAAGAGAGGCGGCCGCAACGACTGTTGACATTTAGGTATGTAGAGTAAAAAACACAATCATTTTTTGAATCCTTTATCAAGGTCTAATGATGAGATTGAAGAAAGCTTAGCTTAGATAGTTACCACATCGCCTTTAACTGTCTAAGCAAAGCTATCTAGAATTTTCGTTAATGGCAAATCGAAAATTCCTTGCTAAAACACTGATCCCTATTTACCGCTTCATGCATCTTAATCAGTACAACTTGTCAACTCACTGTTTCTCGAAAATCATAAACATAATTAACAGGAGGAAGCCCGAAATTAAGCGTCAAATCGTGTCCAAATTACCATCAGCTACGCTTGTTTCACGGGCTTAAAATAGATGTCTTGGTGCACAATCACTATGTAATTAATTGGGAATCTTGATTAAGTTTTTAGGCTCCATTCACAATAGTCTGATTTGAAACCTCCCACGGTGTCTATCAGAGTGTGCTTTACGCTGTGTTACTCTCTCACTCCGGAAGAAAATCCCAAGTAGTCTTTACGAGTTCGACTTAAGGGAGACTTAACAAGTTTTTGTGTCCTAAATTGTATAAATTAATTTTGAATTTGACTTTGAACTTTGCACATTAGTACATTTTTCATATTTAGTCTCATAAAAATGAACTGTAAAGAGAAATTGAAAAGACATATTATTATTTCCTTACTTACTCCCTTTTTAATATAAAAATGATGTAGTGGTAAATTTGTTGAACACGTTTAAGAGAAAAATGAGTTTTTTTTCTTAAAAATCGTTCAAATCTGTAACATAAAGCTGCGTTCACAAATCAACATGTTCAAATCCGCCCATGTGCTAAGCTTCCTCCTTCTCCCCTACAGTTAGAGCAGTTGCGTCCTTGACTTTTTATCATGATTTTGTATCGTAAGAATGAACTTGTCACTGTCACCGCGCACAAGAAAAAATATGCAAATCGAAACTGTATTGACACAAAATGGAACGCAGGCAGGTGAAGGAAAAGCTTTTTTTTATACAAGTTTAACGTCTTCAGCTCTACGCCATACAGACAATACTTTAGTGAATTTTCATTTTTAACACTTAAAACTAAACTAACACTAAACTAGCCAATCCCAACATAACTCATTGAAATGCGAGGTGGTTCGCATTTCAATGCTCAACAAGGAAGCTCATGGCAGGAACAGCGATCCGGGTAAGATGGCGCGATCAGAGCTCGCTTCACTTAATTCCCTACTTTAATTGCATTGTGTTCTTCAACAGCACAAATTATCATGACAATTTCACCACATAATCACAATAATTGACCCGAAAAAAACAATTACTAAAACGGTCAAAAGAAATAAGGTCCGTCTTTCCCTTTTTCTTTCCCGCGCCAAACCCTCTAAGCGGAAAAGCGGGAGGAACGTGACAAGTTTGACAGGTCTTTTTTTTAAATAATAGTTTTACGGCTTTTAGACTATATCCATCCAGCCAAACCTTCCTTGGTATTGTAATCATAAAAATACGCCAAAATACAATATTATATTTTTTTTCTTCTTTTTTTTCTTCTCTTTGTGTTGTATTTCATCTATTTGTCTTTTCAAATTTCAATAAATGTAGTCACTACATATTGGTTCTTCATAAATGCTAATATTCTGCAGTAGAGATGACAGGTGGCGGGGAATTTCATTATTTTGGTAGAGCTTAATTAAGCCATCTATTAAAATCAATCTTTGCATATTTAAGGCTGGGCAGTGCAATATAACGTATTCTAGTGTAGCTTGTTCATTGAAACAATATTCACAGGTCTTTCTTATAATCTTGCTTAGAGCGCTTTCACACTTAGGCGCTTAGAAGCGCGACGGATAGCGGCAGTCGCGCTGCTGTCAATTTCATACATAAAATGACAGCAGTAATCCCACATTAGAGAGACGCGCTGCGGTCGCTCTAATGTGTAGGTGCAATTAGGGCCAATTTTTCCAACACTTGATAAGACTTATCAGACTTACCAAGTATAAAACGACTGATTTTAAAATGACATTATCGTAAATGATTGTTGAAATATTTGTGACGTTTCCAAATGTGGCATACTTTTTTTTTAACATATTTTTTATCTGAAGTTGGAAAAATCAGGCCTTAGTAGCCGTGATGCTTGGTACCACAGAGCTATGATGATTGTATACCGTGGGAAAAAGCTCTTTTTGTTGCTTGTCGATTTTGAGGAAAAGGCTGTGGGTAACAGACGAGGAAAATACTGACCGTAAAATCGGTCTGCGACAGGTTGAGATTTCCTAAGCATTACACCATTATATTCAAGCAATCTGCAAAATATAAGAGAAAGGATACAGCTTTTATGTTTCGTTAAAGCCTTGGCCTGTTAATATTGCCTGATAGTATACCTTTCTCTTTTGGCACCTTTTCAAACAATTATCTGAGACATTTTAGTTAGGGTAATGTGCGAATTATAAAATTTAGGTTTGGTATGAAGATACAGTGAGTTGTTATTACCACTATAAACTTATTAGTCCATTGAATGAGTCCCTCCAAGGGGGGTCTAGAGTGCGTGAGTTAGTAACGTAAGATGTTTCTTCGGAAACATGTCTAGAGTCCCTAGGTAATAAACATACTAAAACCCCGGGACACTAGGAGGAGCCCCGGAGTGGGGGGAGGGGGGAAAGGGTCCATTTTTCATTTTTCGCTTAAATCTCCAAAACGGTACATGTTAGAGAAAAACTTTCAAGGAAAAGTTGAAAGGCCATAAAATTATCTACAAGTTGTACCTAAATATTTTTTTTCTATTAGCAGCCGTTTTCGAGCTACATCCCATGAAAGGTGAAAAATTCGAAAACATAAGCAAACTTTAGGATAAGCTTAACGAGGGCGGACCCCTTCCCATGCTACGTGTGAAACTTCATCGAAAAAATCCGATCAACGGATAATGTTGGGACATTGATGTCATATGAGAGGCACTAGAGGAAAAAAATAAAAAGTTCAAGTATCGTAACTACCCTAATAAAATTCAATTCCTCCTAAACGCCTCCATGGTGGAATCTGTTTTTTTTAATCAATGATAGACCTAATTATGAGTGATCTATCGCTACCGGTCACAAGTTGCACTTTTGAGCTTTTTGGAAGAAAAAAAATAAAAAGGTCAAGTTGCGTAACTACCCTAACATAATATTTTGACAATCAATTCCTCCTAAAGGCTTCCATGGAGGAATGTGTTTTTTTTACCAATGATAGACCTAATTAAGAGCAATCTATCAGTACCGATCACAAGTTGCACTTTTGAGTTTTTTGGAAGATAAAAATAAAAAGATCAAGTTCAGTAACTCAAACTACCCTAATATAATATTTTGACAATCGATTCCTCCTAAAGGCTTCCATGGAGGAATGTGTTTATTTTACCAATTATAGACCTAATTAAGAGCAATCTATCAGTACCGGTCACAAGTTGCACATTTGAGTTTTTTGGAAGAAAGAAATATTTTTTGATCGATTGATGTGATAAACATGGGTATGTAGTATGGGGAAATTGTTTGAGCCAAAATCATTTTTTACTGCGTGTAACTCAGAAATGGTAGGATATAGTAAAAAATGATCTAGGTACAACTTGTAGATAATTTTATGGCCTTTCAACTTTTCCTTGAAAGTTTTTCTCTAACATGTACCGTTTTTGAGATTTAAGCGAAAAGTGAAAAAATGGACCCTTTCCCCCCTCCCCCCACTCCGGGGCTCCTCCTAGTATCCCGGGGTTTTAGTATGTTTATTACCTAGGGACTCTTGACATGTTTCCGAAGAAACATCTTACGTTACTAACTCACGCACTCTAGAACTTTTTATTCAATGGACTATATACGAAGCAAAAAATGTGTTTCAAATACACGACGTGACTCTTGTGACGTATTCCTTGAAATTTGAATTTCGAATGTGAAACCGTTTGAATGAGTTGTTTTAATAAGTGGCGTCAATTCAATGTGGCACGAGATTTGTCTATTTTGTCTAATACTAATATAACAAAGGTAAAACACGTTCAAACATACAAAAAGCTTCTTTGTATGTTTGAACGTGTTAATTTTAGAAACTACTGGACCCACCGTCGTCGTAGGACGTCCACTAACAAGATGGACAGACGACCTTAAAAAGATCGCAGGATCAAACTGGATGCAGACCGCTAGTGATCGGTCGCTGTGGAAAGCCATGGGGGAGGCCTATGTTCAGCAGTGGACGTCCTTTGGCTGATAATGATGATGATGATAATGATGGACTGAATTTTAAAAAAAATAAGTTAGGTAGATAGCCCATTTATCGAGGAATTCTTCAAGATATATAACATTAAGATACGAATCATAAGTCCAGCGCCGCAAGGAAATTATTATGTTGCGAAACGGGGAAAAATATTCCTTTTGAGAACTTCCGCTGCGTACGCTGCGTAAACCGTTTAAGTTACACAAAAATCATTTATGACGAGATTATTCTGCATAAACAGATCTACATTAAAGTACGCGACAGCATATGTCTATCTTATAAATATGGTTTACTCACTTCAACCTTTTTTCTATACTAATATCATAAAAATGAAAAGTTTGTTTGTATGTTTGAACGCGCTAATCTCAGAAACTATTGGATCTCAGAAACTTTTTTTAAAAAAAGTGTTGGATAGCTTATTTATCGAGGAAGACTATAAAACATAAAGCTGCGACAAGAGGGGAGGGAGCAAACTCAAAACGCGCGAACGAGGTCGCGGGCGAACGCTAGTAGTAGTATAATAGGTGAAGATAGATCATACTAAGTGTATACAATTTCTCTAACGGTATCCAGTGGTATCCAAATTATTTAATCTTAGATCTGAATATGTCGATTTTAAGTTTATTTTTTAAATTGCATGTCATGGTTTTATTTTTCTTGTTTATTATTAATAAATCATTCAACTATTGTCAGAGCTTTGTAGTGTAGACATATATCAATATCAAGAGTTTTGATTACCTACTTAAAAAAACATTGGTTATTATGCATACTATCAGCTGTTGGCAAACGTTTGTTGCGTAATCTAGATAAATATCGTTAGAAATGTATATCAGTTATTAAGTGGTTCTCACGTTTAAGCTACTTTTAAAGTGTTGAATTGAAATAATTATGTAAAGAAAAAAAAATTTGGACACCAATCACATACATTGCTCGGATCCCAAAGTATGAGCCAATGCTCTTGTGTTATGGAAATCAGAAACAACGGTGGTACCACAACACCCAGGGGGGTTCTCATGCAATTCTGGAATAGTTTAATTAAAAAAGTAAATAATAACTTCGATTTGCAAGTGGTTATAAAAAAAATAAAAACTTAACAGTGAACAATAAACATGTGTCCTTATATGAATTTCAAGCGTGTGACTTATCTTTTAAAATATCGCAAAGCTTACGTCATAATCAACATTACAAACTCGCCATTTAAATAACATTTTATTTGACCTTTAAACCTAGTTGTCAAACGTAATACATTACACGAGCAGTTTTTTTTTATCTATTCATTAAAAAATACAAAAAATATAGACCCTACATGTTTCATTCCTCCTACGGTTAACCAGCCATGCATGGAATATAATTTTACGCAAGTGGAAGTAAACTTATTCATTCATTTGTTATGCAGGTTGAGGGAACTAAGATAGTAATAGTTGAGTGTTTTATAGTAATGCAAAGATAATGAAAATCGTTCATCGGTCTCCGTATAGGTACCGTTACCACGAGTTAATAGCGGTTTAACTCGCTAGCGACGACGTAGAAAAGTGTACGAAAAATTGCACAGCGCCTCTAGCGGTCACTTGCAGAACTTTTTTTTTTAAATACATACAGTTTTTTTACGTGGTCGCTAGCAAGTAGAACCGCCGTAAACACATGTTAACGGCTCTGTTAAAGTGACAAATTGACTAACAGACACCGACGGCCACATGTTATTTTGTTTTGCAAAATCGCAACAAACGTGTAAATGATATGTTTGTTTACGTTTTTCTCAATTTCATTATTCTATTTTCGATCACAATCTTCCTGACGGTACGTTCTCAAAACACAGTGGGTCTAAAACAACAATTATACGAGTAAGCAACCAAAAATTGCGCACGGCCGGGCGGGACTCGAACCTGCATCTTCTGGCTAATCAATTGGAAAGAGCGTTAGCCCACGGATACCCATCGAGCTACTTCAGACTATATAGTCTGAAGCAAAATTTTTGACATTTCGCGTAGACAACGCTGAGACAAAATTTATGTTTTCATGTATTGCTTAAAGAGAATTTTTCAATTAAGCTTTAAAAAAACATTGATTTTTAAAGGTTTTTTACAGGTTTAGGCTACGTAAGTAAAAATTATATTTGATGAAACAGAAAATCAGAAAATTTAAATTGTTAACGAGAAATGACAATAATTTTACTTCACTTTAACCGCAGGTTAGCCAGAAGATGCAGGTTCGAGTCCTGCCCGTTGTTGTTTTAGACCCATTGTGATCGAAAATAGAATAATGAGATGGAAAAAAACGTAATTGTTTACGGTAAACAATTTAAAAATATATCTTATTTCATTTTATAACAATAAAAAAGAACACTGTTAGTATAAAAAACATTCTAAACCACCAACTATGTTTTACAAATCTTTTATTCCGATATAGAATGATCTACATACTATACGATTTAATACATCAACGACCATCGAAAGATAGTGTTGCGTATACCGTTTGCTCCCTTTTACTACAGCATGTTACTCGTATGTCTTATTAAGCCGCCGAAATAATCATAAATCGCTTCGCACTTGACTTGTTTTTTATCAGCTTTTTGTCCGAATATATCACCAAATACTCGCAGTTATCGCCATTCGATCTCGGGCGGTCGTCGACGCGACACGTGATATTGTGAAACTGACCTATTTTTCGGAATCATGAAAGAGAAGGAAAAAATAGAAATGCAAAAATACAAGGTTCGTTCAACTGGGTGTTTATTAATAGTGGAGTTGTATTTTGAAAAGCTGCCAAATAGATAAGTGGGGAAACGGTAACATTATCAGTGTTTATAGTGTGTTTTATTGGTGAATCCAAAATGTTTATCGTATTGAAAGGTGAAGGTTGGGTTAAATAGAATAACGCAAAAAATACTCGTGGCTTTGTCCGTAAATCTCTCATTCATATTGAATTTTATAACTATACCTTATCCGATTTCGTTGTTTGCTGTCCAATAGATCCTCCTATGTTAAAAATATCGAAATCGGTTGAGCTGTTTTGGCGTGACATCGGAGACATCTTTTACACTTTCGTATTTTAAATATTACTGAGTGGGGCATGGGGATAGAGTTTTTCATCAAAGTCAAATATTTTTTTACGTTAACGCTTCAAATTGGAAATCACTTTGTTTGTACTGCCATGTCTAAATTGACAAAAGCCGGTCAGGAATGATATTTTTCATTTTACATGTTTCTCGATTGTTTTGCCTTAACATCATTTATCATTCAGCCATTTATTTTATACTAACAGCCACCCGCGACTTCGTTCGCACGTTTTCGTTTTACTCCGTTCCCAGTAGAAGCTTAACTTAATGTTTTATCGCATATACCCATTGAACTAGTCATTTAGCCTTCCCTGAAATAAGCTTTCTAATACAAAGATGATTTTTCTAATTGAACCAGTAGTTGTTTCTTATTAGCGCGTTTAAACAAACAAAAATCTCTTCAGCTGTATACTATTAGAATATATAGAAGTATAGATAATATTTCGTTACAATGTTATCTTTTCTAAACGCAGTGGGAGAAGCAGCTTTTCCTCAAGTCTCTCCCACTTTCCACGGCGGTGCAACAGTGTGCAAACAAGTTGATGCACTTTTTAGGGTTCCGTAGCCGAATGGCAAAAAAACGGAACCCTCATAGTTTCGTCAAGTCTGTCTGTCTGTCTGTCCGTCCGTATGTTACAGCCTCTTTTTAACCGACTTCAAAAAAGGAGGAGGTTATCAATTCGACTGTATGTTTTTTTTTTTGTATGTTTGTTACCTCATATCTCAGAAAAATTGTTTCGCCTGTTAAGAGGGTATACCTTCTAGTTGGTCCCATTTTTTTCAATTTGGGAACTGATGATGGGATCTTGGTGTAATCGAGGGAAACCCTCAAATTTTAAAGGCACGTATAGTGTTTCTTTACTTGAATCTTAATGTTGACATGTTGTAACGTCTAATAGTCAACATCTTGTGGGGCAGAGCTGAAGGTGGAACTCCTTAACACTTAGGAGTTCAGTAATTATAATGAAAGAACTTATAATAGGTAGTTTGTAGCTTCATAAAAAACAGAGTCATAAGGTGGCCTCCCCATTCTCCTGTAATCTCTAAAAATGAAGAAATAAAATTAACTTTAAAAAAGTAAAAACCGACTTCGAAACCAAAATGCACTAAAAAGTCTTAAATAAACTCTTGACTATTGAAAGGCAAGGAATCCGTTTTAGGCAAACAATTTCTTTTTGGAGTCGGTGCCAGCACTTTGACCATCAAGCATCAACTATCACAGCACCGACTCCAAAAAGAAATTGTTTGCCTAAAATGGGTTCCTTTCCTTTCAATAGTCAAGAGTTTATTTAAGACTTTTTAGTGCATTTTGGTTTTAAAGTCGGTTTTTACTTTTTTTAAAGTTATTTTTATTTCTGTAACTATAAGCATCACATTGTTGAAATTTGGTAGGAACATGTATCCTGTTAACCGCTTTACGATTCTTTCATAAAAAATATGCTCCCATACATGAAACTGAAACCAAAAAAAAAATTTTTAGTCTAACCTATTCGTGTGGGGTGTCTATGGATAGGTCTTTTAAAATAGAGGTTTCAATTTCAATTTACGTAGACACCAGTCCAAAGTGGTACAATCTTCACTAAATCCTTTAACTAATGGTAAACGTAGAATGTGTAGATAGGTTGATAAATTCAGTATGTGTACCCGTGCCTTCCTGTATATGCCTACCTTCGAATCACTCAATGACGGTCTAGATTCACAACATTACTGTGTGTTATGTACCATTGTATGTAGTTATGGGTCGAGCCGAATAAAGGATTTATTTTTCTTTATTTCAGGAAGAAAAACATGAAAAGAAGAATGAAGAAGACATCCTGGACACCGTCCTCTCGTACCTGGGGGGTATGGGGAGATACCAGAAGCTGTTGTTCGTGGCTATGATGCCGTTCGGCTTCTTCTTCGCTTTCGTCTACTTCGTGCAGATGTTCGTGGCTGCAACTCCTCAGAGGCACTGGTGTAAGGTGCCCGAGTTGAGTCATTTGGAGCCTGAGCTCAGGTAAGCAAAAATGAATGACTAATGCAATGGTCTACCAAATCGCAACGTGCTAGAGCTGCTTTTGGTAAAGCTTAGACACCTAACCACCGACAGTTTTTTATTGTTTTCAAATGGTTATTGAGCGTTGATAATAATAGTAACATAAGAGCACAACAAACATCAAACACTCGTACCAGTAATGATAACGGTATCCCGACATTAATATTGTGATAGAGACAGTAAAGTAAAAAAGTAAAGTTAGCCTGTATCGTCCCACTACTGGGCAAAGGCCTTACCTTAACTGACGAAGTTCGAGCCATACTCCACCACGCGAGCAAATCGCCCATATGATTATAGTCGGGAGCAATGGTTTATCGTGCCTTCCGAAGCATGGAAATGCTCGTGATATAGGTACGTCACGTATATGGTCGGAATGGTCACCCATCCAAACACGACCACGATGTCGGTTGCTTTACTTCAGTATCACTACCAAGGCGCTGCTACCCCTCCACTTCGAGCTCCTCGTTACAGACAGTCAAATCTTAAATCAAAAACAATCCAAAATAATTTCTCAGACAAGTTTAATAAAACAGGCAAATAGTTCATCAAGGATTATGATTTATGTGTTGAAATTTATGGGTATTTGAGTCACAAAAATAGATCTTTACTTATTATAATAGTTCATAGTTAACCAGACAATAATTTTCAGACGGAACCTCTCCACCCTGCCCGTCGACGATGAATGGGACCGCTGCCTCACCTTCAATGTTAACTGGAGCCAAGTCCTGGAGACCATGACGGCTCCTCACCCCAATACCACCACAGTACCCTGCGAAAATGGCTGGGAGTTCGAGCTTGGAGACATTCCGTACCATACTGTTGTCAGTGAGGTAAGTGCAGTACCGTTACCATGGGTTAACGACGGTTTTATTCGCTAGCGACGACGTCAAACAAAGTCTATGGATAATTGCACAGCGCCTCTAGCGGTCACTGACAGAACTAAATTTTTCCAAAAAAGTTACGTCGTCACTAGCGAGTAAACTCATGGTAAGGGTACAGAAGTTAACGTGAAGATATTGCTTGATGCTCAGTGCATTATATCCACTAATGACTCTTTGATTGCTCGCGTTAGAGTAGTTTAGTGAGCTAGTGGCATTTACGTACAACATCACGTCACAAGTTGAGTGCTGCGGAATCATATGCAGTTGTAAAAAGGGCTAGTTTGCAACTACAGTGGGTAAACTTGATGCGCTTGCTATTGTACATCAATGGGGGTCTACTTTTCTAAGGTTTAGAATCTGTCATACTCTTTATTAAATAGCACTATGTATTTTATCTTCCGATCCGTCTGGTGTAGTGGTCGAGAAATCGCCTACTACGCAGCGGGTGCGGGTTCGATCCCCGCACAATACAAACATTTGTGTGCATGAACATGTCTGTTTGTATTGGTCTGGGTGTTTTCTATGTATATCATGTATGTATTTACAAAAAAAAAAGTATTTAAGTATTATATCCGTTGTCTGGCACCCATAACACAAGCTTTGAGTAGCTTACTTTGGGGCTAGATGGCGATGTGTGGGAATGTCCAAAGGATATTTATTTATTTATTTATTATAGTACATGGATGCAAGTGTGTTGTCCCACATCTGAATTTGACTCCAGTGACACGTGTGAAATCCGACTCTTGTCCATAATTGGAGATCGCTCGCTTTACCAGTCGCCGCCAATGAGTAAAAACATCTTAGGTCGCCGCCATTTTTGCATTTTGTTTATACATTTGCAATGTAATTAAAAGAGGTAAGCTAGTGAGCGATTCTCAAAGGTTGTCTCAATGATGGGGATCCATTAGAATCGATAATGGTCAACCACGTGTAGTCGCACTAATAAGAATCGCTGATCTAGTAGCCACGAAAGCGGGTAAGAGAAAAGCCACATTGGTGTTGCGGTGACGCTGCGCAAATATGAACGGCATGCCACATACATTATACGAGTATGAGTGAAATGGACCGACGAAACGCAACAGAGCGCCAGGATGGCATCATTTTTAGTTATATTGAAAAAAAGGCATAGATAGGTTTCAAGGCAAGTGACGATCCTTGCTGTCAGGTTCTATCTCCCTCGCCTAGCCTCTGATTCGGCTTTACGACTATCCACCGATATTATACGGAACCAATGATGCTCGTGATATCCGTCACTTATATCTCTGATCGGAATGGTCACCCATCCAAACACGACCGCGCCGTAGGTTGCTTAACTTGGGTATCGCTACCAAAGCATTGCCACCACTACGCTAGGAGCAAGACTCCTTGGTACCTATACTAATTAAACGTTTTTTACAGCGTGGCTGGGTTTGCGAGTACGCAGGCTTCGCTCCCACTGCGCAGGCGATCTTCTTCGCCGGATCTTTCGTCGGCGGAATATTCTTTGGCTGGCTCGCTGACACTTTTGGGCGGGTGCCCGCTTTGGTTGGTAAGACTGTGTGCTTGTAGACGACTTATAATTAAGAAAATTGAGGTGGATTTATAAACGTCGCCCCAAACAATCAATTAGAGATTGTAAATAAAATGAAATCCATCTATTTATCTCATGGTCTTATTGTTAAGAATATTGTCATGAATTTGAAAATCCTTTTGTAAATAGTAACATTACTCTTCTTGTAATTTTTAATTAAAACCTACGATTATGGGCGAATCATCAAAGAAAATAAGACTGCTAAGAATATGCAAATAAAGTCTGCATGCAAGATACTGAAGCGACTGTAATCTTAAACAATAACATTTAATCATTCCTAAATCCTCAAGCCTTGCTTTTATCTATGTTTCTCATCACTTTTAAGTTTGTGTCAATAAATTCAGTTTAAACAATATTTTTAAATGAAGTTTAGATTTCTCTCAAATTATCCAAGTTATCAAAATCTTCTGTAATAATGTTTAAACATTTCCGTAACACTTACGAATCCGTGATTGTGATAAAACTAAGTTTGAGGTCAAGGTTTCCTAACGTTAAATACAATCATCGCGTGATGTGCTTTTCCAACCAAATTATGACCAAATTATCCTTAATCGGTCAATCACCCTTCGCCTGACTTACGTGGAACCTCTAATAATACTTAAGTTAAGTGCCTCAAGTGTACATTATAACTTATATATTCAATAAACATCATGACGTCATTCATGACATGTTATTTATTTAAATGTATGAAGAAGAATCATTAGATTTTGAATTAATATCTGACAAATGAGAAAGAAAAAAGATAATTAAGATCTTAAGAAATATAAAGTTAAATCGAAAATATATCATTAAAAGGATTCCGAAGGATAAAGGATTTACGCAAGGTTCCGAAGATACTGGCTGTTCCCCCTTTAAATAGCGGGATTAATTCTTTGTTCTTTGTTTCAGTCTCCTGTGATGTTGACTAACCTTTTTAATATTTCCTTTAAAAACCTTGTACTACAAGACCCTACGAACCAAGGGTCTCGACACCCGAAATGGGACAAAATCATAGCTATTCGGAGCCTACACCCCTGTATTTGCGCTTAACTTTTTCAGCTTTAGATATTTGTAATCTGCTAAATCGAAATGTATTTTTAACTATAGTATTCAATTAAGGATACACATACCTCATCTGACTAGTACATACCTACTTTAATAATAAACATCAACGCTTAAATACCGAAGTATTTTATTTGTTAAACAAACAATCTCAACTCATCGTATGACTTCTTTTTGTTATGTTATGACTGACAGTTTTATGTTAGTTAAATATTTGGGCAGCTAGTCAGCTACTGATTGTTTGTGCTCTTTTAATATTATCAAAGTAATTATGTCGACATTTAATTTTATAGAACTGGCAACGACATACTTTTCATAGCTACCTTGATAAATTACAAACAGTGGGCACACTACGCGTAAGATCGGTCAGTCGAAGATTCGCCGAGTAATTTATATGCAATTAACATGTTTTGGTGTTTCTTTGCGGAAGATCCGCAATGGAGTTTCCGTCAAGTGTCGCCCAATCCTTAAGCTTGCTCCGCATATACGAAGTCATTCGGTTATACCCCTTGATTTGTTGAGTTCAAGCAATGACTATAGTAAACAGAAGTTGGAGAATGAGGATAAGACTCGTAACCTTAGTTTGTTATTGTCTGGAGGAGTGAGTTTAATCTTTATGCGATTATACACTGTACCTTTGCATGCCGTTTAATATTACGTAAGCAGATTTATTATAATTATTACTGACTCCCTCCTCCTACTTGTCAGCAAAAGTAAGCAAAGCTCTTACCCCCCCATGCTTACGTAAAATGCTGATACTTTTATGAATAATAAAAACAGATTATTCTTTTAGGATGTAGCGCGCGGTTATTTCCCCACTACCGAATTTAGAGCACTAGCTTGTACTCATTCTGATTCGTGGTGATTCCCGAATGTATTTGGTTTTCTAGGAAAGACAATGTGTGGATTTAATCCCCTCACGTTATCAAAAATATGCAAAGCAGAAGACCCCTTCCCTTTTAGTGCTTACGTAATACTTTAACGGCCCTCTACCCCCGAAACTTGCCACAATTTTGTATCCAATCAGAGCCACCGATGACAGGCTTCTTGGCTTACTCGTTCACTACATAACAATGTTATTTCCATCTTCCAGGTACAAACCTGATCGGATGCGTGGGCGGGATTGCCAGCACGTTCACGACGGGCCTCTGGGACTTCGCGTTCTGCAGATTCCTCGTCGGCATGGCCTACGACAGCTGCTTCATGATGATGTATATTCTAGGTAAGAAACTTGGTACCGGTAATGTGCTAGGTTGCTCTACGGCGGGAGAGAAAAAGGTTCCTTTGAAACATCAGTGCCGTGGTGCGTGCTGATTTTCTCAATCTAAGTTTACGAAAAACTAAACTTTTTACTTGCTTTTAAGTATTACGGTTTTATACTTTTATATTACGTAAAGCACGCGAATACCTCTAAACTCTACATTTTCAGTCTGTGCTGATTAAAAGCAGACCTCAAAGATCTCCAGTTCAGATACTTTTAAACCGTTCTTTTCTTTATTCAAAACCCCCTTATAAAATATCTCAAAGGTCCGACAATGCAATGTGGCCTGCGATGGTTAGCACAATAAATAAATAAATAAATAAATATCCTTTGGACACTCCCACACATCGCCATCTAGCCCCAAAGTAAGCTACTCAAAGTTTGTGTTATGGGTGCCAGACAACGGATATAATACTTAAATACTTTTTTTTTGTAAATACATACATGATATACATAGAAAACACCCAGACAAATACAAACAGACATGTTCATGCACACAAATGTTTGTATTGTGCGGGGATCGAACCCGCACCCGCTGCGTAGTAGGCGGTTTCTCGACCACTACACCAGACGGGTCGTCAAAATGATACTTACGTACATCCGTATTGCAGGTAACAAATAGTGTGGCGCTCCCCTAAAACTCTTTTATCTCACACAGTGATGGAGTACGTAGGCCCTCGTCACCGGACCTGGGTGGCCAACATGTCCATCGCTCTGTTCTTCGGTGGAGGCTGCCTCATCCTACCTTGGCTAGCGTACTGGATCGCTGACTGGAGAACCCTACTTATGGCCACCTCTCTTCCTATGCTGATGGTCGTAGGTGCGCCTCTCGTGGTTCCGGAGAGTGCCAGGTAAGTGTTGGCGTACTGATTGATGATTTAAATGTGTGTCATCATCATCATCATTATGACACACATTTAAATCATCAATCATCAATCTCTCGTGGTGCCGGAGAGTGCCAGGTAAGTGTTGGCGTACTGATTGATGATTTAAATGTGTGTAGGTACTCAAAATTAAATCATATTTTTAAATTTGCTTATATGGGCAAATTACAGAATAAGGGAGAGATTTTCCACTCTCGTTCACGTGCGAGCGAGTTAGAATTTTGGTTGGAAAGATTACAGCGCCACCATCAAGTTAATCTTGCCCATACAAAATGTTTCAAAATTCTAAGACGCTAGTAATCTAGACGCTAGTAACACGAGGAGAAAAAACTCAAACTAGGGCCTAGTTTAGAATTTAATTATTTAGATAAGTAGCCATGGCTACAAAGGATATCCTTGCTTTTTTTTCAAAAACCTGTGTTAGGAGCCGCTCGCTCTTTCATCACTACCTACAATTCGTATATCTGTTTTTACATTAACAAACACAATATTCATTGCTATTAGTACTGATTCTGTACTTCAAAAAGGTCTGTCGTCAATTTTCCATGATTATTGCCACTACAGTTGACGGTAGAATACCTGCTAGTCGTACATAATCATAATAGACACGGGCTTCATCAATAACATTGTTAAGTGTACTATCAATGAGTTGGTACACATTGCTGATCTACGTCAATTCGTACATACTTCAACAATGCCTTGTCTGAATTTCAAGGTTTGGCAATACACTAGTCATTTTAGGTCGATTAGATCCTAACATAAAAATGTTTTAATAGTACGAAGTTGATTAATTATTAAAGGACATATACCTACGTAGCTAGTCAACCAGGAAAAAGCTGTAGGTAAACATATCATTTTACGTTTTGTAACTTGGATCAAATTCTGTGTTAATGCCTCATTAAACCTTTGTCACAATCATTATGAGCTTTCATTCAGGTCTAGTGACCATGACGGTTACATTGACTAATGAAATCACAAAGCCATAAAAGCTTAATTCACGGTAATTTGTAAAACCATGTCCTGTTTAGTATTGTTGATTCAAATCGTAAATGAGCTGGCCTTGTAATTTTCAGCCGAATTGTTTAGACAAAGAACTAAGTGTGCTGTGAGATTTCCTGCGAGATTATTCAGTTTTATGATGCTTGAAACCTAATCAAACCCATGTATCTTTTGCTTTTTTATTTGTAGCAATGTCAATGAAGTTAATGTTAAACGATTTATCTTCTGTGATTCATGAGATTTACATTGTTATCATCAATGTTCATTATATTGCTCTCCCTTCTATTTATCTACCAGTCTGAGCAAAGTCTCTTGATCGTCATCATAAAGTAAACACACAAACGCTTTTGCTTTCCTTTGATGTTTATTAAGAGATGTAAGTACTAATTGATAAAAATTGTTTGAAAAGTCTTTTGTTTGCAGGTGGCTTTCGTCAAGAGGTCGTATCAACCAGGCTGTCGACGTCCTAAAGAAGTTTGAACGTGTCAATGGCACCAAGATCCCACAGGATGTCTTGGATGAGTTCATTGTAAGTCTTCGTCAATTGTTCAAGATCTATAATATAGTTCAATAATTTGTAACACCGCTGCCACCACTAACATAACAATCTAACTAATCAATCGGGTAAATAGGAAGTCATTTTTTGTTTAAATAGATACTTTTACCGCCGCTATGTCATCTATTCTCGTAATGTCCACTCTCAACTTCTGCTTCTCTAACAGCTCTTCATCTTTAGGCACTATCACTCCCTTTGAGCTGAATCGTCTCTCCATCTTAAATCTGGTTCTCTTTCAATCAAGACAACAGCTAGACTTTCGTCAGTTGGTCAATGTTGAACCCAATTAGGCTTGATGTTTTTCAAACCTTCAAGTCATTTCTTTCCAATTTCCAGGTTTCATCCCGCGCAAAGCAGTCTCGTCAAACCGACGAGTCAATGGCTGCCCTCTTCAAGAGCGTTCCTCTCAGAATGATGATGTTGTACATGGTGATTGTGTACATGGGGTGCGCGGTGATCTTCGACGGCCTGGTGCGCATGTCCGAGGGGTTGGGGCTCGACTTCTTCATCACGTTTACGCTGACTTCAGCGACAGAGATTCCGTCTGTTACGCTGCTTGCGGTTATATTGGACAGGTCAGTTCTTAAATATTTAGGCTGGTAGTCAGAGCGCTGATGAAATAGGGCACGTGACATTTTGATATGGCAAAGAAGAGACAACATAGAACAAGTTGCAATCGAACACGTAGACGAGTAACTTCACGATTCATCGAAGGCTGCCTCATTAGGTAACATCATAAATAATCCACATAATATGTTATTTATTGTTATTTTTACAGGTATGGACGTAGAATTCTGACATGTGTGCCATTGCTGATCGCTGGCACTTTCACTCTGATAGCAGCCGCAGTTCCGAAAGGTAACTGTAAACTCATTGTCGCGAGTGCAAGATAGCTATTAAGAGCTACATATTTCGTTATTCTGTCTGAAAAATCCTCAAAGACTCAGCTTACGCACTTTTGCTTAAAATGCCTCTAACAACACCTTTTGTCCTGGTATGTTATTCATTCTTATATATATTTTTAGGTATACCTCAGGTGACGCTTGCCATCATGGCACGGTTCTGCGTAAACATGTCATACAACGCGGCCATTCAGTGGTCAGCTGAGTTACTGCCGACTAGAGTGAGGGCGTCGGGGTCTTCGCTGATACACGTCAGTGGTTATGTGGCTACTGTCGTCTCACCTTTTATTGTTTACTCGGTAAGTGTAATATCAGAATGTTATCTTGACGACATGGTAATTAGTAGGGTTGTTGCACGAGAACATTTAAAACACGCCAATTCAGTTGTCAGACGACTAAAGTGAGGGCGTCGGGGTCTTCTATGATCATGCCACTGGTTATGTGGCTGCTTTCGTCTCATCTTTTATTTTTTACTCCATAGACAAAGGAAACTCGCTAGTCGCTAATGGTTTATTCGGTGAATACGACATATTTAGATGACACAGTTATTAGTAGCGAGGCTCTACGCGATGGCTCGAGTGAGGGTGTCTCGGAGTCTTTGCTGTTATCCGTCACCGATTGTGTGGCTACTATCGTCTTTTTATAGTCTACTAACTCTCAGTAAGTGTGATGTAGATGTCATAGTTGTTGGTGGCGTAGTTAGTTAGTTAGTTAGTTTGGCTGGGGTGTTTTCTGCACTTAGCCTCATGATTGGGCCATTGTGCGTATGTCCCTCCTTTCTATTCTAACCAACCCAGGCTTTCCCAGAAGGCTAGCAACCTACACAGGTTGCAAAAGGCCTCTGGGAAAGTAGCTGGGGATTTGAGAATATTTGCCCGTTGTTCTGCCACACTTGTGCACTCTATGAGCACATGATGTGGTGTTTCTTCCGCCCCCATGCACCCTCTGCATAGGGGGCTGTCTGTGACACCTATTGTGAAAAGGTGTTTGTTTAAGAGACTATGACCAGTTATGGTGCCTATGGCTAAGCGTAGTTTGTCTCTTGGTAATCGGATGAGGTTGCGGGCAAGCCTTTTCGATGCTTCCGGAACAGCCTCCTTAGTTTGCCTGCAACCATCGCCATTTCTCCATTCATCTTGGTGTGCTGCTTCAGTTTCTTCACGTAGCCAAGTTCCTATTTGGGCCAGCGGTAGGGGCAGCAAAGGTTCCGGTCCATATACTGTCCTTGCTGATCCCCTCTTGGCTAGTTCATCAGCTGCGTCGTTACTGTGTCCTTTGATCCATTGCAGAGTTACCTCATTTGTGTTTGCTATGGATTGTAGTGCTTTATGGCACTCCAAAATAAGGACAGATGTTATGCTGTTGTTTTTTAGGGCTTGGAGCACCGATGCGCTGTCCGAGAAGATTTTAATATGTAGGTCTTTGACATCTCTGGCTGCAACTGCCTGTGCTGCCCTAGTGATGCCGATGCATTCTGCTTGGAAGATAGTGTTCAGCTTGTCTAAAGTTGTTGATATTTTAATGTTTAGGTCATTTGAGAACACACCAGCTCCTGTACCCTTTGAGGTTTTGGAGCCGTCTGTCTATATACGGACCTCTTTTGTGCCTGAGCTGTCACTGGGCTCTTCCGGTGGCGTAGTTATACAAGAATATCATTTCATACAACGCGTTTACACAGTGGTCAGCTTTTGCTGTCCACTCCACTAGAGTGAGAGAGCGTCGGGGTATTCGTTGATATAAGTCAGCGGTATCGTCTCACCTCTTATTGTCTATTTGGTAAGTGTAACGTATTTAAATGACATTGTAGTTGATGGGACAGCAATCTGCCACGACCGGAGAGAGATCAGGCGCAGGACCAACAGGCTTTACGTGCTTATACACACACTGACTCAGTAAATATACTTATAAGTAATTAGGGCTCTATATACAGTGGTCTCAGTTTTCCTTTATTCAATCTTAATTACTTTACCAAAATATTTCAGGAGCGCTATTGGAGGCCGTTGCCCCTACTTGTGCTGGGAGGTGTGGCGCTGATTTCCAGCGCAGTAGGAGTGCTACTCCCAGAGACAAAAGGTCGAAGCATGCCGCAGACCATCGAAGATGGAGAGAGACTCGTCAGGGAGTTCTCTTTGTGCGGGTAAGAAATAAGTTTTCATAAGCCTTATAATCCGAACCTCAATGCTCTTAAAATATGCAATGATAAGAAATAATAACATTATCTTAGTGATTATCAGTAATAACGGAGCCTCTTAACAGAGATAAGACATGTTCGCAGAAGATAATACCGTGCCCAAGAGCTCCATTTTTGAATCACTTGTGTCAATATTTCGAAAACATGAGTTTAATTTTTTGTAATCACAGCCTTGTGGATTTCAAGTGATACCCATCCAAATATTGAACATTTTTCATAAAAAATCACACGCCTTTTCACGCAAGTCATAAAACAATAGCGCTCCTGAATGTACGCGTTACACACATTTTCTGTTCCTTCACTCTCATTAATTCGGTAAGACGGCGATCCGATACGACCAATGAGCGATACCCCATGCCTCGCAAAATACAAAAAAAGTTTTGGTACTGATTGGAAATAACCACATTGAAATCTGTTCTTTTCAGGAAACCTGAACCAGACGACAGCGAAGAGTGGAATAAAGATAAAGACAGAGCCCTTATAACGTAGTCGAGTGTCGAAAGTCTTATTTTTGGTTTTATACCGCTTTAGGTAGTACCTAAGCAGCTCAGAAGAGAATGTGATGATGTTTACGAATTCCATCTTTTATAGCTTATCGATTTAAGTGTATATTTTTAAGAATATTAGGAAATTCCTAGATTTAGCTTAACATCAAAAAAAGTTTGCGATCACTTTGATAAATGAAATGCACTTGAAAGAAGCAACTGTGTCAGACGAGGGATCTATAGCTATCCGGGCGAATGCCTATGCCACTAGGCCACCGACACATTGGCAAGCCTGTTTAATTTTGCAAGTGCTTTGAAAATCAAAATCTTTTTGTTACAGTAAATGATACATAATATGTATACAACTTGTATTATACAGGCTAGCCTGGAAATAATGGCTAACCTTTTAACTGTCGATAGGCCTTCATGGCTGTGTTGGGCGAAATTCAATCTAACTACTGATTACTTACTACAATAACAATTTGTAGTTAGTCATCGTGATTACTAACTACATGAAGTAATCGAAAAAGTAGTTAGACATTTCGATTACTAACTCCAATCTGTAATCGTAATCACGATTATGTGATTAAAAATACTTTTGTAACAATCTTAACACAAAGACGATATTTTTGTTCCAAGAGTCAGAACGATGCTTTTGATCAACGATTGGGCTTAAAGTCTGTTTTTCTTTGCTAGTCGAATAATTTAAACAATATTTTTACTACTTTTTAAATAGTACCAGTGAATAAAATTCAATTACTATTTGATTTAAAAAGATCTCATTTCTAAATGATGAATTATCTATGTAGTTGGTGAGTTTTGTGTTTATCTTATTTAAAAATAAATTATTTCGGTAAAAAGTAACGTCAAGATTGTTTACAAATTTTTTTGACAAGCAAAAAGGAACGGACTATAGTAAAATCTAATATCAGTGTTTTCATGATTTTTCACGAAGTTTTAGAAAATTGCCATTTACGATTAGTTTTTCTCATGCTATTTTCCAATAAACACAATAAGTGGAAAATCTTGAAAACAGTGATAGTTTTACTAAAGTCAAAATTTGATATTAGATATACCTATCTATTAATAATGAGGCCTATCGCCAGTTACAAGGTTATCCATTCTTTTCCGGACAGCCTGTATAAATGTTATTACAGGGCTTTTATATTTTAATAAAACACAACAATTAATATATAATAGTATGTTTTTTTGATACAGTGATATTAATAAAAAAAACTGTGAAAGCACTCCGGGAGTGCCGGCAGAAGTGAAAACTTGAATATCAACGTTGTGCATTTTTGATTTTTTGGAATAGATTTTTATACAATACAATATTTATTTATTGCGCTATCGTACACAAACATTACAATTTATATTATATTAAATTACATAAAAAGTTTATCTCTCAGAAAAATCAACTTACATCCATAATTTCGCCAACCGTCTTACGGTTTTTCGATCAGGTCACGTGTCCTGACGCGAGTTTCACATTTTTCCCCCATCCCACAAAAGTGCTCAACGCCGCTAAAGAAGTTTTCACTTCAATAATCAGCTTATGTTATGCTAGCGATCGCAAACTTTTTTGATGTGTGTTTTTCATAATATATTAAGAACTTTAAATTAATTATTTAATAAATTTTGGAATAACGCCTATCTAAGGATATGTTTCTTATTTTGAAATGCCAAAAAGGCAGATAAAAGTCTCCATAGATGTATGCGGATATTCATACAAACCCAGAATGTAGGTCTTGCTTAGTTCGGCCAATCAAAGTTATCCGTTTGTTAGAAAATCAGAGAGATAATATTTTTAATTGGTTTTATGAGCTACTAATTTGTTGGAATTTAGATATAGAGATACGTAAATAATAAAAGTTAGATATCTAATTAAGTAGATAGATTTTACATTCCTGTGCTCAAAACCAGGAACTTTTTGTGATATTGATAGATAGATAGTAACTTTAATATAAGATAATATACGTTAGTTTAGAATGTTACCACCTCTAAAAATACTGTTACCAATTCTAATAAAGAGTAGGAATTAAACAAATGCAAAATGACTCTAATGGTCTGGTAAAGTTAACACTAAAGTTCTGTTATATGAATAAGTGTTTTTGTTCGCAATATCCAAGCAACTATACACAATTAAATAGTACTTACGGACTACATTTTTAGGTAGATGCCTGCACTGCGCTGAGACTCACTGAGACCTGGGGCCGTATTGATCCAACTTTAGCCGTTCAATTTCCAGGCAGCTCAATTTCGACTCAGTGTTAACGAATAATAATAATATTACAATAATACGAGACGGTACGAATGTTAATAGTTATGTTGTTTTATTATAATAATATTATAAATATTATGCGGAATCGCAATACGAATTGCTGATTTGACAGTTAAGCTGAGTCGCTTACCTATCAAAACTGCATCGCAATACGCGCCCTGTGTCTTTGTAGGAACTGACCAGAAAAAAAATGAGGTCACGTAACGTTACGTTCCGATAAAAAGTGTTAAGTCCCAGCTCATATCTATCTGTTATAAGTTTGGTTTCATTTTAATAAAAGTTTGCTAAAGTGGGCTATTCCCGCCCGCGTCCCTCACCGAGCTTTCGCCTCCCCCCGCGCCTCGTTACCCCGCAGGCGAGGTCTCAATGACGCGATCTACCAGTGTTAGAGTCATGTCAAAACTAGATTGTTTGTTTGCAAGTGATTAATAGGAATCGTGGAGTTGCATTTTTTTTTTCATTCACATGGCACTAAAGTGTTCAGTGACTTATGATGATGACCGTACGGCTTAGGGCTCTACCTCTTTAGCACTTTAAAATGAATGTCTCTTGCACACACTACAGAAAATTGGCGCTACCTTAAGGCGGATTACCCGGATTTTCAACGCGCACACTAGGGGCGCTAGTGTGCGCGTTGAAAATCCGAGTAGCGCCTTAATAGAAGACGACTTGAGCGGGAGATGCAAGCGATATTAGCTTTTAAGGTGATATAGAGTCGTCGACCTCAATATTCGTGTTCATCATTTAGTTCCAAAAACAATTGTTCGTATCGAATTGCAGTAAAAACATATCAATTCCTCGATAGTAATAAGTAGAATAAATGTGATACTAATAATTTTGAGAGATACAATTCTTATTCTTAATTATATCATGTCTTCTATTAATATGTGATCGATTTTATTATCGAGGAAATATTACCTGATGGTGCTGATTAAGTTATTCAAATAATAAGTCTGACCATAATAATTATTTTCATTGTATTAATTGTAAGAAAAATAAATACGTAGTTATTGTATTTAACCGTTTTAATATTCCTTAATTCTAAGGGGTTTCACACAAAGCTTTGCATGTGGTCTTGGTACTTAGGTATGGTAAAAAATAAAAGAACTTTCCTAGCAAATTTTGTATTTATATCTGATCAGGAGCCCTATTTTAGAATCACTCGCGTCAAAATGGCCTGTGATATTTAATGATTAATGTCCAATTTTCGAATGAAACAGTTTATTTCCACGTTTATTTCAAAATGATGTCTCAATTTTGTGAGTGACATCACGTGAATAACGTATAGATTTTGTTAGTTTGTCGTTAATTTTCAGTTTGCTTTCGAAAGAAAAACACACGCCATGTCCAAGCGAGTGATTCAAAAATAGAGATACAGAATACAGAACATTCATTCCCAAGCTAACCGAACCCAACTTCGTGGTGGTCTGTTCGTTATAATAAAACTAAATCAATTAAAATAAATAACTATTTGATTATATATCTAATCTACCTACCTTATGATTATCTACTTAAGTTTACATAATGTGTAAACAAATCAATACTTAATATTTACAATATCTTATTGCCTGGTTAGGCAATCATCACTTTGCTCTAATATCTTAATTAAAGTTTTTATTTATTTGTCCACATAATATACACAACACTTTCTAAGTTTTAAGCTCTCGTGGTTACCATAATAACGTAAATTAATTAGGCTTATATACTGAGCTCGTAACAATTCCGTAAGTAGGCTACAATATTATTTAAACTACATTAAAGTACTTTATTTCCGGCTAACACTTAAGCTTGTAACACTAGCGCTCATTTTCCTAAATTCTTCATTGAGTTTTTCATTCTGACCAGTTTTTCGACCTCTTCTCCTCCTGAAACTAGAAGAAACAATAGTGTATTGTATAGGTTTAATTAAGGCACATGCCTACACTTTCTATTACACACATATGTGTGTAATAGAAGGTACATATATGTACATATGTACCTTCTTATAATTAACGAATGAATGAAATAATTTATTACAGACCGTGGCTCATATTCATGTTAGTAACAAATTAATTTGAACTTAGCCTATGTTCGTAAAATACATTTTAAAACAATGCAAGATGCTGCCTAGAAGAAGCCGCCAGCTTCGGTAGCGTGCAAGCTAATCCAGCGCTCTATTAGAGCGTAGCCACATTGGCGTTGCGTCGCGTCAACGCACAGTAGATTCTTAGACCCAAAAATCAGCCATCGCCATATTTTACAAGAAACCGTAAGTCTACATCAAGACTAAGCCAAGACAATCACCCTCATGTAACAAAAATGTTTTATTTTATTTTATAAACAACATCCAAAAAGTTGATTTTTTAAATAAAAATATTGGGAAATCGGTCAAAACTCTTTAACGAAAATGAATTATATAAATCTTATAACAGAATATTGTAGATTTAGCAAGTGCTCATATTTAACATACAAATTTTGTTTTATAATTGATACCATTATAGAGATTCTTATTTTTTTGTGATTTATCTTATAATATTTTTTTCAATCGTATTTGTTGTTTCGAGGATTAGATTTAAATAGAGACTTATAGTGCTGAATATCATCTATATGTAAGATTTTTTGTGGTAACCAAAACAGCGGGATTGCTGAGTTATTTGATTTTCCGTTTTGTACAAGAATTTCCGCTACAAGGGTTGTCAACATTATCGAGTTATGTTTTGCGAAATATTAAAAAAAAGTTCCAAATTTGGGGTGACCAATTCAATATAATTAGAGTAACACATAGTATTTACAAAATGATTAAAGACTAGCAGACTCCTGTAGTTAGTAAAGTACAATCAATTATCTTTTAAAAAGAAGTCGTCGTTATATTTTGTACCATAAAACTTTCTTAGTATATTATAAACTGTCTAACACATGATTTGAGATTAGCGCGAATAAACAAACAAACACTTTTAGTTTTAGAAAGTAACTAGCGGTCCCCCGCAACTGCGCCCGCGCGTTTTGAGTTTGCTTCAAATCGAATCTGTCTTCATGTAATTTCTTGGAGAAGCGCGTTCAAACACACAAAAAAAACTCTTCAGCTATACAATATAAGTATAGATTGGTATAGAGTATATACTATAGAAATTACAAGATAATAACTTATTAAATGTAATAAACAGAATCGTCGTGATTAAGAATTCTACGGGGACTTCATCATCGTCGTTATAATCTTCAATAATATTATTATTGAAATGTGCAGATTCATCTGTTGTACTAATTGCCGGTGTTTTGTTTTATTACGGCTTCTGGCAGCGATAACTTTATTTATTATTTTTTTATTAAACTAAAAAGATTCAATTGAATTATGAATAAGTAAGACTTAATACACGTTTGTATGTGTAACATTTCATTTGAGAGGTTTATGCGCAAAGAAAATTAGTTCAGATTATTGTAGGCACGAAAACATAACGTCCGCAGAATTTTTTTTTGGTAGCCCTAAGAAAAAAATTAAAAATCAAATAATTCAACAATCCTACACCGTAGAAGTTTGCAATAAAATAAGTAAATATGGTACACTTGTGAAGATCATTTCTAGATATAAAATGAATCCTCCAATTCCATAACATAGAAGAAATATTTTTTTAAAGAAAAATCACATTTCAACGAATTTTTCGTAGGTATAATGATTAAAATAATTGAACTGCTAGTAAAATAATATTTCTAAGTGAATGAATACATAAATCAACCAAACACATCGTTTAATCTCAAACAAAAAATTCTATGAGGATTTCCGTTTATTTTCCGGAGACTTTATTGTAAAATGAAAACATTTTTACAATAAATCTAGATATTTTTATCATTCGAGGGTGCTCGTCCTGGCTTAGTTTAGAACTAAACTTGCGGTTTTGGGTCAAATATAACGATGACCGTTTTTCAAGTCAAATAATCTACTGTGCAACGCTACGACGGTCGGTGCAATACTCCGTTGTTTTACAGTGCGACACAGATCTTTTGGTCGACGGTGAAATTTAGAACTATTGCTGTCATCTTTAAAAATGCGGTTGTCAGATATAGTGTAGACAAATCTCCACATCTTACAGAAGATTTTCCCATTTTTCGTAACGTCTCTCGGATGTTTCATTTTAGTTACACATTTGTTGAAAATGAAATTAGGCTATTCCACATTTTTTGCAAAGATTTTTTAAAATGTTCGTATTGATTCAATAGTTAACAGTTATTTTTATTTTTAGAAAAAATACCTTTTTATGCACTAAAATATTTTTTTAAATTCAAACGATAAATGTTTGCGCCAAAACGACAGCCTCCATTTTTGTGACGTCATAAGAACAGCAACAAGTAAACGTCAAATATACTTAGGTAATTCCTTAACTTTAAAGTTCGATAAAAATCCGAATATGAGCTTATATAGTCCGTATCATTGGTGTATAGTGCCAAATTGTAACAACACAACATTAAAGACTCCAGAAAATTTATTTATCAGAGACCTGAAAGGAAAGACAAAAAGTTTTTAGATATTTTATTTACACATAACCTTGTAAACAAAACTTTTCAGGAACACCAAAATCAAATGATTAAGATTTTAAATGTGATAATGTAGTTTTAAAAAAATAACAGAATATACTTACATGGCTGTTTTAACATTCCTGAATTCGGCAGAAAAGAAATCGTTATTGCACGCAAAGAATTTTGCTATCATAAGCGAGTCTATTTTAGCCAGATTTGTACTGTCTGCTTTTACGAATCCTTCCTCCATTGTAAAACGATGTTTTAAATGTGCAGAAAACTAAAACAAGCTACAAAGTCGCAGTCAAGAGATTTTATAATTCCTTCAAAGAAATCTATCTACATTGATTCTGTTCTTATGACGTCACTCTCGAATAGAACATGGCGGCTGGCGTTTTCGGTCACGTGATATACAGATAATAAAAATTCAATTTTATTTTTGAAATTATAAATGGACCGATTAATTATTAAACATAACAGTGCTGTATACGTCTTTCCTATGATGAATACCATATAAATTACACACTTTTGTAATTAAATTTTGATAGATGAAACTACCCTATTGTAGTTATAATTTTCAATGGTTTCAATAAAACACTTTTTGCGTTTTAAAACGATGGAACATACATTGAAAAACTGTACCATCATGCTTATAACTGGTATAAAATAGTACCCTTCTCCTGGTCTTTGTCATGGTTGGGTAAAAAAAAAGGTTTTAACCGACTTCAAAAAAGGAGGAGTTTATCAATTCTACTGTATGTTTTTTTGTATCTATGTTACCTCATATCATTGTCATCATTATCATTGTTAGTCATTCGTCAAGTTGAATCATTTTTTCGCCTACCAGTTTACACTTTCTAGTTGATCTCATTGATGCTAAGTCGGGATCTGATGATGGGATCTTAATGCAATGGGGGAAACCTTGAATTTAAACGGCACGGTTAGTGTTTTCGTACAAGAATCTTAATGAAGACTTGATGTCGCGTCAAATAGTTGACATTGTGGAGCTGAGCTGATGGTGGAACTCCTAAATGCTTAGGAGTTCAGTGATTTTAATGACTAAATTATAAGAGGTAATTTTTAGCTCATAAAAGAACGGAGTCAAAAGGTACAATCCCACCCCCTCTGACATCACTAAAAATTAACGTTTATAAAAGTAAAAACCGACTTGGATTTTGTAGTGCATATTGCACTAAAAAAAATTATAAAACTCTTCAATCTTTAAAGGGAAGGACTGCATTTAAGGCGTGCATTTTGGCTTTGGAGTCGACTTTTACTTTCCTTAAAGTTAATTTTTCTGAACAGTTTTTTTTTTCCATCCCTGCCCTGATGGAATGTTAGCGCCTCCCTGTCAATGTCATCAATCAGCCAGAAGATCTTTGTCGCACTGTATAAGACATACCAATCGGTGCGTTGCATTGCGTTGAGTCGTTGGAATGTTTGTGCAATGGATATGAGCGAACGGAGACGCAACTCAACGCTAATGTGGCTTCGTTCTCGCGAATTCAGACCAGCTCCACTAAAGCAGATGCCCTGTGCTTTAAATTATCGGTAAAAATAGACTTTGGTATTTCAATTTGTTAATAGACAAGTAAGATCTTACTTCTCCCAGTGTATCCCGCCGTTCCTGATCAGTTTCTCAGCGTCAGCTATCGTTTGCGGCATCGGCTTGCCTTTCGTCTCGGGTAGTAACAGACAGAGTGCGCCCGCGCAGAGGCAGATCATGCCCACTATGAGTAGGGGGAGGGGCGCCCAGGCTCTTTGCTGGAATAAGAGTTTGATGATGAGTTTTTTTTTTTTTTCATTTATTTGGGTTAATCAAACAACATCACAGTGTTAATATAAATTGAAGACTTAAGAGAACTAAGTATTACTAACTATGACATCAACCACGATAACCACAGATTACTTAAAAAATTGAGAGATAGTAGGAACAACCATTAATGTGAATGTACATACATGTTAATGCTAATTGATAAGAACAGCTATATAAATACGAAAGAGAAGGATTACAGTGTGTGCTAGTTGTTTGTTTCAAGCAGCTTGTCTAAAACAGACTTTTTAAATGAATGTGGACTTAGTACAAAAATATCTATATCATTAAAATGAGTGTTGTAGGTGTCAGTCAGCCGGAACAACGGCGAGCGCTTGCCAGCGTTGGTACGGGCAATCGAGTTAAGAAAAAGTTTAAAACTGCGGCAAGTTCGCCTATTCGGCCTAACTGGCACTCTGAAGCTTAACTTATTAATTAAATCTATACAGTCATATTTGTTATGGCAAAGGTCATATAGAAAGATAGCTTGCAGCTGTAGACGTCTTTTTTTCAAGTTGGTCATCTTATATCTGTCAAGGGCGGCAGCATAGGAGATACGGCTGTGAAAGCACCTGTAGTGCATGCTTTTAAGGAATTTCTTTTGTACCCTTTCGAGGCTGTCAACGTATTTCGCATAAAACGGGTCCCAGATAGTCACCGCATACTCAAGTTGAGAGCGTACCAAGGACTTAAATAAACAAACAAATGTATATGGGCGTCTAAAGTCATTACTGGCGCGCATAACGAGGCCGAACATTTTAAAAGCTTTATTACAAATATTTGCAACTTGATTATCTAGAGTTAATTTCGTGTCTAGGGTTACCGCAAGATCCTTGATAGTCTGTACCCTTGTAAGATTGGAGCCAAATAAGAAATAATCATGAAAACTGGGAGTCAATTTTCTAGTGAAAGTTATACAATTGCATTTTTCTAGGCTTAGTGATAATTTATTTTTTATGCAATATTCAGAGAATCTGGTCAAATCTTCTTGAAACTTGAGATGATCGGAACAATGAGTGATAGTACGATATAATTTGAGATCATCAGCATAAAGTAAGTATTTACAGTGATTGAAGCATTCGTCGATATCGTTAATAAACAAAATAAACAGTAATGGCCCAAGAATGGAGCCTTGTGGCACTCCAGAAGTGATTAGTATTAAATTTGACTGATGCCCATTGATAACTACTTTTTGTGTCCGATTTGATATGTATGATTTAAACCACCTCCACAGGCTGCCACGGATGCCATTAAAGGCAATCTTTTCTAGCAATATCTTGTGGTCTACCCTATCAAACGCTTTTCTGAAGTCCGTGTTATAGTTATAGAACTGGAATAGCCAGTTTAAATGCAGCATTCTATGCTAACTGATTTAAGCTGTCCGTGTCTATTCAGATAAAGATCTGTTCTTAGAAGTGGCATGTACCGTGTCCAGTGATGGCTAGAGCTTTTAGAGCAGGCATATACGGACTGGTCAAGCAGTCAAATTCATTTAATTAGACTACCCTTAAAAACTAGAAGCAGTCAGGACTCCTGCCGTGCGGTCTGTGCATGGAATACTTTAGTTTGACCTGCAGTCACACCTTGAGTTTTCGAGACTGATTGCTTCAGCCGAATATTATCTAACTATATGTTTAAAACGAATGATGTCAAAATCTGTCTCATTCCATAAAGGTTTATGAGTTGGGAAACGTTATCGCGCATGAAGCATATTTGACCGCAAATGTAGGCCATCCTAGTAGTCTTATGCAGTTTTCACGGCTCACTAGCGGTGACAAAACGTCACTAAGGCACGTAAATTTAGCCTGTAACGTCAAACTACTGGGCATACCTCAACTATGAGGTAGTTCGAGCCGTACTCCACCACGCGGGCTCAGTGCGGGTTGGTCGAGGGGTGTTTGCAAGGCAAGCGACTAACCTTGCTGTCAGATGTTATCAAGCCGACTCAGGCACGCCTACCTGCTAAAAATAAGCGAACAGCTCTTACCGAGTAAACAACATAAGGCGAGCACATAGCGGCCACATAGACCGTCAGGTGTACGAGCGAGTTGCCGCTTGCGCGCGCGCCGGTCGGTATCAGTTCTGCCGTCAGCTGCAATTGAGCTCCAATCGCCATGTTGATGAAGAACCTCATAGCTACTGCTAGCACCATTTGTAGTATACCTGTTTGAGAAACATAGTGTAAGCGTAGGTTGCATCCAGCTATAGAATCGGAACTGTATAAACCCTTACTCATAATGTAATCGCAAACATTCTAATGAAACTGTTTTATCTTGTTCTTTCTTGGCGCTGTCATAATTTGACAGAAAGTGAATTTTTGTTGAAAGTATTTGTTAAGATCCCATTTTACCACTTTGGAAGAGTTTATCTACCAAACGATAGACTTTAAAAGAAAATGATTCTAGAAACCTTTATGTCATTTAAAAAGACCAATCCATAGATACCCCACAAGCATAGGTTAAACTATTTTTTTTTGTAAGAATCGCAAAGTGGTTAACAGGATACATCTCCCTACCAAATTTCCACAAAGTGATGCTTATAGTTACAGAATAAAGTGTCTGTGACATACAGACGGACAGACAGGCTTGACGAAACTATGAGGGTTCCGTTTTTTGCCATTCGGCTACGGAACCCTAAAAATGAAGCAAAAGAAATCAAAATCTAAGCTCGTAGGCTCATGATAAGCAGGAAGGGCGCATGTGCGTAATTCAACTAGCTTACCTTTGGTAGTAAATGCTGTGAGGAGTGACAGAAAACCTGCAATGGCCATTGTGGCAGATATTAAACTGCGACGACCCCATCTGTAAATGATAGATAAATATAATATTCTCCTAATAAAAGTCTATGGAAAATTGCACAGCGCCTCTAGCGTTCACTTGCAGAATAAAAAAAAATCTATGCACTTTTTTTTCGTTGTCGTAGCGAGTAAAGGCGCCGTAAACTCAAGGTATCTGTACAGTCGCAAGACAGAAGGGTTAACGTACGCATCGATGTATGGAGGAATCATCAACACCAACTTCCTGACTCCGAGCTGTTACCGAGTGTTTACATGACAGAAAAACCAGGAAGCATATTTGGGCCTGACCCAGGATTCGAGGCCTCATGGGTAGTAACTGCCTTGTTTGTGTAGCGGTAAGATTAATATAGGCATGTCATCAAACAATAAGTCAATCAGCGTATCTTTGATCCCAAGTATATGAGATCATCATTTATATCGCAACCATTTCGAATGACTCATCCAAATGTCTACTAAATTCCTCTCTAAAGTTCTTGGTACGTCTCTTCAGAGAGAAAAAGAGAGAAATAAAATGCGGAACGTTATTACTTACTTGTCTAAAACCAGCGTGACCAGCACCAAAGCTGGTATCTCAGCAGCTGACGACAGAGTGAATGTGATGAAGAAGTTGGTGCCAATGTTCTCTGACATCCTCAAGATGGCGTCAATGCCAAGACTGCTGACCATCGTGACCACGATGAGGACTAGGAGGCTGTTGCGAAGTGGAGCGCTGGAGGCAACTGCTCGGAGAGACTCGTCGATTGTACTCTTTTGACTGGCCACTATCTGGTGGAAGGAGAGATCAGTTATCTTTCTGGTGGCTAGTATTTAGAAAACGTCATTTACATAAAACCTGTAGATATTGCGGGCATTTGTACCTCTACCAGTCAACTATAGTTATAAACAGAAAAATTACAGGCTGTACAAGGAAAGTAATTAATTCTCAAAATATAGAATGTTATGTTTTAGCTAGAGTTGAAGGTACAGAGTTACTCTGCTTTGGTGACAGGCTTTGCCATGGTAGATGCGTTCTGCAATCAGGTTGCATCTTATTCATGTATAAACATCATAGGCCTGGCCGCAGATGCTTCAGGGAGGTAGAACGTATTAAGTATAACATGTAGCAACCATGCATATAGGTACTTCGTATTTAACTAGTATCATAGTATGTGAATGATGATACTCGTATATTAGCTAATTAGATCTTAATTTAATACTTACAACGAATTCTGCCATCAGTTCGTCAGGGATCTTTCTCTTGTTTACTTTTTCGAACTTTTTCAGCATATTTACTGCTCTATTTACTTTCCTTTTGGAAGCCAGCCATCTGGAGATAAAGAAACATCTAATTTAATTTAAATGAATTTAATGAAAAATGTACGGTCAAGGATTCCCGCGCCTTTTCAACTTAAAGCGCACTGCTAACATTTCGACGCAAAAAATTGAATTTCTCAGATGTATCCACTGCCCGCACCCCTGACACACCCCGCTCTCGCCTTTTCCTACGTCCCTGTGCCCCGTAGCCGAAGTCTAAATGAAGCGGTTTACCGATAGTGATAGAATAGAATAGAAAAACGTTAATCGTCTTCATAAAAAAATGGTACAAAAACATGAGCATTTAAGGCTTAGTAAAAAAGGAAAGCAAATGGTCAGTGGCTCAGCTTGTACTGATATGAGATGTGATCCCACTCAGCGCTAGTTTTCAGCCACGTGATGAAGATGTCTTTTTTTTTTAATAAAACTATAGTCCACAGACTCTTTAGTCCGTGCCCGTAGTATAGACTTAACAAACCAAGCCGCGAGAGTAAAGAAAATACTGTCTAAAGGGGATCTCAACCTCCTAGGTTCTCTTAAAAAAGATGACGGTACGTTCACAAACTCAGACCAAGAAACCTGCAAGGTTTTACTAGAAACCCACTTACTTCCCAGGCTGTCAAATCACGCCAGATCCAGAATGGCCAGATGAAATCCGGGTGACACCGACATCACAGGAATGGGAAGTTGCAACCAAAATCGTGACAACGGACAAAATCAGATGGGCCCTAAAAAGCTTCCAACCATTCAAATCAGCGGGCTTAGATGGAATTTTCCAAGCGCTGCTACAATGGAACTCTCAAAAAATCATCACCCACCTATTACCAATATACAGAGCATGTATAGCGTTCAAATACATACCAAAGCAATGGAGAGAAGCAAAGATAGTCTTCCTACCTAAGCCCGGAAAGGGAGACTATACGTTAGCCAAATCATTCAGGCCGATCAGCCTGACTTCTTTTCTCCTAAAAACATTAGAAAGACTAATAGACAGATACCTAAGAGATGAGTTTTTAAGAAACAAAACACTTCACCCACAACAGCATGCATACAGGAAAGGCAGATCAACAGAATCAGCACTACATTGTTGTTACATTGTTGTGCACAAAATAGAATCGGCTATTAACAACAAATCATCAACACTTGCCGCGTTCAGAGACATAGAAGGGGCTTTTGACAAAACTATGCACAACAGCATTAACCTAGCCCTTAGAAAACTAAGGATAGAACCAGTAATAACAAAATGGATAAACGAGCTGGTCAGTAAAAGGGCAGTCCAAATAACCACACAAACCACCACACGTGCAACAGTAGTCAGGGGATGCCCACAAGGCGGCATCCTCTCTCCACTTCTGTGGAACATAGTAGTAGACAGCCTCCTGAGTAGGCTAAATGAAAGAGGATACTCTACTATTGGTTACGCAGATGACTTAGCTATACTGATAAACGGAAACGCGGAAAACCTCCTATGTGGGATAATGCGTTCCGCTCTTCAGATAGTGGAAAAATGGTGTAACGAGCACGAGTTGTCAGTAAACCCCAAAAAAACAGAACTAATCCTTTTCACCAACAAAAGGAAATTACCTGAACTAAAGCTACCAATACTGTTTAACACATTCGGTGGCTCTCTCCTCACAAGTGAAATATCTGGGCATCACCCTAGACAGCAAACTGAACTGGAGTAGCCATATCGATGATAAAATGCAGAAGGCCTGTATAGCCTTTTATCAATGCAAGCGACTAGTCGGCAAAAGATGGGGTCTAAATCCAAAGATCACATTATGGCTACACACATCGGATATTAGGCCTTCTCTTACCTATGGATCAGTTGTATGGTGGCCCAGAACGCAACTGTCCACAATCAAATCAAAACTTCAAAGCCTACAACGTTTGGCAAGCATCGCAGCTACAGGTTGCATGAAAACCACTCCAGCAGCCGCACTAGAGTTTCTCCTGAATCTAAAACCGCTGCATCTAGTAATTCAGGAAGAAGCAAAAGCAGCTGCCCTACGACTTAGGGCAAACGGACTATGGAAACAAAACATAGTGACCACACATTCAAAAATCCTAGATGGGCCTCTGAAAAAAAGACCACTTTTAGACGCACCCATGGACAGAATACCATGCCAACATATATTTGATAGAAAGAACAACATCCAACTCACCGAAGAGCCTAGTGACAGCTCAGTCACAAAAGAGGATCGTATATACACAGACGGCTCCAAAACCTCAAAGGGTACAGGAGCTGGTGTGTTCTCAAATGACCTTAACATTAAAATATCAACAACTTTAGACAAGCTGAGCACTATCTTCCAAGCAGAATGTATCGGCATCACTAGGGCAGCACAGGCAGTTGCAGCCAGAGACGTCAAAGACCTACACATTAAAATCGTCTCGGACAGCGCATCGGTGCTCCAAGCCCTAAAAACAACAGCATAACATCTGTCCTTATTTTGGAGTGTCATAAAGCACTACAAACCATAGCAAACACAAATGAGGTAACTCTGCAATGGATCAAAGGACACAGTAACTCACTAGGTAACGACGCAGCTGACGAACTAGCCAAGAGGGGATAAGCAACGACAGTATATGGACCGGAACCTTTGCCACCCCTACCGCTGGCCCAAATAAGAACTTGGCTACGTGAAGACTGAAGCAGCACACCAAGATGAACGGAGAAATGGCGATAGTTGCAGGCAAACTAAGAAGGCTGTTCCGGTAGCATCGAGAAGGCTTGCCCGCAAGCCGCAACCTCATCCGATTACCAAAAGACAAACTACGCTTAGCCATAGGCACCATAACTGATCATAGTCTCTTAAACAAACACCTTTTCACAATAGGTGTCACAGACAGCCCCCTATGCAGAGGGTGCATGGGGGCAGAAGAAACACCACATCATGTGCTCATGAAGTGCACAAGTGTGGCAGAACAACGGGCAAATATTCTCAAATCCCCAGCTACTTTCCCGGAGGCCTTTTGTAATCTGAACAGGTTGCTAGCCTTCTGGGAAAGCCTGGGTTGGTTAGAATAAAAAGGAGGGACATACGTACAATGGCCCAATCATGAGGCTAAGTGCGGAAAATACCCCAGCCAAACTAACTAACTAACTAGTCCGTGCCTTTTTGATTTAAGATTTTTTGTTATGTTGGGTAAATTTGAATTTTCGCTCCGCGCAAAGTTTACAATACTTATAACTAGGGTTGTTAGTTTATACTATAACTCTCTTATGACTTAAACACCGTCTCTTATTTTAACCTAAGATAACTTAATACTATATACGTTTTTTTTATTGTTTTTTTGTTTGTTTGTGTTATTATTTTTATTGCATTTTTTTTATATTTTTGTGTATTTCGCGATGAAGATGTTTCCAACGAACCTAGCGCTCTCGGGCACGTACCACGGCGTGGCGAGCGCGACCAGCATCGGCAGCGAGGTGGCCAGCACCAGGTGCCTCCAGTCGAGCAGCCACAGCGCGAGCCCCACCAGCACCAGGGCGCCGCCGCCGCAGTACACAGCGATTGACATGTTCGATACCCACGTTCTGTGACGGGCGCCGACATATTCGATTACTGAAATCATTATAGAATCTTGGATCTTAGAATCTTCCTACTTCTTAACCGATTGTTAAATATTTGAAAAAATATTTCCTTCGGATATTGTGAGAGCAATCTCGCAACATTGATGAAGTCACGCAACCTACGCGTTAAAGTAAGTGCTTGCAAAATTCAACAGGTTTGCTAATGTGGCGGTGGCCGAGTGGTATAGGTATACGCCCGGATAGCGTAAGACACGGGGTTCGATTCGTCTGTCACACAGCCAAAGTTTCTTTTTACAAGTGCAATTTATATTATTAAGTTTGTATAGTGATAAAAAACTATAAAAACAAAAATGTAATTATTATAGAATTTATATAGGTAAATCTCATATTATAAAAAGGATTTGTATTGGCAAATTTTGTATTATAGCTTATAGCGGGGGGTGCGTTCCACTTGCTGACCGCGACTTGCAACGCCCACGATGGCCCACTTTCGCGTTCCACTTGGTCCGCTAGCGGCGCCGAAGTGGCCTATCACGCGGCATCAATAGGTATGCTTTTGCTTCTTTGTTTCAAGATATAGAATAGGAGTTTTTTAAAATTTTCTTACAATTAAAAAGATTAAATCTTACTTTAAGTTTAGTTACTAAACTTGGGTTTAAATTAGGATCGCTATGTATTTTGATCAAAGGATTTACCTACTTAGAATGACTATCGGAAAGTTACAACTTCGTAGAGTAAAAGAAACTACATACCTCACGTCATGTGGTCTTAAATAAATACATAAAAAATTCTACAACTATCGTTTATACTCGTAAATGTTGATCGTCACTATACTTCTAAAACTTAATTTACTTAACTTAAATTACGGTATGTAGTTTAGGTACTCACCAATAATGTAGAGCATTACTGAGCAAGAGTCGTTGCACATTCCAACTATAAATCTGGCGATTGTGAAATCCCAAACTCCTGTCGTGAACACCGTGAGCACTCCACCGAAACATCCGACCAGATTTGCTCCTGATATTGAATTATTTTGAATTAGTGATACTCAAGTAGAGTAAGATTATAGTTCTCTAGTATTAAAAATAGTACAGATTTGGATAGTTTCACTACAGTTATGTTAAGGCGTAGGCTCATATCTAGTAGTAATAAACGAGGAACTGTCATTTTCTCGTAACCTTTTTTCTCTAGGTAAGAGCGAAGCCACATCGTCACAGTGCGTTGCTTCTTTGCGTGCGTCGACGCTGCGACGTCGGAGCGGTACAGTATCGTCTTTATTGGCATATACTTTGCTCTAAATTTAAAGAAAAACCTCAAAGTTATAGCACCTAGTATTTGGGGTAAATGTAATATACCTATGAGAGCTGGCAGTCGGCCGAACTTGTCTCCGATCCAGCCGAAGAGAGCACAGCCCACCAGCGACCCCAGGAAGAAGACCGTCTGTGCAAACGGCGCTATACCAGAATTTTCGCACACCCATCCACGCTGGAACAGAAAATAATAACTTTTGAAAACCAAATAAAACGACATGGTGGTTATGGAAAAGTAGCTCATATTTTCTAGATCGTTGTCATATGTCGGAAAATAATTGAATAAATCCGTTATTTGCAATAATCCACGGAAGATTGCGAAAGTCGAATATGGATTCCGGAAAGAACGAAAATCATTACAAATATCATTGGAGAACTTTTTTTGTTGGAGTTAAATTTAATGAAATGATAATTGATAAAGCTCTAACTAGAGAGACTTTTATTTGTAGATATGAAGAGACGCCAACCAGTGTTTCTATTGTATCCTTCGTTTTAGTGAGTCAGTCATCACATCATACATAGGCACTAGAAAAGCTAAATCGAGGTTTGAGGTAAATATGTAAATAATAAAAATAAATAATATGTGTTATGAGTAGGTAAACGTTAGAGTTGATTTTATCATTGTTTTAAACTTACCTCACTAACAACCGTAGGGTACGGTATATCGTCATATAGAAACTCCCAGCCATGTTTGCACGGCGTAGTAGAACTATTAACTGGTGGTGACATGGTCTGCAGGACTTGAGTCCAGTTCGCATCATAGACTCGGCAGCGGTCCCAGTCTGAGCCGTCAATGGCTCCTGGGATTGAGAGGTTCCTCCTGGAAAAGGGAAGATTGATCTAAAAGGAATAATAGTAGAGTAGTTGTAGGGTATTGTAACGTAGGTACTGATGGCAGCACGAGTTTTTCTGTCAAACACTATAAAGGAGTAAAGCCCGTTATTTTTTGCTTGTCTAATAGTATTATAAACAAACTGGATGTCAAATGGTCAAAATGTCAAACTGGATGCAGACCGCTAGTGATCGTTAGCTGTGGAAAGCCGTGGGAGGCCTCTGTTCAGCAGTGGACGTCCTTTGGCTGATAATGATGAATATTGTAAACAATCATGACATTCCCTTCTACCAAAATAATTCATTTTAAAATAAGATAAACACAAAACTCACCAATTACAAAGATAATTCATCATTTAGCACTGAGATCTTTCATATCAAATAGTAAATGAATTATATTGACTACTATTATTTAAACGGTTATAAAAGATTGATAACATTATTCGACTGCTAGCAATGGGCAATTCACACTAATTTAATCCTATAATAATATAAACATGATCGAAACTATCAAATAAATTAAGGGCAACAGATTCAGGATGGTGAAATTAACTAGGAATTTCTTTACGCAGAATCGTGTAACTGGGTTTTCATTTGGTACCTAGAGACATTCATGTCATGACCTGCGCAAAGTAGTCCAGTTTAATACTAGACTCCTCATTGAAATTAGAAAATAAGTGGTAACCTAAAGAGGCGTAATGATATCCGCTTCCGTAGTACCTAATGAATAAAATTAGGGTACCTACCTAAGTATCTAAGGACAAAAATAATTTTATTGACAAAATATCTTTAAACCATCTAACAAGCGGTTATTAAAAGGTACCTACCGTTCAAACTCTAGGTGTACTCAAATACCTAAGAAAGAAACCTTTGCAATATTTGATGTTACGTAGTTGAAATATTTAGTAGTCACCTTAGTGCCACTAGATTCACATTAATCACAGATGGTGTTTTGAATATTAATGGCGGCTTAAACCAGTCGGCATTGAGTGCAAAAGTAATTTGTTGACCGATCGCGATTCGAGCTTCGTACGTAAGGTCAACATTGTTTAGAATTCAATGCAAAGAAACCAGTGAGTGTGTTACTTGCGGCTTATCGTAGGTAATACTTTACCTAAATAAACTAATGTCATTTAAAATGCCGATTTTATACGATGCGCAACGTTTTGACTAATAATAATAAACGAGTAACTATAATTATTACTGTGGACAAAGCCGCATCAAAGATCAATCATTGTGTACTTTGTGATTGTTCTTAGAAGCAATAATATTTGTAAGTCGTAATTAATTTTTGTGGGCTCGGCATCGTAAAAAGCTACGTTCTTCCAATTAACGTAAAATAGTTAAGTCTAGGTACCCGAAGACTTAGTGTTTGTTACTCAATAGTAACTTATTACACTGAACTGATTTGGAAAAACAAATCTGTTACTTTCTGTCAAACTTTATATCTACGTAAATACATAGTTGATTGTAACACATTGCAACCGAGCTTTAGTGTACCTACAACAATACTTGCTCAGTCTACGTTTCAAGCGATATCTGTTTCAAATGCTCCTCTGCAATCGTGCTATAGAGACAGAAGACTCTAGCGTTATGACGTTTACAATGAGACGAATAGGCAGTCCATCATACGATCATTGTTTTGCGGATCCGAAGCATTTTTTGTGTGCAATCCTAACTACAAAAAGCTTCGGATCGGTCACAAGACGATCGTATTGACGGATGTCTTTTTCCGTAGAAAGTCTCCAATTCCGCGCGGGTGCACACTGAGTTACTCGATTGGTAAGAGCATTGGTCTTAAATGGCAGGGCAGCTTAATTTAAATTTATAAGATAGACACTAACCTCAGGTCCGCATCTAAGTGTTGCAACTCAGGCACTGCGCACCAATGCACTTGCGGTGTTGCAGCAATAAACATCTGCACGGTGTACGCGAACATGATGAAAAAGCCAAAAGGCATCATCGCAAGAAATAGCAGTTGCTGGTAGCGTCCCATGTCGCCAACTTCGTATAGTATTCGCTCCATTATATCCCCTTGGACCTCGGGGGGCGGCTCATTGAGTTTAATGAGCTCCTGAATGGAAACAAATAAGGTTTAATCACCAGATTCTTATATCAAACGTTTTTTTTTCCTGTGGTAAATCGATTACGAGTTTAACCGTTTCAATGAAAAAACTAAAACCGACTTCAAAAACTATTAAGGAGAAGCAAATTCTTTTGGAGTCGGTGCATGATGTCAAGTTTCCTACCTACACCAACAGTCTACACACATGCGTCATTTTAAACTTTTTAGTCAGTTTTTATGGATTCGGTTGAATTATTTTTTATTTTTTATTGCAGGATACTTTGTTATTACCCATATTTCTAAAACTACTAGACAGTTTTTGATGAAAATACACTGTACCCTAAGTTAAAGTATACCTAATTGAACTAAAAAGCAATTAATCTCGCTATAGCTTCTCGTTTTTGAGAAATCCGTGGATAAACATGCATACACTTACGAAATTTTGCTCACGTGTTTGAAAGCCTTAATAGATCGATATACTCAAACATCATAAAATCCAATGATATAACTATACATAAACATTGAATTGATTACCTCCTTTTTTTGAAATCAGTAAAAAACAAAACAAGTAATATATCAACACGTGTTTAGTTAGTTAAATAAAAGACCAAATACTAGTATTTACGTAGCCCCATTATTGCGCTCGGTCTACTCTAGGTACCTTGTTGAAACATTCTATTTATTCAACGATGCTTGTCTGGGGCCCTATTTTTCAATCACCCGCGTCAAGATCGCGTGTGATATTCATTAATAATGGTCTGATTTCTGAATTTAAAGCAGTTAAACTCCACATGACAGTGCTTCGAAAAGTTGTATTTTAATTTTAATTCGAAGGAAAATCATACGTCACATTCAAGCAAGTAATTCAAAAAGAAAGCTTCTGGAAGTAAGCGTTCTAAATCATTGTCTAATGTTGGGCCTATCCTATTTAAAAGGTAAAGCTTTCACGGTAGTAGACGAGCCAAATACTCAAGAGACATTCATGAAGCTTAATGATTAGATTAATAAAAAGTTTGTGACACTTAAGCTTAACTCTTAGGGGCGATCTTTTAAATGATGTTTACCTTAAGTGACGTGTCTGAGTGTGGTGGTTAATATATTTTTACCATAAACATAACCAAAAAAGATTCACTTTATCCACAAAAATAAAATACAGGGTGGAATATTTTTTATTGACGGGTTTAATTTACTATCAAAATGTAGTACTTTCCCTTGAGAAGATGTTACAAAATTACACACTCTGCGATATGAAAGTTCAAACAAAATATTAAATTACTATCTATTCATTTATCACACGTGACTTAAAAACAGACGACGCATACGTTATCGCCTATCAAAAAATTAATAGCCAAAAACTCAAAGCATTACAAACCTCATCATTCCACTTTAGTTTTTCAGTCATCTTGAAAGCACTTATTATGTTAACCTTAAATAAACTGAAAACGACCCAAACTCATCCACATCCGTATCACAACTGATATTCCAAATTACTCACACTTAGTTCGCTTGAAAAGATTTCTTTTTATCAACATTGGCTTTGAATGATTAGGTCTCCTTATCATTGCCGAGGTTTTGCATTAGGTATTTCATTCATTCATAATAATAATATGATAAAATCGCATAAACAAATATATGATATTACTCATAAAAAATCCACGAATAGCTTTTTAACCACTCGGAAATCCAGACTCTTTAAACGCTACTTAAAATTTGTGATAGTTTGATACAATATTTATAAATCAAAATTACCATTCATACGGGGAGGTGTAATACTATCAGGGTTTTTGTTAACTTATCTATCAATCTACATCTTAGAAATGTTTTAGTTAAAAACACAACTATATGTATGTGTCAACAATAGTTGGTCACAGTAGATATAAAAGTTTGAAAAACACTAACAGTTGTATTTTCTGTATGATTAAAAAAATCTTACCTCTGCTTTGAGTTTTTCTGACATCTTGAAAATAATTTAAATTTAGCAGAAGTAATAAAAAAACACTATCACTTTATCAAAACACTGAATCACTTTATTTCCTTCACTCCACCACCAGAAGAGATCAGTCAAACTTTGCAAAGTAAATCGACCAAGTTATGAGCACAGCACGTGTGACTGATCCGATGACCATTCGAATGTTTGTATTGAGATAATAGTTGCATACAAACCGTGGTGTATGGGCCTAAACCCGTTTGGGTGAAGGCTGCAACTATCGTTAATATATGATGTCACTGTAATATTTTTGCTGTAAGTTAACAGACGTTGGTCAAAAAGTGTAAATGATTTAAAAAAAAAGTAAAAACCGGCTTCAAAACTAAAATGCAATAAAAACTCTTAACTTTTTAAAGGACAGGAATCCATTTTAATCGAACAATTTCTTTTTGGAGTCGGTGCTCAAGAGTTTGAGACTTTTTAGTGCTTTTTCGTTTTGAAGTCGGTTTTTTCTATTTTATTAGTTAATTTTATTTCTTTATTTTTAGTGAGGGGGGGGGGGGTAGGTGGTTCACCGGATGACTCTGGTTTTTAAAAAGCTACAAATTACCTGTCATGAGTTTTGTCTTTATAATCACTGAACTCCACTGAGCTTAAGGAGTTCCACATCAGCTCAGCTCCACACAATGTTGACTATTAGACGCATCAATATGTCAACATTAAGATTCTAGTAAAAAAACAACAGCCTCACAAAAAAAATACCTACAGTCCAATTGACAACCTTCTTCTTTTTTGAAGTCGGTTAAAAGTGGGTTTTATTGTCCATCGAGTAAAATAACCGTCTTACTAAATTTTTTACAAGTCAATATCACGATTCATGAAAATTACGTAACACTAACTGACTTGGACACTCAAGAAGGCCGAACGAAGTCGAATTGATGCCTTCTAAATGTGGTGCTGTGTCAGTCAATAGAATCTCCCGTGGTTTGTGCATTTCGCACAAACGATTCCATCCTTCAAGAGCTCGGTATAAAAATCAGGCTCTCTACCAGCTGCCTTCGAGTTCTTTGGCCAGAAATGTCATGCGAGGAAAGATGGATAAAACCTCGAAATGCGAATGGTTACCGGCAAAAGATCGAGAGGACGAAGCCCATAATCAGATGGTCCGACCCGATTCGCACTGCCTCCTTGCCAAAATTAAGTGTTAGATACTCATTTTATTTTTATTATCAGTTATCTATCACATGTCTGGGCAAAAGATAGCGCATTATTAACGAGTTTGGTCATGTATACGATCGATTTTTATTTAAGTCTAGTTCACAATATTCAGTGCGTCGGCTGAAGTTGATTGAAAAACTGGCTAAGTGTGGGTCGGACTCGCACACTAATGGTTCCGTGCCAACTGTAACTGATCAACTTACTTTCACTTAGCCAAAATACCACAATATTTTGTTGACTACAAATATAACTTTGTTATTCATAATATTCGTGTGAATAAACACAAAGTTATGTTTGCGGTTATTGAAAATGTGCTCTATCTCAAAAACTACTAGTTGGATCTCGATTTTCCGAAGCGGAAGCGTCTATCTCTGAACTGAAAATGGTTTTAGGAACCTGGATGTCATTTTAAAATACCTATCCATAGACACCTTACAGGTTTGACAAAAAAATAGGTTTTAGTTTCATGTATCCCATACATGAAACTAAAACAATAAAAAATTGCCTCCCCTTAAATATCATTATTTTTTATTTTTTGTATGAGTAGCGTTAAGCGGTTAACAGGATACATCTAAGTACCTACTATGTTTCAACTGTGTAATACTGATTGTTTCAGAAAAAAGTGGCTGTGACATACGGACGGACAGACAGACAGACAGACCGATTTGAGGAACCTATAAGAGTTTCGTTTTTTGCCATTCGGCTACGGAACCCTAAAATTAGTTGTCTTGCTCAACGAAGTGAAATGTATTGTGGAGTAGACACAACTTCTAGGTTCTTACTTTTGTTCGTTTGATACCTTTGAAGCTGCTCTACACAGAAACTTTTATTAGTCAACGCTATTTCCTTTGATACTATTTATTTGATAGGATAGGACAATTTAATATAAAGGCGCTAGAATGGTTTTTATCTTACCTTCTAGGACGCCAGCTGGCTGTTCGAAATTACCAACAGTTCTCCCATTGGTCGAATCTTACAACTGGCGTTCCACAAGTTGGCATTCTCTGACCACTTTTATTTTAATTTTATCAACTCCATCGCTCGCCTCGCCCATATCAGCTCTAAATATCTATATTGCATGTATCGCTGTCGTCCTTGAAATACGGTTTATCCGTAAACTCATCGATGTGTCAGGCCATCATGATAGGTAGATCGAGGCAAATAGCTAAGATTAGCTAGGAACCGACTGCTCCCATCGTGCTAAACAACATTCTTTACAGCGATAAGTCAGCAAGAAAGTCACTGCCACTTTACGGGCTTTCCTCAAGCTTAAAAATATTCTACTTCACACGAACACTCTTCTTGTTTAGACCCTCGTCTGACTACGCCGACGTGTGTTGTACGAATAACAGTGAAGCCTTCCTCAATAAACTTGATCGTCTCATGAACAATGGTATTCGTTTCATCTTCAGTCTCCGTAAGTACGACCACATATCTGCTCATCGGTCCAAGCGTAAATTGCAGATAAATAAGATCCTGGGTACTCCTTTCAACATACTTCGTAACTGTGACCTATATGGCACAGCGCTTTGTCTATCTGGCTTTCACAACTTCGCACAACCTTCGCTCTTCCCATAATCTCACTCTTTACATGCCTCTTTACAAGTCCGGCTTTATGTCGGACTCTTTTACTATCTCTACGATTAGATTTTGGAATTCTCTCTTCAATGATATCATAAACTCCTCCAGCAAGTTTACTTTTAAAAAGTCACTCCGCACCTACTACTCGTATCTTAACCTTGGCTCACTGCAGAACTAACTTGAGAAAACAAACTCTTCAGCTTTACAATATTAGTATAGATTATGAAGCCCAAGAGTTTGATTGTTTGTTGAACAAGCTAATATCAGGAACTAGTAGATCGATTTGAAAAAATATGTTTTGTTTGGATAGCTTATTTATCGAGGAAAGCTTAAGGCCATTAAACCACACGCTGCAATACGACGGGAGAAGGCAAACTCAAGACGCGAGGAACCGTCATTTATGACATAATAGATGACGCTAACAATGTTTTATATAAACTATAAGATCGACGTCCGCTTATATTCTTTCTTAGCTTTCCTTTAAAAAATCTGTCCATGCTCTGTACAACTTAGGGTCAAGTTTGCGCGGTGCTCGACTAGATTTTTCAAGCCAAATCAGGCCAAGGCATGCTGGCTTCACCGCACCACGCGCTGACATTCAGACGAGGCCGCGGGGTCGTCGCCCGTGAGATACCATATTTTGAATAAGCTCGCTCACTTCCGGGGATGCAACGGTTTTTGCGACACCTTTCGTATCATTTGCAAAACCCTTCACATTTTTTGTTGACCTTTTGTATGTTGTGAAATTTTAACATTTCGCGTAGACGATTTAAATTTTCATTTTATGCATCAAATATCCTTTTAATTCACGTACATCCTTTTAACTCACGTAGCATTATCTAAAATAAATCATAAAAAATATGTGTTATTGTTTAAGCTTAATTTAAATATTCTTCTCAATCAATAAAAAACACGACTTCACCAACTTTGTCTCAGCGTTTTTTGAGCGTTACCTGGAGCTCTATTTTTGAATCACTCGCTTCAAGATGGCGAGTGATTTTCGTTCGAAGATGAATAGAAAAAAAAACATAGAAAAAAACTCGTTGTCGAACGAAAATCACTCGCCATTTCGAAGCGAGTGATTAAAAAATAGGGCTTCTGGTTGTTCAGCAGAGAAACTATGTCGAGACTTCCTCAGGCTTAAACCAAGACTAAGATTACCCGACCAATCAAAAAAGTAGAACGAAGTGATTAGGTCTTACCTATTAAATGTAAAAAGTATAACTCTATTCTTGAGTGCTGTTATTAAGACATTCTTTTTAATTTAGAGTAGAAAAACAATAATATCTAATAATGACAAGGCGTTCGTTTTGCATAAACGTTGTCATATTTCTGCTTGACCTGTAGGTTCGACTGGCAAGAGGTTGCTATTAGCTTAAGTACACCTTTGTAGAATCAAGTTCAAATAAATAAATTACTAAATCCCTTAATTTTAGTAATGTCTTCTTTATACAGAAAATATAGTATTACATCTTATAATATTGTCTAACAGTAAATCTTTGGGCGACTGTTTACCGACATTGTGCCTCTGTAATATTTTTCCTCGTGCCTCGCACTGGTTCTCCTTACAACAACACGGTTTGCACAAACAAGACCTAGTATTTCGAGTACATACCATTATAATCAGGGTAGGTTAGCGTCAGAAACGCGACATTGGCTAAAACAAAACGAAATAAATAAAATCATATCAAGGATTTTTAAAAGTTGCTAACCTTATCAAACTGAACTGCATCGACCTTTTTTAAACCCTGTTTTTGTTTATAAATGAGTTTTTTTTTCTTTTATTTTAAAGGGTAGCCAAAGCGTGGCCGAAGATCTTACGAGCCGAAGACATACATTTTTGTGTTATTTTAAGGTGGATTTAGTTTCGCTTGCACTAGCAAATATACCTACAACGTGGAATGTTAAATGCGCAAAACCTGAAATTAGTTTGATAGGAATGACAAGTACCTAGAATCCAAAAAAAACACGATAAATTCTTGACGAGGTTAGGTTAGGCATAAGACCTCTTACACATTGCGACTCTTAAAGTCGCAGAACAGATTTATTTTGGCATCGATGCTGTCGCGTGTTAGTATCGATGCAATCGCCAATATACAGTACATAATTTGTCAATGTCCTTCTGCACCGCGACTGCATCGATACAACGGGCGTTAGCATCGCGACTGTATCGATGCTAAAAGTAGCGCAAGTGTGTAAAGGTTGTCAATTTGCGACTCCATCGATGCTGCATCGATGCCAGTGCGCAAAGGGTCCAAGTAAAACCACAAAATGTTAATAAAACAGAAACTTTCATTTGCTCCTAATGCATCCATCATTTCGCCCCGAGGTACATCTTTATCTATACCTACCATATTATGCCCTCACCATGAGCTAGGTGGGTCCGAGCCTATTTCCTGGGTTTGTCCGTGATGCTCAGATACATTTTCCCGTTGATGTTCTGCTTGACCGGGTCTATGATTTTCAAGATCTGCATCAGATGTGGATGAGGTTTAGGTTGCTAATAAGCAGATATGTACCACCCTAAACCGCATCCACGCCTGTAATCAGGTGCGGTCGCAGTGAAATATGTGTTTGGCAGAGAGTAAAAAATTTTTTTACAAGGCTAAGCATAAGACATCGATGCTTATCGATGCTCAGCATCACGACTAACGCAAAAAACTCATTTATTTTGGCATCGATACTGTCGCCAATATACAGTACATATTTTTTAAATATCCAGCTTCTGCATCGCGACTGCATCGATACAACGCGCGTTAGCATGTGACGATGCGCGACTGTAATATCGATGCTAAAAGTAGCGCAAGTGAGTGTGTATGGTTAAAAATTTACATCGATGCTGCAACGCTGCTAAAAGTTGTCGTATGCGAAGGTCTCAGTAAAACCACAAAATGTAAATAAAACAGAAACTTTTACTTTCTCCAAATTCATCATTTCGCCTTCCCCATCATTTCGCTTTCCTACCGAGGTACATCTTTTCGTTGATGTACCACAACATGCCCTCACCATGAGCTGGGTGGGTCCGAGCCTATTTCCTGGGTTTTTCTGTGATACTCAGATACATTTTCCCGTTGATGTTCTGCTTGACCGAATCTATGATTTTCAAAATCTGCATCAGATGTGGATGAGGTTTAGATTGCTACTATCAGGTGCAATCGCGGTCAAATATGTGTTTGGCAGAAAGTACAAAAATTATTCTTTACAAGGCTAAGCCATAAAACCCTTACACACTGCGACTTTAAGCATCGATGCTCAGCATCATAACGCAAAAAACACATTTATTTTGGCATCGATGCAATCGCGTGTTAGTATCGATGCAGTCGTCTATATACAGTACATAATTATTAAATATCCAGCTTCTGCATCGCGACTGAATCGATACTAACGCGCGTTAGCAACGCGACTGTATCGATGCTAAAAGTAGCGCAAGTGAGTAATGATTGACAATTTGCGACTGCATCGATGCTGCATCGATACAGCATCGTTGCTAAAAGTCACAGTGTGCGAATGGTCTTGCAATATTCTTGTAAGATTTTTACTATTTTGACCTTATAATACTTTTCATAAAAAATAATAATCATCTTTACAGGAAACATGATTTTTATAAACAGATTTAATTTGAATATTTTAAAATCGATCACAATTTAAATTTTCGACTATTTAGGAGACTAATTTTGAATTTCGAAAAGCCACCCATTGAATGTCATTTCGGTCTATCTAATTAAAAATCAGGGTATAAGTAAAACCACAAAATGTAAATAAAACAGAAACTTTATTTGCTCCTAATTCATCCATCGTTTCGCCTCGAGGTACATCTTTTCGTTGATGTACCATAACATGCCCTCACCAAGAGCTGGGTGGGTCCGAGCCTATTTCCTGGGTTTGTCCGTGATACTCAGATACATTTTCCCGTTGATATTCTGCTTGACCGGGTCTATACTTTTCAAGATCTGTGTCATGGTCTCCACGAGTCTCTCGCTCTTGACGCTCGACTTCTTCGATTTGAACTTGGTGAGCAGTTCTGTGGTCGTCATCGGTTTCCTGGCGAGGTACCGTCTCACTGCCTCCTCAGTCACGCCGCACTCGCTGAAAAATTAGCTTTGTTTTAGTGTTTGGACTTGATACATAAAAAAATAATGCGCCAGCCATGACAGACCATGGACAACATTTCAAAATTTATTGCATCTTTTTATTCTTTTTCTTAAAACAATTTAAAAATGAAGGCACCCGTATTTTTCATTTTCATTTCTTTTCAGTATTTTCTCTAATAATAATTGTCTAAAAACCCTCCGTGCTAAAAAGCCTATGTACATGTGGCGTCGCCAGTCATATACTACGATCGCTTAGAACATAATCATTCCTTCTCACTCATTTAATTTCATTAGTCAATGAAATTCAATGCATATGATATATGATTTCGCAGAGTGAGATTTGTAGCAAACTATAAGGTCACCTCGTTTTAAGTGATAAAATTTATATTTAAACGGCTGATTCAGCACAATAAATGGTACATTTTTTATAGAAAATACTTTTGGTTTTTATACGCTAGTTTTTGAGAAAATTAATGATTAAGATATATTTTTTTCCAGTAATTTAATTTTTATTAATTAAGTATGAGATTAAAGAAAAAGAACGATTGGTCATTGAATTGAGAGAGGTGAAGTCGATGATGTAGATAATTTTTAAAATCGGCAGGGTGCTGTTTTTTTTTTTTAAAAAAAAACTATGTTAGAGAAAATAAAAATAAAAAAAAACTCAAATTTTCCAAAAAAAATAATAGTGTCCTGTTTTTTATGATGTATACAAATACACAGTTAAAATATTATCACTTAAAACGATTTGACCTTATATATAAAAAAAGTAGCAGGTGTGAAAAAGGGTTTTTATTTCATGTCGCGCTGGTCGGGCTGTATGAGATGTGTACAAGCAGTGGCGGCTGTACCTTAAGTGCGCTCGTGCGCTGAACCACCAATTCAAAAGATTTAAAAATTACAAAACATTAAGTACTTCATCTTTATTTTTAAATAACCATTTTAATAGTTATTTTTAAAGATACAAAAACGTATAAAAGATTAAATCTCCAATTATGGTGAAACAGTTTGAGCGCTTTACTAAACTATTAAGACTTATTTTCCTGTAAAGACAAATTCTCGTGCGCTTTGGCGAGTGCACGAGGTCTGCTAATATAACTTGTAGGAGATACGAGTTAATACGCCTGACGCGTGAAACAAAAGATAGTTCATAGAAATGTACCGAGTAATGAGCGGGTTCTCGAGCGCCGCACGTGCGGACCGAAAATTGCCGAGAGCATCCGATATTTGACCAATTGGCCGGCCGGCATGGGCGCGAATCGACGACGGCAGCCATGATTGACATCTCGTATCAGGCTAACAGTATAGCATCACTGTATATGTGTGACGCATTAATTATTGTTTATTTATATTACCGTAATTGTTTTTAGTTTTTGTTTCGATTTTCTTAAAGCGCACTACCAGTTCGATAACCCACCAGCCGCCACTGTGTACAAGTGTATGCTCACAGGTAGGAGGGGTCGAGCTTGTGCCGCTTGGCGGGCGGCGCGCTGTTGGCCGCGTTGGCCGCGCTGTATGAGATGTGTACAAGTGTATGCTCACAGGTAGGAGGGGTCGAGCTTGTGCCGCTTGGCGGGCGGCGCGCTGTTGGCCGCGTTGGCCGCGCTGTATGAGATGTGTACAAGTGTATGCTCACAGGTAGGAGGGGTCGAGCTTGTGCCGCTTGGCGGGCGGCGCGCTGTTGGCCGCGTTGGCCGCGCTGTATGAGATGTGTACAAGTGTATGCTCACAGGTAGGAGGGGTCGAGCTTGTGCCGCTTGGCGGGCGGCGCGCTGTTGGCCGCGTTGGCCGCGCTGTATGAGATGTGTACAAGTGTATGCTCACAGGTAGGAGGGGTCGAGCTTGTGCCGCTTGGCGGGCGGCGCGCTGTTGGCCGCGTTGGCCGCGCTGTATGAGATGTGTACAAGTGTATGCTCACAGGTAGGAGGGGTCGAGCTTGTGCCGCTTGGCGGGCGGCGCGCTGTTGGCCGCGTTGGCCGCGCTGTATGAGATGTGTACAAGTGTATGCTCACAGGTAGGAGGGGTCGAGCTTGTGCCGCTTGGCGGGCGGCGCGCTGTTGGCCGCGTTGGCCGCCGCGACGGCCGCGCTGGCCGCGCTCGGAGCCGGAGTGGGCGTGCCGGAGCGGGAGCCGTGTGCGCTGTTAGGAGCGCTCGCTGGAATTAATTTTGTACATTTATAAAACAAAAACAAAAAAATATACGTTGAGGCCGAGGCTCGAGGTCAGCGCCGTCTGTTTCCAAGTTGAATTTATTCTATAATGAATTACTTGGCGGACTGTTGCAAAACAGACGGGTACATGGCGATTAAGTCACTCGTAATAATGTATCCATAAGAGACCAAAAATTTCGAGCGGTCGGGCCGTCAGCACGGTATCTCAATTGGAAAGAACGTTTGTCCGGTTAGCCAGGAGATGAAGGTTCAAACCCCGCCCGTGCGCAATTTTCGGTTTTTTATTTCATCTTAGAAGAATACAAAAATAACACTGAGTATTAAAACATTGAACGGGACATTGCCTTGGGACATATAGACAACTTAAGCCGAAACCCGGCTCTCCGAAGTTTATTTTCCAAAACAAAATTAAAAATATTTCGCGACCGCAAGTACGCTAATAAATTAGCGCCAGCGCAGCGAGCGCGATAAACATTGGTTTAAGACGATTAAAAAACGAAGAACATGTCAAAAATGTAAATGCGAGCGAAGCAAGCGCGCTTAAATTTGTTTCACGACGCTTACGAAAGCCGGAATATGATAGCAGCTTTTGGGCGAGCGAAGTGAGAACGAGATATTTGTTTAGTAAAAAATACTAATAAATTTCAAAGTGAAGTTCATAGTGTGTACTTGTAGTAAAAAAGTGGTAGATTCCTTACCCTTGCCTGTCGCCCCGTTCTTGTCGTTCGAACTCTTGCTTTTCTTCGGTTTCTTGCTACTGCTGTTCTCGGGATCGGTGTCTGAATCCGAACTGAAGTCGCTACTCGATTCTGGAAATGAATTGTTACAATTGACAACATTTCAAAGTTTTTTTAGAAATATTTATTTTTTTTCCTAAAAGAACTTCAAAAATTAAGGCACCCGTATATTTTCTTTTTCATTTCTTTTCAGTATTATTCCCAATAATAATTGTTTAAAAACTCTCCATTCTAAAAGAGCGTAAGTACAAGAGGGTGGATGTTACGAGGTCACACCATGCTATTATTTTTTTTAACATACGACGCTTAATAGTGATGGGGTCTGTAGCAATTTTCGAAGTAAGATATCGATAATAATGGTATATATTCATTACTAATTTACGTTACATAATATAATATTACCTAATTTAAGTTATGTAAATGAGATATGAGAAACCTAAACTCTTAAGGTGGGCCAATAGATGTGTCCAGAAGTGTATGTCATTGAAAAGGCGTAACCTGTGAATTACCTTGAAATCGATTAAATAGACTTCTACTTCTTTTGCTACGAACATCCTTCTCTACATTAATTACCGACACGACCCCATAATACGTACCTTTCTCCTTCTTGGCATCGTCTGCTTTCTTCTTCTTCTTGGTGAGCTTGCTGGCGCGTTCCTCGCCCTCCTTGGTCGGCTCGTCCTCCGCTTCTGATTGCTCCTTCGTTCCTGCTTACACAGTAATGATACGTACCTTTCTCCTTCTTGACATCGTCTGCTTTCTTCTTCTTCTTGGTGAGCTTGCTGGCGCGCTCCTCGCCCTCCTTGGTCGGCTCGTCCTCCGCTTGTGATTGCTCCTTCTGTTCCTGCTGGCATGGTAATGACACGTACCTTTCTCCTTCTTGACATCGTCTGCTTTCTTCTTCTTCTTGGTGAGCTTGCTGGCGCGCTCCTCGCCCTCCTTGGTCGGCTCGTCCTCCGCTTGTGATTGCTCCTTCTGTTCCTGCTGGCATGGTAATGACACGTACCTTTCTCCTTCTTGACATCGTCTGCTTTCTTCTTCTTCTTGGTGAGCTTGCTGGCGCGTTCCTCGCCCTCCTTGGTCGGCTCGTCCTCCGCTTCTGATTGCTCCTTCGTTCCTGCTTACACAGTAATGATACGTACCTTTCTCCTTCTTGACATCGTCTGCTTTCTTCTTCTTCTTGGTGAGCTTGCTGGCGCGCTCCTCGCCCTCCTTGGTCGGCTCGTCCTCCGCTTGTGATTGCTCCTTCTGTTCCTGCTGGCATGGTAATGACACGTACCTTTCTCCTTCTTGACATCGTCTGCTTTCTTCTTCTTCTTGGTGAGCTTGCTGGCGCGCTCCTCGCCCTCCTTGGTCGGCTCGTCCTCCGCTTGTGATTGCTCCTTCTGTTCCTGCTGGCATGGTAATGACACGTACCTTTCTCCTTCTTGACATCGTCTGCTTTCTTCTTCTTCTTGGTGAGCTTGCTGGCGCGTTCCTCGCCCTCCTTGGTCGGCTCGTCCTCCGCTTCTGATTGCTCCTTCGTTCCTGCTTACACAGTAATGATACGTACCTTTCTCCTTCTTGACATCGTCTGCTTTCTTCTTCTTCTTGGTGAGCTTGCTGGCGCGCTCCTCGCCCTCCTTGGTCGGCTCGTCCTCCGCTTGTGATTGCTCCTTCTGTTCCTGCTGGCATGGTAATGACACGTACCTTTCTCCTTCTTGACATCGTCTGCTTTCTTCTTCTTCTTGGTGAGCTTGCTGGCGCGCTCCTCGCCCTCCTTGGTCGGCTCGTCCTCCGCTTGTGATTGCTTCTTCTGTTCCTGCTGGCATGGTAATGACACGTACCTTTCTCCTTCTTGACATCGTCTGCTTTCTTCTTCTTCTTGGTGAGCTTGCTGGCGCGCTCCTCGCCCTCCTTGGTCGGCTCGTCCTCCGCTTGTGATTGCTCCTTCTGTTCCTGCTGGCATGGTAATGACACGTACCTTTCTCCTTCTTGACATCGTCTGCTTTCTTCTTCTTCTTGGTGAGCTTGCTGGCGCGCTCCTCGCCCTCCTTGGTCGGCTCGTCCTCCGCTTGTGATTGCTCCTTCTGTTCCTGCTGGCATGGTAATGACACGTACCTTTCTCCTTCTTGACATCGTCTGCTTTCTTCTTCTTCTTGGTGAGCTTGCTGGCTCGCTCCTCGCCTTCCTTGGTCGGCTCGTCCTCCGCTTCCGATTGCTCCTTCTGTTCCTTCTCCGATTCCGAATCCTCGTCTGATGTTAGCAGCTTCCTGTTAGGTAGGTTTTACTAATGAGCAGTTTTCTTTTCATTAGATGTTTATATCATCGAGAGATGGCGCTAGGGTCACTTTAGGAAATAACTTTTGAAGTTTATTTAAGTATTATAGCAAAGGGTAATTGCTTTTCACCAACGTAAATAATTAACAGTAAAACCATATTACTGTATACCTTCAGCAAATACAGGACTTCGTAATGACAAAAATAAGTATCGAATTAATGCGTTAATGACCTTCAAATTAACGGATTTTACAATATTTACTCACGCATTTTTTTGTGTATGGTTTTACGCCAAAGTGAAAAAATATATGGTTCTAAAGCTTGCGCAACGCCATCAAGTGACAGCTTTAGAGTGATAGGAGAAAACTGCTCATTAGAAAGAAAATCGGTTACAGAAAAAAAGTTTGTGCGTTTTCACTTGCTTCGGTGCGCGATTCCAACCGTTGGTCTTGCGCTGATCTCTCTTTGATCATGTAATAAAGTGACGTAGTGAATAAGAGACTATACTATTGCACTTTTCTAATGCTAACATACTTTTCTATTTTCCTATTATTGTTTATAATGAGTTTATTGTTTTCAAAGAGAAAAAAAACTGTCACGAAAATCATTCTCCACTTGGCATGGAGCTTATGGTATTTTGATATTCATCGACTTACTTGTGGTTTATGACATCTCCTGCTTGGATGATATATCCAACTAAAACGCGATTTAGGTGGTCTAACCATAATATACTATTCTTAACTTCATGATTCTGCTATTGTTCCGAGACCAAACACAGGCAGTTATGCAGATGGTTGTTTGATAAGCATTTCACAAAAAAAAAATGATTTTTACCTTAGAGCATCTTCTTCTGCGACTCCTTTCAGTTCCTTGTTCGCTTTCGTCTCGTGGTCAGATTCACTACGAAAAAAAATAAACAATACGTTTCAGTGATCTTTATGTCAAAAACAAAAACTAATTTTATTATAAGAAAATAGATTATGTAGTTGTAATTTTATAAAAGTCTCTGTGAATACTGTAATTAACCGTAAAAGGCAACAGACGCAGAACAATACATTGACAATTAACTATTTACTTTTCAGGCTGCAGTTCTATAGAAGCGAATCTTAGCAGAGATGAGTATAAATTTACCAATAATATTGCTAAAAATATGATAAGCAACGGCATAATTTCTTTGCGATGCAGTCGCGCGTTTGCATTGATGCTAACGCGCGTTAGTATCGATCGCCAATATACAGATACAGTCGTCAATGGTCAGCTTCTGCATCGTTATTGTATCGATGCTAAAAGTAGCGTAAGTGTGTATGTAGATGTGAAGAATGTTCGACTGCATCGCTGTCAAAAGTCGTAGCCTGTAAGCTTTCGACATAAATGTTCGTTCTAAACAAATCTCTACTTTATTACAAAGGCATAAGGTCACCTGTCGGACGAGTCCGATATGTAGTCCTTCTCCCTGCCCTCCTCGTCACCGTCGTCGCTCTCCTCGAACGCTTCGTCGTCAACTTTCTTCTTCTTTTTGTTTTTCCCTACCGCTGTAACATTTATATTTAGTAAGTGAGGCGTGCGTTTTGGAACCTTATTTACTAGGAATGTAGATTGAAAATGTCTTGAATGAAGCCTCATTAAATGACATCTCATCTCATTTTATGAGCCTCAGTTGGAATTTAAATAATGTGTTACGATTTGCACGCCAGCTTCTGGTGAATTGAGCGACCTTTAGCTTTTGTTCAATCAATCAATTTATTTATTTCTTCTCCACAATCAAAGTAAATACAATAGGTAAGCAATGTTACAATTTTAAGTTACAGAATTTTGATTGCGAGAGACTGGCATCTGAGCTAGGCTTCATGCCTGTGTTACAGAGAACCAGTACTCTCCTCTCTAGATGGGATCAGATATAAATATAACACAAAAATATAGTGAGTTAACACAGCACAATAATGGAGAATTAAGCCAAAAAAGAAGAAGAATCGCACAAACTACAACTGAGTGTTTGTGTGTGTGTGTGTGTGTGTGTGTGTGTGTGTGTGTGTGTGTGTGTGTGTGTGTGTGTGTGTGTGTGTGTGTGTGTGTGTGTGTGTGTGTGTGTATGTGTGTGCGCGCATATGTGTGTATGTGTGTGTGTGTGTGTGTGTGTGTGTGTGAGAGAGAGAGAGAGTTCATGTGTTTGTGTGCGTGTATGTGTGTGTGTGTGTGAGTACGTATAAATGTTTATGTCGGTATTATATGCCGTTTACGGAATCATGAGATTTTCTGTGGTAGAGTAGTCCAAATTCTGAAGGTATTTGGCCACCTTTCTCTTGCAGTGGAATGAGGTTAGGGGGTAAATGTGTAACTCGCGATGGAGTCTGTTATATAGAAAAGGGCCTAAGAAGCAGAAAAAACGATGTGAAAAGATGGTTTTAAGGTTTGGTTTGTGGGCTATGAGATTGTTACGTCTTGCAGTAGCTTCCGAATGGTCATAGTAACAAAGACGATGCTGTTTAAGAACTGTGTTCATTATAAAAAGCTGCCGCACAGTAAGAACTTCGCAGTAATTATACAGGTCCTCCGTGGGGAACTGTGTGGGTTTGAACGTACATACTTTGAGGACAGCCCTCTGGGCTCTTTCAAGGAAAATAAGGTATGACTTACAGGCACCACCCCAGGAGGTAACACAATAAGTCAGAAGGGATTGGCATAGGGCCAAATAAACTAATTTGACTATATGTGGGTTTGCGACATGTCGAAGATTTCTAAAAATATAGATAAGTTTACGAATTCTACCAGCTGTTACAAGAATATGTGGTTGGAAGGAAAGCCTATTATCAATAGTCACACCAAGATATTTGATCGACTCAGTAGAAGTGATAGGAGAGCAGTCACATAGTTGATCCGGAGACACTTCATGAGAGTGAGCAATAAGTTTAAAAATATTTTGCGCGCTATTTGGGACATTATAGATGGAAAACAATGTAATAAGTTTTTTTAACGTTAAGTGTGAGGAGATTAGAACGCAGCCACTTAGATACTAGGTCCAATCCTATCTGGGCCTGGTGAAAAGTGTCCTCCCATGTGTCAGCACAAAAAAGTAGGGCAGTGTCGTCTGCGTAAGAAATAATTTTGCAATTTAGGAGATGCAGCGATAGCAGATCGTTGACGTATACAAGAAGAAGCGTGGGGCCAAGAATGCTACCCTGAGGGACTCCGTACTCCATCGGGAGATAGGAGCTCACGTTTCCATCTATTGTTACAGACTGAACGCGGTTCGTGAAGTAACTCTTAAATAGATTGAGTGAGCTGCCTCTCACACCCATTGCCTCTAGCTTATCAAGAAGGATGGGAATCGAAACCGTGTCGAATGCTTTGGCAAGATCGAGGAACACTGCGACACATTTCTTACCCCTGTCCAGGTTAGTAGCGACATGGTTGGTCAGTTCATGAACTGCATCAGTTGTTGAACGCTTCGAGCGAAAGCCAAACTGGTTGGGAGAAAGCAGGTTTTTTTCCTCAAGGTAAGCTATTAACTGGTTTTTGATAAGTCGTTCCACAATTTTGGACAGGGCAGGCAGTACAGAAAAGGGTCGGTAGTTCTCAGCACGGCCGCGGTGCCCAGACTTAAAAATAGGGTGAACAAGGGCTTTTTAAAAGCATCCGGAAAGCAGCCAGAAGCAAGACAAATGTTACATATCGTCGCCGTAGAGTGAAAACCTCGGAAGTGCATTTTTACTTATTTTTTTATTATTACATTATTTGAAAGAAAACCTCGCGACGCACATTCTAGTTTAACTCACACGCTCATCTGATAGAAATTTCGCTATCTATGACGTTCAATGAGAACCTCGTATTCGCTCGCGTGAACTATAATCTGGTGTGATTACCTCGAGACGACAGGTCGGAGCATGTTAAAATCGTGAAAACAGACGTTCAAAGTGCATATACATTATTAATGACGATAGAACTAACTTTAGTTTTACTCACAATAACAATTAAAACAAAAATCTACGTAGTACAATTATTTTTCTCCAAACGGTTTTTTTCACCTCCTATAAAGTTTACTCAAAAACACATACGAGGTTTTCACTCTACGGCGACGATATATGAATTAAAGATGGAACTAGAAGATCTTTACAGTGTTTTAGCAAGCAAGAAGAGATGTTATCCCAGCCCACAGCACAGGCGATCTTGAGAGATGAAAATAGGCCGTCCACCTCGGGATAAGTGGTGCTGACAAGGGCAAAAGAATTAAGAGGTGATTGAGCGTGTGATATAGAGGCAGGATAGGAGGAGCTAGAGAGCCTATTTGTGATAATAGCTTCGGCCAGTGCTTTACCCACCCGAGAGAAATGAGCGTTTACATAATCAACTGACTCAGCTGGTGTGGGCATACAAGAGAGGAGGTCATTAGAGTTTGTACTTGATTTCTTCAAATTTGCCACTACACTGATAGAATTCCAGAGTTTTTTACTGTTCGAACCAGCTTGATTTATAAGATAATTGTCATAAGCTCTCTTTACTTTTTTCAGTAGCGAGTTGCAAAAGTTTCTGTAGCGGAGATATGTAATCCCTAATACATCACTAGGATCCGACTTTAATTTTTTGTGCATATTATCCCTGTTTCGAATAAACCTGAGAAGATCAGGCGTTATCCAGGGCTTTAGGATTCGCCGGCGGCGAGGCACAATTTGGGTTTTAGTATGTATCTCTATGGCGGAATGAAGTTTCTGGATAAGAAGGTTGGTGGCTTGATTTGCGTCGTTTAACCGAAGTATGTCCGCAAAATCTGTCTGTTTCAGGGTTTCATAGATACCATTGTAGTCAACATTTTTCCTAACTAAGGGTGGGGGGAGGCTTTCTTTACATCAATGGAGAGTAAGACTGCCTCGTGATCTGTAATAGATGACTGAATGACAAAAGACTGGGCCGGCAATGGTGATTTCAGCATTATGTGATCCAAGCAAGATCCGTCTCGGGTGGGAAAAGTGTGGGCAGGAAGAAGCCCATGGGAGGCGAGCATGTTAAGATAATCATCAGTATCTTTATCAAGTTTAGAAGCGGTGATTTTAAGGTTGAGATCACCCTTATAGTTTTTTGATTTATTTAGAAGTGTTAGAGTCGAGTCCAAAGAAGTAATAAAGTTATGAGCGTTTTGGAAACAAGGTGGTCGATAAACAGCCAGTATGGAAGTTTCACCTTTTATATTGACAAGTAGGCAACTACCATCCACAATATCAGGTTCAGAAATAGATAAGTCAGGGATATTCTTATTGTAATAAACAACTACACCATCATTTTGGTTTGTGGGGTAAGTAGAGGAATATGAAGAAAACCCATCCATGGGAGGAATAATGGACTCACTAAGGAGCCAGCACTCCGTGAAAATAATAATATCTATACTGAGATCAATGCTAGCCATCAGAGTATCAAAATTATTGAAATTAGCTGAGATGCTACGAATGTTTTGTGATAATATTTTAAGGGAGGTATTAACGACTACTAACTACGACTTCTTGTTTAGAGCAGTTTTCACCTCGGTAGGATCGCACTCTATAGACGAGCAAACTGAGACATTATCAATATTACTAACTAAATCAGGGTCGCACGTGAATTTTAATAATAAAAACGGGACGTACAGTATAAGGGCCGAAAACCACGCATGTGGTCTGAATTTTCAGGGTGGAGCCATGCTGAGCTGAGGTAGAACATAGATAGTTGGTTAAATGTATGGTTGTTGAACACAAGAAATTCGTATGTACAGTCGCCAGCACATCAGGTTATAACAGTTTTGTTGAAAACTGACCCTTATCACAACCTCATAAGATACCGCAATGTTTACTTTGACGTGCTGTCGTCCGTATTATCATTATGTCATCATCATTATCAGCTAAAGAACGTCCACTGCTGAACATAGGCATCCCCTACGGTTTTCCACAGCGACCGATCACAAGCGGTCTGTATCTAGTTTGGTCCTGTGATCCTTACAAGGTCGTCTGTCCATCTTGTCGGCAGACGTCCTAAGCCGCGTCTTTGATCGAAAGGTCTCCAATCTAAAACTAACTAGCTAGACCATGTTTCGGATCCCTATTTTTATCACTGGTAACAAAAACTGATAGAAGACTTTCGTTTTACCTTCTTTATGTACCACAATGAAAGCAAATAAATAAATCTGAATCTGCTGAAAATGTCTGTCCTCTATGGTCAATCGAATGCCATCTATTGATCATGATCAAATGGTCAAAACCAAACGGTCTTTCTATGCAATGTTACTGGCTTAATATTTCTAATTCGGTAGCCACTACATTTTGAACCTTAACATCTTAATTCAACGTCGAAACGTATTAAATTGTTTAATGTCATAAAATGGGTTTAATATTGCACATAATGAGATAACTAATTATAGCTTTGGATTGACTTGTAGGAGTCATTTATTTGCCTAAATATAGATCTTATTCTTAGTCAAGTCTGTTCTAAAACGAAATGTTCCATACATTTCGTTATAGAACAGACTATTACTTATTACGAGAACACACCTTCAGGGTATACACAAATAAATCAATGATAGATAAAATACACTAATGAATGAGTGAATGAACAAAATATTTCTTACTGACCTTTCTTTTTGTCCTTCTTCTTCTTAGCTCCGGAATCACTATCGTTGTCCTTTTCACCGCCCTCAGAGTCCGATGAATCGTCGTCAGAGTCAATCCACTCGTCCATCTCCGATATTTTCAAATCTTTAAAGATACAATTGAAATAGATTGAGGTGTGATATTTACTTTTAAAAATTTTAAAGATGTATAGCTTGACATAATATGTAGTAAACTATGAAGTTAGTAGTGGAAATTTACTAATAATGATCAGTATCTATTCAAAAACTCGTCTGTGTGGCTATTTGGATTTTTAATTGCCGCGTACGCCACAGTTCATTCATTCATTCGCCGCCTTCATTGAGACCTCTACTGCGATCTATCTATAAAGGTGAACGCACACTTATTCGAGCCGAACGCACCGAACGAATCGAAGTCAAGGAGGCCTCGCACACATATACGATTCGGCCGAATCAATCGAATCGAACGAATTGACCGCGTCGAAGAAATCATGAGATAGCGCTATGAGCGTACATCTAAGGTGGGAGTGAGTATGAAGATTTTATCCGGCGAGTCGCCCGAATCGTTCGAGTCGACCGCATTAGCCGCACCGAATCTGATGACGTCATGCGAATTTATCTTGGATTTCTAGGTTTCTTCTAGATTCGGACGATTTGACCCGGATAAGTGTGCGAGGTTTTATGAGATTTCATAAAAAGATTCGTTTCCTTCGGCGCGTTCAGCTCGGATAAGTGTGCGATCAGCTTAAAAGTGATATTTGCATCATAAACATCGTTTTTGGTGAATTAACGCCGTGTAAGGTTATTTTCTCACCTTTCTTAGCCTTGGACCCTTTGACCTTCTTCTCGTCAGGGTCGTCGAGATCGTCTGCGCCCTCCTCGCCGCGCATGCGCTTGCGGAACATCAGTGAGAAGTAGTTCATCACCTTGTTGCGTCTGAAAGTGGAAGATATAGTTCATTTATTGATATTTAACGGTTTTCAACGAGTGTTTTTAAGCAGAAGATTTTTTTACCGTTTTGGCGCAACTGGGTTAGGAAGGCAAAGGGAAGCGCTTCCTACCGACCGAGTGTTATGGACGGGGACCAAGGTCCGATGATCACTGTTATGGTTTATTCATATATAGTTAGTCCGCTCTAAATCTTTAATATCGCGGTTCAGTCTCCATACTTCGACTACAGCGCCATCTAGTCGCGTCGAGCCGAGTCAGCGTGTTCCGTTGAAATGTAGTGACAGTGGTTGATCATAGATGTCGCTACACCGTAAATTCATTTTTTTAGGAACGATACATTAACAAATGAATATGCGCCAGAGGACTCACCAATTGCTCAGTTTCGAAGTAAGTACTGCCTTGTACCAGACAACAATTATGATGAGGTCATCTCCCAAAAATACTTAAATACATATTACATCCATGACCCTCATTTGCGGGATTCGAACCCGCGTCCGCTGGTTCTGAAGTCAGAAGCGCTAACCATTGCACCAAATGTATTACCTAGTTTAGTTAAAATATTGCTAAAAACTTACAGACTGTTTCACAATGTTTCAATGAGTTCCATATAGTATCATCTGCCATTATACTTTATATGAAATGATGTTACATATTTGAAGTTTTGTTGGTTAGTGCTCATTTGATGTTGCACTGTCTTATAAAATCACTAGAAAGTGGGCATTTTTTGGTGAGTATAGATGACATTATTTATACCCTTGGTCTATCTTTGACAGTTTTAGAGTAATATTTTCTTTAAATTGGCTTATTTAGTGTGTATTAAGTATAAAGAACAGAGAAACAAAAAAAAACTTATTTAAACATGCAAAAAAAAAGGCAAAACAATTTTCTCAAAAACTAATGAAGATAGACCACGGATTTCTTAGGATTTTTCTTGAATTTATTTGAATGTCTTCTTTTCACCAAAAAAAGACCGCTTCCAGGTGATTTTAAAAGACTGTGCGTTAGTGGAAAGGCCAATAGGATTAGTTTTGATTTACCTTCCAAATTCTTGCTCTGCTTCTTCAGCAGACAAAGCCTTATAACGTTGAATTGGTTGGAAGTTGTACCTGGAAATCGAAAACATCAGTAACAGTTACAAAACTAGTCGAACGAAAATGTTGTTGCAAAATAAAAACCTTAAAAGAAACATAAAATGATGTTGGAAAATATCTCTTACACGTTGCACGTCAAGGTAAACACTGCGGTATTTTATGCAGTTGTAATAAGGGCTAGTTTGCAACAAAAGTGGGTAATTTGATGTGCTGGTGACTGTACAAGCACAAAAAGCACTATTATATGTATGGAATAACATACTTCCACTTAGCTCAAATACCTCAATAATTTGGTTTTTGTTGACAGCAAATATAACTTTGTTTTTCATAGTGTTTGTATGAAGAACTTACGTTTTCGTTGAAAGTATTTAATCTACATAATTTTTTTTTTCAAAATTTACACCCCTTTTAGTTTAGAAGTTGGGGGGGGGGGGGGGGGAGCTTCTATGTACCAAACGTTAGAATTTAAAAGAAAATGGTTTTAGGAACCTCTATGTTAGACACCCCACGCGTAGGTTTGTCATTTTTTTTTAAATATCATTATTTTCTACTTTTTGTATAAAATTGTAAAGCGGTTAACAGGATTCATATCACATCTTACCAAATTTCAAAGACAAACAGACAGACTTGACGAAACTATACAGGTTCCGATTTTTGCCATTCGGCTACAGAACCCTAAAAATCATTCTTATTTCTGTAACAAAATTTGTCAACTCTTAAATGATTTCTATGTTTTTTCCTCAATCTTTCTTGTTTCATTGCCTCATACTGCTTATCCCTAAACTTTATCTAAATAAAAAAAAACATGTTTCAATTATGTTCTGAATAAAGGCTGATTCATTCATAGGGCCGGGCTCCGAATGGGCAAAGGCCGGGTGCGGTCTAACATTATTGTATGAAGTGATTTATGCCTGAACGTGCTCCACGCGGGCATGGATGAGGCACGGTGTTGGAATGTCTATAGGATTTTTTCCCGGCTCTGGCATGGTCCAGCCCTGGCACATTGTAGCGTGAATTTTCCTTCAAAGCTTGAAATATTTTCAATCAAAACAAGCTTATTTAAAACTAGCTCTATTTATTGTCAAATTTAAGAGCTAGACCTTATTTGGATTCTTATAAGATAAAAAAAACTCAATAACTAGAAAGTAACACACTAACCATTCTTGCAGAGGATACGCATCAATAGCACCATCAGCAGCATGAGTGAACACATAGTATGCTGCATTCTCTGACACACCACCTTCACGGATGCCTTTGAATCTTAAAACAGATTTATATTAAGTTATGGTACTAGACAAAAAAATAAAGCAACATAAGATGAAATCCAATTCATGCCATCCTCATCCCTAAAATTCCCACAACTAAATTTAACCTTATATCAATAACTGATAACATTCAATAGCATTAAGGTAATTTGTCAAAGATTTGGTTAGTTCATGATAGGTAAATATTTTGTTACATTGCTTAAAAAAGTGTGAATATAAAATGTGAAATTTACTTTTTGCCAGTCTTCCCTCCAACTTTGAGTATCCAAGGCTGATCTTCTGGTTTATACTTCCGAGCAATGATACCAAACTTCTTGCGGCGAGCCTCTTCACGGACGTCCCGACCATACTCTGAGCCAGCACCAAACCTTAGAGAAAGAAGAAATTCAAAGTATTAATACCATCAGTTGTATCAAAAATATTTTTTATATTTTTTCATTAACACAAATGCTGTCATCCTATTAATCCATGAGGCTTTAAAAAACTGTATTAATGCTTCAACACCCGAGCGGTTGCAGGCAACCGCATAACAATGGAATTTGCATTGTGTCTCGTTCACATACGCTTGAGGGATTAACTTCATTTCATTCAACTTGAAGAAAAGAAGTACCTAAACCAAGTTTGAAAACATTAATTTCTCACATTGTTATTTTTAAACAATATTTTTATATGGGCTGAGGGGTAGCTAAAGTATTCATTTGATTTTGTCTCATTGATCTAAGATTATTGAACTATGGTAAATAAACTAAATATGTCACCAACAAGGCTGTACAGACATATTGAAACCTGTTTAATTGTTTTTGTAAAGAATCTCAGATAAAACAAAGATATGAGGATATTTCTTGATAATAAAAGCAAATCGTGGACTTACTTGGGCATCTCTTCATCAATCCCTTTGAATTCCTTGATATTGTTTTCTCTTTCCATCTTTACGTGTGTCCATTTTGCGAAATCCACGTTCAACGTAGCATTGAACCTCATAACATGATACTTCTTTTTTACATTCTTTGGCACTCGTATTTTGAACTCTTGCACCGTCGGAGCCCCCTGCGAAGTTTTTGGTTGATAATAACTAAATACAGCTTATAAACAACAAGTTTTGCAAGTAAAAACTAATAAACTTACACTGGATCCTGCTGTCGACATCATCTTGATGTTTTGAGGACGTAATACGTTTTGCTGGGTAATCGAAAATAACAAATTATCGTAACATGTTTGAACGAATTTCAGTAATGGTTGGTCTCGTTTGAATAGAGATTGAAAATGAAAATTTTTAATTTTATTTGTAAAATACGAGCAGCTAGCAGATAGCAGTGAAAGAAAAGAGGTTTTATTTTGACAGACCTACCTGCAACTGCAAAACAAGTGACAAGACAGTCAAACAAACAAAAAGAAGCGTTTCGTTATTTTATTATTCATCTAAAAGATTTCAGAAAAAGTAAGTTTATATAATTCTCAGCTTGCACGATTTTTAATGGTCAGAACATTTGATTAAATTATACTATTTTCATAAATTCAAACACAGTGTCAATGAATGTTTATTTATTATATAAACAAATGAATCAAATCGAAACGCAAAACTGACAAATCAGAGCATACTCTTACTAATCTGTGAATCAGAGGCGTTCGTTCAAAACCTTGAGTAATTTTTTCATTACTTATGTAGTATTTGTATATAAAAGCGAATCTTTTTTCTAAGAAATTATTATTACCATTCACCCATAAAATTGTTTTGTTACTAAAATTATACGTTAAATAGTCAAATATACGACAGTAATAACTTAACGAAAAACGTATAAACATGCATTCAGAAACAAAAAAATATTTTGTTTTCACAGATGTTGAAAAATTTGGTGCAATATGGTTTTAAACGTACATGTTTTTCATACGAACTTGTGTTTTGATTGTTTAATTGAAAATATTTTTTAATTGTTTATTGTTCTCATAATGGGTAAAAAGAAGAACAAAAACAAGGTTAGCGGTGCTGTTAAAACTGCGGTCAAAACAGAAAAGAAGTTAGCCAATAAAATGAAAAAGGAATTGGCAAATCTTGGAGAGGTTAGTCCATGCTTTGAACTTATTTTTTTAAATATCTTACACACTTCCTGCTGATGGTTTTACATACTTCGTACACTTATATTAAAACTCAATTATGTTCTTATCTATTTTTAGCTCTTCTCAATTATCTGTTCAACAATTTCAGGAAGATATAGCAAAAGTCATAGCGGAGATTGAGCGCGAGGAAGCTAAACGATCTCAGGCTACTGAGAAGATCCTTCCCGGCCCCCCATCAGCTAGGGCTTACGCTTCATTGACTCCACACCCAATCACCAATGAGTTAATTTTGTTTGGAGGGGAATACCATAATGGGCAGACTGTAAGTTATACTACCATCAAATGATAATCGTTTTAACTTTCTAAAAATTCCTTACTTATAAACCAAGACAATAAGTATATTGTCTGGGGCATATTTCATTAAGTGTTCATTTATTTACCTTACCTTCACTAATTTCATTGTGTGGAAATAAGCTTATTCATCATTTAACTTTCTTATAAAAATAGGGTATTCCTCCACTTTTTTAAATATGGTCATTGAATGCAAGTTAAAAATTATAGCACCAATAATGAAAGAAAGTTTCAATGTCTCCTTATTGATTTTTAATATATTCTAGACTGAAGTATACAATGAGCTGCTCTTCTTCAACCCTGAGAAGAACACATGGCGGCAAGTGAAAGCGCCTGGTGGGCCACCACCACGCAGTGCACACCAGGCTGTTGCTACTCCTGCTAACAAGTATGAATCAAGACTAAGAATCATTAATTTATGGTTGATTTTTTTCAATGATGTAGTCCTTGATCTCATATCAAATAGAAGGCAACAAAGTAATATTTTTTTTCTTATTTACTTTTAGTAAGACAAAATTATATCATAATTACTAATAATTTTCTTCATAACTATTATACTTATGATTTACTGTTTAATTTTTAACAGAGGCGAGCTGTGGGTGTTTGGAGGGGAGTTCACAAGTCCCAGTGAGACCCAGTTCCACCATTACAAGGATCTGTGGTGCTTCTCACTTGCAGACAAGAAATGGGAGAAAGTAAGAATATTATAAACTTTTTTTTAAGAAAACCAACAGCTACAAATAGCTTATATAGTTTTCTTCATGAAGGTATAAAGCATGTTTTATTATAAACTTAGCATTAATCAATTGCTTAAAAAAAACCTTTGAAAGCAAATAGAAATATTATTAATTTGCCACATGAATTATTTACCAAATGGCACTGAAAATTGTTGAAGTAGATTTAGTTGCCCAAAGCGAATTTTCCCACTCTGTCTTAAAAGATGGGTTGAGGCCAATCATCATTATCATAATTATCAGCCAAAGGACATCCACTGCTGAACATAGACCTCCCCCCAGTTTTGCACATCAGCTGATCACAAGCGGTCCGAATTTGGTTTGATTCTGCAAACTTCCGAAGCTCATCTATCTATCTTGTCAGTGGATGTCCTATGCAGCCAATGCTGTTGAATATTTCTTCCAATTTCATACCAAATACCGCACTCAATTTCAAGCACAAAATTATCTGTTCTTTCTACTTCCTACTAACAGTGTTGAACTTAATTTATAAGAAGAGTGTAGTGTGTGTGATGTTGACTACTTATTTTCAGATAGTAGCACCAAACGGTCCGTCCGCGCGGTCCGGCCATCGCATGGTGCTCCAAGGCAGGAAGATCCTCGTGTTCGGTGGATACAACGATGATGGACGCGAGTGCCGGTACTCGGACGAGTTGTATTACTTCTGCCTGGATAGCAGGACTTGGGGGAAGGTGCCAACGAATGGAAGGGGGCCGTGCGCGCGGTCTGCTTGTCTTGCCTTACCCGCGCCGCAAGATAGCGTAAGTAACTAAATTAATCTACTTGGTTTAGAATGTTTTTAACACTCACTGTGTCATATTTTTTATTTTCATAAAGATGAGATAACTGGCTAACCGGGTCAAACGCTCAATTGAAAATTGACCGTCGGACCGACAGCACAGTAGCTCAATTGGAGGAGTATTTCACCCGGTAGCCAGAAAGTTTCAGCCACAGATAATCAGAGGAAGGTGTATGCTGAGTCTTTGGAGTGCTGAAGAGGGATTTGAGTTTCTTAACTTAACTCTATATTACATTAAGAAGTTAGTGTACTTCTTAATTTGATATATAATAACTAAGACGAGTTTCCCCTACTTCTCACACAAATATAAATGGCGGTAAAGTCGGAAACGCCTAGCTAGACCATTGTTTTATGCCGTGGCATGCAGCCGTATCCAGCTCCCAAGTAGCGGTTTAATACTTAAAAAGAAAGAAAGAAAATGAATTTTTTAACCGAAAATAATTAATTAACATTAAAAGTTAAAAGTCTGAACTTAGAGCGATTCATCAAATGATTTACGCTCATTAGTACTATTAAAGGTGTAACTGATTTGAATTATTCAATTAACACACCTCCGGATAGTGCCGTTATATATCAATGTGTTTCAACATTAACTTGCTGGTCGTCATAACAAGATGTGAGATGTAACTCGCTCTATCTTCTCTTGAATTGAAGTTTGTGCTCGCTCTCTCTCTCTCTCACTCCAAAACTTTATTATTACTACCCATCTCATGTCAAAGTCAAAGTCGTTTATTTATTCCTTAACAAAAAAACTATTGTGTAGGGAAACATAAAATAAAATAAATTAGACATTAGAGATACACATCAAAATATTGTTGCAAATCACATAGAATTAGATTAAACTAAAATATTACAATACAATTGAATTATTATTACTTAAATTATCAATTAATTATGTCAACAACGACAAGGACTTTTTAGACTCCCGAAACAAATTATGAAATTGATTGACATGACATGATTACTTTATTATTTCCAGCTAATAATCTACGGTGGATTCTCCCGCGTGAAAGAGGGGCGGACGGAACGCACACACACGCACACCGAACTGTTCAGGCTGAGCGCTAAGAATGGCGGGTTCACGTGGAGGACATTAACGGGAGGACCCTTCGCCCCGCCCGCGAGAGCCGGTCAAGCGGCAGCCGTGAATGTGCATAGTGGAAGAGCATACGTTTTTGGTGGAATAAGTGTAAGTATCACGGAAAGTAAACTTTACTGTTCAGGCTGAGCGCTAAGAATGGCGGGTTCACGTGGAGGACATTAACGGGAGGACCCTTCGCCCCGCCCGCGAGAGCCGGTCAAGCGGCAGCCGTGAATGTGCATAGCGGAAGAGCTTACGTTTTTGGTGGAATAAGTGTAAGTATCACGAAAGGTAAACTTCCGAGTAATAAATATAAAAACGGTATGCGTAGGCTTAGAATTGTGGGAGTGCGTCAAGCCGCTTACTCCGGCCGCATTTCTCGGAGGTCTACCTCAACACACACATACAAACGTAATACGTGCGCGCGTAAACGCATACATGCTTACCGTAACAACCAACAGCGCCATCTACTCTTTGGGAGCTGAGTCACAGTAGTAGATGTCGCTACATATTTGGTACTAAAACGTACCAAGTAGAGAGCGCTTTTGTCTTTGGTGGAATTAATGTAAGTCATATTACTAGCCACATAAGGTTCACTTCTCATTAGCTTTAGTGCTAGAGCCAAAATAAGCGGGTTTCGTGTCGTTACGCGTACGAGGTAGTTGTTTACTCCTTTCATCGAAGAGTAATCTATTGTGCGTGCGATTGCCAGCCGCCGGGCGCGCAGAACCGGTTTGCTACGCGGTGGACTGCGATGTAGCTTCGTCTACGCGCCAGCTGTTTGTTTACGTTCGTATTTATAATGGACGAGATAAATACTCATATTGAATGCAGCGATGACAGTGTAAGATCAAATTGCAGCCCTATTATGGAAATAAATAATTCGACGTCTGAACTTAAACAGTATGAAGAAGATATTATGCAGGAGGGAAATGAATTTGTTGGCCAAAGCAAAAGACATAGGGATGAGGAGGAAAGTGAATGGACGGTAGTGAAGAGAAAACAAAAGATAGTTAAAATGAGTAATGATAATATTGAGGTGTATATTTCCAGCAATGAGAAACTACCAAAGCAATTTGCCTTAGCAAGGATATTTAATGAGGTCGGAATAGCAGATATAGCTAGAGTTAAATACATAAATCCTTACAAAGTACGTTTGGATATTTCAAATGAGATGAGCGTAAACAAGTTAGAGACGTGTAAAACTTTAAGTGAAAAAGGTTGGAAAATTCAAAAAGCTATGGAAAAAAGCACTTCATATGGAGTTATTCGGGACGTTGACATGGAGCTGACGGATGAGGAAATACAGAAGAGCATCTCCTGCCCTAATAATGCAGAGCTGGTATCTATTAATAGATTAAAAAGACGAAATATTACAGGAAACGGATGGGTTCCTAGCGAATCCATACAACTTTGCTTCAAGGGTTCATATCTACCAGCGTATGTATATGTCGAGGGTATGAGAGTTAAAGTAGATCCATACGTGTTTCCTGTATCACAGTGCTCTCGATGCTGGAAACTTGGTCATACCATCAAGAAATGCCCACATAATAAAGTAGTTTGCCCTAAATGCGGTGGAAATCATGAAAACTGTAACACGGACAACTATAAATGTGTGAATTGTAGCGGAAATCATATATCCTTGGCCAGAAATTGTCCAACATATCAGCGAGAGAAAAAACTGAGAGGACTTATGGCAGAATTCAACTGCACTTACAGAAAAGCTCTGTCAATTCTGGTTACTCCCGACTCACCAGTACCTGATGCTAAGAAAGGAGATGACAGACTACCTGTTTTTACAACGACGACTCCACAACACAAGTCAACATCGTGCACTCCTGCTTCCGTGCATCCACGCGAGAACTTCCCAGCTACGTTTGCCCAAGCGGTGAGGACAGAGGCGATAGTACACAGCGAGCCGGAGCCGAAGAGTAACCCGCGTCCAAATAAAATACGTCGACAACCTACGAAAAGGACCGTATCACCAGAACGCCCTGGCAGTCCTAAAGATCCAGGAAATAGATACCAGGCAGAATGCAGACCATACCCCCAAAAGGAAGTAAGCTTTAGTGAACTGCTAAGTAGACTAAGAGAAATTATATTTCTAAGAAGTGATTCAATACAAAATAAGATAAAAAATACAATCAATTGTTGTGTAGAATGGTTAATATTGGTGGTAGTAGATAATATCTCCGACTGGCCAATTTTAAAAATAATACTAGATTATTTACATGGGGAGTAGTCCAAAAAACCAAGTAAGAATAAATATTATGCAATGGAATTGTCAAAGTCCCAAACCCAAACTATTAGCTTTAGAACAAATACTGATTGGAGAGGGGATACATATTGCAGTGCTGAGTGAAACGTGGCTGAAGGAGGACAGTCCCTTACAAATTAATAGCTACAATATACATCGTAAAGATCGTTTTGATTCTTATGGCGGACTAGCGATTATTACCCATAAATCAATCATGTGCCGATTAATTCATATTCAAAGTGTAAACTCGGGTATAGAACTACTACATTTAAAAGTTTACAACTGTATAGACATTGAAAATATCATATCGGTTTACTGTCCTTCGTCAGTGCGTACTTCTGCTAGCGACTGGGATTATATATTATCTATTGCCAATAGGAAAACACTGATACTTGGGGACTTTAATGCCCATCATACAACTTGGTCAGTTAAAACAGATACAAGAGGTGTCCAGATATTTGATAGCTTGACAGATAACTCATTAATAACATTAAATAATGGCGATCCGACACGCATAAGACTGGTCGAAAATAGACTGCAAAAATCTGCTCCGGACATTTCTATAGCGTCTGCAGATATAGCTATTAATTTCGAATGGACCACCTTAAATGAAACACTAGGTAGCGACCATCTTATGATAAAAATATCTACAGTAGTCACAACTAATAATATAGGTATATCTAAAAAGAACTTTAAGAAAGCTGATTGGGCTAAGTACAGGGAATCGCTTCATAATGACTTCATATCTACAGTACTGCCTCAACAAGATCTACAAGAAGCATATGATTTGTTCGTAGGGTATATTAATAAAGCAGCTGACAGACACATTCCTGCCATTAAAGTTAACCATAACCCAAATAAAAAATTTAAACCTAAACCTTATTGGAATGCTACTCTCTCTGAAGCAGTCGCGCAGCGCCGATTAGCCCTTACAAAATTTAGACGAAACCCTACACCTATGAATTTAGACGTATTGAAAACGAAAACTCGGGAAGCACAGAAATTAATACGTATAGCAAAAAATACGGCTTGGCAAGACTTTTGTTCCTCAATTGATCAATCGACTACACAGAGTGAACTGTGGTATAAAATGAGGTGGCTGAAGGGGTATAGGACTAATAAAAATTTTGTTGATAAGGATTTAGCTTCACAACTAATACAAAGCTTGACACCCGATTTTGCTGCCCCAAGGCAACCTATTTTACAGTCATCTAACTCAAGTTTAAATGCTAATATTTCGATACAAGAATTAGAAAAAAGTATCCGACTTTCAGACACGACTCCGGGGCTAGATGGTATAGCATACTCTATGGTAAAAAACCTTCCAGATAATGGCAAGCATCTGTTGCTCGATTTATATAACAAGTTTTTATCATTTGGCTTTGTCCCTACCCAGTGGAGGGATATAATGATTGTTGCAATTCCAAAACCAGGAAGAGATAACAACTTAGTATCATCGTTACGACCCATATCCATGATTTCGTGTATGTGTAAAATTTTTCATAGCATTATTAAAAATAGAATAGAATGGTTTATTGAGAAAAATAATATTTTATGTCATTTTACTACAGGTTTCAGACGTAGCCGATCAACATTACATAGTCTATCTAGTTTAGTTTCAGAAATTCAGCTTGGTTTTATCCATAGGATGGCTACGATTGGTTGTTTTATAGATATAGACAATGCATACAACAACGTAGATATCTCAATTTTAATTCAAACTATGGACCGCCTTGGTGTGGGTTCACGTATATGCAGTTACCTATGGAATTTCCTTCGACAAAGATCCTTAAAAATACAAGTTGACAACACCACAATTTGCAGGAATACAGGACGAGGATTAGCTCAAGGGGACCCTTTGTCACCATTGTTGTTTAATATAGTTACTTCACATATTTGCAAAAGTGTACAAAATATTCGCATTACACAATATGCAGATGATTTTGTCCTATACTCAAGCCAAAGAAACTTATTAACTTCAGTAGATAACTTACAAGAGGCTCTGGATACTGTTAGTAAATTATTTCTTAATATAGGTCTGGACGTGTCACCTACGAAGAGCAAAGTATGTATATTCTCTCAAGCATTTCGAAGAGAAGACGTAAATTTAAAAATCAAAGGCGCATCTCTGCAAGTTGTTGATACTATAAAATACTTAGGTTTATGGTTAGATCGAGGTTTAAGATGGGGAAAGCATATAAATGAATTATCTGAAAAAACACTCAGGTTTCTAAACATCCTGAAGTGTCTCGCTGGACCGGGATGGGGCGTTCACCCATCTCATTTGCGCCGCCTATACATCGCTACTATTAGGAGTAGATTAGATTATGCATGTTTTCTTTACGATAATAGTTGTCTTACTCATTTAAAAAAACTAGACCGAGTCCAGAATCAGGCTATGAGAATCGTCGGTGGTTTCGTGAGAAGCACACCAATACACGTAATGGAAAATGAACTTTTTATTCTACCATTGCAAGTCCGTAGATACTACCTTGCGGGCAAGTTTTGTTTGAAAGCGAAATCTCTTTTAGATAGTAAAGAAATCATTGATGTTTTGCATAAGTTGGATGAACATTTTAACATTCATAGGTTACGCAGGAAAAAGACGCCACTTTTGGCAGTGGCACATAATCATCTTAAGCAAGTAGATATCCATGTCTCGAAGCAATTAGAAATGTTCTCTTTAGATACATGGATAACCAATCTTAATGTCTCTGAATCTGTATTGCCTCACATACAGGATATTGATGAAGCTAAACAGGCTTACAATAGTTTGGTTTTGAGACAAATATGTTTAAAATTTATTAATGATAAATATTTCCAGTCATATATGATTTATACTGATGGTTCTTTAGATAAGGAAAATATAGGAGCCGCCTTTTATGACCCTCAGCTGAACTTATCAATGAAATTCAAGATTAAATATAAAATGTCTATAATGTGCGCGGAACTTATAGCTATTTTAGAAGCTGTATCTTATATTGAGTCTCTCAACAAGCAACATCATCAGCTCTTTGTAGTTCTTACAGACTCAAAGAGTGCCTTGCAGCATTTGGCTCGATGTACCTCGAATTTTCGAGGAACACCGATAGCCTACAGTATTCTGAAGATCGTTGATAGTTTAGCGAGGGTTAATATACGTGTTGTGCTACAGTGGATTCCTGCTCATATCGGCATCATCGGCAACGAAGAAGTAGATAAGTTGGCGAAAGAAGCCACTACTGATGGAATTTTAGTAAGATCTTTACCGTTCTTTTCGGATCACTTGTACAATGTGAAAGAAAAATGTAGACATATGTGGAAGGAATCATTTGATGAAAGATGTCTTACTAAAGGCATATGGTATAAAACCATCCAGCCCGATATTTCACGTTCCTCGTGGGTAGATGGTGCTGATATGAGTAGGACCGACATTGTGACCGCTTTGAGGCTTCGATCGGGACACATACCATTAAATTGTTTTGCCTTTTTAATGAAAAAAGTTGAGTCCCCCAACTGTAGCGAGTGTAATCTCTTGGAAGATGTAGTGCATATTATAATGGAATGTGTCCGTAACGAAGTGGAAAGAGCTACTGTATATAATAAATATAACATGAATGTGTTAAATGTAGGCTTTTGTAACAGTGTTCTGGCTTTGCCATTGTCAGAGGAGGCCAGAGCACTGTACAAAATGGTTTTGAAAGGAATTAAGCGTAGATAGATAGATACATATATACTTATATAATTTTGTAGTATCAATGAGGGTGGCATTATAATGTTTTATAAAAACCCTCTATAAATATTATATAGAATAAAAAAAAAAAAAAAAAAGCGGGTTTACGTGGAGGATGCTAACAGGTGGACTCTTCGGCCTGCAAGGACCGGGCAGGCTGCTGCTATAAATTGCATAGTGGAAGGGCTAATGTATTCGGGGGATTCAGCGTGAGTATCACGTAACATATAGGTACATACAACACAAGCGCACGCACGTGCACATAGTAATATGTGAGAACAACGCCATCTAGTCTTTTGGAGCCGAATCAGCTTGCAGTGAAAACTTAGCTTTTTCCAGTACTACTAGAAACTACAGTCAGTGCTCAGAGCTCATGTCTTTGGGTGGTATAAGCCCGAGTAGTCCTTATAACTAGCTGTACAAGGTACACTTCTCGCTTACTATCAGTGTTAGAGGTAAGGCGGGTTTACGTGGATGACATTAAAGGGAAGACCGTTTGCCCCGCCTACGAGAGCTGGACAAATGGCTGCTGTCAATGTACGGACAACAGCACGTCAAGGTAAACATTGCGGGATCTTATGCAGTTGTAATAAGGGCTAGTTTGCAACAAAAGTGGGTAACCTGATGCGCTGGCGACTGTGCATAGTGGAAGGGCTTACGTTTTTGGTGAAATCAGCGTTATTATCATTAAAGGTCGACTTCCAAACAATGTTTCATGAGCCGTGCGGCTCTGCGCTTTCCTATCTTTTCCTAACGAGGACCACATACGGCTCGCTCCATACACTCCCATATTCATATTTATTTATTCACTTCATATGTAACATAAGAGCAGACAATTAGAACATATAGGCTGAAGATGATAATTTTGTTACATTATGACCTCAACGAGGTATTTGTGAATTAAAGTTAATAAATAAATTACAATTAAATCATAGCTTCAATAAAATTAGTAAATGTCTATAAGTATTTTGTCAAAATGTCAATTCTATCTATTTAATAATAATAATCATTCGATAATGTCAAATTCAAATAAATATAAATAAAATAATAATTAAATCATATCAATGGTCAATCAAATTTATACAATGTCAAATCTAAATATGCATAAATTTATCATTAAAATATTCATTTACATTATAATATGCCTTTTGAACTTATAACTTTTTCAATTCTTTGATAAATTTATTACCTTAGTTCCATCATACCCCGGCTCCAAGGTTTTCTATGTGTCAAGCCACTTAATAACATTAGGTGGTGACCAGCGAACTTAACACTACGTACCTACACCAATCTCCGGTCGAGCCGAAGGTTTCTTAGGTTTTCTCTTTGATTGTTTATAGTTTTGTATACAGCACTAAACTCAAAAAACACATCTTTTGCAGGACGTAGAAGAAACTGAAGAAGAACTCCGCGGTGAAATGAGCGACGACCTGCTTATGTTGGACCTGGAGTCTGGCAAGTGGCACAACGTGACTTTACGCGCTGAACAGCAGAATACGTCAACTGCTGCGCAGGCCAGCGAGGAACAAAGCGAGGAACAGAACGAGAGTGAGACGAAAGATTCCGTCACTGGTGAGTACAAGTAAATGTAGTTATATAATTAAAGAAACAGAAGAAGATGTCGGCGACGATCTTCTTATGTTAGACCTGGAGTCTGGCAAAGGGCACAACGTGACGTTACGCGCGGAACAGACTGTGCGCCTGCGCACGCTAGTGAGGGTAGAGTGAGGAACAGAGAGAGAGAGAAAGACGAAAGAATATTTTACTGGTGAGCACGAGTAAATACTATAATTTACGAAATAGAAGAAGAACTCCGCGGTGAGATGAGCGACGACCTGCTTATGTTGGACCTGGAGTCTGGCAAGTGGCACAACGTGACGTTACGCGCTGAACAGCAGAATACGTCAACTCCAGCGCAGGCCAGCGAGGGACAAAGCGAGGAACAGAACGAGAGTGAGACGAAAGATTCCGTCACTGGTGAGTACAAGTAAATATAGTTATGTAATTTAAGAAACAGAAGAAGAAACGTGATGTTACGCGCGGAACAGCTGAACACAACCACTCCTGCGCAGACCAACGAGGAACAAGCGAGGAACAGAAAGAGAGTGAGACGAAAGATACCGTCACTGGTGAGTACAAGTAAATTTAGTTATATAATTTAAGAAACAGAAAAAGAACTCCGCGACGATCTTCTCATGTTAGTATTTGGAGTCTGGAAAGGGGCACAAAGTGATATTAACCGCGGAACAGCTGAACACATCCACTCGTGCGCAAACCAACAAGGAACAATGTGAGGAACAGAACGAGAATGAGACGAAAGATTCCGTCACTGGTGAGTGTATTATAATAGTCCCTCTAGCCGATTTTGACTACGGTGGCCAATCACAACGACTAACCGACTGCGCGGGACATATTACAGTGCAAAGTGTGCGCAAACACAGGTGCACTCTGTATTCCTTTCACTCTCATATCCCTTAGCTACAGTAATCTGACGCGACCGGAGAGACATCAGGGCCAGGACCAACGGCGCAACGTGTGCTGAAGTAAGAAGGTGAAACACCGCCAACTTCCAAACTCCGGGCTGCGCTGAGAATTTCTGAACTGAAAAATCCAGGTACAAATATTTGGCCCGGCCCGGGATCGTACCCGGGATCTCTAGCGCAGCCGTCGCTATAAAGTGCGACCCTCTGACCTCTATGCCACAGTGGCAGTGTTATAAGTAAATAATCTTATATATAAAATTCTCGTGTCACAATTTTCGTTCCTGTACTACTCCGAAACGGCTTGACCGATTCTTAAGAAATTTTGTGAGCATATTGAGTAGGTCTGAGAATCGGCCAACATCTATTTTTCATACCCCTAAGTTACTCTGAGACCGATTATTTTTTTTAATTATGGGACTGGGCGGGACGGGGCCGGGGCGAGATGAGAATGGGGGCGAAACAAAATTCGCTGGGTTCGTTAGTATAATATAAGAAACGGGAGAACTCCGCGACGAGATGAGCGACGATCTGTGGCCGTAGTGCGAGTCGGAGCGAGACTTATGCGATCAAACGTATCGAGCGCGTTAACGTGAATTTATATGGGATTGCAGCAGCGCCGTCTAGTAGCTAACGGGTACACTAAAACAATCCCATATAAATTCACGTTTACGCGCTCGATGTGTTTGATCGAGTCTCGCTCCGACTCGCACTACGGCCTCTGCTTATGTTGGACGCGTAACAGCTGAACACAACCACTCCTGCGCAAACCAGCGAAGAACAGAACGAGAGTGAGACGAAAGATTCCGACACTGGTGAGTAAAAGTAAATATTATATAACCAGCAGTTCCTGTGATTGTGTCCGCGCGTTTTGAGTTTGCTCCCTTCCCCTCCAGTCGTATGTGATAAATTAATAAGCTATCCAACCCAAGAAAAGTTTCAAATCGGTCAAGTAGTTCCTGAAATTAGCGCGTTTAAACAAAAAAACAAACTCTTTAGCTTTATAATATAAGTATAGATTTAAGAAACAGAAAAAGTTCAGAGAACAGATCCTGTGGGGAGTGGGGATCTTCTTGTGTTAGATCTGCCCCCCCCCCATTCAGAATCGTGCGGCAGCGATTCGAAAACTTTTACTTATTTATAAAATTATAATAAATCGGTTCTATCCAAAGCAAATATTTCGTTTTGTTCTTTTATTATATTTGTTATCAAACTGAAATATCGACATTCGATCAAACTGCGACATTAATTTATAAAAGAATAGAAAGTATTAAAAAAATCTAGCCGCAACTCAAGCCGAATGGTTCTGAATCGCCTGCTGTAGTAGGCAAGTGACACAACGTGACTTTAAGCGCTGAACAGCCAAGTGTTACTGCTGTGCTTGATACTCGAAGTCCGGCAAGGAGAGAGTTAAGATACAAAAGATGCTGTCACTGGTTAGTGTAAGCATAACGCAAAGCCTGAAAATAGGATGATTGGGATGACGAGCAGAATCAATTAGACCACTTTTTAATATGGGTTTCATTTAAAAAAAAATCTTAATAAAGATGTTGCCCTGTCTATTTATTAATAAGATAAGCCATCAGGTTTGCGAACGTGGCCGTCAAAATTAACTTTAAAAAAGTAAAAACCGACTTCAAAACCAAAATGCACTAAAAAGTCTTAAATAAACTATTGAACATTGAAAGGAAAGGAATCCATTTTAGGGAAACAATTTCTTTTTGGATTCGGAAATTGTTTCCCTAAAATGGATTTCTTTCCTTTCAATGTTCAATAGCTTATTTAAGACTTTTTAGTGCATTTTAGTTTTGAAGTCGGTTTTTACATTTTTTAAAGTTAATTTTATTTCTCCATTTTTAGAGTTAACAAGAGAAGGGGGGGAGGAAGTTGCACCTTATGACTCTGTTCTTTAATTAGCTACAAACTACCTATCATATGTTCTGTCATTATAATTACTGAACTCCTAAGCGTTAAGGAGTTCCACCATCAGCTCAGCCCCACAAAATGTGGACTATCAGACGTAACAATACGTCAACATTAATATTTTAGTAAAACAAAACTACACGTGCCTTTAAAATTTGAGGGTTTCCCTCGATTACACCAAGATCCCATCTTCAGATCCCAAATCGGCAACAATGGGACCAACTAGAAGGTACATCCTCTAAGTAGGCGAAATTTTTTTTCGAATCGGTCGACTAACGACTGAGATATGAGGTAACAAACATACAAAAAAAATATACAGTCGAATTGATAACCTCCTCCTTTTTTGAAGCCGGTTAAAAATACTTAAACAAATAATGGATAGTTCTTCATGAACGTAGATAATAATAATAATAATGTCAGCGCACGCAGAGGCTCGGTGGATACCTACCGAATCCTCTCTTCTCAGAGCGTCGTCTGCATTGCAAGAAATGATCAGAGGTGCCAGTGAAAATAAAACACCACATAAAATCTTTAATAATTTTTGAATTGTTTTATTTACGTTTTGTTTAATACATTTAAACTTAAATTGTGGTATTGAATAAACGTTTTTTCTTTCTTTCTTTCTTACTAACTGATCTTATTACTAAATCTTATTTTGACAGTGAGCCCAGAACTACGAATATCATATTGTATAATAAGGCTTGCATGTTTTATACGGCACTAACGTAACAAGTATAGAATTCGAATGTTTTTAGAATGTTTTTAACACTCACAGTGTCATATGACCGGTCAGCTAAAAGGTTGCTGGTTCAAGTCCCGCCCGTGCGCAAATTTTTGGTTTCATATTTCATCTTTATGAAAGTATAGAATTCGTTAAGTAATATTTAAGCTAGTGCATTAAAACAGCCTAAACATTTCCTAATCAAAAGCCGTTACTAAAAGGGCATGCTCTCTAACTAATGTAATTTCATATGTGTTCCAGTGGTAACCGACGATGTGTTCACGATGAAGCTGGGCGGCGCGCCCGCGGTGACATCAGTGACAGGAGACGTCACTGTCACTGTCAAACCTAAGACTGGTCCGTGCGCGCGCATGTCCGCCATGATGGCAGTACAGCGCTCCACTCTCTATCTTTACGGCGGCGTGTTGGAGAAGGACGAGAAGCAGTTCTATTTAGGGGACATGTATAGTTTAGGTAAGTTACAGTATAGCGACATCTATCGCTGTCGTCACATAACATCGGTATATGCTGACTTGGCTGCGACTCACTAGATGGCGCTGTAATCAAAGTATGGAGACTGAACCGCGATATTTAAGATTAAGAGCACGGAATAAAATATAGATATACAGCGTGTAGCTTGTAATAGGAACAAAATTTTTATTAAAACCTCACAATGTATCACCAAGAGGGTGGTGGGGTGTAAACAATGCCAAATAATACATCACGTAATGGACGGCCACTTAAACAACTTTTTATTATAGGCCACATTTTTCAAAAAATCTCCACACAAATGTCGCCCTGTCTATTTATTACAAATACAAGCCGTCATGTGCCTAAATACGTAAATCTACGGTTAGTTCTTTATGAACATAGATAGTTATAATATTAATGTCAGCACGGCGCAGCGGCCCAGTGATAAAACTAACTACAAACTCGTCTTTCGACAGAGCGGATGACGCAAATCAAGAAATGATAACAAGTGCCGGTAAAGCTAAAACACCACATAAAACCTTATATATTTTTGAAATCATTTCGTTTCTTTCAATTAGGTCAATGGAATTAAAAATAAATCATTTGGGGTGTCTGAGGTTTTGCGCATATAGCATTACACGTTTATAGTAAAGTAATCCAATTTTATACTCTCTCTCCTTTTGGTTTTGTAAGGCACTGGGCTTGATCCTTTTCGCTGCTCAGTCCGCACTTAATTTTTAGGGTTTCGTAGCCGAAAGGCAAAAAACGGAACCCTTATAGGTTCGTCAAGTCTGTCTGTCTGTATGTCCGTCCGTGTGTGTAGGAAGATGTATCCTGTTAACCGCCATTCTTATAAAAACAATAAAAAATAATGATATTTATGGGGAGGGCTCCCATACATGAAACTAAAAACAAAAAAGTTTTTTTAGTCAAACCTATGCGTGCGGAATGTCTATGGATAGGTCTTTTAAAATGACATAGAGGTTTCAAACCATTTTTTTAAGTCTTACGTTGATACAAAGTTATATTTGCTGTCAACAAAAAAGGGTATTTTACCTACACGGAAGTAAGTGGATTCCCTAATTCACTTAAAATTGGCACGGAACCCTCAGTGCATGAGTCGGACTCTCACTTGCCCGGTTTTGTACTTCATGTCTGCGGAATAAATCGTTATCTTCTTCGTTGTTTCCTCTACCCAATGGTTGTCTGGAAGAGATCGCTTCCAGCGATAAGACCGCTAATATTGCAAATTGCTTTAGTACTTGTGCAATAAAGAATATTTCACACTTCTTATATTTCAGATCTGCACAAACTTAACGAATGGAAAACCATAATCGAGCAGCCATCGTTACCAGACTGGCTGGGCTCCGATTCTGAGGAGTACGAGACGGGCTCCGATGAAGAGTCAGAAGAATCTGAAAGCGATGACGAGTGAGTATACGAATTTGAACTTTAGGCCATAAAGATAAAGTGCATTTTCACTTGTTACTTAGACAATATTTGTGTTGCACAATGTTCAAAGAACTACACATAGGGTGACTTTGCAAGGGACTGCCAAATTTTTGGAGATAAAAAGTCAAGGCCATTTTTCGAATCTTTTTTATTTTTTATCACCCTCTTGACTTGTATGGGGTATCAGAAATAAGCTTTTAATCATGTCCCCATAGTAAAAGTTGTAATAATTTATAGTATCCTTCACCTCCTAAAAATTGGTAACGTCATTCAAAGTCACATTGTATTGTATAAGTTATTTAAAAAAATACATATTTTCTAAAAAGTAGTACCCTACTCTAAACTACCGATAATGTTAATAAATTACCCCTCAGTACTACTACTGTACTAGGTACTCACTCTTTGTCTACCTACCTACATTATTATGTGTATCAGTATGATGAGTGTTGTTAGGTGTAAGATTTATGTGATACATAGAAAACTATGTTTTGTTTATAAGCGTAATAAATTTTATATAACAATTAATATCAGTTTATTTTGTCTATACACATACCTTCCGTTCTTCTCCTTTGGTCAATCACACACACAATAGTCTTCTGAAAATAAAATGAAACAAAGTATAAATGTTATTTTTTATTTATGTACACAAATTTATACCTACATAATATATCTTTATAAAAAATTTGTTATTCTACCTTTTGTTACATTTCTATTGCTCTGAATAACATTTTTTCCGAAACTGTTTAGTTTAAGTTTTTGCACAATTTCATTTGGTAGTTTGTAATAATATGTAAAGATAACTGATATAGTTATATAGTTAACAAGCTGCTCTATAGTTTTCACACAATGCCAAATTACAGAAAACTGTTAATCAAATACAAAAAGATATGCAAATATTTTCTAGCGTATTTTGTGAGTAAAAAAAATATTATCTTATATGAAACAGATGAATGACATTTAGCGATAAGAACATACGTAACAAGAACTTGAGAAAAACATACTCCGTTACAATATTATGCTACCACAGCACCACTGACATCCAACAGACCCCTGACTAGATTTTTCCCAAGATACTTGTCACGTTTGCTTAAAATATGACTGATATAATAGATTTATGCTGCCAACTGTACAATTTGCTTAAACAAAGAGCTAAGTTAACGGATAAAGGATTTTTCTCACTGCATCGTACCATGACCTTGCTAGGAACGTGCCAGTAACACGTTACGTTCTACCTTGCCTACTGAACGGATTGACAGCGTTCTATCTCACCGTTATTTGAAGCGAGAGCGAGCGAGAACATATGTGTTTTGCCGGTGCTGCCACGCGACGGTGTTGGTTAGTGACGGAACGATCTAGTGGGCAAGGTGTCATAACTTTAAGTTTACAATTCAAAGTTTTTGAGCTATTGCATAGCTTCTATCGCGGGCCTTGAGCGTGGAGACCGAATCTAGAAATTCCCTTACGAAAATAACCTAACACCCTCCCTTTCCGACCGGCACAGCGGTGATAATTTTTAGTTTTTCCATCTATGGATGAATAGCAGAACTTTTAATAACTTTTTTAAAATATCATCGCTTATCTCTTTAGTTCAGCAACCCGCCTTTAGGTGGCATTGGTTGTATGAATAAATAATTATAGTTGCATAAGTTGATAAAAAAATGCTATGCAATAGCTTTACCGCGGCAGTCTCCGAGTGCTATACGTCTTTTTTGCCTGGCACGTTTCCAGCACGGTCATGGTATGTTACGATGTAATGGGCAAAAACCTTAAATCGTAATATGAAGCTATCATGATGGCAGTGATTTACTTGTTACCCTGATAATTTACAAACTGTATAAAAACTACATTTTCTAAAAACATGTTATGCTTTGGACGTGATCGGCTTTTGACATTTGATTTAATTTAAAAACTCTTATTAAAAATGGTCATGACTTTCTTTTGCTGACTGTACATTTTTGGATAGAATCCATTTTCATACATCAAAAACCGAAAACTTTGCAAGTGAATTTTAGATCTTTTCCTTTAAATTTGTTAAAGATGCTAAATAATATTTACAACATTTATTTTTATATTTAATATTTTATATAACTATCTATACCTTGAGACAGATAAACATTCAAACTTTATTTAATTCCATCAAATATATAAAAATAAAAGCACGACTACAATGTCGACAGTATACAGTTGTATATATACATTATTTAAAGAAACGTCAAATCATTTTCCTTACTAATGATAAGCAAGATTTAAAAATAAAGTAATGAATTGAAACTCGAAGAGGTATTATAATTTGCTCCTACCTCTCAAAAATTATAGTGGCATGTATTGTAAATAATACATGCATTATGTTAAGTAGATGGCACATCGCACTGAAAAGTGACTTGGTCCCAGAAGCGTGCGTGTTTGAAGCATTTGGGTCAAACAGAAAAGGTCAAAATGTATTTTTTACAGCATCTTTAATGTAACCTCCTGATTCCGAGATGTTCATATGCAATTTCAATGTAATACAATCCGATGATTAGGTACTGTCGCTTCAACACCCGCGCGGTCGCATGAGAACGCATAACAATAGAATTTCTATTGTGTCTCGTTCACATACGCTTGGGGGATTAATAGTGTTTACTGTTTATTAGTTTTATACGTAAAATAATATTATAAATGTATTTTTTCCAACTTTTTCTGTATGACGCCATATTTTACGACACCAAAAATGCTGATTTTTCATTTATAATTGCTATTTTCAACTTAATCAATGTTGATGTGCATTACCTATAGATCTACTGTAGCCATGAATTAGATTGAAAATATATCGAGTATGATTTTGTGCGTGTATTTAATGCGTTTAGCGCATGTTCTTCTGTCGATAACTTTAAAAATATAACTAGCACTTAGTGACTGTACATACAATTATTATACACTTTGATATATAACTGAGTTTCACACAATTGGAAATAGATAAAATAGGTTTGACCAGTCAATCTTTGTTTAACATTTAAATAAACGTAGACAGAGCCAGCCTGCAGTTTCTGTAGAGCGCTATCTCTGTCATTTCTGTTACAAAGTATGAATATAAACTAACCTGTCTTGCGCAAATCTTGATTAGCTTAGTTCAGGATTAAATAATAGCTCTGTCTCTTTCTATTTCTTAGTACTGGTCCTGACATGCGCATGCCTAAGTATTGGGAAGTTAAGGATAGAATTAACTTTTTAAAAGTGATACTCAAGATTGGCTAGTCACGCTTATAACTTAATAGTAGGTCTTTGACTAAAATGTTAACAATAATCAAACCATTATGACGTGATGGCAAACTATTACGTACACTGGGCATAACAAATGAACGTTACTCGTTCATGTTATCATCAAAGCAGAGCTTGTTTAAGCTGAAGTGACGCACCTCACTACTTATTTAGTTAATTTCGATGTGTGAGTGCAATTATTAAAAAGCACACTATCTGTGTGGGATGATGACCAAAGACGCAGCGTAGGACGTCCACCAACAAGATGGACAGACGACCTTATAAAGATCGCAGGATCAAACTGGATGCTGACCGCAAGTGATCGGTCGCTGTGGAAAGCCGTGGGGAAGGCCTATGTTCAGCAGTGGACGTCCTTTGGCTGATAATGATGATGATGATGATGATCTGTGTAGAAACGTCGACTGCTCTGCGAATAAAGATCTGTATGCCTACGTCACGGTCGACTAGTCGCGTGATAAATCCGACAACGCTCTCCTTAGAAGGGCTGGCACATTGTACGAGATAACACGTCCGCTCGCTCGAGCTTTCACGTCAATAATGAAAAGTTGTACAACGAATCGTCGGAGTTGTTTTGGTAATACGTCAATATTTGAAATTTGCTTGTGTGCGTTAAAGCGATAGTGGGGCGCGTCATTTCAGTTTAGACTACTAAACTAGTATAACATAATCATGTTGCGAGCAGGCTAAAAGTACGCGACACTTCAAAATGAAGTTTTAAATATTAAGTAGATAAGTTTTAAGTTGCATCAACTTTATTATCCATAATGCGACGGATAAAAAATATAAGTCAAACTGATTTTAAGACATTTCGTTGAGGTGAAAGTAACTAATTTCAAGATAATGAGTATAGTAACAGCCTTGTCACCCATTCCCTTCTAAAGGTTTTTAAGCTAATAAATAATATTGCCGCCTGTTAAATTTAAACTTTTAGCCTACACTGAACATATTCTAACATATTAAAATAACTCAATATTATACACTAGCAAAGTAAAGCTGAAGCCAAATTTGTTGATTAATAAATAACAAGTGCTACCGAAGGGCGATTGGAAAGAGTTAAAGCAAATATGGCTGCCGGAAGTTTATATTAAATATAATTTAAAATAAAGCACCGAATAATTTTAAATAATTATCTAAAGTTCATTTTGAAATATAGTTCATTATCCGGCGTTTATAATAGTTAATTGATTAATAATCGCCCAATCGTTAATAATAATAAAAAAATAAAAAAAAGCATTATTAATAATAGTATTACATCAGTCGATTAAAATAGTCAATAACCTAGCTCGAAAGAAATAGCTATATTGTAAACCAAATTATTTTGAAAGCAAATCAGTCTCTTAAGTTTAAGCACTATAATTAAATTTATGTACATTTTTTTAATAAACATTCAGAACGAATCAACGCGAGATCACGAGAGTGAAATCACACAGACTTTATATAAAACGCACAGTCATACATACCCACGAAAGATTAACATACATTCACTATCTAAATTAATTATATTTTACAGTTTCTATATACAAAAGAAAAAGATCATTAAAATTTAATAAATACGTAAATTTGGCTGATTGATAATTTTCCACGTGGCAACACTGGTTGCGTATAAACTAAAAATAGTCCAATGTTATTGTCGTTCACTGTGTAAAATAAATTAATTCACTACACGGAAACGTGTTTCAATTTGTTAAGTGTTCGTCGTTTAGTTCCGAAGTCAGTCACTCAAATATATCACAGTGGCGCGCGCGCCGTCCTCTGACTAGGCTACAAACCAGCTAAGTTTGATTCGACACAATTCTGTATGGACACAAGTCTTTGTGTGGAGCGATCACCAAATTTATCTACGTTTCAAAATGGCGTACAAACTTCAATTGAATTTCATTCTTCCCCCTCCATCATTATATAGATATTTTGGAAGCATATACGTCAAATAACTATTCAAAATTCAGTAACTTTTCAACCACAATATTCATATTGAAAGTGTTGCGATTACACACTATTAGTCACATTAAGATGATGACTTAAATCTACACAGTAAGATGGTAATGAAATTTTATTTGTCGCTTGAAAAAATACGGGAGCTTTTAAAGATGTCCGGCGGTTCAACTTTTCGATAACCAAGCGGTTGCAGGCAACCACATTAAAATAAAATATCTATTGTGTCTTGTTCACTTGAGAGGAGGTTAAAGCGGTTGAAAAGTAACTGCATTTCCCACGCCATTTTCTTACACTTCACTAGATCGCTCCACACGATCAAACCACTTAAAACAGATCCGTCACTATCGACCCGAACCACGCACACACAACAGGCAGGGCGTACGTGAACAATGCTTTCTGAAGCGACGGTCTATCTGCAGCTCCAGTGACCGGTTCCTCCCGACCATTCGATCTGTCTTCGGGAACTCGTTCTTCTACTCGGTCTTGGGTGTCCGGCTCGCCTATACGTCCTCGCACGTTGACGTTACTGTTCGAAGGCGGGTCGACAACGCTCGGAACGAATGGCTCTTCCGGAGCGGGAGGCGGGTTTTGGTCTGTTTCTGTGTCGGACGTCTCGTCGAATTCTGGCGGTATGTGGCCGGATCCTGGAAATAAAGTTATAATTTTGGTGGTGGTACGATGTAGTACTATAATAAAAGGATTTGTGCGTGTGATATGTCAGATACTTTTTAACAGGGCCTAAGAACATTCATTCATTCGGCATCACTGTAAGCAGCAGAAAATTTTGGAAATCATGGCTTGTTGATTGGTCCGATACCGATTGTTCGAAAACGGTGTAGTGTCATCGTACTAATGCGAGTAGATTATGTTATTGTGCTTTGAAAAAATAGAACTATATCCTTATAATTGCCGACCCGTCTGGTGTAGTGGTCGAAAAATCGCCTACTACGCAGCGGGTTGCGGGTTCGATCCCCGCACAATACAAACATTTGTGTGCATGAACTTGTCTGTTTGTATTGGTCTGGATATCTTCTATGTATATCATGTATGTATTTACAAACAAAAAGTATTTAAGTATTATATCCGTTGTCTGGCACCCATAACACAAGCTTTGAGTAGCTTACTTTGGGACTAGATAGCGATGTGTGGGAATGTCCAAAGTTATTTATTTATTTAATATCATCAGATGAGGTCGTAGCAAAATAATGTTTACTTTAATTAATCTGCTGCTAATGCTTTGCAAATGAATTGAAATACTCTTTATGATAACAAAAGACTAACCTGGCTCTGGGTACTCGAAGTCGTCATCATCTCCGTCATCATCATCATCGTGGTCGCCGGAGCCGGATCCGGAGCCTCCGTCAACAAAGTCTAGCCGTGAAATTGGAGCTGATGGGGTGTCTGTAAGCATAAAATGTAAATGTTAAAAAAAAATTAGACTTTTTAACATTCGATGAAGAAGCACTAGACATCTATTGTCTATCGCTGTCACGACATCGCAACACAGAGACTCGGCTTCATATGACGAGATGGCGCTGTCGTCGAAGTATGAAGACTAAACCGCGATATGTAAGATTTATATCGGCATTAACTACATAAGAATAAACCAAGACTATGACATTGAACTTATTCCTTTGTTTTTTTTAAGATACGGGGTTGCTACCATGTACATTATCATTAACGAGTTTTTGATATTTCGGCACTGTTGCAAGCGTCATGATCACTGAGTAGCTCCGTAAAAGTTTGAGACAGTATATTCCTTGAGTTTGTTTGCAAGCCTCCGTGGTGTAGTGGCTAAGCACGCTGGTTTTAAGGCGTCGCCACTCCGCGGCCCCGGGTTCGATTCCCGGTCGAGTCAATATAGAAATCAAAACTTTCTATATAGTCTCGGGTCTGGGTGTTGTGGTACCACCGTTGTGTCTGATTTCCATAACACAAGTGCATTAGCTACTTACTTTGGAATCAGAGCAATGTATGTGATTAGTATCCAATAAAAAAAAAACTTGGATATAATAAGGCTGCTTAGACATATGCCTAGGCGTTGGCAGCACGCTGCAGCCGTGGCGCGCGAGCAGGGGGGTGTGACTCCGAAGTTTAGGTACGTTCGAGCGACTCGGTACGCCGAGCATAAATAAGCGCGGGGCTGCCGCTCGTCGCGGACCGCGCCACGCGCCTGTGATTGTGTTTATTTTCTCAGCCTGTGACTGACTTCGTTACAACGAAATAACTATATCTAATATATAAAATTCTCGTGTCACAGTTTTAGCTGCCAAACTCCTCCGAAACGGCTTGACCGATTTTGATAAAAAAATATATGCGTATTCAGTAGGTCTGAGAATCGGCCAACATCTATTTTTCATCCCCTTAAGTGTTAGGGGTAGTCCAGCCCTAAATTTTTTATTTTATTTTTTGGACAAAAATTTTAATTTCTATTTTTTTATGATACAACATACAAAAATACATACAACCCTCAATTTTCACCCTTCCACGGTCAACCCTTATTTTTAATAGCCATTTTAGTAATTTAAGGGTGAAACAAAATTCGCTGGGAATGCTTAACTTTTAAAATTACGGGACTCGACGGTACTGGGCTGGGGCGGGTCGGGGCTGAGGCGGGACGGGGCTGGGGCGGGACGGGGCTGGGGGCGAAACAAAGTTCGCTGGGTCCGCTAGTAATATATTAGTTTTTATTTTATCATTCTTAGCACAGTGATCCTTCTGTACGTAGTACTATAATATTTTCTGTGGCGCGAGTGACTCACCGCTCTCGCGCCAGTGCACCTCGACGCCGTTGTACGCGTCCTTCATGTGCGCCGTCAGCAGCCGCAGCCGCTCCTGCTGCGCGCGCGCCGCCGCCCCGCCGCCCGCCAGCGCGGCGCCGCGCACCTCCGGGTTCGACGCCAGCGCGGCCGTGCCCTCGCCCGCCGGGGCTACGCTGTAGCTGAAATAAGAACAAAATGTCAAGCCCGGTTTCCATTAAAGCAAAGAAGAGAGAAGACGAAAGATGTGCTGCAAAGCTGGCAAGTTATTGGAAGTTAGGAGAAAAGATGTGAAATTAACGAAATCTGATTGGTTTATTCAAATACAAAAAATCAAATGTTATGCCCGGTGTCCACCAAAGCAGAGAGGAGAGAAGACGGGAGGAGATGAGCTGCAATGCTCGCAGGTTATTGAAAGTTAGGAGAAGAGATGTGAAATTAACGAAATCTAATTGGTTTATTCAAATACATCATCACGTCCCGTCGCCGCTCCTCTCTGCTTTGGTTGAAACCGGGCCAAATAAAGTTCTTCCCCTTTTCGGGTTCAAAACTATCATATGACCGTCTCCATGGTCAAATATAGCGCTATGGAAATATTTCATCAGAATTGACTAATGTTACACTGCAACGACTCACTGAGTCGTAACTTCAAGATGTTCCACTGTTCCGAAACCCAAACGCCGCGTCAAAACGTATTTGTGTCATTTGTAAAACGTATGTGTGTCATTTGTAACTTGAGACTTCGCTCGCCATTCAAACGAATAACTTGAGACTTGAGATAGAGTTCGGCACGCGTCGCTCAGGAAGCGAAAGATCCTAAGATGTTATGTACTAAGAAAAAAAAGAGACGCGCGCGCTTTGTTCTGTTCGCTTCGAGCGGCTCTAGCGCGCATGCTTGCCTTCTCTCTCTCACACACTGGCACACCGACGCGGCGATTTTTAGCTGTCGTATGTTTGCGGAAACACTTAAGAAAATTATTGTTAATACAAATATATAACATTATTCCAATCAGTTAACACTTAACACGATATATTAAACGCGAGAAACTTGATTGAATCGACATTCACATTTGCAAACATGAGCCAAAGAGGGAGAGGTTGTTTGATGAAGTACTGTGAGGCGGCCGCATCAGACAAAACCACATAAACCGTATCTTTTGAATTGAATGCATCCCCGATCTCATCCACGCGCGTAGCGTAGCGAGCGATACGCATGATGCAGATGAGACAGTGATAGAGAAACGTTTTTCCGAAAGTCGCTGTTCCAAATGATGCAGATACGTTTTACGGAATCGCAATTTTTTGAGTGATGCAGAAACAAATGATCCATTCTCAATGAAGAAACCCTTTTGACAACTCTACATCAGAAGCGGTTTGATTATTTGATCGTAAAAATTAAACAAAAACCAGTTATTATTTTGGTGGTATTTTTTTTTATTGAAAATACTGATATCATTTATAACATGTTGGGACACTGTTTCCCGCCATCTTGTCTTTGACACTTCTAATTGTTGTGATATTATGTTGAAAAACTGCAGATTTTTCCCATGAATATATTCTATGCTTATAAATATTGTTCTATTATTCAGACTGAGTGCCTTCCAACAAATCTATATTTGGAATATGCGTTCTGCTATATACCTATATTTCACTAAGCTCTGCATTTTTCTTTTCGCCCAGAATCCTATTTCCTAATTATGGAAATTACCAATTCGATATCATCTAAGATTCGATGTCTAGGTCGTACTAAACTTAATTTATTTTGGCCTTTACTGTCTGGAACTTTAGAAGCAGCTCGAAAATAAAAGGTGCAATTTGACAACATTTCAAAATTTTCATATGCACATTTTTTTTTTCAAAAATGAAGGCACCCATATTTTTCATTTTCATTTATTTTCAGTATTTTCTCTAGAAATAATTGTTTAAAAACTCTGGATTCTAAAAGAGCGTAAGAACAGGAAGTTGGATGTTTCGAGGTCACGTCTTTGCTATATTCGGTAAAAAAATATCAGACGTTTGGTCTGTATCAATTGTAGAATTAAGATGTCGATATCAATGGTATATCCATTGAGTATTTCATTTTACTTTATTATGTAACATTACCTAATTTAAGTTATTTTAAAAATAACCAAATAAAACAACGCCACAACCCTTCTTATTTAATATTACTATAATGTATGAAAATTGCTCCAAAATTTTCTCATAACTACAAATATCATTAAATTTCGAATGAGGAATCATGATGATTATTTCGTATCTGAACTAAAAATTGTTAGAATGTTTTTTTTTAATAACCTTCAATTTATCTATAATGTCCAATACAATACCGGAAACAATAACAACACTAAACGTCAAAGTGACAACTGACAGCAAGCTCAAAGTTCAAAAGCATTTCTTTTCTGCATGTAATATCATTGCAAAGGCGTACCAACTCGTTCACTAACTTGTTTAATTCCAAGCCTAAGATTAGATGGTTTAACATTTAAATGATCCACAACTCACCTCCCGACAGCGCTGCCGTTAAAGCAAGGCGCTGATGTGATGCTTGCGCTGGTACATAGCAAAGCGGGCAGCTGGCTCCAGTAACGACGCCACGTGCGAAGACGCGCGCGAGTTTCTCGCACTAACCGCTCTAATGCCACGCCACCCCATTCTGAACCTGAAATAGTTACCTATAAGATTCAGAATTGAAATGGACGAGTGTATTGTGGACCTAGAATTTTCATAAAAATAAGGTAAAGTAAGCTTGTAACGTCCCAATCAACTATGAGGTTGTTTGAACCATACTCAACTCGACCTCGTAGAGAAGCACCGAGCATAGACCTCTCCACCGCTCGTTGTATGATTTTAAGCTTCTTTGGCCCATAGTTAGAGACTATGTTAATCAATGTAACATAGCAAATTGCGTTATTAAGATTGGGCGGCCGTTCGTATTCAATTCAACATCTAATAGAAATTTGATACATCATGCTGCGAATATCAAAATACAGAGCCTATGCTTTTACGACAAAGTTTTACTCTATGCCACTCACCGTGAACATCATCAGTCTTAGGCGACGTCTTCTTCTTCTTCGACCCCTTTTTACCATCAAACTCGAACGCGCGGAAGTCGATCTCCCCCTGCGCACCCGGTTCCGGACCCGGCTGCGCGTCGCGCCGTTTCCGGTCGTGTTCCTCGTATCCTTCGTATTCTTCGAGGTCGATGTGCCCCCTCATGTATTGGAGGAAGCGTTCGCGTAGCTGAGGAGATAATGAAGTTTCAGATATAAGTTGTAAATGGTTCGAAAGGAAAACATGGATCAACCAGGTATCAATCTGATACTGACAGGAGCTAATCGGATACTGACTGTTATGATAAGAGAGAAGGTGTCTAAACATATACATAGTAAAGTAAGTAAGTAAAGTTAGCCTGAAACGTCCCACTGCTGGGCAAAGACCTCAACTATGAGGTAGTTCGAGCCATTCTTCACCACGTGGGCTCAGTGCGGATTGGTAGACTAGGCTTAACGACTAAACATTACATATTCATATACATAATTATCGTTAATTGATCTGATAAAATAAATAGCTAAAGCAATTTTTGTGTCATGGATATATATTATGAAGTAATATTATGCTATGACATAATCTCATCACTAAGTACTAGTTACCTTTGCTTGCTCCTCCATCTCCTTTGTCTCTTTCCTGATTGCTTCCGACGATTTCAACCCCAGCAGCGACGGGTCATCATTCAGCACGCTCTCAAAGGAGGCTTCGACCTCGAAGTCGTCCACGTCATTCGGTTTCTGGTTCCAATCGAAGTCAGGCATCGATTGGACCGACCTTCGGGCCCTATCAGGCGGGAAGAAAGGCGCAGTAGAACCCCCTCCTCCCCCTAAAACCGGTTTACCGCAACCGGCGAAGATCTTCTGCGATATGTCCTGGTTGTGTTCTTGGAAACTCATGATCGCTTCGGAGATCTTGATGTCGATGGGCTCAACCACCATTGCTATATTGAACGGGCCGAGGAGGCGGTCGGCTACTTTGTCCACGGCCTCTGTAATGGATGATGTTGAGGAGTCAATAACATGAATCACGGTAATGAAGACAGAGATAACACGTGTCCTAGAAAAGGTAGACGGAGAGGGAAAGAGTTGAACAAACATTTACCAACTAACGTGCATTTCACTGTTCGCCCAAATCCGCGCCCTTGGATGCTGTTTTGGTAAATACATCATTCAGCAACCTAGCGGTCGACAGATAGAGGATAGAGAAATCAAACCGCGTGTCAGAGAGAGAACGATTAGCTCTGAATAAAACACGTATCTTTTCTGATAGACGTGAAATACGGAAGCAACCCTGTGTAAGAATGGAAAGCAGTTACTACTTACCAACATACGCGTCCCACTGCTCGCCCAGGTCGGCGTGAGCTGGCAGACACCCTCGGATGACGTTGTGGCAGTACCGACTACACGCTGGCGTCTCGTCACCGGTGCAGCTGCCGCAGTAGCGGAGCCGCGCCCATGCTGTCACACACTCAGATGTCACGCCCACCTGGAAAAAATTGAGGGGATTAGTGAAGAGGCTCAAAATTCAGGAGGTTACCCTGGAAAGGGTTGACTTTGATTTCACTACGTTGTTGGAATAATAGCAGGTGCAGTACTCCGAATTAGAAGCGAAGATTTTTCTACCCTCTATAGAATTAGTAGTATACCTACGGTTACCAGGGACCAGATATGTCAACGCATATTTCTGTCTATGTCAACATCAATGAAGCTGACAGCATTATGATATGATATTTACCTATACAAGAGTAAACTGACGCACCTCTGCACAAGTAGCCAACTTCTAGCACTTTACACTTACCCCGGTACTAATAAAGTTAGAACAGTATAATACTGTTTTGTCACTTTCTGACAACTTGATTTACTAAAGTATCTGAATGAGATAAAACATGGTGTAACATTTCTTACGATAATTAACGTTTATTAGTAACGGGTTGAGTAAATATTATAACCTGCAATATCAAATGTTATTTCTAGCCAAAGCTTAATAAAGCTATCAGAACTAACACGAGAGATATAACAATTAATTGGCACAGGAGCTGTGTAAATTAAACATCCAATCCAACAGAAAAGAATATTCTTTTTGTTATCACAATGTATTATTTATTCTGCTCGGCACATCAATAAAATTGGCACCGGTTTCGGCGAGCTTTGTACAACAATTTATGTAATTAAATCGAAAACTTCGTACATTTAAACGTCCCGATTTTATATGCACGAGGTGATAAATCAGAATGAATCAGTAAAGCCGTGACATCAGCTCCGGTCAAGCAAATAATTAAAAAAGGTGGACCTTAAGACGTTGAATTAAAGTTTAAAAAAGTGTATTTACTACTGGAGAACAATAAATATTAAAAGTTATTCCAGACGGCTTGCGTATGCGCAGTCGCCAATAACACAAGTAGGGATGCTAAGCTATTTTAAAAAGGGCATAATAATCTTATTACTTCTATTTTAAACTTTAGCATAACGCATGCTTTGTGCCTATGTGACATTTTCACGGAATTGCTGATTCAGTTTACTTTCACTGCATTTCCATCGAACATCAAATAGTTCCACAAGAATCTATCCTCTATCTAGCAAAAGAAGACAACACAGTTATTAGCTACAGTGAAGCTACGTAATATGATAACTGTGCTCTCTGAGAAAAACGATTAGATAACAACGAAAGAAAAAAATGCATATGCAGTTCCTTTAGCCGATAGTATTTTTAGGTGTTACCTTCCCTAGTAAAGTTTCTTAATTAATATTCCAGACGGTAGCTGCGATTTTATGCCACGTGATAAACAAAACACTTTCAGTGTTATTTAGGTACGGACACCAACACTTCGGTATCTTACTCAGTCATAATAAGGGCTAGTTTGCAACAAAAGTGGGTAACCTGACGTGCTGTCGCTGTACGTATTTAATTGAGTAAGGGTCAACTGTGTCAAGGAGTAATACGCGTTGGTGTAAAATAAAATTATTTGGCGTGGGCCGAATTAATGTCTGGTAATTTGAGGTGCTAGCTAGGAAGTGGTTTATTCTCACGCAAATTTAACTAGGCCATAAAAATAACCTACAAGCACGCCCACTCTGTAAAAGTTTTTGTGCTTCATTTTTCATTAAAGATGCATTTAATCTCCTATTTATGCTATCTTCTATAGGCGATGGATTAAAAAATACAATTATTCTAATCAAAAACATTAAAAAATGTAAAAACTTTATTGCACATCATAAACACAATAATTACACAGGATAGTATCTTATATATTCGCTAGTAGTACAATTAAGGCGGTCTTATTGCTTAAAGCAATTTCTTCCAGACAACCTTCAAGTAAGGAAATTCATGAAGAATGAAAGAAGAGGCACGGCACAGATTTTTATAAATAAAGGTAATATAATAAAATAATCAATATTTTCATGTAGGAATACTTATAAAGTTATAAAGTGATTTTATTTTATTTTCAAGAGTCAGAATTAATCCAAGGCGCCAAACCAATGATGGGATCATCGTTCACTGGATAATAGCAATGACTCACGCCGTTGGTCATTCCGTCCGTCTGTCGAAGGTCGAGACTAGGTCTCTTGAATATTAATTGATTCGATTAGCCGTAGATACACAGCAGTTTAATGAATTCACAATATTACGGCCACTAGAGGTCCGGATTTGAAGCAGACTCCAGCCGAATCGGAATCTAATTATTTTATTGGCTATGAGAATTTTGCATAGCCTAAAGCTGCGATCATCCGATGTTTGGAACCTTTGAGAATCATAACGGTGGATAAGTACTTCATAATTAATAATTAATAGAAACTCTCCAATCACGATGTGATGTGAACCTTATATTACTCAAGTTAATATTTAAGTACCTACCCTTTTAATATTTGCTCTGCTATTTGAGCTTTAAAAAACCTCCCCGACACATTTTCACATTGCTTCCCTATTTCAAATTCTATTCAATTTCTTATTATGTGAAATCCTTATTCACCATTTTACCGTTGCTCCAAAATCAATTTCAATTCAACCCCTAATTCATACCAATCCCTGTGATTTCCATATTTTTTATATTCTCTGCTGAGCTGAGCATATTCCATAAATGACTACCAGTAGCGTTCCTCAAAATTATTCAAGGAACGCAACGGTATTATAATTCTGTGATTTCCATTCAGGCAGCTCTTCAATGATGACAGGACGTATGAAATTTGAGTAACAGATGCTCGTTATTCATTTATATTTATCAGTTTTAAATAATCTTTGAATAATTAAAAACTTAATACCGGTGTTGTGTAATGTTTTTTCGCTGTTGGTCAAACAGAAACGCTACGGAGAAATTGACAAAAGTTGTAACTTTCAGTATACAAGTCATTCCTACGTGGCACAATGATGGATATATATTTGGACTTCCGCGCGTTTTGAGTTTTCTCCCTCCCCTCTCATCGCAGCGTGATGTTTTACAGCCTAAAGCCATCCTAGATAAATAGGCTATCTAACACCATATTTTTCAAATGGATCGAATAGTTTCTGAAACAAGCGCGTTCACAAACAAACAAGCTCTTCAGCTTTATAATATTAGTATAGATGTACTAGTGGTCCCCCTCGACCGTGTCCGAAGCCTTCCTTGATAAATAAGCTATCCAAAACAAAAATATTTATTAATATCGCTCCAGTAATGCCTGAGATTAGAGCGTTCAAACAAACTCTGCAGCTTTATAATTTTAAGTATAAATGTATTATAACATGGTGGGGTTTGTAGGAACTTACGTAAAATTATCATGAAAATATCAATTGTACTTTTGTTTACCCATATACCCGAAGAGACCCGAGATTTGAAACTTTAAGTTTTGTACAATGGTTAACAAATAATACACAAAAGCGGAACTCATACTATAGTAACAGGGCTTCATGACTTATTCAAACAGTTGCCATGTCAGTTTCCAAGCGAGTTGAATGTGTTTAATATGAATTTGGCACCGGCTTGCGAATTTACATAGAGAGGTCAAAATCTGAATGCTGTTTTCAATGTGACACGTTTTCATTAACTAAAATACTGTTTATTTTAGTAAAAACAAGCGTTTCTGTTCTAAACAATTGAAGTAATTGACGATATATCTTCTATTCAAATGAAAAGAGACAGACTACAATGATTTAGAGACGTCAAAAAACGGACTAAAAAGCACAAAATAACGCATTTTCCCTCTGTTTAGAAGAAATAAATTCATTTGGAGTCGGTGCATGATGTGCGAAGACTATTGATGTAATCTACTTAGCTTGAGGTCATGCACCGTCTGTAAGTTTTTAAATTGTTTAATTTAAGTTAGTTTTTTAATTGTTTTTTTTTCTCGACAGCGTAGACCATACACCGATAAAATTTACAGACGCCTCTTAAAGTTCGCAGGATCATACTGGATGCAGACCGCTCACAACCGGTCGCTGTGGAAAACTGTAAGAGGGGCCTATGTTCAGCAGTGGACGTCCTTTGGCTGATAATGATGATGGTGACGACTTGTCGCCTTACTTGCTTGTTTCTTTTTTGTAATTTTTTATCGACTTCAAAAAAAGGGGCTTTATCAATTCAAAGTATATCTATTAATTTATAACTGCGGGTCTATACGCGACGTATATTATGAAGTAGTATTGTTACTACTTATACTCTCCGTCACTACTTACACCGTCGAAACGTCGAGGGTGTAAGTAGTAACAATACTACTACATAATATACGTCGCGTATAGACCCGCAGTTATAAGTTATAATGCAACGCGAAAGTTTAAAAAAATTAAGTACATATATCTATTGTTGGAATTTGATAATATTTGAGTATGTTGATATGCCTATAAAGGCTTCTAAAGAAATGTGCAAAATTTCGTAAGCATATGCATGTTTGTAAATGTATTTGTATGTTTGAAAACGAATTTCTCTAAAAAAAGAAGTCATTGCGTATTGATTCTAGTTTTTTAGTTCGATTAGGTGTATTTCAACTAATGGGACAGTATAAGTTTCATCAAAATCGGTCCGGTCTCGGTAAATAACTAAAAATCATCAAATATAAAAAATACCGCCTTCAAATAACTGACTTATTATATTTATATATTTTTCTCACCTGCATAACATTCCGGACGACCTCAGCGCCAGCTTGCAGCGCTTTGTGGAATGTTCTGGTAGCGACGAAAGCTCTACGCAACTGAACTGATAGCTTCTGCGGCACATCCTCGAATGGTCGGATCTCGCGCATGTGCTCGTTCACACATGATAAGTACCTGAAGGCAAATAAAAAAAAACATATAAATATGCGCCAGCCAACTCACCAACTGTCTTGGTTTCGAAGTAAGGTATTTTCTTCCTCGTGTTACTAATACTAGACAACGATATGACGGATCAATACTGAAAATTTTGTAGCAGTCAAATATTTGCTAATTTTTTAGACAATCTCGAGTCCTGTGGAGGTCCAAGAGCTTAAAAGTAACTGCTCAATCGCTAAGTTAACGATAAACTAATCGCAGTAATTACTTAGGTCTTGTGTTTAGCTTAGATTTGCAAAGCATTTGCAAAAGAAAGAACGGAATCCTTAGCTTAGGGCGACATTGAAAGATTCTACGTAGTTTCTGAGCAATCTTCTTATTCATAGCGCGTAGATCTTTACTACAAGTGTTGCCAGGTGTCCCGATTTTCGCGGAACGTCCCGATGTTCAGGGGTATGGCGACGCGTCCCGATTCGTACCTGATCGAGACGCTAGATATCTCGATAAATCAAAACATGAAAAAGAACAAAGTTTATTCATTCAATTTCATAGATTGTTACATTGAAACTAAATATGATCTCGAGCATAGCAGATTTGACTTATTTCAACCATAATCTCTCCAGGATGATTTATTCACTTACACGTCAATGGTTAACATTATTGTAAATCTAAAAATTAATACGTTTTTCGACATGCATCAACTTCCTGAAAAAGTTTAATCAAAGAATTTCAGAAAGCAGTTGCAAAACAAAGACCCTGAATTAAACACCATGTTTTTTCATGTTGAACCGATTTCAAACAAATCAGACCTGGAAACACTATTTTACCACTCTAGTCTCAGCTGACCATTTAAATATAACAATGAGGATAAAGCCATACTAAAACTATTAACATATCAGAATGCATTTTTCAGTGGTCTTTATGCGCTGCTATCGGCTTAATAGTTTGTTTACGTGTCCATAACAATAAAACTGTCTAGCAAGTGTTTTATAGGCGGCACTCATAAACAATGGGTTCCCTACTCTCTTGAGTGCGACCCTACAAGTGAGGACTTAATTCATGAGCATCATGACTATAAATAATAACTATTTTATTGTGTTACTGCATTGATAAGAGGAGACCTAAAGAAGAGGTATTTTATTCGTAGGTACGTTGTTCTTTGTGCTTTTGTTTTTTTGTAGAGACAGCTACTAAAACAAAATAATATTATTTTAGAGACACTATTTATGTATGACTAGCTAAATTAGCGGACCCCCGCGATTTCGTCTGCGCGTTTAGAGTTTGCTCCCTCCCCTCCCATCGCAGCGTGATGTATAAATGGCCTTACTCAATATAGTACATTATGATACAAGTGTGCTAAGTTGACCATTATATACAAGGCGATATTGTGTGCACTGTGCGCACGAGCGAAAGCGAGTGCGCCATAAGAAAGCCGCGTATATAATGGTCACAGGCACACGTGTTTCATACGATATTTCAACACACTTGCCATTAATCCAAACTTCGTCACACCACAGCCGCCAACTATTTACGAAAAATGGCGCGTTTTTTTTTCTTGCCGCGAAACTGATGCACGCGCAAGGTTAAGGCGCGAACTAGATCGGCCAACAGCCAAGATTAAAAATGTAATAATTCGTTATTTGAAACACAAATTACAGAAAATTGTAAATGAATTTGAGTTATTTTTAGTAATAAAGCTGGATTTACCATTTATTGAAATAAATATGTACATACTGTTATTTTTCGCATAAATACTGTTTGTTGTGTAAGTTATAAACCGACTAAATTATATCGCTTCATCTTCTTACTTACTACTTGGTACTAGGGTACAAATGTAAATTGGTCGGGTTAATAAACAAAAGGCACTAGTGCAATAATATAAAGAAAAAGCACGCGTGTTTAATATCTATGATTATGTGCCAAAGATCTGTGGAATAAAAACGTCATTTTGAGCAAGTGGGTTGAAAAATAAGTTATGCAACACAAAAGAATGAAATAATGTTATATGATTTATTATATTAGTATAGATATTACCTAAGTGTAAGGAACCTACAACGAAAACATTTTTATCTCAAAAACAACAGTTACTAAGACTTAACCAATTATATGCACTTAAAATACCGTAATTCAAACAGTTAGTGCAGTAATTTATAATTACTCCAGTCAATTAAAATATATTTAGCTTAACGAGGCTCATAAGTGAGCTCATAGTTAACGCCATTCACTTAATTTTGTCTAAGGTGTCAAAACCCGTTGACAACTCATTTTAGGTAATTTTGAATAAAGAATTTAAATGCACAGCTATGCTAATGTCTTTAAACGCTTAATTACGTGACATAATCGTAAAATGTGACCGCAAATGACCCGATTATTTGATGGAAACATCACGCCGATACTAAGAGACTTAACAGTCCTACTACGGACCAAGTTTCTTCTTTCTATCATCCCTGTGTTGAGTTAAAATTACGAAGCAAGCGACGCGTGCCGAACACGAGCTGGAATTGTGTAAAGCAATCGTATTCATTTGACAGTTCAAAACGTACGATATGACCTGTCAAATCCTTTGTTCTTTGCTATTTGACAGACCATACCGTACGTTTTGAACTGTCAAATGAATACGATTGCTTTACACAATCGCACCCCAGATCTCAAGATGCAAAAGACAGAGCTCTATCTATACTTATGATATAAACCTGAAGAGTTTGTTTGTTTGAACGCGCTAAACACACATAGTCTAGAGCCTGAATAAGGGCATAGTCTACTTTTAATGTGAAAAAAGGAGAGAAAAACGAGATGAAAGGTTGTATGGAAGGATCGTCATTTTCAAAGCGAGAAGCTTGAAACTTATTTTTGAGGCTCTTGATTAAATATCCTTAGTAATATAATATTATATATGTGAAAGTAACTCTGTCTGTCTGTTATATAAATTCTTTATATCTTGCGTACTCATACTTGCGTTTGTTTGTTTGTTTGAACGCGCTAATCACAGGAATTACTAGACCGATTTGCAAAAAATAATTTTGTCTTGGATAGCTTATTTATCGAGGCATGCTTTAGGCTATAAAACATCACGCTTTGACGGAAGGGGAGGGAGCAAACTCAAAACGCGCAGACGAAGTCGCGGGGGACCGCTAGTAAATAATACATTTGAAGGGTGTTTGGGAATCATTTTGCGAATACAAATCAGTGAGTCGTTTCAATAAAAAAATACACAAAATTATAGGAACAGGTCGTTTGTAGTAGACCCCTCAGACATGCGGTGACTGCCACCAGCAGGATTGTAATGTGGTTAGCTGGCATTTGCGGTTAGGGTAAACGTCACTTACATTCATGTAACCAGGCGCCTTTAAAGCGGCACAGGATAACTAAACTCGAGAGGTATAGGTACATACTCGTTTAAACTTTTTTTTAATGGGTCGACTAGCGGAATGCCATTTTTTGCGGAATACTCTTTTAAACTAATACCTCGTAAAAGAAACGTCCGACACTAAAAGTCCCGGTGCACGTTTTCAGCCTGTTGCATTCTTTACAATCAATAGATACATTTAGATTTTCAGATGTGTAAAGGTATATTTATTAGGTACTAGCTGAGCCCGTAATTTAATCCGTGTGAAATAGTGACTGGGTAGAATTTTTTATTATTTAAAAATTATAAGATACATATGTATTTAAATGAGTACGCAAGGTTTAAAAAAAAAATATTAGTAAGAATATCTTATCAAGAGCCTTGAAAATATGTTTGAAGCTTCTAGTTTTTAACCCCCTTTTCAACCCTTTATAATCCTTTTTTCGCATTCAAAAGTAGCCTTTGTCCTTTCTCAGGCTCTAGCTAGACAATGTGTGTGCAAGGATTCAATCAAATCGGTCTATTATTTTAGGCGTGACAGCGCGACAGACATACAGACAGAGTTACTTTTACATTTATAATATTAGTAAGGATAACTAAATTGAAATGATTCAGCAGATGTAGGTAACACTAACAACGAAACTTAGCAAACAGAAGAAGGTTCCAGAAAAGACACAATATCCGACTTTACACTTCCTGCTTCCACACTAATATACGGCTAATTAAGCCATAATTTATTCTAATTCGTAGTCTCATCTGACCCAAGTAAAATTCTCTTACAGTTATTAGACCGTCATACATTATTAAACGCCTGAACGTTCGTCATTATGTGGTCCGGCCACCCATCATGAAACGATTAATTGTGGGTTTTTGGATTCCGATCATTGTCACGCGGGTAATTTTATATAAAAATAGGCAAGGGTGTAGATTATAGTAATCTATGTTAAGTAATGTTCAGCCTTTGTTGATAATTCATGGAATCAGGCGTTACTTTGCGGAAATCCATTATTAAGTTGAATTCAATAAAATTACTAGTGGATTCCCGCGACTTCGTTTAGGTACTAATTACTCTGAGACCGCTTAAAAATTTTAATTACGGGACTGGGCGGGACGGGGCCTGGGCGAGATTAGAATGGCTGGGTCCGCTAGTTTAATATAACTTAATATGCTCAGCCAACACTTGTTTTTATTTTGCCTAATGCCTTTACTTTAAGGGTAAATGCCTTTGCGATTAAGGGTAATTGTAAATGCCGGAGTAGCACTCATCAGACACATTCTTGATGCTTATGAAGACAAACATGATGCCGTAGGTGTATTCTGTGATTTATCAAAGGCGTTTGATTGTGTAGACCATCAGACACTGCTTATTAAGTTAGAACACTATGGTGTCTCGGAAAACTCATCTAAGTTGTTAAGTTCGTACTTATCAGGTAGAATGCAATCAGTTAACATAAATGGTACCTACTCTTCCGGAGCCCCTCTTCAAATGGGGGTCCCCCAGGGCTCAATATTGGGGCCTTTACTTTTCCTGATATATATAAACGACCTGCCATTTTATTCCACAAATCTTTGTGAGATAGTTCTGTTTGCTGATGATACTTCTTTGATTTTTAAAATGAAAAGACATGAAGAAAATTTTGACGAAGTAAACAATACTCTCTCCAAAGTATTGAATTGGTTCACCACCAATAACTTGTTGCTGAATGCTAGTAAAACTAAATGTGTAAAATTCACTTTGCCTAATGTAAAGCAACTTACACCAAATATTGTACTAAATGGTAATAATCTAGTTTTAATAGACTCCACTGTATTTCTGGGCATTACACTTGACTCAAAATTACAGTGGGGATCTCATATTGAAGCCCTAGCTAGGAGGCTAAGCTCGGCTGCCTTTGCAGTTAGAAAAATAAGGTATCTGACTGATGTTGAAACGGCGAGGCTTGTGTATTTTAGTTACTTCCACAGTATTATGTCTTACGGTCTTCTCTTGTTGGGTTCTGCTGCAGACATTGATACCATATTTATTTTGCAGAAAAGAGCCATTCGTGCTATTTATAAACTAAGTCCTCGTGACTCCCTGAGAGAGGTCTTTAAGAAAATCAACATATTAACTGTGGCTTCTCAATACATTTTTGACAATATAATTTACGTCCGTAAAAATTTAGATTATTTCATGAAGAAGAGCGACATTCACTCATATAACACAAGAAATAAACACAAGCTTATCGTTCCTAACTTCAGATTAGTTAAAACTAGTAATTCGTTCATGGGAAATTGTATAAAATTCTTTAATAATATACCACACAATCTTGTCGAATTGCCGGTTGATAAATTTAAGAAACACGTTAAAAACACGCTTATGTCTAAAGGCTATTATAAGGTTCAAGACTATCTGAACGACACGAATGTGTGGTCTGTCCAGCCTGCACCGACTGATGTACTTACCTTTGATGATTTTTATTTTACGGCAGCTAGTGGTGACTGAGTTTGTTCCGGCGTTTCTTCTCAGCACTTGCCTAATTGTCTGTGTTCTGTCTCGAAGCGCTGGTAGGGCCCAAAAGATAAGGAGACATGATTCGGCCCCTTCAGGGCACAATTATTTTTATTTTATTTTTCACTGTACATTTGACGTTCATAAGTGGCATATTGTGTCCTAAATTGAATAAATATTTTTTTGATTTTGATTTTGATTTGAATCTCTATGCGTAATATGAATATGCGCGCGGTTTTGCGGTTTCGACGCCACCACCCAACGATTGGAATAATTAAAATGACTCATTTAATAACTAAATAAGACACGATAATAATAAAAGTGACTTACTTCTCATCAAAGCTGTACTGTGAGTTGAGAACCGCGAACATCTTCTGGTAGAGGATGCCGAAAAACTTGTCCATCATTACGTCGAACTCCTTGTCTCCGTGAGTGTAATACCTGGGGGAAACAATGTAGATTAAGTCACACATATTATATGTATAAGTAAAGGCGGTGAGTTAGGTTAGGTTATTATCAATAAAAGCAGAGTAATAGTTCATAAGGGTCTTCCAAGATTTTGCTAACGAGACAGTATGTTTATTTTAACGCAAACTATAGTGTAAGTAGAAAATTGTATATTTTTTGCTAAAGAAGAAGAAATGAAAATCAAATCCGTAACACAAGAAAGGTAAGCAAAAGGGTTAGCTCAACATGGTCAATCGTTAGATCGACCTCGATTGAAAACAGGTCATTTATTTGACTCTAAAGTTCGATGTTTAAATGAAACGCGTGGAGATTTACACTAGATTTCTTAAGAAAATCAAACAAAAAAAGTAAAATCAAACTAAGACGAGATTGATAGAGCTCCTGGCTCCGAAATTTTGTGTTTTTATTGATACATACGCTAATGTAATGACTGTAGCTTTCATAAACTGCTTCTAATGTACTAATCAAAACACACCTCTCGAGCTCTTCAAAGAGTTGTTCGAAGACGTATGAGTGCTGCTCGTAGATCATGCCGTACGTTCGTTTAAACATGTTGTGGAACTCCTCCCGGGACATGTGCAGGAGTTTCTTGAAGAATTCTGCAACAAAAACAGTTTTTATTAGTTCGAAAATTCTCTAAGCGACCGTCTCGTACTACCAAGCGGTTCTGTATTTCCTAGCTTGACTGTTAGAGAATGCCATAAGGCATGAAGTCCACCAATTATACAATTTACAGTGCAATAATATCCGGATTTCCCGAAAATAAAATACATGTAAAACAATTCAACCCAAAACACATATTATATTGGAAGTAAGAGGCCAGAAACCATAGCGGTTAGTGCAAGCGCGTTTTGTTGTGATAGCTTTTAAGATATTTATTGAAATCAAATGATGTAAAAGGAAATTTACTCAGAATGAAATGCTCTTGATGATGAATATGTTTATTTTGATAAGAATGAATACCCGTGTGCCTCAAATACCTTTGAAAATAGTACATTATTTTTATCAAATTTATGAACAGAAATAACCTTTGGGGTGAGTCAACCATACCAGATCATATGCTGTCGCGAACTTTATTGTAGAGCTTTTAAAGCGAAACAATCCCGACATACATATTTTTATGTATCTTAAACGCTGCGTACGCAACTGAAGCTCTTAAAAGAAATATTTGCCCCCCTTTTTGGCATCATTTTTCATTGTTGCTCTGCTCTGAAGTCGTCGTGATGTTTTATAGCCTAAAGCCTTTCTCGATAAATAAGCTACACAACACAATTTTTCAAATCGGTTCAACAGTTCCTGAGATTAGCGCGATCAAACAAACAAACTCTTCAGCTTTATAATATTAGTATAGATTATGTGATATTAAGATTATTAGATAGAGGAAAAACATCATGATACAATATACTAGAACAGAGAATGAATACTACAGATACCAATTTTTATATGGGACTACTATCCACAAACAGATTTGAACAAATAACGTATTTAGAATTAAATATAAAAAGTGCTACGTAATTTTACTGAGAAGCCTTGGAACTGGAAGATTAGTAATAATATTCAAGAAAACTGAATCTCGTAATGCTTTTTAGCGCGAAATCAAATTTTGTTCCAACTTCTACGAAGCAGGAGGAAAATAAACAAGTTTCAATTAATGAATCGTAAAATTCTGAAAAGGCATCAATGAGTTAATTCAACACGGTGCATCTCAAATGTAATTCAGTCCGTAAGGTATTAGTAGGCTCCAACTGCTAGCCCCATAATTAATCACTCCTAATTGAGTCGGGTTGTTTTGGTCAGTGACATTTTTTTTTAAATTTATTTATTTATGTTAAACAATTTACATTTAAAAAAACATATTTCAATACCAACAAAAACCTATTTAGATTTATACGTGGTAATGAGAGTCACTACACTACTCGTTACAATTTTAAGACAATATGTAGTTCTTAAGTATTTTTATACATTTAGCACTATTTTTTAAATTACTCATTACATTCAACTTACGGATGATAATATGAGTTATGCTTATTCAAAAGAAAATATTTTTTTTAAATTATATGCAAGATTTATAAAAGAAAACCTCTTCACAACATTCTAAAAAAAAACGAATGGGGAAACTCACACCTTCGCGCTTACCTCGCGCGTATCTACGAAATACTACGCCGTAGCTAGTAAGCTACGAAAAGGTGACCGTGTTGGTAGTTTTGACTCGCTCGCTAGTATCGCTATAATAAATTGATTGTGTGGGCTGTTTCCATTATTATTTTTATTATATATATATATATATATATATATATATATATATTTGCTATCAGTATCGTTTGTACAAACTTATATCAAAATATTTAACTGAAGTTTAAAATTTAAGTTAAACTCAATAAAACAGATGTCCATTGTCACAAATTATAAGGTTCTAATCTAACGTAGTATTCTATTCATGCTTTTTATAATGACGTAATCTTATGAATAGGTTGAGCACACGCACTTACTAGCAAAGCCGGCTTTATAATACCTTGTATTGACATTGAATTTATTCAGTGTTAAAAATCAATACATTTATGATCAAAGTTCGGTGAACTATTACGTGATTTTTGCATGCATTACTTTACATTGCTAATGTTGCGTGAATGTGACTATTCGTGCTAAATCATTGAATGGTATCGTCTGAAGAACAGTTACATTTCATTTAGGATTATTTGACGCATACTAAAAGTACTCAGTAAATTGGCTGAGTTTTCATCAGCTGATTGATTATTTTTATGATTATATTGGCATATTAATTTGCTATTGTTTATTACATAAAGAATGATATAAGTATTCCAAAATTAATAAAAATCATGACACAAGTATTCACGAACAAAAACTGCCTGATTTCAGGACAGAGAAGCTCTTTTCAGAACTCTGTAATCTAATATGGAGACTTTTAGAATTCTTCAGTGTTTTTTAATCCGGATCAGACGATATCAGCATGTTTCTAACTATCGAGTATCGAGTATAAATCAACTAGTTAGATAGATTATAAATATATAACAGCAAAAAATATAAATAAATGTTATTTGAAAGATTTTAATGATGAAGAAAAAGCTAAACAACGCATGTGAACGAAGTACGGAAGTGGAAGTAAGTGCAGTTAAGCTATTGGCTGAAATCAGCGGCGATCGGTTACAAACGCGCAGGCGCACGGTTTGCACCGCTATTTGTTATCATTATCAATTCAGTAGCAAGCTAACAGCGGGCAACCACTTCAAGCAAAGAGGTGGAGTTTATATTTTTGCAGGTTCCATGCCCTACTTCTTGAATTATGGTTGAAAGTTTCTTTTGGTATTGGAACGGAAGATCTGCGTTAGATAATAGGTAACTAGTAACTACTTTTGACTTTTATATTAGCAAACATTTTTACAAAAGAGCAAATCGTATACATAATTAATAATTCAATGGCATATCTATTAATTACATGGGGAAATTATAAAAAAGTGGCCATAAAAGAGCGAGAGAGAGAGAAAGTCAACTTACAACTTTAAGAACTTATGTAAAACATTTACTCATCAATATGGTACTATGGACACTGTACTGAATGATGCATATTAAAATCTGTTAGAAAACTGGAGTAGAACTTCCTCACAAATAAATTTATTAAACATGAGTGGTTAGGCGAAAAACGTGGAAACGTGGTGAATTGAACTATCCTTCCGACAAGCGTTTAAACATGAATGTGAAGCCGGCATTGATCGACAGGCCGAAATGATTTATAGCCCATTTTAATGTTTTTCTTCGTTATTATCGTGTTGGTATGACATACAATCGTAAGCTTGTACTTGTATATATGTCACCGTCATATTGTTAAAACCGCGCGATTACAACGCTTTAAACCGACTTCAAAACAGGGGGTACTTCGTTCGTCCTGTTTGTTTCTATGTCTGTTTATGTTTGTTCGCGAATTTTTCGCATTTGGATGGACCGATTTTGATGCAGTTTTCACTTTAGTATTTTTACACCGAGGAAAAGGTTTTAGTAACTATCATGTAATTCAGTAAAGTACACTGAAACTTAAACAATAACAAAAAACAAAGAATATAATATATTTTTTCATAAAAAATGGAACCGCCTTCAAAAACACGAAAAGGACTAAAATAACGCTAAAAGAATAAACAAACTCATTTATAGTCGGTGCATAACATAATGTCAACCTTAACGGACAGCAGCAGTCTACGTGACATCATTTTTAGGGTTCCGTAGCCGAAAGGCAAAAAACGGAACCCTTATAGTTTCGTCACGTCTGTCTGTCTATCTGTCTGTCTGTCTGTCCGTCCGTATGTCAAAGACATTTTTTTCTGTAACTATACGCATTACAAAATTGAAATTTGCTAGGAAGATGTATCCTGTAATAATAAAAAATAATGACATTTAAGGGGGGGCTCCCATACATGAAAAAAACAAAAAAAAAATGGTTACTCAAACCTATGTGTGTGCGGTATCTATGGATAGGTCTTTTGAAATGACATCGAGGTTCCTAAAACCATTTTCTTATAAAGTTTAACGTTTCGTAGCTAGACGCTTCCAAAGTGGTAAAATGGGCGTCCCCCCCCCCATCTAATTTCTAAACCAAGCCAGTGTAAATTTTGAAAATATATATAATGTTGATTTGACGACCTCCGTGGTGTAGTAGCTTAGCACTCTGGTTTCAACGCCTCGCCGCTCCGAGGTCCCGGGTTCGATTCCCGGTCGGGTCAATGTAGAAATCGAAATTTTCTATATTGTCTCGGGTCTGGGTGTTGTGGTAACACCGTTGTGTCTGATTTCCAACACAAGTGCATTAGGTACTTACTTTAGGATCAGAACAATGTATGTGATTGGTATCCAATATTTATATTTATATATTTATTAATAAATACTTTCAACGAAAATTGGTTCGGACGGGATCGAACGAGTAGTTTTTAAGATATAGCACATTTTCAACAATATGTACTTCATACAAATACTATGAAAAACAAAGTTATATTTGCAGTCAACAAAATATTGTGGTATTATACTAAATACTAAGTAGAAGTAAATGGATTCCCTAATTCAGTTAAAGTTGGCACAGAACCCTCAGTGCGCGAGTCCGACTCGCACTTGACCGGTTTTTTTTTAATCCGTTTCTGACGATTTATTGTGAACTGTAACGAACTTTATAGATTGGAACGTAAACTGAAATGACGAATCAGTGGGCGAAGTGATGGGATAGGGTAGCTGTAGGTAGGTAGGTTCTTACAATATCGGATACAATCTATCGGATTTAAAACCGTAATATTGTAATCTCTCGGTTTTTACAATATTACCCTGTATTAAACAATTTGTATTCTGTTAATACAAGGTACATACTGTAAGGCATTTAAAAAGATAGCTCCTTCCCAGCTTGCGCGCGCATTCGCGCCAAAAGTGTGACATGTATCTTCTGTCTCTCTCTTGCGTCTTAAAATGGCGTCGCGTGTTGTTCTCTAAGAAATAAATGATTTACAAAAGTAACCCGTGTTTACCTGAGCTCCCTTTTAATACCTACAACTCATTCATTTTGTGTCTCAATTTGGTCAAGATGCTTAAATATAAAAGTGCATGCTGGTAATGTCATCAACTTTGTCGGAGAAAGTGTATTACATTGCAGTGCGGATGACACGAGTTCTAAAGATAGATTTTCAGCGAATTAAAGCTGTTTTGGCGAACCAAATTTACAAGACAGTCACCGACCTTTGCTCATTTTCAACGTCAATGGGAACATTACACGACAATACGACGATTTCGTATATATCAATTGTTGTCAATCGCACAACGTAGGGTCCTAACGAATAGACGATCACGGCCAAACTGCCTCGGTGGCGCAGCGGTAAGAGGGTCGCACTTTAAAGCGACGCCTGCGCCTGAGGTCCCGGGTTCGATCCCCGGGTCGGGCCAAAAATATGTACCTGAGTTTTTCGGTTCAGAAATTCTTAGGGTAGCCCGGAGTTCGGAAATTGGCGGTGTTTTACCCCCATGCCTCGGAAAAGCACGTAAAGCCGTTGGTCATGCGCCTGATCTTCCGGTCGTGTCAGATTGCTGTCCCATCGGGCTATGAGAGTGTAAGGAACAGACAGCACACCTGTGTTTGTGCACATAATTGTGCACTATAATATGTCCCACGCAGTCGGTTAGTCGTTGTGACTGGCCATCGTAGTCGACATCGGTTAGGGGGGCTATTAATGTCAATCGTTTGCATTACTTACAATATAATGGGCTTATTCCAGAGCCCTTATAATTTCACTAGCCTGATACAGTGACATTGTAAGACAGTGATATTCTGACAATAACACTGGTTTAAGAAAGCCGTTATATTATTAAAACGATCGCTGATTGGTCCGTTTTCGATACTAACTTAGTTAACAAGTATTAAACATAGAGTAAGCAAATAAGAGCCAGGTTTTTAAAGATGTATTTTAAAAAAAAATATATTTGTAATATTGTAATAGTACTTCATTTACTATTAAATATAAGAATAATTATGTGCCGAAAATTTATAACGCTTACTAATATCATCAGTAAATGGCGACTGATTAACTCAATTGACCAATTAGAACACGTGGGGCTCCCAACACAAACTCAACTTATAATAAACCTAGATTTATTATAATATCACTGTTGCAGCCATGTGAAATTAAAATATCACTGAAAAGAACCCGTGAAATTATACGATCCAGACGTCATTGACAATAATCAGTGTAATTTGACGACCTTCGTGGTGTAGTGGCTAAGCACGCTGGTTTTAAGGCGTCGCCGCTCCGAGGTCCTTGGGTTCGATTTCCGGTCGGATCAAGTCAAATATAGATATCAAAATTATCGATATTGTCACGGGTCTGGGTGTTGTGGTACCATCGTTGTGTCTGATTTATATAACACAAGTGCTTTAGCTACTTACTTTGGGATCAGAGCAATGTATGTGATTGGTGTCCAATAATATAATATAATTATAATTTCACTAGTGTATATATATCATCACGTCTTTGTCAAAATCTCTGCGACGGATATAAAATTATCGATGGTAGTAGCAAATATTAAATCTCAAATAGATGCAACATCCTCAATATATGTGGGTACGGAAGGGGAATGGAACCGATAACGCTTTGAGCCATAGTTACATGAAGGGATGTGCGTTCGAATAAGTAATTCGTTAGTTAAATACCACAATATTTTGTTGACAGAAAATATAACTTTGTTTTTCATAGTGTTTGTATAAAGAACACAGTTATGTTTGCGGTTGTTGAAAATGTGCTATATTTCAAAAACGTCTTGTTCGATCCCGTTCAAACCAATTTTCGTTGAAAGTATTTTTAAAGTCATTTTTTTTAAAATTGACACTTAGTTTAGAAGTTAGGTGGGGGGACGCCCACTTTACCACTTTGGAAGCGTCTAGCTATGAAACGTTAGACTTTAAAAGAAAATGGTTCAGAAACCTCTAAGTCATTTTAAAAGACCTATCCAAAGACGCATGGGTTCGACTAAATTTTTTTTTTTTGTTTTAGTTCATGAAAGAAGAAAGCGTTAACAAAATAGTCTAAGATGCAACAGCCTATTACAGCCAATCTTTTTTTTTTAGTTAAAAATGCGGCAACATGGTGGCAGCCCTAGCACGTGCGGTCGGCAAGCGCGTGCGCACGTGCGCTATCCACAGCAGCTGTCTGCGAGGAAATGGGTGAGAGTGCTTTTGCTGTTTTTTTTTTACGCCCTACACATATCGCTTGAGTTTTAGAGATTTTGTTACAGTCAGACCGTTAGATAGTTTACGCTTTTGAATGTAATTAGGTTTGTAATAAACGAGTGGTATTCTGTTTCTGAGATTCTCCATAAAATCCTTATCGATACTAATATTATAAAGATAAAGAGTTTGTTTGTTTGTTTGATCGCGCTAATCTCAGGAATAACTTGACCAATTTTAAAAATGTTGTTGTTGGATAGCTCATTTACCGAGGAAGACATGGCTATAAAACATTACGCTACGGCGGGAGGGGAGGGGATATTCAAAAACGCGGACGCAGTCGTGGGAGACCGCTAGTAAATCATAAATGACTACATTGCAGCAAAGCAATCTTTGAAGTTCGCCGACATACCTACAGCATGCCGTTTGTTCTATTGCATTAAATAAAAATATGATGTTTTTAATAAACGCAAAACTTTACGACTAATTAACAAACGTTGTTTGTTATTCAAAAGCGTTTACGACTGTTGTTAATCATACAACATTTTTATGACATTTTACGACGTTTCAACGGCGCTACAAAATCAACGGTGTATTCTTTTGGTAATAAAAGATACAAATTAGTTGTAAATCGAGTTCTGACATATGAATACGAGCCATTTGATCTTGCTCGAGTTTCGACCATCTACTAATGTGGTCGTTCGTTTTTAAACACGGTGTTCGGTTTCTGGGGGGCTACTCTGAAAGTAGCCCTACGAATTAGTTAACTCAAGTGGCAATGGGCATACATAGCGCTAAGAACTGTTGGCCGTTGGGGCAGAAAACTAATAGATTGGAGACCTTTCGACCAAAGGCGAAGCATAGGATGCCCACCGACAAGATGGACAGATGACCTTGTAAAGATCGCAAGTTCACACTGTATGCAGATCGCTTGTGATCGGGCATGGTAGAAAACCGTGGGGGAGGCCTATGTTCAGCATATGGCTGATAATGATGATGATGATGATGACTCTGAAAGTGTCTACAACTGTAACTGAAAATTGTAAAGGTTATCGACTTCGACTACAGGCGGTTCCGACTTATAAGTTCGTTGCGATATTTTGTAATTCTAGTGTGAATTAGAAGTATTCGTTCTCTCTTACCACGTATATCGAAAAAACATGCATAGACTACCGGTAAATCCCAGAGGTTTCTCAAAATTAACTAGTATGCGACCGGAGTAAAAAAATCGTCTTTGAGCGTATTATTTGTCAAATTGCAAAAATAAAATAAAACAACATTTATGTTATATTGAGACCGTATTAGAATCCTCAAATTTTACTTGTATACTAGCGGACCCGATAGACGTTGTCCTGTCTACACGTCTTTAATTTGAAAATTTTAAAAAAAACTGTGAAAGCACTCCGGGAGTGCCGGCAGAAGTGAAAACTTGAATATCAACGTTGTGCATTTTTGATTTTTTGGAATAGTTATTATCAATATAAAAGTACTATCATTTTTGTGATAGAATACAATAATAATTATACAATAATAATAATAATAATAATATAATATTTTTATAGAATACAATATTTATTTATTGCGCTATCGTACACAAACATTACAATTTATATTATATTAAATTACATTAAAAAGTTTATCTCTCAAAAAAATCAAATTACATCCACAATTTCGCCAACCGTCTTACGGTTTTTCGATCAGCCCACGTGTCCTGACGCGAGTTTCACATTTTTCCCCCATCCCACAAAAGTGCTCAACGCCGCTAAAGAAGTTTTCACTTCAAAAAAATTGTGAATCTAAACCATTCCCAGATCCCCTTGAACACACACAAAGAAGATTTCATCAAAATCGGTCCAGTCGTTTGAGAGAAGTTCAGTGACATACACACTCACAGAAAAATTATATATATAAAGATGACCAAAGTAAAAAAAAAGTCTATAAGCGTATGCGTGTTTGTCAAAATACTAACAATAAAATAAAACAAAAATTAATGTTAAATTGAGACCGTACTTTAAGCTCGTTTTAGAGTAGGGTTGTCTGAACACCTCTTGAGTTACGACGATGGATTATCTCGTATGGGGCTGGCGATGAGTCGATTATTTCGAGTATTTATATCGATGTTGACGCTAAAGCTTTGGTGAATAATGCTTGCTTTTATTTATAAAGGGAATCCTTTCTAAATTGCTAGTGAACGAAGAAGGTCGAATAATATTGTCCTCTATTATATTTCTACCCTTCTAGATTCATATCAATTACACTTAATAACATTTTGAGCTAACTAAACTTTACACTTAAAAATAGTTCTACCAACTCTCACCAATATTTAACGAGTTGATAAACACTTTGAAAAAAAAAACATAATGAAATCATTACTTGACTTCTATGTAGAACAACACTAGTAAGATTTGATTTAGGTAGCTTGTTGCCACCCCAATATGCTTCTCATTACGTGTAACATTTTCATTAAGATATTTTGACTGTAAATTGACACTGAATAATGTCCCTTACTTAAATTACGCCAATAATACTTTCGTTGGTACTTTTCAACCGATGAAAGATTAAAACTACCACAAGTATGGATTTATTACTCAGAAAACCAATTAACCTATTATTGTCTTTTAAATTCAAATACCATTAAAACTCTTTAAGCTCCCCGCGACTTCGTCCACGCGTTTTGAGTTTGATTCCTCCTCTCCCGTCGCAGCGTGATGTTTTAACCCTTCCTCGATAAATTAGCTATCCAACACAAAAATAATTATTCAAATCGGTCCAGTAGTTCCTGAGATAAGCGCGATCAAAACAAAAAAAGCTCTTCAGCTTTATAATATTAGTATAGATTTACATGTCTATTACATGTCATGACATTAATAGAGATTACATGTCCTACAGCCCTATCTTCTTGTATGTACAATTCAACTACACGAACTATTTGTATTAGCTAGCATTTAGCATTATTGACGTCTGTCACAAACATTTCAACCGCAGTATATTGGCACGAGGAAGACATTATCGGGAAAAACTGCTGAAGCGACAGCGTAAAAACTAAACGATTAATAACTCGCCAACATTGAGTTATAATTGATTTAAATGGTATCGATATCCTAAAAAAAGTTCGCAAGAAATGGTTTCGATGAATGAATCCGTAACGTATGTAACATATTTGGTAAAAGCTAGTTTTTCTACAGTGTTCTAACTAGTTGTACATTCGTTTCTTGTTGCTGAAAATGTGACTTTCACGCTTTTGACTTCGAGTTATGGGTTCAAGCTGATAGAAATATATTTCCTGACAGGACCGGTGATGTATCGTCTTATTCAATTTTTTTTGGAGGAGTAAAAATAAACAACATGCATTTTTATTTTATTTAGGGTACAGTTGGGTTTGAATAATAGCACAGAAGAATCAATACTGCAAGAAAGCAATCTTCTGCTTTTTAATCCGTATAAATATTTACTTGGAATAATTTGACAACTGAAGATTAACTTTTGCGTTTTTGGTTTATTATTTTTTAAATTGCAGTTAAATTCAAGTTTTAATAATATAGTAACAAACGCTTGCTAAGGCCCGATTTCAGACAAGGAATATTCGTCGAATATAATACAAAACGCCTTACTAAAAAACGTCACCTACAGCAATCATTCATGTTAAAAACGTCACCTATTTATCAATTCATGCAAATATCATAATAGAATCGGTCGTTATATACTTATTCAGTCGGATAAGTCTTATTTTGACGTTGATAAAATTGGCCATTGATTTAAAAAATTAAGACTAAATGGCTGAGGGTTTGAAAAGGTTGTTCAATGCTGCTAACTACTGATCTAATTGTAGTAAACAAGATATTTACAAGTTTTCTATCTATTTATCTAGCCAGCGTCTAGAGCAGGTTGTATCAACTCTACAAAGCGGTTTCACCATATTTTTCTTGGAGTTCTCGGATCTGGCCTACAAAGAAGTGCAGGTAGGTACAGATATGACACCCTTAGCTTCCCGTCCCGGCAATAATTAAGGACAACGGGACCGCCGGCGTCGCGCCTTAAAAGGAACACCAGTTGTAACCATGATTGGGCTCAGAAACGGGACCATCCCACTTATAGGAAGTCTTTAGTTTGTAACGAGTTAAATGCGGTGAAAAACGAGCTACAAAGTGAAAAGGTCAGGTAAATAAAACTTGTTGAAACTTCTTCCTTTTACGAATGCTTAAAATATCGCGGTGCAGCAAGTGAGAACGAGTTCAAATCATCTTTTTTTTAATCTCCTACACTCATAAATCATAAAGGACTCGTCACTATTAATAAATTACAAATTTCAAGACCCCAGATCCATTTTTATTCTCTTAATTTCATGGAAATAACACAGGGCGGTACCAAATCTTGAATCGATCTAAGAAAGATAGATCCTCTAATCAACTAGAAAAGAACTGAAAATCTTTAAACATGAACAGATTTTCATAAAACATGGCTAAGAACACTCAGGAATTTCAAGACAGATAGATTAACGACACTATAAGGGTTCTGTTTTTGCCATTCGGCTGCGGAACTCTAATTAAATGAAAATCGGTCCATCCGTTTGGGAACTACGGTACCACAGACAGAATTTATAACACCCGCCCTCTCATTTTACATTGGTTTAAAAAGGCTTTCCACAGCTAAAAAAAACTTTAAAAAAATATAAATCATGATCCATTTTGTGACGTCTTCTCGCGCATATTTACAAAGTCTACGTCCACCAAAACGTGTGGCATTTCTACCGATGATACTGACCGATTGGGCGAACCAACCATTAAGCGTATACGTTACCCCAGCCAGATTTTGTCGAAAATCACATTTTTTTTTAAGTAGATAATTAGAAGTCCAACTTCTTCAATTGTTGTGCTGATTTTTAAATTTGTTTTGCTTATGGTTTTTTAGTTATTTGACAAAAACAGATCTGGCTGGCGTAACGTTACCCCAGCCAGATGTTTTATTAATTAAAGGGTTTATTGAAATAAACTTTAGGTACATAATTAGTATTCTGAACGAGGTAAATGTTGCCACAAAATTTGAATTTGTATCGTTTATGGTTTCGGAGATATTCAAAATCCTGCTGGTGTAACGTTTACGTGTTCGCTGTATCTCCGAAACGGCTAAGCGAATATGTATAATTTTTTGTACACAGCTTCTATGAATTTGTTATAATTTGTTTGCCAATAAAGAAAAACAAAATAATGCACCGTTTAGAAGTATTTTAATTAATAAAAAAACTCAAAAATAGCTCCTAGCTCTTCAAAAAAGAGCTCTAAAGCCTTATTTGAAACGTCATTTTGTAGCTTACAACTGCTTTCAAATGTTTGTAAATTTTCATTAGAATCCTGTAGGTATTTATTAAGTTACAACGATATTTAATTCAGTTTTCGTAACGATGCGCTCCGGAGATTTTAAGCCTCCGATTTACTGAGTTCCTTGTGGATTTAAAAGTTGAATAAGATATCATTAATTAGTATTTTAGTTCAATTTTCTACCTGAAAAATTTCAGCGTAATACGATTTGTAATTACTGAGATAATTAAAAGAAAGACATTAGGTAGTGCATGATCATGGCAACCCGACCAAGTATAGATGGTTACGAAAAAGCGGCCGCGTAGTACTTTATGCCTACCTTTTAAAACGTATAGTATAATAACGCTACATGCTCAATACAGTCGCGTACAGAATTAAACTATTCAGCCTATAGCATAGTATATATCTTGAAATGAATTAAATTATATATTTTTAATTTGTGTCTACTTATTTATGTTACCTACTTAAAATACTGTACCATTCATTACCTATCTTATTTAACCTGTTGTGACGTAAGCGCTAAACTTATATATTTATTAACAAAATAGTGAAATATTTAATTGGCACAAACACGGTCCCGTTGCAGTTTTAAAATAATATAGATAGAGAGATAGAAGACTTTGTACTTAGCGCGCTGCATTCGCGCGTGTTCTATGTTCTTCACAGTTATGCACATGAGACGACATCATTGCAACTTACTGAAGAAAGAACGAGAGCGTCGATAACGCGTCCTTGGGACGAGGGACGGAGGGCGGATGATTGTTTGTCGCTCGATAGAGTTAGTCAAAGATTTGGTTTCGTTGAATGAGTGCGCATACGCTTCCTTCGCAATTTCGTTTAATTTAAAGTGAACTACTATGAAGTACTTCTATTGCGGACCATAATACCTGAGTTCGTGAGTTACTAATGAAAAAGGTAAGCTACTTAATGTATAAAAATAATTTTCCTTTTTAATCATTACATAGTAAAAATAAAGTCGCTTTATCTGTCCCTATTTCCCCTTGAACGCTTAAATCTTTAAAACTACGCAACGGATTTTGATGCGGTTTTTTGATGATGATGATTGATGATTAAAGAGGAAGGTTTTATAATAACTATATTAGAGCTGTATCTATGTCCGAAAGTTTATTTTGATATTTAAAATCGAACATTTTACTAAGTACAATGTGATTTAATTTAGTTTTAATAATGATCTGTGATTTTAATAATAAAACTATTTTTATAAGAATACTAGCCAGCCAGTCATCGTAATGTGCTCTTAAAATAATAATGTCAGTCAATAATTTATTATGTGATTGGTAGTTCATGATTTGAAAATCAATGTTAATCTTTTGGAAGTTAATTTATAATTATGTTGAGCCAATGAACATTTATTATGCTGCTATAAGAAAATATATAACTAAATTAAAGTGTTTAGGTACTTCGCATTTTTCTTTGTAAGTTTATAAGACATGATTTGTAAATAAAAATACTCAAATTAAGATGATATTGTTTTCGTTTTACACTTCTGTACGTAACTGTACTTTACGTTTAAAACTATCCTATTAATTTCAAAAGGTAGGCATAAAGTACTACGCGGCCGCTTTTTCGTAACCATCTATACTTGGTCGGGTTGCCATGATCATGCACTACCTAATGTCTTTCTTTTAATTATCTCAGTAATTACAAATCGTATTACGCTGAAATTTTACAGGTAGAAAATTGAACTAAAATACTAATTAATGATATCTTATTCAACTTTTAAATCCACAAGGAACTCAGTAAATCGGAGGCTTAAAATCTCCGGAGCGCATCGTTACGAGAACTGAATTAAATATCGTTGTAACTTAATAAATACCTACAGGATTCTAATGAAAATTTACAAACATTTGAAGGCAGTTGTAAGCTACAAAATGACGTTTCAAATAAGGCTTTAGAGCTCTTTTTTGAAGAGCTAGGAGCTATTTTTGAATTTTTTTATTAATTAAAATACTTCTAAACGGTGCATTATTTTGTTTTTCTTTATTGGCAAACAAATTATAACAAATTCATAGAAGCTGTGTACAAAAAATTATACATATTCGCTTAGCCGTTTCGGAGATACAGCGAACACGTAAACGTTACACCAGCAGGATTTTGAATATCTCCGAAACCATAAACGATACAAATTCAAATTTTGTGGCAACATTTACCTCGTTCAGAATACTAATTATGTACCTAAAGTTTATTTCAATAAACCCTTTAATTAATAAAACATCTGGCTGGGGTAACGTTACGCCAGCCAGATCTGTTTTTGTCAAATAACTAAAAAACCATAAGCAAAACAAATTTAAAAATCAGCACAACAATTGAAGAAGTTGGACTTCTAATTATCTACTTAAAAAAAAATGTGATTTTCGACAAAATCTGGCTGGGGTAACGTATACCCATTAAGCATCGGTATATTCGCCAATTACTCGCATACCGGGCAATGGGTCAAGCAAACTTGGTAGCCTCTTCCTGTTACTGTACTCCAATAAACTATGAACGTTTGATATTGCACTTGGAAAATAGACCACCTGAACTGAGACAGGAGAGGTTGCCTCCCATGTACACGCAATGTGTAAACTGATAAAAGACTAGTCCACTCATATGTTGGTTGGGTTAGTTGAAATTGACTGATCCTTCATCATAGAACTTCATCAATGTTTAGATGGCATTATGTACTTCACCATCATTTTCATTCTTCGTCCATTGCTGAACATAGGCTACCCTCAGGGTTTTCCACAGCGACCGATCTTTACAAAGTCGTCTGTCCATCTTGTCTGTGGACGTCCTACGCCGCATCTTTGGTCGAAGGGTCGCCAATCTAGATCTTTTTTGCCCCAACGGCCATCAGTTCTTCTCGCTATTTGCCCTGCCCACTGCCACTTTAGCCAACTGATTCTCAGGGCTTTGTCCGTTACCTTGGTTCTTCTACCTATCTCCTCATTTCTGATTCGATCTCGTAGACAAACACTGAGCATAGCCCTTTCCATCGCTCGCTGTGTGATTTGCAAAAACACAGTACATATTAACAAAATAACAAAAGTATAAAAACTTTTGACATAGGTAAAATCAATGTTTAGACATCTACAAATAATCTGCATTTGAAATTTTCTACTTATGATAACACGTATTTAGTAGACACGGCCGTGTGTCAGCCAAGTTTACGAAGCAGCTTATTCAACAATCACTAGCAAAAACAATATCTCTCATTATCACGTAGCACAGAGTGTGAGGTCTTCAAAGGATGTGTATGTTAACAGAAATCCAAGTCCAAATATAGTTGACCGGTGACTAACAGACGCGGTCGAAATAACAATTGTCTGTGTTTATAACAATGCGAGTAATTGCTCGGTCACAGCTATTTTGGACACTTGGTTACTGATCCTTGCCCGTATTAATCACTGGCTCAAAAGAATCTTTTAAGATGACGCAAACATGTTAAATTAAAAGCATTTTTATGCTGCAAATGCAATATTTCCTGTCAAAAGATATCAAAAGCTTTATGCTGTATTTCAAAATGTGAGATCTTAATTTTCCTTTCTTTTCGTTTGTCTACATTGTACGGTACATTATGTCAGACTTGTGTTCTATTCGGGCTCTTGAACACTGTTTAACCTATTTTTTAACCAACATCATACCCTTTATGACCTACTAATGATGAGTAGATAGAGTATTAATTTAGTGTATCTTCCAAAAATCCTAAGCCTATATATTTTGCGATTCCTTGTCGTGTCAAATTGCTTTTTACAAGTGCAATTTATGTTCCTATGCCTATGTTATCAAATGGAACCGACCATGACGAGGGGCTATCCGTTAGGTTACTAGCTCTTTCTTTCTACATTTCACAAATGTAAATATTTTCCTCAATTTCCGAAAGGCATCGACCGAAACGACTTCAGAGAGCTAAGGGCCATTCTGCGAAATTCGGGAGGTATGAAATATAGCAATTATTCATACTACGCCGAGCAATTGGAGGGCCAATAAGAGTTACTACTGTCGTTATAAGCAATGCAAAGAAAATCGGTAGGATCGCAAGTTTAGGCACAGTTAGAAAAGAAGAGCTACTGCTTCTGCAAATCAACCACAGGATCTTACAGGGGAGTTGTCCCCAATGCCACCTCGCAGAAAGTTTACAAATTATGAAATTATAAAAGCGCAATGCCACCAACAATGGCTATTAGTTTTTTTAATTCGAACAAATCGACTTGAACAATCTAGTTGGAGTAATTCACGGCATCATATTCATCATACTACTACATCATTGTAAACACTTAAACTTACTGGTCATATGCTCCATTAAAGTTACTGTCGTTCGGTAAAAATATTCGATTTTAACTCCAATACGAGGGGAGACGATTCGCGTCCCCTTTTAAAAGCAATTGCTATAAAAAGTTACCTGCAGTTAGGTCGACGACACGGACTGAGTGAAAAGATCTGATAGATTTGCAGTAGGCAAGAATAAAATTGATGTTAGAGAAGATTTTATTACTTTATAAGTGCGAATTTCACTATTCCGGAATACGATATGCTTTTAAAGGGACTACGATATACTATATATGGATTGTTTTACCCTCATGACACTTTTGATAGCGTGGTCCAACCATAAATAAATATAAATATTGGACAACAATCACAAACATTGCTCTGATCCCAAAGTAAGTAGCCAATGCACTTGTGTTATGAAAATCAGACACAACGGTGATACCACAACACCCAGACCCGAGACAATGTAGAAAATTTTGATTTCTATATTGAACCGACTGGGAATCGAACCCGGGACCTCAGAGCGGCACACCTTGAAACCCAGCGTGCTTAGCCACTACACCACGAAGGTCTTCAACCATAAAGTCAGGTCCGAAGTTGTTAAATAGCTCTTTCAATTGAGATTTAAATTGGATCGATAAGGTAAAGGAAGAGCATAGTGTTTTACGCTTACCACAAAAACGAAATTAACTACTTTCGAAGCACGGAGATGCTTCACTTCATTATCATGTTAACAGACGTTAAAAAGACACAAAAACTAGAACACAAAATTCCATCTACACCAAGAACCAAGTAGCTAATGAGCACTCGAAAATTGACAGTCACGTGCAGACGCCGGCGCATCAGGTTTCACATTTTTGTCGAAAATTAACCCATAAATCAACTGCATAAGACACCGTACCGTAAAACCTTGATGTGCTAGTGTCCGTACAAATGAATATGAATGAAAGAGATAGAACTGACGCCTCAAAGAATTAAAAGGTGCAATCAAGCCACCGTGGGACTCTGAATGAAGAGTTGGAAAGTGGCCTGGTCAATATTGGTTTTGTACGGTCCGGTCGGTCGCGTAGCTTCAACTAACAGCATTCTGTGACTTTGAAGTTTGTTGCTTCGTTTAAGTAGGAATCACTCAATCACATTTACCAGAAAGAAATCACTTCCTTGATGGTCAGAACTTATTAATATTTTTCTTTAGCAATACTGCCTTATCCATCATTGTACCAAATAATAGTCCATACTCAATACATTGCAAACATTGCATCTGATATTTGTAAGATAAATATTTAGGGTGAAGCTGATTCTAAAATAGGTAATTTCCATTTCACGTTAAATAAAATTACGTTACGTAGTTGTCATTTTCTTCCAAAGCCTTCATTTTCACGAACTGAATAATATTACAAGTACATTGTACATTAAAATCCTTATATTAAGTCGGTAAACAGCTCGCCAAGTAGCTATTTGGTTACCTAAATTGTGAAATTGTCCCCAACAGGGTATAATTTGGTAGCCGCGAAGCGAGGTGTGGTGTTTGTCAATGGGCGTGCCGGTGCTGCCCTCTGGCGACGGACAAGTCATTAGAGCTTGCTCTATACACTTAATTTTGAGCCGTTTTAAACGTACAGCAAGGCGACTGTGGGTTGTCTATTAAAGAAGGACAATTTAATTACCATCGGGCTGAAGTAAATATTTTTTTATTGAATCATCTTTTTACATTATTTATGCACTGAAGTGTAAATAAATTATGGTTAAGGCTCAGTAGCTGAAAGTAATATGGTAGGTAGATACTTTATGCCTTATGAAGAACGGCGTTTTTCAGATAATGGTTACTCACAGTCAAAATAATGATGAAGAGTGCGTTTTACTAAACTTAACAGTAACAGGTTGGGATATTGGGTTTACAGATGCTATGCTATCCGTTAAAACGAAGTGCTTTAGAAGTATCTTCTATAAATTTAACGATATTGTTTTATATTCATAAAGATGAAATAAGAAACCAAAAATTTGCGCACGGACGGGACTCGAACCAGCAACTTTCTGGCTAACCGGGCCAAACGCTATACCAATTGAGCTACCGTGATGTTAGTCCTACCTTGCGATATTGTTTTATTTACAGTCTCATACCATTTAAAAAATAACTTTCAGAGAAGAGACACAAATGCAAAACATACAAGCGTTAAATTTAACTAGAAACGTTTGCGAGTGCCACGCCTGTCCTTATTGTATTTTGTCTAACCAACCTCTTGGAAACAGAAGGCACTTAATTATGGAAAAGTTACACTGGCCCGTAATTACGTTAATTTAGAAAGCATCTCTGCTTATTATTTTGCACATGGGTCTCGGAATCCCGAGGTAAGTATTCTTAGGAGCAATCAGCAAGTAAAATTACTACAAATATTCTCGGCGCACGGTTGTGGAACGGCAAGATCCGCATCGTGGCAAGAAATGCGCATTTTTCGCTATTTCAGGGAAAGGTTATAGTAATAAAGTAGGGTATGTGACCCTACATTGTTTCTTTCCTTGATTAAAATATCTTCACACTTCCGTAAAGTTAAAGTGGTACATATAAAAAGGCTGATTATGATAAGCATAATAAAGGTGGTAAGGTCTACTGAAAACAATAGGCATAGTAACAATAACAGTCTGCGTTTTAAATCATGTGTCATCTAGTATGTCTATTGCCCTTGCATCTATAGATAAATACTGGTTCTAACTGCCTCGGTGGCGCAGCGGTAGGAGGGTCGCACTTTAAAGCGACGGCTGCGTCAGAGGTCCCGGGTTCGATCCCCGGGTCGGGCCAAAATATATACCTGAGTTTTTCTGTTCAGAAATTCTCAGGGTAGCCCGGAGTTTGGAAGTTGGCGGTGTTTCACCCCCGTGCCTCGGAAAAGCACGTAAAGCCGTTGGTCCTGCGCCTTAACTCTCTCCGATCGTGTCAGATTGCTGTCCCATCGGGCTATGAGAGTGAAAGGAATAGAGAGTGCACCTGTGTTTGCGCACACACTTGTGCACTATAATATGTCCCGCGCAGTCGGTTAGTCATTGTGACTGGCCACCGTAGTCGAAATCGGCTGGGGGGACTATTATTATTACTGGTTCTAAATCTAGATGGGTAGAAAAACGATATCTTAGTGAAAACTTGGCTCTATCAACCTAAAACCTAAAATGGACAGCAGTAAGAAAACAGTAAAGTATAAATTTTATTATTATGCAGCGACAAGAGGCATAATATCTCCGATAATGCGGCTGCACTTAATGGAAAATATCCATAAAGGAAGAAATGCACATTGCACCGAATACTAATCGTTTGTAAAATGGTCTGATACTTCCCACGCGAATGTCTTTAACTATTCTCTATCAAGATCTCGATTTAACTGCCTCGGTGGCGCAGCGGTAAGAGGGTCGCACTTTAAAGCGACGGCTGCGCCAGAGGTCCCGGGTTCGATCCCCGGGTCGGGCCAAAAAACTATGATACCTTGCCTACAAACTAACTAACTTCAAACTATTGATGTAGACTGAATACACCGAAACAAATCTACTGCATATACCATCCAACTTTCTGACCATTGGCATCGAAATCGAGGGGTTTACTAGCCCCTTCGAATGCTCGAAGGCAAACAAATGGTGAACCACATACAAAAGCTCATAAAACTATTTCGCTTCCAAGGCAAGCTTTCGTTTACTGACTTAAATGCCCTTGAATTCATCTTGGCTCTATAAAATATATGAGTCACAACGACAGCAAAATTCTTACAGAAGCAAAACAGGCCACATATAAAAATGATCTATAAAGTCAAGACATCAAGCTACATAGGTGTCTTAAGCAGCGGTAATAAGGAAGATTTTGCAACAAAAACGAGTGGTACATGGTGAGGAACATGCACCATAAACAGAGGCTAACAAAGGCTTCTGAATTACCCGGTGACATCATTGCAAATAAATGAAGACTAAACATTTTTACAATAGCCAATAACTCGAGAATGAACTGACGCTGGATTTAACTATGTAGCTCAACGAGAACCGCCATAAACTTAAACCTGAAATCAAATTCATCCTTCAGGAACGGAGGCGGGGAATGCTGGCTACGTTACGTTAGCCTTCTTTTAATTTTTATGGAAGACTTAGTTTTTATGCAAGACTAAGTTTTATTTTCCTTTGGTTCAATAAATCTATACTAAACTTATAAAGCTGAAGAGTTTGTTTGTTTCTTTGAACGCGCTTATCTCAGGAACTACTAGAACGATTTAAAAAAACACTTTTTGTTTTCGATAGCTTATTTATCGAGGAAGGCTTTAGGCTATACATACAGGCTGCGATAGGAGGGGAGGGAGCAAACTCAAAACGTGTGGATGAAGTCGCTGGGGACTGCGATAGTCTATAACAAATCATTCATTTACAGCTTCTAGAGTCTCTACTGTACATAGGTTGAATACTCTGATTCATGGAATCGATCCAAATGAGGTTCGAAATTCAATGTCTGCTGGTCGCCCGCTATTCAATATCCATTAAGGTGTCTCTTTTTTTTTATCAATACTTTAATACCGCCTAAGTATTTGATATCTTAAAGACAATAACAACATTTTATCACCAATTAAAGTTTGGTGTTAGCTGTGGTGTGGTATTGGCTATCCTTCGTTAATCAACTAATCGAAATCAAGGGTGAACAAAGAGTAGATAGTCTTTTAAGACTGTTCAGTGCAAGTAAGATGTGAGGCAGCTGAAATTCATTATTACTGGTCTGGCTGATCTCACCCGCTCTATTTGTACCCTAGAGTGATTCACTTTACATATACTATTGACGGTAGACGGAGTTTCAGCTCTACCAGACGTAGGTACGCGTCACAGGCTAACGTGGCATTGTAAGAGTGCTTTCACCTCTGCCTACCTACCCTACGTAGCTTAGGGATTGCAATATAGGTAGGAACATTTATGGCGACTGTAGAAAGTATTGTTCGGAGTCTGGAAAGATTCGTAATCGCTCTATTGTTGGCACGGGAAACAGATTCTAAATTCGAATTAACGGATGCATAGAGGACTGTTTGAATTTAAGAACATTTTGATTTTCTGATGGTAAAGACTGTAAAGATTATGGAACAGTAAAAAGACGTCAAAAGAAATGATAGCACTTTGAATCTCTGGTCAATAAACATTTTTTTACTTATTGTGATTTTTACTAATTTAATATCGACATACTTGATCTTATTTTTTTGAACAACAATAATCTGGTTTTGTGGTAAGGAATTTTCTTCCTTGTGTTACGAAGTACCACGTTTATGACGGGGGCGTCTCTCATAAATAAAGACATATCCATGACTTAGGTACAATAATGTTGGTGCTAATCACACAAACATTTGCATCTTGCGGGATTCGAACCCCAGAATAGTAAGAGTTTGATTCTAACCCGCGACCGGTGATTCATAGTCGGAATCTCTAGAAACTACAACAAAAGGTTCGTTTCAATTAACACCTACCTACTCTAAATCTTAGGCGGCACGCAACTGATAGTAAATAAGAATCACGATATGCGTGCCAAAACTTTACAGTCGATTGAGCAGACTGGCGTTAGAATAACAGTTACAATTAGTAACTTTAAAATACTAAGGATGGGCGAATAGATAAAATATATCGATATATTCAGAATCGATATTTTTCAAATGTATCGATATATATTTTCTAAAAATATAGATTTTTCGATATATCAATATTTTTGCTAAAGAGGAGCTCACCTTTATGTATATAAAGCACTTGAAAATTATGTAATAAAAATTAAATTACATACTTGATATATTTATTATTTTATTTTTGTGAGTGATAGATTAGATGATAGTGACAGATGACTACTGTCAGTCAGTCAGTGTTCGTTGTTGTCATAGTTGGCTTTTTAGGTTGACTCCACAGTGCACAGACCACAAACGAGAAATAAATTGAAGATATTTTTTGATATTCCATCAAAATGGAGGCGAAAAAACATCGTTTTTGATAACCGAAAATAAATATCAGAAATCGATATATCGAAAAAAAATATCACCGATATGTATCGATTATTTTCTCAATAAATATTGATATTTTGAAAAGTATATCGTTTTTTTTTTGCCCAAGCCTATTTGATACAAATATGTAGGATATGGACGTGGAACGGAACGTAAGAAGTTAGAGATGACAGACTAGAGAAGGTGAGAAAGGAGAAGAACGTTTCAATTTGAATAAGGAACGTGGAAGTTCATGTGAGGAAAGTGGGAGTGTTCAGTGTCAAAAGTGATAGAGAATGATAATCAGAGGAAGACATATGCTGAGTCTTTGGGGTGCTGTAGAGGGAATCGATTTTCTGATGTATAAAATAAAGAAGGAACTTCCTACATTTATCAGGATTTTTCAAGTTCATTAAATCAGTCAAAAGACAGCAAAATAGAAAAACAGAGTTTTTCGATACTACACATTATGAAAATGATCCATTAACTGTAAATAAAATTAAAAATTAATAGTAAGTGCCAGTCAGAGCAAAGTCGTCTATGACTATCCTACTGTCTCTTTTTGATGTAAATTATTCAGAGCAGACTACCGTTTTAATTTGAGCATTTCCAAGAAATCCAATAGTGTAATGTACTACTAAACACATTATATTTCCTTTGTTTACCTGGTACAATTACTTTTCTATAAATAACCAAGTAACGGTGGCATCGAACGATACATGAAGAACTACTGTTCCGTCCGCTGAAATGATAGATTTTCCTTCGTAACTACCCCATTTTCAATCCCTTGGTGAATGATGTCATAAAACCTATCCTTTGTCCCTAATCTATGGTTTCTATTATCTATTTATGTGATTTGGACACCAATCACATACATTGCTCTGATAAGATGGTTGGTGATAGTGGACTGACAACGGTGGTACCACAACACCCAAACGCGAGACAATATAGAAAATTATGATTTCTACATTGCCCCGAACGGGATCGAACCCAGGACCTGGGAGTTGACAATAGTGACTGAGTTGTTGCACAGCTTCTTCTCAGCACTAGCCCACAATTGTCTCGAAGCTGTGGTAGGGTTTATATTGGGACGTGTAAAAGTGCCTCTAGTGGGCCTATTTGCATAAATAAATGACTTTTATGGCTTTTTTTCCAAATCAGTTACAACCATTTGCGTTTAAACAGAAAATCCAGAAGTATGTTACATGTATACACAGTAGATTACGAGCGGAATGCCCGTATGGCAAACGGGATACCATCTATTGTTTTATATCATCGTTTATCATCTATTATGAAGAGTTTTACGATTAATTTCATAGGCAAGAATGCGGGTGTTTCAAAATGGCAGATGTTCACCGCAACTTTGTGGTTTTTCAATTATAGATTTTATGGTTACTCCCTTTCTCAATATTAAAAATAAATGTTTTATGGTTAATAAATTACTCTGTTATATACCTAGTAATAATATTATGCTTTGTACACAGCGACATCTAGTACAGACATCCATTTTGTTTCCGATTACACCAACGTCAACTAAGACATATCCGACGAAATAAGTATATAATGACCAATTTTAAAATGACATTTACATAAATGATTGCTGACAAACAGGTGACGTTTTCAAATAAGGCGTATAGTGCTTTATTTGACGAACTTACCTGACGTCGGAAAAATAAAAGGATGGTATAATGGCACTGTCAATATGTTACTACTGGAAGTAGTATAGGTACCACGGAAGTTTTAAAGGATCTATACCAAGTTCAAAAAACTATCCCCAGCATTATTTAAAAAAAAAACTAACAGCTAAGTAGATACGGTCCGTTTTTCTTTGCAAGTCGAATATTGTAAACAATCGTGACATTCCTTTAAACGAAATGATTAATTTTAAAATGAGATTAAGACGAAACTCACAACTTACATAGGTTTTATGCTAAGATCTTTCTAAATCAAATAGTTTATTAATTTTATTTACTAATATTACTTTTTAAAAGTTAAGAAAATATTGGACTAGCCAGGAAAAACGGAGTTTAGGTGTGATCGATAAGATTTCCGAGTTCTATTGTTAAATTCAGTTGCAAGAAATATTTGCCGTGTTTTTCAGTCGCGTGAATTTTAAACGCAAAACTTCTAGCCGACAAGTCTATGTGCTAAGTGGTAGCACTTGGGGGAAATCAGCTATTCACGATTTTGTCGAGCACCGAACTAAGTATAGTTTGCTGTGTTAGTCATCTTTACGTCTTATTTGTTGGAAAAGTTAAAATTGAGAGCATTGAATGAATATTGGAGTAACAGACAGAGAGTTATGTTATGTGTTCTAAACAGATGTATCAACAGAAACGCTCGTATGAGTTCTAAGCTGATAGAAGTGATTTAATGTTAGCCAGAATTCTAGACAGACCCGCTCTGCTCTGAATAAAATATTCTGTTTGTTCACTTGTTAACCCTGAGCAGAAATCTCAAAACTGGGTGTTGGTGTAACTTTACCGAAAAAACATCTAACCACCGCAAGCTAAGTTACACTCAGCGCCATCTATCGACTTACCATTGACTCTTTTAGCTCTGTTCGCAAGCACGTCAGCCAGCTTGCCTAGCTCGCTCTGTAACGAGCCCTCGAGCTGCGTGCGCGCAAGCTGTATGAAGCGCGAGTGTGCGCCGGCGCCGCAGCATCCTTTGCTGAGGCAGAGGCCGTCTGCGTCTGTGGAAGAGGAGAAAAACATATTTAGTAATTAAGTATATAATAATAGTCCCCCTAGCCGATTGCGACTACGGTGGCCAGTCACAATGACTAACCGACTGCCCGGGACATATTATAGTACACAAGTGTGGGCGCAAACACAGGTGCACAGTCTATTCCTTTCACTTTCATAGCCCGATGGGACAGCAATTTGATACGACCGGAGAGAGATCAGGAATTAAGTATTATAGAGTAATAATGTCATGATAGTGATTTGACTGATGTAAGAGCTCATTTAAAACAACTATTAGAAGAGGACTCATATTGAGGTGCTCTTTAGGATCGGATAGTTTTATTACGCTGTACTTATGTGAATACTGGAATCGCTCTACATATATGAGATGTATATAAGGACGAACGTTCTTTTTTGACAGAACTTTCTTGATGCAAAATGTAGCAAATAAGTTAATTACGTGAATAATCATAATAATATTGTGCGTGTTGCTGAGTTCTTGTGACTTGAACACCAGTTGGTGCCCGAGGTGGTACTTTTTCGCCAAATTAAAATATTTTTTTACTTCCTTCTTTAGTATAATAGCACTAAACATTAAAAACATATAAATCGTTAACGACGAAGTAAATTCCTGAATATTAATAATGGTTCTATAATTAAATAGCTCGCATGACTGACATAATTACAGAAACGACAGCGCGGTAATAAGTATAACATAACATTGATTGGGTAACGTTTAATAGTGCACTAACAGTTTAACTTAGGCCATAGAGTAAGTAGACGCAGATGGTTCATTTACAAAACGAATAACGTGATAAATCTGGATATAATAGAAAATACGTTACAATCTACATATGAACAGCTATTTATTTGGTTTCAAGAAATATCAACTTCAAGGGATGACGATTTAAACTTTAGAAGTGTAGAGATTTTCTAAATCCAAGGGCTACAAGACGAGACCAGCACCAGTGTCCAGTTTCAGTTAAAAAACGCCAGTTTTAAATGTTCTAGCTAGAACGTCAAACAGAATCAGAATCAGAATCAGAATGTTTATTTGCTAGAATACATACATTATAAATAAGATCTTAATATAAACAAAGTAAATGTATTCAGCCGGCATGCAGACGTGCAAATTTTTGAAATACATGGTAACATGTAGGTATCATGTTAACATGAAATCAGGATCATTAAATTTTATTTTACCAAAATAATATTAGGTAGGAACACAGATACACGTACACATGCACAACTGTGTCTCCTGTTGGTATTTTATTCTATGATTAAGATCAACTTTACTTAGCTAGGGTATAATTATGTTTAAGTAAGTATAGACGGCATGATGTGCATGCAATTTGATTATGGCTGGTTTAATAACATAATCTATGAATTGATTAAACAATTACCTTATACCTCGACAGAATAGTAATATTTCAGTATTATTAGTATAACGTGAAACTAAATTATAGTTCTCCTACATGCACCTAGTACGTTTGGATACTAAGAAAGAGCTGTGGATTTAAAAATTCGAAGCAGATTCTTTATTTTAACCCTAGTAATCCTACACAGGGACAATATTTTTGAAATGTCATAATAGGTGTTTCTTATTTACAAAACTTTTCAATAGATAAAGCCTGTACGAAAACTATTTTATAATAAATTTTCTCAACTTAAAGGTATCTATAGTTTGGACAAAGACGGCCACAACGTCACATACTGAAATATCTCAAGACACAGTAAGCGCTTTCTGCGTTTGATGAGTGATAGTTTTTTTTTATAACTATGTAAATAAATAATAAATAAATATTTGACAACATCACATACATTGCTCCGACTCAAGCTAAGTAGCTAAAGAACTGGTGTTATGGAAAAACGGAAACAACGGTGGTACCACCGAGACAATATAGAAAATATCGTTTTCTTCATTGCCCCGACCGGGAATCGTACCCGGAACCTCACGAGAAGGCGACGCTTGAAACCAGCATGCTAGCCACTCGACCACGGAGGTCATCAACTATGTAATACAATAATATGTCATGCAAATAAAACTTAGTCTTGCCTGTGACCACGGATGCTATTCATTCGAGACGTCAAGCATAATAATATAGTTTTAATTAAATGTGCGTGAAATAAATCTGTAGTCTTTCAATTCAATGAGAAGGTATTCGCGTAAAGTTCATACCCAAAATGTTGACAAGCCAATCTAGCTTTGCAAGGAAAATACGGTGGGCCTATAACTGAATTTATTTGCCATGGAGGTGAACAGTCTCCTCCCAGACATGGGGTGTGCGCCCCCTTGCCCCGCGCTAAATAAGTTAAACATCCGTAGACAACCGTTATTGCGTTATCGAAACGCACGTCCATAGATAATAAATAATCCTCAACTACGAACTGATGAAACATAGGATATTTAAAAAAAAGTGATGTGTGTGTGTGTGACTGTAGATTAGTTTAACAGATGTGCTGGTTGTCAAATGGCATACAATTAAAAATAAAAACTGCAATGGAGCTAGCTTGCAATTAAAAAGCAAGTAAAACATATGTACTGCAGCCACTTAACTACTATTGTTAGCGTACTAGTAGTATTATACTATCTGGGGTTAGCGTATGGAAATGACACCAAGAACAAATTTCATGCTCCATGAACTGACGCCACATGTCATCAACTCATACATATTCGAAATTCAAATTTCAAGGTATAAGTTACAACAGTGCCGTCGTATTTGCGGCTCATTTTTTGCTTAGCATAGCTTCTCTGTACGTAGTAATTACAACGCACTGACTGAAGCAGGCAAATAGGTGTTCGAGAGATTCTTTTAATTTAATTAAAGATGTAGTATAATTATTATTACCTACTGATTAGATATTAAAAATAACACATTTGGCCTCGGGCCGCTAGCTAACAGGATATGAATATCTAAAAATACGTCATTTGCGACTATGCGATGCAGTAATACTGACATACTTCCCCTGGTTTTCCAAAATCTCAGAATTCGTGCTCTTAGTGATAAAGACAGGATCAAGTAATATACTGATTTACATAACGTAAGCAAGCAAGGGAATATAGTCTTTATGTCAAGGTACGAAACGCCCTGGGATTGTGTGCATTTTAGGCACACCAAACTAAATTGAAGTTGTGGTCCAACTCATAAACGGTACATATCTTAAATAGGTAAATTAAAATGACGATATTTAAGTAACTAACAAAGAAATAAACGTTCAAAGCCCTGTATTTTTAGTTATTTTTACACATGTTCATAATAATAATAAGTGCGATAACTGACTTTTATTTAGATGTTGCTAATAAGCACTTATTTTATGCTATCTATCAAAGTTTTAATTCATTAAAAAATTCAAAACAAAGCAATTTTTATCGACAATGTTAATAAAACAGTGATAACAAGATACATTAAAACACTTCGCATAGTAATAATATTATTACCAACATAAAGATAAAGTATTTAAATTAAAATAGTATACTGCAAAAATAATGAGATCATTATTATTTTTATGAGCAAATATACATAAAAAGTACTTGGTGACATATTTATTAAACACATCTGGATTTAATTGCAATTAACCAGTATTTTTATACCCAAATAGTATGTACTATTATTTTTCGAAAGTAAAATTTACTTACACGCTCTTTTTAATTTAAAAGTTGGTCAAATATTTATAAAGTTGCTATGTGCTAAAAGCGCAAGGATTGCACCGTACTGCAACAGACAGACGGGCAGGGGTGACGGTTCTATTGAAGGCAGGCGATAATGTGAGTCTCAAATGCGTCTCGTCACAGCAGAGAGTAATCAGCTAGTATAAGGACTAGCTGATGAGTGGATTGATCCTAAATTAAATGTTAAGGAGCCAAGGCTCTTGGTGGAGTCTTTTTTTGCAAGCACGCTCTTCTACAACTTTTGGAAATACCAAACCTGACTAGGGTATTCGAACGGAGTCAATCACAAATAGAACATAGTATTTACGTAAGACCCATTGCACACTGCGACTTTTAGCAGAGATGCAATCACGATGCAGTCGAAAAATGATTACCTTTACACATATACAGTCACGATACTACCGCGCGTCGTATCGATGCAGTCGCGATGCAGAAGCTGCACTGCACGACGATGATGCGAAATTAAATCTATTCATTGCATGAGTCGCGATGCTGTCGCGCGTTGTTGTCACTAGTGCAAATAAAAAAGGTACTCTAACAGAGAATTCTTAGATTAAGGCTTTGTATTTTTTAATGTAGCCGTTTTATAATGCTCGCATAAATGAAAGGATAATATCGAATCTAAAATACAGACATCGTCTAACAGACAGAAGCATCAAAATATGCTGGCGTTTCTTCCCAAGCTATGGACCTAGGGAAGCTTAGCAAAGGGCGCGATTGATCCGCGGTCGCAGCCCGATTGCTCCTCGGCTAGGCTCGCTCATTTCCTCAATATTGTGCCCAAACAAACGCTATTCATCTGAGAAATTATTTATATTCACTGGTCTCGAAAAATCTGGGGTCGAAATGTGTCTTTGATTCATCGTTTATTTATTTTATTTCGAGGCTTTCTGGTCCCAAACGATGTTGGGTCTGGCGATTCAATCAGAAACGCTGTCGACAAATTTACAGTTAAATTGCGGTTGAATTATTTTATAACTGTTGAATGCCACGGACAAAAGTATAACACAGTGATATTCAACGTGTTAGGGCAGGCCTAATCTCTAACAATAAGAATTAGGAGAAACTTTGAGAACGTAGTTAGTTGATAGTTTAAGTCTTAGCTTAAAAGTTGGGCTTTATCGTGATCCCTCAGGCTTATAACCTTAATTCTACTCGTAGAGATGGTTAGTCTTAAAGACAAATGAGAGAAGTCTATGATAAGGATTAAGAACTTTACACATAAGGTTACCTGTTCGTTTATATGGAAGATAAGTAATTACTTCCATTATAAATACAGCCTAGTTCTGAATTTTATAACAAACTTAAAATCTTCTACGTGACGTAAAGTTGTTCAAGTTTGAATATTTGTAGCGCCTCTAAAATCATTAGCCCAATTCATTTCATCAGAGGATTGTCTGATTGAAATCTCAATTTTCCAACATTTCTCCTCCAACATTTATTTCCAAAAAGGCTTAAGGCTCATTCATATTCTTTTTTGATTATTTAATTTTAGGGTGGCGAGATTAAAGGGCAGGATATTATTACGGAGGTTGGTCGAGGCGTTAAGGAAAGCTAAGTAACCCTTAAAGTCACCCTCACATCCACAGCTAATTTAAAAGCTCAACAAGCGAGATATTAGCCCCGGGAGGCGCTTTTTATGTTTTTGGAAAGATTCGGGCCTAATTTTTAGTAGGGTTTTAAGGCCCTTTATCTTTAAAGGCTAGGATCAACTTGAAAAATCGTTCGTCAGAACCAAAGAATACAGAAAATAATGTACACAAAAATAAATATATATGGTGATGACTTCAACTGATATTAATTAAGTTACTTCATGTTGTTAAAATAATTGAGCAAAATTAGCCTCAAAATCAAAGCTCTAATTTAGAGAAGGTTACAAAGAGTGAACAGAAATCAAATCCAAAAAAGTGTAGTATGAAAATAATAAAACTATCTTATTAACGCCTCTGCAAACGGTTATCATATCAAGGATACCTATTTACAAAACTGACTCATCAAGTTAATATTTACCGCGAATCCTGTGACTCACCCGCCTTCCCAAAACGGGATGATGAGAGACGAAGATAACGGCAGTATGAGGTGGCAAACTGACCGTCTGACAGTGTTTATGGTGATATATCTGTCAGAATTGATGTTTACATACACTGCTGAACTTCACTCATATGCTTTCCAAAAACATATTGCTTACTTAATCCTTAACCTTGTCGATTTCATAGCTTATTAGAGGTTCTAACTATTGAACCAGCGGTCGCGGGTTCGATTCCCGCAAGTGGAAAATATTTGTGTGATGAAAACGAACATTTTTACCATTTTACATAGTTACCACAAGTCATTGATGTTAAATGAATTTAAGTTTTATGGGAGATGCCCCGTCATAATCGTTGTCTGGAACTTCGTAACACAAGGACGAAAATTCCTTTCTTCGAAACCAGATATTTTATTATTTATTTAAAGAACATAGTGTTGGTGTAATACGTACGTATTTTTTTTGGAACAATCCATTTTTGTACGTTTATGTTCTTCAGATAAATATACTAAAATAAAACATCAAAGCTACAGAATGCGCTGCATGTAGAGATCTAGTTGAATGCTGAAGTGGCCAAATATCAATAACTAACATCATTTTCTTTTGATGTTTTGAATACTCCTAGAACCTAATCAAATACCTTTCGATTCGATTGCTTCCTTGTCCGTAAAAGAAACCAGAATGTCTGCGTTTTATAACACATAATATGATAAATGCTATTTTTAATATAGCGTTCGTTCCCCCGACTTTAATCTGAACGAAGTCAACAAACACCGGATTGTTTGAGTAAGAAGCCCCGAATTTAGACGCGAGATTTTATATACAGGGTGTCTGTATCAAAACTGGGAAGACTTACATCAGTTCATTCTCAGCGTACCAATGAAACTTACATTGCAATCTTGCAAAAACGCGCTATAGTTTTTATAAAGTTGAGTAGTTAGTTTCTTTATTTGGAGGACGTGCCTATCTCAAGAACTACTGACCCGACTTGAAATATTTTTGTGTGCTAAATAGCTTATTTTAATAAAGTAATAGAGCTTATCATATAATGTTGCCTTGTTAGTCAGTTAATGGGACTTAAGTATTATGCTCTAACACCCTGTATATTTTCTGCTCAGAGCCCGAGTTTTAACGAACGTGTATACCTACTCGGAGATTAAATGGGATGGGTCTTCAGAAATGTAATCAGGTGCAAAAATGTTTGAACAGTATTATCAGTCTTTATGAGTACTCTTCGCTGTCGCGGTTTTTTTGCAGTAATCGTACTGTTTTGGCAAGTAAATTGTTAGTCAATGTAAGAAATTATTTGTATTATACATATATGACAAGTACATCTATAGGTCCAACTTTGAGAAAGAGGTCAATAAACCATTCCAACTCGGCTTGGCAGCGTTAGGGGCTAGCGCAGAAGTGTCTTGTCGTCTAACCTACCTCAGTGTCTGAAGACGAAAGTCTTCAAACAGTGTGTGTTACCAATGATGACATACGGATCCTAGACATGGTCTCTTACTATGGGTCTTATAAGGAAGCTAAAAATCACACATCGAGTGATGAAGAGGGTTATGCTCGGTGTTTCTCTACGAGATCGAATCAGAAATGAGGAGATACGGAGATACTTGAGAATCAGTAAGCTCAAGTGGCAATGGGCAGGGCACATAGCGCGAAGAACTGATGGCCGTTTGGGCAGAAAACTTCTAGATTAGAGACCCTTCGTGCAAAGACACAGCGGAGGATGTCCACTGACAAAGATTAAGATTGCAGGAAGAAACTGGATGCAGACCGCTTGTGAACGGTCGTTGTGTCGGCCTTTGGCTGAAAATGATGATGATGATGATGACATATACGAAGTTGATTTTTTGAATATTCGTTATTACTTGCTAGTTTTCTCTGTCTCTGATGTCACTAGTTTTCTTTGTCTCTGATGTCACTATAACTAGTCAACTGAATACTGAAAACTGTGTTTCATCGATATGTTACTAAAACGTTTAGAAGTCAGACGAAATTAGATACAAGCGTGAAACCGTTATGCAATGCATTTTATTTTATCGAACATTTATCGTGTCAAAACTATTTTAACGGGCGGCGATAATTTTAATGAGCTGAGATATTAACAAGATAATTCTCATTATTTCAATTCGACACAAATCAGGAATGTCACAGTAGAAGTATTATGCAGAAGACTCAATATTTATTTAATGACAACATTTTCATAAATCATATCCTATTTTTGATGCACCTTATATGTCCGTGTATCTATATGAAAGTAGTGTTACTAATGAAACCTACCTATACTTAAAAAAAAATCAAGCAGGAATTTAAAATTACGCTCAATAACGATAAAAAGCACACCTACTAAATACAACACTAGTGTGGACATTCAATACAGTGTCAAATGTCGATTAAAATATGGTATCGATAAACCTAATGATTTAGCGTCACCGAATATTTCAATTAAAATTTCAAATGCATCGGTCCACCTCATTAGTACGGCCGATACGACAGCGAAAGATAACATCGTGGCTTCCAAAATTTTACGACTTTTTTATTGTTTCTCAAGCGGCACTTTTAAAAGTGACACGAAAAATAAATCGTAAAAAGCGCAACATGTGCGCTTACGCCGGTGTTAAAAGCAAACATTATGGAGTTACCGCAAACTGTCACACATATGATGTCTAAACTAAAATCCACTAAAACTACTCATCATCATTATCAGCCAAAAGGACGTCCACTGCTGAACATAGGCCTCCCCCACGGCTTTCCACAGCGACCGATTACCAGCGGTCTGCATCCAGTTTGATCCTGCAATCTTTATAAGGTCGTCTGTCCATCTTGTTGGTGGACGTCCCACGCTGCGTCTTTGGTCGAAGGGTCTCCAATCTAGAATTTTCCTGCCCCAACGTCCATCAGTTCTTCGCGCTACGTGCCCTGCCCATTGCCACTTAAGCTTACTGATTCTCAAGGCTATGTCCGTTACCTTAGTTCTTCTACGTATCTCCTCATTTCTGATTCGATCCCGTAGAGAAACACCCAGCATAGCCCTCTCCATCGCTCGTTGTGTGACTTTGAGCTTCTTTATAAGGCCCATAGTTAGAGACCATGTTTCGGATCCGTATTGGCAAAATCCCCTCAATGCTAGTACACCAGAAAACTCCACTGTGATATAATAATTGTCAATTTCGTAAGCAATTGATCGAGATAAAATCACATGTAATACTGACGGAAAAATTAACATACGTACAGCCTACAGCATACTCATTTTGTTGTTCCAAAATTACACAATATGCCTTGATCTAGTTAACTTTAATGTTGTTGACAGAACCTATTTGATATCTTGCATATAAATATCCATTTATTAGATAAGCATCTAATTAGAACACATCAATAAACAAACGTAATAATTTATATCACTGTCAAAAGCACAAAAAGTTGAATTGATTAGCTATGGTTATTTAAAGGCAAAGTAATTTAGAGTCAAGCGTCATTTTGAAAATCTCAATTTTAAGTATTTTTTGCTGGTCGAATATTGTAAGCAATCTTGACATTCATGTAAACGAACTAATTCCTTTTAAAATAAGATAAATACGAAACTCGCATCCTACATAGGTAATTCATCGTAAAACACTGAAATCTTTTTTAATCGAATAGTTTCAATAACTAATATTATTTTTAAAAGTTATTCAAAGATTGTAAATAAAATTCGGAGAGACTAGAAGTATTTTTAAACAACACTAAAGGACGATGTACCTGAACACCTATTACTTCTGCAACGGAAAGACATAAACCAATTCAAACGTCGTTAAAGTGTGAATGCAATTTCCCGCTCTAAGAGTTCATAAACAGCAATTTACGCCGGTGAAGCACCGCAATCCAGCTGAGTTCTTCTTATCTTAAGAGGGTAATCATTCCGGCATCCCACTCCTCAATATCGCCTTGAGAGCGCTTTGGCGCCGGCCCATTCCGATGTACCTTTTAGCAAAACTATAATTCTACTAAGAGTACTACCTTTAAGCACAACTAGAAATCAATCTAAGGTACTTGATACAAATAAGGCCTACCTTATTTTGAATGCTTGTATTTTTATAAATATTAAATTAAACAAATAAAAACAAGGTTAGATAACTTCTTTTATTCTTTAATTTTAGCATTTTAATGCAAAATAACGTAATTTTTACCTCAATCTAATCAAAATAATCAAGTTTCGAAACCACCCGTTTTGGCTTTAATAAATCGGCTACACGTATTAAGGCCTATATGATTCAAAGGCCTGTAGGCCTCAAAATTGAAGTTATGTAAAATCAAATTCAGTCTAATAACATAAAATACGACGATTTCTTTGCGTTATCAAAAGTTTTACAAACAAATTGAATATAAATGTATTGTAAATCTCTAGCCAATCCTAGATCTTACTTTTTAAGAATTACACATAAATTATCAATAAAATTAAGTATTCATAGTGACAAAGTAACGATTTCTTATATATTTAATAAAATAAATCATGAAAAACAAACAATTAGTTCTTTTTTGTATAAGCCTTATTAAAACACACTGTTCGAATAAGGCCTACACAAAAAAAACGTTTTAAATAATCAGTTTAGGAACTTAAATTAGTTTTAAATTCTTATAAACTTAATGAGATCCTAATTTTCATCACAATCAGGGCATAAAAGGGTTCTGAATCACCTTTGGTTATTCCTACGCAATCTTCGTGACACCACCTAAAGGAGTCTTTGCATGGCTGCATAGGTATCTGCTACTTTGTCTTCGAGACAGGCATTAGGTACCAGCTTTTATTCTGCTTTCTTTTAGAATTATCAAAAACTTTTTTGTTTTCTTTATTGGTAGTCTTTTTGTTATTTTTATAGGTTTTGATTTTTGTTCCTTTTTTACAGTATTTGTATTTTTTTCGATACTGCTTTCTTTTTCTTTTCTGTGCTATTAGGAACGTTCTCATTAAATAAATCTTTTGTTTCTCTTTGACCCATGTAGTTTTACGCTTTTCTTCGTGGTCGAGTTTTAATTTGTCCGTAATTAGGTGAGGGCATGAGTTTCTGAAAAGGAGATTTGGAACTTAATTGTCCTGAAGGAATATTATCTTCATCTAAAGGATCTTGATCCTGAGATAGATTTTTTGGGCTTGTGACATGCCATGATATTCTATTCCTGAATGTTGAGACAGAGTCTCGTTTTTTGAGCCTTCATTCACTGGTTCAGTTGCTAAATGCTGAGGAAGAAACACATTTTTTGAGATTTTATTTACATGATCTATTGCTGAATTCGGATGTAGTTGCAGACACGTGTTATTGGGGTTTACATTCAACAGGCATGTTTTTGAACGCTGAGTCAGACACACGATTTTGGAGCTTTCACTCTCCGAATCGGTATCTAAACTGGAAGAAGAAGAATATATTCTTCTTCCAGTCAAACATCTAGCTGGCATACTCAATTTAGATATAATTTCTGATTACCAGCATTCGTCATCGTCAGGTTTGTTGCGTGGTTCATCCAAGTCAGAATCGCTATAATCTACAAGACGGCGAGCATTGAATAAACCACTAGGCACAGGCTGATTTTCATAATTTTTTCGACCCCTAATAATCTTGCAGAACTCGGATATCTGGCGTAGCAGGTGTTGTGGGCAAATATTCTGCTGAAATATAATTTTCTAAATTGTTGCAAAGTGGTAATTGGCGACGAGGAGTGAGATTCTAACTTAAGCCTACCGTCACTAATATGGCCTACCGTGCTGAAATAAGGCCTAGGCCTTATTCGATATCACGCTCAAGTTGTCTTTAAAAATTTTCAAATAATGCATCTATAGCCAGTAGTACAAATAAAAATAATTATTAGCTAATGATAAATATAAAGAAACGATCACTAAGAAAATCTTAATCTAAAACAGCGTTATTTTAAAAGAAAACTTATCACGAAATCGCCAGATTTTTATAAGAGAGCACGAAATCACCCACCATCTTTGAAGGACGCGTGCCAACTGGCGTGGGGATCGCGGAGCTGGACGTTCTTGCACTCGACCGGGTTATAGGGCGTGTGAGTACGTGTCCTTAAAGTATTTTTACGGTTGGAGTTATTTATCCGTGTTTTCTGATGCATAGGCCGTATTACAACGTAGGCCATATTTGTATCAAGTACCTTATAACTTAGCTAGTTGGTAGCGTCACAATACCTACTCTAATAACATTCACAAAATCAAAATTTTCATTACGTTAATGAGATTAATTAATAACATAATATGTTATACTAATTAATTACATAGACATAAATATTTGTATGTTCAAAACAATGACAAATAACTTTTATAAATTTTCCACGAAAAACGTGCATTGAAATATGGTATCCCGTTTCATACATTCGAATCACTAAGTATTTTCATTCTTTTTTTCTCTTCGATTTAGGCATGGCCGTCTTGATTTTTGAATCACGGCCTCTTTGGTTAGTGCAACCTCGCGCACACTGTCGCATTCATACAAGCTGGTCTTCTAAATTCAAATCTCATTCACCACATGGGCTGCAATGGACTTTCATACAATATTTCGTCCCGTGAGTTGAGATGAATCAATTTAAGTCAACATTATGTGTCGTGTAATCGAACATTGCGTGAAACGAAAAAGGTAATACACAAAAGTTTCACCAAAAACATACATGGGTATGTGTATGTTTTTGGTAAACCGTCTTCTCATATTACACTGATCATCTTAATGGAGTATAATGATGTGTCACGACAGAAATAGGTCAATATCGGATAAAAAGTACATAAATCAATCAGCCAAAGTGTTTATCGTGGCAGCGTGTTTTCGTGTTTCATCACCGTAACGAGCCCTGTGTGTCCTACATAACACTAGCCGATGCTTCCTTTTAAACACCTCCATTTTAATGGTATTTGAAAAGTTTTATGTCATGTTTGATTGACCAATGATACTAAACAGTAATTAAATAAAATAAATAAATATCCTTTGGACATTCCCACACATCGCCATCTAGCCCCAAAGTAAGCTACTCAAAGCTTGTGTTATGGGTGCCAGACAACGGATATAATACTTAAATACTTTTTTTTTTTGTAAATACATACATGATATACATAGAAAACACCCAGACCAATACAAACAGACATGTTCATGCACACAAATGTTTGTATTGTGCGGGGATCGAACCCGCACCCGCTGCGTAGTAGGCGATTTCTCGACCACTACACCAGACGGGTCGTCAAAGGCAAATTGGATTGAAATATTTCATTTAAGAGTTAAAATGATACGCTAAGGATTAAAAATCGCGATGGCCAAAAGTACACTAATAAAATTTAAATTATGGCTCCTATTTAGGGTTCCGTAGCCGAATAGCAAATCGGAACCCTTATAGTTTCGTCAAGTTTGTCTGTCTGCCTGTCCGTCCGTATGTCACAGCCACTTTATTCTGAAACTATTCTTATACACTGTTAATTTTTAGTTTCATGAATGGGAGGCCCCCTTTAAATATCATATTTTTTATAGGAATTGTTAAGCAGTTAAGGCGCTACCCGGATTTTTAACGCGCACATTAGCGCCACTTTACTAGAAAAATCATAACTCGTTAAATAAAAGACCAATCAAAAATCTGGTATACACGATTATAGCTCTGGTTATGTGGTTTCGATACAATGTTTAAGTTCAATAAAATAGAGTTATCTGCAGTTACAGTAAGAAAAATTGCCAAAAGTGGCCATATTTAGCAGTTTTTCTAACTCTAACTACAGTAAACTACTTTAGAAACAATTTAAACATAATAAATAAACTATAGAACCTGTACTGCAATCGTGATTACCAGATTTTTGGTTGGTCTTTTATTTACCGAGTTATGATTTTTCTACTAAAGTGGTGCTAGTGTGCGCGCTAAAAATCCGTGTAGCCCCTTAACTGCTTTACGATTCCTATAAAAATATGATATTTAAAGGTCGCCTCCCATTCATGAAACTAAAAATTAATAACCTTTTTCGGTCAAACCTTTGCATATAATAAAGCACATTTTTAACAACCGCAAGCATAACTTTGTCCTTCATAAACACTATGAAAAACAAAGTTATATTTGCTGTCAGTAAAATATTGTGGTATTTTAGCTAAGTGGACGTAAGTGGATTCCCTAATTCAGTTAAAGTTGGCACGAAACCTCAGTGCGCGAGTCCGACTCGCCCTTAGCCGGTTCTTTGTAAAAGATATAGCTACTTAAGCGTAAGCGTAAGTTCTTAAGCGTGTATATAAAGAGGAATGACAAGACGTACGACTGTAAGTTGAGAAATATGCAAATTATGGGAATGATCACAAACACCATAATCGTGGACTTGTTGTAAGTGATGGTCATCTGAATAATCATAAGAGCACACGCCAAGGTTTAAAGTAGGAGGCGTCCCACACACGTTTTACAGACCTTGGTATGATATGTTGAGAGAGGCGTATATGTCAAGTTTTTTAGTTCAAATCTTCATAATATACATAATAATGATGCTATATAAGTTATTCAGATAAATAATCGTTTACTCTGTCCGTAATATATTAAGAAAAAGGATTTATGAAAGTACTCAGAGAATTTGTATAAATACCATTTATTTCTTTAGATTTTCATTAGAAAAACTGAAGATGTAGATAACTATTAAGAATGTAGGCACACATACATACATTAACATTTTCATTAAAACATTCTAACAGGATCAAAACACTTCTCAAATACAAACTTTACTAAAGTTAGTCCAATTAAACAAAATAACACAATTGTTGTGTACACCCTCTTTTGTGAAACAACTAACTTCGCATACAATAGCATATTCGACATTGTAAACACGAGTGTTAGTATGTTGGTTTTCATGTTAAATAGGGGGGTAGAACATTTCGTCGTTACAACTAAAAAATTTAACCTATTGTTAACTTAACAATCATTTACAACCAAACAATGGGCAGTGCATTATAATAATAGTTCACTGTGATTGGGATACCATGAAGTTGATAGTATCGTCGGGCAAGCTTGCTATGTATATCATTATGCATAATTTTATGTTTATACTTACTGCACAATTGATTGTAATTTTCAGAGTATTTTTGAAATGATCTTTAGCAACAGTTAAATGTCGGCAGTTATAAGATTAATAATGTTGGAGCATACATTGGTGGTTTATAAACAATCGATTCGTAAGGCTATTTATTTGAAAAACCAAAATTATAGGGCGATGGAGCTCTACTGACCGCGTAAGGTCAAAAATTACAAGGCAGTAAGTACCACATTAGTCGTAGTGATGTAATATTTACCGAATTTTTATCGATAAAGCTGTTAAATTGCTAAGGAACTACATTTATTAACAGGTAGTTTATAAGTATGATATAAGTTTGTTTAAGGAACTACTATATATGTTACATATGTTTAATTGTTCTATTAGCAAAGTGCCTATATCTGCCTGCTCAGTTTGCCGCAAAGTATTACTCAAGAATGGGATTAAAAAACTCTTCAACATCACTGGGATGGATAATTTGACAGTTGATTGAGCGTTACATGTGAAACACGTAACCTGAAAACTAGAATAGGCGGGTACAGATAATATAAAACCAGTTTGTTACTTGGTAAACATGCATGACATAACATCATACGTAAATTGACCGTTTAACAGTTTTGAACCTTCGGTATCGTGGCAATGTTTGAAACAATGGCTGAAGTATGTCCAACTATGATGTATCACTATCATTAAAACATTCCTGATATTCAACAAGTTAGCACGGTTTGGAAATGATAAATCTATTTTATGGAAATAGCATGCATAAGAATGTGTTTATTATTGTTTTTGGGTTCGCGTAGAAAAAACAATTGCGGTAAAGAACCAACAAAATGTTAGTTTGTAATGCAAATATTAAACTGGGCAAAGTTAGCACGAAAAATTAATTAACGAAATCAGTGTGAGATCTCAATTAGATTCGCGTGTAGTTAAGTCACTCGTTAATATAAATCTTGCTTTGCTATAAATTTTAACTTTGAATTTGTATTTAGCTTTACGATTTCACAGCTCTAAAGTGAACGTTTAGTTGAAACATTCGACTGGACAATGAAAATGAACAGGAATGAGCTTGAGATGTTAAATAGCGATTAAACAATAGGTCCCTGGAGAATGCCAGGGTTGCCATTAATAAATAACAGCTTTATAATATAAAGCCTGGTTTTGTTATGGCCAATATAGGAGTTTATTTGCGAACGTTAAGCCGTCGTTTAAATTTAAAGGACGATAAATGGGATAATGTAAATAAAATGGATTAATAGAATAACACTTCAAACAATATAGGTAGTAGGTCATAGACTCCGGAAATTCTAGGATTTATTTAAGGAAAACACATCAGTTTACAATGAGGTAAACTTGTTAAACAGTATTATTATGTCTATGTATGAAAATTCTTAAAGTGGAAATAAAGCACAAGTTCCACAAGATCATAATCCCACTTCAGCTAAATGAAGTTGGCATCCCTGAGCGAGACAGAGAAAGAGATACACCAATCCTGTAATGGGGCTTCGTAATTACATAGACCACCCGCGAGATCTCTCGCGGCCATCAGAAGACCTTTTTGTGGGGAAAACAATCATGGCACAATGAAGCCATCACAGCTATGCTATGGTACGGGACAACGCGTGCGGCCGCCTAATCGATTCAATCGTCTAGCCGGGAATCGATTTACTTCACATAATAGGCGCTGTGACACCTTGCAATAGGTGTTACGGGAGTTACAATGGTGGAAATGCGTCTGGAATTCTAGTAACGTCACTGCAGTTAGTAGAAACTGTAAAGGGAGTACATCTTAATAGTTTGCAATCTTCGATCAGTCAGACATATATCTGATTAATTTTAATTTTAACTTTTGAAGTGAAAACTTCTTTAGCGGCGTTGAGCACTTTTGTGGGATGGGGGAAAAATGTGAAACTTGCGTCAGGACACGTGGGTTGATCGAAAAACCGTAAGACGGTTGGCGAAATTATGGATGTAAGTTGATTTTTCTGAGAGATAAACTTTTTAATGTAATTTAATATAATATAAATTGTAATGTTTGTGTACGATAGCGCAATAAATAAATATTGTATTCTATAAAAAATATATTATTATTATTATTATTATTATTATTATTGTATTATTATTATTATTATTATTGTATTCTATCACAAAAATGATAGTACTTTTATATTGATAATAAGAGCAATTCATTCAAAATTATTCCCTAAATATTCCAAAAAATCAAAAATGCTATCAACGTTGTGCATTTTTGATTCAAGTTTTCACTTCTGCCGGCACTCCCGGAGTGCAATTTTTTTTTATGTTTTTCTTGTCTTTCTCATCATAAGATAATATGTTTTTTTTTTTTGGTGAAAGGGCTACAAATTATAATGGAAAACCAAAGCTAAATTGCGTGTAACCACTACTTACAAACTGAGAAGTCTTAAAGTTGTCACAAACACAACCCATTTTCTAATAACAACGAATGCTTTTACCGACGTACGTTGTTGTCGAACTATGTCAGGTGGAAAACACAAGTAAACTTTCAGACGTCAAGCTAATCGCAATATCTTATACAGTTGTTATAAAGGTTATTTTTCAACTAAATGTCTATTGACACTCAAGTATCTACTAAAGTGAATGGTAAGTGAACATCACGCCCACGCTACCGTCATTTTGCTAATCGATTGTCACCAAACACGAGTTTCTGTGTACTAAAACCAGTAATTGCATTCTTCGTTTAACCATTCGTGTAAGAAACTTAACGGTAAAAGTTGCGAAAATCTGTCGATATTTTATACTTTTGATTACATCACTTTCAGAATTATTGACCGTTTCTAAAATGTCACTTCTCTCATTGTTTTTAAAAATATCGTGTATCATGTAACCAAATTGTTACGTATTGCTTAAGCAAAGTATGAAGCGTTGGTGCATTATTGTCAGCAAACGTCACCTTGCTTTTGAAAATTAGCAATCACGAACTATCGATATGTAATATGATGTCTGTATGTCATATGACAATCACAAACTGACGATACTTTGTCTTAAATGATTATTTATATGTAAATCAGTATTGGTAGTGGGACCGTGCGTGACGACAGAGTCACATACTATTGGCGGACGTTGAAATGACATATGGCTGACTGTCATTACGAAAAGTAATTAAACCAAAGTTATTTCAATGAAATATGGACATTATCCATTTATTCTATACAATGAGGGTAATGTCTGGTGACGACTTTATTTATTAATAATTACGTAAATTTTGTACTGATTTTGCTAAAGAAATGGTGACAGACGTCAGAAGTCCTCCAATGATGCCTTTTTTTGGCCACTGCGAGCGGTGTCATCGATTCGGGTTCCCCTGTGCTGTGTTGTTCTCCATCACTCATACGTAAACTGACCTTTAATAAATAATATTGTTTTAAAATATTCCTAGATAAGTGAAAGGTCATAGGTTAAGGAAATGTCATTTGACGTATACTTATGTAGGAATAATAGTCCCCCTAGCCGATTTCGACTACGGTGGCCAGTCACAACGACTAACCGACTGCGCGGGACATATTAAAGTGCACAAGTGTGTGCGCAAACACAGGTGCACTCTCTATTCCTTTCACTCTCATAGCCCGACGGGACAGCAATCTGACACGACCTAAGAGAGTTTAGGCGCAGGACCAACGACTTTACGTGCTTAAAACTATTACAACATAAAAATATGTAGGAATAGCGTCCATATAAACCTCTGGAAAATGTACAATAACTCTGCTCATTTTTAATCACTCATGCAAATCTTTGTCATACTGTAACGCTCCCTTCGCACCCGTGTTTTCCATACCCCCCACCACTAACTTCGCATACAGCAAATATGTAAGTTGTCCATAAATATTTTATTTTTGATACATAACAATTACGACACTTTTCTGTTACAGTATCGATATCATTATTTTTTGTGTCCCAACCCTAGCCATTGCATTCAACATGCAGTGTCGACGCGTTCATATTTCCACGCGCGGAAACTATCTGCAGTATTCGCCAGTTGGTCGTTCCGGGCTATTCTCCCTTCCTGGCTGAACAGTGGGGCTCACAGTGCAACGCTGAATGGTGTATGTCTGGAGATATATAGACCTTATCATAATAAATACACATCATACCTTCTAACTTTGTCCGAAGTATGACTATTGAAATTATCATACTTTCCTCATAGAAGAAAAGGAAGGCGGGGAAAGATTTGAACATAATGAGCTTTTGAGATACAGCGATGACTCTGATGACTGATGATCGATAAACACTTGTTTTTGAATGAACTTTTGATTAGAGAATGTAATACATATGCATTTAAGGGGCTACCCGGATTTTTGATTTTACTTTAGTAGAAAAATCATAACTCGTTAAATAAAAGACCAATCAAAAATCTGGTAAACAGGATTGTAGTACAGGTTCTATAGTTTATTTAGTACGTTTTGTTTGTTACTAAAGTAGTTATCTGCAGTAACAGTTAGAAAAATTGCCAAAAGTGACTACTAACTACTAACTACAGTAAACTACTTTAGAAACAATTAAAACGTACTAAATGAACTATAGAACCTGTGCTAAAATCCTGTTTACCAGATTTTTGATTGGTCTTTTATTTAAAGAGTTATGATTTTTCTACTAAAGTGTGCGCGTTGAAAATCCGGGTAGCGCCTTAAAGAGATTTCCAATAAAAATCAACGCAAAATATTAGCTTCACACCTCTTCATATTTGATGACGTCCCTATGTGTAAAATCATTAATCTACAAAGCAGTAACATTAAATGCATAACTATGACATAAAATAACACTAAAAATAAATAATATGTTGAAGGTTCAAGTGAGTGTCAGCACTCACAACTTTATGGTCTGTTAGGCGCGCATTCTAATGAGAATACATATTGTGTCGTGCAAGTTCACTCGTCCTGAAAAACAATGGGTTTTGTGATGAATGAGGTATGAATGGAATGTAGTTACGTGTAAAGTGTAAGTTATTTGACATTTGGAAACGCAAGGGTGCATCGCACTTTGGCTTCTTGAATGAGATGCATTGGGGATAGTTGAATACATAGTTGCGTCGTTCATTGTAGCAAAGGCATAGATAGGGTTTCAAGTATTTTATGAATTTAAGAGAATTGATGTATGATTGGGGTAAGTTTTCTTTAAATAAAATAAATGATTTGAGAATGTCCCGAAGTAACTTTGGTCTATATTTAACCTTGACATAAATAATAGGATATCTTGAGAGAAGGTTTTATGTTTTGAGTTTGCTTCCTCCCCTCCGGTTGCAGCGTGATGTTTTTAAAGCCTTTCTCAATACATAAGCTGTTTTTTTTTATCGGTCCAGTAGGTCCAGATATTAGCGCGTTTAAACAAACAAACATTTTAGCTTTATATTAATAATAATAGTCCCCCTAGCCGATTTCGACTATGGTGGCCAGTCACAACGACTAACCGACTGCCGATGTCCCGCATATTATAGTGCACAAGTGTGTGCGCAAACACAGGTGCACTCTCTATTCCTTTCACTCTCATAGCCCGATGGGACAGCAATCTGACACGACCGGAGAGACTTCAGGCGCAGGACTAACGGCTTTACGTGCTTTTCCGAGGGGGTGAAACACCGGCAACTTCCAAACTCCGGGCTACCCTAAGAATTTCTGAACAGAAAAACTCTAAAAACGGTAATTTTTTTGGCCCGACCTGGGGATCGAACCCGGGAACTCTGGCGCAGTCGTCGCTTTAAAGTGCGACCCTCCTACCGCTGCGCCACCGACTGATTTAAAATGATTGATTGATTAACTATCTGAAATGTTATTTAAGAATAAAATGTAGATTATATGATGTATATTTTTGGGAAAATACACTTTCTGTTTTGTGAAATGATATATCTGATGAAAATACACTTTCTGTTTTGTGAAATGATATACCAAACTGTTGCGTGCACGTCTGTCAGTTGTTAAACAACTTTTGAAACTTTCGTTAAAATAAAACAAAACACACTCGGCGGGCCGTTTGCCAAATTAAAAGCCAAATGAACTAAATACGTGAACCGCGTCTTTATCACGTATACAAATGCGGTAATTAACGTATTCCCGCTTTCCCATCAATCTTCGTTGCGGTTCAAATTTATTCTTATTTGAGAATCTTCGCGCGGGCCGGCAATTTAGCCGACATGGATTACAACGAAAAAAGGTGGAGAAGTGTTTCGTTTACACTTCATATAAATTAATGTGATTATTGTAAAGCAATGAGCCAAAGTTTGAGGCCTGATAGAAAGTTATTAGTCACAGAGTTTGTTCTCATGTCATTTTTCACATTACTCTTGATTTTAAATAAATAAATATTGGACACCTATCACATACATTGCTCTGATCCGAAAGTAAGCAGCCAATGCACTTGTGTTATGGAAATCACACAACGGTGGTACCACAACACCCAGACCCGAGACAATATAGAAAATTCTGATTTTTACATTGACCCGACCGGAAATCGAACCCGGGACCTCGACCGGCGACGTATTGACACCCAGCGTGCTTAGCCATTACACCACGGAGGTCGTCAAAAATAAATGCTACAGAAAACCATGGGAGTTAGAAGTAGTCGATAGTTTTTCAATACGTAATGTAGCTTTTTTATTTGACAGTATACGTAATGTAGCATTTAATGTTACATGTAACTTCCTTTTTGCGATAAGACCTACTGAAACAACTTCTTTGCGGCGACTAATCTAATTATAAAAGAATTCGCTGATGAGTCATCATTTATTTATCTCGGGGAATCTTGCGGGTGAGACCAAAAGAAAGACTTGCGATATTATTAAGGAGAAAAAAGAGCACGCAAATCGCTTAAAGCGTCTGACCTACCTTATTCTGACAATATTGCATGCTGTCTTATTTTGTCTCTACATCTCGCTTACTCGCACTGTTAAACTGGTATGTGTGATAGAGAGGTCTATAGTAGAATATAAGAGTATCATTTATTTATGTAGACTTTATTGAACTGTAAGTTACATAATTGGCGGGCTTAATGCTTTGTGGCATCTACCAGCCACTTGGTAATGCAGAGAGTTTAATCAGTGGCGGAATATTAATAATAAAGTGAGGAGAGTGGTTCAAAAAGAAGTTAAATGAACTATTTTATCTGTCCTTTATTAATAACGAACAATAAAAAAATAATAGTAAGACATACGACATGAAAAATAAACAAATAACCTACCTACCTATTCAAAAACGAAACCATTTTAATAACCATAGATCTTCACATGCTGTATTTATAGCGAATTATGCTGGACCTTAATTTCACTGTGACCTTATAGTACGGACAACAGGACATCAAGGTAAACACTGCGGTATCTTATGCAGTTGTAATAAGGGCTACTTTGCAACAAAGGTGGGTAACATTTGGTGGTGATTTTGGGATAGCTGATTTATCTAAACTTTAAAGTATTTTCAGCCAGGAATGTCGCTAAAGTAAGGCACCTCTTCAGACTTTCAGTCATTTTAGTCTCGTCTACGAACATACATATAATTCTCATTGAACGAACATTGAATCATCGTCTTTCGTCAGATATTCGATTTCAGTTGAAATAATGACCATGAAGTTTTAACTGAAAAATAAAACAGATGTTTGAAAACTAGCGCTGAAAATAGTACAAGGTTATGATCATACAGTTAAACAGCATGAAATCATCACTGAATATTAAATATGTACATAATATTATTACTAAGCTACAATAAACTTGGGGTTACGTTGTATGTAACTTAGGCTAATTGAATATTCGAGTTATAACTTGATTACCACAAATTGTTTGAAAAGTTTAAACAAAAAGCAGTTGTACGTAGCGTGTAACATTTTATATTATCGGTCCTTATCATCAGTAAATCAAATTAATTATTCAGCAAACGGGGACACATTTCTACTTTAACTACCGTTTATTACATAAATAAGAATATTGAATATAAATCAGTGATTTTATTACCATTACGTGTGTCACGTTATTGGGTACACTGAAGTACGTGAAATTCGCATATTCGGTCGCTTGCTTTGGTGATTTATTTGAAACGAAACGTTGTTTACTTTATAACTAATTTAATTTGCTTGCTGAATAACCTACATTTTAGACATGTGATGTACAGACGGCAGCACGTTAAATACCGTTTCTTTCGTCGTTGGAATAGGAGTGACTTTATGAAATCAGAATGTTGTGTTGACTACTGTACATGATATAGAAGTCAACTTACAATTTAAAATAGACTCACGGCGCCAACTCGACGTGGCAAGAATACATGCATAATTATTAAAATGGCAGCCTTCGTAATTACGTCTGTTTTATCAGTTTAACGAAAGATAAGATCGCTGAATAAAATGGTAGGGAGAACTCCATTCAAATTAGACGCATATCCTGAACCATCAGTTTAAATTAACATACCCATTTTACGTAAATAGATTTGATCGTTATTTTAGCAGCCTGATTAAAAGTTTCTCGAGAGGCCTTTATTGGAAGATTTGAGTAATATAGATGGACCAATTTTATTTACGGAACAAACAAGAAAAAATAAAACTAAGACATGCAACATAAGAAAATAACTTAATATCTACCTATTCAATTGCTGACTGCGTGGCCGCGCTATGCTAATTCTTTGAGCTGGGAATATAGATTAAATATAAATTATTAGTAAACCATCTCAACACTTAAACTAACTATAAAATAACCAAATTGTATGATTTTCAAGTATCCCATTCCCATCATTACAGTTAGAGGACACATCCATTCCTGAGCCCCCTTTGCAACAGCATCAGTTATTTCGTCAGGTAGGTTTAAGGTACCAGTGATTTATTGCATTAACTAAGTTCCACGACCTCATAATCCACACAGCACATAGCTAATGTTAATGATCCCAAATCGTGTCTAGCAACCCTTAGCTCGAAATAAATTAGCCAAGTAATAAATCGGTCGTGTGTCCGGGTAACTTATTGCCTCCCACCAAAGTCCGGAGTCCGAGATAAAATGTTTACGATCGCTGTAAGTTGTACCTAGCACCGGTAGTTTCTCTTGGATTACTCAAAAAGTATAGTAAGTAGCAAGGTTGAGCAAATTTTAACGCAAAATAGAAACTTATTTGTTTGGTAAAGATCCAGCAAAAGATAACATTCAGGAAAATGAATATTTACAAATATACTACATGCTCGTTCAAAATGAAAATGCTATATAGAAAGAAGAACAATATAATGTGTAATATTATGTAAGTATTAATTGTATTTATTTGGGACTTTTTTTTGTATATAATTAATTTTGTTTCTTTGTCGCACCGCCCACAATCATTTCTGCTTAGCCCAAAGGCATGACTGTTGACTGGTAGAGAACGCCATATGGCGTTAAGTCCACCTTTTGTAAAAAATGTTATTATTGTGCAATAAAGTATAAATAAATAAATAAAAATAAAAGAACCATGTCAAATAGAAAGAATTATTATCAATAGAAATGTATTCAATTCCGTTTTTTACTTAAGTAGTTTATACTTCTTTCATAAGTATCGTTGCTAAGTAGTTATTTTATTTTATTGGATTAACTGATAGCAAATCACTTCAATCGCCACCGTAAAAATCAGTCTTCGTCTAGCACTGTAGGCTGACACGTATATCATCGAACTATAGTGGTGACAACGAGGCGAGTGGTGCACGTATCCTGCATCCCTAACCAGATGCAATATTCAACAGATACAGAGGACACCGGATGAATGTTAACCGCCACGAAATGCTACCGATATGTGCATAAAGAAGAAAGGCGATTATCTGACGTGTAATACGAACTTTTAGATTGCTAACAAATTCTTATCGACACTGTTTGTAGCTTAATCAATTCTTGATCTTGTTGACAGTTTTACCGAAGTCATCATAAATATCATCATAATCAGCCAAAGGACGTCCACTGCTGAACATAGGCCACCCCCACGGTTCTCACAACGACCAGTTGTGAGCGGTCTGCATCCAGTGTGATCCTGCGATCTTTACAAGGTTGCCTGTCCTTCTTGTCGGTGGACGTCATACATTGCGCCTTTCGTAGAAGGGTATCCAATCCTTTAACAACGTAGAGTCCCATAATTGTTATCATTGCTAACGTTTAGACTGGTATATATTTTATCGGTACAACGGTATAATATCTGTTCAAATTCAAAGAAAAGAATAGGGTACAAACACACGAGACTTTGATCGTACTATCTGCAAGAGTCAACATTCTACCCACTAGCTTCCCACTTCCTATAAACGGCTTATCTGGGAGTTCACCGAATCGGCCGTGTGTGCATTGCCTTACCTAAGTTTACCGGTACGGTGGCACTGACCGTAAATCTATTCTTGGCTGTGGACGATAGCATACAACATAGTTTTCACGACCTCTGCTGGAAGTCTACAACGTCTAAGGATAGTAAAATCGTGATGGAAAATTGGAAATGTTCGAGGCATATGTACGAGTTATTGTTTAAGTTAATCTGAACGAAAGCAAAGACGTGATATAATGAGGGCACAAGAAAAACGACCTTGTAAAAATTGCAGTATTTGCTGTGGGAATCAAACGGGAGGCCTACATTCAGCAGCAATAGACGTCCTTTAGCTGATATGCTGATAATGATGATGATGAATGTTAACGGCCAATTAAGAATGCCTTACTTGTTTTTAAAGTTTACGCAAATACTTCTCATTAATTAAAACACAATTTTCGGAGATTAATTATTTTATACCCCGACGTTTCGAACACTTTACAGCGTTTGTGTTCACGGATAGACCGACACTCACCACCACGAACGCTGAAGAGTTCGATAAGTCAAAAATCCGCGAAAAATATCCGTAAATTGGGTTTTAAAATACCATATTCACAATAATATGACATAAGCAGTTTAACTAAAACCACAGTCTACACCTAACTTTAATTGCGTAAGGCGAAGACTGAATTAGTAAGGAAATAAACATCATCATGACACAGAAAGCAAGTAAATAAACAGCTGAGAGTTGTGACAACAGCATTACGATAAAAACAGCAATTTATGGAGTAAGGAGTAGCACTGACATTATTGATACTACTCATGATATGTCATATGGAAGACTAAAGATATAAAACGTACACCCCCTTTTTGTGAGTAACGTAATTACATTTTTCAATGAAATATGAGTGACCCCACACAACGTGTTCTTTTTATTTTCCGGTAAATTTAGGATATAAATCAGACTGTATAAATAAATGTCGTGTTAAATCATTTTTCGAAAATTCGTATTTTTGTCTAGTTTCATACAAAATAATTCCATAACCACCTTGTTGCACTCGGTGTGTCCTACGCGCGGCCTATTCGCAGTCATCGTTAAGTTGGGAACGTAGCGTCTAGCGTGCGCTATGCCGCGCGTAGAATGAATGAAGTTAGGTATGGCAACGTCGCAAAAAACACTGAGAGCAAATAATGACGAACTGATTTTAAAGAACAATCTTAATCGTGCATTTTACTTCTTCTGTTACAATAAATTCATTCGGAAAAATATTACTTATACTTTGCAGAATCCTTGGTTTAATTTTCCGGAAAACAAAAGAACACATTGTTTAATAAGTAAGTTTGGCTTCTAATAAGATAAAACCTCCTTGGATTCCAGGTTTATAACGGAAAGATTCGAGTAAACTAGTTCAAAATGCATTTCAAACAAACTTGTCATCTTGTTTCGTGTGGGTGTTTCACCGTTGCATTTGCTCTGAACTCTGTGACCTGTTAGGCACGGTTGCACCATCTCATTTTATCTATGACAAGCGTCAAATATCTGTCAAACACCATACTAAAACGTGGGTGAGGATTATAGAAAAAAAAATGTATAATAATGCCGTCATTACGATAATTCTATGTCAATGTGTTTTCTACGTTTTGTTTTGTCATTTTATTTATTATTGTAAGATAGTTTAAAGTGCCATTCAAATTAGGCATAAGGGTCAAAGGGAAGTTCAGACGACAAGCACCCTCGTTCGAATTAGTCAAAGTTTAGCTGTAGTTTGCTGGCAAACAGCTCAACAGGATAAGTACTGGAGAACTTGTTAATCCACTTGCCAACTTTAATTAAGTTTTTTGTTAAAAAGATAATTCAAATTCTGTGTAGAATAATCTCATCTGCACAGACATTTCAGATCAAAAACTTTCATGAGGTATTCATAAAAATAAGGGTTTGTAGGAAGATTTGTAATTTGTTGAAGATAAAAAGAAGGTTATCAAGTATTATAGCAAAATTTCGTTTCCCTAATACCTGACATGTACTGTAACCGTCAGAATCTTATGCCTTTTAAAAAGGGGAAAGCAGTGAATCAACTTGCTTAAATCAAGTATTCATAAGCGAATGAGGAAATGCGGAAAAGATAGATAAGCTGCCGTTTCCTGTAGATTTGAAATAATTCATTAATGCACTAAGTGGGCGTGCTGACGAAAGTTACACTTCTTGATTTACACGGTTTTACGTTCATTAAGTAAAAGCAGGTGTTTTTAAACTAAGATACAATAAACTAGTCTGAAATTGTTAATAGAAGCATCATCGTCACTATCAATGTGATACCATGTGCATGAAGAATTTACAATGGCATTCCGAATATCATTAAAGGACTGTATGCTTTAAAAGAGAGTTTGTAAAATGACTTAGTGATAAAAACTTTTATAAAGTCAGTGAAATTTTTGAATAATAATATATAATAACGATATTGATATTAATAAAATTTTAGCGTTCACAATTAATATTTATATTTGTATGCCATATAAAAGTAAAAATTAGAGCTATAATTTCTAATGTTATTATCACCATCTGCATGTTACCATGTTTTTAGGAAATAATAGATATTATTTCATCTCTTAAATGCATAAGTACTATTGTTTGATTAATAAGTGACATAGTTTCTATATACGAATTGGCTAGTTGCAAGATCAATAACGGAGTTTTCATTAAGCTTTAACTAACTATACGGTAACTTAAAACTATAGTTGTGGTTGAATGAAAGCATTGAAAATAAGAGAAAACATTTCACTTTCGACATCATGCGAAAATAGGAGAATGTGTTCTTATTATTGTTACGAGTAATTGACATGTTAATTAATGCCTATTTTCATTAAGACATCTCGTCTTGAATTTCATTAATGGAATAATCGTAATCTATTGTTGACGCATGTTGTAAAAGATATATGACAGTAAATGAGATATACTTAAACAGATTTTGATGATTTGATTTTACATCACAGTACAAAAGAATTAAATAGATAGTGTGTCCATAAAGCGGGCATTAAATTATAAATTTAATCATATGTATTTACATTAAAACAAAGATACGTTCTGAGTAATGCATGTAAAAGGATAACATTTTACTAGTCCTATAAAAGTAAAATGATAGTATCAAATACGTAAGCATCATTTGACACTCAAACATTCGTTTTTACAACCCTTATCTTTCTTTACGCGCCCAAAAAGGATAAATAAGTTACCAACGTGTCGCACTCGCTACCGTATTGTCTGCATCCTGGCTGTTCCGTCACGTTCATCCCGAGTGTGAACAGGTCACATCTCGTTCACGCAGGTCACGTATGGCACGCATTCCCCTTTTTGTACAGTCAACCACAAAATAAACAACCCAAAAATCAAAAGTTTCTCAACCAATTTCCATCCACATACAAATAAAATAATATTTGATTAAACTTAAATGATCCATAAAAAATGCGTAATTTACTGTACAAAATATGTACAAAATTCTGATGCCGACTGTACTAAGAAGACGAAGAGAGTTAATATGCGTAGGATGTAGCAGCGCATGCCGTGGCGAACGAAACGTTTTTCAAGTTGTTGTGCTGTTAAATCACTTTTTAGATGCTAACATAGTTCTAGGTATTGGAATCGTTTGAAAGTCTGTGCAATACCCTCACTTACATTAAGTAACTAACTACCCACACAATAAGGTGTGTACTGACAAAAGTAAAGACAATACTTTCCCAAAACCAATCAGTTTAAAGCTATTTCTATTTTTATTATTTATTATTATTATAACTAGAAAACTTAATACTACATTTGAGATTTAAGTTTTTTTTAAAAAAAAACTTATTATAACTGAACCGTCAAGTTGTCTTAAAATGCAGGTTTATGATATTGAATGTTTGAATAATCTCTCCAAAATGGATTTATGCAAACTTTGATTTTTATTTATGAGATAAAATACGAACTCTAACAGATGTCAAAAAGGATAGTGTCAAAGTGGATAGACTAAAATCAACCACCCTTCCTTACCACGTGACAATAAAATTAAAACACTTCCCCAAACAGTACTTAAATCTTTATCTAAATCACACTCGGAAGCTTGCGCAGACCCGCATCTGGGCCCCTTACCCGATTGATACTAACTCTGAACCGTTAATACTCCATTACCGAACTTCAGATGTCTCGGGAAACGGAAGTGTCAATTCACCAGATCGTTACTTTAACTATGGGGAAGAGTACGAAATCAGTCACACCATCGATGGTTCGGACTTTAGACGCCTTGGCGATCCCAATTTAGTGTAATTTCAATAGCGATTATCATTTTGAGCATATACGAAACGAGAAACTGGTATGCAATGGAAAAAAAACATTATTATGTGCAACTGGCAACTTTTGATGACTCTTGACGAGAATGGATGACAGTCCAGCCTGCACCAAACCGATGTACGATAGGTACTAGGTATGTTTATTTTGGTTTGTATAATTTTTGTGGCAGCTAGTGGTGACCGAGTTTGTTCTGGCGTTTTTTCTCAGCACTTGCCAGATTATCTGTCTGGTCTCGAAGCGCTAGTAGGGCCCAAAAGATTAGGAGACATGTTCTAGCCCCATATGGACCAAAATCGATTGATATAAACTAATTATTGACGTTCATAAGTGACATTCTGTGTCCTAAATTGAAGAACATATTTTTGACTTTGACTTTAATATGTGCTAAGCCATGATCTCCATGAAACTTTAAAACGCAATCCAACTTTCGTTTAAGCATGTTTGCAAATTGTTACAAGGCGAAAATGTATTTTGTCGTAAAACCTCGCATTAACTATGGGACACACAACAGACCGGTAGGAGCAAACTCACAATGCAAAGGATGTTAGCATTCAATCCAAACAATAGATGTTGCATAGTTACCGTAAACCTCGCACAATAGTTATAGTCAGGCTTAGATGAGAGAGTTTGTAGCACGACCACACAATTTATTGATGTGAAAATGAAACTAAAGTAACAATTTCACCGTGTTTTACTATCACAAAACATGGTAAGTAGAGAGCTTGCATTACGTGCTTCATTATTTTAATAGCAGTTGTAATAAATTAATGCGTGAAAATAATTCAATATATTGCAAAAAGTCATTGATGAAGGTGCGATTAATAAGAGAAAAAAACACTTGGTTTAACGTTATCCAAAATTTCGGTGACATAAAAAATAAAGTGCTTTGCTTTTTAGTCACAGTAGGTACTATTCAGCACATTTTTTTTATAAGTTGGATGCACAACGAATACAACGATTCTCATTAAAAAAACTTAGTTAAATATTAACACGTTTTAGTGGTCCCGCTAGCGTGACGCACGCGCTTTGCAAAGCATGGCATTGCAGTCTTTTCTCGCAAGGGTGTCCTTGAAGGGACGTCAAGTTCCACGACCGCTGTTCGCCACCCCTGTCTAGGCGGTTTCACTTGATACACAACTCATCCTTTGGTAGTTTTGAGCAAAACGAGGCGTTTCTTTTTTACTTTTCTTCTAGAATATGAAAATTGAACAAAGTGGTTTGATATGTTGTAAAAACTAATTCTAGTCAACAAAATCATTATTTTCTGATCTTTAACTATATTTTCTTGTCAAAAAGTTTTCAGATTCCGTGCAGTTTGTTAGAGATAAACTCTACACGCGCACTTTATCTAATACAACTAAGTAAAACCACATCAAATATAATAGTACTGGTAAAACCAAGTTTTTTACCTTACTCTATAAACACTTTGGTGTATGATCGATCGATTCATGAATGCACCGGAGAAAGTAACCCATATATCAAAACTGTCAACAAACTTCTGTATTTTTATGCCGCAGAATATTAAGACTCCCCAAACTAAGGGAGGACGGTTCAGCATAAAAATCAATAAGTAAATTTTACCTTACCCCATTATTCACGGTACGAAATTCTCCGACGAAAGTTACTTTGCAAATTAGTTAAAGGTATGTTGTATGGCTTAAACGACTTTCCTATTATAGTATGGAGAGGTCTGGACAAGACATCACAGGGTCTGCAATTACGAGTGTGCTTTCGACGTTTTCTTAGCGTAAAAGCATGACCCCAAGGCGAAAAGTTTCCGCCCAAAAAGTCTGAATTCATTTAAAATTTAATAATTTTATTTATTTGGGTTAAACATCATCAGCACTACTAATAATTACGTAAGGTTTGAAGTACTGTTTAAAAGTAATGCGGCTAAAGTGAAATGTTTGTCACCTTTATGTCATTTGAGTGATTATCATTGATTTTAAACAAGCAATATCATTTTTAAACAGTTGTCCAAACCTATATAGTTTAATTATTTGTGGTAAGGCTGCAGAGCTTTAGTATCACGCTCAGACGATATTCCGTTTTAGATTTATTTAAAGACAAATAAATTATCATGTCCTCGTCTTCGAGATTTAATTCTCACCTTGTAGAGTCCCGCTACGCTTTAACGAATCGCAAAATTAGTTCGACTGATCAAAATATTGACTGCTTACCCTTTCGTTAAAGACCTTTTTGCACCTTGAAACCTTAAAACTTTTACTCAAAGAGCTTTTAACTTTCGCTTAGACTCCTTAAAATATATTCACAAAGTTCCATGAAACGTTTTGTTAAAGTATTCCTTTAAAACTTCAAAGAAAGCGACAGATAAAATTACAGTTGCTCGTTTATAGTGTTTTGTTCCATTCCTAGTGTTTTAGAATTTTAGATAATGGTTCTTTAGCCGGGTTTATGAAGCCCGATATGAGAAGCTTTGTTCTATTGTTATAGAAAAAATAGGTTAACCAAACGTTGCAAGGGGCTTAATGTTCAAGAAGCGTTAACTTATAATACTAAAATGACCTTAAACAATTTATATTGGACTATGTAGGCACCAATTCTTAGTAAAAGAAGCTTGAAAACTGCCAAAAGTTAGGACTGTCAACATGCTGACCTTTATTATTTATCATTTATGTATTGCAAGAAATACACAGTAGTACCGTTACCATGAGTATACGGCGGATTTTCACACTAGCTACGATCGTAAAAAAAATTAGTTCCGCAAGTAACCGCTAGAGGCGCTGTGAAATTTTCCAGACATTTTTTACGTTGTCGCTAGCGAGAAAAACCGCCGCGAAACTCATGGTAACGGTACTGATAGATTATTAATTTGAAAAATTTACTTCGCTCGCTAGTCGCTAAATGTGCACACCCGGTAGGGCACAACATAGTTAACCCATTTAAAGGTACCTAAGTACATACATTTTGGAACAGACGGTCCTATATACTGCCTTATACATAAAATCAAATAATATACTGCATATTACTGAATATTGCACTTGACACGTACAATTAACCGCTATTTTACCTGTGTTTTACTAAGAAGAACGACTACACAATATTTCTTGTGATTTTCAAACGGTTCAAACTCCTCAAGCATGTTAAGATTTTGCCGACCACATTTTCTAATGCTGAGGTCAAATATCACAAACAGTAAGAAAGCACTAAAAGTAAATTGGAATTGTTCACGGAGTTCGGCAGAGACGGACATTCCATAAGTTTACGATTCCCGCATACTTCAGACTGGGGTCCTACACTGCAAATCATCAGCTATAACTAGCTCTAAAGCCTCAGCTAGTCATTCCTCACACTCACCTTTAAATAAGTCTAGAGTAAAAAGGACACAAAAGTGTGGTACTTACAGAGTAGACCTCTGAGCAAAAAGAAAACTTAGCAGGGTGGTTGGTATCCCGTCGAATACTCCGCATTCTTGGCCGTGCGTTATTTATAAATGTGTGTCATTAAACACTTAGGGGATGTCTAGTTTTGCAAAGGTTATTTATAGTGCACCGGCCTAGCGTGCTTCGAGCTCACAGGCGCTTCTTTGTTTTATAGGAAAGACGATACTATTGATTTCTGAACATTTTCTAAGAAATGATAGGTTTTTCTATTCTTGCCTCCATTACTTTATTTGCCCCGCCTGTATCCTCTCTAATAAATAAGACCTATGGTAAACTGGTAGACATTGCTTTTGAAATTAAAATCGCTATAATTATGTTTTATTATTACCCCCTCCACCAATCCGCACTGAGCCCGCGTGGTGGAGTATGGCTCAAACTACCTCATAGTCGAAGTAAGGCCATTGCCCAGCAGTGGGACGTTGCAGGCTAACTTTACTTTTACATGGTCTCTACAATATTTGTCTTAATTTAAAAAAAAATGTATCAATCTAGTTAATCGATAAAGTGTCGATTTCACCAACATCAGATAAGGCTTAATTATCTTTCTTCTAATACTTTTATAAAATTAATTAAACTCTCCGAGAATAATATAATTTAAGTTTGCAACGGCCATCTGGGCCGATGGCCTATCTTGCATGTGGGTGAAGTGCCACTACAAGCCACAGCGCCTTTGTGGCTGCACAAAGGTTTTGATACACCTGCTCATCGCTATACGAGTTGTACTGCAACTTCAGTTCATAGTAACTCGGTTACCGAAAGGCTTAAACGTATTGGCGAAACTGACTTTGTAACATAATATTTCAAACATTAAATTATGTACACATTTATTAATTAGTTAACGTCAGATAAGAAATTTTCGTCAAATAAAAAGCAATACGCCTAATTTGAAAACGTCACCAATATGTCAGCAATCATTTATGTAAATGTAATTTTATAATTCGGTCATTTCATACTTATTTCGTCGAATAAATCTCATCTGACGTTGGAATTGGCCATAAATAGAAAACGATAAGTCTCGTCAGTCGTCAGTGAAAATACACGAGAAATATCAACAAAATACTTATGTTAGTTTTTATGGTCGTTGATGTCTTTTATATGCAGTTACATTAGGAGTTTTAACGAAAAATCAATTAATGTTATGAATTTTTTAGCTGATTATTGAGTTCAGAGTTTTAAAACTGGCTTCATAATTAGCTGGCATTCTAAATCTTTATATCATATAGTCCAAATTGTTATTTTTTGGTGTCTGTAAATAAAGCATTTGTCGTAAATCTAACGACGACCAAATAATAGGGCACATTGTACAAGGCAGTTCTTCTTTTACCGACTTTAATAAAAGGAGGTAATCAATTCAATGTGTATGTATGTGATATCGATAGAATTTGAGAATATTTGAATAAGGACTATTTATGACTTCCAAACACGTGTGCAAAATTTCGTAAGTATATATGTATGTTTGTCCACGGATATCTCGAAAACGAGAAGTCATAGTAAAATGATTCTTTTTTCAATTAGATTTATTTCAACTTAGGGTACGGTGTTAGTTTCATTAAAATCGGACCTACCAGATTCTATAATCTTTAGGTACATATTTAATATGATTTGTATTTTCATTACTGTACAAAAACGTGAATCATACGTAAGATAGTATTATCGAAGCGTGTTATGTAATATTGTTCTCAGAACTTTGTATTTTTGCGAATTATTTTTAACTTAGATAAACTTATGACCTAGACCGTGACAGTGTGAACATGACCACAATGTGAGTGAACTAACAAAGATGATAATGTGACAGCCTGACACTGAACGAAAAGTTTTGAAGTTGCTTTCATCTTTATACTTAACTAGCGGTCCCCCGCGACTTCGTCCGCGCGTTTTGAGTTTGCTCCCTCCCCTCCCGTCGCAGCGTCATGTTTTATATCCTAAAGCCTTTCTCGATAAATAAGCTATCCAACACAGGAATATTTTTTCAAATCGGTATAGCAGTTCCTGAGATAAGCGCGTTCAAACAAACAAACTCTTCAGCTTTATAATATACTAGCGGTCCCCCGCGACTTCGTCCGCGCGTTTTGAGTTTGCTCCCTCCCCTCCCGTCGCAGCGTCATGTTTTATATCCTAAAGCCTTTCTCGATAAATAAGCTATCCAACACAGAAATATTTTTTCAAATCGGTCCAGCAGTTCCTGAGATAAGCGCGTTCAAACAAACAAACTCTTCAGCTTTATAATATATTAGCGCAAGCGCACGTTGTACTTAAGCTGCGAACATTATTTTGGTGCGGAGTTATGTTAAAACTGTGATAGCTCCTAAGATATTTATTGAAATCAAATGATATAAAGGGCAACTTTGTTCTAAATGAAATGCTCGTGATGATGAATGTATTTATTTTGATAAGAATAAATACCTGTGTGTATAATACACCTCTAAAAATAATGCATTATTTTTTTACAAATTTATTAACATGTAAAAGGTTGTAGTAAGTCAACCATAAAAGATAGACATATGCTGTCGCGGACTTTATTATAGAACTCTTAATGCTGAACAATCCTGTCATACATGATTTTTGTGTAACTTAAGCGGTTTCCGCAGCGTATGCAGCGGAAGCTCTCAAAAGGAATATCTTTCTCCCGTTTTCGCAACATTTTTCATTTCTGCTGTGGTCTTATGAGTCGTAGATTATGTTATATAGCCTAAAGCCTTTCTCGATAAATGGACTATCCAACGTAAAAATATTTTTTCAAATCTAGCCAGTAGTTTTTGAGATTAGCGCGTTCAAACAAACAAACAAACAAACTCTTCAGCTTTATAATATTAGTATAGATTAGCGCAAGCGCACGTTGTACTTAAGCTGCGAACATTATTTTGGTGCGGAGTTATGTTAAAACTGTGATAGCTCCTAAGATATTTATTGAAATGAAATGATATAAAGGACAACTTGGTTCTAAATGAAATGCTCGTGATGATGAATGTATTTATTTTGATAAGAATAAATACCTGTGTGTATAATACACCTCTAAAAATAATGTATTATTTTTTACCAATTTATTAACATAAAAAAGGTTGTAGTAAGTCAACCATAAAAGATAGACATATGCTGTCGCGGACTTTATTATAGAACTCTTAATGCTGAACAATCCTGTCATACATGATTTTTGTGTAACTTAAGCGGTTTCCGCAGCGTACGCAGCGGAAGCTCTCAAAAGGAATATCTTTCTCCCGTTTTCGCAACATTTTTTATTGCTGCTGTGGTCTTATGAGTCGTATCTTTATGTTATATAGCCTAAAGCCTTCCTCGATAAATGGACTATCCAACGTAAAAATAATTTTTCAAATCGGGCCAGTAGTTTTTGAGATTAGCGCGTTCAAACAAACAAACAAACAAACAAACAAACTCTTCAGCTTTATAATATTAGTATAGATATACCTGCGACTTCGTCCGCACGCTTTGAGTTTGCTCCCTCCTCTTTCGTCGCAGGGTGATGTTTCGTAGCCTAAAGTCTTCCTCGATAAATAAGCTTTCCAATACAAAAAAAAATCTAATCGATCCAGTAGTTCCTGAGATTAGTGCGTTCAAACAAACTTTAGCTTTCCAATATTAGTTTAGATATCAATTTATATTTCCCTTGGTCACGACATCACATGTTAACTGGAAAATTTCCGCTGTTTTTTTTTATTGTGTCTGTTATTGTCGTGAGAAGGTTTCTAAAATGAAAAAGATCGATTTTCAATTTTGTTAGATTTGTTAAAAATACGGGATCGGGTTCAAAATCAGGAGCGAAATGAAAATAGCGCTAGTACCTAATAAAAAAAATTAACGGTTGCTTTCAAGTAATCGTGTTAACTTATCACTTTTCTCATTTTATACCCTTCCTTGAAATCCTTTAGGATAAAATCACGGCATGACGTACCTTCAAACCATTTGTCCTTCAATTTTAGATCCTAACCCATTATCTTAACAGCTAACGCATGTTCATAATTCCAGCAAGGAATATGACGTTCCATGAAATTCGCTGTGTGGCCAGAGCGTTCAACTCTTACACATGTCCTGGATCTATTTTGAACGCTATTTGTATTGAATTAGAGTGTAGGTGAAACATGTTTGTATCCTGGAAGCCGTCTGTCGTCGGTACCCATTTGTTTAGTTTAGGGCCTCGCATTTGTTTCTGTATGACGTTACTACGCGTTGCGCTTCGGGCCTTATGAAAACAAATAGCTGTTCTACGCCATATTTATTACTTTTGAAAACGGAATACGCAATTCTCTAAAGAGAGGTCCAATTTATATCTTAAATTTCCAACGAATGCGCTTTCTCGGCTTTTTATTGCGTTTTGTAGTGATAGTATGTGTTATAAACATTTACTAGGTAACAGTAACACAAAACTTCAATTACCTACTTATAAAAAAATGCTATCTATCACAAAATAAATGTTGATCCTTCTTTTCCTTAGAATCTTTGCCAGACGCTGTGCGCTTTTTTAACACAAATCATTGTACCTACACCTTGGAATCCTCATCTTATTTTTTACCACTTCACACACTGGCAGCAAAACACCGTCTTTACCTGAAAACAGAAAAAAAAACTATTGAACAACTTTCTTAGTATGGGTTTCTGCACTACTTGTGAAATCGCTTAGCTTTTATTCCTTCAAATCGAGAGGTTTCAAGTAAGGATTAACGGCACCATTTCCATCAGATTAAGTATTCGACATCTCAATTTCCGTCTCGTCTACAATGCTACTTTGAGCGTCGAATCCTAGTCTTTAAAATTAGATCTCTTTTAAAGAAAAATGCCCCTAATCGTCGTCGTAATAAGGATCGTTAGAAGGTCACTGTGACTAATATTTCTTAAAAGAAAATCCTTGGCTTTTGTATCTAACACTATTCAGGCATAATACCAGTCAGTTACCGAATATTGGTTAAACCAAAATAGTAGATTTACATTGCAAGGTGACAGTGGAATCATAATTTATCATAAATTATCATTTAAGCAGTTATCCAATTTTGTAATATTATTTCACTGTTAAAACCGCTTTCATGACTTTGCGCAGTTATTCCTCACGAGAGATACGGACTTTGAAATATTAAGTAGCTATGATGATACGTTGAAATCATTTCCTATAGAAAATCAAACAATATTTCGTCGTGCTAAGAACAGTGTTATATAATCATGCTTGTTTTTTTTAATTGGCTGTATAAACAGACAGCTGAAATATTTTTCATTGATGAAGTCATGTTTACACAAAATTAGACTACACTGATGTGAAGTTAGAACATTGAATATGTACAATTACTAACTTTATTCACGGAATAGAAAATGATTGTAAAAACATACTGATTCTTGAGATACCTGGCTTTATAAATCTGAATATATTTTTTTTCTAAAAATGTGCTCTTTTCAAAAGCAAGATTAGCAAAGGAATAAAAGTAATGTCGCCAAAAAAATCCGTTAATCGCAATTCGAAATCGGAACACTCGACCGCGGCGATCCCATCCCATTTTTTCCAACAATGGCGGGTCTGGCACGAAATATTTGTTCAGCGTCCTGAGGGAATATGAATGGTCCGTTTATTGGCCTATCGCTAAGTAATTTGAGTCGGGATGAAAAAACTTGTTTCTCCTGTTATCCTTGGCTCATTGTCGTCGCTATCACAAGTATGCGATCTGCGTTCCTGTTTGTTGCAAATAAACCTTTTGATAAGTCGGCCCTTTGAGTGTCTTGTACATTGGTAAGAGCAGTCACCGCCTCTGACGTTCGTTTGAGCATTTTAGTAGGTATTTCAAATCTGTCCACTTCAGCACTTCATATTTTTTATGGACGGTAGGTAGCTCGTGTCAAGAATAAGTGAGCATACGTGTTCCATGTACAAAATAAAAAGTTTATAACAGTTAATACTCTTTAAGCTAGGATAGGCAAACGGTAAAGCATTAACGTGTTTACGAACTCCTGTAATGTTATAATTAGCACGCATGCGTATGGTAGAGTGTATAAATGCGACCGTTTGACGGCGCAATGAAGTTTTTTTTTAATTATAAGTCGAATTAACGTTCACTGCGCACGCGCACACGCTTTATTTTGTTAGGGTTAACACTTATTCATGTAAGATTTTAATTATAATTAAGTCAATTAAGACATTCGTCTACCAGTAGTCATCATCAGAAATACTTACCATACCATAAAATCGTAAGTAGATGGTGAAAGGCCTGCTAAAACTCCCCCAGAGAGATATAACTATCAAGGATCCCTGGGTAGGTCGTTTGAATAAATAACTTACATTAAAAAATAAACAAGTTTATCTTAAACTAAACAATATTATTATTTTAACCACAAACTTTACCCATAAACGTAAACTTGCATCAAGGACCCAGAACCTAACCAATTGAAAAATTACTGGCCACCAACAATCATTGATTAGAAAAAAAATAACTAACACACTCAACCCCGCATCGAGCGCACAACCCCGTGGCGTAAAGTAAACAGAGGTGCCTAGTGCGGTCAATATCCCACCGCAAATAGACGCATGTACGAAGTTCATATCAGACTAAACACTATTGCATCTTAGTCTGTTGTAATAGAGACGATTTTGCAACGAACATGCAGAATCAGATGAGCAGGGATGTGTGTACGAGTGCGCAGGAAGGGTTGAGAAAGGTGTCGGCAACGTCACTGACGGTAGTTTCCTGTTGAGACGGTTATTTTCGAATTGGACGTGATGCCTTCGAATCGTTGACAGTTGGATTTTAAAATTAGAATGATGGATGGATGAATAACGATCACTTGCTGTCATCGATCCAGTCAGACAATATGAATAAATTAAAAACGGGACTAATAGTAGTGTCCAATTATCAAGTTTGCTAAGCGATTAACCGCCTATTTTAACAAGTTTTAGTAGGTAAGTGCTAATAGAAACTTTATACATAATAACGTAATTGATTTAATAGTTCGTTGGTTAGTGCCTATTTGTGACTGCCTAGAGTGCTTATACGGCAGTGGCAGCAGCGCTTATGGCGCGGTCGTGTTTGGATGGGTCACTATTCCGACCATATAAGTGACGTATATCACGAGCATCTCCGTGCTTTGGAAGGCACGTTAAGTTCTTGGTCCCGGCTAATATCAGTTGATATTAGTCGTTAGGCCCAGTCAGATAGCTTGATAACATCTGACATCAAGGTTAGTAGCTTGCCTTGCAAACACCCCTCCACAAATCCGCACTAAGACCCGTGGTTAAGAATGGTTCAAACTACCTCATAGTTGAGGTAGGTAAGGCCTTTGTTCAGTGGGACGTTACAGGCTAACCTTACATTACTAGTGACCCTTTGTCATCATTGAAACTCCTTCAATGTAGAGGAGTTACTTATAATAAAATATATAGGTGCGTTTAAGGGTTTGCGAGGTAATATCGTGATATGTTGATGTGATGGTCGGTAAACTATCTAACAAGGCAATATTTCAATCATTCCGACGCACAACACGCAAATCCCTGGCGTTAGATCACGATATGGCGGCGCCGACGTTTTGCAAAGATAACTGCTATCACTCATTTTCTAAGGTTGCTGATAAGCGATTAGACGTTTACTTTAAACGTAAACAAAAATTTCGCAATCATCAAAGGTGATCCGTCCTCATTTTAGAAATTGTTATTAATCTAAAACTCCGCTGCAACAAATCATTTAATTTAGAAGTCCTTACAGAAGCTCCAAATTGTGGTATTTTATGGACCATACCATACATGGAATGAATGATAAGTTCATAGAACCAACTTTTAAGCAAAGGAATGATATTTTCTGAGCCAGACAACATTAATTAATTGTATAGACTAGCACTATGAAGATTATCCCCCAAAGCGTAATTGTTATAAGCACATTCACCTTCACCACAGATAACAAACTCAGTTGCAATGAACGTGCGATTGTTTGATCAACTGCTGCTAGACGAGACTGGGCCCGTTTGTAACACATTCCAAATTAAACTCCTTTGTTTCGCGTCAAACAAAATGGAAGAAAAGTCTGCTGGCACCGAAGAGTTTTTAATCAAGCTGTATTCAACATTCAAATTGCTTTTTATATGCATAGTTGTCAACGGCATTGGCGCCAAGTGGTGTTTTTTAGGGGAATAATTAGAAGAAATTCATTAGATGACTCATTCAAAACAATCGGAATGGAAAATTTATTTGCAAGCTCGGATATAAAATCTATTAAAAAGATAAGGTTTTGGCAAGCGATAAATTTTAATTTATAAACATTTACTAATGAAAATAATCAACAACATCCCACACAGTGGCGTTTGAATATTATAATATGAATAAGTTATGAACAGTGACATCATTATTATTCAATTTAATTTCCAAACGAAGACAACTTCTGGTTTCCAAGTCCGGCAGAGCAAGTCCTTTTGTAACATGTGACAAGTCATATCAATAAACTTAGTTTTATGGCATTAATTATGCCATGCTACAATCAGAAACAGCCATTCTAATCTAATTTTAAATCTTACTGCATTTTAACAGTTTCAAAATTCGTCTGTTTATCATTATTGCAGGGCGGTAAACTTTTAACTGGTATTACACGTGTTTAAGTATACGAATTTTGGATAGGCGGTGCGTTTAGATGAACCCATGTTTGTTTGTGTTTCTTATCATTATATCTAGGTATTGTCCCCAGAAACAAACAGATCCTCAAGACGGCGCCTTTAGTTCACCATGTTGTTTGAAGTGTGAGCCCTTTGCGGCGTTTTACAATTATAATTGGACTGTTGCTTTATAAAGGCTCCTGGTGGCGAGAAAAGAGGTCTTGAGTGGACTTTAGAATAATGACATAAAGTTTAATTCGTTGCAAGCAGCAATCTTAAGAGTCTGTTGACTACTTAAACTCTTGTTCACTTAAGCTTGAGTTGTTGCTACTCGAAATAAGCTAGCAGATGCAAACACTGATTAAAGCATCATGACTTATTTATCACCTTTCATTTGTTGTGTCGTGGAGGGTGATTTAGACCTAATTGAAGTCGTCGAAGTATATATGTAGTAGACGTTCGTATTTCACAGATATAACCCACGATTACCTATACTAGAATTATATACATTTACGAATGAACTGAGCTCCTGTTTCAATATTTGCTACAGATTGAAAACCTCGGGTAACGACCTCAGTTTTCCATTAACTTGTACATTTTCCGTAGAGTATTGGAGTTTTGCAACAAATAGGAAATATAAGTTATATTTATCTTTTCCTGTCCTATCTAGTACCTATTACTGTATTTCATACCGTTTACAATTATATAAGATGATGTGATAATAATATAAGTAGTACAGAATAAGTATAAAATATGGACATGACACCTTTATTTAATTATTTAAAATTTCATGCACAAAACATCAAAATAAATTACACATGGCGGATTAAATGCCAAAAGCATCTCTACCAGTCAACTATAACTAAAAAATAAATTCATATAACAAACTTTATAAAAAGTACATATCTATTCGTAATCATCAAAAAGGGAATTCTAATCTAGATAAGTAGGTAACCTTGATGAAATTGATACCAAAGTCTATCTAAATACCAAAGTCGACTGGCTTAAACATCGAACGTATTCGAAACCGCACTACATTTCATGAAAACGTTAAAAAGAACATACAAAAACTCGCCTGACCTGTCTCAAGCAATTGCGTGAATATAGAACTGTTAAATTTACCCCCAAGAAAGTGAAAAAGCCGTTAATTCAAATTGCTGGCGCCACCGGCGTGTAGATAAATCAACGGACAGACATCCAGCTACTAAATCAGGCAAATCCGATTATACTTAGCGACAAGAGTCGTCCGGCTAAAACTGGCCTGCAGTTGGATTTTAGAGCTGAACGTTCTATCGATTGTTATGAGGATATCTTAAATTTAAGCGAAAGCATCGGGCAACAAGCACCAAGAACAAATGTAAAAAAAAATAACTTTAAAGAACAGTAACAATCGACCTCATAAACAAAATGCACTAAAAATTCTTGAATATACTCTTGACCCTTGAAAGAAAAGGAAGCCATTTTAGGCAAACAATTTCTTTTTGGAGTCGGTGCTCTGATAGTTGATGATGCTTGATGGTCAAAGTGATGGCCTTCTGTTTTGAGTAGGGTCTTCATTTTTAGTGATTACAGGAGGGAGGGGAGGGGGGGAGTTGCACCTTACGACTAGAGCAAGTAGGTGTAGGTAAGTCATAAAAGTTTTAAAAGTGAAGTTAAAAGCTGATATAGAAGTAGAAATTAGATGACTTTCAACTTTGGCATTGTTTAATAGTATGAAGTTACTATTGGAGATCGTAGAATTAAATACAGCCATTAAAATAGTAGATGGCCAAAACGAGTTCATGAAAAAGAAGGTGCCGAGAAACTGATGTAAATAATTCCAAGCAAAGTGACTTGCGAAACTCGATACAACTATCGACACTTCACCACCCTTAGCTATAAACAAACCATCGCGACTACCAGCGTGTCACAGATGAGTAATGGGGGGTGAGTCACCCTACCTGCGCCTACGCACAAAGACCGACACACACCTTTTTGTAAGATCCTTACAATTCAAAAACGACTGCTGTAATTTTATCGTTATTTATAGGAATATTTGGAAAATGTTTAATATCTTGTATGATTGTTGCTAGATGGTTATCAATTAATCGTGGAGGAGATAGACATAGAAGCTTAGCCATTGAACTTTCATTGTTAATGGTAAATGCTTATAGTCAGAATTAAAAAAAGAGAGATTTCGTATTTGTACTACTTCCTTCTTCAAAAATACCTCATCATCATTATCATTTTTAGCGAAAGGGCGTCCACTGCTGAACAAAGGCCTACCCCACGGTTTTCCACAGGTACTGATCACAAGCGGTCTGCATCCAGTTTGTTCCTGCGATATTTATAAGGTCGTCGAAAATACCAATATGTGAATTCAAATGTCTGTTTTTCATTCACCTAAATAGCTATGCAAAGTTCTCGTCGTACCTGTCTGACGTATAAAAATCAATAAAGAGGCACCTACTAGTGATTAGTCATTAATTGCGCATTGCAGCGCTTTGGTACTCCGAAATAAAGTAAGTAATTCTCATTTGATTCGCGACTGTCTGCACTTGAGAGATCCTTTGTTTATTCTTGGTCATCATATTATTTACATTAAATACCTACCAAGACTGGACGTCAATCGCTTCTGCGAAATTGTCATCCATATCAGTGTTATTGTTAATGTAAGCACTTATTAATGCTAGCCAGAGATAAAATTTAACAGTCACTTAGCAAAAGAAAAGTTGCCTTTCCTTAAACGCCTTTCTTAGTTGGACATAAATCAGACGAGTTTTTGCTTATTCCTACTGCTTGCAACATTCAGTGAATAATTTGGTGAAGTTGTAATACTACAAATAAGGTAGCTACCTCTTTGGTCAACAGTAAATTACGTATGTTAAACCGATTCAGAGCTAATTTACACAGATGGTTGACTTAAATTAAATACAGTTGATCGAAATGGTTGCGAAATGGAAAAAGACATATGAAATGGGGTCGTGGTATGAACTGGGTCCCATACCAAGGAATAATGGCTTTCAAATTATTGTTCTTTGCTATAAAAAAATGGTTTATGGAAACGTTTAGCTTCTTTAACGTTGAAATCACCAGAACAATACATTTTGTTATTGATTTCGTGTGAGATATATGGCAGAACTCTGTCAATTATTGTTTGCATGCATTTAAAAACGAAAGCAGATCTATAAAGCAGTAAAATGTGCAAATGTGTCAACATAGTCAACATTGCATTATTCTGACAGCATAAATAGGTGATTATTGTCCGGAAAACGCGAATGTTGGGAATTATTTGCACCCATTAATTCACTTTCCATTATTGATTAAAAAGTTCAAGAAGTAGGTACATCAGTAGGCATATTAACATTTAAAGCGTCAACTTTTGGGTACTAATTCAGCTTAAAACCTATTTTCTTCATAATGATGATGATTACGATTGAATTTATAATATTTACGTATGTAATCGCGATAGCCAATCCACGTCCGAACCCACGTTATACCTTCACGAACCATTAGGTATATTAGATAAATATGGATAGCTCATTGAAAATATAAGTAAGTAGAACACTCCTGTATCTGAAAGATATTTACGAATTAGACAAATCACTCGGCTACTACAGCAGTATGTTACGTAGAAGAGATTATTGTTCTGTAGATAATAAATATCATGTATTTTTCTATCATTGCTTGCACGTGATTTTTTTGGACATTTATCGTGCGTATGAGTATGTTTCTAGTAGTATAGTGTAAAAATAGCTTAATATCTGCCGGCCCTGGTGATAATCTTTTTTTTTTGATAACCGACTTAAGGTTTGTCGTATTCGCAGAGCTAATGGCGTACTCCTGAGATTACCACAGTTTGGTTTCTTAGTTTTTAATAGTTTATAGTTGTTTTAGTGAGGTAATGGGTATTGTTTAGGTATTGTTATACACCACTTCCGGTGGAAAGAATTGAGGGTGGAGTCTTTAGTGCGGACTTCGGATGAGATAAAGGGATTTATTTTCAGGCCTTATATACTAATTATTTGTCGCTAAAAATGAGTATTTTCCCAAGACCAAATATCTTTCCTCACTGTAATTTGTTATAGGGTGCTCTGCAAGGAAGCATCACAAGCCCTAAAAGTTACCTAATACATTATAGTTTATATTTATGTGGATTTTGTTACAACTTAATTATTTACTGACATAAGTAAATAATGGCTGAACTATATTGTTACATTAATAAATAAATTATAATCAGAGAAGTGTGTTGAATCACTGGAACCGCAATCATGAGTAATTAATTAGCATTAATTTTACTTGAGGAAACAAACGTTTGTTCATAATTAATTGAAAAAATCATTTGACACATTTTTAAAACAAATATAAGTAGAAGAAGTGGGTTGGTAAAAATATTTCTCCTGGTTCTGGATCTAAGTAAGTAGCCGAGTAATTGAGCATTCTATAAGCGCGAAGTGTCACTGTTTCGCTTTACCCAGCGCAATGCATCTGGCCCGTACAAAAATAGTCCGCAAGTAGGTCGTATGCTAGCCGATATGAGTTCCTGACATCACCCGGACGCGGTTCTGGTTTATTGCTGGTTTCATCTATCACGACGACGAAGAATGTCAGCTTTAGATTGTCCGTGAAATTTGATTTTCAATTATTTTCCTCCTAAACAACTGGCCATTTCCTACATAAAGCAAAGCTTTTTTTGCCATAAATATCCATATTTGGCCAAAATCTCCTTCGCCTTCCTAGGCTAGGCCGTAGCCTAAAAAATAAATAAATAAAAATTGTAAGAGATTATATAACTTAACTGCATACAACTTCAAAGACATTTCTTGGCAAACATGAGCGGTGTGACGCTTTGAGTGGTTTGGAAATCTCAACAAACAAAAGAGCGTGCTTAAGATAAGTGATTTTCTATTAAGTACCTATTTTCCTCGTATTATAAAGTGTTAATATTATCTATAGTCTAGTATACACTCTTGTTAGCGAGTTCCTATGGTGATAGGTAAATGCGAAATGCGTCTATTTACAGATATTGATAGATTATTATGTTACTTAAGTTATGTACTAGTTACCTCCAGCTTAGAAAGGACGGCCAATCTTAGTCACTTTGCTCCAGTTATCTGTCGTAATTAATAGTTTCTTTTCTTTTAGGCCCAAAGAGTGGTTTATTGCTCAACCAGTAATTAATAACAGAAAGTCCACCATTCCGTTCGTAATTAATGGTCCGAGGTCCATTTCATTTGTCAGGGAATGATTCAGACCATTTAAGCTGACAGTTGGTAAGTCTGGACAATGTAGAAAGTGTCACTTTCTAGATTTGACAGTAAGGTTTCAGATTTACCTAACAAAATATTATTTCTCAAAGAATACCATGGATCTGTCAACCTTGATTAAAATTGGATGAAGAGCATCACACAACTACTGACTTCTGTAACAATTGTTCAGAACTTGGAATACAAAATGGCTGAAATCAAATAGGCACTGAAAAAGTATTATTAAACCCAGACAACACCTAAATTATGGTGAAATGAACAATTAAATAATTGAACGAATTAACTAAAGTGGCCAGATAATAGCTGAATTCAGAGCCAATTACTTAAATGGTGGAAGAATCGATACCACTCCGAAATCAATTATTAAACTGGAGTAAATTCGTACACCAACTACAACAATATAACTTGCTTCAAATGTGACCAATTATTTCAGTTTGGTCGATGATAGCTAGTGTTGTTTTTTTAGTAAAAGTATCGGTGAATTAAGGTAGCGTCAATAAATTAAATGAATATTAGACCCCACAAAGTAATCAGCTAAAGTCGGTGTTAATGGCTAAAGAACTTATTACATATTTATTTATTTAAACTTTATTGAACTGTGAGTTACACAATTGGCAGACTATTGAGTGGCATTGGCCTTATGGCATTTTCTACCAGTCAACCGCTTGAGAAATGCAAAGAGTTTGATCAGTGGCGGAATATCTGAAAGAACGGTACCAAAAAATATATATAATGCAGTAACAAAAATACATACTAATATTACATATATAAAGATATTAACGACAGCATTGATATAAATGGTAATTAATTCTGAAGTGAGCCAATGTTAAGATAGTGGGTGCGGAGAGACATCTTAAAAGAAAGTTTGTTGAAGGACATTCTGATTTCCATGGGGAGTGAATTCCAAAGGCGAATCGCAGAGATGGTGAAAGAGTCCGACATAAATAAAGTCGGACTTGTGAACAGGGCGTGTGAAGAGTGAGAATAACTTGTGCTATAGAAATCAGAAACAGCCCCGGTATCACGGTAATGTCTATGTATGACAAGTGTCTAGCTAAGTCAAGTGCAGTTGCCCAGCATCTACTTACAGGTAAAAAAATAGAACTAATCACACTCGTGGCATTCGTTAATTGGTTTCACAGCAGTGTTTACGAAAAAAACATTAAGGAGACGCACGCGCATGCCCTACAGTTCTCAACGCTCTACCGAACGCTCTCTTCAAACATTCCTTTTAATTCCAATAACTCCCGGTGCAGCTGCCTTCGTATTTATTTATACAACCTACCGAACCCGTCCCGTTTATCTACCAACTTTAATGTCTATGTTAATTGATACAATGCCCACATTCCACAGTCTTTATTGGACTTATTCGAGGGATCAAGGCTGTTTCAAAAGAATTTTTATAACTGACATAAGCACGACAATCTTAAACGCTTTCACCGATCTCGAATTGATCGGCGTAATTAAGACGGAACTTCGACAAATCGAGATCAGTTGTCGGTCGACCACACGGGTAATGTGCGGCGTTTATGACTAATGTGTATTTGTAACTATGACAAAAGCTTACAATCTAACAAAAGTGTTGTAATTCCACACCGTTACGTGTTTGTTAGTGCAGCGGTTTGCAGCTGTAATTTGAGCTTTGTATTCGCTCGTGTAAAGGTTGTTTTCGCTTTCGCAACAGTAAAGCACGGAGGCGGGCGGCGTCTTTGACCGAGGGAGATAACATCTACATCGGGCAGGTAGGCTTTTATTGCTGCTGTAGTCTCGCCTTCGTCCTCGAGTCAGCCCGTGCCAGACGGAATTTCGTTTCGTTTCTCACACGGGAAAGGCGAATTAGCTTATCTTGACGATATATTCGTATGTTCAGAGAGTTTTTCGAACTTGATGTAATTCTAATCCCCTTGCCCCTTAGGAAATACCTCGTAAGATGACCAAAGGAGTAATAGTTATTCTATAACCGGCTTAGGAAGCCGAGGTTTAATACGTGACCCGACACCAGATCGAATGGAAAACTAGGATTTTCAATCGAGCCGGTGGCACAGGCGCCGGCGAGATGAACTGCATTCCACCGCTGTCTTTGTCATGTTAACCAAACACGCGTCTCATTATTCTGTTATTTTAACAAGGCATAACGCAACCGCATATCGTTATAACGTTTCAGGCGATTAGAGTATTTGTGTTTCTAAGGGACGGTCGCACTCGCACCTCGGCGACGTAGCCCGAGGCGCTATTGTGTCGGATCGGCTCGTTTTTTATGCGTTAGCGCATCGACATCGCCCACTCGAGTTTTTGGAATTCCATTTGCCCCTCCCCCCGCGCCGGCTAGCGCCGCCGGAGGTCTACGTTCATTCATAACCCGGCGTGATACCGATCCCCACCTTCGACTGACGCCCGGCGACCAACATTAGATTCTATTACATGTAAAGATCGTATCACACGTGCTCAGAGTCTGCCGAAAACCGGAAACGTATACGAAAACAAAGCGCTCGTGTAACTATTTATTTACGTTTGATTTTTTTTAAGAATACGCCACCAACGTCGGTACATAAAATCGACGATGTAAACTCGAATTTTCTGATCGGCAAAAAATCGCAGCGAGATTTCAACGAGACTTTATCTGATGGTGAACAACCTCGTGCATTTAGTAAAACAAAAACATTTTACGAACAGGATATCGGTGCGTTAATCTTTATAAATATGGCAAGCCACGGGTAAACCAGCAATTAATTTAGTAAAATATAATAATTTCTGGAGATTACAATCTGACTCTGGGTAATCAACAAAAAGGTTGGACAGCCGCGGAGCATAATACGATAAGTGCAAAAACCGTTTATTTTTTTACATTCGTTTATTATCAAATAAATTTTATTCAGTAATTAATTCACTTGTCACATATTCTTTTATTACATTGAAAATTTCATTTTAAAAATAAGGGTTCGTTAATTTAAAAATGTTTACATCGAAAAGGATAAATAGCTGTGAGGCAATAAGCGACTTCTTTAGCGATTAAAGATAAGTACAGAAAGCAAGAACATCCTCCCTATCTATTTGTTAAACGTTCTTAAGTGTTTTAATAGGAAAAGATAAGTACATACTATTTAACCTTTTTATGCCCAGGTGTGACAAGATAAAGGACTGAAAGAAAGTGAAGTTGGAATCAATATGTTCTATGTGTATAGTCAATATCAAGAATATTGAGCCATTGTTAAAACAATCTTGAGTGCCTAGTAGTTTCTGCATACTTCACTAAAACACTTTTCTCGGAAATCGGTAGCTTATCGTTCTAAAGGTGTTTTATTACCATCTATTTAGGTCAAACTTAATGCCACGAAAACCACTATCGAAGTGCACTTAAAATAAAAATGCGCACAGTGCACCACACAGATGCTCGTTATTAATGTTTGATGACTCACTGTTGATGTATCATAAATTGCAGCGATGAATATTCTATTGATAGCCAAGCACGTCTCCACTCGCTGATAGAAATAATCCTTTAACACCTAGTTATCATTCAGAATATTGAAATGGAATCACTATTTAGCTGTTAAATCTACATAAACATGGAAAAGTTTTGTACAGTAAATTAACACTTAAGTTATAAAAGCTGCGAACTTAACATTCATTCATCCAGTAGAGCTCATTGAAAAAAGAAAGGAAATTTCCAAAGTAACATAATAGACACGCGTGAACGACTGGTGTCTTTCCTCCGTCAGGATCGCCGATTAATTCTGCCCTTTAGCTTAACGACTCAAGAGAACCGCTCAAACAAATTACAAACGCGATTACAATAACGTTTTTAATGAGTGCAGTTCGCAACAGTCATTAAAACAATGCGCAGTGGCGTTATGGGCTGGGGTGATCGGCCGTGCACTCTCACGGCATAATAATTACGGGGCGCAGCACCACTCCGCAGTTTATAGGCCGGCTCTGCGCACACGCAGCCCCCGGCCCCCGCGCCCGCCGGACCGCATTCCGCTCCCATGCGACCGCGTCCTGCATCCTGCTGCCTCCAGGACCTCTCCAAAATGTCATGTTTTTACTATCTTACAGACTCTATCTTGCTAAGCGATAGAATGAAATGCGAAATAAATAGTAATTGCCTGGCCGGGATTTAAGATCTCCTTAAGCAGACAAAGCACTGACCATGCTATGAACAACAAAGACTTGAGAAAAACAGAAGCTGTTTAATGCAGGTAGCGAGCCTCTCCATTGCAGAATTTCTTTGGTTCCTGGTTAACGTCCATATCGTAAGTAATGGAAAGTCCTGAGATCAATCAATAAAAATTAATGGTACAAAAACTAACAAGTCAAAGTTATGGCAGCGACAAAAGCTTTAATAAAGACAGGTGGTGAGCCGTGACAGCGTCCATTACCCTCGGCGACAGCCTTACTCCGGATTTCTATGACCACAATCAAAAGTCATCACACCCGTTTCACACGCTTATTGCTTATTCCATTAACTAAATCAGACGATGACGAATCGACCACTAAATCGAGATTATAATCATTATAAGAGTCGCGGGCTTACATTCTCCGAGAGGAATCCGTGAAGCGTCGGAATGCACGGAATCGATTCAAACTCGTTTTGTTTTCGCCACGTCATAACTCGATCTCGACCCTCAGACCTGACTAAGTTTAAGCATCACGCATTTAGAAAGCGGATTTGCCGATACACGATCGCTGCAGCATTGCATTTGAAAACATTTTGATTTACACGATACATCTCACAAAAGAAAATAACAAATAAATAAACTTCGTTTTCTTATTTTTTACACCCGGCAATGGCGCTGAACAAATTAAACGAGATTTATCTATACTAATATTATAAAGCTGAAGAGTTTGTTTGTTTGTTTGTTTGTTTGTTTGTTTGTTTGTTTGAACGCGCTAATCTCAGAAACTACTGGCCCGATTTGAAAAATTCTTTTTATGTTAGATAGTCCATTTATCGAGGAAGGCTTTAAGCTATATTACATAAAGATACGACTCACAAGACCACAGCAGCAATGAAAAATGTTGCGAAAACGGGAGAAAGATATTCCTTTTGAGAGCTTCCGCTGCGTACGCTGCGGAAACCGCTTAAGTTACACAAAAATCATGTATAACAAGATTGTTCAGCATTAAGAGTTCTATAATAAAGTCTGCGACAGCATAAGTCTATCTTTTATGGTTGACTTACTACAACCTTTTTTATGTTAATAAATTCGTAAAAAAATAATGCATCATTTTTAGAGGTGTATTATACACACAGGTATTAATTCTTATTAAAATAAATACATTCATCATCACAAGCATTTCATTTAGAACAAAGTTGCTCTTTATATCATTTAATTCCAATAAATATCTTAGGAGCTATCACAGTTTTAACATAACTCCGCACCAAAATAATGTTCGCAGCTTAAGTACAACGTGCGCTTGCGCTAATATATTATAAAGCTGAAGAGTTTGTTTGTTTGAACGCGCCTATCTCAGGAACTGCTGGACCGATTTGAAAAAATATTTCTGTGTTGGATAGCTTATTTATCAAGAAAGGCTTAAGGATATAAAACATGACGCTGCGACGGGAGGGGAGGGAGCAAACTCAAAACGCGCGGACGAAGTCGCGGGGGACCGCTAGTAAATTTATATCGAAAATCAGCATTCTTATCTATGCATCGCATTTATAAAGTTGTCTCGATTCCAGTTACATTCCTGTACAATTATAAGCGCCATTAGCCAAGTTATTACCCTGGCATTACAGTCTCGATCTTGTCCTGCAGTTCAAATGGCTCATGTTTATTTAAATGAAGTGTAGAAGGACGAACAACTAATACGCTAGAAATAAAACCTGTCGCGATTGGTTGGTAACACAAGTTATTGTAATTAAATATGCGTTCATTTGCACATAAATGGACATTGACTTCGGAGATAACATCCGCAAGTGTTCTACAAGAGCAAACTATAGCTGTTGTACTGATAACTTTTGACACAAGAGGGATCTGAATACGCCCATCTAAATAATGATGGTATTGTGGCAGGTTTTTCTTTTGATAACGCCTCCCTAATCGGTTAAGAAAGCCCTGTACGAAGATGTCGCAAGTGATAGAGTCGATGCGATTAAGATAACATCTTAATGATTAGGTTAAGTTCTGATGCATGTGGATGCAGACGACACGAGCAGAACGGTCCGTTTAAGCCTTAAACGTGTGCATTTTTTGCGAGTACCGGTGAGTCCGAGGACCGGTCCCGCGCCAGCGACTTGTCGCCACCTGCTCAGACCGGTGGAATGTCCGCCGAGGAATTGGCTCTGCACTCCTGCACCGAGCATGATATAGCGAAATTGCTATTTCCCGGATCGAAACGATTTGCAAATGCTTATAAGGGAGCAGTAAAATAAAAAAATTACATTTATCTATATTATTATAAATATTTCTTCATCATGCTGATCTTTCTTAATGAAGAATGGCAGCACCTTTTCTTGGAAGGTAGAAGAAAACAAGATCTGACGCGCGAACTCCGCCTAACTGTCTAAACTGTTAAATAATGACTGTCAAAGAACTTTTAAGGCTTTCAGTTAAAGGAATTCAATCTAGCCACCAAATGAACTTTCCAAGTCGCAACTAATTGCAAAGATTCCGATCCGTGGATTCGGAATCCGGAATCTGCTTCAATAAATTCTTAACCTCTGCACTTAGTTCCACGGCGTCTTGAGGATTACTTAGCACTGGCCGCTATAAAACTAACCGAGATTTGAGCTTTTACGTCATATTCGACCTCGATGTTTAGTGTGCTTCTAAGCCGATTTTAACGATCAATATTCCATACATTTACGACTACCCGTGCCCATTGATCTTTTGTTGTGCGCGCTTCAATCGGAATTTATGACAATTCTAATTGATATGTTAAAGCATAATAAAGCAGATGCTCTTGCAAAACTCTCCGCCAAAAAGGTTTATAATCGACAGCATCCTGTTTCCAACCCTAATTACAGAATGGGAGGTTATGGGATGCGACATAAAGGACCGGCGTACCTTGTGACTGATGGAGCGCCATTCAGTTAACTTGATTGAAAGGGTTCATGTGAAAGCTCGAATAAAGCGGGACGTATAGGTATTTTGTACTCAGGTATGCGCTAATTCGCTATAGACAGTTTGAGTTTGTATATTCGTTTTTTGGTCTTACTAAGTACGTTTAATTAGCAGATGAAATTTCGAAAGGTTTAATTAATGTGCCTTGTTTTTGACTTAATATTGAGTTGCTCAATACTGTGTACAGATTACTAATGATTGGGTGTATAATCATGTGGATTTATGAAGTTGCCGCAGCAGGTTGACGACCGCGGCGTGTTTGCCTGTTGTCAACCAGTCCACCCACTGCCCGATTTTGTCGGAAACGTGCGCCAACATAGAATATTGTCGTGAGAGGTCGCAGCACTGTACTCACAAATAGTGATTTGACTGTTTTATGACTAGTGGCTTGTGTAACGTGGTTTCGAGCTACTTTCCTGAACTAATATTTGCTATGAGTTAGACGCACTGAGGTACTGAATTTCTTTTAACCAGCACAGGTTGCACAAAAATATCATCTTTTTTACTAAAACAACATAATTTCATTTTCGAAATTTGTAGAAAAAAAAAAGCTTATGAAATAACATATTGCATAATAAGAAAAATTGAATGCACTTTTTAAAAAAAAACTATTAAGTACAGACTACTAATAAATTAAATTACTACAAAGATCAGAATATAAACTATCTACGTATGTATAAGGATTAGGGCCAAAAAGCCAGATAGTTTTTTAAAATGCCTATATGTCTTTTCCGACTTGTTTTAGAACAGTGCTTCACAGTTTTACTGAGTGACTTAAGTTGATCAAACTTCGTTCATAGCACCGTAACTTTTATCTAACTCCCATGACAGCCATGATAGATCGGTTAGTTTAGAAAGTACCCAAACAGGATACTTCATCCATTGATAACGATATCCTTCCTTGACATTTTCTGTTGGACACAGAACTTGGGAAAAGAAACCGGGGGCGATTAACCATAATATGAACGGTTTCTCATGTCATATTTTATTGAAATTGATAACAAGGCATTATTGCATGGTGATATCTTATATAATTTACACACTACCTCCAATATTTCTATAAGGAAGGACACATCAAGTTTAATAAAAACCTTTGATCAAAAGTGACGATTAAAATACATCTATTTGTTTTCCGGCGATCGTCTGCGGCTTGCAAAACCATTAGAAGTCTGCAAATGCACAAGTGCCGGTAGTTGTCGCGACAAGCCGCCCGTTAGAAGCACCGGCGATCGAGGATCGCATGCTAAATAGCGAGTCCCGGCAAATGATCGTACTCCGAACGAGTCGCGACGCAGCCCCGCCATAGCAATATCTATCAGACACCCTTATTGGGTAACGTGGCGTCAACAGACTAAGATAGTCTGCAAAACGGGTATCGAGATCTCGCTCTGTCCACTCAATTACCGTTGGCGACGAATGAAATAAGACCATGTCTACACACAAATTACATAAGTGTTATTTGCGGTGTATGATTAAATATTAATAAGTTTGTATAAAACTCGAATCGTTAGAATCTATGCATAGGTCAATCTGATTTGCACAACAGCATGAAGCAATTAGTGTTATTAGACGATAGCCTCAGTTACTTCGTTTGAACGTACTGGCTGGGAGTGGTACGGCGCCTCATTAATAATGTATCAGTTTACTGCAGGATAGGTTCCGCTTCCAAAGCCTCTGTCACTGTATACCTTTACAAATTGAACGAGGTGGGATCTCATTAAATTTAAACAATGGTCTGGCTGGTGGGTTCGTGAACTAGTGGCTTTTCCTGATAACGCACTTGGTGGTTTCAATTCGTAAACTGATTTCAGACCTTTGTGTGAAATAAAGTAAATGTTTAAGCTAATAGTTACCAGATAACAGTGAAACATTTCCTATTAATTACCACCTCGTTAGGACTAGTATAAGGTAGGGCATTTTACTGTCTTTGAACTTAATATTATAACATATTGGGTAAAGGCTAAAAACGACGAATATTAGAGATTTTAGAAGTTATCTATGTCTGTTTTTTTTAAATAAAATCAACAACTTTCTTTTACACTGAGATAATTTTCATGATACTAATTTCCTTGATCATAAAATCTGTGTCAAATTTATTATGTTTAAAACAACATCTGAGCGGTGGAAATCGCACCCACGCTTTCTTGTGATGCTATTAACTGCCTACTACAAGCTACGGTTCTTACTCATACACAGTTTTTGACATTGATGTTGATGTTGTGGCAGGAATTTAAGCTTTCTGTTGATATGTTAGAGACTATTTTAAACAATTTTTAGATGAAACAAAACGGTCGAAGGTTTGCAGAACAGTAATTCTGATAATGTCGCAACGTAAGTGTGCATTTCACAACTCCGCCTACTGTATCAGCTACGCCTACATATCTTATGGGAGATGTTTACTAAGTCAATATCTTATTACGTTGTATTGTACACCAAGGTTGTTTACAGACCGCTTTCGTTTCGTAAAGTTTAAGTCTTTTGGGTTAATCCTAGACCTATTGCTTTTGTTTTCAAACGGTTAACATGAATAGGGCTTAAATAAAACACAAAGAATGTGGGAAAGACACGAGAAGGCAATAAATGATCCCAAAAGGCGTCGGACACGGTCTAATATTCATGTCTTAACCTGTTTCCTACAACAGGTAAAAAGGCTCCCTTTTGACTTAGATGTATATTTCGGATTCCTTTTTTAGTGTTTTAGTGATAGTATGGGATTATCAATTAAAATGTTTGTGGTGACTCAAAGAATATTATACCGGTACATAAATGACAGCTGAATGTAACATTTGTAAAGTTTGTAAAATTATACTTGTTGTTTTTTCGTTGTGGCCTCGGTGAAACGCACAGTGCTTTGAAGAATCAACGGTCTCATTGATACATTTATTTTGATTACTTTTCCAGTGGTTGTTTTCAATTACAATAATATTTTTGATTCCCTTTCTAACTTTGCTGCTTATTTATTGGAAAATAGTCTACAACATGCTTGAAAAATACAGAATACAGTGATATTTTTAATTCACCAACTTCTACCTGCCAAAAAAGGTGGGATTAGTGTTATGGGTTATCTTTGCCTGCTGGTATCAAACCAATCTGTACGCAAACAACGCGTGCATATCATTCATTATCACCATTTATCTATCATGCTCAGCTGTAAATATGTACAAATCTCACCTGAGTTCGGTTGTTCCTGAATGTTAACTGCCGCCAACATTTTGCTTTTCTCAAAAATATTCTTCGCCCTCACACATGTCGGCTCCAGCTCACCCGCAGTCGCATGAACAAAACTAGCGACCAACAGTAAATACAGTATTTGGCTCCTCATTCTCAATCCGAAAATCGATTTTTTGTTAAGCGACAGTTCACCACAACAACACTCTTTCACAGCCATGTTCGCGGATAGTTTTACAAAAAGAAAAATATGAGACACTTGTGTATTAACAATACATAAATAATTGCGTGAACAAAAATATTTTTGTTTGAAATAAATGCGGTAGTAACGCCATACGCAATGACGACGCGCGATCAACTGCGTTCCATGGCGGTCTCAGCCCGACTGCTGGCTGACTGTGACAGTGTGACCAGATAAAATTTTACGAAAATACCGAGGCACCTCAAAAAAATACTGAAATATACCGACAAACATAGGACAAATATACCAATAAAAATACTGATTTTTCTTAACACGTTTTAAATTCCGCAATTTGTCCCCACTTAGCTAAATAACTTTGCTAAAACCTTGACATGCTGCCCGGTCCGGCGGACAGTCCAGATGAATGCAACTAACTAAATATAAACAACGAAAATCAATTGCGTTCTATTTATATGATGACAAAAACATCTCCTATTTTGGGGGAATTCCCGAATTATCGAAAGAAAGTCCTCAAAGATTAAGTCGAATGCAGAAGAGACAATCATTTGACTTCTTCACTTGAACCGCATTAGACGATTTGATACTAGTAATAAAGTATCTTTTAAGTTTAACCACTACCTACCAATAAAAATTAAAAACTAGACGTTATTTTGAAAATTACAGATAAACTAGCGGTCCGTCCCCAGTTCTTCCGGGTAGACTAATATCCATGAAACACAAAGAATTTGAATGTATGCAATCTGAAAACTACGCTCTATCTAATAGTGCAACCGCATTAAAATCGGTCCAGCAGTTGTAAAGTTTTAAGCGAACATACATTCTGCAAGTCTGATTTATTACTATGTATTGATTGATAATTGTAAATGTGTTACAATACTACAACGTCGGCAACGGCCGTCTTTCTTGTCATATCTGTAACTTACACATCTTTGCTCATAGATAACATTTATAAGCATAAACTAAATCCAGGAAAGTCCCTAATATTCGCATTCCGGGAAATCCGCAAACATGGTCGCAAAGACGATCACTCACTTCGGTGTTACCATAACTTCAACCAAAATATACCCAAAAATACTGACGGCCAGAAATATACCTGATAATATACTGATGTTCGGAAAAATCGATAAAATATACTGAAAAAGTATTAAAATACTGAATCTGGTCACACTGGACTGTGACTTGACTTCGTTCGCTTGCGGCGGGCCTTCGGACCGCCTGAAGTGCGCTGGAAGGTCGCTTACACCGCTGCCATGTGTGATTTTATATTTTGTACAATGATGCACAAAATATTTCATTCATCAAGCCACATTAATAAAAATGCATTTATCAAAAGTTAATATTTTGCACTTACTGCGTTATTACGAGTACTTAGGTACCCGGTTTCTCATACGAGTTCGGGGTATTAGAAACACAAAGCAAATTTGAAGCAGATATTCAATTCAATAAATAAGCAAAAAGGTGAGCTTGCTTCTCTAAATAAAATAAGCATTCAAAAACTGTAAGTCTAAAATTGTATTAACATATTCCATTAGAAAAATATTATTAATAATATTATTACCTACTTGTATTTACAATAATTATCACTTACTTTGTACTTATACCAGCCATCGAACTGGAAGCCAACGTACTTGGACGTGTTGACAAGATCTAAGTTCTAACCAAAAGTACGAAAAATGCAAAAAGTAGGCCAAAGAATATAATTCTATCATAATAATTAATTAAAAACTTTACCGCGAGATGATGAGCGTCTCGGCAAGTACCGGATTTCCGCCGGTGAAAAAACGTTCATTATTCCGAAAAAGCTGAATTTATAAATTTATGTCTTATTATATATAATATTATTTATGAGTATCATTCGTAAAATTTGTTATAACTTTATAATAAGAGACACCACAATTATTTTAATCTTAAAAGAATCTGTATCATTTATTTTTTACACTTTTCTTTCCATAAGAATATTATTAAACTAAAGCGGTACTCTTGATTCGGACTTTTCATTCAGTCAACAAATGACATAAAATGCATGCGCAGTCGAAGTAAGCGCTGGCTAGCTTTGTGCAGCAGAGTAGCACTCAGTGCGTAGCGCTCACTATCTCTCGACTCGATCACCAGTGCCATTTCATGTGTATTACATATTTTTATACATGCTGTAGTTTTTTTGTCTGTTCGCAAATTGGCTGCCATGATGAGTAGGTACCTCTCTCCCTCTCCATCGCTTACCTTCAGCTAGCGGACAGCTGAGTCTCCCCTGCCTACCTGACATTATGCTTGCAAGCGTTTTCGTCGGCTGCACACATCACATAACCACATGTCAGTCAGTCAGTCAGTTGTAAAAAACAGATTTGTCAAAAATTAACATGTCCTCGTCTAGAACAGACGTGTGATTCTTGACCAAATTTTAAACTAATTCACAATAGATTTACTTCAAAGTAGTCCTTTGGAACTAACATAAGTGAAAAGTTATTATTGACAGCTATTCGCGTAGCTATAGCCTTTTAAAAGTGTTGGTTTTATTGACCGGCCTAACCATGAGAATTTGTTTGCTCAAAACTTTATCTTGCACTGTCGGCAAACGATTTTTGTCGACTACAAATTACAAGAAAGTCACTCACTGTATCTTTGATATGGATGGACTCCTTTTGGGTAAGTAATTTACAACTACGACGACCTTTCTTTTGTGGTCAATGATAATAAAGTGTGAAGGTTAAAAATCGTAAACTTACATAATTATTGTTTTGATTATGCTGGTGCTGTGTACGTACATACAGCAGGTGTTGACCTAATTTTATTCTAAGGAATGTGTATGTGATTAGGGAATCATACCAACATGCATAACTGACTGAAATGTAACTCCAAGTAATAATATGAATATTTCTAACTTTGTGATGAATCAGACGCGTCAACTCCAAGCTGTAATGTTAATATTATTTATTTATGCACTGTTAATGGTACGATTGGTGGACTTAATGCCTTATGGCATTCTCTACTCTCTTAAATTCAGAGTTCATTCCGTGGCGGAATATGTTAATTATTTTCTTCAGTACAAAGTAAAGTTTTTGTACAACTAAACTTTTAATAACTATCCAAACACACTATTGAATCCAATTTTTAGATACTGAACTAGTCTACAAGAAGATGATAACACAAATCTGTGCCAAGTATGGTCATGAGTACACCACAGAGTTGATGATGAAAGTTCTTGGTGGTACAGAGCAGCGTCTTTCCGAGATCCTATGCAAAGAACTCAACCTGCCAATAAGCCCTAAAGAGTTTCGCGATGAACTCCTTGTACTGGGAGACACCATGTTGGCTGGTGCACCACTTTTAGATGGTTTGTAGCTTTTTAATCTTTTTTATGACATATTTTTTCAGCTATGATTTTAATAAATTAACTATTATGCTTAGCGTTGGGTTTGTGACCGGTAATTTACTCAATTTCGAGTAAATTACCAAAAACATGTAATTTACTCGGTAAAATTACCGATGACTGGGAAAATATTTAAATGATTTTAATTAACAAAACATAATGTATAAATATACTTAAATCCTTTACCAAATTACCATTAATAACATTTCACTCATTTTTACTGTCTTAGCATGATGATACTTCTTTACATGCCAATACGAACACGAACTTTTGAGCTGGATTCACATCACACAAAAATATATTTATTAGGTTTATTTTTGTTTTGTACTTTGTAATTTCTGAGTGATATTGTGTTTGTAATATAAACATATTCATGTTTATTTTAAAAAAGGAGGTCATCAATTCGACCTATAAGGTATGTGATATTGTTAGAATTTTATATGTTCGAGTGGGGTAATCTTTTAAGGCTTCCAAAGTTCCAAACACGTGTTCAAAATTTCGTAAGTGTATGTGTGTTTTGATGTTTTTTTCACCACGGATTTCTAGAAAACGAGAAGTCATAGCGAGATGATTATTTTTTGTTCAATCAGATATATTGCTACTTAGGGTACCTACAGTGTAAGTTGCATCAAAACCAGTAGTTTTCGTTTTATATGTTATTAATTTAATAACTGAAAATGACGAAAAAGGGTACAATTTTTGAAAAAAATGCCTCCTTATCATACTGACCTAAAAGCTAAGCTTATCATTCACCTCACCATCGTCTGCGTCGCCGGTTTTCACTTTCTTACTCAAGATAACTAACTAAACTAACGAGTTGCAGACTGCAAGCCACAACTAATTCAACCTTCGGCATCTTCATGTACAACAAATGCTATGATTAATCTCGCGCAAGTGTGGATCACGAAGCGTCTCGTGTAGGTTTGATGACTTCCAGCCTCCCGAACAAACCGAATTCTGAAAAGGCTACAGTACCATAGACCACATCTATTAAGGCAAATTATACAGAAGTCCGAGAAGTACGAGTATAATATGCTCCTATGTTTAGCGTTTGTGGACTATGAGAAGGCTTTTGATTCGATCAAAACTTGGGCGGTGCTTAGGCCTCTTCAGTGGTGTCACATAGACGATAGGTGTTAAAGTGTCTGTATAACAGCTCCACCATGGTCGGTCCGAGTACAGGAATAAAATACGAGGGCGATTCCATTGCGGAGAGGTGTAAGACAGGGAGACGTTATATCTCCGAAACTGTTTACAGCGGCATTGGAAGACGCCTTTAAGCTCCTGGAATGAGAAGGATTCGGCATCTGCGTCAATAGCGAATACATAACACGCCTCTCCGGTTTGCCGATGATATAGTCGTTGTGGCAAAGACGCTGAATGATCTTGGCACTATGCTCGATCAAGTATCCCATCTTTGAAAAAAACATGGAAAAGACGAAAATTACGTCAAGTTCCCGTGTTATACCTACTCCAGTATCCGTTGGAAACTCAACTCTTAAAGTTGTTGACGAGTACGTCTACCTTAGATGAAAGATCCAATTAGATAGGTCCAACTTTGAGAAAGAGGTCAATTGACGAATCCAACTCGGCTAGGCAGCGTTCGGGGAACTGCATAAGAGCGTCCTCTCGTGTCAATTACCTCAGTGTCTAAAGACGAAAGTTTTCAACCAGTGTATGTCACCAGTGAAGACATACGAATCCGTTACGTGGTCTCTAACTATGGGCCTCATAAAGAAGCTTAAAATCACACAACGAGCAATGGAGTGGGCTATGCTCGGTGATCGAATCAGAAGCGAGGAGATACGTAGAAGAACTAAGGTAACGGACATATCCCTACGAATCAGTAAGCTCTAGTGGCAGCAGGCACTTTGGCAGGGCACACAGCAGGGAACTGATGGCCGCTGGGGTAGAAAAGTTCTAGATTGGAAACCCTTCGACCAAAAGCGCAGCGTGGGATGTCCACCGACAAGATGGACAGACAACAGGACCAAACTGGATGCAGACCGCTCACAACCGGTCGCTGTGGAAAGGCATATGTTCAGCAGTGGACGTCTTTTGGTTGACAATGATGATGATGATGTGTAACATCAATGTGAACAGCAAGCTCGCGTCAGCTCTCGTGCACGAATATTTCCTCGAACGTTTCGTCAATAACCAGACGAGAAGCGAGCGCGAACGTTAAATGCCATTTAATAATTCACGCAACGCGCACGAATATTTGTTTTCTGTTTTATATGGTGACCCAAGTAACGTAAAAAATAATCAATTTTTGAAGTGTTTTCTACCATCAACACCGCCAACAACCGTTTGGATTAAAGCTTTAAACAAATTATAAAATAAATAAATATAGCAACTGAATATTTTACGGTCTATTTGGTAAATTACGAGTATTTTACCATTTTTACCATATTTTTCATTACTTACCACTTTGTTTTTTTACCTGCCCAACTCTAATTATGCTTTAAGAATAAATTACTAAATAAGTACTCAGTTTTACAAAATAACTTGGATTTTTACTAAAATTGTTTTCTTACTATTCAATTAGGACATTTGTCTAATTGATTCTTTATTGTAATTATGATAAAAAATCAGACTGATTGTATTATCTTTGGGTTTTCACAATATAAATGGTTTTGAATTGCTTTAAAGTGGATTTGTAACTGTATTGCTCAAAAATAGTGTTTTGTTATCATTATCTCTCAATAACAATTTCAGCATCATATTGACTATCATATTAATGTTTAGTCTGTTTTATCTTTTAGGTGCCGAAAGACTGATCCGACATCTTCACAAAACAAAAGTACCATTTGCACTGGCTACCTCCTCAAGTGAGCGATCAGTGCATACCAAGGTTGCAGCGTACAAAGAGCTGTTCTCATATTTCCACCACAAAGTAATGGGGAGCACGGACAGTGAAGTCAAATTTGGGAAACCACACCCAGATATATTTTTGGTGGCAGCTGCCAGATTCCCAGATAAACCTGCTCCTGAAAAGGTTACACTACTTTTGACAATATAACTTTTGAAGATCAGATGTATGTACTAGAACTAGAACTCAAAAAAATAAACTGAACTGAGTGTAGATTTATTTATTTGAAGAGGTTAACGACTGGAACTGCCTACTTACTTATTTTAAAAGCTAAAAAGCCTTGTTATGTGTGCAAGGTAGCATCTCTAAAAATGATTGATGGAATTATCATATCAAACAACTGTTTTACGATATGAAATTTTATGCAATTTGTTCAATAATGTAGAATAAGAACTAAGAATATGTGATAGATAAGTACTGATAAAAAAAACCAGTTTCGACCTACATTAATCTCATAATAATACTTTTTATCTTTGCAATTACAGTGCCTGGTATTTGAAGATTCACCACACGGAGTGACGGCTGGTATCTCTGCTGGTATGCAAGTGGTGATGGTGCCTGACCCTCATCTCGATAAGAGACTCACCAAACACGCCACCATAGTACTTCCAACACTAGCCAAGTTCAAACCAGAACTCTTTGGGCTCCCAGCCTTCCAGTGACCTTAATGATGTTTGAACAGACATGGTATTATGTGTTTAAGAGATTGTTGTTGAATAGTAACAAACAAACAACGATTTCTCTAGATAACAAACATTTGATTGTCTTAGTTTATCCTAACTGTACATGCCAAGCTGATAATTGGTTTGTGGAAAATCCTAATATTGTTCTTCTGTGAGCCAGCTTGCTTCATTAACCAAATTTAAAAAAGGATGTTATCAATTCGACATGTATTATTTGTTTAACAGTTCTTGGAGGCTAATTTAACCATAAGGCAACTGAAAAAAAGAAAATGTAAGAGAAGAAATGCTAATTTTAAGTTGATACTTTAAAGATAATTTTAAGCTCAATATTACGAATTTAAGGAAATAAGAATTATTTTTTGTATTTGTTTTCCATGAATAAATTGATGATTGTTTACATCTTAATGACCAATCTAAAAATTGTATGTTTATTCAAAATCAAATCATATAAATATACTAGGAAGGTCCAGGGTTCTCCCTCAGCTTTGTATGGTTATTGTAAGATGATTTATATTATTGATTAACTACTACATTAACTACTCACAGGAATTTAGGTCTTCAAAATATTCATAGGCTCATCATGACTAAGTACTTACCATAAATTTTTATATATTTATTTTGTCACGATCTTTTATAAGTACAATACAAATCAAAATCAATGTTATCAAAATAAAATTTAATTTAATTTAAGTTAAAATGTTATCTAGAGTGGATGTAAATGTGGGTATTTATGGTGTATTTGTTCACATGATAAATAAGGGTAAAAATGAATACAGGTAGTTTTCTAGAACATTTGTTGCAAAAATGTCTAAAGTTTTATATTTGAACAGTCACTTTACCAAATAAATGTTATTGTTTGTGTGATTTAATAACAAAATATGCTCTTATTTTTAGAACTTGTAATATTTTTAACGCCCAAGCACATAACAATAGACAATAGAATATCTATTGTGTCTTGTTTACATACACTTGAGGGATTAAGGCTTGTTTGTACCTCAGAGACCAATTTGTCAACTGCCTCCTAACTGCACTAATTAATTGATGTTTGGTATAGCATCTAAAGCAATATAGTTTTGTAGCTATCAACAGTGCCTAGTTGTTATTTTGTAGTGATTTACATTGTACTACTATACTCGTGCAATGATATTAGTGCCAGTAGTTCATAGAGAATTTTAATATTGTTATTTTTTACAAAGTCTGGTAGTTTTTAGATTCTATAAGCATAATAAATTATTTATATGACTTAAGTATTTCTTCACTAAATGTCCCTCACACAAACTATTAACAAAAGCTGAATTATTACAGATATTTATTTTGAAATAATCAACATGATCTATTGCTAAATTATGTACATAATCAAATAAATAAAAACCAAATTCACTTTGCTAGTTGCTTGATGGTGGACAATACATCTGATGAAGATAAGTTTGTGAGGGGTGCGCTGCGCTCCACTCCTTTTTCTGTAAATATAACAATATCAAAATATTTTATCATAATTTTGTACAAAATAATCACTGAAGTACACACCAACCTAAATTAAATCTAAATATATTAAAAAAGACTAAAAGCATAATACTACTAAATTATAACAGGATTACTTTTAATAGAATAGCTCTTCACTGCCTAAACAATACAATTTTAATTACCAATCACTGAAATAATTTACTAATCCCAAAAATTTTCTGCTTAAGATACAATGGATAAAATAATAATGTTATATTAAAAATAACTACAAAATAATATTCTAGAAATTTAAATGTAATTTCCAAAACATTTACTACCTATTTTTTTTTCATAATAATTACATACAATGTCATGCACCAAATATATTTTGTTACAGTGAAAAATGCAACCTGGATATAATTACAAATATTTGACTTCTAGTATATGAAATGTCACAAATGTTACAACCAACCAATCAAGGCATAGTTTAACCACATAACTCACAATTTAGTGAAACTATTACTTTTTGAGTAGTGAACTTATAACAGCTAACACTTGGTCACTACTTAAGTCACAAAGAGACATGTGGACTTCTTGTCCTTTTTCTGAAAAACATTGATGTTTCATAAATAAAATGTGTTTATGTCATAGAATAGGCATTATCTCCCATACATGACCCTAGATAAAATGGGACAGGGCATGAGAATTATAATGACATTTCTTTACTTACCCTAGACATTAAAGTAAGATCATAGAATCATATTCAATAACTTCTACTTAACACCTATGATTAGAAGAAAGAAGTCCAATAAGATTAATTTCCATGAAAGTTAAACCAAATGCAGTTCCATTTCGTCTCTCTATAAGAAAAAGCTACTAGGGTAAGTAACTGTCGCATAGGTAAATCAATTAAATTTACAACTAAGCATAAAGAGTACCCGATCACTAGTTATTTGCGGTGGTATCATCTGTTTTTATATTATTGAACATACTAACCATAGCGTGCCCATACTCGAGGTTGTACTCCACTACACTCTCGAATCAGTATTGGGAATGTAGGGTTCTCCTTTTTAATGTTAACATAGTTTTTCTGGATGAATTCCCTGAAAGTAAAAAAAAAAGTGTGTACAACATGAAGAGAGGTTAACCCACTGTTTATATAATCACAAGTAATTAATGTACCTCACGCCAGCAGACTGCTTACTGGTTTGACACAAGTGAATCCTCAATTCTTTCAGCACACCGCCTAAACGGATGGACATTTTTTAGAATTTGTATTATCCCTCAAAGAAGAAGAAATAAAAAATGCAATTTCTTCCAGCAGAAATCACAGTAGATAGGTAGGTAACAGAATAAGGAATTCTTGATTTGTCAATGTCAAATATTGACGCTGACATTTTTAATATTTTTTTAAACGTCGATTACCCTAGCATAGAGCACGAGCAGAGAGTTGCACGTATATAAACTTATTTAAAAAAAATTAGACATATCGCTGTTTTACATATCGTAAACTAGACTTATAATCTTAAAAACTAATTAATATGTCTGTGCAATCTTTGGTTTAGCATTGCATTATTCATAATATTCACACACCAGCATCTGCCAGCCAGCAGTCAGCACAACTCACAGCATTATTATTTCACCATTCACCTTCACAGTACAGCACAGCTTCCTCACCACACCATGTCACACCCTCCAACACCAACGAAGTAACGAATGACCCAGAAAACTTCATTTAAGTCAAAGTCAAAGTCAAATATTTATTTGCGAAAAACATGGTACATTATAAGGTCTTATTTAACAGGTTCACATGTTTTACCAAAATTTGGCATGCAAAAACTTATTTAAATGTCATACAATTATTTGTCTCCTATCATAATAATTAATTAAAAATGAAAAATAAATGTCAAGCTGTATAAATGTATCAAGGCTAGTAATATAATTATATCAATCCATTTTATCATTATTATTATTGTTTTATGTCATAAAATTCTGATAGGTCATAAAAACAATTTTCTATTAGCCAATTTCGTAAACATGTTATAAATACGTTAGTAGGCAATACAATGGGATATTATTATATACTTTAATGGCCATGGCATAGCTGTTTCTATTGAACAAAGCACTGGTGTTACCTAGTGGTGGCAATAGTCGGGTTGTGTCTCTTGGGCGCAGGCGAGGATCAACTACACTATAGCGTTCAAAATAACCTAGATGCTTTCTTACAAACATCCCTACCTCCAAAATATATAACCCACTCAGGGTAAGCAATCGTTTTCCCTTAAATAGTGGACGACATTTCTGAATAGGGCCAGCTCCACAAACTGCCCTTACACATTTCTTCTGCATAATAAATGCCTTTTTAATATCGACGGAGTTTCCCCACAATAATAGGCCATACCTTAATATTGAGACAACATAGCCGTGATAAGCAGTCATTGCAGTCTTCTCTCCAGCCGAGCAACGCAATCGCTTGAGAGCAAAGACAAACTGACTCAATTTGGTGCATAAAGTCGAGATGTGTGCAGTCCATCTACAGTAACAATCAAGAGTGATGCCAAGAAACTTGGTTTCAGTTACTTCACTAATGACTTGACCTTGACAAACTACGTTTAGGTGCTGCTGACGTTGTGTCTTGCAATTTGATAATTGTATATTAGATGTTTTTGACACATTAACACAAAGATCATTCCGTGCTAGCCACGTGCTAATACGTTCGATCGCCGAATTGATCAATTGGTTGAAGTCGCCTGTAGTTGTATTTGTTAAAATGAGAGATATATCATCTGCAAAAAGAACTGTTTGGAAATCTACGCATCTCGGCAAATCGTTTATATAAACTAGAAAAAGCAGGGGCCCTAAGACACTGCCCTGTGGGACTCCCCGTGTGTTCAGTAAAAATGGAGATTTATAGGAAATCAAGTTGTTATTGCGATCAATTCCATTTATCTCAACACACTGTTCTCGATTCGTTAGATAACTCATAATCCAGTTTAAAGCTTGACCCCTAATTCCACATTTTTCGCATTTTTGCAGCAATTTGTGGTGATCCACAAAATCAAACGCTTTAGTCATGTCAAAAAAGACTACTACAATTGGAGCTTTTTTGTCAATGCTAGTCACAACACTTTTAATTAATGAGAAAGCTGCAAGAGTCGTTGACTTTCTCTTTTGAAACCCGTTTTGCTCCTCTGCGATAACATTATGCTTATCTAAGAAGTTAATGATTCTTTTTGTCATTGCCTTTTCAAATATCTTTGAGATTATGGGTATTAGTGTTATAGGTCTATAATTGTTCATGTCTCTTTTATTATTCCTTTTATATAGAGGCCTAACAATTGATTTTTTTAGGATGCTTGGGAATTTACCCTGTGTAAATGATAAATTTATAACATACGTTAACACAGGTGCTAAAACGGAAGCACATATTTTAAATACAAATGTCGGCAAACCATCTATGCCCACAGAATTTGTATTTTTAGAGACTTTATTATATCAACTATCTCCTGATCAAAACATGGCATTAAAAATAGAGATTTATCCACTCTTCGAATAGCACTATTGTTAGATTTTGGTACAGTGATGTTATTGGTTTTATTAGAATAATTTAAAAAGTGCTCATTAAATGCAATTGAAATATCTAACGGATCGTTAATAGTAAAATTATTTATATCTATATTTTCGATTTCATCAAGTGATTTAACATGATCAGTCTTCTGTTTAATAATATTCCATGTTGCTCGACATTTATTATTAGAATTCTGGATAATTTTATGATTACGAATACTTTTTGATTTGTCAACACATTTTCGAAGCATTCTAGTGTACTGGAGTAACTTATTCTGGTTTGGAGTAACTTATTCGTGTTCAAGTTTGTTTTTATCGAGTCTATAAAAGTTAGGATAATCCAAAAAGTTTAAAAAAGGGTTAAACTTTTCTTTCTCGCAATCGTAAAGTCTAATATCATGTTAATCGCTATGTTCCGCACACAGGTGCACTCTTTATTCCTTTCACTCTCAAAAATTATATTTATTGGATTTGGAAGAAGGGCCAACACATTTACGTGCTTTCTGAGGTACAGGTGCGAACTGTGAAACACCCCCAACTTCCAAACCAGAGTTTGGAAGTTGGGGGTGCCCTGAGCTGAGAATTTCTGATCAGAAAATCCCAGGTAGGTATATTTTTTTAGCCCGATCCTGGGATCTCTGGCGCAGCCATCGCTTTAAAGTGCGGTGTGCTATGCGACTGCTGCGCCACCGTGGCAGTTAGATACAACAAACTATTTTGAAAGGAAATGCACTGAAATGAATGTAGAAAATAAAAATCTATGTACCTAGGTATATAAATTTTAACTCCCTGAAAGTATCCACTATTCTATTTCATATCGATAATAAACTTTTATAGCACATCACCAGCGCAGCAATTCGTTACACGTACCATCCATATCGCATAACGGGAATCCATGAAAGATCAAGGTACCTACATTTATATAAGTACATACCTACTCATTTGCCTAATATTAATAATATACTCTATGCTAATACCTACTAAACCATACCAACACCCCATGCCTCTCCACAAATGTTTTTAGGTCCTCTGTCTTTTCGCTGAATTTTTTTTGGGCGAATATCACTCTGCAACGAATGTTCCACAAAAAAGTATTTCTCTGAATAATCATTTGCCAACTCAACATTTCCCAACCTCACAGTTATTATGTACCTACTGAACGACTGGTATGTTTTTATAATGCCACTAGCAGAATGTTTTAGTTATTTATTGTTCACTGTTTCACGCAAACCTACATAGCTACACGGATGAAAAGTTATTGATGTGCATATAAGTAATATTGGACACCAATCACATACACTGACCTCAAATAAAGTAGGTAGCTAATGCACTTGTATTATGGAAAGTTTTCTACATTGACCCGACCGGGAATCGAAGCCGAGAATTATTGTCAATTTAAATGTTTAACGTTTTGAGATTCTTTAATAACTATGTTACTATGTATTAATTTTGCAGCAAAAAAATGCCACTTTCATCTGTTTCTGCCCCAACCAACTGCCATCTATACTTAATACTGAGAAAATAAACATGTGTTTATATTCTCAGACTTGATACTATAGTTAGGGAGGCGAATAGGGGAATTTTCGGTAATACTCGAGCGTGGCAGTTTAAGATATGAGAGATACCTTGGACCTAATAGAACAACCTTGTAAAGTATTTAGCTCTGTATGTAGTGACGCGCGCCTAGGATAGACGATCAGATTAGTAAAAAAAAATCGATAGTCTGTAATACTCGAGCGCGTCAGATTAAGATATTGGGGGTTGATTTTAGTGTTTTAGGACTAAATTTAACTAATCTGACGATAAGTCCTTGACGCCGCCGAGTTATAGGGTCGCGAACTTGTAAAAAAAAAACGTTAATCCGGCATTCTCGAGCGCGATTTGTTTTATTTTTATTTTGAAGTATATAATCTAAAACGTACTAAAAATACAAAATCTGCCGGTTTCCGCATGACCAGGAGTGTGGAGGAGCCATTTCGTCTTCCGAAAAACGCGTTGCGGCATATAAGTCGCGAACGATACATTTTACAAAAAAAAAGTTTAAATAAACAAAAAAAGGTAATTTTATTTTACACAAAAAAGGTCTCTTTACATTTTTGTCCAAAGTTAAAACTTTTTGACTTGAAGCTTCATAAAAACTCAAACTCCCGTTTTTTTGAGTATATCTTGATAACTGAGGGTGTTAAAAAAATGATATGAAATAACGATGATTAAATTATGTTACTTTAATCTCAAAAAAATTTTTTTTTTCTAAAGCTTCTCGACAATTTTCGTGGACTTGGAAAAGGTTCCGCGTATCTGTATACAAAAGTATTATTAACATGTACAGTTTCATGTATGTATATTATTCAATAGCCTGTTGATCCTCAAATTGTTTTTTGGACGTACCGTCAGCAAAACGAAGTGAAGAATTATTAAAAAGAAAGAAGAAAGGAAAAAACAAGAAACCAAAAAACCTTTCCGGTCAGATTAAGAGAACCCACCAACATTTTTGTCAGATTAAGAAAATATGCTTTCAGGATACCGAGATGAACCTCTCCTATGAAAATCTGACGCGCTCGAGTATTTCAAAAAAACTATTTTTTTTTGCATTTTCAAAAATTAATCGTAACTTAAGGTCACGCTAAAATCGTCAGTTTTTTTTAAGGGAGCTTCCTTGGGGCCTACTTAACACCCCTTCCAAAAATCTGACGCGCTCGAGTAATTTTATTTTTTTTGCATTTTTGACTACTTTATATGCCTACCCCCACCACGCAAACCGGCAGATTAGTATACCGTTGTTATCAGAGGCACTTGGGGCATACGTAGTATGAATATCTGACGCGCTCGAGAATGCCCAAGTAACTGTTTTTTTTTACATTTTTGAAAAACCGTACACGCCAAACCCACCGCTAAAATGGTTTTTACCATACGAGCTTTTCTTTTCGAAATTACTTTATCTTTCGATTTTGATAGGTCTCGACGGCGCCGTTGAATTACGCCATTTAGCTACCTCGCCTCCCTAACTACTAGAGAGGTGAAGTTTGTTTGTTTAAACGCGCTTATTTCAGAAACTACTGGGTCGATTTGAAAAAAAAATGTGTTGGATAGCTTATTAATCGATAAAGAGTTGAGGCTATAGATTCTATCAATATTAGGTACTAATATTATAAAGAGAAAAAAGATTTGATTGTTTGTGAATCACAAATTGTGATAAATATTCTAAATGTCTAGTGGTATAATAATAAAATTCTACCAAACGAAACATTGTCATATAAAAATTTAGATATTGTTGTCAAAGTTAAACATTAAACAAATAAATAAATAACAAAAATGATTAATTTAACAATTTAATGTAATACTCAATACATCAATTTCATCTTTTGTACATAAGAAACTAAGTACCAAACACTTTTAATTATGATTATTACTCAATGTTATTCTAGAAGCATTTTCACTTCCCTTAAAACATCTAAAAACAATGAAAATTAATGCGAAATTGAGAATATTATAAAAATGAATAGACACACTGTTTTAGTTGAGAATAGTAAAATAATTTAGGAATTTAGTTTAAAATTTTAGCTTTAAAAAAGGTATGTTCAATTTTATATATGCATATCATAAAGTACAAGTATTTAATAAACACTTCTTTAAAATGTAACACTAATGTATGTTGTTCTTCTTATACAAGAAAATATCTTGCAATACCTTCCCAAAGATCAGAAATCACAGATCACACTAACATAGTTATAGAGAAATTATTATGTATCGAGAATTTATGATAATGCCTTTGATCATATTCTGGTTTTATTTAATTATCAATTTATTGAACAAATAACAACCCCTTGTCTATGACTCTAAAACATTGCCCTATTGAGGCTAACATTATAGCAGGAATTTTGTAAATAATAGCAACATAAGTATTTGAAAATTGCACCTTTATTATGTTCAAACCAAAATTGCACCGCATCAATTTACTTTAAACAAATCATATGACAAAATTCCTGCTAAACGTAACTATACAGTAAATTAAAAACATCATTTATAATGTGCTGTTGTCATGTTTGATTAACTTGTACTGATTACTTGCTAAAATCATTCTGCCTGTAAACAAAATTACTTTTGTAGCTGCTGATAAAATTCAAACAGAAAAAAATCTAAGCTTTAATACTAAAAAAAGTAATATCATTATTGTGTATATACATATTTACATCTTAATTTAAACTTGACGGCATACTATTCTATAACGTAAGAGAACTTTGCAAAATTGGAAAAAACATTTCTTACGTGGTTTCCATGATGGGAAACATTATTAATAATGTCACCCTGAAGTAGGTTAGAATCTGGATCAACAAGAGTCTACACGAAAATTTGAAACTAACGGACGAATAGTGCAAAAGCCCTATACAGTTGAGTAAACTCAAAACTGATGATCTAAAAACTATAGGCTTCTGCGGCAGTAATTTTCTAAATCTGTATAACACGAGACATGTCAGTCAGCTACACAACTCAAGCAAGATGAGGATTATGAGCCACTCGACTGTACACAACTGAAGACTATAGAGCACTAAGCGAGACACTATTAGGATAATGTACGCTTTTAACGTTTCCACGAAGCCACACTCAGAGTCCCTGGTAGCGTACAAAAGGTCTTCGTCACAGTGCTCGCAGCCTATGAGTGACAGCTAGCCAGATGCTGGCTCAAGAGCTTTGACCGCATCTGCCGTGAGGCCCTGCTTCTGGCACCACTCCACGAAATCATCAATGAGCACTGGCCAAGCACCCTCAGCATCATAATTGCTCATGCCATCATCAATTTGAGTGGCAAAGTCTAAGAGCAAATTCCATGTGTCTTTTGGTATTGATCTCTTGTGATGCTCCTGAAAATAATATTAATATTTTATTTATTAGGGGCTAAATAACTTAGTAATAACAATGTTGACATTATTTTAAAATAAGATAAAGTATTTCAAGGCAACAATTAACTTTTCTTTTCATACTCTGTATGCTTGTTCACAGATCTCATTTTAAATCATGACAAGTTTCTTTTAGTGAGGTAATAAATACCTCTTCACTCACTTGTATTTGCCCTACACTAATTCTAAATTGGGATGTTTAGATGGTGTACTGTTGTGTTTTATTACTTACCGTGAGAAACTTGCACCAAGCGTCTAGGAATTTAAACCTCCCACGGAGCACAATGTTCCAATAGGCTATTGCCATGTCCAATTCTAGACCTTTCTGACCAGGATTCTTTGCATAATTGAATGTAAAGTGATAGAAATCTTTAAATTTGTTAGTGTCCTTAATTTCTGATTCAAGTGTTGGCAGTTTCGCTTTCAATTTCTCTATGCTGTCTGCTCCTAGCTCTAATAAACCCATTGTGAACTCATCTTTCGTAAACTCGCACTGTACTGCCGCTTTACATTTCCATGCTATTATCAAAACTAAAATAGATTCGGGACTAAGATTTAAGTCTTCTAAGAACTTCATAACACCGTCTACAGTGATCTTATCCGTCTCCTGCTGGTCTCTGTACTTATTAAATAGTTGTTCTAGCTTTTTTCTGTCTACTGAGGCTTTCACAGGGTCCTTGTAGTATGCTTCAGGGTTCTGAAAATAGTTGTCACTGGCAAGATCCAATTTCCAATCATTTTGAGATAAGCAATATATCGCCGTGCTCTCACTCGTTTGCGTGAACGCGACGAACTTCTTCACTTTGTCTCTCTGTGACGATTTTAATTTATTCTGAAAGAAAATCAAGGAACGTCATAACCTAACACTGCATAGCTGTCATTTCTACAACGCAATTTATTAAAAGATGCAGTTATGTTGAAGCATTTAACACAATTGTAAACTGTATTTAAGCGTGTTTGGCTCTGTTTACTTACCATTTTCGTAAGATTTATATTATTTCTAATGACTTTCACTATTATTTCGACATCAGTACCAAAGTGAAATAACAATCATAGACAAATTGTGTTACTATCCGTTCTGTAAAAAATACCCCAGTTAACCGACTGCTAAAAAAAGTATATTTTTTTTGGGAATAAATATTATGACCACCAGAAAATACTTCGATACCCCAAGCTGTTTCACCAAAAATATATACTGAACACCAAATAAAATAAGCCTAAAAAAATAACAGTTCCAGCTGTTTTATTCGCGATTGTAGTTCAAATTGCATTTGGGGACCAAAAATAGTTAAATGATCACCAAATTTTTGCGAGCAAATTAATGTGCTATTTTTTCCCAGTTAAACCACTATGATTGCCAAAAAATGTGATCGCATTACCGAATAATGTATAATGCTTCCATGTTAAGTCATGTTATCATGTACTTAGTAATTGCTTCTGATATGGTGAAGGACTGGACATGTATTCATCTAATGAATACATGATAAATACTGAGAGACGATTTATTCAACTGCCGTCAGTGTCTTTAAAAACGTGGACAGAAAGTTACCAATGGGCAAAATTGTCGAAGCAGGTGCCATGAACGAATAGCACTGAGCTAATTTGCTCATACAGAATTCCAGCTTGTACGGATTTTTACTGTAAAAAATATGAAAGGCTCTGGGAGACCTGTAACAAATACAAGGAGTAACATTTTAGCGAGTGGGAAGTAATAATGCCACGAGAAAAAGAAAATTGGTTACACGGCACATGCACATGTCCAAAGCTTCTCAAGAATTATATGCAAACATCTCGTTGGATTGGCAATTCGACTTAAACATTTCCGGCCACCTCCAGAGGCAAGAGCTATACCAATTGGCATGAAACGTAAAAGAGGACGACCAGCTAAAGCTAAAATAGCATTAATTGTACAATAAGTTATTATAACAGAAGACAGACTCTTCTTAAGATTTTTAAATGTTTTAAAATTAATATAATTAATTAAAAATAAATAAATTAAAATCTCTTTACTTCGACCAATCACAGATCATAGTTATACATGGTTCAAAATTATTGTTAATTATTATTCAAAATTATAGTAATAAAATAGTTTGTATCATTAAATTGAATTAGATTGCAAAGTATACTTTATTTTATTTAAATTTATTATTATTAGTCAGCATATGAATCATTGAGCAATGATTCAGGTACTGACCATTCAACCTCGAAGCAAACATGCTCAGGACGCTGCTGGAGCTGGCTCGAACCCTGCGCACCAGGGAGTGCATCGCTTACGCATTGTTGTGTAAAAACAGTCTACACACGCTTCTGCAAACATCCCCGATGCACTACAGAATCGAGGCAGCCCCATCAATGCCCTGTACGCATTATTAAACTGAACTCGCAGAGCGCTGTATTGTCTTCGTGTGCAGCTGATCAGAATCAGAATCAGAATCAGAATCAGAATCAGAATGTTTATTTGCTAGAATACATACATTATAAATAAGGTCTTAATATAAAAAAAAGTAAATGTATTCAGCCTGCATGCAGACGTGCAAATTTTTAAAATACATGGTACCAATTTAATTTGTCTTAAAGTCTAGAAATTCCTTAACGCTATAGAAACAATGAAACATTAGCCATTGAGTTAGTTTCTTCTTGAATGTCAAATGATCCTGAGGCTGCTTGTGTAAAATGAGGAGCAATAAGCCCTAAACGACTAACGACTGAATCTTCGAGCAGTCATGTTAGCTCTGACTGACAGCACTCTACGTTCTCTTTCAATGTCTGCATTATCACTCAGGTCAGAAGTAATAACATGCCCAAGATATTTAAACTGGTTGACATTTTTAAGTGGTTCCCACCTAGCTTTACAGGTGGTACAGTAGATGGTGGTTTACCTCTGACCTGAAACACCACGCATTCACTCTTGTTAACATTATACGTCAGTCCATGACTGAGTGTGTACCTTTCACATATTTTAAGTAGCTTCATTATGCCACAAACCGATGCACTCAGCAGCACCATGTCGTCCGCATAACTAATGTTATTAAGACAGATGTTATCAATATGGCAGCCGACATGCGTGCTGCTGAGATCATCAATCAACGAAATCCTGCTTTGAGTGGTGATGCGCTATGATATCCATTTTCAGTTGTTCCTTATGATTTTGGCACCATCTTAATCGAGACCTAAATACACTACGGCTAAGCTCATATCTTCATAAGCACAACCTGATTTAGGTTTTCCGTACAATACCCACATTTTAAACTTACATCGAGCCTCCTTGTGAGCCTCGCTGACGTGTTTATTCCATCCAGTAACATGTTTTTTTCTTTTTCTTATTTATACATGGTTTTACTGGACAATTATCTGTAGCAGACTGACATAAAGCGCTAACAATCTCATCATATAATTTGTCAATAATCACTCTGTGACTGACATTGATACATGTGCGGTCACAACAGTGACACTGAGTTCACAAGGAAAATCTATTAACTTTAACTTGTTATTACAGTCATTACGGTAACAGTCTACTTGTTCGGGTTTTCATTGTATCCCCACAATGCCCCGTTTTTAATAACCTTTTGACTTTACAATTTAGGCTTTATAATATCAATATTACATTCTACTATCAAGGGATAATGATCAGACCACACAACATCGTATTTTACATAAACATTAACAATAGACCCAAGCGCTGATTTTGTAACCACACAGTAGTCGAGCCAACGCCTTGATCCGTGAGCTTCACTTATAAATGTGTAGGTATCAGACAGTAAACTTAATTTGTAAGTGTCCACACAAAGCCATTCCTCGTCGGTACAGAAAGATGTGACCTCATTGTAGAACAACTCCGTAGGATGAGCATTAAAGTCACATATATACCGCCTCTGTGTTATCACTACTTATTATAGCACTCACCAGACTGAGACAATCCGTGAAATCCGTTAAGTTGTCCGGTTTATCAGTCGGCATATAAACACTGAACCCTAAAAATGACTTTGAGCCCACCGAGACTCTGATAGCACACACTCGCGGATTTTCGCATTGCACTAAAGACACATTTTGAAAAACACGCTTGTCCCAAAGCAGAGCGACACCTCCGTGCGGCCGCCCGCGCAGCATGCCCGACGTGGTGTCCACCGCAGACGTGCCCGTCGTCCCGATGTTCGCATCGATGTCGTTGAGGAGTGAAATGTCATTTGGCATGATTGACACAGTTGCCTTACATGTTCTATCGAACGCTTTACACCTTTGCAATTGAAACTGACCATACGTATGATTTGACTATTCATCAATGTTTTGTAGGGCCGCTAGCGTTATTAACGTCTTTTGTGAACTTATCTTTGTACACAAAGCGCCTGAAAATAATCCCCTGTGGCCAAAGTTAATCATCCAAAAACAAAGGTAACTTCACTTCTGATACGAAGAATTTATAGGCATTGTAATTCTTCTTTACATTGAGGGAAATCTTCTCCAATTTTACATATTCATTTGTCGTTTTTCTTATATACTCAATTATGTCCGCATCTGTAGTCTCTGTGTGTACTTTTGAAATAAATATCGGTAATTTAGTGTCCGCCGCTCTAAATTTTTCATAGCTTTCGTTACAGATACCCACTTTACCGCGGTAACGATAGTTATTTCGAGGCTTCTTTCTACTGACTACATTCCATTCTCCATTTGTTTTCAGTGTTTCTGCAAACGTCAGCTGTAAATCATGTTGTTTGCTATTCATACTAACTGCGTGATTCGACGAGCTAGGCGGCTAACTCGCGGCCGTCTCAAATAACGAACCGGTTTCTCGGCTGGCTGGCAGTGCCGGTACACACTGCGACGATGCACATTTAGCCAATTCCGATAACTGCGCGTCATTTAGCGAGTTACTGGTTTTGTTCGGATGCTGATAGTCGACTATGTGAATACCTTGCGACGTACTTATTTTGTTTTTCTTAGGAGATGATGAGTCTAACATGTTGTCATTGTTACTGTTGCTGGCTATTGTCATAAAATGTGAAAAGCCCATGGGTCCACTGTCTAAGTATGCTCCACGTCTTGTGTTTATATTCAAATTTTGATAACGGTTTGGCGGTGACAGTGAAGAACAAGAGGTAGTCGTACACCTCTTCACGTCCTTTTTCACTTCATCCAGTTGATTTAAAGTCACATAATTGTTTTTAATGTCCTTTACCTCATTTTGTAGCACTAATAGGTCTTTCAGCAGCTTTGAGACGTCTAGGTGGTCAAAGGTCACTGGCGGTAATTTTTCTAGGTCACGAGCTACAAAAGTTAGTATTACCTCAGGATCTTCTCCCTTGAAAAGCGATACGATGTCCTCCATGTCACGATTTCCCTTTCCTTGCTTCTTTCGTGGTATTTTGCGCTTGTCCGTTGGTAACGATTCAAAAAGTAACGATTTCGACCATTTGATTTACGCACTGTCGAACGACGAGACACATATTTTTATCAAACTAAACTCGTCAATAACTGATATTTTGTTTTGCACGTATGCTAATAACTCATCTATTACGATATTACACGATTTACACAGCGTCGATGCCATATTAACCGCGTCACATAGAACACCATGACCCGTCATGACACCGTCAATATGAGGGGGACTGACTTTTGTGTTTCTTATAAGTTTAATAAAAGATTTATTGAAATTGTATGACTTTTATTTGTTTTAGAACTATAGGCATTTGGTAGAACAAACGCACAAGAAATATTTTTAGTGGTTAATCAGTTTAGATAAACATTACACGTTGAAAACATTTTACAATAGTAAAGGGTCAAACTAGGAGTTTATTTACTGTGTTTGGTTAAAATATATATTTATAAAGCGTAATTTACTTAAATAGAAAATCGATATGTTAATATTATGCATGTCAGTTTTAATTTAAAAGGGGTTAATAGTTTGGTGTGCATTAACTATTTTTGGGTCAACAATGATTTGATTGGAAACATTTGCTTTTATAGGTTAGGTTTTAAGTTAAAATGCGGTTTTATATTCTGGTGATCATTTACTATTTTTGCCTGTGATATTTTACTAAATCAGGTGATCAGTTAAACATAAGCCTTTTTTTTATTCAATCTAGCATAAATAAGTCGGGTCGGGACAGTCGGGTATAATAATTTACTCAAGCTATAATATAAAACTTTTTGTAAATGATACTATTTCATATCCAAGTTATTTTCAAGGGGTTAGAAATGACTCATGATTTTGATGAGTTCTAATACACAGATGAGTTTATCACGTATATTTACATAATATACGTGAACCTCCCTTTCCGTGCAGTCACCACCCCTTCCTTTTAATTTTGGGGTCGGTGTTGATGCGATGTTATCCATTATATTTTTATAGGTTAGTTCTCTTCTTTTGTTGGCTTATTTTCGATATTAAACAATTGAGTTGAAGACCAAACATCATCTGGGCTGGTGTCTTTCCTGTAGTGTTGTGAAATGTATTTCTGTATGTAAATAGAAATTCCATAATGTGGTTTTTGGATTAAGTAGCCTCGTTCGCTGACATTCTGGTTTTGAAAGTCCAGACAATAATCCTTTCTAATTGTCTATTTCTGTGTTTTGATATTTGTCAAGTGACAGTTATCATTCATTAATTAAAAATCAGGACGTGATTTTATGTTTATTTTTATTGGAATAATTATTTAAATTATAGAAGATATAATATACAGGTTAATTAGATTCTTTAGAGATCATATAACAGGGCCAAGAGCTAATTCTTGTTTTATTAGCTCTTGTCCCTTTGTTATGGGTAAATTTAATAGCAGCAACACTGACAACCATTGACAATGGTGGTTTCGTTCAGAAATAAATACTGAGCACAGAGCCTAGTTAGGCCTGTCTGTGCATAATTTATAGTTAATAAAGCTTTTAGATTTTACAGCAACAAAGTTGAATGTGTCGTATTTTTTAAAGTGAGCTAAATTTTTAAATCATATTAAAGACAAGGCAATAATTATTTCAATAAAAAATGCATGTAATAAACAGAATTACCATCACAAATTTCCGATCAAAACTGTTATTTTGGCAGTCAGCTGTTTGTCAAAAATATGGAATCAGAATATAACCTAAAAAACTTTGTACTTTCATGATGAAACAGTGAAATTTTAATATAAAAATCTTCTGTATTTTATAATGATTATGAGTTAATTAGTACATGGTGTATATAAAATGAGTTCCGTGTTGTTCACACACTTATTACAGTCGTCGTATATGATAGCATGTCGTACTTTTAAAACTAAGGTTCTTCGAGTGAGGTTTGCGCCTAGTCCTACAGGATACCTGCACTTAGGTGGTCTTAGGACTGCTTTGTATAATTATTTATTTGCAAAGGCGCGGCATGGTAGTTTTATTTTAAGAATTGAGGATACAGACCAAACCAGAAAGGTTGAGGGATCGGTTGAGGCTTTGCTGAAAGACCTAGATTGGGCGGGTATCGAGTGCCATGAAGGCCCTACGATTGGAGGGAAATATGGCCCGTATGTGCAGAGCGAACGGGTGCCGATATACCAGTAAATATACATGGAATTTTCAATTACATTAGTCTTCCAATACCTTAATTGCGATGATGACTTTTGGGGAGACTTACAGTTGTAAATGTTGAATACTCTAAATTTTAAGAAAATATCTAAAATTTGTTGTTTTACACTTTGTTGGACAGTAATATAAATAATATTGTTACCACACATACAGGAGTTTACTGTCCATTGAACTGTTAATATAAGCTGTCCCAGTTTATGTATTAATTTTATACTTCAGTGATTTTGCTTATAAATGGGTGATACATATGATGACAAATACAAACTCTTTACTTGACAAATAGTACATTCTTTCAGAGAACACATTTCAAAACTTTTGGAGAATGGCTCAGCATACAAATGTTTCTGTACTGAAAGAAGGTTGAACCTACTTCGAAGGGATGCCATTCGATCACAAAGGACACCAAAGTATGACAACCGTTGCCGTAGTCTGACAGAAGAAGATATAAGTGAGAAAATTGGGACTGGCACTCCTTATTGCATAAGATTAAAGGTAAAATATTTGTAATATGTTTTGTTGGTATTTAAATAACTCTAAACTTAACTAGTTAAGAGACTAGATTATTGGTTATGTTCCATTACTTTACTTATCATAATAATTTTATGTCTGAAAAATCACAGTTGACTTACATATTATGATATGATACTAATATATTAATTATTTATTATTAAAATAGTTGTTTGATATCAACTATGATACTACTACCTAACTAAAGCCAGTTTTTCTTTGCTAGTTAAATATTATAAACAATCTTGACAATTCTTTGTAGATGCTCAACGAAGTAATAGGACGCCGGCAGTCATGTAAACCAAAGATAGTTTCATAAACACATCAGTCAAGGGTTTGAGAAATGATTTTAAAAATAAGACACTAAACTTACAACCTGTGGGTGATTTATTGTTGAACACTAATATCTGTATAAATCTAATAATGAATAATTTCCTTCTCTGATATTATTCTAAAAAATATTAAGAGATTGTTTGCAAAATTCAACTAGTACACAAAGTTGGCATAAATATATTTGTTTGTGAGGTCAAAGATATAGTGCATACTGGATTACATGAATAGTCTCAGCTTATTTTCTTTTGTAAATACTTATTCCAAATTCTCCAGCTGTCATCCGACTGCTCATCATTTGAGGACCTGATTTTCGGCGGAATAGCGTACGACGTGTCCATCAATGAAGGGGACCCAGTTCTGATGAAGAGTGACGGCTTTCCCACGTATCACTTTGCAAATGTGGTGGATGACCATTTAATGGAAGTCACTCATGTTTTGAGGGGAGTAGAGTGGCAGATATCGACCACGAAGCATTTGCTGATTTATAAGTAAGTATTTAGGACATATGAACCTAAGCCTAAGCTTATGATACATATAATGTGTATCGTTAATGCGCAAAACTTGAAAGTTTAGCCTAAAACCTAAATTCTTAGATGTCATTTTATTCTAGTAGTTTTCATACTCTTTAAAAAAGTTGCAGGTTAATAATATTTAGTTTAGTTTCTTCTCGTTTCCATTAGTTTCATTTCATTCGATAAATTCAGTTAGATTGCGCACAATAAACAATTGCTTATTTTTGGAGTTTAAATGAGTTTACCTTATATTTTCAGAGCCTTTGGGTGGACTCCACCCCAGTTTGGTCACCTTCCATTGATCGTCAACCCCGACGGCACCAAACTTAGCAAAAGACAAAGCGACGTCAAAGTTGAAGACTATAGAAATAGTGGTAAATAAAAAGCCTTTATTAATTTTACTATAAAGGTCTTTTCCCAGTATACGGTAGCATACCGTAACCAGTGACCGAGCTAGGAACGTGTCCGGTAGAAAAATAATTCTTTGTATTGAAAACTATGACACCTTCCCCACTAGACCGTTCTGACCAACTACGTAGCGTACCATTCACTGCAAGATAGAGTGTATCGTCCATAAAGATGAAATAAGAAACCAAAAATTTGCGCACAGGCGGGACTTGAACCAGCAACCTTTTGGCTGACCGGGCCAAACGCTCTTACAAATTGAGCTACCGTGCTGTCAGTCCGCCCTTGTGGTCTCTTATGGATACGTCATTGCGTGACGCTTAACGCCATCTAGCCGTCTGTTTATGAAACAGAGGGCTAGATAGGCTAGATAAAATTGTTGGTTTCTTATTTCATCTTTATGAATATAAAATATGACACTGTGAGTGTTTAAAACATTTTAAACCATTAGATGTATCGTGTAGCTGTTCGCGCCTAGCGTTCGTAGCACGGTCTTGGTATGGTACGGTGCGGTGAGAAAATTCCTTTATACCGCAATATGCTCATAATTTTGGTTACTTTTTTCATACTGTTTTTAAACTATAGCTATTATTTAACTATTCACCCAGAGTACATTTGTTTGTTTTCCTATGTTCTTCCTTTTTCAAAAGGATATTGACCAAAGCCGGGACCAGATTGCTTCTTTGTAGTTTATATTTCAAAAGTCTTGTTTGAATTATAATTGTACTGGTATTTTAAGGGTAACTAAGTAAGTAAGTATTGAATTACTTTAGTAAAATAATATATCAATTACCTTCTGAATGTATCAAAATGAATTTGGTGAGGTGCATTTACTCTGCAATCACAAAACATAACCTCAAAATGTCTAATCTGCCATTGAATTCCTCGTAAACCCCTAATTATTTTTCAAAAATATTTGTGTCCGTAAACTTTCATTTTTTTAAATATTTAATACGACCATTTTGTGAAGACGCATGCAGACGCAAAGTGCACCGAGTTTCTTTAGAGTTTTGGTCAAGATCCTTTAAAATCTATCAGTAACTAACAGAGTGTAGATTAGTTACATTTTCTTGAAGTTGAAGTTGTTTGATACATCATCCATGCGTTCCCCAATAGCGAAATAGCCACTATCCTGATTATTTTTTTGATCTATCCAAAGATTACTATGAATAACATAGGTAACTCAAGGCTCTAACTACGCCCGCCAGCTTCAGTATAACTTGTTTTATAATCGTCAGTCCTAAAAACACTGTCCAAAAATCACTTATTTGTAATCCTACATACTAACGTCATATTTCAGGAGTATTCCCCTTGGCTTTGGTGAACTACATCACGCTGTCTGGCGGAGGGTTCGACCACGTTCCCGGTGCTGGAGTGAGAGTAAAGACTATGGATGAGTTGGCTGAAGAGGTAAGGTTTACTATAATATTTACCTAGTTATCTAAAGTCATCTGTTAAATGCAAATCATTACTTTAGCAAACTAGAAGAGACAATTAAGATCCATATTGAAAGAAATAAATTATTGAAACTTAAAACGCAGAATCCACCCTTAAAAGATTGGATTAATAAAGAAATTATTTATGATATCAGTCGAAGAAATTAATTATGGTTGGAATATAAGAAAGACCCGAAGAATACCGCACTGGAAAATACGTATATAAGAGTACGAAAGGAAGTAGCTGACAAAATCAGGACAGTGAAACATGCTTATTACTATGGCAAATTTTGTGAATGCAAAAACAGCTCCAAGAAGAGTTGGAGTCTTATAAACCATCTAATCTTAAGGTGAAGAGCAGCGGTGTTCCCCCAAAATTAATAACGGAAACCGATACTTCTTTGGAACCTGAAGGTATTTGTAACATATTTAACCGGTATTTCTCCACTATCGGATCCCTTTTGGCAAAAAAAAATCCATTACATTCTAATAACACTTACCAAAGTAGCCCGCCACAGAACGCACTGAATAACGGTTCGGAGCTTATATCGTTCAAACCATGCACTATTGATGAAGTTTCAAAGATTATTGATGGTTTTGACCATAACAGCTCTGGTTTGGATGGTATTAGTGCCAAAGTCATTAAATGCATCAAGGTGAAGTGTTGTGAAGTGAAGTGGTCAATTAAATGCTAAAGGTCACTTTCCAGATTATTTAAAACTAGCTAAAGTGACTCCGATCTATAAATCAGGCACTAAAACAAATCCAGGCAATTATCGTCCAATTTCTGTCCTACCCATACTGTCAAAAACCCTGGAAAAAAATCTACGCGATCGCCTACAGACATATTTGGATTCCATAAATTTTATTAGTAATCGTCAGTTTAGTTTTAGACCAAAAAGTAACACCCTAGCCGCAACACTCGAATTTATTAATAAAATCCGACACAATATTGATAGTAAAAACGTCGTCCTGGGCGTTTTAATAGATTTGCAAAAAGCATTTGACACAGTAAGTCATAAGGTCCTACTAAGAAAGCTTGCAATGATCGGCATTGGAGGGAACGCACTGAAAATGTTCAACTCATACCTAGAAAATCGGCAACAAATTGTAATAAAAAAAAATTAAAAACCGACTTCAAAACCAAAATGCACTAAAAGTCTTAAATAAACTCTTATAAGTTTTTTATAAGTCTCTAAAAAGAAATTGTTTGCCTAAAACGGATTCCTTTCCTTTCAATGGTGAAGAGTTTATTTAAGACTTTTTAGTGCATTTTGGTTTTGAAGTTGATTCTATTTTTTAAGAAGCTTCAAATTACCTATCATAAGTTCCGTCATTATAATTACTCAACTCCTAAGCGTTAAGGAGTTCCACCATCAGCTCAGCCCCACAAGATGTTGACTATCAGACGTATCAACACGTCAACATTAAGATTCTAGTAAAGAATCACTATACGTGCCTTTAAAATTTGAGGGTTTCCCTCGATTACACCAAGATCCCATCATCAGATCCCAAAATGGAAAAATGGGACCAACTAGAAGGTACACCCTCTAAATAAGTGAAAAAAAAATTCGATTCGGTCGACAAACGACTGAGATATGAGGTAACATACATACAAAAAAAAAACATACAGTCGAATTGATAACCTCCCCCTTTTTTGAAGTCTAAAGTTGAATGACAAGATTGTTTAAAATATTAGACAAGCAAAAAGGAACGGACTTTACACCTAGATGTTCAACTTACATTCAATAGTTTTTAAATACTAATTTCGCGATTTTAAAACTTATTCATTAATATGACTAATGTCATTTTTTCTCTTGCTAATTTTAACAATCCATATCGCCAAAATATTTTAAAAATAAGAATTATTTATGTTTTTATTACAGTTCCAAATCAACCGAATATCCTCACACCCCAGTCGTCTGAATCCAGATCTTTTACAAGAATGCAACCGATTAGAAATTAAACGTCAATTGCATGACGAAAAACTATCGCAAACGTTAGTGACCAAACTGCAGGATTTGATCAAAAAGACTTACCCTTCACATCACTTAAATATAAGCAATGAGCATGTAAAAACAGTTCTGAACTGGGCCGTTGTCAGAGTGACGAAGATTGAAGACTTAGTGTCGTCCAAATTCGGTTTCCTTTGGATACTGCCGTCAAATTCCCTACCGAATGTTAATAAAGAATTATTGAACAAATTGGTCGAGTACCTAGAAAGACAAGAAGTGTTTGATGAAAACGTTATAAAAGATAGGCTTCGAGAATTTTCGAAAAATAATGATGTGAAGTTTCCGGAGTTAATGAAGGTATTAAGGTCGGTTCTAAGTGGGTTAAGCGAAGGTCCCAGTGTCGCTGAGATGATAAACTTGTTAGGTAAAAATCAGACGTTGGAAAGAATAAAATCAGTTATAAGATAAGGCTTGTTTTATTTTACCCTCTTTAGGTATTTACGAAGCAGAGGATACTACAGGACAAAGAAAAGATTAGGACCCCTTACACACTGCGACCTTTAGCATCGATGCAGTGACGCGTTTCGAAAACGTGCGGCTCGTGCAGTGAACAGATTTTGGCATCGATACTAACGCGCGTTAACATCGATGCAGTCGCGCAACTCCATCGATGCTGACGCGCGTTAGTATAGATACAGTTGCGCGTCTGGATTGATACTAACAAGCGACTTTGTCATTCTTCAGAAAACTTGGTGGGTCTTTTGCATCGATAAATTCGCGATGCAGCATCGATATACTGCATCGCTAAAGTTTAATGGCCAGCTTGTGCATCGCGACTGCATCGATACTAACGCGTGAGAGCATCGCCACTGTAACGTTACTCAAAGTAGCGCAAGTGTGTACAGGTCCATGATATTGTATTAAGAACTAGATCACCGGTGAGACGCTAAAAGATGGCTCAGCTAAACAACACCTCACTTCAAATTGGGGTCATAATTTTGACGTAGTCTGTTTTTGATGGCGTCAGTGTCTTAATGCCTCAGTGCGCCTTTAAAACTGGAGAAACACCTAACTAAAAAAAAAAAAACAGTCCGAAAATCATATTTTCGTTCAGTAAATTGTATTTAATAAAGCCTATCATTCATGATTGAAGCATTTTCAATAAAATTAGTGAGTTTTATTTCTTAGCCAACCCACGGACTAACATGGTCGATATTCTAAGACAGTGCTATACATGGAGTAGTTTGTACTATATTTTTTAATAATAATTTAACGACGGTCACAGTGTGGTGGTTTACGTTCCGGACTACAAAGATTAGCAGTCGTGGGTTCGAATCCCACCCGCACGACCCTAACAAATATGTCTATGGAAATGTATGTTAAAATGTCTGTTATACAACTATAAATTACACCTTTCATTTTTTTTAAAGTAACAGCGTAGACCAGGGATGCACAGACCGCGGCCCGCGGGCCGCTTGCGGCCCGCCGGTCGAATACTGGTGGCCCGCCGACAGCAAAAATAATACTCTCGTACATTCGAAAAATATTGAATTCTATTCCAGAATAAAACCAAAAAAAATATGTTCGAAAAGTAATTTGAATCTCGCGCGCGCGCTCTTAAGTGCACGAATTCCCGATTGCTCGCGTAGGTAGATACACGAAGCTTCCAGAGTCGGTTTCGAGATTTCTCCAGACAGTTTTCGACTCTATACGCGCGGTATAAAAGCCACGCTAACCGCAGCGACCCATAGTTCGGTTTTAATTTGAGTGAAGTGTCAATAGTTCTAGTGTAGATTTTAACTCGACTAGCCGGTGTCATATATTTTGATCCACATTCAACGTAGATTTCCCGTCAAGTGCCGTGTATAATTGTGTTGTGAAATCGTAAGTAAAACTCTGTTATTAATAAGTGTTTCCCTACCTATTTAAATCAATTATTTTTGCTAATTTAAAAAAGGATGGGTAATTTAAGTAGGTACTGTAATTGTTTTTAGGTGCTGTGTTAATCCTAGCCAGGATTAGAACGCAACATGGACAAGCCAGGACCTAGTAAAAAACGTAAGGTTAAAGATGAAAATCGGCAGTTTCAAGAAATTTGGACTGAGAAATACTTTTTTGTATGGTCGCATAATAAAGTCGTTTGTTTAATTTGCAAGAATTCTGTTGCGATTGCAAAGGAATATAATGTAAAAAGGCACTATGAAACGCAGCATCCTACTTTTACCAAGTTTACAGGCGAATTAAGAAAGCAAAAAATGTTGTCTTTAAAACGGGAGCTTATTGGTCAGCAAGCTATGTTTACAAAACCCATCCAAGATTCAGAAACAGCTACAGAAGTTAGTTATGAAATTTCTCGAATGATAGCAAAGCGCAGTCGCCCCTTCAATGATGGGGATTTTGTAAAAGAATGCATAGAAATTGCCGCTAAGAAAATGTGTCCAGAAGCAGCAAAAAAGTTTGAGAAAATTCAACTGAATCGTATGACTATCCAAAGACGTATTATGTCTTTGTCAGGTAATATTGCGGAACAATTAAATGAAAAAACTAAGATCATTGAATTTTTTTCATTAGCACTCGACGAATCCACTGATATTACTTCCACAGCTCAACTTCTCATATTCATACGAGGTGTTACTCAAGATTTTGAAGTCTTAGAAGAGTTGTTAGGAATGTGTTCATTGAAAGGTCAAACCAGAGGAGTTGATATACTCAATGTACTTTTGGATGAGTGTTCAAAAACTGATTTGGACTTATCAAAATTATCGGGAGTTGCCACTGACGGTGCTCCTTCGATGATTGGTGTCAATTCTGGGCTAGTTACTTTGCTGAAAAAGCATCTGCAAGAAAAAAACATAAACGCTGAAGATCTCATGCAGTTTCACTGCATTATACACCAAGAAGCCCTCTGTTCTAAAAAAATTGAATTTCAAAATGTCATGAAAGTGGTAGTTTCGACTGTAAATTTCATAAAATCACGAGGACTCAATCACAGGCAATTCAAACAATTCCTTGATGACATCGAAAGCGAATATGGAGATTTACTGTATTATACAGAAGTAAGGTGGCTAAGTCGTGGATTGACCCTGGAACGATTTCTAAATTTAATAGAAGAAATTGGAATATTTCTGGCGGAAAAGCAAAAGGATGTCCCGGAACCTAAAAATCCTGATTGGTTGTGTGATTTGGCTTTTTTAGTTGACATTACAAATCATTTGAATGTCTTGAACACACGGCTTCAAGGCAAAAATCAACTGATATCCCAGCTCTACGCTCACGTATCATCCTTTCAATGCAAGCTGACACTTTTCAGATCGCAATTGAATTCTGGAAATTACAATCATTTTCCGAATTATAAGAAAATGGCTGAAAAATTCAACAAAACTGCGATTAATTTCAGTTATGTAGAAAAGCTAGATATTTTGATTCAATCTTTTCAAGAAAGATTTTCGGAGTTTAAAAAAGTGAAACCTCTGTTGGACATATTCAGCAATCCTTTCACGATTTCAGTTGAAAATGCGCCAGAGTCAATGCAGTTAGAAATTATCGTCATTCAAAACGAACAAGATTTACGCAACAAATTCAACGAAGGAGACTTGCTGAACTTTTACCGCTGCGTTGATAAAAATACGTACAAAGAGTTGCGCATAAACGCTCTGAAATGTGCCAGCTTATTTGGTTCTACCTATATATGTGAACAAACCTTTTCAATACTAAATAATAATAAAACAAAAAATCGAAACCGCCTTGCAAATGAAAGTTTGGAAGCAGTTTTACGTGTTGCTACAAGTAAATTTGAGCCAAATATAAAAAAGATTGTAAGCACTATGCAGTGCCACGCTTCAAATTAATAAATTCTTTTTCAATTTTAATACATAATTATCAATTCTTTATTGTCTTTAATTACCTATACTTCTGGCGGCCCGCCATCAGTTCATAATTTGCCCGAGTGGCCCCTAGTCTTAATAAATCTGTGCATCCCTGGCGTAGACGCTCACGGATCAAAAGGTCACCGGCACTCGCGTTAACAAAAGTATAACAAAAGACTGTTGATAAACACATCTGTGAGGGATGATCCATGGCGTTTCACGTGATACATTTAAATTGCATTTATTCGATAATTATTCAATATTTTAAATGTTAAATAGTTTGAAAATGAAATGTTTTTATTGATTAATATACTACCGAGCTAAAGTGTGAACTCAATTTTAAAATTAGGCCAACGAGTCTATTGTAATGTACCTACATACTTTAAAAATATATTAAGAAAGCCACTCAATTAAGACTCTGTTCCGAATCTGATGTCTGATGTGATAGAAGTCAATTGACATCTTTTAATCAGACGGTGCCATATTTGTGTACTCTTTTAGTTCGCGAGGCGTCATCTACTTCTAAATACAATATCCTTGGTACAGGTTGACAAATTGCGACGACATCAATGCTGCCGATGCAGCATTGATCATCGACTGCATCGCTGTTAAAAGTCGCAGTGTGCAAAGGGTCTAATAATGGAAAACTTTCGCTGTTTTGCTTGTGAGCATAAGGTCGTAAATTCAGTGGGAACATTCAGTAAAGTAATAACTTTTTTTTTATTGGACACCAATCACATACATTGCTCTGATCCCAAAGTATGTAGCTAATGTACTTGTGTTATGGAAATCAGACACAACGTTGGTACCACACCACCCAGACCCGAGACAATATAGGAAATTTTGATTTGTATATTGACCCGACCGGGAATCAAACCCGGGACCTCGGAGCGGCGACGTTTTGAAACCGCGTGCTTAGCCACTACACCACGGAGGTCGTCAATTATTTACTAGAGGTAGTGTTCCTAAAGTCGGAGTGTTATCAACTGAGTCTCGACGTGTCATTAGGAATGGAACGTATTTACCATACCAGGTTTACAGACCTAGTATTTGCGTCAAAGTACATACTTACCAGGTACTAGAATAATTCCAGGGTTCAAAATACTTCCAAGACCATGAAAGTATTTTACTTACAGGGGGCGGCACCCGCTTCCCCGAAATACTTTTAAAAAGACCGTAGTAATAAAATTAAACCTTACGCTCACTAAAAATAGGTCTAAAATTGCGAGTAATGAAAGAAATACTCGCAACGTTTCAAAGTTATTTTACTAGCGCGATTTTGCGCCTATAGCGTATGTCAGTAGGGATGCATTTTCTATGAAATACTTTCAACGTATTTTTGTAGGCACTAAGAAACCGCGTCGCGCCGCGGGCGGCACCGGGGCGCCCGATAGAAGCTCGAAGGCTCAAACGAAAAAAAAGTATTTCCTTAAAAGTATTTTGTTTTGTAATTTTTGCACTTTAAGCAAAAAATTGGTAGGTAGGTTTATTTATCTTCCAACTAGATTATTACACGATGTTCCTTATTGCTATGAAGACAACGTTTAAAAATGACTTGCAAGTATTTCATACCTGGTTTTGAGCCCTGGTGCTGACTTATGGACGTACTTTTAAGCCCTGATACTTGAATTAGCAAGTACGAACCATTTCTACGTGTTATGTGTATCTCACATGACTCGGCCATAAAGCGGTGCGCTGCTATTCCTAACTCTGCTGCATTATAGCCCCACGACTCAGATACTAACGCGCTGACTATGGAGCGATTGTTATTTGATCGTTCGAGGTCCCACATTTCATTTTGCTGTCTTATTGCCAAACCTTGTATGGTAATATGTTTAGTATGGTATACTAAACATTTTATTTTACTTTCTCGTTCGTTGTCAGTTTACGGATAGAATCGGAATAGAAAAACAATAAAAAACAAAGTGTATGAGTAACAGTATAATTTATTGAATTCTCAAATATAAATACCGAGAGGAAATATTCAGAATCGTATATTATATTGTAATATCGAAGGGGCATCGCCCACAATAGTAAATTTATACCAACATCCGACATTTTAAAATGGTTCCTTATATCCTGTGGGATAACACCAATAAACACACAACCAAGGGAAATATTTGAGAGAAAATTGTTGGATAAATATATATTTTTCCATTCAAAATATGTTTGGAATGTTCCCAGTTATATTTATCGGTGTTACTACTACCACAAACAATAAATATAATTCACACAAAAATTAAATTTAAATTCCGTCATATTATTTTATAAATAAATTCGTATTCGTATAGAAATTATTTTAAAACTAAATTGAGCAAAACAGAACTCATACATTCAAAGGAAAAGGGATCACTCGAAGTATATTATTTGCTTAGCGTTTGCTTGGAGAAAACGCGTATTAAAATAAATAAATTTAATATTTAAAACTCTAAATAATTTTACACAAAGTTTGTCAAAACACCAAAAAAAAAATCAACCGTATTTAATTAGTCTAGAGTTCAAAATATCTAATCGCATAAAAGTAAGGAGTATACTGAGGATATTAAAAGATATCTATGTTGTTAAGAGTGATCCAATAGTTCAACAAAAAAGCAAATAATATACAATACAATGTTTATCAGCTTTATTAACAGTAAATTAACTTGAGTTTATTCATACCTCGATAATGCGTTACGAACTTATCGAAACTAATATCTCACACAATTTAATTCGAATCTCACAACTTGTGCCAGGAACATCGCGATAATTAATGACTAGAAAAACTAAAATAAAATCAGCTGTCATTGCTTTAAAATTACCGACTTTGAACACTATTTCTTTATGTTAAAGCTGAAACTGCATTACGCAGAAGCAGGCGTATTTTCTTGATAAATCCCAAGTATAATCTTTTTACGAAGCTTTCTCTGAAATAGTATCCTTAGGCGGTAATTTTAAAATAATAGAGCAGCACAACATCTACATAGAAAATCGAAGCGAAATATCGATGCTTATTGCTTAAATCGTATTTTTATGAACAGGCTCGGAACAAGGGTTCGATGGAAGCTACAAAAAACGATTTTTTTATTTGTTACCTTAATTTGGGCCGAAAGCAGACTATTTAGTATAATGCTTAGCAATAAACTTTTTAGAAACTGTGTCATATACTTGTATGTTAATGAAATGCCTGTCGTGAAATTCCCTCTATGGCGATGACGCCGCTAAGCCGCTAACTAAGTTTTCAAGCTATGTCAACAATTACAGAATATCTGCTTTTTTAGGGAGCCCTGACACTTATTCCAGTCCTGTTCACAAATGGTGCCGACGAGCGTCTTTAAACCATCTTAAACGTATTGATATGATTACATTTACAAGTAAAATGTTAAAAATAGGTACAACAATTATAATAAATTCATCATTGCGCTTAAGATCTAAAGACTAGCCAACAAACTGATATTATAAATGTAACAAATTTTTCAGGAACAATTTTTTTTTATGACAAGCGAAAAAATAAATAAATATGTATTTTGTTACAGTCACAGACTTGACTGTGATAAAGTTTGAAGAGTTAATATTAATATGAACGGAACTTGTGTAAAAACTAAGAAACAGTATGATAGTCTAAGAGCCGGTGAAGATCAGCCTTCTCATTCGCCGATGTGATAACTCGATGAGACAATTTTTTGTCAAATATACGAGTAATGTATAAACAAATATGCCTATGATAATTTGCTTATCAAAAAGTCTTTATGGCCATTTTATATTCTTAATTTTAATATTTTTTGTCATCATTTTCACAAAATTTGTTTTATCTCAATTAATATTAATAATATATCAAACACACAGAAAATGCCTAGCTAGGTAACAGATCGATGTTGTTACTTTATTGACTTACCTGTTCACATCTATTTGCCAGGTAGCCATGCACAGAAATAAGTAGGCAGGCCTATCTAGGCATATTTTGTGTGTTAAAATCATTTGAGATTAAACTCATTCGGTTATTACAAGAGGGATAAGGTGATGAAAGAAAATTGATTAAAATTAATGAATAAAATAGCTATGAACACTTTTTGATAGGCAAGTTATCATAGGCATATTTGTCTATAATTTATATTTGTTAAAACATATAACTCAACGTGTTATCAGATCGGCGAGTGTCGATCTTTCACTTTGCCTCCAATTAGAAGTTGGCAATCCTTAAATCTGAAGAGCATCGAACAAAACTTTTTTTAAATGCTACCATTGTGCGAACGAATATCATACTTAAGTATTAACATTAACCTACATCAATTAAAACAATGTAAAAACTCGACACATCGTTTCCCAGTTGTAAAATTTGACAATATAATAAAACAACATTTATTCGAAAGGATAGCGACAAAACGTTTCCGAGAAATAACTTTCATACTAAACCATTACTTTTTAAATATTTTGGTGTTTAACGTTCGATCAATGATAAAATAGGTAAAGCGTTTCATTACCTACTACTTTGTAAAACTTATCTTTAAGCAGGTGTCAATTTCGCGGTCTACTTCATAGAAACGTTACTAAAACATGGTGGTATTTGGCTAAATGATCATGGTATTTTCGTACGTTTTGTAGTGGATTCCTTCACCTTTCCAACATAACATAGGGTAGATATCAACATAACACACTGGCCGTTCATCAACAATAGCATAATATGCATTTTTAGTCAAATAGTTATATCTTGACTTGACTGTGACCAAACCAATGCCTTCATAAGTTTGCGAGGATTTTATCAAGAAGAAGCTCCCACGTGAAAGTTTCTTGCCTAAGTTAAGAAAACTACATATTTTTTATCATTGATCGAGCCGTTCCACACAAAAAAATACTCGTACAAGAATATCTAACTTCGAGTAATACAGATTACAATGTCCAATATAAAGTATTTATATTTATTAATTTTATTATTAAAATAGTCCTAAATCATCTAAGGCAATAATGTTGCCGCGGTTACGGCGGAAATATTTTAAATTTAAATTTATTATTAATTAGATCGAACCTTCACAAGTTAGTTTAATATAAATGCTTATATAAATATAAGTATAGACACACTCAATCGTTACACAAGAACTGTTAGCACGGTAGAGATATAAAAACATCTATAAGGCAGATCCGTAAAGGAGACCCGACCACGTTGGCAAAAGGTATAAGAAATTTGTATTTAAATTCTGTTATATGTAATTACCTACAAAAGTACACGCGAAATCTTTGTACTTTACCATCGAAGCTGACAGCTGCAAAATACAACTGTCTCGCTCACACTGCTTGTTGTCACTTGTCTTTTTGTAGGTATTTCACGAAACGAAAGGGTCAAAGAATAGTTACGACTCTCAAATCGAAATTTCATGCCTATGAGATCGAGAGCTCACTTTTTCGTTTTGATTGAACATCGTTTATGAACCAACGCAGTCGTCACACGTTACCTAAAGATTAAATACAACAAAATACAAGAGATCACATTTCATAGAGTCATTTGACATCGAAACACTTGTCACACACACATATTATAGAATAGACGATGATGAAATTGCTTGTTATTATTTAGAATATAGAATTGAGAATAAGACACCTAATTGTAATGACTGTCTACATTATATCTGAGTCACTATATAACTTGGCCGTTGGCAACTAACTAATCTTTCGCATGCTTAAAAGTTGATCCTTTATGTGTGATCTATCGACTACATCTCCCGAATAATATAAGAAGTAGGTCATTCAGGCAGAGAATACTTCATTTGTAGAGTAAATCATATTTAGCTATAGTAATCGGTAGGTACATTATATTTTTCCCACTATTTTTGCACTATTGTTTTAACTTTTAAATTCCTGTATTTGTAGAAATGGTTTAAATGCGATGATACAATACATTGTTTTAAAAATGCAATTAAACAAGCTGTGTTAAAATAGTAAAATAGTTTTAGAACAAATATTATTGAAATTGAATTGAATTGGAAACAACTGTTGGGGTCAGTATAACCATAGCTATTTTTTATATTATGCATACATATCATGAATGAGATGAAATATGTCATGTTTATTGTTACTAAAAATTGTACTGTTGTGCTCACAAAAAGTTGTATATGCATTACGAAAAGGCAACTTTTTGTAAACCTATTTGAACCATATTTAGGAATACCATAAAGTTATTTTGTGGCTACTGTATCTAACAGTCATAAATTCTATGATCGGTCTACGAAACTAGTGCATCTATAGTTTTAATATCTATATGAAAATAAAAGTCCTGGGTTAATAATGTGGTTATAACTTTGGTAAAAGAATAATTTAATATTGTGTCCTGATCTTTTATCCCTGTATTAAAAATGGATCCTTATTTTCCTGATCACGACATCACGCTTGAAAGGCTGGAGCGTTTTAGCAAATAATCTTTTGGTTTTTTATGGTCAAGAGTAGAAAAAAATAAGAAAATTGAATGTGATTTTTTACTTTGTTAGATTCGTCACCGTCCGGAATACGACAATATCTTTTAAAATTACGGGGCCGGGGGCGAAGCAAAGCTTCCTAGGACCGCTAGTATGTATATAAAAATAAATCCATATTTCCCTTGGTCCACGATATCATGCGTGAACGGCTGGATCGATTTCGATAATTCCTTTTTTGTGTTTGTAACGAAAATGTTCTTATGAAAGAAAAAAAATACGGAAATTAAGCGGGTAACCGAATTGTATCATGGGGCCGGGGGCGAAACGAAGATCGCTGGGTGCGCTAGAACTCTAATATATATTTTTTTCGATAGAATGACAGTAAAGATGTGTTAAGTACATTTCATATGAAAATACGTATTTTAAGCATTGCAAGGAAAAAGTAGCTTTCATTCAATATGTGACTATGAGTCAATGCGTATTTATACTTATTGAGAAGTGCTTATCAAAAGTACCATAATTGGACACACGGCCTACCATTGAAGGGTCAAAAAGAAAAGAAAAAAGAAAATAAAGTTAACGTTCGTTGTCTGTCGAGACTTCGAAAAACACGTCAAAATCTAACAAATTCATCATTGAAGGCAATTTGGCAGCGTGATGTATAATTACACACTCGGAATCTTAATTATACGGGTCCTGTAGTTTCATGGTAGGAGTACATTTATTCATAAATTACAAAGTCCGTATCATTTGCGGTATAAAATTAACAGGGTACGTATAAAGGGGTTTATCTAATAAGTCCTTACGTGAAACGCATTTTTATTTCAGCGTGTTTGAGGTTAGTTGCAACAATTTATTTAACTCATAACCTTAACCTGTGACTTTCGTAACGTAAGAAATATAGTGCTACGGAGCCTTGATTTATATTTTTCACTGTTTATTAGCTGTAAGTTCATGATTTTGTAGTAAGATCACAAAGTAATAATTCATACAATTTCACTGTGACATACACTTTGAAATCGCTAATAAATTCGTCATGTGTGTTCCCATTTGGACTAACATAGAATACAACTGGTTTTGAAAGCTATGATGGTAAGAAAACCATTCAGAAATACATTATGAATGCATCGTATTCTGTAGCGAACTACGAATCGCGTCGCGTCGCTACGAGCTCGTAGCATTCCGTAGCAGTTGCTACGGAACGCCTACGCGCCTATGTAAGCTGCTTCGTATATATTTTTTCATTTTTTTAAAATTGTTATTTTTTTTTAAATTGGATTTGGTCTTTTGGCGGATATTTAATATCGTTTAACTGTTTAAACAAAAAAGTTGTTTGCAGAAAGTAATGTGAAAACTACAGAAAGTCTACTCTTTGAAGAAAGGCTATGAAAAAGTCAAGTGAATTATACAGGAAAATAGAAAATAAGTATAAAATTCGATGTTTTAAGAGTTAAAGGAAATAAGTGTACCTACGGTTTAAAACTCGAATCAGTTATATCTTGATATAGATAGCTAAAATAAAGTCGATATAGCATCGTTGGGTGGACTTTCTAGTAATACTATCCTTGCTGTGCTAGACGTATGGTCCTTTTGTTGCGGCTGATCATCTTTTATTTCTCAGTCTTTTTATTTACCAAAACATGTAGAAATACTTTACTTTATCTTTGTATGACCCATTTGGTATCCTTCGTAGAATTGTAGGTCAGTTTTTTTTCAATAAACATCCATGTTATAGTCAACGCTTTTACAGTGCGACATGGAGCTTTCGGCCGACGGCGAAAATCAGAACTAACGCTGTCATTTTCAAAAATGCGGCTGCCAGAACTAGTGAAGTCATATCTCCCCAATCTTACAATAGATTTTTCCTGATGTTTCATTTTCGTCACATTTTGTAAAAAAACTTTTAAAATGATTCCTTTAAATGTCGTAAACTAAATTCCTTAAATTAAGTTATATTTTTTGATAAGTTTTTATTGTTTATACAATTGGTTTGCGTTTAAAATCAGTGAACCATACATAATAAAAACAAACATTCTTATAATGTTTTAAATTAGTACCTTCTATGCCGCGGCACCAGCAGCGGTACGAAGGTCGCACTTTAAAGCGAGGGCTGCGCCAGAGGTCCCAACTCTCAGGGTAGCGGAGTTTAGAAGTTGACGGTGTTTCACTCCCGTGCCTCGGTTAAGCACGTAAAGCCATTGGTCCTGCGCCTGATCTCTCTCCGGTCGTGTCAGATTGCCTTTCCATCGGGCTATGCGAGTGAAAGGAATAGACAGTGCACCTGTGTTTGCGCACACACTTGTGCACTATAATATGTTCTGCACAGTCGGTTAGTCGTTGTGACTGGCCACCGTATTCGAAATCGGCTAGGGGGTATACTAGTACCCTTCTCTTTGACTTTACCATGGTTGGACAGCTTTCTAAACTCCTTCAATCAAGGGAGATTTTTGCATTGGCTATCTTGATTGAATCCCCCCTGTCTTTGTCATCTATCGGCCAGAAGATTCTTATTTATTTAAACTTTGTTGCACTGTAAGTTGTACAATTGGCGGACTTAATGCCTAATGGCATTCTCTACCAGTTAACCACCTAGTAGAGTTTTATCAGTGGCGGAATATTAATTAAGTAAGAAGAGTGGTACAAAAAAAAGAAGTAAAATGAACTAATATAAACATACATACTAATATTACACAAATATATAATAGGATACATAAATAAAAGACTAATAAACATACATAGAATACATATACTTAATAAATACAAAATTATGAATGATAAAAGTGATGATATTGATAACATCCAAAAAACACAAATAAAAGAAAATTGGTTTGAATTCTGAAGAGAGCCAAGGTTAAGATAGTGGGTGCGGAGAGACTTTTTAAAAGTGAATTTGTTGGGGATATTCTGATTTGATTGGGGAGAGAATTCCAAAGTCGAATCCTTGTCGCACTGTAAAATCGACGCTGTGTCACATGCAACAATTTGCATGCGTGTTGTTTTAAGACAGACAGCCTTCATTATAAATTGCATTGACTGTACGTTGGATGTTAATACTTATTCATACAGATGAAATAAGAAACCAAAAATTTGCGCACGGGCGGGACTTGAACCAGCAACCTTTTGGCAAACCGTGCCAAAAGCTCTTACCAATTGAGCTACCGTGCTGTCAGTCCGACCTGGCGACCAGCAACCTTTTGGCACGGTTTGCCAAAAGGTTGCTGGTTCAAGTCCCGCCCGTGCGCAAATTTTTGGTTTCTTATTTCATCTGTATGAATATAAAATATGACACTGTGAGTGTTAAAAACATTCTAAAGCATGTTAATACTTATTACAATCTCTTCTTATTAATTTTTTTTTGAACATTGATACAGATTCAATTGAATGTAATGTTATAAAGGAATAGTATTAGGATAAAAATTTGATTGTAGTAAATATTTTTTCGACCTTATTGTATATGTTTAATCAGAATTCAAAGTGACCCTTAACTATATTAATAATTTTCATTTCTTACTTCACTTTTGTGAATTTCATCGTATAATTTCAAACATTCGTCGTATATATCTAATTTTGAAAAAAAAAAGATTCCAAATGAAATTTGAATATAACCACCTCGGTCGCGACTCACAACATTCCTTAAAATTATTTAATATTGCTATTTAAGACACAGTTAAACTGTTTCTTACTAAATAAATAAGTTTAAGGTTACCTATATGTTTTACAAATGAACCTGAGGTTTCGTTACTCAAAAGATTATCTTTTCATAAAACTACGATAAAGTATATGGATGAGTATTTCGTTTGAGAAATTGGACTACAAACTATTTAGTTGACATTTATATTGCCTTTATTTTTGCCTATAATCGAGAAGATAACTTAAAAACTATCTGTTCTTCTTGTGCAATAACCTTCAACCCTTTTCCCGATCCCATTGCAAAAACGAATAGGACCGACTAAAAAACAAAATCAAATCGCGCCGCGACCGTCTCGTTCTATCTCTCTCTTACCCATGGCCTTCTCCCTCGGAGAGGCCGCGCCGACGTCACTGCAACTCCTTGACAGCTTGGAGTATCCTCTTCACATGTCCCACCTTGGTGATACCCAAATCCCTTAAATCCCTTCTCGCTAACGACAGCAGCTCGCGACCAGTCACATCGTGTTTCGCGAAGGCGTCTGAATATTCACCCAGTTGTAACGACTCGAGCCAGGCTTGCACTTCTTTCACCCCCCAGGATTTGACCTGGGCTGCTGTTGTGGACCCTTGAGGGCCTTCGGAGACGCTTCGACGACCACGCAGCCATCTGCCAGCACCTTTCTTCTGGACCTTGGACGGGGGAGGTCGAGGTGAGGTTAAACAGGTAAATAACTCTACTTGGACTATGGTGAAAGCAGGGTACAGGTTAAAGAAGTTAGAGAAAGCGGTGAGCTAGGGTACTATTAGTGCGTGTGCTACTATTATTTTTATAAAAGTGTGACATAGTTAAATGTCGTCCATTTTGCAAGACCTTCTAAACGCAGTAAAACAATTTTTTTAGTAGCCAAATATACTCGTATAACAATTATAGACAGAAGACAAGATTGAAAATAATTAATAACATTTTCAATTTTTAATATTGTTTGCTCCTGTTTAAGGAACGAAAAATCTCTTCACTTCTTCGTTTTATCACTTAATATCTGTTATTTCTGGCTTTAATATCTATAGAAATGGCTAAAAGTAGTGCCTAATTCCGTCTAAAGAGAGCCGCCTGTAGGCTTTACGGGATCTTAAAGTCTGGGGGTGACAGAGAGGCGTGGTGGGGGAACAAAGCAACTGTTAGTTATCTATGGCCAATCGCAGTTTAAAAGCAATTTGTCAAAACAAGATTTCTGAGGGTGCTTGGAAGAGTAACATTAAAAAGTTTGCGTAAGATTATATTTATGTTTAAACAATTTTTTAATACAAAAACAGATTTAAGGCTTGATGTACATATAGTTGAAACTGAAGTCAAAATGCAAGCATTTTTAGTCGTTTTCGACCACGAGAATATTGTTGATTTTCAAGGTTTCGTGGCTACTATTTCACCCTTGGTGTTATCATGTTATCGCTTCAAAAATGTGAAATACCTATGTTCAGCAGTAGACGTTTTTTTTTTGCAAATAACAATGATGATAGTGTAATGATGTGTATTCCCTTTTATTTTATTTTACGAAGATAAGACTTTAGCCCTGTTGCCTGATCAATATTTAATATTAGCCATCCATTTTGTGTCCATAGGTCCACAGATTACTAAAAACTAAATAAGCGTTAGTGATATTTGGTTAGATTTATCTTATAACTCAAGCAAGACAATAAATAGGTACACCTGCTCTATTCTTTTCAAAATATTTTTCCTCAGTCTAAACCACGTATCACGTATCACCCCTCCCCCCTCACACCAACTCACCTCATCAGTATGCAGATACGCGTGTCCCTCTCTCGTCTCGACCCTAGCGAGATGCGCGCGCAGGTTGGCGACCGCGCTCGCGCCGCCTGCGCCTACGCACCCGCCCTCGACTAGCTCGTGGCAGCTTTCCACCTGCGGAACAAGTTGATAAATTATTGATCTCATGTTGATAATGGGGGCACGTCAAGGGCACTTCCTACATTTTCTTGACAAAATATCAACCACTTTAGATAAACTAATTACAATCTTTCAAGCAGAATGTATCGGAATAACTAAGGCAGCGCAAACAGTCGCAGCCAGAGACGTCAAAGACCTACACATTAAAATCGTCTCGGGTTGTGCATCGGTGCTTTAGCCCTACAAAATAATAGCATAATATCTGTCCTTATTTTGGAGTGCCATAAAGCACTCCAATACATAGCAAGCATAAATAAGGTAACCTTGCAAAATATCAAAGGACATAGCAACTCCTTAGGTAACGACGCAGCTGACGAACTAGACAAGCGGGGCTCAGCGACAGTAGTATATGGACTGGATCCATTACTGCCCATACCGCAGGCCCAAATAAGAACTTGGCTACGTGCAATAACCGAAGCAGAACACCAAGCAGAGTGGAGAAACGGTGAAGGTTGCAGGCAAACAAAGAATGCAGTCCCGGAAGCTTCGAAAAGGTTTGCCCGCAACCTCATCTGTTTACCCAGAGACAAACTAACCACAGTTTTAGGTACCATAATTGGCCACAGTTTCTTAAACAAGCATCTATTCACAATAGGTGTCACAGACAGCCCCCTATGCAGAGGGTGCATGGGGGCAGAGGAAACACCACATCATGTGCTCATGGAGTGCAAAGGCGTGATGGAACAACGGGCAAATATTCTTGAATCACCGGCTATATTCCGGGAGGCCTTTTAGCAATCTAGGCAGACTGCTAGCCTTCTGGGAAAGCTTGGGGTGGTTAGAATAAAAAAGAGGGACATACGTACTATGGCTAGGCCCGATCGTGAGGCTCAGTGCGGAAAACACCCCAGCCAAACTAACTAAGTAACTAACCTTTTCTTAAATTCCTTCGTCGGTTTTTAAACGCGTATGACCTCAGTTCTAATTATACCAGACAAACATTTTTTTCCGTGGAAAATGCTTGCGTGCTTGCCCAAGATTCATAAGCGAAGCGATTTTTTCGAAATGTAACCGCTTGGCCAAGTTATATTTTGTGGCGACGGATAGGTCTCATTCGCAAGAAGAACTGTCATAATTAGTACAAGCGCGATCCGTAGGCGAGGCTTTTTAAAATCAAATCAAATCATTTATTGCATGTCATATTACATATTGAGATGGTATAAAAGTATTTAAGGTACATGTGACGCCCTGCCCTTTTCTATACGCAGCCGATCCGATGCTGTATTGCTGATCCCTTTACGTAACCCGCTTCCGTGCCTTGATGTCAATACGGAGCTGTTCCCTTAATGATGATGACTCACCAGCGTCGCCAGCAGGCGCCTGAGCTGCGGCGCGGGCAGCAGCCTGCCGTCCGCGTCTTGCAGCGCGTCGGCTTGCGCTGCCACGCGCCGCGCGGTCGTCACGCCGCTAGACACGCCGCCTGATACGCCCGTCTCGCTAATGCAGGAGAGCTTTACCTGTAAGATAAATAAATAAATGAATTAATTCCTAGCCGATTTGACGACCCGTCTGGTGTAGTGGTCGAGAAATCGCCTACTACGCAGCGGGTTGCGGGTTCGATCCCCGCACAATACAAACATTTGTGTGCATGAACATGTGTGTTTGTATTGGTCTAGGTGTTTTCTATGTATATCATGTATGTATTTACAAACAAAAAGTATTTAATTATTTTATCCGTTGTCGGCACCCATAACACAATCTTTGAGTAGCTTACTTTGGGACTAGATGGCGATGTGTGGGGAAAAAAAAGACTACGGTGCTGGCCAGTTTTGTTTGTTCACAAATTCTCAGGGTAGCCCGGAGTTTGGCGGTATTTCATCCCCGTTTCACCCCTGTGCCTCGGAAAGCAAGGGAGAACGACACACCAATTGTCTAATACGAAGTAAGGATTTGTTTTTTTCCGTGTGACGAAGTACCAGACAACGATTATGGCGGGGGTGACTCCGATTAATACTTAAAATACATATAACATCCGTCCGCGACTTGGGTACAAAATGTTCGTGCTCATCACACAAACATTTGCCCCTTGCATGATTCGAACATGCTGGTTCAGTAGTCAGGAGCGCGGCCGAGCCGAGCCACTGCACTGCACTGCAATCATTATGCTAAGCTAAGATGTTTTTAAATTGTATAGATACGTCCTATGCGCTCGAAAATGGCTACACAAAAGGCAGGTAATTGCCCGGAGTGCATCCAGTTGGGCACGCTTTCTCTTTATGGCTATACGTCCCGACAACGGCTTAAATTATTTCTCGTTTGCTGGTAAAAATGCCTTCCCATGTGTTTAGGAGTAGTACCTGACATTAGGCTAAAGAGCATGATGTCACGCGCTCGCGCCAATGAGCGCTCAGTAGCAATCAATACGTAACGAATGTTACGTATACGTAAGGTAGATATACTACCTCTTTCTATCAACAGGCATGCCTCATCTGTTGTCTTTATTAGCGCTTAGTGTCGTAATAGACAACTATACGTTCGTATATAGAGTAATCTTTGCGCCACTTTAAAATGCTTTAATGTTGGTGTAGAACGTGTCTATAGTTTTACGTCATTGATGCTAAGATCCAAAAGTAAATAGCTGAAACACCGTATGAATTTAGGAGCAATTACAAGGCGCAATACACAGATCCAGTTTTTAACTCTATTTTTCAATCACTCGTGTTAATATTCCGAGTGGTTTTCGTTCGAAAAGAAACTAAAAGTCAACGATAATCACCCTAAACATTAAAATGATTGAGTTATCATTTTTAAAATCCCTGCCGTGTGGATTTTAACCTATATTCATTCGAAACTCGAAAGTAAATTTAATAAAATGTCACGCAATAATAATGTAAGTGATTCAAAAATAGGGACGTAAATTCAATAAAGAAAATTCATTTTTACGTTTTTTACAGCGCCGAGATGACGTCACTGCGCTTAAGCCGACTAGCGCGCATACCTGTGCATACCGCGCTAATGATGTTCGACAATGCCAAGTTTGTCAAACGTGTTGATCTCCACTGGCTGTGCAAGGAAGGTGCACTTGTGTATGTTTGTCGCGTTAGTGCGCATGTGCTGTATAATACGAACGTTGGAATAGATTGTAACGAGATTGCCTACCATGTACCTTATTTTTTTTGAGTTTCTGGCAGGGCTTGGAAACCGGTGTTTTTTCTGAACCGGTTTAACGAAAATACAGGTGGAACTCTTTGAAAAAGGTTATGTTCCTTTGAACAGATTTTTAAACCGGTTCGGAAAAATATGGATATTTTGCATTAACCGGTTTAACTTTTCGTTCATCCAGGACAACCACCTCAACTTCGTTAAGATCTGCGTGCGGTGAGCGCATTGACGTTTGTTTTTATTCCATAAAACTTATTTTGTTTATATATCCTATGAGATACGTACTGTGGTAATTGTTCGACATATTTTTGGAAATTTTAATAATATTATATAAACAATAAAATGGCAAAAGGAATAATTCTATAGAATCTGATAATTATTCTCACCTCTTTCGAATAATATTCGGTCAAAAACAACAATAATTGTCGTCGCAAGCGGCCAGGAATTAACCGGTTTATTAAGGTTTTCAGTATCACTCTTATTTGGTTCCGCTCCGGAACGGAATTTTACGATAAAACCGTTTTAACCGTTTATCTTATCTTATCCGTTTATATTTAACCGTAACCGGTTTAATTCCGGTAAATCTTGAACCGGTGTCAAGCCCTGGTTTCTGGTATTCCGGAACTGTTGCAAGTGCCGTGGTCAAGGCGTAACTGAAGTTGTTGCAGGTAAGCAGATATATACAGGGTGGCCAAAATAGGGACGTCCAAATTTTTTTGGAAGGCTTACATCCAGGGCTATCCAAATATACCCTTTGTATGTTAGCCTTATTTTCGTAGATTTCGAGATATATTTTTTTCGCAAAAAAATACACCACTTTTATGGTGATATATCGCTTTTTTAAAATTGCAGTTTGATCATCTTGAATTTAATTTATTAGATGAAAATATGAGCTAGCTAAAACTAAGACTAAAAAAATTGAAAAGTCTCGTAAACTACAAAAATTTGGCAATCATAAATATGGTATATTTGGATAGACCTGGATGTAAGGCTACCAAAAAAAATTTGGACGTCAATGTTTTGGCCACCCCGTACGTCTACCCTCCATCTGAGCCTTTTATTGCGATCATTTGCGGTACCATCCACAGACCAATCTATAATAATATTCATCATTCATCATCATCATTATCAGCCAAAGGACGTCCACTGCTGAACATAGGCCTCCCCCACAGCTTTCCTCAGCAACCGACCACCAGCGGTCTGCATCCAGTTTGATCCTGCGATCTTTATAAGGTCGTCTGTCCATCTTGTTGGTGGACGTCCCTCGCTGCGTCTCTGGTCGAAGGGTCTCCAATCTAGAATTTTTCTTCCCCAAAGGCCATCAGTTCTTCGCGCTATGTGCCCCGCCCATTGCCACTTGAGCTTACTGATTCTCAAGGCTATGTCCGTTACTTTAGTTCTTCTACGTATCTCCTCATTTCTGATCCGATACTAATATAAGTGACCTTGTAAATTTAAATCAATATATGACACTAACGTGTTTGACGAGAGTATTGACGTCATCCAGCAGCGCTAAGAGCTGAGCGCTCTCAGCGGCTGAAAGCGGCGCGCGCGCTTGCCCACCGCCGGCCAGCGCGTGCGCCTTCATTTGCTGTTTCTCGTCCCAAGCCCTGAAACACATCGATTACTTTAATATTTAGCACCGATAGACGTCCACTGCTAAACACGGGTAATTTCTAGATTTCCAAAGTGACTGGTTCCTATGGCTCGCTGATCCTGCAACATTTAAAAAAGTAAAAGACATTTTATGTTGCGTTTTGTACTATATAGCCGTATTTTATGAATGGCCTTATGGAGGAATTGCTATATGGTTTATGCAATTATGTAGATTGTTTTTAGTAGAAATATATCTACTCTTAACTTACATATAATTTGCGTGACTGCCTCGTTGGTGTAGCGGTTAGTTCCAGGGTTCGAATACCGGATCGGGATGATATTTGTTTTTGGGTTTTTCTGTTTAAAAATACTCGGAAACAAATTGGAAGTTATGACATCTCCGTGCCTCGGAAAGCACGTTAAGCAGGTGTTTCTGCGCCTGATCTCTAATCGATCATGTCAGATCTGCCATCTCATCGAACTAATTGAATCACCGTTCAACCGAAATACGTCTGACTACACACGTGCGTAGACGTATAGACCATCTACACTGACCTGGAATCAAGTAGGAACTGCATTGCCGTTTATCTTAACAATACCTGACGTTACGCTGCGCCGTCATTTCACTTCCTTCATTGACCATGACTTTCTAAAAAGCCTCTACGAGTTTCTACCAAAAAGTAAAAACCAGATAACGTACACCAACCTAAGACTGTTTTCCAGTGTCCTGGACCGGCACAGCATCTGGGCCCGGTTCTTGTGTATGATCCTCACACACCCTGGTGGTTGGAGCCACGCTTCTCCGTCTACTTGCACTGGAACACATTCCTCGCCCAAGATGTTGATCTGGACTGCTCGGCATTGAGCGATGCGGTGCTTTTGAAGATTGATCAGGCGAGAGGCGGCCATTTGGGCTGATCCGAAGACTGCTACTACCTGTGGAGGATGTTCGAGTTATGTATAATATTAATAAATAGGTGAAGTTATGATAGCGATATGACTGACAATAGGTAGGGCACATAGCGCGAAGTACTGTTGGCCAATGGGGCAGAAAAGTTATAGATTGGAGAACCTACGACCAAAGTTGCAGCGCAGGATGTCCACAAGATGGCGGACGACCTTGTAAAGATCGCAGGATTAAACTGGATGCAGACCGCTAGTGATCGGTCACTGTGGAAAGCCGTGGGGGAGGCCTATGTTCAGTAGTTGACGTCCTTTGGCTGATAATGATGATGATAGCGATAAAGGCAAGGCGAAGCGTTAATGAAAGGTTAATGACAATATGGGTACAATGTAGTATATGATTATTGTTTGTCAAAAACTTTGACTTTGGACTCAACAAGACAACGCCATGGAATGAAAAGCTAATATAAATTGCATATGAAGCATAAACCTATGTATATCAAGAACGAACTAAACTATAAGAATACAATAGGTTGCTATTTTTCAATAGTTGCCAATTTCATAGAAGAAAATTACATATAAATACGTTACCTCAAGAATTCTATCATCAAACGAAGGCGCCAAGAATAGGTCATCTCCCCTCGTCCCACCCCAGAAGTTAGTGCCGCCCATGAAGGATGGAATGTTCAGTACCACGATGCCTTGAAGCTCTGGTAAGGGTATTCGTTGACCGTCACATTCTAGCTGGACTCGCTGTCCTAGATGCCTGTACAGAAGTAGGATGCTAGTTTTTGAATTCGGTACCAAAGATAATGAATACTAGTTGCTGGCTGGACTTTTTACGAACTTGGTTGATAGTAAAGCTAAAAAGCTAGGACAATTAACCACCTATACCCTAATTATCATTCTAATTAGGTATTTAGACAAAATCCAACATAGACTTATCTGCATTCCGTTGATTACTTATTTTAAAATGTGATATTATGCTATGTCAAATTCTATTTTAAATTAAATTTTTGGGCATCCTTGATAAAGAAACAGAATTAGAAGATAGAACATTATAAGCAAAGCTAGCGGTACCCCGTGACTGCGTCCGAGCGTTTTGAGTTTGCTCCCTCCCCTCCTGTCACAGCGTGATGTTTTATAACTTAAACCTTCTTCGATAAATAAGCTATCCAACACAAAAATATTTTTTCAAATCGGTCCAGTAGTTCCTGAGATTAGCGCGTTTAAAAAACTCTTTTGTTTTATATAAGTAGATATTATAAATTACCTGTAAGTCCTGTTGACCCACTCCTTTGACCCGAGCACGCCATACCACATGTAATTCCTTGCCCTCGATCTACACTTCTCTGGATGTTCCTCCCTCTTATTATGAAAATCCAACGTAATCTTTGCGTCGATCCCAATCCCGAAGTAGTTGTTCATCACTGCTCTCTCATAGAATCCTTCTAGGAGCGTCTCGTCTGGATCCATCAATGGACTGACAGCAGCACACAAAGCATCCGCGTTTGCTAGAAGACATTGGCTGATGAAACCCTGGGTGACATGAGGCCAGGCTGGTAACTGGACCAGAGGGTTTATTATGGGCAGTTTCTTTGCTTTTTCGTTGACTTCGTTCTTGGATGATCCGATGCCGCTCATGGTGCCTCCTTCTCCCCAAATAGATGAGACTGATGTTGATAACCTGCTTTGAGATAAATCACTAATATGAGATGTGTTTAAATTTTAGCTCCAATGGAGGAAACCTATAGTCTATTTATTTTTTATTAGGACAAAAAACAATTGTAAAATCCAAATGCATGGCAAAACTTTCTTTACTAATCAATTTTAAAGTAACTTCAGATTGAAACAGACTAGGGATTAGAAACAGTTTTTTGCTGGAAACCACTTAAATTTGTCACGATTTATTTTAGATTAGTATAAAACTGAGTGAAATGTATTGAAATACGACTAACAACAACTAACTCCTAACAAATAAAAGGAAATAAAACAAGTGTTCATATTTTATAGATAGACACACAATAGTGATAGGACACACACTTCGTACACTCGGATTCCAAATTATAGGAAATTCTTGGACCCAGCAGCGCCAGGTTAATGCAGTACTTAGTATTTAAGACTGTGTAATGTACGTTTGATTCGTTTTTACTGAGCTATACAGTGATTAAAATGAGAATTAAACTTACTTGTCTGGTTCTCCAGGTTTAAAGAGACTTCCACAGGATATTCTTCTAGTCGCAGCGGGAGAGCAGCTCAAAAACCTCCCATACTCTGGATCAGAGCCCAATAGTTTTGGGTTATCTGACTGTCTTCTTTCTCTGGCCGTCGCAATACTGGGCTCTGGAGAATGCACACTCAAGGTGTCAGTTCCTTGGTCAAAGAGGTCACTTAGCACAGAAGCCATCCGACTACCGTTGTTCTTCAAACTCTTCTTGTCTTCACTGTGTGAAGGAGACGGCGGTTCTACAACTACACTCACTTGAGGAAATGCTGGCGATTTGTCGTCACCGTTCTTTTTTTCACAGTGCTTGTGTAAGGGTATCATTGTTGGGGAACTATGGCAGCATAAAGGGGTTTCATTATCTTTTGACTGTTCTTCGGTTGTAGGCAAAAGATGCTTCAGACTCGAGTCATCTGCAACTCTTTTCTTAATACTCTTCTTTAGTTGCTTCCTGAAAGATTTCCTAGCGATATCGCTGCCCTCTTCGAACTGGGCTAAACTACAGTATTTAATTTGTTCCTCGACTTTCGTTGCGTTTTCGATGTAGAATACTCTGTTTTCGAATCCGAATTTCTCGACTTCCCCGTCTTTGGGCTTCTTCATTTTCGATATGTATTTCATCTTAGTCTCGTTATTTTTCTCCAGGCTTGGGTTTCTGCTGTCCATCGCAATGTCTGACACAGTATCTGACGTGAACAGTGTGGTGTCATCCGTATACGTTTCGTTTTCTCCGTTCTTCCCCATCATAGCCATGAGGACGTCTTGTCCGAGCATAGAACTGATATCATCCATGATCGACTCACCGTGTAAAGTCTCGGAATTCATGTACGTCGCGTCCGAGACTTCAGGGGAGTCGATATGTCCTATGCATCCTGTCCCTTCAATATCGTCCGGTTTCGCATCAATGATTTCTGATATTAAACTAAAGTCGTCGCTAATGTTGGACCCTTCCGAACTACTGGCGTCTATCTCCAAATCTACACTAGAAAGCTTTCTCTCCGGCGTGCACTCACCGCTAACTGGAGTGGCTCTAGCGCTGAGCTCGCTGTAATGGACATCGTCCGTGTACGGTTTGTCGATGTCTATTATAGTCAATTGGTCCGATTCATAAGTTTCTCCCTGTAATATCGAATCTCGCTTATCGCTATCGTCTGAGACAACTAGGTTAGGTATCGTAAGGCTACTGCTATTGAAGGTCCGTTCGGGGTCGGGGCGGAAGAGGTTTCTGCAGGAGGAGGTATCACAGGAGGAGAGGTTGGACAGGGACAAGCGGTCCTGGGGCGAGGAGCTAGTCTTGCCGCGCTCGTGCTTGCCCACGTCCAAATTGAACACTTGCTCAGGCGGATTGGATCTTATCAACTTCGCTATGTCTTCGTCGACGTCTGGAATGCTGTAAAGAAGGAAAATCTATATTTAGACTCAAGGTAAGTATATATTTTTCATTGTGTTGTGTTTCTAATTTTACCAATGAAAACAGGTTCAACATTTTATAGAACACTATTTTCTCCATCACTGAAAAGTTTTCTGCTTCTTAAATCATCATGCGTGTTTGAACTAAGAATTGTTTTTAAGGACTTCTGTTTGCTGGCCTTTTACCAGGATTATTCCTAAATTTTTAACAAATAAACCATCCTGAAGATCTTAGAACAGCGATATTTTCATTAATATTCGCTTTATTCTTATATCAGCACATTGAACTGTAATTTTCTTTAGCTCTACTTTAAGTTTTTATTTTTTGGGTTTGCTCTTGACTCCAGCCCAAGCTGCGACTAAGATGAAGTCGAAGATCAAACGAGCTCGCCCAGAAGAAGCCTGTTCGCTCGAACATTAAAAAGATTCGAATTGTAATCCCTAAGAAACACCGACGCGGGCAGCGAGTTCCACTCCTTTGCTGTGGCTAAGTAACCAGTAGTAACCAGTTACATACTTCTCAGGATTAATAGAAGCGGCGGACACGGCAGACGCGGCCGACGACCGGCGACTGTCGGCAAAGGCGCGCGGCACCGGCAGCGCTGACATCTCGTCCGCCGGCGCTGCGGTCTCCGCTCCCGCTACCGCGCACGCCCCCGTCCCCGTTTCCGTTCCGCTTGTGCACGTGTCGCAGGATTCTGATTCCTGGAATAAGGAACATAAATAGTTTAAAAATTGAAGTGAAAATTATTTTTATTAGAAACAAATTACAGAATGTTTGCTACTTGTTAAAGCACTCTTTTTAGGTAGGTACAGAAGTACCATTGGCAGAGTACTTTGCTAACAAAATCATTAAATATTAAATTATTAATTACAAATGTCTTAAAATAATTCATTTTAGTGTTAAAGTATTTACGAGACTACTGTATGTAATAACACATTTTATTATATTATTAAGCTGAGTGTACACTGTTTCATAATCTGTGCACTGTTTGATCGATTTATTAAATTTAAATTGAAAAGTTTAATATTGAGGCTAGTTAACTAGGTTCACTTAAGATGACTGAGCTGTACTCGGTAATGTCATCGGATCGCATCTGAGAATAAATCTAAGGAGTTTTAATTTTTAGGAAAATCTTGTTCATGCCCTGCAATAAGCTGTATAGGAAAGGCTGGGCAAAGAACTTCTCAAATGCAACTTAATATTAATGCCTGATTGCCTGCTGCTTCTTACGATAATTTTGACACCGTGGTCATGGTAAGGTGGTAGTAGTCTACTATCCAGTAGAATGGTTCCTATAGGTATTCTAAGGGCGTGTGTAAACGAGAGACTTCATTTTCGCCGGGTTTAAAGAAGGCAACGAACCGGGCCGACGTTCGCGCTGGCTCATGAACATAATGTCACACTCTACCATAGCTAACTGATGACCGGGCGTAAGCCTGGCTTATAGCCGTCTACAGAAGTTAGTAAAGTTAGCCTGTAACGTTTCACTGGGCAAAGGCCTTACCTTAACTATGAGGTAGTCGACCACGCGGCTCAGTGCGAATTGTTGGAGGGGTGTTTGCAAGGCAAGCGACTAACTCTGCTGTCAGACTTTATCACGCCGCTCATAAGGCCTCTGACTAGGCTTAACGACTAATATCCACCGGGATATTAGCCGGGACAAACGGCTTAACGTGCCTTCCGAAGCACGGAGATGCTCATGGTATACGTCACTTATATGGTCGGAATGGTCACCCATCCAAACACGACCGCGCTGTAGGTTGCTTCACTTTCGGTATCACTACCAAAGCGCTGCTACCACTGCGCTACGAACATCTCTGTAACTCTGTAAGTTATGTATATAGCTGTCTATATGCCCGGCAAAAATAAGCGTTGCTATGGTACCTGCGGGTAGAACTGCACGAGCGTGCGAAGAAGCGAACGCAGCGCGCGCCTAACGCTATCCGCGCGCCCGGCCAGAGCGCAGCCTCGAGCCGCCCAATTGAGCTGCTCCTGCAAAAGATATTTGTAGTTAAACACATAAGAATACACGATGATACAGCTGTAGTTTGCCGGATAACATATCTTTTCTAACTGAACGCGTACAACACATGCAACTCACACTAGCCTTAACTGTGAGAATGACTCTATTCTCAACCACCTCAGCACTCATCACCATGTGTGATAGTGGTCAAATACCTGATCATTTATTAAAAAAAAAACTATGCCAGTACCTTGCTAGATTTAAGGGGTTGAAAGAACGACACTGAAGAGTCTGGCGATCGGATATCTGACGCCGACTATGTAGTTATTAGTTCTTATTGGTTATAGCGGTTAAAATAATTATGTACCTTTTCAGTCTTTTCGATGCTGCCTTTCTCGGCAACGGGTTGTGCTTCAGGCTCACTATCACTATTTGTCTCTAACGGCTCCCATGACCTGCAAAATAGAAATACAATAGAGTCACTGACAGAAAGAATACCTTTTTGCTTTTTATTAAGAAAAATAAAACGAACACAGTTTAATATAACAGTAGTACACAGTTTAATAAAAAGCGAGTAACTTTCATTGATTTTTGACCGATTTTCCAATGTAAAACAGTTGCAATCCACACTGGAGAGATTGATAAAAGATATATCATTTTGGATTAGTTTGTGTCTACGTTTTGCTTGATTTTTGTTGACATCCAACAGATTTTCGAACGAAAATCACTCTGCATACTGACGCAAGCGATTCAAAAATAGAACTACTGAGCGTTAACCCGCTAGGCAGAGACTTCTCAACAATACAAACAACTGTTACAGTAACCATAATCTCCCGTGGTCGTATTCTTTGGCAAATGTGCTCGTACGTGTAGTAACAGCCACGCGCACGCCTCTGCCGCTCGCTCGTTTATTTATTTATTACTATCATCATAAGAAAAATATACACATATTAGCTTTATTAATAGTATATTAAAGCCTATTACAGGTTTGTCTAGATACTAGTTTTTCTCAGTGATCGTTAAGCATCCATACTCGTATAGCAATGAAAATCATGAATGAATATTTATACAAAAGATAATTTTAGTCACACAAAAGATAAAACAACTGCATGCCTGCGAGTATGCCTACTATTAAGAACGCGCACATCGATCTACTCGACGCATCGATTGTACCGGTTGCGTTATGCGACAGTGTGCGTACTGACTGCGTTTGCACGTAAACTTTCATGCACCAACTAGAAACTAATTCACTACATATACTACAGTATTACCTGCATCTCGCGTGATCGTGTGCCAAATGCGCCCTAGCGTGTAGTAATAATGACAGCGCCCGCCGCAACCTATGCGCCGCCCGCGCCGCTGGCCCGCCCGCTCGCTCGCCCGCTAGCGCGAGACGCGCGCACCCCGCCCGCAGGGCACCCGACGCAGCGCAGCTTACTTCACCCGCCTGGAGATAGATACATAATTAAATCATATAAATTGTATATTTTTTTTTGTGAGATATTTTATTTGGTAAACGTAAGCTGAAGTTTAAAAAACTTCTATGTCGAAATAAATAATAATAATAATATGTAACGTTCCAATAACACCAAATGCTAATACGACCTTACTTGGCAAAACTGTATAGTTATGATTGAATATAAGCGGTCCCTGACTCTCATAGTATATTGGCAGTGTTACGAGTGGAAAAGATGGCTATATCCAAAAATATGGCCGAAGTTATACACGGTAGATTGTCAAAAACCAGATCCATCTATCAAACTGAGACCTATTAGCAAGTGTCGCAATACATTTACCTAAAAGTATCTACCATTTAAGTCTACTGAAATACTCTATTTTCAGTTCCATACCTGCATAATCTCCTGCAAGTTCTTGAGCAGAGAGCTCTCTTCCACCAGGTCGGGCGGCGCAGGTGGAGGCGGAGGTGCTGTTAATGACCGCTCGAACGTCATTATTGACCACCTGGAGACAAATTATTGTGAAGCATCAGTATTAAATAAGGCATAAGTAGGTCTTCAAGACAAGCTACGTTGTAGGGATGAAGAAGAAATCGTAAGAGTCCTCGCAATCTTGCTCTAACCGTTGGACATCTAACAAATGCGCAGAACCCTAAACCTTAATGTTTTTCTTCGACTTGGTTTCCAGAAGAATACAGTTCTCAAATGTGGGACTTCATGTGCAAAATATAGTCCCCAAACAGATAACTTCAATAAGATATTAAGAGTGTAGTATGCCCACCTGCAAGAAGGATGGGCTTAAGTCTTTTGAAGATAACCGGATTGTGCTGGATTACTGTCGCTTGCGTCGAGTAACTTAAATCACGATGGCAAAGATCTATTATTGAGCTTTCTAGCTTTTTGCAGACTATGAAATTACGCTAGAATCTATGTACATGAAATTATCGGCTTTGATGATGACTCACCTGTCCAGCATCTTCGTGGAGGCCCTCTCGTATCTTTCAAGCAGCTGCTGAAGGTTGGCAGCATCGTCGCAGGAGGCCCCCCAGCCTAACACGCGCGCCAGGTCGTTGCCGGTGCCAAGTGGCAGCACTGCTGTTTGCACCTGGCGCTGGAAGGAATGAGCGTTTATGGTAACTCGATAGCAGCGTTCAATCCGTTTATAGTTGTTATATAACTCATCGTTGAAATGTTGAGATTGCATAATGTTAAGTATAATGATATGAATGCTGTCAGATATTAAAATAGGGGGTATAAGCTAGTACTTTGACTGGTGGGATACCAAACGTAACGATGATACTATTTATAGTTTGATTATCAAAAGCTGTCCTGGAAACATCTATAATATCGTTCAGTATAAATATAATATCGATAGTGTTAGCAATAGTCAGAACCGATACTATCGACAGTATTGCATATGTCGATAGTATAGAATATAGAACCAAACTAAGCTATCGACACTATGGCTATACTATGGCTTTTGCTCAACTATCGATAGTGAACAATCGAGCAGAAACGCGAATCGGGCGCATTGATAGTCTTTTGAAACTTATTCATATAGAAGTCTTAGAACTAAGTCATTAAATATAAACTGCCTACATCTCGTAGACGAAAATAAAACCGTAAATCATATAAATGTAGCAGATTCTGGATGCAGACCGCTTGCAACCGGTCTCTGTGTAAAACCAGGGTGCAGGCCTATGTTCAGCAGTGAACATCCTGAGATGATGATGATGCTGATGATGATGACTCACATGCATATCCAACTTGTCGACCTCCTGCAGCACCCAGCCCACGGACCCGTCGCCCGAGCAGACCAGCACCCTCAGCGGAGCGAAGTGCCTGAACAGCCGCAGCCCCAGTCTCGGACCGGCGCCGCTGAGTTCGAACACTTGAGCCGGGTTGAGGAGCTGCTTGAAGCGACGGAGGAACTTCACGCCCTGGTTGTCACCTGGTCGATTGAATAATAAGTTAGTAGAGTATATGATTAGGTATTGTGTAGAAATACAGAAAAAAAATAGATAACATTATGGTAATAAGTCTCAAGAGTCAGGTTGGGCTGATAAAATTAAAACGTTAGGAATTGATTGATGTGCGAAGTGTTTTTTTGCCAATCCAACTCGGCTGGGCAGCGTTCGGGAAATTGCGCAAGAGTGTCTTCTCATCTCAACTACTTAACCAGTGTGTGTTACCAGTGATAACATATGGATCCGAAACATGGTCTCTTAACTATGGGCCTTATAAAGAAGCTCAAAATCCCACAATAAGCGATGGAGAGGGCTATGCTGGGTGTTTCTCTACGGGATCGAATCAGAAATGAGGAGATACGTAGAAGAGCTAAGGTAACGGATATAGCCTTGAGAATCAGTAAGCTCAAGTGGCAATAGACAGTGCACATAGCGCGAAGAACTGATGGCCGTTGGGGCAGGAAAGTTCTAGATTGGAGACCCTTCGACTAAAGACGCAGCGTAGGACGTCCACCGACAAGATGGACAGACGACCTCGTAAAAATCGCAGGATCAAACCGCTAGTGATCGGTTGTTGTGGACGTTTAGCAGTGGACGTCCTTTGGCTGATAATTATACTTGTAACATGAGTTCAGCTATGACCAACCACTTGAGCGCGTTTGTAGATGTACTTCTAATTACCAGATTTTTAAAGTAAACGATGAAAAGCTGGTGTAATAAGGCCCTTAACAGTTGCGGTCTGCCTAACATGCACGAAACTATCTTACTTTCCACAGGGTCAAGTTACCTGATCGCGAGTTGACGAACACTATAAGCGGCGAGGCATTCGCCGGCCTATCCGGAACCCAAGCGTCGTCCGGCCCCACCGAGTGCAGTCTTGTTGGCGGCACGACGGACGCGCGCGCAGGCCCCAGCATGCACGACGCGCGCCAGCTAGGCTTGCACGCCGCGTGCACGCATTTCCGACACCACACGCATCTGAAGTCTTGCAACCTGTTGACGACGTATAAAAAGTTGCATGTTTATTTAGTTCTTGAAAATATATTAAACATTGTAATAAACAGGGTGACTTTTTTATCTCCTCCTTTAGAATGCATATACCTATAAGTAAACGAGACTGTGATTGCCGCACAGTACCGTTACCATGAGTTTACTCGCTAGCGACGACGGTTTTACTCGATAACGACGACGTCACTTTTTGTATGGAAAATTTTAGTTCTGTCAGACAGCGCTAGAGGCGCTGTGCAATTTTCCATAGACATTTTTACGTCGTCGCTAGCGAGTAAAACCGTTGTACACTCATGATAACGGTAAAGACTGTGTAGCAGTCTGGCAATATGTATACATGGACTTTTATCAGTACCGAAATTTCGTGTAAAGACTCCACTGATGAATATGAACAACTTTTACTATGGGGGCAATAGTGAAATCGAGAAAAAAAAACAGCTGTTCCATACATTTTGACCGCGCGCCAATTGAACTTTTTTATGGAACAGCAGATTTTTTTTCTCGATCTCACTATTGCCCCATTATAAAAGTTGTTCATAGTCATCAGTGGAGTCTTTACACAAAATTTCGGTACTGATAAAAGTCCATGTATACATATTGCCAGACTGCTACACATTCTTTACCGTTATCATGAGTTAACAGGGGTTTTACTCGCTAGCGACGACGTAAAAATGTCTATGGAAAATTGCACAGCGCCTCTAGCGCTGTCTGACAGAACTAAAATTCTCCATACAAAAAGTGACGTCGTCGCTATCGAGTAACACCGACGTCGCTAGCGAGTAAACTCATGGTAACGGTACTATGCGGCAATCACAGTCCCGTTTACTTGTAGGTATATATCCAGATTATACGAGTATAACACTACTAGATACTCCATACATTAGCAGTTTCCCAATGTACCCGTGCAAATATCACATCTCATACAAAAAAACCGTCCAAGTGCGAGTCGGAATCGCGCACTGAGGGTTCCGTGACAATTTTAACTGAATTAGGGAATCCACTTACTTACAATCAGTAAAGTAGCTCAATATTTTGCTGACAGAAAATATAACTTTGTTTTTCAAAGTGTTTGTATGAAGAACAAAGTTATGTTTGCGGTTGTTGAAAATGTGCTATATATCAAAAACTTCTCGTTCGATCCCGTCCAAACCAATTTTCGTTAAAAGTGTTTGTTGAAATCTACATTGTATATTTTTTACAAAATTTACACTCGCTTAGTTTAGAAGTTAGATGGGGGACGTGACGCCCATTTTATCACTTTGGAAGCGTCTAGCTATGAAACGTTAAGACTTTAAAAGATAATGGTTTTAGGAACCTCCATGTCATTTTATAAGACCTATCCATAGACACCCCACACGCATTAGTATGACTTGATAAAAAAAATTTCGGTCTTACTTTCATGTATGGGACCCTTCCCCCGTAAATATAATTATTCTTTATATTTTTCGTAAAGCGGTTACCAAGATACATCTTTCTACAAAATTTCATAAGGTCATGAGATATAAAGTCAGCTATAGTATGAATGTGTAGTTGTTTCTAGTAATTTTTCCTTCGATTTTCTAAGTCGACTTTAGAAAACTTCGTTTGCGACCTTTTATGCTCCTAAACTAGTTTCTATAATTTAAACCGAATCTATTCGAAGTGGCAGTGAATAAGTGAGTTTGGGATCTTACTACAATCTTATTGCTCTGCCAGTAATTTGATTTCAGCATCAACAGAAGAGCTACTTTTCAATTTTAAAGAAGTGAAATAGAATTTGGACTCATATTTAGAGGTGTCATAATATATAGGTAGTTGTGAAGCAAATCCTATATATAATATTTTCGACTTGGATTATGAGAAAACAGGAGGATAATTAAAAAAATCTATTCATACATATTCGAAAAAAAAAACAGAAAAGATGTGCGACACACAAAAAATATTTAAATATATTATGACAACAATCAAAGTAATAACTACATCGTTTATTTACTCGATCGATAAATGGTCGCATAAACTTTTTTTAAAGCTCAGACCCTTGAATTGCGTCGGGACTGAATCGATGCTAAATACCCACAAAGTTATCTGAAAAATGACAGAATCGCGCGTTTGCATCGATCCTAACGCGCGTTAGTATAGATGCGATAGCGTAAGGTTGTCAATTTGCGACTAAATCGATGCTGCTTCGCTGCTAAAAATCGCAGTATGTAATGGGGATAAACATTTTGAGTGCAAGTGAAAAGAAGTGCATGCAACTCTAAGTAAAGTTAGATTGAGTAAATACCTTTTCACTATTTTTAAAAGCAAGGAGGTGTTGTTTAAAAGTTAGTTTCGACATTCATCGCAACAATTTAGTTTAACCTCTTTACTATTTTCCTTCGCAGTAAGAATTTAACTTGTTGAAATGAGTCGCGCGGCTAAGAGTTCTTATTTTGCGTGGTAAAGCCTTGTTTGTGCCCTTTGAAAAGATTCTTGCGGAGACGTTAATTGCTACTCTGGTGTGGAGTGGACGGCGTAGGCTCTGAATATAGGGTTAGGCGGTTCTATGTGAGATGGAAAAATAAACTTTAAAAAAAGTAAAAACCGACTTCAAAACCAAAATGCACTAAAAAGTTTTAAATAAACTCTTGACTATTGAAAGGAAAGGAACCCATTTTAGGCAAACAATTTCTTTTTGGAGTCGGTGCTTTGATAGTTGATGCTTGATGGTCAAAATGATGGCACCGACTCCAAAAAGAAATTGTTTGCCTAAAATGGGTTCCTTTCCTTTCAATAGTCAAGAGTTTATTTAAAACTTTTTAGTGCATTTTGGTTTTGAAGTCGGTTTTTACTTTTTTTAAAGTTTATTTTAGTTCTTCATTTTTAGAGATTACAGGAGAATGGGGGGGGGGTACACCTTATGACTCTGCTTTTTAAGAAGCTACAAACTACCTTTTATAAGTTCTTTCATTATAATTTCTGAACTCCTAAGCGTTAAGGAGTTCCACCATCAGCTCAGCCCCACAAGATGTTAGCTATTAGACGTAACAACATGTCAACATTAAGATTCAAGTAAAGAAACACTATACGTGCCTTTAAAATTTGAGGGTTTCCCTCGATTACACCAAGATCCCATCATCAGATCTCAAATTGAAAAAAATGGGACCAACTAGAAGGTATACCCTCTAAGTAGGCGAAAAAATTTTTAAAATCGGTCGACAAACGACTGAGATATGAGGTAACAAACATATAAAAAAAAAAAAAAACATACAGTCGAATTGATAACCTCCTCCTTTTTTGAAGTCGGTTAAAAAGTAGGTTCTTATTATAACCACGTGAAGGCATTATTGATACTAGCTCCTTTGTACCAGGGCGTCTACTTCCGATGTCCTTAATTCGTAGTTACGGCCGTATTTACGGGCATTTCGTACTCTTAAACAAAATATGATCGATCGTAAGCACGATCGTAGAATGAACAACGAAAATTTTCGAAATAAGGCTAATAAGGAATAATTAAGGACAACTAAGGAATAACGAATAACTAAGGAATAATTAAGGACAGAAAAGCACAAAAATACTTAAATGGCTTCAATTGGCTAAATTATGATACCGTGATCTTTGTGACACAATTCTACGGAATTGCGTAGGGTCCGTTAGAAGATTTCAATAAGGAGAGATCACGGCTGGTGGCAAATGTGATAAACCTTCTCTTACTTAGTCACTCCTAGTCCACACTTCTGCTTAGCCTTGAGTATGATTAGACGAGAATGTCTTTCGGCGTTAAGTCCACCTTTGGTACAAAGAAATATCACATAGTTTTCATGCTTTAATACTAAAGAATAGCCAGTATTTACCTCAAAATAACGTTGATGAACTACAAATTCTAAAAACCGTAAAATATCATGACTCTATCACATTCTTAGCAACAATATTCATTCGTTCCTAAAGTCTTCAGTGTATTTGTCTGTGACATCGTATGAACATAACCCCGTTCGTAAATGTTAGAAAGTAGCTTTTAGTCCGTTCTAACGGAGTATCTACGATCGACATCGTCATTTCGATAATAAACATAGGGGAAAGACGTCTAGGCTTCGAACCGTACTAAGATATGTATGTATACCAACCAACAAATATAAAAATAATGATACACTGACAGCATTCAATAGTGGGGGTATCCTTTTTTAATTGGTCAGGTTACTCGGGCCTTGGTTTAAACTTGGTGCTACGTGTAGCTATATCTATTTTGTTAAAAGGGTGTTGAGGGTTTTTTGTGATATGGAAACTATATTCGATGGTTGATAACAAGCGGGTAGGTAAATGTCTTGTTATGATCATGTTACGCAATTATTGGCACTATTATTGATAACTGTCTCATTATAAAGCTGAAGAGTTTGTTTGTTTGTTTGGACGCTCTAATCTCAGGAACTATTGGACCGATTCGAAAAAATATTTTTGTGTTGGATAGATTATTTATCGAGGATATTAAAGAAGGGGAGAGAGCAAAATCAAAACGCGCGAGCAAAGTCGCGGGAAACCGCTAGTATATCAATAAAAACCTATCTAGCTAATGTACATTTATTCATTGAGGCCCACTGGTATACTCCCCATAAATTCTCTTTGTTTACTATCATTAAATTAAAGGTCCACTCGACCATATTATAACAGGTACAAAGCCTTTATTGCAGGCTTTTGTCCCGTATCTATATTGTTGGCTGAATCTGCCGGTCCACCACACAATGTTATCACAAGCCTGAAATACTGTATTCAGTCCGCGTAAAGAGGCGCGAGCTTTATCATTTACGCGAATGTGTTGTCATAATAGCGAAATACAGGCGGAAAATTAAACTGCAGTATTGTAAATGGGAAAATTGCAGGCTCAAAAGCCGTGTTTTCAAATCGAACAGGTATGTTACGAATATCAAAAGATATTTGTACCTAAATAACGCTAGCTCTAATACGTTAATTATATACTTTTTATTATTTTACGGTTAAGGCCCGATTTTACCATCGTCAGATAAGATTAGATGGAGAGCTTAGCAGTAATATAATTTGAAAACGTTACCTATTGATCAGCAATCATTTATGTAAATGTCATTTTGAAATCGGTCGTTTATACTTATTCAGTTGGATAAGTCTTATCTGACGTTGGTAAAATGAGACTTAGGGCCGATTTTTCAATGGTCTAATTTATCATAAAGCGACAGATTTAAAAAAAAATGACAGGTACATATGTTTGCTTACAATAAGGTGAAGTTTTCAAATTAGCCATATTGTATTTTGTTCGACAAATATTTCTTATCTGACTATTGAAAAATCAGCCCTTAATGTTTCACATTTTGAATTCAGTACTCAGAGGTAATTATTCAAACTGCCTCTTTGGTATAGTGGTTAGTTCACTCCAACGCCAGAGCAAATAGCAATGAAGCATAACTCGTAGCGTCGTAGCAAAGCAATCCGTAGCAATAGGGTAAACCGTCGTAGTGGTATAATTCGTAGCTTCGTAGCCAGCATCTAAAAACTGCCTCTGTAGCGCAGCGGCAAGAGGGTCGCATAGTTTAGAATGTTTTAACACTCACAGTGTCATGTTTTATATTCATAAAGATGAAATAGGAGACCAAAAATTTGCGCACGGGCGGGACTTGAACCAGCACTTTCTGGCTAACACTGTTGCATAAACAGACGGGTAGATGGCGCTAAACGTCACGAATAATGACGTATCTGTAAGAGACCACGAATTTTGCAGGGTCCGACAGACAGCACGGTAGCTCAATTGGTAGAGCGTTTGGCCCGGTTAGTCAGAAAGTGCTGGTTCAAGTCCCGTCCGTGCGCAAATTTTTGGTCTCTTATTTCATCTTTATGAAGAGGGTCGCATTTTAAAGGATAATTCACGCTACAACGTGCCGGAGCCGGGAATAAATACCATAGATATTCCTACGCCGTGCACCGTCCGGGCCCGGCCGAAGCACGTTCAGGCATGAATCGCTTCATACGAAATGTATACAATAATGTTTGACAACGCCCCGGCCGGCGCCCGGTCAGAGCCCGGCCCGGCGCCTCCACGGTGTACTGTTATTCAGCCTTAAAGCGACTGCTGCGCCAGGGGTTCAATCCTCAGGTAGGGCCATAAAATATGTACTTGGATTTTCTGTTCAGATATTATAAGGGTAGTCCGGAATTTATAAGCGTTAAATTGTAAACTTTTACTCGTCACTTATTTCATAAGTTTAGTATAATTTTAATCCACATTATTATTTTGCACCAACAAGCGCCATTGCACTAATTTTTACAAGTTTTCAAAATAGATAGCGTGTCAATCCAGTTAGCAATAAAGCTTTCGTTCCAACCAGCTCCGTCAGGCGATAATCTAGGCTTGAGAAAGCATGAAAGCCTGGCTTTGCACGTCATTCTTCAGAGTTTCAGATAATCCAAGAATGTCGCGTAGAAAATTGCCTTTATCCAATATTGTTTACTATCCGCTGCAGAAATGACAGGCTGTAGGAGACGTCAGATATATTGAGCTTGTTATTTTTGGGAGATAATAAATAACCTTAATATTGTCATCTATACAGTGTGTCTCTGGATACAATGAAATATGGATAGGAGGTTAAAGTCGACCTAAAATAAACTCTAACGAAAAAAAGTCTTATAGTTACTTTTTGCCAAATTTTGTTATTTCGTTTTAATTTTCAGGCGTTTAGCTTATAACATTTTATTATTACATCGTTTTTACCGGCCCAGTACAAAATAAGAAAGTCATTCTTCAATATAAGGAAAGTATAAAAAAACGTTTGACATTTTTGTCTTATTTTAGGTCGATTTTTATCTCCTATCAGGATTGCACTTTATATTATAACATTATCAAACGACTGTCAGTCGTCCGTGCTCTGCCGAGGCGAAAACATCTCCTGAGGATGCCACGTGTAGTGGCGAAACGCGTCGAGGTATTTTGCACGTTCGTGTTGGGTACTAATAATTGGATTAGCTGTGCCGCATGCGTATTGAGGGAGGGCGGGTGGTGCATCCTGCATTTGCCTGAACTATTACTCAACGCGGTGATGATTCGTGTTGTTAGTTGCCTGCGCCGGCGTCGCTTAGCGGAAATTTAAAGCAAAATAATTTTATAAATTTCAAATTAATAATGGATTTCCGCAAAGTAACGCCTGATTCCATAAATTGACAAAAATTAATACGTCATGTTGTATGATGTACGTCATATTTCACAAATGTGCAATGCCATGTAAAATCTCAAATCTCAATAGTATAATGTATAAAAGAATCCAATTCTTCGTCAAAAATCTACCTTTCAAAATATAACACGCAAAATAAAAATGCACTTCAGTTTCAGATCGTCTTAAAATCTTATCGACTTAAAATTTCCTGAGACATCTTAAGCATTTGAACAATTTTTACCGATCGTGTCTTTACCAGACGTCTAGTGTGAACTGACTTTGAAATATCATTTTCCACCGTTCCAGTTCGTAGTTTCCGTGCAATATCCACCTGTCATGCCGGCGAGACGAGAGAGAGCTATTCGGTAACTATGCGATCGCTTTGCAATTGCAATACGTGCGAGGCTAGAGTAGAAAGTAACAGACTCACAAAAAGTGTATTTGGCTAGAATTATGAATATTTATCAACATTTCCGAAGATTAGAAGAAATTTCGCATGGTCGGACCGACATCACGGTAGCTCAATTGGAAAAAGCGTTGACCCAGTTGGCTAGAAAATGCAGGTTTGGGTCCCGCCCGTGCGCAATTTTTGTTTTCTTTTTATTATATTTAATTTGAATGTGGCAAGTAGTGGCTAGCCACACATATCACAATAATATTGACAGTAAAATATGTACTACTAACAAACCAAGCGAACTTTGTATCGCCCCCGGCCCCGTCCCGGCTCCGGTATGAAAAAAGGTACTCTAAAATTTTATAATTTTTTGCGCATATTTCTTAAATCTTTCTTTCATAAGCTCCTTTTTCTCACAATCACAAACACAAAAAAAAGAATTAGCGAAATCGGTACAGCCGTTCACACGTGATATGTCGAACTTGAACCTAAAAAAGGTAACGATTTATCGATAATCTCTTGCATTTCCTATAAAATTATGGCAGGTGTGCTAGTCTTACTGTGGAGTTTTCAAAATACTGATATAAGTTTCCTAACAAATTCAGTGAAAGGGCTTTAGTTTCATTGATCACGTAACTAGAGCTCTTTCACTGAATTTGAAAGGGCTCTAGTTACGTGATCAATAAAGCTCTACAATTTACCTGTTAGCGTTGTAAGACAGATGAACGCTTACGTAGTGATCAAAAGCAACGCGAAAGCGATTAAGTTATGTAAAAGCCCTGTGGATTTGCGGATGCCAGCGCCAACGCGGATGCACCGTGTAATCCCGGTATCGCTGCACTGAGTGTAGTGACGTTTGTAGCGTGTTGGTTAATATATCGATATGTATTATCCAAACTCATATAATTATCATTACTATGTATAACATTTTTTTTAAATGCAGCTCATACGAGTCATTATATTTTTGTTTTTATAGTGTTTTGTCACTATAAAAACTTAATAACATAAATTACACTTGTGAAAAGCACCGGTGTCAGACAAGGAATCGAACTCCGTGTTTGACGCTATCCGGGCTTCTGCCTATACCACGGCTGAAACCGTTTCTTTTTAAAAGTTTAATTTATATTATAATGCAGCTCAAATGAATTCAATCAGATAACAATTTTAAAATCTATATCGCTCGGTTATCCGTTATTCGAGTCGTTTTTCGACTCGCTCTCGATATTAATGTTAAATAAATGTGTGTGTTTGTCTGTTTATTGTATATGTAATTTTTATTACGGTATTTGAGTCGAATAAATGTATTTTCTTTCTTTCTTTCTTTCTCATTTTTTGAAGGGTATAAAGACGAATAGCCGGTTCAATATCTTGGAAATGAATCGTTTTCTTCAACTTCTGGATAGAAAGAAGCTCAAAACCTTGCATATCAGCACTAAACAGAGATTTGTGTCAAAAGTGACTTGAAGACTTGAAGACTTCGAAGTGAGTTACACAAGACAATGAACTGAATGAAATATTCTTGCCAGAGTGATACCTTTTGAAAGTTTTATCTTTTTTCTTGCTCCATACATTACATTTTTGTACCTACGCACAAACCTCTACGCCACTGACAAATAATAATACATACCAACATTAAACTTTACAACTTATTCCATCCATCGACAAATGTACAGATGTAAATGCACACCACTATTACAACCCTGCTTTTACGTTCCCGTGGGATAGCTTATAAAAATGAAAAATAAACTTACGCCACTACACCGCGACGTCTTAATATCATAACAGTGGCTTAGGTCTGACGTTGAAGGAGGTCGTGAGTTATTTTAATGCTCTCGGAATTAAATAGACAGTGCTCCGGATCCGACGAAATTGCGGCTTTGGGAGTTGCCAGCCCACTGAGCTGATGCGAATGGGTCTTAAATACGTTAACGCACAAATGTTTTATTATTTTTAAAGGTTCTACGCAAATTGACCCACAAAAATCTGCGGATACAGGCTTTCATTGGCTATAAAGTTTATTCAAAGTCAAGTGATGTGTGATTGTTAAATTGGTCACAGCGGTTAGTGCATCTTTGCATGGAGTCGTTCGAATATCGTAGCTTTGTCAACCCAAAACACATGTGAGCAACAACAGTATCTTAGCGGTTCATATCAAATATAATATTTTAATCCCTAAGGCGTATGTAAACGAGATACAATAGAAATTCAATTGTTATGCGATCTCATGCGACTGCTTTGGTGTTGAAGCGGCTGATTTAGCACAATAAATGAATATTTTTCAAAAAATGAATATTTTTCACTTCGTGTTTTTAAACGCTTGTTTTTGATAAAATTACAGGTAAGGGAAATTATTATGTGCAGATATTTATTTTTTATTTATTAAGGTTAGATAAGAGAATAAGTGGGATTGGGCATTGAAATGAGAGAGGCGAAGCCGAGGACGTGAATAACTTTTTAAATTTTTAGGGTGCTGTTTAAAAAAAAAACTTGGTTCGATCAAATACAAAAAAAGTATTGATTTTCCAAAAAATAATGATTTTGCCCTATTTCTATGATGTATAAATATAAAAATATAAAATATCGGACCGATGTTGAGTGGACACTATTACCGAAGAAAATATTATTACTTAGATTTTTAGAAAAAGATTTTTTTATATATTTGACACCAATCACATACATTGCTCTAATCCCAAAGTAAGTAGCCAATGCACTTGTATTATGGAAATCAGACACAACGGTGGTACCACAACACCGAGACCCGAGACAATATAGGAAAGATTGTTTTCTACATTGACCCGAACGGGAATCGAACCCGGAACCTCACGAGATGGTGACGCTTGAAACCAGTATGCCTACCACTCGACCACGGAGGTCGTCATGTATGTACAAAGACACAGTGAAAATATTATTACTTAAAACGATTTGACCTTACATAAACCCCTGATCATCATTAAACTTGTCAACACGTTCGCGGTCTCTAGTGATCCTCGATCGTACCTACAATAACAATATGTTTGACTCACCTGAGCACCGAACCGCAGGTCTTATCACAGACGTCACACTTGGCCGCCACAGGCAGGTTGCCCTCCAACCACTGGTGCGGCATTATTATGTTCTGGAACAAAAACATTTTGACTTAAAATAACATCACTGGGTCAAAAATATTGCATCCTTTTTACGGGATTAGCATAATAATATTAGCATTACCGAATCAGTAAGATTAAGAGGCAATGGGCAGGGCACATAGCGCGAAGAGCTGATGGCCGTTGGGGCAGGAAAGTTCTATATTGGAGACCCTTCAACCAAAGACGCAGCGTAGGACGTCCGCCAACAAGATGGATAGACGGCCTTATAAAGATTGCAGGATCAAACTGGATGCAGACCGCTAGGGGTCGGTCGCTGTGGAAAGCTGTTGGGGAGGCCTATGTTCAGCAGTGGACGTCCTTTGACTGATAATGATGGTGATGATGATGAAGCATAAAGGGGGTACTTCCAATCAGCAATTCAATTTGACTGATTGTTAATTTTTAAATTCATTGTAACATTGCCTTAAAAGTGGTTCTGAACGCTCTGGGAACCGTTTTTAGCGGCAATCGAACTTTTTTCGTGTGGTAATTCGATTACTAGTTAAACCGTTTTACATAAAAAAAAATCAAGTAAAATATGTACACGTAAAAAAACTATGGCACGAAAAAAATCTAAATACCTAGAAATCTTAACCTTGACTTAAAATCAAAATATATTTTTTGTTCGACAAAGAAAATTCGGTCGCTGTTTAGGGTTCCGTAGCCGAATGGCAAAAAACGGAACCCTTATAGTTTCGTCAAGTCTGTCTGTCTATCTGTCTGTCCGTCCGTATGTCACAGCCAATTTATTCTGTAACTATAAGCATCACACTGTTGAAATTTAGTAGGGAGATGTATCCTGTTAACCACTTTACGACTCTTATACAAAAAACTAAAATAATGATATTTAAGGGGGGCTTCCATACATGAAACCAAAACCGATTTTTTTTTTAGTCAAACCTATGCGTGTGGGGTGTCTTTGGATAGGTCTTTTAAAATGGCATAGAGGATCCTAAACCCATTTTCTTTTAAAGTCTAACGTTTCTTAGCTAGACGCTTTCAAAGTGTTTAATTTCATCTAACTTCTAAATTAAGCGAGTGTAAATTAAAAAAAAAATATATAATGTAGATCTTAACAAATACTTTCAAAGAAAATTGGTTCGGACGGAATCGAACGAGAAGTTTTTGAGATATAGCACATTTTCAACAACCGCAAACATAACTTTGTTCTTCATACAAACACTATGAAAAACGAAGTTATATTTGCAGTCAACAAAATATTGTAGTATTTTACTAAGTGGAAGTAAGTGGATTGCCTAATTCAGTAAAAGTTGGCACGGAACCCTCAGTGCGCGAGTTCGACTCGCACTTGGCCGGTTTTTTTTCGTATACGAATTGCACGAGAATTGCCTCCTGGGCTCAACTAAATTATGAATGAACAATAAATAATGGATTTCACTTCAATATCATCTAAGACATAATAAAGTATCGGAGAAATCAATTCATATCAAAGCTATAACAAGTAATTTTAGTCTTATAGATTTTATTTACTCGAATCTAGTATTTTTTCCAATTTTTTTAAATTTTAGTAAAGTTAGTCATTTAATTTTTTTTTGAAAAAAGTAAGACTAAATAAATAAATTATAAATAGTAATAAACCTATGTAAGATATACAAAAACATATCTATAGCAAAAATGCTAATTTTGATTGAAATAATATGCTGAGTTACTACTGCGCTATTCAACAATTTCTCAAATTTCCACCTCACACTAGAATGTGAAACCTCTCATAATAATAGTTAGTTGGCGCATTAGAACAATGCGTCTTTGAAGTTATAATTATGTACTACTGTAGTCTGCAGAGCGCGAAATTCTTAAAAATATGGAGAGAATTCTTGTGTAAGATTAATTTTTATATTACCTCATGTAGATTTTTTTCTCGAGACACGTCATTATACAGTGTGTTGTTTTGGTCAGTGACATCCAACTCAGTGATGAAAATATGAGTTATGCTTATCCTAAAAATATATTTCTTTATTTATTAAGTACTTTTATTAAGTTTTATAAAAGAAAACCTCTTTACAACATTCAAAAAAAACTCAAAACGAATGGGGAAACTTGCACCCTCGCGCGTAGCTCGCGCCTATCTACGAAATATTACGCCGTAGCTAGTAAGCTTTGAAGAGGCGACCTGGTGTTGGTAGTTTTGACTCGCTCACTATAACGCAATATGAAATTATTATTATTTTCCATTTGAAAGAAAATATTCAAATACTTATTTTGGCATCCGTATCGTTTGTACAGCCACCCCTGAGCCGCTCGTCGCTGACCAAAACAACACCCTTTTTTAGAATTAACATTATTTTCACGTCACAATATGGATATGTAATGCAAGCAAAATGATAACATATTTCGTATACCAACATCATTTTTAATCACGAGCTTTATTTTGGTGGATCTTTTTATAGTCGCCAGCATATCAGGTTACACTTTTTTGTTGAAAATTATCCCTCATTAAAACTGTACAAAATACCGCAGTGTTTACATCGACGTGTTGTTTGTTGCCCGTACTTTCATTTTAATTGTACTACATTAAAAAGAAGATGTTTGCAGGTTCGGTCGTGTTTAATTGAAATTATGTGTTTCTCGACTTCAATCTCAGCTGTGGGTCTTGCTACCTAGGGTAGACATTAGCAAAACGCTAACGCTACTTCAAAAAAAATATGGAATGACAATGCAAACGACCAGACATGGCGACATTAAAATATTACGTGGCATACAATTTCTTAAGCATTTTCTGTAGCGTTTGGCACTTATCTACCTCTTGAGTCACTTGTGCTAAAAGATCTCTCGTGCTCTCTCTTTTTTGCATTTATATCGGGCAATGTGGTCACTCTACACGCTGAAGGGCGCTTCTTTTCGCATATTCAGCTCAGAAAATTACTTCCATTGTGTTTCTTGGGGATAATTAGCGAAGCCTCCGCTAGACTGTAATTACGATAAGGAACCACTCTTATTTAAATAAATTGTTAGAAAAGCGTAAAAAGATATTTGGAATTGCAAAAACATTTTAAGCGCTATATTTTTAATCAATGTTTCTTGGATTAGGCACCCACGTGTTGTAATTACGAAGACGACGAGGAAGACGAGATGGTTATTTAGGTTTCTAAAAATACCATGTAGTCTTGTCCTAGAAATATAATTAAGAAAATGAGATTTTTGACAATCAATTGATGGTAATTTTACACCGATCATAATACGAGTATTATGTGCCGAGAAGTGTTCCGTAATTATGGATATTGATGAAACCGACCTCGCATTACTTAAAAGTATTACTTAAGCGCTCAAAAAAGGTGCTCGAAGCGCAGTGGTAGCAGCGCTTTGGTAGTGATACCGAAGTGAAGCAACCTACGGCGCGGTCGTGTTTTGATGGGTGACTAATCCGACCAGATAAAGTGACGTACATCACGAGCTTCTCCGTGCTTCGGCAGGCACGTTAAGCCGTTGGTCCCGGCTAATATCAGTTGATATTAGTCGTTAAGCCTAGGCCTTATGAGCGGCTTGATAACATCTGACAGCAGGGTTGATGATCGCTTGCCTTGCAAACACCCCTCCACCAACCCGCACTGAGCCCGCGTGGTGGCGTATGGCTCGAACTACCTCATAGTTGAGGTAAGGCCTTTGCCCAGCAGTGGGATGTCACAGGCTAACTTGACATTACTTAAGCACGTCAAGCCGTTGTCATCAACGGTCATGTCACACTGCCGTCTTACCGAATTAATGAGAGTGAAAGAACAGAGAGTGCACTTGTTTTGTTGCGCAAATATCTGGAGCCCTATTTTTGAATCACTCGCGTCAAGATGGCGTGTGATATTCGTTGATTTATGACTGATTTTCCAATGAAAATTAGTTTAATTGGTGTGGAACCAGAGTCATTAGCAAATCGGTGACTGAATTTTATGAGCACTAACGTCTATATTTCGCGTGTTTTTCACTGATTTTAATTCGGTTTTAAACGAAATTCACACGCCATATTCAAGAGAGTGATTAAACATTAGGCCACTGGGCACATAATATCTTCTGCGTACTTGGTCATCTCTGTTGAGAGGAACCGCTATTACCGAAGAAAATATTATTACTTATATTTTTAGAATAAGCTTTTTTTTATATATTTGACACCAATCACATGCATTGCTCTGATCCCAAAGTCAGTAGCTAACGCACTTGTGTTATGAAAATCAGAAACAACGGTGGTACCACTACACTTAGACCAGAGACAATGTAAGAAAGTTCTAATTTCTACATTGACCCGAAAGGGAATCGAACCCGGGATCTCGGGGGGCAACACCTTGAAACCCAGCGTGCTTAGCCACTACACCACGGAGGTCGTCAATTTTAATAGTATCTACTTACTCTTAATCAATAGTAGTGCTTTTAGCACTAACAAATATCGTGTCACGCCAATGTAAACGTCTGATCTAAAAGCACGGTCCAAAAACCAAGTGATGTTTACTGAAAACGCCTAAAGAACGTGGTAAATAACATTTCGCTAATCTAACAATCACCTGCGAAAACTGGAACACTGACTTAAGGCAGATCATTTATTATTTACGCACACTTAACGATCGAAATCTAAGATGGCGGCATATTGTCTGCGGTGAGGCGTGTAAAATTCAGGAACTTCAGGGCTATCCCGATCCATGGCGTGTTTAAAACCTCTGTAAATGACGAACTTAAGAGAAAAGGTTTTTCAAGTATTATTTTAGGTAATAGTTAATATGTATTTCTAATTTGATAGAAGCAGGCTTATGAAATTATAAATACTTATGCGAAATATAAAAGCAGGCTTATGAAATTATAAATACTATTACACCTGCTTTTATGTAAAATTAATTATGCATAAAAGCAGGTGTAAATAATTATTGTACAAAATTGTTTGATATTGAGTGAACAATTATTACGCTTGAATAAAATCAATAATGCATATAATGACTATAGAATTAATATAAAAAAAGGCTAAAAGTTAGATTGATCGACGTAGGAGCGTGTCATGTCCAAACGCATTAAAAACCAATTCGGTACACATATTAAAGCTTTTGTGCGAAATATGAAGCCATCGATTGGTGGCAGCCCTATTTCCTATTCCATAATAAGGGAAGTTGGGCACAAAATCGCCTATATCAAGTGAAAGATACACCTAAGAAGTGTTAACTGGGAAAGTCTAGTTAGGTAAGTATCAGAGTTCAGTATTTGCGGGGTACTTGCCTTAATAGCATTGAAAGGTCAAGAGTTAATGTAAAGTACGGTGAGAGATAAGCAGATCAAAAGCCCCTATAAGTTTTGCAATATAGACTCGTTGAAAGGGCTTAAGGATTTTTACATAATACCTCAATAACTCTTGCTCGTAATAGCGTTGAAGCCGGTTGATTTTAGTTCCGCATTTGAGAGTGATTAAAATCTTTACGCGAGTTTATGACAATGTATAGCAAGTTTCACACCATTGAAAGCCTTAGGTTTCTTTTATTATAACATAATATTAACCTATATTTTAAAAAGTCATCTTATTTATACTATTTATACCTCAAGAACGACTGAACGCATTTGGCAAAAAAATTGTGGGATGGTAGCTTATAACCAGGAGACGGACATGTGATATTTTGATCACTACTTATTGTTCCGGCGCGAGATGGCGCTGAGGTCACTCGTAATATTTATTAGTCGCCGTATCTTGTGTTGTTAAAAATAGTTAATACTCTGATTTATGTACAATAAGTTTATAAAAAAACTTATTATGTTGTAAATATCAAGTGACGTTATTATCCATACCAAACGTGAAGTACTTTCGATGTTATATACCCAGTGTCAAAAACAGTGTAATACTAAGGAAGTGACCAAAAATAACAAGAAGATAAGAAGTGAAACATCGAACTATTTAAACTGTGTTCACATACATTAATAGAACTAAGTGATTTATGAACAATTTAATTTAAGTGACAAAAAAAGAACAGTGACCAAGTGCAAACATTCCTTTGTGAATACCTCAACCATTAGTCATAGTAACGAACTTTTGAGTTGACCGGCAAAGTATCTACATGAATTTCGTACTTCACGCTAATGACCGGCTGCCTTTGCGGTTAGAGAGTGGGCTTGAACGCAACTAGCACAGTTTTCAAATAACATACACCCGACGTTCTTTTTGTAAAATTATAGTTTCTCAAAAACACAAAACAAAATGAATTTTCTTGAGAACATAACATTTCGGCGCACTCGCACTCAATCAGATTCCAAAGATCAGTCATTCACAGCTTCAACACTAGATGACACTACTAGTAGCCTTCCTGACATGTCCATAGATGGTAATTTAGAATTAATAAATCAACTTAGAAAAGAAATTGAAGACCTACTCAGTTAAGCAGTGCCCATATGGAAATTGAAACACTTTCTTTGGAAAATAGTAAATTAAGAAAAAACAATGATGACTTGATAAAAAAAACTGACCTTTATAAAGAAATTGCTAACAACAGTCCATTTAAGAAACAAAAGACTACTACTCCGTTAAAGAAAAGACAAATTAAAAACAATAATAACAAAAGTACGCAAACAGATAACATAACAAATATAAAGAATATAACTGATGACGTTACCACAAAAATAAATAAGAAGACAACTGCGTGCAACGAATATGAAAAATTAGAGTCGGCGACACAATGCAATCCTAAACAAACACAACAATTAAAACGTATATGCCTTATAAGTACAAACAAAAATAACAAAGTACTAGAAATTGCTCAAAAAACGATTAGAGAATGCTCAATGTGTCACTACCTTTACCCAAATTGTGACACTAAGTATCTACTAGCTAGCATTGAAAAAAAGTTAGTGGGATATACTATGAGCGACTACTGTGTCATAATGATAGGAGATAAAGATTTCAACATTACAAAAGATTATTTGGGTTTAATTTATTACATTCGTGATAGCCTAAAACGAATTAAGCACACGAATATTATAATATGCCTTCCTACATACAAATGCGGAGCTTCATTCAATATGTTTAATTGGAGAGTTGAAACTTTTAACAACTTGCTGTACCTAGACATAATGACCCATGAACATGGGTACCTACTTGACACAAATAAAAAACTACACTATGACTACAGAATGTTTAATAAATATCTTGGGCACATAAATAACTTCGGACTAAAAACAATATTTAATGATATACAAAACTTGATTGCGGAAATAGAAAACAGCTACATGATTGAGGAAGAATTAACACCGACTGAAGCGCCAAACAACGATGTTGATCCGCTGTTTTTTCGAGACTGAGTTCCTACATATTCTACATCAAAACATTGCAGGAGTGCTGAGCAAGACAGATGCCCTGATGATCAACATGCAGGAGTTGGTAGATAGAAATATACATTTAAATATACTTTGCATCACGGAACACTTTATAATGGAGGGCCATGAGTGTATATTAGATATCCCAAACTTTGTTCTAGCTAGCTCCTACTGTAGAAAAAGTAAAAAACGAGGCGGTTCATGTATTTTGGTTAGGAAAGAACATAAATGGAGAGAAATTATTGAAATTAAAAATATGGCAATAATAAACGCATTTGAAAGTTGTGCTATTGAGCTTATTGAATATAGATTGATAGTGATGTGTTTATATCGTATACCTGATGCAACTAATTTAGATGTATTTTTTGAACAGTTAGAAAAAGCTCTAATATATCTGTCCAAGTTTAAAGGAACTAATATTATTCTTTCTGGTGACTTCAATATTGACATTTTGATAAAAAATAATGTGACTGAAGAATTTGAATATTGTTTATTAAATTATAACTTAACATTGGCTATTAGACAACCGACAAGATTATCAAGCCAAAAATGTATTGACAACATCGCTCATACCTTTAAAAAAAAATGTGAGACTGAAGTGTTGGAATTTTGCTTATCTGATCATACAGCTCAATTGATCAAAATACCAGTTAAAAGAATATTACAGCAAGGATACTGGCGAAAAACTATACGTGACTACAGTGATGAATATATTCAAAAATTTATCATGTGTATTAAGAGTCTATCTTTCTCTAGAATGTATTCCTGTACAGACCCAACTCTGGCATATCGCTGCTTCATGGAGGATTTCAGTCTTTTTTATAATCTATGTTTTCCACTAAAGCAAATAACTATTAAAGTAAATAGTACACCAAAATGGATATCTCGAGGTTTAAAATTATGTAGCAAAAGAAAAAGAGAACTACTTTGAAACTTAGACTAAGGCCGACAAAAAATAACATTACAATATACAAAAATTATTCAAAAAGGTTTAAAAAAATTATAAAATTGACAAAGCGTGCAAAAAATAATTATAAAATCAAAACTTCGGAAAAAAAATCTAAAACTACATGGCAAATTATTAATAGCGCTAAACTAAATGTACCTAAACAAAACATAGCAAAAATTAAAATAAATGACGAATATATAACGGACCCAGAAAAAATTGCTGAAAAATTTAATAATTATTTTATTGACAAAATCAACCCATTGCACGGATATGGTAAAAATGTAACTAATAACTTCCAACACCAATTAAACTCTATGTTCATGTCGCCTTGTCTTCCTATACAAATCTCTAAAATCATACAAGGTTTGAAGGGAACAAATAGTGTAGGATACGACGGTATTGCTACTAAAATAATAAAATCTGTTAATAAATACATATGTCAGCACTTATGCTATATATTGAATCTAAGTATAGAAAAAGGTATCTTCCCCAGTGATCTAAAGTTGACAATAATAAAACCTTTATTTAAAAAAAACAATAGAGATCTCATGGAATATTACCGACCCATTGCACTCATACCAGTCTTTTCAAAAATCTTTGAGAAATACATTTATAGTGAATTAAACAGTTACATGGAAAAAAATAACCTACTTTGTACTGAGCAAAAAGGATTCCGACAAAACAGAACAATTAACATGGCTATTTTTGACTTCTATAAATATGTTATAAATCAGGTGGATAGGACTAATCCTGTATGTGCTCTGTACTGTGACATGACCCAAGCGTTTGACTATGTTGACCACAACATTTTATTAAAAAAACTGTCAGCTTATGGCATCAGGGGAAATGTCCTTAATTTAATAAAATCCTATCTCAGTGATCGTTCTCAAAAAACCGAAATATGTAAAATTAATACAAAAACAAATTATGAGGAATTTTTTACCTCTAAGGAACGCAGTGTAAAGTACGGGGTTCCACAAGGCAGTGTATTAGGGCCTCTTCTATTCATAATATATATTAATGACCGGCCAACCGCCACAAGACAACCTATGACATTATTCGCAGATGATAGCACGGTGACAATTAAGTGTAATGACATAAATACGTATAAATTTGACATTAATGATTTTTTAAACTCTATAATTTCGTGGCTGAATAATAATAATTTGAAAATAAACATTGACAAAACCCATATAATGCACTTTAACCAAAGATCTGAAACTCCTTCTGACATTATTATATCGTACCAAGGTAAAACAATTAGCGAAGTAGACACTGCTCGCTTTCTAGGTATCCAAATAGACAATAAATTGAATTGGAAATATCATACCAACGAGTTATGTAAAAAACTAAGCACCCAAGCGTATGCGTTATATAGGCTTTCAAGTACAGTTAATGTTGACGCATTACTAACTGCTTATTATGGCTTAGTCGAATCCCATTTGAGATTTGGTATAATTTTTTGGGGTAACTCTACCAACAAAGAAATAGTTTTTAAAGGCCAAAAACGTTGCATTCGCTCTATGTTTAGATTACAAACTACTGATACGTGTAAAGGTATGTTCAGAAAGCATAAGGTTTTGACGCTTCCGTCATTATACATTTTGGAAACCGCTCTATTTGTGAAATGCAACCCGCATTTATTTGAGAGCATGGCTGATATATACGTGCGCAATCGCCGTGGTGGAAACCGTTTATGCTTACATCCTTCGAAAACAGCATTGTTAAGTAAAAGTTGTGTATGCATGGCCCCTAAAATTTACAACAAACTACCCAATAACTTGAAGCTTTTGAATAAGGACCTTTTTAAAAATAAACTTAAAGTAATCTTGGTCGACAAATGTTATTATAATGTACAGGAATTTTTAGATGACAAATTTTGACATTTTTATATATAATTTAATGTGACATTGTTTCTTTTTTATCAATTATTATTATTTAATTATGACTTGATGGGATTGTGTCTGCATTTTGAATATTTGAATACATTTTTTTCGCTTTTAATGACATTTTTACACGCCGAATGTTGGCAGAACATGTTGATGCTAAAACTTTGTTGTCATCATTTATGTACACACATGTTTAGTAAATAAATATCTTTATCTTTATCTTTATCTTTACTCAGAAACGAGTGGATTGATTTACGTGACTTTTACTTTGTTGGATTTGTCTTGGCCCAGTTAAGGATTTAAATTATAAAACAGGGAGGGGTGGGTCAAGCTTTGCTAAGACCGCTGGTGTACACATCATAAAATATCTTAAAATCTTCAGCTCCTTCATCTGCGCTTATAAGTCTACCAGTTATCAAACAGCGTTTCGACTGGGTTTGTTCCTATTTGGATGTATATCTCATATTTGGAATGTCAAATAACAACGACAGTTTTGCAGACCCACCCGTCATCACCTTTTTAGGGTTTCGAAGCCGAATGGCAAAAAACGGAACCCTTACAGTTTCGTCAAGTCTGTCTGTCTATCTGTCCGTCCGTATGTCACAGCCACTTTATTCTGTAACTATAAGTATCACACTGTTAAATTTTGCTAGGAAGATGTATTCTGTAAACCGCTTTACGATTCTTATACATACAATAAAAAATAATGATATTTAAGGGGGGGGGGGGGGGCTCCCATAGATGAAACTAAAACCGTTTTTTTTGTCGAACCTATGCACGTGGGGTGTCTATGGATAGGTCTTTTAAAATGAATCCCCCATCTAGCTTCTAAACTAAGCAAGTATCATCATCATCATCATCATTATCAGCCAAAGGACGTCCACTGCTGAACATAGGCCTCCCCCACGGATTTCCACAGCGACCGATCACTAGCGGTCTGCATCCAGTTTGATCCTGCGATTTTTATAAGGTCGTCTGTCCATCTTGTTGGTGGACGTCCCACGCTGCGTCTCTGGTCGAAGGGTCTCCAATCTAGAACTTTCCTGCCCCAACGGCCATCAGTTCTTCGCGCTATGTGCCCTGCCCATTGCCACTTGAGCTTACTGATTCTCAAGGCTATGTCCGTTACCTTAGTTCTTCTACGTATCTCCTCATTTCTGATTCGATCCCGTAGAGAAACACCCAGCATAGCCCTTTCCATCAAGTGATCCAATTGGGTAGGTCCAACTTCGAGAAAGAGGTCAATCGACGAATCCAACTCGGCTGGGCAGCGTTCGGGAAATTGCGCAAGAGTGTCTTCTCATCTCATCTACCTCAGTGTCTGAAGACGAAAGTCTTCAACCAGTGTGTGTTACCAGTGATGACATACGGATCCGAAACATGGTCTCTTACTATGGGCCTTATAATAAAGCTCAAGCAAGTATAAATTTAGAAAAAATATATGTAGATCTTAATAAATGCTTTCAAATTGGTTTGGTCGAGATCGGACTAGTAGTTTTTGAGATATAGCTCATTTTCAACAACCGCAAACATAACTTTGTTCTTCATACAAACACTATAAAAAACAAAGTTATAATTGCTGTCAAAAAAATATTGTTTTATTTTACTAAGTGGAAGTAAGTGGATTTCCTAGTTCAGTTAAAGTTAGCACGGAACCCTCAGTGCGCGAGTCCTACCGCACTTGGCCGGTTTTTTTACAAATAGAAAATGCCTTACGCATACCTACTACCGTGGCGACTGCAATAGGTGATGTGAGTCTCCCTTGAAGAATGACAGACCACTCGTCTAGTATTCCCGCTAATCAGTCGTCACATGCAACGAGGCTCCAAATCCCCGATGAAAACCCCACGTACATGCCACTTATAACATGTATTTGGTACTCGTTCCTCTGTCGATATTAAATAAATAGCTTTCTAAACTTGATTGGATTCAGTTCAAGCCGTTTTCAGTTAGTTCCGTATTTCTTTAAAAATGAACAAAATTTTCCTATTTTCCCATTGGACATCGAAACAACCGATGCGAGGGTTATAAATCTTATCGAGGGTCGCATTGTAAATCCTTCTTAAGATTAGATTCGCCTCTTAAATCATATAACTTGGCAGATATTGCCTGTTCTGTATAAATCCTGTTAGAGTAGACAGGATTTTGGTAATTAATTTCAGCTGATTTAAGTTACCGATTTTAATCAATTTTACGAGAGGAAATGAACAGGCTAGCGGTAAATAGTGAACACCATTCTTAAAAAACCGGCCAAATGCGAGTCGGACTCGCGCACTGAGGGTTCCGTGCTAACTTTTAACTGAATTAGGGAATCCACTTACCTACTTCCACTTAGCTAAAATACCACAATATTTTATTGACGGCAAATATAACTTTGTTTTTCATAGTATTTGTATGAAGAACAAAGTTACGTTTGCGGTTGTTGAAAAATTACTACTAGTTCGATCCCGTCCAAACCACATAATTTCGTTGAAAGTATTTGTTAAGATCTACATTATATATTTTTTTTAAATTTCTACTTGCTTAGTTTAGAAGTTAATGGGAGGGGGGGGGGGGGGGATTTTACCACTTTACACTTTGGAAGCGTCTATCCATCAAATGTTAGACTTGAAAAGAAAATGGTTTTAGGAACCTCTATGTCATTTTAAAATACCTATCCATAGACCCTTCACGCATAGGTTAGACAAAAAAAAACCATAAAGGTTCCGTTTTTTTGCCATTCGGCTACGGAACCCTAAAAAGTGTTATTTTCATTGGTTTTAATAATGAGTTTAAGCAAATAACAAACAATACGAAACAAAAAGCCAAACACGTTTATCGTAGTTGTGGTCTGGTTAAAATGCTAAGTGATGCATGATTGAATGAATAATAATCATGCAAAAGTAGTTTATTTATGGATGAAAAGACTGACCAATGTTTTGGCTATTTGCCTGATTGCTTTTCAATTATGTTTTAAACATTGTGGTCATTATGCTTAAAATATACGGCTGTGTGGTTAATGCTAGCGCCGGCAGAGTGTCTCATTTTGACTGCTTAAAAAAATGTAGTTTCCATGAGTTCCTATACGAGAGATTCTATATGGGGATGAAAGAAACTTTATACTTTGTAACGACTTTTTCTAAATTTTGGCCTCAATAAAAACGGATAATATATATAGTAATATTGGAATCGTGTGCAAACTATTAGCGGACGTTGAAATGACAATGGCTGGCTGTCATTACGAAAAGTAATTTAACCAACGTTATTTTAATTAAATATTGGAATTCTTTTTTTTATTATGCGATCAGTTTAATTTATAGTGTATTTTTTATTTATTAATAATATATTGTTCACGGAGACGTACATTTAGTACTGAAATTGCTAGAGAAATGGTGACAAACGTCAGATGTCCTCAAACGATGTCTTTTTTTGGCCACTGCGAGGACTGTCATTGATTCGGGTTCTCTACTGCCTACTTCGCAGTTTCGCACACAGCGAAAAATTTAATTACTTTTATTGAAATGTCAAAGGATTTAGTTGTAAAGGTATTACTTTTATTCAAATGTTTGGTCATAGGATTTAGTTGCGCTTGCGATGTTAACTGTAAAAAAAAGAAAAAGGATATGCGCCAGACACAGACGACACACCAATTGGCTTAGTTTCGAACTAAGGAATTTTCTGTCTTGTACAATGAATACCAGACCACGATTATGACAGGGGCGTCTGCCATAAATACTTAGATACATATAACTCCAACCCATTATGGGGCAATTGTCATCCAAACCATCATGGGGCAAATATTAATGTTCACATAAACATTTGCCCTCAACCCGTAAACGTTGCCATTTTTGTCAGAAGCTCTAACCACTACACCAAACGAATCGTTGTCAAGCCACATTGAGGCTTTATATATAGGTATATTATTTTTATTAATAACAATTAAAACGATCATGTAGGTAATTATTTTGTTGTGAGATAATACAAAGACCTGTTTGCTTATGTGAAATTATTATACAATTTAGGTTTAGTGTCATCATTATCAGACAAAGGACGTCCACTGCTGAACATAGGCCTCCCCCACGGCTTTCCACACCGACCGATCACTAGCGGTCTGCGGCGGACGGCCTATGCTGCATCTTTGGTCGAAGGGTGTCCAAATTAGAACTTTCCTGCGCCAACGTTTAGTGTAGGAGAATTAATAGGTAAGTGGAAAATTATAATTATGAAGAAATATTTCGCACTGGCCTATAATTCCAGGAAATACTTCGGTTTATTTGTCTGTGGTTGCCTCTGCGAGTTTCTATTAGATCAACAAAAACACCCAAAACGTCTGCGATTAAAAACGGGCTCTTTTCCAGACTCTCGGGAAATCAAACCTTTTTTTATGGAACACTACAGGAACAATGCCAATAAAAATTAAATGGCAAATGGAAGACATTTCTGCGCACCTACTTCCAGAGGTGCCACAGTAAAATAACTCAATTTGAAGAAGGTTAACTACGCCCTCTGGTTACTTTCATGTTATGTCTATTTGTGTTTAAATGTGTAATTTATAGAATTATAAAATATATTTTTTTAATTAACTATACCGTTGTCAAAACAACTTTATTTATCGTCACGATCCATCGATCGTCACTTGTATTATGATTAAGAGTTATAGAAATCTTGTCTTTTTGTTTGGATTAAGCTATTATTATTGTTATTTGATTTATTTATATTAAAAAATATATTTTCCAAACTTATATCTATCATTACAGGATTATCATAAAATCGTCATGTTTTAAAGTATCTAACTCATCAATTCAAGGGCAAAAACAATAGCATGGAACTACAAAATCGTTTAATCTTTGTAATATGAGCACGGCAATTGGTACGTACTGTACGTCTTAAGGTATTTTCCCACTACATCGTAGCATACTATGACCGTGCTGGAAACGTGTCCGGCTACAATATATATATTTTTTGAAAACTATGATAGCTTGCCCACTAGACCGTTCCGGCACCGACCAGCACTGTCGCGTGGACCGTCGTTCCGTTTATGGTACGTTACATTACTAAACCAGCGAGCAAACGGGTTGTAACCGTATATGGTAAACGTTAGAAAGGCGTCAGCGTAACTCAGTCTGTCTGTACATTGATAATCCTGCCAATACAGACTGGTCGAATCCATCACGACAATTCTTGGTCAGAGCCTTTGATAGACCTTACCATTAAAATACAAAAACAAATCGCGGTTCGCTCATTACCACCAAATAACATAATACATACGGGTATCTTATGGGTTGCATACTTATTGTATACGGTCATAGAACGCTGTCGATCCGTTCAGTGGGCAAGTTAGACCGTATCGTGTTGATTTTTGTGCCTGTCACGTTCCTAGCACGGTCATGGTATGTCAAGGTGCAGTAGGAAAATACCTTTATTATGTCTGCTTGGTTGATTTTATAAGCATTCGATGCTTCAAACTTGTGTTAACTTTAATTAGCAATTTGTAAAATAAAATCCTTTTATTGGCTTAAGCGCTGCAGACTGATGTAAAAAAAGGCCAAATTTATGTATATATTCTTTATTGCACAAGAAATGAAGTAAAAATGGCGGACTTAACGTTTTAGAGCGTTATCTACCTATAAGTTGTGAGACAGAAACAATTGTGGTGGCGTAAAATAACAAAAAACAGACTTACATAAAATAAAAATATAAATACATCCCATCAAAAACAATACTTGTCAAAAAAACCAAGTCTCGCAACTCAGTTGTTCTGCGGTAAAAAGTTGTGAGATCCATGTAATACCAAGTCGGTTATTAATTTATTCAGTTTCTACTTAAGCGACTTTCTGTCTTAATACGTCCAGTCTCTAGGGCCACGATCGTGGTCCATAACAATTGAAAATCAATTGTGTCCGGAATCTCCGTACTCAAAGCATTAAGTTGTTACGTAATAATTAACAGCATCTTATAGTGACGCATATCAATATTAAAATTCTTAAATGTTTTATATAAATATATTGAGACTTGGCCATCGCTTGAAAACACGTGTAAATTCAATCGCCTGAAAACACATGTAAATTCAATTATTTAGTGCGATGGCCAAGTCTCAATATATTTATATAAAATATTAAAGAATTTTAATATTGATATACGTCACTATAAGATGCTGTTAATTATTACGTAACAACTTAATGCTTCGAGTACGGAGATTCCGGACACAATTGATTTTCAATTGTTATGGACCACGATCGTGGCCCTAGAGACTGGACGTATTAAGACAGAAAGTCGCTTAAGTAGAAACTGAATAAATTAATAACCGACTTGGTATTACATGGATCTCACAACTTTTTACCGCAGAACAACTGAGTTGCGAGACTTGGTTTTTTTGACAAGTATTGTTTTTGATGGGATCTCATTTCTTTTTGTATTTTGTAGACAGTTCTATTTTTTCCTTTTCAGTACCTTCTACTTATTGTATATATATATATCTACCAGCAACGAATTTTCTTAAAGCCCTCTCTCTGACTTATGAACTTTTCGCCTCGCGCTAGCACCGCGCAGCGCGTAGTAACGGCCCGCGCTCACTCGCTAGCATCGCAGCGCGTGGTATAATAATTAATTTACAACCTTACGCACTTGTAATAAGTACGAATACGCACGTAGGTACGTTTTTTGCATTTAATAATTTAATTTACACGTGTTTTCATGACGGGAATACCCATTTTTTGCTCGATTTGGCAGGGGCACTACCATGCGCCTATATTTATATGGGACTAGCTTAAACCCGCGGCTTTGCACGCAATAATAATAACTGCCGTAAAACATCGTTACGAATAAAGCCAATATTGAAAAATTTAACTGAAGACTTGGCTGTATGGGCTTAATTTTCTTTGCGGTCTTTTCTAGATTTTTTAGTTTTTCCTTAATTCATACACCAAACACTACTTATATTCCAAATTTGAAGCTTCTAGGTCTGCTAGGAGTGCCTTATAATTTTGATGATCGGTGAGTCAGTGAGTGACAAAATTAAGAAATTTGACCTGTTATAATTCTTAAAATACTGGTTCAAATTGAATGAAATTTGAAATTTACCGTGTCTTTACAATGTTGCATAGTTACTGAAAATTTCAGTCTTCTAGTTTTATCCACAACGAAGTTACAGGGGGTCGAAAATGGTCTGAATTGCTTCGAGAAAAGGATGGTACGGCCGTGACGCTTTTTTGCTCGACTTGGTGGGGTCACTGCCGTGCCCCCAGATATACCCATATAAATACTTTTTAAATAAACCAACTTAAACATACATTAACAATTGTCTTACGATTAAATCCATACTAATTTTAGCCAAAGAGATATTAGCTAGAGAGAATAAAAGATTACGTATCAAATTATGACATATATATTTTGATTCATAAAGATAAAAATATGAAACCTAAAATTGCGCACGAGCGGGACTCGAACCAGCAACTTTATGGCTAACAGGTTAGCCCGAATATAAAATATGACACTGTGAGTGTTAAAAACATTTTAATCCACTATATATTTTGATGTTGAAGTCTTGATCGTATCAGGGAGCGAACTCCAAAGCCTCATAGCACTAAAGGTTAAAAGAGTTAAAGAGCGTTTACTACATTTTTTTAGTTTTTTTTGTGAAAATATAGTGCGATCGGTGGGTGTTTGTTGAAAGTTAAGTTACTGACTTCGTTCCATATTGACTATGGTCTAAGTAACTAAGTGCGCATTAAACTGTGGAATGACTCAATTTCTTGATTGAACGAATCAATAGCACTCAGCGTCGGCTGTAAAATCTGCTCGTTTATCGCTTGTCCTAGTTGCTGTGATAATCAACGATAAAAGATGATAGGAAGCGATAAAATGAACTATTAGACAATCATACCGTATAAGAACACTCTACAGAAAATACAGAAGTAACAACTGTTACTTTAAAGAGGGATTTCCGCAACCTATCATTATAATTTTATAACCCAGAGTATTTAAAAAACATTTCGTTTTGAATATCAAGTATCAGTATAAAAACGCACAAACAATGTTAGGTATGCATATTGCTAAGTGCAGCATTCGTATTTTAAGGAACACATTTTATACATCAAGTTATAAAAAGAAAACTACAGTTCTATCATTCTCAGGTTTTGTTTATAATAACATCGTAATCATCATTAACAATCAAAAGACGACCATTGCTGAACATAGGCACAAAACTGATGTACCTACCTGTTTATTTTGATTTGTATCATTTTTGAGGCACTAGTGGTGACTGAGTTTGTTCTGGCGTTTTCTCAACACTTGCCAAATTGTCTGTGTTTTGTCTTGAAGCGCTAGTAGGGCCCAAAAGATAAGGAGACAATGACATGTTCTAGCCCCATACGGGCCAAAATTGATTGATATTACACTAATTATTGACGTTCATAAGTGGCACTTTGTGTCCTAAATTGAATAAATTATTTTTGACCTTTGACTTTGACTTAGGCTCTCCTACAATTTTCCACCGCGACCGGTAGATTATTGTATGAAACACATAAATGAATTATTATCCGATTAAACTTTCACCTTCTCTAGTAACAAACGCTTGAAGAACTTCGCTTTGATTAGCTATATAGAGTGGTTTCATGCGAAGTTCAAAAGTTGCAACACACGTTACATATTCCACGTTGCAAAGTTGGTAGAAAGTTTATAAATAAATCTACTAGTTCTAGTTAAAGTCGAGGGCGAAGCATGTCAAAAGGGGTTTATATAGTGTTTTAATGAATACATCGATAGTTTACCGATAATGTTGGATAGTAATATTTATCTGCATTATAACCAGTCACAGTTGCTATCTGCATTCAGTGTGATCTTTACGCTGTGATTTTTTTGTGGGAAGCAATATTATATATTAAAACTAGCGGACCCAGCGAACTTTGTTCCGCCCCCATTCTCGTCTTGTCCGGCCTCGTCCCGCCCAGCCACGTAATCAAAGAAAAATGTTAAGGGTGGACAACCCTTATGACTGAGGGGTATGAAAAATAGATGTTGGCCGATTCTGCGACCTACTCAATGTGCTCGCAAAATTTCATGAGAATCGATCAAGCCGTTTCGGAGGAGTACGGGAACGAACATTGTGACACGAGAATTTTATATATAAGAAGATTAGTATAATGTGTTCTTGATTTTATCTATGCCATGCTTAGCTTTTTATGATCTAGAGTCAACAGAAAACAAATTTTAAATGAATACCTACTTTATCAGGTATATTCAGGTATATTTTTTCAGGTAACAATTTTTTGTATACCTTCATCTAAGGTTTATGTTTTAGAAGATATTAAGAGTTGATACTGAAAAATAGGTATTGGTCCTTACCATAGGTCTATAGGCTGAAATGTTGAAAAATTAAGGTACGACAACCTCCTTGTTAGTTTCAGTTTTTTATCGACGCTTATGCAACGCTGTAGCCTGCCCTTAAAATAACTCGCACACGAACGCCCCTTATCTTGCTTGCATAAATCGGATGCGACCAGGTGAGGTTCATTAATACGCTTTCAGTGAGCATCAAAGCTTATGATGTCGTCCGATTGGGTGATTGCGTCATGCGAATAGACTATTGAAAATGTGTTACATATATCAGAGATTCAAAACCGTTAGAAGGTATTCGAATATATGGAGGTGTTTAGATGATAAGTGTATGATTAGCTATCTCATGCCTTGTTTTGATATTCAGAATGGTGATCCACGGAGATATATCAGCGCGTGATATATTGTAATGCTCAAGTGTGTGTGCAATACACAAAGGCAATTTTTGACCCATCACTTATAGTTTGGTGAGACTGTACTCCTACATGACCGATGTGAGATTAAGCGCAGGATCATACAGTTGATCCTGCGCTTGATCTCTCATCGCCATCGGCACGAGCACAAAGTGAGAGCAAGTGAGATAGGCGTAACACTGATACGACTCAGTAGATAACACGCCCACTATATTTTCGAAACATATAGATAATTTTTATTATATTTTAATATTTACTCCATATGAATTATTGTAAAGCTGTTGTTTCTTTAATAAAACATTAAAAAGTTTATCTCTCAGAAAAATCAACTAACATCCATAATTTCGATGACTTTTCATTTTCTAATTCTTTTCATATATTTTTTTTATAATTTGAAAAAAAAAGTGAATCCAATTTTTTATAGGAATATTTAAAAAAAAAAAAGGTTTTTTAAAATTAATCGAAACCCTTACAATCGATTGAAAAATATCGACAATCGAAAGAAAACAATCGATTGTTCGATTAATCGATTTCGATGTTACAACACCTCTCTCTAACCGTCTTATGGTTTTTCGATCAGCCCACGTGTCTTGACGCGAGTTTCACAGTTTTTACCCATCCCACAAAAATGCTGAAGAAGTTTTCACTTCAAAAATTAATAAATAAAAGAATCAACTCACCCCCTCCGCATCCTCGACGACGTGCGGCCCGAGCGACGCCAGCGTGCTCCATTTGCAAGACGGCGGCGCGCGCGCAGCGCATCTCTTGTGCGCTTTGAACTTGCACAGCTCGCAAGCGAGCGCGTGCGCGGTGCCGAGCGCGCCGAGCGGCTCGCGGCACACGTTGCAGAACGTGGGACGGGCGTGGGTTGCTGCGTACCTGGGGAGAGAACCAAAGTTATAGTTTGTCCTGGAAAATTTGGTATTCTTAAGAAACTTCTGAATGGATATTCCATTTAATGTTTATGTAAATGCTTTTTTTTTATCTGTAAGAACTCATCAGTGTTGTTTTCCCCCGCAAAGACAGCCGTATAACCAGGTCCGCTACATCTGCTATTCTATTCATCGACTGTTTGACCTGATTTATCTCTTCAGCTTTATGTAAATCCATCATGTACCCCCACTACATGGAGAAGTTTCTTGATCGAGCCTTGGTTATGATGACTGGTGGACTCCAGAAGACAGCTATTTGTCTAAGTTTACAAAGTCTGCCTCTCTTCCTCTTGTAGAGAGCCTCGCAGTGCTTTCGCTTACGTCCATATCCTCTCTGCTCAGCATAAAGTTGCAGCGTTTGCTTCACAATTGAGAAGTTTCCAGAACGCTTTTTTATCTATAATTCATAATATGACCACCTCCAAATTATCAGCGCACAGCACAAGACCGCAACTTTGTGTCACTATTTTGAGGAGTTTGAAAAGCGAGGTGAGAGGGACATACTTAATTAAAAGCTTACCAGTGATGGTCCCCTGAAGAAAAACGTGCAACCAAGTCCGCAACATCTGACCCCTGTGTAGGGCAAGTCGCATCGCCTTCGCCTAAGACTCCATCTCATCAGTGCACTGAACTTTATGTTTAAAAAAAAGTCAACACGCTTTCTTAGCTATAGTAGCTTACCAGTGGTGGTTTCAGGCCGTGCGACCAATCCGCCGCCACATGTGCCCCTCTATGTAGAACGCCTTGCAGCTCTCCCGCCCACGAGTCCATCTCCTCTGTGCTCAGCATGAGGCTGTGTTTTACTAAATGAGAAGTTTGTACAAAGCTTCTAAATCTAGCAAAACCTCCTTTAAAATGTCACTGTCACTGTCTGCAAGATTTTGTCACCAGTTTAAATAGCGAGTTTAGAGAAAAGGGTTACAAGAGGTGGTCCCCTGAAGACAAACGTGCAACCAAGTCTGCCAAATCTGGCTACTATGTAGGGAAGGTCACAGCGCTCTCGCCCAAGACTCCATCTCGTCAGCACACAGAGCTGGAAGTCTCAAAAAAAGTCAAGACGCTTTCATAGCAATAGTGACTTACCAGTGATGGTCCCCGGAAGACAGCCGTGCGACCAAGTCCGCCACATCTGCCCCTCTGTGTAGGGCGCCTCGCAGCGCTCCCGCCCACGACTCCATCTCCCCTCGGCTGTCAGCGCACAGGACGAGGCAGCGACTGGCTGTTATCACCTGAGGAAGAAGAAAAAAACTGTTACCACTTTTGTTTAGTAACTCGGGCGGAGACTTTTTAAGACGGTCAGTCTCACCGTAAGTAACACTACAGTAGCCACTGTTATAGGAACTTTGATTCCTTGAATGAAGGATATATTATGTCACTTTTTTATATTTTTTTCTATATATGTAAAACTAGACAGTTAAAATTGATTGTCACAGGTTAGAACAAAGGCACGTTGCTGAATATTGGCGTATCCATTGATTACCAAAGAATTGATTTAGAATGGTTTTAACACTCACAGTGTCATATTTTATATTCATGAATGATGATTCAGATGAAATAAGAAACCAAAAATTTGCGTACGGGCGGGACTCGAACCAGCAACTTCTTGGCTAACCAGGCCAAACGCTCTACCAATTAAGCTACCATGCTGTCAGTTCGACCTTGCGAAATTTGTGGTCTCTTATTGCGAAGTTGCTGGTTCGAGTCCCGCCCGTACGCATGTTTTTGGTTTTTTATTTCATCTTTATGAATACCAAAGAATTCTTATTTCTTGTCAGTTAAATACAAATAAATTTACTTGTGCATATTGTTTGTGGATTTCCGCCTCATTACGCCATTTTACATAGAGTGACAACTGGTGACAATGAAAATGTTTATGTACTAGTTCTATTTCCAGCACTAAAACACATAAAAAGCCTGTTATGATCGTAACTCCTTCACACACAGAACACTCGATTTTACGTCCTCTTTGATGTGCTAAACGTTGACCTCGTATTGTGCCTAACCGAACTTTTTGAATGTTTTTACATTACAATAATAATGAAATTTTCAAACTTCACTATCCAAACAAATAATCAAGTTAGATTTCCCATCAGAGCGATATTATTCAAACCAAACATTCATCAATCACGTACGAACAACGCGATTTCAAAGCGACAATCTTAATTTTATTCAAACTCAATTATTCGTAAAATTGAATTGAAATTACCTTATAGCAACATAGAGTTGAAAAGTACAGAGAGCTCGAGAGCGAAACAAAGATCTAACTGTTTATTACAAATGTCAGATGGAGAAATACCTAAACATAATATTGACGACCTCCGTGGTGTAGTGGCTAAGCACGCCGGGTTTCAAGGCGTCGCCGGTCCGAGGTCCCGGGTTCGATTCCCGGTCGGGTCAATGTAGAAATCATTATTTTCTATATTGTCTCGGGTCTGGGTGTTGTGGTAACACCGTTGTATCTGATTTCCATTACACAAGTGCATTGACAACTTACTTTGGGATCAGAGCAATGTAATGTGATTGGTGTCTTGAATTAGATCATGAAAAACAAATATAAGTGTGCGATGGCAGTTTCGTTCAGCGATTTGAAGATCACTTTCAGGAAGTAACACATAAAGATAATGTAAAAAAGTTTGTGTCGATATCTTATTAAGTAGATCAATCGTGGGTCGATTTTCTCGATTGTGTCCCATGATTGCACAGCTTACCATGACCCTTTGAAGTCGTGACCTTTTCAATATAAACAAGGATTGTTACCATCTTAAGCTCGGACAAAGTTACATAAATGTCAGTTATAGTATTGTAGAGACTACTGCAACCATTTATACTGTTAACTGAACCATTCCGCCGCTTCAGAGGCAATTACTAGGACGTGACTCAGAGAGTTCTCAACCGTAAAAATTACAGCCATGACAGAGCAGTCGTGTTCATGAATAAATCTATACTAATATATAAAGCTTAAGAGTTTGTTTGTTTGAACGCGCTAATCTTAGGAACTACTGGACCGATTTGAAAATATCTTTTTGTGTTGGATAGCTTATTTATCGAGAAAGGCTTTATGCTATAAAACATCACGCTAAAACGGGAGGGGATGGAGCAAACTCAAAACGCGCGGACGAAATCGCGGAGGACCGCTAGTCTTAACTTATATTATATAGCTGAAGAGTTTGTTTGTTTGTTTGAACGCACTAATCTCAGGAACTACTGGACCGATTTGAAAAATATTTTTTGTTTTGGATAGCTTATTTATTGATGAAGGATTGAGGCTTAACATCACGCTGCTGTAGGGAGGGGAGGGAGCAATATAAAACGCGCGGCATGCGCGGACGCAGTCGAGGGGGACTGCTAGTTGCAGATACAAAGCAATGACCTCACAGTTTTCTATAATAAAAATAGGATTGATCATGGTGGGAGAGTAGTGACAATTTAGTGCCTTGTAAGAAGAAGTTCCAATGCACAATGGTCAACGGTGTGATAATATCTTTGGGTTTTTTGACAGGTTGGTTAAAGTCTTGTTTATTTATTTATTTTATTTTATTTTTCAATTTTTGGAAGACTTACAAGATTGCTTCAAAACTATAAATAAAAAGAGGGCCATTTACATGTCTCCACTGATAAAACAAAAATGTTAATGTAAGAAACGCTAGCAAATCAACAATTTGCCGCTTAAATTAATAACCATAGGTTTGAGACAGGTTTGAGAAAGTCTTGTCAACCACGAGGACCATATCAGTAATATGGTCCTTTAGAACATGTCATTAATATGAATATTTTCGATGTTATTACAGATTAAAAATGCAGGGGCATCGGTAGCGGCCTTACGGCGGTACAGGTCAGGGCCGGGGGCTTGGATTAAAAGTTGAGTGATTTTCATATGACCAATTATGTAATGCTCTTTCAAGAGTAACATATAAGGAAAATCTATTTGTTTTGTCTAATCACAAAAAATATTCTGAACGTTACATAAAGACAGCATTATCAGCTTTGCGCCCGTGCGAAGCCGGGCGGGTTACTAGTTAAAATGATAAATTCATTAATTTCTGCATTTCGAATCACTAGAAACACTTATACAAGTCCCGGCATTGACCCTTTCATAGCTTCGGGATGATTGCGGGTTACCGCTCAGCCGCTCAGAAGAAGCAACACCATGTAACTCAATCAATAATTATAATTATTTAGAGATATATTTACTAACGGAGCGTATAAAGGTGAGTCGAGTACTGCCTGGAATACTTAATAAGTCTACTCACTTGCGAATTCCAAGTCCGAACTTTGCAACTCCGAAGTTTCTCGCCAGAAACTTCGAATACACAGCAAGCGAATACCAAACATTCAAGTGCTTAGTCTTTGGATTTTATATTTTTAACTCGTTTTAGCTGGCAAATTTAAAGTACGTACTCGATCTGAAATGTTCACTCTATCGTATTGTTCCTACTAGGTCTTAAATGACACACAAACTTAAAGAAATTTCCCAAAGGTAAGCATTTTTTTGAAGTTTTTGGCATTGTTGCAATTAAAAACCTTGAAAGAAGTTGGATCTCTGTGATCTGTCTAAAATTGAGATGAAATTCACAATTTTAATTGAAGTGCTTTAGGTTGCGGGCAATGGAAAATATCAAGTTTAGCTACTTGAGCAAATAAAAATCAAAAGACAAGAATCAGTGTACGTATTTATTTAGACTGGATCCATAGACAGGTATCTCCCCAAAAACCTTATACAAATACTTAATTTAGTTTACTTCGTCTTTGTAACGTTGTCAAACACGAAATTATTGAAAACAAGGGTAGCAACTGTTTACCCAATACTAATATTTCTAATAAAAGGTACATTTCTCGTTTCCAAATGTCACGTACTTCGTTCGTACGTCATACGTCAGAAATTCCACGTATTGCATAGACGGCTATATTTAGCAGTCGTTACCACTACACTAAGGCCGAGTGTTGTTGTTACCGTTTATAATTAGTGCTTGTTAATTTAACGGGCCACGTGCGAGTTAGTTTACAAACGCTACGGTCAATGGTTGGCTAACAAAATGAACATTTAATAATATTGAGCGTAATGACGCTAAATAAAGCTCGGCATTGAAACTATGCCATCAAAATAAGGATCCAAATTTAAAAAGTACCTTTTTTTAAACTCCACTTGGCCTTAAGCAGTTCTGAGGTAACATTTGGCCAAAGAGTGCAGAGTTTAAAATATCGATGCGTTTCTGTCACTAAGAAAATTTTATTAAGATAATAAAGAGAGAGAGAGAGCCCTGAGTTGGGAAGTTAGACCCCTCATTGATGTTTGAATATACCCACTTCTTCTTCTTCTTCTTATCGTGTCGATGGTAAAGCGACTTAAATTTGTTGTGCCCAGTAATGGGCGACACGGATTGCCTTGTCGATAGAACACATAAGGTCTTCTAGCAAGCACGAATCAGGGCACGCAGAACAAGACAATAAATGGGACAACTTTTGTGGCGTGAACCCACAAACACAGGACAGATCAGTTCCGTCAGAAAACCCCCACTTGAACATGGAGTCCTTGCATCTACCCACTTGGGTCCGGAGTCTGTTAAGGGACTTCCAAGTGGGCTATGGCAGTTTGTGTCCTGCAGGAGGATGTTCGAAAGGAGGAACAAAAGGAGCAGGCGGTAAGGGGCCGTTCTTCCATAGGACACGTCTCGCAGTAGAGGGGTCGCTCGTCAAGAGGGGGAACGCACTTCATGAAGCTTCTGCGGCTTTTAAGTCTTTGACTGACCGTACAGTAAGCATGCATTGGATGAAGTGCGCTCGTCTCCTGCTAACGACGATCTACACCACTAGCCACTCGTCTGCGAATGTCCGGGGGTGCGATACCAGCTAGTGGATACAGCATTTCTACCGGGCTGGGTTTTAGGCAGCCCGTAATACTTCGGCAAGTTTCGTTTAAGGCTGTATCCACCAGCTTTGTATGAGCAGATCGAGCCCAAACTGGACATGCGTATTCGCCAACAGAAAACGACAGGGCCAGAGTGAAGGTCCGCAAGACATCCTGGTGACGCGCCCCATTTAGTGGAGGTAAGACGACGAATTAAGCTGTTGCGGGCATGAATTTTAGCCTTGGTATTCTGGCAGTGTTTTTTATAGGTTAAGGACCTGTCCAGTGTAATACCCAAATATTTGGGGTAGTCATTGTATGCTATAGGCACTCCCATCCAGTTGATGTTTAATTTGCGGTTAGCCTCTCTGTTGCGCAGGTGGAAAACACAGGACTCGGTTTTATGGTATATGGTTATTTATGGTATATGGTATTATGGTGGGTATATTAATCGATGGTAATATACCCACTGTTTTATTACATTTTTTTAGGCATCGAATTTGATAGTCTGCTAAAACCTTATCTCGGTTTTCTATTGAACTATTAATAGCATAGTATAGCACAAATTCAAGTCTTATTTCGGGCCTACGATGCTTTTAATACTTATTATATTTGAAGAAAATCTATAAGAACATGAATTCTTATTCACCGCACAAACACTGCTATACACTCCACAACTAATGTCCACATAGAGTGTAATATTTGTTAAGCAATACCACTATGTTGGGAGTGCCGCAAGGCTCTCCACCGGACCGCTGCTATTTGCACTAGACACGAAACCATTAGGTTACATGACCCTTAAAGGTGGGTCTGATTTTCATGCAAATTGTATCACATGTGCCTAACCTTGGTCTGGTTATTCTGTTAATAGGGTAAATTTAGCTATATTACATTAGTAGTCCCTCTTATAGTTATATTTTACCTAAGTTGTCTCCTTTATTCCAGACTAGCGGTCCCCCGCGACTTCGTACGCGCGTTTTGAGTTTGCTCCCTCCCCTCCCGTCGCAGCGTCATGTTTTATATCCTAAAGCCTTTCTCGATATCGATAGCTATCCAACACAGAAATATTTTTTCAAATCGGTCCAGCAGTTCCTGAGATAAGCGCGTTCAAACAAACAAACTCTTCAGCTTTATAATATATTAGCGCAAGCGCACGTTGTACTTAAGCTGCGAATATTATTTTGGTGCGGAGTTATGTTAAAACTGTGATAGCTCCTAAGATATTTATTGAAATCAAATGATATATAGGGCAACTTGGTTCTAAATGAAATGCTCGTGATGATGAATGTATTTATTTTGATAAGAATAAATACCTGTGTGTATAATACACCTCTAAAAATAATGCATTATTTTCTTGCCCAAATTTTTACAAATCATCATCTTCTTGCCCTGTTCCCAGTTTATCTGGGGTCGGCGCAGTATGTTTTCCTCTTCCACACTAATCTATCACCCGTCACTGAATCATCCACACCTTTCACACTCATGTCTTGTTTCACACAATCCATCCATCTCTTTTTTGGTCGGCCTCTTCCCTTCCATCAATTTTTTTACAAATGTATTAACATAAAAAAGGTTGTAGTAAGTCAACCATAAAAGATAGACATATGCTGTCGCGGACTTTATTATAGAACTCTTAATGTTGAACAATCCTGTCATACATGATTTTTGTGTAACTTAAGCGGTTTCCGCAGCGTATGCAGCGGAAGCTCTCAAAAGGAATATCTTTCTCCCGTTTTCGCAACATTTTTCATTTCTGCTGTGGTCTTATGAGTCGTATCTTTATGTTGTATAGCCTAAAGCCTTCCTCGATAAATGGACTATCCAACGTAAAAATATTTTTTCAAATCGGGCCAGTAGTTTTTGAGATTAGCGCGTTCAAACAAACAAACAAACAAACAAACTCTTCAGCTTTATAATATTAGTATAGATTCCGGAGTCCTCGTAACTTATTCTGGTGTTTTTCTGTTCTCTGGCTATATACAAGGAATGATCAGTCTATTTAGTATAATTTAATGTTTTTAGACCTTATTTTCTTGTAACATTCTATGTCTATCTGAATGTGAAAATATTCAAGGTATTTTCCAAATTTTTGTGACCATTCAAACAGGTGTTACAAGTTTTCAAATTGTTTATCATAGTTAGGTGTAGTTCGTATATTAATGGTCCTATTCCGTGACTATTAAGGTAATGGGTTTCCACGTGTTGATTGAAGGCTGATTGTTTCTAACGACTATTTGAGTTAATAACATTAGAACAATAATCGATCGGTTTTCTAGGTCAAATGCTTCCGACTCATGACAACTACGAGTGTTTAAGGTATGTCGATTGACTCTCAAATAGTTGGAATCACAGCTCTTAAATACAAGACATCGCATACTCATTTTTTAAAAGATCTCAAGAAAAAACTTTCGTAACTTATCTGGTGACTACACCAAAGTACTAACTTTTAAACCAATTTAAACGACTCCGTACCTTCTCCCTCAGATATTGGAACAACACAGCAATAGCAAACCGCGTCATTCAACTAAGGAGATATCCACCGAAAGAGCTCCGCGATCCTTTGCAAAGTAAAAGTTGAAAATTTTCAAAGACTAAAATCACAGCGTGAAACCCGCTTGAAAGATACGCCAAAGACAAACAAGACTTTACTCCTACTGGGTAGACTGTTTTTACAAGGTTGCTACACATAAATATATAGTAAAATAGTAAATGTTTTTTTATGAGCATCACAAATAATTATGTCGTTCCGATAGTATAGGTACAGCGTGTATATTGGCGTCAATCATAACATACCTAGTTCAACAAAACTTTGTCATATTCAATTTAACATTTGATATATTAAAAGAAAGTTTATAAAACCCGACTCCTAAAAACACGCTCTAAAAAGTACGAAACAAGAAAATAGTCTTAAAGGATAGCCGTGGTCGTTTGCCACTTTGATTTTATTTTATTATTATAATGAATCTGTATTGCTACAGTAGGTGGCATACGACCACGGCTATCCTTTAAGACTATTTTCTTGTTTCGTACTTTTTAGAGCGTGTTTTAAGAGGGAATAGTACTTCAATGGTTTTAAGTCTTTGGGTTTTAGTTTTGTAAACTTTCTTTTCATTTAACTTATTTTGGAGTTATGTAAATTTGTGTTAGGTATAATTATTATGCAGGGCAGACCTTATATAATACCTAACACCTAACTAGTTTAACGGTGAGTTTATAAATTCTTGCAGTTATCAGGTGATTGCAAGCGAAGCCGTGAGCAACAGCTGATATTGTTAACAGATTTGAAATGCGCTAAAAGATCAGCTCTGTCATTTGATATTCAACACGACACTGTTAATTTTATTTTTTAGTTCTTTACTTTTAGTCTCCTAGAGGGCGCTGTAATTTTATGTAGCCTATAACCAGCGGACAATCAAGAGGCTTCCAACAACACCTCATTTGTCCAATTATGATTAATACTTTGGTAGTTATGAGGGAACAGATGAACATCCATACCCACATACATATATACATACAGGATAAAATCATAACCCTCCTTTTTGCTTCGCCGTAGTCGGATAAAAAAAACATTACGTATCACTTAGAGTTGATTTTACCAACGTCAGATAGGACTTATCCGACCGAATAAGTATAAAAGTTTCGATTTTAATAAATGATTGCTGTTGTGGCAAACCAAACTCTTTTCTTTTTTATACTCTTTTTAGGGTTCCGTAGCGGAATGGCAAAAAACGGAACCCTTATAGTTTCGTCAAGTCTGTCTGTCTGTCTGTCCGTCCGTATGTCACAGCCATTTTATTCTGTAACTATAAGCATTACACAATTGAAATTTGGTAGGAAGATGTATCCTGTTAACCGCTAACCGATTCTCATACAAAAAATAAGCCATAATGACATTTAAAGAGGGCTCCCATGATATACATGAAACTAAAACCAAAAAAAATTTTTTTTAGTCAAACCTATACGTGTGGGGTGTCTATAGATAGGTCTTTTAAAATAACATAGAGGATTCTAAAACCATTTTCTTTTAAAGTATAAAGTTTCATAGCTAGACGCTTCCAAAGTGGTAAAATGGGCGTCCCCATCTAACTTCTAAACCAAGCAAGTGTAAATTTTGAAAAAAAAATATGATGTAGATCTTAATAAATACTTTCAACGAAAATTGGTTCCGACGTTAGCACATTTTCAACAACCGCAAACATAACTTTGTACTTCATACAAACACTATGAAAAACAAAGTTATATTTGCAGTCAACAAAATATTGTGGTATTTTACTAAGTAGATTCCCTAATTCAGTTAAAGTTGGCACGGAACCCTCAGTGCGCGAGTCCGACTCGCACTTGGCTGGTTTTTGTTTATGTCTCATTTTCCTTCTCGTTTCTGACGTTTTTACGATTAACTCAGTTGTTTCTTTTACTTGTAAGAAGATTTACATCAATCTTATATATAAAATTCTCGTGTCACAGTTTTCGTTGCCATACTCCTCCGAAACGGCTTGACCGATTTTGATGAAATTTTTTGTGCTTATCCGGTATCTATGAGAATCGGCCAATATCTATTATTCATCCCCCTAAATGTTAGGGGTAGTCCACCCCAAAATTTTTTATTTTATTTTTTAGACAAATTTTTTTTTTATGGTACAACATACAAAAATACATACAATTCTCAATTTTCACCCTACTACGATCAACCCTTATTTTTTAATAGCCATTTTAGTAATATTAGGGCTAAACAAAATTCGCTGGGATTGCTTAACTTTTAAAATTACGGGACTCGCCGGAACGGGGCTGGGGCGGGACGGGGCTGGGGAGGAAACAAAGTTCGCTAGGTCCGCTAGTTTCTTATAAATATTATCCAGTTTATATTTTTTCTCTAAAATCCCCCACATCGCGTACATCTGTCGAATAGGTCACGTTTTCTAATTTGAAATTAGAAAACGTGACCTATTCGAGCCTATTTGCACATTTCAACAGGCTTACCAATGTGACGGTGGCCGAATGGCATAGGATAGGCTCACGCACGGATAGCGTAAGACACGGGTTTGATTCCTCGTCTGACACAGTTGCTTTTTTCAAGTGCATTTTATATAAATTATATTATGGCTCCTTTTTGAAATGCGACTGATTTTCATGTTCGTGTATCATCGCCCTTACACTTAACGACGTCTTTCCAATAACCCGTAAAAGTGTTACAGAACTTTTTAAGCTAATATTATCGATGTGTTCTTAAGTTTATGACACGCTTATAAAGTTGAGTCTTCAAGTATGGAGCTTGTTTATTTTGTCAGTAAGTTGAACGGAATAACTGGAAAATTGCATTATAAAAAATCTAGATTGTATACAGTTGATGATATTATTAGTAGCCCATAGCTGAAACGTCTTTAAACCTTTTAAGTTGCGATAAAAGCCTTGCAAGGATGATCATGGTCGTTAAAATATTCAGTGTATTCTGAAATATCATGGACATGGTATAAACCTTTAGTAAAACTTGTTGTTCAGCAGACAATCATGAACTTTCAATGTAGTACATGATTTTATATTCTACTGCAATTAATCTTACGATAATGGTTAACCGACCTTGCAAAGGTTTGTTTTGATACTTGATAAGTTTGGAGGTATGTTTAAATGACGACCTCCTTGGTGTAGTGGCTAAGCACGCTGGATTTCAAGGTGTGTCGCCGCTCCGGGGTCCTGGGTTCGATTCCCGGTGGGGTCAATGTAGACATCATAATTTTCTGAATTGTCTCGGGTCTGGTTGTTGAGGTACTACCATTGTGTCTGATTTCTATAACACAAGTGCATTGCTTACTTACTTTGAGATCTGAGCAATGTATGTGACTGGTCTCCAATATTCAAAAAAATAGTTTGTGAAATATGCATTCTCATTCATGCTCTTGTTAAATTCATACAGAAACCAAAATATTAACTTTTGTATCATTTTATTTCCATTTAGTATTTTACAAGTTATTTCAAAATACAGTATACCTATAGAGGGGAATAAAATAATCTTGCTACGAAAAATACTTTTCAACAATTAAATGGCATGAAAACAGCATCGCCCCAGAGAAATATAAATTAAAAACCCTGCACGTTCCGCTTCGAGTTTGAAATTGAATTCATGGCGCGTTTCCCAGGCAGCCAGCCGTTTAACCGCCTTTGAATACGTATTATTACCTCTTGTTTGAAAAACGTATCATTAATTCTTTACGTTTATCAATTACTTGTTTGAAAAACGTATCATTAATTCTTTAGTTTTTAAATTAATGAAAGCTCGGTAAAAGACTTTGTCATTTAATTATATGTTTTTTTAGCTACATTTTGCCTGTAGGCCAAAGGCCAAATATGTTAGTTCTAGACATTGACGTAGTATTATCTAATCTTAGTAGGAACTTATCGATCCTTTTAATTGCTATCAAGCGTAGATTCGAGCAAACCTTAAAAAAAAACATTTATTTCAGACAATGTCCATAAAGTATAAAATAATCAATAAATATCAAAGCATAAAATAATTTTAAATTTAGAAAATAATTATAGTAAATTGCAAATGAAATTAAAAATTAAAATTAGTAGAATCAAATATATATATATATATAAATAACCTTAGGTTTGGATTTTAAACTTTCGGGTTTGTGTCTTATTCATAAATTACGTACGGCACTGCATTATCAACACTGATATCCACTTTATTTTAACTATTAACTTTTTTAGGGCACTTAATCCTTGGTTTTCAAAATAATATTTTCAAAAAAATACACTATCTCGAATCCAAAGTCAAAAACTGAAACGAAATTTCAAAATACAATCAGCTTACAAATAGGTAAAAAGTTTTTAACCCTAAAGCTGTCCCGCTTTTACGTGATTCTAAAAGGTTTGATATTGCATTTATCGTCGAATCCCTAACTGGGTTTAATGGAGCTTCCATTTATCCGTAACGAGGTTTTATATACCAAATGAGATTAATTTTAAGCTCATTTAATGGTTATCGTAGAAAATGGAAAACATCGTTTGCTGCTGTATTTTTTTGTTAAGTTTCAACGTAGGTATTTTCTTTTAAAATCTTAATGTGACTAATATTTCAACCTAGATAGATCTTCATGCATACGAGTTTTCTTCAAGTATGCGTTAGTGTAGTGTTTATTTCTTGAACTCCTTCTGAGCACCACAACTCAAAAGCTAAATAAATAAATGTTGTAAAATACTGAGTGGAGGAATATTATTATAAGGCGCCTCCTTCGTCATTGCCCATGCAGTGCCTCAAATTAAACTATATATTTATCATCATCATTATCAGCCAAAGGACGTCTTCTGCTCAACATAGGCCTCCCCCACGACTTTCCACAGCGACCTATCACTAGCGGTCTGCATCCAGTTTGATCCTGCGATCTTTACAAGGTCGTCTCTCCATATTGTCAGTGAGAAACATCGTCACACCAAAGTCTATATTCCGTCCCACGATTTCCACTACGCTTTTTATTACAACAATACCTAGTGGAATAAACGCTAATTGCACCGGAGCGAGACATCAAAGACACGAACTGTCATTGTTTATTTTAATGCCAGTATAAAGTGAGGTGGAATGTGAAATGACGAGATGCTCGTTAAAAATTTAAAATGGCTAAAAACATTTTACGGCGCTGGAGATTCAGACAGTTCTGCGTAGGTACTCTATTAAGAAAAACGCGCTTTCAGTTGGTTAAAAATGTCTGGTTTTACTATTATTAAAAATATTCCTTTATCTTACGGCTGCATGGTAAAATATTGCTCCTAACTATGCATTTACTTGTGTGGTAAAAACTGTGTGTAAGTTTCCCTCAATTCCTGTCCAACTCTATCACCATCATCATCATCATTATCAGACAAAAGACGTCCACTGCTGAACATAGGCCTCCTCCACGGCTTTTCACAGCGACCGGATCACATGCGGTCTCCATTTTTATCCTCCAATCTTTTCAATGTCGTATATCCATCTTGTCAGTGGACGTCCTCTGCTAGGTCTTTGGTTTGGTCTCGAATCTAGAACTTTTCTGCACCAACGGCCATCAGTTGTTCGCGCTCGAATCGCTCAAATCACCAATCGAATTTTCTTCGTCGAAGAAAATGTTGTTAGTTATATCTTATGGTAACGATTTTTATGCATTTCGGTCTTGCTTGTGTGATAGTGATTTTTAGGTAAGACGGTTAAATTTGCAATCTAATTACCACACGAAAAAAGTTCAATTGCCGCGCGATGGTTTGTAAGAAGACTCAGATATTTGTATGGAGTAGCCTAACAGCGTCTTCTAGGCGTTTCGGAGCCGAGTACGGTTGTTATGTGTGACGCCACATCTCTCCCCCTGATAGAAACAGAGTTTGGTTAAGGCAGGATGAATTAGTCTATTGTGGTCAGCAGTCAATGCATGTTTAGTTGAGCTTGCAAGTGCTAGTGCATCTTAGGTTCACACGGTGAGCCGGGATAAACGTTCGCAACGTAAACGGTGGCTCGAGACTACGGTGTGTTAAGTCCACGGTGCGTGCAGAGGGGGTCCAGTCGTCCAAGTTGGGCTGGGATGTGGGTGGCGCAGTGGCCGCAGTGAGTTAAGACAGTGGCGTGTCAAGTCTACGGCGAATCTCCACAGTGGCTTGGAAAGTGAGCCAGAGCTGGATGACGCGGAGGAACCAGGTAGACTTGTGCGGTCTGCGGTGGTGTAATTAAAGCAGGGTTGAGGTGATCAAACTTGCTGGAGACTATAGTCCGATGGAATGTCGCTGGGTGTACTATACATATGGCCAAATCATTATATGGTGTAAAAGCCCAAAGTATATTTTACAAAAAATAATTTAGTTATTGTGCTGAATCGGCCCTATCCCTATATTATGAGATCTGTCTGATCGAAAACTCACATATCGCGGTTCAGCTTTGTATGAAGATTCAGATGTTTGTTTGGAGTCGGCTAACAGCGCCATCTAACTGTTTCGGAGCTGAGTTAAGTTGATATGTGACGCCACAATATTATGTTGGTTTTATATTACATTAAGAAAAAGGTTAGGTTAGTTTATGTTTATGTTAGGCATACATTTGATTTAAAATGAACTTTAAATATGTAAAGACAGGAAAATAAAAACAAACGAAATTAATTCGTTACTACTACTCGTAATATTACCTCACAGATGATAAAAGAGTTTCCCTAACCAACTTGAAAAAAAAAACTTTCGCCATTACATAAGCAATGTATTCATTTTTCCCCAAGTTAGATGTTCTAAAACTTCAAGCCACGTTACGTAACCTCTAAACACGTTTTCCTTTCCAACATTTTTCTTTTGTTATATTTAAGAGAAACATTCCATAATAAGCGGCCGTGTCACACAAAATGTCACATTATTCAATGTATGAACGCCATAACCTTTTTTTTTTAAATATACTAGCTTAACGTCTTTGGCTGTACGCCATACAGACAATTCTTCATTATTATTTTCATTTTTTAACACTTAAAACTATAGCTTAACACTAAACTAACCTAACTTAACCAAACTCATTGAAATGTGAGGTGGTCCGCATTCCAATGCTCAACAAGGGAGCTAAGCGCAGGAAAAACGATCCGGGTAAGACGGCGCGATTAGAGCTCGCTTCACTATAATTCTCACTTAAATTTCATTGTTTTCTTCAAAAGCACTAATTATCATGAAAATTCCACCACACAAACACAATAATTGACCCGAAAAAAACAATTTCTAAAATGAAGAATTATGGTTCATCCTTCCCTTTTCGTTTCCCGCGCAAAACTACAACGCCATAACCTGGCATTTTTAATGATGCGAGTGACATACGAGGCGGTTACCAATAACGAATTTAACGTAACGTTATTTATACCAACAACCTAAAATAACTTGTAGCCGCGATGATGTAATTAACATATATATTAGTGCAGAATAACCATGTATTCAACTTTTAAGTTTCTAGCAGTAACGCTAGCATTTCCTCCCTGTGTCAATAAAGAGAAATAATCAAGCATACAAGTAGAACAATTATAAAAGTAATTAAAAACGACGGGAATGGACTGTATTACTAATGATGAAATGATAAGCAGCAATTTCTCTGTATAGACCGATGGTTGACTGGTAGAGAATGCTTTTAGCATTAAGTCCGCCATATGTACCTTTTGTTTGTGCATGAAGTGTTTTCAAGAAATAAAATAAATAAATAAATAAGCAAGAAATCGGGAACGGGACGTCAATTAATAAATATATAGCTAAATAATTTTCACACCCGTAGTATTGTCAGCAAAGACACGACAATTACATTAGACATAACATGAAATCGGAAAAAGAACGTCAATTTAAAAATATAGCTTAATAATTATCACACACGTAGTATTGACAGCAAAGACACGACAATTACATTAGACATCGTCATCATCATCATCATCATTATCAGCCAAAGGACGTCCACTGCTGAACATAGGCCTCCCCCACGGCTTTCCACAGCGATCGATCACTAGCGGTCTGCATCCAGTTTGATCCTGGGATCTTTTTAAGGTCGTCTGTCCATCTTGTTGGTGGACGTCCTACGCTGCGTCTTTGGTCGAAGGGTCTCCAATCTAGAACTTTCCTGCCCCAACGTCCATCAGTTCTTCGCGCTATGTGCCCTGCCCACTGCCACTTAAGCTTACTGATTCTCAAGGCTATGTCCGTTATACCTTGGTTCTTCTACGTATCTCTTCGTTTCCGATTCGATCTCGTAGAGAAACACCGAGCATAGCCCGCTCCATCGCTCGTTGTGTAATTTTGAGCTTCTTTATAAGGCCCATAGTAAGAGACCACGTTTCGGATCCGTATAACATCACTGGTAACACACACTGGTTGAAGACTTTCGTCTTCAGATACTGAGGTAGTTGAGACGAGAAGATGCTCTTGCGCAGTTTCCCGAACGCTGCCCAGCCGAGTTGGATTCGTCGATTAACCTCTTTCTCAAAGTTGCACCTACCCAATTGGATCACTTGTCCCAGGTAGACGTACTCGTCGACAACTTCGAGAGTTGAGTTCCCAATGGATGCATTAGACATACGACATTTAAAATCAATAAAAACACATAACAAAATTAAGTATAAAAAACCGGCCCAGTACACGAGTGAGACTCGCCCACGGAGTTCCGTGTTTGTTGCATCAAAAACAACTTTGATTTTCATACTTTATTTTTAAATTAAATCATCTTTATTCAAGCAAATTTACTCCTATACATTTCATGTTTGCAAGTCTTTAATAAAATAATATTAAAGACATTCAGAAGAAGATTTATGAACATGTGTTATTCTCAAAAATTACTACTTCGATCTTGATCAAACCAATTTTTGTTGTTTAGAGGGGAGGTGGGGGACGAAAAATTAAAACATCTTAATTTAGTGATCTTAAACTTTTTTGATGTGTGTGTGACACACAATGTATCGTGACATGACGCAATGAGCTTCTTTAATATTCTGATGACTTAGCTGTAATGCCGCGAAGCACATTTATGGCCAATCTTGTGTGATTACTATGTAGGTGGTTGATTACGTTCTATATTAAATTAATAATATGAAAATCCAATATAGGTAACTACGAAAGTGTTTCCTAATAGTAAAACCGCACGCTATTACATTTTATAGTCCTTAACGCAACATAGTAACACAATAAAAGTAAATACCTCCCTAATAGCCTTTTGGTATCTTTCATCAATCACTTCAATCTCAATCCCTAAATAAAACAAAGACTTGTACTAATTTATGTAAGGAAAAAACCCGGTTAAGTTCGAGTCGGACTCGCGCACTGAGGATTCCGTGCAAACTTTAACTGAATTAGGAAATCCACTTACTTCCACTTAGCTAAAATACCACAATATTTTGTTGATAGCAAATATAACTTTGTTTTTCTTAGTCTTTGTATGAGGGGGGCGGGGGGGAGGGGAGGACGCCCATTTAAGAAAACATTATACCATTTTACCACTTTGAGAGCGTCTATCTAAGAGCCCCCCCTTAAATATCATTATTTTTTGTATAAGAATCGTAAAACGGTTAACAGGATACATCTTCCTTCCGAATTTCAACAGTGTGATGCTTATAGTTACAGAATAAAATGACTGTGACATGCGGACGGGCAGACGGATAGACAGACAGACTTGACGAAACTATAAGGGTTCCATTTTTGCCATTCGGCTACGGAACCCTAAAAAAGGATACTAGAGGGAATCGCTGGGGTTTTTAGGGTTCCGTAGCGTAATGGCAAAAAACGGAACCCTTATAGTTTCGTCAAGTCTGTCTGTCTGTCTGTCCGTCCGTATGTCACAGCCATTTTATTCTGTAACTATACGCATCACACTGTTGAAATTTGGTAGAAGGGTGTATTCTGTTAAACTTTTTACGATTCCTACACAAAAAATTAAAATTATGATATTTTAGGGGGGGCTCCCATACATGAAACTAAAACCGTTTTTTTTTTGTCAAACCTATGCGTGTGGGGTGTCTGTGGATAGGTCTCTTAAAATGACATTAAGATTTCTAAAACCATTTTCTTTTAAAGTCTAACGTTTGAGAGATAGACGCTTCCAAAGTGGTGAAATGGGCGTCCCCCCTCATATAACTTTTAAACTAAACGAGTGTAAATTTTGAAAAAAATACATATTGTAGATCTTAAAAAACACTTTCAACAAAAATTCGTTTGAACGAGATCGAACTAGTAGTTTTTGAGATATAGCACATTTTCAACAACCGCAAACATAACTTTGGTTTTTATACAAACACTATGAAAAACAAAGTTGTATTTGCTGTCAACAAAATATTATGGTATTTTAGCTTAGTGGAAGTAAGTGGATCCCTAATTCAGGCACGGAACCCTCAGTAGGTGAGTCCGACTCGCACTTAGCCGGTTTTTTTTGCACAAAGTCGTGTTCTTTCAAATTCCCTCTACAAGGTTTAACGATACGTATTATACTGACCTAATAGTCATATCTAATAACCATTGGACCGTTACATCAAAGAAATGGTCCGTCGAGCCTGTACGAGACATTTCCGTTTGACGATACGCCAAATCGTATTTGGATCTCGTATATTTAATTTACCCTTCATTCGATAAATGAAAGAACTGGGTACTGGCTGATAATCTGATCTGAAAGAAAAATAAATAAAAAGATCTGGCTACTGACTAGTAATCGTATCAGAAAAAAAAAGCGCGGTTAAATCGTTTTTAGAGGGTTGGCAATGGTTCGTTAACTGCCCGAATTGTCTTGACGGCTATTAGGCAAGGGAAGCTAGGACAATTTGCCCCAAGAAGTTGGGAAGTAGGAAAAAGATACGACGTTGCGGTAATATGAAATGCAGTAAGTAACTTTTATGATTATGTTAGAATTTATTTATTTATTTAAAACACAGCATTCTCTACGAGTCAACCATAGGTATAAAGACAAAATGCTAGCGGCGCGATGGAAATTATAGAGGGGCAAAAGAAAGAGCTAGACGATAAAAACGTAAAAAAAATAATTACTGAAAATTCTGTGGAAGTTTAGAAACTTGCACAGAATTTTCAGTAACTAACAGTTCGTGTTATGAATACAAAAATGAAGTTTATGTGATTACGATATTTGATTATTGTCATGATACCATCAAGTTTTCAAGAAAAAAAAATTTGGGTACCACACATCTCAATTAGGATACCTCACATCAGAATTTACTTCTAATAAAATGTGTGGTACCACATCTAATATTAACTTATACTCAGCAAAACATATTTTATTTCACAAGCTCGTCATCCAAATTGGATCTGCAATCATGAGTATGAATAGATCTCATTTGAGTGCTGAAGGCTGCCTCGAGTAATAACGTATGGTTTGCTAAAATGTTGAAGTTTGTACATAATATAAATACACAGACTAAGTTAAAGTGAAAGACCCCTTACACACTGCGACTTTTAGCAGCGATGCAGTCGCAATGCCAACGCGCGTTAGTATCGATGCGTTCGCAAAATCTCAACCTCTACACACTGCGCTACTTTTAGCATCGATACAGTCGCGATGCTGACGCGCGCTAGCATGGATACAGTCGCGATGCAGAAGGAAATTGACAAATTATGTGCTAAATTTGGCAACTGCATCAATACTAACGCGTCGCGATGCAGACGCGTTTCTGCATCGATGCTAAAGCGCGACCGCATCGATGCTAGAGTAAATCTGTTTTTTGCGTGATTCGCGATACTGAAGTGCGTTTCAAAACGCATGACTGCATCGATGCTAAATGACGCAGTGTGTATGGGATCAAAGACCTACATGTATGACATTATCTCTAACTTGATTGTGTATAAAGTCGCAATGCCTTGACATTTAGTTTTTTCTCATTTAAATTCGACACACGTTCAGTCACTTATTGCAATTTATTGTATTGATAAAGAATTGCATGAGATGACAGTTGAAAATAAATTGACAAATATATATATTTCTAATTGTTATATTAAACAAAAAATACAAATTCAGAAACATTATAGACACAGTTTGTTGTTTATAATGATGTAGGGATGAAGCTACTTATAAAACTTTTGGTTTGAGGTGCAATTGACCGGTAAATACTTTATTACTTCTCAGGTCACCTAAGTACCTAGAATTAATTTCCTACCAAACACAATGCTGCGATTTATTTTTGTACTTTCTACGACGTGTGATATTCGCCAGTTTTTACTGCGACAGCGACGAAATTGGACACCAGATGAGACGTGTAGGTTGTGTGACGTTGTTTAATGAAAATCCAATTTAAATCGAACCACAAAATTAAGTGGACTCTTGTAGATCAAAGAGTTTATCGTACAGCCTCGATAAAATCGATTCCAATCGAAATTGAACAAAACAAAACCTTTAAGGGTTATCAGTAGTAAAAATGCTATTTTTTTATTGGCTACAAAAAGAAACAGTATATTTTTTGTAAGGATAGACAAATGGTTTATTATCTGTCATTCATTGGATATATTGAGTATTCAAAAGTATTTGTTAAAAATATATTATCCTAGATTTGCCTTTAATATTTTTTGCTATTGAGCAGCCACTCAATATTATGCTAGTACCATAATTTTGCATTTATATAATAGGATTTTCATTCAGCTCATACATAAAATCAGTTTCTTGATTTTATGAACAGTTTCTAATATATTATGGAATTACGCGGGGCGCGATGGTGGTATTGAACTAAGATAACGTAGTTGTTGGGTGATTGTAACTGAACTCTCTTTATTGTACATTTTCCAGAGGTTTATATACAGGCTTTTCTTACTTAATTAAACGTCACATGACATTTCCTTAACCTATGACCTTTCACTTATCTAGGAATATTTTTCAAGATACTAAAACAATTTAATTTATTAAAGGTCAGTTGACATATGAGTGATGATGTGTGTCGTCACACACCACAATATCAATAACTGTATTTTAAGCCATATTCAGTCATTAGGTTCTTAGTCATATTTAAGATACTAACACAATGGGTCTTGTAGTTTGAATGAAATATAAATTGTTACCACTTCGGTAGTTACCGCGTGCCACAGCACAGCACCGCAGAGGGTTCTCAGTCAAAAAGCTGGCCCTTAGAATAACGAGTCTACGCTCCCGCAAATTGCTTCGTTCGCGTTGATTCGGTGCAGAGTGGAGTTGCGGTTGAAACTTGTTGGCACACTGTTGAAAAGAGCATTCGGACACCACGTGTAACGAGTTGTTTTTAGGGTTCCGTAGCCGAATGGCAAAAACGGAACCCTTATAGTTTCGTCAAGTCTGTCTGTCTGTCTGTCTGTCTGTCTGTCCGTCCGTATGTCACAGCCATTTTATTCTGTAACTATAAGCACCACACTGTTGAAATTTGGTAGGAGTATGTATCCTGTTAATCGCTTTACGATTCTCATACAAAAAACAAAAAATATGACATTTAAGGGGGGGGCTCCCATACATGAAACTAAAACCAAAAAATTTTTTTTTTGTCAAACCTATACGTCTATAGATAGGTCTTTTAAAATGACACTGAGGTTCCTAAAACCATTTTCTTTTAAAGTCTAACGTTTCATAGCTAGACGCTTCCAAAGTGGTAAAATGGGCGTCCCCCCCCCATCTAACTTCTAAACTAAGCGAGTTTAAATTTTGAAAAAAAAATATGTAGATCCTAACAAATACTTTCAACGAAAATTGTTTCGGAGGGAATCGAATGAGAAGTTTTTGAGATATAGCACATTTTCAACAACCGCAAACATAACTTTGTTCTTCATAAAAACACTATGAAAAACAAAGTTATATTTGTTGTCCACAAAATATTGTGGATTTTACTAAGTGGAAGTAAGTGGATTCCCAAATTCAGTTAAAGTTGGCACGGAAACCTCAGTGCGCGAGTCCGACTCGCACTTGGCCGGTTTTTTTCAATTATTTTTTTAAGCTACAATTACAATAACATACCACATGCACGTACCTATGTAAAATAAAATGCGGCTAAGTGCGAGTCGAAATCGCGCACTAAGGGTTCCGTGCCAATTTTAACTGAATTAGGGAATACACTAACATAGCTAAAATACCACAAAATTTTGTTGACAGTAAATATAACTTTGTTTTTCATAGTGTTTGTATGAAAAACAAAGTTATGTTTGCGGTATTTATTTTTTTATAAGAATCGCAAAGCGAGTGCGATACTTATAGTTACTTATAAAGTGGCTGTGACATACGGACGGACAGACAGAATTGATGAAACTATAGGGGTTCCGTTTTTTTCCATTCGGCTACGGAACCCTAAAAATATAATTAGATATCTTTCGACAGGTTATTACATCTTACATTGACTTGATTTAATGTATCTAATTTTATAGCCCAATCTTTACCTAATCAATGGAACCTACTGCTTGGTTTCAGTAGTCCCAAACCGAGTCCAAGGGATTGCAATAGCGTGTCGAAATTATAAAATTATGTGAAAGTGCTTTCACCTTGACACCATTTTGATGCATATTTGCCCTAAAATTAAGAGTTACTTAAAATTCAAGAAGATGTCGCTTCATGATATTTTTTTATCTATACTAATATTATAAAGCTGAAGACTTTGTATGTTTGTTTGTTTGAAAGCGCTAATCTCAGAAAATACTAAACCTATTAAAAAAAAACCTTTGGGTTAGATAGCTTATTTATCGAGGAAGGCTTTAAGCTATAAAGTTATAAACCATTATGATACGACTTATTAAAACAGAGCAACAATGAAAAATGATGCAAAAACGGCGGGAAAATATTCGTAGCGTAAACCGTTTAAGATACATCAAAATCATGTATGACGGGATTGTTTCGCTATAAAAGTTCTACAATAAAGTCTAGTATATGTCTACCTGATATGGTTTACTCACTACAAAGTTTTTTATGTTCGCAAAGTTGATACAAAATTATTTACTATTTCAAAACGTGTTTTGATGCGGATGGGTATTTATTCTTATCAAAATAAACAATTTCATCATCACGAGCATTTCATTTAAATAAAATTGCACTTTATATCATTTGATCCCAATAAATATCTTAGAAAAAATCACTATTTTAAAATAACTCCGCATCATTATATTGCAGAACAATAAATAAATAATAAATTAATAATGCAGAACAATCTCGTCATTCATGATTTTTGTGTAACTTTAACGGTTTACGCAGCGTATCTACGCAGCGGAAGTTCTCAATAGGAATATTTTTCATTGACGCGCTAGACTCATGAGTTGTATCTTGATGCTAGATCTAGCTGATCAAGATGCTATAGCTCTAAATGCTAGAGATCTAGATGCTATAGCTCAAAGCCTTCCTCAATACATGTGCTATCTTACGTAAAAAATATTTTTTCAAATCAGTATAGTAGTTTCTGAGATTAGCGTGTCCAAACAAACAAACTCTTCAGCTATATAATATTAAGTATAGATTTTTGTTCCTATATACAGGTCATACGCTGTATTAGTGTAAAGCTATAAATAAAATAGCACCACATAACCATGATTTCTGATGAGAAAGTTATTCTTACCTTGCCAGCAAAACTGTAAACATAGATTTGCATGCTATTTCCCTCAGAAAGAAATGTTGAGCGCTAGCCAACACACGGTTATGACCAACTATACCGGTGGAATTGTTTCCTCGATACGTGTTTGGATTTTAAATGGATTTCAGAATAGGAGTAGGTTTTCTATGCATCGAACGTTTGCAGATTTAAGTGAGCCCGTTTTGTGTTTTAAATTCAAAGTTTACAATAATGTGGACATTTTTGTTGAGAGATTTGAGGATTTTTTAAAAGAGAAATGATATTTGAAGAGTTTTGAATGAATCGTTTGTTGTTAAATGAAAATAAGATAAAATCAATGTCTCTTTTGGTATTAAAAAAAGTATATAAGATAAATATATGAAAGACTCTATATTGCACATCACATAGGTCATAGAAAGTGTATAATTTTGTCTGTCTCATTGTCTCTTTGATGTACGGACAACAGCACGTCAAGGTAAACACTGCGGTGTCTTATTTAGTTGTAATATGGGTTAGTTTGCAACAAAATTGGTCAAACCTGATGTGCTGGCGCTGTACTTAAAAAATGTAGTAGATTTATTTTTGCTGATGGTTTCGACTGACGCTTGAGGGTTTTATGCATCAGACATAATAGGTAGTTGAGTAAGGTATCTGTGTGACACGTGACGCCAAGTATTTCCAACACATTTCCACATACATCAATGTGCTGAACGAATGCATTGTTGACTGTTCCCGGTTCCTGCATTGTGTGCCTACCCACGCACCTTGGTATGTATTTGTGCCTTTTATGTTGTATGTAAAACATCATTTGCGGTATATCCTCAATTGAATAAATGTGAAAAATAGAGGCACACGATAGCAGAATACTACCAGTATTTATTATTTTGATGAAGTATGTGACAAAAGTAATTTGAAATGGAAACCAGAAAAAACGATGAGTCATGAATTCGTGACGTTAAACTGCAATTTCCGTATTAACTATGATGTTTTTAGGGTTTCGTAGCCGAATGGCAAAAGACGGAACCCTTATAGTTTCGTCATGGTAGTCTGTCTGTCAGTCCGTATGTCACAGCCACTTTATTCTGAAACTATTAGCATAACTCAGTTGAAACTTAGTATATCGATGTAACCTGTTAACCGCTTTACGACTCTCATACACAAAATAAAAAATGATGATATTTAAGGAGGGCATACATGAAACTAAAACCTTTTTTTTGTCAACCTACACACGTAGGGTGGTTATGGATAGGTATTTTAAAATAACAAAGAGGTTTCTAAAACCATTTTCTCTAAATGTTTAACGTTTGAGAGATACACGCTTCCAAAGTGGTAAAATGGGCGTCCCCCCATCAAACTTTTAAACTAAGCGAGTGAAAAAAAAACATGTGATGCAGATCTTGACAAATACTTTCAACGGAAATTAGTTTGAACGAGATCGAACTAGTAGTTTTTGAGATAGAGCACATTTTCAATATCCGCAGTTATAACTTTGTTATTCATACAAATACTATGAAAAACAAAGTTACATTTGCTGTCAACAAAATATTGTGGTATTTTGTTGACGGAACTAAGTAAAAGTAAGTGGATCACTTATTCAGTTAATGTTGGCACGAAACCCTTAGTGTGCGAGTCCGACTTGCACTTGGCCGGTTTTTAATTTTATTCCAAGAATTAATAATCATTCCGAGCGCTCTTTTACCGTATTGGTTTTAATGAGCTTCTCTTAATTATTAACGCCGTTCATAGAGGTGGAATTAACTTGTCCAGTCGCCACAAAGCTCGGCAAGGTGTGAACTGACCGCGATAATAGAAAAAAAATGGAAGTCTAGACAATAGTATTTGTTACCATTGTTGCATAAACAGACGGGTAGATGGCGCTAAACGTCACGCATATTGACGTATCCATAAGAGACCACAAATTTCGCAAGGTCGCACTGACAGCACGTAGACACAGTAGCTCAATTGGTAGAGCGTTTGGCCCGGTTAGCCAGAAAGTTGCTGGTTCGTGTCCCACCCGTGCGCAAAAAAGTGCCAGGCCCCCTTGAGACCGATTCTCGTCTAGTTTGTATTCGAAGAAAGTTCACCGATCGAATTTTCTTCGTCGAAGAAAATGTTGTTATTTATTTCTTAGGGTTACTATTTTTATGCATTTCGGTTTCGATGGTTAAACTCGCAATCGAATTACCACACGTAAAAAGCTCGATTGCCGCGAGAATCGGCATCTTGGTTTGTAAGAAGATTCGGATGTTTGTATGGAGTAGCCCAACAGCGCCTTCTAGGCGTTTCGGAGCCGAGTAAGGTTGTTATGTGTGATGCCACATCCCTCCCCCTGATAGAAACAGAGTTTGGTTAAGGAGGGATGAATTAGTCCATTATGTTCAGCAATCAATGCATGTTTAGTTGAGCTTGCAAGTGCTAGTATATCTTCTTAGGTCCACACGGTGTACCGGGATGAGCGTTCGAAATGTAAACGGTGGCTCGAGACTGCGGCGTATCGAGTCCACGGTGCGTTGGAGGTCCAGTCGTCCAAGTTGGGCTGGGAGGTGGGTGGCGCAGTGGCCGCAGTGAGTTAAGACAGTGGCGTGTCAAGTCTACAGCGAATCTCCACAGTGGCTCGGAAAGTGAGCCAGAGCTGGATGACGCGGAGGAACAGGCAGGGGTGAGGTAATCAAACTTGCTGGAAACTATTGTCCGATGGAGTGTCGCTGGGTAAATCGTTCTATGGTATAAAAATCCAAAGTATATTCTACAAAATGATTTGTTTATTGTGCTGAATCGGCCATTTAATTATAAGCATTTAAAACGAGGTGACATTATATAGTTAGTCTGATCGAAAACAAAATTGTCGCGGTTCAGGTTTGTATGAAGATTCGAATGTTTGTATTGAAAGAGATAACTCAGTGTATTGATAAATATTCTTATTTCATAACAAAGTTACTAATTATACAATAATCAATGCAGTAAGTAAATAGTAAAATAAAAGTAAGTAAAGAATTCCTCAACAATCAATCTAATGTCCAACACAATCTATCTGACAGGTCTAGTGCAGTCCATAAGTCCTAGTGTTGTCTAACATAGTAACGCCATAATCGATTATCTGTCTAACAGAATGGATCAGGCTAACAGCGAAATCTAGCCTTTTCGGAGCTGAAGTACTAAAATGACCTTTTAAAATGTAGAGACAGGGTTAATAATAACGAACGAAATTAATTCGTTACTACTACTCGTAATATTACCTCACAGATGATAAGAGTTTCCCTAACCAACTTGAAAAAAAAAACTTTCGCCATTACATAAGCAATGTATTCATTTTTCCCCAACTTAGGTGTTCTAAAACTTCAAGCCTCGTTACGTAACCTCTAAACATGTTTTCCTTTCCAACAATTTTCTTTTGTTATAATTAAGAGAAACATTTCATAATAAGCGGCCGTGTCACACAAAATAAGATGTTATGTCACATTGTTCAAGGTATGGACGCCATAACTTGGCATTTTTAATGATGCGAGTGATATACGAGGCGGTGACCATTTATGAATTTAACGTGACGTTATTTATATCAACTTTCAAAATAACTTGTAGCCGCGATGATGTAAATAACATACATTTTAGTGCAGTATAACCATGTATTTCACGTTTAAGTTTCTAGAAGTAACGTTAGCATTTCCTCCCTGTGTCAATAAAGAGAAATAATCAAGCATACAAGTAGAACAATTATAAAAGTAATTTAAAACGACGGGAATGGACTGTATTACTAATGATTAAATGATAAGCAGCAATTTCTCTGTATAGACCGATGGTTGACTGGTAGAGAATGCTTTTAGCATTAAGTCCGCCATATGTACCTTTTGTTTGTGCATGAAGTGTTTTAAATAAATAAAATAAATAAATAAATAAGCAAGAAATCGGAAAAAGAACGTCAATTTAAAAAATATAGCTTAATAATTATCACACACGTAGTATTGACAGCAAAGACACGACAATTACATTAGACATCGTCATCATCATCATCATCATTATCAGCCAAAGGACGTCCACTGCTGAACATAGGCCTCCCCCACGGCTTTCCACAGCGATCGATCACTAGTGGTCTGCATCCAGTTTGATCCTGCGATCTTTTTAAGGTCGTCTGTCCATCTTGTTGGTGGACGTCCTACGCTGCGTCTTTGGTCGAAGGGTCTCCAATCTAGAACTTTGCTGCCCCAACGGCCATCAGTTCTTCGCGCTATGTGCCCTGCCCACTGCCACTTAAGCTTACTGATTCTCAAGGCTATGTCCGTTATACCTTGGTTCTTCTACGTATCTCTTCGTTTCCGATTCGATCTCGTGGAGAAACACCGAGCATAGCCCGCTCCATCGCTCGTTGTGTAATTTTGAGCTTCTTTATAAGGCCCATAGTAAGAGACCACGTTTCGGATCCGTATAACATCACTGGTAACACACACTGGTTGAAGACTTTCGTCTTCAGATACTGAGGTAGTTGAGACGAGAAGATGCTCTTGCGCAGTTTCCCGAACGCTGCCCAGCCGAGTTGGATTCGTCGATTGACCTCTTTCTCAAAGTTGGACCTACCCAATTGGATCACTTGTCCCAGGTAGATGTACTCGTCGACAACTTCGAGAGTTGAGTTCCCAATGGATGCATTAGACATACGACATTTAAAATCAATAAAAACACATAACAAAATTAAGTATAAAAAATCGGCCCAGTACACGAGTGAGACTCGCCCACGGAGTTCCGTGTTTGTTGACATCAAAAATAACTTTGATTTTCATAGGTTACTTTTAAATTAAAACATCTTTATTCAAGCAAATTTACTCCTATACATTTAATGTTTGCAAGTATTTAATAAAATAATATTAAAGACCTTCAGAAGAAGATTTATGAAAATGTGTTATTCTCAAAAATTACTACTTCGATCATGATCAAACCAATTTTTGTTGTTTAGAGGGGAGGTGGGGGACGAAAAATTAAAACATCTTAATTTAGTGATCTTAAACTTTTTTGATGTGTGTATGACACACAATGTATCGTGACATGACGCAATGAGCTTCTTTAATATTCTGATGACTTAGCTGTAATGCCGCGAAGCACATTTATGGCCAATCTTGTGGGATTACTATGAAGGTGGTTGATTACGTTCTATATTAAATTAATAATATGAAAATACAATATAGGTAACTACGAAAGTGTTTCCTAATAGTAAAACCGCACGCTATTACATTTTATAGTCCTTAACGCAACATAGTAACACAAAAAAAGTAAATACCTCCCTAATAGGCTTTTGGTATCTTTCATCAATCACTTCAATCTCAATCCCTAAATAAAACAAAGACTTGTACTAATTTATGTAAGGAAAAAACCCAGTTAAGTTCGAGTCGGACTTGCGCACTGAGGATTCCGTGCAAACTTTAACTGAATTAGGAATTCCACTTACTTCCACTTAGCTAAAATACGAGGGTCAAACTGAAAGTTCTTAGAACTGGCCACTTATAAACAATATAATATTTTTTTTTTCTAAAATTTGAAAATAGAACTCTTTGCCAATATTACTGAGTATATATTTCATTCATTTGTCATTTGTTTTACGATTTGGCGGCAAATTGAAAATTGTCTGTGTCACGTCAACATGAATTTAACACGAGAAAATTTTCGTGCAATGATTTTTTATGACTTTCGATGTCATTTAAGTCAACAAGAAAGTTATGATAGACTACGATTGGCCTTTCACGATGAAGCCCCATCTCGTGCAACTGTTTACAACTGGTTTAATGAGTTTAAACGTGGTCGCACTAATCTCACTGATGATGTACGTGAGGGACGGCCTTCTACGGCGACGACTGAAAATAACATCTGTGTTGTGCGGCGTTTGATAGAGACTGACAAAAGAGTGACCTATCAGCAGATTCGGACAAGCTTAGGCATCGGTATGAGTCAAGTGCACAAAATCCTCCACGAACATTTAGCGGTCAGGAAGCTTTGCGCCCGGTGGATACCTCATAATTTGACTAAGGCTCAAAAACTCCATCGTGTGGATTGGTGCCGTAAAATGATTGAAAGATTTAACGGAGGTGACTCAAATTCTGTGTTCGACATACTAACAGGTGACGAAATCTGGATTTACTGTTATGATTCTGAAACCAAAAGACAATCTGCTCAGTGGGTGTTTCCTTTCGAGGAGTTGCCAACTAAAGTGAAGAGAGATCGAAGTGCGGGAAAAAAAATGGTGGCCTCGTTCTTTGGAAGGATAGGTCATTTCGCAACAATTGTGTTAGAGGATCAAAAAACAGTTTCTGCAGAATGGTACACTACCAATTGTTTGCCACTTGTCTTGGAAAAAGTTCGAGAGAAACGACCTCGCAGTAGGATCCTCCTTCACCACGACAACGCCTCGTCGCACACCGCCAAGCGAACGATCGACTATTTGGCGACATCAAACGTTGAATTACTGGGTCACCCGCCGTATAGCCCCGACCTCGCGCCTTGTGATTTTTATTTATTTCCAAAAATTAAAGAAAAACTTAAAGGAAAGCGGTTTATGAATGCTGAAGAAGCGGTGGCTGCGTATCGCGATGCCATTGAAGAGACCCCTAAGGACGAGTGGGCAAAGTGCTTTTCCCAGTGGTTCCATCGCATGCAGCGGTGTATTGACGTCAATGGACAATATTTTGAAAAGATATAATAAAACTAATAACTGGCTAATGTAATCAGTTTTTGATTTTCTAAGAACTTTCAGTTTGACCCTCGTACCACAATATTTTGTTGACAGAAAATATAACTTTGTTTTTCATAGTCTTTGTATGAGGGGGTCGGGGGGGAGGGGGGACGCCCATTTAAGAAAACATTATACCATTTTACCACTTTGAAAGCGTCTATCTACGAGCCCCCCCTTAATATCATTATTTTTTTGTATAAGAATCATAAAACGGTTAACAGGATACATCTTCCTACCAAATTTCAACAGTGTGATGCTTATAGTTACAGTATAAAAAAGTGGCTGTGACATGCGGACGGGCAGACGGATAGACAGACAGACAGACTTGACGAAACTATAAGGGTTCCGTTTTTGACATTCGGCTACGGAACCCTAAAAAGGATACTAGAGGGAATCGCTTTTAGGGTTTTTAGGGTTCCGTAGCGTAATGGCAAAAAAAGGAACCCTTATAGTTTCGTCAAGTCTGTCTGTCTGTCTGTCCGTCCGTATGTCACAGTCATTTTATTCTGTAACTATACGCATCACACTGTTGAAATTTGGTAGAAGGGTGTATTCTGTTAAACGTTTTACGATTCCTACACAAAAAATTAAAATTATGATATTTTAGGGGGGGGGCTCCCATACATGAAACTAAAACCGGTTTTTTTTTGTCAAACCTATGCGTGTGGGGTGTCTGTGGATAGGTCTTTTAAAATGACATTAAGATTTCTAAAACCATTTTCTTTTAAAGTCTAACGTTTGAGAGATAGACGCTTCCAAAGTGGTGAAATGGGCGTCCCCCCATCTAACTTCTAAACTAAACTAAACAAGTGTAAATTTAGAAAAAAATACATATTGTAGATCATAACAAACACTTTCAATGAAAATTGGTTTGAACGAGATCGAACAAGTAGTTTTTGAGATATAGCACATTTTCCACAACCGCAAACATAACTTTGCTTTTTATACAAACACTATGAAAAACAAAGTTGTATTTGCTGTCAACAAAATATTATGGTATTTTAGCTTAGTGGAAGTAAGTGGATCCCTAATTCAGGCACGGAACCCTCAGTAGGTGAGTCCGACTCGCACTTAGCCGGTTTTTTTTGCACAAAGTCGTGTTCTTTCAAATTCCCTCTACAAGGTTTAACGATACGTATTATACTGACCTAATAGTCATATCTAATAACCATTGGACCGTTACATCAAAGAAATGGTCCGTCGAGCCTGTACGAGACATTTCCGTTTGACGATACGCCAAATCGTATTTGGATCTCGTATATTTAATTCACCCTTCATTCGATAAATGAAAGAACTGGGTACTGGCTGATAATCTGATCTGAAAGAAAAATAAATAAAAAGATCTGGCTACTGACTAGTAATCGTATCAGAAAAAAAAGCGCGGTTAAATCGTTTTTAGAGGGTTGGCAATGGTTCGTTAACTGCCCGAATTGTCTTGACGGCTATTAGGCAAGGGAAGCTAGGACAATTTGCCCCAAGAAGTTGGGAAGTAGGAAAAAGATACGACGTTGCGGTAATATGAAATGCAGTAAGTAACTTTTATGATTATGTTAGAATTTATTTATTTATTTAAAACACAGAATTCTCTACCAGTCAACCATAGGTATAAAGACAAAATGCGGCGCGATGGAAATTATAGAGGGGCAAAAGAAAGAGCTAGACGATAAAAACGTAAAAAGAATAATTACTGAAAATGTTGTGGAAGTTTAGAAACTTGCACAGAATTTTCAGTAACTAACAGTTCGTGTTATGAATACAAAAATGAAGTTTATGTGATTACGATATTTGCTTATTGTCATGATACCATTAAGTTTTCAAGAAAAAAATTGTGGGCAACACATCTCATTTAGGATACCTCACATCAGAAGTCACTTCTAATAAAATGTGTTGTACCACATCCAATATTAACTTGTACTCAGCAAAACATATTTTATTTCACAAGCTCGTCATCCAAATTGGATCTACAATCATGAGTATGAATAGATCTAATTTGAGTGCTGAAGGCTGCCTCGAGTAATAACGTATGGTTTGCTAAAATGTTGAAGTTTGTACATAATATAAATACACAGACTAAGTTAAAGTGAAAGACCCCTTACACACTGCAACTTTTAGCAGCGATGCAGTCGCGATGCTAACGCGCGTTAGTATCGATGCGTTCGCAAAATCTCAACCTCTACACACTGCGCTACTTTTAGCATCGATACAGTCGCGATGCTAACGCGCGCTAGCATGGATACAGTCGCGATGCAGAAGAAAATTGTCAAATTATGTACTGAATTTGGCGACTGCATCGATACTAACGCGCGACTGCATCGATGCTAAAGTAAATCTATTTATTGCGTGATTAGCGAAGCTGAAGCGCGTTCTCAAAACGCGCGACTGCATCGATGCTAAATGACGCAGTGTGTATGGGATCAAAGACCTACATGTATGACATTATCTCTAACTGGATTGTATATAAAGTCGCAATGCCTTGACATTTAGTTTTTTCGTATTTAAATTCGACACACGTTTAGTCACTTATTGCAATTTATTGTATTGATAAAGAATTGCATGACATGACAGTTGAAAATATATTGACAAATATATTGTCGCAGTCACTCCCGGCTAGTGTGGACAAAGGGTGTTTAAAAGGTACTAATATTCAAATGAAATAAAGAAATCCGGGTATAGCATTTGGCAACAAAAGTTTATTCAAATTTGCTATTTCACAATTACCTCTTAACACCTTCAAATACAAAAACTTAATAGCTCAGAATTCAGTAGAGACTAGGTTAGGTTCTAATTTAGTTATCTATATCTATACTATTACAATTCTTTATGTTCACTAATTTCTAATTAAATAAAGATAAACCACCATTTTAAGTTTTTAATTTCCTAATTGATTCCCAAAATTTATCCTCAAAGGGATTCCTAAGTTATGCTTAAATTAATTGCAAAATTATCCCACTTTTCACTAAAGTTAAAGTAAATACAAGAAAAACCAACCTTGGATTTCAACGGAGGTTACTATTTCAAATCTTTGTTGCATCAAACTACAGACAACTCTGCAACATTACCCCAAAATTTCACCGATACCGGTCCATCCTCAAAACAGCAGACAAGAAGCAAATCAATCCATCAGGAAAATCTGACTTCAAAAATAATCCAAATGAGGTCTAAGTAAGGTCTAAGTAAGGTCTAAGTAAGGTCACTGAGGTTACAACATGATCACCAAATTGTGACTGTACAACTTACAGACACATATCAAAAGCGAAACCTGCAACAGCTGGCTCGCCATATAATTTCTGAATTGATTACTAAACATTTATGCTAATTATTCTATTTGAGACCATTTTCCAGTCATTTATATCAAATCATTTCCGAAATTAATTCATCCAAATTGACTTGTTGGCGGCGTCAGGAATAACTATCGAACTACAAAACAATTGGGGCGTGCCCCGTTATCAAAATTTTTACTTTTTTACATTTTAACACACGTTCCACTCCGACGCACGACCAACAGTGCGGAACCGAAAAAAAAACAGCAGCTGTCACACTTGACAAATGTCAGTGTCAGCATCCATTATATCTATGCCAAAATATGGACTGGAGTCCTACATCCATTTAGCTTTTCGTTTCACGCGAACTTAGACAAAAATATACAACGTTACAATATATTTTTCTATTTGTTACATTAAACAAAAATTACAAATTCAGAAACATTATAGACACAGTTTGTTGTTTATAATGATGTAGGGATGAAGCTACTTATAAAACTTTTGGTTTGAGGTGCAATTGACCGGTAAATACTTTATTACTTCTCAGGTCACCTAAGTACCTAGAATTGATTTCCTACCAAACACAATGCTGCGATTTATTTTTGTACTTTCTACGACGTGTGATATTTGCCAGTTTTTACTACGACAGCGACGAAATTGGACACCAGATGAAACGTGTAGGTTGTGCGCCGGTGTTCAATGAAAATCCAATTTAAATCGAACCAGAAAATTAAGTGGACTCTTGTAGATCAAAGAGTTTATCGTACAGCCTCGATAAAATCGATTCCAATCGAAATTGAACAAAACAAATTTAGTATCGATTTTAAGGATTGTCAGTAGTAAAAATGCTATTTTTTTATTGGCTACAAAAAGAAACAGTATATTTTTTGTGAGGATAGACGAATGGTTTATTATCTGTCATTCATTGGATATATTGAGTATTCAAAAGTATTTGTTAAAAATATATTATCCTAGATTTGCCTTTAATATTTTTTGCTATTGAGCAGCCACTCAATATTATGCTAGTACCATAACACAGAAGCATTTATGATAATAGGATTTTCATTCAGCTCATACATAAAATCAGTTTCTTGATTTTATGAACAGTTTCTAATATATTACGGAATTACGCGGGGCGCATTGGTGGTGTTAAAGTAAGACAACGTAGTTGTTGGGTGGTTGTAACTGAACTCTCTTTATTGTACATTTTCCAGAGGTTTGTTTACAGGCTTTTCCTTCTTAATTAAACGTCACATGACATTTCCTTAACCTATGACCTTTCACTTATCTAGGAATATTTTTCAAGATACTAAGCCAATATAATTTATTAAAGGTCAGTTAACATATGAGTGATGATGTGTGTCGTCACACACCACAATATCAATAACTGTATTTTCAGCCATATTCAGTCATTAGGTTCTTAGTCATATTTAGGATACCAACACAATGGGTCTTGTAGTTTAAACGAAATATACATTGTTACCACTTTGCCAGTTACCGCGTGCCACAGCACAGCACCGCAGAGGGTTCTCAGTCAAAAAGCTGGCCCTTAGAATAACGAGTCTACGCTCCCGCAAATTGCTTCGTTCGCGTTGATTCGGTGCATAGTGGAGTTGCTGTTGAAACTTGTTGGCACACTACTGTTGAAAAGAGCATTCGGACACCACTTGTAACGAGTCATTTTTTAAATTATTTTTTTAAGCTACAATTACTATAACATACTACATACACGTACCTATAAAATCCGGCTAAGTGCGAGTCGAACTCGCGCACTGAGGATTCCGTGCCAATTTTAACTGAATTACGGAATACACTTACATAGCTAAAATACCACAACATTTTGTTGACAGCAAATATAACTTTGTTTTTCATAGTGTTTGTATGAAAAACGAAGTTATATTTGCGGTATTTTTTTTTATAAGAATCGCAAAGTGAGTGCGATACTTATAGTTACGGAATAAAGTGGCTGTGACATACGGACGGACAGACAGAATTGATGATACTATAGGGGTTCCGTTTTTTTCCATTCGGCTACGGAACCCTAAAAATATAATTAGATATCTTTCGACAGGTTATTACATCTTACATTGACTTGATTTAATGTATCTAATTTTATAGCCCAATCTTTACCTAATCAATGGAACCTACTGCTTGGTTTCAGTAGTCCCAAACCGAGTCCAAGGGATTGCAATAGTGTGTCGAAATTATAAAAATCTGTGAAAGTGCTTTCAGCTTGACACAAGTTTGATGCATATTTGCCCTAAATTTGGAGTTACTTCAAATTCAAGAAGATGTCGCTTCATGATATTTTTTTATCTATACTAATATTATAAAGCTGAAGACTTTGTATGTTTGTTTGTTTGAAAAACGCTAATCTCAGAAAATACTGAACCTATTTAAAAAAAAAAAACCTTTGTGTTAGATAGCTTATTTATCGAGGAAGGCTTTAAGCTATAAACCATTATGATACGACTTATTAAAGCAGAGCAACAATGAAAAATGATGCAAAAACGGCGGGAAAATATTCGTAGCGTAAACCGTTTAAGATACATCAAAATCATGTATGACGGGATTGTTTCGCTATAAAAGTTTTACAATAAAGTGTGTGTCTACTGTATATGTCTACCTGATATGGTTACTCACTACAAAGTTTTTTACGTTCACAAATTTGATACAAAATTATTTACTATTTTAAAACGTGTTTTGATGTGGATGGGTATTTATTCTTATCAAATTAAACAATTTCATCATCACGAGCATTTCATTCAAATAAAATTGCACTTTATATCATTTGATCCCAATAAATATCTTAGAAAATATCACTATTTAAAAATTACTCAAATGAATAATGCAGAACAATAAATAAATTAATAATGAAGAACAATCTCGTCATTCATGATTTTTGTGTAACTTAAACAGTTTACGCAGCGGAAGTTCTCAAAAAGAATATTTTCCTACAGTTTTCGCAACATTTTTCAGCAAAACTTCAAACATAGATTTGCATGCTATTTCTCTCAGAAAGAAATGTTGAGCGCTAGCCAACACACGGTTATGACCAACTATACCGGTGGAATTGTTTCCTCGATACGTGTTTGGATTTTAAATGGATTTCAGAATAGGAGTAGGTTTTCTATGCATCGAACGTTTGCAGATTTAAGTGAGCCCGTTTTGTGTTTTAAATTCAAAGTTTACAATAATGTGGACATTTTTGTTGAGAGATTTAAGGATTTTTTAAAAGAGTAATGATATTTTAAGAGTTTTGAATGAATCGTTTGTTGTTAAATGAAAATAAGATAAAATCAATGTCTCTTTTGGTATTAAAAAAAAAGTATATAAGATAAATATATGAAAGACTCTATATTGCACATCATATAGGTCATAGAAAGTGTATAATTTTGTCTGTCTCATTGTCTCTTTGATGTACGGACAACAGCACGTCAAGGTAAACACTGCGGTGTCTTATTCAGTTGTAATATGGGTTAGTTTGCAACAAAATTGGTCAAACCTGATGAGCTGGCGACTGTACTTAAAAAATGTAGTAGATTTATTTTTGCTGATGGTTTCGACTGACGCTTGAGCGTTGTATGCATCAGACATAATAGGTAGTTGAGTAAGGTATCTGTGTGACACGTGACGCCAAGTATTTCCAACACATTTCCACATACATCAATGTGCTGAACGAATGCATTGTTGACTGTTCCCGGTTCCTGCATTGTGTGCCTACCCACGCACCTTGGTATGTATTTGTGCCTTTTATGTTGTATGTGAAACAACAATTCCGGTATATCCTCAATTGAATAAATGTGAAAAATAGAGTTACACGTTAGCAGAATACTACTACTATTTACTATTTCGATGAGGTATATGATAAAATTAATTTTAAATGCATTTTAATTTTAAACCAGAAAAAACGAAGAGTCATGAATTCGTGACGTTTAACTGCAATTTCTGTGTAAACGATGGTGTTTTTAGGGTTTCGTAGCCGACTGGCAAAAGACGGAACCCTTATAGTTTCGTTAAGTCTGTCTGTTTGTCCGTCCGTGCGTATGTCACAGCGACTTTATTCTGAAACTATTAGCATAACAAAGTTGAAACTTAGAAGGTAGATGTACCTATTCTGTTAACCGCTTTACGACTCTCATACAAAAAATAAGAAATAATGATATTTAAGGGGGGCTCCGATATTACAACCTAATTGTTTTTTTTCAACCTACACGCGTAGGGTGTCGATGGATAGGTATTTTAAAATGACATAGAGGTTCCTAAAACCATTTTCTCTAAAAGTCTAACGTTTGGGAGATAGATGCTTCCAAACTACATATAACTTTTAAACTAAACGAATGTAAATAAAAAACAAGTGATGTAGATCTTGACAAAGGCTTCAACGGAAATTAGTTTGAACGAGATCGAACTAGTAGTTTTTGAGATAGAGCACATTTTCAATATTCGCAGTTATAACTTTGTTATTCATATAAATACTATGAAAAACAAAGTTATATTTGCTGTCAACAAAATATTGTGGTATTTTGTTGACGGAGCTAAGTGGAAGTAAATGGATCACTAATTCAGTTAATGTTGGCACGGAAGCCTTTGTGTGCAAGTCCGACTCGCACTAGGCCGGTTTTTAATTTTATTCCAAGAATTAATAAACATTCCGAGTGCTCTTTTGCCGTATTGGTTTTAATGAGCTTCTCTTAATTATTAACGCCGTTCATAGAGGTGGAATTAACTTGTCCAGTCGCCACAAAGCTCGGCAAGGTGTGAACTGACCACGATAATAGAAAAATGTAAGTCTAGACAATAAAGTTTGTACTGAACCATCCCAAAATAGACTGTGATGAAAGAATACGATGACAAAGAGATTGAAAGATACTTAAATTTGATACAATAGAATAAAAAAGTATTTTTATGATGTATGTACCACAAAATAACTGTCGAAATAGAACCAAACTAATTTCTAGGCAACAAAAATATATAAAGGTGTAAACATGAGATGAGTAGCAATTACGATTGTTAATAAAATATACGGGCAACAAATTGGGAGTTATATTTTTTTCATTGTAAGATCACCATCATCATCATCATCATTATCAGCCAAAAGACGTCCACTGCTGAACATAGGCCTCCCCCACGGCTTTTCACAGCGACCGATCACTAGCGGTCTGCATCCAGTTTGATCCTGCGATCTTTATAAGGTCGTCTGTCCATCTTGTCAGTGGACGTCCTACGCTGGTGGACGTCATTGTAAGATAGCCGATCAATTTGAGCTATGGTCCCGCTGATTCGAATCGACTTCAGCTCAGCACAAATGAAGATTTATGAAATTCTGCGCTTTATCCGCGAAGGTATTGGAATTTTCTGGTAATATTACTGCTGTGGCTGGGATAATCCTTTGGGCAGATATTACCGCCAAAATATTGGTATCGTGGCACCTTTTTCGGTAAGCATTAATTATTTATTTTACTAATATTAGTAGCGGGTTGAATTCCAATATAAAGAGCGGAGTGAATTCAGATTTTAACAAAGACATCAGGACATATGCAATGTATGTAGAATGCAAACAATAGTAAACAATCACAGATTGGTGCAGTGGTTAGCGCTCGACACTGCGACGCCGGCCGTCGCGGGTTCGAATTCGCAAGGGGCAAATGTTTGTTTGATGATCACAAAAAATTGTAACTAAGTCAAGAATATTAAATGTATATAGATAATTATTTTGATATCCGGTAATCTCGCTCAGGGCTTAAAATATCTATAATGGAAAGACCATTATGGATACCAGAAAACCAGCAGTCATGACTTTCTTTTGGCGTCACTTATACATGGTATCCGAAAGCCATTTCAGTGCCAATAATAATAAGACATTTTCAGTGATTCGGATCCACTTGCGCTGGTCAGGATTGGCTGGTTATGGATTTGCTTGTCGTTTTGTCGTCATATCTTTGATATTCACAGGGACCACCGGGACGATCATTCGGGTATTTGGCTTCTTGACGTGCGCAAGCCAGCCTTGTCGTATAATGCTTAAGTTATGTTTTAATCTTACAGTACAATTTTTTAAGAAAAAAAATGGTACTGAATAAACGATTTTCTTTATATCTTTTCTCAGTTAAAATGATAGATAGTTTAACTGCTTCACAATATTTCAAACAAACGTAACCACTGTTACAATCTCCTAAGCTTACCTAATTCGTCATAATCACACACTAAACAAACACGGAACACCCATTAGTTCGGGCTCACCATTTGTTAATACATTAGTTCGCATACTTAGCTATTCGCGAGAGTTTCTAAAGTTCCTCGGTCGAGCTCCGACAGGGGTGAAGATTGGCCTTATATAGATAATAGCAGTCCCCCGCGACTTCGTCCGCGCGTTTTATGTTTGCTCCCTCCCCTCCCGTTGCTGCGTGTTTATTTATAAACTAAAGCCTTCCTCGATAAATAAGCTATTCAACACAAAAATATTTTTTCAAATCGGTTTAGTAGTTCCTGAGATTAGCGCGTTCAAACAAACAAACAAACTCTTCAGCTGTATAAAATAAGTACAGATAATAGGACCCAAAAGATAAGGGACACACAATCCTCCTAAGAAGTTTTTCCATTATAGTTTTTTTCAAGATATTCACCAAAAATATAGAGGTTATGGAAAATTGAATTTGGAACCGTTTCTCTAAATTGTTTTAAAGTAGTTATGCAATGAAATTCATGTTTTTACTACAGGTACTTTTACACTTATCACTACAATAGTCAGACTGTAACTTTCCTTCAGTACATTTGGTTCAGTCATCTTTACGCTTTTATCCCTCAAATGACGTGTTAAACAGTGTATCTGAAATGCCTTTTATAGCCGACACCTTGACGTTTGATTGGCCAATAAAACGATCGTTTGTCAGCCTGCCCAACTGGGTCATGACCTCACGGCAAGACGGGATTAGATGGGTTAACGAGAAAAGTCAAATATGTAGTGTGATGTGAGATGAGCTTAATAATTAACTTGGTTTGCTTTTTAGGGCTACTAAAACTATTTGAATGCCGACAACGCACAATAAACTTAACAACACCAACCCATCTCGCCATTACGTACACTACTTTTTTTTAAATTGATCCATAGGTAACCAATAAAGTTTTGATCAAATATGTCTGATCGAAACATTAAAGTTATATGTTTTTCACAACCACTTTATTTATATTGTAAGAGATTTCTCGTATTAATTACTTATGAGGTGTTATATGCTAAAGCAATTTCACACATCAGGATTATCAAATGAACTAGCGGTCCCCCGCGACTTCGTCCGCGCGTTTTGAGTTTGCTCACTCCCCTCCCGTCGCAGCGTCATGTTTTATATCCTAAAGCCTTTCTCGATAAATAAGCTACCCAACACAGAAATATTTTTTCAAATCCGTCAAGCAGTTCCTGAGATAAGCGCGTTTAGCTTTATAATATATTAGCGCAAGCGCACGTTGTACTTAAGCTGCGAACATTATTTTGGTGCGGAGTTATGTTAAAACTGCGATAGCTCCTAAGATATTTATTGAAATCAAATGATATAAAGGACAATTTGGTTCTAAATGAAATGCTCGTGATGATGAATGTATTTATTTTGATAAGAATAAATACCTGTTTGTATAATACACCTCTAAAAATAATGCATTATTTTTTTACCAATTTATTAACATAAAAAAGGTTGTAGTAAGTCAACCATAAAAGATAGACATATGCTGTCGCGGACTTTATTATAGAACTCTTAATGCTGAACAATCCTGTCATACATGATTTTTATGTAACTTAAGCGGTTTCCGCAGCGTATGCAGCGGAAGCTCTCAAAAGGAATATCTTTCTCCCGTTTTCGCAACATTTTTCATTGCTGCTGTGGTCTTATGAGTTGTATCTTTATGTTATATAGCCTATAGCCTTCCTCGATAAATGGACTATCCAACGTAAAAAAAATTTTTCAAATCGGGCCAGTAGTTTTTGAGATTAGCGCGTTCAAACAAACAAACAAACAAACAAACAAACTCTTCAGCTTTATAATATTAGTATAGATATGCACACTAACATTTTGAAGTAAGAAAATCAACCTTTAATTTCACATAATTTTGAAGCAAACATCTCGTCAGCAGCAAGTTAAGCTCCTCGATGGCAAACTCAGAGCGTTTGTAGCGTTTAAACTTGTGGCAGAATAACTTGGCAGCTCTATGGGCAGATAAGCAAAGTTCTCGATTCATCGTTTAGTGCCGGAACACTCTGGCATGACTTTATTGGTTAGCTCGATCGGTCTCTTACCGATATTAATGTCTACTCTATTCTAATAAAATAGTTCCTAAGTCGGTTAAAAATGTCATGGAAATTAGTGTTATTCCCTGTTCACATAAATTATACGTATTATAAATATTAGTATTATCTAAGTTTGCCATCGTTTCACACTTTTTTCACCAAATTTCACGAAAATCGGATTAGGGGTGCGAACTGTAGATAGTAAACATATCACTCAAAGTCTCAGTCTTTTCCCACAGGATTTCCCTTTGCTCTTATTTGCATCGATTTCAATCAGTCCACAGGAACTCGGAAGCTTGTTTCTGATTAACTTGAATTTGTGGCGAATACATGGTTACGTTAGTCGAGACTCTTAGCATCGATGCAGTCGCAAACTCTCAACCTTTACCTGCCCTCAGAAATTGATAATTATGTACTGTATTTTGGCGACTGCACCGATGCTAAATTAAATCTTTTCATTGCGTGAGTAGCGATGCTGAAGCGCGTTTTCAAAACGGGCGACTGCATCGATGTCATAAGTCGCAGTATGTAAGGGATCTTAAACGTGCAGTTACTCTGCGGGCAGCTGAGCAATGTCGTAAGTAATCGGTTTGTGCTCTAGACGGCGAAACACACCGACTTTACTTTAATAGGTTTAGCTCGATTGGCCACTTAGAGATACAAAAAAGTGTTCTATTTTTTTGACACAAGTCTTGATGTGTGTTGACTGTGTAAAAAGTGAGACTTATAATCAGTGGTTCTGTTAGTTGCGATTCTCACGGGTCTCATTTAAAAGTAATCTCAAAACTGTAAATAAATGAACCTGCTCTTAAAATTTCATGAGTAGTAGCTATGCTGTAACTAGGTAGGTAATAACCAGAGCAGGTCATACATCTCGCAACGATCACTCTTGATTTGCATCAATTCATAGGTTCGCAGGAAACTCGGAGGCTTGTAGCTAACCAACTTTAAGCGGCTTAGCGTGCAGTTTCCTCTGTGGGCAGCAAAGTTCTCGACTAATCGTATTGTGTCCCAGTCACCCCAGCTCGACTTAATTAGTTTTAGCTCTTTGTGAATGAGATGAGCCATCGTCTCGGTAATGTAATCTACGTACAGAGTTGTAACTGGGCCGTATCTTTGAAATAAATACCTACAGCCGCGCGGTACGTAAACATGCGAAGGGCTGCCCGCCTCCAGAATTTTAATGACATATAATTGCAAATATACTTTTTAATATAATAATAATAATAATAATAATAAATATTTATTTCTTCACAAAAAGTTTTACATAATTTGTACAGTTAGGTTATATGAATGGTGATACAGATAAACTTTTGTGAAGACTGGTGCTTGATATGGATTAAGACAATCTGTAATACAAGACACCAGGTCTCCACCTCCTAAATTCAAAAGATCCTTTATAATATAACAGTAGTAACTGTTTATGTATTGTATCTAAACTAGTATAAGTACAGTAAAGTCTTTTAAGAGAATATAGAAACAACGATAAGTATTTGAGGTATAGGCATATACATGAACAAAAAAAAAAAAACTATACATGAACAAAAAAAACAATTCAATTTACATGTAATTTAGGCAAACTAATCCTAATACTAAGACATTGTACATTCACTGGGGGTAAGCGTGTGTGTCAGAAAGTGTAGCAAGCTAAATTTTGCAGTTATGTATGTTACTTGTATGGTACAAACGACGAATCATTTCAAAGTAACTGAATTGTAGGGAATTCACTTTGTTTATATTGACATTTAAATCCTCAGTATTTTAATATAAGTTCGCAAACGTATTGATAGTGTACAAAAATAAAAGAAAAAAAAAGAAAAAAGAAAACGCGACAAGAGAATCAGAACAGGTAGGTATGTAACTAAGCATCAAGATGTTTAGCGTCCAATCTACGTTATAAATGCAAACAAATTACTCGCGCGCGGCACGGGAGGTAGGTAGGCAAGTACGACCGGCCGTGGGTGTTCGATCCTGCCTGTGAGACTAGCTCGCTCGGCGAGTGGGGTACGCCACAATTGCATTACGATCAGTGCTTTCAGTCTGAGGAGGACATTCGAACATATATAGGTATATAATATGAACATATAAACTATTTTGTAATTGGAATAGGGAGTGTTCAATAAAAATACGTGTTGTTTTTTCGTTGGTAGATTTAATTAAAAAAACATGTTTATGTTTTAATAATACTTTCCATTAAAAAGACACACATAGTGTACCTACCTACTATAGTCTATTTATTTTATAATGATCCAATAAAATTGAAACGATATTTTCGGTCAAAGTAATCGATTCGTGTCGGAGTTTTCGATTTGATCATATGTCTTATATTTTGCGTGTAATTCAAACCTTCCCCAGGCTCAGGGCCTATAGGTAACATATATTTTTTGATCTGTTTGACAGATTATTATGTCAAAAAAAGTAGGAAAATAGTAGTAAAAAACATTAACAAATAGGGTACCATTCATTTAAAATTAAATAAATATAGCTTATTAATCGATAGCAACTATATTTTTTAAACGGTTCCATGAAGAAATATAGTGATTGATTATAACGGCCGTCCCCAATATTCGGACATTACGGACAGTTTTGTCAATCACTATAGTTCGAGTTTCGTTCCATGCATAAATTTCGTTTTTATAAGAAAATAAAATAACAAATCATTCACGGTGGATCGAAATAAATGTTTTTATTTAGTATGGTATTATTTAATTATATTAGGGAGGTAATATCAAATTATTGTATTTACTTTGTAAAATAATATTTTCGTTTTTGGAATGTAGTATGCGTAAGAATGCGGAAGAATGTGTCATGCCAAGAAATGTCTCAGCCCTCATCATTAAAAAATAGACTACAGTAAATAAAAAGATTTTTAAATGATTAATAGTCTTACCTTTCAGAGTTTCCAGGTAATAAAAGCTATCACTGGATGCGTTATTGACGAATTTATACAATCAAAAACAGCACAATATATCTACTCGCTATATTAGATTTGTACTTGAACTTATTTTTAGTAAAACAATCTCGAGGTTATTGTAAAAAACACCACACCGTTCGTCACTGAGGCACAGTCGTCGCGATTGTTTGCATGCCGAGCGCATGCCGAGATCAAGGCGCGTAGGTATAGCTCGCGCTTCGTTCGATTGTATGAAGTTGGAATACTGCATAGATAACATTACCGTGCCATCGTTACCGAGTACGAAGTAACGAGCGTAGTTTTTCTTTTAATAACAAAAAATAACGTCCATGATCCTTTGTGAATAGTGTGTGCTCAAAACGCAGAGGCACTCTTTCCTGCACTGTCAATTATTTGATGAGATTGCCGTTTCTCTTTACTACTGTGCAAGCCATTGGTACCCAGACGCCGTTGCTCATTTCATATTTTTGATAGCGTGTCGGACAAAAGTGTCTTGTCTATGGATAGCCTTTATCTAAAGTAATGTTATAAAGCTGAAGAGTTTGTTTATTTGAACTCGCTAATCTCGAGAACAACAGGACTTATTGGAAAAAATATTTGTGTTGGATAACTTACTTATTGAGGAAGGCTTTAGGCTATGAAACATCACGTTGCAACCGGAGGGGCGGGAGAAAACTCAAAACTCGCGGACGCAGTCGCAGGGGACCGCTAGTACGAGTAATACATATTTTATTTGTAAACAATCTTGACATTCCTTTTTTAAAACATTAATTATTCAAAAATAAGTTGAACACAAAACTGAAGACCTACTCGTACATAGGCAATTCATCGTTGAATTCTGAGATCTTTTATAATTAAATAGTAAATTTATTTTTTCGCTGAAATTAAACAAAAAGATTGTTTACAATATTTATATAATCTTGGTCTGGTAGTATAAGTTAAAAAAATAAATACAAAATTAGACAAGCAAATATAAATCCTCAATTTTCTTTGTCATTACGCAGATAGGTGAGTGCCCAGGTATGTTACCTGTCACTTTAACGTAACAAGATAAAAAAAGGTCCCAAATTCGATATAAACCAGCACGCCATCCACTCCGACGTTAATTGGGTACAGGTTTTGCATTAAGCAGTAAATTTTGTGGACGCTAAATAATTCTGTGGCACCCGTAAAGGAAAAAGAAAACAGTCTCTGAAAAAGGATAATAGCTTGATTAGTTCATTAGTTTAAGTTTGATTGTGTTTTTCACCGTCGTCTTGTTTCTGACTGAGATTGTCGTATTATGTGGATTAGGGTTTTCAATGAAGTGATGGAAATAGAAATATATTCATTTATATTTAAAAAGAGTTACACTTTTGGTCTTATAATTAAAGTCCCCACCTTCAGCAGATAAATTCTGCATATATCATAGCAAATATGTATATATCATAGCTAATTTAATATATATTTTTTTGCTATTGTCTTCTCCATAGCATAAAATAGAAGCTAGTTAAAAACTTCTAGCACTCTAATTAGATTCAAAGTAGTGGCAAGTAAAAATGAATTACTCGCTCATTATACCTGTTCCAAAAAATATAAAAAATTTACTCATTTAAAAATTTCACATATTAACATTTGACAACCTCCGTGGTGTAGTGCCTAAGCACGCTGGGTTTCAAGGCGTTGCCGAACCGAGGTCCCAGGTTCGTTTCCCGGTCGGGTCAATATACTCGTAGAAATCATATTTTTTTATGTCTCGGTGTCATGTTACTTTGTGTCTGTTTTCTAAAACACAAGTGTAATGCACTTTCAACTTTCTTTCGGACCAGAGCAATGTATGTGATTGGTGTTCAATACTGATTTATTTATATTTTATTTAAACTGGCCGTAGTCCTATAACTGTGAGTTAGGGTAGATAATACAGACGCGAAACCTTTGAAATATATTTAATTTGATTATACCACGAGAACAGGAATATCACAGAGTGATTGTCCACTTTATAAATATTTATAGCGTGAGCTCTGTTTGATACTCGCGAACCAATTTCAATACGTTTTCGTCTCAATAGCTCTGAAATGTCAAACGTTTTGCGGAGGACGAAAAAAGTTCTATAATAAACAAATTGGGGTCACTGACAATGATTTCATATGTTCCTACTAATTAAATATGTAAAAACAGTACGAAACAATTTATTGCAATGGACTTCATCTTAATTAATTTTACCGTAGATAAGTAAGTTTGAAACTATAAACAAATTGCTTTGCTTACATTATAAAATCTGATTGCAATCACACCGTCTTATGTTTTAGAGTCGAAAGATAGAAGAAAATCATTTCATAACTACTTATTTATAAGGAGTACACTGCTAAACCCTTGCCCATTTTTATTATAACACCGTAAGCGTCAATCAGGAAATATAAAAGCAAGTAGGTGGCTTTTATCAAAACCTTTTCCCCTCCAAGAAACATCCAGAAAACTTTTCTATTACAACTACAATACGAAATATGCCTCAATTGAGTGCTCGTGACTGCATTGAGAGCTCTATTTAAGTACTCTTTTATTTGCAAGTAGACAATGCTATAAAGGAAATAAACGCGAAAGGCTGTTTCAAAAGGTGAAAAAAGGTTTCGAGATTCGTGATTGTTTTTCTTGAAACCGAAACATAGCAATCGTAGTAATCCGTTCGTAGTTATGAAAAAAAAAACGTTAAGTAGTTCGTAGCACAAAATATTCATCTTTTTTTTGAAGTTTCTAGTCAGCTGATTGTTTCACCTATTTGTTTCAGGCATTTGTTCAGGATTCAAGTAACTAAAGGTGCGAGTTCCAGATAGATTCATCTAGACTTTACTACATAAAACATCAAATTCTAACTCTCATTTCTTTTTGATATATTTATAAAACACTTTCTATTTTCTCTAGTAAAAGGTGTTAAAAGTAATCAAAACAAGCTTGAAGTTCCCTTTTCCAAAAATAAAACTATTTTAATGTAGTCTTCACAGTATTTTAATTAAAATCTATAAACACTTGCCCAATTTGATTAAAAAAACAATAAACTGAAGAAAATGCTAATAAATAAATGTTACTACAATTTCAAGGAATTCTCAGATGACAGTACGGATAAATAAAACTTCATAATTAGATGTTTTAATTTAATTTAATTCTAAGCGACTAGCGCTCATTGTTGTAATTAATTAATTAATACAACTTGATTAGTTGTCATTGTTGTCATACCCTTGAAAGGCGTCACATATACTATATTATATACCAATTTAAAATGTAATTTGAATATGAACAATTCATTTGGATTTGGTTTGCATTTGGATTGCCAATAAGTTTAAAATATTTGATTTATTAAGAGGTTATTTATGGTTACATAAAAAAAGAAAAGCATTTTCATCTTAGTGAAAATTATTCACTAAACTCTGCATACAATCGACGACCGATAGCAAACTCTTCAATAATCTCTTTCCCACTTTTGTCAATCTCAAATTAGAACCTATACAATTTGAAATCGGACCGAAAGGGGACTGAGACATTAGGGCAGAGACTAAGTTGAAACAACGCTTTTGCATTACAGTTAATTGAAACTATGTACTTTGCTCTACGGCTAGCAATAAAATAAACTTTTTGATATAAAGAAAATTACGCTTGCCTAAAAGGTTAATTAATGGTTCTGCTTCGACAATTTTACTTTTTTCTTGCGCTTGAAATGATAGACCAAATGTTATTGATTAGCTGAACAGTGGTCTCAAAATTAAAAAAGTGGACATGCTTCTATACTATACAAACCATATATTTTTTTTATTGGTGGCACTACTTTCACTTTTAGAGCAAAAAATTATATGTGTCCTAGCATTACTAATTCTAGGTAAAAAAAAACAAGTTTTTTTTTGTATCAAGGAAATTCCTTATTTGTTAATATCTAATATAACTTCAAATTGTTAAATTCTTATCTCACAGGCAGAATTCAGACTGTTAATATCAATAGAACTAACACCTCTTCAAATGGGTGTGCCACAGGGCTCAGTATTGGGACCGTTGCACTTCTTGATTTATGTAAATGACCTGCTATTTGAAACAAAAGACTTTCGTGAGATAGTTCTGTTTGCTGATGATACTTTCTGAATCTTCAAGCCAGAAGAGGGAAGGTGTAAACGCGGTTTCATCTCAAGTATAAGATTGGTTCATCAGAAACAATCTACTTCTTAATACTAAGAAAACTAAATGTGTTAAATTCACCTTAATTAATGTAAAATAAGATAACACGGAACTAAATGGAGATTAGAGCATTAAATTGGACTCGAAGTTGCAATGGGGATCAAATATTGATGCTTTGGCTGGAAAACTTGGTTTAGCTGCCATTGCGGTAAGAAAAATCATACATTTAACTGACATTGAAACGGGAAGTATTGTGTAGTTTAGCTAATCGAACTTCTCTTATGGGGTTCTTCGACCATTGCACCTGCCCCCCACTTCGCTGTAATGTTTAAGGTGCTAACTCTGTTATACCCCGGTTTTGCAGAATAGTGAATCAGCACAGCAGGCATTTTAATGATTCGATTCGAAACATTATAAGAACAGGTGCTCAAAAATTTGGAATATGTTTAAACGCATGCTTAGCTTAAATGAAAATTAAGTCTGTTTGATATTGCATGTGGTGTTTACCAGTAAACAGTTTCTGAATTTAGTTTTTTTTAAGAAATAATATATTTTTTGTTTAAGACTTTTATAGCACTTGTATATGCATGAAACTGTTGGTAGACCTTATAAAATAAATACATAAATAAAACTTTTTTTGTCCTATTATATATTTTGTGTGAATTATATATATTTTGTGTGTTCGTAATATAAAGATATATCTATAAACAAACACTTTCACCATCGAAATCTTTTTTTTAATACGTCTGTGGTTTTTGCGTACTGTACCCTCTGTAAAAGTTAAGGGTTAACGGCCACTGGACGTAGGTTTATATATCTCAGTCCATTAAACTCGTAATTCACGTGACATAAATGTGCCGTTTTGCATGGTTTAATTCATTGATTCATGGATTAGTTTAGCGGTACTCATTTTTATTTACTGTTAACTATCGCTTAAAAGTCAATAACAGAGGTAATATGAGCATGTAAAAGCTGTAAAACAAATACAAAAGATATATTGGAAAATTCTCATTTTGGACCCAAAGTAAAAATAGGTCGATTTCTTTCGAAATCTTTGGACGACTCCGCTGAAATAAACATATATGATTGGGAAGGAAAAATAACAAAAAGTTGCCAAAAAGTAGTTTGTTTGTTTTTGAAGTTTCTTTATTATCATATCAATGCACAACAAACAAGAAGGGGCAAAAGTCGTAGTAATCATGACTTAAACTTTGCCTTTGCTAGGAAAAAACATTTTTAGTATGTTTTTCAATCATCGCTGAATTTTTTACTAGTATAAAATAAATTATAATACTAGAAAAAAATATATGATTTCGTATAATTAAACCTACCACTTGACATACAAATCTACGGCTTAACTCAATAAACACTCTGGCTACAATATCTTAAAATTTACCTGTTGGCGTCAACTCTAAGGTAGGGAATTGTTTTTATATGTTAGTTTTTACGAGTTAGTTATTATTTGAACTTCATTGTCTTATATTTGTCTTATCAAATTTTCATTTCATCGAAACCGCCCAACGATTACGAAAGAAATCGTATTTTTTTTACGTTCCAGGTAGGTACTGAGGTGGAATTGTGTAAAGCAATCGTATTCATTTGACAGTTCATAACGTACGGTATGATCTGTCAAACGCTTTGTTCTTTGCCGTTTGACAGATCATACCGTACGTTTTGAACTGTCAAATGAATACGATTGCTTCACACAATTCCACCTCAGAGCTGGAATTGTGTAAAGCAATCGTATTCATTTGACAGTTCATAACGTACGGTTTGATCTGTCAAACCCTTTGTTCTTTACCGTTTGACAGATCATACCGTACGTTTTGAATTGTCAAATGAATACGATTGCTTTACACAATCGCACCCCAGTTTAGCATCCCAGTACAAAATAATAATTTCATTGTTTAAAAGAAGCTAAAATATGAAAAATAAATTGTGAGCTCCTATCCGGATTTCTCTATATCATATTAAGGTAGGGACATACTATATAAAGGTGGCCTTTATTTGTGTCAAACCTCAGTATCGCAATCTCTCTTGTGTGATCTAACTTTCCATTACACAAAAAGTCGCAAAAACTCGTTAGATAACTGGTGGTCAAATAAAACACATGTAGGTACCAATATTTCGCGTTTCACCGAGGCGGAAAATCGTAACACATTTTTTCCTGTTGTCGGCCGCTTTGTGCTGGCGTGAATTTTGTTTAGACAGCGCGTCGTGTGTAGTTACAAAGAGCGAAAAATGCAACAAAAGAACATATTAGGCTTTGTTCACACCAAGTAAAACATAAAACGGGGAGGATTTGAACGGGGAATCCTTTAGGTACCGCTTTAAATAAATTAACTAAGTTGGCGTCCCAGTACACAATACGACACTTCACAGTAGATTTGTCAATATCATGTACGTACGCATAAATCTAGATGTTTTCATGACGAAAAGTGATGATCATTCATATAACACCAAAAATAAAAACAAAACAAACACGGACTGGTTAAAACAAGTAACTCTTTTCTAGGTATCTGTATATTTTAAAATAATATACTTTACAATCTTTTTGAATGACATAATCATTAATTTGAAACTCATGTTAAAAATAACCAAATGGCAAGAGGTTATTATACTTTGCAGCTTAACGTATTAAACGATATGCTATAAAAACAAAGACAAGACTACATCCTCTCTTTACTAGATGGCGCTGCACTGAGTTAACTCACGGTGGTACTTCGTTTCCCAAACATCATAAGACGACTGGACAAGATTACGAAGCTACCACTACGCCTCACTAGTTGGCGTTGTATTTGTTTCACCGAGGCGGAAAATCGTAACACATTTTTTCCTGTTGTCGGCCGCTTTGTGCTGGCGTAAATTTTGTTTAGACAGCGCGTCGTGTGCCACAAAGTGTGCGTTGCAAAGAGCGATAAATGCAACAAAACAATATATATGGCTTTGTTCACAACAAGGAAAACATAAAACTGGTATGGGAAAGTCAAGGATCGCTATCGTCTTGAAATAATTGATGAAAATGGCAGACGCCATGTCAGTTAAGTGCATAGTGTCATCTCTCATTTTCTCAGCCACTTTCTACCTGGCTATCGTAAAAATGGACCTGTCAAACATGTCTTGTACATCCCGCTTCCCCGTTCACCCAACCGCATTCGTCCATTTCTTGTCAATACAGTTCATTTTTGCACGTTTTTTCCCCGCGCAGCGACAATATCTTGTCTATTCTTATAATAACCAGGTTATAATTGATATTGTTGGAAAGTCCATTTATTGAGTATCAGACTATATACAGGGTGTTGTTTTGGTTAGCGGTGAGCGACTCAGGGGTGCCTGTACAAATGATACTGATGCCAAAAAAAATTTTTTTTTAAATGAAAAAAAAAACACACAATATCATTTTTTTTATCCGGTACAGCGATCGAGTCAAAACCACCAACACCAGGTACCCTCTTCGTAGCTTACCACGGCGTAGTATTTCGTAGATAAGCGCTAGCTACGCGCTAGGGTACGAGTTTTCTCATTCGTTTTGTATTTATTTTAATGTTGTGAAGAGGTTTCCTTGTATAAAACTTGCTCAGAATTTAAAAAAAAAACTTTAGAATAAGCATAACTCATATTATCATCCCTGAGTTGGATGTCACTGACCAAAACAACACCCTGTATACAACATCATGCTACGACCAATATAAGAGGAGTACTTCTAGGAGACTACTAGGTAGTCTTAATGACAAGCATTGTTCTAGTATTAAACTTTTAAAGAAATAACAATATTTTATCTTCTATCTTCTTTATCAATGGTAAATGTTGTAAAAATGGACAGACAAACTCGCTAGAACAACTATATAGTTCACAAAGCTTGTCGTTTATATCAAACATTGGTATAAAAGGCTGCTTCTTTTCAAAAAAATCTTTTCTGATGTGCAAATACAAACTGAACATAACTATGCGGCTGTCAAATAGAAATGCGTTATATTCCAAAACAATTGCAAAACGGTTCCAATACCTACTGTGTGGACGTTGCTGTATGTTGTTTGCCTCGTCACTGTCAGCCGCGTGTTCGCGTCAAAGAGAATACCACAACGGTGCTGATGGCGTGGTTGGTGATGCTATTTTATAGAAACCTATGAGTTTAGTCCGCTTGCAAAATATAGATAGGGCTAAAAACCTTATTTCACAAAAAAAAAAACAAGTTTTAAATGTATTCGGATCACCTTTTATATGCTCCGAGATTGAAAGCTTATTACGGAAATGTAAAAACAGATATAGATTCAAGATGTTTTATTTGTATCAGAATGCCTCATAAAGATGACGGCTATTATATTATATTAAAATATGCAAGAAGCTTTGAAGCCGAGCGTTTACTAATTGTCGATAACTTTACCTTTTTTAATAGAAGTTTTACATAATTGAAACTTGTTCCTATTCCAATAAGTATTTTATATATATTTAATATTTAGTTTTACACTAGAGCTGCATGTTCAATATTTTGTGTCGACTGTTTATCATGCAGTAAACTACTATATTTAACTTAGGAACTTTGTTATAAATCACCTGATCGAAAGGTTATCTCATTTAAAGCTACAAATGTTACTTACTTATGTTAGTTACTGACATCTTAAATCGGTTTCGTTTGACAGCTTTTACTTGTTTACTTCTTTTCCGATAGGAATATTAATTTTATGGTTTTGTCATGAGTTTTATCTTACTTGGAAACTATGGTTGGCGTTGCTGATGCTGCACTCGGCGAAGGTTGCGTCTTCTAACTCAAACTCGTCCCACAGCTGGCACTGTAACAAGTAGAAAACAGAATTTAGCACTAAACAACGAATAATTGAATATTATGGATCATATAAAGTAACGAACATATAATGTTACTCGCAACTTATAATGACAGAAAAACTTGTCAGCAGTCTAAGCTGACAGTTCTATTTAAGTGCTTACTGATTGCATTGACACTGAAATTGTCATTAACATAAAATCTTTAAATACATAAAAGAAAGTCGTGTTAGTTACACTATTTCTAACTTAAGAACGGCTGAACCGATTTGGATGAAAATTGGTTCAGAAGTAGCTTAGAAATAGGAAAAGAACATATGATACTTTTTATGCCGTTAGACGGGGCCGGGGCTGGGGTGGGATGGGGCCGGGGCAAATCGCTTGGGACGTAGCTTAGAACCAGGAAAAAGGACAAAGGATACTTTCTATCCCGTTCGACGGGGCAGGGCTGGTCACGGGGCCGCGGCGAAACAATATTCGCTAGGACCGCTTAGCTTTTAAAATTACGGAGCTGGGTGGGACGGGGCCGGGAGGGGACGGGACTAGGGTTCGCTGGGTCCGCTAGTCTTTAATAAAATTATAACAACACGTTTGAGTAATATTAACCGACTTTTAAAAGCCTCTTTCAAACCACACTTTTTATTTGAAAAGCTATAAGTATCCACTATGTTTATAACGAAGCGCGACGTACGCCATTTTTTTAAAAAAAAATTTGGTTTTAATTTCATGTATGGGAGCCTCAGCCGCCCCCCCTAAATATTCTTTCTTTTGTATGAGAATCATAAAGCGGTTAACAGGATATCTTCCTTCCAAATTTAACTAGTAGAGAATGCCATTAGGCATTAAGTCCGCCAATTGTACATTTTATAGTGCAATAACGTTTAAATAAATAAATTTCAACAGTGTGATGCTTATAGTTACAGAATAAAGTGGCTGTGACATACGGACGGACAGACAGACAGACTTGACGAAACTATAAGGGTTCCGTTTTTTGCCATTCGGCTACGGAACGTAAAAAAATGAGTCAGATTATGACATTCCATTACTCTCTGACACAATAAACAGTTACAACGGATCGGCATCGTCAGCATTTCCATCGTGTCTTAATGGGGTGACATTCAGTATAATGCCAACAGCTGTACAGTTATAGATCAAAAGCGTGCCCCACTTTTGCATGAATAGTCCAAATTCGCGTTCCATTTATCATCTTGACTTGAGGCAATATTTTGTTTTCTGATATAAGATATTGGGTAACGATGCGAATTATTTTTGTTACATTTATATTTTTTAGTACTAATGGTTGCTTGCGCTTTCATTTCGAGCTTTAAGCGAACCTTTTCCATTGCAGCAAAACATTATCTTACCGTAAAAAAAGAAGAAATCGGTAGTCATTTTCTTTTTCTTCTTCCGTGTCAGTGGTAAATTTGTTGTACCTTGTAATTGACGTCATGGGTAAAACTGTACAATAAAGGACGCGGGGTAAGGGGAGGGGAGGGGGTTGGGGGGAGGGGTTTGAAGGGGGGTACCCCCTGATACCCTCCCCTCTTGAAGCAAGCTTTTGGTTTCTGAGATATTCATGATTGAAGTTTGAGGTTATGACTGGAAGGGGTGGGGGAGAGGGGATGGAGGGGAAGGTGTAGTAAAGAGGGGGAACTTGCCTATTCCCTACAAAATTGCCTATTTTCAGGGGTTTAAGTAAATTACTGTTGTCTGTTAAAAAAATAACCACGAAATTCAAGGCTCATGCTTCGCGCTCGCCTTGAATTTCTAACCTATCACGTGGCCTACAGGATTCTGGCAAAGGTGGGCAATTGCCTATTTTCAGGGGTTTAAAGAGATTACTGTTGTCTGTTAAAAAAAAATAACCACCAAATTCAAGGCTCACGCTTCGCGCTCGCCTTGAATTTCTAACCTATCTCGTGGCCTTGATGTCTACATTGACTGTATAGAATCAACATTCACGTAACGAAACACAACTGACAGATCGTAGTTTTATAAGGTTGGTAGTCAATCATAATAGTGACGTAAAATAATCAGAATTTGAGAGTCTATGTAGGAGATTTTGATTTCTCTATTGACCCGACCAGGAATCGAGCCCGGGATGCGTACCTACTTAACCACTACTCCACGGAGGTATCGACATGTTTTGAGGAGTGAACCCGCAGACACAGGACGGATCGGTTCCATTCCCACCTGAACATTGTGACCTTGAATCTAACCACTTGGGACCGGAGTCGGGTTAGGGACTTTTCAAGTGGGCCATGGCAGTTTATGACCAAGTGCATTATGGATTGTTTTGTAATGGATGTATAGGGTAACTGAGATGCGAATGGATGAGACTCAACACAGTTTTAATGCATTTACGCGGTAAACTTTATAGCTTCTTACTGGACGACTCGGGTCGAATGTGTGAAAGTCCAGTTTTAAAATGTGGCCACGGACGACTAAAATGTCAAAAGTTTGTGTAAAACGCATTAAAAACTACTTGAAATGACACGAAGTTTCATTTTATTTTAAGGAGTTTTTAAAATTAATTAGCATGTTCTTATAATAGTAATCTGAAGTCAGCAAAAATGTATTTGTCTTTGTTAGAGGGTTAATATTTAGGATTTTGGTACAAATTATAATGAAGCGTTATAGCATTGCAAAATTAAAACCTGTTTTGGTCCAGTAACGATAATTGAACTACCGTCATTTATTTACAAAACTTTTGTCAAATTTTCTTTTTTTTCTAAGCGCTGTATAATCGAGGTTAATAATGTCTACCAATTTATTAACATAACCATGAAAGTGTAAAAAATACAAAAGCTTTTAAAAAGGCCGGTTCGCTGGTATTCTAAGCAAATGATCCGTGCAATAAATAACACCTTTTTACGGTTCTGTAGCCGAATGGCAAAAACGTAACCCTCATAGTTTCGTCAAGTCTGTCTGTCTGTCTGTCCGTCTGTCACAGCCAGTTTGTTACCCACCCATAACCGTTGTCTGGCACCCATAACTCAAGTTTTAAGTAGCTTACTTTGGGAGTAGATGGCGATGTGTGGGAATGTCCAAAGAAAAGGATAGTTTATTCAGAAACTATTAGCATTCCATTGCATTGGTGTATCCCGTTCACCGCTTTACGAAGCCTGCACAAAAAATAAAAAATAAAAAATTGCACTCCGGGAGTGCCGGCAGAAGTGAAAACTTGAATATCAACGTTGTGCATTTTTGATTTTTTGGAATAGTTATTATCAATATAAAAGTACTATCATTTTTGTGATAGAATACAATAATAATAAAAATAATAATACAATAATAATAATAATATAATATTTTTATAGAATACAATATTTATTTATTGCGCTATCGTACACAAACATTACAATTTATATTATATTAAATTACATTAAAAAGTTTATCTCTCAGAAAAATCAACTTACATCCATAATTTCGCCAACCGTCTTACGGTTTTTCGATCAGCCCACGTGTCCTGACGCGAGTTTCACATTTTTCCCCCATCCCACAAAAGTGCTCAACGCCGCTAAAGAAGTTTTCACTTCAAAAATAATGACCTTTTAGGGAGGTCCCGTACCTGGAACCTAAACAAAAAAGGATTTTATTTGTTCAAACCTATGCATGTGGATAGGTCTTTTAAAATAACATAGAGGTTCCTAAAACCATTTCCTTTTAATGTCTAATATTTGTATAAAATTAATGTAGATCTTAACAAATAGTTTCAACGAAAATTGTTTGGACGTGATCGAACTAGTAGTTTTTGAGATCTAGGACATTTTCATCAACCGCAAACATAACTTTGTTCTTCATACAAACACTATGAAAAACAAAGTCATGTTTGCTGTCAACAAAATAATAAATATAAATATCCTTTGGACATTCCCACACATCGCCATCTAGCCCCAAGGTAAGCTACTCAAAGCTTGTGTTATGGATGCCAGACAACGGATATAATACTTAAATACTTTTTTGTTTGTAAAACATACATGATATACATAGAAAACACCCAGACCAATACAAACAGACATGTTCATGCACACAAATGTTTGTATTGTGCGGGGATCGAACCCGCACCCGCTGCGTAGTAGGCGATTTCTCGACCACTACACCAGACGGGTCGTCAAATAAAATATTGTGGTATTTTGGCTTAGTCGAAGTAAGTGGATCCCTAATTCATTTAAACTTCACGGAACGGAACGTAGCCCTCAGTGGGCGAGTCCGACTCGCACTTAGCCAGTTTTTTTCCATTTCATTTGCAGAAGCATAATGAGGGTATACAACCCTTCTTTGATATTAATAGCGGTCTATTGTAAAAAATACCTCTTATTGTGCCTGAATATCTGTAATTATTAGAAAAAAGCTCGCCATTATAAAATAAAATCCTGCCTAAGGAAAATGGATTAACGTTTATGTAATTAAAAAATGTTTATTAAAGCCAAAATCAAAATATCTAATGATCTTCAATAAGTGCTAAGAATAAAACATTATGTATAGTCGATAAAAATAAATAATATTGAGTTTGTAAGGGTAATAAATTATCTTCGTTATTTATAAGTTGATGTAGATCCGGAGACAAAATCTCCATAATTTATGTCATAACGATAAAAAATGACGATTTTAAGTTTTATTAAATACATACATTAGTATGTAGATATACTCAGCTTGTCAAGTTCCCGTGTTGTACCATCTGTTGGGAACTCAACTCTCGAAGTTGTCGACAAGTACGTAAACCTTGGACAAGTAATCCAATTAGGTAGATCCAACTTTGAGAAAGAGGTCAATCGTCGAATCCAACTCGGCTGGGCAGCGTTCAGGAAACTGCGCAAGAGCGTCTTCCGTCTAAATTACTTCAGTGTCAGAAGACAAAAGTCTTCAACCAGGGTGTGTTACCAGTGATGGCATACGGATTCGAAACGTAGTCTCTAACTATGAGCCTCATAAAGAAGCTCAAAACACAACAAGCGATGGAGAGAACTATGCTCGGTGTTTCTCTACGAGATCGAATCAGAAACGAGGGGATACGTAGAAGAACTATGGTAACGGACATATCCCTACGAATCAGTAAGCTTAAGTGGCAGGGCACATTGCGCGAAGAACTGATGGCCGTTGGGGCAGAAAAGTTCTAGATTGGGGACCTTTCGACCAAAAACGCAGCGTGGGACGTCCACCGTCAAGATCGCGGGATCACACTGGATGCAGACCGCTTGTGATCGGTCGCTGTGGAAAACTGTGAGGGAGGCCTATGTCCAGCAGTGGACGTCCTTTGGCTGACAATGATGATGATGATGATGATGATGATGATGATGATGATGATGATACTCAGTTTTTTGGATATTATGAATAAAATATTTTTAGAAATAGTTCATCCTAGCATACTTATACAATTTAGCTTCATCATCATTCAAATATCAAACATACTAAACTACATGGATACCCGACTACCGAAAAACATTTTTCACAACAAAATTAATACTTCCAAACGCTATTTTTACGGTAAGGCAAACAATATCGGATGTTTTCGCTCGATATAATATCAATTACAATGATGTTAAATACAGAGCTTTTTAGGCGTTGTTTATTTTCCACTAATTATTTTTGGTGAGCCGCGTATTTAAGGCGAATGCCTTGTTAATTTTTTTTGCGTTCATACCAGTTTCATTTGGCAAATTAAAATGACGGTGCGTTTAAAACAAGATGTCAAAGATTTGTTGATTGCTCACTTTATTGAGTGTATTATCAACATACTTTCACCAAAGATCATGAAAGCCCTTCTTATTACAAAGGTTAAGACCAGGCACAGACCCAGGATTAGTGTGTGTGTGTGTGACTACACACACACTAATCCTGGGTCTGTGTGAACGGGCAAGTACGCAGTGTTCCAATAGGGCTAAAAACCTGCGACACCTCGGATATAAGTTGTATGGGATGATATTTGTTTTAAAATGTTCCTGCCGCATTAAGCTCTTAGCCTAATAGCATACTGTGATCGTGCTAGAAACTTGTACGGCAAAAAATATCCTTTGTATTGAAAAGTATGACACCTTGCCCACTAGACTGTTCCATCATCGACCAACACTGTAGCTTGTCGGCACTGACAGAGTTCGTTCTTGCTCGATCTCGCTCAGCGGTAAAACAGAACACTGTCTTTTTTTAAAATTATTTAGTATGGGTTCGCTCTTGACTCCAGACCAAGCCTAGTGCGACTAAGACGAAGTTGAAGATAAAACGAACACGCCCAGAAGAAGCCTGTTCACTCGAACTTCAGATTCGGATTGTAATCACTAGGAAACACCGACGCGGGCAGCGAGTTCCACTCCTTTGCCTTGCGCATTATAAATGTTGATGAGAAGCTCTCAATATGAATTGCACTTGTAAAAAGCAACTCAAATATTTCCTTCGGATATTGTGAGAGCAAACTCGCAACATTGATGACGTCACGCAGCCTACGCGTTAAAGTAAGCGCTTGCAAAATTCAACAGGCTTGCTAATGTGACGGTGGCCGAGTGGGACAGGCATACGCCCGGATAGCGTAAGACACAGCCAGTTGCTTTTTACAAGTGCAATTTATATTATTAAGTTTGTATAGTGACAAAACACTATTCTTCTTCTTATCGTGTCGATGCTAAAGCGACTTAAATTTGTTATGTCCAGTAATGGGCGACGCGGATTGCCTTGTCGTTAGCACACATATGGTCTTCTAGCAAGCATGAATCAAGGCACGCAGGACAAGATAGTAAATGGGACATGTTGTGTGGAGTGAACCCGCAAACACAGGACAGATCAGTTCCGTCGGAAAATCTCCACAAAACACTATTAAACAAAAATGTAATTATGAGAAGCGCTTAGTTCTAAACAGCGGAACATCAAAAAGGTAATCAATCAATCCGTTCGGTGGGCAAGGTAGAGCGTATCGTACTGCTTATCGTGTCTGACACGGTCATGGTATTTGACGACCCGTCTGGTGTAGGTAGTGGTCGAGAAATCGCCAACTACGCAGCGGGTCGCGGGTTCGATCCCCGCACCCGCTGCGTAGTAGCTATGTATTTACAAACAAAAAGTATTTAAGTATTATATTCGTTGTCTGGCACCCATAACACAAGCTTTGAGTAGCTTACTTTGGGGATAGATGGCGATGTGTGGGAATGTCCAAAGGATATTTATCTAAAGGATATTCATGGTTTGGCACGGTAGAGTGGTTTATTTTTCCATGTGACTAAAAAGACCAAGACATGTTGTGATGTTATGCATTCCAGTGACTCTACATCTACAATTTCACGTACTCTTACCAGCGATTGTCTGCTTCAAAAAACAATACACTTGGCCCAAAAGGCAAGCGCGCCTGATATATCGGCTTTTCAATTTAAAACTTTCTGGCAAAGTAGCAAGATTCTTTTCGCTTTGGCATCCAGGTTCCATTATTTGAACGTACGAAGACGGCATATTTGTATTTTCAATTGTTTCGTGACTATTGAGAAATGGACAATTGAAGATTCTCTACGATTGTGTATGCTGAAATTCTATCATATTGCGTTTCTTTCAATAAAATGAGTGAATAATTCATATAAAATGAATGAATAAATAATAATTCCTTGAAGATTCGGATTCGGAACTTAAACTTAATTCCTGCTTTTAAGTAGTTATTATGACATAACAAATAAATTCTCGTGTTATATGGATGTATTTAAAGTGAGATGAATAGCCTCTCTTGATTTGAGTTACCCAGCCAAGTATAATTTCAGTAAATAGGTCAGTTCCTCGGTTTGTGGAACAATTCAGCTTGAAAAGCAAGGCAGCTCAAGTGGCGTTCCTAAGGTGTATTTCAATTTAATTATTCACAGCCCGCAAACAACTTGTGTAATAACATCAAACACAGAAGCAAGGGATTAAGATCTTCGCTTGAGTAAGTTACGAAACACGGTGGTTGTTGCACAAAAAATAAAACCGGCCAAGTGCGAGTCGGACTCGCGCACTGAGGGTTCCGTGCCAACTTTGACTAAATAAAATTGTTCAAAATTTTTACTTCTTCGTTTCGTTCAAAAGTAAGAAGGGAGGGGGCGCCCATTTTACCACTTTAGAAACGTCTATGTCCCTAATGTTAGACTTTCAGTTTTTTTTTTGAAAAAAAAATCAATGTAATTTTAGACACCAATCTATAATGTAATGTATGGGAGCCCCCACCAATCCTCATATCAAATCCAGTTATTAGTGGCCAAATCAGTTCACAGACAATTGTCAGTAGATAGTGCATCTGACACCGGTTAGAGTTCCGTAATTGCATTCTCAAGCGATGACGTGTGAAAAGCTTTATTTACATAAGTCAGAAACAACAGCCAACTTCTTCTTTAATTAGAACACTATATCTACTATTTTTTTACCGTATTAAAAAGAAGGTAATCAATTCAATGTGTATGTATGTGATATCGTTAGAATTCCAAATACGTGTGGAGTATTTCAGAAGTGTATATATGTTTGTCCACGGATTTCTCAACAACGAGAAGTCATACCGAGATGTACTTTTAATTCAATCAGGTGTATTTAAACTTGGGGTATAGTGTTTGTTTTGTCAAAATTGGCCCAGTAGTTTTTGCGATGGTAATACAATGGATTAATAACTAAAAATCATGAAACATAAAAAAAAAGTAAAATCGCTGACCGCAAAGCTCGAAATGACACATTTGTCCTCTGACTGAGCTTTTAAGACAGTCTTTTGAAGGCGGTTTAATTAACGGTTTTATCACACCGATGCTTTAAGAATTTACAACAGACCATTGACACTTCGAAACTATTTACAGCCTGTTCTACACTATGATCTAATAAGTAACCAGTAACGTTATATCTGTCAATTACATCATACAAAATGTCGTTCCATATTTAAATTGTTCCTTGGTTCGTGCTTATTTGTCGATGGCACAACCCCGTAAATTACTTACAATTTTCTTTAAAGTTTCCAATTTAATCGGTGGAAGTACCTACGATCTCGAGGCCTGCGTTCAGCAGTCTATTTATTTTCATTAAAATAAAGTTTAACTTGTTGTAAATAGTGGTCAAATCGTTTTAAGGGATAAATTTAACTGTCTTTGTGTACATCATAGAAACAAGTCACTATCATTTTTATTTAGGAAATCGAGATTTGCATTTTTTAATTTCTTTCGAACAAAGAAAATAACAACACCTCTCTCAATTCAATGCCTAATCCTTCGATTTCTCTAATTTAATTTTTTTTTAAAAATACCTTAACCTCTGATCGATACAAAAAATAATTCATTGTGCTGAATTGACCCTTAAAATGAGGTGACCTTATATAGGTATGACTCATGTGTTTGTTAGCCGTTCTTATTTGGCTGTAAGTCTCAAGTTCTCAACAGGCATCTTAAGCAAGCTAACGTCACACAAAGCTATGCCGAGTGGCTAACGGGATTAGCCAAGATTGTGCACGTATGTGGAAAGCCTTTGTTTACGGAATTAACTAGCGGCAACCTGCGGCTTCAACGGTGCAAGTAACTGATTTACGGTACTAACTTCCATTCTTCTTGTATAGTGTTTGTGGTCCTTTCGACGGAAGTTATACAGGATGGGTTATAATAGGAGCAAAAAATTAAAATATAGGCCATTTGAGTACCCAGTAATCAATTTTAAATAGTTTTATTTTTTAATAATAAAAAAAATGTTATTTTCTAACAAAATTAATCGAACCAGCAATTTATACAATTACAATACAATGTACGATTTGTTGAAATAGCCTTGTTAGGAACCCTTATTTGCTTGAGTGACTTAATTATTGTACTTGCCTATATGTGTTAAGCAAACTGTAAAAAAGCTGCAGAGTTTCTTAATAAATAAAATAAAAAAAATGCACTCCGGGAGTGCCGGCAGAAGTGAAAACTTGAATATCAACGTTGTGCATTTTTGATTTTTTTTGGAATAGTTAGGGAATAATTTTGAATGAATTGCTCTTATTATCAATATAAAAGTACTATCATTTTTGTGATAGAATACAATAATAATAATAATAATAATATAATATTTTTATAGAATACAATATTTATTTATTACGCTATCGTACACAAACATTACAATTTATATATATATAATTACATTAAAAAGTTTATCTCTCAGAAAAATCAACTTACATCCATAATTTCGCCAACCGTCTTACGGTTTTTCGATCAGCCCACGTGTCCTGACGCGAGTTTCACATTTTTCCCCCATCCCACAAAAGTGCTCAACGCCGCTAAAGAAGTTTTCACTTCAATAAAAGTATTGCAAACAAATGTGTCCACTAGAACTCGACGTTGTCACCTACTACAACAAGTTAGCGATTTTGATATACTCGTACATTAATTAGGTATGGTACCTTTGGATTACTATATTATATTTAACTTTAAGCATTTTATAGAGTATTACAACCAGGGGGCCAATTTGCGTGCAGTTCGTATACGAAAAAAGTTCACCGATCAAATTGCCTGTTGAATTTTGCAAGCACTTACTTTAACGCGTAGGCTGCGTTCCTTTTTAGGGTTCCGTAGCCGAATGGCAAAAAACGGAACCCTTATAGTTTCGTCAAGTCTGTTTGTCTGTCTGTCCGTCCGTCCGTATGTCACAGCCATTTTATTTTATAACTATAAGCATCACACTGTTGAAATTTAGAAGGAGTATGTATCCTGTTAACCGCTTTACGATACTCATACCAAAAATAAAAAAATGTGATATTTAAGGGGCTCCCATACATGAAACTAAAACCAAAAAATTTTTTTTTAGTCAAACCTATACGTGTGGGGTATCTATAGATAGGTCTTTTAAAATGACACCGAGGTTCTAAAAACCATTTTCTTTCAAAGCCTAACGTTTCATAGCTAGACGCTTCCAAAGTGGTAAAATGGGCGTTCCCCCCATCTAACTTGTAAACTTAGCTAGTGTAAATTTTGAAAAAAATATATAATGTAGATCTTAACAAATACTTTCAACGAAAATCGGAACGGACGGACGGAATCGAACGACAAGTTTTTGAAATATAGCACATTTTCAACAACCGCAAACATAACTTTGTACTTTATACAAGCACTATGAAAAACAAACTTATATTTGCTGTCCATAAAATATTGTGGATTTTACTAAGTGGATTCCCAAATTCAGTTAAGTTGGCACGGAACCTTCAGTGCGCGAGTTCGACTCGCACTTGGCCGGCTTTTTACAAATGCAGTTTATACTATTGAGTTTGTATAGTGACAAAACACTATAAAATCAAAACTGGTATTATATGTATATATACATTATGTTATGTACATTTTATTTATCTCCTGATTTCAAACACATTAACCAACGAAAATGAAAGTAAGTACGTAAGTATCGAATTTTCTTTGTCGAAGAAAAAAATATTTTGATTTCTCAGGGTCACGATTTCTATGTATTTAAATTTCGTTCGTGCAGTAGTTTTTTCGGTGTTGTTATTCTACCTGTTTTTTTAGGTAAAACTGTTAAACTCGTAATCGAATTACCACACAAAAAAACTTCGATTGCCGCAAGAATCGGTCTCCAGGTCAAGGTAACTTCGTATAATCTGTAGAATCATTGATAAAAATGTTGCGCTCCCAGTACAGGCCACACGCTAAATATTATATACTCTATCTCAACTATTGAGTGGGATGCAAATTGAATGACATTACAGTATGAAACAAAGTCTCTTCCCGTTCTCTGTATGTATGTATGCTTATATCTTAAAACTTCGCAATGGATTTTGATGCAGTTTTTTGAATAGATAGAGTGATTCAAGAGAAAGGTTTATATTATATATAATACATCTATACTTAATATTATAAAGCTGAAGAGTTTGTTTGTTTGTTTGAACGCGCTAATCTCAAAAACTACTGGCCCGATTTGAAAAAATATTTTTATGTTAGATAGTCCATTTATCGAGGAAGGCTTTAAGCTATATAATATAAAGATACGACTCACAAGACCACAGCAGCAATGAAAAATGTTGCGAAAACGGGAGAAAGATATTCCTTTTGAGAGCTTCCGCTGCGTACGCTGCGGAAACCGCTAAAGTTACACAAAAATTATGTATGACAGGATTGTTCAGAATTAAGAGTTCTATAATAAAATCTACGACAGCATAAGTCTATCTTTTATGGTTGACTTACTACAACCTTTTTTATGTTAATAAATTTGTAAAAAAATAATGCATCATTTTTAGAGGTGTATTATACACACAGGTATTTTCTTATCAAAATAAATACATTCAACATCACGGGCATTTCATTTAGAACAAAGTTGCTCTTTATATCATTTGATTCCAATAAATATCTTAGGAGCTATCACAGTTTTAACATAACTCCGCACCAAAATAATGTTCGCAGCTTAAGTACAACGTGCGCTTGCGCTAATTATATTATAAAGCTGAAGAGTTTGTTGGTTTGATCGCACTTATCTCAGGAACTGCTAAACCGATTTGAAAAAATATTTCTGAATATATATTGAGAAAGGAAATAGGATATAAAACATCACGCTGCGACGGGAGGGGAGGGAGCAAACTCAAAACGCGCGGACGAAGTCGCGGGGGACCGCTAGTATATTATAAATCTGAAGAATTTGTTTGTTTGAACGCGCTTATCTCAGGAACTGCTGGTCCGATTTAAAAACATATTTCTGTGTTGGATAGCTTATTTATCGAGAAAGGCTTTAGGATATAAAACATGACGCTGCGACGGGAGGGGAGGGAGCAAACTCAAAACGCGCGGACGAAGTCGCGGGGGACCGCTAGTTCATAACAAAGTACAGGTTTTTAAGTGTAGTCGCAAGTAACCAATTTTTTTGCGCTTAATTGCAAACGCTGGCTGAATCCTACGAGTTGGATCAAAATAATGTACTACAGTATCCTTAAAATGGTCTTCAAAAAGCTTGCTGTGGAATATGTCTATCTATTAGGGATAACCCACAATAAGCATTTTTTTATTCTATTTTTTACAATAAATAATGGTTTATTTAATGTTATTTAGTACCTTAAATAAATTAAGCATTTAATATAGATCAGTAACGCGATTAACAATATTTCCTTAAAATGAATATTTTCGACGATATTACAAATTTCAAATACAGGGACAGCGGTTGCGGCCTAACGGCGGTACAAGCCGTGGCCGAGGGCTTAGATTTGAAAGTTGTTTGATTTTTACATGGCCAATTATACAGGATGTTGTTTTGGTCAGCGTCGAGCGACTTAGGGGTGGCTATACAACCGATACTGATGCCAACAAAAAATTAAAAATATATATTTTCTTTTGAAATGTAAAAAACCCACAAAATCAATTTATTAATACGATACAGCGATCGAGTCAAAACTACCTACACCAGGTAGCCTCTTCGTAGCTTACTAGCAACGGCATAGTACATCGTAGATACGCGCTAGCTACGCGCAGGGTTGCGAGTTTTCCCATTCGTTATGCCATCTTTTCAATGTTGTGAAGAGGTTTTCTTTTATGAAACTTTCATATAATTCAAAGTTTTTTTTTAGAATAAGCATAACTCATATTATCATCCCTGAGTTAGATGTTACTGACCAAAACAACACCCTGTATATTGCTCTATCAAGAGTCACATGTAATTTTTTTCTGTTTTGTCAAATTATAAAAAAAAAAACTGAACGTTGCATCAAGACAGCATTCGTAAAATTATACATTGCACCCGTTCGAAGCCGGAGTGGGTCGTTAGTATTGAATAAAACTCTATTCACGGATGTTTGTCAAGGATATTTATACAACTTTACATCCCGTAGATTATAACACTTTACAGCGTTCGTGGTCACGGGTAGACTTAGATGTTATATTTCATTTATAGAGTGTTGATAAAAAACTAATATTTAGATGGTTGTGCGATACTTAGAAATAAGGTTCATCTCACAAAAATAACATTTACAGGTGTCTTGAAATCACATTATACCAGTAACAGAACTCATTACCTTAGTACGGTAATGGAATAACACATTTTTATGAGTTCTGCTGATTACATTTTGTTTCTGTATTTTTCTGCGCTTGTATTTTTAAACTCTGGGGTAATGTTATGTTACGAAATACAATCTTCCATGAAAGTATTGTTTTATTACTATACTTTTGCACAATTTTTAAGTTTTGAGCAATGAAAACTACGATGTCTATTATCTAAATTATAATAAAAAGTAAAGCCCTTTAAAGAACAGGTGTATGTAGCCAGGAATATATAAATAAAAATATAAAAACACGAACTTATGTTCGTTTTCTATCCTTGTTACATTAGTACCTAACTTTTTGTACAAAATATTAAACACAGAACACATTTTCTGCAAAGGAATTTTGCTATCGAGCAGATGTAGATCTAGAGAATGTATGCCAAAACTATTTCAAATATAAAATACACTAATACTATTAACGCGCAAGTTTGTGAGAATGGATGTATGGATGTAAGTTGGTTATTCCTTCATCACAGATTTCATGAAACTTTACAAAAATATAGCCTATACCTACTTTGCAATATATTTTGTTAATATTAATAGCTATTAAGTTACAATTATTATTTGTGAGACACGATATACGAGGGTCAAACTGAAAGTTCTTAGAAAATCAAAAACTGATTACATTAGCCAGTTATTAGTTTTATTATATCTTTTCAAAATATTGTTCATTGACGTCAATACACCGCTGCATGCGATGGAACCACTGGGAAAAGCACTTTGCCCACTCGTCCTTAGGGGTCTCTTCAATGGCATCGCGATACGCAGCCACCGCTTCTTCAGCATTCATAAACCGCTTTCCTTTAAGATTTTCTTTAATTTTTGGAAATAAATAAAAATCACAAGGCGCGAGGTCGGGGCTATACGGCGGGTGACCCAGTAATTCAACGTTTGATGTCGCCAAATAGTCGATCGTTCGCTTGGCGGTGTGCGACGAGGCGTTGTCGTGGTGAAGGAGGATCCTACTGCGAGGTCGTTTCTCTCGAACTTTTTCCAAGACAAGTGGCAAACAATTGGTAGTGTACCATTCTGCAGAAACTGTTTTTTGATCCTCTAACACAATTGTTGCGAAATGACCTATCCTTCCAAAGAACGAGGCCACCATTTTTTTTCCCGCACTTCGATCTCTCTTCACTTTAGTTGGCAACTCCTCGAAAGGAAACACCCACTGAGCAGATTGTCTTTTGGTTTCAGGATCAAATTCAAAAAAAAAATTCAAAATTCAAAATTATTTATTTCTGTTAACAATATTTTACAAAATTTGCCAGATATTGAAGCCTCCTTTTAGGCATGGAATTGCCTGTGCCAGGAGACAACGCTCTGCATAACTAGGTTAACAATATATACTAAGTTACTTACTATCAATCGTATAAGATTATATTATATCATAACATTTTACCTACTTACATGAATTTTTATTTTATTTTAATTACGCATATGGATGTAAAAACTTAATTTATCATAATGTGTGCGTGTACTTGTGCATGTGCATGTGCATGTGGTGTGTGTGTGTGCATGTGATGTGTGATGTGTGTGTGTGTGTGTGTGTGTGTGTGTGTGTGTGTGTGTGTGTGTGTGTGTGTGTGCATGTGATGTGTGATGTGTGTGTGTGTGTGTGTGTGTGTGTGTGTGTGTGTGTGTGTGTGTGTGTGTGTGTGTGTGTGTGTGTGTGTGTGCATGTGATGTGTGATGTGTGTGTGTGTGTGTGTGTCTGTCTGTGAGATTTTTATGTTATTTTAGGTGTCTCGTTTGTTGACTAAAGCCTCTGTTTTAGCATAGTCCATTTCTTGAAGCCAGTTCCTCACTATTGATTTGCACTCCGATAGTGTTTTTTTGTGTATGTCTAACTCTTTATTTATTTTATTGTAAATATTGGCCGACTGGAACTCAAATTGTGTTCTAGCGAATTCTGTTCTAACCTTGGGGGTAGTTGCTACTTTAAACCGACGGGCTCTTCTTTTACATGCAATGCGAGGGTCGTATGGTAGTGTTTTGTGTTGTTTTAGTGTTAGCCCTATAATATAAAGTTTTCTTACTGATAGTAATTTGCTGGTCTCGTATAATAGTTCTGTTGAGAATGTTCTTTTTTTAAAATACATTATTTTCAGTAATGCTCTTTGAGCTCTTTCCACCATTAAAAACCGCGTTTTATGAGCACTTCCCCACACCGGAATGCAGTAGGTTAATACTGACTGCACCAGGGAGATGTAAATTTGATTCAATATGTTTCTGGTGGTCCCGCTACTGTCAATCACGTTTGTGGGAACAATGTGTCTAAGAATTCGAAAGATCCAATTGAATTTACGTATCCTTGACACTATTGCTTCAATCTGGGGATACCATGACAGCCTCTGATCCACCATCACTCCCAAATATTTAATGAACTCTACTTTATTTATTAAGGGACAGTTACAGTTACTACTTGATTCTTTACAGGTATGTATTTTGATATTAAATTCATTATCAGGTTGAAAATTATCATACAGGCTGAAGCATACGTAATTTGTCTTGGAAGTGTTAAGTGTAAGGAGGTTATATTTAAGCCATGATGCAACTGTCTTCAGACCATTTTCCGTACTTCTTTTTGTTGCACTCCAGCTAGAGCCACTGAAGACAATTGCGGTGTCGTCGGCGTAGGAAAATATTTTTGCATTGTTTAGGGTCAGGTTGCACAAATCATTAATATAAATAAGAAATAGGGTGGGGCCTAAAACACTACCTTGTGGTACGCCACATGTCACCTCCACGTTCTCACTGGTTAAGTCTCCCAATTTAACTTTTTGTTTTCTATTGTGCAGGTAATCACTGAAAATCTTAAGTTGTGTACCTCTAATGCCAATTTTTGCTAGTTTTTCCAGGAGGATGGGAATAGACACCGTATCAAACGCCTTTTTGAGGTCTAAAAACACCGAGAGACATTTTTGACCATTGTCAAGTTTGTGCGATATGAGTGTAGTAAGGGAAGTAACTGCGTCTTCTGTTGATAATTTGCGTCTGAATCCAAATTGATTTGATGACAAAATATTTTTAGCGTTCAAGTAATTAAGCAATCTAGTATTTAATAATTTTTCTAGTATTTTTGCCAGAGCTGGAAGAACTGATATGGGCCTATAATTGCTGAGGTTTTCTTTATCGCCACCTTTATAGATCGCAGTGATTATAGATTTCTTTAATAAATTGGGAAAAATGCCCGTTTTAAAACAAAGATTAGCTAGGTATGTTATAATAGGAATAAGAAGATTTTTTGCGTATTTGATAACTTTTGTGGAAATGTTGTCCCATCCGGGGGCGCTATCTAGCTTAAGGTTCATTATGATATCATTTACCTCTATATGGTCAGTTTCCAACAAAACAAAGGATTGCTGCTGATTGGGTAAGGTGTTAAGATACTTATTTATGTCGTCATTCATCAGTTGTTGTTTTATTTCATTTGCAAGCTGATTGCCAACATTTGCGAAATAATTGTTTATGTAGTTAGCCGATTCGTGTGCAGATGATTTTAGGTAAGTAAGTTCTGAATTTGATTCGTTTGATTTATTTGTATACGTTAATGTTTTGATATTATTCCACAGTTTTTTATTGTCATTTATAGAAGTTTCAATGAGCTGTCTTTCATATTTTCTTTTAAGATTTTTAATTAATTTATTGCAGTAGTTTCTGTATCGAGTAAATGTTATTTTTTTTATTTCGTTTTGTGGGTCATTCTTGTATTGTTTCTGTAGCTTGTTACGATTTTTAATACATCTTAAAATGCCATCGGTGATCCAAGGTTTAATTATCCGCTTACTTTTTGGTACATTTACAGTTGTAGTGTTTTCCTTTATCGCCTCCGATAGGCACTTAATAAGGTTAGTTGTTAAGACGTTAGGGTCATCGTTACATAAGAGTAGATGTGGCAGGTTTTTTTCTAGTAAATATTTGAGAACACCTTCAAAGTTTGTTCTAGTTGTAGTTTTAGCAGGTGATTGGTTATTTTTGATTTTAGCTAAAGACAAAAAAGTAGTAAGGTGGTCAGTTATGGATGAATTGAGGACAGCAATAAAAGCCGAGTGTTTTTTCTTACTTATTCTGATCATAAAATGATCGAGACATTTCCTATCTCTAGTAATCAGCACGTGTCCAGGCAATACTCCGTAAGTTGATAACATATCTAAGTAAGAGGTCCTATTTTTAAACTCATATGGTATCTCGTTATCGATTGGTTTAATGTTTATGTTAATGTCACCTGCGATAATTATACCTTTTTGGGAGTTAAGGGTGACCAGGTGTTTTGACAATGAATTAATAAATGGTTCTGCTGAGTGATTGGAAGGAGAGCGATATATACCCAATATAGAAAAATCAAGAATGTCTATTTGCAGACCAGAAGCATGCATAAGGTTAAGTTCGCTCACATTCGAAGTCAGTGTATTCTTTATGTAGACGACTACTCCATCATTCTGATTTAGTTGATGAGTTGTTCTATATGAGTAATAGTTTTTTAATTTAGGGATGGGTTTTTCAGCATGCAGTCGGCATTCAGTCAATATTATTATATCAACCTCGACATGTAGTAGAGATATATTAATAAGCAGGTCGTCAAAGTTGCAATACACGCTTCTAATGTTCTGCGAGATAATATTTAGGTCTGTTTTGTGTATATTATGATGCTTAGGAAGATCAGCCCAATCACAATTAACAGATTTAGTTATGTTTATACTATCAATCTCATGTATAGCCTGTGTTCTGTCATCCATATGTAAAATTAATAAGGTTCACAGTTTTTAGCATAGAAAGGGTATTTTTGTAAAGAGTGTAATCGAATTTTAGTAGTTTAGCGAGAGTTAAAATCATGCACGGAGGACTATGTAGATCTTTAGCAGAAATTGAATTTGTGAGTTTTGTTTGTTGCGTGTGTATGGGTGTAGAAGTTTTACATAAGAGAAAGTAGTTGCATACAAGTAAAGATATTAAAAATATTAGTTCAGTTGCTAACATATTCGCAGCGCAGGATTTTACAAGTATACAGTTGATAAAAGATACAAAATTAGAGTGTAACGGTAAAACCAGTTTACAGGAGCCTAGTCAGATACTCTGCATTAGATGTTGTACCTGTGCTTCAGAATGAATTCTTATTATAGGAGAGGTTTCGTCTTTTCTTACGTATACAACACCGTAGGCAGTCCAACAAAATTTATAAGAACAAGATTTTACCAAATCGCGAGCTAAGAAATGAAGTCGTGATCCCTTTGCAGTCAGTTGTTCTGTCACGAATATAGGGGTGTCTTCATTTGTTCGCAGGCCCAGATGCTTAGCACATAGTTTCGTCTTGTGTTTAATGTTAAATGACTTACACATTTTCAACATGTTTGTTTTAACAATGACTGACGTGGTCTCTACTATGACCGGTGAGTTTTGTGTTGCCTCGTTCTTGTTTCGGACTCTGTATATGTCACTTATATCTTTTTTGTCTATTTGAGATCCCACGTTAGTTGATAATGTCACTACCATCTCTAAAAGATCTTCCTTCGTTTCATTGCTTCTTTTTGGCACATTTTTAATCTCAAAATTAGGCTTCCGACTGCTTCTTAGCATATCTTCCAATCTGTCTTCCAAGATTGTTATATACTTTTTGTCTTCTTTAACTTGACCCTCAAGTTTGATTATTTGCTTTTTAAATTCCTCGTTTTGCGCCGTCAGGAAAGCAATGGAATCTTGAATATTTTCGTTTGTTTTTTGTATGTCTTTAAGTGTTGGACCAATAGACTTCAGATCCTTAGTTTGTTCTGCCATGATTGAGGTTATCATGTTTCTCATTTCCTCTTTAAAAATATCTAGATCTGTTGACCAGTCATTTTCCCGTCTACGCTTAACACGCATGCTTATATTTTGAGAATCATCTGTGCTTAAATTTGGAGTCGACCCGCCGAATTGCACTGAGACAGGTACGGCGTTTTCATGGCTGGGATGGCTGGCTTTCGCAGATGATGATGGTGATACTGGTGGTGTCCTTTTCAGTGGCATTTTGTATGTTCTATGTGTGTATAAAAAGGTTAATAGGTCCTGTGTTGTTGGAACACTGATGGAATAAAATTATCACTTCGTTTTTGTAAACTTCGCTTGACCACAGACACTGTCCGTAGCAGGTTCGTAACACATTCGTAGCACACGGCGTTCAACAATACCGCTAATTTCGCTGCGCGGCTCACTGCTCCCGTAGCGCAATTACAACACGGACCGGCCCCGATCACGCCACGCACCGAGCACTGGTTCGAATCCTCCGAGCGCACCGCAAAAAGACGCGAGTCCACCGCGACGTCTGGGGGCTCTCAATGACACACACTCCGTGGGGCGAAGTCCGGGGGCGCAGCCCGAGAAGGCTGATTAAAATTAATTATTTCGAGACAAAAATTTACACACGTCCGCACGGTACGAAGCCCGAAAGGCAGAGGATCATAACAGTAAATCCAGCTTTCGTCACCTGTTAGTATGTCGAACACAGCATTTGAGTCACCTCCGTTAAATCTTTCAATCATTTTACGGCACCAATCCACACGATGGAGTTTTTGAGCCTTAGTCAAATTATGAGGTATCCACCGGGCGCAAAGCTTCCTGACCGCTAAATGTTCGTGGAGGATTTTGTGCACTTGACTCATACCGATGCCTAAGCTTGTCCGAATCTGCTGATAGGTCACTCTTTTGTCAGTCTCTATCATACGCCGCACAACACAGATATTATTTTCAGTCGTCGCCGTAGAAGGCCGTCCCTCACGTACATCATTAGTGAGATTAGTGCGACCACGTTTAAACTTATTAAACCAGTTGTAAACAGTCGCACGAGATGGGGCTTCATCGTGAAAGGCCAATCGTAGTCTATCATAACTTTCTTGTTGACTTAAATGACATCGAAAGTCATAAAAAATCATTGCACGAAAATTTTCTCGTGTTAAATTCATGTTGACGTGACACAGACAATTTTCAATTTGCCGCCAAATCGTAAAACAAATGACAAATGAATGAAATATATACTCAGTAATATTGGCAAAGAGTTCTATTTTCAAATTTTAGAATATTTTTTTTATTATATTGTTTATAAGTGGCCAGTTCTAAGAACTTTCAGTTTGACCCTCGTACGCGCGTAAAGCCGCGGAAAACTGCTAGCGTTTTACATTATTCAGAACATTTTTGCTTCAAGATTTGTTTTGCAGAAATCTGAAGCTATACATATACTCTCTGTCAAATCACATCAACCCGTACATAACTCGACGCGTCCCTTATCATACGGGATACCTTATTTCTTACGACCCAAATCTTGAGGTTTGTGATTTTGCGTAGTTTTCTATTTAATATAGTACGATGTCAGATATTCTACAAAAATATATGTACATTGTAAATTGCACTGGTAACAAGCAAGTTTGGCTGTGGCAGACAAAGACTCGAACCCCGTGCCTTACGCTATCTGGGCGTATTCCTATACCACTCGGCCACCGTCACATTAGCAAGCCTGTTGAATTTGCAAGCGCTTACTTTAACGCGTAGGCTGCGTTGCTTTTTACAGGTACAATTTATTAAATTAAGTTTGTATAGTAACAAAACACTATAAAAACAAGAATGTTATAAAATATGTACATTTTTATATATTGTCCTGATTTCAAACTCTTCAACCAACGAAAATTAAAGTAAATACAGTTGAAACCCGATAGTACGTCCCCGCTTAAAACGATTTCCCGCATATAACGCTCTTTAACGTCGGTCTCTACCACTTGGAGTATGTTTTCATACATTCGTTACCAACTTAAAGGTCGGCGCCGACTGATCAACCCGACACGGGAACGGCACCAACGAGGCTTCAACCATACGGAAGCGCGTTACGTAAAGGGAACAGCAACGCCTCGGATAGGATCGGCACCGGATAGCGAACGACTCGCCGCGGTCGTGTTTGATACAACTTATATGACAGTTCTTCTTGTGAATGACATCCTGTTTGACAGGGTGGACGGATAGTCGTCAAACAGCGGGCGACGCGCCGTAAGCGCGTTACAACGCATGCGCCGCTGGTCGAGAGTGGGTCCCGAGTTGGTCTCGATCCTTAGTGGTGACGTTAGTAGGTTGAAAGGGGTGCATGAAAGAAACCTCCCCGCGCGACGTGCCTACTTCACTACACGTCCGGTGCACCCTGGACAGTCAGCGAGTTCCTGTGCTGACTGACGAATTCTTTCACCACGATGGTAAACCAAAAGCGACCACCCATAGGTCCTAGCAGTCCACTTTCGAAACCGGCTCTGCGCGTCATTTCAATTAACATCGAAGGTTTCTCAGATGATAAAGCACAAATTCTTGCTGATTTGTGCAAAGTTAAAAATTGTGACATATTATGTGTCCAAGAAACCCACCGAGATGACAAGCAGAGTCGACCTTACATTCCTGGACTGACGCTTGTCGCCGAGATCTGTCACCCGAAGCACGGTAACGCAGTGTTTGTTGCTCCCGGCGTAAGCGTACTCTCGACTAAATGCTCCTTGGAAGGCGGAATCGAATCGATCACTATAGACCTTGGACAGTGCAAGGTTACTTCGGTATACAAGCCACCCAATACAGCATTTGAACTTACTATTCCGGACCTCTGCCAGTCGAATCACATCATCATTGGAGATTTTAACAGCCATAGTGCCAGCTGGGGCTATACTTCCACTAACAATGATGGGCATGCTGTTGAAAACTGGGCTGACAAAAATGACCTTACTCTGGTACACAACCCCAAATTACCAGCATCATTCAACAGTGGGCGTTGGAAACGTGGCTATAACCCCGACCTGATATTTGTGAATACTAGCCTCAGCTCCTGGTGTTATAAAAGTGTGTGTCCCCCAATCCCTCGAACCCAACATCGGCCAATTATGTGCTCTGTTGCTGCTGCTATCCGCCCAATCACTGAACCATTTAAGAGACGTTTCAACTACCAAAAGGCGGATTGGGAAAACTACAAAAAGGCTGTCGATGAAAGCCTAAAATCAGTTCCTGCATACCCAGAAAATTACAAACAGTTTGTTAAAGTGGTACATGTCACATCACGGAAATACATCCCTAGAGGCTGCAGGACTTCTTTTATCCCGGCCCTATCACGCCAATCTGTAGAATTGCTAGGACGGTACGAGGAACTATACGAGGCTGACCCTTTCTCTCAGGAAACGATTGACATGGGCGAACAGCTGCTGCTCTCAGTAAATAAGAGCTGTCGAGAAAAGTGGCTAGATGTGGTCACAAGCATAGACCTTACCCATAATAGCAAAAAAGCGTGGACTACTATCAGGAAACTGACAGGCGATCCTCCTCCACCAAAAGCAATTGGGAAAGTCTCAGCTAACCAAATTGCCACCCAACTTCTTCTTAACGGCAAAACCACAACGCGGCCCGAAAAAGTTTCTGTTTCGACTGATCAAATTGACTCGAACCACATTATAAGTTATCCCTTTGAGTTGGACGACCTCTTCTCTCAAATTCGCAACTTGAAGCTTGGTAAAGCCTCTGGTTTTGACGATGTGTCTGTCGAACAGATTAAGTGCCTTGGTCCGGGTGCGGTGGCTTGGCTTCTTGAGCTTTTTAATAACTGTTTGGAGTCACATAAAATCCCTCCACTCTGGCGGAAATCCAAAGTTATTGCTATCCTTAAACCAGGAAAGCCAGAGTCAGACCCTAAAAGCTATCGCCCCATCTCTTTGCTCTGCCACACTTATAAATTGTTTGAGAGAATGCTTTTGGCTCGTCTTTCCCCCTTTATAGACCCAAAGTTAATACCCGAGCAGGCGGGATTTCGTCCGGGAAAATCGTGCTGCAGTCAGACTCTTAAACTTACCCAACACATAGAGGACGGCTTTGAAACACATAAAGTGACAGGCACGGTGTTTGTAGATCTATCTGCAGCCTATGACACCGTAAATATCAGACGCCTTTTGGGGAAGGTAGAGTCTCTTACTCAAGACCGTAGATTTGTGCAGATCCTAAGAGAATTGCTCCACAACAGGCGTTTCCAAGTTCATCTTCTAGAAGGGAAAAGTAGATGGAGAACACAAAAAAACGGCCTCCCACAGGGGAGCGTATTGGCGCCGTTGCTGTTCAACATCTATACTAACGACCAGCCAGTGACTATGGATACAACCCGTTTCCTGTACGCCGACGATTTAGCACTGACCTCACAAGCCGAGAACTTTTTGCAGGTTGAGGCAGCCTTGACTACTGCCCTTAGTGCTCTCGACGATTATTACACACAAAATGCACTAAAACCCAACCCATCGAAGACCGAATCCTGTGTTTTCCACCTACGCAACAGAGAGGCTAAGCGCAAATTAAACATCACCTGGAAGGGAGTGCCTATAACACACAATGACTACCCCAAATATTTGGGTATTACACTGGACAGGTCTTTAACCTACAAAAAACACTGCCAGAATACCAAGGTTAAAATTCATGCCCGCAACAGCTTAATTCGTCGTCTTACCTTCACTAAATGGGGCGCGTCACCGGATGTCTTGCGGACCTCCGCTCTGGCCCTGTCGTTTTCCGTTGGCGAATACGCATGTCCAGTTTGGGGTCGATCTGCTCATACAAAGCTGGTGGATATAGCCTTAAACGAGACTTGCCGAAGTATTACAGGCTGCCTAAAACCCACCCCGGTAGCAATGCTGTATTCACTAGCTGGTATCGCACCTCCGGACATTCGCAGACGAGTGGCTAGTGGAGTGGAGCGTCGTAAGCAGGAGACGAGCGCACTTCATCCAATGCACGCTTACTGTACGGTCAGTCAAAGACTAAAAAGCCGCAGAAGCTTCATGAAGTGCGTTCCTCCTCTTGACCGCGACCCCTCTACTGCGAGACGTGTCCTTTGGGAGAACGGCCCCTTACCACCTGCTCCTTTTGTTCCTCCTTCCGAACATCCTCCTGCAGGACACAAACTGCCATGGCCCACTTGGAAGTCCCTTAACAGACTCCGGACCAAAGTGGGTAGATGCAAGGACTCCATGTACAAGTGGGGATTTTCCGACGGAACAGATCTGTCCTGTGTTTGCGGGTTTACTCCACAAAACATGTCCCATTTATTGTCTTGTCCTGCGTGCCCTGATTCGTGCTTGCTAGAAGACCTTATGTGTGCTAACGATAAGGCAATCCGCGTCGCCCATTACTGGGCACAAAAAATTTAAGTCGGTTTACCATCGACACGATAAGAAGAAGAAGTAGGTTGAAGATGTGCATTAAAGTAGGAGTTTCTTAAATGGTCTCAAAAGACTGTGTGATAATCAAATTGAGAGCAAAATAGAGTCCCGATCTTAATTTTCAATTCAGTCGCGTTTATATTTCTACAAATATCGTGTAGCTTTGTTAATTATCTGGGCTACACTAAGAATTTCTGAACAGAAAATCCAAGGTATATATTTTTGGCCCGACCCGAGGATCGAACTCGATCTCTGACACTACGGTCGCTTTAAAGTGCGACCCGCTTACCGCTGAGCCACCGAGGCAGTTATAATATTGTAAATATGGCAGAGGCATTAATATGAAAATTTTAAGACGATTAATTAGGGATACAGGATTTCCTTTATAAACATTCAGTACTTTTTTACATTTTCCTTTAGCTTTAACTTCAAGAATACTTCACAAATGGCGGAATTTTCATAGACCCTTACCACGCAAGTTTAAAGCGGGGTAGATCTATAAATAATTTCAACGCGAAGAAGCACTCGTGAATAAAATATCGGCTCGTGTAAGCCCACCCGGGAGGACATGAATAATAATATTGAATGCAAGAACGCCTCGCATCTCTGAATGTCACTACTGGTTATGTGATAGAGAAGACTCTATCAAAAATAAAATATCGTGTCGAAATATGGAGGATCTTAGAGGAAAAGTTAAGAAGACGAATTCAAAAATAGAATATTGTGTCGAAACATGGACGAAAAGTTAAAAAGTCGAATTAAAAATTATGGTGCCAACCTGTGGCGACAGAAATTAACTAAATTCCCACTAAATTATCATTTAAGAGACTCGTCTGTGTCACACTATCTATATTATGTATAGCGGGAGCATCAATATAGTGTAATCCATAATCTTCTACAACATCATCTTGATATATACTATAGTAGATATATGTGTTAATTTAATCGCTTGTGTTATGTATCTGTAACATTATATTAGTTTATATTGGATTTATAATAATCTGAATTCATTTTGTTTTTGTTTATATTATAGATTGTTTAAGTGTTTTTTTGTAAAATTCACCTTTTTGTAATAGTAATTCATTTTCTTTACAATCAATTCTGCTTAGCCCAAAAGTTTGACCGGTATATTATGCCATAAGGAATTAAGTCCGCTATTTTATGTAGTAAAGTATAAATAAAAATAAAAAAGACAGAAACTTGCAGGTATCCCTTGTCCACAATATGACACAAGCCGACGCTACATCCTCGGTTATTTCTGGAGGGAGTGATCTGACCTGACACTTGTTGCAACTGTTCGCAACAAATGGAGCAGCGTTACATGATTAACTGTCCTTGATCTTCCAACATAAAGGATCGACTACAGAAAGACTTATAAAATCAAAGAACATTGAAAATACATCTGTCGTATGTTCTAGTACACGTATATTTTTTACCAAGCCGTAGGTAAACGCAAAGAATTTTCGAATGATGGATGACTATCGACCGATATGGATATAGAATGAAGGGCCACGGGTATTCTGAGCTCAGCTTTTGTGTGTAGGATCCATCTACCTGAATCATTTTTCGGGGAAGTGCTATTCTTTTTTACATAAAAGGGTATTCCGATGAGGCGGAATGTTTGAATAAAAGTCTTTACTATCGGTATCAAAGATAAACATACAATTTGTCGGAATGATCTGGAACACAAATCTTTTAAGGTACATGAACTTTTTCAATGCTTGTTAACATGTTTAAGCTTTGTTTTATAATCAAGAGGTAGATTTAAGCTACATATAGCAACTAGCAGGAATGAATAGTACAAAAACAGTAAAGTAGTTAGCGAGGTAACTACCGACGACCTACGTGGTGTAGTGGCATAGCACGCTGTTTTTAAGGCGCCGCTGCTCCGAGGTCCCGGGTTCGATTCCCGGTCGGGTCAATATAGAAATAATGAAAAAAAATATATTGCCTCGGGTCTGGGTGTTGTGGTACCACCGTTGTATCTGATTTCCATAACACAAGTGCATTAGCTACTTAATTTAGGATCAGAGCAATGTAAGTGATTGGTGTCCAATATTACAATACTATTAGAATTCAATTACAACTGCCTAGATCCTGTTCACAGGCAGTGTATTACATATAACACTCGCTTATTTGAGTGAGTAATGAAATATTAAATTATATTCTACAATACTGCATCTTTGTTTAACTTTGTAAATGGCTTAGTTAGACTCATGTAATCTACAAGAACATGACTTGTATAGTTAACGGTAACATAGAAATAATATAAGGTTGGCATCGTTGAGTTTTAACCTCAACAATAATAGTATTTTTTTATTCAAAGCTTTATAATATCAGTATAGATTGTTTTGGTAATATTTCCTTTTCTAGTCTAGGAGTGATTTGTATAGTATTAAGTAGGTATAAAAAAAAACTAAAATACTTTTATTTCGGACAGAGTCTATATAGCAATGATTACAAATACAATTATACAAATAACACCGGAACCACAAATTATGATTTCTACATTGACCTGACCGGGAATTGAACCTAGGACCTCGTAGCGGCGTCGCATTGAGTGAAACCCAGCGTGCTTAGCTAGTACCTACACCACGGAGGTCGTCATGGACACTGATCATGTATTCTTTTTTTTTCCCATTGACACCACTCAAAGTGAGATAACGCTGGTCACGGAGTATATGAACAGAAACTAAAGAGCGGCCGCTTCAAGAATGCTATTATGAAGTTTTCAATTATGACGGAAAATATTCGAAACAATGTCAAATTTCTGAACGTTGAATATTAGACTTTCCATCAAAATTGAAACTTGTCAATAGCATTCCTTGAACGGCCGGGCCGGCCTTTACATTACGATAATCCAAAGTCCTAGAATTGGTTGTGCGATTACACCTTACTAGTTTGGGTGGGTATAGTCAATAGTTATACAACTATATATGTGTATACGAGTATCCAAACCATCACCCATGTTTGGGAGTTTGACAGATATTTAACGTTTCATAAAATTAAGATAGTACAACCCTATGGACTACATATTATGAAAAATAAGCTTTGCGGAACCAAGTAAATTATGTTTTCTAAAATTTATCGTACGTTTGACAACCCTTAGTCCACAGACAGCAGATACAAGAGCGATCCGGTGTAACAATGCGATGTCTGTAATTAAATACGGGTACACGTTGTATTTGCCTCCATCAAATCTTCTTAGTCTAACGCAAAATAGATATTATTACTTAATATTCTGTGTAAGGCAAGACCTACACAGTTGTTAACAGGCAAAACTGATCTCAGGATGATGTTGCTTAAAATAAGCGTAAGCTAGCTTTTACTGCTACAGATTAATAAAATAATCAAAACTTATTAAATACTAGCAGCCGCCCGCGACTTCGTTCGAACGTGTTGGTTTTACTCCGTTCCCAAAGGTAGAAGTGTAATGTATAGTCATTAAACTTCTCTTATAGACTTCCCCAATAAATAAACTGTCTAACACAGACATGGTTTTTGTAACTGAACCAATAGCTGTATAATATTACATTTATAGAACTATAGATAAAATTTGGCCCGGTTAGCCAGAAAGTTGCTGGTTCGAGTCCCGCCCCTGCGCAAGTTTTAATTTCTTATTTCATATTTATGAATATAAAATATGACACTGTAAGTGTTAAAACATTCTTTACCATTGGATAGCGAAGCGTTATCTATTTCCAAGTTGACTTTATTCTGTAATGAATAACTACTTGGCCCAATCCTGTTGTAAAACAGTTGGGGTGGATAGCGCAGAGGTCACGCGTAATGACGTAGTGAATACCTACCTTTAAGAGACCTGAAATTTTGCAGGGTCGGAGCGACGGCACGGTAGCTTCTTTGGAAGAGAATTTGGCCCCGTAAGCCAGAAAAATGCTGGTTCGAGTCCCGCCCGTGCGAATTTTTTGGTTTCTTATTTCATCTTTATGAAGATTAAATTTTCTTACAACGTTATCTTCTCAACGCTATGGGAGAAGCAGCTTCCCTCAAGTCTACTCCTGCTACCTTTGGGACTATATTTTACCAGGACTCCAGGAGTTTTCGCTACGCTACTATTATAGCTCGCTGTACGCTGTCCTGGTAAAATGAATCCCGAAGTGTGTTGTGGCAACTCTGGTGTCTCATTCAGTAGCTTACGGGCACCACAGCGTCGAGACAGGACCCACCGCTATAGTGTTCTGGTGAAATATAATAAAAAATATTAATATAGCCCAAATGCTTTAATCACGAGCAATATTAATGGTTATTACGAAACAAAGTTTATGAGGAAACTGCACTTACAGGACATATGAATTTCAACCGGTAATTTAAAGGTATGACCGGACATCGAACCTAGGACCTCAGACAACATGCAACCTCACAAACTATCGTATTTATAATATTAGTAGGATTACAGACAAGCATCTTCCATGTGCATTCAAAGTGAAATAAACTAAAAGCTATATTACAGAAAAGGTTGTATGTAAGGAAACTCTTTGCACTTAATCTAGGATGATTCTCACATTTTACAAACACAGCAGCCCATTAAACCCATTCATGACTTGTTCATATAAAAAATTTAGAAATGTGTAGAAATATCCCGCCTACAGCTTATTTCCAAACTTCAACGCTCAACATTTATAAATAGCAGCCTATCTTTGCTATTCACGTGCAAATATCTGACCCAGTTACTAATAAAAATTGAATAGAGTATTTGGATATTGGATGCTGAATTCCTAATAAAGGTCATACGTTGCGTGGACATAGTATTTTGCTGCGAAAGGTATGCTACGTTGCGTTAATAGGCCCGGGTCGGAGATAGGTTAAAGTCTTTATTTTGTCTGTTTCTGCGTTAACAAGGTACAAAAGCTTTATAAACGCGTGCTCTATACGAATTTTGGACTTCATTCTGTCATCAACATACGTTTCTATCTAATCTAACCCGAAAATAAAATTAAAAAGTTTCTGATTTTTTGAATTTCAGATTTATTAGAAACAAAAGCAGTTTTAGAAGCAAAACGTGGATCTCTACTGGGGCTTTAAATTCACAAGTGTGACTCCATAAAGATGAAATAAGAGACCACAAATTTCCCACGGGCGGGACTCGAACCAGCAACTTTCTGGCTTACTTGCTGGTTCAAGTCCCGCCCGTGCTCAATTTTTGGTTTTTTATTTCATTTTTATGTACATAAAATATGACACTGTAAGTGTTAAAAACCTTCTAAACCATCACCAGTGTGTCTTCAAAATAAAACTTGCAAATTAATGTTAGACACTAATGTAGAAGATCTTGTGGAAAATTGGTGCCTTTACACAAGCCTCGTTACTGGATATCTTTATTTGCGGTAAAAATAGAAAACTTTTCCTATTTGAACAGTTTCTGTAGAATATCTGGCTTATAATACTATCGCATTTTCATATACAATGAAGCTAAAATCCTTTTATGTACAATAACACTCGCGATCCCATGACACTAAGATATTCAAGGCTTTGCAACAGGGCTTGTTCACAATGCAATAAATAGTCTTCTTCCTATCGTGTCGATGTTATACTTGTCTATATCTCAATTTGTTGTGTCCTGTAATTGGCGACGTCGATTGCTTTGTCGTTTGCACACATAAGGTCTTCTAGAAAACTGTTTTTTTTTTTAATATTTTAGTTTAACAAATAACAGTGTACAAAAGGTGGACATAACGTTAAAAGCATTCTCTCCCAGTCGTACCTTTAGGTCATGCAGAAAGATTTTGGAGGGTGCAGAAAAACGTAGCAAGATAGAACTTAAAAAAAATAAAAACGCAACAATATATTATAATGTGAATACAATAATGTTATATACATACCATTATTAACATTGAGGATTATAAACTAAATAAACATAAGTATAATACATATTATATCCATAACAACCATATACATACATAACTCAAAAATATCCATACTTATATATTTTACAAGTTTCACAATTATGCAGCCAGAAACTTACGCAGTTTGTTCTTGAAAGACAAGTTCTTGAAAGAAATCAGGGCTATTCAGGAAAAGACAAGAGATAGGACAGGTCTTGTGAAGTGAACCCGTAGACGCAGGACAGATCGGTTCCATCGGAGAATTCCAACCTTAGGACCTCCAAGTCCAAGGTTTGTTAAGGAACTTCCAAGTGCATCCATAGGAGTTTGAAAAAGTAAGAATAAAACATGCATTAAAATAAAAATAATGCATTTGGCTTGAAATGTAAACTCATCGCTAGAACGTTAACTTTAACTTGGTAGGTATCATATAATGAACAATATTATTTGAATATTAGACGACTCGGTTATTTAGATTTTATATCAAAATAAGTATTGTTTAGTATATTGTAACAAAGAGAAAATAAATATAAAACAATAAAATATATTACTATTAGTCTTCTGTACAAAATAAATATTATTTTTATGGAAATCTTATTTCGTAGCGTAAGTTTAACTCTACTTACTCCAAAAAAAAACATTTAAACTGAATGACTTTGACACTACTCGAACCAACTTTTGCCTTCCTTTGACACGTCCAGCTGCCTGCTAAGAATCCAACATTACTCTCCGCAGCAGAAGTTTGATCTTCCATACTTCTATACATATTTAGTAATCATAAAGAATTTCATCGTGAAAATATATGTTTTGCTTCATCCATTCATTCCCAAAGTGAACGCGCCTTTACGTTACCCATTCAAAGGGCCCCATGAGGCTATATCTCTTCTTATTCCACGGCCCTGACGCAGTGGACATCTTCTTAAATATGTACATTCATTCAATGACCTCCTTAACTCCAAGCTGTAAGGTCTAAAATTGATGTCTTTTGAACCCTATTTTTCTGTAGGAAAAGAATAAATAAGTCGCATACTTGGGGCATAGGAGTATTAACATAGACCGATTTTTATAGAGTCGTAGTTCTGGAATTCAGTTCATAGATTCACGGTAATACTTTTTCCGTAATATCTACTACATTTCTATATTTTTTGTTGTAATAAATTATAAATCTGAGGAGTTTGTTTGAACGTGCTAATCTCAAGAGCAACTAAAGTGATTTGAAAAAATCTTTTTGCGTTAGATAGCTTATTGAAGCAGGTTTAAGGCTATAATAATATACAAAACATCATGCTGGCACGGGCTGGGAGGGAACAAACTAAAACCACACAGCGAGCGATGGAGAGGGCTATGCTTAGTGTTTCTCTACGAGATCGAATCAGTTATGTAGAGATACATAGCAAGTGGCAATGGCAGGGCACATAGCGCGGAGAACTGATGGCCATTGGGGCAGCGAATTTATAGATTGGAGACCCTTTGACCAAAGACGCAACGTAGGTCATCCACCGACAAGATGGATAAATAAATAAATAAATATCCCTTGGACATTCCCACACATCGCCATCTAGTCCCAAAGTAAGCTACTCAAAGCTTGTGTTATGGGTGCCAGACAACGGATATAATACTTAAATACTTTTTGTTTGTAAATACATACATGATATACATAGAAAACACCCAGACCAATACAAACTGACATGTTCATGCACACAAATGTTTGTATTGTGCGGGGGTCGAACCCGCAACCCGCTGCGTAGTAGGCGATTTCTCGACCACTACACCAGACGGGTCGTCAAAGATGGACAGACGATCTTGTAAAGATTGTAAGAACACATTAGCAGGATCGCAGGAACGAGCGGTCTGCAAGTAGTTACTGCACTATTGTGATCGGCAGTGGACGTCCTTTGGCTGAAAATGATTATGATGACGATTACTAACATGATTTGGTTCTAAATATGTTAAGGAAATATCAGATACATAACAACAAATTATAACAATCAACCAAAACTACGCAAAACCTAGGAATGTACGGAAAACATCACGTCAAGGTAAACACTGCGGTATCTTATTAAGTTGTAATAAAGGCTATTTTGCAACAAAAGTGGGTAACCAGATATGCTCGCCACTGTACTTCTTGTTTTATAAGTACTGAATACTGTGGTACCGCTTTTAGGCAGTGCGTAGAATTTAAGCTTATATCGTTCTTTTTACCTTGTTCAAACATCGTTGCGAAAATCATTTTGTTAGATATTTAGGCTTAGCTTATTTACAAGTTCGTCTGGCAGAGATTAGACTTAAAGCGAGTACTTACATAAAACTTTTTTATGAAATGGTTCTGTTTATAATTGCAAATAGGTTAAGTAGTGCATATTTATTTGTTCCTCGTGTATGAGTGGTGAGAAAATTAAAATAAAGAGTAAATTATTACACCCTAGTACCAAAAAGTCGAATCGTGTAAATCCCCCTCGGTATGCTATCCACGTAGCTCGTAGGCACAAGGTTACGAGAAATAGTGGCCTTGGCATTGCTGTGGGTCACCGAGGAACGGCTCGAATAACAATTACCCTCTATAACGGTGCTTAGATTAATCGTCGAATATAAACGGGAAAACTCCTACCAGTTTTCCCGTAAGTAAGTCAAATCTTTTCTTCTCTTTAGTATGCAATGAAAACAGGACGTGAAAATGAGGATGATAAAACAGGGACAATGTCTTAAACTTTTATTCAATCTATCATCATTATTAGTCACTGGACGTCAACTGCTGAACTGGTTCAGCAGTTGACTACGGTTTCAACGATTTTACCAGCGTCAGATAAGGCTAATAAGACTGAATAAATATAAAACGACCTATTTCAAATTGACATTTACAGAAATGATTGCTGACAAAGAGGACGTGTTCAAATCAGGCGATTTGTGTTATATTCTACGAATATTCGAAATGAAACAACTTTTTTACGGATTAACTTTTCGCGAGTTTATTAATTTTATCCCGACGTTTCGAACACTTTACAGCGTTCGTGGTCACAGGTAGACTAAGATGTTATTTGTAAATTACATAGTTTTTCAAAAATTATACTACCGTCACTCAATAATATTATTAATAAACGTTCCTATCCACGCAGAAAGAGCTAACTGTGTCTTGTGATCTTGCAGTGAGTGGTCTAGCTTGGGTCCTAGTTAGAACTGGATTCCATGCTGGTGGAATTTTACAACCATCTTCTCTGTTAAAATTTGGATGTTTTCTTATTTCTATTGCTTCGCGTAGCATGCGTGGAACGAAGCGACGTTCTTTAGACAGTTTTACATTTAGATTTAGATTTTTAATATTACTCATATTCGCGTAAACTTCAGAATCAAGTATTCTACGAATATTCCTTATTTGATGTTTGTAAAATCGAGCCTTAATAATAAAAATAGAATATAACTTGTTTCTGAAGTTTATGCGAATATTACTCATCGAAATAAAAAACTTTTTTACGGATTAACTTTTCGCGAGTTTATTAATTATATCCCTACGTTTCGAACACTTTACAGCGTTCGTGGTCACGGGTAGACTCTAGACGGGTAGTCTACCCGTGACCACGAACTTTGTAAAGTGTTCGAAACGTCGGGATATAATTAATAAACTCGCGAAAAGTTAATCCGTAAAAAAATTGTTTTATTTCAATAGGATATAAGTTTGTCACTTTGTAAGTTTGTTTGCACGTGCTTATCTTAAAAAAATCAAATTCTGATTCTTTTACTAAGAGAATCTTAAAATATAGTTAAGTCATATCATATTATCGCGTTGCAATAGTCAATATTAGACGACGACCTCCGTGGTGTAGTGGCTAAGCACGCTAGGTTTCAAGACGTCGCCGCTCCGAGGTCCCGGGTTCTATTACCGGTCGGGTCAAAATAGAAATCAAAATTTTCTACATTGTCTCGGGTCCAGGTGTTGTAGTACCATCGTTGTGTCTGATTACCATAACACAAGTGCATTAGCTACTTACTTTGGAATCAGAGCAATGTATGTGATGTGTGCTATATTTATTTAATTAGGGTTAAGAATGGTATGCCAATTAAAATGCAATTTTATTTTCTACAATACAATAGTCTTTTATATTAATAAGTAAGTTTTTTATCCAAAGCCATTAAGTCAGTACCTAAACTACACAGCAAGTAATAGTTTTCACGGCAATAAACTGAAGTGAAATATAAAAACCGTCATCAGAAATAATAAAATGGCACTTACAGCGCATGGCGAATAATGCCAGCTCAAGCAATATACATACATATTACAGTTACTAACCTTGGCATTGCTTTTATAACATAAAGCACACCATTCAGTAGGAAGGCAATAAAAATAATACATCAGAGATGGGACTATGGGCTATCGAGAATGTTGTACCCTTCACTTAACGATGACACTGGCATAACAAACAGGTCAAATTAAGAACCCCTTTTTAGGGTTCCGTAGCCGAATGGTAAAAAACGGAACCCTTATAGTTTCGTCAAGTCTGTCTGTCTGTCTGTCTGTCCGTATGTCACAGCCATTTTACTCTGTAACTATCAGCATTACACAATTACAATTTGGTAGGAAGATGTATCTTGTTAACCACTTACCGATTCTCATACAAAAATAAAAAATAATTGCAGTTAAGGGGTGGCTCTCATACATGAAACTAAAACCAAAAAAAAATTTTTTGTCAAACCTATGCGTGTGGGGTGTCTATGGATAGGTCTTTTAAAATAACATTGAGGTTCCTAAAACCATTTTCTTTTAAAGTTTAACGTTTCATAGCTAGACGCTTCTAAAGTAGTAAAATAGGCGTCCCCCCCATCTAATTTCTAAACCAAGCAAGTGTAAATTTTGAAAAAAATATATGATGTAGATCTTAATAAATACTTTCAACGAAAATTGGTTCGGACGGGATCAAACGAGTAGTTTTTAAGATATAGCACATTTTCAACAACCGCAAACATAACTTTGTACTTCATACCAATACTATGTAAAACAAAGTTATATTTGCAGTCAACAAAATATTGCGGTATTTTACTAAGTAGAAGTAAATGGATTCCCTAATTCAGTTAAAGTTGGCACGGAACCCTCAGTGCGTGAGTCCGACTCGCACTTGGCCGGTTTTTTTAAGTCGTTTAAAAAGACTTCCTGATTGAGGTGACTCTTTAGGCTAGTGCTAAAAATTCTTACTCAACTTCGGTTTATTCTAAAACAGTCAGTTCAATTTTTTTCTAGTCTCTTATTACTCTGCCTTCAGTCAAATTTATAGTTGTTGATTTTAATGAAATAGCGTTATGTAAAAGGAAACTTTTCTAAATAAATCAGATGCTTAAATTAGATAAGGGTTAAGCTGGATTTGAGTTGACCTATTGAAAATACCTACCAAACCATTCAGTCAATAATTGAAATTTTGTTGGCGTTATGTAAAAGGAAACGTTTCTCAATAAATCAGATGCTTAAGTTAGATTAAGGTGAGGCTGGGTTAAAGTTGACCTATTCAAAATACCTATCAAACGATTCAGTCGTTGATCTAAAAGTTTATGATGTAATGTAAAGGACAACGTTTCTAAATAAATCAGGTGTTTAAATTAGGTTAAGTTTTGACTTGGTGTAACTTGACCTATTAATATACCTATATTTTCACTTGCGTAATTTTTCGGTGATTCCATTGATAAAACAAGATAATAACTTGACAACACTAGAATGGATCCCGCTATGAAGCGCTAGAGTGAGATGAAAGCCAGGATAAAACATTGTATATTTCCTGTTCGACTGGAACAAGGTCGCGCCGAATCTTAGCCTTGGCATTGCCCACAAAATACAACCTTGTCAAGGAGTCTTTTATTTTACTGAGGATCAAGTTATCATAAGCAAACTTGTGTAGTTCGTAGGCGATAGTATTTAAAAAAAACTCGTTGCTTGTTTTGAGTTACGTCAACACTAAACTTAAGTAGGTGTATATCGTCTTTAGCAGTGCAAAGTAATTGTTTTCAAACACATACAGCCCGACATATTACATCCCAATATATTCACAAAGCCGATGACGTACCTCGAGATGAAAGTGTCGTTATATGTATTTCGATAGATAACACACTTTCATAGGTACTAATTGTTTTATGTCATGTCAAATTTGGTTAACTTGGCTCTGTTCAACACTTACTTGGCAATAATTGCAATGTCAACTCAAGCTCGGTAAATAGCGATGAAAAAAACAATCACATCCGCCCATGGGCCTTCCATTCCACTCTCATTAATAAACCAATGACAGTCAATAAACATTTTATACCGTAACAAAGCGAATAAAAAGCGAATTCCTTCACTATTCTGAGCTTTCATAGTGGGAATTAAAATGCATTACGAAATTAAGCTTTAAAGCAGGGCTGGCGAAATCTCACGAATACTTTGAAGTGAATAAAACTTTATGTATGACGAATTATACAGACTCATTGTAAAGTTGATGAAATTCTGCGTTTGCCACGGACGGAAAATTTAGTTTACAGAACGTTTTAGTAACAACTCGCTGATTTCAGTGTAAATTACAATGTTGTAGGTAGCGAGAAAAAATTGTGTGACGTGAGTATACAAACACTAAAAACGACAAGGTGTTAAAACAAAAATTTACTTAAACGAATCCATTAGGAGCTATTGTTATGTTAGTAAAAACACGCTAACGTTAAAGTACCAAAAACTAACATTTAATTTCAAATAATCATAACAATCAATCCAGTCGGTCCAGCCATCATGTTAACAATTTAACATTGATTCTAGTAAACACAACAAAATACTACAACGAAAGTATCATTTAATTTTTATCACATAACATTGTTATTCCTTAGAGTATGAGTATGAGTTACGGCAACCCTACTGTTAGTATTGTCCGGGGATATAATCCAAGTACTAACTGAGCCAACATTATACGATTCAGCCGCTCACAATACCGAAAGGTAATAAAAAGCGGCTTCAATTGACACACTTATTTGATGAAACTACAGTTTCGCAGCCGCTCGTAGCAGGGCTACATAGTTTCGTAGCGGTTCGTAGCATTCATCCGTAGCATTCCGTTATAACATATATCGTAGTTCAGACACCAGACGCTGCTATTGAATACTTTCTTTGAGGGAAATTCAATATTTTATATATTTTATACACATTACCATTAGTAGGTACAGGTGTTGTTATATAAGTTTCTCTTCCAGTCCTTTTTAAATTTACAAATCGCATCTCAGGACCCCACAAATTTAAAAATTTTATTTTATGAAAAAAGCCTATATATACAAAACACAGATACTTGGTTGGAAATGACGTCAGCAAAATGACGTCGTCACAAACTCAGGCCCGAGTGGTAGGCACTAAATGTATAGAAAACCGTCGCAATTTAATGCTATGCTTATAATAGTTCGATAATAATAACTTTCACTGCTCATTTACTTGTCCAATAATTCAAAGTGATTCAGAATTAACTTTGAAAAATCAAAAATATAATACAAGTACAATGGCTACTCATTACCCATTTTTCACTTCTTTATTTAGTATTTAGTAACCCACCCGGCTTTTCACGGGTTTAATGCTGATAATGCTGCTAATGCTGTCTTCAATACAACGTTCAGAGATTCTTCGTCATAAGACAATACGAATATTTTTTTTTTAAATGTTACTCTTGAAAGAAAGATACATAAGTGTTCATATAAAAAGCACTCAACGCTCAAATCTAAGCTCCCAGCCCTGGCCGGTAAAGTGCGCTGTTCCTACATAAAATATTCATTTGGAAATGGCCGTATTGATCTATATTAAATGTACAATATATTTGAGTTCCCTAATTGAATACGGAATAATGCTTTATTGCTTCAAATCGCTTCGTAAATAAGTCAATATTTCTTGTAAAAAGTAAATAATAAGAAATGGTTGTTATTGGTTATCCCAAATACATGGCCATGTATATATGGCCATATAGCCATATATTGTCACCTGGAGCTTTTTTGTAGACTTTTTTAAGATGTGGATTACTGTAGCACATTATTTTCATCCATCTCGTACAGTTCAGCTAGCCGAACTCTACATCGTTTGCTGTTTAGCATCGAAAAAAATGAGTTTATATACGACTTTTTTGAAAGCTCGAAATAATCAGTGTCAGTGACTACTATATTATGCGTATATAACACGTTAATCTTATAATTATAAACCTTCCTCTTGAATCACTATCTATTTTGACCACCCGTCTGGTGTAGTGGTCAAGAAATCGCCTACTACGCAGCGGGTTTCGGGTTCGATCCCCGCACAATACAAACATTTGTGTGCCTGAACATGTCTGTTTGTATTGGTCTGGGTGTTTTCTATGTATATCATGTACATATGTATTTACAAAAAAAAGTATTTAAGTATTATATCCGTTGTCTGGCACCCATAACACAAGCTTTGAGTAGCTTACTTTGGGACTAGATGGCGATGTGTGGTAATATCCAAAGGATATTTATATTTATTTAAAAAAACGCATTAGAATCAGTTTCGCAGTTTTTAAGGTTTAGGTTTACATACATATAGACTGCGGGAAGCGCCCTTGTTTTTTACTAATGGGATCTGTGAACGATGTTTTTTTTTGTATTTGGTTTCGATATCAATACAACACAACGTGTTTTTTTTGTTTTCCGGACAATATTACTAAAGATTCTAACAATATATGAGTAATATTTTCCCGAAAGATATTTTTCTAACAGATGTATAATGCTCGAGTAAGAATGTTTTTTGAAATCAGTTCGTTATTATTGGCTCTTTGTTTATAGTAACGTAGTCAACTTTACTAGAACTGCGAATGGTCAGCAAAAAGGGCACAAACGAACATACTTTTATTACCTACTTTGTCACTGATTTTTGGTTTAGTTTTTTTTCTGTTTCTTAACACAGCAGTTTTCATTTATAATTTACTTTCACTAAACAGCGTTAAGAATCTTTCGGAACTTTAAAAAAAAATGTTGGCACAGAAAATAAAAATAATAAAATGCTTAGAAATTAATTAAGGTAATTAGGAAATTATTAATTCTTTCTTAACTTAACGTAGGGACGTATTATTGGAATTTACTTTTTATTATTTGCGTTGTCAAAAAGCAAAAGACCAGAAAACTTCACAAACCTAGCCATAACAACCATGCTTATCATGGTGGCCTTACTAGAACGTATTTTACTACTATTATTAGGACACACCGAGTATAAAGTGAATTATTTAGTATGAAACTCGAAAAAAAATTTATTTGTAAAAATCTTTTAACACGGCCTTAATTTAAGTAGTCTAATAAATATCCTCAATTTTCCGAAAAACAAAAAGAACACGGCGTATAAACAAAATTCTCGAATTATACGTGTATATTGATGTAAGAATACGGAATGGTATATTTACATGGCTGACTGTACCAATCGTATCCTAAATCAACAATCGGGTTATTGTGCAAACAGCGTGCAAAGAAAAAGAATGAATAAGAAAATAAATCTATGGTCAAGTTCAATTCCTCCTTGGGGGAATGCTTGGTGATTTGCGATCGCTTCTGTGATTCCTTTCGTTCGGTTTGCTTTCATATTGAAAGCAGTTCAGAAAGAATCACAATCGGTTTCATTTAGGGGCTTTTGATCTTTTTAGGGTTCCGTGGCCGAATGGCAAAAGACGGAACCCTCATAGTTTCGTCAAGTCTGTCTGTCTGTCTGTCTGTCCGTCCGTATGTCTGCCTGTCTGTCTGTCTGTCTGTCTGCCTTTCTGTCCGTCCGTATGTCAAATCCACTTAATTCTTTAACTATAAGCATCACACTGTTGAAATTTGGAAGGAAGATGAATTCGGTTAACCACTTTACAATTATTATACAAAAAATTAAAAATATGATATTTATGGGTTGCTCCCATTCATGATACTAAAACCGAAAATTTTTTATTTAGTCAAACATATTAGCTATATTTTGCACACCGCTTTCTACCTCACAAATAAACGTTGTTTCCTCTTCCCAATGGTTGTCTGGAAGAGATCGCTTCCAGCGATAAGACCGCCAATATTGTACAAATGATTTGTCTGTAATTTTATTCTTTCTTGTGTCCTTACTTGTGCAATAAAGAATATTTATTATTTATTATTATTATTATGCGTATGGGGTGTCTTTGTATAGGTCTTTTAAAATAACATCGAGGTTCCTAAAATCATTTTCTTTACAAGTCTAACGTTTCATAGCTAGACGCTTACAAAGTGGTAAAATGGGCGTCCCCCCATCTAACTTCTAAACTAAGCGAGTGTAAATTTTGAAAAAAAAGTTAATGTAGATCTTCACAAATACTTTCTGCGAAAATTGGTTTGGACAAGATCAAACTAGAAGTTTTTGAGATATAGCAACCATAACTTTGTTCTTCATACAAACACTATGAAAAACAAAGTTTTATTTGCTGTCAACAAAATATTTTGGTATTGTACTAAGTGGAAGTAAGTGGATTCCCTAATTCAGTTAAAGTTGGCACGGAACCGTCAGTGCGCGAGTCCGACTCGCCCTTGGCCGGTTTTTTATGTAATTGCGTAGTTTCAGCGAATGTTTATTGTGTGGAAATAATGGAATTGTGGAAACTTTAGGACCGAGTGCAATCAAATATTCGCTTTCGTTTGTTTCTGATTAGCAATAGTTTTGACTAACCAATTACGGAAAATGTATGCATATGTATATTCAGTTGTTATTAGCTTCGACTTTAATTTCATTTTATTTGTATTAATTAAGAAAACCAACAGCTTAATAATAAGTTGTACAAAGTAGTTAGTTCTTTTAGAAAGATAATCCAATAACAGGTTTCCCTATATTTGCAATCAGTTTAGGACACTTAAAAAAGTATGTGCATAGCAAATTAAAACAAGTTAGTTTTATGATGTAACATGGAACAAACATAATCTTCCCTCATTCCCTCCCTCAATCTTAAGAATCTGGCTTTCAGAGCTACAATCGCATCAATCAGATTTTCGATTGGTCTTTTATTTAACGAGTTATGATTTTTCTACTAAAGTGGCGCTAGTGTGCGCTTTAAAAATCCGGGTAGCCTCTTAACTCGACTGTTGATGTTTTAGAGAGCATTTTTCGACCCATGTTTTTATGTGAACATTTTTAAGTTTTGATTCTGAGTAGTAGTAGTTTTAAAAACATAGTCAAACGTCCCATTTCGTAGTCTTACCATTATTGAATTTCAATTACTGCAAATATTTCAGGCGCTCTCGGTTCAAATTCCTAATCTATGCGACCTTGTGCGCAGGCAATAAGTATTAATCTGTTTTGGTATTTATCACGTCGCCCAAGTATGCCCTACGGAGGCTCAAAAGCCTGAAGGAAATAATTTAGTGTAGTGACTCAGGAATCGATGATACTGATAATATCTACAGCTCTTAAGACTAAGAAAGGAAACAATATTTATATATATTACTTACAACCAATAAAGGATTGTCATTTTACAAATTGTCCCAATAAATTAATTACAGCAAATGGTTGTGAAAGATATATTTACACTAATAAGACGTATATAAACGTATATAACTCTTATTAACTACAGATGATATAACAAATAAAAATGAAATAAATTTAGCAAGAGTCTTTTTTTAGAATAATACATAATTAATAATCGTTAATTTATTAACACACACACTCAAAATATTTAATTCTGTATTACCATATGATAGTGCAGATGGTTGAATACCGCAAGTAAAAGAAATGTGCCCCTAAGGTACAGGGATAACAATTAAATTTGACGACAACGATGACGCGTGCAGTGGTTAGCGCCCCTGAATAACATGCCGCCCGTTGCGGGTTCGAAACCGCAAGGGGCAAATGTTTTTGTGATGAGTAAGAACCTAATAAGTCATGGATATTAATACTTATTTTTGTATTTATAGAGGACGCCCGCGTTATAATTGTTGTCTGGTATTCGTAACACAAGGCAGGAACATTCCCTACCTCGAAACCACGACAATTTGTGTGTTGTCAGGCGCATTTTGACTCTTCAAATTTGTGATGCAGATCAATCCGTGGTGTAGTCGCTAAGCACGCTGGGTCGCCGCTTTGAAGTTCCGGGTTCAATTCTCGGCCGGTCTAGGTGTTGAGATACCACCTCTATTTTTATAAAATTAGTGCATTAGCTCCTTGAATTTAGAGCAATGAATGTATTGATGACCACGAGGCCCAGTTGAAATACAACGACTTTATTATAGTATCACTAAAACCTAAACATGCGGGTTCGAAAGTCTGCTATTAGTAATATTAAGGCAGAATGTTATTGTGTGTTACGTTTTATATTACAGAAAATTATACTACTTTAACTTTTCCTATGCTATTGTATAATAATCCTTATATAAAGAATCTCAAAATCACACAACGCGCGATGAAGAGGGCTATGTTTGGTGATTCTCTACGAGATCGAATCAGAAATGAGGAAATACGTAGAAAAACTAAGGTAACGAACATAACCTTGAGAATCAGTTAGCTCATGTGGCAATGGACAGGGCACATAGCGCGAAGAACTGATGGCCGTTGGGGCAATAAGATTGGAGACCCTTTGACCAGAGGTGCAGCGAAGGACGTCCACCAACAAGATGTACAGACGATCTTGTAAGAATCGCAGGATTAAACTGGATGCAGACCGCTAGTGATCGGTCGCTGTGGAAATCCGTGGGGGAGGCCTATGTTCAGCAGTGGACGTCCTTTGTCTGATAATGGTGATGATGAATGATCCACAGTATATTTCATTCATAGAATACTAAAAGAATACCATTACCTCTGCTATCAATCAAGTCAGTGACATGACGAGAGCCTATCTCTCGGATACGATGACACTTGAGTCTGTTGAGTGCTTTTTGCTTGAGTGTTGCAACTAAATGGACCGCTCAATAGACTTTTCACTTCACATCTATTAAATCTTGAATAGTTACCTATGTATAAAAACTTACTTAAGGCCTATTAGGTTACATATAAGTACTTTGTTAATTGCTTACAACTTTTAGCGCCGATTTTACTGAATAAGTGTAAAACTACTGATTTAACAATGATATTTACATAAATGAGTACTGACAAATAGGTGACGTTTTCAAATTAGGCGTATTGAATTTTACTCAAAAATATTCTTGTTTTGATGTTGGAAAAAACAGGTCTTAGTAGTTTTCTTGCTCTGTTTTTATGCGTACAAGTCTTACATTTGTTTCACAATGTCAGAATAAGTTCCCATTAGCGTTACCTGTCGATATTTGAATTTTTCGTTGGTTAGTGTTTTAAAATATCGGACACTAATCACATAAACTGCTCTGATCCCAAAGTAAGTAACTAAAGCACTTATGTTATGGGAATCAGACACAAAAGTGGTACCACAACACCCAGACCAGAGACGAAATAGAAAAATTTGATTCCTATATTGACCCGACCGGTAGTCGAACCCGGGATGCCTTGAAACCAGCTTAGCTAGTAAACCACGGAGGTCGTTTATTCCTTGATGCTGAAACAGGTTCCTAGTATATTTTTTTAAAAAGGGAAACAATTATTTATTGGTAGTCCGTTAGGTAGGTAAGTATCAAATTAGTTTTCAATTAGCGATAAAACGTAGTAATCCCTGTTCCCATCACTTCGCACTTTTCGGCGTAGCATTCCTGCTTACATTGTATTAGTTTAAGCACAAAGGCTCTAAAGGCTTATACTCCAAGAATCAAGAACTTGGAATAATGACTGCCGACTGTGAACAATTGCCGAAGTTTCACTTAAACCGTGCTTTTGCTGGGGTTTTGCTTAATAATTAAGTTTACGGTTCGCGAGAGTACACGAAAAAGTTTGTGCAAACAAGAAGAATAAATTAGCCGAAGGAATAAAGACTATGCGCCAATCTACAAAGATTAGTATTATTTTATTGTTATTGTTTTTATTTCATGGAAATCGGTGACGATTTGTGTAAGAAAGCATTTTTTTTAGTAATAGCCAATCTTACTCGCATTGGCTGAGAAATATGTATGGGCGTATAAAAAAAAAGTTACATAATTTTACTTTGAGCCAAAATATATGGAGAGGTAAAATTCAGAAAAAAATAATTTTAATACTAAATTGCGGATACATAATGAAATCTATACTACTATCACAAAGCTGAAGAGTTTTTTGTTTGAACGTGCTAATCTTAGTAACTACTGAACCGATGTGAAAAAATATTTTTGTGTTGGATAGCTTATTTAACGAAAAAAGCCTTTTAGCTACAGAACATTACGCTGCGACTGGAGGGGAGGGAGCAAACTCAAAACTAAATTGAAACCATAAAACAACGTGCGACTGATCTCCATTTCTATCTTTATCACCTAACAGAGTCGTTACTCTTTCCCTGATACCTGCCACCCTTTAATCGTTGATCTGGATAGTTACAAAAAAACGCATGACCCGTTCCCGTCAATTACAGGGCAATTAAAATTTTACGCCCGGTTCGAATTGATTTATAACGAGAAAGCTCTTCGTCCAGTACATCGTAGCATATCATGACCGTGCTAGGAACGTGTTCGGCAAACTAATATTTATTTGTATTGAAAACTATGACTCTTTGCCTACTAGACCGTTCCGTCACCGACCAACACCGTTGCCACGGTCATATTATCTAAACTGTTGCGTACGGAGATGTCAAACAAAATAATAATAATAATAATAAATATTTATTTATTTCTTCACAAAAAGTTTTACATAATTTGTACAGTTAGGTTATATGAATGGTGATACAGATAAACTTTTGTGAAGACTGGTGCTTGATATGGATTGAGACAATCTGTAATACAAGACACCAGGTCTCCACCTCCTAAATTCAAAAGAGCCTTTATATAATATAACAGTAGTAACTGTTTATGTATTGTATCTAAACTAGTATAAGTACAGTAAAGTCTTTTAAGAGAATATAGAAACAACGATAAGTATTTTAGGTATAGGCATATACATGAACAAAAAAAAAAAAAAAAACAATTCAATTTACATGTAATTTAGGCAAACTTATCCTAATACTAAGACATTGTACATTCACTGGGGGTAGTACTGGGGGTAGTAAAATACATGCATCAGTCCGTGCATGGCACGTAGTGTGGTTTGACTGACACGCTCCGTGCCAGACACGCCCCGTACAAGACGCGCTCTGTGCAAGACACGCTCCGTGCAAGACACGCTCCGTGCAAGACACGCTCCGTGCAAGACGCGCTCCGTGCAAGACACGCATTGTGCAAGACACGCTCCGTGCAAGTCACGCTCCGTGCAAGACACGCTCCGTGCAAGACACTCTCCGTGCAAGTCACGCTCCGTGCAAGACACGCTCCGTGCAAGACACTCTCTGTGCAAGTCACGCTCCGTGCAAGACACGCTCCGTGCAAGACGCGCTCCGTGCAAGACACGCACTGTGCAAGACACGCATTGTATACATTTTGTATGAAGTGATTCCGGGCCCGGACTGGGCACGGCGTTTGAATGTCTATGGGTTTTTTTCACGGCTCCAGCACGGTCCTTCCCCGGCACGTTGTAGCGTGAATCATCCTTGATTTTGGGAGTCGGTGTCCTGATGGATGATGCTTGTGATAGCTAATGTCGTGGCCATCTCGAGTGAGGTGGAGTTGAGGAGAAGAATTTGTATCCGTTCTATAGCTCTGTATCCACTTTGTTTTTTATAGTTTGCTACAAAGTATTTTCCTTTCCAAATACTGCACCAAAACCCTGCTCCTTATAACATAACCCAACCTTCTCACGCATCCCAATAACTATAAATCGGGACAAATCCAATACTGGGTACAAATATTTATCGTATGTCGCAGCGAAGTCATAAATAAAATTTCACAAACACGAAGATTCCCGTCATCGCAAACTAGCGGTGACATACCAACATCGCCAAAACTTTATGGCTGTTTACCTAACCTCAGACGTGAGCTAAGATTTTGGAAGTTAATAATAGAATTTATGTGTGCAGTATAAATAGAAAGAATGGTTAAGCCCGTGAGCTGAAATAAGACTATTGTTCATTCTGTGAATGGGATTTACTAGTGATAGCCTATGAATGGATTAAAAAAATACGAGTTGGCGTATAACGTGCCTCCTAATACCATTACAATTGATAAAATATTACGACCTTATTCAAAATAATATCAAAAATATATTTCTGATTTCAAAGATCTGAAATGAAAGAAATGTGTTTGATATTTGTGATAAATTATGAGAAGAATTAGAAGAAAAATAAGTTTAACGCTGTGTGAACTATCGAGAGCTGGTCTGTACAGGCTGTTGTTTTGGTCAGTGACAATGACCAAAACAATGAGATGAGGTAATAAAACCGGCCAAGTGCGAGTCGGACTCGCGCACTGAGGGTTCCGTGCCAACTTTAACTGAATTAGGGAATCCACTTACTTCTACTAAGTAAAATACCACAATATTTTGTCGACTACAAATATAACTTTGTCTTTCATAGTGTTTGTATGAAAAACAAAGTATGTTTGCGGTTGTTGAAAATGTGCTATATCTCTAAAACTACTCGTTCGATCCCCTCCGAACCAATTTTTGTTGAAAGTATTTATTAAAATCTACATTACATATTTTTTTCAAAATTTACACTTGCTGGGTTTAGAAGTTAGATGGGGGGGGACGCCCATTTTACCACTTTAGAAGCGTCTAGCTATGAAACGTTAGACTTTAAAAGAAAATGGTTTTTGGTAGCTCAATGTCATTTTAATGGAACTATCCATAGACACGCATAGGTTTGACTAAAAAAATTTTTTTTTGTTTTAGTTTCATGTTTTTTATTGTTTGTATGAGAATCGGTAAGCGGTTAACAGAATACAGTGATTTTAATTTCAACAGTGTAATGCTTGTGGTTACAGAATAAAATGGCTGTGACATACGGACGGACAGACAGACAGACAGACAGACTTGACGAAACTATAAGGGTTCCGTTTTTTGCCATTCAGCTACGGAACCCTAAAAATCGTTTAATTATATGCAAGATTTATAAAAGAAAACCTCTTCACAAAATTTAAAAAAATCTAAACCAATGGGGAAACTCGCACCCTCACGCCCTGCGCGTATTTACGAAATACTACGCCGTAGCTACGAAGAGGCAATCTGGTGTTGATGGTTTTGACTCGCCCGCTAGTATCGCAAATAAATTGATTTCAAGAGTTTTTCCAGTTATAAACATATTTTTTTGGCATTTGTATCGTTTGTACAACCACCCCTGAGTCGCTCGTCGCTGACCAAAAAAACACCCTGAACAAATAATGCACACAGCTCATCAACAAACTAACGGATGAGAAATTTTGCTATGAAATCGCACCTTATATCAACAAATTATAGAGTCACATTTTAAGATAAATAAGTGATGTGTCCGTTGACTTTTCTCCGCAGAGCTGAGAGAATCGAGCGGTGATAAGCTAACATCCGCTAGTCTCGTACAGAGCTTTCACCGACAGGATTCTATGTCACACTCTATGTATTTAAAATGTTAGCTAGGTAGATAGAAGCCGTTAGTATATTTATACTCGTGAAATCTCAAAATTAAGCCAATTGTCTACAAGAATAAATTTGATTGAGTAGCAAAACATCATTAATCACTTGTATACGTGTCAATATTTTATATATTTATAAATGTAATTTTAAGTGAAAAAAGTAATCGCCTAAATTGTCACTATAAATATTGAAATCCTGTTTTTATTACCTAGTGTGAATCCGTGAACATCACTTTATTAAAAGCTCAATCACTGACCTAACACAAACTTAACAGTATGAATTCACTAGAAGTTATTTCTAAAACCCTCATTACGGATGTCGGACCCACAAAGGGTCCTTTGTGGGTCGTCAGCCCGAGCCCTTTCGACCCAAAACGGGACCTGTGCGGAACGTTTCGGACGTCTGATACAACATCGTCCCGAAAGATAATGGACGCACTTGGAGCGATTCTCTTTTGATAAGGTTTTAAGTAATTATTTTTGAGTGTAATGTTGAATCAGTTGGCAACCTTTGATAAGACACAAAAGTTATTTAAAATTACAATTATTAAAATCATAATTATTTCTGCATAGCTCAAAGGTATGACTAGAGAACGCCAAATGACGTCAAGTCCACCTTTTGCTAAAAAAAAATGATTGTGCAGGTAAGCATATATAAATCAATTAATAATTTATTATAATCAAATCTACTGTACTATTTACACAATCTTATCAGTACACGTTTGGTGCTGCTATTCTTACACCAAACTTATTTGAATACCCTTCCGATAAAAAAAAATTGAAGCGAGTTAAGTTTTTTTTGACTCAGTTTTCTTGTAAAACAAGGTTCTGTAAAATGTAGCCCTAGAAATGATATCAATTCAGTTTTAGGTTTATAAGACGCTGTCATAAAACCTAACAATAGGGTTTTATAGTCAAAGATAAAAGGTTATTTTTCTATGCTACATTTAAAACCTATAAATATGGAATCGTGCTAACGACTATCAAAGAAAAAAAAACACGTAAATGAAAATGAATGATATTATTACGCATTTCCCCAAAACCTTTTTTTTTATCTATTCACTCTACATTATTCCTTCTGGGTTCATTGACACCTATTTCTTGTTCAATCACCCTTATTTTATAACATCGTAAATAAATTTCACGACCAATAAAACTATGACAACGTTATAAAACGAGATTTTATGATCCACTTTGATTTCGTTTTTAGTGCATTATAATCAATGATGTTGATATTTATGTAGTGATGATGGATTAAATTGTCAATTAAGTAATGTTATTGCAGTCATTTGATTTTGGCTTGTGTTTTTTTATGAGTATGTTTATAATATAGTTAAGCAGTATTGAGATTATGAGTAAACAATCTATATTTAGAGAAGAAAGCTGTGTTTGAAACTTGAACTGGTTCGGCTGAAAATTGGTGGGGAGGTAACTTAGAACCAGGAATAGGACATAGGATACTTCTGTCCCGTTAGATAGTTCGCAGGGGACCGCTTAACTTTGGGCCTTGTCCCGCCTAGTAAGCTTCCCAAAGTTAAGCGAGGTTCGCTAGTTATATTAATAACAACAAAACTAAACGCTCATGAACAAAAAAGTACATCTCAAATATAAATAAATCTTTCGTTGTGAACTTGAATATTATAATCCGAATGAAACAAGCAATATTCCAAAGATATGAAAAACCTTTCAAAACAACAAAAGTAGTCGAAGGCACGAATGACAGGAATAAAAAACAAGGAATACAATTGAATGCCACGACGTAGTATATTAGCTAGCTAGACTGTGACCATTTTTTTTTTGAAACATCTACACAGACCCATTAAAAAAACATTGAAATAATAATAATATGAGAAACAGCCTAAACATAACATTTAGCTTTAGTAAAAACGTTTCATAAATACTCTAGTCACTTAATACAAAGGAAAAAGTGTAAATGATAAACACAGCATCGAGCATTAGCACAAACATTTTGATTCAGGCTAAAGAACAAAACACTAAGATTAAAATTGACTGCGACATGCCACAACGGATAATTAGGGAGTTCTATTCATGACAATGGCATTCAGAAAACCACAGAAAACACGACGTTATTTTGTAACTCACAGAGTACAGAATGCAAGACGTAACCTTCTTACTTAGACGTAGATATTCCTCTGTGCCGCTATCATTAACCTTTAGTAGAAGTTCGCTTTTCTTAGATTTACCGATCATGCAAAGCCTCGTAGAAGAACTAAGGTAACGGACATCTCCCTAAGAATTAGTAAGCTCAAGTGGCAGTGGGCAGGGCATATAGCGCGAAGAACTGATGGCCGTTGGGGCAGAAAAGTTCTAGATTGGACCTTTCGATCAAAAGCGCAGCGTGGGACGTCCACCGACAAGATGGACGGACGACCTTGTTAAGATCGCGGGATCACACTGGATGCAGATCGCTTGTGACCGGTCGCTGTGCAAAACCGTGGGGGAGGCCTATGTTCAGCAGTGGACGTCCTTTGGCTGATAATGATAAAATGATGATGATGTTGATGCAAAGCCTCGGCAACTTTTCAGGCATATTATAACTACCTAGTTACGTTAAAGCGATTACAATGAGCAAGAAAAAAGTAAGGTGGATGGGAAATGGGAGTATCTAGATGGCTCTCTTTTACGCTAAAACACTTGTACATTAATCGTTACATAACTTGTGACTATTACTTTTAAAACTTTCAGAAAAAATTTAGTGAAATATTTTTGCTTGCCAAAGGAAACCGTTTTGTCTGAACGATCAATTACTGTACGTTTTAAGTTGGATTAAACAACAACAGTACAGATACGTATCTTGAGTACGTTTCCCAAACAGAACGATTATTTTGCTAAACGAGGGACTCAGACAGTTCAATTTGCTGTCTATAAATTGAGGATGGCTTGTAAATGTGGAATTGGTCTGCCAGATTCAGATATAAAGAACATTAGCAGTAATTCAGTGGTTAAAAAAATTCAGAGAGTATTTCTTGTTAAAAGAAAATAATAATTGAGAATAGGATGAAGTATAATTCAAAAACGAAATACAAAATATATTTTTCTGTCGAAATTAAGGTAAATTATAGCCAAGTGTGCATCGATCTGCTGAGAGCAGTCGACGGCATATCAGGTCAAAAAATATATTAAAAACTTACCTTTACTGAATGAATGAATGATTTATTTATCTTAAGTAACAGTGACTCATTTTTGTTAGTAAAACTTATAAAACTATGTTATAACTATGTATCTAAATACAGTTTACATGGGACTAAGAGCTAAAAAAATGAAATGAAAATATCTGATTATAACGGCCAGTTCTGTAACACTCCCCCCGAAATGGCACAAGAACGGCTCATATAATTGCAGTCGAGTCTATCAGCAATCATATTCAGGACGATGTTACCGCTCCCCCGCACCCTGCGCACCATGGACGTGCACCGCTTGCGCGTTGTTGCAAAGAAGCAATCTACGCCTGCTTCAGCGAACATCCCCGATGCACTACAGAAGCGGGGCAGCCGCAACAGCACCCTGAAAGCGTTAATATACTGGAAACGGAGAGCGCTATAAGCCTTTTGAGTATATCTATCCCAGAGGCTGCACGTGTAAAAAGATGTACAGTAAGCCCTGAACAACGTGATCTTTACGTCGCGTGTACAGCGTGCAAACCTCCGAGCCAGCATGTTCGCTCTGACTGACAGCGCTCTTCGTTCCCTCTCAATATCTTCATCGTCCTTGAGGTCGGGAGTCAACATATGACCAAGGTATTTAAACTTAAAAACTCTTTGTAAAGTGTTGTTATTTATTTTTACAGGTGGTATGTTTTCATATATTTTACTCCCGGCCGCAAAAACCATAACTTGACTCTTGTCAACATTGTAAATTAATCCGTGAGACGTGGCGTACTCTTCGCAAATAGACACCAGTCTACGCAGACCACAGATGGATGCACTGAGCAGCACCATCGTCCGCGTAGCTAAACCAAAGGTTGTCTGGAAGATATCATTTATAGCGATAAGATCGCCTAAATTGTACATCCTCTAAACGATTTTGTTATAAACCAATGTGAGGTGCAATTAAGAGATCTTTAAAACAACTGCAAAAGATACCGCAAAGTTTAGTTAGTTATGTAGTTTATGTATTTCGTGGACCTTCGTACGTAGCACGCACGTGGGTGCAAGTTTCCCTAGTTGATATTTTTATATGTTGTGAAGAGGTTTACTTTTATTAAACTTGCATTATCTTAAAGAAAATATTTTTATTAGAATAAGCATAACTCATATTATCATCCCGGAGTTAGAATTCACTGACAAAAACAACAACATGTTTAAATTGGTGCAATAAATATTATTATTACTAATCGCCACTACTAATTTAAGAAGTCGCTTTAAATAGTCAACCAAAAATGACAAACTCAAGCAATTGATCCAGCCATCCAATGCTAGGTACTCATTGCGTCATTGTCTGCCCTAGCTCAAAATTATGCAACCCATCTGAAATGAACTGGCATGCAGCAGTACTCCTTTTTACCATTACCTGGGGCACTCGACTCGACCTAGATTTTACGATCGATGCCGAACTCGCTCACCTGCAGTTTGCTATATTTATTTTACTGCAAATTTAACCGCCTTCAAAAAGCTGACTTAATAGCTTTCGTATGTGGTGTCAAGCTTACGTACGCACAATATGCACCGACTCCAAAAATTTTTTACTCCTAAATGGAAGACAAATTCGTTATTTTAAGCTTTTTAGTCCGTTTTTTTGGTGGTTTAATTTATCAAATTTCCTTTTTCTAGCCTAAATTGAAGTAAACCTAATAAAAAAAAAGAATCGTACCGCTTGACTTCTTCTTTTTTCGAGAAATCCGTGGACGAACATTCAAACTCACACAACGTTTAACGTTAAATGCGCAAAACCTGAAAATGGGTTCTGGCACTTCTAATCATTTCTAGCTCTGCGAAAGACGCTCTGTCGAGAGGGGATTCGGTAGGTATTCACAGCGCCGCTGAGCTGCGCTGACATTATTGTTATTACTATCTTCGCACATAAATAACTAACAATTGCTTGTTTACGTATTTAGGCGGATTTGTGCACGTGATGGCTTGTCTTATTAATAAATAGACAGGGCAACATTTTAATAAAGATTTTTGAAAAATGTGGCCCAAACCAAAAAGTGGTTCAAATGATTCTGCAGGTTATTCCAATCAAACTATTTTCAGGTTTGTGCATTTAACGTTACAGCTTGTATATAAAAGAAAGTCGTGTTAGTTACACTATTTATAACTCAAAAACGGCTGAACCGATTCGGCTGAAAATTGGTGAAAAGCTAGCTTAAAACCAGGAGAAGGATATAGAATACTTTTATCTCGGAAGACGGGGCCGGGGCGTAACGGTAGAGAAGTAGCTAATAACCAGGACAAAAAATACTTTTTATCCCGTGCAACGGGGCTGCGAGCGAAATAAAGTTCGCCGGGTCCGTTAGTAATTTTAATAATAAAAAAACTTAATATCTACCTGATTTCAGCAGTCAACTTCAGTAGAAATAAGGCAAAAGCGTAAGAGGTCATATTGCAGCCATAGCAATTAAAAAAAAAAATACCTGATGCACTCCGGGAGTGCCGGCAGAAGTGAAAACTTGAATATCAACGTTGTGCATTTTTGATTTTTTGGAATAGTTAGGGAATAATTTTGAATGAACTGCTCTTATTATCAATATAAAAGTACTATCATTTTTGTGATAGAATACAATAATAATAATAATAATACAGTAATAATAATAATACAATAATAATAATAGTAATAATAATAATAATATAGTATTTTTATAGAATACAATATTTATGTATTGCACTATCGTACACAAACATTACAATTTATATTATATTAAATTACATTAAAAAGTTTATCTCTCAGAAAAATCAACTTACATCCATAATTTCGCCAACCGTCTTACGGTTTTTCGATCAGCCCACGTGTCCTGACGCGAGTTTCACATTTTTCCCCCATCCCACAAAAGTGCTGAACGCCGCTAAAGAAGTTTTCACTTCAAAAAAACATATACACACTAGTGCTAGTGCCTTATTCCTATAGTCGGTAGGTAGTTATTACCCTGAAATAGCTTAACCTCCCATGCAGTCATTTTCGTAGTCGGTCTGAAATAGCTCCCCTTTACATAAAGCGCATCTGGGTCAGTAGGCTAGCGGACAGGTGACTGATTAGAAGGAAACTATCGAGATATAGGCTCCTAACTTATATTAGTTAGACCGCATTGAGATTACTTACTAGCAATTTCCCGCGGCTTCACTCGTGAAAATAACGTATATCTATATCATTATATAGTTAAAATTCATCGGTACAAACTTTCGTGTTAATAGTATTAGCAGAATTTTCATCTCTGTAAGTTTTTTGAAGCCGGTGCTGGTCATAGCATTCGATAAAATCACATACATTTATCAATGCATTAACTTCGTGTCGTGCAATATAGAGCTTCAATGCTAAATATCTATCTCTTGTTCTAATTTAATGTGCTCGTGTAAGTAGCTTAGTTGAATAATGAAATCAAGAAGATCAAGTGTAGGACCACAGGCTTGATCACCGCGACTATAGGGTTTCACCATCACCAACTTCCTGATTCCGAGCTGTTTCCGTGTATTTTCAAGCCTGAATAAAATCCCTCTCTACCGTTTGAATGAACGCATGTAGGTCACAAGGTCAGCAAGCGGTGACACGGTGACTGATTGGACGGAAACTATCGAGATATAGGTCTACTGAGATTAATACTGACTAGAGAAAAAGGAATTAATTAACAACACACTAACTAGTATTCCTAATCCCTCACACTTGCCGCAGCTGTCATGTGCCGCTTAAGTGTCAAAACCACAAAAGACGACGTTGTAGTGTTAGTAAATAATATAGCGCTAAACTGATTTTCAATTGTGCGACAAATTAATCAAATGCATTTGAAATAATAAATATAAAAATGTTTATTTATCGGACAACGTGAATCCATTTAGAGTGTTAGTAAGAGAAGTACAGAAAACTTATCAACTAGTGTTAGTATCTACTTAATATCTAATCTCTAAAAGCGGTTGAGTGATTTTATACATGACTTAGGTACAAATATTCGTGCTCATCGCAAAAACATTTGCCCCTTGCGGGATTCGAACACGCGTTTACGGCTCGCATAGAAGTCAGGAGTGCAAACCAATACACAAAACGCGTCATCCAAATAACAAATAATGTTCTATCCGTCCATAAGAAAAACATAAAAGTGTGCAATAGCGTAAAACATTACAACATTTACACACCAAACATTTATTAAGCGTAGTCGAATTATAAATACTCCAACCATTTAGCCACTTCTAAAGTAATTAAACCTATAAGAATCATGCCAGCGAAATACTTATTCATCATAACTATCCAATCTAGGAAACTCGAACATAATTCTAGCCGAAAACTCAAAATATCATCACAAAAAAGCAGTCCTTTGAAACCGAATACAAAATATTGTGTAAGGACTTAACGCGTCTCATCACGAACTAAATATATAGATAAAGGCGGAAACGTCAGATAGTTTACATGTTTGCTTACGGCAACCATTCCAATCATAGCTCAGCGGCCGGTATTTTTATAGGGCGTTCACCTCTGAGAATGTTAGGGCTGGTATTTAAAATAATTAAGAAATTTTCTGGCAAATTTCCGTCTTGCGATAGGCATTCGTAGACCTGAGATGTGCCTTAGCGGCAGGTGTACACAAAACAAATGCTATCTTTTTTATTTAGAATGTCATTCTGACAATCATCGGAGCTAAATCAGGTATTTTTGTACCGAAGGAGATCGTCTTTAATGATCAGCCAAACATGGAACTAGTCACTTTTCTATCCTTAAACTGCTTCTCAATTCCTAAAAGTTGTGATATCCGTAAAATAGATTTTCGAGTAATAACGTCCCAGTCGCAGCATTACACTGAATGCAAACCGCTCACAAACGGTCGCTGTGGAAAACCGTGGGGAAGGCCTATGTTCAGCTGTAGATGTCCTTTGCTGATAATGATGATGATGATAGTCCCAATGATTGTAGCACTGTAACTATCTCTGATTTTATGTTTCGCTGCTTACTTGTAATATTCATACAGGCGTTTCAGCGTTTAATTGGAAACGTTTAAACCCTTATGACGAAAGGGTATTTTATAGTAGATGATTATTTGAAAATGGACTTGCAAGATCACTACAAACATTGTGAACCTTTTGAAAATAGGCATTGACAATAGTGACTACGTTTGTTGCGCAGCTTCTTCTCAGCACTAGCCCACAATTATCCCAAACCTGTGGTAGGGTTCATATTGGGACGTGTAAAAGTGGGCCCCCAGTGGGCATTTGCATAAACAAATGACTTTTATGACTTTAAAATTAAATCATTTTCTCTTATATCCTTGTATAACAAGCATAATAGCACTATAATCATGATACCAGCCCTATATGTGGTTAGCCTCAGCCGTACGCGAGCGATATTCACGCAGTTTCTGAACTTTAAATTATAAACAAAACATATCTCGCCCGAACTCTACCGCATATGAACGAGAATGGCTCTGTTGTTTAGCTTAAATGGGTTGTATTTTGTGCAAATTAAGTATAATTTCTTGGTATTTTCAAAAACCTTACTCTTTAGTAGATTAAATATCAATTTGTTTCAAGATTCACTGCCTTTTACTAAACATTTTTTGCTCCAAACTTTCAAGGTTTAATTAAAATGTTAGGTACTCCGAATAAAATCCACCGTTTAAATTCTGAGGGCCGATTGCAATTAGGGCCGATTATATCAACGTATGTCTTATACATATCCGACCGAATAAGTATAAAACGAGCGATTTTGAAATGACTTTTACATAATTATTGCTGATAAATAGGTGATGTTTTCAAACTTGGCGTTTTGTATTATATTTGTTCACCATTCCTTACCTGTTGTTGGTTAAATCGGGCATTAGATGAGCTAGCTATCTCTGCGTTAAATCAGCGTTTTTTGTGTCAGTTTCTTTTATATTGACCAAAACAGAAAGACAAGTGCTTTTTTTTCTGCGAAATAAATGTTAATAAATGCGTTGAGGTAAAGTTTTTGTCCAGCAGTGGGACATTAAGACAGCCTAACTTTACATAACTTTTAATTGTACATAAGTAAATATGCATCAACACACCTTTTGATCAGTTTCGAAGTGAGGAATTTTCTTCCATGTGTTACGAAGTACCAGACAACGATTATGCGGAGTATCTCCCATTAATACTTTAAATATACATATAACATCCATGATTTAGGTACAAATGTTCGTTATCACAGAAACATTTGCCCATCGCGGGATTCGAACCCGCGACCACTGGTTTAGTAGTCAGGAGCGCTAACCACTACACCAAACGTATCGTTGTGAAATGAAAGTTATTGTTATCTCTGAACCTTCGGCACACATTCCGCTATTTAAACCTCTGCACTACCCTGTTATGTAATACAGACTAAAGTATTTTAATTACTACAAATAACTACTAATTTAATACCCTCAGCACAGATAAAATCTTTATTATCTATACACTTTCTATTTCGCCTAATATTTTGTCGACTTGGCAACGGATTTTTTGAACCGACTTTGCCTCGCAGGCTTAGGTTGCGGTTTGCGATGTCTGCACAAAGTAAAGGGCTTATATCATTTCACGGAATGAAGGGGATGGCGGATCTCTACAATGGAAATAAACAGAAACGTTGGGAAAATAAACCACAAGAAAGTAAAAGCTAAACGCTTTTTAAAGGAAAACAACAATGTACTTGTAGGTAATCGGATCACGTTAAAAATACTGCATACGAGGGTCAAACTGAAAGTTCTTAGAACTGGCCACTTATCTATACTTGCCTGCCGATATGCTGAGGACCGTGGTGGTTCCTATTGTAAAGAGCAAGACTGGAGATGTGAGTGATCACAACAATTATAGGCCCATCTCTCTTGCCACTGTGCTGGCAAAGGTGCTTGACAGTTTGCTTAACACTCGGCTTGATAAGTACCTAAGTATTCATGACAACCAATTTGGGTTCAAATCAGGACTTTCTACAGAGTCGGCCATCTTGTGTGTCAAGCAAACTGTCAAGTACTACACTGATCGGTGCACACCTATATATGCGTGCTTCTTAGATCTGTCGAAGGCCTTCGACCTGGTGTGCTACGATACCTTATGGAAAAAACTTGAGGATGTTTCTTTGCCTCATGAGCTGATAGATATCCTCAAGTTTTGGTATCGAAACCAAATCAACTTTGTTCGATGGGCGGGTGCGACTTCGGAACCGTACAGGTTGGAGTGCGGGGTGAGGCAAGGGGGGCTGGCCTCTCCAAAGCTCTTCAACCTCTACGTTAACGCCCTAGTGGAGGAGCTCAGCAGCACACGTGTGGGATGCCATATTGATGAAGTCTGTGTCAATAATATCAGCTATGCGGACGACATGGTGCTGCTGAGCGCTTCTGTCTGTGGATTAAGGAAACTAATAGCTATTTGTGAAGCTTACGCGCGTGATCATGGTCTCCTATATAACGCTAAAAAGAGCGAGTGCATGGTCTTTCGGGGCAGGGGTAAATGTCCGGATACGATACCACCTATTAGACTCAACAACACCTTACTTAATAGAGTAGAACAATTTAAGTATCTCGGACACATGTTGACCTCTGACCTGAAGGACGATGCAGACATGGAGAGGGAGCGAAGGGCGTTGGCTGTTAGAGCGAACATGATATCCCGCAGATTTGCTCGTTGCTCTAGAGACGTAAAACTTACTTTGTTTGGCGCTTTTTGTACGTCATTTTACACTTGCAGTCTGTGGGTGGCGTATACGCGAAAGCAGTTCGACGCCCTTCGTGTACAGTACAATAATGCGCTTAGGATGTTGTTGGGGCTGCCCCGGCACTGCAGTGCTTCAGGGATGTTTGCGGAGTATGGTGTGGCCTGCTTTTACACGACCCTACGTAAGCGGTGCACATCACTGGCACGCAGGGTCCGGGTCAGCCCCAACATCATTCTGAAGATGCTCTCCCAGAGATTTGACTGTCTGTATATCAACCATTGTTATATGGTTCATATATGGACTAATACCCAAATGCAAGCTGGTGGTCGTCCAATTTAATTTAATTTAATTTTTTTATTTAATTTCATTTGTTTGCAATTTAATTTAATTCAATTTTAAATGTATGTATGACTTAATTATGTCGAAATAAATAAATGAATGAATATACTAATATTATAAAGCTGAAGAGTTTGTTTGTTTGTTTGTTTGTTTGTTTGAACGCGCTAATCTCAAAAACTACTGGCCCGATTTGAAAAATTATTTTTACGTTGGATAGTCCATTTATCGAGGAAGGCTTTAGGCTATATAACATGAAGATACGACTCATAAGACCACAGCAGCAATGAAAAATGTTGCGAAAACGGGAGAAAGATATTCCTTTTGAGAGCTTCCGCTGCGTACGCTGCGAAAACTGCTTAAGTTACACAAAAATCATGTATGACAGGATTGTTAAGCATCAAGAGTTCTATAATAAAGTCCGCGACAGCATATGTCTATCTTTTATGGTTGACTTACTACAACCTATTTTATGTTAATAAATTTGTAAAAAAAATAATGCATTATTTTTAGAGGTGTATTATACACACAGGTATTATTTCTTATCAAAATAGATACATTCATCATCAACAGCATTTCATTTAGAACACAGTTGCTCTTTATATCATTTAAATTCAATAAATATCTTAGGAGCCATCACAGTTTTAACATAACTCCGTAACAAAATAATGTTCGCAGCTAAAGTACGACGTGCGCTTGCGCTAATTATATTATAAAGCTGAAGAGTTTGTTTGTTTGAACGCGCTTCTCTCGGGAACTGCTGGACCGATTTGAAAAAATATTTCTGTTTTGGATAGCTTATTTATCGAGAAAGGCTTTAGGGTATAAAACATCACGCTGCGACGGGAGGGGAGGGGGCAAACTCAAAATGCGCGGACGAAGTCGCGGGGGACCGCTATAAACAATATAATAAAAAAAATAATCTAAAATTTGAAAACAGAACTCTTTGCCAATATTACTGAGTATATATTTCATTCATTTGTCATTTGTTTTACGATTTGGCGGCAAATTGAAAATTGTCTGTGTCACGTCAACATGAATTTAACACGAGAAAATTTTCGTGCAATGATTTTTTATGACTTTCGATGTCATTTAAGTCAACAAGAAAGTTATGATAGACTACGATTGGCCTTTGACGATGAAGCCCCATCTCGTGCGACTGTTTACAACTGGTTTAATGAGTTTAAACGTGGTCGCACTAATCTCACTGATGATGTACGTGAGGGACGGCCTTCTACGGCGACGACTGAAAATAACATCTGTGTTGTGCGGCGTATGATAGAGACTGACAAAAGAGTGACCTATCAGCAGATTCGGACAAGCTTAGGCATCGGTATGAGTCAAGTGCACAAAATCCTCCACGAACATTTAGCGGTCAGGAAGCTTTGCGCCCGGTGGATACCTCATAAATTGACTAAGGCTCAAAAACTCCATCGTGTGGATTGGTGCCGTAAAATGATTGAAAGATTTAACGGAGGTGACTCAAATGCTGTGTTCGACATACTAACAGGTGACGAAAGCTGGATTTACTGTTATGATCCTGAAACCAAAAGACAATCTGCTCAGTGGGTGTTTCCTTTCGAGGAGTTGCCAACTAAAGTGAAGAGAGATCGAAGTGCGGGAAAAAAAATGGTGGCCTCGTTTTAGAGGATCAAAAAACAGTTTCTGCAGAATGGTACACTACCAATTGTTTGCCACTTGTCTTGGAAAAAGTTCGAGAGAAACGACCTCGCAGTAGGATCCTCCTTCACCACGACAACGCTGCAACGCCTCGTCGCACACCGCCAAGCGAACGATCGACTATTTGGCGACATCAAACGTTGAATTACTGGGTCACCCGCCGTATAGCCCCGACCTCGCGCCTTGTGATTTTTATTTATTTCCAAAAATTAAAGAAAAACTTAAAGGAAAGCGGTTTATGAATGCTGAAGAAGCGGTGGCTGCGTATCGCGATGCCATTGAAGAGACCCCTAAGGACGAGTGGGCAAAGTGCTTTTCCCAGTGGTTCCATCGCATGCAGCGGTGTATTGACGTCAATGGACAATATTTTGAAAAGATATAATAAAACTAATAACTGGCTAATGTAATCAGTTTTTGATTTTCTAAGAACTTTCAGTTTGACCCTCGTATTTAGGGTTCTGTAGCCGACCGTCCGTATCCTGTTAACCGCTTTACGATTCATATATAGAAAAATCAAAAAATAATGACATTTGAGGGGGCCTCCCATACATGGAACTAAAACAAAAACAATTTTTTTGGTCAAAACTATGTTTATGGTCCAGGTTTTTTAAACCATTTTATCTGAAAGTCAATCGTTTGTCAGATAGACGCTCGAAAGTGGTAAAATGGGCGCCCTTCCCTCTAACTGTTGAACTAAGCTAGTTAAAATTAAAAAAAAAAAAACACGAAAAGTTATTTTTGCTTTCAACAAAGTATTGTGGTATGATCACTAAGTGGAAGTAAACGGACCCATTATTTAGTCAAAGTTGGCACGTGACCCTCAGTGCGCGAGTCCGACTCGCACTTGGCCATTTTTATTATTATTATTGTTTTAAGTAACAGATTTATGTACCTGATGCCAGAGCTGTTACGATAAATGACATCTCAAACTAAATGATAAACTCTAGCCTAAAAAGTAATATTTTTACTTACACTTGCTTTTGAATTTCAGTGTTTCCCTCAATTATTGAGTACTTACCTGAAAACAAAGAACATAATTATTGTTTGTAAGTATAAAATGTTATAGAGAAATAATAAAATGAATATATCTACATAATAACCGTTCGCAGTTACCTAGAAGATAATTTTATGTAAGTATACGGTGTGGGTATTAAGGTTTACATAATTGCTACTTAATTTTGCAATTGATTGCTCAAATTGTAACATTTTTTATACTTAAAAGCCTTTTATTAATGTATAATAACCATACCCTCGTTTGAAGTTTAAGTCAAACAGTTTTAAAACTGACTGTTAACGGGCCTTGTGATTTAGCCTATACAATTTTCCCAACGTTAGATAAGGAATATTCCTCGATCAAAATACAATTCGCCTTATTTGAAAACTATATTTAAAAGTCATTTTAAAATCGAGCGTTATAAACTTATTCAGTTGGATAAGTATTAAAAGATGAAATAATAACCAAGAATTTCGCACGGGCGGCCAAACCTGCAACAATAACAAACCGGGCCAAATCTCTATCCAATCATCGTGCAGTCAAAACATTTTAAATCTTTGGATAAGTCTTTTCTGATGTTGGCATAATCAGCTCTTAGTAGGGCAGATAACATCGCCCGCCCTACTTTAAACCAAATTTTAGCTTCCTATACGGGCTTTAGGCTGATTGAGATAAATCTCGTGACTAGTCTCGCTTAATTACTAATGTGACATTTTCGGTCAATTAGAGGTGACAGTTCCTGGTCTTTCACTACCCAGGGTTTAAAAAGAAACCTTGTCAGGGACAGAGTTAATGGGCTGATTCAACGACTCTAACAAACTCATAAGATTTTTCAATGGAAAGCAAACTGACATATTTCAAATAAGATGAAAGAGAAGATGAAAAATATAAGTGAGTTTCGGAGCTGATAGTTTTTTGTATGTAGATTTTAATAATAGAAGAAAAACTAACGGTCTTTTGCGACTAAGTTTGGACTACTGTTTTAATATGAAGCCGCTAAAGTTAAATGTACGTCACACTTATAGCATGTAACAGTTTGAGGTTAATTGAACGTTAACAACCACCACATTTTTACTATGAGCCGTCTTAGAAATCGATTCTGGGACTTTTAACACCAAGAGGAAAGGCAAAAATGACAAAGCGACGACGACGACCCGTCTGGTGTAGTGGTCGAGAAATCGCCTACTACGCAGCGGGTGCGCGTAGTAGGCGAGGCGGGTGGCACCCATAACACAAGCTTTGAGTAGCTTACTTTGGGGCTAGATGGCGATGTGTGGGAATGTCCGAAGGAAAAAAAAAACTAGTTTTAACTTCGTTTTTTTCATACCAGGGTAGTCAAAGCAGTACATTACTAAGAAGTAAGTTGATTTGTATTAAAACAATACTATTAGGTACCTTCTTTGCATAAATCAACATCTTCAAAGATATTTTCCCTCGCTTCGATCATTGCAAGTTACGTTCAATAACGGTCATCCGTTAGCCGAACTATTGCGTACCAAATATAAATATAAATATGAATTCTTCCGAACCATAAGAATCAATAGCATCGTAGCAGTCTGCTTTCTTAAGGGCTTATCAAACAATAGCGACCATTCAGATCATAAGTTGTGTAAAGGTACAGTCATTTTTAAAAACTGTCTTACATTGGAACCTTTATAGAAAGACACCGGGTACTAGAAAATACGTATGGACTACTAACGGCTCCTTGCAACATTACCCGCGTTAAATATCGGATCTCATTTGATATCTTTATTAATTATAGTCTATAATATTTTTTCAATGTACTCGTATAAACTTGACTGTGTTGTAAAGTTTTATCTGAATCCATTCAGTAGTTTTTGCATGGAGAGTAACACACATTAATAGGATGATTGGTTTTTAGGTACTTTGGCGGCGATAGACAAACGCGAAACAATTAAATACTTTATTACTTAGATTAACAACACTAGTCAAAACTTACATTAATCCAAAAAATATCAGTTACCGAAAACAAGTTTACCAAACTCTGTGCATATGAAAACATTGATAATGCAGAATTGAAGGTACTAGAACAGTCTGAAATCACACGTACATATTGAGGTCGATCACTGAGCAAAAAATCACTTCGCGGCTGATAGAAAGGTAATCTTAAGCAATATTTCATGGTTTGGAATGTTTTTAACACTCAGTGTCATATTTTATATTCATAAAGATGAAATAAGAAACCATAAATTTGCGCACGGGCGGGACTCGAATCAGCAACTTCTTGGCTAACCGAGCCAAACGTCACGCGTAATGACGTATCCATAAGAGACCGCAAATATTTCATGGTCTCATTTACGATAATAACTGTACTACTAGGCTAGAGTCCATAAAACTAGCTGTATGGCAGCTCGCAATCTGCGCGCGATTCGTTGACGGATGGCCGGGCGCCGCGAATCGCTCATAAATCGTGTTTTATAGCCAGAGTCAGTACTGCACGCAGATCAAGCGGACTTATAACAATAAACATTTAATAATATATGTATTTAATTTTCTCTATGTTGTAGGTGTATGACCTACCCAAAAGCTGGTAGAAGAGAGCCTCATTTAATATTTGTGTAAACAAAGAAGCATGAATTTGCAAATCGAGTTTTAATCAATAACGAAGTTATTCGAGGAAACTTCAGAATCAAATAAATAAATCATTTCGTTATTGAAATCATTAACTGAAATTTTGTTTCTAAGTTACATTATTTGATCTAAATTTAGCATTTAAGTTTCTGATGGTAATGTCAGTCATTCAAGCTTGATGAATAGATTGATTGTGATATCGAGCAATAATAAGAAACTTCTAGCTATATCCAAGTTATCAACGACGTTAATGTGAAAACTTTGAACGCCTTCATTCCAAGAAGATTTCAATTAAGGGTTGACAAGGTTAACCGCTCAGTCTAAAAGGGTCAATGAAGTCTGAAGTATGTAACATCCTTTTGGTCGTATCCGACCACGGCGGTCAGTTTCAATTGAGATTGGCCATTGGCGAGGGTCATTGTTCATAGTTTTTTTTAAATATTCGAAATGGGTTTGCTCTTTACTCTAGCCTACACCTAATTGGGCTTAGACAGAGTCGAAGATGGAGCGAGCTCACCCAGAAGAAGCCTGTTCACTCTGTTTTTGGAAAGTTTTCGGGTTATATTCCCTTGGGAACACTGATGCAGGCAAAAGAGTTCCACTCTTTGGCTGTTCGCATTATAAAGGATTTTGCGAAGCGCTTAGTTCGCAACAGTGGAATATCTTCACGGTATGGGTGGTAACCCGCGGTGCGTCTAGACGTGCGGTGGTAAAAAGGTCATACTGCTCAAGTGTGTGCACAATACAGAAGGGCACTCTCTGTTTCATCACTGTCATCAGTCGGTAAGACGGAATTTGAACTTAACTTTGACAGTGAAAAGCATTCGTAACTTGTTGACGTCTTTAGAAGAATGGCAGACACTTAAATTGCACTTGTAAAAAGCTTCTGTGTGCGTGTGTGGGTTAAATTTGTCTAAAACTGCCTGCCTTTTTCATCATCGACAAAGAAGCACTATCATCTATACTTAATGTTTAAAGAATTATTAAAAAAAAAATACGTAGTTTAATTTTTTATTTTATTTTATTTGTATTACAAAATCCACAGCTTTTAATGATAATACCATAAAATACAGAATATTATATTTAGGACTTACAGCCAATGACGGTTTTTTTTAATGTGTTTGTGTGTGTGTGTGTGTGTGTGTGTGTGTGTGTGTGTGTGTGTGTGTGTGTTTGTGTGTGTGAGAGAGAGAGAGAATGGAGAGTTTTAGGAATTACTTTCACCAGTTATCCTTAGTACCTTATTTATCCATGAAGGCTTTAGGCTATAAAACATCATGCTGCGACGGGAGGGGAGAAAGCAAACGCAAATCGCGCGGACACAATCGCGGAGGACCGCTAGTGTTATATATCGGACCAACGAATTATTCAAATATGTAACGTCATTTCGTATGAAGTATTGGACAGATAACGTCACAAATTACTTGTTAGACATTGTAAAACCGGCCGTGAGTTTGGATTCGCTGTGTGCGAAGAAGATGGTAAAAGAACCCGTATCGACGACAGCGCTCACAGTGACCAAAAAAAACAACATTGGCGGACGTCTGTTACAATTTCAATGCATTGTATTTTAATAAAATGTAAAAATCGACAATAGTTAGTAATAGATTAACGTTATTGAATAAAATACATGGATAATACAATATTTCGTTGAAATAACTTTGGTTTAATTACTTTTCGTAATGACAGTCAGCCATTTCTATAGCCATTTCTACGTCCGCCAATAGTTTGAGATGTTGCCATCGCGCACGGTCCCAAGAGTGAGTTAACACTATAAAAACAAAAAAAAAGCTATAAACAAAGTAGAGTTTATGATTACATTTTGTTTTTATTGACGACCTGTCTGGTGTAGTGGTCGAGAAATCGCCTACTACGCAGCGGGTTGCGGGTCCGATCCCCGCACAATACAAACATTTGTGTGCATGAACATGTCTGTTTGTATTGGTCTGGGTGTTTTCTATGTAGATCATGTATGTATTTACAAACAAAAACTATTTAAGTATTATATTCGTTGTCTGGCACCCATAACACAAACTTTGAGTAGCTTACTTTAGGACTAGATGGCGATGTGTGGGAATGTCCAAAGGATATTTATTTATTATTTTATGGTGCTAATTATACACTATACAAACTTAATAAAATAGGCACACGCCCGGATAGTTTAAGACACGGAGTTCGATTCCTCGTCTGTCACACAGCCAAAGTTGCTTTTTACAAGTGCAATTATAAATATAATATAAAAATAATATTTATATTATAAAGTAGAGTTTGTTTGCTGACCGTCCCTCAATAGCATGCTTTATGAGAGCTTTACACGCTGGCGCCGTTTCCTCGAGCTTTTCTGAAATACTCCAATACAAAGTTTCTTATTTGCTTGTAGCTGGCTATTACAACTTGGGCGTTATTTATCAACAGGTCACTACAGCTACGTTATATCAGTTTCCCTTAGTATTTTACCGTGTAATACGAAAATAATTAAGTCATGTTAAATGTGTGATTACACGTACACACGTAAAGTGTTAGCCATTGAAAGTCACACAGGAAAAAAAAATATCAGCCATACGTCTATCGAAAAAATTAAACGTTATTTTATATTTGTGAATGGTAAAATTAACGGCACTATTTTAATCGCTCGAAAAGAGCTTAATACAACCCAGGCATCCGTTTCAAGACGTCGACGACGACTTTGAATAACGTTCAAAGGGGTTATTTACCGTAAGCACATCTTAGACCCTTTACACAGTGCCTAATTCAGAAGCGATGCAGTCGCGATACAGCATTGATGCAGTCGCAAATGATCCACCTTTACGCACTTACTCTACTTTTAGCATCGATAAAGTTGCGATGCTGTCGGGCGTAAGTATCGATGCAGTCGCGATGCTGAAGCTGACCGTTGACAACTGTATCTGTATTAGCGACTGCATCGATATTAATGCGCGAGAGCACCGATGCCAAAATCTGTTTCATTGCCTTGCGTTAGTCGCAATGCTGTCGCGCGTTCATCGAAGTCGCAGTGTAAGGGGTGTTAATGCTTTCTACAAAAAAAAGTGACTCAATTTCTGATAGTAAAGTTAACCAGTAACGAACCACTGCTGGGCAAAGGCCTTATCTCAACTATGAGGTAGTTCGAGTCATACTCCACCACGAGGGCTCAGTGCAGATTGCTGATGTTTGCAAGGCAAGCGACTAACTCTGCTGTCAGATGTCATCAAGCCGCTCATAAGGCCTCTGACTAGGCTTAACGTAGCGTCCCTTCGAAGCACGGAGATGCTTGTGTTATCCGTCACTTATATGGTCGGAATGGTCACCCATCCAAACACGAACGCGCTGTACATTGCTTCACTTCGCTATCACTGCCAAAGTGCTGCTACCACTGCGTCACGAGAACCTCTGTTTCTAAAATAATGACTAAAACTTTTATATCCCAAAAAAATCCCAGCTCATTTACATCAAAACACCAACACATCTATTTTCGGGCGTCGCTTAAAATCAAAATCAGGTAAAACCTTACTTAACAAGGTCTACACAAGTTTGTGTAACAAAGTTGCTTGTCCCGACTCCCGTTTCGTGTTTTTCTCACAGAATAATTGGATTTCTCGGTAAAGAATTCTTTCATTACTTTTACAAAGTTTGCTCGTGACTTTGATAGACACGAAGCTGGTTAGGCGGCTTTGGATTGTCTCTGATATTACATTTCAGGTATATGAGGAACATAAATGAAATAAATAAATAAGGATGTATAAAATTTTGATATAATAGAAGAACTAGATTAGACATACCTTTACATTAGTATATACATTAATCAAACCCTAGACAAACAAAAAACATTTACATGATTTAAAAAAAACGGTTTAATGCGCCTCAAAAACGCTTGAACTGTTATAGACCTAAATGACGTCATTGCTTTAGATAGAAAGTCTGCTTGATAGTATAATACTATGAACTATAAAAAAACTTCTTTTATGACAGAAAAAAATACCCGCCATCGTGCAAGGCGTGACGTCACATCTTTTGATAGGCGTTTACGGTCACGTGACTAAGTGTTTTGGAAAACTTAACTGTATAAAATATTCATTTATTATATTAAATTAGGGTTATAAATATGTTTTTTGGTATCCTCATACAAATCTCTTACCGATATTGTGATTTGTCCTTAGTGCAAACTAGCCTGTTTAACTAAAATAGTACCTAATTACTTAAATCAAATCAGGTGATAAATTATCGCTACCTTTTTTTTTTCAATACTAAGAAATATAAACACCCAAGTCCCAATAAATTCACAAGAAACTGCCTACAGCACTAAATACACATTCCCTAAAAGAAACAACCGAAAAAGTTCCTCCGCCGTCACGCTTACAATTTCATAACTCAGCTAAAGCTGGTTTAATTAAAAATTCCCAAAGTTTGTCATCTCGAAACAACCTCAACGGTTGTAGGCAAGTCCTTCAAATGGTGTCAGAAAGTTCACTTATAAAAGTTTTAACCAAGTTAACGCGAACGGGCTGCGGACGAAATCATAAAAGAGAATCTTGTGGAGTTAAAACTCCATTGTTTATTTAACACCTGTGTTCCAACCACTGTTATTATTATCGCATGAAAATAAAACTTAAACTGTGATTGGTACTCGTAATTAACATTGTACGATTTTTGAATTTTCTTTTGAAACTTACGGACACCAAGATGCGAAACACTACGCCAGCAAAATAGTGTTTCACGTGTTTTTTTTTGAAATGTTATTATGTACGAGTATGTGAGTCTTGAAGGTATCTTTTTTATGGACCTTTGTTGCCTGCAATAAATGATTAAATTAATGTATATGTAAACTCAATTCTATGGCACTTAAAAAATTGTAAAAACTAGTTATTTTGTGAAGTATCTTGTGACATCCCAGTAACTAATAAACGACAGAAGGTTAATAGTAACATTAAAAATAGTTCTTTCGCAAATCATACGTATGCTTTTCGTCAAAACGCGAGTACCTCAATGCGTGGTTGAATAACGTCTTAAGAGCCGTAGTTGCCGTAGTTTTGTTATGATATAAAATAATTACTGTTCCATGTACGCGAATAACGAGTTATACTGAAATATATACTGAATTCAAATAAGAAAAATATAATGTGATTGCCGATCAAGAAGACTACTTTATTTTAAACTTCTTTCGACTTTTGCGAGATACGCTCTGTCTTAGAAAGTCATCAAATATGCACTATTAGAAAATGTGATGAGCAAGAACAGATGTTTATATGTATTTGTGGCAAATGTCTGTGGACCAATTGTTTTCATGAGGTTGGCATCACTGCCATTTGCCATCAGCAAGAATTTAGGTTAAGGGATTGGCACTTCTGTTTTGTCACGGCGGCTCTTAGAAATACGACTGTGTATTATTATATTATATTTCAGATTGGAATAATTCCCCTGACTATTGTATTCATGTAAACTGATTCTAATATAACTATTAAACGTGATCGAGTTATCATTTGACAAAATTATGAAGTTCATTGGGGCTGCTGAATAAGTCCCCAAAGTGGTGACCCCGACGATAAAGATTTTTGTGAGATACGCAATATTGATACATGTTATTACATGCAAATTAGTAACAACAACAAGTAACATGCATGGTCATTGACCTAAATTGCACTGTGAGTTTTTATAGTTGTGGTGCAAGCAATTTTATAAAGGAAGACATATTGGAAAGTAGCGAACGTGTACCTACAGATGATCATATTCATTTCATTTCATCTTGGTACGAGGAAAGATCAAGTTGCCGTTCATCTCAAGTCGTAATCCCTGAAAAGCATTCTGATTTTATGATTTCCACCGGTAATGTAACAGAAAATGAAGAAAATTCATATTTGTACGTATTGTGATTATTTGGACAAAGTTATTTTGATTTTTTCCGCCATTTGTTTTCCTAACTTTTTAATTTGTGTGTAAGTTGCCAATATTATTTTTCTGTCTATGGAACATTTTTGGTATAAGGCTAGTACAGACATGCAGTATTTTTTTCGTGTCACACAAACTGCACCAATATAACGTTTTGTTATTTTTATTAAGTTATATTTTTGAAATTGTCCTAACTTGTAACGTAATAACAGGTGGTCTACTTTAAATAATAAGGTAAGTTATTTGCTGCGGAAGTATATTTTGATTTCATTGGATAATAATTAATTGATTTCATAATGTCTGAACTACAAGAGATTAATGATCGACTTGAGAAGCTTTTGGCGCAGAATAACGCCCTTATACAGCAAAATTCCGAACTGCAAAGCCGATTAGCTGCTCAGCAGCCAGCGGTTGTTACTGGGAATGGACCACAGAGTTCTTTAGATCCTGTTCCTAAATCTTTTGCCGTTAGTCCGAAAATAGCGCCATTTTGGCTAGACCGCCCAGCAGCATGGTTTGCTCATATAGAGGCGCAATTCGCGCTGTCCCAAATAACAGCAGATGAAACGAAATACAATTATATAGTAGCTCAAATTGACTCCAGACTAGCACACGAGGTCGAGGATCTTGTAACTAGTCCCCCGGCTAAAGGTGAACGGTATGAATGGATGAAAAATGAGATGATTCGCCGGTTTTCAGTTTCAGAAGCACAGCGTGTTAGACAGCTCATTTCAGGAGAAGAAATTGGCGACCGAAAGCCGACACAATTTTTGCGTCATTTGAGGTCGCTTGCAGGCAATAATCTTACGGATGAAAAAATATTGCGTGAGTTGTGGTTACAACGTCTACCTCACAATATTCAAGCAATTCTTACTGCACAATCAGAATTACCTCTTGACAAGGTAGCAGAAATAGCTGATAAGATCATAGAAGTCTCTCCTATTAATATTCATGCGATCCAATCTTCCGATCAGTCTTTTAACTTAACGGACCTCAATTCTCAACTGCAGCAATTAAAAAATCAAGTAGCCGCACTTACCACTCAAAGATCAAGGAGCTCCTCCCGAGCACAATCTCGTGCAAATTCTAGAGTTTCATCACCTGAATCGCGGCGTCTGTGCTGGTACCACTATCGTTTTGGTATCAAGGCAAAGAAATGCCTGGAGCCATGTTCTTGGACCCCACCGGGAAATCAGCAAAGCAATCAGTGATGGCGACCACGGATTGCAATTTTGCTAGTCGCCGTCTTTTTGTTACAGATAAAAACAGCAAAATTCAGTTTTTAATAGACACTGGATCTGATCTGTGCATTTTCCCTAAAAAGTTGTTAAAAGTTCATGAGAAAGCTTCAGGATTTCAATTGAGCGCAGCAAATGGCTCAAATATCAACACGTATGGCAGTCGTACTTTAATTCTTAATTTGGGTCTTCGGCGCGATTTCAAATGGGACTTTGTTATAGCAGATGTTGATGTAGCTATCATAGGTTCAGATTTTTTGGCCTACTATAATCTTCTCCCAGATTGCAGGAATAAGCTTCTTCGTGATGGCCAAACTGGACTTTCTTCTCCAGTCTCCATTGTTGCACACCGTCAGCAAAGCGTTAAAGTTATATTTAATAATGATTCCCCTTTCGCAGAAATCTTGCGTAAATTTCCAGAACTCACTCGTCCTCCGGGTTTACCAAGATTTGTAAAGCATAATACAGTGCATCATATTTTAACAACAGACGGTCCTCCTATTAGCTGTCGGCCTCGTCGACTTGCGCCTCAGAAGCTATTGATTGCGAAAAAGGAATTTGAGAACATGGTTAAGTGTGGCACAGTACGCCCATCCAATAGTCCTTGGGCCTCTCCATTGCACTTGGCCCCCAAAAAAGACACATCGTGGCGTCCGTGTGGTGATTACCGTGCCCTTAATGCTCGAACTATTCCTGACGCATATCCAGTAAAACATATAGGAGATTTCAGTCATAATTTGACTGGGTCATCTATTTTTAGCACCATAGATTTGGAGAAAGCTTACCATCAAATTCCCGTCCACCCAGACGATGTGTGCAAAACTGCCATCACTACACCATTTGGCTTATTTGAGTTTCCCTATATGACTTTTGGTCTTAGAAACGCAGGACAAACTTTTCAAAGGTTTGTGGACGAGGTAGTTCGGGGGTTAGATTTCTGTTTTGCTTATATCGATGACATATTGGTTTTCTCTAAAAATATTTCTGAACATAAAGAGCATTTGAAAATCCTTTTCCAAAGACTACATGACTATGGTATGGTTATCAATACCTCAAAATGCATCCTAGGGGTCAAACAGGTAAGTTTTTTAGGGTATACAATAAATTCCAACGGCACTCTACCTCCAGAAGACCGCATCAAAGATCTGCTCAATTATCCTCCGCCTAAAACTGTACAAGGTGTTTGTCGTTTTCTTGGAATGATTAACTTTTATCGTCAATTTCTTCCTAGTGCAGCCAAACACCAAGCACCTCTCATAGACGCGCTTACTGCTATTGGAGGTAAAGGAGCTAAGCCATTTATTTGGACAGATGATCTACTCCAACATTTTGAGGCATGCAAAAATAGTTTATCATCAGTTGCCTTGTTAGCTCACCCTCAGCCTGGAGTCCCATTAGGTCTTTTCACGGATGCGTCTAGTTCACATATCGGCGCCTGCCTTCAGCAGAAAGTCAAAGGTGAATGGCAGCCATTGGCTTTCTTTAGTAAAAAGTTATCAAGTAAACAAGCCGCGCTTCCAACTTATTACAGAGAACTTTTAGCTGTGTACCAAAGTGTTCAACACTTTCGTCATATTCTTGAAGCTCAACATACTACCATTTTTACAGACCATAAACCATTACTTTACGCTTTTATCCAACGTCGTGAAAAACTTCCACCCCAACAGCTAAATCAACTTTCTTTCATAAGCCAATTCACTACAGATATTCAGTATGTTAAAGGTCAGGAAAATGTGGTTGCCGACACGTTATCTAGAGTAGAAGTCATTTCTTTGATGCAAGATTACGAAACACTTGCGCAGTCTCAAGATTGTGATTCCGAACTTGGTGAGTTTCTCCAAAAGGGCTCCAATCTCAGGCTGTCTAAAGTGGTCATTCCAGGAAGCAACATTTCAATATTTTGTGACACATCTACTGGGAAACCTCGTCCGTATCTTCCGAAATCATTTCGCAGAGCGGCATTCGAAGACTTACATAACCTAAGTCATCCCGGTACAACTGCCACTGCACGTCTCGTATCTGGTCGTTACGTATGGCCTGGAATGAACAGGGACTGTCGTAATTGGGCTAAAGAATGCCTTGAATGTCAAAAAAATAAGGTGACCAGGCATGTTTCTGCTCCATTAACAACATTTCCAACTCCGACGGCTAGATTTAGGCACATACACATAGACATAATTGGTCCGCTGCCTATATCGAATGGTTTCTCTTACTGCCTCACTGCTATCGATAGATTTTCTCGATGGCCCGAAGTAGTACCAATGGTCGGCATTACTGCGGAGGAAGTAGCAGAGCGACTTTTAAATGGTTGGATCGCGCGTTTCGGCGTTCCTGTTACTATCACTACTGACCAAGGTCGGCAATTCGAGTCAACACTGTTCAGCAAACTCATGATTCTGAGTGGTACTAGACGCAGTCGCTCTACCAGTTACCATCCTCAAGCGAATGGCATGGTAGAAAGATTTCATCGTCAACTCAAGGCAGCTCTCATGTGCCACCAAGACACATGGTACCGCGCACTGCCTTTAGTATTATTAGGGATCCGGTCAGCTTTTAAAGAAGATTTGAACTGTTCTTCGGCTGAGCTCATATATGGTGAGCCATTAAGATTGCCAGGTGAACTCTTGGTACCTAATAGTTCACCAATAGATTCTTCCTACGATCTTATTACTAGTCTGCGAACAATAATGGCAAATCTTCGACCTGTTCCTGCAACTCATCATTCCTTACAAAAAACATTTGTTTTTAAAGATCTGGCCAAAGCTTCTCATGTGTTTTTAAGGGACGACACTGTGCGAAAGTCGTTACAACCACCCTATTGTGGACCTTATAAAGTACTTAATCGCAACGACAAGACATTAACACTAGATATTGCAGGAAGAAATGTACAAGTTTCCATAGACCGAACCAAACCAGCCTACATTTCCTCTGATTTTGTTGATGCTGCTAAAGAGCAAAATGTCTTACCAGCACGCGCACAAATCTTAAAAAAAGTAATAGCGGTTCCTCCTACCAAACGTTGCATTTCAAGTAATGATGATACTACTGCTCAACCACCTGTTGTTACTCGATCTGGTCGAAAAGTTAGATTTAAAAATATATTTGATATGTAAACAAGTATCGATGTTCATTTAATAATTTAAGTTTTGACATGTTTGTTTTGAAATGTAATTTAAGTTAAGTTTATGTACCTAGTCACACTTTCGCGTTGTTCTGTCGCGTTTTTTAGTTTGTGTAAATACTTATGATGTGCAAATTGTTACCTTATTTCTTATCGTTGTAGTACTTATTATTATTTTCCATTATTTTTTTTCTTATTTAATTTTACTCCGAGGGGGGTAGTGTGGCAAATGTCTGTGGACCAATTGTTTTCATGAGGTTGGCATCACTGCCATTTGCCATCAGCAAGAATTTAGGTTAAGGGATTGGCACTTCTGTTTTGTCACGGCGGCTCTTAGAAATACGACTGTGTATTATTATATTATATTTCAGATTGGAATAATTCCCCTGACTATTGTATTCATGTAAACTGATTCTAATATAACTATTAAACGTGATCGAGTTATCATTTGACAAAATTATGAAGTTCATTGGGGCTGCTGAATAAGTCCCCAAATATTTACGTATTTATGGGATACGCCTCCGTCATAATCGTTGTCTGGTATTCGTAACACAAGGAAAAAAAATCCTTATTTCAAAAACTCGATAATAAGAGTGTGTTGTCTGGTTACACATTTATATTTATATAATAAACAAACAATACAGTGTAGCCATCACTAACTCTAAAGCTAAACTTTTGTGATGGAGCATCTCTGGCAAGTTTAGACGGTTCTGAGCGATGATATTATATTTATGAGAGCACTCGCAGACCTATTATACTAAGCACTAGACGGTGATCAGTTTATCATATCAATAAATCGTATAAAGAGTATCAAGCAGTATGCGAACCAGACGTACCGGTAAGACGTACGTACCGTAAGTAGTTTACTGTAGTTAGAGTAAGAAAAACTGCTAAATATGGCCACTTTTGGCCCTTTTTCTAACCGTAACTACTGCTAACTACTTTAGAAACAATTTAAACGTACTAAATAAACTATAGAATCTGAACTACAATCTTGTTTACCAGATTTGTGATTAGTCTTTTATTTAACGAGTTATGATTTTTCTACTAAAGTGGCGCTAGTGTGCGCGTTAAAAATCCGGGTAGCGCCTTAAGATCTTACCATACGACAGGGAGAAAACGTCTTTTTGATGAGAACGTCTAAATTGACGTCGCTTTTTTTCCAATAGAGAGGCATTCTTCACTTCACACGTTCTTATCTGGTATGAAAGCTGCCTTATCAATCATCGTCTACTAACGATTCCAAGTGAGCCCCAGCCCTATTGAAGCAGGTGTCTTAATTAAATCAGGACGTCCCAGTTCTGAGGCTGAGATGCGATACTTCACTCTCTCGATATAGCGCACATGCCTTTTATACCTCGGGTTGGGGTGGACTCCAGACATGGAGCGATGGATAGATGACTTTTTAGTCCACAACAACGATAATATTTACAAAAATGCTTTAATAAATAGCTTAGCGGTCTTAGAAAACATGTCATGAATTAAGTACCTAAGTAGAGAGCAAGGTAGAAGTCACTCTGACTTTAATAAAACCAAACATGTAAAATATTCCCGCCCTTACAAGAGCAATTTATTAATTTATTGTTCTGCAGGTCCGGACCAAATTGATTAGATTGTCAATTTCGGCTTATTTATTATTTAATTGATTATTTCAGTGATGGTGGAGTGGCGTCGGATTTAGTAAAATGGCATCAAAGAATAAAAAACAAATCTAGGAATGTGACAACAATTTTGTCACACGAAGAACGCTTACTCGTTTCATCTATTCAGCTTCATATCTATGCACGGTCCATAATGTGATTGATATAATGAAAACCTTTCCCTTTATTGGATGATCAAATTGGAGGCTCCGCTTGTAATCAGGTCATAGTGATTGAGCAATTAAGAACTTTTTATACTATTTATTATATACTAGCGGACCCAGCGAAATTTATTTCGCCCCCTGCCCAGTCCCGCTTCTCTCAGTTCATCTCAGATATCTCTGACCGATTATTCTCCGAAAAATTATTAATTTAGTCTGGACGGTGACGACTTACACAAAGCAAAAATCATAAAAATCGGTCCACTAGCTAGTTTTTTTCTCTCTCGTAACAACCTTTTTCTGACAATAACAAATACAACAAAAAATAATAAGCGAAATCGGTCCAGCCGCTCACGCGTGATGCCGTGTTCAAGGGAAATATGGATTCATTTTTAAAATATAGTTTATATATAGGTATGTGAAACTGGCTTATGTTGGTTGTAGCATAATAAATAGTAGATTTAGAGGAAACAAAGGTAGTTAACTATTCTTAACATGATAACCTATTAATCAAACCGTATGTGGTAGAGACAGGGGTTAAATATTGTTTGGGGGAAACGGATTTAACTTCTGTGCACAAAACACGGATTGTGTTTTAAACTTTTGAGAGTATACTTTATTTTTTTATTCTATCCAATACGAATAATAATGATCAAAAAGGTCATGACAACTTTGCTCATAAAATACGATCACTTTTTCACTTCATTCTCCTTTTCGCGATGACCAATATTCCACACTGAGTATGAATTTTAAAAGACCCCATCAATCGTCCTCTGGCTTAGCTCTACAATTTATTATCCACCCGTCCCGGGATGAAACCCCTCTCAGAAGCATTAAGATGGACTGAAAGTAATCCTTATCGGGAACCCGGAACAAGGAATGAAAGCCATTTAAAGAACGAGTCACAGGCATCTTGAGATTGAATTTAATATCTTGGAGCACATCAGAGGTTGTATAAAACAAGTCTTTTGAAGAAAGTATGGTCAAGTTTATATAATAATAAATATAAATATGCGTTCGAAGTAAGGAATTTTCTTCCTTTTGTTATGAAAACCGGACTACGGTTATGCAGCAGTCTACCATAAACACTTAAACACATACAAACATCCGCAACTTCCATGCTCCTGTACCTGTTGGTAACTCAATTGTCGAAGTTGTCGTCGAGTACATCTACCTGGGACAAGTGCTCCAATTAGATAGGTCCAACTTTGAGAACGTGGTCAATCGAAAAATCCGACTGGGCTGGGCAGCGTTCGGGAAAGTGCGCATGATCGTCATCCCGTCTCAATCAGCTCGGTGTCCTTTTTACCAGACCAGTGATGACATAATCTGAAATATGTTCTCTTACCATGGGCCTCATAAAAAAGCTCAAAATCATACAACGACCCATGGAGAGGGCTATGGTTGGTGTTGTTTTACGAAATCGAATCAGAAACGGGGAGATACGTAGACGAACTAAAGTAACAGACATAGCCCTGAGGGTCGGTAAGCTCAAGTAGCAGTGGGCAGGGCATATAGCACAAAGCATTGATGGCCACTAGGGCTGAAAAGTTTTTGATTGGGGACCTTTGACCAAAGGCACAGCGTAAGACATCCACTGACAAGATGGATAGACGACCTTGTAAAGATCGCAGGATCACACTAGATGCATATCGCTTGTGCTCCGTCGCTGTGGAAAACTATCAGGGAGGCCTATGTTTAGCAGTAGATGTCCTTTGGCTGGCAATAATGATGATGATGATGCGTGACTTGGGTATAAGTCTTCGTGCCCATCACACAAATCTTGCCCCCTTACGGGATTTGCACCCGCGATGGCCGACAATCGCATTTTAGTCTGTGCACAATGTCAAGCTTACCTACACCACCAGTCTACACATATCATACACAGACTCCTAAAGTTTTTTTTCTCCTCAATGGAAGACGAATGCGTTATTGTATGCTTTTTAGTATTTTTTTTAAGGTCGGGATTTCATCTTTGAGTTATGATTTTTACGGACGCTTACTTGCATGGTACCTAATGACGTCTGATACTGCAATAAAGTCTACATCAACATACCTCTGTACTCTTTATTATTCCTTAGAAACTTTTTTACGAGATGTAAATAGATTTAGTAACCGTCTCCTGAAACTGACGTGTATATCAAACTCCCCTAAAAATAGCCGATGTTTTAGGGATTTCACGACACTACGGCGATATTCCGCAAGTCTGCGGCTGACACTGGATTGATGACGTCACTCTAAAAACCTTTTAAGTGGCTAAGTTAAGTGGATAAAGAGGGGCTACTTGTTTAGGCCTTAAGACTCTGTTTTCAAATCGCAATTGTCAATTGAAAATTAAATTTAAATGTAATATCTTTAGATACATGTAAGAAATTAAAAACATGGGTTATTCATTTGACCTTTATCCGAAAAAGATGTCTATGCTATGTCATTTTGGTATCCATCTCAAGGTCATCGATTTAGCTATTAGATAACTAACAGCTAACTATTTTTAATAAGACTTTACACCCCCATATGTATCCTTTTTCATAAGCAAATAAAATGTTTTTATATAAATTGCACTTGTAAAAAGCATTTTTGGCGGTGACAGCTTGCAAAATTCAACAGGCTTGCTAATGTGACGGTGACCGAATGGTATAGGCATACGCCCGGATATCGTAAGACATGGGGTTCGATTCCTCGTCTGTCACACGGCCAAAGTTTGTTTTTTACAAGTGCAATTTATATTATAAAGTTTGTGTAGTGACGAAACACTACAAAAACAATAATGTAATTATTAAAAATGTATTTAATTTCCAACGAAACTATCATGGCTTAAGGAACAGAATTGAAATAAGAAATTCATGTCCTGTATTTGTATATGTAAAAAGGTAGACGAAGGACTATTTTCCAATACAAACAGTATTAGAATCGAATGTTTCTATATGTTAAAAGTCAAATTCAATCCATTAAAAATGTTTTTACTCAAGAGTGAAAGAAATTAGCTTTTTTAAGAGAGAGAGAGAGAGAGAGAGAGAGAGTCCATTAAATACGCTATATTATTGACGACAGAAAGTTAATGAGCATTAAATTTTAGTCAATACTTTTGAGCTCTAAAATTAGCATAAAAATATTACCTATACCTACTAACTTCAGTACAATCTCTCTATACATCACTCAGTATTACCCAACCGTGTTTTGCAGCCTGTTGCAATTCATTTCCGACGGGACGAAAGCGAAGTGCCCGCGATACTAATTGCCGACCCATTTACATGATTGCTTTCGCCGATATTCGATGGGCCATCACATTAAGTTAAGTATCAGCCTTTAACATTTAGCCCGGTATAGAAAAACCGGCCAAGTCAGAGTTGTACAAGCACACTTAGGGTTCCGTGCCAACTTTAACTGAATTAGAGAACCACTTACTTCTACTTAGTAAAATACCACAATATTTTGTTGACTGCAAATATAACTTTGTTTTTCATAGTATTTGTATGAGTAACAAAGTTATGTTTGCGTTTATTGAAAATGTGCTCTACCTCAAAAACTACTAGTTCAAACCAATTTTAGTTTTTATCTACTAAGTTTCAACTGTGTCATATTAATAGTTTCAGAATAAAGTGGCTGTGACATACAGACGGACAGACAGGCAGACTTGACGAAACTATAAGGATTCCGTTTTTTGCCATTTGGCTACGGAACCCTAAAAATTTATATCGCATGAAATATTTCATAGTAAAGGAAAAAAAATCAAAATACTAGAAACGATATTGCTATTCTCAACTCTGTATTTCGCCGCTTCATAAAACGGCACAGTGGGCCATGCACGATTGCACAAAGGAACTAATATTCGCAATACCTTTTTCCTCCATAAAAAATGATCTTCCAATATGGTTCGATGTTTTGCTTTCTAGTATTGAGCCCGCTTTTTTTCGGCTCAAAACAGTAAATGAATATTAGAACAAACAGTACTGCATGGCGGCTCGATAAAATATTTAGACCTGAATGGGATGAGCCAACCGTTGGCAGAGAGTCAATAGGGCTGTTACAACCAACAAAAATGAGTATTTTATGTTCGTTATTAGGCGTTTAGATATGTTTGAATGCAAGAGGATAGCAATTAGTGATGTACTAAATAAAATTTAGTCAAATTTAATAGGCCTAAAAAATATGACTTACATTTAGGTTATGCCATCAGGCCTCTTAGTACAATTAAACCACCCCTGAAACCGGATATTATAGAGCAGTTTTTTTTTATAAGAACAAAAAACAACAGCTTTTAAATAATTGCGTAAGCGTGATCATAATATGAATAAAAGAAAACAAAAACAGGTGACTGTACAACGTGTAATGTTAAATGCGCAAAACCTGAAAATAGTATCAGTGGAATAACGAGCAGAATCAATCAAACCACTTTGTAATATGGGTCACATTTTTAGGGTTCCGTAGCCGAATGGCAAAAAACGGAACCCTTATAGTTTCGTCAAGTCTGTCTGTCTGTTTGTCTGTCCGTCCGTATCTCACAGCCATTTTATTCTGAAACTATAAGCATTACACAATTGAAATTTGGTAGGAAGATGTATCTTGTTAACCGCTTACTGATTCTCATACAAAAAATAAAAAATAATGTCAGTTAAGAGGGGCTCCCATACATGAAACTTAGACCAAAAAAATTTTTTTTAGTCAAACCTATGCGTGCGGGGTATCTATAGATAGGTCTTTTAAAATAACATCGAGGTTCATAAAACCATTTTCTTTTAAAGCCTAACGTTTCTTAGCTAGACGCTTCCAAAGTGGTAAAATGGGCGTCCCCCCCCCCCATCTAATTTTTAAACCAAGCAAATGTTAATTTTGAAAAAATATATATGTTGTAGATCTCAACAAATACTTTCAACGAAAATTGGTTCGGACGGGATCGAACGAGTAGCTTTTGAGATAAAGCAAATTTTCAACAACCGCAAACATAACTTTGTACTTCATACAAACACTAGGAAAAACAAAGTTAAATTTTCAGTCAACAAAATATTGTGCTTTTTTACTAAGTAGAAGTAAGTGGATTCCCTAATTCAGTTAAAGTTGCAACGGAACCCTCAGTGCGCGAGTCCGACTCGCACTTGGCCGGTTTTTTTCAATAAATCTTGTCGAAAATGTTGCCCTGTCTTTTATGCTTGTTGGTCACCAACACGAGCCGCCGCGGGGGCTCGCCGCGCAGAGCCGTCAGGCTCACCTACAACATTCAGTTAAAGTTCTTCGTCGTTTTTCTTTGCAAGTCTAATATAAACAAGCCATCACGTGCGCAAGCCCGTCAAAATACGTAAACAAGCAATGGCTAATTCCTTAAGAGAGTAGATGTTAATAATAATAATTTAAAATTTGGCTCGGTGAATACCTACCGACTCCTCTCTCGACAGAGCGTCGTTCGCAGAGCAAGAAATTATCAGATGTGTCAGTAAAACTAAAACACCACATAAAACCTTAAATTATTTATCAATTAAAAAATATTATTTTTCATTCAGAATAAGGTCAATTTAATTAAAAATCATTTGGGGTGTCTGAGGTTTTGCGCATTGGACAATACACGCTGTATGATAAACTTTCGAAGTATTGCGTTAGTGAGATACCATCAACACAATCACTACCTTAATTTAAAACACAAAAGGTAACGATTCAGACCTACGTTTTTCATACTTTTACAACCCTATGTAAAGGTCAATCTCAGGCCCCCGAGCGATCACCCGACCCGAGACACGGGCGAACCCAGGTGCCCCCGGCCCTTATATTAATTACAGTTTTAAAAATCCATTAACCGCAATCTCTTTAATATGATGATTGCCATTTGCGTTCGCAATTTTCAGGTGCAAAAAATGCTAAGATCGTTAAAAGGGAAAGTACCTACTCGCGTAAAAGCTACGCGCCCAGCAATTTTTTGATATCTAAAAAAGAACGTGATGTAGGTATACAACTAACTGATTCTTAGATCAGTCCTAGATTCCTCCTCCGTCACAGAGCCAACGTTGTTTTTTTACAAGTGCAATGTATATTGTTAAATAATTGTAAAAATATTTCCTTCGGATATTGTGAGAGCAATCTCGCAACATTGATGATGTTACGCAGCTATCTATGGAGGTTGAGAGTTTTTTTTGTTTACTTTCAACCTCCATATCTATATATAGTAGATACAAAACTCTTCGCATACGAGTCCGACTCACACTTTGCTGGAATTTTATAAAATAATATTTGGAATGGCTTGTTTGTGCTTGAGCCAAGCATGGTAGACACAAAGTAGAAGAGCGAGCACACCCAGAAAAAGCGAATATTGAATACTCTTACTTACTTCAGACTAAGCACCAATGTTTTAATATATAACGAATGTATTTCCCTCTTTTTTTAAAGCTATATATAAACATAACACCTCAAATAAAAGTATTTGCATGAAGTTTTTCGTAGCAAAACAATTGGCCAAAACATCTAGAAATTACACAACAAATTAACAAGCGCCCTCTCAACGCGGTAACGAACGTAATGTTTTAGCATACAACGTTCCTAATTTGAATACATTTTGTCCACGCGTAAAGCTGAACATCAAACTGTCTGAATTAGGGCAAAAATTTATTCATTTCGCAAACTCAGCGCCGCCGACAATGCTGTGATTTGGCCGAGTTGCACGCTCAAACGATAACTTTTGTGCCAACAAAATGTAGGAACGCAAAGTAGCAACTAACCATAGAAAAAATGAATAAGGTAACTAACAACGATTCGCTGCCGGCAGAAGTGTTCCCTGACAACTACAATTTGAACGTCTTCAAGAGGGCAGTGAATTGGTTGGTGCTAGGCAGACAGGGTCTATCTGAGGCTGTATTGTCACTTATCACCAGGTGCAATCGTGGCTACATGTCTGGCTATTTAATAATAAAGTAATTACTTATAGTAGTTTAAAAAACACGCTTTTCTTCAATCCGCCATCTTAGATGTCCGCCATATTCGATTTACGTTACGTTTTTATTTCACGTGACTATATTTTTCGTATTCCTGACAGCAAACCCATTCATTTGATCCCCATATCGTGGGGGTGCATTTTAAATAGCATGTCCGCCATCTTGGGAAGGCCGCATATTGGATTTGTAATGATGTTTCTTAGCTTGTCATGTTATGTCATAGCTAATATAAGCGTGATAAAAAACTTGTGCAAAAACAAAATGAAAATCAGTCAAAAGTTCTGCCCACGAGTGATTTGAATGCCTGTCCGTGTGAACAATTGTTCAAAGACTAATGAATACAAACAAAAAAAATATTGAAGATGCTTCCAAACATAAAAGGGCGATGCACACTCGTACCATTGTTATTGACATTGCCAGCGAATAGTTGTTTGTCGTAGTGACAAAGGCGGTTAGAAAAAAAAACATTAGCCTTTCTTTTAAAACACAGATGTGTAAGAATAATATTAATATTTAAAATTCATTTTTAGTTATACATTCAGGAACAGTTGCTAACACTTCATATTTTTGTTTAAAATTAACCCTTATTTCGACTACATAAGATACCGCAGTGTTTACCTTGACGTGCTGTTGTCCGTACATGAATACACACACAACAACATATGTGTTGCACAGGGTGTTGTTTTGGTCAGTAACTGGATGACTCAGGGATAATATGAGTCATGCTTATTTTAAAAAAAATGCAAGTTTTAGAAAAGAAAAAACATCTTCACAACACTTTTAAAAAATGGATTCCGGGTTTTTTTTGGCATCGGTATCGTTTCATAACCCACTCCACATCGCTGACCAAAACAACAGCCTGTATAATGTTATGGGACGAGGCTACTGAAACCGTGTATATTTTATAACGGACCAAATCGACCTTTGGCATTTGCTGTGCCTCTGGTAAAGTTGAAGTAGCTTTATTTTTCAATTTAAGCCAAAGTTCTTTGGGGAAATCATAGATATATAAGCAGTCTTACATGACCTTTTTAGGGTTCCGTAGCTTAATGACAAAAAAACGGAACTCTTATAGTTTCGTCAAGTCTGTCTGTCTGTCTGTCCGTCCGTATGTCACAGCCACTTAATTCTGCAACCATAAGCATCACACTGTTGAAATTTGGTAGGAAGATGAATCATGTTATCCGCTTTACGATTCTTATACATAAATTTAAAAATAACTATATTTTAGGGGGGCGTACACTTTTTCAAATGTCTGTCATATGTTTTAACCGCAAAGTTTAATAAAAAAAGCGAACTAGCGGTCCCCCGCAACTGCGTCCGCGCTTTTTCAGTTTGCTCCCTCTCTTCCCGTTTCAGCGTGATGTTATATGGCCTAAAGCTTTCTTCGATAAATAAGAAAAAAAAAACAAATCGTTCCAGCAGTTTCTGATATTACCGCGTTCAAACAAACAAAGAAACTCTTTAGCTTAATAATATCAGTATATATTTTTGATAACTTTCTTTTGAATCAAGTCGATAGCATAACATTTCCGTGGCGATAGCCACATTGTTTAAGGTTCAATCATACAAATACAGACCGATCTCCCATATTAGCAATAATACTTCTGCTTCCTGCTAGCTGCTAAAAGATAAATAAAGACGACGCGCTTGGTGCATTGGTTAAAGCTCCTGACTATTACGCCGCCGTCGCAGGTTCGAATCCCGCAAGGGGCAAATGTTTGTATGATGAGCACAAACATTTGTACCTGAGTCATGGATGTTTATATTTATTTAAGTATTTATGAAAGACGCCCCTGTCAAAATAGTTGTCTGGTATTCGTAACACAAGGGAGAAAATTCCTTACTTCGAAACCACGACAATTGGTGTGTTGTCTAGCGCATATTAATTATAGTAAAGAAGCTTATAATGTTTTGTGGTTAGTAGACAAACTATGAAACTTTTTTTTATATTTATTTATAAGGATAATCAGGGTTTACAAGTGAACAGTAAGCTACAAATTATACAATATTTAAACCACTTATTGGTATTCACAGATAGTAATAACTTAAAGAAACCGAGCGCATAAATCGAACACAATCCAAGAATTCCTTTGACAACATTTTTTTATCTGAAAAACCTTCTTGGCAACAAATCCCGTATCAGCAATTGCGTATCACCGTCCTACAAACAGTTTCCGACCGATTGGGCACCATTAATAATGTTTAAGTGGCCGAATTTCGAATCCGTTAGAACATTGGTTCGCGTTTGAAGACATTTTTCAAGGTCACTGAAACGAGTCCCTTCGAGAATTGTTTCGGACCAAACAAGATTGCTTGAAATAGTTCAGATAAGTTGCGTAAGTTTAGCAATAGGAATCGGTTTAACCGCAGACGGAACTAGACCACTGACAGACCTAATTTTAAACAAAACTATACTGTATTAGCAATAGGAAAATAATCAGTATTAGTCATGACGGGTCTAAACGCTAATAAGAAAATTGAAGAGTTAGGTATGCTTTTATCATTGCCATGTCTCATACTTATTTAAATGCAACGCGAAATTTTAAAATCTTATAATACTAAAATGACGAGTGACTAGTTAGTATACTTTTAAAGTAGATATTGTTACTCATGAAAATAAAGCTCAATGCAAAAGCAATGAGTGATCTGCAAACAATAGCCGCATATTATCAGACTTTGCGTAAGAATATTAGAGAGATGAAATATTTTTTTAACATTACATTTTAAATTCATAAAGATGAAATAAGAAACCAAAAATTTGCGCACGGGCGGGACTTGAACCAGCAACCTTTTGGCAGTCCGGGCCAAACGCTCTTACCAATTGAGCTACCGTGCTGTCAGTCCGACTTGGCGAAATTCGTGGTCTCTTATGAATTCGTCGTTGCGTGACGCTTAGCGCCATCTAGCCGTCTGTTTATGAAACAGATGGCCCAAGCAGTTATTCTTTACAGAATAAATTCAACCTGGAAATTGATAACGCTACGCTATCTAATGCTTTAGAATGTTTTTAACACTCACAGTGTCATATTCTACCGTGCTGTCAGTCCAATCGGACTGACAGCACGGTAGCTCAATTGGTAAGAGCGTTTGGCCCGGACTGCCAAAAGGTTGCTGGTTCAAGTCCCGCCCGTGCGCAAATTTTTGGTTTCTTATTTCATCTTTATGAATATAGAATATGACACTGTGAGTGTTAAAAACATTCTATTAAGCATTAAATTTTAACCATAATTGCTACTCATAATCAAAATACAATTTGTAAATTCAGACGGGTCTGAGTTTTTTAAATTTACCCTCTGATAAAATAACCCTCTCTCCACTATCTCAACCAAGAGCTTTCAGTGATCATTTTACGTAACTCTTATTCTGTTGTATAGTATCCCCGCTACTCACTCTATACTGCGTCGTGTTGTGTACACAGACCGCGGCTGAAAACTGAAAAACGGGCTGGAAAGGCCGCGCTTCTAATGTAAATGGGGCGCGCGGTCACTTCGTATTGCGGTTTTTGCACGTTGGTATGCAAACAGAAAGGTTTTTCAGAGTAAAAAGGGGTTATAGTAAGGTTTAGTGTGTTATATTTATTGCATACGTGTACATTTCTAGTTTTAATTACGTAATATCTTTGTTTCAATTTATTTATTCTGTATTATGTGATGAATTTATTCTGTTTTATATGAACTTCATTGGTGTGTTTAGAGCGCAAACTGTGTCCAAAACAATATTTTATAGGCTAAAAATCAATGCAATGAACAAAAAACTTTTTAAGATATACAATAAGATTTGATTCAGCGATATTCAAGCTACTCAATAAACAATCCAATTATTTATCGCACTTTGAAAATCACTGAAAATAAAATCGGTAGTTTTTCCTTACTCTATTAATACAATATCAAATCAAGTAATATCTACGAGATGATTACTTCTAGTACATTCGCATGCAGTAGACCAGACACAATAGACATTTTATTGTTATGACGTCATTAGACGTTTACCGTCCGCGACAGAGCTACTGATGTGCATCTAGTGTTTCTGCAGTGCTACCCAACGAAATTAAAATGTATGTATTCAGCATTTCCACAGTGAGATATGGCAACTGCAGCTGCATAAATAAGTACACACGAATGAATAACGCCCGAGGTATTGCTCTAGAAATACACACCAGTCTACGATGTTGAATATATTTTGAGAACGAAAGAAATCGATTGACTGAAGTAGGAAAATGGATAAGGACGCAGTAAGTGTTTAGATTTTGGTTGCCGTCGTTTTCGAATTAGAAAAACGATCGAAAATAATGAGAAAATGAAGCGATGACATTCAGTTCTGCCTGTTGAAGTTTATTAAAGTAATTGAAACGTTAAAATTTGAAAATGATGATTTCCCTTTTATTTTGAGCAGAGTGTCAGATGAGAGGTCCAGAGCAAAGGCGATAAGAATCAAACAAACTGCGCCGACCTCAGATAAACTGAAAACAGAGCATGAAAATAAATAAATTGTTTAGTCATCAAATTAAGGTAGTCATGATACCAAATAGGGCTTTTAATTTATTTTAATTTATTTAATAATTTATTATGTATTTGTCTGAACTATGTTGGACCTGCATTTCAGACTAAGAAAGAACAAATATTTTTAAAAATCCTTTAGAGATACTAAAATAACGCAAACAATCTTACTAATTTATACTTATTAACTAATTATAATAATACCTTACCACCTTCTGATGACAAACAGGTGATATGACATATTTTTTAAAACACTAATCTAATTCAAACTTATGAGAATTGATGATGTCACTTATGAGATCACATTGCATGTCGAATAGTCTCAGAAGACGTTTTTATTCTTGGGATAAAGATTTCAAGCGTTTATATATATATATATATACAATTTGATATATATATATATATCAAATTGTAAGAATTGAACAGAATAGAATAGTTTCTTTCTAAGCTAAGCAAATTGCAAATTAAAATTATTCAGTTACTCAAAGCTTTCGGTACAATCTACACCACAGCGGGTTATATCGTGTCGACAATCTGCTGTAGTCTCATTTCCCACCGAAACTTAAGTCTTTAAGGACAGCTCACTATCGCATCATTCAAAGGTGAAGTTTGTCAATGTCTGCAAATACAATAGAAGGCCCTGAGTAACACCAATAAGATACCTAAAGCTAGAATGATCTCTCATGAATGAATGTTATAACTAAAATGTTGTCTTGACCTTGTCATATATTAGATTATTTGCAGTAATTAGTATTTATCGTATAGTAGAGTATTTATTTCATGACATTGATGACGTATGGGTTCCCTATGTCCTATTTTTACCGACATAAAAAAGGAGGTAATCAATTTGACCAGTATGTATGCGCACAACACGTGTGCAAAACTTCATAAGTGTATTTACTTTAATGATTCTTTTGGATTTAAATCATGTATGTTTCAACTTAGGGTAAAGTGTAAGTTTCATCAAAATTGGTTCAGGAGTTTTTGCGATATGTGCGAAAAATAAAAATAAAAAAACAAAATAATTAAACCTCTTTCAAAAAACGGTCATAATCTTAATAAAACGTATGTGTGTAGGTAGATTGGTGTACGTAAGCTTGACAACATGCACCAACTCCAAAAGAATTCATTTCTCCAAAATAGAAGACGAATACGTTATTTAAAGCTTTGGCACTTTAGATATAACCTTACCCACGTGGGTAACGTTATATCATAACATAACATAAGTTACGTAACTTAGAGCAAGAAATAAAAAATAATCATTTCGGTCATCAATCAACAACTGCAGTGTTCTTTGGGAAGATAGAAGTATCCGAATACCTACGTTTTCGGATGATGCCTCGTGAGCATGTTAGTTTACCTTCTGACTGTGATTCCAATATGGCAACAAGAAAATTGTCTTGATGATGATTGATTGAAATTGAAGAACAAATGAGACTTTAGTTTCCAGTGTCAGGAATGTATTACTTGTACGTAGAACTAAACCTTATCCGAAATAGTAAGCCTAGTCAAAGATACTCAGTTTTTTTCGGCTAAGATACGGATGAGTGCGAGATTATTTTTAACGCGCTACCGCAAGAATAAAGTAAAGAAAACTCTTGAAACCAAAAACATGTCATCATTAGACGACGCTGCGACGTTATTTCTTCTAAGGATTTATTTACCAATTATTTAATCCTTCTATTTTGCCTTTTGTGTTAGATTACCAGATGAAAAATGATTTTTTATTTATATAGAGTTTGAGCTACGATATGATCTCATTAAATGTAGATTCGACCAAACATAGGCTTACACACACGTAACTATACGAAGGATAATTTAATTTAATTCCTCAATTCTATGCTCGAGAAATTCAAAGTCTATGCTATGCTGGGTGTATCCCTACTGGATCGAATCAGAAATGAGGACATACGTAGAAGAACTAAGGTAACGGACACAGCCTTGAGAATCAGTTAAGCTCAAGTGGCAAAGATGAGGGCATACAGCGCGAAGAACTGATGGCCGTTGGGGCAGAAAAGTTCTAGATTAGGGACCCTTCGACCAAGACGCAGCGTAGGACGTTCAACAAGATAGACAGACGACTTTGTAAAGTTTGCAGGATCAAACTGGATGCAGACCGCAAGAAATCGGTCGCTGTGGAAAGCCGTGGGAAGGCCTGTCTTAAGCAGTGGACGTACTTTGGCTGATAATGATGATGAATTCAATGTCGTTTTTTGATGTATTTTTTCATATAAATAAATAAGTTAAAGATTGATCTGATTATTATCCAGCCAGCAATGAACTGCACCAAAAAATTAAGGTGTGTAAGTTAAAATCCTCTCAACTAAATATTTGTCGTATTATAGCGTAGGAGAGTAGGTATGTTGCTGTCAAAAGTTTTGAATTTAATAACATTATCTGACATAATGCCATAAATCATATGGCAAGTGAACACTGTGCTTGGATTAGCTCTTATTTCACGCAACATCGCAGGTTTTAAAATAAAAGATGGTAAAATAGAAAATTGATATATAACTCTCGGAGAACTAGCGTTCTTTTCTGGGGTTAACATTATGATTCTCCTTTGGCCGAATCCACCCTAGAAAAAGAGAAACGCGTCTAATGTTAAACACTAATAATTTAAGTGATAACTTTAAATGTGCTTCTACTAAACCACCGAAAGCAAAATAAAGAAGGGGTAAGTAAATATTTATATTTTTAACTAACTTTAAAACTTAAGCTTTTTAACTATAATTTGCTTGTGTTGTTTCTCATAAATTCAATTGTATTTGACAATCAAAATGAGCCCTAAAAGGGTGCGCGTAATTTTGTTACCGCATATCCGACCCGAAACCTCTATGTATGATATCACGTAAACATATACCTAAGCATTTTGTATAACAGAATTATCAAAGTTTACGTCACGAATAAATAATTTGATTTGATGGAACCCGCTCCTAAAATTTGGGAGTACGCATACAGCTAAGAGTGGCGCTAACGGATTAAAAGTGCTTTGCTTTCATTATACCTTCGTTTATTTTGATGGCAATGTCTGAGGATGAAACTTTTTAAACCTATATAGGTGATGAAATTTTCTAATTGTCTTTAAAATGCAGTGCATTTTGCTGACATTTCACAGGACGATTAGGAAAATACGCTAGAAAGTTTTTAAATACACTGCATAATTAAAGCCGTAAAAACATCGATCAACCTTTGCGATTTATTATCCAATCTCTCAGGATAAAGGAACAGTGGAGGGAGGGGGTGTTTATGATGAGGATTATGGGAGGGGGGGGGGGAGATTACAGGATTATTGTATTACGGCTCGAAACACCGGATTCACATCGCGACGTCAAGTACTCCGACTGCTTATTTAACTTTACGTAATATAAATTAATTAATAACATCATAACAGTATTTTAAAAGTTTGTTACTTAAGTTAAGTTGCGCTGACAAATAATTCTGCTAGAAAATGCATTGAGCAGGGTCGGCCATTTGACATGCAAGCACTTCACATGATCACACGTAATGATTACTATGGCCAGTAGGTCTGTTTTATTAATAAACTAGCAAACCCCGCGAACTCCGTTTCGCCACCAGATGGCTTCGTTTTATGTAACATTTCGTTTGGTGATTAAAAGAAGAAGATTTTTATTATATTTGAATTTTCTTTGCTATAAACCTCCGAAGACCTTTCCAACGAATGCAAAACCGTGGAAATCGGTACGTGCGTTCTGGAGTTATAGCGTCAGGAAGGAAAACCCGACTTATTTTCATATAGTAGATTCTATCATAACAAATAATCTTAATATTTGCTTGCTGATTTTACAATTAAATTCCTCTTAAGCTGATCCCTATTTGTATCACACTCGTAAATAATTTACATTTTTTTAAAGTTATGGTTATAAAAAAACACTGCACCAATGTTTCCCACAATTTTTAGCTTGTAAAATGGCAAATAGTAGTAACTAGTGGTTTATGCAAAGCAATCTGACGACCTATTGATGCACTTAAAAGTATTACGATCTCTTTTAGTACATCTCATAGCCCTAGAAAAGAGCTTAAAAGTATAACGTATAGCAATATTAATACTCGTACTATTCTCCTTATCTATTTTCTTCTGAAAACAAACGAAGAAAATCCCAAAAGACGATTCTTTCCTTCACAGAATCTGAGCCAAAATAACCTAGAGACCAATTTCTCATCTGACGCAATAATTATCTACAAGAGAACAAAGTAAAAGTTGGGGGAGACAGCCAACACCGTTAATTAAGAATACACAAAGAAAATTACTCCAAAGTGTACCTATCTATACTTCGGAACAAACAGATCTAGCTATCCGCTGTACTATCATATAGCTAGGTATAGTAGCACAGAATATAAGGCTGGTTTCCACTGTACTACATATATTTTTAATTTATAGAAAAAGGTTATTCTATCCTTGTTTACTGCAAAGAAAAACTACCCACTTGCATATATTTAAATGAAACCGGCTTGAAATTCTTTACATCGACTTTTGACCAACTTTATTGCCAATATATACCTATTATATAGGAAAAAATAAGATACTGTTATTAAGTCTACGCTTTTCACTCTCAAAATGAGCGATGATTAAGCTGTAGCTTCTTTTCAGTGAAATCAAAAGACCGTGACTCATAATCACGACTATGCATGCTTATTAGTGCCTTAAACGGTCTGGTTGTAACACGACTAAAATTACGCCACCAATTGGAAAAGTGTACCTTTATTATTGAATGTTGTCATAGTGACATAATTTTCCATTCGGCTGGTTAAGTTTTAGTTCGGTGCTACGCCTGGTATTAATTTATTTTAATAAAATAATACATATGCCACAGACAACACATCAATTGTCTAGTTTCAAAGTAAAGAATGTTCTTCGTTATTTTATAAAGTACCAGATGATGACGGGGGCGTCACCCATAAATACTTAATATACTAATAACATCCATGACATGCTCATCACTCGCATATTTGCCTCTTGCGGGAATCGAATACGCGACAGCTGCTTCAGAGTAAGGAGCGTTGACCACTAAACATATCGAATAAGAAGGACGAGTCCCTCATCTTTTTTCCGTCGTTTGAAATAGCCCTTAATGAGTCTTAGTTCTATGTCTACATGAGCTCAGTAACGCGACATAACTTTACCAATTAACTCTCTTTTACAACTTTCCTTTAAGAGTCTTTGTGTGTACATGGGTAGGTTTATGATTTACATAACCAATTCGAGATCGTCTGGCGGAAAAACGGTGACGGAATTGCAAATTTTTTGTGGAAAACTAGAAAGACAACCGTTTCTATTTGTTTTCATGAGCATGTTAATTTAATTGCAAACATACAAATAATTAATCGCGTAAAAATTTTTACAGTGCAGTTATTTTGAATTAGAAGTAAAGCTTTTTTTAAACTGTAGTTATTATGCAGTTGACGTACTCGTAAACCTGAACGCTCATTTATATTTAATCTTTAACTACTTACTGCCCATTTCAATTACCCGTATCGACGTGCTATTTTCTTCTGAAGTAAATAATTTAAATTTTATTTTATTTCGACTGATAACAAAACAGACATTAATCAAATAGATACAAAAATACATATTAATTAAATTGCAGTGAAAACTAGACCAATGTCCTAGCATGTTACATATTTACATGAATCATTTGCGTAATTCATTAATTAAAATTTAATACAGAATTACAAAATTATAAATACAAAATACTATACAATTATAAAAACAAAACAAAAGAGAAAATTAAAAATATGAATAAAAATAAATAAAAAATATACAAAAGAAATTCAAAGCCTATTACTAGGCAGGTAGAAATACCACAAAGTGCTGTGTTAAAACTTCCTAGTTGCAATTCAAGATACGAAACGGAAAAGAATTGGCAACCAATATGAATACACAAATTTTATAAACTCCCTGTCCATTTAGCCCTTACCTCAAAAAATGCTTCTATGTCATCACCATCATCATTCCAACATTAATTTTACGTCTCCACTTTGCACGGTCTTGGGAATCCTCTGTGGACAGTTGATTGGCACGTATATCATCTTTCACGACATCAAGCCAGCATTTTTTTGATCTACCCCTTCTCCCGGGGTCCGTTGGAGGCGGCATGGCTAGAAATCTGTTACCCACGTAGCTCGCCGCCTTTCGCAAAACGTGAATTCTGTGTATCGTAATATTTGAAATTTGGCCAGATAGATTCAAAGGTTAAGAAAACTGTTACTCGAGAAATATTTCTGCAACGTACAAGATTTACTAAATTTATAATTAAATTAAGGATTGGCATTAAGCTAAAATAGTCCAACTTGAAGAAGTAATAGATTTAAGTATTTTGTGAATACACCTGAAAAGGTAAAGATAGGCGAAAATACCGTAAGAGTAATATAACAGCTAACATTATAACCTTAATTCTTATTCACTAAAACATTTCATTTCATGTCACAGAGATTCCTAACGCAGAATGTTAGCCAAGAGCATATTTATACAAATACAACAAACAAGCGAGAAACCATCATGAAACCGCGACAGCAACGAAGAAATTTAATTGGGTTCCAGCACTAGCAACAAACGTATAATTTATGAGATATACCTACACGTATTTACCAAACCGAGATTTCGCGGATTCAATTATCTCCAATCTTCGTGCTCATGAAATAATAAGACACCACTTAATTTACCATTTAATTTAGCGTGAATATGCAGTAACGGTGGGTTTCTGGTAGGTACACTCGCAATTATAAAGAAGAACTTATTTTGAAAGTAAGCCAGAGATGTTTTGCTGCTTCGAGCATCTCTCGCAGTCAATAATGATTGAAACAAAAACAATAACTCTGCCACAAATACTCCCGTATATAAAAGAGGTACTAACCATAAAAAAACTCTGTCAGTAGTATCAAACTTTGTGATAAAAAGGGACGCGAGATGCGATGTAGCAGAAGCATTTTTGGCTCTATCAAATAATTAGGCGCCCCATGAAGGCTCGATGAAAAAAAATTTCATGTGATTTTTTTGTAATACCAAGTGAAATTGAGTATGTTTTGGAGAAATAATACTGCTGACACGTGGTGACATGATCGGTAATTGATTCATGTTCATCACAGTGAAATGACCCCAACAAATATTCATTTAATAAGTTAATTAGACCAAATCGATGCCTCTTGATTTAAAATGTATTAAAGTACGAAATTTGATTATATTCTTTGCTATAAACGTTTATTTACTTTGAACACAATAACAGAATGCAAATTTACGAATATTTTGTGTAAATAAACAATTCCGATTTACACGTCGATATTTTGTATCGACTGTTTATCATGCTGTAAACTAATATGTTTAACGTATGAAGATTTGGTATTAATTTGGTATTAGCTTCCGTTCATGTGATTAATGCCAAATCTTCATAAAATAAGATTATTTTAAGTTACCTATTTGCTGATTCATTATTCCGTCATAATTTTTTTTTTTGGTATTCTTAACACTAATTAAAATAATCAGTCAAGTTTAAACGGAACCGTTTGTGCGCGAGTCCGAATTGCACTTAGCCGGTTTTTATATTATTTTATACAATGAATATTATCAATATCGATATTCATGTAAAAAGCGATGTGGCAAACATCACTGACACGCATACATAAACAATATTACACGGGTAAACGTCATTCTAAATTGGTTTCGTTTGACAGGATTTTCTTGGCCTTTTCTTCCTATATTAATATTCATGGTATGTTACTTACTCAGGATACTGTTCTAGCTGTTTTGAAATAGAGACTAGTTATACTTAGTTTGAATGCAATTTTAAAATATTGTGCCGGCAAGCGATGAGAAAGACAACAGCTTGAGTGCTTTTATAGTGACGATAGTGGCACGTGCATCGCCAATACCTATTTTAAAGGCGGGAAAAATGCAGGTGCACTCAAAATATTGTCATGCCCTAGGTGTTCAGATTCTGGAAAAGTAAGTAGTGTGTAATAGTATTACTTATAAGTTGACGCGAAAGTTTAAAATCTTACAAAGACCAGGGGTCATATACCGTTATGGAATGGCTATTTTTGACGTTAGGATCATACTAGAATTGTCTTGTAAAAGAGCAATTTTATTTTAATAGCAGAATTGACAATCAGACGGCCGTTTTGATGGCTAGCCTGACATGGTGACCCACAGGCGTCGGAAAGTCAAAGGCGGCTGTTGAATACTTTGACGCAGACATGTCGACGGGGCGTTGACGGTGTGTCAACGGAAAACTGAGTTATGTGTGTAAGACCCTATACACACTGCGACTTTTAGCATCGATGCAGTCGCAAACTGACAATCGCATCGATGCGGTCGCGATGCTAACGCGCGTTAGTCGCTAAAACACATTACATAATTTGTCAATTTCCAGCTTCTGCATCGTGACTACATCGATGCTAAAAGTAGCGCAGTGTGTAAAGGTTGACAGTTTGCGACCTCATCGATGCTGCATCGCGACTTCAATGCTGCTAAAAGTCGCAGGGTGTAAGGGGTCTGAAAGACCCTTACTAGAGCTCGTATATAATTTTCTACACCAGCATAAACGACGACGTCTTGTAATTAGGCGAAGGAAGGGCACAAATTCCAGATGGGAAGAATGATCAAAGTTTATAATAAGCAAAAAGAAAGATTGGTTCATCTGGAAAACGCTAACGGAAGAAAAGTAACCCACTTAATCGTAGAAGAACAGAAAAAGTATCGTAGTCTGCAGTTAATTGTGACAATTCGAGCTTGTGGGATCGAACTCGATAGCGAAGTCAAAATAAAACAACCAACACACTAGTGCATTCTTGTCTGGCAGAGCTCTGTGAACCGCCACGCTAAGCTTAAATGCTTTTTTAACCTTGGCGGCATCGTCACTTATCAAAAAATCAGCAAATGTTTTATAGTAGAATTAACATGCAAAAAACTGTACGTTAACGTTAACGTACCTTCAATAAATTTCATAAAGAATCAGGAAGCTTCAATCGAAATAAAATAAGATGTTTTTTTTTATTTTCATTTTGGACACCAATTAGATCTCTATTGGGTAGAGAATGTAAATGACATCACATATAGTGGTTAGTAGTGGGTAATATTACGCATTTGACATATACGACAAATGATCATAGATACTGTATCAATTAAGGAAGGTATACTCTTATTTATGATTTGATAGACCAGAAGGTCAATTCTCGTGCAATTCATGTATGAAAAAAGTTCACTGATCGATTTTTTTTTGTCAAAGAAATAATAGTTTTTGATTTCTCAGCGTCACGATTTCTATTAAATTTCATTCGTTTAGATTTATTTCGTGCTATAGTTTTTTTTGTGTGTTTTACTTTATTTTTTTGGTAAAACAGTTACACTTGCAATCGAATTACCACACGAAAAAAGTTCGATTGCCGCGAGAATGAACCCCCAGAATGACAGCTTCAATCGAAGTTTTTTATTTTGTAATCTTACTTAAGCGTAGTACCAATAGTGTTTCATTTCAATTGTACGTGATTGATTGAACTTGTGATATGAATTTCCAATAAATTGATTTTACTAATTAGGATAAATAATGTTCGTTAAAAATAATGTCCCAGTTGCCACCGTGTCTCCTTGCCCCGTTGCACCCTCGAAGTGAGGCAGTGGTGGCTACTGGGATATTTTTTAACGAACATTATTTATCCTAATTAGTAAAAAACCCATTCCAAATTGGATTGTATTGGATTCCCAATTGCCCGCAGAGGAGTCGACGTCGGTGGGAGCAACTGAATAAAAAACAACAATTGTATAAAATTGAAATTTTCGATTATTAGTAACAACATTATTTTTCAATTACGAAACAGTGGCCACCCACCAAATGTCATTTTGGTCTATTTCACTAAAAACCAGAGTTTATGTAATTTTTATAGCTTAGCAATATATAGCTGTTTAGTTTGAGCTATGTCTCGTCGCCGTTAAGGACCTGTAACCGGAGAGCATCAGTAGTTAATGGAGCTAAGTACGGGGTTTTAGCAATTATGCGATAATAGGAGATAGTGTTACAATGTACAGTCGCTAGCATATCAGGTTACCCACTTTTATTGCAAACTAGCCCTTATTAAAACCGCATAAGAGGTATCTTATGCAGTGTTTGCTGTTTGTGTCGTGCTGTTGTCCATATACACAAATAAAAAAAGATTGCGATAACTTTGCAACATCAAAATCTTTTTTGTTACGTTAAATGATTTCATTACATATTATCAGTATTTTAATATAATTTCAGGAATTACTTCTTAGTGAATGTTAGTAATTTAAATAAATAATGAATATCCTTTGGACATTCCCACACATCGTCATCTAGTCCCAAAGTAAGCTACTCAAAGCTTGTGTTATGGGTTCCAGACAACGGATATAATACTTAAATACTTTTTTGTTTGTAAAAACATACATGATATACATAGAAAACACCCAGACAAATACAAACAGACATGTTCATGCAAACAAATGTTTGTATTGTGCGGAAATCGAACCCGCAACCGGCTGCATAGTAGGCGATTTCTCGACCACTTCACCAGACGGGTCATCACTTATTTATATAAAAAAATATGCATAAAATATTTTCCTAGATACAGTAAAAAAACAGGTTATGCTTGTAATTATGAGAGAGATAACTTTCATATAATATCTCCGTTTTCAGAAGTTGTATATTATTTTCTATTCCACTTCCGTGACTCATGCATGGAGTTTTTGTGAGCTAGATCATTTTCAGCAACGAAAGGCATGGCGTATTCTTTCAACGGCCATTAGTTCTTCGCGCTATGCGCCCTGCCTGAGCTTGCTGATTCACAGCGCTATGTTCGTTAAAGGTAACGTAGGTAAGTAGTTATTCTACGTATCTCCTCGTTCCGATCTCGTAGAAAAATACCGAGCTTAGCCCTCTCATTTCTCGCTATGTGATTTTCACCTTCATAAAAATATTTAAGAAAATATTGCATTTTAAAGCACTGCCCATTTATCAGCGAATCATAAATAATTGCCATTTTTGATGAATGGTCTGGCAGATAGCACAGACTGGAACTTACTTTTGTGCAACAAACTCATAGTTATTTTTATCAAAAACTTAAGAATCTCGGACTTAAAATCTAAGCGACCATAATACAGTTACTATCATAGCCAAACTCTGTACAATAGCTTGTCACGCGAATCGATTCGCGTCTTATACCGAACTAGTCTCGCTCGCCCGCGCCTAATATAACGGCATCAACGAAACTCAATTACGTCGCGATACCGAGGTGCTATTCTCGTAGATATGTATTTTTCACTTTCGATATTCACCTCCAAGTAATATGTATGTGAAATGAAAGGAAGACAGATAGAATCGAAATAAAAACATCATCATTGTCATTGAGTTCACTCTTTCACTGTCCAATCAGTACGTTTGTGGAACTCGTTACCCATGGCTATCAAGCAATCAAAATCTGTAATTGTTTTCAAAAAACTGCTTAAAGAAAATCTTCTCTCTTCAAAATAATTATATCTATTTATATATGTGTCAGTTAATTTCCTTTAATTTCATATTGGTTTGTGTATATATTATTATGTATGATTATTATTGTGTAGCATATTATTTATCAATACTATTTATTTTTTACATAATTATTTTTATTTCACAGATATATTTCTATTTCACTTATTAAGCACTTCATTTTCAATGCACAAATAGCCCTTCCTATAAAAGTCATATTTTTTTACCCAAAGGTTGCCTGGAAGAGATCGCTTATTACGATAACACCGCCTCAATTGTATATTTCCTTAAAACGAATTCGTATCAATGTATGTTATGTGCAATAAAGAGTTATCTATCTATCTATTGACGAATGCCGCGAGGTTAGCTACAGGACGTCTACGGCTGAACATAGCCCGTCTCCTTTGGTTTTCCACAGCAAATGTTTGCGTGTGGGCTGCAGTCAGTGTGATCCTGCGATCTTTACAGGGTCCTCTGTCCATCTAGTCGATATTAATCTTATTAATGATCAAACTTTAACATTAATAAATAAATGAAGGAACCTCATAGAGTAATTAAATTTAGTATTTTACTAAATGAAATACTTTGACAACATTATTAATAATTTTAAAATTTGACATTAATCTTTATGCAAATCCATCCTATTCTTGACATTGAATGAACTATAATCTAGCATGCTCAAGTAATGTCAAAATTGTACGATTTACTCAGACAGAACATGCAGAACAGTGCATTGTATAAAAAAAATTACATTGTATAATTTAAATGTATAAACACCACAAAAAATGTATTTCTACCATGTTTTATGCAAATAAAATGAAAAAAAAAACTACAGTTAACAGTAAAAAATGCATCCGTCAGTTGGCAATCGGAATCGGAAAATCGGATTTTGTGGTCAACTTTTTTCTTTGGCTTACAATGGTCTGCCATTAGTGTCATTATCGCGCGGTTGATTAAAAAACAAACCTACACAATGTAGTACAAACGATCACAAGTTACACATTAATCTTATGTTACGCTAGTTAACATGGTAGCGAGAATGAAAATCAAGCTACTAAATAAAGCTTAGTACAATGTTTGTTGATATCTGTGTTTTTGCACAGATACCTGTGTTGTTGTGTACCTATTCTTTCAAAGCATTTTAAGACAAATATTCATTGAAAAATAATTGGTTGGGCACTGTTCGTGCAACATCGACTGGGCTCGGCTACACCAGCGGCGAGCAGGACGCGACAACGCCTGACCAAAACACTTCGCATCGGACCACCGCGATTGCTATACGCGCGATCCAATATTATAACAACAACCTTGTAATTTCAGATTCTATCATATTCAGCTCAATATTTTATACATTCCACCGCTTTATTATTTACCGTACTGAGCTAGCTCTCGAACAAGCACTAAATTACTATCCTGCGCACTCTCTGATAAGTCATCTGATGATCATTGTCAAAATCGGTAAGAAGTTGAGTTTACTTATTATTAAAAACTAGCGGTCCCCCGCGACTTCGTCCGCGCGTTTTGAGTTTGCTCCCTCCCCTCCCGTCGCACCGTCATGTTTTATATCCTAAAGCCTTTCTCGATAAATAAGCTATCCAACACAGAAATATTTTTTCAAAGCGGTCCAGCAGTTCCTGAGATAAGCGCGTTCAAACAAACAAACTCTTCAGCTTTATTATATATTAGCGCAAGCGCACGTTGTACTTAAGCTGCGAACATTATTTTGGTGCGGAGTTATGTTAAAACTGTGATAGCTCCTAAGATATTTATTGAAATCAAATGATATAAAGGGCAACTTGGTTCTAAATGAAATGCTCGTGATGATGGATGTATTTATTTTGATAAGAATAAATACCTGTGTGTATAATACACCTCTAAAAATAATGCATTATTTTTTTACAAATTTATTAACATAAAAAAGATTGAAGTAAGTCAACCATAAAAGATAGACATATGCTGTCGCGGACTTTATTATAGAACTCTTAATGCTGAACAATCCTGTCATACATGATTTTTGTGTAACTTAAGCGGTTTCCGCAGCGTATGCAGCGGAAGCTCTCAAAAGGAATATCTTTCTCCCGTTTTCGCAACATTTTTCATTTCTGCTGTGGTCTTATGAGTCGTATCTTTATGTTATATAGCCTAAAGCCTTACTCGATAAATGGACTATCCAACGTAAAAATATTTTTTCAAATCGGGCATGTAGTTTTTGAGATTAGCGCGTTCAAACAAACAAACAAACAAACAAACTCTTCAGCTTTATAATATTAGTATAGATTCGTTCAAGTGGTACACCCCAAGGATTCCGGACCCAACCGACCCAATCTGTAATTGTATGCGTCTAATTGGCGGACGGTCCACCTGGGTCCCATATTCACGGCATTCATCCAGCTATTCGGACGATAATACGATTTTGCGAAACTCGAAACGTAATAATACATAACAGCTGTTGCATAAGAAAATCTCATCAAACGTAAACATTAATTGCTTGGAGCGCCCGCTAACCAACATTTTTCACGATTATAACCTTAACTGGCAATAAGGCTCCTTCTCTGAGCGCTCTCAAACTCTAGCAGATAGTGACAAAATACACAAGTAAATAAAATTATTCTAGGCAGCATTATCACTTACTAAAAATCTCGCTATCTCCATTTTTTAAAAAGTATGACAAAATAATAACTAAAAGCTTTCTTAAGGTTTCCATTTCGTGAACCAAATAACTAATTAACAACTACAAAATTCCATCCTACTTATTTTTCAAGGACCAAAATAAAATAATATTTTACCATCTTAAGAGAGGAATTATTTTTTGCTGGCTGTATAATTGCAGCATTTTTAGTTAAATAAGAAATCAATAAGGCAAAAAAAAGGTTTGTCTGAATGAAAACAATCTAAGAGAGTCCTTAAAAAGTGAGTACAGCGTTTTATGAATAACATAAACATAATTAAGACTTGGTCCATATTATTCTGGATATAAGTGCAAAATATTTCATACTTTGCCTAAGTATTATCTCAAAAATACCTACACTTATAAACTGTAAGTATCACGATATTTTATAAGTAATTGAAAAAAGAAACCGGTATGACGAAGAAAAATGACGAAGCGTTAATGTATTCTCAGAAAAAAATATCTAGCAGAAAAGAAAAACAAAACGGAAAATACATGTCTCATTTCTCAAAACGCATCTCCCAGACGATTTGTAGATACGAATTAACGTAACGGCCCAAACGAATACATTATGTATGAAAGTGATGCTTTTAAATCCGACCTTTTTATACCCCCCCTTCTGCCCCCTAAAAGTAATTTCCCCACGACAATGAGGCTGAGTAAGCGTCGGAAAGTCTGAATAGGACGCCGTTCGCTCATTGTCAAATAAAACTTTTTTTAACCATGCCTCGCGGGTGATATTTGGATTGCATCTCACTGAGATGCCCATCGCTCTGCCAAGTGCAGCAGATATTAGAATGCACAGGTATTTCGCGCTGGGTGTTCCAATAGTCCGGTGAAACGATGATCGAGAAGAGAAGATCGCAGTGCTTACTATGGTGTTAAGCAGTTGTAAGCTGTGTTAAGGTGTATAGAGCTCCTAGTTAGCCTATATGCAAAAAAAATAAAAATAAAAAACCGGCTTCAAGAAACTGACAAAAAGCTTAAAATAACGCATTCGTCCTCTATATCGGAGAAACAAATTATTTTGGAGTCGGTGCATGATGTGTGTAGACTGTTGGTGTGGGTAGACTTGACATCATGCACCGACTCCAAAATATTTGTTTCTCTTAAATAGAGTTCAGTGGCTGACTAAACTCCTGAGAGTTTAGTCAGTTCTTTGAAGTCTGTTGAATATAGACTAACTAGGAGCACTTTACGTCTCAATACATCTTACAACGACTTCAGCAACATAGTAAGCTATTGCTTAGAATAGGAAGAGTAAGTACCAGTCATTATAATGATAGTAAGTAGCCACCAGTCAGTTTAATTTGTTTTTTATTTTTTTTACTTCATGATTTTTAGTTATCACCTATAATATATACCAATCTCAAAAATACTGGACCGATTTTAAAGAAACTTACACTGTCACCTAGGTTGAAGTATGCCTAATTGAAATAAAAACAATCATCTCGCTATACCTTCTCGTTTCGAAATCCGTGGACAAACATACACTTACGAAATTTTGCACACGTGTTAAAAAGCGAAATGAAAGAGAAATATTATCAAATTCCAACGATATTACATACATACACATTGAATTGATTACCTCATCTTTTTGAAGTCGGTAAAAATAAAAAAATGAAAACAGATCCACACACAGTATCTCGGCATCCTAGTGTAACATGGCTCGTCAGTACTTGATTACAATCTGCGGTGAATAATATTAAAAGGATTTCCGGTCGCGAAAAAATGTCATGTTTACAGACGCACCAACTTTTTTAATACCCTTTCTTTACATGTAATCATTGATTGTTGTCAGTTATAACATGCGAACTCTTGGGATACATAAATAGTGAAGATATAAATATTTATTTTCAGTGGATACAATCATAGCACCAGTAAAAAAAATACATTATATTTTTCATTTATTTTACAAGCACCGTTGGGTCGTTTGGGGATAGATATCGCTCCCTTAACTAACTGTTTCCGAAGATTGAGTAAACGGAGGTAGAAAAAACAATACTTTCTGGTATCGATATCGAGGAATATTCAAAGACTTTTACTTTGTAAAATTTTTGACAGCATCGAAAAAAGGAAAAACAAGGTTATCAGATCGCAATATTATTTATTGACTAGCGGTCCCCCGCGACTTCGTCCGCGCGTTTTAAGTTAGCTCCCTCCCCTCCCGTCGCAGCGTCATGTTTTATATCCTAAAGCCTTTCTCGATAAATAAGCTATCCAACACAGAAATATTTTTTCAAATCGGCAGCAGTTCCTGAGATAAGCGCGTTCAAACAAACAAACTCTTCAGCTTTATAATATACTAGCGGTCCCCCGCGACTTCGTCCGCGCGTTTTGAGTTTGCTTCCTCCCCTCCCGTCGCAGCGTGATGTTTTATATCCTAAAGCCTTTCTCAATAAATAAGCTATCTAACACAGAAATATTTTTTCAAATCGGTTCAGCAGTTCCTGAGATAAGCGCGTTCAAACCAACAAACTCTTCAGCTATAAAATATAATTAGCGCAAGCGCACGTTGTACTTAAGCTGCGAACATTATTTTGCTGCGGAGTTATGTTAAAACTGTGATAGCTCCTAAGATATTTATTGGAATCAAATGATATAAAGGGCAACTTTGTTCTAAATGAAATGCTCGTGATGATGAATGTATTTATTTTGATAAGAGTACATAGCTGTGTGTATAATACACCTCTAAAAATGATGCATTATTTTTTTACAAATTTATTAACATAAAAAAGGTTGTAGTAAGTCAACCATAAAAGATAGGCATATGCTGTTGCGGACTTTATTATAGAACTCTTAATGCTCAACAATCCTGTCATACATGATTTTTGTGTAACTTTAGCGGTTTCCGCAGCGTACGCAGCGGAAGCTCTCAAAAGGAATATCTTTCTCCCGTTTTCGCAACATTTTTCATTGCTGCTGTGGTCTTGTGAGTCGTATCTTTATGTTATATAGCTTAAAGCCTTCCTCGATAAATGGACTATCCAACATAAAAATAATTTTTCAAATCGGGCCAGTAGTTTCTGAGATTAGCGCGTTCAAACAAACAAACAAACAAACAAACAAACAAACAAACAAACAAACAAACTCTTCAGCTTTATAATATTAGTATAGATATTAGATAACAATAAATATTGCGATCTTACAAAAAAGCAACCAAACGCTAAACTGTCAAAGGAATATTTTATTTTTCAAAATCACGGTCGGCTTCTAGTCAGCCTAGGCAGGTCTCTATTAGGCTGCATTGTTGCTTTTTAATTCGCTTGTTTTGTTAAATAACGTTTACTTTATTTTGTTCACGGAACACAGAAAGGTTAATGATTCCATATTACTTATCTGCACAAAATTCTGAGCCTAGTATTGATGACAAACTCTAGTTTAGCTTAAGCATTCGCGCTTAGATTGATTTTCTATCTTAACTTCCAAACACTTACAACCAGAAACAGGTTTTAATCAATTCACTGTGTAATCATACAGTATGTCACCTAATTCCATTAGCTGAGAGACAGAAATTAATGACAACCTATGATAAACGATTACTAAACATAGAAGAACATAACAAAGCTGATTTACAAACGAATACGTAGGTAACGGCTTTCACTTGTTTTTGAATGTTTTTTACTGTGACTTAAAATGAGACCAGAAACATCGTGCGGTCGAACCGACAGCATGGTATCTCCATTGGTTAGAGCGTTGCCCCGGCTTGCCAGAGATTGCAAGTTCGAATCCCGCCCGTGCGTAAGATTTTAGTTTTTTATAATGATTTTCATAGCTGATAATAACACCATTTAAGCGACCTTCAGGCATGCATGATCAAATCACTAATCTACATAATAAATAATACAACTAATTAATAAAAATAGCTACAAAAATACTAGAAAAACACCCACAAGAATACTTTTAAAACAATAAAGCCGCAGGACACTAAATACTTAAATATCTGAGGTAACAGTTCACAAACTCGACGCTGCAAGTTTTCAGCCGCTACATTGTCAGTCCCACGAACTTTGACCATTATAAGAATCCGGCGAACAAAAGTTCCTACTAATTTTTGAACTTATCTAAAAGGAAAAGGCAACCGCAAAATGTAGGGTAGCGAAAGTATCGACATTTTTAAAAACAATAGGGATTTATTCTATTACTAGCGGTCCCCGCGACTTTGTCCGCGCATTTAGAGTTCTCTTCTTCCCCTCCCGTTGCAGCGTGATTTACTTCATCACGCTGTTAGAAAAGCGCATTTAAACGAACAAACAAACTCTTCAGCTTTATAATAGTATATTTTCTATACTATAAGTGTGGAAAGAATGAAAGAAATAAACGAAATGAACTAAAAAAAAAATCACAGTTCACAAACAAATAAAATAAAATGTCTAGGTGGTTTGGTCATGAATGCTCATGATTTACATATTATGTAACAATATCAATATATTGACATTTTAGGCATATAACGCGAAGAACTGATAGCCGTTGAGTCAGAAAAAAACTATATTGGACACCCTCTGACCAGAGACGCAGCGTCCACCGACAAGATGGACAGACGACCGTTATATTACGACGATTATAAAGATCGCTCAAACTGAATGCAGATCGCTAGTGATCGCTCGCTGTGAAAACCCGTGGAGGAGGCCTATGTGCAGCAGTGGATGTCCTTTGGCTGATAATGATGATGATGATTGAAATTTTAATTTAAAAAAAAATAGGGGCCTGTTTCACTATAGACGATATCGTACGCACTAACCAACGAAATAATCAAATATGGGACGTCCTTTCTTATGAATTAGTGGTCAGATAACACAGGGTCCAAGTTTACATAAATATCGATGCGATAAAAAAACAAAGTGTACATCCCTACTTTAACTGTAACGGGACGGAACTAAAGTATTTATCCGAGTTCGTAGTTTCTTCGCAGCACGACAACTTGTTTGAACTAAGAAACTACACTATTTGACGTCTCTTCTTTGTTCTTATGATAAATGTGCTCCACCTGACTACAATGCTTTTGTCTTCAAAACACGAGTTTCCTTTAAAATTTATCTGGGCTGTTTTATCATGATTAATATAGCACGATAATTCTGAAACGTGTCTCACCTTTTTCTGAAACGCCGCCTATATAATTTCTTATTATTTTTTTTTGCGGGGTCCAAGACTGATATACTTTGTCTTGTAAATTTACTAACTAGGCTTTTCAATTGGTGCAGACTAACAGAAGTTGCAAAGCAGGGAAAGTGTGATGGGAGTCATCCCTTTTTCGTTACTCAAAAAAACATACAATTAATTACCAATAGACTGGTTTCCACCATCAATAGTTGTCGTACTTTTTATTAATTGCTTAAACGCCACTCTTCCATAGAATTATTATGGAATGTTGAAACTGTTCGTCATAGTTTTTTTATGTTCAACTGTTTTTTTTTTTTACTAGGAACTGAGCAATTTAAAATTTCATCGTGTAAATTAAAATGATTGATTGAACAGTTGGCAAAAAATAATGCTTTTTCTTTAAATATTGGTTTCGTCGAATTGATGGTGATTGCAGGTAACTACCCAATTATAAGGCTCAAACGTCGGATCATGAAGATTTTACATTACTATAGCGGTGATTCGTATTGGTAGGAAGTAGCTAGTTTTTCAACGGGAGAACGGAGTTTATGTACTTCAGGATTGCTTTACTATTCGCCTCTAGCTCACTGTGATAAAATAGTTAGATATCTTGAAATAACAACAAGCAACAACAAACAGATATAAGTAAGCATTCTTGAAAGCATAAGACTTTAACAAGTTTATTACCAGAATTGATGAAAACAAATTAAAAATAATGATGATGCGTTACAATTGAATATAAACTTTAAAAAAAAAGTAAAAACCGACTTCAAAACCAGAATACACTAAAAAGTCTTAAATAAACTCTTCACCATTGAAAGGAAAGGAATCCGTTTTAGGCAAACAATTTCTTTTTGGAGTCGGTGCTGTGATAGTTGATGCTTGATTGTCAAAGTGATGGCACCGACTCCAAAAATAAATTGTTTGCCTAAAACGGATTCCTTTCCTTTCAATGGTGAAGAGTTTATTTAAGACTTTTTAGTGTATTTTGGTTTTGAAGTCGGTTTTTACTTTTTTTAAAAGTTTATTTTATTTCTTCATTTTTAGTGATTACATAAGAGGGGGGGGGAGAGTTGCACCTTATGATTCTATTTTTTAAGAAGCTACAAATTACCTATCATATGTTCCGTCATTATAATTACTGAACTCCTTAGCATTAAGGAATTCCACGATCAGCTCAGCTCCACAAGATGTTGACTATCAGACGTAACAACACGTCAACATTAAGATTCTAGTAAAGAAACACTACACGTGCCTTTAAAATTTGAGGGTTTTCCTCGATTACACCAAGATCCCATCATCAGATCCCAAAATGGAAAAAATGGGACCAACTAGAAGGTATAAAAATAAGTAGGTGAAAAAAAAATTCGATTCGGTCGACAATCGACTGAGATATGAGGTAACATACATACAAAAAAAAAAATAAAAAAAAAACATACAGTCGAATTGATAACCTCCTCCTTTTTTTAAGACGGTTAAAAAGGACCAACATCAGGCTTGGGGTATTAAAATCAATAGAGCAAGTTTGAAAATTCGTGCCGTGACTCGCAGGGACTGAAACTCTCGTCCATAAATCATTCATACTTTAATCTAGATGTATTCAAACAGAAGCGTATACAAGTTCTGTTATACCCATCAATCATATAATGTACGCACTACATTACCCTGTATTACCGTCGACAAATAAGCACTAACGAACTGATAATTATTTTCAACACACTTGCTCATAACGACGTCTTTATTCCACCGATTTTTGGCTCATAATCATAGATATTAAACACGCGTGCTTTTTCATTATATTATTGCACTAGTGCCTTTAGTTTATTAACCCGACCAATTTAGATTTGTACCCTAGTACCAAGTCGTAAGTAAGAAGAAGAAGCGATATAATTTAGTCGGGTTATACAATACTTTTATTTTAGCAACAAACAGTATTTATGCGAAAAATAACAGTATCTACATATTTATTTCAAAAAATGGTAAATCCAGATTTATTACTAAAACATAGCTTAAACTCATTTAACATTTTCTGTGATTTGTGTTTTAAACACGAATTATTACATTTTTAATCTTGGCTTTTGGCCGATCTAGTTCGCGCCTAAGCCTTGCGCGAGCATTGGTATCGCGGCAAGAAAAAAAAAACAATGCGCCATTTTTCGTAAATAATAATTATCGGCTGTGACGAAGTTTGCATTATTTAAGAAGTTTAATATTAATGAAAATGCCTACTTCAAGTGAAGAAAATGAAGAAAACCTATTATTTACTCCGCCGGACATACGTAACGAGGCAAAAAACGCGTGCGAAAGTCTTTGCCATCAAAATCGAGTGAAATGTATTTTTACTAAATGTTTTAATAATTAAAAACTTAGTAAATGAAGAGTCTTGTTTTTTCCTCGCAAGTGTGTTGAAAAACGTCGTATGATACGCGTGTGCCTGTGACCATTATATACGCGGCTTTCTTATGGCGCACTCGCTTTCGCTCGTGCGCACACAATATCGCCTTGTCTATAATGGTCAACTTAGCACACTTGTATCATAATGTACTATTAGGGAACGTCATTTCTTATTCGCTGGGTGCTAAATAGGTGGTAGAAGAACCCTAATCGATGACAGCCTTCGCAGTAACAAAAAAAATAACGTTGGAGGACGTCTGTCACCTGTCTGTCATTTCTCTAGCAATCTATTCTCATACTAGCGGACCCAGCGAACTTTGTTTCGCCCCCATTTCTCATCTCGCCCCGGCCCCGTTCCGCCCAGTCCCGTAATTTAAAATTTTAAGATGTCTCAGAGTAACTTAAAAAAATCAAATGATGGTTATGAAAAATAGATGTTGGCCGATTCTCACACCTATTCATTATGCTCACAAAATTTCGGATGAATATTGAGAATCGGTCAAGCCGTTTCGGAGGAGTACGGAAACGAACATTGTGACACGAGATATAAGATTATAAACCTGAAAGTTTGTTTGTACGCGCTAATCTCAGGAACTTCTAGACCGATTTAAAAAAAAAGATTTGGATAGCTTATTTATCGAGGAAGGCTTTAGGTTATAAAAGATAACGCTGCGACGGGGAAGGGCGAAAAATTAAAACGCGTGGACGAGGTTGCGGAGGACCGTTAGTTTTAGTATAAAATTTAAGTACTCCTGCATTATATTTTATTAAGTAAAAATCTACTCTAAAGATGTAATGTACGAGTAATTGATTACAATAAATAGAGATAGTGAATAGAGATAAAGATAATAAAATATTTTATTAAAATAGCTTGTGTTTAATAACTTTTCGTTATGACAGTCGGCTATTTGTCATTTCACCGTTCTATTATAGTTTATGACACTGTCGGCGCGCACGATCTCTTTAAAGTACAGTACTTTAAATTAGCGTTAAACAGATAACGCTAATGAAATCTTATTCAGACATTGTGTAATAGGCCGTAAATGACATAAGTTTTAAATAGTATATTTAAGTGTAGAGTGGATAGTACTTACGATTTGCGTCAAGAACTCGTTAGAAGTTAATAAGTATACCCACATATGTAGGATAGTACTACAGGTAACACTATAAGTAGGGCCCAAAAGACAAGGAGACATGTTCTAGCCCCATATGGGCCATAATTGATTGATATTACACTAATAATTGATGTTCATACAAGGCATTTTGTGTCCTAAATTGAATAAATTAGTTTTGACTTTGACTTATTTTCCCACTGCACCGTACCATACCATGACCATGCTAGGAACTCGTCTGAACCGAGCCCATAAACAACCGGTATGATGACAGTATGCAACCCGTATAATACCCCTATGTAAAAGTTATTTGGATATTGGTAGTGAGCGAACAGCGATTAGTTTTGTATTTTGTTGACAGAATCTTCCTAAGGCTCTGACCGAGAAGTGTCGTGATCAGTCCAACAGTCTGTAAAGGCAGGACTATCAATGCACAGACTAAGTTACGGCGGACCCTTCTTAACGGTAACCATACGCGGTTACAACCCATATGCTCACCAGTTTAGCGACGTGTCATGCAAAATTACGCTCCGCGCATATCACGCAGTATTGGATTGGTCGGTGACGGCACGGTCTAGTGAGTAAGGTGTCATAGTTTTCAATACAAAAAATATTTTTTTGCCGAACACGTCCCTATCCCACTAACTCATCCCACGGTGATTGTATGCTACAGTGTACTGGACAAAGACCTTAATAATTAGCAGTCATGAAACAAACTCTGCAGCAAACAATAACTGATCCAAAAAAAAGTCCATTTTGTGTTTAAAAAATGCGAATAGTTGGTTTACTTTAATGCGCCGTAAAAAATATAAGTGGTTTATAACCAAAATACTTCCAAAAGCTCTATGAGTGTTTTTTTATCGAAATCCATTATATTTAAAACGCCTATTGTTTATTTTTGTAGTGAGCCGCCGACTTTCTCAGTTTATAGGTAACTAGACGAAACTATGGGTGTAATATTATTTGGCGCCTAAAATAGGGTTGCCTTCCTACTAGGATATTTGAGAGCTCTAACACTCGGAGGGCCAACGACAGGAGCAACGGCAAACGCCGACAAGAAGCGCCTTTTGCCGTCGACGTGACGTCATCATGTCAGTTTTATGTGACTACACGTTGACAACATGTCGATGGTTGCCGCTGTCTATTGTCGACGAAAAACTGCTATCAGTACCGTCACCATGAGTTTACAGCGGATTTACTCGCTAGCGACGACGTAAAAAAAGTCTATGGAAAATTGCACAGCGCCTCTAGCGGTCACTTGCAGAACTAAAATTTTCTATATTTTTTTTGTGCTAGCGAGTAAAACTGACGTAAACTCATGGTAACGGTACAGGGTGAAAACATAAAGCTGACCGGAACATAACCGGGACAAACCTCGCGCAGTGAGGGTTTCGTGCCAATTTCAACTTACCTACTTCCACTTAGTCAAAAATCCACAATATTTTATTGACAGCAAAAATAAATTTGTTTTTCGTTGAATTTGTAAGAAGGACACAGTTATGTTTGCGGTTGTTGAAAATACGCTTTATCTCAAAAACCACCGTTTCAATTTTATTCAAACTTTTATCGAAATTATTTGTATACGACATCGTGTATTTTTCAAAATTTTCACTTGCTTAATTCAAAAGTTAGAGAAGGGAGACGCCCATATCACCACTTTGGAAGAGTCTATCTAACAAATGTTCGACTTTGAGATAAAATGGTCTAAGAAACATCAATGTAATTTCAAAAGACCTATCCATAGGCACCCCACACGCATAGCCTTGAGTATTTTTATTATATTTTGTTCCATTTATGGGAGCATGCCTCAAATGTTATTATTTTTTATTATTTGTATGGTAATCGTAACGCGGATAACAGGATACATCGACCTACAAAGTTTCAACTGTGTAATGCTAATAGTTTTAGAATAAAGGGACTGTGACATACGGAGGACAGGCAGATAGAAACTATAAGGGTTCCGTTTTTGCCATTCGGCTACGGAACCCTAAAAAGACCGTTTGACGGCCTCGGTTACCCACCGCTTTATGTTTTCAGCCTCAGTGTAGAAGACCCCTTACAGAAATAACATTAAAAAAGAGATGAGCAAACAAAAATATGTTTTCAGAACCCAAATGTGTCATTTCCAATTCAGCCCAACAATTTGTTTTTATGTTATCTGTATGTGACAGGTGTATATACAGATTTCCTTTCTGGGTTTGCTCTGTTTTAACATAAAAAGTTATTTTTAATTACAGTGTCCCTATTATATTGCTCCGGTTAATGTATCTGGCAGTTATTTTTGCAAAATATTTTGAACTAAACATTAGAACTGCTGTCTTTAGAGACAATTTCTTAATTGAAAGTAATAGTAAGTTTTGTTTCCAGTTCAATATTTATGATTGTGTGTGTTTTAAAGAAAAACAACCTTAAGCGAATGTCAGAATGGCTATTTTAATGACCGTTGGTTAAGATATTTTTTCTTTAAAACACACACAATCGTCAATATTCAACCGCTTGTAACGACATTTTACTATTACTATCGATCCATAACTAAACAAATTTATGGCAAATAACGTTTTTGTTTTCTCTGATTTTATAATTTAATTATACTTTGCGTGTAATATTTAAATAAATTGATTAGAATTTAAATATATGTATTTTCTTACAAAAACAAAGCCAGGATTTTGGCACTGAATGCCTTAAATTTCCTTTTAGCCAAATTGCTATTCGGCCATTCGCATAACTGTCTTTAGGTTTAATTTTGCTTTAATTCGATTCAGTATTCGAAGGGAAAGGAGGACACGACAACTCTAGATTATCTTTATAGATTATTTTGCATTCAACAATGTTACTGATTAAACGAACAATAAAAGAATTCTACATAGGTAGGCTTACTCACATGGTTTCTACTTGAGATGAGTCATTCGTCAAATCACGGGTTATAAAATCGCGGAGATCCGCAAGTTGGCACATTTTAATTTTAATACAAAAAACTTGTAAAGAGTAGTAAAGTCAGCCTGTAACTTCCCACTGCTGGGCCTTACCTCACTTATGAGGTAGTTTAAGCCATACTCCACCACGCGAGCTCAGTGCAGATTGGTGGAGGGGTTTTTTCAAGGCAAGCGACTAACCCTGCTGTCAGATGTTATCAAGCCGCCCATAAGGCCTCTGACTAGTCTTAACTAATAATATCAACCGATATTAGCCGGGACCAACGGCTTAACGTGCCTTCCGAACCACGGAGATGCTCGTGATGTACGTCACTTATATGGTCGGAATGGTGACCCATCCAAACACGACCGCGCCGTAGGTTGCTTCACTTCGGTATCACTACCAAAGCGCTGTTACCACTGCGCTACGCGCACGTGCATTGTAAAGAGTGCCGTATTCTTATCGCGGATGCTTCGAAGTACATTCAACACACAATTAATTGGAACCAAACCATTGCAATTCAGTACCTTTTTCCGTGGCTTAGATCGCGTTGGCTGATATGGTTCAATATGGACTAAATAGTAAGATTTTTGATAGAAGTTCAAGTACGTGTTTTATATTAAAATATGTCATCGTTTCCTAACGTTAGTGATTTAGATATTTGTGCTAAGCTGTCGATTACAGTACAAATAAAAACCGGCCAAGTGCGTGTTGGACTCGCCCACAGAGCCACTTACTTCCACTTAGCTAAAATACCACAATGTTTTGTTGACAGCAAATATAACTTTGTTTTCATAGCGTTAGTATGAAGAACAAAGTTGTGTTTGCGGTTGTTAAAAATGTACTATATCTCAAAAACTACTAGTTCGATCTCGTTAAAAAGCTTACAATAACACATTGACGACGCGTTCGGTGCATTGGTTAGAGCTCCTAACTATTACGCTGGCCGTTGCGGGTTCGAATCCCACGGTTTTGATGAGACTTACACAGTAAGTTTGAATATACCTAACCGAACTGAAAAAGAATCATCTTGCTATGACTTCTTGTTTTCAAGAAATCCGTGGGCCAACACACAAAACATACATACACTTACGAAAATTTTCTGCGTTACGTTACGTGTTTGGAAGCCTTTATAGATCAACATAGTCAAATACTATCCAACAATATCACATACATGCACTTTGAATTGATAACCTCCTTGTTTGATGTCGGTAAAAAGCGTGCCACTACATTTTTAAATGCTTACAATATTCAGTATCTAATAGCTCATCTATCAAAATACAATATAATAATGGGCATATATCTCAAAAAATATATTTGTTTTATTTGAAACTCGTATAATTAATGTTTAAAAAGAAATCCCCATTTTACTTCAATTAACACTTTGAACGCCGACGTTATAATCCAATGCCGCACTCCGACAGCCGATCACGAGCTCCACTCGTGATGCTCTTGCGCCCAAGTACGCCGCGGGTTTTTTAAAGCGTCATCTGCGGTTCGCCGGCGTTTTTCGGTGATATTTTAAGATTTATAAAAAAATTATTAGCGTATATATAGGAACAATTCTTTTTGTATTTGGAAGGTGATTTTATATATTTTTAGGGTAAAATTAAAACAATGTGCTTACATATTTATTTTTATTTTGAAACTATAGTAAAGTGAACACGTTTTTTGAAAAAAAAAAAAACTCTAACATGTGTTTGCTCTTGCTTTTATACAGTATAATCTTTTTGTGTGTGATATTTTTTGAAGCAAGGGTAATTACATAATGGTACTGAACAGTCAGGACAATAAAAAATTGTTTCTTTGCTTTACTTTACACAATAGTGTCCACGTAGCGAGCCCGCGGCGCACTGGCGAGACAGCGCGGGCCGACGCATTGTCACGCCACCTCCAACCAAATACGTTAATGAATTGTATGTGTGCGTGTAGCTAAATCGTTCCTCTATACGTTGCTACCAAGCGGATCACGAACTGTTCTCGTTATTTTGATACAAACAGTATGGAATTTGATCACGAGTACTATTCGTCATCCGCGACTCTAAGAGAAAAAGTGTAACGAGTGGTATTCGTTATCGGCGAATTACGCGTGGCAGTTATTTAAATGGCCGGCGAAATGGCGGCAAAACTGCATAACGAATGGTCCTCGTGAACGGCGTGCAAAGTGTTAAAATAGAAGAATAAATTGGGCTTTTGTAGGTGTGTGTATACGTCATATTTTCGCAGTCCCGCGAGATGACGATAGCTTTTTTTTATTAAAATGAAAATATGCCAGCTCGCGGGTCTCCGCTATTTAATTGCCCGCGTGTTGACATGACCTATGTTCAGTAGTGGACGTCCTTTGGCTGATAATGATGATGATGACGAATGACTGAGAGAGACAGAGTTGTTTCAGATTTTTAGAGATGCCTAGACTGGTTATTGTAAATACTCGAGGTAGTCGAGCATTTCTTATCAAGTCTAGTTATGATTGAATTTAGATTAGGTTTTTTTTATGTTATCTCATATCTCAGTCAATTGTCGACCGATTCGGAAAATTTTTTCATCTACCTAGAGGGTATACCTTCTAGTTGGTCCCATAATTGCCAATTTAGGTCATCTGATGATGGGATCTTGGTGTAATCGAGGTAAGCCCTCAAATTTTGAAGGCACATATAGTGTTTTTTTACTAGAATCTTAATGTTGACGTGTTGTTACGTCTGATGATTAACATTATGTGGAGCTGAGCTGATGGTGGAACTCCTTAACGCTTAGGAGTTCAGAAATTTTATTGAGAGAACTTATGATAGGTAAATTGTGGCTTCTTAAAGAACATAGTCATTAAGTGCAACTTCCCCCCCCCCCCCCCCCCCCCGAAATTGTTTGCCTAAAATGGCTTCCTTTCCTTTCAAGGGTCAAATGTTTATTTAAGACTTTTAAGTGCATTTTGGTTTTGAAGTCGGTTTTTCACATTGACGATTGTAGGCACGAGGAACTTTTAAAATAATTTCTGATTATATCATACATAGGTATCATTTATTAGCAACCCTATACCCAAACGAACTGTATCAAACCGCACAGAGTTGAAGGAAACGTTGTGAAATACAAACGTGCGGCAACACGAAATAGCATCTGACCTACATGCCCCGTGTCTACTCAGAAGCGTTTCGTTACACTCAGAATTCAATGTTCAGGCGAGCAAATATTTTATCAGCTCTTACGATTTTATATCAGATGTCCTGGAATGGGTGAATAAAACTGCTATGGAAAGAAGCTTGCCTAAACATTCGATTCTGCTTAACCATAAGGTATGAATGGTAAAGCATGCCATATGGCGTCAAACCCACCTTTTATACAAATTAAGGTTCTGAAAAAAGTAAAAACAAATAATTTCATACCCTTAAGATATAAAAATATATATTAATCATACATGTCTATAAGAAAAGCTTTTTCCCTAGACCTTTAAAAAAATGTATTGCATAATTTTTATGTGCGCTCGTTAATATTCTTTTAAAGGAAAGGACAAAGCTGAGTAATCTCTTATAGCAGTTTGATTCGCTCATTCCGAGACACCTGCATATTCCTGGTAGATACAGACGGAAAAGGGGTTGTATCCATTTTTCATCGCAACAAATGAACTATCACAAACTATTATCGGCTTTCACGTAAGAAAACACGGCAGTTCGTACGGAACACCGGTAGGTACAAGATTGATGGGCCGACCCAATTCCGTACAATAATATTTTCGCCGACTCACCTTAAGCTAGGTGTGACTAATGCTTCCATTTCATAGGAAACCCGCCCAAAGTGTACCATGGAGCAGAGGTCGCAAACATTACGCACGCAGCGATAATGGTGATATTTTGAAATATGACTGCCGAAACTTCCCTTTGTGTAATTTCTGATATATTAGATAACACTTTTGGTTCAGTATTTTTTTTAAAGAAGATCTCTCTTGCTTCTTAAATGATATTCCAATTCCTATCTCCACTAATTTACGATTAAAAGTCAAATGAGCCGGTATCGGTAATGCGATCGGCACTGTTACCATGAGTTTATTACGACGGTTTTTATCGGTAGCGACGACGTAAAAAAGTGTATAAATTTTTTCAGTTCTGCAAGTGACCGCTAGAGGTGCTGTGCAATTTTCCGTAGGTTTTTTTTTACGTCGTCGCTAGCGATGAAAACTGCCGTAAACTCGTGTTAACAGTACCGATCCCATTTCGATCTGCGTCGATTGCCCCCCAGGGGGCAGATTCTCGTGCAGTTTGTATACGAAACAAGTTCACCGATCGAATTTTCTATGTCTAAGATAAAACAGTTTTTGATTTGTCTGGGTCACGCATTTCGATTTCGTTTGTGTGATAGTTTTTTATACGTGATGATATTTTACTCGATGTTTTTGGTAGAACTTTTATACTCGCATTCGAATTACCACACGAAAATAGTTCGATTGCCGCTAGAATCGCCGCCCTAAGCGATGTATGTGATTGGTATCCAATATAATATGGTATGAAAAATTACTGCATCCAATTTCTGTCTGAATGAATCTGTATTATTTTCAAACTCTGAGAAAACACAAGGCTCTCATTTAAATATGTAAGAAACTAATTAAATAACCAACATAAATGACCGAAGTAATCGCGTTAATAGGATAATTATTTATTGTGGATGACACACTCATCCACAAAAAATAATTATCCTATTGTGCGCGTATGTATAACGAAAAAAAAAACTTTAATCCTAAACCTAAACCTTTTATTGGAAAATCGTCGCTGAAGGGTGTACAGGTCTATAAAAGTCAGCACATGAAACTGTCAAGTGCAAACAATGATAAAAACTATGTAGAGTATATAGGTATTTTCAGAGTACGGACAAAAGCACGTCAAGGTAAACCCTGCAGTATGTTATTCAGTTGAAATAAGGGCTAGTTTGCAACAAAAGTGGAAAGCCTTATACCAGCACATGCTGGCCACTGTTCATGAAACAACACTATACTGCGGGAATGGTTATTATGCCAGACAAACATATTATAGCAATAGAAGTCTCTGCTTTCCTATTCATATTATGGCAATTTTCACCATGACTCAGCGTGTTCAGGAAACTGTTTACCATTTCTGTTTCACATATTTTTCTTTTTTCTATGACAAACCCAATGCCATGGCATTAATGGTGGGTAACTTGCGTGATGTCACGTAAAAATGTGCGTGGATGACCACGATTTTTACTGGTGACGTCACGTCATGTGCTAAACTAATTCAAGGCAACTTTGACATAACTAAAGGCGTTGTTGAAGTGCGGATGTAAGCAGCTTTTAGGAATGACAACGATAGACAATTATGAAGAAGGCAAGATTGTTAGTCGGCGTCGAACATACTAATGGAAAGAAGAATAACTGTAAAGATAAAAATACATTTTTATTCTAGGTCCCCCGCGACTTTGTCCGCCCGTTTTGAGTTTGCTCCCCCCCCCTCCCGTTTCAGCTTGATGTTTAAAAGTGAAGTAGATATTTTATAGTCAATATAGATATTTTATATAAATAAATAAATATTTCACAACATCACATACATTGCTCCGAACCCAAGATAAGTAGCTAAAGCACTTGTGTTATGGAAATCGGAAACAACGGTGGTACCACAATACCCAGACCCGAGACAATATAGAAAAGATCGTTTTCTACATTGACCCGACCGGGAATCGAACCCGGAACCTCACGAGATGGCGACGCTTGAAATCAGCGTGCTAGCCACTCGACCACGGAGGTCGGCAATGTATTAATTATGTACTTCGTGAGTTTTTTATTTATCTTATTTTAAAATAAATAATATCCGTAAAAAAGAAAGTCAGAATTGTTTGTAATATTCGACAAACAAAGAGGAAACTTACTTTAAAATTTATCAAGTGCATTAAAGTATTAAACTAACAAAAAAAATGTCAGTCGATTAGGTACAGAAGAATCCTTGTCTATATTTAGAATGGAAGTTTCCAACAGGCATTATTCAGCTTCCAAGAAATACAAGAAACCTACCAATTACATCTTATGTTTCGTTAACCAGGATCAAGGATATCCATGTTACATGCCATTCACTTTAGGCTTCGCGTTGAAACATGAGAATTGTGATTATAGGCAATGTTATCACAAACTGATACAAAGATTGATTTTCAAATAACCATAATAGTATGAGAATACATAAAAAATAATCCATATTCCCCTTGATCATGACATCACACGTGAACGGCTGGACCGATTTTGCTGTTTTTTTGTGTTTGTTATTGTCAGGAGAAGGTTCTTATGAAAGAGGAAAAATTATGAAAATTTATCTTATAATTTATATTATCGGGTGGATCCATTTTTTATGATTTTAACTTGATTAGATTCGTCAAAATAACGGAAGCGTGACGAGGTCGGGGGCAAAACGCTGGCTCCGCTTGTTTGATATAAAATAAAATTGGCCAAGGTTGTGTCGCGATTAATTTATTAACATAAAAAACTACTATACTCAATAAATGATTATTTAACACTTGACACGTAGATTCACCACCTAAACAAGGTTTTTTAAACATTTATTTATTTTATTCTTTATTGCAGTGACCTAAATAAAGTGCAAATCAGTCAACCAATGGGTGAAGCAGAAACGATTGAGGCGGCGTAAAATAACACAAAAAGCAACAAATTTATTTAAAGCTACGAATATACTTACATAAATAATTAAAAATAAACCTACTTAAACATACAATTATCCATAGAGAGGCTAAAAGAGATATTAATTAAAATGAAACATTCCTGTATATTTAATTTATAACTAAGTTTTGTTACCTTATTTACCCAAAGTCATGAAGTTTGCAATACCTTAGCAGTTACTAAGTCTTAAGTACAAATGATTATTATTTTATGAACATTAATGTAACTCTAGTAAGCAAAATAAAAATGAATTTAAACTAGCTTTACTAACCAACGGCACAAGCTTTTAAAATAAAAACTAACTGAAAATGAGATATTAAGCAGAGAGCCTAAAACGAGAGACACAACTTTAAACGAAATCGTTTAAAAAAATCTATGGAAATGACGATATTGACATACCTGTGTTTTTTTTTGGCTATTTCGCTAATCGTTTGCTACTTGTCTCGCTATACCGCCTCAATACTCAGTTTAGTTAAGTATAAGTAAGTGTTGGAGTTTAACATTATAAGAGTAGCTGAACATCAAGTTGAATCGTTGTTAAATTCGCGAGCTAGCATCGTTTAACCAAGCATAAAATGTATCACAGTCAGCGCAAACGAGCGCCGATGAATGGCAAATGCAGGTAAACACTTTACTACGTGATCTGCTTGCAAAGTTACAAACAACTCGGATATTCTTCCAGCGAGTTTTGAAGTTGGAGTGGAGCTGATAGAAGGGTGATTAATGAGAACAAAGCTTTTAGGGTTCCGTAGCCGAATGGCAAAAAATGCAAATGTCTGTCGGTCTAAAAGCATAACACAGTTGAAACTTAGTGTATTCTGTTAACCGCTTTACGATTATTTTACAAAAAATATATAAAAAAGCTTTTTTAAGTTGAAGTTTCATGTATATAGGAGCGCCGCCCCCCTTCCCCCCTTCTATGTGAAACTAAAACTAAAAATCGAGGTTTCTTAAACTATTTTCTGAGAGATAGACGCTTCCAAAGTGGTAAAATAAGCGGTCCCCCCCTGCTACGTTTTAAACTGAGCAAGTGTTAGTTCTCGCACTTAGCCAGATTTTTTAAGTATAGGTTAACCTTTTACTTCATACCAAGCCTAGTACAATAAACACTAATGTTGTGATAACTTTTCAAGGGCTATGGTCCAGATTTGTATTTGAATTTTACCGTTTTTATTTTTAAAAAAGTGCGATTAAGACGGAGTCGACGATGAAACGAGCACGCAAAAAACCAAAATGCACTAAAAAGTCTTAAATAAACTCTTCACCATTAAAAGGAAAGGAATTCGTTTTAGGCAAACAATTTGTTTTTGGAGTCGGTGCTGTGATAGTTGATGCTTGATGGTCAAAGTGATGGCACCGACTCCAAAAAGAAATTGTTTGCCTAAAACGAATTCCTTTCCTTTCAATGGTGAAGAGTTTATTTAAGACTTTTTAGTGCATTTTGGTTTTGAAGTCGGTTTTTACTTTTTTTTAAAGTTTATTTTATTTCTTCATTTTTAGTAATTACATAAGAGGGGGGGGGGGGGAGTTGCACCTTATGATTCTATTTTTTAAGAAGCTACAAATTACCTATCATAAGTTCCGTCATAATAATTAATGAACTCCTGAGCGTTAAGGAGTTCCACCATCAGCTCAGCCCCACAAGATGTTGACTATCAGACGTAACAACACGTCAACATTAAGATTCTAGTAAGGAAACACTATACCTGCCTTTAAAATTTGAGGGTTTCCCTCGATTACACCAAGATTCCATCATCAGATCCCAAAATGGAAAAAATGGGACCAACTAGAAGGTAAACCCTCTAAGTAGGCAAAAAATTTTTTGATTCGGTCGACAAACGACTGAGATATGAGGTGACATACATACAAAAAAAAAATTATAAAAAAAAAACATACAGTCGAATTGATAACCTCCTCCTTTTTTGAAGTCGGTTAAAAAGAAGACTGTTCACTGTCACTTTGAATAGGTTCGGACTATTATCATTAGAAAACACCGACGCGGGCAGCGAGTTCGACTCCTTTGCTTTGCGCATAAATGTTAATTAAATTAAATATATTTTTATTTCAGACTTGGTCCATAGCTTGTTAGTAGTACACGCAAACTTAAAAAAACTAGTGTTAGTTAATACTAATTAATTTGACAAGAACATTAATTGACGCCTGTCCATCTTGTTGGTGGACGTCCTATGCTGCGTCTTTGGTCGAAGGGTCTCCAATCTAAAACTTTCCTGCCCCAACGGCCATCAGTTCTTCGCGCTATGTGCCCTGCCCATTGCCACTTGAGCTTACTGATTCTCAAGGCTTGTAAAGATCCAACTGGAAGAAGGATCAAACTGGATGCAGACCGCTAGTGATCGGTCGTTGTGGAAAGCCGTAGGGGAGGCCTATGTTCAGCAGTGGAGCAGTCCTTTGGCTGATAATGATGATGATGATGATGATGATTAATTGACGCACACGGTGTGCGCCTATACACCTTTCGAGGGTGTGAAGGCGCATTCAGTGCCATAGCAACGGTGAGTCCCACCGTTCGGCTAACGTGCTGAGGATGCAATTTGGTTTTCCCCTGAGTTGATTAGCTCTCCCCGCTGGATGTCTGATCGGATAGACGTGTGCAAATAGCTCCGTGTTCATTTTAAAATATTTTGCTATAAACAAATTCGCCTTCTATTATTCGGGAAAGTACCAGGACAACATAATTCTCGAAGAGTTCACCGCTCCGCCTAGACAAGGACGATCCCCAAGTGAGTGTGACGAACATATTATCTATCTCACCCGCCTTGTTGTGTGAGTTGTGACTCATCCTAACCGGTGCGCGCTCAGTTGCCGACGGAATAAATAAGCCTATATTGCAAACAAACAATCATAATGTTACATTCGCCGGTGGATAAATCGAAATCAACTTACAGTTCGGCCCCGGACTTAAACCTTGTTACGGAACAAAGTCCTACCGATGGGAACATCACTTTGCGATCTAGCAAAAGACGTCGTTGTGATTGTGGGTCCTCCGACGAATCCAAATTAGATTCGTTTATAAAAACATTGACCGTATGGAGACAGGAAACCGATAAAAAATTAGGAGGAATCCTTGATTCAATGAATGATATCAAAAAACAAAACTCGGATCTACTCGCCTCAAACGCCGAAATTGAAAAGTCTATTGATTATTTGTCAGCCAAATACGATGATGTCTGTAGCCAGCTAGCTACTTACCAGAACCAAACCAAGGCTTGTGAGGCCCGGCTTTCGAAGGTCGAGGACACCGCAGAAGAGATAGATCGTTCTTCGCGGTCCAGCTCCCTTGAAATACGCAATTTGCCCTTAAAACAGCATTTTTCACTAGACGACCAAGTCCTTACTTGCCTGCGGATCTTCAAAGAGTTATCGGCTGAAGTTGCCCCCTCGGACATCTACGACATCCGTTGCCCGCCCTCAAAGACAAACAACAGAACCATTATAGTAACCCTTAACTCAGTTCTATTAAAGAACAGAATTTTAAGGGCATACAAGAAGTTTAACGCCGAACATACGTTCGATAAACTATCAACCGTGGTCCTGGGTCCGGAGTATCCGAAGCAACTAATCTACATTTCTGAAAACCTGACCGCCCGAGCACGCAGGCTCTTCTACTTGGCCCGAGAGTTCGCTAAAATTCAAAACTTCAAACACTGTTGGACGGCAAATGGTAGAGTGTTACTCCGAAAAGAAGACAATGCCCGCTTAATTGTCATTACAAATGAAAACCAACTATCGGATCTAAAGTCAAAAAACTAATTGTGTTTTTTTCTATTGTTCAACAAATAGTCTTATTATATACTTGTTTTATATACATCATTAGTAGAATACAAATAGCACTACACTCAAAAACATATCTCACTCATGTTAAATCATCTCTTACACCCCCTACACACTATACACACCATACACTTACACTTATTTGCTTTATGTTCTTATTCATATTCATTCATTTCCATAATGTCACCCTGTCGAATGGAAAGTTAAGAGTTTACTCTAAATTCGAATGCTTATTTTTCACTTCAAACCTCAAAGTCCGACAGCACCCAATTTATACACTCGTTTTCTTGTGTTCAACAACCATACATTTAACCAACTATGTATGTACTACCTCAGCTCAGCATGGCTCCACCCTGAAAATTCAGACCACATGCGTGGTTTTCGCCCCTTATACTGTACGTCCCGTTTTTATTATTAAAATTCACGTGCGACCCTGATTTAGTTAGTAATATTGATAATGTCTCAGTTTGCTCGTCTATGGAGTGCGATCCTACCGAGGTGAAAACTGCTCTAAACAAGAAGTCGCTACATACCTCCCTTAAAATATTATCACAAAACATTCGTAGCATCTCAGCTAATTTCAATAATTTTGATACTCTGATGGCTAGCATTGACCTCAGTATAGATATTATTATTTTCACGGAGTGCTGGCTCCTTAGTGAGCCCATTATTCCTCCCATGGATGGGTTTTCTTCATATTCCTCTACTTGCCCCACAAACCAAAATGATGGTGTAGTTGTTTATTACAATGAGAATATCCCTGACTTATCTATTTCTGAACCTGATATTGTGGATGGTAGTTGCCTACTTATTAATATAAAAGGTGAAACTTCCATACTGGCAGTTTATCGACCACCTTGTTTTCAAAACGCTCATAACTTTATAACTTCTTTGGACTCGACTCTAACACTTCAAAATAAATCAAAAAACATTATTGTTATGGGTGATCTCAACCTTAAAATCACCGCTTCTAAACTTGATAAAGATACCGATGATTATCTTAACATGCTCGCCTCCCATGGGCTTCTTCCTGCCCACACTTTTCCCACCCGAGACGGATCTTGCTTGGATCACATAATGCTGAAATCACCATTGCCGGCCCAGTCTTTTGTCATTCAGTCATCAATTACAGATCACGAGGCAGTCTTACTCTCCATTGATGTAAAGAAACCCTCCCCCCCACCCTTAGTTAGGAAAAATGTTGACTACAATGGTATCTATGAAACCCTGAAACAGACAGATTTTGCGGACATACTTCAGTTAAACGACGCAAATCAAGCCACCAACCTTCTTATCCAGAAACTTCATTCCGCCATAGAGATACATACTAAAACCCAAATTGTGCCCCGCCGCCGGCGAATCCTAAAACCCTGGATAACGCCTGGTCTTCTCAGGTGTATTCGAAACAGGGATAATATGCACAAAAAATTAAAGTCGGATCCTAGTGATGTATTAAGGATTACATATCTCCGCTACAGAAACTTTTGCAACTCGCTACTGAAAAAAGTAAAGAGAGCTTATGACAGTTATCTTATAAATCAAGCTGGTTCGAACAGTAAAAAACTCTGGAATGCTATCAGTGTAGTGGCAAATTTGAAGAAATCAAATACAAACTCTGTTGACCTCCTCTCTTGTATGCCCACACCAGCTGAGTCAGTTGATTATGTAAACGCTCATTTCTCTCGGGTGGGTAAAGCACTGGCCAAAGCTATTATCACAAATAGGCTCTCTAGCTCCTCCTATCCTGCCCCTATATCACACGCTCAATCACCTCTTAATTCTTTTGCCCTTGTCAGCACCACTTATCCCGAGGTGGACGGCCTATTTTCATCTCTCAAGATCGCCTGTGCTGTGGGCTGGGATAACATCTCTTCTTGCTTGCTAAAACATTGTAAAGATCTTCTAGTTCCATCTTTGGTTCACATATGTAACATCTGTCTTGCTTCTGGCTGCTTTCCGGATGCTTTTAAAAAAGCCCTTGTTCACCCTATTTTTAAGTCTGGGCACCGAGGCCGTGCTGAGAACTACCGACCCATTTCTGTACTGCCTGCCCTGTCCAAAATTCTGGAACGACTCATCAAAAACCAGTTAATAGCTTACCTTGAGGAAAAAAACCTGCTTTCTCCCAACCAGTTTGGCTTTCGCTCAAAGCGTTCAACAGCTGATGCAGTTCATGAACTGACCAACCATGTCGCTACTAACCTGGACAGGGGTAAGAAATGTGTCGCAGTGTTCCTCGATCTTGCCAAAGCATTCGACACGGTTTCGATTCCCATCCTTCTTGATAAGCTAGAGGCAATGGGTGTGAGAGGCAGCTCACTCAATCTATTCAAGAGTTACTTCACGAACCGCGTTCAGTCTGTAACAATAGATGGAAACGTGAGCTCCTATCTCCCGATGGAGTACGGAGTCCCTCAGGGTAGCATTCTTGGCCCCACGCTCTTTCTTGTATACGTCAACGATCTGCTATCGCTGCATATTCCAAATTGCAAAATTATTTCTTTCGCAGACGACACTGCCCTACTTTTTTGTGCTGACACATGGGAGGACACTTTTCACCAGGCCCAGATAGGACTGGACCTAGTATCTAAATGGCTGCGTTCTAATCTCCTCACACTTAACGTTAAAAAAACTCATTATATTCAGTTTTCCATCTATAATGTCCCAAATAGCGCGCAAAATATTTTTAAACTTATTGCTCACTCTCATGAAGTGTCTCCGGATCAACCATGTGACTGCTCTCCTATCACTTCTACTGAGTCAATCAAATATCTTGGTGTGACCATTGATAATAGGCTTTCCTTCCAACCACATATTCTTGTAACAGCTGGTAGAATTCGTAAACTTATCTATATTTTTAGAAATCTTCGACATGTCGCAAACCCACATATAGTCAAATTAGTTTATTTGGCCCTATGCCAATCCCTTCTGACTTATTGTGTTACCTCCTGGGGTGGTGCCTGTAAGTCATACCTTATTTTCCTTGAAAGAGCCCAGAGGGCTGTCCTCAAGGTATGTACATTCAAACCCACACAGTTCCCCACGGAGGACTTGTATAATTACTGCGAAGTTCTTACTGTGCGGCAGCTTTTTATAATGAACACAGTTCTTAAACAGCATCGTCTTTGTTACTATGACCATTCGGAAGCTACTGCAAGACGTAACCATCTCATAGCCCACAAACCAAACCTTAAAACCATCTTTTCACATCGTTTTTTCTGCTTCTTAGGCCCTTTTCTATATAACAGACTCCATCGCGAGTTACACATTTACCCCCTAAACTCATTCCACTGCAAGAGAAAGGTGGCCAAATACCTTCAGAATTTGGACTACTCTACCACAGAAAATCTCATGATTCCGTAAACGGCATATAATACCGACATAAACATTCATACGTACTCACACACACACACATACACGCACATAAACACATAAACTCTCTCTCACACACACACACACTTACACACACATGCGCACACACACATACACATACACATACATACACACACACACACACACACACACACACACACACACACACACACACACACACACACACACACACACACACACACACACACACACACACACACACACACACACACACACACACACAGTTGTAGTTTGTGCGATTCTTCTTCTTTTTTGGCTTAATTCTCCATTATTGTGCTGTGTTAACTTACTATATTTTTGTGTTATATTTATATCTGATCACATCTAGAGAGGAGAGTACTGGTTCTCTGTAACACAGGCATGAAGCCTAGCTCAGATGCCAGTCTCTCGCAATCAAAATTCTGTAACTTAAAATTGTAACATTGCTTACATATTGTATTTACTTTGATTGTGGAGAAGAAATAAATAAATTGATTGATTGATTGATTGATTGATTGATGAGAAGCGCTTAGTTCTTAGCGGGACATCGACAAGGCAAGGATGGTATCCCGAGGTGCGCCTAGACGAACGATGGAAAGAACTGGTTTAATTTTATGCACAACCAAATGTAAGCGGAGCATACCTAATTTACAATTTCATTCTAGTTATATAATAAACATTGGGAACAGTCTCTACTATGCGCATTGCGACGTTTACTGCCTGTTTAACAATGTCCTAATAAGTTCTGGTGAACATTATGTGTTAATTACTTTCTGTTCAGTGGTCAGTGCTTATTTTTCGATTATAAATAAATAAATGTGTATATTAGACACCAATCACATACATTGCTCTAATCCCAAAGTAAGTAGCTAATGCACTTGTGTTATGGAAATCCGACACAACGGTGGTACATACCACAACACCCAGACCTGAGACAATATAGATAATTATGATTTCTATATTGACTCGACTGGGAACCAAACCCGGAACTTCGGAGCGGCGATGGCTTGAAGCCCAGCGTGCTTAGACACTACACTACGAGTACGGTGGTCGTCAATAGTTCAACCAATAGCCACTTAATACACTAATAATCGCCGTTAACTAACTAACTAATCATTTTCTGAACTTAAATACGTTGCGATTTTGACGTCATTTCTCCAGATACGTGTTGAATCTCTTCACTTTTATAAAATCCATGTCTCCTTTCATTATATTTTTATTAGTAAAAGATTCATAGAGTGAGAGCAATCGTACAATGCACACATTTGCTATGACGACTAAGTAAACAAGGAAATCTTCTCTCTCAAATAAACGTCTGTGTTTACAGGAACCATATTTGGATAGTAAAAAAATATTTCGCGTTTATCTCAGCGCAGTAAAGCGTCTTTGGTATCCATAAAAATACAACGAAAGTGGCCAAGACATTTTTAGCTGAAAGCATTTTCAGACTACTTTGTGAAATTTGATCAACCAATCAAGAGACGATGGGAGGAGATGGCAAGTCATATTAATTCGGGGGAAACATTTTATCGCCTGTGGATGGCAACAAATTACTTATTCCGCAGTCATTTATTTATTTAACCTTTCCTTAGCTAAGTAATACCTTTTTGTTCATATGAAGGTAATCCTTCCTAAATAAACATAAAACCGTAGGTAGGTTAACAATTTACGAAGGGAAACAAGGGCTACATACGCAGTAAAATGAACTAAAACCAAGTAATTTGAATATGTTGGATTCGTGAAAATTGCTGTTAAAGTAAGGCAAGTAAAGATGTTTTCTAAATAAGTAGGTAGGTATAAACTTACTGATTTTGAGTGTTAAGAAGGTTAATGAGGGACTGATCAGATCAATTTGAATATGTTGGATTCATGAAAATAGCTGTTAAAGTAAGGCAAGTAAAGATGTTTTCTAAATAAGTAGGTAGGTATAAACTTACTGATTTTGAGTGTTAAGAAGGTTAATGAGGGACTGATCAGATCACAGAAACTACTGAGATGATTTAAAAAATTATTTCGATACGTTATTCCTAAGCGAATCGTTAACGAAATATCTACCTATAATTATCACAAGCGTAACATACGAACAACGAATCATTTCATAAATTCTGAAAACCAATGTAAAAATTTGAGTTAGCTTATTGTGGATTATTAAATCTGTAGGTAATTTAACTTAACACATCAATATTCATTGTATAATTCTGCCGGCTACAGGCTAGGTAAATATCCCTTCAGCGCTGGTCGGTAAATGTTTGTCGTTGGCACCTTATCTCGTCCGTCAGCCAGGGATTGTTATTAGCTAAACTGTGTATACACTTTCCAGCACAGATTATACAATGTCATAAGCTGTTAAATACTTTCCGGTACAGATTATACATTTTTGTTCCAATTCAACTCATATGATACCGACCGCATTTAACAGTTTGATGTACTTTCGTCAGCTTACAAATAGGTACACTGGTTAAATATCTGATGACCATAAATAGTGTTAAATGTTCCAAATTAAGTAAACTTCATATATACATCACAGAATCTGTACATGATGATTAAGCGTCAATACCTTGAAAATTAATTATTTTAAAAGACAGTGATGATTTGATGGATTAATATCCATAAAAGCCTCGCAGTCTTATTATTTAAAACACTTCATGCACAAACAAATGGTACATATGGCGGACTTAATGCTCAAAACATTCTCTACCAGCCAACCATAGGTCTATACAGAGAAAATGCTGGCGGCGCGAAGGAGGTGATAGAAGAGCAAAAGTGAGAGGTTGATTAAAACTACAATAGGTATTTAAAACAAAAAATAAACAAACATACTACTTATAACATAAATACCGTATATATTTATACATAATTATGGAATAATAAACATACACATAATAATAATAATAATAATAATAAGTACACATGTGAGAAAAAAAAAGAAGAGGTCAGTGAGACAAGTTCGATATCTCTTCCTTGTAAAGTGCCCGGAGGGCCTTCTTGAAAGAGAATTTGGAGGTGGATGCTTGTCCCTTAAGTATTTACAGAATAAAAACTATGTTTCTTCATTCTCGCCAGTAAATCATAAAAACTGATAATAGTATTATGAGAACAAAAGGGCAATGGGGTAATAAGTTCGTTAAACTTCTGGTAGACTAAGCATGGGTTCTAGTCGTATTAATTATTTCAGTATTATCTACATTATGCCAAACATATTTTATAAAACGACTCTTAAATGTAATGCTTATAATAATGAGGATATAAAAAGCGGTCAACAAAATTTAACGACCGGCATTAACCGTTGGACAACTGTTTATCTAAACCGAAGATTAATTTAACATCAACACGAATACGAGTTACGATGTTTGTTCTATAAACTCTGAGAGTGTTTGTTTAAATTAATCACAAATGGACTGATCTTTTTTTGAGAGGCACTTTAGAAAAATAATGTTATAAAACCCAAAAAGCAAAATAATATAACCAAAATAAGCAAAAAATTTCGTAAGTTTTAAAATAAACAAACGGTTCTATTAAACATTTGTTAATGACGTAATTTGAAAAAATATATTAGACTACCAGGTTAAAGTTATGAAATACAAAATATTTCAGTGTATCTGACATGGCAAAAAAGAAAAAAATACACTTAAAACCTACCTATTCAAAAACGGAACCATTTCCTTGCGGCAAGTAGGCTATGATGGTGGCTGCGTAACCGTGTTGGATAGCTTTGCTATTTGGAACGAGCTAGCTAGCTTTTTTATTTAACTTGAATGACAATTGAATTTACTAATATCAATAAACAATTAATATGCCAGAACTTCAATAATATTGCCAATATTGCAGGACCCTCAGGAATTAATCATCTCTCGTATTACCTACGCATTCTCTCACATCTGTTTAATTGACTCTATAATTACAACAGCAATATTGATTATAGATTACTCGTGTATTTTCAAACGTAAACACGTTACTTACGTTAGCGGTCAGCGGCCGATGTGTAGACCCAAAACAACAGACACAGAACAACACAGGAACACTAAACAACAGACATAGGTACAGAGTGTTATAAGGCGAAAATTATTGCGTGAATTCGAAATTGGAAAAGAGTTTCAGTAATGTTTTTTTTATTAAGTCAATCGGTAGTGTTTTGTCGCGAGCGGTACAGGCACGTGTGTATTTAACGGCGCCGGCAGCGCGACTGAAGTCCTGCTGCGCTAGGCGGGCTGTCTGGGCGGGCGGACCGGGCGCCCAGCCGTCTAAGCCAGGTGTACGCCTATCCCCCCTCCCCTCACCTTAAATATTCAGCAAGGGCCATATTAGCCCTAAGGGACCCTGTGTACATAGATGTTACAATCAGATACAGGACTCGGCGTTACGAGCTTGGATGTAAGTGAATTTCATTTTGGAGAAATATTATCTTTTCTTGGGTTGTAGCTAGTTTGTGTTATGGTTTATACATGATTTTGTTTGGTCAGTGACATCCAACTCAAGGATGATAATGATAAAAAGAGCTATGCTTACACTAAAAACATATTTTCTTTAAAAAAGTTGTATAAAAAAAACAGCCAAGTGCGAGTCGGACTCGCGCTCTGAGGGTTCCCCACAAAACATCACCGAATTTGTGGTATCCATTTAACACCAGTGTCATTTAATGCCTTAATTAGCCCATAGGAGGATTTTAATGGTGCTGGGCTGTATGTACTTATGGGCGGTTTAACAATGTCTTAGGAAGTTCTAATTAGTGTTACTTGCTGGACCGTTCATATAAACGTTCTATGTTACAGTTGTTCATTCGATGGTTTGTGCATTAAAAATTTCCATAATGTAATTTATTGTTTTAGTGATAAAAATTATATATCTTTTTATAAAAGATTCGTTCATTCATTCGTTCCGCACATATCGATAAAAAAATATCGACACTTTCATGCACAAAATGTCAAAAATTATCACGACAAGCGCCCCCCGCCCCGCAGAAATTGGCTAAAGATGTTTTCATACATTCGCTCTTGCGTTTCATATCCAGTGGTTAATTCATCCAAGCCCCACACGCATAGATTTGACTAAAAAAAATTTTTTCAGATTTAGTTTCATGTATGGGAGTCCCCCTTAAATATCATTTTTTTTATTATTTGTATAAAATTCGTAAAACGATTAACAGGATACATCTTCCTGCCAAATTTCAAGAGTGTGATACTTATAGTTACAGAATAAAGCTGTCCATATGTCAGGACAGACAGACAGACAGACTATAAGGGTTATTAAGGGTTCCTTTTTTTGCCATTCGGCTACGGAACCCTAAAAATTCAAAACAAAATTCAAAACGAACTCGCACCCTCCCGCGTATCTACGACATACTACGCCGTAGCTAGTAAGCTACGAAGAGGCGACATGGTGTTGGTAGTTTTGATTCGCTCGCTAGTATCGATAATATAATTAGGTGGGAAAATAACAAGATTTAAAATCAGAAATTTTCCTTTTTAAAATCTAAGCAGGCATCACTGATTTGAAAAGGAATTCAATCATTGATTGTAGTTGCTAACTAATATAATTGAATACGGGTTATTCAAGATATCTTCCCATTTTAATCAATGCGTACTTATTTCTGCTACAAAGGTTTTTAACAGAAATCTCGCGGTACGTCTGCGGCTGGTTGAATAAAAGTTTAAGAATTTCATTAAAACTTCTTCTTATTTCGACTTGTTTCACTTTTCTGTTTATGTGAATAAATACGAAATGTTCGTATTTTGTGTTTGAAATATAAATTAAAGAAATGCACACTTTAAAAGTAATAACGTTAAACGAAATACAGAACCTAGCTTTTATAAGACGACCTCCGTGGTGAAGTGGCTAAGCACGCCGGTTTCATAACGTCCCGTCGCCACTCAAACCCGGGTGCGATTCCCGGTCGGGTCAATAAAGAAATCATTTTTCTCTATATTGTCTCGGGTCTGGGTATTGTGGTACACCGTTATATCTCATTTCCATAACACAAGTGCATTAGCTACTTACTTTAGGATGAGAGCAATGTATGTGATTGGTGTCCAATATTTATTATTATTAGAACGCATAGTATAGATTTTAATTATCATTAACTTAGTCGTCACTTTTGGTCCGAAACTTTTTTTACTTGATATTTTATCCCCTCAGATACAAAATAAGATCCCATAAAGGACATTATTTAGGTCTGATTTTACCAACGTCAGATAAGGAATATTCGTCAAATACAAATACAATAGGCCTGAAAACGTCACCTATTTGTCAGCAATCATTAATGCAAATGTCATTTGAATATAAAACTTTTTTCATCGGATAAGTAATCTATGACGTTAGTAAAATCGGCCTTTAAAAGAATACCTTTAATATTCCATTGGGCTATCTGACAGTGGAAGTATATCTGAAGGACATTTATTAATATATATTTAAATAAAATGAAAACTGATTCTCTACTTGTCAGTAAAAAAAACATTCAATTTAAGAGATTAATCAAAAACTCTTTCATGTAATCGCTGTGAGGAACAGATGCTCTCAAATACCCCTTCGAGCCTTGGGTTAATTCTATCTCACAGAGCTTTATCAGTTCAAAGTTCTTCAAATTACTCAGATTAGGAAACTTTGAATGATAAATGATTAGATCTGCTTTTATTCACTGTAACAGTCTAGGTTGGCGACAGATTATGTTTCTAAATAGACATCGCAAGTTTTTTTTAATTGCCAAATAAATGGTATTCATAAGTAAAATCTAAATATTTGAATTCAAGTTCTTCAGTATGATGCAGATATTCAATAATAAGGGGTTCCGTAACCGTAACCGAATGGAATAAAACGGCAAATTAAGCGAGTGTTTTTTAAAAAAAATATAGTATTGTACATCTTAACGATAACACCAGACGACCCGTCTGGTGTAGTGGTCTAGAATTCGCCTACTACGCAGCGGGTTGCGGGTTCGATCCCCGCACAATACAAACATTTGTGTGCATGAACATGACTGTTTGTATTAGTCTGGGTGTTTTCTATGTATATCATGTTTGTATTTACAAACAAAAAGTATTTAAGTATTATATCCGTTGTCTGGCACCCACAACACAAGCTTTGAGTAGCTTACTTTGGGACTAGATGGCGATGTGTGGGAATGTCCAAAGGATAAAGGATAAAGGGTAACAAATACTTTAACGAAAATTGGTTTGGACGCGATCGAATGAGTAGTTTTTGAGATATAGCACATTTTCAACCGCAAACATAACTTTGTTCTTCATACAAACAATATGAAAAATAGACTTATATTTGCTGTCAACAAAATATTGTAGTGTTTTAGCTAAGTGGAAGTAAGAGGATTCACGGCACGGAACCTCATTGCGCGAGTCCGACTCGCTCTAGGCCGGTTTTTTTTAACTTTCATGGTCACTATAATTTATTTTAATTTAATTTATTTATTCAGTACACAAACAGAATTACAGATAGTTACATAATATAATCACGGTAACTCCAAAACATGTGCACATAGCATGATAAAGTATCCAACTATAGAATAAAACATAACATAGAAGGAGACAAATAATTATAATTATATAACATTAGCGTGATTGGAGTAAGAAGCTCATCAACAATAAGGTACATGGTAGCGATCCCGTATCCAATTATTCAAGGTACGAAGATTTGCTATCATTAATCGCTACGACGGGTCTTTAAAGATTGAAATGCCGCGGCGCGGTTTTCATACAATCGGAGTAAGATTGCCACGTCGGTTAATACAGCCGAATTTGCATGCATCATCTACTCAACCAAATATCTGTGATATAGGCTGAAACTTTTGCGGCCAGGGCTACATAGCTCCTGAGACAGAATGGTTAAGTTAAGACGACGTTAAAGTGAAATTTGTAGCCATCTGCCAGAAAAGTCCTTAAACTATCAAAAGAAAGTACTCGTAACTTGTCGTTACAGAATTTACTAGTATTTCTATACTGAACGCACGCCAAGGTTTTTTATTGCTTAGTAATTTGGTCGTGATGTATGGGTTAATCTGCAAGTGCGCATATCAAATAGCGCTGTAAATAAGTCAGTTTAGCAGTAATAAAAAGTTCGCGTGTAGATAAATAAAGACGCTAACTTAAGCGTACAGTCACCGTCAACTATTTTGTAGCAGGCAAGGAGATCAAACACTTCTGAACGGTCAAAATATCAATACGTTGCATACATTACAAGTTACCATTAATATCTAAAAATGCAGATCCTGATCACTTATTGAATATAATCTGCTAAGATAATAATTAATTATTATTGTTCAGTTTTTTATTATTATTATTATTACAGCAAAATCCACAGCTCTCAAAATTACAGTTTTACGTGTTCCTCATACTAAATATACAGCCAACATTGGATTTACATTTTATAAACAAATAACATAGTGAGTGTGACTGATGTCGTCAATCTTTCTGTACAATCAATTACAATTATCATGTGTGTGTGTGTGTGTGTGTGTATTCTAGGAGTTGGATTGCGTACTTGCGTGCGTCAGATATTAACGGTAGCTTGTACTGAATAGAAGAAAAGAAAAAGAAGTTAATGATATTTAACAGAAGTATGTGGTCACCTTGTCTGCTACGACTCTGACTGTACTACTTCTTATTACATGTAACTGTCAGAAATAAGATCACTTAACTCACTTCTGAGCAATGATTACAGTAAAATGAGGATATTTTTGTTACTACTTATTAAAGAAGTACTCGTAAAAGTAAAGTTAGACTGCAACGTCTCACTGCTGGGCAAAGGCCTTACCTCAACTATGTAGTAGTTTGAGCCAGACTCCACCACGCGGGCTCAGTGCGAATTGGTGGGTTGGGTGTTTGCAAGACAAGCGACTAACCCTGCTGTCAGATGCTATCAAGATACCCAAAAGGTCTCTGACTAGGCTTAACGACTAATATCAACCGATATTAGCCGAGACAAACGCCTAACATGCCTTCGAATCACAGAGATGCTCGTGATATACGTCACTTATATGGTCGGAATGGTCACCCATCCCGACACGACCGCGCTGTAGGTTTCTTCACTTCGGCATCACTACTAAAGTGCTGCTACCACTGCGCTACGAGCACCTCTAAAGTTGTATTAAAGTAATACTTTTATTATACTTAGATTTTTTAACATCCTTATTGTATCATTATGACTGTAAACATATACCTAACAAATTGTAAACATAAACAATTATATAAACAATAAAGTCCTGAAATCTTACTATTAACATCATCATCATCCAAAATCTAGCCCTATTATTAGTCCGAACTTTCAAAGTCAGGTAACCCTTATTTCAGCTGTCTAAAAATTCGTTCGTTTCTCAGTCTGCTAAACACTAATTATGAAAACTCACGTCTTTCTTCTTAGCGTAGTAGAGCGTGCGCCCGCGCAGCCGAAAGTAGCGGCGCTGCCAGCGCTGGAAGCTTCGCGTCTGCTTCATCAGGTAACCCTCCTTGACCACGGGCTGTGGACAATAGAATAGTCAAATATAAACGACTGTCAGTCACTATGTTTACTATTAAGACCGATCCGCACACAAGTGCCGGCATAGTGCCGACACGAGCTTCAGTAAAGTATCTATCAGTGTCAGTGAGAAGTGATAACTGAACGTCACGGAATGTCACTGTCACTGATGAGTGCGAATAGCGTCGTACAAGATGTATGCTACAATATAATTTTTCACTGACACTTACGGACACGTTACAAAACGGCACTGGTCGGCACTGTGCCGGCACAGTTGTGTGCGTATCGGGCTTTAGGCTTTGTTTAGGGAAACGCGGGGTGTCCAGAGTCCCGTGCGACGCGGCTTCCTTCAGCGCGTGAAGCGTAGTTCATAGTGATGCGGCGCATCAAGCAGCCAGCGTCATCTTATCCTATCCTCAAATGTAGCCGCGTCGTTCGCAGCGACGCCCGCCGCTTTATTCGCCGCGATTCCGCGCTGTGGAAATTGCCATATTCACCAACTCGCGGCGTCAGACGCTCAATTTCAAACAAACGCATAGAACGCCGCTTCTGCGTAAGCGCACTCTTTCAAAGCCATATGTTATATTTAAGTAAGAACCGCGCAGCCCATCGTGACGCTTGACGCTCTTCGATAAATGAATGAAATGTAGCTGAACATCGTTGTGAGATGCGGACAAATTTCTTTGTAATTGGGCCTGTATGTCGTGCACAATATGTACGGAGATACGCATTTCTTATTCTATTAGTATTCTACAACTTAAATGGAAGCCAAATTGCTCGCAAGATCTAACATAATTGCTTTTAGCAAGTTAATATGAAAATATCTGTGCAGAGGCCGCTGAAGTAATATTTATTTCCACCCACAAGAACGTGAAAAATTCTGTGAGATCGCCTAAAATACCCGAAGTTCTAGAGGTTATGTGAAATATCAAAAAATATTCTGCCAGTTCTTTGAACATTGCCTTTTTTTTTGCTAGTATTTTTTCAATTGTTTACCGAACCATTTGATTTTGTTGATTCTAAAATCGAAGGTTTTATTTCACCTTAAAATTATATTTACAAAAGCAAGTTCTAGTATTTATAGAAAAGTTGTAAACACTTAATATCAGTACAGGCCTGTTCCACCATCTTTAAATAATCACTAACCAACGTGTAATTCAAGCATGGATCATCATTTCGTGTGAACCGCAACTTAGGATATTGTGAAACAATACTTAATTCGTAATATTTATATGAATACTAGCGGTTCCCCGCGACTGCCCCGCGTGTTTTGAGTTTGTTCAATCCCTTCCTGTCCCAGCGTAATGTTTTATAGTCTTAATCATTCCCCGATAAAAAGCTATCCAACACAAGGATATTTTTTTAAATCGGTTTAGTAGTTTCTGTAATATAACGCGTTCAAACAAACAAACTCTTCAGCTGTATAATAACTGATAGGTAGATGAAATCTAGAACGAATCGTTATATACTTAAGAAAAAACTATTTCATATGGTTTTTCACAAAAAGCAAACCTTTTATTTCTCAGCTTTTTGTGTCCTGTGTTTTGAGAATGTAACCTCTCCAATATTATGTTTATTTCAAATTTGACACTAAAATCATTACCAACCCGTTATAAAACAAACCCTTCCATTGAGTAGAAACACAAAAATAAATGCAAAACCTTTAGACCGCTGCGCCTGACGGCCTCAAGGCGTCACCCTCGTGCCGTAGTCCGTAGTCCGTAGCTCGTAGCACGTGCCCCAGCTGCGGTTGAAGCGACTACGGCGTAGCACCATTCGTCTGAGTTAGCCTGTCTTAGATTCGCAGCATTTTTTTGAGTACTGCGTTTACGTAAACTGAATTGTGAGTGGGTGAGTGTACTGAAAATTTAACTATGTAGTCGCAAAAAAATTGCCTCTGAAGTGGCAAGAAGTTATGTGCAATATTTTTTTTTGTTTAAATAAAATGAATTTTTTTAAAAATTGACCTGTTTTCCTCTTTTTTATTTTTTGTTAAGAGAACAATCCTGTAACATTGATGATGTCACGCAGCCGACGCGGTGAAAAAAGCACTTCCAAAATTCAACAGGCTTGCTAATGTGTGAGTAATGGCCGAGTGGTATAGGCATGCGCCCGGATAGCGTAAGACATGGGGGTTCGATTCCTTGTCTGACATAGTTTTTTTTTACAAGTGCAATTTATGTTACTACAACATTTAAAGTTAAACGTAGTTTTGTGTACTAGAATTGGGTTTATGGGCTTTGACTGTCACGAAACTAGACACAAAAGAAAAATATAGTTTTGGGGGTCACCGGTAACCACCATGGCGCTCAATGTGGTGTTAAACAACGCTAGGACAGCCTAACTACCTACCATCTATAATATTTTAGTCAGTTTATACAACATTGTATATGTATTTTTAACGCAGCTTTCACGCCGTATTTAAAACTTTAACTAAAACTAACTAAAAAATATTATTTCAATTACTGCATGAACCTTAATCGTAACAAAGCCATATAACACATACAAAATATTATAAAAATAGATGGATATTTAATAAAACAGATATAGAAGCAACCTAGTTGGTATATTAATTATTTAAAATGGCTTCGCAATCTTAATTACTGCATTGTTTTTGCGCCGCGCAAGGAATAATAAATGCATGGAGTCGCTGTTCCGAGCTGTATTGTTAATAGTATGACATTTATAAAAACACTAAAGCTAGATTAATTTTCGGGAAATGCTTAGTTAGTATACTTTTGACTCAATAAAGGCATATGCATAAGTGCGCCTTCTAATGTGTGGACTTACTGCTGTCGTTTATGTATGAAATCATCAGCAGCGCGGCTATCGCGAGTCCGTCGCGCTGCTAAAGTCGCTTAAGCGTGAAAGCGCTCTAAGCTTCTGTATGTATTGCTTAAAACTGTAATTTTAGCAATAAAGGCGATTACTGTTATAAGATCGTAAAGTAATATTAGATCCTTTGTACACTGTGAATTTTAGCAGCGACGCAGTCGCAAATGGTCCACCTTCACACACTCTACGTTTAGCATCGATACAGTCGCGATGATGTCGCGCGTTAGTATCGATGCAGTCGCAATGCAGAAACTACCCTTTGACAGAAACTAACCTTTTGAGTAAAGATTATAAGAGCTACAACCCATTTTTTAAAAATGTGTCTAGATACCATTAGATGTTAAAGGTAAATCTAAAATGAATATGATACAAAAAAACATAAAATATGATGTAGCTTAATGTTGAGGCAGAATAATACTTAATTAGGTCTTGAAAAGAAGCTTTTAAGCTTAATGCAAAGCATAGTGCAAGATTTGTCTTTCGAGCTATAGATAAATATTCGAAAAACGGTATTATTTTCAACACATTAGATAAAAGAAAGCTTAAATGTCACCTTTTATCTTTTTTTTCATTGCAGAAGGAGTAATTACTTTAATTTAAAACCTCTATAAAACTATCACGATATAAGGTCATCACCTTCACTCCTTTTTAAAATATAATTGATATTTGAAGTTGCACATACCAACTGCTTTTATTTGCAAAAATAACTAAAAAAGATTTATCCTATGTACGAAACATTATGGTCTCACACAAGAATTAGAGCCTTACTCAAGGCTTTCTAATGGACGCTAAGTGTTTCATTACGAGGGGTGACGTCACTGCCCAGGATAACTAATAGTGTATCCACACCGCCCGGCGGCATTGCCGGCATACGTGAATTAACTGTCAGATACTATGAAAAATGCCGTTGTGGCATGGCCGCCAGGCGGTGTGAATGCACCATAACAGGATAAGCTGACAAATGATCGAATTATGTTTTATTTAACGTACTAACTACGTAACTTATGAATTTTCTTTCAAGTGTCTTTTAATTCTTGAACGATCTCTGTCGAGTGGCTTTAATCATGTCAGTTTTCATGGTGTCACAATCGCTGAGTCGCCGAATTCGATCCTCAGTCGGATCAATGTATAGGTAGAAATCATAATATGGACTCGGTCAAGATATAGTGATAAGTTCCAGCGCTGTTATTGTATTCAATAACACTTAGTGCTTTTAAGTAAATAGTGTCGGGGTCATAACAACAAGTTTTTTTTAAACAATCACAAAAATATGTTGTTTATTGTGGCAAATGTCTACAGACTAACAGGGAAGCCACGTACGCAAAATAATGATCATTATCAGTCATTGGATGTCCAATGCTGAACATAGGCCACAGTTTTCCACAGCGTACGATCACAAGCGGTCTGCATTCAGTTTGATTCTGCGATCTGCATTCAGTTTGATCCTGTGATCTTTACATCTGCGTCTGACTATCTTTTTGGTGAACGTCCTAAGCTGTGTCTTTGGTCCAAAGGTCTCCAATCTTTATTTTTCTGCGCCAACGGCCATCAGTTCTTCGTGCTATGTGCCCTGCCCATTAACAATTGATCTTACTGATTCTCAGAGCTATGTCCTTTACCTTGGTTATTTACCGATCTCCTAATTTCTGATTCCATCTCATACAGTAACAACGAGCATAGCCCACGCCATCGCTAGTTGTGTGATTTTGACCACAAAGGTGAACGCACATTTATCCGAGCCGAACGCGTCAAACGAATCGAAGTCAAGCAGGCCTCGAATCGATCGAATAGTACGAAACACGGGGGTGAAACACCGCCAACTTTCAAACTCCGGGCTACCCTAAAAAATTCTGAACAGAAAAACTGAGGTATATATTTTGGCCCTACCCAGGGATCGAACACGGGACCTCTGGCACAGCCGTCGCTTGAAATTGCGACTCTCTTACCGCTGCGCCACCGAGGCAGTGAAATCTATATCACCCTTATGTCATTTGACTTGATTGACGTTGATTTTAAACTAGCCACATCATATTTAAACAGTTCAAACTTAGTTTAATTATTTGTAGTAAGGCCGTTTATGATTGCGCCTTCAATTCGAAGCGTACTCCAATTCTAAAATTAGGAAGAGAGTTCCTATAAGTCAGATGAAATGGCCAATCCGTCACGACCTGCCAGAGATCAGTCGGCTGCAACTCATAATTACAATTATTAGTACAGCATAAACTACGTACTCCAAATCAATTAAACTCCTGCGTTGGCTTGCTGCCAGCGCGTAAACTCGACAACTATCTCCGGTCGTTCCTCCCAAGTATAGAGCCGAGACCACAATGGAGTAACCTAATTATAATAGTCCCCTTAGCCGATTTCGACTACGGTGGCCAGTCACAAAGACTAACCGACTGCGTGGGACATATTATAGTGCACAAGTGTGTGCGCAAACACAGGTGCACTCTCTATTCCTTTCACTCTCATAGCCCGATGGGACGGCAATCTGACACGACCGGAGAGAGATCAGGCGCAGGACCAACGGCTTAACGTGCTTTTCCGAGGCACGGGGGTGAAACACCGCCAACTTCCAAACTCCGGGCTACCCTAAGAATTTCTGAACAGAAAAACTCAGATACATATATTTTTGGCCCAACCCAGGGATTGAACCTGGGACTTCTGGCGCAGCCGTCGCTTTAAAGTGCGACCCTCCTACCGCTGCGCCACCGAGACAGTTAACCTAATTATCATAGCACTAGGCCCACGTAACTACCCATGCATATACTTAGTAATTGACCTGCTAGAATTAAATCGGACGATGCCTCATTACGAGATCTTATAAAACAATACTACGAAAATATCTGTCCGCGATCTTATTTATTTCATATGCGTCAAATAGCTGACGAATTTCGAGGATTACGTAATATGGTGTAAACGAGCCACAAAGGCTGGAATTTCAGCTTTGAAATTAATATATTAACAGCGCTGCTCCGATTTTTAGCTACCATTACACAGATGGTTTTTCCACCAGTGATTTGCCAAGCGCGTTACAGAAAATGTCGGTGCAACTTCACTTCAACTTCAACTTCTGATAAAAAGTGTACGATTTCAGAAGATATTGATACTAAACCTAAGAGTAAAATAATACCTTATATTGTCTGATACACGGAGCTATCCTTGTTTTGTGTTTACCTTATCATATTTGCTTACCTTTCTGTAAACAAATCCGAATCTGCCGTGTCGATTCCCAGAAAAAAAATGTCGACGTTTTTAACAAGCGTACATCGATGAAATCTGTTCTTTCATGTGTATAAATAATCCGAACGCATTCGAGTTGCGAGAAACACACTATAAATAAATCGTGTGTCTGTCTTTTAAGACGCAATTTACGAAGACAGCTCGCGGATTAAGTCTTTCAATATCTCGTTACGTTTGTTTAATGATTATGACGATTATTAGAGCAGAATGCTATAAACACAGTCATCGCTATTATAAAAGTCGTTGGGAGTTTATTTATAGCGTTAAACTATGAATAAGCATACCTTCTCACTCACAATTTCCTGATAAACATGTGACGTGATATTAGTTATTTCATCCGATACGTCGTCTTTGCGAACTAGGGTTTGTCGCTACTTTGGTTCAAGAAATATCAGATTTCCCGTGGGGCACTAAACCTTTTATCGTCGTTGCGACCTTAAAATGTGTAAAATAACATTATACATTAAACATTAAACATTATACTGAAAAAAAAATGGATATGGACTACTTTAAATTACTGGTATCGCCTTCATCATTTCAAGTAATTATTCTGTTAATGTTGTTCAATTAAAAAGTCATGTATATATAAAAAAAAAACCTTTAGTAAATCATATAAAATATTTTGGTTACGATTTATGTGACACATTCGTATGTGAAATATCGTTATTTCAACTACAAGATCTAACATGAAATAAAAAATATTACTTCTAAATGACAGATGTATTACAATATAGAATTGTACTTCAATATTTTATTAACACACCCATAAAACCATTTAATCACATAAAATATATCCTAATAAATTATATTACTGTCACACCACATTGGCGCTTTTTATGTAGGTAGCATTAAATAATTATTTAGTTTGAATAAATAAAACAGGTTTTGGAGATAGTTAAAGCTACTAACTAAAAAAACTCATCTCTATCAGTGCAATTTGGGGCATTAAGTGTTGGAAATAAAAGTCATTCACCTTTTAAATGATACTTTACGATAGTACAGCCCAAAAATTTCACTCACAATCACTTTTGATGAGCAATCATACCAACCAACACATAAGAGATGTTTATTTTGTACGGACAACAGCACGTCAAGGTAAACACTGTGGTATCTTATACAGTTGCAATCATAGAAAAAATGAATTCATTTTTTCTATGGTTGCAATAAGGGCTAGTTTGCAACAAAAGTGGGTAACCTGATGTGCTGTCGACTGTACATAACTTGCGTTTAAAAAATGTAATCTACATAAGCGTTTCTGCATTCAAAAGGGCTCAAAAATGTGTATAGAACTCGTTTTCATAAAAAGTTACACATAAAGAGGTCTTAAGGTCGCAACGGCGCTCTGCATCTACGAGACGGCGGTCTTTGTCAAGATAAATCTGCATCTGTTGTCCACTCTATCCAGTAGACGTCATATGCACACTTTAAGCGCACCAATTTGTAAAACCGCGTTAAAGAGGAAAACCTTTTACTGTATGGCTCCTAAAGTATATAACAAATGGCCAAAAAACTTAAGAGACGCTAGCTTGAATACATTTTGCAAAGAATTGATGACCCTTTTGATAATGAAATCAAATTATACACTTATTTTTTTTTTACTGATACTTAATAATATAATTTTGTAAAATATATGTATGTATGTAAAAATTGACATTGAATTATTATGACATGGTAATACTGTGATTCAACTTGCATTTCTATTGTTTGATAATTTTGGACGCCACTCATAGGCTAAACATAGAGCTCTTCTCATCATGTACCACCCTGTTACCTATGTCTTACTAAAAAATAAATGATTTGATTTGACGTGGCGTTATTCCGATTTCGGATCTTCTTTTCACGCCATAAATGAGGTGTTAAGCTTAGGTTTAAAGAAAATTATTTTTAATTATAATATATATATTTACAATTATTTTTATAATGACAAATATTGTTATGACTTGAAGCCATTTTCATGAGAATTTAAATTAAAATCATGATAGCAGCCGTTGTCGCAATACTTTGCATTGCATTGTATTGAATAGGTAAGTGTTATAATAACGCGCACACAAACACAAACAACAGTCCGAAACAACAATATTTCCATTTGCAAACTATGTGTTCTTAGGATCTTTTTAGGACATACTATGCTCCCAGGGTCCTTACAGGTAAACTATCATCAAAAGCAGTTGCCGGCAATAATTTTAATATGATTTAGGTTTCCTGTGTATTATCTATACTTGATATTATAAAGCTGAAGAGTTTGTTTGTTTGAACGCGCTTTTCTCAGGAGCTACTGGATCGTTTGAAAAAAATATGTGTCTTGGATGGCTTATTTATCGAGGAAGGCTATCGGACGAAGTCACGGGGGACCGCTAGTGAACAAATATAATTCGAAAGTACACAACAAGATGTTATCGCATTCTGAATTCAGCTTATCAAAAGTTCAAGGTTAATGAAAGCTCGAGGTAACCTTCATTCCTTCTCGTACTTTCGCAAACGTTTAATTATTCACAACGAAATAACTTAGGTACCTATACTATTGTATCGCCAATTTAATAACGGCCTGTCAAAATGTCAGGACGTCGGGAGTCGTTGCCAACGGATCCTTCTGTCTCACGATATTATGAATTCTGATACGAAAATTTGTAATATTGGTAGTATTTTTAGCCAAAATAAAAAAGAGTATTTTATTTATACTGATTACAATAGCTGAAGTGTTTATATGTATGTTTGAACGCGCTAATCTCAGGAACTACTAGATCAAGTTTAAAAAAAATGTGATAGCTTATTTATCAAGAAAAGCTTTAACCTATAAAACATCACGTTACGAAGGGAGGGGAGGGAGAAAACTGAAAACGCACGAATGCAGTCGCAGGGAACAGCTAGTTTTTATATAATCCTTTTACATGCCACTGTGTATCATTAGTAAGTGTTTACCACATGTGTGCCGTTAAAGCTGTTGAACTGGTAGTTTCCTGTAATTATTGCAAATATTCTGCGTGTCAAAATACGAGGCCTAATAAGAATACGTCAGATATGAAATAGTATAAAAAATGGGTTAGAAAGAACGTGTTTTTATTATGTATTATCACTAATAGATTGCATCTTAGACTAAATATTCCGTTCAATCAAAGAAGCAGACAAAGTGATGTAATAAATAGAAGGTGAAATGGAGGAAATTTATAAACACTACTGTTGTCCAACTTGAGATCGGGTTGGTAACTCGGCTTTATCTAAACTGAACTTGTCCAGTTTCAATACAGTTTGCTGTAAACTTCATATTAATTGAAATAGCACCCGGACGCTCCCACGGTTGATCTCCCAACCGTAGTTAGGAAAAAGTAGTTACGGAATAAAGCAACAAGTGTTAAACACGTGTCACAAAAAGAGACATAAAGGTCCAACGGCTTGACGTGCTTTCCAAGATTGTTGGGTGTTGTGGTACCACCGTTGTGTCTGATTTCCATTACACAAGTGCAATAAGTACTTATTTTATCCAATATTTAAGTATATTATAGACTATTGAGGTTAGCAGGCTAACATCACTAAAAAAATGCAATGATTTTGTCTATTTATGTATTAAAATCAGATTTAGATTACTCGGTTTTAGTAAGATTCAAAGCTATTAATTATCCACTCAAGATAATATTAGAGCAACTTCATTTTATACAGCAAAGGTATCGATCGATCCTTAAAAGGTTTTGGATACTATAAATCTGCTACTATATTTCTTTAAATAACATTATCGGCTAATGTAGAGATGCATAACATAGCAACTGCCTAGGAAGTCATTAACGAGATCTAAAAGCAAATTTATTTATTATACTCGTATATAACTCCGTATATAATATGTTAACCCCTTCTTTCCCGAAACAAGTACGCATCCTTTCAAAAAGAAACTCATGATATTAAAAGATACTGAGTAAGATATGAAGATGATTGATTGCTAACCAATATGGATGTACGAAAATGTTTGGGTTTGATGCTGAATAATGTTATTTTTATGAGTTATGTTATGTCCATACTGAACGCTTCTAAGTAACACAATTTCTGTTTATATTTAAGTAAAGAAAAAAAATTACATAACATTCCTTATTTAAGGTTGTAATATAAATAATAATAAATAAATAAATATTGGACACCAATCACATACATTACTCTGATCCCAAAGTAAGTAGCCAAAGCACTTGTGTTATGGAAATCAGACACAACGGTGGTACCACAACACCCAGACCCGAGTCAATATAGAAAAAAATATTTTCTACATTGACCCGACCGGGAATCAAACCCGGAACCTCACGAGATGGCGACGCTTGAAACCAGCGTGCTAGCCACTCGACCACGGAGGTCGTGGTAATATTATTCTAATGTCTCAACATTTCAAAAGTGAATTTTCCATTTTTATGCCATTCCGTCGTTCGCGCTAATAATATACCTACTGATTTTTCCGAATGCACTCACGTATTTTTAACACCACCCTAAGGGATAATTGTGGACTTACCTAACAACCAAATGGCTGGGCCCAAATGGCAAAAGAAATGTGGAAAGACAGAAAAATAGATGGGCTGACGACATAATAAAGACAGCAGGAAAAAAAAATGGATGCATATGGAAAAGGTACGGAAATTTGGAAAAGATGGACTTTTATCCAAAGCGGGATCACTTATAATGCAATAATTAACTTATAATAAGAACATACATTTGTTGAGTTAAATGAATTATTAATTTATTTTCTTTAAACATGCACTTAAATAATAACATTAATTAAATAAAATACAAAATGTCGCACATGTTACTAATGTCAATATAAAATGTTAAAATCAATTGAATAAACTATACACATTAGAAATCAGCAACCAGCGTCGTCAAAATTTAAAGCGATAATTAATCGCAATATAACAAATTAAACGGTAAAACTAAATAGTTTAGCACCCACTCCGCAACCTAGCTGGTCCAAAGGTCCCCATTATGCTGGCTGCATTGCCTCGTTGAATGGCAATAGAGACCTGCTGAACCAATCAGGACCCAGAGCGGGGGTCGTTTCCTTTCTCTCTTAATCTTCGCCCTAGCTCTCTAAACAACTCAAGGGCCTCAACACCAAATGGTCCAGCCGTCTCAACAGCAACCGGTACAAATTCATACATCGATTCCAGAGCCGAGTATTTAGTGTGTTTCACCTTAGCTGCGTTTTCTGCCGCTGAACCCGCTGAACAAACAGTGTGCCTCACGTGAGACGCAGCAAACGTGCTAACACACGTAGCATCCCACAAGAGGCAACGTCCTCGCCGCCACGGAATCAACGAAAGACCGTCCGGTCTCTTGCCATCCGTAAGGGACAAACCAGGTGGTTCCAAGACACATGGAACATTGGCCGATACCATAGCCCGACGAATTATATCGTTAATGGAATGGTGTCTCGGGAAGCGTCCCGCACATCTTTGACAGCTTAAACCATGATGGCCATTTTCCTCCACCATAGCACCACAAATACAAGGATGCGCTTCACAAATCTTGCCACCAAGTCTAAGAGCCACTGCTATTCGTAGTGAGTCAAATAAATCACTGTAATGATAATAATAATAAGGGATGATTATTAGGATAAAAACAATTCTAAGTGCATCTTGATAGTCCAATAATAGTATTTCTGTATTAACGACATTCATTAAAAACGTTTGAACCGTTTAAGCGTATAGACGTATTACAAACTTTCGCATTTATATTGCATAAGTTGAATTCAATCAGGTAATATCATGCCACCTAGAACTCACAAAAAAAGTTAACCGTTAAGACCCTTTTAACGCATGTAAAAGCCTCAAAAGACGCGCAAGCCACGGTTCTACACGACTTTAAGAGCAAGCTACGGTGCTACACAACCGACGAGGTTCCTACATTGGAGATCTTACGCGAACCGAGGTATTTAATGGCTAAGATATGGTCAGATATTGTGTATTTCGGTTCGTTTTTTTTTTACTCTATCTGATCAGCAACATTCAATTACATGTCATGTAATGTTGACTTTCAGTGACTTATCTCAGTTCACGGACTGACATGAGAAAAAATATTGCGTTCAAAATTATTTGGCATCACTTTTTAAACTCAAGGATGAGCAGCTAATTTAAAAAAAAAGTTGATGTGCTCATTTATTTCGTTGAAATGTTTGATACAGCGTGGCGCATCGGTGCATACATTTGACTTATTAGTTAGCAGCATCTAATTGCCTTACAGAAAGCTTGAAAAGCAGAGTATTGATCTGGGGCATGCAGGTGTTTTTGTCTTTAGCGAACTTAAATCCCTTGTTACACTCAGGATTTTCTATCACCTCCCTCGCTGACTACTCTCGCTTTGCTCTGGCCTCAAATCTGCAACCCTCACTTGTGGCTTCCGCGCCGGCAGACACTACTTTACGCCCTGGGTGAATAATCTACTATTACCCATACCTTAGCTAAGCTATTGTCGGCTATTACTTTCTGCTTAATTTTCATGATTTGTGTTGGGGCAACCGGAGGTTGAGTCGTATAAAGTCACTAATTACTACTTAGACAAGGTCGACAGAGTAGACAAAGTGAACAATACCAAGGTGTTTTTGAACTTATTACTAAACTAGCGGCTCCTTGCAGATTCAGCCGTGTAAACGTTTACGAATTATAGCCTTTGTGTTTTTCTAATGTATCAACTCATGCATGTGTTATGAATATTATTGTAAAGTTTAACAAAAAAAACATTCGTTAGTTTTTGTGGGCAGAAATCACAAACATTATACATCCATCCAACCACGCAAACATTGACATTATTTGACTTATTAGTAGGAAGCAGGGTTACTTTATTTACTTAGTGTAGAGTAAATTAAATCCTTCTGAAAACCTTCCTTCGATTTCTGCCGCCCGAAATGTTTTAAAGGTTAACAAGATTTCTTGAGAGACCTCGTAAGCCCATTGAGATTGGAATTGGATCTTAAAACGTACCCTTGTGAATTTAGTTTTTCTCGAAGTGAAGAAAAATAACGTTCAATGCTATAAAGAATAACATGTGTTTCTGATATTCACTCGCCAATGTACATTCGTGTGTTATATTTATAAACATGCATTTGGAATCGGAAAGTTTGTAACAAACTGAAGTTATTATACGTACATTAAAATATTAAGGGCCTGTTTCACATAAGCACTAACCAACGAATAATTTAAATATGGAACTTTATTTCATAATGTTATAATAACTAATAAATAAATAATTATTTCAGGTCAAAAAAAAATACAGGAGATTATAGTGTAAATAACCTAAATAATTCATCTTTACTAATAACTAATCTATACTGATATTATAAAACTGAAGAGTTGGTTTGTTTGTTTGTTTGAACGCGCTAATCTCAGGAACTACTGGATCAATTTGAAAAAATATTTTTGTGTTGGATAGCTTATTTATTGAGGAAGGCTTTTGGCTGTTAACATCACACTGCGATGGGAGGGAAAGAAGCAAACTCAAAACGCGCAGACCAAGTCGCAGAGGACCGCCATACGCCCAATATACACGTTGTAAAATTCATAATGTTGTTTTTTTTAAACAAAAGATAGTATGTTACTCGGAATATATAAGGAATCGATTGACGTCTCACTCACCAAAATCGGCTCAGTAAATTAACCGCAAATGTTGAACCAACATACATAGATACTAAAATCATAACCTTTCCTTTTGAATTTGCCATAGTCGGGTAAAAATGCTGGCTCAATGGCTCATGGTTGCCATTGTTTGGTAGCCACTCCATCATACCCAGGGACACGGGTCCTAATCTGGCACCGATCCACTTCCGGTCGAACTGGGTCGCCAGTCGCCACTCTAGAAAGATTGACATGTGTGGATGTCCGATAGGTGGGGTGACCACGTTTGATGCTAGCGTAGGACAGGGGTGGAATGATAATTTATTAATCTTCGCTTTTCGACAGCTTTTATACTTTAGCGACTTTAGCAGCGCGACGGTCGCGCTACAGTCGCGCTGCTTTCAATTTCATTCATAAAATGACAGCAGTGAGCCCTTCACAATAAAGAGACGCGCTGCTGTCGATTTATCGTGAAGGCATATTTAAGCTGAAGGGTATGTTTTCATTGCTATGGAGCTGTAAGAGAAGGCATTTAAGACGAGAGGATGCCGTGTAATTGACAAGTAATATAAATGTTTTCAATTTGAAAAAAAATATATGGTAGGCAGTGATATTGTTTAGTTTATAGCAAGATGGAAAAGAGTTTTTAGTTTTCAACTTTTCTATGCCATCGCTTAAGCTTTCTTGATAAAACTACGTTTTAGTTTACTGCCGTGTCTCCTAGTATAAGCGTGTTATAATAACTAGGAGATATGGCAGTGAAAGTGAATTAAAAACACGATATGAAAATAACCTTTGTGGATACATAAAACGGTTTTTGTTTAGTTTGCATTTTTTAAATTCGACACATGTTCATGCGGTTGTCAGTTTCAGCCATGAACTATCAAACTTTGAAAACGTAGGTAAGCGTCTGATTATACTACTCAGATCTTTGTTTCCATTTCAACAACAACCTTACACAATAAACACGATCGTCTAATGTTTCACAGATCTATTGCATCTCATGAATGCTACAAGTCCCCTTCTCGACGTCACCGTCAAACACCGAAATACGACACAGTCTGACGTGTCCGGATATCCGACTGCCGAGTAGGGTGTCCACACGCGCGAGATAGCGCCGAAATTGACAGCCATGACAGTTTATTGACGTGTCATAAATCATAGCGCTGTGTTGGTCTTGGTAAATTGGTACGAAGAACAACTTTAAGAACTTACATAGCACATAACGATAGAAGTGAAATTTACGACTACTATCATTCATAGTAATGAAACGTACTATTATCTTATTTGAATTTGTTTGATTACATACATTTATGATACTCAAACACTTTTTTGGACTGTACGAGTCTGACTTATGAATAGTGGTACCAGAAAAGTGCGTCAATTAAAAACAAATGTTAACACTGTATTTCATAAAAAAACGTCTTGATACTTAATAGAAAACTACATATTATTGTTAAAAAAACTAAAGTATAAAGTGTATTTTTCTAGAAAATACAGTGTTAACATCAATTTTATTTAATGGCCGCACTTTTTTGGTACCACCTTTAATTTGTTCTCTAGTAATGAAATTATTATACACGAGCGGACCCCCGCGACTTTGTCCGCGCGTTTTGAGTTTACTCTGTTTTTATAGCTGTTTCAAAGCCTTCCTTAATAAATAAGCTATCCAATACAAAAATAATTTTCCAAATCGGTCAAGTAGTTCCTGAGATTAGCGCGTTTAAAAAAATGAACTCTGCAGCTTTATAAAATTAGTATAGAGTATAGATTTATTTGACATAGAAAGGGTTAAAATCTTATCTTAATTAAATATTGTTTTTTTTTTCACTAGAAGTATGTATGAGAAGCATTTATAACATTTATAATGATAGTAAGTTTTTTTTCATAATACCGGCCCACGTACGCTTTTTAAATCACATGTAGTCTCCTGACAATCTTTTAAACAAAATAATACCACCGCCGCGACGCGGTGTTAAGATGTTACCAAAATAGTCTGAACTGTTTCTGATCGTGAACATCTGTGAAGTGACTTATTCGTATTCAGTGATCTGAGTGGATACTGTTGACCTTTCACACGGATGTTTGACCTTTCGATCATCATCCGAAGATCATCCGTATTATTGTGTTATGGCGGGCTTTTTATTCAGTAGTTTCGTTTTGTTTAAGATCTAGTTTTTTTTATATATCAGTTTGTAGGTACTAGTAGTAGGGAATAGTCTTTATTGATAAACATATGATTTTAAACCAGGTTTCATTGATGTTAACACAAGTTCTTATAAGGTGCACTTACAACTTTTGTTTCTGCTCATGAAGATGATTTATTTATGAAGTTAATGCTGCTTTAATTTATAAGATTAAAACCAAATAAATAACTACAGGCTTGTTATCGCCTGTAATTAAATACAAAAAACACAAATTAGGCACGATCTTCAGACAAAAATATTGTGTGAAAATCTTCGAATTCCTCAAAAAATCTTTCAACAATCAAGCGGCCCAGATCCCGTCGCACCTGTGCCAATTTCGGCCTCATAATTATCCAGCGTGAATAAAAACATCGTGTTGTCTCGCTTCAAATCGTAGTCACCTCAGCTCGACGCCCCTTTAGCTCGCTAAATAGGTCAAACGTTCCTGCCTCGTTTATTCGAAGATTAAAACAGTTAAAAATCTTGAAAAAAGAGACCAAAAGCTTAGTTGTTGGGGTAAGTACATAAGTGGCTAGGTAGGTTACCCCGCGTCCCGCGCATCGCTTGACAGCTGACGAATGGCACGCCCAAAGCCACAACCAGAAAAACATGTAAACACTCACCAGTCTACCGACGCACTTGCTGGTTGATACCCTCCGCAGCAAGGGTTTCCTTTCCGTGTCATTATCACTGTCGGTGCTGTCCTCGCAAAAAGCATTTTTCCTGTCATCTCCGACGGCATTCCTGCCGGCCACTGACATCACTTCTCGCACGCTCGCACTGTACACACACGGCGCGGCACAAACGCAACTACATCATACAGAATAACGTGGTAATTTTAATTTGTATACGAGTCGCTACCTATCTGACATTGCGGACGAGCGCCATGACAATTGTGACAAGTACGCCGCCGCTGAAAACAAAACAAGCCCTCCTGAAAGTACGGTAGCGCCATCTAGTAGCGCAGATGAGAATTTTATTACAAACCATCCTGAAACTGAAAAACCGTTGACATTCAACATAGAGGGCAGGATGTGTAAAGTGCTATTACCAGCAAGTCTGTATGTTCGTAGGCGTTTTCATTTAGTTATTTTACTTTTAGTTTAACAATGAATTTAAGACATTAGCTATACAACAACAAATTATATTTTTCAAACTATACGACTTAATATACGACTTTATTAAGTACAGCTAAGTGACTGGCCACTCTATTAATACTTCTGGCAGCTTTGTACTTCAAACTTTTTCGTAAAAGAATAATAAACATTCTAGAATATGACTTAAAAATTACCACTATAGGACATAGAATTTCATTGCCATTTCCTTGAAATCCGATGTAAGATGCAAACAGTGTAAAGTCGCGATAGATTTTTTTTACTTTTTTTTATATTAGTTTTTAAGTTAATGTTAAGCAACAACTCTGTGACCATTTTGCGTTAGTTTTTGAGAAATTTACAAGTTTTTATCGAAGAAATTGATAAATTGACAAGATGAGGGAGATTATCAATCTGCAGGTTGGAGCTTGCGGAAACCAGATAGGAGGAAAGGTAAGAATCGTTTTATCTAAGCAATTTTTAGCCACGCGAAGTCCACACAAGATGATATTATATGTTTAGATATGTCCCACTAGCAAATTTTAATTTTAAAAGCGCACGTCCTTTCTACCAGAATGCATGTCTAAAGACTGCACGCAAAGTATTGATATAGTAAGTTGTACAATCTACTCTTAATGTAGAACAGAACTTGCTGCTATAAAGCTTTATAACTCTATTTTGACGACCTCGGTGGTGTAGTGGCTAAGCACGCTGGGTTTCAAGGCGTCTCCGCTTCTAGGTTCTGGGTTCGATTCCCGGTCGGGTCAGTGTTGAAATCAAAATTTCCGATATTGTCTGGACTGGGTGTTGTGGTACCACCGTTGTCTGATTTCCATAACACAAGTGCATAAGCTACTTACTTTGGAATCAGAGCAATGTATGTGATTGGTGTCCAATATTTATATTAATACTCTAAACTGTGTAAACTCTAATGTTGTATAATATTTAATTGTGCAATCGAGCCGACAAGTCGCACGATTGCTTTTATTGACTTACAGTATGCTGACCCTTTTTTTTTCTTCTCAGTTCTGGGAGGTGATATCCGACGAGCACGGCATCGACCCCAGCGGTTGTTACCATGGCGACTCGGACCTCCAGCTGGAACGCATCAACGTGTACTACAACGAGGCGTCTGGCGGAAAGTTCGTCCCGCGCACCGTGCTTGTTGATCTCAAACCCGCCACCATGGACGCCGTGCGCTCGGGGCCTTTCGGGTGCCTCTACAGACCAGACAACTTTGTCTACGGACAAAACAGCGCCGCTAACAACTGGGCGCGCGGACACTACACCGAAGGCGTGGAGATCTTGGAATCTGCTCTAGACGTTGTCAGACGAGAGGCGGAGGGATGCGACTGTCTCCAAGGATTCCAAATGTCCCACTCACTCGGAGGCGGCACCGGATCCGGCCTCGGAACGCTGCTTATCAACCGCATCAGAGAAGAATACCCCGACCGAATCATTCTAACATTCTCCGTTTTCCCAAGCCCGAGAGTATCTGACTGCGTTGTGGAACCCTACAACACCACGCTAGCAGTCAACCAGCTTGTTGAAAACGCTGATCACACCTTCTGTTTAGACAACGAAGCGCTGTACGACATCTGTTTCAGAACGCTTAAGCTAACGACACCTACGTACGGCGATCTAAATCATTTAGTTTGTGCAACGATGTCTGGCATCACCACATGCTTGAGGTTCCCCGGTCAGCTGAATGCTGATTTAAGGAAACTAGCAGTTAATATGGTGCCGTTCCCAAGACTTCATTTCTACACACCTGGCTTCGCTCCGCTTACGTCGAGAGGAGCTCAACAGTACAGAGCGTTGACAGTACCAGAATTAACGTTACAGATGTTCGACGCAAAGAACATGATGGTAGCTTGTGACCCTAGACACGGTAGATACCTGACCGTGGCCACGATATTCAGAGGCAGAATGTCGATGAAAGAAGTTGACGAACAACTACTCAATATCCAGAACAAGAATAGTACATACTTCGTGGAGTGGATACCTAACAATGTCAAGATAGCAGTGTGTGATATACCTCCGCGAGGGTTAAAGATGGCATCGACGTTCATTGGTAACACGACAGCTATCCAGTCTATATTTAAGAGGATGGCTGAGCAGTTCGTGGCTATGTTCAGGCGGAAAGCATTCCTCCACTGGTACACTGGTGAGGGAATGGACGAAATGGAGTTCACAGAAGCGGAGAGCAACATGAACGACCTGGTGTCAGAGTACCAACAGTATCAGGACGCGACGGCAGACGATGAAGGAGAGTTCGACGAGGAAGCAGAAGGTGAAGGAATGGAGGAGTAGCAATTAATTTGGTGTTTTGTGATTGTCCTTGTGTTCGTCCCAAATAAAAACGGTTGCTATATTTTTGCATTTATTTTTAACAACAAATATAGGAAAGAAAGATTATCTTGGTGAATTACGTAGGCTTGGGTTGGGAGGTTTTAGGGAGGCTTGGGAGGTTTTAGGGAGGCTTGGGAGGTTTTAGGGAGGCTTGGGAGGTTTTAGGGAGGCTTGGGAGGTTTTAGGGAGGCTTGGGAGGTTTTAGGGAGGCTTGGGAGGTTTTAGGGAGGCTTGGGAGGTTTTAGCGAGGCTTGGGAGGTTTTAGCGAGGCTTGGGAGGTTTTAGCGAGGCTTGGGAGGTTTTAGCGAGGCTTGGGAGGTTTTAGCGAGGCTTGGGAGGTTTTAGCGAGGCTTGGGAGGTTTTAGCGAGGCTTGGGAGGTTTTAGCGAGGCTTGGGAGGTTTTAGCGAGGCTTGGGAGGTTTTAGCGAGGCTTGGGAGGTTTTAGCGAGGCTTGGGAGGTTTTAGCGAGGCTTGGGAGGTTTTAGCGAGGCTTGGGAGGTTTTAGCGAGGCTTGGGAGGTTTTAGCGAGGCTTGGGAGGTTTTAGCGAGGCTTGGGAGGTTTTAGCGAGGCTTGGGAGGTTTTAGCGAGGCTTGGGAGGTTTTAGCGAGGCTTGGGAGGTTTTAGCGAGGCTTGGGAGGTTTAGCGAGGCTTGGGAGGTTTTAGCGAGGCTTGGGAGGTTTTAGCGAGGCTTGGGAGGTTTTAGCGAGGCTTGGGAGGTTTTAGCGAGGCTTGGGAGGTTTTAGCGAGGCTTGGGAGGTTTTAGCGAGGCTTGGGAGGTTTTAGCGAGGCTTGGGAGGTTTTAGCGAGGCTTGGGAGGTTTTAGCGAGGCTTGGGAGGTTTTAGCGAGGCTTGGGAGGTTTTAGCGAGGCTTGGGAGGTTTTAGCGAGGCTTGGGAGGTTTTAGCCCTTTCAGTCCAGAATGTCAAATTCCCAAAATGTCAAGCGGTTTCAAAATGTCAAGTTCCCGGAAAGTCAAGTTCCCAGAAAGTCAAGTTCCCGAAAAGTCAAGTTCTCGGAAAGTCAAGTTCCCAAAATGTCAAGTTTCCCGAAAGTCAAGTTCCCAAAATGTCAAGTTTTCAGATAGTCTATGTACCTAGATAAAGTTCTCGTTTAATAACAAAAAAATCCATAAATCAACATTTTTTTTAAATTATATGTAATCTAACAATCAACACATTTAAACTTACTATGCAAAAAAAATTTTTCAACATTTTAATTTAATCTGAAAAGCATATTTTTTATCTAACAAGCAACACATTTAAAGTTACATTGCAAAAAAAAAACATATTTCGACATTTATATGTAACTTCTATGAAAAACATATTTGAACTATTTGATTCAATTAGAAAACAAAGAACTTTCTTTGCATCAATTTTTGAAAAAACATATTTTTCTGCGACAGATTATTCAAATAATATTATATGTATATTTTTTTAATATTCATTAAAAATACTTTTTTTAAAACTAAGAATAAATGTGTTGATTGTAAGATTAAAAATATGTTTTTCATAGAAGTTACATATAAATCTCGAAATATGGTTTTTTGGCCTAGTAAGTTTAAATGTGTTGATTGTTAGATTAAAAAAATGTTTTTCATATTAAATTAAAATGCTGAAAAAAAAATTTTTGCATTGTAAGTTTAAATGTGTTGATTTTAAGATTACATATAATTTAAAAAAAATGTTGATTTATGGATTTTTTTGTTATTAAACGAGAACTTTCTTATCTACATAGACTATCTGAAAACTTGACATTTTGGGAACTTGACTTTCGGGAAACTTGACATTTTGGGAACTTGACTTTCCGAGAACTTGACTTTTCGGGAATTTGACTTTCTGGGAACTTGACTTTCCGGGAACTTGACATTTTGAAACCGCTTGACATTTTGGGAATTTGACATTCTGGACTGAAAGGGTTTTAGCGAGGCTTGGGAGGTTTTAGCGAGGCTTGGGAGGTTTTAGGGAGGCTTTAGGCGGGGGCTTTAGGGAGGCTTTAGGCGGTGGCTTTAGGGAGGCTTTAGGCGGTGGCTTTAGGGAGGCTTTAGGCGGTGGCTTTAGAGGCTTTAGGCGGTGGCTTTAGGGAGGCTTTAGGCTGTGGCTTTAGGGAGGCTTTAGGCGGTGGCTTTAGGGAGGCTTTAGGCGGTGGCTTTAGGGAGGCTTTAGGCGGTGGCTTTAGGGAGGCTTTAGGTGGTGGCTTTAGGGAGGCTTTAAGCGGTGGCTTTAGGGAGGCTTTAGGGGGTGGCTTTAACTAGCAATTATAAGATGACACCTCGCGAATAAAAGAACAAATATGGCACCGTCTGATTAGACATCCATCACATCAGTTTCGGAACAGTCATAAGAGTAGGTAGCTTTCTTAAGTCACACGTTCGTAAAGGTTTGTAGGTAGACTCGATGACCCTAATTTTAAAACTAAACGCACGGAACCCTCTGTGCGCGAGTCCGACTCGCAATTAGCCTGTTTTTCTACAATAATATAATGGCGAGTAGGTATCATCCCTGAGCATCATTCATGTGTTTACCAAGTTGTTATACTTTTGTTTACGCGCCTGCGCGTCTACGCTGTGGCTTTAAATAAATTATTTAAATAAATTAAAGATGTTTTTGAAGTGAAACTTCTTTATCGGCGTTGCCAAAAAATTTATTTGTCGGTTACGCATCACATTTTACCGTTACGCGCCATCATTTTCTTGCCCCTACCACGATTGGTTCAGACGAAGAGTACTTCCACTTTCTCATGCTGTAATAATCTTAGTAGCATAAAGGTAAAGTGAAATAATTGTGTTATTGAAGTGAAACTTATTTATCGGCGTTGGAAAAAAAAATACCGTCACATTTTTCGGTTACGTCCATCTTCATCCATCTTTTCATTTCTCCTGACTTTCATGGGTCACTAGCATCAGCAGTTGGTGATTTATATATGGCTCAATGCCAAATGTAATGTCAACCATGTCATGAATGTCAACCATATATTTCATATTTCAGTTACCATAAGCCATTAATTACAAAAATATATAATAACGATGACAATGATAGTAATAATTCTGATAGCAAAAAGGTAAAGTGAAATAATTGTATTATTTGTATTCATGCCTATGATAATAAAATCCTTTTGTTTAAACTTTATCTAATTAAACTTTATTTAACCAATTTCTGGAAAGTTGCATGTAGATCATTTTTCAAACTGTACACTAGTACACGCACACATTTTTTTTATTGTATATAATACAGAGAAACATATCACATAAGTATTGGGGTCGTTCGTACTCACGAGTGACGGTACTCACGAGTGACGGTACTCACGAGTGACGGTACTCACGAGAGTGACGGTACTCACGAGAGTGACGGTACTCACGAGAGTGACGGTACTCGCGAGAGTGACGGTACTCGCGAGAGTGACGCGAGAGTGACGGTACTCACGAGAGTGACGGTACTCACGAGAGTGACGGTACTCGCGAGAGTGACGGTACTCGCGAGAGTGACGCGAGAGTGACGGTACTCGCGAGAGTGACGGTACTCACGGGAGTGACGGTACTCGCGAGAGTGACGGTACTCGCGAGAGTGACGCGAGAGTGACGGTACTCGCGAGAGTGACGGTACTCACGGGAGTGACGGTACTCGCGAGAGTGACGGTACTCGCGAGAGTGACGCGAGAGTGACGGTACTCGCGAGAGTGACGGTACTCACGGGAGTGACGGTACTCGCGAGAGTGACAGTACTCGCGAGAGTGACAGTACTCGCGAGAGTGACGGTACTCGCGAGAGTGACGGTACTCGCGAGAGTGACGGTACTCGCGAGAGTGACGGTACTCGCGAGAGTGACGGTACTCGTGAGAGTGACGGTACTCGCGAGAGTGACGGTACTCGCTAGAGTGACGGTACTCGCGAGAGTGACGGTACTCGCGAGAGTGACTACTCACTAGAGTGACAAGGGCCTGAGGCGGCGTGCGGCTCGTGCGGCGCGCGCCCCAGCCGCCCTACCCGCTCACGCGCACGCCCTAGAAGCCCGCGACGCCCGTGTGACACGCGCTACGAGGTCAGCATATGTTATTCGACCGAATACAGTAGAACCCTGGGGTCTGAAGGAGATTTAAAATAAAATCAAATTAAATTAAATTTAGAGTTTATTTCTGACGCTTTAAATAGCCACAAAAACATCAAAAACAGTTACACTTAACATGACAATTATTAATAACACTGGACATGACAAACAATGACGTCACTGTTCTTCCACCTCCTCGTCGAACTCCCCTTCGTCGTCGGCGGTGGCGTCCTGGTACTGCTGGTACTCTGAAACCAGGTCGTTCATATTGCTCTCCGCTTCAGTGAACTCCATCTCGTCCATACCCTCACCAGTGTACCAGTGAAGAAACGCTTTTCGCCTGAACATGGCCGTGAACTGCTCAGATATTCGCTTAAACAACTCCTGGATCGCAGTCGTGTTACCAATAAAGGTAGCAGACATCTTCAGACCCCTCGGAGGGATATCGCACACGGCCGTCTTGACGTTATTTGGAATCCATTCAACGAAATAACTGCTGTTCTTGTTTTGGATGTTGAGCATCTGTTCGTCCACTTCCTTCATGGACATGCGTCCGCGGAAGACGGCAGCCACGGTTAGATAGCGTCCATGACGTGGGTCGCATGCCGCCATCATGTTCTTCGCGTCGAACATCTGCTGAGTCAGCTCAGGCACCGTCAAAGCCCTGTACTGCTGACTGCCTCGCGAAGTCAACGGCGCGAATCCTGGCATGAAGAAATGCAGACGCGGGAACGGCACCATATTCACCGCTAACTTCCTTAAATCTGCATTCAGTTGCCCGGGGAACCGTAGACAGGTCGTTACACCGGACATGGTAGCAGACACCAAGTGATTCAAGTCTCCGTAAGTAGGCGTAGTCAGCTTCAGCGTTCGGAAACAGATATCGTATAACGCCTCGTTGTCAATGCAGTAAGTTTCATCTGTGTTCTCTACTAGCTGGTGCACAGATAACGTAGCATTGTACGGTTCCACAACCGTGTCAGACACCTTTGGACTGGGGACTACGGAGAACGTATTCATGATGCGGTCGGGGTATTCCTCCCTGATCTTCGAAATTAATAACGTGCCCATGCCAGAGCCAGTTCCGCCACCTAGGGAGTGAGTTAATTGGAATCCTTGTAGACAGTCGCAGCCTTCAGCTTCTTTCCTGACAACGTCGAGTACAGAATCGACCAGCTCCGCTCCTTCGGTGTAGTGTCCTTTAGCCCAGTTGTTGCCAGCTCCGGACTGTCCAAAGACGAAGTTGTCGGGTCGGAATATTTGGCCAAAGGGTCCGGAGCGCACGGAGTCCATGGTGCCGGGTTCGAGGTCTACCAGAACCGCTCTTGGGACGTACTTGCCGCCCGAGGCTTCGTTGTAGTAGACATTGATGCGTTCGAGTTGCAGATCTGAGTCGCCTTGGTACGCGCCGGTGGGGTCGATTCCGTGCTCATCGGAGATCACCTCCCAGAACTGTAAAGAATACGCAAGCGTTAGGCCACGTTAGCAGGAATAGCAAGATACGGTCACAGCCTAATTATAGGACATTGGCGTATCAAATCTCCCTGTTTTAGTTTTACTCTACGCTAAGTTTGCTCTAATAAATTGGTTATATACAAAATATGAAATATTGATTAAACAGTATGTATATAAGAAATAACTGTTGCAAAACAGGTGGGTAGATAGCGCCGACGTCACGCGTAATGACGTATCCATAAAAGACGAGAAATTTTGCGGAGGTCAAACAGACGAAAGGTAGCTCAATCGAAAAGAGCGTTGGCCCGGTTAGCCAGAAAGATGCAGGTTCGAGAATCCCGCCCGTGCGCAATTTTTGGATTCTCATTTCATCTCATAAGAACACAAAAATAACACTCGAACCATAGTAGATATTGTATACCTATAAGTAAAAAAGTGATAATTAAGAGACTGACCTTAGCTCCAATCTGGTTTCCACATTGCCCAGCCTGGATGTGGACGATTTCCCTCATTTTCGTTGATTCACAATAAATTTCAAGCCTAAAATCTAGATAGTTAAAATTTGCCTTCCGTTAAATGAGCATAAAAAAACTTATAAAAAAAAATGAGACTGATTGATTACTGATTGTGCATCGCAAGAAATTTTCTTGAATAATGAGACGCTACATTATTTTGTCAAACCGAATGGAAAAGGGAATTCGATTTTCAAATAGTGGCAAAAAGTGAAATTGTCTTCAAAAATAAAAAATAAACTTTTTGTTGCAATTTCGACCAAAAAGGTTTTATGAAAAGAGTAATCGCATCATTGCTTAATCTTTAATGAGAACATAGCATTTAGAATTTTCTGCTGATCACCTTCCTATAATCCGTCTTTCCGTTTCCTCTCCTACAAATAATCCAGTTTCCTTGTTTTTACTTGAAATTGGCATCGCACAAGCCGTGTATGCCAAAAATGACAAAAAAAGCATTAAGAATAATGTAATCGCAAGCATTTATTTAATTTGTCTTTATTAGTTCGAGCTTAACTAACGAGACCTAATAGGTAGACCGTGAAATTGAGACCTCGCCTGCGGGGGCAGCGGGGCGCAGGGGGTGAGGGCGACGCGGAGACACCCGCCCGCACCACTCAAACACACAGCGAAGTCTCAATGAAGCGGCTTACCTATACAATCTTTGTCTTGAGTATTTTCATTACTGTATCATTAATATTACCCCATCTATCATAATCCTAACATATCCTAGGCTTTATCATCTCACAGAAACACGGCATCAAACTCGCACAAGAAACAAGACATTCATACTATAAGAAGAAACAAGAAAGTAGTTCTAAAAAGAGCTTTGATACGTAGATCGTCGCATCACGCTGCCTCGGAGCTACGCCTTCTGCACGTCCATCCTACGTCGCTGCTCTCCGCCGAAAAGGACGACAGCCACGGGCGCCATGGTTTTTTGCCAGCACGCACCTTCTTTCCCGCGCCTCACTGCATAATCCGTAGGGCGTGAAGGAAACCTCGCGCAAGAAAGAGAGATGTCTAACTCGCTTCGATTTGATTGAATGAAACAAGTTGTGGTAAGGCACATAGTTATACGTTAGAAATTGCAAATAAAACTAGACTAAGTTAAGTTTATATTATTAAGTTCGTCAAATAATTATTCACTTCTACACCCAACGGCTGCGAAAATATATGACAGCAAAGTTAGTCGCTTGCCTTGCAAACACCCTTCCACCAATCAGCAGTGAGCCCGGGTAAAGTAGGTAAGGCTCAAACTACCTTTACAGTTGAGGTAAGCCTTTGCCCATCATTTGGGACGTTACAGGCTAACTTTACTTTTCATTGTAATGCAGTTGAATTCAGTACTGTTCAAAATTTGAATCAATCAAACAACGCTAGTACACTTTTAATATTTAATACTCCATTGATATAAAATAAATAAATAAACCAAAATAAATAAACACACTCATTCGTCGCTTTCATTATTATCATCATTCTGTTCCTCGCCCTCCTCGTCTTCGAAGTCCTGTTCATCCACAACAGCATCTTGGTACTGCTGGTACTCCGATATCAAGTCGCTCATGTTGTTATCCGCTTCAGCAAACTCTGATTCATCCATCCCTTCACCAGTATACCAATGAACAAATGCCTTCCTTCTAAACATAGACGTAAACTGATCTGCAATCCGTTTAAACACCTCCTGTATCGCAGTCGTGTTCCCCACAAAGGTTGCCGACATCTTCAAACCTCGCGGAGGTATATCACACACAGCAGTTTTCACATTATTTGGTATCCATTCCACGAAGAAGGCTTTGTTTTTCTTCTGGATATTCATCATCTGCTCATCGACCTCTTTCATTGACATTCTTCCTCGGAACACAGCAGCCACAGTCAAGTACCGTCCGTGGCGAGGATCACACGCCGCCATCATGTTCTTAGCATCGAACATCTGATGTGTCAGCTCTGGTACGGTCAACGCTCGATATTGCTGGCTTCCTCTTGATGTTAACGGCACAAAGCCAGGCATGAAAAAGTGGAGACGTGGAAACGGCACCATATTCACTGCTAGCTTTCTTAAATCCGCATTCAATTGACCAGGAAACCGCAAACATGTCGTTACGCCAGACATAGTAACAGATACCAAGTGATTCAAATCGCCGTATGTTGGGGTCTTAAGTCTCAAAGTCCTGAAGCAAATATCGTAGAGTGCTTCATTGTCGATGCAATAGGACTGAGTGGAGTTTTCTATGAGTTGATTGATTGATAGCGTTGCGTTGTAAGGTTCTACGACCGTGTCTGATACTTTAGGGCTTGGAACTATTGAGTAGGACACTGTTATCCGATCGGGGTACTCTTCAGTTAAGTTAGCTAGTAGCAAAGTCCCCATGCCCGACCCTGTGCCGCCTCCTAAGGAATGAACGAGTTGGAATCCTTGCAAGCAGTCGCAGCCCTCAGCTTCTTTCCTTACCACATCTAAAACAGATTCAAGCATTTCCGCGCCTTCTGTGAAGTGTCCCTTAGCCCAGTTGTTTCCTGCGCCTGTACCAGCATACACGACGTTGTCAGGGCGGAAGATTCTGCCAAACGGTCCTCCTCTGATTGCGTCCATGGTCCCAGGTTCTAAGTCGACGAGAACAGCGCGCGGTACGTATTTGCAATTGGACCCTTCGTTGTAATACACGTTAATGCGTTCTAGTTGAAGGTCAGAGTCGCCGTGGTAAACGCCGTCGGGGTCTATACCGTGCTCATCGGATATTACCTCCCAGAACTGTGAAAAAGAAGATTGTTGTTTGAATTTATTGTAAAGTGATTTTAAATGTTGCATAGATAGTTTGATTCTGTTTTGTTTTAAGTGCTCCAAAAGATCTGCAGAATTTCCGTCTACAAGCATAATAATCAGTAGGTATGATAAATAAAATATACAATCACAGTTTACATTGTATGTAACCCTATAAAGATACAAAAAGGGCTCGCTGAGATAGGTATTCGACATAGAGCACAGAAAAATTAAAAATATAAGTATTTAATAAAATAAACTAGATAGGAATACGTAACGTAGACACCATACCTTGGCTCCAATCTGATTGCCGCATCTTCCAACTTGCAAATGAACGATTTCCCTCATTTTAAATTGATCACAAATAATTTCGTGAATACAAATAAAAATAAAAGCAGATATCAACAAAATAACTTAGACAAAAATAAAATAATTGCCTAACCTAGACCTACATCTAACTACCAAGAAACCTAACACATAACTAAATGAAAAGTATAATTTGTTTCATGGCCTAGCAGATTTTAGGAGAAAATCGCGTTGGCTTTTAAAAAACACTTAAAGTGAAAAAAAAACTTATGTAGTTTTAAAGTTTGTTTTTTTTTGCTAGTCGAATAATGTAAACAACCTTTTTATAAGATTTTCAAAAATATGTAAACATTTTTCTTTTCTTTTTGATTTAAAAAGATCTCAGTGCCAAACGATGGAGTTGGTGAGTTTTGTATTTATCTTATTTTAAAATAAATTATATTGGTAATATGGAATGTCAAGATTGTTTTCAATATTCGACAAGCAAAAAGGCCCTTTTATAACGAAATCATTTAAGTCTTATTTGATAAGGACACTATTGCAACGAAAGCATTTTATTCTTATTTGCTGTACAGTCACAAACAAAAATGAAACAACATTAATTTCGATTTCCGTTTAATAAAAATCACAATTCATACAGTTATTGTACAATAATTACAACATTACGTTTAATTACCTATAAAAATGCAAAGTGTTATAAAATTTAGAAAATAATATAAAATGCACCTTTTTAATAGAAAAAGGAAGACGTGGGAAATACATAACATTCACAGAATTGTGGGCAGACAGTGGTCAATTTTAAAAGTAGGGATTTAAGCTTAAAACAGATTTAAAACACACATTTTTAAACAAAGTATTGCCAGAACATCTAAACATTACATAAGTGTACGAGGGAAAGAGACACAATTGTTTAAGCTTGTGCTTTTATTACAATTTATATAACACGCTGGCTCGTGAGGTTTCGGGTTTGATTCCCGGTCGGGTCAATATAGAAAACGATCTTTTCTATATTGTCTGGGTCTGAGTGTTGTGATACCACCGTTGTTTCCGATTTCCATAACACAAGTTTTTAGCTACTTAGCTTGGGATCGGAGCAATGTATGTGATGTTGTCAAATATTTATTTTTTTATTTCAAAATAATTACTTAACACGTTAAAAACTTCTACTTGTTTAATACAGGGTGTTGCATGTAATTGGAGAAACAAATAATAATATAGACCCTATGAGTAACCAGTAATCAATTCGAAATGGTTTTAATTTTCTCATAATAAAAATATTTTTTTGTTATTTTCTGGCAAAATATATCGCAATGAATCGCTACCAAATATATCCAGTCATAGAACTTGACACTGTCATTTATTACAATGAGTTAGCAATTTTTTATTATGGATTTTGACTCTGGATTTAACAGACCAAGGTAACTAAGTATACTCTGTAGAATGATAGATTAACAATTTTCTTCTATTACAGACCATACGCTGTATATAATATTAAAAAGTTATTGACATAAATAACGTACATTATTGCACTAAAATAAAATTTCAATTATTTGGTAAATAAAATTGTGAGATGACTAGCATCAAAGCTTAAATTAGATATTTGTTGACTATTCTATCGATATTTCATAAATTGTACACATGAATCGTCTAAAAATAAAAATAAAGATACTTATGATTAAAGTAGCGGTAGCTCTGCTAACAACAAAAATATTAGTAATAAATATAACAATGATTCGAATATTGTATCAACTAAGTGCAAATCTAAAAACTTTTTTCATTTTATGTATTCGCTAGACCTGTATGTGCCTTCACGATCATTTTGGTTAAAATAATGTATTTTAATATAAATAAAGTGCAATAAAATTACCTGAAAATATTACATGATATGTTTGCATGTTTGTTCATCTCTTTCACACACTAGCTTTGTCTCACGCGATCCTAATTTTCTTTCAATCGTCTATGGTTTAGTAGGGAAACATAATTCTTTATTTCTTTTTGTCTTTTGGTGAAAAGTTACTGAATAATTTATTCTAGAGGGTTTAAAAATATTAAAACATTATTGCAAGTATAAAACTTTCACTATCAGAATATTATCTGAGTGTCAGTCTTATTGGTTACTACTGAGAAACTATTTTAAATTAGATATATCATCTACTCATCAGAGGTCCCTTAGTGCTGTCGATATAATAACTTGAGACCATAGTTCGCGACTGCAACGATGCAAAAAGTAGCGCAGTCTATAAAGGTTGACGTTTTGCGGCTGCATCGATGCTAAAGCGCGTTAGCATCGCGACTGCATCGCTGCGAGTCGCGACGCAGAAGCTGGAAATTGACAAATTATGCACTAAATTTTGGTGACTACATCGATACTTCGATCGATACGCGCGTTCGCATCGATACTAACGCGCGACTGCATCGTTGCTAAATTAAATGTTTCTGCGTGAGTCGCGATGCTAAAGCTCGTTTTCAAAACGCGCGACTGCATCGATGCTAAAAGTCGCATTGTGTAAGGGGTTTTAGACATCATGAGGATTGTTAACATTTCTAATAGATCTTTTGCCAAACATTGCAAATCTTTGTCATACTTAAGTGAATTCGTACTTATTCGTAACCTACGCACTAAGCACTTTTATTCCTTAGCAAATACAAATTAGCGAAAACATTATTTTTATTCGACAATATCGGTACATAGAACGCTCTGAAAATCTTATGCGATCTATCCGCATCTATTATGGGTACTGAATCCACAATTTCCCACATAGGGTCTTTGTGGTATGATGCCTGAAGCATGGTTGGTTTACCTATGTCCGAGTCGACGAGGTAGTGGCACTGAGACGGTCGGTAGTAGGTTCGATTGTCGCCTCTGTTTAGGTCGTTGAAGTATGGGTGGATGAGACGAGTCGCTGTGGACAAAAAATATTTTTATTTTAGTTTTAACCTTTCGTATGCTATCAAGCCGCGCAAAAATGCACCCTTGTCTGCTGAGGTTTCGCGCCACAATAGCACGCGCGCGCACTGTCGTCGAAAAATTCGAATTCTTCAAAATAATTGTTAGGGCTCATACCAAACTAGTTAGTGTTCCTTAAAGCTAAATAAATACCACATCCTATGATTTGTAAGCTAATCATTAAATGGTTTTTATTTATTTTCTATAGGCCCTTGAACACAAACTTACGATCAACATTTTACCTATCACCAAACATGAACGATTTTCAATAAACTGTGCTAACCAATTCTTGTTTTACTTAATGTTTCACATACTAGAACGTCTTAGTAATTCGTTTAGCAAAACGTGTACTGACTTCTATCTATAGAAGACCAAATAATATCACATTGAAAATAGCGAATAAGATTCACAATTTCACCATTTTGCATTTCATAACACTGTACTTTGGAATTTTATTTGTACGTATTTTTTTCAAAACTAGACTGCGTACATGCTTTTAGATTCATAATTATGTATCGATATTCACATACAATATTCAAAAAGTGCTTATTTATAGCATTTAACTAGAAAAACAATCTAAAAACTGAATAGAAGGCATTTTGACACTACTTTTTTTCGGATTTTTTTTCTCAGTGTCGTTAGAGTCTATGGTGTAGTATGGGGATTGTGTGGCAAGCTAGAAAAATGGGCTTTCTGATAAGAAAGATAATATAAGACACTACTACACGTTTCTTAGAAAATATTATAGAGAATCGGTAAAATAATATCAGATTTTATTTAGATTTTGTGTGCGTAGCTTGTCTGCATAGCTCGTCTGCTTAGTCTCAGATCTCATCCAAGATGGCGTCCTTTTGTAGCTGCCAATTTGCTTTGTCTCAGATCTGGGCATAGCAAGTATACGCCTGTATGCTTTGGCGCAGATCTGGGCATACAGGGTATTCATTTAGACAGGGTACATGTATACAGGGTATTCATTTAGAAAATAAGACACGGAACAGCGTAATATCCAGCGCAGACGACGGCTTTTTGTCCCCGGAAACCTGTTGCATTCGCACTATAAGAAGTAGATAGGGACACGTATATTTTCGGTGGACAAAAATAGCTTAAGTTTATATTTTTCATGATTTTAAAATATAGATTTAGAAATAAACATATTTTTCACAAGTAACTATGATTAAAATATCGCTAGATTTATGTCGGAGCTGTTCACCGTTGAGTTCCCTGGCAAAAGGCTATCCTGGCTGCAGCAGAAGGTCATGACACAAATCCGGTTCCACTGTCTATACAGAAAGCATACACAAAGTTTTATGTCGGAGCTGTTCACCGTTGAGGAAATCCCTCGCGAGAAGACAATCCTTGCTGCAGCAGCAGGTCATAACACAAATCCAGTTCCACTGTCTGTACAGAAAGCATACACAAAGTTTAATGTCGGAGCTGATCACCGTTGAGGAGTTCCCTCGCGAGAAGACAATCCTAACTGCAGCAGCAGGTCATGACACAAATCCGGTTCCATTGTCTTTACAGAAAGCATACACAAAGTTTTATGTTGGAGCTGTTCTCCGTTGAGGAGTTCTCTCGCGAGAAGACAATCCTTGCTGCAGCAGCAGGTCGTGACACAAATCCGGTTCCACTGTCTATACAGAAAGCATACACAAAGTTTTATGTCGGAGCTGTTCACCGTTGAGGAGTTCCCTCGCGAGAAGACAATCCTGGCTGCAGCAGCAGGTCATGACACAAATCATATTTAGCTTACTAGACGGAGCGCGAAAACTTGAAAAAAAAATGTTTGTCGAGTATAATTTGAATTCCAAAACCAGCCTGTATAGATCCCTAACGGTCCGTTTCAAAAAGTCGTGTCTATACAAGAAAAAATGGCGGACTTCGTTTCCATGTGTGCGTGTAATTCAATGCCAGTTTCGTAAAAAATAACGATTTCTGACAATATTTTGTACTTGTCGCAAAGAAAACTAGTATAAATTACAATTATAATAAACATCGATTAAAACTACAAATGCATTTTGGTTAGTATGTTATAATTACGCGTAAAAACACTGAGAACATTATTGTACTTTACATATGATAGGGAACACCTAATCTTTATTCGTCATAACCATCATTATTTTAGAGAAATCATTGGAGATTTTTTACTTTATTGGTTCCAGAAAACATAAAGAATTATAAAAAGTTACATTTACTTATCTTTCTTATAGATTTCCCACAAATAACTTAGTTTTTTCCGAAGTACTGTGATCGTACTTTACCGTACCGGGTTCGCAATTTTAAAATCACTTTTTGACTAAATTACGGTTTCAATTTGACTGGATGAATGGTGTTTATGGTTGACTATTTTATTGGAAAGCGGAAATCTATACTAATATTATAAAGCTGAAGAGTTTGTTTGTTTGTTTGTTTGAACGCGCTAATCTCAGAAACTACTGGCCCGATTTGAAAAATTATTTTTATGTTGGATAGTCCATTTATCGAAGAAGGATTTAAGCTATATAACATAAAGATACGACTCACAAGACCACAGCAGCAATGAAAAAAGTTGCGAAAACGGGAGAAAGATATTCCTTTTGAGAGCTTCCGCTGCGTACGCTGCGGAAACCGCTTAAGTTACACAAAAATCATGTATGACAGGATTGTTCAGCATTAAGAGTTCTATAATAAAGTCTGCGACAGCATAAGTCTATCTTTTATGGTTGACTTACTACAACCTTTTTTATGTTAATAAATTTGTAAAAAAATGATGCATCATTTTTAGAGGTGTATTATACACACAGGTATTTATTCTTACCAAAATAAATACATTCATCATCACGAGCATTTCATTCAGAACAAAGTTGCCATTTATATCATTTGATTCCGATAAATATCTTAGGAGCTATCACAGTTTTAACATAACTTCGCACCAAAATAATGCTCGCAGCTTAAGCACAACGTGCGCTTGCGCTAATTAAATTATAAAGCTGAAGAGTTTGTTGGTTTGAACGCGCTTATCTCAGGAACTGCTGAACCGATTTGAAAAAATATTTCTGTGTTAGATAGCTTATTTATTGAGAAAGGCTTTAGGATATAAAACATCACGCTGCGACGGGAGGGGAGGGAGCAAATTCAAAACGCGCGGACGAAGTCGCGGGGGACCGCTAGTTAGGAATAAAACACGTAATTGATTTATAGTAAGAGTTATTTTTGCGTAAAAGATGACCAAAGTCATCTTGTCTTAGATCTAAGACAAAGCAGTTGACGGGGGTTGCATAGATCTGAGACTAAGCATACGAGAGGTTAAGCTTTATTAATAACTGTAATAAGTAGATGGACATTTTTTTAACCTTTCTTAATTTATTTATATATTCATAATCTTTATTGCACAAACAAAATGAAGTACAATTGGCGGACTTAATGCTTTAAAGCATTCTCTACGAGTCAACCATTGGGTTAGACAGAAACAGTTGAGGCGGCGTAAAATAACAAAAACATAATAAATGAACTACATATACTTACATAAATACTTTTTAAATAAACCTACATAAACATACATAAATACACTAAAATCCATACTTCACGCTGAACAGATATCATGTTATTTATTATCATTGAGAAAAAATAATTAATTAGAAATTAATGACTGTGATAAGTCGGAAAATACATGAGATCATTGTAACACTTCCCTGCCGCTTGTTACTATTAAAAGGGCGTTGATACTAAAAGAAAAAATACACCTCCTTTAAAAAACTAATAACGGATTTGCACTCTACTTAGGAGAAACAAATTCATTTCAAGTCGGTACATGATGAGTGTGTAGACTGTTCGTATAAGGTAAGCTTGAGTTCACGCACCGACTTCAAATGAATTTGTTTATAATGGTTTAGAATGTTTTAACACTTACAGTGTCATAGTTTATATTCATAAATAAGAACCAAAAATTTGCGCACGGGCGGGACTTGAACCAGCAACTTCTTGGCTAACCCGGCCAAACGCTCTACCAATTGAGCTTCCGTGTTGTATGTCCGACCATTCACCTTTTAAAATTTAGACAGCGAAGCGTCATTAATTTGAGAGATGAATTTATTCTGTAAAGAATAACTATTTGGCCCACTGTTGCATAAACAGACGGGTAGATGGCGCTAAACGTCACGCACAATGACGTATAAGACGTATCCATAAGAGACCACAAATATCGCCAGGTCGGACTGACAGCACGGTAGCTCAATTGGAAGAGCGTTTGGCCCGGATAGCCAAGAAGTTGCTGGTTCAAGACCCGCCCGTGCGCAAATTTTTGGTTTTTATTTCATCTTTATGAATTTGTTTCTCCTAGCTCTTTATTTAGTTTTTCGAAGGCGGTTTATTTTTTAAAATTATTTTTAGTTATTTACCCATATCTCGAAAACTACTAGACCGATTTTAATGAAACTTCCACTTTACTCTAAGTTGAAATATACCTAATCGAACTTTCAAAGATTTATCTCGGTATGACATCTTGTTTTCGAGAAATCCGTGGACCAACATACACTTACGCTTTAGTTTTACGGGTAAAAATAATGATAAATACTATTTATTTATTATGTGTATTATTTATGTATATTTTTATATATTGTATTTATTTTGTGTAAGTTTCTGTATATTTATTGAATATAAAATATGTTGTTGCAGTAATTTAAGTATGTTTATTTGTTACTATAAATATTAGTTAATTGTTACTTTTTAGTTGATTTTCTCTGAATTTCTTTTCGCTGCACCCATTGCCATCTCTCCGCATGACCTAAAGGTTTGACTGGCAGTGAATGCTTTTAGACTTAAGTCCACCTTTGTACACTATGATTTGTGCAATGATGTCTTTAAATAAATAAATAAATACACTCACCATTACCGCTATCAGCGTACGGCGCGGGCAGTTGTCCCCTAAACTCGCTGGCCACGAATCGAACTCGGTACCCCTCAGGCAGGTGGAAGCTGGACGGCGCTCGGTACCAATCCTTCCCGTAGCAGAGAGTGAGTGGGGTCTCGGTGGGGGGGAGCGAGCGGAGAACTCGCATCGGGCCGTGGTAGTTCGTGTAGAGGGATGCTATTCGGGATATACCTGGAAATAGATAGGATAGGTAATAAATAAATAATAAATAGATGTATTTTTTGTGTATATAGCGACATCTATGATCAACCGCTGTCACTACATATCCTCGCAACACGCTGACTCGGCTCGACGCGACTAGATGGCGCTATATTCGAAGTATGGATACTGCACCGCGATATTAAAGATTTAGAGCGAACTAACTATATATGAATAAACCAAGACGATGACCATTGAACCTTGGTCCCCGTCCATAACACCCGGTCGGCAGGAAGCGCTTCCCTTTGCCTGTCTAACACTGTTGCGTCAAAGGTAGGCTGTATTAAATTTGGCATCGTAATCATACAACATTTATTTTGGGAAAATTATAAATAATAATTTCGTTATTTTCACATCTCTTCTCCTAACTTCCAATAACCTGCCAGCTTTGCAGCACATCTCCTCCCGTCTCCTCTAGAGCCGCTTTGGTGGAAACCGGGCCTTACGATCTGACTTCGCATCTTTTTTAAAGTTATCTACCAATTTGAGCGCTTCCGGATTAGGCCGACTAACTTCGTTATCCATTGTTATTTTTGCAAATATTTAAGAATTTTGAAGTATGCTAATTTAGAATGGTTTTTCGAGAATACGGTGATTTAGCTGTTCTCTGTACAAACTAAATACTATAATAATGAATTCATTTGAAAAACAAACCCTTGAATACTATCGAGGTCGCCCCCACCTATCCACCTTAAGAATCAAAATTGCTTGCACCTAGCGTCTCCGTTTGTATGAAGTGCCGTCTGTTTCTGGGTCTTGTGCGCGAGCTATTTTAGTTCGAAAGTAGTTAGGCGCTGAGACCTTGACCATATAATTTTCAGCCAGTCAAACAAAAGCAGAATTTAATAAGTATAGTATTTTTTTTAATTCACCTGCAGAACCCGCCAGCAGAACGCACATGACCATCAACGGGCCGGTATACGCGAGATAGTGCCGTCTCTCTCGCTCCTTCCGCCATCTGAATAGCTCCGTCCCTACCGCGAACGTCATCTTTTGGAGGCAATCTAGCGCTATAGCTCCGGCTAGCACGATGAGACTGTAGACTGGGTAGAGGAATCTGAAACCAATAAGCATTGGTATAAGGTTGGTTTTAGTATGACAGAAGGAAGTTGTTTATTATCGTTTTCGGCGCCAAAATGCCTAATAATTTTATTTCTGTTTTAAATCGCTATGTGCAAAGTATGTGGTGGGGAAACCCAAATCGACGACAGCGCTCGTAGTGACCAAAAAAAACAACGTCCAGGCGCAGTCCGAAGGGGGAAGTCACAGGGGACATAACCCCGGCAAAATCTAAGGTCGAATTGAAAAATCTCAAAAATTTGCCAAATTACAAAAGAAAATTTCTAGCTATCCCTTAACAGGAATAAATTTATAGTTTGCTGTGTGATAAATTTATAATGACATACGGAGGGACAGACAGACAGACACAGACAGACAGACTTGACGAAACTATAAGGGTTCCGTTCTTTACCATTCGGCTACGGAACCCTAATAAAATATGTAGCGCTTAACAAATACTTTCAACGAAAATTAGTTTGAACAAGATCGTGGTATTTTGGCTAAGTGGAAGTAAGTGGATCATTAATTTGGTTAAATTTGCACGAAACCCTCCGTGCGCAAGTCCGACTCGCACTTGGCCGGTTTTTAATTAGTGTAGTGTGTGAGTGACTGGATGCAGACCGCTAGTGATCGGTCGCTGTGGAAAGCCGTGGGGGAGGCCTATGTTCAGCAGTGGACGTCCTTTGGCTGAGAATGATGATGATGATGATGATGATGATGATGATGTGAGTGACCGGTGGTGCGCACATCTCATGTGCGCTGGTATGCTGCAAGCCCGGGGGCCCGTTGATGAGAAGGCAGGTTTCCTTCCCTATACTGGAGAACGGAGGTAGTTGAGTCGTCGGTATCTTCTCGGGGAGTGCGCGCTGGTTTGGGGTAAGCGCCGTAATTTATTCTATTCAGACGGAAACATCAATTCTATTTACAATGTCTTTTAGGTAGTACTTTTGACCTAGATACCAGAACAAGAAAAAACTTATTTGTTTCTGAAGTTTACGCGAATATCACTCATCGAAGTGAAACACTTTTTAACGAATTAACTTTTCGCAAATTTATTAAATTTAATCCCATAAATTTTATTCTATTTATAATATAATAAATATTATTGAGTGACGGTAGTGTAATTTTTCAAAACTGTAAAAGACAAATAACATCTTAGCCTACCCGTGACCACGAACGCTGTAAAGTGTTCGAAACGTCGGGATAAAATTTAATAAACGCGCGAAAAGTTAACCAGTAAAAAAGAGTTTCATTTCGAAGAATAAACTTGCCATACCCAACTTCAGACTTCAGAAGGTAAATCACTCGTTTATTGGAAGATGTATTACTTTCTTCAATTATATGCCTAAAAATATAATTAAATTGCCCTTTGATAAATTCAAATCGATTGTTAAACAATTTTTAATGACCAAAGGATATTATAGAATATATTATGATTTCATGAACGATTACAATGTATATGCTTGTAAGAACATTTAAATTGTAATATTTTAAAAAGAGGCATTAACAATAGTGACTGAGTTTGTTGCGCAGCTTCTTCTCAGCACTAGCCCACAATTGTCCCGAAGCTGTGGTAGGGCCAATGTTGGGACGTGTACAAGTGCCTTTGTAAAAAAAAATGTTTTTTTTTAGATACTTAACTAGTAATATGTGCCTACCTAATTAGTCCCGAGGTTCACAAGTTTAAATGGATTTCTACACTATCTAATAAGAAATAATTAACAAAATATGACCAGTTCTCCATATGCGAGCGAGAGGGCTATATCTTCTATCTCCATTTGGAGTTGGTCTGATTTCGCTCGCTCCAGTATGAGTGAGGAAAACTAACAAGCGAAAAAAACCGGCCAAGTGCGAGTAGGACTCACGCACTGAGGGTTCCGTGCTAACTTACTTCCACTTAGTAAAATACCACAGTATTTTGTTGGCAGCAAACAAAACTTTGTTCTTCATAGTGTTTTTATGAAGAACAAAGTTTTGTTTGCGGTTGTTGAAAATGTGCTTTATCTCAAAAACTTTTCGTTCTATCCCGTCCAAACCAATTTTCGTTGAAAGTATTTGTTAAGATCTACCTTACATATTTTTTTTCAAAACTTACACTCGCTTAATTTAGAAGTTAGATGGGGGGGACGCCCAATTTAGCACGTTGGAAGCGTCTATCTATGAAACGAGACTTTGAAAGAAAATGGTTCTAGGAACCTCTATGTTAATTTAGAAGACCTATCCATATACACCCCACACGCAAAGGTTTGACTGGGTTTTTTTCGGTTTTAGTTTTATGTATGGGAGCCTCCCCTAAAATATCATTATTTTTATTTTTTTGTACATGAATCGTAAAGCGGTTAACAAGATACATATTCCTACTAAATTTCAACAGTGTGATGCTTATAGTTACAGAATAAAGTGGCTGTGACATACGGACGGACAGGCAGGCAGACAGAGTTGTGGAAATTATACTCTGATTTTTAATTAGATTGACCAAAATGACGCTTCAGTCGCACTTTTTATTTTTTAATGTTGCAAGCGTAGTGCAATAGTGTTGTAACAATGCAATTGTGTACGATTAATTGAATTTGTGATACGATTTTTCAATTTTGTGATTCTACTTATTTTGATAAATAATACATGTAAAACGTTGAACACAATTACAAAGAAACGTAAAACATAAAATAAAATTTTCTAATTGGTAAAAAATTAGGTCCCTTCACATGCAATACCAATATTTTGTATGACTTCAACCTATTTTGACTATTTACTTCTTTCTATAAATACACTATTAGAAATTATGTTATTTTTTTTCAGGTATCATGATCTTAAGGGGCTACCAGGCAATGGCGGCTGTTTTCAACTTCTAAAGATTATACCTAAATGATAAGTGAAACGGTTGAAAATCACGTATGTTGTAAATTGGTTTTAGTATTTTAATATTACCAAGTTAAATCGCTTAAAACTCTCTAATTGACGAGTAATCATTATTCTCCTGAACCTCTTTTTTCTGACAAAAATCGATAAGGCTTTCTATTTTTACTACCCATGATAATGAATTATAAACTTTTAAGTTAAGAATCATGTACACAATAATCGGTCCAAACAGTTTTTTACTTTGATCAGTATTTAAGTAGAAAAACGTAATATTCCGATTTCTGGAATGCGCGGAACGAGCGGGTCCCTGTGCGGGCGACGGGAGGCAGACGGCTCGAGGCCTTCGTACAGTGAACCTGTGTCGCGCTGTTCTAGCTCGCTGCTCCCAACGCTTCGTAAATTTTTATTTGTGCTTGGAAATACTTATAGTTAATGTTTAGTGATAAATAGTTTTCAGTAAATGCGGCAATTATTCGTGAGAAGGACCCGCTTTGTAGTATATTTAGATCAGCGAAAAAACGCATTTTAGGTTATATAAAAGGAAACATTATTTTGTAAATATTGTGTGTATTTGTTGGTAAATCCCGTGTTTTGAATTTTATAAGCATGCCTAAAGAATCAAAAACAAAAAGAATTCGTCAGAAGCTGTTAGCAAACATGAAAGAAAACCGGTAAGTACCTACCTACATAGTAAATATTTATTTAGTGGCTTTGTCATATTGTTTGCTAGGTCCTTGTAAAAAATGGAAACTAAAATATTATAATATTATCAGTAGTAGGTATTCCATTTGCTTTAGTATTAATGAATGTTGAATTTAGTACAAATGAATAATGTTCACAAAACCAATTCATAATTTCGTCGACTTCGCCATTGCAATATTGGCGTAGTTCTCTAATGTACGCTTAGAATGGTTTTTAGCATGTCGAATGCGAGCCTTCAAACCGTCAGACCGCAAATTATAACATCTTTTTGCATAAAAAAAATTGTTTTCATTTCGTTTCTTTCAGGAAAAGACGAAAGTTAGAAGAAGCTAACTTTTGTGAAAATTCTCAATATTCAAATGAAAACTCGAAACTCTTCAGTAATCGTGTTACGATTTAAGTGAAAAAATAAAGTTTGAGCTTAGAGTCTACAACGGAGTCGCGTGAAAAAGTCTAGCACGCCGGGTTCGATCCCCCCTACCGTCAGACGTATTTTTTTCATAATTATCTTTTTGCTAAACTTTTTTTTTAAATTGATTTATTTTTTTACGAAAGTACGAAACTATGAATATTTTGAAAAATTCTGAATATTTCGATTAAAACTATAAAATATAATAATATTACGATAAAACAGCAGTGATTCTGTTGCGTGCGACGTAAGTGAAAAATAGACTCGGAGCTAGTGCTATTATAACCCACCATCATTATTTCTGTTTTGTAGTTATCATAACTTTTATTTCAGAAAACAATTATGACATTGCTCGTTAGCGGAAAATAACAAAAAAACAGAAAACGAAAATTTGGCCGTTCATGTTGAACCCTTGGAATCACAGCCTTTAGTTTCTCCTATTTCGCAGTAAGTTTTACGAAATTCCATTATTTCACTACTTTAAAACTTATAATAGACTAGGAGCTAATATACACATTTCTTACGACACTAAGTTTTTATCCAGCCCATTTGGACCAAATCGAAATGTATCCTTGCAATATATTTTTTTTTGATTAGTTCAAACAAACGTTATATTCAGGAAAACGTAGAAACAATATTTTTCTTAAATGTGCGAGTATGTATAATGTAAGGAGTGGATCTCTTATAACAATTTTTTAATTACAAGTGTTGTTTGTTTTATAACGCATTTCGCAAAGTATTTTATTACGGCATAAGTATTTTATTAAGGCCTGTTATTCTAACACAAATGTTTCACAAAATCTGTTATTTTTAGGACAACTTGCCAAGAGGCACAAGTGCAGCGAGATGAAGAAAATAATGTCAAAATCGACCGTGAGGATGAGGTCTGCTCTTCCCTATGACATTTATTGAGTGTGGTGGTGGTTTTATAAGAGATTTTTAATATTTTATTTTGTTTCAGATATTGATAACTACAGAAGAAGAGAAGTATGTTAAAGAAAAACATTTCGGAAGGAGAATTGTGAACGTGTCTTTCTTTGCGAATAAATTACTCGAAATATGTAACCACGGCCCTTTAGGGTGCTCAGCAAACGACATTAGATTGATAGGCGAGAAACAAAATGGACTACTGTCAAAATTTACTTTTATGTGTCAAATGTGTAACACATATTTTATAATAAATAATGACAATTGCGAAAACAACAGCTTAAACGTGAATGCATGTGCAGTCGCGGGTACTGTTACAACAGGTTGCGGCCGTTCGCAACTTAAAGATTTTTTTTCCGCTATGGATATGCCTTCTATAAGCGAACATGTTTATGACATAAATCATGCACTTATAAGCAAACACTGGGAAAAAGTATTAGTTCAAAACATGAAAGAAGCCGGCTTACGTGAAAAAGAGATCGCTACAGCAGATGGAAATATAACTAAAGACGGACATGGGATTATAGATGTTATAGTCGATGGGTGTTGGAGCAAAAGATCGTACAAAAAAACTATTCGGCTCTTTCCGGCGCTGCAGCCATAATAGGCAAAAACACAGGAGACATTCTGTATGGGCCCAGATAATATAATACTAATAGTACAGATACCTCATCTCATACAAAGAAACGGTTCCGCCGTATCGGGCTAATACCTCCGGGCTATCCAAAAATATTGAACGGGCTATGAGAAAGGCCCTAGATGACGCTAGGTAGACTGGACTTTCCGAAATAAAGCACATCGGTTGCTCGCAATGCAGTTTACGTGTTTTCTTACTTAATAGATGGCGCTCAACTCATTGCTTTTAAATTATTTACGTGTGTCGGAAACTCCCAACATAATTTCCCCGACGAACAACCAGATGGCGCTCGAAAAACGCTGAGACGAAATTGGTGTTTTCATGTTTTTATTGATTGAGAAGAATTTTTCAATTTAGCTTACAAATATTTCACAATTTATTTGAGTAGGTACTTATGTATACTTAGGAAAAAGATGGATGGAGAAAACGTTTTTTCGTTATTTTTGATTCTGCTAGGTTTATGCTAATGTATGGGACCATGCTGCCAGGATAGGCACCATGCACGGTCACACAGTAAATAGTATTTAGTGTGTCCAGGGAGCATCCCAAAAGAAGGTAAAAGAAAGACATTCAATTATCAACATTTTTTTTTAATGAAATATTTTAGCTTTTATTGAAGAATCAAACTTGAACTTATGCAAAAACGCGCCAGATTTCAAAAAAAGTTCGAACACAAAATGCAAAAACCAGCCAAGAGCTAGTCGGACTCGCGCACTGAGGGTTCCGTGCAAACTTTAACTGAATTGGGAATCCACTTATTATAGCTGCGTGCGTGCGATTTTCACTTAGTAAAATACCACAACATTTCGTTGACAGCAAATATAACTTTGTTTTCCATAGTATTTGTATGAATAACGAAGTTTAGTTTGCGGTTGTTGAAAATGTGCTATATCTCAAAAACTTATTGTTCGATCCCGTCCAAACAAATTTGCGTTGAAAGTATTTGTTAAGATCTTAACAAGGTGATGCTTATAGTAACAGAATAAAGTGTCTGTGACATACGGACGGACAGACAGACAGACAGACAGACTTGACGAAACTATAAACCTATTTTGACTATTTACTACTTTCTATAAATACACTATTAGAAATTATGATATTATTTTGCAGGTAACATGATTTTAAAACAAAACTTCTTTGGTATTTTTTTAAATACATAACTATTTTATTTTATGCAAATAATTTCCTGCACAACACAAATTCAAACTTTATCCAATTAATTATTCTATTAACATTTAAAAGCCACAATTGAATCAGAATTAAATTTGTCGAATATTTAGGCACATCACTATTTTTATATTCCGAAAAAGTGGCATCCCACCAAATGTCATTTTGGTCTATCTAATAAAAAATAAGAGGGTTTACAAGGTTTATTGGATTATGAACAAAATATGACCAGTTCTCAATGTGCGAGCGAGAGGGCTCTGTCTCCTATCTCCATCTGGAGTTCGTCTGTTTCGCTCGCTCCAGTATGCGTGAGGAAAACTAACACGCGAAAAAATACACGTTGTAAAGAAGTATATATGACTTCGAGGTTACCTCTCTTCCTTGTGCGGTTGTATCATGAACACGGCGAGCCACAGAGCAAGCGGCATCAGGTCGAGCCAGTACGGCGCGCAGAACGGCGCGCGAGCTGTCGACTTCGACGCTAAGGCGGTACATGCCAACAGGAGTAGTGGACTTGATAGGGCTAGCACCTGAAAAGGTAATAACTTTACAAATAAACTTCTTTTTTTTTGTACACCAATCACATACATTGCTCTGATCCCAAAGAAAGTAGGTTATTGTGTTATGGAAATCAGACACAACGGTGGTACCACAACACCCAGACCCGAGACAATATAGAAAAGATCGTTTTCTACATTGACCCGACCGAAAAAGCAGATACAGCCCGATAAGTGAATCATTTTTTGTAGACAACATTTTGGGTTTTTATACGTTAGTTTTTGAGAAAATTTGAGATTAAGATAATTATTTTTTTCAGTTTTTTTTAATCAATTAAGATTAAGATTAGAGAAAAATAACGATAAGGCAATAAATTGAGAGAGGCGATGTCAATGACGTAGATACATTGACCCGACCGGGAATCGAACTCGGAACCTCACGAGATAGCGACGCTTGAAACCAGCGTGCTAGCCACTCGACCACGGAGGTCGTCAACTAACGGTCATCTGCGGCGTCGCCTGCGTACATCTTGGATTTCCCGTAAAACGTTTTAACGCAATACACATATTTTCAGTGTAAATAAGAGCACAGCAACCTTGGCGGTTAGCGCAAGCGGAGTTATTTTAAAACTGTGATAGCTTTTCAGATATTTATTGAAATTCAATGATGTACAGGACAATTTTATTCAAAACTAGCGGTCCCCCGCGACTTCGTCCGCGCGTTTTGAGTTTGCTCCCTCCCCTCCTGTCGCAGCTTGATGTTTTATATCCTAAAGCCTTTCTGAATAAATAAGCTATCTAACACAGAAATATTTTTCAAATCGGTTCAGCAGTTCCTGATATAAGCGCGTTCAAACCAACAAACTCTTCAGCTTTATAATATAAATAGCGCAAGCGCACGTTGTACTTAAGCTGCGAACATTATTTTGGTGCGGAGATATGTTAAAACTGTCATAGCTCCTAAGATATTTATTGGAATCAAATGATATAAAGGGCAACTTTGTTTTAAATGAAATGCTCGTGATGATGAATGTATTTATTTTGATAAGAATAAATACCTGTGTGTATAATACACCTCTAAAAATGATGCATTATTTTTTTACAAATTTATTAACATAAAAAAGGTTGTAGTAAGTCAACCATAAAAGATAGACTTATGCTGTCGCGGACTTTATTATAGAACTCTTAATGCTGAACAATCTTGTCATACATGATTTTTGTGTAACTTTAGCGGTTTCCGCAGCGTACGCAGCGGAAGCTCTCAAAAGGAATATCTTTCTCCCGTTTTCGCAACATTTTTCATTGCTGCTGTCGTCTTGTGTGTGAGTCGTATCTTTATGTTATATAGCTTAAAGCCTTCCTCGATAAATGGACTACCCAACATAAAAATATTTTTTCAAATCGGGCCAGTAGTTTCTGAGATTAGCGCGTTCAAACAAACAAACAAACAAACAAACAAACAAACAAACTCTTCAGCTTTATAATATTAGTATAGATAAATACTTGCAATGATGAATATGCTTTTATATTAATGCATTCTCATCATCTCATAATGAATATGATGAATAATATTGATTTTGATAAGTATTAATACCTGTGTGTAACAAAACACTTTTGAAAATATTTCAAAATTCCCGGAAACGGCAAATAACTAACTGTGATACTAAGGTATGATTATATAAGCTAAGACTTATCCGACTGAATAAGTATAAAACGACCGATATTAAAATGGCATTTATATAAATGATTGCTGACAAATAGGTTACGTTTAAAATTAGGCGTTTTGTATAATATTCGAATATTCGTTATCTGAAGTCGATAAATCGGGCCAGTAGTACGTTGTAAAAATCAGGCCATGGTCATAAACTGTAGACAAATACATAACTTTAAAATTTACATATGACACATTTCTAAAAGAATGAACAAGCAAAACTGTGACTCACCCAAACAATATTAAAGTTCAAGAACCCGTTCACAAAGTAATAAGTCCACGGCTCCACCCCATACAAATCCGGTCCGTGCTCGGTAAACATGTTGTATGCTACAATATTCCAAGGGGCCACTACAAATCTCCCATAATGCCACGAATCCACCAGCACTGTCGGTGTGAGGATGACCATGAGAGATATGGCAGACCATTTAAAGAAGTCCACGTATTGACGCTTGAGGAATAGCATGTCGATTGCTATGGGCAAGCCGAGGAGGGCTGTGAATGGCCAGCCTGTAAAGAAAAGAGAGAAATACAGGTTTTCGATAAATAAATATAAGTATTGGGCACCAATCACATACATTGCTCTGATCCCAAAGTAAGTAGCCAATGCACTTGTGTTATGGAAATCAGACACAACGGTGGCACCACGACACCCAGACCCGAGATAATATAGAAAAGATCGTTTTCTACATTGAACCGACCGGGAATCGAACCCGGAACCTCACGAGATGGCGACGCTTGTTACCAGCGTGCTAGCCACTCGACCACGAAGGTCGTCGATATAGGGTGCTTTGCAAAATATTAGTCGATATAAGCCGGCAGTGGAAAGAAAGACTTTACGGATTTATTTAGCGCACATTTTATTAAAACTATATGCGTGACGTTTCGAATGCTTTACAGCATCAGAGCTTACAGGCAAGACTAAGGTGTTATTTGTCATCTATAATATAAAAATGAATCGCAAAATGTGTTGGTAAGCGCATAGCACAACAATGCCTAGACCAATTTGGCCATTTTTTTTAAAAAAAATGTTTGTTGAAGTTCAAGAATGGTTTTTACGGCGAGAAAAAATCGAATAATTGCCGGAAAAAACACAAAAACAGCTCTTTTCTGTAGTCAATTTGAGCTTTATTGCTATTTTTAGGAACTACTCGACCGATTTGTAAAAAAAAAATGTGTTGGAGAGCTTATTATTTAAGAGAGCTTCAGGCTATAAACCATCACGCTGCGACGGTAGGAGAAGCTCAAAAAACGCAGACGCAGTCGCGGGGGACCGCTAGTTAAAAATAAAACTACCATAACTCATTAATATTATTTGACGTTCCTATAGTTATTAAACGCTCAAGGATCAAAAGGCCGCCGGCGGTCGCGTGAACAAAAGTATAACAAAAGACTGTTGATAATCACATTCGTTAGGGATTAATCGAAATAAATCCGTAGTCTTTCATTTTAATCAGAGCCGTTACCACGATTTTAAGACGGTTTTACTAGCTAACGACAAAGTAAAAAAAGTCTATGAAAAATTGCACAGCTCCTCTAGCGGTCACTGACAGAACTAAAATTTTCCATACAAAAGTTGCGTCGTCGCTAGCGAGTAAACTCATGGTAACGGTACAGTAGTATCCGCGAAAACTTCAGAACCAAATATAAGCTTACAAGTTGCAAATTCTCTGGAACTCTGCAGATGAAATTTCATATGAAATGAAATTCATTATTCACGCCTGCTACTTTTTTCATATAGTCTGCTAAAGATTACATTTCAATGACGAATAAAATGTAGCGGGCATATCCAATCATATCCTAATTTTTAGTGCATTTTTGTTGAAATCCGATGGTATTTCAATAATCACTCATGATAACAGACGCAGCGGTCAACATAACAGCGGGCGGGCACCGTCGCCGCCAGGTCTGGTGTCTAATCTAGAACTTTCCTGCCCCAACGGCCATCAGTTCTTCACGCTCCGTGCATAGTCATTTATATGGAGCGAGAGGGAGAGAGAACGTATTTAGCCGGTGCCGACACGCTCCGTGCATAGTCAGTTATATGGAGCGAGAGGGAGAGAGAACGTATTTAGCCGGTGCCGACACGCTCCGTGCATAGTCAGTTATATGGAGCGAGAGGGAGAGAGAACGTATTTAGCCGGTGCCGACACGCTCCGTGCATAGTCAGTTATATGGAGCGAGAGGGAGAGAGAACGTATTTAGCCGGTGCCGACACGCTCCGTGCATAGTCAGTTATATGGAGCGAGAGGGAGAGAGAACGTATTTAGCCGGTGCCGACACGCTCCGTGCATAGTCATTTATATGGAGCGAGAGGGAGAGAGAACGTATTTAGCCGGTGCCGACACGCTCCGTGCATAGTCAGTTATATGGAGCGAGAGGGAGAGAGAACGTATTTAGCCGGTGCCGACACGCTCCGTGCATGGCTCGCGACGGTGTTGGTCGATGACGGAACGATGGCATAGTGTTCAATACAAAGAATATTTTTAGTTGGCAATAGCAGATGAAGGATATTCATTATTCACGCCTGCTGCTTTTTTCATATAGTCTGCTAAAGATTTCATTTCAATGACTGATTTTTAGTGCATTTTTGTTGCAATCCGAGGGTATTTCGCTACTCACTCATGACAACAGACGCGGCGGTCAGCAGCACAGCGGGCGGGTACCGTCGCCGCCACGCGCAGGCGAGCGCCGCAGAACACAAGCCGCCGCTCCAGCATGAAGGCAGCATGCCGCCGACGCACGCGGACATGCCAAAGGACGTCCACTGAACATAGGCCTCCCCCACGGCTTTCCACAGCGAACGATCGCTAGCGGTCGGCATCCAGTTTGATCCTGCGATCTTTTTAAGGTCGACTGTTTATCTTGTTGGTGGACGTCCTACGCTGTGACTTTGGTCGAAGGATCTCCAATCTAGAACTTTCCTGCCCCAACGGCCATCAGTTTTTCACGCTCCGTGCATAGCCAGTAATATGGAGCGAGAGGGAGAGAGAACGTATTTAGCCGGTGCCGACACGCTCCGTGAATAGCCAGAATATAAACGTACATACTACTTATTACATAATTACCATACACATAATTATGGAATAATAAACTGACACATAGTCCATACACATACTAATAATACTAATGGTACACATGTGAGAAAAAAAAAGAAAGAGGTCAGTAAGACAACGCCGATATATCTCCCTTGTAAAGTGGCCGGAGGCCTTCTTGAAAGATGCGAGATCAAATCCGAGCGTATTTCGCTACTCACTCATGATAACAGACGCGGCGGTCAGCATCACAGCGGGCGGGTACCGTCGCCGCCACGCGCAGGCGAGCGCCGCAGAACACAAGCCGCCGCTCCAGCATGAGGGCAACATGCCGCCGGCGCACGCGAACATGCCGGCCGCTGGCAGCGTGAACGCTAGCCAGACCCGGCCTACGTGCACGCCAAACTCGTGGCATACCGCTCTAGTAAATGAAATAATTTACTGTTGATGTCGCATAACTTATATCAAACTTCAGATAATACTTATCAGGTTTAGGCTTGATTTAACAAAACCGAATATAACATAAAAGGCATGTGGCCGTAGTGTGAGTCGGATCGAGACTTCCTCGATCTAAGCGTAAGCGTTAATGTATATGGGATTGAAGCAGCGCCGTCTAGTGGCTAACATTTAAACTAAAACAATCGCATAGAAAATCTGGTTTGCGCGCTCGATGCGTTTGATCGAATAAGTCTCGCTTCGACTACGGCTTCTCATTTGGAAACGTCACCTGTTTGTCTGCAATCTTTTATGAATCTGTTGTTAAACTCTTACTTGTTCAATCGGATAAGTATTATCTGACGTTAGTAAAATCGGCTCTAAATAAGTATAAATTTATAAATTGACGGATATTTAAAAGTCATTTTCATAAATTAATGCTGAAAAACATTTTCAAATTAGACATATTGTATTTTATTCAACAAATATTTCTTCTTCTGACTATAAAAAATCAGACCTTAAGGAAAATTTCTTTGTGTGACTTTACAAGGCACGAAAGTCTACCTTAAGAAATCAAATATGTATTATTTAGATACTTGTTTTGCTTACGAAGATGGACAAACAAATGAGAAAATTTAATATTCAAACATGGCTTCAAGAAGTTAGTACAAGTAGGTTATTAATACATAATTTACTGTAATAATTAAATTATACAGGTAGAACACAAGAATAATGTAAGTAAAAATCTGGTTACTAGTTTCATTTGTACCATTTGTATTCCAATATTAGTTAACTACGATTGATAAGTGTCACAAAAAATGATTATGGTTGAACACTTTCACAAATAAATCACTAAATATTTGTATTGAAAAACACCCATCAGAAAATTTGATTTTTTATAGGACTTCTGTTTAAAAATTCAGACAAGTAAAGTGGACTTACTTATAAAACATCAGTTCCGCACATGCTGACAGCACAGCCAACAGTGCTCTCAGCGTATAGAACACTGATACCGGACTCATCATGAGGGAAAGCATCTTGGCTGGGACTGCGAACAGCCAGAGTGGCATGTAGGACCGAATCGCGTATGCCGGACTGTACTCCCATGTTTGAAGACCATTGCCATAGACTGTAATTAAAAAGAAAATAAATATCAACTTTTTCAGTCAGTAATTCAGGTAGAAAACTTCACCTTTAAGCCCTGAGTGTATAGTTAATGTCGTCAGATCTGAACAAGCAATAAGTAGTAATTACTGAAGGGCTTGACAGTTTAATATTTTTGACATACACAGTTCAGCGAGGTTCTGGGTGACAACTTCCCAGAGGCATGGCCCTATGCCACCCGCCGCGTCGCAGGTTGCGGATAGCGAAACGGCCCCTAGATATAGGAGTTAGCTGCTTTGGCAGTCGCGGACAATCGGGCGACCCATTTCGAGGGGTGCTGGGGATGCTCATGGCTGAGTTTTTCCTATAAAATGGCACTAAACCCTATGACAGTGGGTGACAGTGGCGAGTATGAGCCGCCACTATAATCAAAGCTCGGACCCGGGTAGACTAAGCTCGTTAGCCTTGGTTGGCTGTTAGTCTAGGAGATGCAAACTCCGAAATCAAATTGCACCTGCTGCCTTGTAGGGAGGTGTTGGATCACCAAGGGCTAGGGCGTCATCCCGAAATTCTGGCGTGTAGTGCCTTGGGAAAGTGCTACACTATGCTCCCATTCGTAAAATGAAATGAGTGATAACGATAATAATGTTTTGCCATGCTCCCCGGCTAGCACCCGGCGCTCCCAGGTACCCGGGCCTGTGAGTGAGAAATTGGTTACCGAAGACTGCGGAGAGGTGGGTACCCAGGCCTCTCTTCCAGTTCATGTTACTGGTCAAAATGAAATCATACCAATTGATGGCGACGAAACGCGAACAAAAACAAACCAAAAAAAACTAGTACAGCAAGCTTTCCATCCTAGCTTGTTTTACCAACGGCCTAAAAGTAACTCCTCTAGAAATTATACGACATCAAAAAATCCAGACCAAAACATAGAACATCAGCAAAGTCACATCAATCTTAAGCCAAAAACCAACGTAGAAGTGGATCTCGTCGACTTGACCACATGGCAACAGGACAAAGTCCCAGATTGGAAAAGAAAAAGAACAGATGGAAATTCACCTCCAAACCCAACGAGGAAATGCCCAAAGACAGTATCATACAACGTACCAACATCTAATAGGTTCCAAGAATTGATTGACGTCGAAGGTGAAAATGAGAACCTAACCCAAACCACGGTGCCAACACCGAAACCGGAACCTATATTCGTAACTGGAGTTAACAACATCTTAGAGCTACAAAAAATGCTAAAGGAGATGACAAATAAAGAAAAAAGTTTCACTCTCACAACACTTAGAAATGGACACACGGTAAAAATACTGCCATGTGATGTTGAAACATATAAGAAAATAAGAGAATCATTCATTGCAGCCAAAGTGAGCCACTACACATACCAACTGAAACATGAAAGGGCCTTCAGAGTAGTTCTCCGTGGACTTCATGCCTCAGAAGACAAAGTTTACATTAAAAATGAACTACAAAAATTGGGTCACAATGTCAGGAACATTACCAACGTAATACACAAGAAAACAAAGGAAGCATTACCACTTTACTTCATAGAGTTGGAACCCAGCCCTAACAACAAAGACATATACTCAATCAAATCCGTCGGAAACACAATCGTGCGATTCGAAGCCCCCTACAAAAAGAAAGAAGTAGTACAATGCAAACGATGCCAAAGATTTGGGCACACCAAAAATATGTGCTATAGACCATACCGATGTGTAAAGTGTGGGAACGACCACCCCACTACACACTGTAAAAAAGAAGCTAACAGACCGGCTACATGCGTCAACTGTCAGGGTGCACACCCAGCAAACTATAAAGGCTGTACTAAATACAAGCAATACAAAACAGAAATATTTGACAAAAATAGACTGAAAAACACAAATAAAAACGTACCAACACTGAAAGTACAGGAAACAAATAATACCGCTTCAGAAACACCAAATACCCCATTAAAAACGAAAAAGAACTATAGGCAGGAAGATACCAGCAGACTCACTTATGCTGAAAAAGCAAAAGGCCGTAATGCACCCGGTAAAACAGAACGGAAAGATGAAACTGAACTAACCACAATAATACAAAAAATGTTCGAAAAACTTGAGAACACTGTTGAAAAAATTATGGACAAAATGATGGACCGTATGTTCGATCTTGTGTCCAAGCTGCTTAAGCCATGACGGACTTAAAAATCTCCGCATGGAACGCCAACGGCTTGTCTGAAAAAAGACGAGAATTAGAAACGCACCTAAACACTAACAACATTGACATCATGTTAATATCAGAGACTCACTTTACAGAAAGGAGTCACATAAAAATCAAAGGATTTAAAATATATTCTACATGTCACCCATCTGGAAACACTCACGGTGGTACGGCCGTCATTGTAAAAGATAATATCAAACATTATGAATCGAAACACTTTCAGAAAGACTTTTTGCAGGCCTTCTCTGTGATAGTGGAAACAAAGAGTGGGGCAATGGCTTTTGCTGCAGTCTATTGTCCGCCGAGACACAAAATCAAGTCCGATGACTTCAATGGCTTCTTTAACACACTTGGTACAAGATTCATCGCGGGCGGAGACTGGAATGCCAAGCACACTTCTTGGGGTTCTCGTGTCACCCTCCCGCGCGGTCGACAACTATACAAATCCTTGACCGAAAATGGTATCCAGTGGGCCTCAACTGGAAAACCAACATATTGGCCGACCGACAGAAACAAAATCCCCGATCTGATCGACTTCTTTGTAGCAAAAGGCCTTTCTACAAATTATATGACTGTTGAAAATGTTGCAGACCTTTCATCAGATCACTCTCCAATTATTTTAACGTTGTCAGTCGGAAGTGGTGTTTTATACAACGAAGGCCCATTGAAATTACACAATGCGACCACCAACTGGGACCGATTTAGAGAAATCCTAGATGAGAAGCTAAACCTAAACATTCCACTTAAATTACAAGTCGATATAGAAGAGGCAGTAGAACATCTAAACACCCAAATACAGCAAGCTGCATGGCGCGCCACTCGCGATCCTACTCGATCTGCGGACCGCAGCATCAGAAAAACATACAATAAGAACATAATAGAACAAATCAAAGAAAGAAGGCGCCTTAGGAAAAATTGGCAAACCACAAGACACCCAGATGACAAAAGGAAGTTTAATCAATGCTCCAGACACTTGACCGAGACGATTGCGGAGATTGAAAACGAGTCACTGCAAAAATTTCTTCAAAATCTCTCGCCTTATCAGAGTACGGATTACTCGCTGTGGAAAGCAACAAAGGCTTTCAAACGTCCTACCACTTACATACCCCCGATAAAGAAACAAAATGGAGAATGGGCGCGCAGTGACAAGGAAAAGGCTGAACTGTTCGCAGAACACCTAACAAATGTATTCACGCCAAACCCACCTGGAACGTACTCAGTCCAAGAAAGCGAGTTGGACTCTTACCTCGAATCGTGCAACCAGTTGTCCTTACCTGTAAAGCACACGTCCCCAAAAGAAGTCATGCTCACATTAAAAAACCTAAAGCCAAACAAAGCACCAGGATACGACCTCATTACCGGTAAGGTCTTAAAAGAACTGCCAAGGAAAGCGATAGTGCTTATTACATACATATTTAATGCAACCCTAAGAACAGGGCTGTTTCCAGGTCAATGGAAGATAGCCCAAATAATAATGATTCCAAAACCTGGTAAGCCGATAAATGTAACCACATCCTACAGACCGATAAGCCTCCTGCCGCTCTTGTCAAAGGTATTTGAGAAGATATTACTAAAAAGAATGAAACCCCTGCTTAATGACTTGATTCCGGAACATCAATTCGGATTTAGAGAAAACCACGCCACGACAGAACAGGTCCACAGAACCGTCAACAAAATATCGGAAGCACTGGAAAGGAAACAATATTGCTCTGCGGCTTTCTTGGATATAAGCCAAGCCTTCGACAAAGTCTGGCATAAGGGTCTGCTCTATAAATTAAAGCAGAATTTACCACATCCAATATATTCTATACTAAAGCCATATCTAACTGACAGATGTTTTGAAGTCAAATTCGGCGATTCCACGTCCTCCCTTTGCAACATAGCCTCCGGTATACCCCAGGGCAGCGTCCTGGGACCTGTGCTGTATCTTTTGTTTACCGCAGACCTTCCAACTACACCGAACACCTTTACAGGCACATTTGCGGATGATACAGTCACAATGGCTGTGCACAACGACCCAACAACGGCATCGCTGCGTCTCCAGGAAAGCTTGTCCAGAATGGAGAAGTGGTACCACAAATGGCGCATCAAAGCCAACGGTGACAAATCAGTACATATAACTTTCACCCTTAGAAGAGGCAAGTGCCCTCCTGTTACACTGAATGGTTCTCAGATTCCTCAAGCAGAAGACGTCAGATACTTGGGCCTTCATCTGGATCGTCGACTGACTTGGCAGAAACATATATGGACAAAGAGAAAACAACTAGACACAAAGCTTAGAAACATGGACTGGTTGCTGGGGAGACAGTCTCAGCTACCAGTAAACAGTAAAATGCAGGTATACAAAACCATACTCAAACCGGTTTGGACATATGGCATACAGCTCTGGGGCACAGCTGCTAAATCCAACATCAACATAGTGGAGCGCTTCCAGACCAAAACAGTCCGAAAAATATTCCAAATACCATGGTACATCAGTAACAAACTCATCTACCATGACCTGAAGCTGTCTACAGTACAAGATGAAATAAAAAATCATACCATCAGATATAAAGAAAGGCTCTCACTCCATCCAAATCCATCGGTTCAACAGCTGATGAGCACTGAGGGATTCCTATTTAGTAGACTGCGCAGAATTAGCGTGAGGAACCTCGCCATGGACTGATGCCAAAAAAATTACCCCAAACTAAGGGCAACGGAGTCGTTGGACTTCCCCCTAAACAAGACAGATTACAGTGTCCATACAGTAATCGGAGAGGATTATTGTAGACGGCTACAGATTGCCTCTGAGCAATAAAATACAAAAATGAAAAAAATACACAGTAAAAAAAGCATTCTTTACTATAAACCACAAATTAAGCGCTTTTGGGACTGGGTCTCTTTACCATTTTAAAAGATCATTTGATTATTTTTCATTTGAAATCGAAGTTCACAATTATGAAGGCCACCTTAATTCCAATCCTAAACTCATTTTGAATCTTGCTTGTATCACATAAACCAACCTAAATAGTGCAGTGGTTCCCAATAGTTGTAAGTTTCATCGCAGTCTGATATGTGTCCATAATAAGCGGACAGCAGCCTTGCACTTAGCAGTAAGGCTAAGGCCACGGCGCCTCCCGGGTATGCTATGCTACGTAGATCTGATGGAGCATTGGTGACGAGGAATTCCCTGAAAAAGAATATATTATATATTTTTAATTACCTTCCTGTAACTAACTAGATAAGTTTTTATGTCAAAATAATTTTATTGTTATGTAAATTTACTTAAATTAGTTCAAGCTCTCATTTATGAGTTTCAGAAAATTGATTGTTGTAATAAATTACTAAGCTATTGTAAAAGGTTCATGTATTGCATGCATGCTTATCAACTATTGCATCATGCATGGGTTTTAAGTAATTATCAAAATAATATTTGTACTAATAAAACAGATAGCAACTGTAATGATGGAAATTCAATAAAAATATACAAAACATTCAAATAACTATTAGGATTAAAAGAACAATCAGGGTTTCATAAAATAATGGAAGATTTATGTATAAGTTATAAAAGATAGTAAAACAGGTGTCCCAACAAACTAGTGTGAGACCAGAAGACATCGAACATGTACAAGTTTTAAAAATAACCGCCCCAAATAAGTAACAAACACAATGAACAAATAAAAATAAATCTTTTGCTCACATAGATGTAAGGAATCTTATAAATTTTAAGAAATGTTAGTAGGTTACAAAAAAAGAATTAAAACGCGTCGTTTAACGTCAGCAAAACGTTTTTACCTTCATCGGCTGCGGTTGTGTGCTGGATACACGCCAAGCTTCAAGTGGTCGACGAAATAATAAAAAGAAGCGAAAGAAGAACCGAGATAAACAGTTTATCGCTGAAGCAAGAAGTTTTAAATACAGCCACATTAGACAAAATACTCTGTTCTTGTTATAAATATATAATTTTTCATTACCCTTCACTAGCTTTTCTTTTCCCTTTGAAACTCGCAGCCCTTTTAGCGCCATTCTTGTTGTGAATACTTCTTTGGCGTGCTGTTAGCGGCATCACGTTGACTAAATTATAAACAAACACATCTAAAATCAGCTAAGACTAGAATGAAAAGCTTTTCAGGCTTGGAAAATCCTGAAAACCGCAAATATAATTTTCACACGTACGAACAGACAAATCTTTTTTGTTGACTGACAGAAGGAAAGAAATTTGACATTGACATTTATCCGATCATTTACGAAGACATTATGGCCAAGCCAAGGCCATGGAAATAGCATGAAAAAATCGTACTGATAAAACTGACCCTTAAAACGTCCAAGTGCATCAAATTAAGATTCGAAATAAAAAACAAAAGTCAAGTTGAGAGGTTACCTACCAAATGTGTGTGCCGTTTCGGTTTTTCTATTTTTTCATAAAATAAGGATTTCTGTATTGTATTATAGTTACATTTAGGTGAAAATATGTTGTACGACGATTTCAAGCCTATTGTTGATTTGGTACTAAATAACTGGACTGCGTTACAACTTGCTGTTGAACATGGCATGGGTGCACCAGGCGGAGAAAAAGTTAGTAAATATTAGCGATTATCGGCATACATGTAAAAAAAATACTACATAAAATATAAACACCACTTCCAATAAGTTTGAAGACAAGTCAATGAACACAAACGTAAATTCATCTCGATTTTTCATTTTACACGAATGAGAAGAAATCAATACTTCAGCTATGTAGCGCTTACATTCTTTACTGCTTAAAATATTTAAAAGATCGCTCAGTAACCTGTTGACTGATTATTGAGCGAACGATTCCTGTTATGATAGTTGGAGTACAAGTTATAAACAAAACTATTCTTTCAGACCGCTCAGCTGATGTCAGTTTACATAGCAAGGTTTTGCGTTGAGAATGTTGTGGATGAGACGGAGCTAACAGAGGTGATAGAAGATTTGATGGATGAAGAATTTGACACTGTATGTCATGACAACTCTCCTAAAGGTATATAAAAATGTATGATTAAAAAACATTGCAAACACCATAGAAAATAGGGGAAAATAGTGAATTATGCTGAAACCTTATTATTATTCCAGAAATAGCATCAGTTCTTCTGATGTTCCTGAGCCTGCTCAAAGAAGGTCAGCATGATGAGCTAAGAGCAAGAATAGAAGCAATGCCTAAATGCCAAAAGTGGCTCAGTCAACCCATTCACGAATCAGTACCTCCACAGGTAAGTCACAAAATACTTCAGATACCTGTTCCTGACAGTTTGGGCTGTTAAAACAAAATATTGTTGATAAACAAAGACATAAAGAGTTAACGCTTCTACACCTGAGCGGTTGCAGGCAACCGCATGACAATAGAATATCTATTGTGTCTCATTCACATACGCTTGAGGGATTAATAGGCAAAACTGGATAGGTTTGTCCTATCTGTTGATGTAAAAAAATCTGTATCTATCTGCTGTAATAAGTATGTTTTGGGGAACAGAAATCTTGGAGAAAAACTTAAACTTGACTTATGTTTTCCAGTGTCATGGTAATCCAGATGATGACACAACTAGCAGCAGTGGAGAAGATGATGGCCCAGATGAACCAATTAATGGAGAAGCAGCTTCATCGTCCCATCAAGCTCATGAACCTGAGCCAATGGATGAAGATGTAGAACCCGGATGGACAGTTGTACGTACTAAGAGGAGGAAATGAATCATTAATTTTTATCTTCCAATGTTTTCTTGTAAGTTTGTTGTAGCTTAGAGTGCCTTTCTACAGAAGCTGAGCTGAGATGTATTAAAGTTAACCTATATTGTGGCTCAAATACTACATTATATGTTATGCTTGACAAATAATAAGTAATATCATTGGTAAATTTTACACATCAATGCTGATCTCTATTCAGCTCAGCTTCTATGGAAACACAGTTTTAATCCCCGCGTAGCAATTGTTTTTGAACATCTATTAAAGCATTCCATCCCTGTGAGCTCATAATATGGGGGCAGATTAAGTACAATAAAAGTGTAGAAACATAAATGTTTATGTAATCTACACTTCCTTTGTACAATTAGTGGTTTCAAGTGTACTAATATAACACTTCTAGTCCATATTTTAAGCTGAGGTATCTTTCTTGAGTAAAAATTCACATTTGACCAACACAATCAAATAATTTTGTGGTATTATTTATTAAGTCAATAAATTCCCCTTATATTTTATAGCTGGTTAAGATTTTATACCTTAAAATGTATGACATCAAAATAAATTCTGAATATATTATGCTAGTTGTTAAAAATATGTACTAGACTATGTTTGTGTTGGCATTTGTATGGGATTGTAATAAAAAATATCATTATCGAAATAATGTTTAGAATGGTGTACAAACAGTTTTCTCCATTATCAAAGTAGCTAATAATAATAAAATTAGGTTTATTAAAGTGGATCATACTTGTAGTTATAATAATTAACAATCAACATTTAATTTTGTATTACATACAACTGATACAACATATTAGCTTATTATTTTAAACACAATGAATTAAAACTTGTTTTGTTAACTAAAACTTACAGATAGAAACTGTTTATTCTGGCATGTAATTACAGGAGCGTAGAATTATAGACAAACCATGTTATTCATAAAATCTACCTAAAATATTAATTCAACTTCCAATAGTTGCAGAGTCTGTGTAGATAATATTTTGTACTTTGTTGATAATTTACCTTGTAGGTAAATGTTATGTGTCTTTATTTTTATTAAATATTTTAATGTTATTCTATTTTTTTTTTCTAATTTATTCTGCCTGTCATGAAATATGTAAGGGATAAGTACATACCTACCCAAGATGATGTTTAAACCACTTTTTAGGGTTCCGTAGCCGAATGGCAAAAAACGGAACCCTTATAGTTTCGTCAAGTCTGTCTGTCTGTCTGTCCGTCCGTATGTCACAGCCATTTTATTATGTAACTATAAGCATCACACTGTTGATATTTGGTAGGAGTATATATCCTGTTAACCGCTTTAAGATTCTCATACAAAAAATAAAAAAATATGACATTTAAGGGGGGCTCCCATATATGAAACTAAAACCAAAAAAAAATTTTTTGTCAAACCTATACGTGTCTATGGATAGGTCTTTGAAAATGACACCGAGGTTCCTAAAACCATTTTATTTTAAAGTCTAACGTTTCATAGCTAGACGCTTCCAAAGTGGTAAAATGGGCGTCCCCCCCGCCCCCGCCCCCCATCTAACTTCTAAACTAAGTAAGTGTAAATTTTGAAAAAAAAAATATAATGTAGATCTTAACAAATACTTTCAACGAAAATTGGTTCGGATGGAATCGAAAGAGAAGTTTTTGAGATATAGCACATTTTCAACAACCGCAAACATAACGTTGTACTTCATACAAACACTGAAAAACAAAGTTATATTTGCTGTCAACAAAATATTGTAGATTTTACTGAGTGGAAGTAAGTGGATTCCTAAATTCAGTTAAAGTTTGTACGGAACCCTCAGTGCGCGAGTCCGACTCGCACTGGGCCGGTTTTTTATAGCTCAATGAATGAGAAGTCCCTCAAAATCTTTGAAAAATGGTTTGAACGTAAAATATTGAGGTTTTTCGAAAATAAATCGGAAACTATTCGTCCAAGCGACATGAGACCTTTTACAAAATCAAAGCTAATAAAATTCAAGCTTGTATTTTTTTGACATCTTGGAATTGGATAATATTTGACTATGATGATCTGTTTAGGCGTCCATCCATATAAAGTGTGTTAAATTTCGCTTATGTTTGATATTTTTATAGTTGTCAAATTTTGTGTTGGTTGACGAATATATCAATCAATTAAGTACATATATCCGACTAAAAGACCAGTATAAGTATATTAAGTATTATCAAAATCAGTTCAGTAGTTTTTGCGAAAAACACATACCTACCTACCATGGAATAAAATATACTATAATAAAAAAGCGCTTCATTTTATTTTATTTTATATGACATCAATCATGAAACAGTTATTGACTTCGTAAGAAAAATGATTTCTGCAATATATTCGTCCATGCTGCCAAGCGGATCTGGCGCTCTATTTTTGAATCATTTGCTTCAAGATGGCGTGTTATTTTCGTTCGAAGATGAATTAAAAGTCATAGAAAAAAACTCGTCGAACGAAAATCACTCGCCATTTCGAAGCGCGTGATTCAAAAATAGGGCGCGAGTGATTTTCGTTCGAAGATGAATTTAAGGTCATAGAAAAAAATCGTTGTCGAACGAAAATCACTCGCCATTTCGAAGCGAGTGATTCAGAAATAGGGCCTGTTGCTACACAACAGACGGTACCTACCGTACATCATTAAAAGACTCCAAATAAATTAGTTTCTCCAATACAGTCAACGAAAGGGATATTTTAGCCTTTTTATAGTTTTTTGAAGGCGGTTAAAAAGTTTGAACATATATTTTTTATTTTATAATACTTATTTGTTTTAAGCCCATATCTCAAGAACTACTGAAACAATTTGGATTTTTGATCCCGAAGTTGAAATATACTAAATTAATATTACTAAATTGATTAAAAAAAGAATATTCTCGATACATTATTTCGTTTCCAATATATTCATAAACAAACCTAAAATTTTACAAATATACAAATACCAAAAAAAACAAACATACCTACATGTACGAAATTTATTAGCACACGTGTTTTGAAAACCCTAATAGATCATCATACCCCAATACTCCCGAATATTAGCCAATTCCAACTAAATCGAACGCCACCACGCGCCGGGCGAACTGAGAAAAAATATTGCGAAATTGTTAGTGCAATAATATTTAGAAAAGGTAGGCAATACGCAAACAAACATAACGAAAATAGGCTAGTTAGTAATCACATTACCAACTAGCCATTCCCGGCGCAGGCTTCTCGCACCCAGACGCCTGCACCCAGCGAAGAGATAATCGAAAATCGACCACCACGCGCCGGAAAGATAAAGTAAAATATTGCGTGATTATTAGTACAATAATATTAACATGTATGACCTTTTTAATGCAAAGATGAACAAGAATTGAGTTAATGCGTACTTTCATATACTTTGCTGAAATGATTTGATACATCGTGGCGCGTAGGTGCATACATATAACTTAAGTATATTCTTTATTATTAGTTAGCATAATTTTATAGTCCCACACAAAGCGTGAAAAGCAGAGTATTCAAAAGTCTTTGTCTTGGGCGAACTTAAATCCCTTGCTACAATCAGGATTTTACTTCCCTCGCTAACACTCGGGAGTAAACCCATTATGCCCTCGCTCCGCTCGGGCCTTATATTATCTACGATCCTCACGCTTCACTCGTGATTTAAGGCAGTGAAGACCCATCTTAACGCCCAGTAAACCTATTATTTTTCAATCCGCGTTCTCAGTGTCTGTACGTAGCTTCATCATAAAAATTAGTAGTAGCAAGCAGCAATGCAATGCAAATCACTTTCGAAATTATTTTGATAGCTATGCGGTTCGTTTTTCTTTGCTTGGCGAGAATAACGGATAACATTTGTTTCCATTACGACTTCTTAAGCTGCGCTATCTCCTAGCTCTAGCAAAATCGGCAAAATGAGAAAATCCAAGGCCAAAATACATGACAAACGGCTCAATAATCTATAACACTTGTGATGTCAGACACTCACTCAAATGTCAAATTTTTATTTGAACGACCGGAGGAGGGAAAACGTAATTTTTTTACAAAAAAAATTGTAAACATTCGGCGGAAATTTGTTCAAAATGTCCTAAAACCTACTCGTAAAATTGATCTCTTTTAAAACTTCAAGGTCGTAGGTTTCTACTTGTGTTGTTCAGTATGGGTGATGAAATAAAAGTTGCGTTTATCATACCGAAAAACTGCAACAATGAAAATGAGTGTTCTGAAGAAATGCTACTTGCCTTTACTGTAAGTTCGTGTACTTTTTAACCTATTGATGGCGTATACTCTTCGCTAAAAGCTTCGTTGATATCCATATAATAATTTTAAGGCATGTGAACAACACTGCGGAGGCGGTCTGACTGCGCAATGGATCAAGGAGAAGAGTTGGAATTTCTTCTCGGGGCTTACGAAAAAAGATGTTTTCGTCATGTCGGAGTTCGAGGGAGAGCTCTACGAGAGGCTGAGGACAACTAAGTGCTTGTAAGTTTATGAAATTATTTCTATCATCCCTTGAGTCGTAATTAACTAACCTCAATGTGACATAACCAAAACACTTCTTAATTTATTTTCTATGCCTATTATTCCACGGAATCTAAGGTGTTCACTTTCCTCAAGGAGTCTTAAAATATTAATTTTCAAGTTTATTTTCTTACCAAGTGTGTTTATAGGTACTAACCCAATTTTGTTGTATGCTTAGTTTTGTGATGACCTACGATTTTCTGATGTGCAATGATTATTAATTGAAAACATTATATTTTTTCCAAAAACAACTTGGTGCTGGTATGTGTGTGCTGTAGGTATTTTTTTTGTTTATTAGAATAGTGGGCCCAAGATGTTTGTCCTGCTGTCTGACTGAAGGTATACCCATACCTTCTGGCCCCGAACCGGTGTATACAATTGCCATGAGAGGCTTGGTGGTTACAGCCAGTGGACTGACTAAGCAGAAAAAGGTATTAAGAGGTTTTAAAACCTATTTAGAAACACAATATAAAATAATTATGTTGTCTTTGACAGTAAATAATACTGTATACATAATAACATGCACTATTATTGGTATGATCAAAGCTCATTATTATGCTCTGAAATATAAAGCTTTTCAATACTGTATTAAGACTGTTAACGTCAATCAGTGTTAAAACCTGTAAAATTTAAAATAAAGCCTGGACTTGAACAATTTACTATTCTAATAAGTACAGTAAGTTTTATTTTACAGGAAAGCATCAAGAAAAAGGTGCATTGGATGGGAGGGCTTTACAACACAGTTTTGACTGATGACACTACTCACTTGGTGTCTGACACTGTGCTCTCTGATAAGTATATTGTGAGTACATAACTAGCAAATATGTTATTTATAGCCTATTTGATTTTACTGCAACATTTATATGCCATTTAATGCTGCAACACCCGAGCGGTTGCAGGCAACCGCATAACAATAGAATTTGCATTGTGTCTTGTTCACATACGCTTGAGGGATTAAGGCATGTGGGACTACTCAAAGAATAATTAAGTAATTTGGCAGTTAAACTATTCTTGTGAAAGAGACTCATTTACTATCTGTAAAATAAGTATACATAGTACCAGCGTCTTAGTAAAAATGAAAGCTGTAGCTCACTGAAAAAAGTCCTAATATTTATATTACTGACACAGAAATCAGTGGAAAAAGGCATACCAGTCATGAGTGAAACATGGATAGAAGCAGTTTGGGAGGCATCACTGAAGCTCAACGTCAACGGTTCTTCATCAGATTTTTACGATCACAAGTTGCCACCGTTTGCCAATCTGCAAGTGACTACGTCGGGGATATCAAAGAAAGAAAAGCAGATAATAATGAAACTTGTGAATGAACATGGTGGATCATTTTCAGGAGCTTTCCAGAGTGAGACTACTGATATTGTTGTGTTGACAAAGTAAGTAGTTAACATACATTGTATTATTGCTTTATAATAAGAGATCAATACTTTAGAATAAATTAAGAAAGGAGAGCCCTATTTACGTATTTACATTTGTCACCAAAAAAAATATGGTGTAGTGGTAGAGTGTTCTCTAGCCTACTATCCCAACTATGAAATGTTCATGTGATAAGCACAATCATTTTACTTAAGTGATGGATGTTCAAAAACAAATTACAAAAATTCAAAATTAGTTTATTTTGTACATAGGCTATTGCTAGCACTTATACACATCCCAACATTGGCCCTACCACAGCTTCGGGACAATTGTGGGCTAGTGCTGAGAAGAAGCTGTTGATATGTATGTTAGTATTTAAAGGAGACATCCTCGTCATAACTGTTGCCTGCCTCATATTGGTAAATCAGCAATTGGTGTGTTGTTTGGCGCATGTTTATATTAAATAATATAATAATTAAATGATAATAGATATTTGACACCTATCACATATATTGCTCTGACCCAAAAGTAAGTAGCTAGTGCACTTGTGTTATGTAAATAAAAAACAACGGTGGTACCACAACACCCAGATCCGAAAAAAAATAAAATTTCTGATTCCTACATTGACCTGACCGGGAATCGAACCCAGAACCTCTGAGCGGCAACGCCTTGAAATCCAGCGTGCTTAGCCACAACACTACGGAGGTCGTAAAAAAAAAGTAAAATAAATAAATATAACTGTTACTAGCGGACCCTGCCAACTTTGTTTCGCTCCCAGCCCTGTCCCGCCCGAGCCCCGTCCCGCCGAGTCCCGTAATTTTAAAAGTTAAGCATTCCCAGCGAATTTTGTTTCGCCCTTAAATTACTAAAATTGCTATAAAAATAGGGGTTGGTGATAAAACAGTAAAAAAATAGGGTTGTATGTATTTTTTAATGCCACATATACGCATATAAAATTTGGTAAGAATCGGTAAAGCCGTTTCGGAGGAGTACGGGAACGAACATTGTGACACGAGAATTTTTATATTAGATTTAATTTGATCATCAAGTTTTTTGAGCGTAGCAGACGCTCTCGACGTATCATGGTACCTGCCACCGCATCAATTATTTTATTAGCTTACTAAATCCGTTTTTTCTATCTCAACAGGGAAGGCGTAGGCAGCGAAAAGTACAAAGCGGCTTTGGAGTACGGCAAGGCGTGTTTGTTACCCTCTTGGGTTAAAGACTCCGCTGCTAGGGGAGTCGCGCTCCCTTTGGCGCAGTACAGGGTGGCTGGAGCTTCTACGTCTTCACCATTAGCTGAGCACCGTTTGCCTGATATGAGTGAGTGTGTACACTGGTCATATTCTCTTAAATAAACACCTTTTCACATTAGGTGTCACAGACAGCCCCCTATGCTGAGGGTGCATGGGGGCATAAGAAACACCACATCATGTGCTCATGGAGTGCACAAGTGTGGCAGAACAACAGGCAAATATTCTCAAATCCCCAGCGGCATTCCCAGAGGCCTTTGGTAATCTGAACAGGTTGCTAGCCTTTGGGAAAGCCTGGGTTGGTTAGAATAGAAAGGAGGGACATACGCACAATGGCCCAATCGTGAAGCTTAGTGCGGAAAACACCCCAGCCAAAATAACTAACTAACTATGAGTGAGTGTTACATGTAAAATTACGGAGTCTTACAAATAACCACTGACCTCCCGGCTGAATACCTAAGACCCCTTACACACTGCGTTAATTTCAGCATCGATGCAGTCGCAAACTGTCAACCTTTACACACTGCGCTACTTTTGGCATCGATGCAGTCGCGATGCGGCATCGATGCAGTCACAATCTGTCAACCTGATCTCATTGCATAGATGCTAAAATTAACGCAGTGTGTAAAGGTTTACATAAATTAAATCTGTCAACCTGTACACACTGCGCTACTTTTAGCATCGATACAGTTCATACCATAAAAATATTATCCCTTTGGAATAGAACGAAAAAAGCGAGATGCTACTAGCAGCAAACTGTGTGATAAAAAGAGATGGGTAGCAGAACCATTTTTGTCAGATGTCAAACAGTTGACCGCCCAGCAGAAGCTCGCTGAAAATTACGTGCATTTGATTTTTTATATTTAAAAGTGAAATTGTGTATATTTTGGAGAAATAATGCGTCTGAAACATGGTGACTTGATCGGTGATTGATTATTATGCATTACAGCGGCATAACCCCAACAAATAATCATTTAACAGGTAGATTAGTCCAAATCGAAGCCTCTTAATATACGACTATTTACCAATGCGCTTCAAATTTAAAGTACGCAGTTTGATTATTCTATTCTACAAACGTTAATTTACGTAAAAAATAAAGACAGAATAACACAGGGAATGTATATCGACGAATATTTTGTATACTAGCGGTCCCCCGCGACTTCGTCCGCGCGTTTTGAGTTTGCTCCCTCCCCTCCCGTTGCAGCGTCATGTTTTATATCCTAAAGCCATTCTTGATAAAATAATAAGCTATCCAACACAGAAATATTTTTTCTTTATAATATATTAGCGCAAGCGCACGTTGTACTTAAGCTGCGAACATTATTTGGTGAGGAGTTATGTTTAAATTGTGATAGCTCCTAAGATATTTATTGAAATCAAATAATATAAAAGGCAACTTTGTTCTTAATGAAATGCTCGTGATGATGAATTTATTGTTTTTGATAAGAATAAATACCTGTGTGTATAATACACCTCTAAAAATAATGCATATTTTTTTAACAAATTTATTAACATATAAAAGGTTGTAGTAAGTCAACCATAAGAGATAGACATATGCTGTTGCGGACTTTATTAAAGAACTCTTAATGCTGAACAATCCTGTCATACATGATTTTTGTGTAATATAAGCGGTTTCCGCAGCGTACGCAGGGGAAGCTCTCAAAAGGAATATCTTTCTCCCGTTTTCGCAACATTTTTCGTTGCTGCTGTGGTCTTATTAGTCGTATCTTTATGTTATATAGCCTAAAGCCTTCCTCGATAAATAGACTATCCAACGTAAAAAAAATTTTTCAAATCGGGCCAGTAGTTTTTGAGATTAGCGCGTTCAAACAAACAAACAAACAAACAAACAAACAAACAAACAAACTCTTCAGCTTTATAATATTAGTATAGATTGAAATAACATTTAGTTTTACACTAGAGCTGCATGTTCAATATTTTGTGTCGACTGTTTATCATGCAGTAAACTACTATATTTAACTTAGGAACATAGTTATAAATCACCTGATCGAAAGGTTATCTCATTTAAAGCTACAAATGTTACTTACTTATGTTAGTTACTGACATCTTAAATCGGTTTCGTTTGACAGCTTTTACTTGTCCTTCTATTCCGATAGGAATATTAATTTTATGGTTCATACAGATGCGATGCTAAGACGCGTTGTGTTGAAGACACACACAGTTCAACACAGAAGCTGGATTATTTACTGTATATTGGTGCCTGCATCGATACAAACGCGCGTTAATATCGATGCGGTCGCTAGTCTTGTTCTTATTCGGACACTGAACCGAGCGCTCCGAACTAGTACAATTGTAGAAAGGAACTAGTTCGGCCTTATAGTACTATGAGATCAATAGTGCACCGATTACTCGGGCATAAGTCGTCCGATCGCACACAGAGCATAATATGTCGTTCAATCTAGTACATCTTCTGTCGCCCTCAAGCACACGCGTCTGTCTCGTTCTCTCTCAATCTAGTACATCTTTCATCACGCTCACGCACAAGCGTATGTAATCTTTCAACTCGCTCTGCTCTGACACTCGTAATTATTCGTTCTTACTCTGCTCTCGCGAGCCGATCTGAACCATAGACATACAAGATTTGCTTATCTGAACTGTACTAAAGACCGATTTGAAAGACCTGAAGAGAATAGTTCGTTTTCGGTCACATCATTGAACTAGTTCCTAATAGTACATGTACAGTCGCCGTCAGATATATTGGAGCAGAAAAAGTGACCAAATCTTCTGAACAGTTTAAAATGTCAATAAGTTCCATACACTACAAGTTACCATTAATATCAGAACGTTCATTACTTCATTAATATCTGAGCAGATGTTATTCAGTAACTTCTATACACACAACTAACCAATAATATCTGAACACTCACTTGCCTGAATTTATTTATTGCATGACACTCATGACAGTGATGACAATACTGAAAACTACAAAGCGTTACAAACTGCCTGCGTCATCTTACTATGATATAAACTTTGAAAAGAGTTCCTATTTTAAATAGTATTTATAGTTAAGTTGGAAGCACGTCTTTCTGCAATTTTCCTCGATTGCTCAGATATTCAAGACCGACTGCGTAGATACATTTGACGTTATGAGTGTTCAGATATTATTGTATAGTTGTGTTTCTAGAAGTTATTGACTAATATCTGCTTTGATATAAATGAAGTAATGAATGTTCTGATATTAATGTTCAGAAGTATTTGGTCACTTTGTTTGCCCCAATATATCTGATGGCGACTGTACTACACAAACCTAGCGGTCGCGCTCTGGCATCGATATTAACGCGCGACTGCATTGATGCCAAATTAAATCTGGTCATTGCTTAAGTCGTGATGCTGTCCCCCGGTTGTCTAAAAGTCGCAGCGTCTAAGGGGACTTATAAGAAAAAAAAACACTTGAATGGATATAAAGTATATCTGTTAGGTGAACAACCTAACCTGCATTAAATATAATTTATTTCACTTTGAAGCGTTTTATGGGGGTTCTAGAAGTATTTATAGTTTGTTCGTAATATTTCAGGTTTGAACTTCTCGCGTATAACGAACTTGCGACCGCCGAGCAACTTTGTAGACGAAAGCAGAGCCACCGACACGTCCACAATGTCAGGGAAGATGAAGGTAAAGAATCATCAATATTCCCCTCAATTGTAACTAGTAATAAATAAATAAATATTGGACAATCACAATACCAATCACATATATTGCTCTGATCCCAAAGTAAGTAGCTAATGCACTTGTGTTATGGAAATGAGACACAACGGTGGTACCACAAAACCCAGACCCGAGACAATGTAGAAAATTATGATTTCTACATTGACGCGACCGGGAATCGAACCCGGGACCTCGGAGCGGCGACGCCTTGAAACCCAGCGTGTTTAGCCACTACACCACGGAGGTCGTCGAATTGTAACTAGTGATTGGATAATCGGATGCATATACAATGTGTTAATTTTATATTTGATCAAACTGCTTTAGAATGTTTTTAACACTCACAGTGTCATATTATATATTCATAAAGATGAAATAAGAAACCAAAATTTTTTTTTGGTAATCAATTGGTAAGAGCGTTTGGCCCGGTTTGCCAAAAGGTTGCTGGTTCAAGTCCCGCCCGTGCGCAAATTTTTGGTTTCTTATTTCATCTTTATGAATATAAAATATGACACTGGGAGTGTTAAAAACATTCTAAAGCATTAGATAGCGAAGCGACATCAATTTCCAAGTTGAATTTATTCTGTAAAGAATAACTGCTTGGGCCATCTGTTTCATAAACAGACGGCTAGATGGGGCTAAGCGTCACGCAATTGACGTTTTCATAAGAAACCACAAATTTCGCAGGGTCGGACTAACAGCACGGTAGCTCAATTGGTAAGAGCGTTTGGCCCGGTTTGCCAAAAGGTTGCTGGTTCAAGTCCCGCCCGTGCGCAAATTTTTGGTTTCTTATTTCATCTTTTTGATCAAACTTTCAGGAAGTGCTCTACTCACGGTTTTAAACAACTTTTACTATGGGACCAATTTAAAATCGAAAAAAAAATCAGATGTTCTACATTTTCTCTGAGATGAAATTAGTTTTTGTATGGAGCAGCTGTTTTTTTTTTCTCGATTTCGAAGTTGGTCCCATAGCAAAAGTTGTTCAAAAGTTTAAAACCATCATTAGAGCACTCCCTAAAAGTTTGATCAAGCTAAAAGTTGAGGTGTGGCTATTATAGAACGCTCTTGAATCGTAAAAAACCCACGATTGCGGATTTAACAAATTGTTTGTTTTTCATACTATTTAAACTGTCAGGGAACTTAAAATAAATTTCAATAACGTACATATTAATAATATTCAATCCCAGAGTACTGTTTTTTTTTAAAAAAAAACCTATGCTAAAGACGTAGTTTCCTCGCCATTTTACACACTTGTTTGTCGTTTTAGCAGTTATTTAAATCCCAAATATAATATCATAGCCAAAAATGAACTTTCGGTAATTATGCATCCATTATCCGATCACTGATTATAACATATTAAAATCATATTATCAAATTAAAAATGCCCTTTCTTATTTTAAGCTTTCACAAGATTCATCGAAGAAATCAAGCGATTCACTTGTGGACAGGGAAGTATTGACTGAGTTTGAAAATTTTGACGTCAGCTGCATAAAGAAGGCTGGACCTATCTTTGACGGATACTGCGTAAGTTATTTTATTCCGTGTTATAGTTTATAATTGACATTATCGAGGGCACTGCCGCCTAATTAGTTAAGGAGCCAAAGGAGCTAAGTGTCATCAATCTATAACTTTTCTGCTCCAATGATGTTCTTAATAAAGGGAAGAAAGTACCAGCCATTCGGCTACGGAACCCTAAAAAGTAAAAACCGACTTCAAAACCAAAATGCACTAAAAGTCCGAAATAAACTCTTGACCCCTGAAAGGAAAGAAAGCCATTTTAGGCAAAAAAATCTCTTTTGAGTCAGTGCTCTGATAGATGTTCAAAGTGATAGCACCAACTCCAAAAAGAAATTGTTTGCCTAAAATGGATTCCTTAATTTTCAGAGGTTAAGAGTTTACGTAAGACTTTTTAATGCCTTTTTGGTTTTGAAGTCGGTTTTTACTTTTTTCAAAGTTAATTTAATTTCTTATTTTTTAGCGATTGCAGGAGTGAGGGGGAGGGCGGGTTGCACCTTATGACTGTTCTTTAAGAAGCTACAAATTACCTATCATAATATCTGTCATTATAATTACTGAACTCCTAAGCGTTAAGGAGTTCCACCATCAGCTTAGCTCCAAAAGATGTTGACTATCAGACGAAACAACACGTCATCATTGAGATTCTAGTAAAAACACTATATGTACCTTTAAAATTTAGGGGTTTTCCTAGATTACATCAATATTCCATCATCAGATCCCGAATTGGCAAAAATGGGACCAACTAAAAGGTATAACCTCTAGGTAGGCGAAAAAAAAATTCGAATCGGTTGACAAATGACCGAGATATGAGGTAACATACATACAAAAAAAAAAACATACAGTCGAACACCTCCTTTTTTGAAGTCGCTTAAAAAACGACGCCTAAATGATATGTATCGTCATACATTATCTCCTTCACCACAACCGTACCTCATTCACCCCCAGATCTGGGTGACCGGCCTCGAAGGCACGTGCCGCGATAAGGCCGTGGCCTGCGTGTCGCGCGGCGGCGGCGTCCGCTACGACTGTCCGCACGAGCGGGTCACGCACGCGATCGCCGGCAGTAAGGCCGCGGCCGCTGCCGCTCGTCGCGCTTTGCCTAGCGTGCACGTGCTCAATCCGATGTGGCTGCTGCATAGCGTGAGAGCCGGGAGAGGCAGGCCGCTGGATGAAGCTGAGGCGAGTTATTTACAGTGTGTATAAAGCTTAAAGAAGCCGAAAACCATGTATTATATATATATCCAAAATACCTGGGAAATGACGCGTTACGATGATATTGACGGTCAAAGCGTTTTCGTTTTCAAATATTTCTTATACAAGGTGTTGTTTTGGTCAGCGACGAGCGACTCAGGGGTAGCTGTACAAACGATACTGATGCCAAAAATAATATTTTTTTTTGAAATGGAAAAAACCCAAAAAGAAAAAAAATTATGCTGTACAGCAATCGAGTTAAATAACCAACACCAGCTAGCCTCTTCGTAGCTTACTAGCTACGGCGTAGTATTTCGTAGCTAGCTACGCGCTAGGGTGCGAGTTTTCCCATTACTTTTGTAATTTTTTTGAATGTTGTGAAGAGGTTTTCTTGTATAAAACTTGCTCAGAATTTAAAGCAAATTTTTTTTTTAGAATAAGTATAACTCATATTATCATCCCTGAGTTGGATGTCACTGACCAAAACAACACCCTTATAGCTCTTGAGTAATCACCATTCTTTTCTTTTGTTTGCCCTTTTCTTGACCTCCTATGTATGTATGACATGACATGACATTTACTTTTTCCTTCACTTGGTCGAAATAACTTCTCCAAGGTCTTCTTCTTCCCCTCTTTTCTTCTAATTTTACTTCCATTACATTGACCATCATATTGCCTAGTCCATTTTCTATTATTTCCTCATCTACAATCTTCAACACTTCTTCATTTGTTATTTTCTCTGACCAACTGATTCTTTCCATTCTCCTCCAACACCACATTTGGAATGCTTCCAACCTTTATTTGTGAAAATTTTGTCGGTGCTAAATTTTTTTTATCTTTACGAAACATATTAAAAAGTTTTAGTACTTTTTTTTATCAATAAAGTCTATCCTACAGCAGTTTTTGAAAGAATTCAAAGAAACCCACCTTAAAAATGCCATCATCTTTCACTGTTCTTAATTTGTAACAATTTCTTTCTATCCCACAGTACCTAATAGACCTCGATCCGTCGACGCCATCGAAGTCAAAACGCGGCGTTCCAATGCCCGCGTCGCCTATGAGCAAGCGGAACCTTCAGTTGCTACGGCCGCCGCTCCCGCCTCCGCCTATAGCAACGCCCCAGCCTCTACCGCAACAGAATGAAATCATCGACCAGTACTTGAGCCGTAAGTGATTTATAAATAGAGTTGATAATGTAATGTTAGTACAGATCAGACCTTCTCGTCTATGGTAAAACGTAACTTGCTGAAGCCATAAGTGTCGGGTTAGTTCAGCAGAAAACAGCTACTTAAGCGTCGAGCAACAAAATGGCGAATAACTAAGCGTTTGGCGCTAAGACTAAAATTAAGCGCTTTTTCAAAACAAGCTGATTATGTTTCGTTGTCAAACTCAATGAGTAATGACAGGCTTTCAACTCTCATTAAGTTTGAGTTAAATTTGGGTCAATAGCATTCTTTGAACGGCCGGCCCAGCCGCTGAAAGAATACTGAAAATGAATGAGACAAAAGCAGAAGGATAAGCCATAATACGTTTTGTAAATCCAACGAGCAAACTTTCCCTGCATTCTCTGTATTTGGAGTAAATACTTTTTCTGGTAAGGATTCCATCATCAATTTACTGAACATACGCGTTATATAAAGTTATAGCTACCCTGACACCATCATAGTCTGCAGAAGTCCTCATAACAAATCCTAGCTAGTTTACAAATTTTTCTCTTGTGGTTGTGTTGTTGAGCATTAAGTTTTTTACACTACTTTTGTTTAATTAAAGTTTTAAAATAAATAAAAGAAAAGATAGATATAAAACCCATTTAGGGCCTAAAATTAAAGCATAGCATCTAACAATAAGGTGAAATAAGATACCAAAAATTTTACGGGGGGACTTGAACCAGCAACTTCTGGCTTACGAGCCAACGCACCTTCGAACCGAGCAACATTACTATCGGTCCGATCGCGCGAAATTTCTGGGCTCCTATGTATAAGTCATTATGCGTGACATCAGCGCCATCTATCCAACTGTTTTTGCAATAGTGGGTGTTGTTGGCCAAGTAATTTTTCATTACAAAATAAATTCAACTTAGAAAAAGATAACGCTTCTTTATTCAATGTTAGACCGGTAAATGGTAGCTCGATTGTAACGAGCGTTGGCCCGGTAATTGAATGGGTATTGATTTATAAGTTTACTGCCCGCTGCTACTCCTGTGTAGCCAGGATCTACAGCATGGCTTAATTGAAAGTCCTAACCAGTGAAGGCTAGGGAGTCCCAGGAGGGAGTTAAAATGATTTGGGCCCCGCAACGAAATTAATCAGAAAGAATAATAGAAGGAGATTGAAAGACTTAGTTCCGATATCCATCCAGTTCAAAGCGGGATACAAAAATTGAGAAACAGGTTATACGTATAATAAACTATGCTAAATAGGCCTATTCAATGAACTGCTAGCTACCTGCCAGTAATAATTGTGGCAAAAACGCCGGAATGCACGAAAATTTTCCCTTGTTGCAACAAGATCTGTATAGTAAACGGCAGATACTGAAGTACACTTAATGGAGTTAAGCAATAAATCTTGTTAAGCAATTATTCTTGTCTCCAGAGATTGCACTCCCACAGAATATGGTGGGCAGATTGCTCATATACAGTGTCAACGTCAGAACAATCACAAGTTGGCTCGGTAAGCCAGAGCTTGCGGGTTCGAGTCCTGCCCTTGCGCATTTTATAACAATACACAAATAAAACTGTAAGTGTTTAAAAAAAATTAAATTAAGCATCTGTCTTTCGCGCGAATTGCTGCGACCCCTTATTTTTTGCTTCCGACACTAGATAAGCTAGTTGTACAAATAATTCATGTTTTAAACCATATTATTATTTTTGCCTCGGTGGCGCAGCGGTAGGAGGGTCGCACTTTAAAGCGACGGCTGCGCCAGAGGTCCTGGGTTCGATCCCCGGGTCGGGCCAAAAATATATACCTGAGTTTTCTGTTAAGAAATTCTTAGGGTAGCCCGGAGTTTGGAAATTGGCGGTGTTTCACCCCCCGTGCCTCGGAAAAGCACGTAAAGCCGTTGGTCCTGCGCCTGATCTCTCTCCGGTCGTGTCAGATTGCTGTCCCATCGGGCTATGAGAGTGAAAGGAATAGAGAGTGCACCTGTGTTTGCGCACACACTTGTGCACTATAATATGTCTCGCGCAGTCGGTTAGTCGTTGTGACTGGCCACCGTAGTCGAAATCGGCAAGGGGGACTATTATTATTATTATTTTTCAGAAAACTTGCTAGAGCCAGAGCCGGCAAGACCAAAGACGCCTGAACCGGCGCCGAACGCGACAGTTCGTCAGCCTGACGTCACGTCCGACATCACAGAACAGCCAACTGAAGAAATTGAACAGATATTTAGAGGTATGAATTAAGTTTAATGTGATTATAGAAGTTTGCAGTGTTTAAGGACCAGTGTCATTTTCACGATGATCAATCTTGAATAGAAGAGGATGGTGTATGGTGTTTATTTTTAGACAATCAATGATTTTAGTTCAAAATTTCGAAAGAGAATGGAATGAATTCTTCAAAAAAGGGAATCGATTATTTGTCCCAGCTTCTACTATAACTCTAACATATTTTTGGGGCCAACAAGGAACCCTTATAATTTCGCCATGTCCGTCTGTCCGTCCCATAAAATTATTATCCCGTTGGAATAGAACGACAAAAGCGAGATGTCACTAGCAGCAAACTGTGTGATAAAAAGAGATGGGTAGCAGAACCATTTTTGGCAGATGTCAAACAGTTGACCGCACCGCAGAAGCTCGCTGAAAATTACGTGCATTTGATTTTTTATATTTAAAAGTGAAATTGTGTATATTTTAGAGAAATAATGCGTCTGAAACATGGTGACTTGATGGGTGATTGATTGTTATGCATTACAGCGGCATAACCCCAACAAATAATCATTTAACAGGTAGATTAGTCCAAATCGAAGCCTCTTAATATACGACTTATATTTACCATTGCGCTTCAAATTTCAAGTACGCAGTTTGATCATTCTATTCTACAAACGTTAATTTACGTAAAAAATAAAGACAGAATAACACAGGGAATGTATATCGACGACTATTTTGTATAATGAAATAATATTTAGTTTTACACTAGAGCTGCATGTTCAATATTTTGTGTCGACTGTTTATCATGCAGTAAACTACTATATTTAACTTAAGAACATTGTTATAAATCACCTGATCGAAAGGTTATCTCATTTAAAGCTACAAATGTTACTTACTTATGTTAGTTACTGACATCTTAAATCGGTTTCGTTTGACAGCTTTTACTTGTCCTTCTATTCCGATAGGAATATTAATTTTATGGTCCGTCCGCAGTCCAACGCAAAGACCTGAGGTGCTAGAAAACTGTAATTTCGCATAGGTATTTACTCTAAGCTCCCTGCCAAACTGCAAAATTTTAAAAAACAATGTTTTGGGTACTTCTCATACAAGTAACGTGGGGATGTTTTTTTTTCTCTTGCCAAGTACATCGTGAGGTTTATCTTTGAATAAGTATTTTAAAGTGATTGTGATAAAGTAGCTTGCTTCCGTACTATTTTTCATTTCGACTGTGAGGAAAAATAAATAAAGTTATCTATGTGATTGTGATTCGATAATTAGATATTTTGTTGTTCGGCGAAAGATGAAACCTCAAGAATATCACTTATCAGTTTATTATTTGTCGTTCGTTATACATAAAACACACGATTAGAAGGACAGTAACGGCACGGAAGACAACAGAGTACATAAAACACGAAAGATATGAAATATTTCAAATCATTGTAAAAAATATCGATCGTTTTTTTCTCACAGACAATAAAAATAGTAGAAGAACGCAACCATAACCTTGTCACCAATACTACCACAGGTTATATAGGTTATGTATGAATTCCAGATTCAATTTTGCCTAATGAGTTAGCGCTATGAGTGACAGCTAAAGGTGGGAGTGAGTAATAAGATTAATGAATAACAAAATCGGGGCAAGTCGCCTCCGCCTGCTTAATAATCTGTGCAATAATCGACCAATCGACAAACAAAATGTGACAATTGAAAATGAAAAAAAAGTGTCACTATGTATGGCGGGCAACCGAATACATATTATTTTTGTAGATTTTAAATTGTTAAGAATTAGACCAACTTTATATTTTTTTAAATAGCGACCATAATAAACACGCTTTTAATGTTTAGCTTATCTTAAAAATATGGAATGCTTTTTTATTTTAATAATATAATGTGACTCAATTATCTTTAACTCCATGTCTAATCGTAGCAATTAAGACTAAATTACTTTCCACTCTAGGGATGGCTATTTTCCGCCCGTCTATCTTCACATGAAAGTTCAATTTTCCGAATAGAAGAAATGGAAAATAAAAAGCTTTCCAATTTTTTTAAGATAAGCTAAACATTAAAAGAGTGTTATCATGGTCACTGATTATAAAAATTCACAATTGGTCTAAATTTTAACACTTTAAAATCTACAAATGCGGTATTCGGGTGCCCGCCATTCATAGTGTCACTTTTTTTTTCATTTTAAATTGGCACATTATTTGTCTTTGACAATATTTTTTTGTAGTTTTGTCGATTATTGCACAGATTATTAAGTAGGCGGAGGCGATTTGCCGCGTTTAATGTACTCTGTTGTCTTCCGTGCCATTCGTTACTGCCTTCTAATCGTGTGTTTTATGTATAACGACAGTAAACAGGCTGACATGTGATGTAAAAACTTGAGGTTTCATTTCTCGCCAAACATCATAATATCTCATCATTGCATCACAATCACACAGCTGAATTTATATATTTTTCTTCACAGTCGAAATGAAAAATAGTATGTTTAACTCGGGTGAAAGCACCCATTTTACTCTCGAATTATTAGCGCTCTCACTCCTTTCGAGCGCCAAAAACATCTCGAGTGAAATTGGTCACTTTCTGCCCTTGTATAACAATCTACTATTTCATGTCAATTTTCGTAAAAAAATATTTTTCCTCTAAAACACGTTATGATATGAAACTGAAACTGTAATTAAATATTGGTATTGTTTGAAAAAAGTTTTAAGTCATCGTCATCAAAAGAAAGAACCGAATTCGTCCTAAAATTTAGATTTTTTGTAATATACGGAAATCTTATCTTTATTATAAGGCAATCATATCATATTTATATGTCATTTTTAGGGAAATAAAAGTGCTTCCATACATAGTAGGTTCGGTATACGGATACGTGGATATTTCTTGCGCGAGTCAGACTTGCACTAGACCGGTTCGTGATGTTCAGTTAAATATTCATTCCTATCCTACGGGGTGCAAATTGGCTTCATTTCTAATAGATGTAATGTTAGTAAATGGAATGTTTTACCATGTAATTATTTCTGTCAATATTGTCAGACAACAATACACTAAGGCCCACTTGCGCATGATGATTTAACCTAGGATTACGCTAATCCTAGATTAAATCATCATTCTATCTTAGTTCGTTTTTTTGACGTTGACAGAGATAGGATGAAGATTTAATTCAGAGTTAGCGTAATCCTGGGTTAAATCATCGTGTGCAGGTCCACCTTAAGGATTTGTCAAACCGAGTGCGTAGTACGGTCCATGCAAAATTGCCCGCATCCGTTAAATTTTGAATTTTGAATGGCCCGGACCGAAGACCACCCGTTGACTGTCAAATCCTTTATAACTTGAATCAGATCGTCTAGCAACTGGCTATCAAAGCACATTTTTTTTAAATATATTCTTAGGTATAAAGATAGAAGTCCAAGGGCTAGACGAAGAGGCAATTTGCGAGATAGGCGCAGAGATAGCCGCGGCGGGAGGCGTGGTCTGCGCGGCGGGCGCGGGCGGCTCGCACGTGCTGGTCCCGCTGGAGTACGAGCCAAACGATCTCCTGACTGCGGACGCGGAGCCCGTCACTGTCTTCTGGGTGGTGAGTTATAATCTGTACAGGGTGTTGGTTTGGTTAGTGACATCCAACTCAGGGATGATAATATGAGTTTTGATTATTCTAAAAACAATTTGCACTTAGAATTCTGAGCAAGTTTTATTCAAGAAAACCTCTTCACAACATTCAAAAAAATGAGAATACGAATGGGGAAACTCGCACCCTCGCGCGTAGCTAGCTACTAAGCTACGGAGAGGCTACCTGGTGTTGGTAGTTTTGACTCGATCGCTGCGCTGTATCGCATCAATAAATTGATTTTGTGGATTTTTTCCATTTCATCATCATCAGCATTTCATCAGCATCAGTATCGTTTTTACTGCCACCTCTGAGTCGCTCGTCGCTGTCCAAAACAACACCCTGTATACACGGTTATCTGTTAAGTCGACCTAAATCCTTTAAAAATATTGGACACCAATCACAATATACGTTGCTCTGATCCCAAAGTAAGTAGCTAATGCACTTGTGTTTTAGTAATCAGACACAAAGGTGGTACCACAACACTCAGACCCGAGACAGTATAGAAAATTTTGATTCCCATATTGACCCGACCGGGAATCGAACCCGGGACCTCGGAGCGGTGACGCCTTGACACCGGCGTGCTTAGCCTCTACACCAAGCCACCCGGCAGGGCGGCTCGCACGTGCTCGTCCCGCTGGAGTACGAGCGCGCTGACCTGCTGACTGCGGACGCGGAGCCCGTCACTGTCTTCTGGGTGGTGAGGCATAGTCTGGGGCTGTCCATTAATCACGTGAGACTTGACGCCCTCGTCTAGGGGTCTACAAAAAAAATCACGAAATATTACAAGGGGGAGGAGGTTGTTGCAATATATTACATGTATTTCCATTTTAATGCAATTTCATTTTAATGATTATCAAAAACAACCTGCAACCTTCCAGCCTACTTCTAAACCCTCTCATTAGGGTTATTAGGAGGTGGGGTTACAAAAAGGTTAATAATACATCACGTGATTAATGGACAGCCCTTATATACAGGGTTACATGTTAAGTCGACCTAAATAAATCCTTTAATACGTAGTAAAGTTACCCTGTAACGTCCATAGTGTGTTATGTACACTTTTTGCAGCGACTTTGAAGCGACGGCTGCGCCAGAGATCACGGCTTCGATCCCCGGGTAGAGACAAAAATATGTACGTGGCTTTTTGTGGTCAGAAATTAACTTCTCAGAGTAGTCCGGAGTTTGGAGTGTACACGTGAAGCCTGATCCTGCGCATGATCTCTCTGCGGTCGTGTCAGATTGCTGTCCCTAAGGGCTGTGAGAGTGAAAGGAATAGCGAGTGCACCTGTGGTTGCACACACACGCGTGCGCTATAATATGTTAATTGCAGTCGGTTAGTCGTTGTGACTGGCCTACGTAGTGAAACCGAGTAGGGGGACTATAGTAAAGTAAAAGCAAAGTTAGCCTGTGACGTCCCGCTGTCGGGCAAAGGCCTTACATCAACTAAAAGTTAGTTCGAGCCATATTCCCATCACACGGGATCAGTGCGGATTGGTGGAGGGGTGTTTGCAAGGCAAGCGACTGACAGCAGGTGTCTGATGTTATCAAGGCCGACACTGCCGCTGGAGTCTGAGCCCAGTGATCTGTTGATAGGAAACGCGGAACCCGTCACTGTCTTCTGGGTGATGAGTCATTTTTATACATATAAGAAAGTCATGTTGGTCACACTGTTATAACTCGAAAACGGGGGGACCAATTGACTTCATAATAGGCTAGTTTCCATTAAGAACAAATCACAATGTTGGATGTTTCTAATGATTACTTGACTATCAGAAGATGTGACGTCATATTTTGCACGATAGCGGGGTTATTTTGATGTCATAGACAACCCTTTATAGTATTTTGCTGTCAAAAAGTATTTCCTCTGCAGTGACGCCATGACAGTTAGCGCGTTTTTTAACACCCATTTAAATTTATTTTGTCAAATCATAATAAAATCACACACACGTTGAATATTTTTAAAATTATCAAGGTTTTTGATTAATATATTTACAAATGTAAATTATTATCTGGTTTTCGAAATTTGGACAATAAGCATTTGTGTGCAATATGTTACAGTGCTCAAATTTGTGTACAATACTCAAAGGTACTCTCTGTTTCTTCACTGTTATTATTCAGTGAGACGGCATAGTAAATAGAGAGCGAAATATTGTGTACTCATAGCAAGATAGAAAGTACAGATTTAGCTAAAATATCAAATAGCATTGTCTGTTTTAAATGTAATACTTTACATAACAAATGTATTGAAAGAATACGGTGGTGATAATAAATCTCTTTTAGGCTGAAACCTTCCCATGTTTTAAAGTCTCTCCCCTCAACAATATATGTATGTATCTGTAAAACGTTACATTTACATTCATAAAGATGAAATAAGAAACCAAAAATATGCGCACGGGCGGGACCTGAACCAGCAACTTCATGGCTAACCGGGCCAAACACTCTACTAATTAAGCTACCGTGCTGTTTGTCTGACCTTGCGAAATGTGTGTTCGAAGTGTTATGGATACGTCATTACGCGTGACGGTATTGATTTTGATAGCGAAGCGTCATCAATTCCCAAGTTGAATTTATTCTGTAATGAATAACTACTTGGCCCACTATTGCATAAACAGACGGGTAGATGGCGCGCTTGTTAAAAACATTCAAAACCACTTAACATTTAATTCAACTCTACATATTGTTACAGAAAGACTGTCTCTCCCAACAAGAACTGCTCCCAATCGAATACTATCACAAGCCAGTACAAATCCCGTCATGGGGTAACGATGCACCCCCTTTAACTGGGGTGGTGGCCAGCCTTAGCACATATAGCGGGGTCGAGAGAGCATTCTTGGATGAGCTGGCTAAACTGCTTGGAGCCACGTAAGTACTTTTTAGAATACATATTTGTACAAGCAAGAGTTTCTCCTCATGTTCAGTTCCCGTCATGGGGTAACGATGTACCCCCTTTGACTGGGGTGGTGGCCAGCTATAGTACATATAGCAGGGTCGAAAGAGCGTTTTTCGATGAATTGGCTAAATGACTTGGGGCCACGTAAGTATTATTACGTAAGTCCTAACAATGCCCTTCAGCTATACACACCTCTTCACAAGACTGCTTATGTCTCTAACTCCTTCACCCTCAGTGCTATAAGACTCTGGAAGTCCCTCCCTGATACCATCAAGACTTCATTGTCTAAGTATTCCTTCTAGTCTATTCGTGAGCTTTTTCTCAGTAAGAATACCACGTGATGCTTGATAAGGTTTGTCCTTCTCTGTTTCCCCTATTATAATCTCTGTTAGCTTATGTATGAATTATTGTATGTATTCAAGTATGTTTAAGTAGGTTTATTTTTAATTATTTATGTAAGTATATTAGAAGCTTAAAATTAATTTGTTCTTTTTATGTGTAATTTTACGCCGCTTCAATCGTTTCTGCTTCACCCAATGGTTGACTGGAAGAGAATGCTTTAAGCATCAAGTCTGCCATGTATACTGTAGTTTTTTCAGTGCAATAAAGAATAAAATAAATAAATAAATTATTAAGGTCACTCTGAGTCTTGCCTTAACACCTAAGATCCATTTTTATCTGCAAATACACCTGGCGTCGTCTTTTGTTCTAAATAACGCCCAATCTTGTGTCTCGAATGAAAGTGGTAAGGTGACTGACTTCGACTGTATATATTAGTCTACATAAACATTACACTTATGAGCAAGGAAGTGTTCTAGATTGGAGACAATTTGATTAATAGCACAGCGTAATATCATCCTGCTCTTGTCTATTTATGATGATCAAATCTCTATGGTAGATAGAAGACCTTGTTATGATAACATTAATATATATATTGGACACCATTTACATACATTGCTCTGATCCCAAAGTAAGTAGCCAATGCAATTGTGTTATGGAAATCAGACACAGCGGTGATATGCAACACCCAGACCCGAGACAATATAGAAAAGATCGTTTTCTACAATGACCGGACCGGGAATCGAACCCGGAACCTCACGAGTTGGCGACGCTTGAAACCAGCGTGCTAGCCACTCTACCACGAAGGTCGTCAAACGGAAGTCGTCAACATTGGATACAGTCTGCTTGTAAACGGTAACTGTAGCATGTTCAGCAGTAAATGTCCTGCGCCTGATTGCTACTGCAACTCAATAAACGCCAAAATAATAAATATTGGATACCAATCACATCACATACATTGCTCTATTCCCAATGTAAGTAGCTAAATGTAAAAACACAAGTGGTGTTACAAAGTGGTCCAAATTCAAGGCGATATCGCCATGTTATATAACATATTAATTTCTTCATTGAGTCGACCGTAAATGCAATCCGGGACCACGGTGCGCAACGCCTTGAACACCAGCTCAGTCTCACACCACGGAGGTCGTTATGATTGATTTACTTTCACCTTATTTACACACACACATACGCACACACACGCGCGCACCACACACACACACACACCTTTGTCTCCAAATTTATCTACAATCAGATTCCCTCCTTTTTCCCAAATATCAGACGTTGTCTAGTTTGGGATATAAGATTAATAATTATCTTTAAACACATTGTAGCCGTAAACCCCTCTCGGTGGGACCCGTCTCCCAAGATACAGACTCACGTCTAGTTATTATATTTAAATTGTAACCTATGTCATTGTGTTTTATGAAACTACACGAACTACGGGATTTAACGCAACTTTAACTTTCACTTTTCGACGACGTTTCGACACGGTTACACGCGTCATGGTCTCGGGGCAACTGCTGAAGCTCGGCGTCGTCTGTCTGTGCGAGTTAAAATAGTTTCTTCTGCCCGCACACTTTGAACATTTAATGAGTTTGTTTTTTGTTAAAATAAATATGTCTATTTCTAATAATGATGTCTCGAAGGCCTTCTTAGGGTACCATTGTAATTTTTTAACATTCTTAAGAGCTAGTGTACAGAGTAGTGTGGTTAAGGCTGTTGAATTTAATAACTTTATTGTCTTTACTACCTTTACTATCCCCACAGCACTCAGCTCCGCTTCTGCAGACGCAGTACAGCGAGCGCCCTAGCGTCCACGCACCTGATCTGCCCGGCGCCCGCCGGAGACAAGTACGCGGGCGCCGTCAAGTGGGGCCTGCCCGCCGTGACCAAGGACTGGCTGATGGAGTGCGCCAGGCGGGGCCGGAGGGCCAGCGAGAGGGACTACCTCGTCGGGGAGACCAAAGGTTAGTTTTGGACTGTCAATTGTGATAAAACTCTTTCGTTTATGACTATAGATGTGAGAGTACTAAGATATCTCGTCACCAAGGACTGATTGACTGAGTGAGACGGGGCTAGATGGCTATGTCGTTGGGGAGATCAAAAGTTAGTCGTTAAGATCATAGTTTGTCATGTGTTTTGTGTCCTAAATATTCATAGTGCTTAATGTTCAAAATAATATTTTTTTTAATACTAGTGGTCCCCCGCGACGTCGACCGCGCGTTTTTCGATATTTTCTCGCCTTTTTTAACCTTCCCTAGACCTCCACGAACAATTCAAGGCTAAGATAAGATAAATCCGTTCAGCCGTTCTCGAGTTTTAGTGAGACTAACGAACAGCAATTCATTTTTATATTTATAGATTCTTACCTATAATGAGGAATTCATTCTGAAATAAAATTTAAAATTTCATTTCGAAATAAAAAGATTGAATTGAATTTCAAGTAAGTTTTTGAATATACAGGATGATTTTACAAGGTCACTAAATTCACCAAATTTTAGGGGGTGAATGAGACCATTAATACCCTTTAAATATAACTATGAGGTTATAGTCGAAACATTAAATAAAATTTCAGAAAATCTGTCACCTACATTGACGATGATGTATGGAGAGGCAAAAAAATAAGCTTTGAATAATGGCCCTATAGTAAAAGTTGCAAACATTGATGGTATCATTCACCTCCTAAATTTGGCAACACCTGGCAAAATCACTCTGTATGTATAACCCGCAGTGTTTTTGCGACTTTGTTACATTATTTTGAACTTAAATACCAACAGTATTTGAAGAGTCCATCTTATTATAGGGCCAGTTTATATGGTTTATAGGGCCTGTTTATATGGTTTATAGGGAAACCATGCGGTGTTCGCGCGGTAATAGTGTAAGTGTTAACGGCGCAAGTCACCGCGTGATTTCTGCGCGTCTGTATATACACTCCCTTATATTACCTTATTGCGAATAATTTCATACTACTTTAGCAGATAAGCAGCTGATGATGTTTAGATTTATTTATTCATATAGCTAACTCATTAACCCTACTCATTATTTCTTTCAAGCGCCTCCAAGCCCAATAAAGGAAGAAGCACCAGCAGAGACAATAGAGCCACCGCCGACCACAGACAAAGAGAACGACATGCGCCCGCCTAATACAACCGCCGTCCCGCGGCGCGGCTCGATGCCTAGCCGGGAGCATACGCCCAAGACGAAGAACTTGGGTAAGTACAGTTATGCCACATTTATTGCAGGGGATGTACCTTGGATGATACATGACCGAAGCGTGCGTCACTCTAAGTTAAGAATCTTATGGCCTGTTTCACAATCTATACTAATATTATAAAGCTGAAGAGTTTGTTTGTTTGTTTGTTTGTTTGAACGCGCTAATCTCAGAAACTACTGGCCCGATTTGAAAAAATATTTTTATGTTGGATAGTCCATTTATCTAGGAAGGCTTTAAGCTATATAACATAAAGATACGACTCACAAGACCACAGCAGCAATGAAAAATGTTGCGAAAACGGGAGAAAGATATTCCTTTTGAGAGCTTCCGCTGCGTACGCTGCGGAAACCGCTAAAGTTACACAAAAATCATGTACGACAAGATTGTTCAGCATTAAGAGTTCTATAATAAAGTCCGCGACAGCGTAAGTCTGTCTTTTATGGTTGACTTACTACAACCTTTTTTATGTTAATAAATTTGTAAAAAAATAATGCATCATTTTTAGAGGTGTATTATACACACAGGTATTTATTCTTATCAAAATAAATACATTTATCATCACGAGCATTTCATTTAGAACAAAGTTGCCCTTTATATCATTTGATTCCAATAAATATCTTAGGAGCTATCACAGTTTTAACATAACTCCGCACCAAAATAATGTTCGCAGCTTAAGTACAACGTGCGCTTGCGCTAATTATATTATAAAAAGCTGAAGAGTTTGTTGGTTTGAACGCGCTTATCTCAGGAACTGCTGAACCGATTTGAAAAAAATATTTCTGTGTTAGATAGCTTATTTATTGAGAAAGGTTTTAGGAAATAAAATCGATAGCCCGATCGATACTTAATAACCCTACTCATGGTCAAGTTTTGACCTTTATTAAAAACAAGATTCAAGATTTTCAAAGGGGCCGTCCGTTAATCACTGATATTATTTTAAGAGTTATAAAAATATTGTATATATTATTCGAGATCAAAGAAAACAGGGCTATAGTGAGCTTCATCGCATCATCAACGCTGTACTCTACTTAAATACATTAACAACAAATACATACAGTCACCTTGTAACCCAACCTGAGAGAAGGCCTTGCCTCAAGTATGATTTGTAATGAGCCATAATTTATCACGCGGGATTAGTAGTGGCATATTTGCATGGCAAGCGACCAACCTTGCTGTCAGATGTTATGAAGCCCATAAGGTCTCTGACTATAGGCTTAATGAATAATATCGCCCGGTATTGACGACCTCCCAGTTGTAGTGGCATAGCACGCTGGGTTTCAAGGCGTCGCCGCTCGAAGGTCCAGGGTTCGGTTCCCGGTCGAGTCAATATAAAAATCAAAATTTTCTATATTGTCTCGGATCTGGGTGTTGTGCTACCACCGTTGTGTCTGATTTCCATAACACAAGTGCATTGGTTACTTACTTTGGGATCAGAGCAATGTATGTGATTGGTGGCCAATATCTCATTCTTTTTAATTTTAGCCGGAACCAACGGCTTGGAGTGCCTACCGTAGCATGAGATGCTCGTGATAAACGTCACATAATATTCGGTAATACGGTATTCATTGAATCGATAGAAAGTTCTGTTTTTGATTGTGTTAGTTTTAGTAAAGTTCGTTTTTCTTAGCCGGTTTTAATTTGTAAACAATCTTTTCATTACTTTTATATTAATATCAGAAAATATAACGAATTTACTATTCAATTTTAAAAAATCTCAGTGCGTAACGTTTTGTTTTTTTTTTTGGAGCTAAGCAGATATTTGACCACCATCGCACCTGATGTATTTGACCTCGATCTCACCTGATGTCAGGTGTAGATGAGGTCTAGGGTGGTGCATATCTACTTAGTAGCAACCTATTCATTCACTCTTAGTTTAAAGAGGCTTGGGTCATATTTCTGAGGGAAAACTTCTGCAGGCAGGGAGTTCCACTCCCTAGCTGCACGCATTAGAAAGGAGTCAGCAAAGTGCTTTGATGGGCAGCTAGAATGTCCACAACATAGGAAATTGCCTATGTAGGATATATAGGGTCTAACAAAACCAACTGCACTCCTTCTAGGTATCAATTCCGACCCTCAAATACAACAACTTTTTGTATGGGACCAACATTGTAATCCCAAATAAATATTTCACTTTCCCATACTAGAGTGCCGATCAGCTGATTCTAGTTTGTATGGAGAAGTCAAAAAATTTCTTGGGATTTCGATGTTGGTCCCATACAAAAAGTTGTTGTATATTAGCAACAGAATCACCACTGAGAAGGAATGCATTTGATTTTGTTAAGCCCTGTATAGGGCTTTATACGAGTATTATTTTAAAATACAGAAAGTCCAGATTGTTTACGATAGATAGATAGATAACTCTTTATTGCACATAACATAAACTGATTTATAAATTCGTTTTAAGCAAATGTACAATTTAGGCGGTCTTATAGCTATAAACGATCTCTTCCAGACAACATTTGGGTAAAGAAATTATATACGATATTCGACTTGCAAAGTAAAATGGACTTTATTGTCGTTACAGTAAAAAAAAACTTATTCATCATTTCAGACGCTGAAGACATGTCGCCCGCTTCAAGATACATAGCTATGGCTCGCCAAGGGCTATTAGGAGGTGATTCTCAAGAGACGCCTAAGAGAATACAAACACTAAAAGACGATGCGAGGCAAGGTAAGGACGTGAGATAATAGACCGCCACTTATCTTACTTTGGTTGACCTGAAAAGGGTCTAATAGGCTAGTTTTCACTAAGAACAAATCACAATTTATTTCTGAATTAAAATTGGGATTAATAATATTTCAAATAAATACGTTTGTCCAAAACACACATTGGTCACGTGACCGTAAAGTACTATCAGAGGATGTGACGTCACGCCTTGCACGATGACGGGCTCTTTTTGTGTCATAGACAACTCTTCATAGTATTTTGTTGCGAAGAAGACTTTCGAACTTACACAGTGACGTCATTTAGAACGCCATGAAATTAAGAGCGTTTTTCACCTTTCTTTATTTCAATTCAATTTCACTTGTAGCTTACAGTAGAAACACTAAGTCGCATACAAGCTTAAACATAAATAATTAACAATTAGTTATATTATACTAATAACGTTCATGCTAAAAAAGCCATTGAAGCCCATTCGAATTGTTTTTTTTTCAAATCTTAACTAAATCACGTAAACGTTGAAAATTTAAATTTAACTTCTTCACTTTTTAACATCGATGCAGAAGCGCGATTGCATCGATGCTAACGCGCGTTAGTATCGATTCAGTCGCCAATTTACAGTACATAATTTGTCATTGTCCTGCTTCTGCATCGCGACTGCATCGATGCGCGTTAGCATCGTTGCTAAAAGTAGCAGAAGTGTGTAAAGGTTTACATTTTGCGATTGCATCGATGCCGCATCGCGACTGCATCGTTGCTAAAAGTAGCGCAAGTGTGTAAAGGGTCTAAGACTCTGCATATTTTTAATAAACCAAAATAACTTGCATGACGCATCTGTTCTATATTGAGCTTTTAAAGAATTGATTGGGTTTCTGATAACATCTCATGATCTCACTTATTTTATTAACACCGTTCGTGCGTTCAATCTGGTTTTAACCCACTAAATACGGAATTAATCCGCCTTAGAAACATGAGGTCCTATGTACAATATCAGTACAAAATTTGTTTGAATAAAATAGTTATTACTTTATCTATTTATATTTTAAAAGTTACATTGCGTTAAAAATAGATTTATATTTCTAATTTTGATTCAATTTTTTTTTAAATGTCGATTGATAAATAATAACCTATACTTTATTTAACTGTCCTTTCTAATAACTAAGGTGTCCTTTTAAGGCCAGTAGTATTATCTGGGTTAATTCACATCTCTGTTTGTGTTGGGAGCTATTTATTACTTTATTTTTAAGAAGGCGAAATACGAACGCCTCCCTTGGACGACGCGTTATCGACGCCCAACCTGGTAGGGCTGAGTCCCACAACGAGACGGCGACTACAAGCCGTCAAGCGCGGCGAGATGCCATCCGACCCCATACGGACCCCCACCGACCTTCGTAAGACCATTATTATCATTTATTCGTTTTTTAATACATTGCTCTGATCCCAAAGTAAGTAGCTAATGCACTTGTGTTATGGAAATCAGACACAACGATGCTACCACAACACCCAGACCCGAGACAATATAGAAAATATCGTTTTCTACATTGATCCGACCGGAAATCGAACCCGGAACCTCACGAGATGGCGACGCTTGAAACCAGCGTGCTAGCCACTCGACCACGGAGGTCGTCATCATCGAAAAATATCATCATAATCATAATCATTTATTTGCTTTTGAAACATGGTAAATGTAAGATATCTAGACATAAATAAATTATGTAATCCCGGAATCCTGTTAAAAAAATATATCACATGCTAAAGACGTCGTTTAAAGATTAGTTTCACTTTCCCAAATTTTGTAAAATCTCGGGATTTATATTAAAAAAATGTTTTTTTAAGAAGCCGCCTGCATAATATTTCAGCCAAAAATGAACTTTGGGTAAATATGCATCCGATTATCCGATCTCTGATCATCATCATCATTATCAGCAAAAGAATGTCCATTGCTGATTATAGGCCACCCCCACGGTTTTCCACAGCGACCGATCACAAGCGGTCTGCATCCAGTTTGATCCTGCGATCTTTGCAAGGTCGCCTGTTCATTTTCAAACTATTTCACAAAATTAAAATGAATAAAAAGTAGCAATCATTTCCATGTCTATTAAATACGTCTATATGTTCCAAGTGGACCGCAACCCAGACACGCCGGACAGCGCGTTCGGCGCGGCGCTCAGGCCGGGCTCCGGCCGCCTCTCCCCTGAAGCGAGGAAGCGATTGTGGCAAGTCGTGCAAGATCTGCCTTCAAAAGAACCGGCGCTGGCCAGAGAGAAGCATACGGTGAGTGTGGAATTTAACTCTTTAACTTACTTACTTAGCCACTCTATTTTACAAACACACTTAAAATAATTATTACTCCTTAAATACAAAATCAATCAAAAATCTAGTACACACTGAGTACAGGTTTTATAGTTTATTTAGTTAGTTTACTGTAGTTTGAGTTAGAAAAAGTGCTAAATATGGCAATTTTTGGCAATTTTTCTTACTGTAACTGCAGATAACTCTGTTTTATTGAACTTAAACATTGTATTTTAACCACATAACCAAAGCTACAATCGCGTCAATCAGATTTTCGATTGGTCTTTTATTTAACGAGTTATGATTTTTCTTCTAAAGCGGCGTAAGTGTGCGCGTTAAAAATTCGAGTAGCCCCTTTAAACATTGAACACACATTTATAATGTCACGCTGGCGTCGCAGTCGTTTAGTCGTTGAGTCTGGCCACCGTAGTCGAAATCGGCTAGGGGGACTATTATTATTATTATTCGTTGGTTATTGCTTATGTATCAATGGTAAAACAACCCCGTAACTTATTTTTTTACGCCTAACGTTTGTAAGGACATATGTTTGTTACTTCACGCTAAAACTACAGCATGGATTTTGATGAAACTTCACAATAAAATAGCGCATACTTACATTCGAAAACATGGCTATAACTTATAATGTTTTTTATTTACAAGTTGGTATCATAAGTGATTTATACAAGTGGAATAGATTATCTCAATAAATGCCCAAGTAAATAAATCAATTTAAGGGGCTGTTTCACAATGACCAAATTAGTTCTGGCTAATGATATCTGCCAGATAATACGATGACCTTATTTATTTAAATGGATTAATTCATTGAGTCGATTGTAAAACAGACGCTTAATATGATTCACATCGCATGAGCCTCAGATTTACGTAAAAATAGTAAGATTCATCTTTAATACATACGGTACATTTTGACTTCACTTTTTAAAATGTCATTTCTTTTTCAGCCGCTATCAGAAATCCGCAACAGATTCTTAGCTCAATTCAACGGTGATGTGACCACACCCCCCTCTGACCATCACGCATCAGCGCCAAGGAAATTGCAACTACAGGTACTAATAATCAATTCATTCGTAATGTTGTTAAAGTAACTGTGTACCTATAACAATGTATGTATGAACTCCGTTTTTCTTTGTCTGATATTGAAAGCAATCTTTTTATAACTTAAAAGTACAGGTAATAAAATTCATTTAATATTTGATCAAAAAAAATACTGTTTTCAGTAGGTATTTACGATTACCTATTAAGGTTGTTGTTATCTTATTATATATGACGGATAGACACAGACAGACTTGATGAAAGTATAGGGGTTACGTTTTTTGCTATCTAGCCTAAAACGGAATTTACTGTATTTCTAATTTATGTATGAATCTAAACTAAGTACAGGATATTTAAAATTATTATACATTTTTTATAAGATAAGGTACACCAACAGTAATATATGTATATGACAATGTTAAAAATGAAATTCTTATAAACTGTTAAAATTATGTTTCCTAGGAACATCATCAACCAGATACGCCTCCAGCCAAAATGCCGAAGCTATCTTCAGACCAGGTAACAACAGACTACTTCGGAACTTCGCCATAGACTTATAACACTTTCGGAACCTAGAAAAAAAATGGAAATTGGAAGCAAGACGCTTTACGATAGTAATAAAGATTCCAATAAGACTCAATTCAGAATGCCACTTGATTTCTTCCTAATCTAAAATTAAATGATTTACTCCACTTTTAACCCAGATTATACTACTGCCCTTTTAAAAGGACACCTTAGTTATTAGAAAGGACGTGTAGTTATATTAAGTATAGCTTACTTTTTATCAGTTTACATTTATTTAAAATTCAAATTAATAAAAAATCTTTTCTGCGAACCTGAAACTCATATTTACCTATTTTTATTTAAATGTAGTTTTGAAAAATATAAATGGATAAAGTAATAACTATTTTTAACAAACAAGTTTAGTTCCTATTTTGTACATAGGACCTTATGTTTCTAAGACGGATCTTGTCCGTATTAACTGGGTTAATAGAATATAAATTTATTCGCATACAACACGGTGCACTTATCAGCATTTTAATATTAAAAAGTGAAAATGCGTGTTTTGTCGATTTACCGATATGCAAACATGCAAATTGAACAATCAAATCAAACAGTAAATATTTTTAATAACTTCTGAGGTGCTCGTAGCGCAGTGGTGACAGCGCTTTAGTAGTGATACCGAAGTGAAGCAACCTAAGGCGCGGTCGTGTTTGGATGGGTGACCATTCCGACCATATAAGTGACGTTCATCATGAGCATCTCCGTGCTTCGGAAGGCACGTTAAGCCGTTGGTCTCGGCTAATATCGATTGATATTAGTCGTTAAGCCTAATCAGAGGCCTTATGGGCGGCTTGATAACATCTGACAGCAGGGTTAGTCGCTTGCCTTGCAAACATCCCACCGCCAATCCAAACTGAGCCCGCGTGGCGGAGTATGGCTCGAACTACCTCATAGTTGAGCTAAGGCCTTTGCCCAGCAGTAGGACGTTACAGGCTGATTATACTTACTTCATAGTTAAACAAAAGAAATCAATATCACAATTTTGCAGAGTGCGGGCAGCATTAGCAGTCCGCAAGCGCACGAGGATAGCTCAAAAAGCGCTTCAAGCGCATCGAGCACGCTGCCGCCCGCCGTGGATGCGCAGCTGAACAGGCTGAACGCAGCGCTCAGCAGCCGCTTGAGTTCGCAACGAGCGCGCAGAGCTAGGGACTCTATACCGGCCCCAGGTGCGTATTTGTTATATGTACCGCTGTTACAAATAATGTTGGTAAAAATGAAAGGTGTGGGGTAGGGTACGTAGCATTAATAACTCATGACCTTTCTGAATGGAGACCATTTAATCAATAACTTCGCAGAGTAATTTGACAGGTGCTAATGTCACTTTATGCAATACTGTTTGCCCTTTTTATTTTACTAGTGATGTGTTTCTTTCATTTGGTTCGTTTCGATCATACAGTTCACTCAAACAAAGGCAGTACGAACAAACAAAATATTAAAAATAAAAACTGTACTCATGTATGTGAGTTATATCCAAGATGAGGTACACGACTTTTTAAGGAGTCGGAAACAGATAAACGTCAAATCACTCTACAGGGATATTGATTTCACTTAGACGGCAATACAGGCACAGGCCTTCCTCCACCCATCTATCTTTATCTTAATTGTCTACTGAAATCTGTTGCTGTATCTGTATGCAGCAACAGATTCCTTACGGCTTCTAGATTATTATCGACGATGATCAACTAAAGGCCGTTTTTCTTTGCTAGTTAATATATTGTGAACAATTTTGACATTCCTTTTTAACGAAATGATCCATTTTAAAATTAGATAAACACAAAACTCAAATAGCAAAAATAGGCAATTAATCACACTGATATCTTTTTTCATTAAATAGTGAAATAGTTTTATTTATTAATATTATTATAAATATGAAAAGATTGTTTACAATATTGGGCTTGCTAAGAAAAACGGACTAATATTTGATGATTAAACGAACTTACCTGTATGTGAAGTTCTATAAAATTATACGAAGCGCCTCCTCCGCAGATATAACCATTTTTCTTTTCTTTTCGGTATTTTGCACGAAATTCTTGTTTGAGTGGTCGAGCTTTAAATTGCAAACATTGACAAGATACTACATGTATATTATATACTAATATTTAAAACGAGGTGCAAAGTATAATTATACAACTTCATTATTAGTATGTCTTAGCTGATTACGCTTTATTTAGAATTATCTAGTGATCTTTCTTTGATCCATCTAAGTTTGTTTCGGTGAATGCGTCATATCTCAAAAGTAATATGATATTATTTGTTCTTTCTTTTAATAATTTTACAGTACCCAATCAAATATTTAAATCTTTATCTTTACCTACAGCCCCACCGCAAGAAATCGAGACGGGTCCAGAATCGCAGCCGAATACTGTGGGCTGGGACGACACCACGCCCGCAAACAACGTACCTACTGAAGATGTGCCCGTTCAGACGCAAGCTATCAAGAGATTTATGCTGTCTTCCAATGTTGATGTAAGCACCTGACTTAATATTAAATTAGATTAAAAGCTTACTGTCATCATCGGTAAAATTATAACTATCAGTATTATTGCTGTGTCCAAACAGATTAAGAAATGACCACAGTTGAACATCGTAATGATTTTAGTTTATTTTGGTTTTAATAGTGTTTTGTCTTAATAGAAACTTAATAATTCAAGTTGCACTTGTAAATAGCAACTGTGTGTGTGAAAGCACTTGCAAAAATCATCAGGCTTGCCAATGCGGTGGTTGAGTGGTATAGGCATGCGCCCGGATTGCGTTAAATACAGGGTTCGATTCCTTGTTTGACACAAAAAGTGCGTTTTTATCTTGTGATTAAAAAAAATATTTTGTCTGTTTATTAAAAAAATTGACTATCAAAAGCAAACAAGGTTTAATAAAAATATTTATTTATTTTTGTGAATGAAATGGATAGAGAACTACTATAAAGTTCTAGTTCTAGTCATACGTTCTTCTACCTTTGTGTTATATCTCAGACAAAAATCACCTTTCTCAGAATCTAGCTCAGGGTTTCCCAATCTGTGCGTTGCGTCGCGTGTCTATGCTACCTAAATTTGGCTAGTAATAAAATTGGAGCTATTATCGGTTGCTTTTTGCAATTTTATTTTTATCATTAAATTTATATAGTGACAAAACACTATAAAGACAAAAATGAAATTATAAATTGGCTTTGTTCATCTTAACCGATCGTTAAATATTTGTAAAAATATTTTCCTTCGGATATTGTAAGAGCAATCTCGCAACATCGATGAGGTCACACAGCCTACGCGTTAAAGAAAAACTTGCCAAATTCAACAGGCTTGCCAGTCGGTGTACGAGTGGTATAGGCATGTGCCCGGATAGCGTATAAAACACAGGCTTCTATTCGTCGTCCGACGGTTCACAATTGCTTTTTACAAGTGCTATTTATATTTTTAAGACGATATTGATGAATTTTAAGTGAAGAAAACATTATGAAAACAAAAATGCAATTATAAAAATTTTTGAAGGCTGGGTTGTAGTCCTAAGGGCGTCATTCTAGCACTTTCTTGTATTAATGTCAACCATACTTTCCAGAATCGCGAAGAAATTATCGAAATGATCCAGTACCTAGGCGGCGAAGTATGCGAAGGAACGGAACTAGATCCCGAAGCGACGCACCTGCTCTGCGCAGCGCCGGGCCGCAGCGAGAAGATGCTGGGCTCTGTGGCGGCGGGCCGCTGGGTGCTGCACCCTGCTTACATCGCTAGAAGCCGAGCCGCCGCGGGATTCCTGGCGGTCAGTAGCGGGGCCAGCCATGTGTGAACGCGATACGACGACTATAAGTAACTGTGGCCACAGAGCCCTGCCCTGCGCAGCGCCGGGCCGCAGCGAGAAGATGCTGGGCTCTGTGGCGGCGGGCCGCTGGGTGCTGCACCCTGCTTACATCGCTAGAAGCCGAGCCGCCGCGGGATTCCTGGCGGTCAGTAGCGGGGCCAGCCATGTGTGAACGCGATACGACGACTATAAGTAACTGTGGCCACAGAGCCCTGCCCTGCGCAGCGCCGGGCCGCAGCGAGAAGATGCTGGGCTCTGTGGCGGCGGGCCGCTGGGTGCTGCACCCTGCTTACATCGCTAGAAGCCGAGCCGCCGCGGGATTCCTGGCGGTCAGTAGCGGGGCCAGCCATGTGTGAACGCGATACGACGACTATAAGTAACTGTGGCCACAGAGCCCTGCCCTGCGCAGCGCCGGGCCGCAGCGAGAAGATGCTGGGCTCTGTGGCGGCGGGCCGCTGGGTGCTGCACCCTGCTTACATCGCTAGAAGCCGAGCCGCCGCGGGATTCCTGGCGGTCAGTAGCGGGGCCAGCCATGTGTGAACGCGATACGACGACTATAAGTAACTGTGGCCACAGAGCCCTGCCCTGCGCAGCGCCGGGCCGCAGCGAGAAGATGCTGGGCTCTGTGGCGGCGGGCCGCTGGGTGCTGCACCCTGCTTACATCGCTAGAAGCCGAGCCGCCGCGGGATTCCTGGCGGTCAGTAGCGGGGCCAGCCATGTGTGAACGCGATACGACGACTATAAGTAACTGTGGCCACAGAGCCCTGCCCTGCGCAGCGCCGGGCCGCAGCGAGAAGATGCTGGGCTCTGTGGCGGCGGGCCGCTGGGTGCTGCACCCTGCTTACATCGCTAGAAGCCGAGCCGCCGCGGGATTCCTGGCGGTCAGTAGCGGGGCCAGCCATGTGTGAACGCGATACGACGACTATAAGTAACTGTGGCCACAGAGCCCTGCCCTGCGCAGCGCCGGGCCGCAGCGAGAAGATGCTGGGCTCTGTGGCGGCGGGCCGCTGGGTGCTGCACCCTGCTTACATCGCTAGAAGCCGAGCCGCCGCGGGATTCCTGGCGGTCAGTAGCGGGGCCAGCCATGTGTGAACGCGATACGACGACTATAAGTAACTGTGGCCACAGAGCCCTGCCCTGCGCAGCGCCGGGCCGCAGCGAGAAGATGCTGGGCTCTGTGGCGGCGGGCCGCTGGGTGCTGCACCCTGCTTACATCGCTAGAAGCCGAGCCGCCGCGGGATTCCTGGCGGTCAGTAGCGGGGCCAGCCATGTGTGAACGCGATACGACGACTATAAGTAACTGTGGCCACAGAGCCCTGCCCTGCGCAGCGCCGGGCCGCAGCGAGAAGATGCTGGGCTCTGTGGCGGCGGGCCGCTGGGTGCTGCACCCTGCTTACATCGCTAGAAGCCGAGCCGCCGCGGGATTCCTGGCGGTCAGTAGCGGGGCCAGCCATGTGTGAACGCGATACGACGACTATAAGTAACTGTGGCCACAGAGCCCTGCCCTGCGCAGCGCCGGGCCGCAGCGAGAAGATGCTGGGCTCTGTGGCGGCGGGCCGCTGGGTGCTGCACCCTGCTTACATCGCTAGAAGCCGAGCCGCCGCGGGATTCCTGGCGGTCAGTAGCGGGGCCAGCCATGTGTGAACGCGATACGACGACTATAAGTAACTGTGGCCACAGAGCCCTGCCCTGCGCAGCGCCGGGCCGCAGCGAGAAGATGCTGGGCTCTGTGGCGGCGGGCCGCTGGGTGCTGCACCCTGCTTACATCGCTAGAAGCCGAGCCGCCGCGGGATTCCTGGCGGTCAGTAGCGGGGCCAGCCATGTGTGAACGCGATACGACGACTATAAGTAACTGTGGCCACAGAGCCCTGCCCTGCGCAGCGCCGGGCCGCAGCGAGAAGATGCTGGGCTCTGTGGCGGCGGGCCGCTGGGTGCTGCACCCTGCTTACATCGCTAGAAGCCGAGCCGCCGCGGGATTCCTGGCGGTCAGTAGCGGGGCCAGCCATGTGTGAACGCGATACGACGACTATAAGTAACTGTGGCCACAGAGCCCTGCCCTGCGCAGCGCCGGGCCGCAGCGAGAAGATGCTGGGCTCTGTGGCGGCGGGCCGCTGGGTGCTGCACCCTGCTTACATCGCTAGAAGCCGAGCCGCCGCGGGATTCCTGGCGGTCAGTAGCGGGGCCAGCCATGTGTGAACGCGATACGACGACTATAAGTAACTGTGGCCACAGAGCCCTGCCCTGCGCAGCGCCGGGCCGCAGCGAGAAGATGCTGGGCTCTGTGGCGGCGGGCCGCTGGGTGCTGCACCCTGCTTACATCGCTAGAAGCCGAGCCGCCGCGGGATTCCTGGCGGTCAGTAGCGGGGCCAGCCATGTGTGAACGCGATACGACGACTATAAGTAACTGTGGCCACAGAGCCCTGCCCTGCGCAGCGCCGGGCCGCAGCGAGAAGATGCTGGGCTCTGTGGCGGCGGGCCGCTGGGTGCTGCACCCTGCTTACATCGCTAGAAGCCGAGCCGCCGCGGGATTCCTGGCGGTCAGTAGCGGGGCCAGCCATGTGTGAACGCGATACGACGACTATAAGTAACTGTGGCCACAGAGCCCTGCCCTGCGCAGCGCCGGGCCGCAGCGAGAAGATGCTGGGCTCTGTGGCGGCGGGCCGCTGGGTGCTGCACCCTGCTTACATCGCTAGAAGCCGAGCCGCCGCGGGATTCCTGGCGGTCAGTAGCGGGGCCAGCCATGTGTGAACGCGATACGACGACTATAAGTAACTGTGGCCACAGAGCCCTGCCCTGCGCAGCGCCGGGCCGCAGCGAGAAGATGCTGGGCTCTGTGGCGGCGGGCCGCTGGGTGCTGCACCCTGCTTACATCGCTAGAAGCCGAGCCGCCGCGGGATTCCTGGCGGTCAGTAGCGGGGCCAGCCATGTGTGAACGCGATACGACGACTATAAGTAACTGTGGCCACAGAGCCCTGCCCTGCGCAGCGCCGGGCCGCAGCGAGAAGATGCTGGGCTCTGTGGCGGCGGGCCGCTGGGTGCTGCACCCTGCTTACATCGCTAGAAGCCGAGCCGCCGCGGGATTCCTGGCGGTCAGTAGCGGGGCCAGCCATGTGTGAACGCGATACGACGACTATAAGTAACTGTGGCCACAGAGCCCTGCCCTGCGCAGCGCCGGGCCGCAGCGAGAAGATGCTGGGCTCTGTGGCGGCGGGCCGCTGGGTGCTGCACCCTGCTTACATCGCTAGAAGCCGAGCCGCCGCGGGATTCCTGGCGGTCAGTAGCGGGGCCAGCCATGTGTGAACGCGATACGACGACTATAAGTAACTGTGGCCACAGAGCCCTGCCCTGCGCAGCGCCGGGCCGCAGCGAGAAGATGCTGGGCTCTGTGGCGGCGGGCCGCTGGGTGCTGCACCCTGCTTACATCGCTAGAAGCCGAGCCGCCGCGGGATTCCTGGCGGTCAGTAGCGGGGCCAGCCATGTGTGAACGCGATACGACGACTATAAGTAACTGTGGCCACAGAGCCCTGCCCTGCGCAGCGCCGGGCCGCAGCGAGAAGATGCTGGGCTCTGTGGCGGCGGGCCGCTGGGTGCTGCACCCTGCTTACATCGCTAGAAGCCGAGCCGCCGCGGGATTCCTGGCGGTCAGTAGCGGGGCCAGCCATGTGTGAACGCGATACGACGACTATAAGTAACTGTGGCCACAGAGCCCTGCCCTGCGCAGCGCCGGGCCGTAGTGTAAAGATACTAGGTTCTGTAGCGACGGCTCGCTAGGTGCTACATCCTGAGAATATCGCTGGAAGCCGAGCTGCAGGTGTTTTTTTACAGGTCAGTATTTAAAAGTTCTCGGGTTCAAACCTCGAATCAGGTCGCAAAAGCAGACAAAAAAGGAACTTGGAATTACTGCAAAACGACTCTTATGCCCGTATTTGTAGTTAATATTAATACTATTGCTAATGTTATGACTTAAAAAAATACTTTGTTTCAAAAAAGTAAGAACTTTTGAATATTTAGAAACAAAATGTTTTTTAGATTATTAATTGTTAATAATTTCTCAAATACGGTCGTGAGCTAAAAAATTAAAGTGAGACACCTAAGTGCCGCGTAGCGTCTCGTTAGTCATGAATGGCCCTTACACATTTGGTACTATTGTATCAGCCGCAGACTGCACTAAACTCTGCTGATATTGGCAGCTATCACTAAAATTTATGCAAGAGTACTTTCTCAGAGATTACTATCTCAATTCAGGATTTCGTTATATTATTCTATACACATAAAATTGAGAGTAGCAGATAATGATTTTAGTATTAAATCCGCCGTTTGTACAATTATTATTTATGCATGAATTTAAATAAATAATTAATAATTTCAAAAAACGCTCTATATTATGTACTTTACAGGAAGAAGACTTCGAATGGGGCAACCCTCAAGCAACTTGCCTACCCCCTCTTTCCGGGGCCGAAAGGACTCTAGCTAAGGCCGCGTATCGCTGGCGTTCCGCTAGAGATCGCAAACAACCGGGACCTTTTGCTGGAGTCGTGGCCTTACTACACGTGCCAGTTGCTAGGAGACGATTGCTGGCTAGGCTGGTCACAGCGGGCGATGGATTAGCGCCTGATGACGAGTAAGTAACCCTAGCCTGTTACGCTAATAAGGTGCTAGCTTGGACAGCGTATCGCTGGCGTTCCGCTAGAGATCGCAAACAACCGGGACCTTTTGCTGGAGTCGTGGCCTTACTACACGTGCCGGTTGCTAGGCGACGATTGCTGGCTAGGCTGGTCACAGCGGGCGATGGATTAGCGCCTGATGACGAGTAAGTAACCCTAGCCTGTTAAGCTAATAAGGTGCTAGCTTGGAAGCGTATCGCTGGCGTTCCGCTAAAGATTTAAAACAACCGGGGCCTTTTGCTGGAGTCGTGGCCTTACTACACGTGCCAGTTGCTAGGAGACGATTGCTGGCTAGGCTGATCACAGCGGGCGATGGATTAGCGCCTTATGACGAGTAAGTAATCCTAGCCTGTTAAGCGATAGCTTATAAGATGCTAACTCGGACAGAGTATCGCTGGCGTTCCGTTAGGGATCGCAAACAAACGGGGCCTTTTGCTGGAGTCGTGGCCTTAGTACACGTGCCGGTTGCTAGGAGACGATTGCTGGCTAGACTGGTCACAGCGGGCGGAAAATAGCTTTGCAATCCCTAGGTGGAAAGTAATTTAGTTTTAATTGCTACCATCAGAAATAAAGTCAAAGATAACGGAGTCACATCATATTATTAAAATAAATAAGCTTTCCATATTTTGTTTGCTTAGCTAAATATTATAAATGAGTTTATTACGATCGTTGGTATAAAAATATACCATTAGTCTATTTACTAACGATTAAACAATTAATCAGTGTCATCGAGTATTTTTTTACATTTTACGTTGTAACTATTAATTTTTCTTTTTGTCTTTGACAATATCCTTATTTTAGTTCTGTCGATTATTGCAAAAATTAGTAAGCATGCGGTATTCGTTATAAAATCTTCTTACTTACTCTCTCCTTTAGCTGTCACTCATATCGCTATCTCATGAGACAAAATTTAATTTGAAATTTGATATCGCGCCAGAAACATCTCGAGTGAAATGGGTTGCTTTCTCCCCTTGTATAACAATCTACTATTCTCTTATCTCCCACAAATGTTTGACACGTGGACTTATTGCAATAAACAATTAAATTAATGCAAAAATTATCCTCTTTTTTCCAGGCCGCCATACAACAACGAGGATATAACAGTATGCTTCGCCGATATCAAAAGGTACCCGCTCTCAGAGCGCGACGCCGCGTGGCTGGTCTCAAGGAGGATTCCTGTATGTGCTCCCGTATTACTAAGTTCCTATCTCACCGATGAAACTCCACCGAACCCTGTTGAACACTGTTTACCTGACTTTAGACCGAAATAGACCTTATAGATTTGATGTTAAGGTTGAGTATGTGTTATTGTGATGGCGTAGTTTAAACAGGCTGTATATAGCTTGGTTAAGAATATTTTATGTTCATTAAGATGAAATAAGGAACCAACCAGACAGCACGGTAGCTCAATTGGAAGAGCGTTTGACCCGGCTAGCCAGTAGTTGCAGGTTCGAGTCCCGCCCGTGCGCAATTTTTGTTATTATTATTGTTATTTCATCTACGTTAATATAAAAAACGACACAATAGTGAAGCGTTATCAATTTCTAAGTTCAATTTATTCTGTAATAAATAACTACTTGGCCCAGTGCTGTTGTAAAACAGTTGGGTAGATAGCGCAGACGTCACGCGTAATGATAAGATACCAGAAATTTCGCACGGTCGGACCGACAGCCTGGTAACTCAATTGGAGGAGCGTTTGTCCCGGTTACCAGAAGTTGCAGGTTTGAGTCCCGCCCTAGCGCAATTTACTGTTTTTTATTTCATCTTTATGAATGTTGCTCAACTTCAGATCGATATAGAAGTCATTTAAAGGTTTGATTTCTCAATCCGTTTTCGTTTTGTGGGTTGCGTATTTGTTTGGATTGGATCCACGTATATAGTATCGATAAACCGAATGGTCAATCGCTTTTGCTTAAAGATCGAATCGTTTTGATTAACATATTAATATGCCTCTATCGACAGTTTCGATCGGCAATGCTAGTTGTATTGATACAGTATCTTAAGGTAAACGGTTAATGTACTTTGTAAATCTCAAGCCAAAATATCTTTACATGTTAAACTTTTATCTAACTGAATTTCGCTTTTATCAGCTGTTCTGTTTTTATGAAATAATTAACTTGTACCTAGATTAAAAGTTGTTTTCAACATCTTAATCACAAGTTGCAATGGTTAATATAGAACGTGATTTCTTTCTATAATGTTTTCAGTGTCGATTCAGACCTTATACACCGTGACTTTTTAATTACCCGAGAAAACGAAAATTTGCGTTTATAAAAATATGTATATCCGTAAGTAACACACAAATATTATAGCGTGCATACAAAAATATCGTTTTATAGGACTTCAAATAAATCCTGTTAATGCACCAAAAACATGTAAACCATCTTCGTAGTATTTGTTCAATGAGAGAGAGAGAGACGCATGCATTCATTCAGATTCGCGCGGCGCTCACGCTGTCTCCCGCGCATGCGCTACTGCTACGCCTAGTGCCAACGATTGTCAAGATCGCCAAGCATCGCGGGTTCGCATCCGCACTAGCATTTAATAAACGTGATATCTGTTGATTTGTATGTTGTGGCCATTACGAAGTAATAAAAATAGCACGTTTCACGATTTTTTTTATCTGCGTAATAAATTGTTTATTTTAATTACTTAGTTAAAGTGTATTTTAAAATATGGTACCACTAGGTATTAACAAGATTAACAAATGATACAAATACCTAAAAACCTTAAAACAAATATCGACATACCTTACACGTATTGCAGTATTTTTTCAAAATGTCCTCCTCCCTCCGAGATACAAACACATGCTCTTTTCCGCAAGTTATTCTTCAAAGAAATAAGCACGTTTCTTTGAGCTTGAACCTCTTGAAAAGCCGCAATGATCCGGTTTCGCAAATCACCAACACTGGTGGGTTCACTCACAAACACTCGGCGCTTGATCTCGCTCCACAAATAAAAGTCCACGGGCGTAAGGTCCGGGGACCGCGGAGGCCAGGGCACGGGCCCGCCGCGGCCGATCCACCGCGCTCCGAACTCGCCGTTTAGGTACGCGCGCACTGCATTGTGGTAATGGGGCGGAGCACCGTCATGTTGGAAGTACAGCGACTGGAGATACGCGAGGGGCACGTCGTCCATTATGGTCGGCAACATCTCCTGGAGAATAGCTAAATAGCGTCAATCGCCCTTCGATGAAATATGGGCCGATGATAGTGTCGTTAAACACACCTGCCCATACGTTGAGTGAAAAACGGTGTTGGTAGGAGTGCCGCTTTGACAATTTTGGATTCACGTAACTCCAGTAGTGTTCATTGTGGCTGTTGAAAACACCGATCCGAGTAAACAAACATTCATCGGTGAACAAAATGTTAGCGTTTGGGTTTGCTAACACCCACTCGCAGAACGACACTCGCGGCTGTCTGTCACTGTCACTGAGCTCCTGCACTTTGCGGTAGTGAAACGGGTGCATGACCGATGAAATTATTTTCCATACGCAGTACTGGCTCACGTGGAAATGTCGGGCTCCTTCACGGGTCGCGATCGCGTCGCGGGTCTTCTTCAAAATACTGTACGACGTCATCGTACAGATCTTGTGGGTACGAGACCCCCGAGCGTCCTTGTGCGTGAGCCGGGGTGCGGAACTGCCCATGGTCTAACAGCCTCTGCCAGGCTCCCAACATGGTTTCGTGCGAAGGTTGGCGCTCATTAGGGTATAACTCCCTGTACAAACGTAATCCAGCCGCTACGTTCTCGCCTGACATAATGTACGCTCTCACCATTAGAGCGTATTCACGATTGGAGTACTGATACGCCATCTCGAGATTCGTCACTTCACTTTAAACTAAACACAGGTGCGGAGGTCGCGTGCGCCGGTGACCTTGCGTGACACAACCTTGACCGTTTAGGATTCGCGACGGACTGAGCTGAGGACAATGATGGCGCGGGCGGGCGAGGGATGCGCGTGAGACTCCGCCCGCCCGTTCATTCATGAAGGGAGTGCCGGCCAGCTTCGAGCTTAGACGCGAGTTTGCCGAAAGAGAAAGAAACGTCTTTTGTCGGCAGGTTGTGTAATTTGTTTTCATTCATAGTTATTCCTTCCGTACGCCAATATTACGCGACCAAATTAGGTGGATTTTGGTTCCGTTAATGTTGGTATGATAATGATTACTATTTGAATTAGTAGGACTGTTATGGTGCATATTTTTTACGGAATGTTAGGGACCTTTTGAATAAATTTCTCATAAGAAAAAAATTTTTTTTTTAATCGTTAAATTCGATGTATATCGATATCTGAGTATGTTAGTTAATTTTCTCGGGTAATCAAAAAATCACGGTGTATAGCTTGGTTAAGAATATTTTATGTTCATTAAGATGAAATAAGGAACCAACCAGACAGCACGGTAGCTCAATTGGAAGAGCGTTTGACCCGGTTAGCCAGTAGTTGCAGGTTCGAGTCCCGCCCGTGCGCAATTTTTGTTATTATTATTGTTATTTTATCTACGTTAATATAAAAAACGACACAATAGTGAAGCGTTATCAATTTCTAAGTTCAATTTATTCTGTAATGAATAACAACTTGGCCCAGTGCTGTTGTAAAACAGTTGGGTAGATAGCGCAGACGTCACGCGTAATGATAAGATACCAGAAATTTCGCACGGTCGGACCGACAGACTGGTAACTCAATTGGAGGAGCGTTTGTCCCGGTTACCAGAAGTTGCAGGTTTGAGTCCCGCCCGCGCGCAATTTACTGTTTTTTATTTCATCTTTATGAATGTTGCTCAACTTCAGATCGATATAGAAGTCATTTAAAGGTTTGATTTCTCAATCCGTTTTCGTTTTGTGGGTTGCGTATTTGTTTGGATTGTATCCGCGTACATAGTATTGATAAACCGAAAGGTCAATCGCTTCTGCTCAAAGATCGATAACATATTAATATGCCTATATCGTCAGTTTCGATCGGCAATGCTAGTTGTATTGATACGGAATCTTAAGGTAAACGGTTAATGTACTTTGTAAATCTCAAGCCAAAATATCTTTACATGTTAAACTTTTATCTAACTGAATTTCGCTTTTATCAGCTGTTCTGTTTTTATGAAATAATTAACTTGTACCTAGATTAAAAGTTGTTTTCAACATCTTAATCACAAGTTGCAATGGTTAATATAGAAGGTGATTTCTTTCTATAATGTTTTCAGTGTCCCTGTTACGTCGTACACTTTAATCGAAACTTTTTAAAGTAAACTCATAAATTATGAGTTTATTCAGTAAATGCACGTATACACAAAAACTGCTTTTTTATAAAGGTTCAATTAGATACGCCGTTGAATATGTTTGTAAAACTCAATGATTAACTTGATGAAGGCATACAACAGTGCCGACACAGTCCCGACACTGAAGAGTGCGGATCGGCCTTAATACTCAGGAACTCATCATGAAGTTTCTGACTATTGCTACTCATAATAGTGTTGATTGATTCCACTTTTAGAAATAAACAAAATTGTGCCTAGTTTGTATAATCATAAAGTCTATTTATGTTAGACAGTAACTAAGGCTTTGATGATTGTGTATTATATTTATTGTTAAAAGTTAAAATACTTAAGACTCAAATAAAAAGTATTTTATTTTTGGTAATTTTTGTATTCATTCGTAAACACCCGTGACTTAATCGGTCGGTTGCTGCACCGTCTTGGTTTAACCAAAACTGTTACTAATTATTTTCGTACGGAGTTTAAGTTACATTAGGTGTTCGGTACAGAACATTAACCATAAAATGTTGATTATGGTACAACTGAGCCTATATTGTATTTCTTTATTGTACATTTAGGTTATCAAACAATGGTACTTAACATATTTTTATGGCATAAAAACTATACTGTGATTGAAACCGCGACAAACACAGATTATAAGGTAGAAGTAAACGCTTCATATAAAAATAATTTAGGCTTAAATGTTTATGTGACAGCATGATACGGCAGTATTGCTCCCATCCACTTAAAAATACATGACAAAACACAATTGGTGTTAGGAACAATGAGCACAAAATATCAATATTTTGTGCATTAAGTGTGTGGTTATTAATAGATAAAGAGAAGCCACGCAAAAAATGTGTAGAAAATAAGACGACAAGATTTCTTATTCTTTGAAATTAGAATTTAATAAATTGAAAGCCATTTAAATTAAAACCTAACTAGCCAGTAGATACTGGCATTTAAGAAAAAGCAAATTATAACAAAATAAGCGCTAACGTTCGTTCCATAAACGCTAGTATCAATGGTAACAATACAGTTTAATATCGTCTAGCCATTAACAAGACCACTCTGTCTTCTCTCGGGTACTTTAGGCCCGCGTCGGCGAGCTCCGTCCAACTCGCTTCGGTTATGGCGGTGAACCCGCAGGCTTTTGCCAGTTTTTGTGACGCAGGGCCCGTGAACATGGTTGATGTGCCTTTCACACCTCGAGACTTGCAGAGGGACTCTCTGAAATAGAGGAAATGTGTAATTAAAATCAATAAATTTGCGAATGCGAACGCATCCAAAATGTTTATAGACGTTGGATGAACGCAGCGCCTTTCCTGCTTCTTTCCCTCTCCACACGCCTCAGCCCTCAACGCGATCGCAAGCGCACGAAACAGCTCGAGACATAAAAATAAAGAAACAAACAAGTCCATGTGACGTCAAATTCAGCAACAGTCGGCACTGATTCTTCCACATTAAGTTTTGCTAGCAAGTAATGTTAACATAATAAGTAATAAAAAACTTTTTATGATTTTGACAGAGTTGTTAATAAGTATGTGGCGACATCGCCGTCGACAGGTAGCATTGCTACACTGATGGTTTAATAAAATAAAAAAAAATTACGCAATTGCGGACGCATCCAAAATGTTTATTGACGTCGCGTTGGATGAAGGCAGCCCTTCATTGTTTCTTTCCCCCTCCACACACCTCACCCTGCAACGCGATCGCAAGCGAACAAAGCAGCTCGAGACATAAAAATCAAGAAAACAATCAAACAAGCCCATGTGCCAATCCAACCCGCACGGAGTCCGCGTGGTGGTGTATGGCTCATACCACCTCATATCACACTCACGCCACCAATACTTTCGAAACACAAGAACTTATATTGTATTCAAGACAAGATGATGAGGTGATCACATTCAATAGGATGATAAACTTACAAACACACAAACATCCTCTCACCACAAACGTTCGTCAGTCCTTCTCCGTTCCGTTGCGGGTACAAACGTAAGATATGATTGATTCACCTTGCTGCTAAGATCCTGCCTCCAAGCTTCGATCCTCTGTACTCCTTTGCCACGCACAGTCCAAAAGCTTGCAGCAATCTGTCCAGACCAAGGTATTCGAACGGATCGCTCTTGGATTTTAAGTATTTTACAACGCCAAAAGCGTTAAGAGCTGCGTCGCCTTCTATCTGAAATCGAGATCAGTATTGTTGAATTACTTCAAGATTTTGAAACAAGGCACAGAACATAAAATACAGTCATAACAATCACTAGGCTGTGCTAACTTTTATACTAGTATAATATACTAGTCGGCATGCCTTTAAAAAACCTGCCACCAACACGCACGGAGTCCGCGTGGTGGAGTATGGCTCATGAGCGTGATATGAGGTGGTTCATATTACGCTCACACCACCAATACTTTACTTTTTTAGTTCGTTTCTAACGAAAGGGAAAAGTATTTACGGTTGAAAGCATATCCTCCTAAGAAGGTTTATGCAGGGCCATAACCTATAAATATGTATTATTAGCAGAAAAAGGGTAAAAAAACTAGCTGCCAGAAAACGGCAACACTTATGCACGGCAACACTGAGTATTCGCGTGGACTGAACGGGCAGGTCAGCAGCACGCGCATTTTTTGGCTGGCGGTTGAAGATTGCGGACGCTTCTCTATTTGTGTAACCCTAGATTGGGAGACTAGAATACTAGATTCATATTTAGCTTGCTTTTTGATAGTTCATTCATTATTTTCACGGGGCTTGGGCTTAAAATTGTGATTGTACGTTTTAGAAAAAGAATAAAGTGTGTTTTGAATAGTATTTTATTAGCACCCATCATCTTATTTGTAATAGAATCTTTAATACTAATGGATTTGTGAAGCTGTATAGAAGGGAACTATAGAAAACAAATTGTTCTAACGTTTAAGTGTCACCGCAGACTAAAGACACCACATTTACTGCCCGTTATATCGTAATCAGATGCAGTGAAATCTGCCATGGTCTTCATAGTATTTTAAAGCACCCGAGCGTACTCGTACCTTAAAAACAGGCCCCGCTCCCTTATCTACCACAAAGCAAGCGTTCAAGCCCACAAGCGTCTTCTGCCCGTCCACGTCAGTAAAGCATCCAAGGCTCATTCGATGAGCCAGGATTTCCTTCCAGCCACGTTTGAAACACGCAAGGCTCGCCGGGTCGTTGAGTATACCTGGAAGTCATCTTAACAGTTGTATTAATCAAAAGAATTCATGTCATGATACGATTTCGTAAGAATCGAATTAAATATTTAAATTGCATAGGGGAAAGGGGGGAATACTTAACTTCAATCAAAAAAATAAAAAGGACTAGAGTAGTTCTGAAGTCAAATTTTAATCGTAATGGTTCTAGAACTATTGTATTACAGATAGGGTTAAATATTTTCAACGAATTCTTAACCATTTTGGTAATAAATTAACTTTTTTTAGAAGTAGTAATTTTCCGCTTTGCCCTTATCACAAGGGTAAAGTGGAATTGCACATTGGGCAAAGCGAAAAATGGATTTATTTGGCGTATTTCCTATCAACTTGAGTATTACGCTAATGAAATCAATAAAATTAAGTAAGATAATCAACTAATTTGGTATAAAGGAACTAAGTATTTCAAATCAAAGACTTTCCACTTTTCATCATTAGGAGTAGGTAAAGTGATTTTTTATTTAATTTAATAAGGCACATATTTGACATTCACATACAAAATGCATAAGTTCCTATATTTAACACGAACAAAACAACCACCTTCAATTACACCACAAAGTTCATGAGCGATGGAGAGTTCCAATTGGGATACCATATTTTTTGGATACCGAACTCGCTCGATCACTCTCCTCATTTGACCTTCCGTTCATAAGCATTGGTTTGTTTTTCTTTTGTAGTTATGAAATAAAAGTTGATGTCGCTTTAATATAACGTATTAAATCAACTGTCAACAAAAGTGGAAATCATTCCACTTTGCCCCCTTGTAATTCTTTCCACTTTGCCTTTATGATAATAATATAGTTTTCAATTCATTACTAAACAAATATTTAAATTTGTTCAATCTACAAAATGTCTGAGTGTAGTAGAATAAACAGATATTAGATTAAAATAATAAATACACCGCCACTACTCATTTTTATCATAAATATCCAGCCTCCAAAATCCTTGAATTTCATAAAAAACTCACTCGATACATATCGCGCAGCCGGGTAGCCCGCTAGGTGGTGCTAGCCGGACTGATTTTGGTCAATGACCTTGGTCGGACGTGCGCTAGGCTTGTGCGAGGTGCGGGTGCCGTTGGGTGAAAGAGTGTTGGTAAAATCAAATTTTTCGCTTTGCCCCCCTCTTCCACTATGCCCCCCTCTCTCCTAATCAGCTCAAAGCCCACACAATTATGGTGTTTTAAAATTTTTAAAGTTCGACACAGTACGTAATTTATACGATAATGATAACTGTTACAAATACCGGTAAAATGTTTTTTTTTCTAATTATTGTATTTTGAGAAGTGGTTCTTACTGTAGTTTACTACCTTTATAACTAATTGTTTATTGTAGTCTTAACATTTTCAAGGGGTTTGTCATGAATTTTATGGTTTTGTAGGGAGTTTAATCTCCGTAGCGTTTTGTGTTGTTCCTAATAAATACTTTGTTTTATGGTGCTTTTCCGGACTTGAACTCATTTTACTGTTAAAAAATGAATAGGGCACATTACTCTGATACAAAATGAGTGATTTACCAGTAGACGCTTAAAGTCTGGAACTCCTCTACCTGTCATAATTCTACATTAAACAATTTGTTATAAAAGTCTTAACCGATAGTAAAAAACACTTCATAAAATAGGAACCTCTCAATATTTAAAAAAAAAAAAACACTTTTTCCGTCCCCCTAAATGTGCCAGAGTGTGTATATAGGTGCGCTCGATGTTTTTGCCACCTTACCACTTTTAAACGAACACCAATTGCTCACATGCACGACATAAAAATCCGCGTAATTTTAAATCTTTTATTTACGAAGTGGAAGCGAGAGTCCATGGTTCAAATCACCGAGTTTAAACGATCACGTTGATATAAAGAGTCTACATAATGTTAGAAATTGAAGTGTTGATTTTTTTTTGACTTATTATGACGAGAGACTATTATTAATGGCACGATAATGTTCACAGTCTTCTTTTAATAACACTAGTTTTATAAAAAAAACAAATTTACCGCTAGTACAGCACACAGGTTCATCAGGCAACCAGTGTTCCAGCATCATCTGGACAGCGGCGTTATCGTACTCCGGGCCTATGTCCTGCACAGTCCATGTCTTGCCGTTTGCGTCCCACTGGTCCCACACACGGGGACAAGACTCGTCCCATTTTCGTTTGAACGCCATTACGACCTGAAACTTCTAGATGGGTATATAGAAAATATTAAAAAACATTAGCCCTTAGGCTTGACAGATGCTCTCAATGTTAATTTTATCAATAACGAGAGTTAAAAAGTGCGTAACTCGGAATTTAATTAAAGTATTATGCCAAAAGCGATCTGAAATAAAGATGAGTACTTATATGATGCATAAAGAGGAATTTATTGATTAACTAGAAATCTTGTACGAGTAGATACTTACATAAGTATATTCACGTATTTCACAAAGTGGACTGATAGTAACTGTTAAGTTATTACAATTAGATTAAGATATGCGCCTAAAGTTATCAAAAGGTTACGTTTGTTATGATTATATTTATAAATGGACCAAATCTAAATACTACTTGTAACTTAGGGCTGATTTTTCAATAGTCAGATCAGAGATATTCGTCGAACAAAATACAATATGGCTAATTTGAAAACGTCACCTAATTGTCAGCAATTATACGTAACTGTCATTTTTAGGGTTCTGTAGCCGAATGGCAAAAAACTAAACCCTTATAGTTTCGTCAAGTCTGTCTGTCCGTCCGTATGTCACAGCCATTTTATTCTGTAACAATAAGCATCACAATAATGAAATTTGGTAGGAATGTGTATCCTGTTAACCGCTTAACGACCCTCATACAAAAAATTAAAAATAATGACATTTAAGGGGGGTTCCTATACATGAAACTAAAACCAAAATTATTATTTTTAGTCAAACCTATACGTGTGAGGTATCTATGGATAGGTCTTATAAAATGACATAGAGGTTTCTAAAACCATTTTCTTTTAAAGTCTAACGTTTCATAGCTAGACGCTTCCAAAGTGGTAAAATGGGCGTCCCCCCATCTAACTTCTAAACTAAGCGAGTGTAAATTTTGAAAAAAAATATATAATGTAAATCTTAACGAAAACTTTCGACGAAAATTGGTTCGGACGGGATCGAACGAGAAGTTTTTGAGATATAGCACATTTTCAACAACCGCAAACATAACTTTGTACTTCATACAAACACTATGAAAAACAAAGTTACATTTGCTGTCAACAAAATATTGTGGTATTTTACTAAGTAAGTGGATTCCCTAATTCAGTTCAAATTGGCACGGAACCCTCAGTGCGCGAGTCCGACTCGCACTTTTTTTTTAATTCTGTCGCTTTATAATTTATCAGTCTGATAAGTTTTATTCGGCTGTTAGTTAAATAGCTGATAATAAAAACATGTTTACTTTTACGTTAAATTTCACTTGAAAAAAATTTTACTCTATATTATACCTAAAGCTGAAGAGTTTGTTTTTTGTTTGAAAATGAACGCGCTTATCTCAGGAACTACTTCTACTGTACCGATTCTTACTTTCAATGAAAATATGAATTTTAAATGAAAATTGAGATATTTTGAATGAAACTTACGCGGGCGACGCCGCGGGGCACCGCTAGTCGTTAATAAGTAATGAAACTTAACCGCAAAATAAAATTAATAATACCCGCTGCTTTCAGTGATAATTTTATTTTTACCCACAAACTTAGATGTAAGTAAGGTACGCCATTGTTGAGTTTACTTAAAGAAAATGACTTTTATATGTTGAATATTTAATCGTAACGTTTAACCATAAACAAGACCACTCTGTCTTCTCTCGGGTACTTTAGGCCCGCGTCGGCGAGCTCCGTCCAACTCGCGTCGGTCATGGCGGTGAACCCACAGACTTTTGCCAGTTTTTGAGACGCCGGGCCCGTGAACATGGTTGCTGTGCCTCTAACACCCTGCGATTTGCAGAGGGGTTCCCTGAAAATGAGTGTCAGAATGTAGTTAAGTTTCTCTTAAAAAAATATATCGCATTTGTAAACTTACGGAAATCTAAGTACCAATACCATGAGTTTACGACTGTTTTACTCCCTAGGGACGACGTAAAAATGGCAATGGAAAATTTCACAGCGCCTATAGCGGTCACTGGTAGAACAAAAAAATTCTATATGAAAAGTTACTTAAATTCATGGTAACCATTACCATGAATTTAAGTAACTTAACAGGGCTTTGGACGAAATTCGAAGGTCATTCACTGGTGGTGTTATAGTCCTTATTGGATTCTTATAACATAAAGACAAACAGAACGAGAAATATCAGTGCCTTAGAAAGTGCGGATGGTATTTTTTTATAGTCTAGAAAAAGGAAAAAGAATTCAAAAAAAATATTTCAAACTCAAAAGTAATAATTCTTACTTCTCAGGTAACTATTCGCTATAAATGCGGGTTTATGAGGTTTCTTAAAACTTTGACGTCATCTTAACATCTTTCTCGTTTCATAAGAGAGTTAGAGAGGGGGAGAGATGTCCAAAATGAAAGCAGAAATGGTTTTCTTTACCTAGCTGCTAAGATCCTGCCTCCAAGTCTTGCACCTCTGTACTCTCGCGCAACGCACAGTCCATAAGCTAACAGCAGTCTGTCTAGCTCAAGATGCTCGTATGGATCTCTCTTGGATTCTAGGTACTTCATTACGCCGAAAGTGTTGAAAGCTGCGTCACCTTCTATCTGAAGATCAGAAAAAAGTTTTTTTAGGTTTCAATACGCGTGGTAATTTGATGGTCGGTGGCCTCTTGGACGGAATGTTTTAATCTCGGCTAAATAACAAATGGTATGTAGATTCTCAGGTAAGCGTAGACTATCACTTTGGAAGGTAGGTATAGGGTAGGACACATCATAAAATGGTTTAAAACTAATTAAGATGGCAGCGAACTTTTTCATCTAACATAAATTGGGTGATAATGTAAAATGAAAAAAAGTGTCACTGTGTATGGCGGGCAACCGAATATTATATTTGTAATTAGACCAGTTGTAAATTTTTAAAATCAGTGACCATATTAAACACGCTTTTAATGTTTAGCTAATCTTAAAAATATGGAAAGCTTGATTTTTTATAATATGATGTGACTCAATTATCTTTAACTCCATGTCAGATCGTAGCAATTTAAACCACCCGTCTATCTTCACATGAAAGTTCAATTTTCCGAACAAAAGAGATGAAAAAGTCATTGCTCAAACGTATGAGTGTCATTCCATATTCAGGTGCATAAAGTAAAAAGTAAAGTCAGCCTGTAAGCATACCATACTGTAGGGCAAAGGTCTCACCTCAAATATGAATGTTATGAATGAGCCGGAACTCCACCACGCGGGCTCAGTGCGGATTGGTGGGGGTGTGGCAAGGCAAGCTACCAACCTTGCTGTCAAATGCATCGGTGAATATGGGTGCCCAAATGTGCAATAGTCTTATAGTTATCTCTTTATTAAGATTTCCTTACCTTCAGATCAGGTTCCTCTCCCTTATCCACCACGCCGCAAACGTTCAACCCGACTAGTGTCTTCTGTCCGTCCACATCAGTAAAACAGCCGAGGCTCATGCGCTGGCTCAGGAGTTGTCTCCATCCACGCTTAAAACATTCTAAGCTGACGGGGTCCTCTAGTATACCTGTAAGTGAGAGCCTGCACTTGACTTAGGTAGACTTGCGCATATCAGGATGAAGAACGAATTAACATATTTTACTTAATCTTCTAATATCACGATAAATAATGAGGAAAATTGGGTTAAAATGAAAATGAGCATACGAATGAGTACTAGGAATCACGCCGCAATGGCCCTCAAGAATGAGTTTTCGTAGAAGCAGAATAAAGAAGAGCTGAGCATAGAGACGTAAGTTTATTTTATTTATTTGGTAAACATAATATTACAATATGTATATTATTAAAACATATTTGTAACAACATAAATGTACCAGATTGTAATACTTAAACATTTATACACACAGAGTAACAAAATCAACACAGTACTCAAGTTGATATTGCTCACAATGTTTGCTTTGATTCTTCCACACTAGGGTTAGTAAGCTCTTCTTTACTAATATTATAAAGCTAAAGAGTTTGTTTGTTTGAACGCGCTAATCTTAAAGATTACTGAACCAATTTCAAAAAAAATATTTTATTGTTGGTGTAACGGTTCGTTACACGCCTTACTCAATAAATAAGAAATTAAAGCTAAACTTACTAACATTAACTTAAACCTAACATTAATTATACTAATTATCTACAATTACCTAACTAAATCTTAATCAATTATTATTTCAAAAATACTAACACGCAAACTCGATCGCAGTTGCTAGTTTAAAAATATCTAACTATGCGTTGAAACTGGTTCGGCCGAATGTGTGACGTCGCCTTCGGAACATACGTCGCGTAGTCCGAGCGGAGCTATCCTAACGCGAGGACGTACTGCGGTCGATCAAAACTGCCAACTCACGGCGGCCTACGAATTCTTTAGACTGTGATTTTTATATTTCTACCAATTTAATTAACTTCAGTGTCCCCCCGATATCGGGGTCTCGGTTTCCGGTTGGGATTCTACACCGCCGCGGAAGCCAGGCTATTACTAATACTGCCTAAATCAATCCCCTTACTGCTACTACCAACGCCACGAGTGCTGAGTCATCGCGGTGTCACCGGACTTCATTAAACCAGGACAGTGGCGTTGATCATTAATTGAAGACGCGTATCTTTTAGGTTGCCAATTATAAACCTACTCCCTGTAATTTAGATAAGTTTAAATGTGTAAATCGTTTTAAATAAGTTTTCCTTGTACTAAACTCTTTCTTTCACCTACATTAGCTACCTCCTCACTAAAAGGGTACGGTACATTGGATAGCTTATAAATCTGGAAAGGCTTTAACTATAATACATCACGTGGAGACGGGAGGGAAACCGCTAGTTTAATAATAAATGCTTCCGATTTTTATAAATCTTACCGCTAGTAGCGCACACAGGCTCATCAGGTAACCAGTGTTCCACCATCATCTGAACAGCTGCGTCATCGTACTCCGGGCCTATGTCCTGAACACTCCAGGTCTTGCCGTCTGCCTCCCACTGGTCCCACACACGAGGACAGGACTCGTCCCATTCTCGTTTGAACACCATGACCTGAGACTTCTGGAAAATATATGGAAATGGTAAAATTAAGAACATTTGAGCTCAGTTGCACCAACTCAAAGTCAAAGTCGAAAATAATTTATTCAATTTAGGACACAAAATGCCACTTATGAACGTCAACAATTAGTGTAATATGAATCAATTATGGCCCATATGGGGCTAGAAAATGTCTCCTTATCTTTTGCCCTACTAGCTTAAATCCGTTAAATTGTAATCTGACGATTTATTGTGAACTGTACCGAATCACTGGGCAAAGTGGTGGGTCAGGAAAGGTGAAGGTTTACATATGTACCAATCTCGTGTTAGGTTGACATGTAAGTACGGACAACAGCACGTCAAGGTAAACTCTGCGGTATCTTATACCGTTGTAATAAGGGCTAGTTTGCAACAAAAGTGGGTAGCCTGATGAGCTGGCGACTGTACCAATAAAAGCGTAAAGTACGTTTTTCTTTGCTAGTCCAATATTGTAAACAATCTTGACTAAATTGATTTAATTCACTTATATCACTATAAAAGTTTTGAAATATTGTTTACAATGCTTTAGAATGTTTTTAACACTCACAGTGTCATATTTTATATTTATAAAGATGAAATAAGGAACCAAAAATTTGCGCACGGGCGGGACTTGAACCAGCAACCTTTTGGCATACCGGGCTTTTGGCCCGGTATGCCAAAAGGTTGTTGGTTCAAGGTTTCATATTGTTTACAATATTGGACTAGTAAAGAAAAATTGACTTCTAAACCATATTGAAATTGTTCACAATAAATCCACAGATTACAATCTACCGGACTAAACCGTTACATCTAGAGTGTTATCTCGCGGCTTTTACAATATTACAGAGACATTTATACTTTATACGAGAACTTGACTGTCAGTATTAGGTTATAGCCCAGATAATATAATACTATAGTAACATGTTCTGTTCTCATGAACTGAGCTGTGTGAGACATTGTGACTTGCTGCATTTGATAAATCTGGTACTACGTCTTATTTGGGTTATTGTTTTTTTATTAAGTAATTTAAGTAAGTGGACACTGCTGTTATATAATGTCAAGGTACTACCAAACAATAAGAAAAAAAGTACTTACGCTTAAAGATATGAAAAGGTTTTTATTGCTTTATATATTTAAAAAAAAAAACATTAATTTCAAGCTACAAAGGCCCATACAATAGATACCTTAAAGAGTAACATACATATAATAATATTAAACAATCAAAATAAATGAAGCACTATTTTGGTTATAGAACTATTATAATAGAACAATAATTGACATCCTCAATCATATCTCGTTGGATAGCATAGGGTTAAAGAAAATATTATTAACTACTTACCTAAATAAAACAAAAAATACGTTGTTCAGAATAGTGGTTGGTAAACAATACACTGAATGAATGTTATTATTATGTTGGCTAATATTTGTAACGTAAGTAGGTTATAGTTTTTTTTTGTGTTATCTATCAGATAATAAGCAAACACGAACTTAAAATAAACATTAAAAATTTAAAAATGTATCGTTAGATAAAATTTGGGCTAGCAACGCGTCTTCCCTCGAAAGTGGGCGCGCTAATAATATCTCGTGTGTGCCGGAATAACACACACACGGTCAGTTAAATTGGATGACTTTAGGGCTGGCAAAAAAAAAACTTTCAATCAATCGAAACAAATTTATTTATTCATCACTATGGCACATACATAACACTCTTTATCAGGAAGAGCTATCCGTTTTGACATTTTGTTTTATTTCATGTGTCACTTTCTCGGTTTCTGATGTCTTCCTTTCCCATTTTAAAATGAACTTATAGTATATGATAGGAAGCCATGGCGATGAGTCTTAAACGATATACCTATCCATTTAATACACTTCATTAATATAGGTGCACCCTACACTAATTTAGTGCTGATTTCGTAATTGATGATTAACTGAGCTCGGTGCGTGCTTTAAACTAAGATACTTTAACGTATGGTCATTGAAAAGGTCATTCTGAAAATGATTGTCTGAGGTATCAATTGTTCAAACACGCAAAACCGTCTATTTAACAGCTGGTACCTTTTTAACCACGACATCTATAGTAGTCTATATCTGATATCTTGTCTTGCTGTTTATTTAAAGACTTTATTGCTCAAATTTAGTGTTTAAAGATTAACTTAATGTCAAAAGCATTCCCTGCCAGTTAGACCTTTAGGTCTTGAATTTAAATTTCAAATTGCATTTCTATAAAGTAAGTTATTTAAAAAAAGTTGTATCTATATTTGTCTCACGTGTTTTGTCGTGAATCGTCAGACCCAGGATTTGAACCCGGGACCATCGACGACTACACCATTATAATATTCAACAACCAAAAGAATAAACTTATATGCAGCGTCAGTTAGTATTGTTTTCATGTCACTTCCTTTGGTACGTTTCCAATGTAGCTGAGTACATTATGTCAAATCTTGTGATTCAAGAACAAAAAATCTGCCTTTCTTCTACTATCTGAAGTGACTCCACAGAACTCCTCGTCATGCAATGAAAAAGTGACATTGAACTTAAGATTTCTGTTTCGCGCTCTTTAGTTTACATTTATTTACCTAGATGCTAGTGTAGATACTCGTTTCCTTAAATATTTATTACTAGCATATAATCTCGGTGACGCAGCGGTAGGAGGTTCGCATTTAAAAGCGCCGGCTGCGCCACAGGTCCCGGGTTCGATTCTCGGGTCGGGCCAAAAATATTTATCTGGGTTTTGCATTTAGAAATTAGGGTAGCACGGAATTTGGAAGATGAAGTTGTTTCACTGTCGTGCCGCAGAAAAACACGTAAAGCCTCGTAAGTTGGTCCTGCGCCTGATCTCTCTCCGGTCGTTTCAGATTGCTGTCCCAACGGGCTATGAGAGTGAGAGGAATAGAGAGTGCACCTGTGTTTGCACACACGTGTGCACTATAATATGTCCCACGCAGTCAGTTGTTTGTGAATGGCCACCGTTGTCGAAATCGGCTAGGGGGTCTATTATTATATTATTATTGACCCAGCGATATTTGTTTCGCCCCCGTTCCGCCCCGGGCTGGTTTTTTTCATAATTACTATCTTATTCCAGACGATGATGATTCTAACAAAGAAAAATCATAAAAATCGGTCCACCTGCTATTTTTCTTTTCTTTCATAAGAGCCTTCTTCTGACCTTAACAAACAAAACAAAAAAAGAATCAGCGAAATCGGGCCAGCAGTTCACGCGTGATGTCGTGACAATAGGAAAAATGGATTGTTTTTTATATACGTCACCGTTATATTTTGAAAACTGCAAGATTACAATCTGACGGTCTTAAATCAGGTAGATTTTAGCATTCACGCTTATATTGGTAATAATTACATGTCTCCCTAACCTTTTTTTTCTTTTTCGACTGGGAAATGCCTTACGCATACCCTCTGATCCCGGGGAGACCAAAAGATTATGTGGATACCAACTAAAAACCAGTCGGTGTCCTCCAGTGCCATATAAGGAGGCGCTGCGGGTTATCGCCCTAGGTGTACTCCTGCGCATTCTTCCGCAAGCCCGCCTCTGGCTGTGGCTCGTAGGTTTTACGAGCGTTTTAAGGGATTATGATATTCCCTTGATCATCAGGAGACGGCGTGCGGGACACACGCGCCACCGTCACGGCCCCTTTCAGCGGGCGGTTGACACCCCCGTGTCAGCCGCCTGGGACCCATCGATGAGGGGCATGTGGAGGGCATGAAGCCTTCTTCGGCGAGGCAGGAATGTCAACCTAACCTTTTTTTTGCGTAGAAAAATGCTGTTATGCATATCCACCGACCGCGGGGGTAGTTGGAGGTTATGTGGGACTCCGGTTTTAGAGCCCGCCTACCCACTAAAAACTTGACGGCGTTCTCACGTGCCATTAGTGAGGCAAGAGCTGACGGGTCAGGCCCTGGGCTAAAGCCCTGAGCATTCGTCCGCAGATCTTGTCTCTGGCCGTGGCTCGCTGAAGCAAGCGCCACCCGGGTGCAGAGGGAACAACAGTCGCACTTGCCTACTGCTGTAAACGGTGCGCGGAACGCACGCATCACCGCTTCGAGCCTCCCTTAGTGGACGGCAGACATCCCGTATCAGTCGCTCGAGGTTCACCGAGGAGGTTTGCATGGAGATCATAGGCCCTCCTGCGCTGGCCAACCTTAACCCACCACTTTGCCCAGTGATTCGTCATTTCAGTTTACGTTGGAATGTATGAAGTTCGATAAACAGATTATAATTTAAAATCGTTATATTGTAATCACTCGGTTTTTACAATGTGAGGGAGACATGTGTGTAACGAAAAAGATGAAGGTGCAAACCTAATCCTACTTTTAAAATGGTACTCTAATAAATAATTCGAGCCGTCGTACTCACGTAAAGTACGGTTGATTTCAATGATCATTTCCAGAGCTCATCTGGACTGAAACCTCACCTTACCACTGCTTGATTCTGACTCCTTATGAACACCACAACTATTTTTAAGATAAAATAAACTAAAATTGATGATCAAACTTGATTCTATCTAAAACTTGTCTTACAAGGATTTTCATCCGTAAATGGCTTGAGCATACTAGCTAAAGCTTTAAGTAAAATGCAATCCAATCGCATAATGCCATGCAATCAGCTGCTTCCCAGGGAATAAGCTGATCTAAAACGAACAGGCGTTATTTCTGTCTGTCGATAACCCATTTTAGATAGTTGAATTATGTAAGAAACTGTTATTGAAAGTAGAAATGTATTTCATTGGTAAGTGTCTTGGATCTTGCTTGCCGTGAATCCATGATATTTTTTAAGGAGCAACTGAATTTATATTTATTATCCAAAGGATATTGACCAAAGCCTGGCCCAGATTGCGTCTTTGTAGTTTATATTTCAAAAATCTTGTTTGAAATATAATTGCATTGGTATTTTAAGGGTAACTAAGTTAATATGTATTGAATTACTTTAGTAAAATGTAACAATTACCTTCTGAATGTAATCAAAATGAATGTAGGTGAGGTGCAATAACTCTGCAATGACAAAACACAACCTCAAAATGTCTAATCTGCCATTGAATTCCTCGTAAACCCCAAAATATTTTTGTCTGTATTCTTTCAAATAGGTACTTATTTATATATTTTATCCGAACATTTTGTAAAAATGCATGCAGACGCAAAATGGGCCGAGTTTCTATAGAGTTTTGGTCAAGAGCCTTTATCTTGAGTATGTAATTTTACTAATGCTTCGTATAACTTCCTTTAAAACTGCGGCTGAGGAAAACCAACTTTAGTACAGCCACAATTATACGTATAAGTAATCGTATAGTAACTAAAACTTACGTAATTAAGTATATTTCTACCTATTGATAGTATATTTCCTTATAAAGGTCAACTAAGACAAACCATCTAAGGTAGGTAGGTACTGTTGTAATTACTTAATAAGTATGTAGGAGCTCGTAGAGTTACAGTTACGTAATTATTAAGATTTGTTAGTTTTAAGCTGCGTTCTCGCGAATAGTCCAGCCAAATTACGCTAAGTTGGGTTGGCTACAGATTCCAAATGGCGTTTTAAGGCGTGTGCACACCGATAAATCCCGGATCCTAGCTATGGAGACATTAAGGCAAGCTGTGTCGCGCGCGCGTGCTAATGATTCTCGATCCTTTTAGCTCAGATAAATGGATGGACGTAAATGTAGCGGCTTGTAAAGGATTCAGAAGTTTCAGAACTTAATGCATAAGGTACCTGAATGTTATACCACACCCAACGTGCTACAGTTGAGTTGGCAGAAATTGCTATCGAATACCAGATGGCCACTGAAACCCATGAAAAAAAAAATTCTTTTAATAAAATAGTGTTTATTTATACAGGGTGACTTTTTTATCAGTACCGATATTTTGTGTAAAGACTCCACTGACGAATATGAACAACTTTTACTATGGGGGCAATAGCGAAATCGAGAAAAAAAAATCAGCTGTTCCATACAAAAGTTCAATTGGCGCGCGGTCAAAATGTATGGAACAGCTGATTTTTTTTCTCGATTTCGCTATTGCCCCCATAGTAAAAGTTGTTCATATTCGTCAGTGGAGTCTTTACACAAAATATCGGTACTGATAAAAAAGTCACCCTGTATATATATCTTGCAGTTGCTGCACTAAGCAAATCTTGACTGTTAGAGCGCTGTAACATTAAGGCGACTTGAGCAGCGCGACTTACGCGCGACAGTCGCGCTGCCGACGATTTCATACTATACACGGCAGCGCCGCAGCGGCGCGTAAGTTGCGCGGGTCCGTCTCACTTTACCCATTACCCATTGCAGTGGTAATACTATCCCCGTATTAGCACTGAAATGTGTACTGGGTGTAGTGGGACCGACCCAGTCGCGCGACCGTAAAAGGCCCATATAATATAATACTACTAGGTAAAAGGAATCCGCTGCTGTCGCTCTTATGTGAAAGCGCACTTAACTACTAAATGTTAACCTTGGTTTTATAATTTTACTAATGCATGAAACTTTGTAAACGTAGTAGAACATAATTAGTTAACAAATTAGTAAATAGGTCCAGTCATGACATAGTTTGACTAGTCTTTGTTATAGTCTAGAAAAAACTAACCTTGAGTCGAATTCGTATTTACTAAAGATTGACACTTGATGCACCATGATTTTCGCATGTAGATATTATTTATTTTGAATATTTTTACTGATTCTATTATAATAAAGAAATCACAAAGAAAATTATGTGTATTAACAAAAGACAAAAATTAACGTTAACCTAAATTAAAATAAATTAAAAACAATTCCCGATTCTGGATCCTGCGATCGCAGTATAGTGCCGAGAAGGCTGGCTGTAATTCCTCTGTGGATTGCAAAACTATCCTTTTGCCTAGAAACGCGCCAGCTCTCCGGTCGCCCGATTGAGAGATTCTCTCAGCGCTTCTGCTGCACGAAAGGCCGTGGTGACCCAGAGAGTCCACCACAACGCCGCAGGTGCAGGGGTATGGGACAATACAAGTGGCCTTCAAACGAAGTGCTAAAGATAATGCAAAGGTTGAACTATCTAAAAGTGTGCCAATATTAAATGAAGGGAGAGTAAATCCAAAGACCTGACTTCCATTCAGACATAGCAAAAGGACGAGCACGGTCTTAGTATTAATATTAATATAATTATTACTTAGAAAATACTAATATGTATGAACACCAGGAAAACAGATTAAATACACTCGATTATAAAGTACTATCAATAAACTAGACTCATGCTCTTGAATGAAGGTCGTACTATGTGTTCCTAGGGTTATCAAAAACAAGATAGCACGTGTACCTACTTCTAAAATTTATCTACCTATCTTCTTAATTGATACTACTATAGTAATATTAAACACTCGCTTCATCTGCAGCCATAAATTATCTAATCGAAACTGAGCAGTGTGCAATGCAACACTTAAACGACCTCCGTGGTGTAGTGGCTAAGCATGCTGGGTTTGAAGGCGCCGCCGCTCCGTGATCCCGGGTTCGATTCCCAGTCGGGTCAATATAGAAATCAAAATTATCTTCATTGTCTCGGGTCTTGGTGTTGTGGTACCACCGTTGTATCTGATTTCCATAACAAAAGTGCATTGGCTATTTACTTTGGGATCGGAGCAATGTATGTGATTGGTGTCCAATATTTTATTATTATACAATTACTTTATTAATAACAATCACGAAAAAAAAAAAAACTAAGACATGCAACACAAAAAAAATCTACCTATTCAAAAACGAAACCATTTCCTTGCGGCAAGGATTTTTTTTTATATTAATGTATAAACACTACGTCTCCCTAACGTCTCCCCATAAGGCCTGTGAGTGTGAAAGAGAGATAATAATGCGTTGTCGCAGTCCCAAGTTATATTACCGCAGAGTACCGTAAACTATACCACTACGAAATGAAACTTAAAATAATTTACACAGCAACAATAAAATAAAAATAAAGATTGTTATATACGACTAGCGGTCCCCCGTGACATTGGCCGCGCGTTTTGAGCTTGCTTCCCCTCCCGCCGCAGCGTGATTTTATATCCAAAATAGATTTCCTCGATTAACAAGACAACGAACACAAAAAGTTTTTTTTCAAATCGGTCTAATAGTTCGTGACATTAGCGCGTTCAGCCGTGTTAGCAATCGCGGTGTCAGCAGAGTTGCCGGGCGCAGGCGGGGCCGTTCAGATGGTGGACAGACTTCTCCAGGACTCCATACTCGTATACTCAAGACGCGTGTGTGCTATCTTTGTAAAACCCTTTGTTCGTTCAGATGGTGGACAGACTTCTCCAGGACTCCATACTCGTATACTCAAGACGCGTGTGTGCTATCTTTGTAAAACCCTTTGTTCGTTCAGATGGTGGACAGACTTCTCCAGGACTCCATACTCGTATACTCAAGACGCGTGTGTGCTATCTTTGTAAAACCCTTTGTTCGTTCAGATGGTGGACAGACTTCTCCAGGACTCCATACTCGTATACTCAAGACGCGTGTGTGCTATCTTTGTAAAACCCTTTGTTCGTTCAGATGGTGGACAGACTTCTCCAGGACTCCATACTCGTATACTCAAGACGCGTGTGTGCTATCTTTGTAAAACCCTTTGTTCGTTCAGATGGTGGACAGACTTCTCCAGGACTCCATACTCGTATACTCAAGACGCGTGTGTGCTATCTTTGTAAAACCCTTTGTTCGTTCAGATGGTGGACAGACTTCTCCAGGACTCCATACTCGTATACTCAAGACGCGTGTGTGCTATCTTTGTAAAACCCTTTGTTCGTGGTGGCTGATAGTACAAAGTATTGGAGAATAATAGTTTTATTTACCATCGATCCCATGATCGATAACACTTCAGACAAACAAACAAACCTTTCAGTTTTATAAAATTGTGTAGATTATTTTTTTTATTGATTAGTAGGCAGATGTTAGAAATAGATAAATAAGTATACTTGCACTTTACGGTGAATATCTGATGTAGCTAACATCCATCGTTTTCGAAAGAATGTAAAGCCATTCGAATGAATCCGAAGTATGCAATAAAAAGCAAAGTATTTAGGCTAATCTTTAAAAAAATCTTTCAAGAGGCAATTTTAACTTAAATACATGGCGAATTAATGTATCCTATCATTACAACGGGAATCGACAACCCTGCCAATTAAGAATGCCGCGCGCGAGTTTACTTGTCAGATGGTGTTTTCTATCGCTGCGCCGGAGTCACTCGTGTTCGCTATTCACGTATTTTGTTCTGGTTTCAGAAGTTAGTGTTTTATTGATAGCGTGAGTGTGAGTGCGTTCTTTCGTATTTAAGCTTTAATTGCTTTAAGTTTATTTTCTTAAACTACTACATCGATTTAAGGAAATTACACACGTTGAGTTTACGAGTATTGTGTACTATAATAGTACTTATATTTATAATAGTCAACAAAAAGTGGCTAGCCTTTATTGATCTAATATAAACAACTGAAATCATAGTTAAAAACAAAAATAAACGCAAAGGTATAAAATATTGCATTGTGATTATTATTGATTGATTTGATTACGTACCCATGATTACAATATCATTCAATTGGTCGCAAAAAATCCATACCTATTTCATATTCTATCTATCTATACATATACATGTACTTTTGATAACCAATCTGCTGTTCTTCTATACTAATATTATAAAGCTGAAGAGTTTGTTTTGAAACTTATTTACTAATTAGGCTTTAGGCTATAGGACATCACGCTGCGATTGAAGGGGAGGGACCAAACTCAAAAAGCGGGGACAAAGTCACAGGGGACCGCTAGTTCTTTGAAGAAGTAGGCTTTCTTAGGTATACCTACTTATCGCACTGAAAGTCTCGTGAATTTACCATATCATGCAAGTCTTCAATCTAACAATATTTTTTTCAGGCGATGGTCTTCATAAGACAGTGGGATTCTTCTTGCCCACGGGTGTGGGAAAAGTGGGAAATGGACGGCAAGACGTGGGTCATCCAGGACCTTCGGCCAGAGGATGACGAGAGGGCTGTCCAGATATTAGTCGAACATCTGTGCACTGATGAAGTTCTGTGCAACGCTTCCGGTAATGAAATATTAAATAACGGACGTTAGTGCTTTTTAGGGTTCCGTAGCCGAATGGCAAAAAACGGAACCCTTATAGTTTCGTCAAGTCTGTCTGTCTGTCTGTCTGTCTGTCTGTGCGTCCGTATGTCACAGCCATTTTATTCTGTAACTATATGCATCACACTGTTGAAATTTGGTAGGAGTATGTATCCTGTTAACCGCTTTACGATTCTCATACAAAAAATAAAAAAATATGTCATTTGAGTGGGGGCTCCCATACATGAAACTAAAACCAAAAAAAAAACAATTTTTAGGCATACCTATACGTGTGTGGTGTCTATACATAGATAGGTCTTTTAAAATGACACCGAGGTTCCTAAAACCATTTTCTTTTAAAGTCTAACGTTTCATAGCTAGACGCTTCCAAAGTGGTAAAATTGGCGTCCCCCCCATCTAAATTCTAAACTAAGAGAGTGTACATTTTGAAAACAATATATAATGTAGATCTTATCAAATACTTTCAACGAAAATTGGTTCGGACGGAATCGAACGAGAAGTTTTTGAGATATAGCACATTTTCAACAACCGCAAACATAACTTTGTACTTCATACAAACACTATGAAAAACAAAGTTATATTTGCTGTCAACAAAATATTGTGGATTTAACTGAGTGGAAGTAAGTGGATTCCCAAATTCAGTTAAAGTTGGCACGGAACCCTCAGTGCGCGAGTCCGACTCGCACTTGGCCGGTTTTTTATTTCAACAATATTATGCAAGTGAACACTATCCAATGAATAATAAATAACAAAATTCGACAAATTTTAGGCTCTAAACAAAGAATAATTAAAAATTAAACTGCCTTCTTCGAACTAAAAAGCTATAAATAACGCATGTTCTATTTATGAGATACAAGTTTACGTACACCAACCTACTTACACACATCACATCATGCACCGACTCCAAAAGAATTTGTTTCTCCTAAATAGAACATGAATGCGTTATTGAAAAGCTTTTAAGTCAGCTTTTTAGAGGCGGTTAATTTTTTATATATTTTTTTTTATATTGGACACAAATCACATAAATTGCTCTGATCCCAAAGTATATATTGGACACAAATCACATAAATTATTCTGATCCCAAAGTAAGTATCTAATTAAACTGCTGTAATGGAAATCAGAGACAACGGTGGTACCACAACACCCATACCTTAAACCATATAGAAAATTATGATTTCTATACATATTGACTCGACCGGGAATCGAACCCGGGACCTCAGAGCGGTGACGCCTTGAAACCAGCGTGCTTAGCCACTTGACCACGGAGGTCGTCATGTATGTCGTCATATGTTTAAACTACTGGAGCGATTTTGATGAAACTTATACTGTACCCCAAGTTGACCCATACCTGATTGACTTTTTAAAAACGAATCTCGCTATGACTTCTCGTTCAACATACGAACGACACTTACCTACAAGAGACTTCTTGGCACTTTGCAAATGTACGGACAACAGCACGTCAAGGTAAGCACTGCGGTGTCTTATGCCGTTGTATTAAGGGCTAGTTTGCAACAAAAGTGGGTAGCCTGATGTGCTGGCGACTGTACCAAGAAGTCATACTAGATCAACATACTAAAATTTAATCTAAATCTGACGATAACACATACATGTCGAATTGACTACCTCCTTTTTTGAGTTCATCATATCATCATGTTTGTAAGGTTTTCACGACTCCTCGAAATCAATAAAACACACAGAAAACTTTAAAAAGATTTATACTATCATTTACCAGGTTTCATCAACGACCCAGTCAGCATCGCAAGCATCGAAAAGGTGTGGAACAAGACGGTGTCAGAACGAATGACGCTCGGATGCTACACCGAGGTGGATGGTCAGATGAAGCTGATCGCTCTGAACGCTTGTACGGTTATGGATAAAGGGGAGACACCTGAATTCACTGTAAGATTTGTTATCAATTTGGTTCAATCATTCACAAACAATAATTTATGTACGTACCTATAGGTATTCGCCCGAATGGAAGAGGGCGAGGGGATCGACACCCCGCTTCAAACTACATATTTGTTTTTATAATCTTTAACCAATTTCTATCACCATGGACTTTTTCTTCCCACATTGATTTCCAAAGTGACTGTTTTTAAGTGGCCCTAAAACCCCTGACTCACTACGACTTTTAGAATCGATGCAGTCGTAAACTGTCAACCTTTAAACACTGTGCTGCTTTAAGCATCGATGCAGTCGCGATACTAACGCGCGTTAGCATTAATGCAGTCGCGATGCAGAAGCTGGAAATTTTCAACCTATGTACTGTAATTTGGCGACTGCATCGATGTTAACGCGCGATTGCATCGATGCTAATGTCGCAGTGTGTGTCGGGACTAATCCTCATATCTGTAACACTATGGCGGGAACTACAGATATAAATCTCTCATTATTTCGCTGGATATATAGAAACAATGACCTCTTTGCCTCAACATTACAAAAAGCTGGTCATGTAATAAGTTTTTACAATTTAAGTGGTTAAACTAAAATGGATATTATTCCACATTTCCACAGATAGAAGGCAAAGCCTGGAAGAACGTGTACGCCGTGATAGAATACATCGAAGAGAAGAGGGACGTATTCGAATACATGGGACTGGACAGAGTCCTCCATGCACTGGGATTAGTGGTCACGAGAGAGTACCGGGGGCTCAAGCTTGGAGGAAAACTATTGGCAGCCAGGTGAGAACGCCCGGCAGTATAAACCAGCCAACTGCTAAGCTCATGGACACGAGTGACTGCATAGCTCGGCTGAAGAGAATGCGACTAGCTTCTGTACGATAAAGCACGGCATACAATACTTTTCAACATTGGGTGTGCACTCGCAACAGTCATCTGACATACGACGACCTCCGTGGTGTAGTGGCTAAGTACGCTGGGTGTCAAGGCGTTGGTGCGCCGAGGTTCCGGTTTCGATTCCCGGTCGGGTCAATGTAGAAATCAGAACTTTATACGTTGTCTCGGGCTGGGTGTTGTGGTGCCACCGTTGATTCTGATTTCCATAACAGAATTGCATTATCAACGTACTTTGGGATCAGAGCAATGTTATGCAATATTTATATTTATAGTTTGCTTCTGAATATGTCACAAAAATCTTCTGCTGAAGATATTTATTTATTATCTGTTTAGTGAAATAAAATTATTCATAGTGAAAACAGCCAACACAGATTGAGTCATAAATATTGAATTATGTACAGTGGCCAGCACTTCAGGCTACCCACTTTTGTTGCAAACTAGCCCTTAATAAAACTGAATAAGATATCGCAGTGTTTACTTTAACGTGCTGTTGTCCTGGCGTACTACTCAGACACTATTCTATTTTAAACTAATACTCGATATTATTACAACTCGTACTTGCTTACTGTATGAATAGGAGGCATTAATCTTTTGCTGTATGAATATTTGTCTCATAGCGTAAGTACTTGCATCAAAACCTACATGGTGCACTTACGGAAAACAATTGCCACGCTCAACTTTTGTTCCTTACTAATTTACCTTCATAAAACTTACAACCTAACTGTCTTCTTCTATTCTAGGGAACCCCTATGTAAAGCGATGGGTATAAAAGGGACAGCAACAGTATTCACCGGACCGGCCTCTCAGAAGCTGGCTGCCAACTGCGGATTCACCACTATCGCTGAAGTAACGTGGAAAGAACTGGCTGATGCTGGATTGGACTACCCAAGAGAGGACAAAGTAGTCAAATACATGGTTAAGAAATATGAATGAGAGTATATAGATAGTACTAGTAAAATAATTAGAAAAATAGTTGCTGACCTAACACGTAAAATATTTGGATTTTTGTAAAAACTTTTATCCCCTTTGACGTCCAAGTCAAGTCCATGATCGCATTCTCATGCGGAATGTGACATTGGCATATTATAGTATGTCCCGCTCTAACATAGCTAGATGTGATAGTGGCATCCTTGTCCGTATCGTTCAGCCACATCGCTGTTGCAAGCGAATGCGTTGGTGTTCTGACGGCGCAGGATCCTGGCTTAAGGCTAATTCCGGGTTTAGTTATCATTCTGTTACTATTCGCCTTATTATGGGTCTATTTCTTTCGACTGTATCTAATTTAATAGGGCGCTGAGACAAAATATCAAATTTAAATCTGCTGCGCCGCGGGATGAAATCGATTGTGAACCCTTGCTATAAGGTATTTATAAGTGGTGAAAAACAGAAAGACGTGTTAAAATGTTATATAAAAGTAAAACTCTGCGAATGGACTTAAAAGTTGCAAAGAATTATACAGGGTGTTGTTTTGGTCAGTGACATCCAACTCAGGGATAATAATATGAGTTATGCTTATTCCAAAATTAAATTTTCTTTAAATTATTTGTAAGTTTTATACAGGAAAACCTCTTCGCAACATTAAAAAAAAAACGAATGGGGAAACTCGCACCCTCACGCGTAGCTCGCGTGTATCTACGAAATACTACGCCGTAGCTAGTAAGCTACGAAGAGGCGACAAATAAAGTGTTTTTTTAATTTCATAAAAACTTCTTTTTTTCATATATTTTTGGCATCAGTATTGTTTGTACAGCCACCCCTGAGTCGCTTCTCGCTGACCGAAACAAGACCCTGTATATAATAGCGGATCTTCAAATAAACTAAGAAAGTGCAAAAATATTCAAAGATTGTGACTACATTGTGTAGGAATAGGGTACTGTGACGGTCTACGACCGAAATAAATTAATAACTGCTCTTGAGCGTTAATTAACTAATTTACTCCTAAGTGGCCAGATGTAAGCCGTCTCAATTCGAGCCTATTGTGTAATATGTATGGTTGAGAAGGTATAAAACACACATCAAAGAAAATTTGTGATCACTATCAAAAGCTTTTTTAAAATATAACTATATCAAGAAAACATATTTTTAATTATATCATTTACCATAACAATAATGATTGATTTTGATTTTCAAAGTGAAACTGATCGTTACTTTTTTTTGATGTGTGTACATTTCGGATAGCTAGGTGACCAACATTTAGGGAGGCCTTAGTTTTTTTTCTCTGTCAGAATCATCTAAGGAAGCTTTTGATCTAACTATATCGATACTAAACATTTTGTGTCGAAAGTTATTATATTTGAAGGTATATTTATTGTTTTAGTTACAAACTTGTGAAGTTATGATCAGCTATTATTCTTGATAGCAAGTTTATTGTTAACAAAACTGTAAACGTTATTATTTTTGCAAAGATTACCTACTTGAAGCGAAGGAGCAAAGTTTCAATGGTGGATATTATTTTAGTGCTATATTGAAATGTTAAGTATGTAGTTATTATAATACAGACGTCACATTGTAGATCGCAACAAAGAAATTGTCTACTTTGTAAATATAGTCTATTGAAAAAGTCAAGGCTTAACATGAATCAGCTGCAAAAACTAATTATCTTTAATCTATTTTAATAGTCTTTGGTAATTAACATGGTTTACAGTTTTTTTTGCATCATTGTCTTGGCACATGCCACAAAAAAAGTAAGAGATATTAAGAAGTATTTGATTAAATATATGCAAGTAATAAATCAGTCTTGTTCTATTTGGAAAGTAAAAAGAAATATACGTACGCATGGTTAAGAAGTGTATGCATATACTAGCTTTTCGTGATAAACTGACTAATTTACTCTAAAATAAAAAAAAAATGTTAAAAAAACTCCTACACAACCAGTGCTATTCAAAGCTCGCTTAATTGGCGCTTTTGTGAGAATATTTCGTTATATTTAATGCAGTCCCCTAGTTTGCTGTCGAATAAGCCTCTTTGTCTACGAAAGTTTTTCAATTAAAAAGGTTTTACGCTGGTCAGCGGAGTGAGACAACACATAATCTGTGGAGCTGATGGAAACGACCGCTTTTACTTTGCAGCTTTTTAGCTGTGTAGTTAGTTATCTATTCTGAGATAAAGAGAAAAGTGTTCTTGCTATACATACACACTTCAACTAACATTTATAATAGCAAATCCGACTACGGTGGCCAGTTACTACGACAAACCGACTGCGCGGGACATATTATAGTGCACAAGCACAAGTATGCGTAAACACAGGTGCATTGTCTATTACTTTCAATGTCATAGCCCCATGGGACAGCAATCTGACACGATTGGAAAGAGATCGACGCAGGAGCAACGGCTTTACGTGCGCACCGAGACACGGGCATAAAACAACGCCAACTTCCAAACTACGGTTTACCTCAAGGATTACTGAACAGAAAATCGAGTAAAACCGCCGTAAACTCATGGTATTATACATGGTTACGGTGCTGACATTAAAAACGTAGAACATAAATGAGCAAAAAATCCGTAGAGTCGCTGAATGACATTGACCAAATTTTAATTGCAGAAAGTTATTAGTTTTTTTTTTAATATTGGACACCAATCACATACATTGCTCTGATCCCAAAGTAAGTAGCCAATACAATTGTGTTATGGAAATCAGACACAACGGTGGTACCACATCACCCAGACCCGAGACAGTTGAACTGAGAGCACATGCTACCCTAAGGATGTGTACGGCTAAGCTCTGTTGCCTAACCACTGTTACAGCCAATATTGCCTGAACATCGTGTTGTCTTTTCTTTGTAGTGACGACAGTTTTTGTGTCGTGTGTGCAAGCAATTGTCGTTTCAAAGTGGTAAGGCAGCAGAGTCCTTGATTGTGCGTACACTTCGCATTTATTCCATCCACATTGTTCAGTGTTCACCTTCACACGAGCAGAACCCGTAGCGAAGGGATCAGTGATTGATCACACGGAGTGCTACTAGGAGCCGCATCCATCACCGGACGTCGCCATTAATGGTGTCATTTACACTAAATTGTATTAAAGTCCGCTTTTCTTTGTTAGTCGGATAATGTGTAGAAAACAATTTCTTTTTAGAGTCGGAGCTGCGACAGGTGAGGCTGAATTTTCAAAGTGATGGCATCTCGAATCCAAATCTGCCTATTACAATGGATTCCTTTCCTTTTAGATTCAGATTCAGATTCAGATTCATTTATTTACAAGAAAACACGGTACATTTGGTTGGTAATTAAAAATAATATATAGTTCTTTTAATGTTCAAGAATTTAATTAAGACTTTTTAGTGCATTTTGGTTTTGAAGTCGGTTTTTACTTTTTAAAGTTATTTTATTTCTTCATTTTTAGAGATTACAAGAGACGGGGGGGGGGAGGGGGAGTCGCACCTTATGACTCTGTTCTTTAAGAAGCTACAAACTACCTATCCTTAAGTTCTGTCATTATAATTACTGAACTCCTAAGCGTTAAGGAGATCCACCATCAGCTCAGCCCCACAAGACGTGGACTATTAGACGTAACAACACGTCAACATTAAGATTTTAGTAAAACAACACTATACGTGCCTTTAAAATTTGAGGTTTTTCCTCGATTGCACCAAAATCCCATCATCAGATCCCAAATTGGCAACAATGGGACCAATAAGAAGGTATACTCTTTAGGTAGGCGAAAAAAATTTTCGAATCGGTCGACTAACGACTGAGATATGAGGTATATAGGTACAAAAAAAAAACATAGTTGAATTGATAACCTGCTCCTTTTTTGAAGTCGGTTAAAAAACGGACTATATACTTGCTTACATTTAGTTATTATTTTGTCATGGGATTACTCTTGAAAGCTGTAAGCCAAGCTTGGCAAAGTCAGAGTCGACGAGAAAGCGAGGTCATCTAGAAAAATAATAATAAGCAATTACATTATTTTTTTTAAAGCTCAGGTGCCTGACTAGCTGCTTAAATAACAAATAATTCACTATGCCTTTTCACTTTTATCGGGATGATTCAGGTAAAGAATGAGTTTCATTCTTTTGCAACACTAATTAATCACTAGCAGTTCCCGCAGCTTCACTTGCGTAAATGATGGATCTCAAAAAATATCGTTATGGATTCTGTCCTATGTGCTATACTACCTAATTTCATTAATATCTATCGCGTAGTTTTTGTGTGAAGGTGTAACAAACATTATGTATATCTTTTAAACTTTCACATTGATAATATTAGTAGGATGATGTCAGCATTGCATCGATCTCTCTTATTATAATACAGACTTAATAAGGAAAGTCAAACGAAATCAAGTTAATATTTCCATCGAAGAAAAGCAATTGTTTTTTTTAAAACCCTCGGTAGTAAAAATGAAGTTTGTAAGCGAAAAAACAATAAAATATTTTTTGTCCATGTATTTATATTCCCTTAACGCATACTTACGTTAACTTTGATCTACCTAACCTTGTAGCAACGACCCCTGGCGGATTAAAACTATTATGACTATCTTAGAACCATGGCCGATAAATTGGAAATCCATTGCAAAACAACTGCAAGTTAATCGGTCAAGTCATTTTGCAGCGAAAGAAATGGTGACTGCAGCACCCCCTGGTGGATTACTACAATAATGCCTATCTACAAACCTGCGCAGTTTTATTACAAATCCACTGCAGAAAACTGCATGTCAATTTGTCAAGCCGTTCTGGAGACACATGGGAACATTCAATAGTCATTTTACGAAATTAAGATGGCAACTGCAGCGCCCCCTGATGAATTAACACTTTGATACCTATCTGTGAACCATTACCAATGAATGACGAACCCACTGCATAAAACTGCATGTCAATCGGTCAAACCGTTGTTGAGATAAATGGGAACTTTCAATAGTCATTTTACGAAAGAAAGATGGCAACTGCAGCGCTCCTTGGTGGAATAACACTTTCATACCTATCTAAGAATCATGTCCAATAAATTACTTATCCTGTTGGTGTTACACTATGGAGAGAGTACAGTCGTCAAGCCCAGAGAGCGAGTGGACTGTAATTTAAATTTAACACTATAGTCCGTGCCATTTAAACTTGCACAAAAGGTCATTGCTACGCCATTACTACTGCACGCCGATACGGGATAGCGGGCTACCAAAACTCAAGGCATAGCGATAGAAGTCTATGTAAACAAACGTTTATTGGTACGAGGAGACCTTGATCCGAAAAATTGTCCTGTATTACAAACATTTGGCTATTGCATTACAAATTTACAAGCATTATGCTGAGGGACAGCCGACGTATAATGTAACTGAACATGAATAATGAAATAAAAAATAGAATCATCGTAATTGATAAATTTTGTGTTTTTCTATACCCTGCGTTATTGTCGCGGGAGCAATTGGTAGGTATTATTCATAAATTATTTTTTTCTTGGTGAAATCTATATTAATATTATAGCTGAAGAGTTTGATTATTTTAACGCGCTAATGTCAGAATCTACTGAAGCGATTTGAAAATATTTGGATAGCTTATTTATCGAGGAAGGCTTTAGGCTATAAAACATCACGCACGCTGCGAACTCAAAACGTGCGGACCAAGTTGGAGGGAACCGCTAGTTGTAGAATAAGAATTAATTCAAAAAGCTATACATAGACTCGTGTAAGATGCATGTAGCATACACTGAGGTCGGTTTTTTATCTTAACTACATCATTTTACTGCTGGGCAAAGGTCTCCCCCTTTTTTCCACATGTCTCTGTCAGCTGCCAACAATTTCCAATCTCTCGCAAAGTTGGTCAGATCGTCACACCACCTCTTTTTAGGTCTACCCCTTCGTCGGTAGCCGTCTGGTGGTATGACAATTTGTCGGTTTAATAAGTTTCAAAATAAAACACACGTAATGAATTAATTCCTTTAATTTTTCAGTGATATACACCTTCTGATGATGAATCACTGGAAGTGGTCGAAGAAGTGTCACTTTCTGATTTTTCTGATAGGTTGATTACAATCCGGTCCACGGTGTTATCAATTCGGTCATCGAGCCCCCTCATGTCTGCTTCTACTTTTTTTCGCCCATTTTTCTGACGTCATTTGGTTTAGACCAACAGCAACAAAATAACATACACTAACGTAACAAAGAACAATAACAGAAACTCATAAAAAAACAACGGCTGATAATAATAACAATAATTGTGAACATTTCCAAAATTCGTACAAGCGCGAGCGTAATCCAATACGGAATGACGCGGGAGTCGGCGGGACGCTGCGCCGGTTGAGCTATTACAAAGTGGCGTACACAGGTACAGCACCCCTGACGTCTCAAACCGCTAACGGCTAAGTGCAATAAGTCATAATTTATCATATTTTGGAGTGAAAGTTTTATAATGATAAATATCTATGAATGGTCAACTACTCTTGATTCTTTGATGAATAAATGTAATTTCAAATTATTGTGTTTAAATTTCTGGTAAAAGGAACGTCAAATAACTGAGTTTTTGAATGAAAAACCAAATAACTGCTTAGAGACTTTGTAATACGTAAATTAAAAGGAAACCGATTTTAATAACTAAAACTGTGTTTTATTACAAAAATGCAACACAATTACCTAAATTTTGATTTTTTAGAGTTGTCTCGTTCTCGGACGGGCCGTGGTATTATGAAATCTGCGATAAGTCGGGATTATCGCTATTTTTTACGATGAGCGATACGTGTCGTAAAATTTGGGCATTTATTAGTACAGGTGGGGTAAATGACCTTTTGTGCAAGTTTAAATGGCACGGACTATAGGCACGGACTGTTCCCCAGTAAAACACTACACTTATACTGACACACATTAATTTATTAATACTTTTACTATATTCACAATTCACTGGTAATTACTGGTACTTCACTTTTCACTAGTAGCTGTATTCACTATTAAACTGTAGGAAGGAATGAACGTACTGCATACAAATTCGGCTCTATTCTTGTATGATTTTCTGCGTTCAATTAGCGACTAAAGCGATCCATTATTATCTCTAATTATTGAGCACGAAGTTTGAACACGGCACTACTATGTTCATTTCTTTCTTACATATATTGCTATCCTATTCAATTTTACTTAACAATTTTCGTATTCGTTCTAACTTATACATTTTTCTCTTTCTTTATTAAGTCTAGTAGAAAATCAGTAAATAAACGACAATATCAAAGCTTATGAAATCATATGAAACTTCTTTTGGTCTTGTGGCTGTCGTCAACATTCTCCCCCCGGCGAAGGTGTACCGTAGCCTCCTCCGGTAGACAGCCTCTCGTTGATGCAGCGCGTCCCTTCCCTCTGGTCCGGGGAAGGTGCGGATGTAGATATAACGATGATCTTGGAGGTGGGTCTTTTGAAGGTCCCACCTTTGGTTAGCACATCTACAATGCGCGTGACACCGTCAGGTCCTGGAAAGGTCCTGGTGACAGTGCCTCTCGGCCACATGTTCCGTGGTAGTTGTGGATCAGCGATGATGACCAGATCGCCTGTTCTGACGGCAACCTGGCGTTCGTGACGGTCAAGGCGTGGCACCAGTGTGGGTAGGTACTCGCGCATCCACCGCTGCCAGAAGCTGTCCGCAAGTGCCATTGCTGCTCTCCAAGCCCGCCGGTCCGCTTCTTCATAGGCTCCGGTGTGTGGCAGTCCGGTTGATGATCCCAGAAGGAAGTGGTTGGGCGTCAGCGCTTCTGGGTCTTCTGGATCCACGGAGACATGGGTCAATGGTCTCGAGTTGATTGAGTATTCAGCTTCGGTCAGCAGAGTGGTCAGGGTCACTTCTTTCGGCGCTTTCTCTTTTAAAGTTCCGGTAAGCGCGTTCTTGACCGAGCGCACTAGCCTTTCCCATGCGCCTCCCTGGTTTGGAGCTCCTGGGGCTGTGAATTTCCACTCGGTATCGTAGTTCATCGCCAGTCTTGATAGTTCTGGTAGCCATTCGGCATAAGCTTTCTGTGTTTCTTTCTTTGTTTATTAGTTGACACATCTGGCAGTCGGCGGCTACTTTCTTCACTGTAGGTCGCAATCGTGTCACCCAGAACTTTTGTCGAACGTCGTTGACTATCCTCTCGGTGTTCGCATGGCCAGCCTCGCCCGATTCTCTCTCGCCCGATGAGTAGTCTTGTGAATGGATGGCGTCCATCCAGCATTATGGGTCGCTTTGCTGTTCCAGGTACTGTAGAGGTTTCAAGCTACGCGTAAAACGTCTACGTCTCGTTCGTTCGACTCTTCGTATTTCAAATGTAGAAAAGTTTCTTTATAAGTAAATTTTGATAGACGTTTGTCATATCGATTTTCAGTCAAACCTTCGCGTATACTATTATAATTCAAGAATCTTGTGAAATATTAATAAGTATTGATTAAGAACGTGATAGGATAGAGAATTGACTTGAAGTGTTAAGTGGTTTTATTGTTCATTTACTTATATAGAAAATTATCATAGATCACAGCGACGCTACGCTTTCCTACAGTACCGCTGCCTTGTTCGCGCGCCCATTGAGCTTTAGAAATCCATCTTCCCATAGCAGGTCAAAGCGATGAAGAGGGCTTGATCGGGGCACGATGATGCCTCTCTTCGTGCAGTCTATCTCGTGAGGAAACGAGTCTTGCTGTGTTCGTCGCAGCCAGAGATTCGTTGCCTTCTTGATGTGTTCATGGCTGAGCGTAGTCTTCTGTTTGCGGCAAAGATCTACGAACTGTAGTATTCTTGCCGTGGCTCCAATCAACCGATCGTATGAGGAGAATCGGCTGATGTCAGGCAGTGCTGCATCTTCTTTTTTCCGTTCTTCAGTGATGACATGTAGTAGTTCCGTGGTAATGTCATCGCTGCTATCTTCTTGGCGTGGCCAGTCACGTTTAGGCTTCTCCAAAAATGATGACATTCCAAACCATGGATCATCTTCGGACGTTGGCACGTAGCCTGTTCGCGTTGCTACGTCAGCTATGCTCTGGTGAATTGGCACCCACCGCCAGTCTGCTGGCTTCGTTTCTTCTGTGATCTCGCCGAGCCGGTGTGCTACAAAGGGCGTGTAGCGTCGACTCCCGTTCCTCAGCCAATGCAAGACTGTTTGCGAGTCACTCCAGTAGACCGTGTCATCAATGCGAAGTCTGTGTTCTTGTTTGATGGCCTTCGCTAACCTCGTCCCAATTATTGCTGCTTGTAGCTCCAGCCTGGGAATGGTTTGCGCTTTGAGCGGGGTGACCTTCGCGCGTGCTGCCACCAGCACAACTTCCACTTCCTTGTTGCTGTAGGTGAGCCTCCAGTATGCAGCCGTTGCGTATGCTTCTTCGCTTGCATCACAGAAGATGTGCAATTCTCGATGTTTCACTTCTCTCCCCCCGTTGTAGCTTCAGGGAAGCTGCAGCTTCTTGATGTTTTTTAAGTTTGCGATCCAACCGTCGAATTCGTTGGCGATATCTTCAGGAATCGGTTCGTCCCATCCAGTCTTGAGGCGCCATAATTTCTGAAGAGTGATCTTCGCTGCAATGGTGTAGCAGCTCAGAAGTCCCAGCGGGTCGTAAATGCTCATTACCGTTGACAGGGCTTCTCGTTTCGTGGGGGTTCGTTCTCTTGACTTCACGGCTTCTGAGACCCGAATCAGCGAAGTGTTGAAGCTCAGCTTGTCGGTCTTCGGGTTCCATAGAAGTCCTTAGGTCTTCTCTTGTCCTCGTAGTGGTGTTGTTCCCGCTTTTGCTCGTCTGTCCTTTGACCTCTAGCAGCTCCTCGTTGTTGCTGCTCCAACCTAGAAGATGTAAATCGGCTTTCTTTTGTACCTCGTCGACTTGCACGATGATTCGTTTGGCGCTCTCTAGGTCGTTGAAGCTATCTACGTAGTCATCCATGTAGTGGGCTTCCATGATCGGTAGAACGGCTTCAGGGTGTGTCTGCGCGTGCTGAAGTGCGTTCTTGTTCCGGACGCTGTGTGCCAGGAACGGAGAGCTTGATGCGCCAAATATCATTGAAGTCATCTTCATCTTCACTGGTTTATCTGTTGATTGTTCCCTCCATAGGAACATCTGCGCAGGTTGATCTTCCTTTTTTATCTTCACACGCAGAAACATTTCTTCTATGTCTGCAGTTATCGCGTAGGCGCCTTCTCGGAACCGGAACAGTATGGTCTGCAAAGACTGCAGAAGGTCCGGCCCCTCCAGCAGGCAATTATTCAGGCAGACTCCGTTTGCCTTGGCTGCTGCGTCGAAGACAAGCCTGATCTTCCCTGGCTTGTTCGGGTTTCTTCACTGCAAAGTGTGGTAAGTACCACGCTACTACACTACTACACCGCTCGGCGTATCCCTTCTTTAGCAGGTTCTCCACTCCAGTGGTGATCCGGAGAACAGCGGTAGATCCGTAACTTGCCGCGGTGGTGGTCGCGACGTCATCATCTGTGACAGCGTGTCTGCCAGCTGTTCAATACCTCGTCCCTTCGGGGTTGACGATCTCTTCCTTTCTGCGCGTGGTCTGGGGTGGACCGGTCCCGGCGTCCAAAATCTTGCCCTTCGGGTCACAGGTTGCTGGGTTCCGGTGGAGCCTCCAGGCGCTCCCCCCGTTCGGCATCCACGTTTGGCGCAGATTTGTCCAGCTACTCGTTTACTTTTTCTATTTCTTGCATCTGTTCCTGGTCACTGTCGTCATCCAACTCTGCTAGGTCTGCCGTGAGCTTCTTCTTTACCATCTCGGCCTCAAGCTCCTGCTCCTTGCGTCTGATGGCTGCGAGCCGCTCCTCTGCCTCGAACCGTAGCCGTGCTACAGCGCTAGCAGTGGATCTGGTGGAGAGTGCTCTGGCGTGCTGCGTCCTGCTCGTTGCGGCGGTCTCGACATGTCCCATGTTCACGTCGAACGCTGAGAGCGTACCGTTCGTTCGGCGCCACGTTCGTTAGGCTGGGCGGCCGTATGTTGTTCCGCTTCCAAGCGGCTCCTCGTCGACGGGGACGGCGACCGGGGCGGTTCCGGTAACACACGTTCGGAACGTTCGGCCATGACTTGGCTTCGCGTATACACCATTTATACACTTATCAGAGTCAATTAGCAGAGTCAAATGTCTATTTGCAAATCACAATTAACACAGACAAAGTTCATATACAGTTCAGGAATCAAAGTTCAGATCGGATGCACTTTACATGAAATAACACAGTAATCACTTGTAGAAATAATAAAAGTAGGTACTTACAATTTATAGTCCAAAATGAATGTGTCCATATAGCACTAAGTCATAAAACACTAATTTCACAGCACAGAGTCCACTGGTGCGTACTTTCGATCCGTCTCCGATAGGACATGATGGATACGATGTTGGTGTTACACTATGGAGAGAGTACAGTCGTCAAGCCCAAAGAGCGAGTGGACTGTAATTTTTAATTTAACACTGGGCACTGACTGTTCCCCAGTAAAACACTGCACGTATACTGACACACATTAATTTATTAATAATTTTACTATATTCACAATTTACTGGTAATTACTGGTACTTCACTTTTCACTTGTAGTAGCTGTATTGACTATTAAACCGTAGGAAGGAATGAACGTACTGCATACAAATTCGGCTCTATTCTTGTATGATTTTCTGCGTTCAATTAGCGACTAAAGCGATCCATTATTATCTCTAATTATTGAGCACGAAGTTTGAACACGGCACTACTATGTTCATTTCTTTCTTACATATATTGCTATCCTATTCAATTTTACTTAACAACTTTCGTATTAGTTCTAACTTATAAATTTTTCTCTTTCTTTAAGTCTAGAAAATTAGTAAATAAACGACAATATCAAAGCTTATGAAATCATATGAAACTTCTTTTGGTCTTGTGGCTGTCGTCAACAAATCCATTGCAGAAAACTGCATGTCAATCGGTCAAGCCGTTCTGGAGATACATGGGAACATTCAATAGTCATTTTACGAAAGTAAGATGGCAACTGCAGCGCCCCCTGGTGAATTAATACTTTCATACCTATCTAAAAACCATTGCCTATAAATCACTGATCCACTGCAGAAACTGCATGTCAATGGTTAAATCGTTGTTGAGATACATGGGAACTTTCAACAGTCATTTTACGAAAGAAAGATGGCAACTGCAGCGCTCCTTGGTGGGTTAACACTTTCATACCTATCTAAGAACCATGTCCAATAAATTACTAATCTATTGTAGAAAAGTGCATGTCAATCGGTCAAGCCGTTCTGGCGATACATGGGAACATTCGTTTGCGCACACAAACACACAAACTTCCTCTGACCTCAAACTCATACACGTTCTCCAATGCGTCCAATGGTAAAAAACAGTTTCAAACAAAATTGTCATCGTGTCAAAAGGCAAAAATATGAGTGACTTTTTAGGGTTCCGTAGCCGAATGGCAAAAAACGGAACCCTTATAGTTTCGTCAAGTCTGTCTGTCTGTCCGTCCGTATGCCACAGCCATTTAATTCTGTAACTAAAAGCATCACACCATTGAAATTTGGTGGGAATATGTATCCTGTTAACCGCTTTATGATTCTCATAAAAAAAAAAAAATGACATTTAAGGGGCCCATACATGAAACTAAACCCATTTTTTTGTCAAACCTATTAGTGTGGGGTGTCTATGGATGGTCTTTAAAAATGACATAGAGGTTTCAAAAACCATTTTCTTTAAAATTCTAACGTTTCATAGCTAGTCGCTCTCAATGTAGTAAAATGGGCGTCCCCCCATCTAACTTCTAAACTAAGCGAGTGTAAATTTTGTAAAAAATATATAATGTAGATCATAACAAATACTTTCAACGAAAATTGGTTCGGACGGAATCGAAAAAGAAGTTTTTGAGATATAGCACATTTTCAACAACCGCAAACATAACTTTGTTTTTCATACAAACACTATGAAAAACATAGTTTTATTTGCATTCAACAAAATATTGTGGTATTTTACTAGGTACTTCAGATGAAGTTTGCACGGAACCCTCAGTGCGCGAGTCCGACTCGCACTTGGCCGGTTTTTAAACAACTACCAACTCCTGTCCACGAATTTTGTACAGAATTTCCGTTTTCAGTAGTCTCTTCTCGGTTCTATTTAAATATGCAAATAAATAAAATGGGTACTGGTGTTATTCATAAAACAATTTGCATGCAACTATATGCAGATTTCTTTCAGCACACTATGAGGGAATCTTCGTTGCAATGTTTTTTTGAATTTATTTACTTCCTGGCTTTCCAATTAGCATGCGTTTTTACATGCTTAATTGGTACTTCATTTAATCTTGAAGCATATGTTGTGAACCTTTCACTTTAATAGCCCACTGATTAAAGTATTAAGAAATCGGTGTTTATGCATTTTAAAAGAAATTCAGCATATTAAATCTATTAACAAGTAATAAATATATCTATCCTATATGTAATGTCCATACAACACAGTCAAATTAAATATATTAGCGAGCAGTTGACAGCAAATTAGATGCTAGTAACAGATTACTTTCGTAATCATTCCATTACTGAAATCCGTTAAAGCTTATCAACCTAAAAAATTAACTAACTACAAAAATGGTTACAATTTGACTTGTATGGTTGTATATTTAAGTACGCGTTTATCTTAGTTTTGGCTAAACAAATTTTGATGCGATTTAGGGGTTTAGAGCTTGCTATTTTGACTTTAAAAGTGAAGATAACTTAAAGAATGATTTTTCAACAAACTTCACTAATTTTCAATAGTCAGATAAAACTTATCAGACTGATAAATTATTAAGCGACAATTTTAAAAATGACAGTGACGTATGATTGATGTCAATTAAGTGACTTTTCAAATTAACCACATTGTATTTTGTTTGACGAATATTCATTATCTGACTATTGAAAAATCAGCCCTAAACAGATTAAAATTAGATGTAACATTGAAAAACAATTTTTTTGAAGTTTGTACATGATTTCAATCACACGGACAGCAACAGTCTACGTACACACTCATCATGCACAGAATTCAAAATGTTTCTCCGAATCAAATGGGTTATTGAAGTGTTTTAAGAAATTTTTGTTCTGCACTACAGTTTTTTAACTCTTCTCTGTTGTGAAAAGGAATTCGTAAACACATTTCACCAGATCCCCCGTTCTATCCCGACTCGTCCCATCTCGTCCCATCCCGCGACGCGCGAACATTTTTCAATCAGCCGGCACACGAGGCTAATCGACCGATATGTTGCAGGCAGAACTGAAAATAAGGCGAGTCGGAAAAAAATCTAGATACGAGAAAAATACATGATCTATTCTCGGTCGCATCATCACTTTTTACCATATGTGATAGTAATTGCTAAATGTCTGGTTAATTTTAAAGAAAAAACAATGAAGTGTGGTCAATATATTATTATGCGAAATTCAAATATTCAGAACGGAGTTATACACAGAAATTAATGATTTATGTTTTTTCACAACGAGCTTATTCAAAATCACGATTAGTACCCCGTCAGTTGAATTGACATACATGAGAAAAGATATGAAATGAAAACTATCTGACAGCTTTTTGTTTGTAAGTGCTTTAAGCTTCAAAATAGTAAACAATAATTGATGAATGGAATACATTGACGAAGGGGCATGAATGAAGTGTTTATTTTGAACATCGTCAGATCAAGCTTTTTTATTTAAATTCAACATTTCTGTGAACGGCAATTTTTATCTCTAGTCATTTCCTGATCAACCTAATTTCACTCCATGCCTGTAACCAAGACAAAATGGCGACTCACCCGACACGATCCCGCGCGGAATGTGCAGCGACGCTGAGCGATGACACAGAATGTGGAAAACTGCGATCCAAGTTAAACAATCTACGGTTAAGAACGCCGACACAGATACATTTGCTTAGGTTGACGGTTTAAGAAAATACAAGGAGTTTTAAGCTATTGCATAGCTTCTATCGCGAGCCTTGAGCGTGGAGACCGAATCCAGAAATTCCGTAACGAAAATAACCTAACACCCTCTACTCCGACCGGCACAGAGTGATACCTTTTAGTTTTTCTATCTATCGATGAACAGCAGAACTTTTAATGACTTTTTGAAATATCACGCTTGTGTCTTTAGTTCAGCAACCCTTTAGGTGGTATTGGTTGTATATTTTATAATTAAATAAATAATTGTAATTGCATAAGTCGATAAACAATCCTATGCAATAGCTTTATTGCGACAGTCTCCGACTGCCACACGTCTTTTTTTAGTTAGCTGAGTTGGGAAGTTTCAACACTCAAAAAAAAAGATGTCTTGAGTTCAGCAGACTACTGCGACAAACGAAATGCGTCAGTTCCTTATTAAAAATGTTACGGATCCGAACATAATCACATTGACGGATTTCGTTTCTCGTAGTAGGCCCGCTGTTTGGGATTCGATGGACTAAAAACACAAGGAAAGGTCACTCAGATCCATATCATCGTAAGTTAAATAAATAAACAAATATGCGCCCGACAACACACCGATTCTCGTGGTTCCGAAGTAAGGAATTTTCTTCCTTGTGTTATGAATACCAGACAACGTTTATGACGGGGGCGTCTCCCTTAGATACTTAAATACATATTAAACATCATGACTCAGGTACAAAGATTCGTGCTCATCACACATTTGCCCCTTGCGGGATTCGAACCCGCGACGGCCGGCGTAATAGTCAGAGGAACCAATACACCAAACGCGTCGTCAGTCGTCATTTACCAACGCATGTGCCTGCGATTCATCTAAACTGACAATGACACAGCTGTAACATAAAGCTATGTTACAGCTATACATAGCATATGCAATGTCACATTCCCCATTCAAATGCGGCGTCAGACTTATAGTGGACTGCGTACGAGTCCATTTTTAAAGAAAAACCGCAAATTGTATACCGCAATGTATAGGTTACACGTTTGGCCCTATACTAGAGGTCAAAACAAAAGCTTTGACCCGAAGTACCTAAAAAGACTTTGGTAGGAGGGGAGGCGGTGGTTTACCAAATATTTTGAATGGAAAATCGACTTATTTTTTTTGTCCTCTAGTATGTGTGTGCTAAACGGCAAAACTTTACATCGATTTGCGGTTTTTTTTGAGTGAAGAATCCACTTAGTATAACGGCGTAACGGAGTTAGAAAATGCGGCAATTTGCACTATCTATGTATGGACTATTCATATACTAGCCAATATCTTCAGCTTAACCTAACCTTACTGTCCTTTACTTATATCTGTTCGACTATTTCGTAATGTGATACTATGATGGACAATCGAAAGATTTTGTGAGTATCATTTTTGTTTCAAGAAATATATAAGCACCTATTTAACTGCTGTTTATTCATCATCATTACCATTATCAGCTAAAGGACGTCCACTGCTGAACATAGGTCTCCCCTAGGGCTTTCCACAGTGACAGATTATTGGATAGCGCTGTTTATTGGAGTTTCAAATAGTAGCTCTAAGCAGCAACAGAAATATCAGTATTGTAGCCAACACAATAGGTATACTTACATCAAAACAATGGATGGATGGACTGATACAGCAGCAACGCAATGCTACAATGCAAAGCTTGTAAGTAAAGACGTGGTAAAGACTGGTCGTGGTTTCATTTCTTATTATTTTGAAGAAATTATAGTTAAAAGTAATTGGTAAAGGATATTGGCCGAAACTCTATAGAAACTCGGCCCACTTTGCGTCAGCATGCGTCTTAAATATATAAATGTTTGAAAGAATAGACACAAATAATATTTCTGAAAAATAATTTTAGGTGTTTACGAGGAATTCAATGGCAGATTAGGTTTAGGTTATGTTTTGTGATTGCAGAGTTAATGCACCTCACCAACATTCATTTTCATACGTTCAAAAGGTAATTGTTATAGGTATTTTACTAAAGTAATTCAACACTTACTCACTTAGTTACCCTTAAAATACCAGTACAATTATAATTCAAACAAAAATTTTTGAAATATAAACTACAAAGACGCAATCTGGGCCCGACTTTGGTCAATATCCTTTTATCTGCGCGTTTTGATTCTGAAGTTTACGCGAATCCTACTCATTGAAAGAAACACACTTTACGCATTAATTACGCGCGCATTTCAGTCTTGCCTATGTAAACTATGATAAAACTATAAACTATATAGTTTGTGTTATTCCAATTATCTAAAATCAATATATAATTATATAAAACCTATTCATCAGTATCATCGTGGAAGTAAAAAACATCACAAACCTTTTAGGTCATGCAGAGAGATGGCAATGGGTGCAAACTTTGACATATACAATATTAATAATAATAATCATTATTTTTCTCAAAACATACAATCTTATGGATGAAAATGACCTTTGGATACTTAAAGTTAGGAACAAGACGTACGTGTAAGACTGGTGCCTATGCCATGTAAACTGCCTCGGTGGCGCAGCGGTAAGAGGGTCACACTTTAAAGCGGCGGCTGCACCAGAGGTCCCGGGTTCGATCCCAGGGTCGGGCCAAAAATATATACCTGGGTTTTTCTGTTCAGAAATTCTTAGGGTAGCCCGGAGTTTGGAAGTTGGCGGTGTTTCACCTCCGTGCCTCGGAAAAGCACATAAAGCCGTTGGTCCTGCACCTGATCTCTCTCCGGTCGTGTCAGATTGCTGTCCTATCGGGCTATGAGAGAGAAAGGAATAGAGAGTGCACTTGTGTTTGTGCACTCACTTGTGCACTATAATATGTCTCGCGCAGTCGGTTAGTCGTTGTGACTGGCCACCGTAGTCGAAATCGGCTAGGGAGACTATTATTAAGTAAAGTACCTAAGTTACAGGTCACCAGACTCTCACCACTTCGAACGGTCGTATGTTTAAATGTTGTAGGTACTTTTATGTATCAAAAATGACTTTTATTAGAAAATTAGGAACATATACATATATATCATATAGCGGGTTTTGTTCAGAGTCATCTTTCTGATCCCCTTTTTACTGTGACTATTAGAGGTTTAAGCCCTCAAAAACAAGGTACATAAGTAGATATATGGGTACAGTTCCTCCATCAGGCGAGGATGTTGAGTCACCTCCGTGATAGAGAGTCAAGATTTCATCATCTTAGGAGTTTCAGATTCTATCTCCGATAAAGTGATTCTTGTTGTGTGACGACCTCCGTGGTCGAGTGGCCCGCACGCTGGTTTCAAGCGTCACCATCTCGTGAGGTTCCGGGTTCGATTCCCGGTCGGGTCAATCTAGAAAACGATCTTTTCTATATTGTCTCGGGTCTGGGTGTTGTGGTACCACCGTTGGATCCGATACTTACTAGCTTACTTAGCTTGAGATCGGAGCAATGTATGTGATGTTGTCAAATATTTATATTTATTCTATCCTACGTCATTAATTTAAAAAATATGCAAGCGTAAACATTATGAAGACTATACAGGTTAGCCCGTAAGTATATCATGACCTAATCCATCTACGGGTTTCGGTTAAACCACTATTTACGGGACACCTGACACCTGTATATACCCTTAATAACAATCGCCATTCCATTTATCCGAGCAACACAAAACCTCAAAAAACTTGCATCACCATTTTCAAATTACGGCAGGACACCCAGCAAAGGATTTTATTCAAATAGTTCGCTTGGCATTATATTGAAATTCTTGCGGCTGCCACGCCGGGGGCCGTGATAAAAATACTTGGTGCCTGGTGTGATTTTAAAGTATCACGTGATTTTGTGGAATTTTTAATTTAAGTTGGGACTTTACTTCCTGTAACGACACTATTATTGCGAGACTCAGTGGTGAGTAGCGGGAACGTTTATATACGAGCGTATTTAAAGGTTCCCACTACACAGTAGATAAAAAAATAATTAAAATAAAATTTTCACAGCTTTGGTGGATTAAGTTTTAATCTACACAAAACATTAATACAAGAATAGAGGGAAAGACAAGAATAGTTAGATACGGGATTGCTACCATGTACCTTATTATTTATGAATAACTGCAAAGTAGTGCAGCGGTTAGATAGTTGCAATTTAAATCGACAACTACATCAGAGGTCTCGGGATCGATCCTCGGGTCGGGCCAAAAATATAAACCTGGGTTTTTGTGTTCCGAAATTCTCAGGGTACCTAGCCCAATGCTTAGAATTTGGCAGTGATTAATCCTCGTGCCTCGGAAAGCACCTAAAGCCGATGGTTCTGAGTCTGATCTCACTCAGATCGGTTCAGATTGCTGTTCCTTCGGGCTATGAGAGTGGAAGGAAGAGAGAAGAGAGTTCACCTGCGTTTGCGCATACACTTGTCCACTATAATACGTCCCGCGCAGAAGGCCAATGTACTGACTAGTTACTATTGAGTCTAACTCAATAGAAACAATAGAAACATTTATATAATAGTCCCATAGGACCATTATATAAGAGTTTCTGATATTTCGGCATCGGTGTAAGCGTCATGATCACGAAGTAACTAAGGCGAACTTGGGCATCCATTGAAGATAAAGCCATAGTTATTTTCATTGATTGTCATTTACGTGCGGTAATGTATCCATCCACTGAGATAACTTGGTGCATCTACATAACGGGGCCATCCTGAAAACACGGCCAAGTGCGAGTCGGACTCGCGCACAAAGGTTTCCGTACCTAGTTAGTAGTTAGTAGTATGTCCTGTAAATCATGATTCAGATTGCCTTATTAGGTTATGATTCCCTAAAATAACCGAAATTGTGAGACAAATCCGGTTTCATCTTTTGATGAAGATGACTCAAGTGGTTCCTATTTTTGAAGCACCCGCGTCAAGGTGGCGTGTTATATTCATTGATTAATGTCCGATTTTTGAATGAAAAATAGTTAAACTCCACACGGGAATGACTTAAAAAAGATCTCTGAATTTTTTGAGTACTAACCGATAAGACCGCCAATATTGTACAAATGATTTGTCTGTAATGTAATGTTTCTTATGTCCTTACTTGTGCAATAAAAAATATTTATTGTTATTATTTATTATTATTATTGCTAACGGCTATATTTCACGATATTATCATTAGTTTTTGAACGAAAATCATAAGCCGTATTCAAGCGAGTCTATAAAAATAGGGCCCCAAGTCTCTGCGCTGAACTATGGACTGAAGAACATGGCAAAATTATAATGATTCCTTGTTGGACTATTGAACCCTACAAAGTCACTGTAAACTTGTACGCGTATCGCACCGCACTAAAGGTACAATCTACTATGTTAGCAGATACGGAACCAGCAGAAATCTCAACGGAACTATAAGCGTTATTATTAACGATGCGCTATGCGCTACGAATTGAATTTAACTCTTATTGTTATGGCCGCGGTATTTGAGGTTATGTTACGGAACGTGGCGTTCTGATGGTTATTTCCTAACCTAGATTTTACTTGTGGCGAGAGTAATTTTTGGGACATGCTGTATATATAAATCGAGTTTACTTTCTAGGCACTACGACAGGGATTCAAATGTGTTGATTTATGAAAATTATATATACTCTAACAATATATACTCTTTCGTTTTATGTTCTTTGATTAAATGAATTCATATTTCCCTTGGTCACGGCATCACGCGTGAACGACTGGAACGATTTCGCTAGTTCTTTTTTTGTTAGTGTCAGAGAGGAGAGGAGAGGAGAAGGTTCTTATGAAAGCAAAAAAGATAAAATATGAGCGAGTGGACCGATTTTTATCATATTTGCTTTGTCACATTCGTCCGCAGTAAGATAATAATTATTAAAATTACGGGGTCGAGGCGGCACGGGGCCAAGAGCGAAACAAAGCTCACTGGGTCCGAAAGTCTACTATAAACCTCCTGAAAGAACCACCTCCTAAGACGACCTCCGTGGTCAAGTGGCTAACACGCTGGTTTCAAGCGTCGCCATCTCGTGAGGTTCCGGGTTCGATTCCCGGTCGGGTCAATATAGAAATCATACTTTTCTATATTGACTCGGGTCTGGGTGTTGTGGTACCACCGTTGTGTCTGATTTCCATAACACAAGTGCATTAGCCACTTACTGTGATTAGAGCAATGTATGTGATTGGTGTCCAATATATTACTGCGACTTTTAGCAGCGATGCAGTCGCGATGCTAACGCGCGTTGCAGCGATGCAATCGCAAAATGTCAACCTTATGTTTTAGGAAACATACGAAATCCGTCATTGTATAATAATAATAATAATAGTCCCCCTAGCCGTTTTCGACTACGGTGGCCAGTCACAACGACTAACCGACTGCGCGGGACATATTATAGTTTATAAGTGTGTGCGCAAACACAGGTGCACTCTCTATTCCTTTCACTCTCATAACCCGATGGGACAGCAATCTGACACGACCGGAGAGAGTTCAGGCGCAGGACCAACGGCTTTACGTGCTTTGCGAGGCATGGGGGTGAAACACCGCCAACTTCCAAACTCCGGGCTACCTTAAGAATTTCTGAACATTGTATTGTCATTGTATTATACAATTCCTAGGAATAGACTATAATTCATTACATCACCCGAAAATGTGTGCTGTAAATTATAGTAGACACATTTCTTAGGTCATTTTTACATCTACTAAACAGTAATCGGTTTTGTTATTAATTGTTACTTGTTAGTCTCAATGAGAGATTAAATCAAAACTCTGATCCTTAAATGAGTAAGAAGTAAAAATAGTATATACTGTATGATTGTTACACAATTGTCTCAATGAGACCCTTAATAATAACCCTGAGTCTTTATTTAAAAACCTGATTTATTTAACGCGTAGGCTGCGTGACGTCATCAATGTTGCGAGATGGCTCTCACAATATCCGAAGGAAATATTTATACAAATATTTAACAATCGGTTACGATGAAGAAAGCCTATTTATAATTACCTCCTTCGGGTTGCCATGTATGCTTTTTTTAATACTGAGTGATTTTTTTCTTCACTGGGGTATTCTTGTCTAATATTTATGAAAATTATTATCTACACAAACAGAACCCAATCTCGATACCTTTAACCCTTTAATGGATCGGACAGGTTTTTTTACACACTGTATACATTTCCTAGGATTTCTATACAATACCTAGAATTCATACGTTCCCTGTAACATACACAATAGATTTCGATATTCAGATTTTGATTAAACTTATAAAAGATAAGAACGATGAGACTTAAGCTATTTTACCGTGTGAAAAAGACTTTATACAATGTGAAAAGAGAAGTAACTTAAAATGTCGCTTTGTCTATATGGAAAGAAGTGGAAATACCCACTTCTTTCAATACATACTTGAGCTGAGGCATTTTTTCAGTAGTGGGATGTGTTAGCCCATAATTTTATAATGCAAAATGGATTTTTACACTGTTAATAGCATTTTAATAGCTTTTTTTTTCAGAATATACGTTGAATACAATACTAGGTACCGTATTAAAATCATCATTGCGTACAGAATCGACAGGGGCTAATTTATATTCTACGGTAAATTTATTAGGCCGTGTTCTGAATCAGCAATGTCCAAAACGGATCCCAAATCAAGTCCCAGCTTAGTTTAATTTTAAATACTAATTAGTTATATTCAAATCTGAATCTTGTACCACCTTCCGAGAAATAGATTTGGTTTTCGTATTCACGTGCTGTAACGTTGTTTACAGGTAAATGACAGGCTGTGATTGGTTTAGAATGTATTTAACACTCACAGTGTCATATTTGATATTCATAAAGTTGAAATAAGAAACCAAAAATTTGCGCACGGGTGGGACTCGAACCAGCAACTTCTTGGCTAACCGAGCCAAACGCTCTACCAATTGAGCTACCGTGCTGTCGATCCAACCTTGCTAAATTTGTGGCCTCTGGTTGAAGTTTAGGGCCATCCGTCTGTTTATGCAACAGTGGGCCAAGTAGTTATTCTTTACAGAATAAATTCAACTTGTTGCATAAACAGGCGGGTAGATGGCGCTAAACGTCACGCGTAATGACGTTTCCATAAAAGACCGCAAATTTGGCAAGGTCGGACCGACAGCACGGTAGCTGAATTGGTAGAGCGTTAGGTCTGGTTAGCCAATAATTTGCTGGTTCGAGTCCTGCCCGTGCGCATTTTTTGGTTTCTTATTTCATCTTTAGGCTGTGATTAGTTTATTTTTGGAGAAAAGGCTTTTTTAACAGGTATGGCTAAAGGTTATCTGAGGGCGTATTGCGATCCAACTTTAGCCATGCAATTTCCAGGCAGCTTAATTCCTACTCAGTGTAAACGAATACTATCAATATAAATAGTATTATAAAATATCATGTAGAATCGCAATATGAATTGCTAATTTGACAGTAGAGGTGCTAGGTAAGCGGCTCGCTCACCTATCAAAACTGCATCGAAATACGCGCTCTGAGCATGTTTGGTTGCTTTTTCTAATATGACTAGCGGTCTCTCGCGACTGCGTCCGCGCCTTTTGCGTTTTTTCGTCCCTCCCCTTCCGTCGCAGCGTGATGTTTTATTTTTTGATTAAATATTAAGAGCTTAACCATCAAATTAATACAAATTTGACTAGGGAAACACTTTAATAACGCATTTGATTCGGAGAAACATTTTGAATTTTGTGCATGATGAGTGTGTACTTAGACTGTTGCTGTCCGTGTGATAGAAATCATGTACCCACTTCAAAAATATTTTGTTTTTCAATTTTACATCTAATTTTAATCTGTTTAGGGCTGATTTTTCAATAGTCAGATAAGAAATATTCGTCGAACAAAATACAATATGGCTAATTTGAAAACGTCACCTTATTGCCAGCAATCATACGTAACATTTTTTTTAATATGTCGCTTTAAAATTTATCAGTCAGATAAGTTTTATTTAATTATTGAGAAATCGGTCCTAAGAGTTATTTTACCAACGCCAGATAGGTCTTATCCCACAGAAAAAGTATAAAACGTCCGATTATAAAACGTCCGATTTTAAAATGTCATTTGCATTCCATTGCTGTCGAATAGATGACGTTTTCAAATTAGGCGTTTGACGAATATTCCTTATGTCACGTTAGTAATACTGACCCTTAGTCGGAACCTAAACAAAAACATTAAATTTAACCTGCATTACCCGAAACATAAGCTATGTTTTCAGTGTTTAGAGTTGCTTAGTCAAGTGATCAAATCAAATGCTTAGCAAGTATACTAGGCTATACTCGTTCTTACGTAGGTGTATCACTAAAGCACACGCAAAGCTGGTTAAAGCTCCCTTGAAACTTCAAAGCTTTTTAAGCTCTAACTTCTATGAAAGATAGTCAAAGCTCTCGGACGTCATATTCAGGCTTTCCCAAAGTTCCTTTAGTATCGCTCTGATCACTTAAAGCTTTTTCTCTATAAGGACGCTTTTTATCAGACCCGAGTAATGCATCATATAAAATCCTAGCAAAGCCTCAACTTTTGCGCGTTGCTTCACTATGTCGTGTTTTGTGGGTTTACTTGGTTTTAACTTAAAATTAAATTACAGCTTTTCCTTACTAATATGATAAAGCTGAAGAGTTTGTTTGTTATAATAATATCTGCATAAAGTACTTTCTTTTATCTCAAATTTAAAAAAATAACTAGCGTGTAAAAATGCACAGAGTTTTCTATAAAAAAATCATTTACTGTGTTGAATTGGCCCTTTAAATAATGTATCACTTAAAACGAGGAAACCTTATATAATACACCAACAGACCTACAAAAACGTATGTTGATACTTCTACATAGGTACGTAAAGACTTTATTTCACCTCTGAGGGTAATAAATATGTTTACTTTTAAGCTAAAGAAATCTAATACTTTCCTGCGGTGAAATGTTCGCGCGAATAAAGTGATGGCAATAGGGTTCCACCGGAATATTAAAGAAACACCTTAATTTATTTTTTCATTTAAGCAGGTTTTGAAATAGCTGCTGCTTAAAAAGCAGCATAATTTGTTGAGAAAATATTTTTTTCTGTGTACATTCACACTTATATTTAAATTTAAAAATAACGGCTTGTGGACTTCTTTTTCCATGTTTTTTTTTAAAAAAAATAAGCAACTGATAGCTTTGTAGTTCGACGTGTGTATCAAACTTATTGTAGTCTGTCTCGTTCCAATATAATAGAAGAGAAAAAGAAAAAATACTTACATTTTAAATTAAAAAACAAGTCCACGGCCTGTCCGGTGTGTGCCAATAGTTCTCTCTTTTTTTAGTTGTCTTTTGCAATGTTATTAGTTTTATTATATATTTTGAAATGTAACCATTTGGAGGTTTTGTTTTGCTTTTAATGAAATGTAATATTATTTGAACAAAACTTAACTGGTTTTAGTGTTATTTATATTTCAAATAAATATATTTTTACCAAATAATAATAAAATAAAATACTTTTCAACACACTTGCTCATAACGACGTTTTTATTCCACCGATTTTTGGCTCATAATCATGGATATTAAACACGCGTGCTTTTTCATTATATTATTGCACTAGTGCTTTTAGTTTATTAACCCGACCAATTTACATTTGTACCCTAGTACCAAGTCGTAAGTAAGAAGAAGAAGCGATTTAATTTAGTCGGGTTATACAGTACTTTTATTTTAGCAACAAACAGTATTTATGCGAAAAATAACAGTATCTACATATTTATTTCAATAAATGGTAAATCCAGATTTATTACTAAAAATAGCTCAAATTCATTTAATATTTTCTGTGATTTGTGTTTTAAACACGAATTATTACATTTTTAATCTTGGCTTTTGGCCAATCTAGTTCGCGCCTAAGCCTTGCGCCTAAGCCGCGCGCATCGGTATCGCGGCAAGAAAAAAAAACAACGCGCCATTTTTCGTAAATAATAATTGTCGGCTGTGACGAAGTTTGGATTAATTATGAAGTTTAATATTAATGAAAATGTCTACTTCAAGTGAAGAAAATGAAGAAAACCTATTATTAACTCCGCCGGACATACGTAACAAGGCGAAAAACGCGTGCGAAAGTCTTTGCCATCAAAATCGAGTGAAATGTATTTTTACTGTTTTAATAATCAAAAACTTAGTAAATGAAGAGTCTTGTTTTTTCCTCGCAAGTGTGTTGAAAAACGTCGTATGAAACACGTGTGCCTGTGACCATTATATACGCGGCTTTCTTATGGCGCACTCGCTTTCGCTCGTGCGCACACAATATCGCCTTGTATATAATGGTCAACTTAGCACACTTGTATCATAATGTACTATTTCAGTATCTCAAAATTAAGCCGTATGATCGGTTTACGTTTTAAATGTTTTTAATTTCTATCTAAAAAGTTATTTTGCACCCATCTTCTGAGAGGGATTGCTTTAAGATTATTTTTTACACTTTAGCTTTTTCAATGAAGTTTTGATTATTTTATCATAGAAAGAACACACCGAATTAAAAAACCTAAGGAACCCGATCAAGATTCTAACGTCACTCTTAGAATATTTCTTTTTACAGCCACAACTTTGGCCGTAAAGGTAGAAAGGCAAATTCATTTAGCTGGCCGTGAACTGAAATCTTTTATTTGTTTAATTAAACATTTTATTTCCACCCAGCTTCAGCCGTTTTAAATTACAAGAGCTAAGCTTAACGATGTTTTTATTGCAAAAACTAGCTGAAGAACTTACAGTAACTACGTTTATACCTTGTTTTACGCTTTCACTGGTTTTTATTAAGTTTAATGTAATCAGACTTTTATGTTGTTGTTTGACCTTTAAGAAGCTTCGTTTCTTGTGGCTTAGAGCGCTTTCACACTTAGGCGACTTTGGCAGTGCGATGGTCGCGCGGCAGTCGCGCTGCTGTCGATTTCATACATAAAATGACAGCAGTAAGCCCTTTACATTAGAGAGACGCGCTGCTGTCGCTCTAATGTGAAGGCGCACTTAAACGCTCACGGATCAAAAGATCACCGGCGGTCGCGTTAACAAAAGTATAATAAAAGACTGTTGATAAACACATCCGTGAGGAATATGTAACTAATAATAATGTTGTCAACTATTTAATTACATGACGTTATTGCGTAAAGTTAACGTTAAAGGAAATTCAGTAACGAAACGCCATAAGTAGAATTTTATAGAAGGTGTCTTGTAAAGAGCGTACTAAACGGACATTGTAGATAGCTTATTCATAGTTTTCAGATAAAAGGAGTTTTAGTGAGTGGCTTTATCTCGCAAACATGAATGACACATATATATTTATTTCCCAGGTAGGTAGGTAGATTTAAAAATGATTATGGCTAAGGAATCTCCAACTCTTTACGGGACACCCAGTATACTAGAGGCCAGCGTCGTAAGTTTCGACATAATTCCCTGTAAAATCACCAGGTGGCGCTCGAAAAATTCTGAGACAAAATTGGTGTTTTCGTGTATTTAATGATTGAGAAGAATTTTTGAATGTAGCTTAAAAAATATCAAATATTTTTAAGGATTTATTAAAGATATACCTAAGTAAGTTAAAATGATATTTGATGAATCAGAAAATCATAAAATTGTAATTGTCTACGCGAAATATCAAAAATTTTGCTTCAGACTTCGCCCTCAGATACAGTAGTAGTCTATTATATCAATCTTGATGACCTGTCCACCATTTATCCGCAGAGGTAAAGAGTCATACGAGGAAAAATGCCACTCGCTCAGAGACAAATATTTCCGTACATACAACGTATATAATTCACAGCTTTTAAGGGTTCCGTAGCCAAATGGCAAAAAAATTAAACCCTTATAGTTTCGTCAAATCTGTCTGTCTGTCCGTATATCACAGCCACTTTATTCTAAAATTATAACTATTTCACAGTTGAATCTTGGTAGGTAGCGCAACAAACATTTAAGTCACATAACAGCAACTTGTGCTGGCAATAAGCAGTTTAAAGCTTCAAAATATTTGTATAACGGCTGACGTGACAGCTTTCATCATCATCATCATCATAATCAGCCAAAGGACGTCCACTGCTGAACATAGGCCTCCCCCACGGCTTTCCACAGCGACCGATCACCAGCGGTCTGCATCCAGTTTGATAATGCGTTCTTTTTAAGGTCGTCTGTCCATCTTGTTGGTGGACGTCCTACGCTGCGTCTTTGGTCGAAGGGTCTCCAATCTAGAACTTTCCTGCCCCAACGGCCATCAGTTCTTCGCGCTATGTGCCCTGCCCACTGCCACTTAAGCTTACTGATTCTCAAGGCTATGTCCGTTACCTTGGTTCTTCTACGTATCTCTTCGTTTCTGATTCGATCTCGTAGAGAAACACCGAGCATAGCCCGCTCCATCGCTCGTTGTGTAATTTTGAGCTTCATTATAAGGCCCATAATTAGAGGCTATATTTCTACGTGTAAATGAGTATGGCTCAAACTACCTCTTAGTTGAGGTAAGGCTTTTGCCCAGCAGTAGGAAATTACAGGCTTACGTTACAAGTTGGACCTACCCAATTGGATCACTTGTCCCAGGTAGACGTACTCGTCGACAACTTCGAGAGTTGAGTTCCCAATGGATACTGGAGTGGGTACAACAAGGGAACTCGACATAATTTTCGTCTTCTCCATGTTCATTTTAAGACCCACTTGTTGGGATACTCGGTCGAGGTCTTCGAGCATAGTGCCTAGATCATCCAGCGTCTTTGCCACAACGACTATGTCATCGGCAAACCGAAGGTGTGTTATGAAATCGCCATTGACGGAGATGCCGAATCCTTCCCATTCCAGGAGCTTGAAGGCGTCTTCCAATGCCGCTGTAAACAGTTTCGGAGATATAACATCGCCCTGTCTTACACCTCTTTGCAATGGAATCGCCCTCGTATTCTGTTCCTGTACTCGGACCGACATGGTGGCGTTGTTATATAGACACTTTAACACCTCTATATACCTATAGTCTATGTGACACCGCTGAAGAGACCGAAGCACCGCCCAAGTTTCGATCGAATCAAAGGCCTTCTCATAGTCCACAAAAGCTAAACATAGGGGCATATTATACTCCTCGGACTTCTGTATAATTTGCCTTAGCGTATGAATGTGGTCTATGGTACTGTAGCCTTTTCGGAATCCGGCTTGTTCGGGAGGCTGGAAGTCATCAAACCTACGTGAGAGCTTTATGTTGAATAATAGAGTTTTTGTAATATTATGTTTCTATAAGATTGATAACTTCCGTACTAAGTTGATTACCTTTATTCAAGCTGAATAATGGTCGTAAGTAGTACTTTAAAGTAAACCATATTCAAATTAAAGCAAATGAGAATGCTAACAGCTGTATAGTAGTTGAACATTCAGCATTGCTCTGTATAACTTTGACATTACTTTCAATTACAAACAAATTATTTCTGAATAATCTGTTTCATTTTCACTTTAAGTTGCTTAGCATATCAAATTATTTTTACTATCCAGAAGCTGAATATTGCAGAATTTGTAGCTATTAAACAGAAAACGATTGCTTAATTTGTAAATGAGAAGGTATTATACCTAACTTACACAGACAGAAGAGCACAATTCCGGATATTTGCTTTTTTTGTTCTTGAAAAGTTTGTCATGAAACCTTATTATTTTACGCACGCTACGAAACATCATTATTGTAATTGACCTGCTATATTAGTAATAAGAATCTTAATGCTTACAGATGTGTATATTACCTATCAATTATCTCCAAATTGACCATAATTACTTTTATCTAAATGATCCGTAATAAACTGCATAAGAGTATCAAGTTGAGTAATATTGGAACTGTTATTCAAAAATGAGTTATTAAATGTACTTTTATCCATACAAGATCTGAATAGGAAGTCACATACCAATTTTTATGCATAATTAAGTGCTCTTAATCAATGACGCCATTGTCTTAACACTTTTTATAAAAGTAAATGCAAAATCACGTATCAAAAGCACCATTTTTACTTCGAAAAATAAACTTTAAAAAAAAAGTAAAAACCGACTTCAAAACCAAAATGCACTAAAAAGTCTAAAATAATCTCTTCACCATTGAAAGGAAAGGAATCCGTTTTAGACAAACAATTTCTTTTGCAAAAAAAAAAATCGGAACCCTTATAGTTTCGTCAAGTCTGTCTGTCTGTCCGTCCGTATGTCACAACCACTTTATTTGTAACTATAAGCATCACACTGTTGAAATTTGGTAGGAAAATGAATCCTGTTAACCGCTTTACGATTCTCATAGCCTTTCTAATAAATCTATCTTTAGTCTCTGGATCTTATCCTGAAACGCTAAAATTCTCTGTTGTAAAACCTTTATTCTAAAAAGCTGATAAAACAGTTTTAGATAACTTTGGTTCCTATACTGTCGAAAGTGTATAAAAAAGTAATGCATGCTAAACTGATATCGTTTTTTGACAATTATCATGTTCTAAAGCAAAACCAGTACGGTTTTCAAAAGGGGAAATCAACTGCACATGCTGTTTTTGACTTGGTTAATGAGACTCTCACATGCCTAAACGATGAAAATTATACTACAGTGCTTTTCTTTGACATGTCGAAAGCATTCGATTTTGTTTCACATCAACTACTTCTCGAGAAGTTGGAAAATTGTGGCGTTAGAGGAACTGCTCTAAGCTGGATAAAATCCTATCTAAAAAAATAGACAGCAATATGTCGAGATAGCAAGCTTCGACTCTAAATCAGTAGTTCAAAAATTTGTATTTTTGAACTACTGATTCCGAGCTAAAAGTTAATAAGTTTGGGGTTCCACAAGGAAGTGTTTGTGGCCCGCTGTTGTTATTTGTGTATATAAATAATCTTCCAGATATCATTAAACATAGATGCATACCATTTGCCGATGATATCTCTGTAATTGTAAAAACATCAAAAAAATTGACATTAAATGATCATATAAATGAAATTAATAATACGGTAAAAACTATAATAAAGTGGATAAAAGACAATAATCTAGTTATTAATATTGACAAAACATATTATATCAATTTTAATGACATTTTATATCAAAAAATTGACATACATTTCGAAGAACAACCGCTTAAGGGCACGGACACAACGAAGTTTCTAGGCATATGGGTCGTCCAAAAACTAGATTAGAAAATTCACGTAGAAAAGGTATGCAACAAAATAAACCGATTTTCTTTTGCTTTGTACAAACTTACCAAAGTAGCTAGTAGAAGTACAGCACTCACAGCATACTTTTCATATATTGAATTTGTCCTGCGTTACGGAATTATTGTATGGGGAAATAGTACTGACGTAAATAAAGCTTTTATTGCACAAAAAAAATGCATTAGGGCCTTATGTGGCACAGATTCCTGACGAGCCATGTAGACCTCTTTTTAAGCATCTTAAAATCCTACCCCTTCCTAGTCTTTATATCTTTGAAATTGCAAAATTCGTCTATCAAAACATGTACTACTTCAAGCAAGCAAAGGATTATATACACGAGAAGCACCAGAAATGGAAATAGACTAGTGTCACATAAAATTCCCAAGAGCGCTAGGCTTACGAAAAACTGTCCTTGGATGTCTATTTTGATATTTAATAAATTACCCCAAACAATAAAGGAGTTACCCTTCAATAGATTTAAGCGTGCCCTCTACAGTTGGTTAACTGAACACTGCTTTTATATAGTCAACTAGCGGTCCCCCGCGACTTCGTCCGCGCGATTTGAGTTTGCTCCCTCCCCTCCCGTCGCAGCGTGATGTTTTATATCCTAAAGCCTTTCTCAATAAATAAGTTATCTAACACAGAAACATTTTTTTAAATCGGTTCAGCAGTTCCTGAGATAAGCGCGTTCAAACCAACAAACTCTTCAGCTTTATAATATAATTAGCGCAAGCGCACGTTGTACTTAAGCTGCGAACATTATTTTGGTGCGGAGTTATGTTAAAACTGTGATAGCTCCTAAGATATTTATTGGAATCAAATGATATAAACGGCAACTTTGTTCTAAATGAAATGTTCGTGATGATGAATGTATTTATTTTGATAAGAATAAATACCTGTGTGTACAATACACCTCTAAAAATGATGCATTATTTTTTTACAAATTTATTAACATAAAAAAGGTTGTAGTAAGTCAACCATAAAAGATAGACTTATGCTGTCGCGGACTTTATTATAGAACTCTTAATGCTGAACAATCTTGTCATATATGATTTTTGTGTAACTTTAGCGGTTTCCGCAGCGTACGCAGCGGAAGCTCTCAAAAGGAATATCTTTCTCCCGTTTTCGCAACATTTTTCATTGCTGCTGTGGTCTTGTGAGTTGTATCTTTATGTTATATAGCTTAAAGCCTTCCTCGATAAATGGACTATCCAACATAAAAATAATTTTTCAAATCGGGCCAGTAGTTTCTGAGATTAGCGCGTTCAAACAAACAAACAAACAAACAAACAAACTCTTCAGCTTTATAATATTATAGTATAGATGAGTATTTAAATTTTTAATGAATGACTAATTTGCATTTCGATTTATTTTAATTAATTTAGTTGATATGTGATTTTAATATACTTGACATATGATAATATTGATAAACCTGACATACTATGATTTCAATATGTACTTGAATAATATGTAATAATTAAATATTTGCATGCTATAATATATAGTTTGAAAAAGACGAACGAAACTGTGCCTGCCAATCTAAAAATGCCATCTTAAAAATGTAACCGTTTTCTTACGCAAATAATGAATATTTCATACAAAAAATAAAAGATAATGATATTTAAGGGGGGTTTCCATACATGAAACTAAAACCGTTTTTTTTATTCGAAACTATGCTTGTAGATTCTGTCTTTAAAAGACCTATCCATATATGGAGGATCTATCCATATGTAGAGGTTCCTAAAACCATTTTCATTTAAAGTCTAACGTTTCATAGCTACACGTTTCCAAAGTGGTAGAACGGGCGTCCCCCCATCTAACTTCTAAACTAAGCAAGTGTAAATTTTGAAAAAAATAATAATAAAAAAAATGTAGATCTTAGCAAATACTTTCAACGAAAATTGGTTTGGACGGGATTGAACGAGAAGTTTTTGAGATATAGCACATTTTCAACAACCACAAACATAACTTTGTTTTTCATACAAACACTATGAAAAACAAAGCTATATTTTCTGTGAAATATTGTGGTATTTTACTAAGTGGAAGTAAGTTGATGCCCTAATTCAGTTACAGTTGGCACGGAACCCTCAGTGCGCGAGTCCGACCCGCACTTGGCCGGTTTTTTTAGATTCGACTGTAAATTGTACCCGTAAACATTTTCCTTTCAGGACGAGTGCCATGGCATTTTTTCTCATTCCGACTAGGCGCGGCAATCTATCGAGCAATTTGGTATAAAAGCGACATTTTCCTCTTTTCCGCGTCGCACACGGCATTTTGAAACAGAATGCCAATTTAGCATCCTTATTAGGTATCACACTCCCCACTCCCACCAAATGGGGAAGAATGGACGCCATCTTTACAAATGGTTGTCGCGGATCGCGCTTTATCTTACACAGGGAAACAAGAAAAGCTAAATAATATATGTACCTTCTTTTATGTAATCGAGAACATTAAGATTGAACTATGCGTGTCTCTTAAAACTTTCACATATGACATAACTTGGCCTTTTCGGTCACATTTTCAGAAAAAATGTGATCTTCGCTACCATAGAATTACAGAGTGGATTATGTACTATAGTACCTAACTATCCAGATAATTATGTATAGGTTACCTCAAATAAAGAGCTTACTGTGCCAGTAAGTTCATAGCATATCAAAGCGTCCTTCAATTTATAACTTTTTTAGGTATAAATGAAATGGTAAATTGTTTGTTCATTGAAAATCTAATTAGACAAGAGGGAATTCCAAAAGTTTCAAGTCAAAAAAGTGAGCGAGTGCGTGTCAAATAGGGTTACAGTTTCATAATCTTAGTGGCTGTTCTTACTGCCCTTCTTTATCTGAAGAAACGGAACGCATCGCACTAAATCATGGCTCCTAAAAGAGTTATCAAGATGCGGGAAGAAAAATGTGTCCAAAAGCAAAAGTTTCGTAGCGGCCATGTTTTACACGCCGCCTCAAAGTTTTGTTAGGTGTTTGGGACATTTTATAAATTTGTTTCCTCGTCTTTTTTGGGGAGAAGACGCTTGAGTTAGGCTTCGTGTAGTTACAGGGTATTTTAAAGGAAAAATAGGTATTTGTCAGTTATTTTTAAAACCAATTAATTTGACTGGCTCGTTGGTGTAGCGTGAAATATGTTTGTGAGTGTTGCTGTTTTGAAAAGACTGCGTGCGTTGATGGACCGCTAGGACCCTCCGATGCTGGCGCACTGGCTAACACTGCATACAGTTAAGTAGCCCGGTTCGCCGGCGCCGGAGAAAACCTGAGGCTGCACCTCGATTAATGGAATATAATTTGAAAAATAATTTATTATGTTTTCAATGATTTTTTTATTATGTAATAATACTAGCCTTAAGTTATTCTGTTACTAACAATTAATGGATCTAGAAGTCCGAATTAAATGATGATTATTATTATTAAAATATTCGGAAACAGCACGGAGTCAGGAGTTTGATGGTTATGAGACCTCGTGCCTCGGAAAGTACGTTAGGCCGTTGGTCCTGTGCCTGATCTCTCATCGGTCATGTCAGACTGCCGTCTCGAATTAGTTAGAGTGAAGGAACAGAGAGTGCACTAGTGTATTGCACACACATCTGAACACTATAATATCTCCTGCGTACCTGGCCTATCTCTGTTGAGAGAGGCCGCCATTATCGAATTTTGGTCAGGAGAATATTATACAACCATGACATGATAACCTCTTGACAGTAATAAGATTTTCTCTAAACGTGGATATGAAAGCACGTTAAGCCGTTGGTTCTCGATAATGGTTGATATTAGTCAAGGTGCTCATAGCGCAGTGGTAGCAGCGCTTTGATAGTGATACCGGAGTGAAGCAACCTACAGCGCGGTCGTGGATGGGTGACCGTTCCGACCATATAAGTGACGTATATTACAAGCATCTCCGTGGTTGGGAAGGCACGTTAAGCCGTTGATCCCGGATAATATCGGTAAATATAAGTCGTCAAGCCTAGTCAGAGGCCTTATGGGGTCGCTGGCCTGCAAACATCCCTCTACCAATCCGCACTGAGCCCGCGTGGTGGAGTATGGCTTAAACTACCTCATAGGTAGTTGAGGTAAGGCCTTTGTCCAGCATTGGGACGATACAGGCTAACTTTACTTTTACTTTTATGGATATGAGTACGTACTACAGTTTGTGAGAACCTACCGCACGAACTTATCGCTTGCCATTTGCCTCAGATAACGTAAATTAGATTAATGTTCTTCCTACGTGGGTAGTTTCATTATCAATGATTAAAAAACCTTTCTTCGAGAAAAATAGTTTCGTGAGTTGTAAAATAAAGTGACTATTATGAGTCATAATATTTTTAAGGTAATTAAATCACTATATTAGAGTTTGAATTCCATATCAAAACTTGTACACAAATTGACTAGCAGATGTGTTTATCAACATTATTTTGTTATGCTTTTGTTTATGCGACCACCGGCGGCCTTTTGGTCCGTGAGCGTTTACATACAAAACGGCTAACAGAAAATTACCTCAATGCCTCCAGCTACCATATGCAATTACTGTTGAAGTCGATTTCAGTTCAGCACTAGTCAGCTTACGGAGTTGGATGGTGGTTAACACATGCTCGAGTAGTTTAATTGTTGTAAGTGTTCGTTGTATTGATGAGGTACCTACGAGATGTTTAGGATGCATACAGAGTGTTCAGTAAATGAAGGTCGTCCTTTAAGTATTGGACACTCTGTAAAAGGATCGTTCCTTTAACTACAGATTACTGATATCATATCCTAACTATGCTAATTATGCTTGAGGTATAAATCTTACTATATTTTGGATTAAACATCTATTTACGATTTTTGGGTTCATCATGGACTTTTTCTGTTGAATGAGAATGTGTTTATAGGTTTCTATAAAATATGAGAGTATTTAAATGAAAACATATTTTATGAAGTCATCATTTGTCGAAGTTTCACTGCAAAAATATCTCGTGAATGGTAAGATTTTTACTTGTAATAATTAGCACTTGAAAGAAGGCGCCACATTAGAATATTTTTCACGTTTCGACTCATAAAAAAACAACTGTAAAGTGAAATTGAAAACACACATTTTTCTTTCCTAACTTATACTTATTATATATGTTATATAGTTATAACTTCAACAGTGTGATGCTTATAGCTACAAAATAAAGTGGCTGTGACATATGGACCACCGGCGGACGGACAGACAGACAAACAGCCGGACAGATTCGGCTACGGAAGTAGTGAGTGTACGAGTAGTGTGTAAGGCTACTAAAGACGCCTCCTTACTTCAATCTTATTGAATTGAAGATTACTCGAAATCGGACGTAGCTTTATATACGTCCGATATAAATTATGTATTAGACGGAAGGACGGAAGGACGGATTGACAGACAGATGGACCGACGAACCGATGGACCGATGGACCGATGGACCGATGGACCGACGGACCGACGGACCGACGGACCAAGGACCGATGGACCGACAGACCGACGGACAGATGGACGACAGCCAGACAGACTTGACGAAAATATAAGGGTTCCGTTTTTTTTTTTGACTTTTTTATGACCGCAGAGTGGTCGTTTTTCACTAAGAAAACCCCCCATAACGATTCTATAGTGAGTAAGGCTACTAAGGTCGCCTCTTTACTTCATTCTTGTTGAATTGAAGATAACCCGAAATCGGACATAGATTTTAAGGAATAATTACGACGTCCGATAAAAATTAAGTACCTACTAGGCAATAAGATAATTATCGCGAACATGACTTGACAAGGGAGCAAGAAGTAGTAGGAAACCGCGAGTGAAGGGGCGCAAAGTGACATTGAGTTGCTACAGCGCGCACAGTGATACAAATCTTTCGACGTGGTGACAGTTGCGTCACGGGTATGTCGCCGTCTTCCGGCGACAAAAAGTTACCTAATTTCACGTATCCAAATGCGCGCACCATCATAAATAATGTACGCGATGACAGTGACGCAACGGTCACTGTTACAAAAGTACACTCGCTAAGTAGTGCACGCTCGTACTATCAAACTTCCCTATCAAAGTCCTATTCAAATCTGCCCCGTTTGCTTGGATCAATTCTGTCCCATGGTCATTTAGAAGATAAAATTAAAAAATCTTGAAAAAAATGTTTTTTATTTTTTACATCGCTGGTACAAATAATACGACAAATTATAACTACTTTTTGACAACAAACACGCGCGATTCGTGATTTGACGTTTGTCCCAGCCAGTGTTGCCGAAAATAAAATGTATTAATATTGATCAAATAAATATAAATATTGGACACCAATCACATACATTGCTCTGATTCCAAAGTAAGTAGCTAATGCACTTGTGTTATGGAAATCAGACACAACGGTGGTATCACAATACCCAGACCCGAGACAATATAGAAAATTTTTGATTTCTATATTGACCCGACCGGGGATCGAACCCGGGACCTCGGAGCGCCGACGCCTTGAAACCAGCGTGCTTAGCCACTACATCACGGAGGTCGTCGAATTTCAGCAAAGATTAACATAAAGCTGCATTCAGAATTAAACACGTTCAAAACTGCCCCTGTGCTAAGGTGCCTCCTTTTCCCCTACGTAGTTAGGGCATGATGCGAAGAATCTGCTGGGCACCCTGTTAATTACATCGACTTATATGCTATAATAAGTAGCTAAAGGACATATCCGTGTAAGTATTATATTTCAGGTTTTTTTAAAACAAAATACACTTTACATTATTCACTAGGTGTGTTTCAGTGTTGTGGAGCGCCTGGTATACTAAAACGTGTGTATCTTAATTGTTAAGCTTGCACCACTTCACCAGATCGCTCAAAATTTAAGACTGAGTGGCTTCTCATTAGTACGAAGTCTACAACCAATTTGCGATGTTCAACGCTCAAGTCAATTATGCTCTAGTTATGAGGTGGTTTTTGTTACTGGAAACTATTTCATTATTGCAGAATTGTTGAAGAAATTTATTGGAGGGAAAAACGGGCAGTTGTCGACCAGCAGACAGTTTTGGTTCTTAATTAATGTAATCTTCGTGTACGGGTTTAAAGAGTGGAAACATGATTTTAAATAATGCGGTAAATGCAGATTTACAGCAAAATCAGTTGAGCACTATAAAATTTACAACCTATTTCACAATGCCTTAATGAGTTTTGGTTAGCCCTCTCCAATCTACATACTAATTTGTACAAAATTTCGTTTCATATTTAGTTTATTCATTAGTTGCTTATTTGTTGATTGTACTTGTTGAAGATGTATTCAGTCAGAGATATTTCTGAACTTACTTGTAACCTAAAATTCGTTATTATCACAAAGTCATAACGTCGTGTCTGTGTCGGTAAAAAATATCCTTCCTAGGATTCATATGAAACCTAGAATCGAGTACGTATTTATTCTAAATTAGGCATTTCACCAGAGTATATAAGTACATTAGCCACCGATGTAATTATAGCGAATTAAGTTGCCTACTTTGTTTGTCACTTGATGAAGTTTTCGCTGACGGATTTCAAACGTTTCGAAAAAAAGTGCGCCTTTGTTAAACTGAAGGCAAGTGCTTCAGTATGCAAACAATTCTGTTTCGTTATCACTGGACGGGCACTCCACAACCGCCTAATGACTAAAATGGAAAAAGTTTATCTGCAAAACTTAATAGAGAATGGCCCTTCTAATGTTCGACCTGCCGCATGGACGCGCATACAGTTCTAGCTCATATCTCGTAGTATTTAAAAGCCAATTCCAGTTTATATGGCTGACTGTACTTTGTTCCGGTACAAATTAGTTTTATTCCTCTGTTTGGAATTAAATCGGTGGTGCGAGAGCAGAAGCTGAGCGTTCTTGGAAAGTTTTAGCAACTCATTAATTCAGGTATAAGTTAACCGCGTTTCTTACCGGTAATATATGTTATGTCAGATTTTTATTTCCTTGAACTTTTCTTAAGAAATGCACACTCACGTTGAGTCGGAAACTAAGCATGGGTAAAATAGAGCTCGCAAAACTCAGACAGATCAATATCAGATGTCGACGCACTAAAGTCGTGGATTAGTTGTATGAGTGTAAGTCAGATGGAAGGGACAGCGTAACTTGCCAGTGGAATGCAGGGCGCAGGCGGCCCGCGCCCTTACGCTTCCATCTCCCCCCGCGGCTCGGTGCCCCCGCAGGTGAAGTCTCAGTGTAGCGGTTGTGTTATAAGACCGGAAAAATAATTTTATCTCTCCTGTTCGGAAAATTTAGTTTTCATGTGAAGATAGACGGTTGGAAAATAGCTTTTCCATCCCTAGGGTAGAAAGTAATTTAGTTTTAATTGCTACGATCAGACATTGAGTTAATGTTAAAATTAAGTCACTTTTTTCATTTTATAATATGATAACTAGGGCTATTGGTGAAGAGACTACCTGTCACCTGCCTGATTAATAGTCTAATAATTGAAGAAATTGGCAGGTGATGACTTGCCATCAACTGCCAATGCGTCCTGTCCTCCTGTCCTCCCTGGCGTCATGAGTCGTCTATACGACTGGTCTGGTCTATACCGGACTGAGGGGAACACTGCTTTGACGGCTAATGGTGGATTAATGTACATTAATTTATTTCAAAGTGACTTTATCACTATCTAAAAACTATACTCTCTTATAAAAAAATAAAATGATGAAGTGTCCCATATTATTCCCTCATTTAATACCAAAAAAATATTCCTCTTAACAATCGTACATTTAACTTTTTACGGTCGCTGATGTTTCAGTCCCATTCCCATTTTCAATATGGTTTTCAGTGGAAGTTACTAGTTCAGTTTTATTCAAATCAGTTTCATTGGTTACTGTTTTATCAAGAATACTTAATTGTTCTTTATCTTTCAAGTTTTTTACAGGTCCAATAATAGATACTTCTATCTTATCTCTTGATACGTTTTTAATAAGTTCCAAACTTGTATTATTTTGTTTATCTATCTTTTTAGATAGAGCAGTTATCATTTCATTGAAAGTGAAGTTTTTCCATTTGTCTAAATGTTGCTTTATAACAGGACTCTCTTCATATTTGTTTTCGTCCACATTCTCATTCGTCATGTTCAAAGAAAGGACGCAAGTTGTGTCCTTATCATTATCATTTGTTATATTTTAATTGTTTGTGCCATTTACCACGTTATCAAGTATGTGAGAATCATTGAGATTTTTTAATTCTAAATCACCATCGGGTCTTCTTACAAAGTTGTTCCCTATAAGATTCTCTATTAAGGTTTCCAATGAAAATGTTTTAGCTTCTGAAGATTCTGTTGTCTCTGGCAAGAAATCAAAATCACCATCAATATCATCTTTAGTGTTTCTTCTCACATCTCTTTTAAAGAATTTAGGAGAGTACACATCTCTTTCAACTCCAGGACTTTGCATGAAGAATGAGTTTGATGCTGCATTGATCATTTTGTTATTGGTTTTATCGGCCATTTTGAATTTCTGTTGTTCACGATGTGATATGTGACTTGTTTTCGGCCATCTTGTTTTGGACACGTCCTGAGTTTCCAAATTAAATATATCTGACTTCATATTTTTTACTTGTTCCCGTAAGTTGTACCTTAGCTCGACTTTGGGCATTTTCATGTATTTGCCCATCGATTTATATCTGTCTTTGAAGGGGTCTGGACGCACGTCTTTTATTGAAAACGTTTCTGCACGAACTGAAACATTAATTGACATCAGTTATTAACAATGTAAGATATTAACACTCGAAAACAATGACTAACCACAGTTGTGAACGGCCCATATCCAAACTAAGCCTGAAAATAAGATCAAGTGGCCAATTTGTCCTACTGTCATGATGAGGTATACGATTATAACAATATTTAACTTGTATTATATTAAACCTCCGATTGCGATAGCAGTGCTAACCACTTGTAGCTAACTATTGAACTTACATTTTTTATTGTCAACGTTTTCATTCGATAAGCGACTGAAGTCATTTTCCACCAAAAACATCATCTTGTCTAAGACGTTGTCCTGTATATTAACCGGGGCTGCTGGTTTATTTTCTCCTGGGCCTTTTCTCTTATTATCATTCTTCTTCAGACACATGTTAGGATAGCAATAGGTAGGTTGGTCGGTGCACATTTGGACACACACGCAGACTGGTGGGTTATTGTGGAATTCTGTGAATATCACATTGAAAAACTGCTCCACTAACACAGATTTATTTGCGCCGTCACATGCGTTTGTTTTCTGCTTTCTAGCTGTCGGCAGGAATTGGGCAGTTAAAGCTGAAATAGACGATGATATTCAAATATATGATTAAGATAATAAGACTTATTCGAATTATATTTAATCAAGCAATCAAAATATTGTAAAGTTAACTACAAAATAGTTGTAAAAATTTAACTGCCTTCAAAAACCGAACCAAAAAGCTTAGAGCATTTGACTATCTCCGTGGTCGAGTGGCTAGCACGCTGGTTTCAAGTGTCGCCATCTCGTGAGGTTCCGGGTTCGATTCCCGGTCGGGGCAATGTAGAAAACGATCTTTTCTATATTGTCTCTGGGTGTTGTGGTACCACCGTTGTTTCCGATTTCCATAACACAAGTGCTTTAGCTACTTAGCTTGGGATCGGAGCAATGTATGTGATGTTGTCAAATATTAATTTATTTATTTATTGAGTCGGTGCATGATGTCAAGCTAATGTAATACGTACATACACTAACATTCTACTCACATCATGGACCAACTTCAAAAGAATTGGTATTTCATAAAAAATAAGACAAATGCGTTTTTTTTATTATAAGCTTTTTGTCAGTTTTAGGGTTCCGTAGCCGAATGGCATAAAACGAAACCCATATAGTTTCGTCAAGTCTGTCTGTCCTCTGTCTGTCTGTCTGTCCGTTCGTATGTCACAGCCCCTTTATTCTGTAACTATAAGCATCACACTGTTGAAATTTCGTAGTAAGATGAATCCTGTTAACCGCTTTACATTTCTTATACAAAAAATAATAAATAATGATATTTAAGGGGGGAGGGGGGGTCACATACCTGAAACTAAAAGTAATAAAAAAATGACAAACCTATGCGTGTGGGGTGATAATGGATAGGTCTTTTAAAATGACATAGAGGTTTCTAAAACCATTTTCTTTTAAATCCTAACGTTTGTATAGACTTTTCCAAAGTGGTAAACTAGTAGTTTATGAGATATAGTACATTTTCAACAACTGCAAACATAAATTCATTCGTCATACAAACTCTATGATAAACTAAGTTATATTTGCTGACAGTAAATATTTTGGTATTTTGCGTAGTCGAAGTAAGTGGATTCCCTAATTCAGTTAAAATTGGCACGGAACCCTCATTGCGCGAGTCCGACTCGCACTTGGCCGGCGGTTTAAAAGGCGGTTTATTTATTTTTTAAGTTATACTTATTTCACGATTTTTTAGTTATAATTTAGATCTTAATAACTACTGGACCGATTTTGATGAATCTTACACTGTACCGTAAGTTCGAATCTACCTGAGCGAACTTAAGGTGAATCATCTTGCCATGACTTCCCGTTTCCGAAAAATCCGAGGACAAATATTCAAATACACAGCCAAACATACACTTACGATTTTTTTTTGAATACGTGTTTAGAAGAATAATTTATTCAAAACCGGAACTGGCGTGAATGACTTTGACGTGACGTTTGACTTTCGGAGTACATTCCACTGGAAGACAATAGCGACGAACACGACCGAAACGCCCTGTTTAACGAACTTCAAAACAAGCAAAAACGTTATTTAGTGTAACGATAAAAAAGGATTTTTATTCGTTGTGAGCTCTAGTGAAACGCGCTTTTTAAAGCTCACTATCCAAACACAACATTAAAACACTATAATCATTTCAAAACTTATTTAATTTGAAAAAAATATTCCCATGTTATATTTAAAACGCTTGGTAAAATTCTGTTATTATTTTCTGCAAAATCCTATATCTTGTGCAGTCTAAGCCGTATTAGGGCGAATCCTTTTCATTTTTGATTTAGGTAACAGTTTGAGTTATTTAATTACTAATAAGTAAAGATAAATTGTAGCGGTGCAATAAACCCTTTCAAGAGTTATGCAACATACAGGTTTCAACGTTTTTCTAGATTTGTGTTTATTGTTTACTCACATTTAGTAATAAATTTAGTCACTACAATAAAATTAATGCAGCATGTCAATATCAGAAACTGTTACCAAGCACTTTGATCTCATTTGACATTTTTAGATCAATAGTAATATTCATAAAGATGAAATAAAAACCAAAAATTTGCGCACGGGTGGGACAAAATTTTTAGTTTCTTATTTCATCTTTATAAATATAAAATAAAACACTGTGAGTGTTAAAAACATTCCATACTTATATTATAAAGCTAAAGAGTTTCTTTGTTTGTTTGAACGCGCTAATATCAGGAACTACCTACTGGATCGATTTGAAAGAATATTTTAGTGTTCGACAGCTTCTCTCTCTCACAAACGTTAGACTTTTAGAGAAAATGGTTTTAGGAACCTCGACGTCGTTTTAATGCATCTATGGACACCTTACACGCATAGGTTTGACAAAAAACAGGCTATACTTTAATGTATGGGATGAAAGCCCGCTCCTTAGATATCATTTTTTTTTGTATGAGAATCGTAAAGCAATGAACAGGATACATCTACCTACTAAGTTTCAACTGTGTAATACTACTTCTGAACAAAGTGGCTGTGACACACGGACGGACAGACAGACAGACTTGACGAAAATTGCGCTGTGATGGGAGGGGAGGAAGCAAATTAAATCGTGCGGACGTAGCCACGGGGGACCGCTAGTACAAGTTGAATTTAAAATTAACAAATTTGTTTACTTTTTACATTTTATTGAAATGGCTTTGCTAGTAAATTAGCATTTATCACATTACGTAACGTTTTCCGTAAACAATCATTAATCTTCGACTAGGATACAATATAAGAGCTACTTAGAAAACAACAAATCACTGCTTTTAAATGGCAATATGATAGCTAAATTGCGTGTGATGATAAAGTACTTATTACTACATCATATGTAATTACTTTAAGTATTGAAAACTGCAAGTGGGGCCCTATTTTAAATTACTTGCTTGAATATGGCGTGTTTTAGTTCGAAATCTTATTTATTTAATAATTTATTCAATGGAAACACACCAAATATAGACGTTAGTACTCAAAACATTCAGTTATCTATTTTAAGTCACTCCCGTGTAAAATTATACTCATTTTCATTGGAAAATTGGAATTTAATTAATTAATATCATACGCCATCTTGTTCATTATGTGCTTACAAATTTAAATTAAACAAATTAATATACTCACCTTGAATATTTACTACAAGCAGACAAAGAATAAACGTGTATATTAAATCCATTTTGTTATGTATCTGTAAACATATAACGTTCTTCTTAAAACACTCATTGATACACATAAAAGAATCCAATCTTACGATTTTCATTGATTTGCGAATTTTCGTCAAACTATTCTTATGAATAGGAAGAAGAGATAATAACAGAGGGTCAATAAAAATAATGAAATACGTCAATACGATCATTGTTTTGGGGATCCGAAGCATTTTAAGTATGCATTCTTTACTACGAAATACTTTTCACAAAGTGACAATAGTTTCGTTGTTTGTACTGGGTCTCCAAATTATGGTCTTGGTAGCTGAACTTGCTGTGGACATTACATTACGCAAAACATTACAGTGCATTCCAGTACCTCAATTAAATTTTAGTAAAAACTGCATTCGACAAAATGAACGCACTGTAGTCAAAGAGAAATGTTTAATATTGAAGCGACTGCAAACTAGTCTCAGCGACTGACCGTCGATCTGCCAACAAGCTATTAATAATTCCCTCTCTTTGCTACCAACATTAGTACTTGATAGCGTGCACAATGAACATTTTAGGCTTTCGAATGCCATGATGAATCATCATGACAGGCAACATCAATCGTTTTTATAGTACAGCATTCTAGGTTGTCATGGGGGATGCAATTTTACATAGAAACTTTGATCGATATTTACAGAAATCACAACTGAAATTTAAAACACTCTTCTTAGTAATAAAATTGACTTTTCTGGGCCCAAAGTCCTGTATAATGTCACAGTATTGCACAGTTAATAAAACGATTGTTACTTATAACTAAACTTAAAGATTATTTACTTGGATTCGCCTACCTGGTAAAAGTACTGCAGATCCGTCGATTATTCAGTGCTGTACCTTTCTCTACTAACTTCGCAAGCGATTTGAGAGACAATGTGTAAGTATTCTGTGTCAATATTAGTCTGACAAATACGTCCTGTTTCAAAAACAGTCCCCCGCATCGGAGTGTGTGAATCGGTGTTGATACTTATAGAAAAATAATATACCAACTTATTGTACGAAGGAAAAAAAACATACGTATCTTAAACTTTTCATGTTTTCAATAACTATTTATGATTAATTACATAGTAGGACAGTCCATTATGTTCATATCGTAATTAAATGTCACACCAGAGGTAAACAATGTTATCTGGTTTGCACTAATTTGATAAATAAATCGAAAAATGGGTAGAATTACATTATAAATAATGAAATCAGTTTACAAAATATACTTTCGTAACATTTAAATAATAATAATAATAATATTCAAACTGGCAAAAAAAACTTTTTGTCATTCTTTACACAACGGAATTATAGTTAAATATTTCGAAAATGTTAAAATAATTATAACCATTTTTATATTTGCGTATTGAAACCAGTGAAATGACACGGGTTCATAAACAAATATGTTGTTATTTACTACACGGAATTCTACCCTGCTGATCAAGTTATATAACGAACCAATTATAAACACTGTATACTTCTTCTTAAATAGGTGATGACCATTTCAAATAATAATAATATCGTATTTTATTCCTTAATCATTTCTTATAAGAATGTTGTAAGATGAGCCCAATCAAAGCTTAGGTCTTTAACATCTCCTTTACAACAATTTACAAACTTTTCTTTCGAGGTATATACTCTATATCCACATTTTTCATTCTTAATTGAACTTGGTCTTTACCATATTTAATTCCCCCCTTATGAACTATTGTTTTCACATCAAAGTTTTTCAAAATATGCGCCAAACCACTTTTTACTTGCAGCCTAGCATACCTCGCGCCAATGCATGCTCTATGACCGTAGCCAAAAGGCTGGTATGTTATTCCCATCTCTTGTTTTGCTTCATCTGTAAACCTTTCTGGGTCAAATACTTCTGGATCCTTAAAATACTGGGGGTCATGATGATACTCAAAGATTGGTGTGAACACTTTAGTACCTTTCTCGATTTTGATATTACCTACTGGTAATACGAGGTCTTCTACGCATCGTCGTGATAAGAAACCAATAGGAGGAAATAGTCTCAAAGATTCACTTAGCACTTTCTCTAGATACTCCATTTCTTCTGCAGCGTCGGCTGTCAAATTATCTTCGTACTTTTCAAATGTACGGTCTATTTCCTCTTGAACTTTCTTCTGAATTTCAGAGTGACGGCCAAGTTCTATAAGCGCACCAAGAACAGCAGTTGCTGCTGGTTCAACACCAGCAGTAAAGAAGAAGAATCCTTGAGCTGCCAGCAATTCATCTGTGGGTTGCATTTTCACACCCGATTCGTGCTTTATTTCTCCACTCTTTTGAATACTCAAACATATATCTGCAAAGTCATGTTTCTTTGTGTTCTCTTTTTCTCTTTGCCTGAACACTTGCTTCATCGCACCGATGAAAAATTCTTCATATTCCTTGAAGAATTTAATTTTTAAAAATTTAAATAAAGCCGGGCTTAAATTGGCCATAGCAAACCTGATGTTACCCCAGAGCGTTGGATAGAATGCTCCTCTGGTGCATTCTAAAAAAGGTGATTCAAACGTTGATTCTGATCCGACTCCAAAGACGGCACCTCCTATAGCTGCACAGCAGAATGTCGTTAACGTGTCGAAGGTATTACTTTTCCTTTTTTCTGGATTTTTATTCAGGTACTCGACGAAATCACGACCACTTTTGTCCATAATGTAGTACATATTTTTCAGTTTAGTTGGAGTCATCTTCTGTCGCATCAATTTCCACCTGATCCCGTTCATAAATAGTACGTTATCCGCAAGCAGATCTCCGTCATTGTAATCGAATCCTCTGTCAGTGAACGAAGTAGACTGCATTATAAACTTTACATTCGTCGGGTCCTTCACGTACAGAGTCGGCGTGAACAGAGATCCGATGCCAACTGCAGGTTCATTAGGATATCGTTTGTAGAGATCGTGAACGATTTGGAATAACGGACGATTCTGTGTGATGAAGTCCCAAAATATGCCAGTGAATTTGTTCTTACTGTGGAACTTGACTCCACGTTTATTCCAATAGGCTTCATTGTGCTTTCCACGGAAATAAACAAACAAAAGAGCTAGAATAAATCCTAGCAATGACAGAAACAGAATCATGCTGGCGTTAGTTAAGTACGCGGTGACACTGTCAAGTCATGATGCATTTATGTCTATTTATACGAATCAATCCAAGCGTGACCCTTGCGATAAACAATTAATTTATTGTTTTGATAAGGATTGTTGTTTGATTCAAATCGGAATTAAAATTAAGGCTTTCTAAGACGTTGGGAATGTTAATGATTTGACTGTTCTCTCACTCATTTAAATTCGACGAATCACAAATTTACTTAGTATAATTTTAAGCCTTACATAAATAGAGTAGGAACTTATAGTCGGTAAGTTGTTATGATTTTTCTTTATCTTTTGTTAATTATACTAAGTTTTCTAAGTAGGTACGAATATAGATTATAAACGAACTATGAATTAATTAGGTCTTGTGTATACTTGTTTTTAGGGTCTACAAGTTAAACACCAGGCCAAGTGCAAGCAAAACTTGCGCCTGAGGGTCCTGTGCGAACTTAATTTGTGGCCACTTACTTACACCTAGCCAAAATGTCACAGTTTTTTTGACAGAAATAATAAATTTGTTTTGAGTATGTATGAAGAACAATTGTATATTTTTGGTTGTTGATAATGATCTCAAACCAATTTGCATTAAAAGTATTTGTTAAGATCTACATCATATACTTTTATAATATACTAGTGAACCCAGCGAACTTTGTTTCACCCCCATTCTTATCTCGCCCCGGCCCCGTCCACCCGTCCCGTCATTTAAATTTTTTTAGCGGTCTCAGAGTAACTTAAAAAAAAATGGGTATGAAAAATAGATGATGGCCGATTCTCAGACCAACTCAATATGCTCACAAAATTTCATGAGAATCGGTCAAGCCGTTTCGGATGAGTACGGGAACGAACATTGTGACGCCAGAATTTTATAGGTGACTTTTTTATCAGTACCGATATTTTGTGTAAAGACTCCACTGATGAATATGAACAACTTTTACTATGGATGCAATAGTGAAATCGAGAAAAAAACGTCAGCTGTCCAGCGTCCATAAAAAGGTTCAATTGGCGCGCGATCAAAATGTATGGAACAGCTGATTTCTTTTTCTCGATTTCACTATTGCCCCCACAGTTCATATTCATCAGTGCAGTCTCTACACAAAATATCGGTACTGATAAAAAAGTCACCTGTATATAAGATATTATGTTCCTCAGCTTAGTGTATACCTACGGACAGACAGACAAATAGACTTGGCGAATCTATAAGGGATTCGATTCTAGCCATTCGGGTACAGAACCTTAGAAAGGGATACTGTTGTCTTATTGATAGAATACTAAAAGTCATCGTTACGAAGCCATTTATCAATAGATCTAGGTACTTAAAATAGAGCTAAGTACTTAAGGAGTAGTGTCACTGATAAATAGTTTGTGTATAATAGGCCGATAAATATGAACGAGTCCCATTAGGAAGTGACAAAGATTGAATAAATATAATCTATAAAAAAATAAAGTTACCTGTTAAATGAACTGTCACCACCACAATAGGCTATACATTTTTGATGAAAACTAACCCTTATTCCTAGTTAAAAAGCCCGTTTCTTAAAATGTATTTGGTACCTTTACATAATTGTACGTTAGATATGAGATCACAATAAAAAAAATATGAAAAAAGAAATAAGAGATGAACATAGAAAAACCGTTTAATACTTGTACCAAGTTAAGCCATACAACCATGTCATCATTATGTATAATGTAAAGCATTGTTGGTGATTGTATTAAGGCTACAAACATTTAATTTTTCTGGGAATATAATCCAAGTCTACATTCTTTAATCTTAGCTGGATAAAATCTTTACTAAATTTAATGCCATCTTTGTGAATATGAGGCCTGATTTCAAAGTTTCTCAAAATATGCGCCAAAGCACTCTTCACTTGAAGCTTCACATACCTCTCTCCAATACACGATCTGTGGCCATAGCCGAAAGCCTGATATGTAACGCCCATACTATCCAAGGCTGCTTTACCACTAAACCTCTCTGGATCAAACACTTCTGGATCGTTGAAGTATCTAGAATCATAGTGAAAGTCATAGACAGGAGTGTACACTTTTGTCCCCTTTTCAATTTTAATATTTCCCACCGGTAGAACTGTATCTTCTACGCATCGTCTAGTCAGAAAACAAAGAGGAGGATAGAGCCTCAAAGTTTCATTTAATATCTTTTCTAGAAACTCCATCTCCGTCACCGCATCGGCGGTCAGTTGATTTTGATATTTTTCAAAAATCCTGTCGATTTCATCATGTACCTTCTTCTGAATGATCCAGTTTTTACCAATTTCTATAAGTGCTGTAAACACAGCGGTAGCTGCTGTTTCAACACCAGCGGAGAAAAAGAAAAATCCTTGAGCTGCCAGCAACTCATCGGTGGGTTTCATATTAACTCCCGATTCGTCATGTTTTATGTCACCACCTTTTTGAATGCTCAGACAAAGATCAACAAAGTCATGCTTATTATTGCCATCTTTTTCCCTCTGCCTTAACACCTGTTTCATTGCGTCAATGAAAAAGCCTTCGTGGTGCTTGAAGAAGTTCAGGTTTAATATTTTAAAAAGCGAAGGGCTTAAGTTATTTATTGCAAATTTCATGTTGAGTTCAAACGAGGGATAAAATGCTTTTCTTGTGCATGGCAAAAAAGGAGAGTCAAACGTTGACTCGGAACCGACTCCGAAAACGGCTCCACCAATAGAGGCACAGCAGAATGTGGTCAATGTATCGAACGCGTTGCCTTTTTGTTTTTCTGGATATTTTTCTAAGTATTCTATGAAGTCCCGTCCGCTTTTATCCATGATGTAAAACATGTTCTTCAGTTTCGATGGTGTGAAAAGTGGCGTCAATTTCTGCCGCATGAGTTTCCATCTCATGCCGTTCATGAATAGAACGCTATCTGCGAGTTGGTCTCCGTGGTTGTAGTCGATTCCTCTGTCTATGAACGAGTTGGATTTCATCAGGAATTGTACATTTGTCTTGTCTATCACATACACCGATGGAGTGAAGAGAGCTCCGAACCCGACTGCCGGCTCGTTTGGATACTGCTTGTAGAGTTCGTGAAGAATTTGGAATAGCGGTCGATCTTGGGTGATGAAATCCCAGAAGATGCCCATGAATTTGTTTCTTCCAAAGAATTTCACTCCGCGTTTTTCCCAGTATGTCTCATTGTATTTTCCTTGAACAGTTATAACAATTAGAGCTAGGATATAACCTAGTAGCAATATGAACAAAATCATAGTTGACTAATCAGAAACTGGTAAAAGACTGAGACAATTAGCTTATTACGATTTTATATAACCGTGTTACCTTTTTATAACCTCTGTTAATCATACGCAAGGATTTGTGACAGATTTTTTCTTACATATGAGTGTGCAACACTGTGTATATCACTTTAGTCTTGTCTTAATTTAAATGAAACAAAAAATAATACAAAATAAATGCTAATTTTATATAATGTATATTTTGTAAGGAAAATGTATTTGCCATGTCACTCGAAGTTATCGTGCTAGTAGTTAAGTAGTCACATTGTGATAAATAAACACGTGACTCTAACTTACATTGTTATTGTACGCGGTCTCTTTGCAACGTGCATGAGAAAATTAATCATAATGTACATTCTTCTTAGTTTTATTTTTTCTTGTTTGTTATAAATAAAGTCAGTCTTATTAATCACATTAAAATTCAATAAAAATAGGTACCATATCACAAAACCTTATTTTTCAACAAATCAACATGACGGTACGTTTTTTATCAAGAATAGTTTTTACTTAGAGGCACTTTAGAACTACACTTTACAACTTTAGCTGTTTAATTTCCATGCAGCTTAATTCTGACTAAGTTAAAACGAATATGATGAATATAATAATAGGAATATTAATATTTATGTTGTTTTATTACAATAATATTATAAATATCATGCGAAATCGCAATACGAATTGCTGACAGTAAAGCTGCGCCGCTTACCTATCAAAACTGCATCGAAATATGCGCCCTCGTGGTAGTTTCGACGCGAAGTGACGTATACTAACTCGAGTAACTCGTGAATTGCGAGACTCGACACGGTGTTTTGACAGTCGATACGCCGACAACGCAAATTTGCAGGACTCGACACACTAATTTTGACAGATGTTGACGATAACGCTTTCGAGGGTAATGAAAATCTGTAAAAGCTCATCTTAGCAGAATAATCGAAAATTATGCTAGAATTATGTTAGAAAAAAATCTAGAGATTTTTCTATGTATTTTTTACCTTTACTCAAGGGTTAAATTCCTAGATACGGTGTTCCTATTGTTTTCGAATGTAAAGAGCCTCTTGCGGATACTTCTAGGAACTAACTTCTAGAGACATGCTTTTTAATAGATTATGATGCTTTTAAATATTTTTCATACATTTCCTTTACTTAGGATTTGTATTTGAATACGGCTAATTTCGACGATAACTCCATTCGTCGGGACTTGCAATTTTTACAAATGTCAATCTCGCAAGCACAATTTTCTAATGTCATTTTCATTATCGTCGAAAAAAGATAAGTAACTAGAAATTATTTTATTTAATACTCGTGGCCTAGTTGTCGCATTTGTGCGGTAATAAGGTTAAAATGTACGCAGTATTTTTAATTATCATTTTCAAAAGCCTGATAACAAATCCAATGATGTATACAACAAATTGTGTTGAGGGTTGAATAATAAGAAAATATGAAATCCCGTCGGAATTCCCTAATTTAACTCCATAATTGATATTTTTAATTAGATAAAGTATTTACTACTTAATTTACGTACATTCTTACTTACGTTACCTCAAATTTTAAGGCACTTTCGAAATAATTATATATTTAATATTATAATATAATATTATATTACGAAATAATGTCCAAACGATATTTATTTATTTAATTAGTAATGTAGCTGATAAAACAATCTATAATTTGCGCCTTTACTTAAAATTATATTTTTAAAGTATATTTAAGACAATAATGCACGATGAGGGCAACATTTTTTAAAAGAAAGTTGATAACCACTAGAACACTCGATCACTATTTGCAACCCTTGTTCGGCTCTCATTAATACAGCTAAAAGGTAGACTACTAGATAAATAACAGCTTCTAAAGCTCTTGAGTTCTTGTTTATTTTTTTATGAAACCAAAGTATTTACGGTTTCGTCGCATTTGGATGGGTGATCATACTAACTAAAATGACATTTCCGTCCTTGTCAATTGAGTGGTTTTTATCTAAGCGAATACTTCTACGTCACCATCATCATTCTATATGTATAAGCTAGAATAGACCTCCACCACAGTTTTCTACAGTAACCGTTTGCGGGTGGCATCCAGTGTTATCCTGCGATCGCAACGGACTTAGACCAGTGAAAGTATAGACCCTTTACACTCTGCGACTTTTATCAGCGATGCAGTCACGATGCAGTCACGATGAAGAAGCTGGAAATTGTCAAATAATGTACTGAATTTTGGCGTATGCATCCATACTAACGCCAACTGCATCGCTGCGAAATTAAATCTATTCATTGCGTGAGTCCCGATGTTGAAGCGCATTTTTAACATGCGCGAGTGCATCGATGTTAAAAGTCGTCTGTGAAGGTTCATAAGTTCAAGTAGCAACGGGCAGAGTACATATCGCGAAGGACAGTCATTGGGACAGAAAAGTTCTAGGTTGCACCGATGAATAAGTAATATATGGTTATTAAACTAACATTAAGTAAAAAATCATTTTATGATGATAGCTGTCGTATGTCCTATTAGGCGTTACGACGTATTCAACTAACTCTAAATAATGAAAATTGTGCCCCCGTATCGAGTTATAAGAACTGTAACAAACGCGACTTTCTGTTACTATACATAACGTATGAGAAAAGATAAATAAAATATTCTGGAATGATTCGCATTTAATGATAATAATAACAAATATTAAAGAATATTGCACAAATAAAGACACAAAAAACAAAAACATTTCAATCAAATCATAAGAAGTACAATATTGGCGGTCTTGTCTCTTATCTCTTCCAAACAACCATTGATTAGAGGGAATAGCGTATATTAGAGGGGTAGAATTGTTTATTAAAAGGTATTTTGTGTTATTTAAATAAATTATTACACCGTCATTTTTTATTGCAGGTACTGCAATTATTGCTTTGTCACTCCTTCAAACTTTCAACTGCAGCAATTCGTGAAAAAGGCCTGAAAATAATTGAAAAAGCTATTATAAATCATTTCTAATGCACTTCACATGTCTCCTGCATCTTTATGCGCTCGTTCTGGTTTCGTTTTTCGGGTTTTGTAAGTTCTTGCTGTGTCTTTTAAGTCTTTTTAACTGTAATCTGCTGAAAACTTGTTTTTAAATAGTTTTGCAATACATGAGGGGCTCGGATCTTATGAAGTGAGAAACCGATAATAAACTCGGTTTGAAACCGCTACCTTGCGGGGATTTTGACCATTTAATAATCACTAGTTGAATATTATATTTAAATCATGAAACCAATAAACAGACACTGAATATCTAGCTACTTATGCACATAAAAACACGTTGGAATTTTTTATTACTTACATGCATGGAATCTATTTATTTATCCGATCTCTACATTAAACGATGTACCGAAAGTCAAGATAATGTGTTTTATATTTTCCGATTTTGTATTTTAGTATAATTGGCTGGGAATTCTTGTGGAATTTAATTTAAAAGTTGCAATGATAAATTATTTGCAAAACGTTGTTTATTGAATGTCAAACTGACATAAGGTATTGATTTACTTATTACCGGTGTTGCAGGAATTATTTTTATTTTTCCTTAAATTAATATTCACCGCGAACCTTCTAATGCTGGGAGCCGTCGGTGAAACCTATGGTAAAAACTCCATGTTATTTAAAAAGAAAAATGATGGCTGCCATTTCTTGCGTTTTTTAATGTTAAGGTATAGGTATATATACGATTACGAGTGCAAAAGTTTTTCCACGCGTATCTCGAAAAATATCAGTAAATAAAATGATTAAAATAAGGCTTGTGTATCGTCATAGTCGTATCACAAAGCTTATTTTTAAGGGGTTCCGTAGCTGAATGGCAAATAACGGAATCCTTACAGTTTCGTCAAGTCTGTTTGTCTGTCAGTCTGTCTGTATGTACGTCCGTATGTCACAGCCACTTTATTCTGAAACTATTAGCATCACACTATTGAAATTTGGCAGAAAGATATTAACCGCTTTACGATCCCATACAAACAATGCAAAATGATGATATTTAAGGAGGGGCCCATACACGAAACCAAAACCAAAAAAAAAAAAAAATTGTCAAACCTATGCGTGTAGCATGTCTATGGTCTATTAAAATGACAATGAGGTTCCTCAAACCATTTTCTCTAAAAGTCAAGGTAAAATAGGTGTCCTCCCCCATCTAACTTTTAAACTAAGCGAGTGTAAATTTTGAAAAAAATACATGATGTAGAAGTTGGTTTGAACAAGATCGAACTAACAGTTTTTGAGATAGAGCATATTTTTAATAACCGCAAACATAACTTTATTATTTATAGAAATACTATGAAAAACAAAGTTATATTTGCTGTCAGCAAAATATTATGGTATTTTGGCTAAGTGGAAGTAAGTGGATCTCTAATTGAGTTAAAGTTGGCACGGAACCCTTAGTGAGCGAGTCCGACTCGCACTTAGCCGGTTTTATTGCTGTGTGCTTGTGCTGAGATGAGGTTTATTGCATAATATTATTTTCTGAACCTTTATTATGATTTCATGCCATTTTTTTGTCTCTATTTACAATCAGTCAGATATCTTTAATTAAATTTGATGAATTGTTGCATATTTATTGACAGTAAAAACCATCAGTTCGACAGTAAGGACTATAAGCTTTCCAGTATAAAAATATCTTCCTTTATAACGTTTACCCTAGATAATGGGAGGATGTGTATCGGGTACGATTCGTGGCAAATGTGTACGTTTGAAGATTGCGATATGAATACGGTTAATTTTATCAGATTTCGTGATACTGCAAGCTATTTTTTGTGATAACAAAATGTCAAATTTTTGCAACATCAGACTACTGGAAATAAACTCAAGTACCACGTTGGTTTCTAGGAAATCCTTTGTGAAAAGATAATATTTACAATATATTTCTTTCACGAACGCCTTAAAAATGTTACAAAACTCAACGCAGTGATTACAATATTAAACACAACCTATAAGGTAACAGTAACGTAGTATGTATTATAATAAAAGTAATTATAATCACCCCAGGATGTTCACTACTAAACATAGGTCTCCCCTGTAGTTTACTCCAGACACCGATAATATTCAGACGACCTTGTGAGTTGACATTAATAGCATTTTTATTTTTTATTTATAAACGTGATTAAAGGTTAGCCAGCTCTGAGTGAAATCATTATTCCTGTTTTTATCAGCTTCTTTGATGGGTACTATAAGCTCTATACATCATCATCATCATTTTAGGCCAAAGCCCGATCACAAGTGGTCTCGTTCATATGAAAGATTCCTTTGTACACCATCATTCATCATCATCATCATTATCAGCCAAAGGACGTCCACTGCTGAACATAGACCTCGGCTTTCCACAGCGCCCGATCACTAGCGATCTGCATCCAGTTTCTTCCTGCGATCTTTATAAGGTGTCTGTCCATCTTGTCGGTGGACGTCTCACGCTGCGCTTTTGGTCGACGGGTCTCCAACCTAGAACTTTTCTGCCCCAACGGTTATCAGTTCTTCGCGCTATGTGCCCTGTCCACTGCCACTTGAGCTTACTAATTTGTAGGGATATATCCGTTACCTTAGTTCTTCTATCTTAGATCTATATGTTTATATTTTGTTAGTTTCAACCTAGCATACGCTAAGTTTGGTTCTAGGTAATTGCTGTGCTAGTCGAAGTAATCTAGATAAATATTATAACGTTGAATAGTTTGTTTGTTTGAACGCGCTAATGTCAGGAACTTCTGGGCCGATTTGAAAAAAATATTTGTGATACATAGGAAGGCTTTAGAATATAAAGCGTCACGCTGCGACGGGAGGGGAGGAAGCCAACTCCAAACACGCGGACAAAGTCGCGGGGGACCGCTAGTATATGCATATATATAACCCTTTCAATGTGGCAAAACTCAACAGAATTAATGAGGGTAAAATGACAATAGGATTACTGCACGATTGTGGTCCACAATGAATCGGGTTCCGTACATTTTTCGGTCCATTTCCCAGTTTTACTTATGCAAATAAGTTTCGACAGGGAACGGGAACCTGCGGGAATGAAAGCGCTTGTTTCGGAACAGGGAACTCTGTAGAGTGTAGTTTTATTTGTTTTTTTTATTACCTTTATTACGGCCAGTTTCATTTTGGCGATACGAGTAGTTTAGGTGTAACTAGATTTTTGCAGTTAACGTTGGTTTCAGAAAAATGTTGGAATAGAGCTTACTGTAAAAAAAGAAAATTAAAAACAAATTCATTTCGAGTCGGTGCATGATCATAGCCTTACGTACATCACTAGTTTATGCTCTTCAAGTACCAACTCCAATATAATTTATTGGTCCTTTACAAGGGGCAGACGCGTTAATTTGAGCTTTTAGTCAGTTTTTTGAAAGCGGTTATTTTTTTTAAATATTGTGTGATATTTTTGGTTGATATGATATGATTTCATATCTCAAAAACTACTGAATCGGTTTTGATGAAACTTACATTGCATCTTAAGTTGATATAAACACCTGATTGAACTAAAAGTACTCATCTCGCTATCTTGTTTTCGGGCTCTTCTTGTTTTCGGAAAATCTGTGGATAAATAACATACAAATATAAAAACAAAGATACATACATACACTTACGTTTTTAATAGCTTCAAAACATCAACGTACTCAAATTATATCTAATGATATCACATACATATATTGAAATGATTACCTCCTTTTTTGAAGTCGGTATAAGGTCCCAGCGGTCGTGCGCGACGACGCAACAAATATAAGTGGACTTTGAAATGACAAATGGCTGGTTGTCATTACGTAAAGTAAACAAAAGTTGAGTGAAATATTGTATTATTCATTTGTTTTATTCAGTTCCGTTAATATATAGTGTCGATTTTTGTCTTTGATATAATATAATGCACAAGTACGTAAAATGCTCAAGATAAATATAGTAATAAACGTCCAACGTTGTTTTTTTTGGTCACTAGGAGCGCTGTCATCGATTTTTCTTCGGGTACTTCGCATTCGCACACAGCGAATAGATGCGATTATTTGTTTCATACAAACTGGTTTGCTCTTGATCGTAGTCTAGATTCAATTGTAATCTTTCAGATGCCCTTTTCACTTGACTATGGGTCAAGAAGGTTATCAGGCAGCTTATCATCACCGAGCAGTCGATACAATTTAAGTAATCAAGTTTAAATAAACTAGCTGTGCCCGCGACTTCGTCCGCGTTGAATAGTAACTATGGGTAGAATTTTGAAATAATTAAGGCTAATGATTATACAAATTAGATAGATGAGTACCTATTTTTATGAGTAGGTACGCAAGATATAAAGAATTTTAAGGTATTTTTTTTTTCATCTTAAATGTCATTTTATTATTTGTATCTACTTAATCAATCAAACGCCAGAAAAAAGTAACATTGTTCTATCTCCAAAAATGACATATTCTTATCCCAACTACTACAAACTTTTTTAACTCTTTTTGTGTTTTTTTTAGATAGTTTGAAAGTCATATTTATTCATATCTTATCAAGAGCCTTAAATATAAGTTTCAAGCTTCCAGATTTGAAAATACTCCTTTACAATCTTTTACCCCATTAAAACACTTTTTTCGCATTTAAATATGTATATTCAGTAGTTTTGGCATGAAAGCGCGACACACAGACGGAGATACTATCACATTTGTATAATAAGAATAGTAAGGATGACATGATAATTTTCGACCACATAAATACTTTCACATAACCAGATTTGACTACACACATGGGGATATACAAAATACAACCACTGGGACCAGTAAAATAAATAAAACCTTATTCGTTAATGTTTTTATAAGACTCGACTTCATTGCTACTTCTGTTCTGTGCAGCAAAACTTTTTACAGACGCGGCTGAGCCAGCCGCTCTAATGACGGACTGGGCCGACTGTACCTATTTGTGTACCTTTCTATATTTATTACTTGAACTCTACTTTGAATTTCGCTGTAGCAAATGACGAATTGTTGAAGGGAATCAAAAAATGTCTCCACCCTCTATTTCATTGTTTTTTTAGACCTATACGATAATTATGAAGAACGGTTACAATTAAGGCTTTAATCCATTCTTAATATTATAAAGCTGAGAGGGGTTGGAGGGTCCCACTTTAAAGCGATGTCTGCGCCTGAGGTTCCGGCATCGATCCCTGGGTTGGGCCATAAATACGTACCTGGGTTTTTCTGTCCAGAAATTCTCAGGATAGTCCGGAGTTTGGATGTTGGCGGTGTTTTACCCCCGTGCCTCGGAAAGCACGTAAAGCCGTTGGTCCTGCGCCTGGTCTCTCCCCGATCGTGGCACATTGCTGTCCCATCGGGCTATGAGAGTGAGAGGATAGAGAGTGCACCTGTGTTTGCGCACACACTTGTGCACTATAATATGTCCCGCGCAGTCGGTAAGTCGTTGTGACTGGCCACTGTGTTCGAAATCGGCTAGGGGGACTATATAAAGCTGAAGAGTTTGTTTGTTTGAACACGCTAATCTCAGGAATTACTGGACCGTTTTTTTTTTGAATAGTTTATGTATTGAGAAACGCTTAAGGCTATGAAATATTCCGTTGCGACTGGAGGAGAGGTTGCAAACTCAAAACACGCGGACACAGCCGCGGGGGACCGCTAGTAGCCTTTATAATTATAGGGTTTAAATATCAAGACTTTGTGATAAAATTCACATGGTAGATGTTTTCGTCATTTCCACACAAAACATGACCGTGGTAAACTGTGGTGGTGTAAAAATAAATACCTCTTTAGGGTTGATTTTACTACCGACCCAGCAGGCTATTTAATTTAATTAATTACTTAGTTTGATGGCTGCGGTGTAACATGAATAATGTTTTTAAACGTGGCTTCCGCGGTTACTGTGTCCGGGAGAGTAATGAATAATATGTATAAAATTAACATGCAACACTCAATTCACTACTTATAATCAAATAAATGTGATTGTGATTATTCATAAAGATGAAATGAGAAAACAAAAATTTGCGCACGGGCGGGACTCTAAGAAATAACTACTTGGCCCACTGTTGTATAAACAGACGGGTAGATGACGCTACACGTCACGCGTAATGACGTATCCATAAGAGACCAGAAATTTCGCAAGGTCGGACCGACAGTACGATAGCTCAATTGGTAGAGCGTTTGGCCCGGTTAGCCATGAAGTTGCTGGTTCGAGCCCCGCCTGTGCGCAAATTTTTAGTTTCTTATTTCATATTTATGAATATAAAATAAAATATGATACTGTGAGTGTTAAAAACATTCTAAACCATATTGAGATTTTTAAAAGTTTTCTACAATTTTTTTTCGTTATTGACTATCATCAAAAACTGTCAAACTGGATTTGAAATAACATGGCTGGTGGTTATATCTAGTTAGGTTGAAGTAACCATATTCCAGAGCCCCAAAAATAAAGTAATTCGTTATAATCAGTTCAGCACTCAACTACGAAAAGGCTTGTCTGTAAAACAGAGTAATAAAGTTCGTATTTCTTTGCTAGTCGAATATTGTAAACAATCTAGACAAAAAGATTGTTTACATCATTGGACTAGCAAACAAAAATAGACTTAATTTAAACTTAGCATAAGGAAGACGTCGCTGTGCTCAAAACACATCACATATCATACCACTGGGCACGTGACACAGAAAAATGCAATGTGACTCAAACACACGAACACCCGTATTACATTAGTGGAGCTATAACCTAAGCCGGTTGTTTTCAAATTGCAATCATTAGACGTATTATTACAGTATTTCGATAAATGGAAGCACCTAGAAATATTTTTTTACAACACAAGAACTATGACAATGTTTTAGCGAAAGATAGCATATGTGAATTTCGCATGCGTTGATGCAGCGTAAGCTTTAGAGTTTAAATTTCTGTGTTATTAAAAAGAGTTTCTGTCGAGAGTTTTTGTTACAAAAGCTCCAGTAGTAAGCTTTTCTAGCATTTTATTTTATTTATTTAATCATTCATTTCAGGCAACAAAAGCCCATACAATAGATACCTTAAAGACTAACATACATATAATAATATTAAAAAATAAAAAACAAATGAAAAACTGTTTTGCCGGCGTAGTGTTGCGCATCTTGGTGTCCGGTAACCGTCCGCGAAACCGACGATACAAAACACCCTTCGGCCGAAATTCTGCTTTCATGAAGGTCGACAGCTGTTCGGTCGGAACCCTCACCACAAACGAAATGAAATTCGTATTATGACGACCAACCGTTCGACCCTCAGTGAGTATTTGGTCTTGATTCGGACTTGATTTTGCAGCGCTGCTTGCATGCGCTTGGCGATACATCATTTTACTTGCCACATAGTATACCTACGGATTGCAATCGAATCCCGATCGCTTACATCCAAGTTACATAACACCCCAGCGGCAAACCTATTCAACGTAATGTCGCAGACCGAAATTGTATTTGTGGGGAAATATGAATAACCTTCGATGCGTCTCAGCGTAGACAGGAATAAGGAATATTAGAATTGCATGCATCGGCGTCGGTGCTGCGTTTAGACCGGGCGAGTGACATGAGCTAGTAAGCTTATGCTTAAGCGTGTTTTTATAAGATAGACAAGAATGACAGCTTCTATGGTCCTTATTATTTTTAAATGCGAGTGTGCATGCAAGTGTAGTATCAATAGTATTGTAACAATTCAATTGTTCGCAATTAATTAAACTTGTCATATTAATTTTCAATAATTTGATTTTACTAATTAGGATGTATTCATCCAGTAAATGTAAATGATACATAAAGCCATAAAAGACGTTATATATAGAACAGTTTTTAAAAGGAGTAAATCGGAATACGGAACTAGCCACTGTCACGGTCCGATGTCATTTATTTTATTTATTTAAAATCTTTAAAGCTGGACTTAATGCTAATAGCATTCTCTCCCAGTCATACCTTTGGATCATGCAGAGAGATTGTTATGTGTGCAGGAGAATATTGTGAATAGATACTAAAATTGCAACAAATACTATTGTGTAAAATAATAATATTATATACATACCATAATATACATAAACTAAATATAAAGTATAAAAGAGTTTAGATACATGACTTCCAAAAGCATACATAACTAAAAATATACATACGTACATATACATATTTCGCAATCATTGAAGTTTTTGAAACACAGTTTTGTCTCTGACCTCCTGATCTCAAGAGGGTATCTTGGACACTCCATAGACACGTATATCGTTACAGACTGAATTATTGGCAACAATACATAACTCATAGATGCTTCGTTGACTAGATATTTATTACTTTAGCTGAAACAATGTGAATTAATCGGAACGAGGTTCAAAATGCCAACTTAACCCGTAGTGTGGCATAAAGTAGATCTTCCTCTGAACTGGAGCAAATCGAAAGTAGTAGGGCCTACTACATAGCTAATTAAATATCAGTGACCAAAACAGGACGATTAGGCTTACACTCAAATATAAAGAGATATCATGTATCTGTTATTAAAGAGTTTGATTAAAAAGCAACTGTGTCAGACGAGGAATTAATCCCGTATCTTACGCTGTCCAGGCGCATGCCTTTAGCACTCAGCCACTGACACCTTGGCAAGCCTGTTGATTCCTCGTCTGACGCAGTTGCTATTTACAAAAGCAATTTATATTATTAAGTTTGTGTAGTGACAAAACACTACAAAAACAAAAATGTTATTATAGTTTGTCTAAACATTTATATTTTATGATAGTGTTAAGAAATATATATCTATTATTTACAAATGTTTTCTACCTAAACATTACAATATTGCCACGTTTTAACTACCTGATTCCTCCTAAAGATGTTATGCTGCCACCTTTGTTTTGAATTGCATAAAAAAACAAGCAAACCTTATAAATTCTGGGATCAGTTCAATGCAGGTATGTGATGTCACCCGATATTTATTTATTGTATTTAAAACGTGCTCAAGTGAAACGTGCATCCCTAAGGGTATATCCAACCCTAAGCCCTGCAAACGATGCGATAGGGAGAAGCGATGAGCCGGTATGCCTAGCCACAACACTAAACACAAAACTAAATTTTATTAATACGAATAAATTATATGAATGACACGCTGCATCAGCATACTAGTTGCTAACGGCAGTAGCTGCTTTTTTCGGAAGAGAACATGTAGGGAGTGAACATTGGTTCTGAACGAGGCTCTAAGGTCCCGTCGAGGGATAGGGGCTCCAAACTCGACACAAACAGACCGACCGCACGTCTTGCCAGTTTAAACTGTTCCGCAACTCGCATCTACTTCAAACTGTTTGGTTTTTGAGCCGAGTTTCTTACGAAACTTACCAAGCCATGAAAATAATGGAGCGACAAGATAAAGTTTTTTTTGGATAGCGCGGCGTACGCTCTCATAGTTTAACATTTATGTGATATCAGTGACTAGTTTCCGTTAAATATTTCAACGCAAAACACATATTTTTAAAGGGAGTAAGAGGCTAGAACCCGTAGCGGTTAGCGCAAGCGCATGTAGTACCTACTTAAGCTGCGATTATTATTTTGGTGCGGACTTATTTTATAACTGTGATAGCTTCTAAAATATTTATTGAAATCAAATGATGTACAGGACAATTTTGTTAAAAATGAAATGCTCGTCATGATGAATATGTTTATTTTGATAACATGAAATACCAGTGTGCATCTTATCATTTTTCAAAACAGTACATTAATTATTTTCTAATTGATGAACATAAAAATGATTGTAGTGAGTGAAATCGAAACAATCCCGTAATACATGATTTTCTGTACCTTATACAGTTTACGCTGCGTAAGAAACGGAAGCTCTCAAAAGGTATATTTTACCCCGTTTTGCAACATTTTTAATTGTTGCTCTGCTCTTATAAGTCGTATTGTGATGTTTAATAAAAGCCTAAAGCCTAGATAAATAAGCTATCCAACACATAAATATTTTTTAAATCAGTCCAGCAGTTCCTGAGATTAGTGCGTTCAAACAAACAAACGAACTCTTCAGCTTTATAATATTAGTATAGATAAGTGATGTACGGACAACAGCACATTAAGGTAAACACTGCGGAACCTTATTCAGTTGGAATAAGGTAAAAGTTTGCTACAAAAGTGGATAACCTGATGTGCTGACAAGTGATCGTACAGATCTTGTATTTACAATACAATGGATTTAACAATGAGATGAATGTAAATCATTGACGTGTAAATTGTATATTTCGCCTGCCAATTTTGGATACACCTTGTATAAACGGAATATGTTTTTACCAAAGGGTAGATTATTTATCGTAGACAATGGGTGTTGACTAATACTTAGTTGTTGTAACGCCATCTTAATTAACTTTCGTCTCTTTGTAATTATTTTTCAATTCTCTTTTTTTTTGGACCCAAATCACATAAGTACATTGCTCTGTAAGTCTGTCTCACTGTCCCATTATTTGTCTCATTGTCTCCCAAAGTAAGTAGCCAATGCATTTGTGTTATGGAAATCAGACACAGAGGTACCACAACACCCAGATCCGAGACAATATAGAAAATAATGATTTCTACATTAACCCGACCGGGAATCGAACCCGGGATTTCGGAACGGCGACGCCTTGATTGAAACCCAGCGTGCTTAGCCACTACACCACGGAGGTCGTCAATTAATTTAAGAATTAGGTACCTATAATATGTTTGCTAATGTTAAAACGTACTATAATCGTTAAATCTATACTAATATTATAAAGCTGAAGAGTTTGTTTGTTTGTTTGTTTGTTTGAACGCGCTTATCTCTGAAACTACTGGCCCGATTTGAAAAAATATTTTTACGTTGGATAGTCCATTTATCGAGGAAGGCTTTATACCATGAATACATAAACCATAGGCTATATACCATAAAGATATGACTCATAAGACCACAGCAGCAATGAAAAATGTTGCGAAAACGGGAGAAAGATATTCCTTTTGAGAGCTTCCGCTGCGTACGCTGCGAAAACCGCTTAAGTAACACAAAAATCATGTATGACAGGATTGTTCAGCATTAATAGTTCTATAATAAAGTCCGCAACAGCATATGTCTATCTTTTATGGTTGACTTACTATAACCTTTTTTATGTTAATAAATTTGTAAAAAAAACAATGCATTATTTTTAGAGGTGTATTATACACACAGGTATTTATTCTTATCAAAATAAATACACTCATCATCACGGAAATTTCATTTAGAACAAAGTTGCCCTTTATATCATTTGAATTCAATAAATATCTTAGGAGCTATCACAGTTTTAACATAACTCCGCACCAAAATAATGTTCGCAGCTTAAGTACAACGTTTGTTTGTTTTAACGCGCTTACTTCAGGAGGACCGATTTGAAAAAATATTTCCCTGTTAGATAGCTTATTTATCGAGAAAGGCTTTAGGGTATAAAACATCACGCTGCGACGGGAGGGGAGGGAGCAAACTCAAAACGCGCGGACGAAGTCGCGGGGGACCGCTAGTGTAGTCATAATTTGAGTACAAACCATAATGATTTGACCTAACGTTAGGTTGATTATAATCATGTTTGGTAGACTTAATAAGTGTATAACTGAATGACAAAGAAAAAAGTTCCAAGACCGTTTAATATGACAATCTTTGGCAAAACTTTTGATTGCTTACAGCTTCGAGTTTTCCAATCCAATATTATTGAAGATTTAGTAAAGGAATTTTGTTAAAAATGTGCTATAAAAACAAGAACTTTTATTTACCGGCCTCGAGAAATAAATTGTTTTTAACAGTACTTAGGGTTTCGTATTTCCACTTTATTGAGGAGAAGTGTGATAAAGTAAACTAAGGGTTCCGCTTTAAAAATATTTATTAATATAAAAGAAAGTCGTGTTAGTTACAATATTTATAACTCAAGAACTGCTGAACCGATTTGGCTGGAAATTGGTGGAGAGGTATTGTAAAACCAGGAGAAGGACAAAGAATACTTTTTATCCCATCAGACGGGGCTGGCTATGGGGTGGGTCGGGGCCGGGGCGAAACGGTGGGGAGGTAACTTAAGTCCAGGTACTCCTGGTTCGATGCCCTACTGGGCATAGGATACTTTTTGTCCCGTTCGACGGGGCCGGGGCTGAGGCGAGGCTTTACTTTTAAAATTACGGGGCTGGGTGGGATGAGGCTGGGGGCGAAACATAGTTCGCTCGGTCCGCTAGTATTTGATAAAACTTATTTGTTTAGAAAAATTGCGCCAAAATTAAATTCTGTAATAGCCAATAATAAACCTTTGATGACCTCCGTGGTCGAGTGGCTAGCACGCTGGTTTCAAGCGTCGCCATCTCGTGAGGTTCCGGGTTCGATTTCCGGTCGGGTCAATGTAGAAAATGATCTTTTCTATATTGTCTCGGGTCTGGGTGTTATGGTACCACCGTTGTGTCTGATTTCCATAACACAAGTGCATTTATTTACTTTGGGATCAGAACAATGTATGGTTGGTGTCCAATAAAGCTGGCTGGTTCCTAGCTCAAAGGATAAGCATAGCTATCCAACGCGGCAACGCAGCCAGCATCATACTCTCTTTGCCGCAAGGAAATGGTATTTATGTTGCATGTCTTAGTTTTATTTTTTGCATGAACTCTATGAACCAATTTTGGTATAGAAATAGACGCTAACGCCTTATTTTACAATGCGCTAATAAGTTCAGGGTAACGTTATCTGCTCAATACTTCATACGAAATGACGTTCCAATATTTAAGTCGGTAAACTGCCGTTCATATAAAAGATCCCATTGTACACCAGTATCAATTTTTTTTGGGTATAAATGGCAAACATGTTGATCACAATTACTCGTAGTTCAACAAACACCTTAGATTTTTACTGGATGCATTGTTCCATTTTTCTGAAACAAAATTACCATTTCCTAGGATCTACCGTTTTTTTAACCATATAACTTAATTAAAAGATGCTCGTCAGAAATAAAATATTAGTAATAAAAACATTAAAAAACGGACTGGTTACAAAAACGCACTGAAAAGGAAAAAAACAAGCAAAGGATGTGGACTCTTTCCCATGTGCGGGTTTCTGTTTTCTTTATTAATCCTCCTAAAACAAGTAGGTAGTTACTACCATACCAATATTTTCATGGAATACTAGATAAGAAAAGTATGTATTCCAATTATTAAAACAAAACCAAAATGGACTAAAACGTCTTAAATAAACTCTTGACTATTGAAAGAAAAGGTGGGTTCTAGGCAAACAATTTCTTTTTGGAGTCGGTGCTGTGATAGTTGATGCTTGATGGTCAAAGTTAATTTTATTTCTTCATTTTTAGAGATTATAGGAGAGGGGTGGGGAGGTTGCACCTTATGACTCTGTTTTTTAAGAAGCTACAAACTTCCTATTATAAGTTATTTTAAGGAGTTCCACTATCAGTTCAGCCCCACAAGATGTTGACTATCAGACGTAACAACACGTCAACATTAAGATTCTAGTAAAGGAACACTATACGTGCCTTTAAAATTTGAAGGTTTCCCTCGATTACACCAAGTTCCCATCATCAGATCCCAAGTTGGAAAAAATGAGACCAACTAAAAAGTATATCCTCAAAGTAGGCGAAAAAAAATTTCGAATCGGTCAACAAACGACTGAGATTTGAGGTAACAAACATACAAAAAAATATAAAAAAAAACATACAGTCGAATTGATAACCTCCTCCTTTTTTGAAGTCGGTTAAAAATCCCTTTAAGGTGCCACATGCGGTGACAAACGTAGTTTTGGTAGATAACTAACTACTTGTATTTATAAGAAAAAAAACTCTTCAAAATCTCTTAAAATATTTTTACTACATGAAAATTACTACTCAATAAATGAATACCTAACACCTGACACGTAGGCTCGCCACCTGGACAAGGGTCCCTTAAAAAGATCTACTTATTAATAATAATCTAATTAAGTTCTGTTGTTACGTAGTATGTAATATATGTAAAACTGTTTGCAATACCTTAAGGTGCACTTACACGAGGGCAATGATTGCTCGGCGACACGAATGGACCGATCTGAAGCAATTAGTGGAGCAATATGGAGCAATGTGGAGGAAAATAAATAAATTGTGGCAATTATTTCGGCAATATTGCTTCTAATTGCTCCAGATATTTCATATCGCTCAATGTCGCAGATACGAATTGACGAATATCCAATGGGCTTGGAAATTTTGGGCAATTTTTGTATGCATCTCGTTCGCACTTGTATGTTTTGCGGCTTGTCGTCTTGCTTCCGCGGGGAGAGCGAGAGGTCGGGTGGAAGTAGGATAGCGTAAAGTAAAGTAAAGTTAATTCTAGTTAAGTTTTTGAATAATATATCATCTAATTTTTTACACTATGAATATTGCGGCCTATTTGCCAAAAACTATCGCACCCAGATACGCCTATTCCTTTTCTTTCTTTCTTGTTTTTGATGAATAGTAAAAAAAGCGCTACAAGCCGCCGCAGCAAAAACAATATCGTCCATAGCGAGCGAATACTGAAATGCTCGTGTAGGACAGTATTGCCTTGATGAAGTTGCGCCACTGAAATGCTCGTGTAGGACAGTATTGCCTAGTTGATGAAGTTGCGCCATGTCGCTCAATATTGTATTGCGCAATATTGATGCTTGTTGCCGTTGCCGTAAATTGCTTGATGTAGTCGTGATGTCATAGTTGACGAGTATTGACTGGAATTGAGCAATTTTAGTTGCCCGTGTAAGCGCACCTTTAGCGGTTACTAAGTCTTAAGTACCTACATGATTATTATTTTAAGAACTCTTTTAACATTTAGTGAGCAAAATAAAGATTTGATTTGATTTGATTTGAAGATTGACAAAGAAATTAAAGAATCCAAAAACATGCACATAGGAGGGAGTCCACACCCTTTACCTTGTTTTTTTCCTTTTCAGTGCATTTTTTTAATCAGTCTGGTTGTTTGTTTTTATTAATAATATTTTTTACATCAATTACATCAGAAAAAGTATTTAAAAATACACATTTTTTAAAAATTAAAAAAAACATTTTTTTGAAAGGGAAAAAACACAAAAAAACATTTTTTTATTGCGTTATAGTGAGCGAGTCAAAACTACCAACACCAGGTCACCTCTACGTAGTATACTAGTTACGGCGTAATATTTCGTAGATAGGAGCGAACTACGCGCGAAGGTGCGAGTTTCCCCATTCGTTTGAGTTTTTTTGAATGTTGTAAAGAGGTTTTCTTGTATAAAACTGGCAAATAGTTAAAAGAAAATATTTTATAGAATAAGCATACTTAACTCAAAGTATCATCCCTGAGTTGGAGGTGACTGACCAAAACAACAGCCTGTATAAATATAATATCTGATATAATCTACACTAATATTATAAAGAGGAAAGATTTGTACCTATTTTTGTATGTTTGTATGTTTGTGATGAATAGGCTCAAAAAGTACTAAGCCGATTTAAAAAAATCTTTCACCAATAGAATGCTACATTCTTCCAATTTAACATAGGCTACATTTCATTTTGAAAACAATTAGGGATCCTTGGTAAAATTTGAACAATGTAACCGAAGGTGTAGAAAAATGAGTCTTAAAATGTCTTTCGTCGAATACGCTGCCGAAACTATTAGCGATAGAACAAAATAATGTACAACAATATTGAAGAACATCATAATGTCTACAAAAAACTCCGCGGTAGCATATGTCCAACTATTGTAGTTATGTCACTACAACAACTTTTTTCATTTTAAACATTAATGAAAATGCTAACCAAATTCATACCATGCTATTTATGTGTTTATATTAATCATTATCCAAATAAATTATTGTATGGTTAAGACTATTTAACTACCTATATAATAGTTTTGAAATAATTTTAATTGGACTTTCCATTCAAAAGAGGCGGGCGGAGTGGAGGGGGCACTGAAATACAGGAGTGGGGCGTGCACGTCTGTAAGGTAGGTCGGCTCCATACGCAGCGGACGCTACTGATATTGAACATTTAGATTTTTCCATAGAACACATTTCAGATAGAGCACATTTTCTTTCTATCGATTAGGAGTTTTTTTTTAAAAAACTGCGCATAAATTACTTAATTAAACCTTGACAGTTTATTTTTATAGCAGTGTCACACTCTTTTTAAAGCACCTATTTAAGTATTGTATGTATTTTTTTATGAAAACTTCTATTCAATAAACTGTTCATATTAAAATCAAAGTAATTCTTATTTTTTTTTACTTGAAAACAAAAACTTTCCAACAACAATTCCAAAAAAAAAAGGTCCAAATTATCTCAACATAGCTCCCAAGCGAGATTAGCAAAGATTCGGCGTGTTGGAGAATCATCTTAAGAATATTCTGATCGACTCGAAAGTCAAAGAGAATATGCATCACAATCACGGGCCAGAGAATCTAGCGCTGAACGCTCGCAGCGACTTGCTGAGAATAGAGAGCGAACCTCGCAAGTAGCGCCGATCGTTCGATTCGTCGTGCAAATCAAAATGTCAGATCGTCAGAGGTTCGCGAAAGACAGTCGAGCGCAGAACGCGCGCAACGCCTTGACGAAAATCGAACAAGAATGTCGCAAACACGGGCAAGAGAGTGCAGTGTCGAACGCTCACTTCGCCTTGCAGAACAAAATGAACGATCTTCTCTGATTTACGAACGAGAGTCGAGCTCCGAACGTTCACAACGCCTTGCTGGAAACAGAGATAGTGTGCCTCGCAGGCACGTGCCAGAGAATCTAGCACCGAACGCTCGCAGCGGCTTGCTGGACTGAGAGCCAGAAACTCACAGGCACGTGCCCGAGAATCTAGCGATGACCGCTCGCAACGACTTACGGCACAGAGAGAGATAGACAACGTGCAGTAGCAATTAGATATTCATCTGAGGGATGCTTTGAACCAAGACGCAAGCGTAAATGCCGCCGACATCGGACATCGCGTCATCTTACCATCATCATTTACTGGATGTGCGAGGTTTCTAAACGAAAAGACGCATGATGCTATGTCCTATGTGTGCAACCACGGCCGGCCAGATATCCTATGTAAATATTACTTATTTAATCCCTCAAGCGTATGTGAACGAGACACAATGCAAATTCTATTGTTATGCGGTTGCCTGCAACCGCTCGGGTGTTGAAGCATTAAGTGCCCTCAACTTAAACCATCAAAGAAATTGAACATAAATAGACTTACATACAAATATAACTGTGTTTTTTTTTAAAT